>OZ026515.1:56637578-59352578 GCA_964019695.1 Loripinus fragilis
AAATAGAAAAAAGTTCTTATTTAATTACCTATTCCACCAGTATAAAATAATCGTAAAGGTGACAATTTAAATTTAAATACATCACTGTGTTGTTTTATAACTTGGGGCACATTTGTTATGTTTCGGCATTTTATCAAATTAATTACTAGGTTGATCTGATTAAAACGGCCCTTACTATGTAACCAAAAGGTGACTATGGTCGCGGCGCGAGAAATCCTGTCTTCGGAGTTTCCGAGCATGTAAGACTCAAACCAGTCTGTTCAGCTACAGCGACTAGCAAGAATATAAAAGAAATGCGTGTAGCAAGTGGGGTCATAATACTTACCAGAAAGTAAAAAACAAAGGCGCTGAACAGCCTGCGCATATGCGCAGGCTGGTCTGCGCCTTTGTTGCTCGCACACAAAAAGTCAAGGTTTCTTGCGTCGAGGTCTATATCAGAACTACATTATTTCCTCTAGTCACGCCACCTGTGCATGGCATGAGATGCATAGTTATCATTTATCTTCTTGAAAAGCTTTGAAGTGGCATCTCATCCGGGTCTGCACTCTTTGCTGAGCTAAATACTGTAAATTCGGAAGTTTTCGCGAGAATTTTATTTTCGCGAATAGCGTTAAAAGACATATTTGCGACGTAACAATTCCACGGCTGACAATCTGTCGAATGCGAAACCGGCGGTTCAGCAAAGACATCCAGGCGATTAATTTCCGGTTTCGCAAAGAGGATCCTCAAAAGGTAAACAAACAATGAGTGCTCGCGTTTGAAAGCCGTTAATTTGAACTAAAATGAATATTTTTTAAATTAAAGAATGCTATTTTGTCAGTTTTATATCGGTTTCTTCGTGCACCAAAGGATATGGTTAGGTGTTTCCTCGTTGTTGTGATTTTTCTTCCGTCCCGTGAAACACCTGTTAAGATGAGGAAAATATGGGATAAACACGACGATATTTTGCTAGTTCTGACAATTATTGCCTTGTGGGCTACAAACAAGACGCCATGCTGAGTGTGTATATAATGCGGGGGGTCTGTAATAACTCCACATTGGCGCAGGGTATTACATTTTGCAGATTTGTAGGCTAATTCGGTCTCAAGTTTTTGGTTTCGCATGTAAATGTTCCAAATAAGGGTTGAAATAATTCCTTCATATTTTAATGATTACATGCCGAACCAGAAACATTCTTCCCTTTCAATCAATATTCTAAAATATGCTAAACGCTGTGTTTGTTGGGGCGCAATCGCCGACTTACGAAAATATAATTCAAACAATCAGACAGTGAATTTTTTCATCGAGACTCACTGATAATGGCAAAATGCTTTATTTTCCTTTGTATTTTTGGCGACCTTGACCGTATTAAAACAGGAGTTTCGGATGAGGGAATAAATTCCTTGAAAACCTTGCCGACATCAAGTAAATTACTTTGGCGTTTCAAAACACTAATTATTAACTGACAAAATAGCATTCTAAGATTTTTGATTTACTTTCTGTATAAGTAAATATCCATCATTAAAATTGGAACAGGTACACTTTGTCTACCTTTTGCGGATCCTCTTTGCGAAACCGGAAATTAATCGCCCGGATGTCTTTGCTGAACCGCCGGTTTCGCATTCGACAGATTGTCAGCCGTGAATTCGCGACTATGACATGATTAACCTTCATCAGTAAAAGACAGAGTGATAACGACATACGCGAAGTTTAGCGAAATAAAACCTTCGCGAAAATTTCCGAATTTACAGTAGAAATGTTCAGAGATAAAATGCATTGCGAGCCCTCAAAATAAATAACCACACAAAGTACATGTACCTCGCACAAAGTCCTATTCGATCTACCCAGGCTTTGAGAGCATGAGTATGACATGTGAAACGTCACAATATTCGATATATTTATATTTATGTTCATTCTTACGTCATTACTATTGTATAATTTATGATTTGAATTATTTCTATTCTATACATTACGTTATGATTTATATTCGATAACAATCTATTTGTATTGTTTAATTTTTATTATATTTTTGGATTCATTTGTATTACTTCCTTTGTATTGTATATTTTTAGATTTAAATATCTGACCGTAGGCTATTTCTTTTTTATACGTTACGTTTCTATTCTATATCACATCATTAATATTCAATAACTATCTATTTATATTGTATATATTTTTTTAATTTATATTCTATAATTTTTGGATTTGTTAGACGAAGTTTTATAATTTCACTGTTGACATAAAAAGCTGACTTGATCTCTGTATGGAAGAAATTACATGATACGAAATGGTTGTTGAGCTTATTAAAGCGATTTAGCTGTATGAAATGATTAATTTTTGGCACGTTTTCATTAGTTTTATACACGATTTTCACCTTGACGGCGAATGTATAATAGTTAAAACGCGAAAAATGTCAAAACAAATCTTCAAACATATTGGATTTTACGGCGCAAAAGTTCTTTCGTAGTAGGTAGCACACAACCATTGGATTTTAACACTAGGCCCAACCAACAGCGAAAATGCGTTTTAAATGTACGTCGTTTGGGGCTCAAGGGAGGGGCATCTTTTTCAGCATTCTGACTTTCTAGAGTTTTCGCGGGATTACCGTGATCCACACTGACTGAAAACAAAAACAAAGTATCACCAGAAACCATGAAAAAAAAAATGATTTGCTCTTGCTTCTTTTTTAACTTCTCATGCTGTTCATATCAAACATATTTTCTTTCACTTCGTCGTATATCTTTTTTAAAGATATTTCTTGTATTCTATATTTTTATTATTTGTATTCCATACATGTTTATTTCTATTGTAAAACATTCGTTTATATTTTATACATTACGTTTGTATTTAATATATGACTACCTATATTCTATCATTTGCATTAAAAACATTCATTTTTATTCAGAACAGAACATAATTCTATTCATAACTATACATCTCATGCCATGCACAGGTGGCGTGACAGATCAACGCATGCATAATATGCAGAAAATAGACATAACACATCAATACAGTGACCTATGAAATGCAATATTATTTTTTTGGCAATATAATAAATAACAGAAAATTGACCTTTACTAACAGCGGATATATAATTTAGCTTTACATAAGTGGGAACACAATTTGTATTGATAATTTGCAAAAACAATCTACACAGAAAACTTTTCCATAATAATTGCAACAAATTTAATTGTTTAATGAGCGTAGCTTAAGTGGTTGGGATAAAAAGCTCCATAAACTTGCATATATATATGGCTAAACATAAAAAGTACGGTTTCAAAGCAACGTGTAAACAAATAATGATACTCATCACCAATGCCGTTTGTAGTGCAAATATGACATTTTCGCACGTTTAATGGTGTACCATCCCCGTGTCTAGTCTCAACTGGGAGCCAATGATTGCCAGTCCTATATTTGACAATTTTAGAATAATAAAATTTTGAGACATTGATTAAATATTTTCAAAATTGAGATTCTCTTTAATTAATATGTATTGTTTTCCTGTTGTGGAAACGATAGCCTTCGCATTCCATTCTTGAGTATACAAATCTGACAATGTTCGTGGAATATCCATTTAAACAGATTTAAAATATCTAGTTGGCCACACGTATGTCATTCATACAGCGAACCCATCTAAAATCATAAAAAATGATCTTTAAGCATTACTGTGTACAGTAGTTTTGATAATTTGGATTCTTTTCCATTAACAATTAATAACAAGAAATTTACAAGTCGTGACTTGATATTGATTTGTATTGGGTGTCGTTCCAAATTTGCATGTAGCATATTTATTGGGGTACTTTTTCTCAAACCAACACTTGCTATGTCTTTGTGTGCGTCTGTTTATATGTGCTTTGTGGTCACCTGCTGGGAAAGGGCTGACCTATTGGCTCTCGTTTGTGGTGTCTACTGTGACTCTGTCACTTTCCGGGTCAGGTTTGGTACTTGATTGTATCGATTCCTGATCTTTGCACCCTTACTTACTTTGGTCTGAGGAAATCATTATGTAAATTTTTAGCAATTTGGCTATTTTCAAAGCCCCATATTTCACTATATATAGTGCAGCAGGTAAAATAACCTTTCGGGAAAGTCCGCCACAGTTCGAGAACCGAATCAGTGCTCGGGTGTATGTAAGGAGCATTAGCGTAGTACTATGTACCAAGAACTGGCGTATGGAAAATTAGTTCTGTACATGTGGAAATCGATTATTCTGATTATCCAAAAAGTTTAATCAGCAGAATAAATGAAGTTTATGTTTTATTTATTTAAGTCCTTTGTTTTGCTGCAATCACACTTGTTATTGTGTTAACATGGTTTCTGTGACGCCAGCGTCAGTTTATATAACGCCAGCGTCACGCTATCACCCGCATTATCAAAGTAGATCCTCGATGTACATCCGTGGTCTGATTCCACGGAATTTCGCGCAATTGGTCGAGGCAGTTCCAATTGGTAAAATAACATGGTCAAATTCGTTTTGAAAGTACATGCATTACCTTCCTATCTTCCTCAACATTATGTTTCTTTGTTTGGTGAAGTGTCTTTTTCTGCTAAAAATAACACCAAGATATTTAAAATCAGTACAGACGTCAATTTATGACCACCTAGATTATAATCGAAACGTTGGTCTTGTCGACTACCAAAGATAAAATAATGTTACTTTTATCAAAGTTAATAGTTAGGTACCATAAATCTGAGTATTTGATATATATATATAAATTATTTTGAAAATCACTCTCATCTGTTCCAAAAACAACTATATCGTCGTCATAAAACAATACAGTCATATTGGTTGCAATTTATATTCGATAATTTATGCATTTGTAAAACATAATTCGCACTCTGGGAAATGGTTTTTGTGAACTTTGTAACAATGCATTTGACTGGCTAAGAAATATCACTGGCTGTTCACGTGATTGTCGTGCAACGAGGAGTATTGTTTGCACTAAGGCCAGATTTTTTTTATTAGTTGATTTACGGGATTTTTTTTCAGATTTAGGGTCGGGGGGACGTAAAAAAGCTCTGAAAATGACTAGTTGACTTGTCATCATTTTCAGAGTGTTTTTTTTTAATATCTCCAGAAAAAAAACCCAGTAAAACTAGTTAGGTAAACTTAAATCTTTAAATATTTCATCATTTTCCTTAAAATCTGGACAGGTCCATCCCTTTTAACAGTGTCACTCTCAAAAATACATAGACAGAACCTAAAAAAATGTTATTTTTTCAACGAAACAAATGATATTTAGAGTCGGTGGATAAATTAAAAAAAATTAGAAATTAAGTTTTATTTCTCCTTCTTTCCAGAAAATTACAGTAGGAGGGTTTGTAAATCAACTAATAAAAAAATTCATGCCTAAGTCACATGTTTGAGGTCAAGTCACATATTTATTTTATTAAGGACAAGGACCACACACAAAACTCCCACACACAATAGGAGCAACAACAAACAAACTAGAGGACCTGAAGGTCCCGAAGCGCTAACCTGATCTCCTTAATGATGTTAAAATAAGTCAAGGTCAACTTAGGCTTATTATTTAACCATATTGTGTTTTACTGTGTATGGGCATGGCGGCCATTTTGGTCAAATGACCTAAATATATTATATATATATGATCTCCGCTTAAACAGTTATAGAAAGATGAACATTACAATATTTTTCCAATATAAATGCAATATAAATGCACAAGGAATCAAATTTGGCATTGCTGTAAAAAAGGTCAAGGTCAACCGAGATTCAGAATGTAAATCATAAACACTGTTTTACATTTTATTTATTGAAACATAGAAAAATGGACAAGCAAACCAAAACTGTTGTTAAAATGCATTAAAATAAAGTCTCTGCTAATTTCATACTCATCATGCAATGTTTAGCCCTCTAAAGGGTGATATAAGAAAAGTGTCATAATAACTGGAAACTAGTTTGAGTTGGTTTTCATCCCATATCCGCCTGTTGGCCAGTTTAGACCAGTTTTCAGGTAAACATACAGATTTATGAAGACAAATTGGGCCAACCAGGAGACAGGATTCTCTCTAGTCATATAGCAATAAAATAATCAGTTTTGATTATACATCACCCCCTTCAATTCGAAATACTGATAATTCTAAGTAAGACCAATTCTAGTCCCGAGGACTTCAATTGAAGAGAATCGACTGTAGTTACTGTAGCTATTCAATGTCTGGTTAGCATATAAAAGTGGGCCATAACTGGCACACCAGTGAAACGCCAAGCAATTGATGTTTCACTGTTTGGCTGATGATGGCCCAATATTAATGCTGACTGGGTGTATGTGAAGCATTTGCCAAACTCTCTCCTGAATTTAAAGTCCATACACCCATAAATAATTGGGTTTGCCACTGAATTTATGCAAATAGAACGCAGTGCTATCTGGTATAATGATGCAGGAATAGTTCCCATTGAAGCCAGGAGATCATCTTTCAAAAATATGGTGATCATCACTATCAAATGAGGTGTGACACTTAGCGTAAACACTAAAGTTATAATAAATGATATCTTCTTTATTCTGTTTGCCTTTCGTTCCCGCCAGTCACGTATTGTCGCGGAAGCCGTTTCACATAGCTTTTTGAAATGTATCTGTGTAACATTGTATCTACAGTGCCTGTTCACAGGTGTCAGTTCTAGCCTGTATAAAACTAACTCCGTGGTGGGAACAGTGGCCATTACTACCCTGTATAAATCAACCTCCGTGGTGGAAACAGTGGCCAGTACTACCCTCCATTAAGCTACCTCGGTGGTGGGAACAGTGGTCAGTACTGCCATGTATAAAGCTACCTCTGTGGTGGGAACAGTGATCAGTACTGCTATGTATAAAGCTACCTCCCTGGTGGGAACAGTGGCCATTACTGCCCTTTATAAAGCATCCACCATGGTGTGAACAGTGGCCATAACTACCCTGTACAAAGCTACCTCCATGGTGAGAACAGTGGCCATTACCACCCTGTATGAATCTACCTCTGTGGTGGAAACAGTGGCCATTACTACCCTGTATAAAGCATCCTCCGTGGTGGGAACAGTGGCCAGTACTACCCTGTATAAAGTATCCTCCGTGGTGGGAAAAGTGGCCATTACTACCCTGTATAAATCTACATCCGTGGTGGGAACAGTAGTCTGTACTACCCTGTATAAAGCATCCTCCGTGGTGGGAACAGTGGCCATTACTACCCTGTATAAAACTACCTCCGTGGTGGGAAAGTGGTCATTACTACCCTGTATTAAGCTACCTCCATGGTGGGAGCAGTGGCCATTACTACCCTGTATAAAGTATCCTCCGTGGTGGAAACAGTGACCATTACTACCCTGTATAAAAATTCTCCTGTGGTGGAACAGTGGCAATTATTACCCTGTATAAAGCATCCTCCGTGGTGGGAACAGTGGCCATTACTACCATGTATGAAACTACCTCTGTGATGGGAACAGTGGCCATTACTACCCTGTACAAAGCAACCTCCATGGTGGGAACAGTGGACATTACTACCCTGTATTAAACTACCTCGGCGTCGGGAACAGTGGAAATTACTACCCTGTATAAAGCATCCTCCGTGGTGGGAACAATGGCCATTACTACCCTGTATAAAGCATCCTACGTGGTGGGAACAGTGGCCAGTACTACCCTGTATAAAGCATCCTCCGGAAACAGTGGCCATTACTACCCTGTATAAATCTATTTCAGTGGTGGGAACAGTGGTCAGTTCTACCCTGTATAAAGCCTCCTCCATGGTGGGAACAATGGCCATTACAACCCTGTATAAAACTTCCTCTGTTATGGGAAAGTGGTCATTACTACCCTGTATAAAGCTACCTCCGTGGTTGGAACAGTGGCCATTACTACCCTGTATAAAGCATCCTCCATGGTGGAAACAGTGACCATTTCTTCCCTGTATAAAACTACCCCTGTGGTGGGAACAGTGGCCTTACTACCCTGTATAAAGCATCCTCCATGGTGGGAACAGTGGCCATTACTACCCTGTATAAAACTACCTCCATGGTGGGAACAATGGCCATTACTACCCTGTATAAAGCATCCTCCATGGTGGGAACAGTGGTTATTACTACCCTATATAAAGCATCCGCAGTGGTTGGAACAGTGGTCGTTACTACCCAGTTTATTACTACTATTTCCGTGGTGGGAACAGTGGTCAGTACTACCCTGTATAAAGCATCCTCCGTGGTGGGAACAGTGGCCATTACAACCCTGTATAAAACTACCTCTGTTATGGGAAAGTGGTCATTACTACCCTGTATAAAGCTACCTCCGTGGTTGGAACAGTGGCCATTACTACCCTGTATAAAGCATCCTCCATGGTGGAAACAGTGACCATTTCTTCCCTGTATAAAACTACCCCTGTGGTGGGAACAGTGGCCTTACTTCCCTATATAAAGCATCCTCAGTGGTTGGAACAGTGGCCATTACTACCCTGTATAAATCTATTTCCGTGGTGGGAACAGTGGTCAGTACTACCCTGTATAAAGCATCCTCCGTGGTGGGAACAGTGGCCATTACAACCCTGTATAAAACTACCTCTGTTATGGGAAAGTGGTCATTACTACCCTGTATAAAGCTACCTCCGTGGTTGGAACAGTGGCCATTACTACCCTGTATAAAGCATCCTTCATGGTGGAAACAGTGACCATTTCTTCCCTGTATAAAACTACCCCTGTGGTGGGAACAGTGGCCTTACTACCCTGTATAAAGCATCCTCCATGGTGGGAACAGTGGCCATTACTACCCTGTATGAAACTACCTCCGCGTCGGGAACAGTGGACATTACTACCCTTAATAAAGCATCCTCCGTGGTTGGAACAGTGGCCATTACTACCCTATATCAAGCATCCTCAGTGGTTGGAACAGTGGTCGTTACTACCCAGTTTATTACTACCTCCGTGGTGGGAACAGTGGCCATTACTACCCTGTATTAAGCTACCTCTGTGGTGGGAACAGTGGCCAATTCAACCCTGTATCAAGCATCCTCTTTGGTGGGAACAGTGGCCATTACTGTCCTGTATAAAACTACTACCGTGGTGGTAACAGTGGCCATTACTACCCTGTATAAAGCTACCGCCGTGGTGGAAACAGTAGCCATTACTACCCTGTATAAAGCACCCTCCCTTGTGGGAACAGTGGCCATTACTACCCTGTATAAATCTACCTCCGTGGTGGGAACAGTGGCCATTACTACCCTGTATAAATCTACCTCCGTGGTGGGAACAGTGGCCATTACTACCCTGTATAGATATACCTCCGTGGGTGGAACAGTGGTCAGTACTGCCATGTATAAAGCTACCTCTGTGGTGGTAACAGTGATCAGTATTGCCATGTATAAGCTACCTCCCTGGTGGGAACAGTAGTCATTACTGCCCTGTATAAAGCTACCTCTATGGTGAGAACAGTGGCCATTACTACCCTGTATGGTGGGAACAGTGGCCATTACTACCCTGTATAAAACTACCTCTGTTATGGGAAAGTGGTCGGTACTGCCATGTATAAAGCTACCTCTGTGGTGGGAACAGTGATCAGTACTGCCATGTATAAGCTACCTCCCTGGTGGGAACAGTGGTCACTACTGCCCTTTATAAAGCATCCTCCATGGTGGGAACAGAGGCCAGTACTATCCTGTATAAAGCTACCTCTATGGTGAGAACAGTGGTCAGTACTACCCTGTATAAAGCATCCTCCGTGGTGGGAACAGTGGCCATTACTAACCTGTATAAAGCATCCTCTGTGGTGGGAACAGTGGCCTGTACTACCCTGTATAAAGCATACTCCATGGTGGGAACAGTGGTCATTACAGAAACTTTATGTGCTGACCCCAATATTACACAGACAAAAATAACCTTAATGCTAAATTACCGCCATTTAAATTTAAATACATATACTTTTAACAACTTTCAAATATACAGTTCCATACGCAATCATACCACCAAATATTTGTCACAAAATAGAGTTTGGAAAATTAAAAATGTTTGCACCAAAACGTTGATATTTATAAATGCCAACCGTATCTGCAAAGTTCTTATAGTATTTACACACGGGCAACTTAAAATTGCAAGAAATTGTGTTTCTAAACATAATCAAAAGTCGTTCATTTTTTGCCTTTGATGAAAAAATACTCGAAAACAAAGCGGAAAAGCCTATCCAAATTTTTGATTACAGTCAAGTGATATCTTATCAGAATAGATTGTGAAAGTATCAACAAACTTCACCGTACAGTTTTTTCAGAATTTGTACATTTGCAACTACATGTATACCCCTCTTCGCGTCAACGTTATGATAAAAGCGTCTCCATATATACAACGTCAGTGTGTTCTAAGTATGAATACATGTACCTTTGAACAGAATCGAGGTAGCATGCCCGCTATAAAAGGTCTCCTAAAATAAGTAAGTGAGTATGATCAGGAAATACCACAATCACAAACCGCAGACAGCCCCATGGCACCGCGAGGAAGAGCCACTCAAGCCTCGGCCACACGAGATCGTTCGATTACAGAATCGCGATTGTCATGAATCTTGGAGAAGACTACTTCGGACCAGTCTTCGGGAATATCAACGACCAGTCGTTACGGTTATTTGTAAAAATGCATTCTATGGTTGGTTGTGATAAAAAAAAATTCAGAACGGTCATGTGACCCAGCTGATGAATTTATTATCTTTATCGCAAAGGCGAGCAGCGAAGGTTTGAGCCTCCGTACATGTACATACCTGTGTGTGCAGTTTCAATAGAGCCTTCGCTCCACTCATACAAACATTATGCAAATAGATAAGAGGACGATTTTGCTGAGGCCCCCAGGGGGGGGGGGGCTCTGTGCCAGGGGAGGGGTACACATACGTAGGCTCGGCCCATTTTTTTGGGTTCAAAATTCTGAATTTCGATATTTTTTGGGGTTTTCAGAAAAATGAATATTTTTGGGGGGTATGAAGATTTTGTGAATATTTTTGGGGGGTCATCACAAAATTGGGCTAGTTTGAGGGTCATTTCTATGCAATTTAGGGTCTTTTTTAAGGTCAAGGTACAGAATTGGTATATTTTTTTGGGTTGCTAAAATATCAAATATTTTTTTGGGGTGCTTGAAATTCCTGATATTTTTTGGGGGTGAACGGTAGATGCTGGGTCCGAGCCTACGTATGCGGCAAAAATTAGAGTACCCCCCCCCCCCCCCCCCTGGGGTCTATGCTCCCTTGATCCCTGAAAAAACTACATTGATCTCCCAAACTCCCTGGAAGAAAGTACCTCAGCTCCCTGAAAATATTTTCCTTTGCTCCCCAAATCCTTAAAATTAATTCAGCTTCTCCACAGATCCCCCAAGATATAAGTCAATTCTCCCTAAAATTAATCGAATCAATAATGGACAACCGATACCTTTGATGTTGTATTTTTTAGAATATTAGCATTAGAAAATATTATGGCCCAGGCTACTATACATGAGCAGACGACTTAATATTCACTTAATATTTACTTGATGCGTAGGTAGCCCTGCTATGATTGTTGATTATCACTTGTGCTAGGGGGTAACGGGGGAATGCTCCCCCGGATTTTTTTTTAAAAAATGGTGCGATCTGGTGCATTCCAAGTATTCCAAAGTTAGTTATTATCAACCTAAAAAATCAACAATATAGATTTTTTTTTATTAAAATGGTGCAATACGGGCCATTCTGAGTGTTCCAAAATACGTTATTATCAACCTAAAAATCTATTTCAGGGCTAATTTTGCACAATAGTAAAATTTATTTGCCATATCAGTCAGCAATACCAATATAGATCAGCATGTTAGCACGAAAGTACATTCAGTTAGATATCCAAGTGGGGTCTGGGTGGCTTCCCCCCAGAAGCCGAAGAATTTTTTTGAAAAAATCAAACAAAAAGAAGGCTTTTCCTTTAAGGTGAGATTTTTTTTTTTTTACTTTTTTGCAGGGCTCCCTAGATCCCCAAAACTCTGAGCTTGCTCCCAAAATCCCTGAAAATAATTACCAGTGCTCCCTGAAAATAAATAGCCATTCTCCCCAGATCCCCAAAACCCCTGGGGGCCCTTTGCTTAAGTACCGTTATCATATGAGCAGACAAATATATTTTTCCGAAAAATAATAATGAACCAATATACTGGTGACTCACAAATGCGTGTCTGGCAAACAGTGAAGACCTTGATGAAAATAAACGCATTTCATCAGGACCTACACTGTTTGATATGACAAAAGATCCTTAGAGAAAGAAAAACATTTATTTGAAAATTTTAAGCTGTTTTGTTCGTTTGTTTGATTTGATTCTTTGCGTCCCATCAACAATCGTTCAGTCTAACAAGAACGGGTCTTCCTATGTTGAACCAGTACTAAGCTATGATAAATGTGTCTTGCTCCTACGCTTCTACTACGACCTGGGCGCTTCTACTGCGCTCTTGTCGTTTCTGCTACGATTCGTGTCATTTTGACCAACATTTCAATTCGTAGCGGAATCACCGTCCAGTCGAATGGGGTTTAACAAGATCGCACATGGCGTAGCAGAAGCGGACGAATAACTCGGCGATTTCGCCACGACGCAACGGCGATTGTGCTACTACGATGGTCACGATGCCGCCACGATACGGCTACGCTTTTGAAGATCTTACTGCGATGTGATTACGCTTCCGTTGCGCTTCGAGTCCACGGCGATGTCGCTACGTAAATTTTGAGCAGGTCAAAATAGTCATCGTGAGGTGGCGATCATCAAAATTCTGGTACGCTTCTTCTGCGCTCTTGCCGTTTCTGCTACGATTCGTGTCATTCAAGTTGACCAAAATTTTGAATCGTAGTGGAATCGCCGTCCATTGGAATGGAGGTTTTACAGATTATATGGCAAACCAAGGACGCCATGTGTTAAATACCACCGACAAATCTTGAGGGGAAATGTTAGCTCAGTTGGTAGAGTACCAGACCCTTATTCAACAGGTCAAAATCTGCCAGACTAACCCATATAATGTCATCCCTTTGTTATTTGCTATCAATAGTGAAATTTGCACTTTAAAGTATTCCTTCCTTAAAGCTCAACCTGCACTATTGTCTCAATAGCCAGTTTATATACTATTGACATAAAGTTAAGCATATTCCATTTGATAACACCACTTACGTTTTAGAAATGGTAAGAACGGGAACTTTTTGAGAGATACCAAAAATTTATTGTGGTTGACAACAAAAACAGAATACCAGCGATTTGATAAAAAAAAAGCCATGGAATCTCTGATTTGTTTATAGGCTGCAAACACCTTACAAAAATTACCCATAAATGTTACAAAATCCAATGAAAACAGCATGGAGGCCAAGAGTCAGCAAAACTTTTACAATATGGCCGCGATAGTTGTAATTTCTTCAAAACTTCCTATTTGGAGAATAAACTTTAAGTATCCGGTGCAAAAAGTCACAAAATGGCTCATTATAATCCACTACGTCCGGTTTATGTTGTGTATAGCCTTCACAATGTAGAATAACAACTTGGCACATTTTCATCATTAGATTTACTGGGTACATGCGTTCAAGACATGAAATCATGTCCCACTCATGCAGTAGAGTCTAGCAAAATTCACGATGGTTTTGATACGGCTGGTTCACGGTTTCAAGCACGTCAGCCCAGCTTGTCCCACACATGTTCAATAGGGTACAAGTCCAAAAAAAAGCTCGGCCGTGGAAGACTAGCGATGTTCTGCTGATTTTTTTATTTTTGTATTCCTCGATGATGCGAGTACAGTTAGGTCTTGCAATGTCATCTCGGAGCACCATGTTCTGGCCATTGAGCGAGTCCAAGGGTGACCTAACACCAGATTCCAGGATTTGGTCCTGGTACTTTTGAGAGTTCAAAGTCCCAGTAACCACCTTTAACTGTATCATGTGGTCGTCAGATAATGCACCACGTACCATAATGCTTCAGTAGCAATTCTTTGCACTTAAGAATCAATGTAGACCGTATCCTTTTTCTAATACTGCCACTCTTTCTATGCTCTTGTAAATGTCTGCTTACAGCACTCTGAGATGCGTTTAATACCCTTGCAATGTCATCTTATTTCATACCAGCGTTCCTAATGGCAATTTTACACATTCTGTGCTCTTTCTTCTTACATACGCGTTTTAAGGCTGTTTCATGACTCAACAGCAAAAGAAATTAATTCCTGCATATCAACTCCTCGACAGTATTGTGTCGTAAGCTTCCCGTTTATGGACAGTAGTGAATGAAACTACTAGTAATCGAAGTAGCCAAAATACAAGTGTACATGTCGAATAAAACCCAAAACTCAAATTATATTTCATACCTTCGAAAATCGTTATCGTATAAAAAAAATATGCTTAACTTTATGGCAATAGTATATATATTATAATGAACATCACGAAATAATAATATAAAATATAATTAAACCACATTTAAAGGCATTTCGCATTCATTTTCTGCAGACACCGTATGCATAAAATGGTTGAGATAAAGACAGACGGGATAGATGATTCCAACCAGTTAAATATACTTGATAATGAAATAGTATGGGCAGACTCTTAAATATTTAGTGAAAATGTCCTATAACGCAGTACCTGAAAATAACCTTTGTCACAGTTTTCAGAGGAAACTGTCCAGTTTATCATAACTGAGCATATATAGCTTGTGATAAATACAGTCGAACCCGTCCTTAAGACCACTGTATTTAAAATAACTTGATCCAGAGATCCAACTTTTATAACCCTCAGTTCAGTTTTCTTTCTCAAATATACCTGTTCTAAACAAACACTGTTTAAGGCAGGCAATTTTGAACATGTCCTGTGGATGGTTGTTCTACTAGTCGGGCTGACTGTATATAATCAATGAATCATACAACTACCTTGAGCAATTCTAGTCTTAACCCCTTTCATTTTTGATGGATGACCCAATTCACACCATCACAAGCACAGAATAATAATTTGTACCACCTCAAAGGGCTGCTGGTCAATATTTCTTTAAATGATGCACCTCAACCCTTGAAAACTGTTTCCTTCTAGCAAACAGAGCAGACCCTGATGAAATGCCATCGTATGCGACACCCATCTAGGTCCTCACTGTCTGCTGTATCCAGAACAAAATGGGTCAAGTACCTAAATTTAGATAATATTCTATGTTCTTTGTTCATGTGATAAAACTTTTATATGCTAATGTATTTGAATGCTTGAAATATTGTGTTTTGTATTTCAATAAATTGTTTAACTTGTTGTTCATCTTTTCCCCTTAGTAGTATAGGTTTTGCTGGTGGAGCAGGAGTTTCGGGTTCCGGTTCCCTATTGTTCTTTTGTTCTATTGTTCCTGAAAGAATGCGTTATAATCTTAATCCTTTTGTTCGAAACAATGGGTGATTTCTTAACACAAAGGTGTGATATGCCAATGACAATGAAAGGTATTTCTTAAAATAAAGGTATTGATACCGGCAGAAACTGACTACGTACAGGAAGGCTTGGACCAGCTCATGAGATAGGCGCTCAGCAAATGCTCTGGCGAGACTGCACCCTGAGCCTTCGCTGTTCGCTGTTGTTGTTGTTTATGATTAATTAGACATATAGACTCATTTGGTAGATAGCTGTGCATGCATGTACTTCGCCAGAACATAGGTACCATTTTATCATGGGCTGGGAACCGCAGTGGCACATGAGACGCTCATGAGCATCCAAATAGTGCAAATCGGTTTGGCTATTGCACAGTGCACAAATAAATGAGCGATTACATAGGCGATCAGCTAAGGCTCGTTCTAGCCTGCGTATCAACATAGTTTCGCCGGAGACTACCTTAGTATGGACTGAAGTAGATGAAAGTTAATGACCGAGAACCTGATTTCTGTACTTAATGTATAGGAGACCAGCGATGGCTCAGACAAGCATGTGCATCTGCGCATTATCGCAATAGCCGTCCCCCGGATTGAAGTAAATTTATAGACATCTAGCCCACTGGTTAGCTACGTATTTATGTGTGTATAAAGAATACGCGCGTGCGACTACTTGCATACATGTAGCACTGTGCCTCAAACATCTGCATGCCCATAAACATGGCACTTCTCAATAAGCAAGGGCCATACTTTCGGGATTTCTGTCAAATTAATTAGATATTCCTGTCACAACACCGTAGTATGTTGACAAAGTTGAAAAATGAAGCTCTAAAATCTTATTGGATCCTATGTGATAGACGGACGGACGCACATACATAAGGACCGGACAAATACAATAGTCGCACTCAAGAACATAATAAACTTGTTTTAAACGATGATGAATACATGAATGTGGAAAAAGTCTAAGCTTTTCAATACTTGAAAGTGCGTTCGACAAACGGACAGATGCACACACATGTACGCACAGCTCAGCCAATGCAAAATTCGCCAACAAGGGTTCAATAAATAAAGTTCTTCAGCTTTGTCTCGTACGATGATGAATGCATGGGGGTGATTGTAAAGAGTTTATGTGAGAACAATACTTTATTTTCTTTTCACTGGTCAACAAAACGTGTTATTAGTAGATGGTTTACGTCCCAGTTAACACTTTCAGTCATATCAGGGCGTTTTCCTTGATTTAGTCTGTGTGTTACATTTAATGTCCCACCAACAACTAGAAGCTTATGGAGACGGAACCACGGCTTAAAGTGTTTCATCCGATAGACTGAACACATAGGGTATCGAACCTGCGACAAGGCAAGTTATTTATCCACTACACCACGGCGTCTCCTTTTCATTGGTTTCGTCAGAATCGATGGACAAAACGGGTCAAAACTCCCATATTAAAAACTAGCCCTCTTATTAAAGGCAACATACTATCAAGACAGCGAAACACCAGTTTGACCGATATTTTCTCAACACGCATACACGCGCGCGAGCGCACGCACGTACACACATACAATAATGTTTTTCATATTATAGATGTTCTAATGATAAGATGCTCGCATTCTCGTCAAAGCCTTCGCTGTTCGCACGCAGATCTAAGAGGAGGCTTTATACATGATCTATCCCCGAGGCGTGCTCTCTCGTCAGGGCATTCGCCCTTTGCTGTTGTGGATGCGCATGCTAATCTACACTGTAAGAAAAGAAACGGATCATGCTGCATATTCATAATTTTTGATCGATATTTTCTTAACACGCGTACACAGACTTCCGCGCGCACGTATACACGAATGCACCCACACTTCACTTCAGATAATGTTTTTCATCTATCTTGGGTGTTCTAAAGATTTACTGCATGCAGTTCCGTCAGAGCCTTCACTGCTGACACGCAGAGGGCTGAAAGGAGGCTTCATACATGATGTTGTTCTATCCCCGACAGCTAGCTGTGTATGCGTGCAGTCTCGTCATGGCATTTGTCCTTCGCTGCTGTGAATAAGCAGGCTCATCTGCACAGTTAGGAAAGAAGCGGATCGGCCTGCATGTTCAACCAGCAGGATCTTTTTTTCTTCTCAAAACATACATGCGTCCACGCATGCAAACACGCATTGCTTCAAATTCATTCTAGCTTTTGCGATATTTTCCCCCGAAACCCTGATCTTGTTCTATCATGTCTATGCGAACAACACAGATGCACACCGTCCTTTGTCAATCGCTTTCTGGAAACATAAAATGTAAAGTTATTATATGCTTTTTTTAATGATTCTAGCTAGTTCCAGTGGCTTAGTAGTTAGGTTTGAATATTACTTTGCTACAAGTAAAGAGGAAGGCAAATATCAGGAATCAATATAATCAAGTACCACACCTGAACCAAGACAACATATGGGAAGTGGCAAAAACACAAGAAAACATCACATACAAGAGACCCAAGAGGTCAACCCCCTTTCCAGCAGGTGACCACACGGCTGCAAGAACAGACAGGACAGTATGAATAACAAAAAGGATCCACAAAAGAAGCACCGCCTTGGACCGGGTAGTAAAAACTACTGGAGGGCTTAAACATGCTTGACCGCATGTGAATACACAGCTATCTAGTGTGGCTAAGGACCAGCTATCAAGTGGGGCTAAGGACCAGCTATCTAGTGGGGCTAAGGACCGAGTCTCTTTCTGTCTCTTCTTCGAGTAGTGAACAATCTGTTGAGACTGTGCAGATGCCCAAGCTCGTATGAGCCTTGGTTGCTCGCTGTGTTTTGTTTATGTTTTAGGACCACAGGGTCGAATAAGAATAGCATTTTGCATACCTAGTTAAAATTGTATAAATAAGATAAAAAGTGTGGCTAAGGACCTAGTTTTTGACCTGAGCTTCTATCTTTGCCTCTTTATGTGTGCGAGTAGCGAACGATCTGTCGAGACAGTGCAGATGCACAAGCTTGTATGAGCCTTGGTTGCTTGCTGATTCGACAGGTAACGCTGGCTCATTTATTAAATACTTAGGGTGTGTTCTGGCATGGTGTACAAGCGCAATCTGGTGTCTACAAGGGCCACGATTAACTCATTCGTGTACAAAAAGTAGGTGAGTATGACCAGGAAATGCCACAATCACAGACTGCAGACCAACCCACGGCACCGTGAGGAAGAGAACAGCAACTACAAACGCTGAATACCACCGAACCACTACCTTATACCGGACAGCAGCCAGGCCATTGGGGGCTTGAATATATTTAAGAGGTTCCTTGCACATTTCTTTTACTCCGAATTGGCGTATATATCTGGAATGTGTTTGTTTGAAGAAGTGTGCCAATGAATTAAATATGTGAAATGAGATTATGACGCCTAACTACATTTTTTAAAGGTGCGCTTGGCCATTTGATTACCCATTTCACTGTGATAATCGATTTTATAGAAATCGCATAACTTGTTGTTTGATTAGAAAAAAACAATGCATCTGGTTATGTCGTCTGCTTATGTCGCCTGCTGCATTTAAATAATCTGGAAAACCGGATCCTTCAGAAATAGAGAGAACCTACAATATAAGAAACAGCAGACTCGGTTTTATTGTGTCTGGTCTGATCAAGAGAACTAATGGAAAGTGTAACCATTCTTACGCCCCTAGCACCGACTTAAGCGGTATTCTGCTTTCCATCAGAACCCAATATTCCTGAGGAACCAGAATATGAAAAAATATCAACACTATATCGGTGTACGGGGAGAAGTTTTACCAACTCCACGTGGCACAACGACAGCTGTTGTGACATCTAAATAATCTGAAAAAACGGATCATTCAGAAATAGAGAGAACCTACAATACAAGAAAACAACAGACTCGGTGTAATTGCTTAACATTATCAATTGTTTTAACTATAGTGGCAAACTGGCTGGACATTATCAGACTGCTCCGATATAGGATCAGTCTGATCTGAGTCTACACTGTTAGTCAAAGATGCCTCTAAAATCGATTGATTTATCAATGACACAATTCTATTTTTTAACATGCCTTGTACGTGCGATCGGAATCTTGCTATTTTGTAAACAGCCAAAATTAAAACTAACAATTAAACAAGGCAAAGATGCAATGAGATACATTTTTAAAACTCAGTTTAAACTACTGGTGTGTGTTGAGAAAATATCGATAAGCAGACTGATCTGTTTATTTCCTTACCGTGCAGATTAGCCTGCACATTCACAACATCGATCAGCGAAGGCCCTGACGAGACTGCACACATGCACAGCTAGCTGCCGGGTATAGAATATCACGTTCGAACTGCATGCGAGCAGCGAATGCTTTGACGGAACTGCATGCATATAATTTTTAGAACACCCAAGATATGAAAAAACATTATTTAAAGTAAAATGTGCATGCATGCGCGTGTGCGTGTGTGCGCGTATGTGTATGCTCGAAAAACATCCGGATCCAACTGGACAAATATGCAGACTGGTCTGTTTATTTCCTTACTGTGCAGATAGCCTTGCGCATCCACACCAGCGAAGGGCGACGACCCTGACGAGACTGCAAGCAGGTGCAGCTAGCTGTCGGGATAGAACATCATGCATGAAGTCTCCTCGAGGGGTTGTGGATTCGAGCCTCACCAGAGGCACTACACGTCAACCCAGGAAGATCCATAACGGCATGGCTGAAAAATTGTTGACTGGGATGTTAAGGATCAAAACAAATGAAGTGCTCAATGTGTCCAAATAAGAATACCTCTACTTGTTAACATTTGCGGACCTTAAACAATTATTCTGAACACCCATGATAAGAAGATACACACCCAATGAAACTTGCGAATTGTAAATATGCGGTGTTGGTCCAAGGTGCTCTAGAAAACATACAAAAAGCTGGTTCTTTACTCCACAAAGCGACCGTTGGCTCAAATTTGGCAACAATGATTTAGGGGACTTTATTCTGAAGAAAAAAGGCAAATGGCATGCATAAAGCCGGCTGTTCAGAGCCGATTATCTAGACATTAATTTCACAATAACACGTATTAGAACATCGATATGCTCTGCGTCCAAAAAAGAAAACACCTACCCAAACCCACAGATGCTCGCACACACTAAGAAGAAACCTTAGATCTCTAGCCTGACTAGATGGGATGTATATGCGTGAATTAAAATTATGCTAAGCACAGGCATTGAGTATCAAAATCGCATGAGCTGACTCGCAAAGCAGTGGGCTGATCTGCGGGCTGTAATTGTGACATTTCCTGGTCATACCCGATCACTTGCTTTTCAAAAACATGTATTCCTATGAATTTGAACACTTTGATCTGTCTGACTTAGAGAAAATGAATATGGACTCCATGACCATATCATTGTCAGTCTGCATTTGTGCTAGTTCATGTGGTTTTGGTACTTATCGTATCAGTCTGAAGTCACCCTTTAAACGTGCGTGAACAGCTATCTTGTGGGGTTAGATGCATAAGCTGTGGTCCGAATCCCTATCTACGTCCTTATTTTGTGTGTGCGAGCAGTGAAGGCTAAGACGAGGCGGCGGGAATGTGTGATTGTTATCAAAGCTTACTGATTTAACAGGTAAACAAAGAACTGAGTGAAAAACTCGGCTAATAATAAACTGGAACCTTTCTCATTTCAGCATGCTAGGAACAGAAAGATAGCCGTACATTTTCGTTCAATCCATCTATATGTACCACAGTCCATGGAAATAGTCGAAAATTGGATGGGCTCTTCTTAAAGCATACATTAATTTTAACCTAATTTGCCAAATGTAGTCTTCCATCCTGATTCGTCCACTATCGTTTGCATGGTGTTGCTATTCTAGCTATACCTTTACTTGCTACACCTATACCAGCTAATATTTATACAAGCTAACATGCTCTAGCTATACCTATACTAGGCATATCTCAAATCAAAGATGCCACCCCATCTCTAATCCCACAAACAAGTCTTCGCATGACTTGGCTCATTTAGTCTTGTAGCACGTTTAGCCCCACTTAGACACAGTGTTTCTTAACAGCTGTATATACATAAGCACTCTGTGCTTAAGTAAGTATGTCCAGCAACAGATACTTGCTTAACTGTTGAAAATATGCATATGGCAAGGTCAGACTTCAAACACCAAAGCGCTGATCAACCTGCGCGGATCTTAGCCTGTGTTGTTTGCAAGCATAGAACTTACGTTTCATTGGGCGAGGACAATATACTGTTTAGACACCGTTTTTATTTTTATCAAATATTATTAAAAATAGTAATAATAAAAAATCATAGATTTCTTTATTGCCCGTCAATTGTAAAAGAAAATAACTCTTTTCATCACAAATACCAGTCGTCAGTTCACAGCTTTTAGACGCCTAAAACTTACTTGTTATATTTACACCATCATTCTAAAAAGCCTAATCACAATTCACTGTAACACCAAAATACAATAGGAAAACCATAATCATTTGAACAACAGACTGTTTCCGTTAGAATAATTCAAATATAGCTCATAATTCTCAAAGTACGGCAAGTACTGATGTGAGTACTGGCGTTTTTATTCTTCAAAATGTTATAGTATCATCCACTATTTTACACAATGTTAGAGTGGATGCAATGTTTGAAAAGGCCAACCGATTGAGCTTTCAAGCAGGTGATATTTATCCCCTGGACGAAGTCAGAGGGATATGATGTTGGCGTCGTACGTCCTTCCTGTAGCCTGTGCTTCAGAACCATATCTCTGTTCTCATTGGTCAGACGCAACATGGACAGATGATATTCTAAAAGTTCGGAACAATCACATTGTATAACAAACAACTTTTTCCCACTTTAAATCAAATCTTGATATTTCAGATGAATCACGAATCGTCGAGGTATGCTTGACTGATGAATGAGATTCACCAGCACAACTATGTGAGAATTATGACTAACCATTAAGACACAAACTGAACAATGATTAAAAGACACAGCCAAATTTGTATTAAATGGTCTTGTGATTTGCATTCGTAGGGTCAGGTTCAGCTGGGTTTTTTCCCCAAACACACTGTTAAGTTAATACAGAGTCGCATAAATGATGCTTTAATGAGAGAGATCAGGCTAGAACGTGAGTGTAATAAGCCTGACCAATGCATATACTGACACGGATCCAGGCTGAGAGTTATTAGGGTAAGGTTCTTGTGGGATTTCCTAGCCATATTCACTTGCTTTTCACATATACATAGCAATCAAAATTTAAACTGTCTGACGTCGAGTTAATGAGTATGGACTCCATAATCATGTCAGCCTCTATTTGAGCCAGATCACGAGAATTTTGGTTATGATGCCATTCTATAAACGTGCATGCGCAACTACATGTATTTTTTAGGGTTAGAACATAACTTATGGTCTGAGTTTTCATCTATGTCCTTACTTTTTGTGTGCGAGCAGCAAAGCTAAGACGAGACGATGTTAATGCGTAGGCTCATCTGAGCCTTTGCTATCCGCATATGTGATTAGTACCAAAGCTTATTAATTTTACAGGTAAATAATGAGAGAGCGGAAAACCCGATTTATTGAGTATGTACTGGAACCATCCTTATTTCAGCATGCTTGTGGCAGAAAGATGTCCAAACCATTTTTTCAATCCATCTACATGTACATGTATCACAGTCCATGGAAATAGTAGAATACTGGATATCGTTTTTTAAAGCATATATCAATGATTTAACCTAATTTACCAAACGGGTTCTTCCACCCTGCTTCGTTCACAATCTTTTGCATTGTGTTGCTATTCCAGCTATACTTGTACTAGCTACACATATACCAGCTATACCTAAAACCAGCTATACCGCTACAAGCTAAGCGTGGGAGCTCAGTGGTAGAGTGCTTGACACGAGACCAATGGGCCGCTGTTTCGAGCCTCACCCGCGTCACTGCGTTGTGTCCTTGAGCAAGAACATTAATCTTAGGTTTTCAAATGGCGAGGTTCATTCATTCATTCTGGTAGCATTTTTAGCCCCTCTTGGATCCAGTTTTCCATAGCAGTTGTGATGAAAAGAATGTAGCATACATAACAGCATCATGCTTAATCTTGCCTGCCCAGCAACAGACACTTGCTCAATTATTGAAATTATGCATGCGGCAAGGTTACTATACATTCCTTAATTCATATATAGTAAACTGCTGATCAACCTGCATGGATATGAGCCTTTGTTGTCCGCAAGCATTGACACTACTTTTTTGCACCAAAGCCAATTACTGTTTAGGCACCTTTTTATATCTGTCCATCTATCCAGAATCACATCTCAATTTCATTTTGTCAAATGTGATTCTTTTGGTAAATATATCAGATCAAGACAGTGTGTCAGATACAAGAGTGGTTCCTCTCCATTGCTTCTTGTTCGAGTTATCTCCCAAAAAAACTTTTTGTGGCTTTTCCAGAGGTAAAAACCAGTACTGGCCTGGGAGGGTTTATGATTTGTGTGTTTATTATATGACCGGAACTCCCGAAGGCCCAACCGAAAGTGGTTTTATGGAGAAGCCGGGAATCAAACCTGGGACCCCTGGTTTACAAGGCATAGCGCTTATCCAATACACCACGGGGGCTTCTCTCCCTTGAAGGAATTTAAAAAGGGGAATCAATCTGTGTAAGCACCATAGCTTTCATACCCTACGAGATATATAGGACTATATTTTATTTCAATATGGTTTGTCATGTGCAAGAATGATTGATCTCCCTTGCGTTTTGGTTTAAACAATATTTTATTCAGATAATTTGCATGTAGACAAATTTATACAATGTAAATATATTCAGGATCTGACAGTAAGCTTTAAGCTTGTATGTAAGCCATTTCCTGACACAAAATGTATATACAACATATGTGAATAGTATAGAAACATTACAAAGAATAATCAACTAGCGCTACAGGTAGAATATGTAATGAAAACAAATGAGAAAGATATTTCCCTTGCGTTTTGTTAGAGTTATTTGCCTTGAACAATTTCAAAGGGTACCGTCTTTAACATTCACACCCCATGAGATGTTTTAATGATGTTTGGTAGGAGTATATTTCAGCTGGAGGCAGTTCGTCTTGTGCAAGAATGGTTGCCCCCCCCACCTTGCTTCCTGTTTTATATTATATCCATTGAATGAGTCTTAAAGGCAAAAAACTGCTACATCTAATCATTTTTATTTCCTTTCAGATATTAAGAATATTTTGGTAGGGGTTATAAATGAAGTCAAGACGGTGTGTGTTGCTTGCAAAAATGATTGCTGTACATTGTTACATGTTGGAGTTATTTCCCATGAACAAATACTATAGGTAACGCTTAGTGATCTTAAATACTTTCATACCTTTTAAGATAGTTTGATAATATTTGGTATGAATATATATCATGTCAAAATGTTTTGATGGGCTAAAGTGTGATTGCTCTGCAGTACTTACTTTTTGATATACATTTTACCGACCTTGATTGAATTAAGAGGCTATAACAAGGTTTCTCTATACTTCTTTATCATTACAAATTGCAGTTGACACTCATTATCTCATCTAGCATTATAGATACTTAGTTATCAGTTTGTACTACTTATCAAATCTCCTCTGATGGATTTTTTTATTTCTAATTTCTTGGTTTAAACAATATTTTGTTCATAAAGATTTACAAATTTTGATACATACGTACATACATACATACATACATACATACATACATACATACATACATACATACATACATACATACATACATACATACATACATACATACATACATACATACATACATACATAGAGTGTTTCTAGGATTTGACTGTAAGCGTTGAGTTTATGTGTTGTCATCTCCATTTAGAGATTTAGATGTACATTGTTCTGAATGAATGAGAAATGAACAAAATATAGTAAAAGTAGTGAAACGAATCTAAAGTATAATATAAGATTATCAGATTGAAGAGAGAGAGAGAGAGAGAGAGAGAGAGAGAGAGAGAGAGAGAGAGAGAGAAATGTGCTTTACAGTGTGCAATATTGTGTCATTAAACTATAAAGAGAAGTAGATGTATCAGCAAGTATAATCTTATACAGCATCCTAATTTAATATAAATTTCCGAAAAGCAGGTAATACCACAATCACACACCGCAGACCAACCCATGGCACCGTGGAGAAGAGCCACAGAACACTGATCATCACAAGATACCAGGAAGACAGTTAAAGTAAAGCAACAAGCTCTCTCTTCCCCATCAAGATGATTGCAAAACTAGATAGATACAAAATACTGAATAACAAAATAAGGACCAAACACAGAACCCCCACAAACAATGGGTGCAACAATAAACAATATATCAACAACAACAGAACCAGCGCATTGGAATGGTTAAATGCATTTTACTGGTACCAAATCTTCGCCCTAGATTGTGTTGTTGTCAAATCACAAAACTGTTTAGCTCGCATGGATGTTTCCTAACTATTGCAATGTATCATCACAGAGAAACAATCTAATCAAATGAACACACTATGAATGATACAAAAAAAGGCTCATGACACAGATAGTCCTAACTACAGAAACCTCAAGTTGAGCCACGGTGGGCCCAGCCTTTTCAATCATCTTGCTGATAATGAGACAGCTGGTAGCTTTACTTTAATGGTGTTCACGCTGTCGTTCAGAGATATTTGTTGCTTGTGTCTGCCTCGTGGCTGTACCATGGGTTAATCTGTGGCCTGTGCTTGTGGCATTTCCTGACCATGTGTACCTTTTTTCTTTGGTGTATTTTTCTTTTAGTATGCACTTTCTGTGAGGCTCATACAATAACTGCCTTAAAGAACCCGTAATAGTATGTTTGATCTTCTTATAGAATATCATTTTATCATCACAGCACACTTCAGGACAAACCTAAAATTAAGCTGGTAGATTGCTGGTGTATGTAGTTTATCTTTCGTCGAAAGTGCATGTATTTGGTATAGCTCATGCTTATCTCTAGTAGAAAGTAAAAACCAGAGATACCAATTAGCTACCAAAGTAAACCAAATTCACATTCCATCTATCAAGATAAACCAGACATACCTTCTACTTATCAGATTTAAGTCAAATCCACGTAATATCCACCAGAGATTAATCGAATGCACCTACCATTCACCAAAGAGAGAAATAAAACACTTACTATTCACAAGGGGTAACCAATCACACCTTCTATCCACCAGAGATAAACTGGATACACATACTATCCACAAAGGATAATCAAATGACACCTCTCCATCAGAGATTAATAAAGTACACAAACTATCCGCCCGGGATAAAACAAATGTATCCAATGTTTACCATATATAAACTTATACTTTCTACTATTCACCAGTAGTAAACAAATAACACCTGCTTTACATCAGAGAAAAACAATAACATCTACTATCAACCAAAAATAACCATCGTTCATCTACTATTCACCAGATATATAGCACAAATACACCTACTGTTCACCAGAGAGAAACCAAATATGATACTATGTATATATCAGAGATCAACCAGATACACTTACTTTCCACCAGAGATAAACCAATACCATGTACTATACAACAGAAGTAAATACAATACACCTATCTACCAAACTAGATACACATAATTTACATTACCTAGTTTTAAACCCAATCACGGTTTATAGCTATGGTTTCCTCTTTAATTGCACGACGGTGGGTCAGGCCTCAGACTCTATGACGGCTCTGACGTAAAGCTTTAATCGGTGGGTTGGTGCCGGATGCTTATCTGTAGCTGGACCCACCGTGGCTCAACTTGAGGTTTTCTTTAGCTCTGACTATCTGTGAGTCATGAGCCCTTTTCTTTGTTTCATCATCGAGTGTTAATTTGATTAGAGTATTTTCCATGATGATACATTGCATTAGTTAGATGGCCTCCATGCGAGCTGAACATTTCTTGTACTTCAACAACAGCAGAATCTAGGGCGAAGATTTGGTACCAGTAAAATGCATTTAAGCCCCCCGGTGGCTTAGGCTGCTGTCCGTTCTAAGGCGGTGGTTCTGTTGTTGTTGACTTTTTGTTTATTGTTACTCCCATTGTGGGAGTCTGTAATTGTTCTATGTATTGTTGTACGTTACTTTATGTCTATTCTAGTATTGCAATCATCTTGATGGGGAAGAGAGAGCTGATTGCTTTGCTTAATTTGTCTTCCTGGTGTCTCGTGATGGTTGAGCGGCTCTTCCTCGCTGTGCCACAAGGTTGTCTGTAGTTTGTGATTGTGGTATTTCCTGATCATACTCACTTACTATTTTAGATTGACTATCTACTAGAATTAAACCAGGTGCAGCTTCTTCCTACAAGAGAATAACTGAATACATTTATCTAACATATACACACATTATACACCAGAGATAAACCAGATACACATACTATCCACTAGAAATAAACTAGATACACCTACTTTTCACCAGAGGTAAATCAGATACACTTACTGTCTACTAGAGATAAAATTGCACTTCGATTTAACGAATTATCGATTTTGTTACACAAACAATATTAAGCTGTATAAATTATGTGATTATTGAGAATTTGGTAACAAGTCAATACAGCTAAGATGAAGTGTAATTATTTCTATAATTTAAGGTAGTCGTTACTAACTGATTTGTGCGTTAACAGGCAGCAGTATTTAGAAAAAAGAGATTCGGAATCTTACCGTAGTGATTCTCGATCCGGAGCCTTGTAAGTAGGCCTTGGTAGGGTTAATTGCACTCACATTGGAGCCCCAGGATCGAGAGTAATTAACCACTTTGGGAAAAAGATAGGCTGAACCTAACCCTAATAAATGATAAGTCGTTTGGCTAAATAATGCTAGATATTTTAGATTTTGTGGATCATTCATGTTATTTCTGTTGTGTGTTTGTTATGCTTTCGTGCGCGTCTGTTTATTGTTGCCTTGTGGTCATCTGCTGGGAAAGGACTGACCTCTTGGCTCTCGATAGTGATGTCTTATTGTGAGTGTGTTACTTTCCCATTGCTATCCTGGGTCAGGTGTGGTACTTGATTGTATCGATTCCTGATCTTTGCCTTCTTTCGTACTTTAAAAATATCTGGCCTGAGGCTTTAAGATTTTTACAAGAAGTTGTCTCATGCCCTTTCATGAATCGGTTCTACTCTACTATCTTTAACCCCATCAAGCAGTACAAAGTACGTCCTCGCTACTGCCTAAACAATCAGGCAGACCACAAAGGACGAAGTATGAATCTTTGAGTACGTGAAGGATGTGGCGAAACTTTGAAAATGCTGAAAATTTACGTAGCAAGCTCGGCAAGTACGTAGTAAATTTCTGTGTGTGGTGGTCTTCATGGACATAACAATACTCAAGCAACATTTTCATTTTATCTGTAACCTTACAGATCTACTTATAATGAGACAACAATAGGCGATCGGCGAAGGATCTGAGTGGCATGTGCACCTTCCTCTGTGGTTTATAGCATTTACAATAAATGCCTGATATACGTTCATATAGCTTGGTCCTTATCTGATGGCAGTATATTTTTTGTTTGTTTGATTTGATTCTTTACGTCCCATCAACAATCTTTCAGTTATAAAGGGACGGGTCTTCCTGGGTTGAACCAGTACTAAGCTAGGATTAATGTTCTTGCTCAAGGACACAACGCAGTGACGCCGGTGAGGTAAAAATGTTTACTGAGTATAATTTCTATTAGAAAACAAGGTCTTGTCGAAATTGTTGTGTCGTTCAGCGGTTTTGGCAGACGTTCACTCAATCAGGTAATGATTAAATGTGAATGCCTGACTGAAAAAGAACTGCATTCATTTTCACAATGAGGGTTCTGACTAGTGATTAAATTGTATTACAATGAATGGAATAGTATAGGACAGTCCAATTCTGCGTCTGAAGTGTGGGTCATTATACTTTTTCATATTTACCAGATAATGGATATGTTGGTTAAGATTTGTGACTGCTCCATGCATTGATATAAATGTACTTATTAGTAATGTACTAAAGATGGTGGCATCCTGCTTCAGACAAAATATGGAGCAAGCGATAACAAGTTTTTCTCATATCATATTTCAGTCTGTAGTATGGGAGCAAAGGCATCCAGACAAACTCGTGGCAAATGAACAATATTGTACGCAACATGATTTGTTTCCTTAGTCTGAGACTTGACAGATCTGCTTATAATGAGAGAACAAATGTGTTGCGTTTTCCAGTCCAACTTAACTCGACAATTACAATCCTTGATTCACCTGAAATATCAAGTATTGGTTTAAAGTGCAAAAAGTTGTTATTTATACGTGTAATTATTCTTACAAAACTTATAGAATATCTGTTGTCCATGGTGCTAATCGTTTTTACTCAGAATGCATCACATTTAACAAATGGGAACTGAGATATGGTGCTGGATAGACGGAAAGAGATTAAAAGATGTCTAAACAGTAATTTTCTTCGCTGCAAAAACTTAGCGATTATGCCCGCGAACAACAAATGTTCAAATCCACGCAGGTTGATCAGCACTTTAAGTGGCCACCTCTATTCAGCAAGCAACCTGTACAAATTAAGCATGTGATCAGTTACCCACAAAAAGGGCAAATACATTGAAAAGTATGAGTACCTGTATTAAGCAATTACCTGTCTTAGGAAAGCACAATCTAAATTTCCCTTAGGTGCTTGCTAAGTATAGGTTGGCCTGTATAGTAACCTTGTCACATGCATAATTTTCAACAATTGAGCAAGTATCTGTTGCTGAGCAGGCTAGATTAAGCATGATGCCTTTATGTATGCTACATTCTTTTCATCATAATTACTATGGAAAACTGGGTCAAAGATAGCTAAAACTTGCTGCAAGACTGAATGGGCCCCAAGCCAAACCCATTAGAAAACATGTCTTTGGAATTAGAGATGGGGTGGCACCGGAATCTATCTGTAAATTTACAGAAATTTTAAAAAAATAACTCATTCAAGCTGTATATAGATCGTAAAGTATAGCTTGTATCGTAAAAGTACAGCTGAGCTAATATATGCTTAGCTAGTAGATGTATAGCTGATAAAGGAATAGCTGGTATATGTGTAGCTTGTTAAGGTATAGCTAAGTTAATATATACTTACCTAGATATGTTTGATTTCATTTTTACGTCCCATCAGCAATCTTTCAGTTATATAGGGACGGGTCTTCCTGTGTTGAACCAGTACTAAGCTAGGATAAATGTGTCTTGCTCAAAGACCACAACGCAGTGACGACGGTGAGGCTCGAACCCGCGGCCCGTCGGTCGCGATTTAAGTACTCTACCACTGAGCCAGTGCGCTCGTTTAGGTATAGCTGGTATATGTGTAGCTAGTAAAGGTATAGCTAGAATAGCAACACCATGCAAAAGATAGTGGATGAAGCAGGATGGAAGACCCTATTTGGCAAATTAAGAAACGTTATCCAGTATTCGACTTTTTCCATGGACTGTGGTACATGTACATGTAGATGGATTGAAAAAATGGTTTGGACATCTTTCTGCCACAAGCATGCTGAAATGAGGAAGGGTCCAGTAGATAATAATGAGTCGGGTTTTCCACGCAGCTCCTTGTTTACATGTAAAATTAATAAGCCTTGGTTCTAATCACATATGGGGTTAGCGAAGGCTCAGATGAGCCTGCGCATTCACATCGTCTCGTCTTAGCCATTGTTGCTCACACACACAAAGTAAGGACGTAGATGAAGAGTCAGACCATAATTTATGTTTCTAACCCCACAAAATAGCTATATGCACGTTTAAAGAATGACATCAGGCTTATACGAAAATTAACAAAACAGTTAACTTTCACGATCTGGTTCAAATATAGGCTGACATAATCATGGAGTCCATCATACTCATAAACTCAAATTCAGACCGTTTAGAGTGTTCAGATTCATAGGAATTCGATTGTTATGTATATTTTGAAGAGCAAGTTAATATGGCCAGGAAATGCCACAAGAACCAAACCCTAACGAATCTCAACCTGGGGCCTTTTCAGTATAGGCATTGGTGTGGCTAAGGACACTCGCACTCTAGCCTGATCTTTCCCATTAAAACATCAAATATGCGACTCTGTATTAACTAAGCAGTATGTTTAGAAAAAAGACCGGCTGAACCTGACCCTACACATGCAAATCACAAGACCATTACTCTGGAAAAACAGATCGTTCAGAAATAGACAGAACCTACACTATTAGACATATAACAAGACCATTTAATACTTATTTGGCTGTGTCTTTTAATCATTGTTCAGTTTGTGTCTTAATGGTTAGTCATAATTCTCACATAGTTGTGCTGGTGAATCTCATTCATCAGTCAAGCATACCTCGACGATTCGTGATTCATCTGAAAAATCAAGATTTGATTTAAAGTGGGAAAAAGTTGTTTGTTATACAATGTGATTGTTCCGAACTTTTAGAATATCGTCTGTCCATGTTGCGTCTGACCAATGGGAACAGAGATATGGTTCTGAAGCACAGGCTACAGGAAGGACGTACGACGCCAACATCATATCCCTCTGACTTCGTCCAGGGGATAAATATCACCTGCTTGAAAGCTCGATCGGTTGGCCTTTTCAAACATTGCATCCACTCTAACATTGTGTAAAATAGTGGATGATACTATAACATTTTGAAGAATAAAAACGCCAGTACTCACATCAGTACTTGCCGCACTTTGAGAATTATGAGCTATATTTGAATTATTCTAACGGAAACAGTCTGTTGTTCAAATGATTATGGTATACCTATTGTATTTTGGTGTTACAGTGAATTGTGATTAGGCTTTTTAGAATGATGGTGTAAATATAACAAGTAAGTTTTAGGCGTCTAAAAGCTGTGAACTGACGACTGGTATTTGTGATGAAAAGAGTTATTTTCTTTTACAATTGACGGGCAATAAAGAAATCTATGATTTTTTATTATTACTATTTTTAACAATATTTGATAAAAATAAAAACGGTGTCTAAACAGTATATTGTCCTCGCCCAATGAAACGTAAGTTCTATGCTTGCAAACAACACAGGCTAAGATCCGCGCAGGTTGATCAGCGCTTTGGTGTTTGAAGTCTGACCTTGCCATATGCATAATTTCAACAGTTAAGCAAGTATCTGTTGCTGGACATACTTACTTAAGCACAGAGTGCTTATGTATATACAGCTGTTAAGGAACACTGTGTCTAAGTGGGGCTAAACGTGCTACAAGACTAAATGAGCCAAGTCATGCGAAGACTTGTTTGTGGGATTAGAGATGGGGTGGCATCTTTGATTTGAGATATGCCTAGTATAGGTATAGCTAGAGCATGTTAGCTTGTATAAATATTAGCTGGTATAGGTGTAGCAAGTAAAGGTATAGCTAGAATAGCAACACCATGCAAACGATAGTGGACGAATCAGGATGGAAGACTCCATTTGGCAAATTGGGTTAAAATTAATGTATGCTTTAAGAAAAGCCCATCCAATTTTCGACTATTTCCATGGACTGTGGTACATATAGATGGATTGAACGAAAATGTACGGCTATCTTTCTGTTCCTAGCATGCTGAAATGAGAAAGGTTCCGGTTTATTATTAGCCGAGTTTTTCACTCAGTTCTTTGTTTACCTGTTAAATCAGTAAGCTTTGATAACAATCACACATTCCCGCCGCCTCGTCTTAGCCTTCACTGCTCGCACACACAAAATAAGGACGTAGATAGGGATTCGGACCACAGCTTATGCATCTAACCCCACAAGATAGCTGTTCACGCACGTTTAAAGGGTGACTTCAGACTGATACGATAGGTACCAAAACCACATGAACTAGCACAAATGCAGACTGACAATGATATGGTCATGGAGTCCATATCCATTTTCTCTAAGTCAGACAGATCAAAGTGTTCAAATTCATAGGAATACATGTTTTTGAAAAGCAAGTGATCGGGTATGACCAGGAAATGTCACAATTACAGCCCGCAGATCAGCCCACTGCTTTGCGAGTCAGCTCATGCGATTTTGATACTCAATGCCTGTGCTTAGCATAATTTTAATTCACGCATATACATCCCATCTAGTCAGGCTAGAGATCTAAGGTTTCTTCTTAGTGTGTGCGAGCATCTGTGGGTTTGGGTAGGTGTTTTCTTTTTTGGACGCAGAGCATATCGATGTTCTAATACGTGTTATTGTGAAATTAATGTCTAGATAATCGGCTCTGAACAGCCGGCTTTATGCATGCCATTTGCCTTTTTTCTTCAGAATAAAGTCCCCTAAATCATTGTTGCCAAATTTGAGCCAACGGTCGCTTTGTGGAGTAAAGAACCAGCTTTTTGTATGTTTTCTAGAGCACCTTGGACCAACACCGCATATTTACAATTCGCAAGTTTCATTGGGTGTGTATCTTCTTATCATGGGTGTTCAGAATAATTGTTTAAGGTCCGCAAATGTTAACAAGTAGAGGTATTCTTATTTGGACACATTGAGCACTTCATTTGTTTTGATCCTTAACATCCCAGTCAACAATTTTTCAGCCATGCCGTTATGGATCTTCCTGGGTTGACGTGTAGTGCCTCTGGTGAGGCTCGAACCCACAACCCCTCGAGGAGACTTCATGCATGATGTTCTATCCCGACAGCTAGCTGCACCTGCTTGCAGTCTCGTCAGGGTCGTCGCCCTTCGCTGGTGTGGATGCGCAAGGCTATCTGCACAGTAAGGAAATAAACAGACCAGTCTGCATATTTGTCCAGTTGGATCCGGATGTTTTTCGAGCATACACATACGCGCACACACGTACACGCGCATGCATGCACATTTTACTTTAAATAATGTTTTTTCATATCTTGGGTGTTCTAAAAATTATATGCATGCAGTTCCGTCAAAGCATTCGCTGCTCGCATGCAGTTCGAACGTGATATTCTATACCCGGCAGCTAGCTGTGCATGTGTGCAGTCTCGTCAGGGCCTTCGCTGATCGATGTTGTGAATGTGCAGGCTAATCTGCACGGTAAGGAAATAAACAGATCAGTCTGCTTATCGATATTTTCTCAACACACACCAGTAGTTTAAACTGAGTTTTAAAAATGTATCTCATTGCATCTTTGCCTTGTTTAATTGTTAGTTTTAATTTTGGCTGTTTACAAAATAGCAAGATTCCGATCGCACGTACAAGGCATGTTAAAAAATAGAATTGTGTCATTGATAAATCAATCGTTTTTAGAGGCATCTTTGACTAACAGTGTAGACTCAGATCAGACTGATCCTATATCGGAGCAGTCTGATAATGTCCAGCCAGTTTGCCACTATAGTTAAAACAATTGATAATGTTAAGCAATTACACCGAGTCTGTTGTTTTCTTGTATTGTAGGTTCTCTCTATTTCTGAATGATCCGTTTTTCCAGATTATTTAGATGTCACAACAGCTGTCGTTGTGCCACGTGGAGTTGGTAAAACTTCTCCCCGTACACCGATATAGTGTTGATATTTTTTCATATTCTGGTTCCTCAGGAATATTGGGTTCTGATGGAAAGCAGAATACCGCTTAAGTCGGTGCTAGGGGCGTAAGAATGGTTACACTTTCCATTAGTTCTCTTGATCAGACCAGACACAATAAAACCGAGTCTGCTGTTTCTTATATTGTAGGTTCTCTCTTTTTCTGAAGGATCCGGTTTTCCAGATTATTTAAATGCAGCAGGCGACATAAGCAGACGACATAACCAGATGCATTGTTTTTTTCTAATCAAACAACAAGTTATGCGATTTCTATCAAATCGATTATCACAGTGAAATGGGTAATCAAATTGCCAAGCGCACCTTTAAAAAATGTAGTTAGGCGTCATAATCTCATTTCACATATTTAATTCATTGGCACACTTCTTCAAACAAACACATTCCAGATATATACGCCAATTCGGAGTAAAAGAAATGTGCAAGGAACCTCTTAAATATATTCAAGCCCCCAATGGCCTGGCTGCTGTCCGGTATAAGGTAGTGGTTCGGTGGTATTCAGCGTTTGTAGTTGCTGTTCTCTTCCTCACGGTGCCGTGGGTTGGTCTGCAGTCTGTGATTGTGGCATTTCCTGGTCATACTCACCTACTTTTTGTACACGAATGAGTTAATCGTGGCCCTTGTAGACACCAGATTGCGCTTGTACACCATGCCAGAACACACCCTAAGTATTTAATAAATGAGCCAGCGTTACCTGTCGAATCAGCAAGCAACCAAGGCTCATACAAGCTTGTGCATCTGCACTGTCTCGACAGATCGTTCGCTACTCGCACACATAAAGAGGCAAAGATAGAAGCTCAGGTCAAAAACTAGGTCCTTAGCCACACTTTTTATCTTATTTATACAATTTTAACTAGGTATGCAAAATGCTATTCTTATTCGACCCTGTGGTCCTAAAACATAAACAAAACACAGCGAGCAACCAAGGCTCATACGAGCTTGGGCATCTGCACAGTCTCAACAGATTGTTCACTACTCGAAGAAGAGACAGAAAGAGACTCGGTCCTTAGCCCCACTAGATAGCTGGTCCTTAGCCCCACTTGATAGCTGGTCCTTAGCCACACTAGATAGCTGTGTATTCACATGCGGTCAAGCATGTTTAAGCCCTCCAGTAGTTTTTACTACCCGGTCCAAGGCGGTGCTTCTTTTGTGGATCCTTTTTGTTATTCATACTGTCCTGTCTGTTCTTGCAGCCGTGTGGTCACCTGCTGGAAAGGGGGTTGACCTCTTGGGTCTCTTGTATGTGATGTTTTCTTGTGTTTTTGCCACTTCCCATATGTTGTCTTGGTTCAGGTGTGGTACTTGATTATATTGATTCCTGATATTTGCCTTCCTCTTTACTTGTAGCAAAGTAATATTCAAACCTAACTACTAAGCCACTGGAACTAGCTAGAATCATTAAAAAAAGCATATAATAACTTTACATTTTATGTTTCCAGAAAGCGATTGACAAAGGACGGTGTGCATCTGTGTTGTTCGCATAGACATGATAGAACAAGATCAGGGTTTCGGGGGAAAATATCGCAAAAGCTAGAATGAATTTGAAGCAATGCGTGTTTGCATGCGTGGACGCATGTATGTTTTGAGAAGAAAAAAAGATCCTGCTGGTTGAACATGCAGGCCGATCCGCTTCTTTCCTAACTGTGCAGATGAGCCTGCTTATTCACAGCAGCGAAGGACAAATGCCATGACGAGACTGCACGCATACACAGCTAGCTGTCGGGGATAGAACAACATCATGTATGAAGCCTCCTTTCAGCCCTCTGCGTGTCAGCAGTGAAGGCTCTGACGGAACTGCATGCAGTAAATCTTTAGAACACCCAAGATAGATGAAAAACATTATCTGAAGTGAAGTGTGGGTGCATTCGTGTATACGTGCGCGCGGAAGTCTGTGTACGCGTGTTAAGAAAATATCGATCAAAAATTATGAATATGCAGCATGATCCGTTTCTTTTCTTACAGTGTAGATTAGCATGCGCATCCACAACAGCAAAGGGCGAATGCCCTGACGAGAGAGCACGCCTCGGGGATAGATCATGTATAAAGCCTCCTCTTAGATCTGCGTGCGAACAGCGAAGGCTTTGACGAGAATGCGAGCATCTTATCATTAGAACATCTATAATATGAAAAACATTATTGTATGTGTGTACGTGCGTGCGCTCGCGCGCGTGTATGCGTGTTGAGAAAATATCGGTCAAACTGGTGTTTCGCTGTCTTGATAGTATGTTGCCTTTAATAAGAGGGCTAGTTTTTAATATGGGAGTTTTGACCCGTTTTGTCCATCGATTCTGACGAAACCAATGAAAAGGAGACGCCGTGGTGTAGTGGATAAATAACTTGCCATGTCGCAGGTTCGATACCCTATGTGTTCAGTCTATCGGATGAAACACTTTAAGCCGTGGTTCCGTCTCCATAAGCTTCTAGTTGTTGGTGGGACATTAAATGTAACACACAGACTAAATCAAGGAAAACGCCCTGATATGACTGAAAGTGTTAACTGGGACGTAAACCATCTACTAATAACACGTTTTGTTGACCAGTGAAAAGAAAATAAAGTATTGTTCTCACATAAACTCTTTACAATCACCCCCATGCATTCATCATCGTACGAGACAAAGCTGAAGAACTTTCATTGATTTATTGAACCCTTGTTGGCGAATTTTGCATTGGCTGAGCTGTGCGTACATGTGTGTGCATCTGTCCGTTTGTCGAACGCACTTTCAAGTATTGAAAAGCTTAGACTTTTTCCACATTCATGTATTCATCATCGTTTAAAACAAGTTTATTATGTTCTTGAGTGCGACTATTGTATTTGTCCGGTCCTTATGTATGTGCGTCCGTCCGTCTATCACATAGGATCCAATAAGATTTTAGAGCTTCATTTTTCAACTTTGTCAACATACTACGGTGTTGTGACAGGAATATCTAATTAATTTGACAGAAATCCCGAAAGTATGGCCCTTGCTTATTGAGAAGTGCCATGTTTATGGGCATGCAGATGTTTGAGGCACAGTGCTACATGTATGCAAGTAGTCGCACGCGCGTATTCTTTATACACACATAAATACGTAGCTAACCAGTGGGCTAGATGTCTATAAATTTACTTCAATCCGGGGGACGGCTATTGCGATAATGCGCAGATGCACATGCTTGTCTGAGCCATCGCTGGTCTCCTATACATTAAGTACAGAAATCAGGTTCTCGGTCATTAACTTTCATCTACTTCAGTCCATACTAAGGTAGTCTCCGGCGAAACTATGTTGATACGCAGGCTAGAACGAGCCTTAGCTGATCGCCTATGTAATCGCTCATTTATTTGTGCACTGTGCAATAGCCAAACCGATTTGCACTATTTGGATGCTCATGAGCGTCTCATGTGCCACTGCGGTTCCCAGCCCATGATAAAATGGTACCTATGTTCTGGCGAAGTACATGCATGCACAGCTATCTACCAAATGAGTCTATATGTCTAATTAATCATAAACAACAACAACAGCGAACAGCGAAGGCTCAGGGTGCAGTCTCGCCAGAGCATTTGCTGAGCGCCTATCTCATGAGCTGGTCCAAGCCTTCCTGTACGTAGTCAGTTTCTGCCGGTATCAATACCTTTATTTTAAGAAATACCTTTCATTGTCATTGGCATATCACACCTTTGTGTTAAGAAATCACCCATTGTTTCGAACAAAAGGATTAAGATTATAACGCATTCTTTCAGGAACAATAGAACAAAAGAACAATAGGGAACCGGAACCCGAAACTCCTGCTCCACCAGCAAAACCTATACTACTCCCCTTGTCCCTAGTGTATATGTTTCCCATACATGCCACAATTGTTTTTAACTACATGTATGTTATAAAATCTCATCAAATTTGACCCGTGGGGAACCACTTTCGATAAGATTTTCAAATCACACAGAAAGTTCAAATTGGTTTACAAATATTTAATGAAAAGCAAATATGATTCACTTCTTTGTGTAACTTATATGCCTTTCAATTAAACAAAACTAAACTCTCTTGGTACCAAATTTCCTATCTCACAGATTTATGATCATTATTTTAAACTCACAGATTATGCTCACAGATTTCATTAAAATCTCACAGTTCTTTTTTTTGTACTTTTAATTTTGGCATGTATGGATTATGACAGATCACTTAAATACCTCTGATTGTTTATTTAAAGAGACGACGTCTGTAACTATGAATATTTTTCGAAAAATTTTCAATTAAGTTATGTTTTCACAATTAACATGTTCAGTACAGCTGAACACTGCATGGAAAAGTGAATTATCTTATAGAAACAGGTGTTTTTCTCTTGTTTGTAATTATTTAAGTCCCTCCAGTAATTCTAGACAGTTGATTTTTAACATAAAAGCCGTTGTTTTGATAGTGATAATTTGTTAAAATTTACGAAAATGGTAAAATGTTTACCTGAATTTGAGTATTTTTACTGTATTCTTGAAAAATAGAAAATGTATTTCTAAAATTAGAAGATCAAAAGTTACAGACTATGCAGCTTTAATGCTATTTGGCGCATTATAGTTTTTTCTGTTGATTACCGCAATACATGTACTCCCCCATGGGTTGTTGATGTGGTTGGGGATATGGTTGCTGAAACAGTCGCTGATCCCCTCTGTTGCCCTCCCTATGTGGACAGTCTCTTTGCAGGTGACGTGGAGAGAAACAAATGTAGCAAAGACGCTGGCCATTCCTGTCCCTAGGGCCCTAGTCGCCACGTGTTTGGGTATTACACTGTCGGCTCAACATTTCTATACAGTCTTGAGGTTGTCTGAGGATGCCTAGCAAATTATTGTCGTCTCTAATGTAGCTGAAACTTTCCTTATCCTGCGAATTCCTGTCTGGCTCAGCAGTGGCTTGACGAACCAGATTCTTGGATGAGTCTTCTCCAAGAATAACTTCATATACAAATGTACTTCTATTATAGACACAGCCTGAGTTACAGAAGTACAATTCTTAGAAATGCATTTGTATTTCAAATAAGCGGACACCGATTTATATAATTGGTTCAGAGCTAACATCTCTTTGGCTTCATTGTTCAAACTACTTTAGGCACGCTGGGACATACGGCGTAGATCATCTCCTAACCCAGCTATAGACTCATTCTGTCTGCGCACTCTGGCTTCAAGCCTTGATATCCACATGGGTTGTTGACGAGTGTTACCGAAACGTAGACCTAATTTTACTACCAGTGTGTAATAAGATGACCTTTCTGCTGGCATCAGTGACATGTAGTAGACTTGAGCATTTCCTCTTAAACTAGCAGCTTAATACATAACAAGAATCTGTCACGGTATGACCATTTTCTCAGCTTAGCGCATAGTTCAAAATGGTTGAGGTAAAACTCCCAGTCTTCGTCTCCATTGTATGTCTGTGGTTTCATATGTGGTGATGTATGCAGGATAGAACAGCTTGCATTATCGCTAATATCTCCTTTAGCCTGTGGATCAATGGGGATTCGTAGGTACTCACTAGATCCATAGTAGGTCTTGATTGTGGCTCTTGTTCAGGGATGTCTTCCAGTTCAGGTATACCGTCGATGGATGACAGCTCTGATGTTGCCCTGTCATGTATAACATGTTCTTGCTGCTGGTTTTGTTCGGTGCCTGGTCTGTCCTTCTCCATTTCAGTATCATTAAGTCTGTTAAATTCTATTTCTGTCACTGTTCGCCATATTCTATAGTTATAATAAGATTTATTTCCACAATTACCGAGTTCCTTAATTCAAGCCAGTTTTCTGTTTCAATTTTTTTTCGATTTTTTCAGTTTGATTTGCTATTTTTTTTTCACTGTTTTTCCATTTTTATTTTATTTTTTATAATGTTAAGTGAACAACTCAGATCCGATCTGTCCAGATAATAATTTATTGATATGTTTTTTTCTAATTTAGGTTGATTTAGCTCTATGTAATGTAACAATTCACATGTTTCCTTGGCAGTGGGTTCGCATCACTAGATGTGTTTTTGAACTAACACATCCCACTTTTATATGCATTATACAGAGGGGTCACAGGTTATTATTTCCACATAAAATTAATTTCAATCGTTGAATATTGTGTTTGTCATACCAAACAGGGTAGACTGATGAAATGCTGCATTATGCGGCATTTCATCTGAGTCTTAACTATTTGCCAAAGAACACATTTAGGAAATTAGGAGTCACTAGTATACAAACTGTTAAATAAAATGTAGCCAATGTGACGACTGACATTGAAAGTACATGAGTGAGTATCTCACAGAAAAATAGAAAAAGTAGCACGACGAATGGCACAGCTGATAAACCAGTGTTCTCTGTATTCAACCGTTATATATGTTATTTTAAAATAGAAAAATGATCAAGTTCCAAAATCACCTGATATTTCACACAGGGCATTTAAATGAACAGCTCTTTACAAAAGTTATTTCCTAGTGTACGTTCCAAAAGTGTGTACAGTCGAATATATCAGTGTCCCTGTAGTACAGCAGACGACTGGCCAAAAGTCCTCTCCTTAAGGACTTTACTGGTCAGATCGGTGCAACATATAGTGAAATATACCAAAATGTTTGTTTGTATGTCCAGCTTCAGAATCCGGTTGATGACATCGTCGCTGATGAGTACTAACAGAGTTACGGCCCTTGAACCATACATACCCTTTATAAAGTATTATTGGAATTTTGCATACAGATGGCAGATACCACTGCATTTATTTCTAATAAGCACACAAAATTGAACTATTTTTATGATTTATATGGTATTGAATTAGAAAACAGCATTGAAATATAGTTTCAACATGTACGATACCTAAAGGTGTGTTTGTCCGTGTGTCTTTTTGTAAATAGTGTCAATATAAAGGGGCAATGCTAATATTTCATAAACACAACTTTTAACCATAAATTAGTCAAAAATGCAAGTTTCGTCTTTTTTCTTCATCAAGGTAAGCAACAGCATACACTCGTTTAGGTCAAAGCTTAAAAGCAAGTTGTGATCTTTTCCAGGGTCATAGGTCAAGGTCAAATAGACATACCCCCAAATCACAAAAATGCATATTTTATGTAACGTTTTATTAGTATAAGTATAGATTGTGTCTGTTTGAAGCTTGACTTATAACTAATAGTCTTACATACTTAAATTCCATATATTCCTTGCCACCAAAGGGGAGTAAATACCCCAATTAAGTGAGGCGTGGGCCATTCCGTAATGGCTTGAGTTTGAATTACGTCAAGATGATAACCGCTTTATACGACCATATACGACTGGCCAGAAGTCCTCTCCTTTTGAACTTTGCTGGTTAGGTTGTGCTGACATCAAGTGTCATATATACCAAAATATTTGTCTGTATGTACGGCTTCAGAATCCAGTTGATGATATCGTCGCTGATGAGTACTTACAGAGTTACGGCCCTTGAACCGTACATACCCTTTATAAAGGATTATTAGCATTTTGCATACAGTTGGCAGATATCACTGCATTTATTTACAATAAGCACACTTAATTGGAATATTTTTTATGATTTATATGGTATTGGATTAGAAAACAACATTGAAATATAGTTTGAACATGTACAATACCTTAAGGATTTGTTTGTCCGTGTGTCTTTTTGTAAATAGTGTCAATGTAAAGGGACATTGCTATTATTTCACAAACACAACTTTCAACCATAAATTAGATCAATATGCAAGTTTCGTGTGTTTTTTTTCATCAAGGTAAACAACAGCATACACTCGTTTTAGGTCAAAGCTTAAAATCAAGTTATGACCTGTCTCAAGGTCAAAGGTCAAGGTCAAATAGACATACCCTCAAATCACAAAACATGTGTATTTATGTATTTTTTATTAGTATAAGTATAGTTTGTGCCTGTTTAAAGCTTAGCTTATAAGTAATTGTCTTGTAAACATACTTAAATTCCACATATTCCTTGCCACCAAAGGGCAGTAAATACCCCAATCAAGCGAGGCGTGGGACATCCCGTAATGACCTGAGTTTGAATCACGTCAAGATTATAGCCGCTTTATATTACCACTTACGACTGGCCATATTTCCTCTCCTTTTGAACTTTGCTGGTAAGGTTGTGCTTACATCAAGCGTCATATATACCAAAATATTTGTCTGTATGTACGGCTTCAGAATCCAGTTGATGACATCGATGCTGATGAGTACTAACCGAGTTACGGCCCTTGAACCGTACATACCCTTTATAAAGGATTATTTATATGTTGTATACAGTTGGTCTAGAGCATTGCATTTATTTATAAGGAATCGTTAATACAACACTTTTATGACTTGTATGGTATTTGTTGGAAAACAACAACAAAATAAATTATCAGTATCAATGATACATGTATGTTTGTCCGTGTGTCTGTTTGCAGAAAGCTTCAACGCAAAGGGAAAATGCAAACTTTTCATAAAAAACCTTTATCCATATTAAAATAGTTCAGTTGCCATATTTGGTCAATTTTGTATCATCAACATTAGTAATAGTCTACACTCTTTATATGCCAGAGTCAAAACTTGTGCTATGACATATTTAAAGGTCAAGGGTCAAAGTCAAATAGACATATCCAAAATCGCAATAATTAGTATATTTTATTAGCTTACCTGAGTCTCAAGCTCAAACTCAGCTATTGTGATCGTTGGATGTCTCTTGTCCGTCGGGCGTCGTCAACAATTGCTTCAAACGATATCTCCGCCTAAAATAATGGTTTGAAGCTAGCTGGAATGATCCTTAAATAGCCCTCTCAAATAATTGATCAAATGGTATATCTAGATCACATGGGCAAAAATAGATGTTCGAAAAATTTAAAAATCTTCTTGTCTGAAACCAAAAGGCTGATAGGCTTAATATTTTGTGTAGCATTATCTAGTAAATATTTACCTTTTTTGTTCAAATTATGCACATGTGGCCACAAATGACCCAGCCCCCGGGTTCACATGTTTTATATAGGCCGTTGGTTGGTCTGCAGAGTGTGATTGTGGTATTACCTGATCATACTTGCTTACTTTTTTATAATGGGAAACATGAAAAAATATTGTCTGAAACCTTAAAGTCTATATAGAGCCTTGGTATTTTATATATAGCATTATCAAGTAGAACTCTACTAATTTTGTTAAAACTATGACCCCAAAGCCAAAAGTGGCTCCACTCCAGATTCACTTGTTTCCATAGGTTTATATAGGGAACACATAAAAATCATCTTGTCTGGAGCTCCTTGGCATTGAACTTTGGTATTTGGTATAAAGTATCAAAAAGTAGACCCCTCCATTAGGTTTGATTAAATTAAGCCCATGCTCCTAAAATGGACCCATCCTGGGGGTCACGTGTTTTACATAGGCTTAAATAGGGAAGGCATAAAACAATATTCACAGAGCCCTGATATTTAATTTGTAGCATCACCTAGTGCAAAAAAAGTTCCTGCCCCTGGGATCACATGTTTTATATAGGGTTTTTTTTCTGAAAACATAAAAAATCTTCTTGTCTGAAACCACACGGTTCAGCGCCTTTATATACTGAGAGGAAATAGAAACTTAAGTTTTTTTTTTCTAACATGTCTGGATGAAAAATAATAATTCAAATCCATTATTTGTTATAAAATCTGATATGCTCAACATTCATTTTACAAATTTTATTCACAGAATTAATGATAGCATCAATAGCCTGAACGTCAACGTCAGTGATACGTAAGGGGGTCAAATTCACGGTGTTAAAGTTAAAGATGTTTGGAAGACTTCTATGAAAAAAAAACTTTTAAGTTTCTAGTTCGACTAGGTATATTTAGTATCACCAAGTAGACCAACTCTGTTAAAAAATGGCCATGGGGACAAAAAAAAAAACAAGCCACGAAGGCTGGCTTCTTTTTATTTTGCCCCCATGGTTTATAGGTTTATTTAAATAAAACACAAAAAACTTCTTGTTTGGACCCACAAGGTCTAAAGCTGCCAAATTTATTCCAAAATGGCTCCACCGTGGGGGGACATGTATTTTAGAAACATGTTCTTGGGAAAATATGTATAATTTATAACTTTAATTGCAATAAGGTAATTGATGCAGTATTTTATATGGCTAAAGTCAGTACAATATATATTGCAAAGATGTGTAAAACCAATCGTCACAAAACTTTTGATTCTTTTTCATATTATATAATAGCTGTTATAAACAGCTTCAAACTAGTTAAAATATCAATGGATAACATATCTGAGGAATATTTTATATCATAGTAAGAAGTGACTTTTTAAAATGAAGGTACCTTTACTCTGACTTCGTCTGTGCAAGATCTACCAGTCATTTTGAAATGGAATCATTTTTAGAGTCTCGAAAAAGCCTTGAATTTTTATATGAAATTAAAATTTTATAAGAGCGATGTTTATTTTCTGAACAGGCGCAAAAAATTTGTAGGTGGCCACTAGAAACTTCGTTTCAGTGTATATTCAGGAACAGTAGGGGTGGCACTGTGCAGACGGAATTGTTACGCCGACCCCTACAAGATGGAAGCCTGCTTAAGAACATTATAAAAATCTAAACTAATAATGCCCCACAGTTTTATCAACTACGGACAGGCGTAGGATAATGGCGGGCTACAGCCAAAATTCCTTCTTCAAAGCCTGAGTGGGTACATAAAACTGGGCGTTTTGTGCGCGCTCAATATGCCTAGGCGGGGCCGCACTACGCCGACATTACAGCTGGAAAATCATAATCAAATATACCATGCGGTTCAAGACTTATGAGCATTTTCACTAACTGACCACAACCGGCTGAAATGATGCTCAGCAAACCCTCGTCCATCACAAAAAGGCTGTTACACATGCCAGTGGTTAGATTATGTTGACATTATGCAAAACTTGATCAAAATATACCATGGTTCAAGAGTTATGAGCATTTTTCACTAACTGCTAATGGACGGACGGACGGACTCACATAGTGATTATAGTGCTTTGTTTGATTTGATTCTTTACGTCCCATCAACTATCTTTAGGTTAAACAGGGACGGGTCTTCCTGGGTTGAACCAGTACTAAGCTAGGATAAATGTGTCTTGCTCAAGGACCACAACGCAGTGACGCCGGTGAGGCTCGAACCCGCGGCCCCTCGGTCTCGAGTCAAGCACTCTACCACTGAGCCACTGCGCTCCCATGATTATAGTACAGATCCAAGGGTCGCGCAATTGCATGACCCGCAGGTATGCACTACAATTACTGAGAGAGTCAGTCTGTTAGCAGTTTGTAATCAAAGCACAGAGAGTACTGATGGAAACGATGTCTTGTGATTTAAGTTCTTGTAGGCTAATCAGAGTGCAATTTTTGAAGATGATATTTTAGGAACATTTGAAGGATCATTGACACTTGTTATGGGTAAATGCCTATGGTTTTCAGAAAAAAATAAAAGTTTGTCAATCGTCCCTTTCTTCACCTTGAAGCTACCCTGACCTGAGAACTTTATGACATTGAAATCCATTTTCCATTTTAAATGCTTCAAAGATGTAAAATTTTGGGTAGAAAAATCAGTTTTACATTAAAATATATAGAAATCAGAAAACATTTTTTAAAAATCATCCCCCCCATATTTTACACATTGTATGGAAGTGGCTTGCTGGCACAAGCGGGGGAAAGGTGTTCAGCAGCCCAAAAACCCAGGGCTTAAGCCCATTAAATGCCTTTTCTACCGAATAAGAAATGAATGACAGTAATGAAGTTCTCTAGAACCAACCGCCTAAATTGCTTTGTATTCTGTGCTAGTTTAATATAAAGTACATAAAGATTAAAAGTAGAATTAGCAAGGTTTATGCATTTATTCATAAGTAATTATAAAGATCAGTGTTGTTTAAAGACACAGCCTGTAGTTATCTATTTGCATTCTAGGGAATTGTTCATGTTTTTATTTTCGTTTGCTGACTTTCTTCAAAATTAAGTTTTTACAAATAAACCACTCGGGATCACCATCGGAGTGTCAAACAGTTTGGATCCAGATCAAGACCGACATTCTGTTGGTCTTCATCTGGGTTTGAACTGTTTGCAAAAGGCTATTGGCAAACGACAAAATTCTCCACTGGCGTGCAAAGCGTTAAAACTGGTAAATACTTTAGTGTTCAATATATTATCCAATGTAGGATATACACGTATATGAAAACCATAAATATTCGGACACTATAAATACATTTCGACACGCAATGTCCTTTAAACAAAGCAAACGTAATATTCAAAGGATCTAGTTAGAATCAGTTTTACTTTCCAATGCTAAATGGGACACTTTCATTCCTTCAAAAGTATTTCTTTTGTTGAGCTTTCAGTTTTGTATTATTTACGGTACAAGTAGTAAAAAATGTACAGGCACGGTAAATGTTCTAAAATTTCGAACACTCTAAAATTACGAACACCTAAAATTATCGCCGAAAATAATTTTTATATCGGACACTGCCTTTTTCGGAAAAATGAATTTCTAAAATTACGAACACACGTTATTTTCGGCGGAAAACCGATGTCCGTTTATCTGTTTGTGTCCCATCTGTGTTCGGTATACTTCTACCGTACAGCACGTGAGCGGTAGCGACATTTGGAATGTTCCATTCTACTTAGATGGGTAATCTGGCACGTGACGTTCTATTTCGCATGCCAGCGCGCGACGTTATACATTATTCAAGGTCACCAGCATTGACGAACTTGATGCACAGACAAGTTCCTGCAACGATTCGGAAACTGCTTTGACTAACCCTATTGAGTATATGTATCCACCCAAATGGCTGTGATCATTAATTACTGACCAAGCATTGACCTTCAGGTCGCGATTCAGCTTATTGTACGTGAATTATGCACGTTGACACACGCTGAGCAATTCTCAATAGTGTGCTGTACATGTGACACGTGCTCGTTTTGTTTTTTTCTAAAATACCCGCCCGAAGAGAGGGAGTTGCGGAAAATGAGACGATCACTTAGGCGAGAGAGAATACAATAAGTTGATGTATAGTGATTGCCGTGGACGTTTGCAACACAAGGAGTCATTCAGTTTCGTGCAAAATGCAGAGAAAATCGTGCAAGTCGCATGTTGTTGTTTTTTCTCACCGAGACATTCAGTGCGGAAAATAAAGCAACCGTACATTTAATATTTTTACCTACATGCCTGCCAGATCTCACACGTGGTCATCATCTCATTTTTATTCACAGTACATTACCGTTAACTTAAGGCTTAAATATGTGTGAGACTGACATCCCTACCTACCCCTCCCTTTTAAGCATTTTAAAGGATTTCCCAGTTAGGCAATATGTCCAATCCGCGTGCGACATGGAGGGCACTTCTATCATTCTATGCCTGTGCTCTTTTCTTGAACACAGCTCGGACCCGAGCATGAAATCAACTTGCGCGGAGCCCCATATGAGCTGGTAAAGACTCTGCTGGTACTTATGACAGATGTGATCAGCGAAGGCTTAGGAGAGCATGTGTGTTTGCACAATCTCGTCAGGGTCTCACTCACTAACAAAGTTTAAAGTGGATGAAGACTCTAGCCCAATAAAAATTCTAGACATCTACGTGCGTTGTCTTTAAAATACTTGTCGGCGGTTTTCTAAGTACATGTAATTATGGCTATTCCTATTAATCAAAAACATCAAATTCCTCAAAATGGAACATTTTAACAAACTGTTGAGCCGATCGCGGCGTGCCTGTTTGTCCTCGTGATTATGCGCATGGATGGTCCTACGAGTGCATTACCGGTATAATGTACGCACAGACGCACATATATGTACCAAGAAGTAAATTGATTGTAGCATGATTCTGCATCTTGATGAATTTAACATTTACATATTTAATTTCATGAAATAAGCCAGTTCATGAGATTATGTTGTGTGTCATGGTGAGTAGTGAATTCACATTTGCGCAGACTCGTCTGAGTCTTTGTCCCGTGTTGTAATAAAATTATATCCATCGACAGTTTTTTCAATCAAGCAGGTTCACAAACTTTGATAGCAGATCGTAAAAGTAGAGAGAGAGAGAGAGAGAGAGAGAGAGAGAGAGAGAGGGATGCACACAAATATTTAGTTTTGGCTTGGTTTCTTAGAATCTTGAAACACAATGTTTGGGTCGACCAATCAATCTTGTTACATTGCTTCCAATGAGGACCCATGCGCGGATCCAGAAAGTTTTGTCAGAGGGGGTCCAACTCTGCAACTCTGACAACGCTTTTCTCCTTTTTTAGGGGAGAGAGGATCCAAATATCACAAAAAGCGGGCCATTATCGGCCCGCCAGCGAAACTCCATTTAAATGGCGCTGAGCTGGCGTGCCTATGATGGTGCAACATTGAATGCTGGCTTGGTAGCTTTGAGAATTTCAGGGAATCCGGTCCAGTATTGATAAGAAATTCTATATTTTATGATTTTTCATGGGGGGAGGTCTTGACCCACCCCCCCCCCTCTGGATCCGCGCATGGGACCGGCCAATGTAGCTTTGAGAATTTCAGGGGATCCAGTCCAGTATTGCAAAAAAAATCTATACTTTTGTGATTTTTCAGGGGGGCGTCCTTGACCCCCCTCTGGATCCGTGCATGGCATGGGCCAATGTATACACTAATTTACAGAAAAAAACATCTTATGGTGTGCATCGACTTTTGTACTTTCTATCAAATGCAAATTTTTAAATTGACGAAACATTCTTTCCTGAATTCCATTCGGGTCTGATCTAGATCCAAACCGTTTTTGCAAATGTAAATTGAGAGAGAGGGAGAGAGAGAGAGAGACTGGTGCATGCACATCCTTTCGGGAAAAATCAAAGTGCATCAGCGGATCGACAAGTAGAGAGAGAGAGAGAGAGAGAGAGAGAGAGAGAGTTCACATTGAAGTTAACAAACTTCTTTTTTAGAAATTCTTTCATCATAAATGATTAAAGAAGGTGTTAGAATCCGTTAATCGCACAAAAATTGATATGATTAAGGCATCTTTAATGAGCTTGTTTGGTTCTATTATTGATCAAAGACAGGATTATATAGGTTTCTTAATTATTCATTTAATGATGGTCCCTTATGATGCAAGCGGACTATGAACAAGTTTAACTGACCAGTTAATTGTCTAGCTGCAATAACGCTTGAAAAAGCGCCTATTGAGTGTGTGCGTTATTATTATAATTAATATATTCCATTGCATGCCCAAAACACCCACTCAGAATCATCCTTGCCATGATTTCTAGTAAAAATGCACCCAAGACAAATGTTCTAGTAATCGACTGTTAAAAAAATTATGGTAAACTGCCACTAACGCAAGTGGCACGGCACGGCGCGTGCTTTCATACCCCTGGCACCTGCAAATCACCATTAAAATCATTATTTCTGGAAAACTAAAGCATTTTTATTGGCAATTGTTAATAATACTATTTGCAGATGATAGAGAAAAAAAAAATATGCAATTACAGCTGTTAGTGTTTCAGGAAAAGAAAAATATATTTCTGGCGCGGCAATTTTGGCGCGGCAGCGCGATGCGGTCATGGCTTTCATACCCGACCTTGTTGATATCCTTTTCTCCAATATGGCTGAATGCGTCGCGCGGTTGAGATGATATTATTGCGCGAAACGAAAATAAAGTTAAGGTGTGATTTTTATTATTATTCGTTTCTGTCTATCGAAAGTGTCTTTTCGTGAAATTGACTAAATTTCAAACGCCACTGCTAGCATTCTGTCCATAAAAACTTTATTATTAACTAATACCTAACGCACTATATTTTAGAACTATTTTAGTGGTGGTCAGGTTCATAAAGTGTGGGAAAACGCGAGCAATCCACAAGAAAACGTGTCTTCTTCAGGTTTACGACAAAAGGGCAGGGCTGCGTTTATTGTCCGTCTAGTAATAGTAAAAGCTAAGAAAACTATAATGACAAAAATCGATTGCAAGATATTATGCTTTTAACTGCAATATCTGGTTGGCACCATAGATATTGCAAACGGTTGATCCTCGTACAAGAGCAGGTTTTCTCATGCTAAGGCATTGTTTTTCTGACGCTCGTTTGAGGCATCCAATGGGGTTTACTGATTTGCAAATTTGTCCCAAATTTTTACCAATTAGCGTCTTCATAAAACTTATTTTTACCAGTTAGCACATTCAGCATTACAAAATGATTTTTTGTCACTGATTTTTGTCAAATAAACTGATTAGCGTAATTTTAACAAACAAAATACTGATTTTATGGTACCCCATTGAGACCCTCTCTGATTGATGTACAAATAAACTTATAATTCTGTTTCAATCATATTTAAGCTTTCAATTTTCAAGTTTTCAAGCATAACAACGTTTTTCTGACCATTGGGTTTACATTTCAGAGCTGAAAACCGCAACAAACTAATAAATAGCAGTATTGTTTTTGTCTAACAGCAGGACAAGGGTTGTTTGCATTAAGGTCATTTGGTTCCCGGTGACTTATACAGGCTGTAACGGTCTAGAGATGCGGACTGGGTAGTAATGTTGAACAGGGGTTCAATGGTATGAGGATTTTGTGTGTATTTTGTGTATATGATACCATTGGAAACAGATGTTTTGAGAAAACATCGTTTCCATTGTTCAGCCACTGGTATGCAAAATGGTGACGAGGTTTCGCTGATGATCATTTCAGATGGTCCGGATTTTTAGTGAAAATGCTCACAACTCTTGAACCACATGGTATATTTTGATCAAATTTTGCATACTTATACATTTTAACATTGTCTAGACACTGACAGTATGCAAAACGGTGACGAGGCGTCGCTGAGCTCCGGTCGGTCGTGGTCATTTAGTGAAAATGCTCATAACTCTTGGGCCACAAGGTATACCGGTATTTTGATCATATTTTTTGCTTACATGTACATTTTAACATTGTCTGGCCACAATTTAACATTGTCTGGCCACAGGTATGCAAAACGGGGACGAAGCTTTGCTGAAAAGTTCGACCGCCACTCCTGCTTCCCAGAATAGCTCTAACCTATACACATTGTTTTAGTATATACAACCGTGCCTGTATATAGCATGTGTTTAAAGTCTAAACAGTATTGCACGACCCACAGATGCGCACTGTAATTGCTGTGTGAGTCAGTTCGTCGGTCCGCCCGTCCGTGGTCAGTAACTGAAAATTCTCAAAACTCTTTCAAGAACAACCGGATACTGATTAATCTACGTTCACTACGGGCCGTGCACATCACAGCTAATAATATACACATGGGGAGAAGTTAGGTCTGGCGATATGTGTTGAAAATTTCAATATTCCGAAGACTGGCGATACTGGATATAAATAGCATATATTTCAAAGCATCATCTTGTCTCGTTACAGCCTGAATTATCGATAAGTTTTTTTTTTTTTTTTTTTTGGTTTTTTTTTTACTACGGAGGATACAACATGCAACACGTGCATAATGTAGGTTTTCCTGAAAATTAGTTCTTTTCCTTTTGTTTCTGCACACCGCGGGAAACAATTTTGGAAGCAAAACCAGCATGAAATGAAAGAATGAATAAAACGAATTTGGTTTTGAAAAATAGTGTATTAGCTCCGAACCGCAAGTTGTCGTAAATTATCTCCATTTTAAAGTGCACTAATTTCTCTGGAAACAGAAATTCTGCGATAATTTCCAAATTAAAGGGGACAGCATCCATAATGATTACTATGTTTTATATGAAACAAGTGCGGATCCAGATGGGGGACAGGGGGTCCGGACCCCCCCCCCCTTTGGAAAATCACAAGTTATATGGGTTTCTTTAGAGAATAAACAATTGGACCCCCTGGAAAATGTTGGACACCCTCTGGAACCTTGAAAAATGAAATTTTTCTTTGAAATTAACCATTTGACTTCTGTAAAATAAGCTGAGGACTAAAAATAAACAAAAAAAACGTCAGAGCTTTTTTTGTCAGATTGACCTGGTGGACCCCCTGACGAAAATTCCTGGATCCGCGCACGTGAAAGATCTTAATAAACCATGAATTTTGATACCAGTTTCATATAAATCGGTTGAAAAACTAAGAAGTTGGAGGCGTTTTAATATTTGCAAATTGACTGTAATGGAAGCGGCCATATTGTAGGCTTAGTGAATTAAATACGAGTAATCAAAATAAAAGACAAACCAATCGATTACTTGCAATTATCTTTAATAGAACATTTTCCTTATTATAATTATTTATCCTTATTCGGAAATTTTCGCGAGAATTATATTTTCGCGAATAGCGTTAAAACACATATTTGCGACGTTGAAAATTCATGACAAGGTCGTGATTATACCTATATCAGTAAACGACAAAGTGATTTCGCCAATTCATGAGGATTTTATTTTCGCGAAACTACGCATATGCGAAAATAAAACCCTCGCGAAAATTTCCGAATTTACAGTATCAATGAGGTCCTAAAATCAGAAACGAATTTTTGTATCCAAGATGGCCGCTGTCCACCCCATGCGTTGCTGAATCTTCGTCATTTTCACATAGAAGCAACCTTGGATAATGCAACGTCTGATTGATAAACATTTTCAAAATGTAGGAAAAATTTTTGTCAAAAATTTACCCTCGTTAGCCGAGGTGTTCTTAACTTTTTTTCTCATGTGTATCAGTGACTTAGATTTTATAAAGGTCACTGTGTGTATATGTCAGATACCGTGAGGACATATGGTTATATCACGGCTGCTGGTGCGAGATCGTCAGGTTCTTTACTGTTCAGTTTAACAATGACGTTGGTATAATAAAAACAGTCTCATAATGACCAACTTGGCCAATTATATAACTTGGCATATTACAATTGTACGTAATCCCACGGATGATCCGTGGTAATCCGGTCTAGTTGGGATCTTTACTGTTCAGTAAAACCATAACAATATTATCAAAAATGCCATTTCTAGGGCGGATGTGCAGACTGCTCTTAGTCACCATAAAATAATCCATTCGATTAAATGAAATAGCGATAATTGGATTATCAAAACACCGTAGTTATCGATTATCATTATTTGATACCGATTATCGGTATGATTTGATCGAGTGATTATTGAATGTCGCGTGCCGTCGACCAGCTTACTGAAATAGATCTAGTAATTTTATTAACAGTGTATACCCAGACAAAAATAACCAACCAATATTTCATTTCACAAAATTTGAGTACTTTTGGGACATCAATGATGAGACGGTTCAGAACCTATCGCGTGTGTGTGTATACGTTACTATCTTCCAGGGATCCATGGGATATGGGATAGGCTACTATGTTCAATATTTTTGTATAGTATATTTAAGAAAGTTACATGTAATTATAGTATACAGCGGTGAACACTCAGGCGATCCTGCGCATCTTTTTCTAACGGAAATGGGTCCGACGATCATTGTCATCGACCGGAAGCATTTTATCAAATACTGGTCGATTCTGTAGTATCGCGCCTGCGCAAGACAATGGCTAGACGATACTAAGGGAATTAACTCGATTAATCTTATTGTATAGCATTTTCATTTCGTTTCGTTTAATTTTTATTCTTGGTGTTGGTTGTAGCCGCCGCCTCGTGACTATTGCATTCCAAGTCGATAGTTGGTCGATGATCGTTGTGTGCATGAAATGTTACGAAAATATCGCTGCTTTCCTTAATTTTGTCGCATATTTCCTGATTCAAAAATAAAATATGGATATACCAGCTGCTTGAGTGTAAGTATAAGATCGAAATCGAGCATTTTGGTCCAATAACTGGTAAAAACAGTCAGCAAAGATCGTCTGCGCAACAACAAAAAAACACAGAACAGGAAATGGCGGCAAAAGAAGCGATATTATTTCTTTTGTTCCGATATTGTGCACATTCAAGCAATGACGTCCCTTATGCTTCAATGGATAATTATTAAACTGAAAATAAAAAAATAATATATGTTTAATTTTAGTTGGTTTGTTTTGTTTATAGTGAGTTATGCGAACGTATTTTCGTAATCTATTAATAGCTCATACGCAGACCGATGATTAGCACTGAATTCAGGGCCATATGATGGATTTTTATTTTATGTTATCATATAGCCCTGATTTTTTAAGCCTCTATCTTTTCCCTTACTGTTTGCGTGGACGTAAACCAAGTTGAAAACACATTTCCAAACAGTGTCTTCCTCAAACACTACTCCATTTTGTATGTTTATAGGTTTATCTATATGTTGCTATTTGGTTTGCCGCTGATGCATACCTGATTAGTTCTAAAAAGATAAAATACTCCTGTCCACACAGAATGTTTACACTATTTGTTTTCAAAACATGGCGTCATTTTTGTCTTCTGAGCTGAAGAGCATGCTTTTTCTGTGGGAAACTAAAGTCATGCACGAATTTGTTTTGGTATTTTATATACCGACAATGACCCGTTCACTTTCCGTTTTCTGAATACACAGATGTTTTAACAACATTAAATACCAAAATCAGACTTATATAATGTTTTCTTTTACCTTCCTAATTATCATAATTGGCCAAAAATTGATCATACCTGGTCTGTTGAGATTAAAATAATCCAATACCATCTCACCATACATTTGTTACATATAGATATTTGCAAAAAAGATGACCAATTACCAATCTAACTGGAGCCGCTTTTTACCAATTTGTTGACATCGAGAACTACCCAGTTGGATATGTACAAACTGTGTCCGAGGAGTTCTTAATGGCAATGGATGGGATCCTTTTTTGTGCATACAGGTTGATTTTTATGGTGACCTCTCTCACCATTTGTAATAGGTTTTCTTTTAATATCTGATGAATGTCAACGAATATAGGTCAATCTTCAACCTAGTATGCAAATTTTTCACCCTGGTTCTGTATTCCGACGGATGTCACTGGATAGAAAATTGACTATTTTCAGATAAGGAATTCCCCCACTTCCACTAACAGGAAATACATAGAAAAAAAATGCCAAATGATTTTGCATATTCAAATAATGACATCATTCTACAATTCTAATCTTAAACCATTGCGCACATGTTCAAAAAGAAGGTCAAAACACCCAATGTCTCTATATAAGATTCACGTGGCGCCTTAAAGACGATGGGCACCAATTGTGTGTATTGACTGATAGCCTAATTGAACATAAGCGTGTGCTAGTAAAGCTATTCAGCTTGCAGCAAGGTTAGCCATGATATAAAAAATATTTTCCTTCACTAATATCTTATTGATCACTGTGCAAAAGTAATTTGATTCTGATCTTTCCAATCCATCGCTTCTTGTCGTAAACAAGCTGACCCCCTCTCGGTTCAGAGGTCAATGTACTCTTGCTTTAGCTTGCTTCTTTTGGCGGGAAACTTGTCACGTGAGCACATGATCAGAATAACAATTGTCCGCCATGTTGGAAAAGTCCATTTTCAGTCTGATTATGACATTTTGGGACATGACAAAGCTTCCTTTCCGAAAATTGGATTTATATAGTGTAATATGGGTGGGGTAAGGATTTCTGTCAAGTAAGTATCTCATTTTCTTTGGCATGCTATATTAAATTGAAATCAAACCATTCTTGGAAATCGACTTTCATTTTCTGAAATAGGTCATTACTCGTTATAAATTAATAGAAAATAGGGGGCGCTACAATGCACAATAATACAGAAACGAGACTGCTGCGAGCGTACCATTATTGAGTAAGTTAACAGAATCGATAACTAACAATTTTGCGCTGATTTTCAAAATTCAAACACCTACTTGTTTCTTATATTGTGCAAAATCCACTGTTAATGTTATTCTTATAATGTACTGAGTTTTTGAAAAAGCGCTAACATCCCTTACCTAGTCATGGGGAGTATGACCAGTACGTTTTTTTTATAATATATTCTCAACGTTATAATAAGTTCGTCTCATCAATTTAACATCCGAAATTTATCGCAAAAACGTCATCACCCCTAACTCGTGAAAAGCATGCAAAATGGCTGCGATGTGCCGAAAAACAACAACAAGAACATAATATTACAGATTGCATTGATCGTGTCACAAAAACGAAGCAAATGGTAACATTTTATAACTTTGGTTGTGTATGTAAAACACATGAAGAAGTCTGAATGGTTGGATTGTCAAAGAAAAGAGTTTTTCCCAAAACAAAAGGGGATTCCATCACTGGTCAAGATAGAGCACAAAAACACTGCGACTTTAGATTCAGCCAGATCGAAAAAAAATCTAAAGTCGCAGTTCTGCAACTAACCGATGATCTATTTGTGTCACTGAGTCTGTCATTGCAAATGATGGGAACTTTGATTAGATCTATATGAATTTGGTGCAGACAATGCTCAAGCTTGTATTCTGCCTACCATATCGCATTGATACATTTCTCTGACCAAAGCAAAGAGGCCATCCAAAGGCAATGCCTGAAAGGGATGTTTTCCCCTGAAATAAATTGACCTGTTTTATAATACACGGGTGGTAAACCTAGGAACTACCACGAAATTGTGTTAACGTAATTTTGTTCCCAAGCCACATCCGGGACACGTCGTGGTAGTTTCCAGGCCGAAAATTGGATAAAGAAAGGTTGGTGTCACTTTCATTTTTGTTTTATTTTACAACTTAGAACAAACAATGGTGAAATCCGACAATGTGGTTCCGTGTAAGTATGTCTCAGCGTCCCCTCTAGCCCAAAATTTTGTTTAAAAAGTTATTTTCTTTCTTTTGGTACGTGTTTCCCCACTGAGCATCGGACCAACTTTCCCCAAAGTTCGAAGGATTTTAGCCCATATCTGTCAAATTGAATGGAATTTGATATCATTTGTCGATGGAAATGATAAAAAGACCCTGAATAAACATTTCTACACAGAAAAAAAATCTGAGCATTTACTCGTAAACGATTCATGCTCCGTTCGTCCTGTGTGGTAGTTTCCAGCTCATCGTGGTAGTTAAAATGCTATCGTGGTAGTTTCCAAGACTTTGTAGGAATTTAGTAGTAGTTCGCATCAGCAGATTTCCACTATTCAGGGGCTACTTCATTTTTATAAAGACAGGGTGTGCGGGCCGAACCTTGAATACTCCTCTTATTCATACGAAGACCTTTTCAAATAACCTTTTGTCAGATAACAAATGACGACTGCCTGAATTTTAATTTTAGTGGGCTATTGAAATGATGAGAAGAATGAAAAGAAGGGATATTCACATTTTTTGTTTTTGAATAAACATGCTTTTTAATTATCAAATAACATGCCCGTTCATCGTCACACTCGCATGTATATAAAAAGTGTCCCAACTCGAGGATATTTCCCTTTTTTCCGAAGCGCAAGTACTAACAATACTTTGGGCCAGTAGTCTTAGCCTGCCATTTTATCTTAAAGCTGACTGAACATGGAACAACGTAGTGAGTGACGCAATTTTTTATATCATTTTTTTTGTCTGTTGCTTGGTCCACCACGGCTCAACTGATGACCTTCTTTTGCTTTAGATTTCCAGAGGTGTTGTTTGGCAGTCCAGGGCATGGTCTCCACCTGTCAAGCATCACATTGAATCTCGAGTCCTCAGCTTAGCTTCCTCATGGTGTTGAAATGTGGTTTATTTGTTTACCGTGGTAATTAATTGACGAGTTCGAGGGTTATCATGCGAGTCATGAAAGTCTTGGAAACTACAACGATAGCATTTTAACTACCACGATGAGCTGGAAACTACCACACAGGACGAACGGGGCATGAATCGTTTACGAGTAAATGCTCAGATTTTTTTTCTGTGCAGGAATGTTTATTCAGGGTCTTTTATCATTTCCATCGTCAAATGATATCAAATTCCATTCAATTTGACAGATATGGGCTAAAATCCTTCGAACTTCTGGGAAAGTTGGTCCGATGCTCAGTGGGGAAACACGTACCAAAAGAAAGAAAATAACTTTTCAAACAAAATTTTGGGCTAGAGGGGACGCTAAGACAAACTTACACGGAACCACATTGTCGGATTTCACCATTGTTTGTTCTAAGTTGTAAAATAAAACAAAAATGAAAGTGACACCAACCTTTCTTTATCCAATTTTCGGCCTGGAAACTACCACGACGTGTCCCGGATGTGGCTTGGGAACAAAATTACGTTAACACAATTTCGTGGTAGTTCCTAGGTTTACCACCCGTGTAATAGCTGATTGAACTTCCCCAATATTTTCTTTGTTCCCCTAATAATTTGGTCTTTGTTCCCTTGCTCCACATATATGGGGCCATTCATAACAATGTTTGCTGTCACCCTCAGGGGTGTGGAAATAGCAACAGTTTATACTTGCCCAGTGACAAGGTAGATCATTTACTGTCTAAGACCCCTATATATTTAAGAAGGGTTAATGCACAAAGATCTGAGCGAAGCCCTCACTGTGCATGTATAACTTCCTTTAAAACAGTATGAAGCCTGATAAACTATTGAAAACGGTGTAGATCCAGCTTATCAGGATCCACACTGTTTTCTACACAACATGTGAGCTCATGATAATAATTACGGTACCAAATATGAAATACACAATTGTAAGTTAACTTGTCCCAGGACAAGTCAATTGAAATTTCTAACGTGTCCTGAATGAAAGGCACCCCTGCATGACATAATGCACCTAAGTGAATTTAGAGTTATTACTGTAGTTGTAATGATACAGTATTTACAGGGAGTTGCATTTAAAGGCCGAACATTAACTCTGTACCCCAAAATTTGGATGTACACACATGTTATTCAAAACATGTTTATCTGGCAGGTTAAATGTTATTAGGCCGAGTGTGGTTCAGGTTACCCGGCCTACCCTAAAATTTTTACCCCCTACCCTGAACTTTTTTTTCTCCATATTCTGAAGTTGGAAGAGAATAGCAGAACAAAATAATTTTGTTCTGCTATTCTTTTGCAACTTTAGAATTTGGAGAAAAAATACATATCAAAATGACCATCTGAAACGGAAATCTAAATTGTACAATTATGCATTTAGTCTTTGATATTGGAAGTAAAAGGATTAAAACAAGATTATATCTTCAAAAATAGACCCTTAAATATCAGTTTTGTCTTATTAAATATATTTCCAAGCAGGTCTGAATATTCAAAGAAAAAAATGTTTTCTTACCTACTAGCTACATGTACCCTATTTTTCTTTTCAGGGTGTAACCTGAACCACACATATTTTTTTTAATTGGCCTTACCAAAGAGAGTTTGGCATTTTATTCACATTGCCATCTGCAGTACAAGTCAACACAGTCGAACAGTCAAATCTTCAAACCATTTTTTTTTTACTTTTCAATGCTCAAATACCTTTTGCGCCCTCTTATCTTGGGCTCTGTCAGCCAAATTGCCCTTTGCAAATTATTAACAGTTGGACTGGTGATAATGTTTGCCATCACCAGTCACCAGTGATAATGACATAGGTCCAGATAAGCAGAGTTTTGGGCGTAAAATTGATTATTTTCATACTGGGTCCTTTGGTTGATCAAATGGACCATCTTTCAGGGATTCAGTTTGGCGTCGGCCATCGGACATAGTCCTAAAATAGTTCCAGATGTCCGAGACTTTGCTGTCCAGTTTGGACAGTTTGTCCGAGACGATTTTCTGAAACACAGGCTGTACGGTTATGCACAGTGATGCAATAGTATTTTTGCTTTAAAAAACGTTCGCTGATTGGCCAAATTTATGTAAGCTTCTGACTGGTTCGCCTTATTTTACCCCGCAAATACTTATTCATTAAAGCAAACCAGTCATAGTGATTTGTTACGCCGCACCTGATTGGTCTTTTGCAACCTTAGTTTTCTTCCCTTGATTTCATCTTAAAGTGGACAGCATATTTGCATTGGCATTTACCGATAAAATGACAAAAAAACTTAACTGCCGCCAAGAAACAACAGGAACTGAAGTTTTTTATGTACCAAAACAGTTTGCCTGATCCATCATTAACTGAACAGTCATTTTCCGTGGCTAACAAGTCGTGCAGCGGCCGCAAAAAGCAGCAAAAACAGTACCCCACCCACTTCCACTGACAACGATCGACAAGCTCCTCTCTCGTCATGAAATAAAAAGCCAGACAATCAATCAGACCGCACTTACCATCCGAAATGGTAGCAAAACTACCCCTCGTTTCAATTTGAGAAGGGCAGATGGCAATTTCCGTTTATGGTGGTAAAATTTAGTGTTGAAAAAATGTCCTAAAAAATTTCCAAATGTCCGAACAAAATTGGGGCTGCTTGGACAAAATGTCCGAAGTAAATTTCAGTCCAATTGAAACCCTGTCTTTGAGGCAATTCTTTTGAGTACCCACAATCTATTTCCAGTGAGAAAAAAGTTAATTTTAACTACCGTAGAAATTTGATTAGATGCCTGGGCCTTTGTTAGAATCATTACCTTTCACAGAGATGGGGTGGGCGTTTATTAGAGGCTACAGGTGTGACAAAAGTCATCAAAACATCCTGTAGCTGCAATTTCTCTGTAAGAGTCACTGTCTTGAAAAAGCTATCCTGCAAAATGCATGACAATTTCAAAACCCTTGTGAGGACTAGCTGTGAACAAAAATTATTTTAGGCAAAAAATGAAAGCTTGTATCAGGCTATCGGTCACCCCCACCCCCCCACCACACACACACACACAATATTTTTCTAAACACTGTTAGGGGATTTCAAAGGGGTTTCCCAGTTTGGCTATATTGTTTCCCCATCAGATTAACAATATTTTTCCTAACTAATTTCTCTATTTTAAAATTTCAATTGAAACCAGGGCTTTTTTCACTATTTTGGGACGATGACCCATACCCCTGGAATTGGGAATTTTAGCGCGAAAATGCCAAAAAAATTGGGATCTTTTTTAGTGCTTTTAGCTTTATTGTCAAATCGTAAAATACATCAAATATAAATCTGAATTTAGCTGTAGTGTTAACATATAATCCCCATTGCATGATGTATTCTATGAGACAGTGCAATGTTGAATATTCGACAGTGTAAACCAACTTTTGCCATGATAAAAATGATTTTTCTGATTTGAAATTGGGAATTTTCCTCCAAAAATTGGGAAAAAAAGATACTTTTTGGCATTGGGAATATAACCCAATAACGGCTATGAAATCAACCAAAAATAAGCCCTGGAAACACATATTTTATTGTTTGGCCTTATCAAACTGTTAATGCAAACACAATAATTTCTTAACAACTTAACTTTTAATTTCATAGTCATCAGCGCTTGAGGTTGATGTGACAGGGGAGAGCTTTTCCTGGCAACTTTTGTCTGTACAACTGGGGGATTTTTATCTGCTTTTTAGCTCACCTGAGCTGAAGACTCAATGTGAGCTATTGTGACAGGTCTGTGTGCATCATGCGTCTATAAACTTTTTCTTTAAGTAACATCTCCTGAACCGTGCTGGTCCATTTTTTTAAAAAAAAAAACTATTTAATCTGACACCCCTAGATATATACAATTAATCATTCCAAGTTTATATCAAACCAGTAGAAGAATTCATCCGATTACAACCGCTTGTTCAAGCTTGCCCAGGAAAAAGTGTGGTTAAGTGAACTGACCGTCCCGTAATGACCATAGCTGTTGACTGGGAGGTAAAGCAACAAAACAAACAAACAAAGGGTTACAGTTACTGTAGTGCCAACCAAGAGTGACAGTGACGCCGTGTTTTGTTTACAACTGTTAAGCAAAACATTAACTTGTACACTCCGTTTTAGCTAATGCGAATCGATACATCACTTGTGTATTAATCCTATCCTGTGGATAGGATTAATACACAAGTGATCTATCTATCTATCTTCCTGTACACCTAAACCTCCGAGGAGGACGTAAGGTGGTGTTCAGTTATATACCAGGAGCTAAAGGGTGTTAGATGGAATAAAAGCATAGAGAAAAGTGGGTGAAATGAGTTTGTACAGTGCGATGGAGAGTGTTAGTAAAGTTAAAAGATAAAACAGATGCTGGTATCTAGGGAGTGGAGTGGGCTACCTGGCAAACAGCTGTACTGAACTGTGCCAAGGTAGGCAGGGTGGGTATGTGGTGTGGTAGGGAGTTCCAATGTATTATTGTCCGAGGAAAGAAGGTGAATTTGTAGAAGTCTTTTAGAGTTGTGATCTGTCGGTACGCTATCGGGTGATTTCTTGAAGAGGGGCGGGTGTTCCGGATCAGGTAGTCAGAGGCAGGAATGGCCACTAGGTCGTATGTGACCTTGTATAGAAGGACCAGTCGACTATCTATGCGTCGTTGGTCGAGGGTGGGCCATTTGAGATCCTGAAGCATTGATGACACGCTAGATGTGTATTGGTAATCACGGGTTACCCATCTAGCGGCCCTACATTGTACTGACTCAAGTTTATGTCTAGATCTGTGTGAGGGGACCACACAGTAGAGGCATTCTCTGTGGGCGGACAAGGGTTTTGTATGCTGTCGATTTCAGGTCCTTGTTATGGACCCGAATGTTGCGCTTGAGAAAACCTAGTGTTTGATTTGCCTTTTTGGTGATGTTGTTGATGTGTTCGGACCATTTGAGGTCTTCTGATATAGTGACCCCTAAGTATTTTGCAGATGGGACACTTTCAAGTACACAGCCATGGAGACGATATTTTGTTTTTAGGGGTGTTTTGCGCCGGGTCACATGAATGACCTGGCATTTGGAGGGATTAAAGCTCATGTCCCAGAGCTTTTCCCAGTTTTCTAGGATTTCTAGGTCTTTCTGTAGGATCTCTGAGTCAGCTTGCTTATCAAGAGCAAGATACATGGCTGTGTCGTCTGCGACATAGATTCTAAGTCCCTAATAAATTTGTTAACAAAACATGAGGTCACTGTCGCTCCAGGCTGGCAGGACAGTAGTGTGGTAATTTCCCCCTTATTCTTTGTTCTGCTCCACTGCAAGGTCTGCTAATAGTTAAATTCAACAGTGACAGCTGGTGTATTGGCTGTTATAGATTTTACTGTATTTACACACCTAGAAGTATTTCATCAGGGGCAAGTCTTTACAATGGTTAAGTTTCTTTTGTGCTTGAATGAGGGTCACATTTAAAAAGGTTATTTTAAAATTTACTCAGGATTAAAAAGGTAGGAGTATTATATACTTGTGACCAGGCCTCCAGATAAGCAGAGATTTTATTTGGGATTTTGGGAAGCTACCTTTTCCATTACATTTGGGAAAATATATCATAAAAATTGGGAAAATAAGTACTAAAATACATGAAATTGCGAAAATAAAGGCCATTTTTGGATTGGGAATGACTACCATAGAAGGCAGTAAAAATGGCCAAATAAAATCACTGATAAGAGTGAATATTTGAAAATTATTTTCATATTTCTCAACCAAAACAAATGTAGGTACTTGATGAGACACCTGTTTAAACTAATAATAAAAATTATAGTCTAAATAATCACAATTTTATACTAAAAAAGTGAGTGGATATTGCCCACTCAATTCTCATTTTCTTTCAAATCATCTTTTCTGGATTTATTATAAGACTCAGCTGGATCTACACTGTTTTTCTATGTTTCTAAAGATACTCACGTATTCAGGGCAACAAGTTTCGACACCCCTGAGGTGGGTTTTTATATCCCCCGCAAACTTTGTTTGTAGGGGGTATACTGTTTTCACGTTGTCCGTGCGTCCGTCCGTCCGTGCATCCGTCCGTCCGTCCGTCCGTAACGCTTTGTTTCCTTAATAACTCGAAGAGTCATTGCTGGATTTTCATCAAACCTTGCAAACATGTTCATATATACAAGACAAATACTTGAGACAAAAAAGTAAGGGCTAGGGGCCAATTCTATAAGAGTTATTTCCCTTTGTAGTTCTAAATGGCTTTTAATATTGTGCTTTTTCCTTAATAACTCGAAGAGTCATTGCTGGATTTTCATCAAACCTTGCAAACATGTTCATATATGCAAGACAAATACTTGAGACAAAAAAGTAAGGGCTAGGGGCCAATTCTATTAGAGTTATTTCCCTTTGTAGTTCTAAATGGCTTTTAATATAGTGCTTTGTGCTTATGCTATTATAGGCCATATACGGGCCAATCAACTCCTACCACAGCTTTCAATGGAACAATTTGATACTTTTCCTATACAATGTAGACACATTGAACATATGCATGAAGGAGTTTAGTTCAGAAATTATAATTTTTGACAAAATGACAGCTGTGAGAACTTAGACAATTTTTCCCTAATAATGTGTTTGTATATGCATAGACAGTGCCTTTATGGGCCGATCAACTCCTACCACAGCTTTTTATACCCCGCCACTAAAGTGTGGCGAGGTATTATGTTATACCCTTCGGTGTCTGTCCGTCCGTCCGTCCGTCCGTCCGTCCGTGCTCACCATTTCCGATCGATAACTTGAGTATTTATTCACGGAATTTTTTCAAATTTTGCATACATATTGTTATCGGCGATGAGTGGTGTGGGATTGTTAATGGGCAAAATCCGTCCATTTTTAACGGAGTTACTGCCCTTTTTCGTATTGGAAAAATGGTTTCTGGCCTGTTATTCCTTTACTGTTCATGATATCTGAATGAAACTTCACAGATATGTTGCACATCAAAGGTTACATATTGTGACTAAGAACCGTCACTCTGACCTTCCCAGTTTGTGAGTTATCCGCCCTTGATAGGTCTGAAAAAAGGTTTTTGACCTATTGTTCCTTTACTATGTTGAATATCTGAATATAACTTCACAGATATGTTTCACATCAAAGGTAACATATTGTGACTAAGAACCGTCACTCTTACCTTTTCCGTTTGTTAGTTATCCGCCCTTGATTGAATTAAAAAATGTTTTTTACCCGTAGTTCCTTTACTATGTGGAATATTTAAATGAAACTTTACAGATATGTTTCACATCAAAGGTTACATACTGTGACAAAGAACCATCACTCTTACCTTTCCAGTTCATGAGTTATCTGCCCTTGATTGATCTGAAAAATGGTTTTTGACCTGTAGTTCATTTACTATATGGAATATCTGGATGAAACTTCACAGATATGTTGATCACCAAAGGTTACATATTGTGACTAAGGATCTTCACTCTTACCTTTCCAGTTCATGAGTTATCTACCCTTGATTGATCTGAAAAATGGTTTTTGACCTGTAGTTCATTTACTATATGGAATATCTGAATGAAACTTCACAGATATGTTGAACATCAAAGGTTACATATTTTTAGTAAGGACCGTCACCCTTACCTTTCCAGTTCATGAGTTATCCACCCTTGATTGATCTGAAAAATGGTTTTTGACCTGTAGTACATTTACTATATGGAGTATCTGAATGAAACTTCACAGATATGTTGACCATCAAAGGTTACATATTGTGACTAAGGACGTCATATCACTGTCTATCTCAGTTCTGTTGCTATTTAGGCATTATATATCTCACAAAATAACTTTTGGTGCCCCCAGCAGTGGCGGGGTATTACGCAGTGCTTGCGGTGCTTTTATTATGGAGCAATTTGATACTTTGCCTATACAATGTACACACATTTAACATATGCATGAAGAAGTTTGGTTTAGAAAAAATATTTTTTGACAAAATGACAGCTGTGAGAACTTAGACAATTCTCCCTAATAAGGCTTTTGTATATGCATAGATGGTGCCTTCATGGGCCGATCAACTCCTACCACAGCTTTTGATGGAACAATTTGAGACTTTGCCTATACAATTTAAACACATTGAACATATGCATGAAGGAGTTTTGTTCAGAAAAAATAATTTTTGACGAAATGACAGCTGTGAGAACTTAGACAATTTTTCCCATATTAGGCTTTTGTATATGCATAGATGGTGCCTTCATGGGCTGATCAACTCCTACTACAGCTTTTGATGGAACAATTTGATACTTTGCTGATACAATGCAGACACATTGAACATATGCATGAAGGAGTTTGGTTCACAAAAAATAATTTTGACAAAATGACAACTGTGAGAACTTACACAATTATTCCCTTATATGGCTTTTGTATATGCATGGATAGTGCCTTTATGGGCCGATCAACTCCTACTACAGCTTTTGATGGAGCAATTTGATACTTTGCGGATACAATGTAGACACATTGAACATATGCATGAAGGAGTTTATAATTTTTGTTTGCACAGATTCTACTGAAATCTTCTTATCAAAACTAAGGTCTTCTTGTTCAAACTATAACTTGCCAAGTTTTTTCACTGACTCTTACTGTGCGGGGGGTATCTAATAAGCATTGCTTATTGACTTTTTTCATTTCATTCAGAGAATTGGGTATTTAACTTCCCATTTGACTTCATCCTGTTGTTTTGAAAAATGAATTTTTGTTATTTACAACATCGAGCCAGATATTATTGGTCAATATACTGAATAGATCTATATATTATTTTCGTTTATGTCACACCTTCTTAATATTAGGCAAAAAAAATTGTTTCTCAGACAGACAGACACTGTCGGTCCAGCATTATGCCTTTTTACTGCTTTCTAAAAGTAAAATATATAACACTTCAGGGCTCTTGATCACCTGGGGGCCGAAATTCGGCCCCATTCCCAATGCCAAAAAGTATGTTATTTTCCCAATTCCAGACAAAAAATTCCCAATTTGAAAGAAGAAATTTTTTTTTTTGTTTTTTTGTTCTCTTATCTTTATTTCGTATAATAATAATACAGAACATATTGTAATACATTATATATCAAGAAAAAAAGTAAGTTTAATTATTGGAATCAATCTAGCAATGGAAACGTCATACATAAGTACGAAGTCAAATTTCCCAATTTTAGTAAAAACGCCGCGAATTTTCCCAATTCCATGGGCCCCGGCCCCATTCCCAAAAAGGGGTGTGAGAGCCCTGCACTTTTTTTCAATTTCACCATTCATTTCCACCATGTGCGCCGGTTTGTTCACATTTTTCACTGTTTTTAGCTCACACTCAGGGAAAAAAATTAAAAATTGATTTTTTGAAAACTGTTGGAGCCAAAGTGGTATGTTTAACCTTATTAGTCAATCGCTATAAATGACCATGTAGCTTGGTTTGTAGCTTTAGGTTGTATGAATCATTAGGGATATTGGGCCATACAAAATATATGTTTAAATGATAAACCTAGATTGACCATGACCTAGTTAAACATTATTAAGAGTATCTTCTGACTCAATATCAGACTCAGGTGAGCACTTCAGGTCCTCTAGTTTAAAATTGTTAAGCCCAGTCATTAGACAATCACAATAGGTAAGTACGGCCTTTGATTTCTCATAATAACTAATTATTATAATGATTTCTCATATGAGACTCCCATCAATATATACTGACCCACACTTCCAACACAAAATGTTTCAGGAGTATAATTTTAATTAAAAACGAGGTCTTGCCAAAATGATTGTACCGTTCAGAGGTTATGGCAGACATTCAGCCAATCGGGTTATGATTAAAGGGAATGATTTACTGATAAAGTTCTACTTTCATTTTCATGAATAACTGTTTTGTTTGATAAAATTGCGTTACAATGGATGAAATAATAACTTGAATATTTAAGGGTCAGTCTGATTTTGCGTTAGAAGTGTGGTTCAGTATATTTAAACCAATTTTTCTCAGTAACCACAAGGCTAATTGAACTCCCAATTTCATAGGGAGCATCCATTAGATAAGTGTAAAATGATATATCTGAGGAGAGTTCAGCGTACTGATGCCAGGCTTAAAACATTACGAATAAAGATAGGTATCAGAACAAGCGCCCAAGAACGCTCGCATTGTTGAGCTCACCTCAGATCTAGGTCACATGACAAAAATGGCTGCTATGCCCATAAAAGGTAACAACTCTAAAAAATCTTCTGGAAACAATGGGTCAATGATCCTGGGCCTTGCAAGATAGCCAAATATATTTTATGTACATTGTTCACAAATCAAACACAATGAGTGCAGTGGCTCATTAAGTTGGTCTTGGTCGAGTGGTAGACTGGGCATTGAGTCTCACCTCCAACGGAGTCGGTGCTGTGTCCTTGAGCAAGACACTTTAATCCTAGTAGTGGTTCAACCCAGGAAAACCCGTCCCTACATGACTGCATTGGAAATTGTTGACCCGGACTTAAAGAATCTAAACAAAGCATGATTTAATACGCGTCAAAACTATGCAACAAAGATACTGGGTTACTTTCAGTATATTGAACAAAATCAGAGCTGAATCCTTTATTGCATCCAAAATGGCCATTACTTGATCATATTTTTGTCCCTTTTGAAAGCAGTAGGATTGAAACTATATGTTTCTAAATATGTGCTTACAAGAATACTGTATGTTTGTTAACTATGGCAAAATGGATCATTATCATCATGATCCGGTGAGATTGTGGTACTAATAGCATATATGAGCAGCCAAGACTGAGTAAAGCCTGGACATTTGTGCAGTCTTACCATAGCCTTAGCTGCTTGCATACTCCGGACATGAATGAAGATTCATACAAATATATTAGTCTAGACCCATAGGTTGCTGCACATGGACTCAACCCATTTCACTCAGAACCACAGGATTAGATGAACAAATATTTGAGCGTAAAATTCTAAATATTTTCTTACCTAACAGTTTTAACATATGTTTAGGGGTACTCAAAAGAACCGTCTCATTGAGACGGTTCTTTTGAGTTCCCACAACATGTGTTTTGGTTGAGAAATACGAAAAATAATTTTTTGGTACGCACAGCCTGGATAGGGTTAACACATTATGTACAATGAGTACTACCAAATCTCATGACCTGGCCCATTTATGTTTTGCAGGTAAAGATAATGGAGAGGTCGTAAAAATCAACAAAATATGGCAATGCTGATACAAGACCTAGCGTAATGGAATATAATCCTCTTGATCTTCTGGCCTCTGCAGCTGAACTACAACAACGCCATGATGATCCACCGATAATGACAAGGCCTATAAAAGCTAAAACATTGACTAGTAGAATTATTACAATCAATAGCATTCAAAAAGAGAACAAAGAAACCATTCAAACAAATTCTAAGAATGGAGGTGTAATAGTAGTGAAAAAAATTAAGATTGGAGGCAACTCGGATCTAGAGAAAATGCTAGACGAACATAACTATGGAAATGCTAAGAAAGGTGTTAAGTTTGAGAAAAATTTACAATCTGTTTCAGATGATCATTTATCACCAGTGAATGACAACTCTGAACATTCGGAAAGAGATCATGCCATTGATGATGTTGAATCAGGAGTGAATGACCATCATGAAATTCTCTCTGCTGAGATTCAAGAGACTTGTGAAAATGATTCTCCTACAATAAACTATCCAAGTGCTGAGCCTGGTCTAAGCACAAATGTATGCACAAATCTAGAATCGGATAAACAGAATCTGTCTAAAACTGAAAATGTGGACAAATCATTGGAGGACAGATGTAAACAAAATTCTGCTATCTCACTAAAAGATTGTCAACTTAATGGTGTTCAGTATTCGAGTCAAGACATAAAATTACATGATAACAATAATCTAACTGGTGATATTAAAGTTCAGAATGATAAGTCAATTCAGCTGAAAAGCGAAGAGAAACTTGTAGATATCAAAAGCAGTTCATTGAATAAATTGTGTGAAGATGCAAAATTAGACTTGGACCCTTGCAAGGAAACGGTTGATATGAAAGAAACCTTAACTTCAGATGTATGTAAGAAAGTTGTTGTTACAGTAAGTCCCGAAAATAGCATTTACATTGAGGAAAATCATTTAAATGAAAAAAAGACTAGTCCAGTCTTGCATTTAGATTCTTCAGAAGCAGACACTTATTCGTTGGATGTCATGGAAAAAAATGATAAAGATGAAACTTTAAATGATATGAATAAAGGTATAGTTAAAAGCCAAATCATTTCAACATGTTCAAAGTCAGAAAACATGAATCCACTGTTGACTGCAGATGCCACAGCTCACAAACATTTTAAGACTCCAAAATTAAACAATTCTTTAAGAGTAAGTTGTGATACAGGAAATTATCTTGATCTTGAAGAGAAATTAAGTTCTTGTGATACTCAAAAGTCTCAGTTTGACTTGGACCCTTTCTGTAATGGTTCTTCAAACAGTATTAATTTATTATCACCCGATCGCCGCAATCCTGACTCAGTTGGAATTGTGGAAAGTCCTGTAGCAAATAGTTTAACTGACAGTACAAACTTGACTGGAAATCCAGTATCAAATGCATTCACTGACAGTTTGAATACTTCTAAAGCTGAAAATTCTTCAAAGAACAATGACTCTTGCAATTCTTCAATAAGTGTGATTTCTAGACCTGGCAAACATGACTCAAAATTAATTGATTCAAATTTAAATGGCAATAAACAGAGTGTAATAGATTTAAAGGCTTATCAAAAAGGTGATAATGATTCGACTATCAAAGAGTATTTAGCATCTGGAAGTATAGCTGGAAAGAAAACAACAGATGGTGAAGTTGTGCTTGAGATTGGTCGGGAAAGTCATCAGTCAATAACTCAAAATTTAGATAACAAAGCTAATGTATTTAGGTTTGAAAGTGACCATTGCTATGCTGGATTTCCTGGTAAAGTGGATGGGGTTGATAAAAGGGAAATGCCCGCTGAAGATGAAGAGACCGATAGTGACGATGAAGAAATTGACACATCATCTTCATCAGTCTCTCCAACAGAACTTTCCCAGGATAGTGGATATGGTGACATCAGTCAGTCACCAGATGAAAGCAGTGTACCACATGTGGCTGAAAAGCTTGTTCCTGTTTTGATTAGTATCAATAAAAGTGGGTCACTAACTGTTCATACTGATAAAGGAATAAGTAAAGAATTGCCTAGACAAATTTTTACACTATCAGAAAAGCACAAGACTGTTGATTCAAATGCTAATTTAATAAACGCTAATAAAGCACAGAATCTGAATACGGCAGTTTCTGGTAATGTTCGACCTTTGTTGCTTTCCCCGATAGGAAAAGGAACCGCATCTGTTCTCATTGATCCAAGTAAGATAATTAAGGATCCAAAAACTGTGAACAGTATGGTTAGCACCCAAGGTAAAGGTTTGATATTGCAAAATCCAATTCCCCAAGCATCACCTCCTAAATTTGGTAAATTCAGGATTGGAACATTTGCTTCATTTAGCAATACGGGAATGGACTTGGACTCTCCTGTGAAAAGCAAAGCAAAAAGTGAAATGCCACCTAAGGTTTCCTTGTTTTCACAAAGTGTTGTAAAGAAAGAGGATTCTCTGAGATCATCCAGTTCTTTCAAAGGAAATCTAGGATTAAACACTTCATTAGGATATACAGACCATATACAACATGATCATGATTACTGCATACATAGCCTGATGCCTTCAACAATAGAAAGTGTTAAAGAAAGTCATCTACAGAAAGAGCTTCAAAAAAGTAAGTCAAGCCTAGTAAAAGCAAAGAGAGCTGACTTGGAACAAAAGAATGACAAAACAAGTAAACGAAAAGGGAAGAATTCTAAAAGTCTAGTTGAAAAAGATGAGTGTCCTGATGAAATGGAAATGCTTTTAGATGAAGAACGTTATCGTGATTTGCCAACATTTGCTGACACAGTTCGTTCTAAAACAAGAACAGAAAAGTACATAGAACAGAAAAGCTCTGAACCAAAGATGAAAATCACGGGCAGCAGCAATTTTCAGGATCAGTTTGTGTACTTTATGAATACTAAAAAACGAAGTAGGAGAAGAGAAAGTCGTGATAGCCATGCACCATCTTCTGTTCCTTTTGATAGAATTTTTTTACCTCCACCTAAACCAGGTGATATTGTTGTTCCTCATTTAACAGATGCTGACATTGAAAATTTAAAGCACTGTGGTAAAATAAACAAACCTAGCTATTTTGTCAGTCAGTCATCCCAAGCAGACTCTTTCAGTTCCTCCAAATTAACTGTGCCAAATTCTTCTCAGTCCTCAAACTCTGAAACTAATGTTGACGAGGAAAGTAAAATTATCAATACAATATTGAGTCTGGAGAATGAAAATGAATTTTTACCAGAAGAACAAGTGTTTGGAAGTTCAGAAATGTATGGTCAAAGTGGGGATGTAAATTTATTACCAGAACAAATGAATCTCACTCAAGAACAAATGGAGTTACTGTTCAGTGCAGTTGATGAGGTTCAAAATTCCTCTCCAAGCCTTGTTTCTGAAAAACTTGATTCTGCAGTTCCAGATGATTCAACCTTTGGACAATTTTCTGTGGAAGAAGGGTCTTACACAAATCCCCTTGATAAAGCATCACTTGAGAAGAAAAATAAAGATGAAGATGAAGTATCTACTGACCATTCCTCAACAGATCAAGAAAACTTAGGTATGATAGTCTGTTATTATTTCATCAGTATTTAATTTATGTCCCCCACCCGAAGGTGGGATACATTGGTTTTGGTGTGGATCCCGTCTGTGTAGCTACTTTTCATTGCTGTTATCTTCTGAACCAGTGTGTGAATTTTGACCAAACTTGCATAGATACATTGTTGTTGTTGGGGGGGGGGGGGGGGGGGGGGGGGGGCTGGAAAGTCGATTAAATTTTGGTGACCAACTTTGTTTTCAAGGCCACATTAGCACTTTGAAATGTCATATTTTGGCCAAAATCGGGTTTCTGAACCTTATCTCATGAATCAAGCAATGTATTTTGGCCAAACTATATTGTATCATTGTGTCACGATTAAGGGTTGATTAGATTTGATGACTGACCTAGTTTTCAAGGTCACCAACCTATTACGACTAAGAATTGTCCTTTTCTGCACACTATCTTCTGAACCAGTGGGTGGATTTTGACCAAAGTTGCATAGATAAATTTTTGGGAGGGGGGAAATCTCTCGAAATAAATTATGGATTTTAGCCATTCTTTATATTGTATCATGGCGACTTAATAATGAGCTGACAATTTAGCTAGGCATGCTTCGCTCTATTTACAGTTGGGGGACATAATTTTCCTCTGAAAACACTGTTTTAATTTAAAGAGGTACAACACAAATGCAAGGTTGCACAGGTTTTGTATTTTGTACCTATCCTGCATGCCTTTTCCCAAATTACCTGGATAGAGCCCAGTCTCACCCAAATTCTTACATTGGCATTTGCTGTGATGAACTGTATTCCTTCTTGAAAAGCTTAGGTGCATGACTGGTTTTGAAATAGTGAAGATTTGTATACAGGTCTGTCATTACCGAGAGGTCACACAATACTGTAGTATTAAAAAGAATATGTACAATGCATATCAACCGAGCCATTATGTAAGGCCTAAATGAAATATATGTGTGGTTCCTGTTGCATACCAACAAAATTTAGGGTAGGTAGGTAGGGAAATTATTAAATTTTGTTTTAACATTTAACAAAGAAAATAGTGACAAAATCAGAAAAAGTGCCCATTTTAGGTATTATTTCTCCTAAGACAATTTTAATGTTTAGGGTAGGGCTAAAAAATTAGGGTAGGTAGGCCAACAGGAACCACACATACATTTCATTTAAGCCTAATGTTTATCATCTCAGGCAATAAGTTTACTGTTTGCATGATTTTTCAACAAAAATCCTGTCCGGGAACTTCTGACTAAAAATTAAGATTAACATATTGTTGACATCAGGGTTCCCACGAGCACTGGGAAACCTGGAAAACCTGGAAAATCACCAAAAAAAGTTCCATGCATGGAAAAATCATGGAATTTGAAAAAAACTGAAAAATCATGGAAAAATCATGGAATTTTGGTGAAATAATTTGTGTGTTTGACTGCTTGTTTTCTGGCTACTGGTGATTTCAGTTTTATTTTTGTTTAAAAATGCATGTTTGGTCCACAACAGGGCCTGCACTTGTTGTGCCTGATATTTTATAGTCAGATACATGTAGCCTTAAAAATGTATGCAATTTAGGCATGTCAGAAGTATTCTTTTATTCGAATAAAAGGTCTAACAAAAAGATATTCATATGTTTTAGAAAGAAATGTAAAAGCCACATTGAATCTTTTGACCTATCAGATTCTTAATTTGCAGGGTGAATCATATAAAACAGGCATTCAAGCGGGCCCTACAATTCATACTTTTTTGTTCTCCTACTTTTCCCTACATTTTCATGAAAATGCCTTACTGCTTTCCTCTTTAATTGCACAACGGTGGGTCGGACTTCAGACTCTATGATGGTTCAGACTTAAAGCCTTATCTATTGATGAGATGGTAGGGGCCTGATGCTTTGGCTGTTGTCAGGCCCACCAGGGTTTACCTGTTGGATTTCTTTTTGCTCCGGTATTCAGTTTTATGTACTGTTGAGTCCTTATCTTTACTTTATCTCCTTTTTATATCTTGATTTATATATTCTACGAGATGATGCATGGATAAGTTAGGGGTCTTTCATGCAAACCAAAATCTATGTGTCTTGATCCACATCTGAACTAAGGATGAGGTTGGCACTGTGAAACCGGTTTAAGCCCTCCAGTAAAATATTTTTACTGACCATTCCAAGGCGGTACTTCTTTTGTGGAATATTTGTGTTATTTATGTCTTGTGATTGTCATGCTTTGCTGCCTGTGGTCACCTGCTGGGAAAGGGCTGACCTCTTTGCTCTTGTTTGTGATGTTTATTGTTGTTTTGTTACTTTCCCATGTGGTATCCTGGGTCAGGTGTGGTACTTGATTGTATCGATTCCTGATCTTTGCTATCTTTCTTACTTTTACTATCCTAACTTTCTCACTTAAAATGTCATTTATGCAATAAAATCATCAAAAAAAATTTCCCCGCTCGCTTCGCTCGCTCGGATTTCTCAATAATTAAACTTGTTTTTTGGTAAATGACCACTCAATTTTTCACTTTGAAGTTTTCAGCTGCAAAAGTCATTCTGTTTTGGATGATTTTATTGTCACCACTTTTATCTTGCTTATTTTGATATATTATCATTAATCTAATGACTCATTGGTTTGAAAAAGCCCTACTTTCCCTACCTTTTACATTGGATAATCCCTACTTTTTCAAAAAATTTATCCTTACTTATTCCCTACTTTTTCGTGGAAGGGCACTTGAAAGCTTGAATAAAAGTTAATCAAAATATATCATCACAAAACTTTAGGAGCCATTTCAATTCAATCATTCAGGTAGTATGGTGTTTCTGATTTTAAAATTGGCCATATAAGTGACCTTTTAGGCTAGTTATTTGGAAAAAGATATAGAATGATAAATTATGAAAGAAATATTGAAAGAAATATTGAAAAGATATAAGGGCATGTTCAAAAATAATGAAGCTTTTCACTTTATGGCATCCTATGCACACAATTGCCTAGATTTTAAGGACCAAACATAGCTAAAATATGTGTTATGGTCCCTGTGTTCATCATGCAAAATTTTATAAAAATCCAACAAGTAATACAAAATTTATGCCAGTAAAACTAGCTAAAAAACTAAGGAGTGTAACACCTTTTGCGTGACATTTTTTTCATTACTGAATTTCACTTGTGCATTTATACAAAACTGTGGATGTTGCCATACTTATTAGCCGACTTTGTGATTACCCATTCCTTTCAACTTAATGAAAATAGGAAAATCATGCCTTTTCATCATTACCTATGTTATTTTTTATGAATTGTCCAACATGACTAGTCTGAAATTCAGGTGCAGTAAAAATGAAGAGATTTTGCCCAGAGTTGATTTGAAATGAATATTTGAAAATATTATTACCTATAATGAGGTCTGCAGCACTGACCAATCTTAATACATTTTATTTCAAGTTTTACAGCTGCTTTATAAGCATTCATAAAAGAATGAGCAGAACTGGTTGTAGAGCACCCTTTAAACTAAGGAGTGTAACACTTGACATTTCAAGCCTCATAACATTTTCTAAGGTTATGTTTTGTGAGCTTATATGCCTCATATGAAAAGTGTTTGACCCATAATAGAGATTCATACAGTGTGAGTTTTTATCTTGGTCTTAATTTTCTTCATATCATCCATAAAAGCCACTAAGGAGTGTAACACTTTCTTGCAAAACACTTCTGTGGGATATTTCTATACCAGTAGCAGTATAATTTCAATTTATTTACCATTATTACCATAGAGCAATGTCCCTTTAACAATTTTAGTAGCACCATTTTATGTTCAAAGTGTAAATAAAGCTATACTGCATTGAAATCACCTAAAAATTGGTGATTTTTGACAATCCATTTTCTTGAAATTTTACCTATCTAGGCATTCAGGACAACATTTATTCTTGAAAATCATGTGTTCTGATAAATATAAAAAGATAAAATTGACCAATATAATCCTATTTTCCAACCAAGCTAATGTTTTGCTATGACATCACGACACAAAGCGTTACACTCCTTAGTGATTTTTGTTGCAATGCCTTTTAAGAGCTTTTTTCTTTTCCAAACCAGCAACATTTCACTTTTAATTGACTCTGACCATTCATTTCCATGATTTAGAACAGTTCGTTTGATGCATTTCTTTGAATCTTGATAAGCATTTGGGGTAAATCATTTAGAAACTTAATATAAAGGGACCTTTCGATTGGTTCATGATGGGAGTATCAATATCAGAAACTGGTATGCAACCATACTTTTTTATTCCCTTTGGCAGCTAGTTGAATGGTATTTAATGTATGTTACATACAGAAAAGTGTTCAATTGCTAAAATTATTAAAGAAGAAAATATTATTTGCAATCAGTTTAAGCATTTAGAGAAAGATCATTCAACATATCTTAACACACTAATTCAAGATCTTTCGGAGACAATTTTTGTATGTGCTGTAACACTGATTATGAGATTCTTATATAGTAGAAAGGAAATTGTGTCATTTAATGTTAAAGCTAGAATTTATAGGTTTTTGAAGACCTAAGCAGTTGTACAAAATGTTACACTCCTTAGACTATAGATCAGACATTTCTTTACAAAAAGGCCAATAATCTGCAATAAAATCATGTTAACACTATGCAATGGAAGTCACTTCTTTGTATGCAATGCTATACATATGTCTTAGCCCTGTCAATTCCAAATTCTGACTCAAAAACAAATCAAACTAAGGAGTGTAACACATTTTCTTATTTTTTTTGTCCATTTTTGTACATAGATAACCATTACATCCATGCTTAAACATATCACATATTGATTTATAGCTTAGTTTTTTTACCATGTATTATCATTTCAACGCAAATTTTATTGAGATTCTTTCACCTGTTTTAAAAATATGAACATTTTGAGAGCTCTTCTACTAAAATAATGAGGCAAAATGACAGTAAAATAAGATTTTTTTGTTCAATTAGGCAATTCAATTTGGTAAAAATCACTCATTCACATGCTGTTAAGTGCTTGTCATCAAATAATGGGAATTTCAAGACATTTCATCAAGATTTCCTATAAAAACAACCTACACAGAATATAGCCATTATTAACAATTTTTGCAAAAAAATCCTGAAAGAAAATGTTCAGAAAATTTATATTTTTGCTGCTTTTTTCTAAACTTAAACAATTTTGAAAACTTAAAGTACCCCCAATTTGTTTGGAATAACAATTTCAACAATAACAACAGTTTTATTTTTCACCCCCAATGTCACGCTTTGGCTTCATTATTTTTGAACATGCCCATAAGAAAGAAATGTTCTAATAACAGTTAGTCACAATTATGCTCAATGTGGTAAAGAATATTGAGGATGCTGCAAAGAGGGGAGGTTGGATGCCCCGTGTTAAATGATCATGGAAATTACATTATTGATCATGGAAAAATCATGGAATTTTGTTTTTGAATTTCTGTGGGAACCCTGTGACATTGGCAATCTTAAAACATGACAAAAACAATATTTTTTTTAATCAAGGGCAAGAAAAAGTATTGATAAAATCAAGGGCATTAACTCTGAAAATATTAATGAAAGAAATAATATTTTCTTAAAGTAACAAATTTTTGGTAACTCCTTGTAGCTAAAGATTTTGCTACAATATTTTGGTGAAAAATCATAATTTCTTTTTAGATTTTTTTTTAACGGAAGCACAGTGGTAAAGTGCTTGACTCGAGACAGAGGGGCTGCGGGTTCAAGACTCGCCAGCGTCACTGCGTTGTGTCCTTGAGCAAGACACATTAATCCTAGCTTAGTACTGGTTCAACCCAGGAAGACCCGTCCCTACATAACTGAAAGATTGTTGGTGGGATGTGAAGAATCGAATCTGAAATCAAACAAATCTTAGCAGTTTTGATTTCATATTTTCTTATGATATTCTGAATTTCGTAACCAGAGTTAACTCTGCATTTAGTGCATTACAAGCAAATTTTTAGCTCACCTGAACCATAGGCTCAAGGTGAGTTATTCTGATAGTAGGATGTTTGTAGTTCAGTGTTAGTCATCAAGGCTTTAACCCTTAAAGCGCCAATCACAAATGCAGCAGACGACAAATTTTGCAAAATCTTTCCCAGTTTTCGAAAAGAATAAGGTATGGTATTTCATGATAATGGTCTGCCAGCATACGATTCTCATGAAATATCATGCCTTATTTATTAGGAAGTGTCTGCTGACTATATAATTAATTGCCCTTTACCAAAGTTGCTCAAATTATTCCACTATGCTATCCAAAAGTGCCTCCAGGGCTAAGAATACAGGTTAGCGATCCAGGGTCATCTTAGCCCTGCTCTTGTATAAACTATAAGGGTAAACCGTGCTTTAAATTTGACAAACCTTTCAAGATTACTGACCGTTTACTGTTATTAATTTACCTGTATTTCAGCAGTCAAAGAGATTTCTCGATCTCCATCAGTCATTAAGGATTCTGAAGAAGAAAAGGTTGATGACTCATACAGTGTAACTAAAGATGATGAACTTGACACAGAGTCAGGTTTAGCCAAGCGTGAATCATCTCCAACAACATTAACAACAACAGATAATTTAACAGGGAACATTTCAACAGACACCATATCTTGTAAACCATCTTCGCCACCGAATACTCTTTCCCATACAGTAGCAAGTTGTAGCCAGGATCAAGTAAATTCGTTTAGTCAGAACCTTTCCAGTACTGTTAATCATGATTTACCATTACCATCACTTGATAAATCTTCTCTGGACATCTTAGGATGTGAGTACAGACTGGACAGATCAGACTTATTTCCAGATGCTAGTTTACAGGATACAGCACCACCTACTCAGACATCTTACCCAGTTCCGACACCTTTGGACTATGATGCTCCATGGATTGTTACAGTTAGCATGTACTGGAATGATTTACCAGCTATTATGATTAATAACCTACCGTATGTGAGACTTGTAGATATCCATAAGCAGATTCTGCCAGCAAAAGATACTGGAATTCTGAAAAAAAGATGCCAGCTTATGGGAATAGAAGTTGGAAATTGTTCAGAGATGCAGAGATACTTTTTAGTGCAGTATGGTAAAGCTGTGAACTCTAAAAGCACATTGATCATTTCAAAAGATGCAGCTAAAGTTCTTATAGGATATTATGTTGAACCACAGCCGGTTAAGAGTTCAAGTTCCACAAAAGAGCACAAGTCTATAATAGAGCACCGGCGAGAACAACTAAGGCGTATTGCACTTCAGAAGCGCGCTGCATTGCGGGCTGAAAGGCTGGAGAAAGAAAGGATTTCAGAACAGAAGGCTGGAAGCAATCTTTTGAAGCCTGTTGAAGTAGAAAGGCCAATAGAAGCGTAAGTAAAACTCTTATATTTGCAGGGTTCCAACACAGCAGAAAAAATAATGAAATTATATCGAAAATAGTGAGTATGATCAGAAAATACCACAATCACAAACTGCAGTCAAACCCATGGCACTGAGCTTCAGAGACCAGCTAGAATATTGAAATTTTGCTTGCAGCAAGTTTAAATATGCCACTTGCCAATAAGCAAATAACAAAGGTGCTGATCAGACTGCGCAGATGTGCAGGCTGTTCTGTGCCTCTGTTGTTCGCAAACCTCCGACCGGTTTTTCTAGTGTCGAGGCCCAGACTATTGCGATAGGATTGACATTACAGGAAGTGCCATTGCGATACTATTACTTGTGGACTACCATTGCAATACTATGATACTATTATTTTAAACATTTATGCTCGTTTGAAGGAGGAAATTAAGATAATGGTAGGACTTTTCTGTATGTACGTATTGTAGGGGTACAGGTTTTGTATTGAACCAACAGAAAAACAGACTTGTCAAAGTCCACTAATCTTGCTGAAATGCATACTACATTGCATAGGATGCAAAACCATGTACATCCTACTGCCATTTAACTTTATTTTTATGCCTAAACCAAGCAATTTCGAGTGAAAATCCCTAGGTTTAAAAACTATTGAAACTATTGCAATAGTGAAAGACTATTTTCGATACTATTGACATTGCAACTTTTCTATCGATATAGTAACATTGCCTAGGTTACTTTTGCGCTATTATCGCTATATCAATAGTCCGATCTATTGTTACATCCCTAAGTTTTTATGCCAAAATTTCTGAAACTTTGCCTCAGTATAGATGCAATTCTAAGCATTAAATAATAATTGCTCCCCATTAACAAAGTTGACGCGAGGAGTTCATTGGTGTGTACTGCATACAGTGGATCGTCATGTGGACACATTTCATTTCTGAAGAATACTCTCTATTTTCATATCACTTGGCACAAGTGTCCACCATTACAAGACTTAAGTGTTGCATATGATATATGACCCAGGTCAGCGTGCCCAAGGTTACAGGCCAAGATCAAATGAATAACTTGTTTTCCTTGACACAGTCATTTCAAGCTATTTTGAGGATTATTTTTATGCACACATTACTTTTTACTATATATGGTTTGTCAGTGACCAGGATTATTTTTAATGGTTTTAAAGCAGAACTTGGCTGTATAGATAAAACCCATTTGCATTATCTGCAGCATACCTTTTGACTCTTTTTTTAGAAGCAAACTGTTTAGTGATGTTTCCTTAAAATTGCCTGCAGCCAATTAACCCCATTTTGTCCTGAAAATGTCTGCATAAATGACATATAAATGCACTTCAGACTAATTTAGGTCACATATGCAAACACTATGAACCCTGCTAGGAGCAGTCTGATCTGGGTCCATATTGTTTGCAATATACTTACTAGACCTGACCAGCTACCAAAGTGCATTTGTTGAGTTAAAATTATTTGCTCGGAGGGGGTTGGTTCACTTGAACACCTTTTAAGACCCAAAAGTCCCAAATTATTTCATTTTCATGGGGATATTTCTAGAAAAATGAGGTAAAATCGGCAAATTGCACACCTTTTTCAAAATTCTGGATCCGCCCCTGTTGGTAATGAGCATAAAAATTATCTAAAATATCACAACTACAGGGGACAACAAATTTGATTTTTTCTGGGGCAAGTAAGACTTTTTTTACATGTAAATCATCTACCAGAACATTGGGCCTGATCTGCATCCAAACTGAAGATAAACAATTTTTCAAAAAACAGTTGATTTTGAAAAAAAATCAGCAGAAGACCAAAACAAAGAAAAAGATATTCAGAATGCAAAGAGTTAATTCAATATAAATTGTTAACTGCAAAGCAGCAATGAATTCATGAATAGATAAAATCAGTTTTGAACATATTCTGACCTGCCTAATATAACAAAGTGTACAAGGTAGATTAACTTTGAACTTTTTCTATACCTGTATGTGAATGTTATCCTGGGGAAAAAGGCCAGGCTGTCGAGGTATATGTTTGTCAGAGAAAACAGCTTTTTGGGAATATGAATACAACATAGGTCCAGATCTGTTTTTTGCGTCCATTCCATTCTCACTTTTTATTCCCCAACAAAGTCGGGGGGATATAGTTTTGGCATCGTTCGTCCTGCAACACTTTTTGTCCCTCCGGAAGTTCCATATATCAGCACCTGTTTGATTCACATTTGGTATAAATGATTAGTACCATGGACTCTCAATTTCCTATAAGTTTTGTCAAAATTGACCCGTTAACACTTGAGTTTTTGCCCTTGTCTTAGTATTAGCAATTATAATGCAAAACCTATGTAATGATCTTCAAATTTCCTCAATTTAACAACTTCTAACTATAAACCAAGATTGGCCAGTGTCTGTAGATAAACATGGCAGTGTCAAAATATTTCCCTACCCCTTTGACAGGAATTTAGGTGACTTTTTTCCCAATTTTGAAAAAAAATCCCAAATTTTCAACAACAAAAAAATCTTCTTTTTTTTTCTTTGAAGATTGGGATTTTCATTCTGTCACCACACACACAAGCTACATAGTGACTATGTGCTACCATTGCATCTTATTTCTCCTTCAATTTGATGAAAAAAAGTATGTGTAATAGCTAATTTGTTTTTTTATTGACCAAAATGACATAATTGTGCACTATAACAAATTTCCCATTTTAGGGGTTTACCATGATTTTCCCATGGGACGTAAAGAATCAAATCAAACAAAAATCAAATTCCCAAATGTAAATGACTGATAATTAAGTGTTTACATTGCACATTTACAGGGATCAGAGTGCAGCACCAGTTCCACCAAGACAACGGCATTCTATATCCCGATTTCAACCCACTTTCTCTCCTGGAGCAAGACTTCAGAGATCAACAAGACACAAGAAGATAAATTTTCTTGAACTCTTACGTGGTGATAACTCATCAACTCCTCATGATGATCACACAGCTGAAAACAGCAGCAATAAGAAAAAATCTCATTCTACTGTGGAGGTTTCAGGTTTAAAGCCTAATTCAAAGAGAAAAAGACCGCTTACATCCGGAGAAGTTAAGAATATAAAAGTTATTAAATATAAGTGCTCAGAAAGTGGCGAGTCGACTGAAGATGAATCATCAGAATATAACGAGGAAGCTATTATGGATTCAAGTGATTCAGAAAAAGAGGTAAAGCGTGTTAAAAAATCATCTAAAAAGAGAACTAGTCTGTTTAATGCTAAAACTAAGAAGAGAAAGTTTAAAAAATCAGTTGTGCTGAAAAGGAATGTTGTGAAAATACCATCTTTTAAAGTCAAATTAAAGAACTTGACAAAATTGCCAAGTATACAAATGTCAAAAAATCAGGTAACGCCCAGAAAAATGTTTTCAGAGTCAAAGCCACTAGTAGAGGTTGAAAGGAATTTTGATACAGATATGATTTCAAAAGAGAACAACCTATCAAGTGAAGATTGTGATTCTTGTAAGGAGACAGTCGATATGAATGGAGAAAAAGCTTCTCCAAAAGTAATTGTTGAAACAGTTGTTCCTCCCAAAGTTATAGTCGAAAATGTTTATGGCGATTTTGAAGCCATTAAATCTAGACTTGAATGCGATGATGATGACAAATGTGAGAGAGAGAGTTCTGATGAACAGACTTCTGAAGCCATACATACGGAGGGTGCTGAAGGAACCTGCCATTCAAGTTTGCTTGAAACGGAGTGTAGTCATTCTTTACCCAGTGAAAATATTGTAGTGAAAAACAATTCATTAGATGTAATAGAACATCAGGGTAGTAGAAATACAGAGCATAACTCTTGTGAGGTAGTGATTTCTGAACCTGATCTTGTTTCAGAGTCAAACAATTTGAAGGAACAACAAATTCAGGTGGATGAGGCAGGTTCATCGTTGGCAGATTGTTCATCATCAACGGATGTAAGAAGTAAGGACGCAAAAGAGGATTCTGCTAAAGTTGACAGTACATCTATAGAAGATGAAGTAAATCACTTGTCTGAACAAGGTAATAGTGTGGACAGTCATGAAAGTTCCGTTAAAAAAGTCAATGCTAAACTTACCAATTTGTGTTCTGATATTGAAGGAACTTCTGTTGACAATGTGAATTTTCTTTTCTTAAACAAACAAAACAATGTACAAGAGGAGGCAACACCTTTGCGTATATTTCATAGAGATATAAGTACAGAAAACTCAAACATCAGAAGCCGACGTCAGTTAGGAGAAGTGTTTGTGGAGCAATATAATAATAAACGGTCGTTTTGCATACGCTGTTATACTTGTCGGAAGATGATGTCAGTTGATAGTTTTTTGAGACATTTGCATGATGTGAGTGGTGGTTTGATTTCAACAGATGTTCCTCAAACAATTGAACCAAGTGATCCAGAAATGACTGACAGTGAAGTTAAAGCTTGGGAAGTCTTTCAGCGTAAGAAGGAGCTGTTTGATAACAACCAGCTACCTTCTGACGTTACCAGGTCAAATATTGTGTATAATGTTGACTCTGATTCTAATCATTCTTTAGCAGAGAAATCTGCTGATGAAAATACCCGTGGTCCAATTATCATTCAGACTCCAGTGAGCCCAGTGAAAAGGGAAGTAACTAAGTCCATTTCTAAACCAATACAAAAGAAAAAGGAAAGACCATCTCAGCCAAGAAACAATAAAGTGATAGAAAAGTCTAAGTCATGGACCAGTGTTACTAGTGGTAGCACAGTTGATGGAATAAGGGCTAGTTCTAGGAAAAGGAAAGTCAGTCAACTATATTCATCTGATGAATACACATTCTTTAAGAAACTACCTCGCTTACAAAAGGAGCTAAAAGAAGGGACTGAATATTCTGCAGATTCTCTGCAGGATAAAAAATAATTAGTACTATAGAATTCAAAGCCTTAGAGTGGCATGGTAGATGTTCTAGAATTTCAAACACGAGATGGAAAAGGCCTGGACAAACAGAGAAGACAGAGATTAGATGAAGCAGTCTGATCAGGGGGTCTTCCCGGTTTGCTATTCTGACAAGCATTTTGCGAGTTCTAGTCCTGGGTACTTTGGATTAGTGAAGCCCTGGATGAAAGCCCGCAGAATGCAGCATCTCTATAATGAGGGTTCAATCTACATTGTTTGCTACTTTAGATTATTCTTCAGAACTGAAATACATTGCAAACATTATAAAATCATAACCGGTCTGTCATGCTGCAGGGATTTCCGTCTTCTAGTTTTCAACTCTGCCATATGTGTCCCACAATACTTTTGATAAGGCCAAATAAAAAAAATTAGAGTGTTTGGGGTAACGGGTCTGAAAATTTTAAGTAGAGTAGGCACACACATATTTTTTTTTTCTGGAAAAAAAATACAATTTTATTCATTTTGAAAGGCAATTTTGCCTTTCAAAATGCATAAAATTATATTTTTTCCAGAAAACCCGATTTTTTTTTAGGTTTCACCAGTAAATTTAGGTAGGTTCGGGTTACCCTAAACACAGGTATTTTTTATTTGGCCTAAATGTATCTGTATCTGTAGAGTTTATACATAAACTGTCAAATTATCGGCCAGCTGTTCTAAATTGCCTGCCACAAAAGCCTTGACAGACAGGGCAGACCCAGATCAGACTGCTTCTGAAGATCCATTCTGATCATGGTTGTTCCTATTTGCTAATCTGACAAGCATTTTGTTATAAACTCCCAACTCTGATAACCAACATTTTATTTGAGAACAAGAAAGAGAAGTGTTGGTAATTATAGAACACTTACTGTAGTCATTGAAAGTCCTGTACCAGCTAAATTCAAAATTTCAGGATTCTAGAAATTATTTTTAGCTAGCTAACCTAAGCATGCTGGTTTGAGTCTTCATTCTTGTCACAAACCCTGGTTGTCTTGTGGCATGGCTCACTTTATCCTGTATTGAAGTATGAGCTGATATGTTTAGATCCTGTCTGAGCTACTTAGGCCAGAATTTTTTTTATTAGTTGATTTACGGGATTTTTTTTTGCAGATTTTGGGTCGAGGGACGGGGAAAAAAAAGCTCTGAAAATGACCATGACCAGTTGACTGGTCATTTTTAGAGCTTTTTTTTTTTAGTCTCCAGAACAAGTAAAGTAAACCAACAGTCTGTAATAAATCTTTGAGTATCTCATCATTTTCCTAAAAATCTGGACATGCTATTTTAACAGTGTCACTCTTAAAAATACAGAGAGAGAACCTCAAAAATATGTTATTATTTTTCAACAAAACAAATATTTAGTCGGCAGATAAAAAAAAATAAAAAAAAATCTACTTTCCGGAAAATTACAGTAGGAGGGTTTGTAAAATTCTGGCCATAGAATCGTAAATGTTCTAAAATTTTATATTTATTTCCCTTAAGTGTTCGAACCTTGTAAGGCTGAAATTCTCTGATCCGGACCTACACTACGGTAAATCTTGTATTAGTTCGTACAGTAAAAAATAATTATTGTTCGCTGTGTACGAACTAATAAAAATTATTTTTCTGAGAAACAGGACTGTACGAACTAATAAAATGAAATTCTGAAGATCGAAAAACGGGACCAAAAACATGCGAAAATTGCCAAAGAGGGTGGAATTTCTGTTTATCCTTTTAGTCTAAATACAGGCTGAATGTCTGATCAGTATTTTCAATTAAACTTACATTCTTAATAGCATGGTGAAAGATTGAAAATAAACAACCAAACATAAAAGTCCGGATTGCCGTTTCAACCGACTCACATGCAATGTGCGATATACCCGGCGATATCACCCGGTTACAGGCCAACTTTATATAGGCCTACTTTACGGAAGAGATGTCACGTCGGACTTGTTCTATGACGTTTGTCTTGATTGGAATCATATGGGTCCGAGGAATCATAACAAAAATACAACTTCTGTCCACTACCGACGGCTAGGTCTACAACGTAACAGAGCAATGTATATCGCAGCTTTCGTTTTTGGTAATGATTTAGATTCTTATTTTCTTAGAACCCTCGAAAACGCAGCAGACAAGTAGACAAGACAATACATGTACGTACATTCAGTCCTACAGGTTAGACGTACGCGTACACTCGTTGATTTGGAATGAAAACTGAAATGAAAATGGCGACTTCTAAATATGAAATATGAACAACGGGAACGCAGAACTCTCATGAATCAGAGTAGTAAATTTCTCTGCCTTCATATTGTGAAAAGATCCACAACTTACGTTTTTGCGAATGCTTACTCCATTTAAAGGCTTTGTATGAACACCTATATTTCTGCATAGGTTGGTTGGTTCGAGTCTTCATCATACGTCGTATTCCTTGTGGCGACATAACATGCTCAGCTTGTTCGCACACCTCCTTACGTGTTAGCTCGGATCCAATATAGCTTGGTGTTAGGCTGTTAGCATTCTAAGATTATGATAATGGCAATCAATGCGTACTTTGTCATCTTCGGTCGCTTGACCATGGAAAAGCCATTACATGAGAAAATCTGTCTTCCGTGATTTGAGGCTGACTGACTCTTTTACAGCCAGAAACAGGGTTGGATGCACATGCTTGTCTTTGCATTGCTATTTGAACACCATGCTATCATCCCGTGTACACCTTGCTTTCCATACGCGGATCCAGGATTTTCGTCAGGGGGGGGGGGGGGGGGTCCGAGTCAATCTGAAAAAAAAGCCCTGACAACGTTTTTTTTTAGTCCTCAGCTTATTTTACTGAAGTCAAATGGTTAATTTCGAAGAAAACTATCATTTTTCAAGGTTCCAGAGGGGGTCCAACTTTTTCTAGGGGGGGGGGGGGGTCCAACTTTTTCCAGGGGGGTCCAATTGCTTATACCCTATAGAAACCCATATAACTTGTGATTTTCCATGGGGTTCGGACCCCCTGGCCCCCCTCTGGATCCGCACTTGCTATCTCGACCAGCAGGAGATGGCTATTTTTCCATTAAGTCGTCTTTGGGTGGTATTTTTCAGTTTTATTTAAATTTTGATAGACCACGATTCTGTCAGCAAACAGTGGCGTCAGGCGACCCCACGTGCGGATCCAGAGGGGGGTTAGGGGGTCCGGACACCCCCCCCCCCCTGGAAAATCACAAGTTATATCGGTTTCTTTGGACATCCCCACCCCCTGGAAGAAGTTGGACCCCCTCCTCCCCTCTGTAATAAAACCATTGGATCCACTCTGTAAACTGTAAAATAAGTTGATGACTAAAAAAAACATTGTCCAGACTGTTATCTGACCGTCGGGCCTCGACCCCCCCCCCCCCCCCCCCCCCACGCCTGACAAAAATTCCTGGATCCGCGCATGAACCCTGTTCGACTTGTTCATAACGCCTGGGCCACTGTTTAATGTGTAATGTACATTTTCTTGCATCAAGGCCATCGTCACGTGCGACCCCAAACTTTAAAACAACACGTGGCCGGAATTGATGTGCGCGGTCTCTTTGATCTTAAATAGATCATGCTGTCTTTGCCCTTGGCGTCAGCTGATATAATTAGCAGACGTTTTGTGAATTGACCAGGCCCAGCAAAAAACAAATAGGCCTAAATAAAATGTGAATTCAAAATGTTTGAAACTCTGATATGGGCGGAGACAGAGGGTGCAGGGGGTCCGGACCTCCCCATGAAAATCATAAGTTGCCATTTGTTTCCTAGAATAAAAATTGATACGAACATCCCTCGAGAAGCAATTCTACCCCCCCCCCCCCCCCCCCCTCCGTTGGAATTGTCTGGATCCGCGCACGCATGTCTGACAGGAATTTTATTTTTTATTTTTTGCATGTAGCAGGTTTAGCTATCATACTTTCTAGAGATAATTGGTAGAACTGCGCAGGTGAGCTGGCTGATCTGCGCCTATGTTGTTTCTCGGACCCAGTAGATTTATTGGGTCCGAGGTTGTTTGCATACAAAAAAGTTTCTCGCGGAATTGGGTAAAAAAGTTAAGATACACGGACGGTAAACGAGAGGCTTTTCGACCATTTTTTTCTTATCTGAAAGCAAGCAATTGTTGCGGTTAGCCTAACTTTAGACATGCACCTTCATCTACATTCCTTGTATGTGAGTATTTATGCCCCTGGCAAGACTGTGCGGATGTGCAGGCTCGTCTGAGCCTTCGCTGGTTGCATGTGCGAGAGGTACCATAATCTCATGAACTGGCTCGTTTCATAGACAGCGAGAAAGAATTGCTTCGAGTGTAAAGCATGGTGCAGAAGCATGCTTAAATCACTTTTCATCTTGGTTTGTGCGTCTGTGCGTACGTGTGATGATCTACAGGAATCATTTAATGTGTAAGACCCATAATACAATTTCATGAGGACGCCGCGTTAGGCTCATCAGTGTCGTCTTTGTTTGATAAAAAGTTCCATCGGATATACAATGTATATGGTTATTTTATTGCGCTTATTGCGTGCGCGTTTTGGTGAATCTTAGAAATGAAATTGATGCACGCACATTTAAAGCACAGCTAATTAGTGGGAGTACGTAGGTGTCTAGATTCTTCATCAACTCCAAAACTTACTGAGTTACCCGACGAGATTGCACAAAAGCACAGGCTCCCCTCAGCCTTCGCTGATAACATTTGTGATAAACACCAGCCGATATGGTTTCATCATGCTCGGATCCAGTGATTCAAAAAAAAAAAACGCTTGGGCATATTTATGACACAGAAAGACCAGAAAGGCTCAATGATCACAGACACGTAGGACACTGTGTGCACGCGCGCGTGGTTGTGTACATGTATTTGATTTTTGTCATGACTGGACAAAATATCTCCGCGATTTGCATCAGTCCGACGTTCATTGAACCTAGCGTTTATCTTTGAATAAAAGTTTGGCATGCATCAATGCACGCCCACAAGCGACACTGACGGTCGCACTGACAGGCAAAACGCTCCTGTTCCGCTGATATGTTTGTTAACTGACGTGCTCGACGAAAAACGAAAGCATCGTAGACAGACACACTGATTGACCAAATGAACGGAAAAAACGCTGTGTACGAACTATTAAAAAATACAAATAGGAAAAATGACCACTGTACGAACTAATACATGACATTCTGAGCTGACCGGTCATGAATAATTTATGGTGTACGAACTATTCGAGTGTACGAACTAATACAAGATTTACCGTATTTGTCTCTAAGCCTTTGGGTAACAAGAATTAGAATGAGCTCATTACAACTGCTAAAGTGTTGATTCCAGCGATATGCTTTCGGCTAGGAGTTAATGCGCACCAGCAGTAATTTAAGTCCTTTGAAATATGACTCATCTAGAGATAGAAGGGTATTATTTGTTAACCAAAGGAATGGAAAAGTCTTTCTTTGGTGACCATAACCTTTTAGTACAGGTATACTTATAGCTTTTCTTATCTGGAGCTATGACAGCTGGCTTTATTGATCCAACATACCAGTTTACTATGTTTACTGGAAACCAGTATTCCATGCTTTAATATAATTGAGCCAGGGCATGAGATTTCCTGTGCGACTAGCAAAGCCTCAGATCAGCCTGCGCATATGCGCAGTCTGATCAGAGCCTTTGCTAGTCACTTGAGTATTCTATGATTGTTAAGCTACCTACCGAACATCATTTGGAGTTTCTAAGCTTAAAAGGAGGCTGTAGAGGCTCGTCTGAGTCAGGCCTCTTATCCCTCTGTTTAAAGCATGGCTTTATGCACTGCAGCATTAGTATCAAAATTGTGTGTGTATAAAAAAAAATCCATATTTTACAAGATAAAAATCCTCAAGAAAGGAAATTCAACTTTATAATCTAGCATTTTCTATAGAACCTGTATTTGGCAGGCAACTGTCTTTAGCCAGCAGATTAGATAAGTCCTTCTTAACATGTTATACACAGCTATACAACTACATATGTAGCTTTTAGATCTAAGTGCACATGTTTAGATAAACTAAAATATTCATTGAGACAGTTTTTTTGAGTACCCACAACATATGTTTTGGTTGAGAAATAAGAAAATTAAATTTTCGTTACACTTAACTAAAGTCCTGTAAGTGTAAACCCTTGTCTATTCTAGATGGCTTATTTTTATTTTTTACGAAATCTATGGTATTTGAGTTCAGACTAATCTGGGCGAGCTGCTGTATGTTTACAAAGGAGGCCCAAAACTGAATTAGTGACATTTTAGTTGAACAATACTCCAGATAAGCCCACATTTTTGTCATGTTGACTAATCACAACATTTTAGTTGAAACATATAAAGAGAAATATTGAGAAATAAGTTTAAATACAACTTCATCCTTAATCCTGTCAGTCACAAGTTTTTTCATCTGCTCTATCAGCTGCATATATGTTCTTAGGTAGGCTCAGCTGCAAACAATATGAACCCATATCAGTCTGCTCCCAAGGGAGCAGTCAGTAACGTGTCTGGCAACAGATGCAAGTCTGACTGCAGATTCAGGGGTCGCAAGTTCGATCCCGGCCCGGTCCCATACTTTGGTGGAGATTGATCATGAAATTATTTCTACGATCATTCTCCTCTCTTCCCCTGAATCATTCAAGAAGGGTTGTTGTCAGTTACAAGGGAAAGTATGTGCACAAAGTACTGGTTAACAGCTTGTTCAAGCTTGCCCAGGAAAAAGTGTGGTTAGGTGAACTGACCGTCTCGCCATGACCATAGCTGTTGACTTGGGACCTAAAGCAACAAAACAAACAAACAATAAATATTGGCGGGATAAGGGTTAGCAGTAATAACTGGAGCCCTACTTGGAAGGCCCTTTCAAATTCAAAAATGCATGTTTGTAATAGTATTCAATTCAGAGCAGTAAAAAAAGAGGACCCTTTGAACATGTTGGTAGTCAAGCTAAGATACTTTTACAACTGAAAAATGGAGATATCGTTTTCAGGATTAATCCTGAATTCAGGATTTTGAGGCTGACTTTCCATAGAAAGTCCGCCTCAAATTACTGAATTAGGGAGATTATTATAGCTTCTCTGACTAATTTTCAGATTATCTAGACACATTTAACCATTTAGACAGGACAGGAAATGATTAATTTTTGTAGGTATCCTGCAAGTTTAAAAATTTGAATTTCTAAAGTTCAGGATTTGAGAAATTTTGAACTTTCACCCATGTAAGTGAACTGTGTGCAGAACTTTTGAAGAATTTCATACCCTCATTTGAAAACATCGTAGATACAGATAAACTGGCTATGGCCAACTAAGGGCAGACCCTTCTCCAAAACCCTTATATTTTTACTTAGATTTCTTGAAACTGCTAAAGTTAAAAAAAAAAGAGACAAAATGTGTTAGTCACTTCTAGTTGCGACTTAGATTGATCTAAAATACATACCTTCTCTGCATTGATTATCTGATTACTTGGGGCAGTATTTTTGTTATATATAAGGCTTCCAGATAAGACCGAGTAAGTCCAGATTAGTTTCATTATTCATATATAATAAATATATGATGTCGTAGACCATTCTTATTATATATGTTCTAGGTAGTGTTCTTTCGAGGTCCCAAAACATATGTTTAGACTGATAGTTACGGGGGAAAAATAATCACATTTACATACTTATCTGAACCTATGAATTTTGTATCCTTTATATATAGCTCAGTGGCGGATTCAGAGACGGTTCAATTCAAAGGGGTTCACTTGAACCCCTTTCTCTGCCCCAGGTTTTTAAATATCCTATGAAAATGGAATAATTTGGTCTCAGTGAAACCAAATTATTTCATTTTCATGGAATATTGATAAAACCAGCAAAGCGGACCCCCCCAGAAATCCTGGATCCCCCCTGTAGCTCCTGATAAGCATTGATTTGGAAGGAACAAAAGCAAAGAACATTTCAAAATGCTGAAAATTACTGTCTGCAAGATGTTTGATAGCAACATTTGAATAATTATTTTGATTTGTCTGGAGCTCTGTTAACAGCTATTTATACTAATATACAGGTACAGATAAGTTAAATCATGTACTGGTAAATGTTCTAACATTTTGAACACTAGTAACCTTTCCCTAAAAGGCCTAGGTAAACAGCGCAGACTCAGATCAGACTGCTTCGGGTCTTCCCTGTGTGCTATTCTTGTTTGAATTACAACCCTCATAACCAACATATTATTTGAGAAACAGAAAGAAAATTTGACTACCTAAACGAGCGCAGAACCAGATCAGGCTGTTTCTGAAGAAGCAGTCCAGATTTTTCCCCATTTGCTATTCTGACAAGCATTTTGTGAATTTATTTGAGAACGGGAGATAGTAAGAGTTCAAAATTTTAGAACATTTACTGTACTCATTATTTCAGCCAGCACATATGAAATTTTTATGCATAAAATAGTGATTATTTTCTTATTCATTAGTTAATCTCATTGAGACGGTTCTTTTGAGTACCCACAACATATGTTTTGGATGAGAAATAGCGAAATTGATTTTTAATTATGTGCACATGACTATACAGTCTCCCCACATAGGCAACCAGTGAAGGGTAAGGTCAGGAGGCCTGTGCTGTCTTGCCAGACCTTTTGTGATTAACACTCTGGTGTTTTAGAATGAGTTGATTACTTGTAACCAACTGCCAATGCAGGGGAGGTAACCCATAATGCTTACATTGAGTATAAAGATTTAGACTTCTTTGGTCCTTCTTCAAAGATGCCAAGATTGAAGATAAAGAGCAGTTTGATCAAGCACTGTCTTGTTGGTGTATCGGTCTGTTATATCATAATGGATATGTTTAATAGAAAATTTGGTATAGAGGTGTTCCAATTTTGGGGTCAAATTTTTGAAGGGCAACATGTTGGCGTGGGCTTAAACACCAATGTACTGCAGAATGAATTCATATGATATTTCCAGCATAGCGAATGTTCTAGAATTTTGGAGTTACGTTACAAAAAAGCACACAGTGCAGAAATCAGGTCAGACTGCTCCTGCACTTCTTTTGCAATATTCAAACGTTTAAAAAACAAAACAAAAAAAAACACACAGATGTGTTAGTACCACTCTTGTCAGATGCTCAGAATGTGTTATTCAATCTTTTGTCGAACTGAGTCCAGCAGCATCAGTCCTGTTTCTATTTCTGTACAACAGTGTTTAGTAAGATGTGGATGGAAAGAAAATGGCAATGTTGTAAATGTATTTATTGGATCTGATGCATGTACATGTGTTATCTGCGTTATAAGATTGTCAATTATGTATACACTCTTAGCCATAAATACCATATTTTCCCTAAATATTCCAAAGGATAGGCCTATGCTAATAGTGTAAACCCTGATCAGACTGCTCCTGATCAGGGTTTATACTACTTGTAAAATGGACTGGAAATGTTTTGTCAGCGGAATAAGGTGTCTGAAATTTAGGGTAAATAAGATAAGACGCCATTGTCAACAAAAAACAATAAATTTCTCTTGAGGAAACTTCTGAATGACACTTTTGCAGTGAGTACCCAACAACATATGTTTTCTTGGGGAAATAAGAAATGCAATAATCTGGATAGCCTGCTTATTAACTCAGCCCTTTTCCTGCTGAGCCTAGATATATCCACTTTCAAAAATTATAAAGGTTCTAACAGATGGTTTATGAAGAAGCCATCAGATAGCTAGTGATATGATCAACATATGTTTTCATGCAGCCTGTGAGTCTTTTGTGAGAAAAAGAATCATGGGACACAATTCATAGGTTTAGATAAACAACATTTTTCAGCCTACATTTGTAAATATTTTCTTACTCATCAATTTTAACATATGTTTAGGGTGCTTAAAAGAACTGTCTCATTGAGACGGTTCTTTTAAGTACCCACAACATATGTTTTGGTTGAGCATTAAAAAAAATAATTTTTTTTGATACACAAAGGACTGCAATTTGCTTAAAAACAGCGAAGGATGTTGTATATTAATCCACAGGAGCTTGAAGTTCTATCCTTAAATCGCTTCTAAACCCTAAAACCGAAATTCTCATAATGTCACTACGTAATGACATTGTGAGCTTTTGATTATGAGGCTATAGGGGTGATTTAAGGACAGAACTTCAAGCTCCTGTGATTAATCCCTAGACAGCATTTTTTTTTCCAAATAATTTCTGCATTTTATGTCTGCTACAAATATTCAAGTTCAGTCCAGACTAGAATGAACATTAAGACAAACATCAGTGATCCTGAAGTCTGCTCCCTTTGAAGCTGTCTGATCTGGGTCCATATTGTTTGCAGTACATACTTCCTAAGAACATAAGCAAATGAGAGGGGCAGACGACAAAAGATGTAACTAGTGGGGAAATGGTTAATTTTAGCTATCTCAAGAGAATTTGGTACTTATCTCATAGATGTACAGTGAAGGTTCAGACAAGCCAGTGCAAGAGGGCAGTCTGGCCAGAGCCTTTGCCACTGTCATACATGTACATGAGTTATGGAAGTAGGTGAAACGAAAAAAAGCATAACATAGATCTCTAGCCCCATGGAATAAATCAGCCTGGGCTTATAACACTTTGAATACTGAAAAACCCTAAAGGGTTGCTTTGGCAAACAGTGAAGACCCTGATGAAATGCCGCATATTGTGGCATTTCGTCAGGGTCTGCTCTGTTTGCTAAGATCAATAAAATCTTCAGGGACTGCGGTTAATAATTATTTGGATATTTCTACCTGTGACCCCTTAAAATACATAATGGACAATCCCATACTTATTTTATTTATCTGTATGGGTAAGTCCATCAGAATACAAAGGGGTTGTCAGATATGCAATAAGTACCATTATCTCAAGGGCTGGCCCATTTATACATTAGGAAGAGGGTTAGTATCTAGAACTGTACTATTCTAAGATGAAATGTTGGTTATCAAGGCTGGAATAGGTAAAATGCTTGTCAGAACAGCAAACTGGAAAGATCATGATCAGACTACTTCGTTTCTGGGTCTTTGCTGTTTGTCAATATCTTTTTAGCAGCCAACTACTGTTCAAAATTTTAGAACATTTACCGTAGTTTAATATATGCTATCATTGTCTGATCTCGGTCTGTGCTGTTTGTCAATACCTTTTTAGCAGCCAACTAGTGTTCAAAATTTTAGAACATTTACCATAGTTTGATAAATGCTATTGTTGTCCCCTTTAACACTGTAAATCTTTTTAGATATGGAAATCTTAAAATTTACAGGGTCTATCTCTACAAGAGGCTTTTGGCTCAGTTATTGAATGACAATGTCTTGTGTCATGAACGAGAGATAACGTATAACGCGCATTTATAAAATCAAATTTTTGGATCAATTACCATATTCAACCCAATAAGTTTGCATGCTCCATTAAGCACACACTGAGTACTCTACATTATGAACTTCAGATTCTCGGTCAATCCAGTGGTGAAATATCATTATTTATATGGAATTCTTGTGGCTGAAAACTGTGTGGATCCTGATCAGCTGGCTTCACCAGAAGCCAGCTGATCTGGATCTACACAGTTTTCAAAAGACAGTATAAAAGATAAGAGTTTTGACGAAAAGTTAAGTGCACAATGCTCTTATTAGGTTGAATATGGCAAGTTCCATATTTGGAAAATCTAGTGTTTAAGTTACAATCCTTTCACAGATGCTTATGACACTCTATATTTACAGTCTTGACAATATGAGATTAGGAGTTATCTTTTATCATCAAGACTTGATGTTTACAGTCTCAGTTAAATATTGACCAATTATGAATCATACTGGGGTATTGAGCGAAAAATTAAGATGCCCTGAGCTTTTGATATTCAAACTATTTTTTTTTTCAAAATTTTTATTTTTCTTATTCTTCATGGAAACTGCTATGGTCGTCATGGGAACATCTCTGTTGTGGTCCTTACCTCTCATTGATACACTAGTTATTTCACATATTTTGGGGGAGATACCTTTTCAATAACTCTGAAGGCCCTCAAGAATAGGACACCAGCCAAACAAGCAAAAAGGGGGGAAATTGTCATTGAAAAGTTATTGATCTAGATTGCCGCTAGCTCTTTGCATGCTGGGTAATTTTTCATGATGTATTAGTCGTCTGCTGATTTTTTTCAAAATCAACTTTTTCGAAAAATTCTTAGGAATACCGTCAGGGTGTCAAACAGTTTGGATCCAGATCGGGTCCGACGTTTTGTCAAGACTGATCTGGGTCCTAACTGTTTGCAACGGTTATCAGCTGATGACACTGGTAGGCAGATAGTGGCAAGCTGAGATGCACATTTCACAGCTTATATACCTTTGTCTACTTACTAGGACATACATGGTTGAATCAGCATCAAATTAACCTTCATTTGACCTCACATGGAGTATTCCAGATAAATGATACAAAAAATGATTAAATTTTAGCCAGTGCATGAGATTTCCAACAATGTGGCATTTTGACAAGTGTAGACTCGGATGAGCCTCTGTAGCCTCCTATGAAGCTTAGAAAATCCAAATGCTGTTCTGTCAGTAGCTTAACAGTCATAGAATACTCAAGCGACTAGCAAAGGCTCTGATCACTGCGCGTATGCGCAGGCTGATCTGAGGCTTTGTTGGTCGCACATACCACATTGTTGGAAATCTCATGCACTGTTTCATTTAATATGCATCATACTGGTGAAAAATGGAAGAGATCAGTACTGTTGGTAACTAAAGATTTTTAGATCATTTCCTACTACAGTTTAACATTTAAAAGTCCTGAGGCCTGTTTTTGATGTAGTCATTGTTTTCTTTACTTTTAACTTGTCATCTGCTGACAAGCTTTGCAAACAGTAGGAATATGTCGTTCCTGATCCGGATCCAAACCATGTGACACCCCGTCAATCTGAGAGTGTTCCTGAAAGAGTTTTTCAAAAACGTTGATTTTGAAGAAGAAAAAAATCACAAGCATTAAAAATTACCCAGCATGCAAAAAGTTAACAATCTTACATGTAGGTATATCATCTGTGTCAGGTCAATTGAAGTCCAGCTGTCAAAATATGATGAAAACAATGTGGATCCAGATGAAACCGTTCATTATGAGCTGTCTCATTAGGATCTGTATTTGGTTTATGCTGATGTAACCATCTTAAACTCTTTGCATGCTTGGTGTCCATGAAATAAAGGGTGATTATAGTCCATAGGTCCACATAGGCAAAAAAATTCTGCATACAATTGTGAATATTTTCTTACCCATCAGTTTTAACATGTGTTTTGGGTGCTCAAAAGAAACCTCTTATCAAGACGGTTCTTTTGAGTACCCACAACATATGTTTTGCATCAGAAATAAGAAAAATAATTTGCAAATATGGTCTCTTATCCGGAGGCCTGTAATCTGCATTCAACTTGATATTATTAAGCTGACATGCTCCTAAAGGCACACACTGAATATTTCCAGCTGTTCCAGCCATGCTGTGTATTTATAATCTGGATGAAACCGGTGTGGATCCTGATCAGCTGGCTTCATCAGAAGCCAGCTGATCTGGATCTACACTGTTTTCAAAATCTGGGATAAAGCTTTTGGTTTGGTGGGATTATTGGTAAATAATGTGGATGAAAAACAGTGTAGATCCTGATTAGCTGGCTTCATAAGAAGCAAGCTGATCTGGATCGACACCATTTTCAAAATCTGGGATAAAGCTTTGGGCATGGTGCAATTATTAGGTTGAATATGGTTTGCCCTCAATCTGGACGGCTGATTCACATGGTATGCCTGCCCACTGTTTGTTTTTTCTATGACCTGGTTAAGAAACAGCACAGGAGCTGTTTTGTTGAAAGCCCTTGTCCTGCTGAAGTGTTCTATACATTTGCTTTGTAAGCAGTAAAGATCCAGATTAGCCTGCTTTGGAAAACTTGTTGATTAGGTGATGTTAGACTTTGATATGTAGGCTTTGACTTTGCTGACAATAATGCGTAAATAGATGCAAGCCGCAGGTAATATATTCAAAAATTACAAGAGATCTAGTCCAAGGGAGATAACTCAAATTTTTGCTACGAAAAAGAATGATATAGTTAATTTTCCTGAGCTTCACAGGGCCACGAAGGGCACATTGGTCGGCATTTGTTATTCATTGGACTTGTTGACAATACCGATAGTTTACACTGCACAGGTGTATTGTGTCCCATGTGATGATTACAGTTAGGCATTAAACTCTGAATAGCCCATATGAATGTGCTCACTCAACCTCGTGAAATTGGCTATAAAAAAAATTTAAAAAATGCTCTTAATTTTTTCAAACACCGGTTACTTGATAATCGAAATTTGGACATAAAAAAATTGGTGCAGACCTAGATCTAAGGAGCCTGTTTATTGCAACCTGTTGCATGTTAAGAAACTTTTTTGCCTGATTTGAAAAAAAAAAAAAACTCTTTAACCCTTTACTTCAAAGAGACACCTTTGTAAACAGACCAGACCCAGATCAGGCAGCTCTTCTAAAAGCTGCCTGATCAGGGTCTACTCTGTTTGCTTATGGAAATACAATACAACTGATCTTACACTAGTGGACCTGACAAGTAATTCTTTATTCTATGTACCAACATGAAAATTTATTTACATAATTATTCATAGTGGGTGGAGCCTAGCATGAATATTCATGAAGGAAAGGGTTAAATTAAAAGTACCCACGATTAACCCTAATTCTTCACAGAACCAGCTCCATGATTATGGATTCATTGACTTTGTCGACCTTCCTCAGATAGAAGTGTCTGCACTGTTAAAGGTTTACAAAAGATGCCAATCTTAAACTTTGGAAATTCTCCTTGCAACAGTGCAAGCTCTTAAATTAAATAATGGAAGATTTCTGTCAGCATACCAGATAGAAACTGAAATGATAGTATCAAATTTACCTTAGTTACAATTAAATCAATTACATATCAAATAGCAGAAAGATTTCATCAGTAGATTCTAATTTGAAATCTGAAAAATGAGTGTCAATAACCAAGAAAGCGGCCCCTATACACTGGCAGATCCAAGTCTATCCTACAAATGATTAATGTCTCCACATAAGCAACCCTTTTCGAGCCAGTGGATCAATGTTGTGCATACTAAAAAGTATTAACCTCTGTCCTGGTATACCCATTTGAAATTTCGAATTTACATCCAGTTTATATTAAAATGTATTTGGAGATCTGCTGGTTGCTCAGCATGGCTTAAGATTTGGCCACTCTGAGTGCAAAGGGTAAAAGGGGTGAGAGGATATGTATACTGTGGACATGTTGATGTATGACTCCTTTTCACTAAATATAATAAATCTAGGGTTTCCAACTTAATTAAACATAGGAAATGACACTTCTCATGCCCTGGGCTAAGGCTGTTCAAAGCATCATAAACTTAACAAACTTGAAAAAGCAATTATTTTCATTTTATGCTTCATGTATACACTTGTCAGTAGCTATAAAATATTAATGCTACTAAATAGTAAGTAGTCAATGACTTCTGCTGGAATCCATGTACAGTAAAACCTGTCTAATGCGGCAACATAAAAATAGAGAAAACACAGGGCTTGATGACAAACAGTCGGGCAAATGGTAGCTAAATGAAGGTCAAAAGTATTGCAAAATGCTCCCTTGGAGCATTCTGCAATACTTTTGACCTGCATTAGAAAAACTATTTTTGAGTGGCCCCTTAAGACAGGGTTTACTGTAGTAGACGATGATAGATTTCCCGATTAATCCTTCATAGCCATTTTACCCTTTTCCCTAAATTTTACTCATTAAATTCTGTTACTTAAATTTCTTGAACTGAAAAAATGTTGTGTCACTTTAGTAGTCCATTTTGTTATAAATCCGGGATCATTCTGGCTCACAGACACAATGGGCCTTTTTGAGGGACTTTCCTAGAAAGTTAGTCAAAACAGCAACACTTCCCAATTGAATACACTTACCTTATAAAAAGGTGCATGCTTTCTACTAGAAGGGGCCTTTCAGAAAATTTAGGGGCCTTATAGCACAGGGCTTTTCCAGAATTATCCATGTAAATGCAGGTAAACTACAGGGTAAATGTTCTATAATTTTGAATGCTGGTTACTCCACCAAACAGCTTGGGCAAACAGTGCAGACCAAGCTCAGAGCAGTATGATTTGGGCATTCACTGAGAAGCATGTGGTTGATTAAATGACCTGATAAGCAAGATAGTTGAATTTTGAACACTTCCTGTATAAACAAGCCTTTGTTTAGGTAATGTGATATTAAAAGCTATTGTATTTACGCTAATATTTAGATAATCCTGAGCAAACAGTGTAGACCCTGATCAGGCTGCTCCTTAAGGAGCAGCATGATCTGGGTCTACACCTTTTGCTATCCAATAACCTATATCTTACACACCTCATAAATTAGTCAAATGAACTATATTGTTAAGTAAGGTACTGAATATTTAGGATACATCTGGTAATCATGTTTTGAAGTGGGTGTAGTATATACATGTGTGTCATTCATATTTATACACACATTTACAATGAGAGCTAAAGGATTGTCTCCCTTGTCTATTATGGGCCACGTCACCAGAAAATATGTGGTTTGCAAATAAGCAAGGATCAAACCAGCCTACTCAGCTGCAGAGACTGGCTAGATTCTTGAACATCGAAACCAAAGCAGCATACTGATTAGACTGGGTGCATGTACAGGCTAATCTACACCCAAGTACAGTAAAACCTGTGTAAAAAGGCCACTCAAAAATAGACTAAACAAAGATCTTATTGACAAATGATAGCTTAATGAAGATCAAAAGTATTGCAGAATGCTCCCCTTGGAGCATTCTGCAATACTTATGACCTGCATTAAGCATAAATTGGAAAATCAATTTTGGTCCGTTTTTGTTTGTTTGATTCTTTACGTCCCATCAACAATCTTTCGGTTATAAGGGGATGGGTCTTCCCAGGTTGAACCAGTACTAAGCTAGGATTAATGTTCTTGCTCAAGGACACAACACAGTGACGCCGGTGAGGCTCGAACCCTCGGTCTAAAGTCAAGCACTCTGGTTCTGTTTTTCACAGGGTTCACTTGTCTTTGTTGTGACATGGCTCCTAGAGAACTTTTGATAGTTTTGAGTAAAGAGGTGATAGATTATGTAGACTGAACACTGTTGATTGTAGAAATGAACCATGACATAACAAAACCCAACAAAATGGGTGTGCCCAGCAAAGCCCGAGCTCATGCCTAGACTGATAGTCAAGCTCAGCGAAGACTGATCAGCCTGAGCTCATGCCTAGACTGATCCTAGTCTTCTCGTGAAGCACAGCTACAATGTTGGTTTTCTCATGCCGCAGCTTATTAACGATGCTGTTAAATAGGTCTGGGCACATGAACATAAAAATTTGAATAATTTCATTGTTTAATGAAAAAATTCAAACATAGCAAGAAAACATTTTAAGGTGGTTGTGTGCGTGTTTCTCATCAAGATTTTTTGGCTGTGCATTAACTTCTTAATATGGAAGTCATTTTCTGAAAGTCCAAACTTGTGGCTACAATGTTATTATGAAAAAGTTGTACCTACATATAAATTAGCCCTTGTCCTGCTGAACCTGGATATGACCTCTTTTGAAAACAGTGTAGATCCAGATCAGCTGGCTTCTAATGAAGCCATCTGATCAGGATCCACACTGTTTCCAGCTGTTTATAAACGGAATGCTGCAGGTTAACAGGATAAAAATTGGGGAGGAGTGTAGTACATAAAAAATATACAGGATGACATCTTTAGGGTTTATATTCAGATTTTGAGAAGCTGTCACATGGTTTGCAACACGGCTTCTCACTATACTTAATAATTGATATATGATAAAGAAATGTCGATTTTCATGTTGCATTGTAACCTTTTCTTACAAAAGCAGTAAAGTAAATGTTCTAAAATTTAAAACACTGGTAAAGAAACAATAGGGCTGTAGCAAAAGGTGCAGACCCTTTAAACTGCTCCTGAATTCTGATCGTTAGGAATCAAATAGTACAGGGTTCGCACAGATTTGAATAATTTAGAGGGCTTTCTTGAATGAAAAAGCCCTTAAATTTAATCTGCCTTGAAAAGTACTGGAAAATCACTCAAAAGCCTTGAAAAGTCCTTGAATTCTACTATTTTCTGTAGGACTTAGCACTGTCGATAAGAGACCTAAATCAGTATAAAATTGTTGTGCCTCTTTTTGGTTCGGCATATTCTGCACCAAATATAGGCACAACAATTTTATAATCATTTTCCAGTACTGATGTCTCCATTATCTCAGTCTAGCATTTCTGAAGTAGAATTTGAACACTTAGATCAGTATTTTTCATTTACTTTTAGTCTTTGGAAAACTGTTGGAGAGGCTTTTAGAAGTCCTTGAAAAGTCCTTGAATTTTACTCGTACTTGCGTGTATGAACCACGAGTTCCTTGTGAGCAAAATTTTGGCCAAATACAGTCTGTTCTCAATTTGGCTCAAAAGGTGTGATTCCATACTCGTTCATTCTGAAGAAATAAAATTAAAAAAGAAAAAAAATATTGTAATATTGGTGTTCACTGTCACAGTGCATTGATTGCTCTTTTGTTTATTTAATTATTATAGTGCTTACATTTGTTGGATTAGTTTTCCTTTCATTATTAACAGGTGGCTGTGTTGGGTTTCTGTTTATATTAAACTTGAAACTGCAGTTTGATATTGTCAAGTTTTGAAATGGAAAATAAAAATACAAAAATGCCCATCTTCTTATTAATTGTACTTCCTGTATAACAACACCTGATTTACACTAAATATTCTGACAACTAGGCCTTAGTAAATGGTGTAACCCCTGATAAGACTGCTGAAGGAGCAGTGTAGTCAGGGCTATTCCTTGTGTGATCAGACTTAACCCTTTGGCTTTATCTCTTAGATGCATTTTAACACTCTAACAGAGCCGACCCAGATCAGACAGCTCTTGTAAGAGCTGCCTGATCAGGGTCTACTCTGTTTGCTTGGAAATATGATTACTGATTAGATATGATCCTACACTAGTGGACCTGACAAGTTATTTCTTTGTTCTATGTATAAACTTGAAAGTTTATATAATTATTCATAGTGGGTGGAGCTTAGCATGTATATTCAGACATATTATGGTTTTCATGGTGCAGAATTAGTTTAACTCTATAAAAACAAACCAACAGCAGCAGAATTACTGCCAAGGCTTAAATATATTTTACCAGCTGAATATTTGCCCAAGATTTTGTTGTTGTTAAAGACTGATAAATGAAATTTACAAGAAAGAAAAATGACAGGGTCTAGGACAAAAAAAAACTTGTTTATAGTCATTACCAGTATTGACTAACTGTGATTCAGGAGAATAGGCATCTTTTGGACATACAAACCAGGTGTGTCTCGCTGTCGATCACAGCTTTATCGTCACTACTAGCAAATGAATTCACAGTTTGAAGTGTACAGTAAAACCTGTGTAAAATGGCCACTCAAAAATAGACAAAACAAAGATCTTAATGACAAATGGTAGCTTAATGAAGGTAGAAAGTATTGCAGTTGCAGAATGCTCTGCAATACTTATGACCTGCATTAAGAGATAGTTGGTCTTGAAAACCAATTTTCTGTCTTTGAGAGTGGCCTTTTTACACGGGTTTTACTGTATTTCATGTTTAAGTGAGCTTTATCAGTTGTCAGTTATATTTCTGTTGTTCACGGTTTTGAACAGTTGCAAAGATTCATTTATAGAGGCTTGCCTAGAAACTGTGAATATTGCTCACTGTATCCTAGACTGGCTCCTGTCCTTAAAACAATTTTTCATCAATGTATCGTATCATATACTTGTTGCCAGTCTAACTCTGTTTTAATCTGATTGCTCTGTTTTAAAACAGAGTTAGACTAGCTACAAGTATATTATATGACACATTGATGAAAAATTGTTTTAAGAACTGGAGCCAGTCTAACTGAATCCTAATGCTTTCAAAATGGCTTATATTTCTGGTATTTAGAAAGCATTAGGGTTTTACAAAATAGTAAGTGTTTAACCACTTGTATACTAGAAACCCAAAAACTACAACGGTTTGGTACCTTGGCAAGATGAAATGCTGCAGAATGTGTCATTGCATCAGGATCTGCACTATTTTCTAAGATAAAAGCAATCATGAACCATAATACAGATTAATTTAAAAATTCTAACTTCTGTCCACAGACATAAGTAACTATTCCTTTACAGTTTATCTCAACAGAAGTTGAACCATCACTAATTTATAGGGAGGGCAGTGGCTCAGTGGTAGAGTGCTTGACTCGAGACAGAAGGGCCACAGGTTCGAGCCTCACTGGCGTCACTGCGTTAAGGTCCTTGAGCAAGACACATTTATCCTAGCTTAGTACTGGTTAAACCCAGGAAGACTTGTCCCTATATAACTGAAAGATTGTTGATGGGACATAAAGAATCAAATCAAACAAAACAATCACTAATTTATTGGAAAAGTCCTGAGCTAAAAAGGTGAAAAAGCTATGGTATTCAAGTGAAAGTAAAAATTGTTGTTCTTACTTACATGCTTAACCCTTTTTCAGACCAATGGAAATTTCAATAAAGCTACATACAATAAATAGAGGATCTTTTTATTGAATTTAATTATTAAACAAGTTGGGGGAAAAGAGATAAAATGCAAGGCTTAAGCCGAGCACTTATCATTTTTTTTGCAACGAGTTTAATAATTCAATAGTACAAGAGCACAACTGTTAGATTCTATTTATCATATGACTTTAAGATAACTTTGAAATCTCGTTTCTGTCGTAAAAACACTTTAATTTTGTCGTTGTTATGAATATCATAATATTTCTCGAACATCTTTGGTTACAATTTTCAAAAAAAAGTCTTCTGACTATTTGCAAAAGTACCCGTTCAGGGGTTTCTGATCTGCCCTTGTTTATTAACTGAACAAGGCATCACAGGACAATTCTTTTTGAGGACTTTTTCGGCCTGCGGCAGCTTTCTAATTTAAAAACTTTTCAACAAATAGGCACATCTACTCACTTCCAACCTTGTGTTACTCCCCACAGGAGTCCAAGCCTGGCAGAAATAAAAAAAGCCCCTATGGTCCAACATTAGGTGCCAGTGGAGTGTTATATCCCCATCAACACTTTTTCAATAGTGAAAATACACGTGCCACCACAATTTGTATGGAAACCAAGTTTCTTGCCCGAAACCAGCCCTATCACACCATTTCAGTCTATAGATCAATATTACACAATATTCAAACTCAAAAGGGGCCACTTCGATAACCAGTTACCCTCTGCAAAACAGGACATTTTGGTGCTCATTAAAAATAGTGACGCAATGTCCTTCACCTCAAGCAGGGCTCCAGATATGATACCTTAGTTTCACATTTCATTCCAACTTGTAGAAACACCCATTCTACAAGTCTTTTTAGCTGAACTTTGCTATATATCATCATATAAATATCTTAAAATTTATCCACTCCTAAATTCGAAACTAAATATTTTAAAGGGCAACTATGGTGCACACTTTCTGTATTATCCATTCAGGGGAGATAAGACTTGCACCAACCTGGCATACAATACTCCTCAAACTGATATTTATCCATGCCAATTGTCAACTAGAGCTGTCGGGACTATAACAAAAGGGCCCCACATAATGTCTTTCCGTGAAAAAAGCATTAGAAAAACATTTTTGAACCTGGGTGACATTGATAAAAGTTGACAAATTACCGAGCGTGCAGTCTGGCAGCAGCCAGCTTGGTGAGCTTTCATCAGATAAAAACCATGAACTTGGACAAGAGAGTGACATAAGTAAACCATATATGAAATTTGGAAGAATAACTAAATGTCCACAAGTGCAAACAGACCTGCTGCGACCACTTTGGCAGCCATCTTGGTGAGCGATAATCAGAATACAGTAAAACCTGTATAAAACTGCCACTCTCCAAAAGACAAAAAAATGGTTTTCAAGACTGTAGGCCAAAAGTATTGCAGAATGCTCCAAAGGGAGCATTCTGCAATACTTTCAACCTTCATTAAGCTACCAGTTGTTTTGTCTAATGTTTTAAAAATATTTTTCTATTTCCTATATGTTAAATACAAAAGTGACCATTTTAGCCCAAAAATAAAGCTGTACATTTATGGAAATAGGAAATCAAATGCAATATCATAAAATAGGGACCAACAGCGAGCTTATAATGAAGATGGAAGCATTTGATCGACTTTAATTTTTATCAAAATTATAGGCAGCGATACACTGTGATTCCCATTACCACCGTTAGAGGTCCTTGACAGGTGTTGGCCATTGTGGTGAGGGTTCAGCCGAGTCGACTAAATCCATTTTCGAGAGATCGATAAAAGTACAATGTAGTATCTTTCGTAGTCTAAACTGTGTATTATGATTATCATATCAAAAAAACTTTATATAAAGTATATGTAGATTATGAGGGTTGTGGAAGGAGTTTCTTGCTTTCAAAGACCTTTTAATTTTAGAGTACGGTAAACGTAAAGATTTTAAACACCTTTCTTTGTTTTCTAATAGACTTTTGGTTACCAGTATCAAGGCTGGAAATCTCAAAATGTTCGCCAAAATAGCAAAAAGGGAAGACCCTGATCAGACCCCTTCTTCAGAAGTGGTCTGATCTGGGTCTGCACTATTTGTCTAAGTATTTGGCAAGAAACCAGAGTTTGAAATTTTAGAACATCTACCGAATATAAAAAAATGATCTCATGGGTGAAAGTTTACAACATTATTACTGAATTCAGGACTTTGAGGCTACTTCCATAGAAAGTCAGCCTATAAATACTGAACTTGGCAGGTTATAGTGAGAAGCCATAACTCTTACAAATTTTTGAAAAATGAAAGGTAACAATCCCAACCTAGATCTTCTCAATATAAATGCATTTATAAAGTTTGGTGAAATTCTGTCCATTTGTTCTAAAGATATTGAGCAGAAACGAAATTCTGACATAAATCACGGGCAATAACTCTGTTACAAATAAGCAAAAAATAACAGGTAACACTTGTCAATATGAATGCATGTATAAAATTTGGTGAAATTCTGTCAATTTGTTCAAGATATTGAGCGAAAATGAAATAATGAGGGACAGACAGACGGACAGAACGACAGACAACCCAAATCCAGTATAGCTCCCCACTTTCAAAGTGGGGCTATAATAAGAAAAGGATAAGAACGGAAGTATGTAATCATTACCTTTGAATTTCAAAAGTTAAGGATTTTGGAAATTTTGATCTTTCACCCAGGTCACCTTAGGCTAAAAGAGGCACCGAGTTGGCAAGTCATTATCTACACCACTAGCAAGGATTGTAATGTGTGTGTAAGTTACGGGGTGCTTAAAACCTCCACTTGACCTGTTGCACCTGTTGGGCCAGGCATGTCATATCAATAGTACTTATCATATATGTGCAAACCATACTTACGGTTTACCAGCCAGTGCCATCTGTTGATAACCTTTGCAAATAGTTTGAAACAAGATTAGGCCAGACAATATGTCTGGCCTGATCTGGCTCCAAACTTTTTGACACTGCTGGTATTTTATTCTTGAAGTAAATTTTTGAAAAAGTTAATTTTGTAAGAATTTAGCCGATGACAAAACGCATTCAAAACTTCTAAGCATCTGAGTGAGCCAAATGTGACGAGAGATTTAAAGGGAAAATTCACTTTTTTTGAAATGCATTTATTATAGAGCTTACAGTATGGTAGGAATAATCATTCACTTAATGTGTGTGAAATCCCTTCAATTAGTCTGTAATTAATTACTTTCAGTCGGCACTGGGGGTCTGGCCATTTGCAGGTCAATGAGCTCCTAACAAGTGGACTGGAATCACTGACCTGCTTACACACTACCAGACCAAAGTCTTAAATCCTTGATAATGGCAAAAATTAACAATGTTTCAGAGTAATATTTTAAGCAGTGTGTACATTGATGACTATATTTTGTTACATGGGCCAAGGTTTGATAATTATTTCTAAAATTCAACCCTTAAAGCACTAATTATTACTATAGCAGACAACATATTTTGTAACAACTTTCTTCATTTTGGGTACAATAAGACAAAGCAAAATCAACTGAAACTTATTGAAAAACAACATTCTAATTTGCATTAATCTGACTGATAATTATTATAAAACAGAATATCAATTATCCAATATTGAAATGAAGCAATGTATAGACCACTAGCAAGGTGATTCCATGAGTCATTTAGCTGACCTGAAATAGAGGTTTAATGTCCATCTTTTAATGTCCATTATTGTAATATGGCAGCCCCCAGATGTTTAGATTAAGGCAATGAACACTGCCATAATTAACTTAGAAGATGAGGGGGTGATCTATGAAAAATATGAGTACATAATGAAATATTTATTTTTGATTTAAGTAAAATGTTCAAAACCATGAACATACACTTTAAGTGTTTGGGTTGAACACCACCAGTCCTAGTCTTCCATTCTTTGTGTGTGTGGAAGTAGTGAAAACTCTGGCAAGACTGCAGAGGGGAAGGCTTGTCCCAGCATTTATTAATAACCTAGGTGATGAGTACAGTGCAGTCCATTTACAACACATCTCATTTAACAGGAGTTTGGATATACATGTAACATGGTCTTGTTTGTTTGTTTTTGTTTGAGTTGATTCTTTACGTCCCAGTCAACAATTTTTCAGTTATGTCGGGACAGACTGTGCTTCCTGTTTTTTTATATCTAATTTTACACAGGAATGATAGGAAAATGACCATAAATGGTCATTTTCTTAAAATTCCTTTGAAAAATTGTCCCTTTATAACATGATTCACTTATAACATGGTCCATTCATATAGGCTATAAAGGTACTGCACTCTACCAAAATCTCATGCTGGCTTGTTTATCAGATAAAAACTCTTAGAGTATCTGTGTTATAAATATGCCTAGGGTGAACCTGAGAAGATGTTCATGGACGAAAAAACAAACTTTCAATTACAGAAGCCTGCTACGAGGGTCATCCAATAAAGAATGAGACTTTTTCTATGTCGCAGTGAATTTACATGCTAGACTAATGAAATCTCATTCAAAGCTAGCACGTCTTTTTGGCTGTTCACATGTACCATATTCGACATGCTACATAGTTCCAACTTTTGTTGCTAGGCAACATTAGAAGACTAGTTAAACACGCGTGGCCAGCTCACTATAAGTGGTCACCATGACAACAGATTAAGATGTATAGTTTATTTTTCTACAAATACTTATATATGTTCATGCAATCTGTCTATAACCAATAACGGGAAGTAATGTTCCAGAGTCTTAAGCTGTTACCATAGAAACAAAGCTTAAAAAAACAGGATTTTAAGAAATAGTTGGTATTTTCCACTGACCTCTTGACTTTAAAAGTTAATATCACATAGTCGAAGGCAATAAAAGTGAACAGAGATCTGTTCATCTATACCTTATAAAAATCAGCTGCACATAACGATACGTTTTGTGGGATATCCTACACTAACATAGTTATCATAGCAACGCAAAATAGTGTGTTTATAAAAAATTGAGTAAACGGTTGCTAGGCAACCAAAATAAAGGATATGCATATTTGGTTATTCTTTTATATTATTTTATGTAATACTAATATTGTTCAGTAGAAGAAATGATATCAAGAGGTTAAATTCCATCTATGAGCAAAAATAATAACTTTGAATGAACGTGGGTATGCAAAATATAATGTAAACATGGCCATGTGTCTTCAAGTCCTTCCACAAAACCTCCAGTTACTATGGCAACTGATCAACCACAAACATATTGTTTCTATATCTGAATTGCCAAGATGTCATACTATTAACAAGGTGAATTATAACTAAATGCACACACAGAATTTCAGACTATGAAGAAAGTCTCATTCTTTATTGGATGACCCTCGTAATCAGGCTGTTTTTGTTTTTTTGGCAGCTGAATTAAACATTAATGCATAAAAAGCAATGCTGCATACTATTGACACCTATATTTTAGCAAAAAAAAAATCACATGCTGTTACGGGCCACGCAATTTTATGACAGGTATTAAATACGTTAATCACTATTATATAAAACTTGACTTGAAGATGGATCCTAATGAAAACATCCAAACAGGTATTGACTGTCAACCAGTAACAAAATAAGGTGCCACATTTTTATGAAATTTTTTTTTTTTCAAAATTTAAGTAATTAGTTGAATTTATGCAATAATAGTGATCAAACATTATTTTTCAATGCATTAACATTCGCCAGGTCCCTTGGTTAATGTTGAAAACCGTACACTTCCCCTTGGTTTTTAAAATCTCCTGGGCCTGGCAAACCATAATGCATTAAAAAACTATGTTTCATTCCTGTATTCAAAGCACTTCAAGAAAACACAGTTTCAAAGAAGACTTTCAAAAACAGCAAAGGGATACTTCTGTGACCTACGTATAACATGAACAGTGTCAGTAAAATTTGTTTGGTGACTCATGCATCTATATCAAGCCACCTTCAGTAGTCCAACACCATTTCAGTTTCAAGTAACAACGCTAAACCCTTTACTCCATAAGCTATTTTTAGATCATGACATCATTTTCTATTTTTAGACAACATTGATAAAGTTCTAGAAAAATTTAAGATAAGTTTTGAATACTTTTGAAAATATTATAGAAAATGGAGCATTTGCTCCAAAAGAGCAAATGCTCTATTTTCCATAATATTTTATAATACATGATATTTCAAAGGCGTCAAAAGGCACTTTTATTAAGTAAAGGGTTACAAGTATATATACCCTATTAAAACAAGAATGCATCAAATCTGACCGAGATATGGTTCCTGATGTACAGACGGAAGACAGCAAAGCTATATCCCAACCAAGTTGGATATTATTCCTACAAACAGGCCTGACCAGTGTAAACCAAGATCAGCTTGCTCCTGAAGTAGGGTTTACACTTTTTGTCATCCTAAAACTACATTTTATACACTTAATCAATAGTGGTTGTAATCTTCAGAAAATGTAACTGACCAATGAATGATCAAACTGAATCTGAATACAAGAGACCTTCACAAGCATTTTACAATCATGCCTCCAGATAAGAGTGCAGTTTTGAAAATTATGTTTCTTAGTTTTCAACCAAAACATTGTGGGGTACCCAAATGAACCGTCTCCCTGGGATAGTTCTTTTGAGCACCCAAAACTCATGTATGGTGATGAAATAGTAAAAAAAAAATTGGTACTATTATAGTTTCCATTAAAGTTATAAAAAAATAGTAAAATTCTAATACTTTGAAAGGTCTTTTAGTCTTTCCAACACTTGCCAGGTCAGATTGTATTTTCAAGGACTTTTCAAGAAAGCCCTTTATTTTCAAGTAGTTTTCAAGCCTGTGCAAATCATGCAAGACATATTTTTTTCAAATATTTATCTCTGAAATTACTCTTAACTAGTCTTATCTGTGACCGGTTATTTGCATACAACAAAAACAACTTTTCTCCATAGCACAAGAAACAAGTTTATTTGTACAGGCTGTCACAGCCGGGATATTGTATCTACTGAGAGGTGATTAACTCGGGTCTCCTTGCTTTTTATCGTCATGAATTAATCATTTTTCGAAAACTCTGATTGACTAAAAATCAAAAACCAGCAGATGAAAATCACAAATAATGGAAATCTGCTGTCAGAAGAAAACAACCTTTTCTGAAAGTCTTTTATTTGGTTTGTATGAGAAAATTCTTATTACGGAAATATTTTAGCTGAAAGTTGGCATTTTTCAACGACAAAGACCAAAGCTAGTACCTCCAACTTACGGCACTAGGTGGCGCCTTAAATATCTGTTTGTGGTTTCTTTTACCAGAAGAGTTCCTAGCCGACTGACCCTATAGACTCCATATCATACAGTCAATACATTTTGTAAACATTATTTTCTGAAAAAATCTGTCTTTGTTCTTTCCTGGCGTGTTTATGCATCTTTGCTCTTTTCTAAAATGCTGTGGGCATTGGTAATTGGCATTCAACAAAAAATGGGTTTTCTCATTTCACATATCGTGCTATGGTAAATGTTTTAAAATTTTGAACACTAGTTGTCTGCGAAAAAGGCCTAGACAAACAGTGCAGATCCAGATCAGACTGCTGTCTGACCAGGGCCTTCCCTGTTTGCTATTTTGACAAGCATTTTGTGAATTCCAACCCTTATAACCAAAATTTTATTGAGAACAGAAAGAGAAAAGTGTTCGAAATTTTAGAGCATTTACCGTATCTAGAGAAACACAGACACTTAGTATCATAAGGCTGATACATTTTGTAAACATCTGTCTCTGAAAAATCTATGTCTCTGTTCTTTTTCATCTTTTTTGTTGAAGTAAGAAGAAAGTTTTTGAGTATTTTTCAAGTTTTCATCTTCATCATCATCGTCTTCCCTGAAAAATAAAATGAGAATACAGAGCTCTAGGTAGGAGGAATTAAATTGAGGAACATACATAAATGCCCATGAATTATTGAATTTATTAAACAAGTTCAAAAATGCAAAAAAAGTCGTGAAATCTTCAATATGTGAATAATCATTATGCAAAGTTTGAATAAAAAGGAAAGAAAACTTTTGGAGTTACAGATTACACAAATCAGGAACCCTCTAAGCATTTTGGAAGGAAAAATATCTAAGTTTGACACCCCTCAAAAATGAAAAAAAAAAGTTGTGAAATGTGCACAAAATAGGAGGTGCACATCTTCAATATGTGAAAAATCATTATGCAAAGTTAGAATAAAAAGGAATGAAAAATTTTGGGGTTACAGATTACACAAACTAGGCACCTCAAAAGTGTTGCGGACCGCCAGATGGACGGACGGAGTGGACCCACTACTAGACCTGCTTCGGCCAAAATGACGCAAGTAAAAATTCCCCAGGATAGGTGTGTGTATTGGATTTTAACACAAATCTTGTGAGATAAAGACAGAAATGGTATGGATCAAAGTCAAATTCTCGGACCGAATAAAAAGTGGCATTTTAAAATCAGATTTTCGGACGGAATAAAAGGGCGGCATTTTAAAATGTCAATTGGTCACCGCTAAAAGAAACTGGTCAAAACCAAAGATTACTGGTTTATCTCTACCCCTATATCAGCTAGGGTAGTCCAAATATAAATTAAGTTTTTAGCAGGTTAAACTTTATTTTGAAGCATATATTGTTTATTTTAATTGTAATTGAACAAGACGTAATTTTATAGTTTCAGTAAAATAGTTTATTTTATGTACTGTCTTATTCAGTTCACCGGTAATTAGTAACACCAGTACATGTATATACCTCCCCACATGGAAATAGTTATCTCCATTCTAATGCACTTCCATAGTCTTGTCTCAAATTGGAGCATTGCAAGTAGAATAAAGCTGTACATCATCCATTAACAAGTTTAAGCTTTTTAAGCATCAATAGTGATTTACTCTTTTTCAAAATAAATATTCTATGTTTTAAAGAGCTAATGTAATAAAAGATATGCTATATGTTTATTTTTATGTTTGTACACATAAGTATGTGTTGATTTTACCGAATAAATATCAATCATGTGACATAATTAATTAAATCCTACTATTTCGGACAGTATATCGCAGGATATACTAATACAAATTTTTTGACACATAACAAAAGCAAGTGCATTAGAATGCTAAATAAGACATTTTTTAGTGGTAAATTTCCTATTCCTTTTGGAAAACATTCATTGTGGGTGCTCATAGGAAGTGTCTTAATGAGATGCTTTCCAGTTTGTAGTGGGTTTTCACTGGAACATGGGTGAAAGTTCAAAATTTCCAAAATCCTTAACTTTTGAGACTCAAATCTTAAAACTTGCAGTATGCCCACTAAATATTCCCAATTTCAAGTTTAAGTTGCCAATTGTCTTCAGACAGACTGTTTTTAAATAAGAAAACCAATTATAATTCTTCCAATTCAGCATTTTGAGGCTGGCTTTCTATGGAAAGTCAGCCTCAAAATCTTGAATTCAGGAATAATCCTGAAAACTTTCATCCATGCTGGAAGGATCTAAATGAGAGGCACACAACATTTTTTTCACAAAGATGTAGAAAAAGATATCTTGATAATTCTCTTATCTAGAGCAATGACAGAGATATGAGATTAACAGGATGTAATGTTAAGCTTTTGTAAATTTCTTGATGGAATTTTAAAAAATTGATAGTGGAAAAATTGTAATGATGACTTCTTATTGTATTTAAAGTACTAATTAATTAATAAATAGTTTAGATAAGTTTGTACAAAAAAGTTGGCACAAGAGTACACACATGTAGTGTTAAAAAACTTTTATCCTACCATTTAAAGAGAACTCCATTTTTATCTATAATGGTATAGGCTGTTGACCAGCTGACACGAACAAACTGTGGGAAGCCAAACACTTTGTCCAGAGAACTTGCCATAAACTTCTTTGTATTTGGATCTGCAAGATTTAAAACACAGAAGATGATCAAGTAGAGAAAATAGAAAAATGCAACACTTTCGAAAAAAATATATAATTATAGTGATGACATAATATTCAAAGCAATGAAATACTGGAAAATATTAACTGAATATGGGCCTCGTCGCGAGAAACCCTGACTTTGATGTGTGCAAACAATATAGGCACAGTCTCCTTGTGCAGCCAAAACTTATGTTTGACAGAAAGATATTGATAATAATCATTTTTGGGGGTTATATATTTTTATGTCTACCTCCTTATCATTCAAAATAAAACCTCTAGTCTTTAGGAGATTTGACTGTACACACTTCTTTTACTTCTGCTTTCATTGATGTCAACTCTATTGAATCCAGTTCAGAATTTCAAACCATTGTAACTGTATTTTAAATGAACCAAAACACGAAGTGTGGATATTCTTTCAATTTAATAAATTATAAGGAAGATTTTGGTATTAAAAATATTAAAATGAATATGACATGTATTTCATCTGGTGAAGTGAAAAAAATGTATATAGTAAAACCTGTGTAAAATGGCCACTCAAAAATAGACAAAACAAGGATCATAATGACAAATGGTAGCTTAATGAAGGTCGAAATTATTGCAGAATGCTCCCCTTGGAGCATTCTGCAATACTTTTGACCTGCATTAGGCGGTAATTGGCCATGAAAAACAAATTTCTGTCTTTTTGAGAGTGGCCGGTTTACACAGGTTTTACTGTATATTTAACCCTTATTTGTCTGAAGGTCACATAACAATCTTGTCCACCTTTTTTATTTCCAAATTTTTAAAACATTATTTGTCTGACAATATACCCAACCAGTTTGATACAACAAAGTTTGCATGGTCCATTTAGGTGATAACTGTATTCAAAATTTTCATTTCGGATATATGGTCGGAATTTAGTTCTACGACGATGACGTGATAGCGGAGCCGTAGAGCGTGATTTCCGAATGTATATCGAACGATATAACTCCCCAAATGGAAATTTTGAATATGGTTATCCCCATTCTAATGCACTTCTGCAGTTTTGCCTCCAAATGGATTGTTGCAAGCTGCATTAAGCTGCATGTCATCCAAAAAATGTGACATACTTAATGACGTCAAAATATTTCCGACAGGATATACTGTCACAAATATTTGACATTATCCAATCAGAAGTCGTGTTACAAAATAAAGTGCATTAGAATATACATTTTGAGGGGTCTCTAATTTGTGCGTCTGAGCAGAGCCATAAAATGTGATTTCCGACCATATATCTGACAATACAGCTACCTAAATAATATTTTGAATAGAGTTATCCCATTTCTTATGCACTTGTTTACCATAAAAATCTGTTTCAACTCAAACACTTTATTTTCGAGTATTCTTTATTTTATGACGTCAGAGTGTCCACAAGTGCAAACCAACAAGTGGCGGTCATTTTGGTGGCCATCTTGGTTATCGGACAAAACCCATATTTGAACATGGGTGAGAGTTTGATAAAAGTAATCCTATATGAAGTTTGGAAGCAATCCGGTAATAAATGACTAAGATAGAGTGCCCACAAGTGTAAACTGATAGGGGGCAGCCATTTTATAGGCCATCTTGCTTATGGTTCATCGGACAAAGCTCTATTTAAATCTGAACCAGAGTTTGATGGAAGCAATTTGGAAAAAAATCGGATTAAAAATGACTAAGTTAAGAGTGGCCACAACAGAGGAGAGACAAGCCGAAAACAATAGTGTTCACAAAACAATCGTTTGCAGGCCCTAATTACTCTAATAGAATTGGTCTTTACCTTTTTATAAAAAGTATTTGACTTGTAGATATAAATATATTTGCAAGGATTGATGAAATTCCAACAATGACTCTTCAAGATATTAAGAAAACAAAATGTTACAGACGGATGGACGCATAATGTGAAAACAGTATGCCCCCTATAAACAGTTTGCTGGCTTATAAAAATAGCCTTCAAAATATGCATACACTGAAGGCCCTGATCAGCATGTCAATCTGCACAAAGTTGGTTGGGATCTTCTTTGTCAGTCACAGGGATGAGTACAGTCAGCCATTCTCAATCAGGAAAAAATGTCGGTTGACTCCAAAATAGAGAAAAGCAATTTTTAAATCACTTATTAAAGGTTTAAAATTACAAAATGTCAATAGAAACCAGTCAGTTTATGCTTAATTTATATCTAAAATTGAGTTTAACTTCATTCAAAAATAAATATCAGCAAAAACAACTGACATTATATAAATCACATGCCAGTGCTCAGTCAGGAAATCCTGATCAATCCCGAACTTTCTCATGCCTGCAGTCAACAGGAGGATGACTATATATTTTGAAAGGATTGTGTATAAAAATAGAGTATATTAGCAAAAATAAAGTTATCACTTAAATTACCAGATTTAAAGTATGCAAGCTAACTAGCATTTCCTGCAAGTGGAAAATTGATTGCCTGCTATGCTGGGTAGGTAACTTTGCTTGCTTTTTATCAAAATAAACTTTTTCAAAAATTTCTTTCAGGAACAAAAATAAGAGTGTCAAACAGTTTGGTTCCAGATCAGGACCGACATTCTGTCTGTCCTGATCTGGGTCCAAACTATTTGCAAAGGTTATCAGCAGACGACAAAAGTCGCCCCTAGCATAGAAAGAGTTAAGAAAGATTTTGAAAATCTTCTATTTGATCTCCTTTTTTTCTTTGTTTTTGACTGCAGGCTTTCAAGTGCCCTTCAACAAAAAAGTAGGGATAAAAATTTGGAAAAAATAGTTAAAAAGTAGGGATTATAGGTGTAAAAAGTAGGGATAGTAGGGCTTTTCCAAGTACAAAATTCATCACAATGAATTGTTAGATATATGAAATTTCACACTAAATAAGCAGGACAATAGCTGTGATAATAGTACTGGCTAAACAGAGAGACTTTTAGGGTTAAAAATTAAATTTTGAGATGTTTAGCTGCGAGCTCCCTGAATAATTATAATGATTAGTTTATAAAATCCGAGTGAGCGTAGCTCCGAGCGAGGAAAAATTTCTGGATTTTTGTGCGTAAATGACATATTAGAGTGAACAAGAAATATCTTTAAAAAAGATATTCGGCGGCTCTCAAATACTAACGATAAACGCAACCAAATTCGCTGGTTTAGACGAAATTCCCATCTACCCCTTTGCATGCTGGAATCTAAAACCAGCGAAGTTGTGGTCCTGTTTCTGTCTCTCTTTTGCTTGGTTTTGTGCACATCGAACTCTTTTAGCTGAGCGATATGCATCCGAATCTTTTTTTTTAATTTTAGGCATTCACCAGCAAGGGTTTGGGAACAATGTTTTAAGTCCTTAGTTTTTAGGAAAAAGGAAATAATGGGGGGGGGGGGGGTAGACAATAAATTAATGTAAAATTAAACGTTCACTGAAACAAACCGAACACCAGAAAAGAACATAGCCAGGATCGAGGAATAAATACATGTAGGATTCAAAACTGATCGACACCCAGTGAGCACGTACAATCAGGCCATTATCGGCCCGCCACTGAAACACCATCCAAATGGCATTTTGCTAGCAGTCCGATAGTGGCCCGAGTTTGGATCCTGGCTGACCCATGCGCGGATCAAAAAAATTTTGCCAGGGTAGTCCAGGCCCGATTGCCAGAAAACAGCTCTGACAACGTTTTTTGTCTTTTTTTGTCCTAAACTTTTACAGTTTTACAGTGGCTTATCAATCAATGGTTTATTTCAAAGAAAACTAATTTTACAAGGTTTCGGGAGGGGGGGGTCCAACCTATTCCAGGGGGGGGGGGGGGGGGGGGGACGGGGGCTGGGGGTCCAAATGCTCATTCTAGAAACACATAGAACTTTTGATTTTCCAGGAGGGGGTGCGGACCCTCTATCCCCCCTCTTGATCCGCACATGTGACCATTTAACTACTCGTAATTGATAGAAGAGACTTTACCTATACATGTAGAAGAGGCACTACAGATGCAATCTTTGTGGTCCGGCAGCTGCAGGAGAAATACTTAGCAGTGAACAAGAGGCTTTATATGGCCTTCGTGGACCTAGAGAAAGCATTTGACCGTGTCCCTCGGAAGGTTATCTGGTGGGTCCTGAGAAAGCTAGGCGTTGAGGAATGGATTGTGCGGTTAGTCCAGGGAATGTACGCTAATGCACGAAGCCGGGTTCATGTTGGCGAGGGTCTCAGCAAAGAGTTTGAGGTGAAGGTCGGGGTCCATCAGGGATCCGTACTCAGTCCCTTGCTCTTCATCATTGTGCTGGAGGCCTTGTCACGTGAGTTTCGGGCTGGTGTTCCCTGGGAGGACCTATATGCAGATGATCTTGTCATCATTGCTGACTCCCTAGAGGAATGTGTCAGGAGGCTCTTGATATGGAAAGAAGCCATGGAGAAGAAGGGATTGAGGGTGAATGCAGGAAAGACAAAAGTCATGATCTGTGGTACAGGCCTGGACCTCTTGCAGAGTTCAGGCGAATACCCATGCGCTGTCTGTCGTACAGGAGTAGGCAACAACAGCATCTACTGCAATGGCTGCAAACTTTGGGTGCATAAGAAATGCAGTGGGCTACAAAGACTGACACCAAATCCTGATTATAGGTGTGCACGGTGCATGGGAAATGCTCGCCCTACTGACGGCAGACCTCAGAGTGAAGTCCAGGTTGGACCTGATAAGCTTGAGGTGGTAGCTTCCTTCTGCTACCTAGGTGACATGCTTTCTGCTGGTGGAGGCTGTGAAATGGCGGTCACTACTCGTGTGAAAACCGCCTGGAAGAAGTTCAGGGAGCTACTACAAGTTCTCACATCCCGCCACCTCTCTTACAAGACCCGTGGCCATGTGTACAGCTCTTGCGTGCGGAGCGCCATGCTCCATGCCAGTGAAACTTGGCCACTTACCAAGACGAACCTGCAGCGCTTGCAACGCAATGATAGGGCCATGATCAGACAGATATGCAGTATAAAGCCAGAGGATGTGGCCAGGGTAAGGTCAAGCAAGCTACTGGCAAAGCTTCAGCTTGAGGACCTCGACCTCATTTTGAGAGAGAGAAGGCTTCGCTGGTTTGGGCATGTGGCGCGTTCGAGTGGTGCAATCAGAACAGCATATGATATGCAGATTGACGGCAGGCGGGGGGCAGGGAGGCCCAAGCAAACATGGAAGAATCTGACAGAGAAAGACTGCCGTGAGTGGAAGCTCACCACAGTTGACCCTCAAGAAAGGAGCACCTGGAGATCAGGTGCGAGATCTGCTATGCGTGCAGCTAGCCAGTTACCTGGAAAGGGGCCCACTGATGTGGATGATGCCCCTGCACCTGCACTTTAATCAAAAATCCGATTATGATTATGATATATATATGTAGTAACACTGTTCTTGTTAAGTAAATGCATATGCCGGCTAGGGCAAGCTCAATCGCCTGAACCCAAAAGTTACGTGCAAATTTGCGATTGATTTGACAGCATTGTAATGGAACAAATTAAATTCACTTGTTAAGTTTTTTTTAGAAATCAATGGGTTATATTCACCATTTTGGGACAATGACACATACCCCTGGAATTGGGAATAATAGCGCGAAAACGCCAACAATTGAGAATTTTTAGTGTTGTTAGCTATATTGTCTAATCATAAAACACATCATATTTAATCTGAATTTAGCTGTACTGTTAACTTGCATGATGTATTATATGAGACTGCGCAATGATGAATATTACCAGGGCTACCACTCATATTTTGAGGGTACATAGGGCAAAATGTAGAGGGCACAATTTTTTGAGGGTACGTGGGGTCATGGGCCCACGAAAATTCCGACAGCTAAGCATTTTGAAAGCGCAGAGTAGAGTGCTTAGATTTCCTATTAACTGCTTAAAGTGATTCTGCAAACCCACCCTAAACAAATTTGAGTGGGGTTCCCCTTTATATCATTTGCATGAAAATGACTAAGTCAACACACTGAAAAAACATTTGGCAGGGGTTCCCTTATACATTACAACTTTCCGTTCACCTCAGCCCTTTCCCCAGCCAACATAAAATGCGAATTAAATAGAAAAACTGAAGAAGTGGGATGGGGCACTTGGTACTACAGAAGCATACACCAAAGTACCAGCTCCTTCAGGTGTGATAGACAAGAAACAGTTAAGATAGTCAAAATAACATCTAGCTTTTATCATTTCCATCTCCATTCTTACACACAGATGTACGAAATTAAGCTGCTAGTTGGTATTTATCTTTTTATGCATCCGGAGAACAAGTTTTAATTGATTGTTGTACTTACAGGGGAAATTACCTGTTGAAGCATAGAAGTAAACCACGGCTGATATGCCGATCGTTAGAGGGTGCAACACCTTTGGGCCCTAATAATGCAACGAGAGGATTTACATCGTAGTAGTACGACTGATATGCCGATAGTCGGTCGGTTGAAAATGTCCGAACGGGAACCCAAATAAACAAACAATTTTAAACACAGTTTACTCGACATAACGATGATGTTTTCTTTGATATTTTCCGACTTGAAATAGGGATTTTTTCATCCGAACATAGGAGAAAAGAAACGTTTTGGCATTGGGAATATAACGGTATAACTGCCAAAAAAGACTATTGTCGAAATATATGAAACAGACTATAATCATGTCCAGATATGGGAATTGGAAAAGTTACTAATATATTATTTAAACAGGGGTGTGGAAATTATAAAATTTTCTACTTGTCCAAGGACAAGTAAATGGCCATAATGTACTTGTCCATAGAAAATTGTACTTGTCCAATAGTACAAATTAGCTTATACATTTCTGTGCTTAAACAATTTACACTTTAGAAAACAGTATTAAACCATCCAGATATCAACTCTCTTGTAATCAGCGTAGCTCCAGATCATTTGGCTTCTGAAGCAGCCAGCTGATCAGGATCCACACTGTTTTCAATGCAACATGTGAACTCATAATAATTAACCAAAATATGAAATTCAAAATTTTATTTACCTTATACAAATGTTGCACTTGTCCAAGGACAAGTAAAATGAATTTTTCAACTTGTCCTGAATGAAATGGGACCAGGTCGGACAAGTCGGGCATGGTATTTCCACAGCCCTGATTTAAATAACGTGATATTACTGTAAAGTCCTTTCGAATTTAGTGGGTTATTTTATAATGCACTTCTTTACTGTGTGCAAGGCATGTACACAATGATAGTGACAGCAATTTACAAATACTGTACATCGGGGGTTGACCTATATTCGAGATGAGGTCGTTAATACATTTGCATTTTTAGACCCAGTGCACAGACTGGTTCTCTGCCATTTACATGTATGTTTTCAAGTTTAGTTTCATGTTTAATAAGATTGTATGGGCATTCTGAGTATCAACCAATGAGAGCATATTTTTTCAGTTGGTGTGATGAATTTTACAATTTAAAAATGCTACTGATTGGTGAATAATTTAGATCTAAAGCGATATTAGAACGGCAGCTAAAACCGCCGTAAAAAGTAGGGATAGTAGGGCAATTTCAAGAAAAAGTACGGAAAAGTAGGAGCAAATCAAAAAAGTAGGGCCTGCTTGAAAGCATGTGACTGTGAACATACCAGCAGGGTAACCTGACCCATAGTTGTTGTCTTCAAACTGTAGGCCTTCTATAAAAGTCCAGTTCTTCACAGCTTTGTCTCTAGCTACCTGTTGATTTCAAGAGAAAATAGTTTATCTACAAATCTTTGCATGTGAGTATATTTCAATTAATTCCCCCAATAAACGGGAGCGCAGTGACTCAAGAGTGCTTGACTTGAGACTGAGGGGCTGCGCTTTCGAGCCTCACCGGCCTCACTGCGTTGTGGTCCTTGAGCAAGACACATTAATCCTAGCTTAGTACTGGTCAAACAAAGGAAGACCCGTCCCTGTTTAACTGAAAGATTGTTGATGGGACGTAAAGAATCAAATCAAACTAGAATTGTTTTTCTACGAAAAAACAGATGTCTCCCCCCTTTTGATGTCAAAAGCATGAGTCATTAAATATAATTTCAAACAGAAACATTAAATACAATTTCTAACAGAAATTCTAGTCATTCATGCAGACAATCAGCTCGTATCTAGTAAAGAAATCTGTCAATGTAGTTAACTATTGCACAACCATAACCTTGTATAAAATAGTCATAGATAATTGTTTTTTGTGATTGACAAAGTTCCAAGGGAAAAAACTCAAAGAGTATAAATGACAGAGTTACTGTTCTTGCACTCTGCATGTTGACGCATGTTGGTTGATACATGTATAAAGGTTCGTGAATATAGCTTAAGCGGTTTTCTAGTTATAGAGCGGACTTGATTTTTGTGATGCACAAAGTTCCAAGGATAATAACTCAAAAAGTATAAAAGGCAGAGTTACCATTCTTGCACTCTGCACGTCATCTCATGCCGATTGATATTTGGATAAAGTTTCGTGACAAAGTTCCAAGGGAAAAAAATCAAAGAGTATAAATGACAGAGTTACTGTTCTTGCACTCTGCATGTTGACACATGTTGGTTGATACATGTATAAAGGTTCGTGAATATAGCTTAAGCGGTTTTCTAGTTATAGAGCGGACACGGTTTTTGTGATGCACAAAGTTCCAAGGGAAATAACTCAAAGAGTATAAAAGGCAGAGGTACCATTTTTGCACTCTTGCACGTCATCTAGTGCTGATTGATAATTGTATAAAGTTTCGTGAATATAGCTTAAGCGGTTTTCAAGTTATAGAGCGGACTCAATTTTTGTAATGCACAAAGTTCCAAGGGAAATAACTCATAAAGTATAAAAGGCAGAGGTACCATTTTTGCACTCTTGCACGTCATCTCATGCTGATTGATATTTGTATAAAGTTTCGTGAATATAGCTTAAGCGGTTTTCAAGTTATAGAGCGGACACGGTTTTTGTGATGCACAAAGTTCAAAGGGAAATAACTCAAAAAATATAAAAGGCAGGCTTACCATTCTTGCACTCTGCACGTCATCTCATGCTGATTGATATTTGTTTAAAGTTTCGTGAATATAGCTTAAGCGGTTTTCAAGTTATAGAGAGGACACGATTTGTGACAGACAGACAGACAGACGGACAGACAGACGGACGCCCAGGGAAAAACAATATGTCTCCCGACCCTAAAGGGGGGAGACATAATAAACAAACAAATCCCCCAATAAACAGTGCACATGTGAGTCAATCAATGGAGATAAGAAAATTAAGAATAACATTGTACAATCAATGAGAATTCTACTCATGAATCAGAGGTCAATAGACTTTAAGAAAATATTGTAAGGCTTTTTTGTCATCTGCTGATTTTTTTCAAAATCACTTTTTTCAAAAAAATTGTTCAGGAATACCATCAGGATGTCAAACAGTTTGGATTCAGATCAAGCCCTGATCAGGGTCCAAACTGTTAACAAAAGTTATCAGCAGACATAAGAATAACAAGAATTCTGCAGAAGTCAACAATTTTCAGTTATGTCGGGACAGGTCTTCCTGGGTTGAACCTGTACTAAGCAAGGATTGATGTGTCTTGCTCAAGGACACAACACAGCGACGCCGGTGAGGCTCAAACCAGCAACCCACAATCTCGAGACAGCACTCTACCCTTGAGCCAGTGCGCTCCCGAAAGTCAGACTTATGTCAAAGTCACTGGATTGTGAAAAGTAGGTGAGTCGTTACATGAGATTTCCAATAATGTGGTATGTTAGTGGCTTGAATATTCTATGAGTGTTAAGCTACTGACTAAACATCATTTGGAGTTTCTAAGCTTAAAAGGAGACAGCACATGCCCGTCTTGAGTCTACACTTTTCAAAATGCCACATTGTTGGAAATCACATGTCGAGGCTCACGTCAAAGTCACCATTTGACAGTGTGTGCTTGAAGGGTAGACAAGGACAACTTTTGTGCAAGGTTTTACACAGCTATCTCTGCTGCAGAGAAATGTATTATTCCACATAGATTTATGTCAAAGTCAGTAAAGCCTTCAAAGTGCATAAAATAATATAAATCCTAGGTTTCACCAGTAAATTTAGGTAGGGTCGAGTTATCCCTAAACACAGGTACTTTTTATTTGGCCTTATTACAAACACTTACTTTGGCACAAATACTGGCGGCTCCTACAATCTGATAATCAGCATCAGCCTTCGCAGCTACTGTGATGTCTAGGGTGGGGAATATTTCCTTTAGCTTGGCTTGATACTTGGCCGGGTCTCCCACCGTGTCTACATATACCTGAAACACACAGAAGCTTTATACATAGGCCCAGATAAGGAAATTTCATTTGCGTAAAATGTTAATTATTTTCTTACTCATTAATTTAAACATGGGTTTTGGGTGCTTAAAAGAACCATCTCATTGAGACGGTTCTTTTGAATACCCACAACATATGTTTTGGATGAGAAATAAAGAAAATAATTTTCCAATACGCACTTTTATCTGGAGGCCTGTTTAAAGCGTGTCAACATGCATACGCAAGATTTCAATTAAGTAATATTGAACAGTCTTATGTAAATTCTTACACCAGTAACTGTATCGAAGGAGAATGATTGTGTTTAAAGTTATAATGTTCAATCTCAACAACAGAATGACGCAAACAATAGTGATGCAATTGTTTTAATTAAAAACTGGATCCACTTCTTTTGGACTGTACTGTTGATTCAAAGATAGATGAGAATCGTCGTAAACAAAAATATGAACTAATCCAGGTAATGGGTGATTTATACAGGTTTACTATCCTGAACTACCTCTAACTGCAGTAATACATTTAGCGTTATTTACCTGTTTCAATGAAAAATAGTATAGTCCTATTATTATGCATCTTTGAAACAACAGTACATTGTCAAGTTCTCCCAATATTTTTATGCTTCAAGTGCTATTTTCCGAAATTCAACAGTCCGGACTTGTAAGAGAAAGGAAAATCCCTAGGGTTAAATACAGTGCATACGTATGCAGAGCAGTCCCCATATAACATTATGTTTGGTAGGGGTGTAACGATACATCGATAGTCTGATGCATCGTGATAGTTACTGCTCTGATAGTGCTATCGTGATAGTGTTTTCAACTATCGATAACTATCGATAGTTTTGATAGTTTAGATAGCCAGGTTGATAACATAACCTTTGTAATGGTATTTCAGTAGATTCATATTCAGACACAGTGAAGACATGTGATAAAACTTAAAGCAGCTGTTTTGTAATCACTTTGGCTGTTACATGGTCATTGCAGGTTCAAACAACTTCTACATGAAGATAGAAGATAAAAACAAGTTCTCTGTTACCAGCTGGTATAGTGGTTTCCTTGGGAGATATTTATCTCACTCCCTATTTGACAAATAAAAAAGTATCATGAGATGATAAAGAGATGACTGACAAAAAACAAGCTCAAAATTGAGAAGACTGAATACATGTATAAATTGAATGGAAAACCTTGATGAAGTAGGCAGGCATAAAGTAGTTAAAGCATAATTGCACGATTATTAACGGGTTCAGGATTAAGATTATTATCAATGTTTTTTTTTATTTAATTAGTTATTTAGTTTTTTTTTTCACTGGCTACAACAAATATAGACTGTTTTCCAACCAAGAAATTTGTTAAAACCAAGAAATTTGAAAAGAGGAATATCATGGCAGGTTTTAGACAGCTATATTTTTCCTACATGAGTTCCCAATACTAGGGATTTTTGGCAGTTGATCACTGCCACACCAGGGATTATTAGTCAACAATGTTAACCCATAAACAGTCACAAGGGAATTAGACATGCTATTTCCCAAACTGCCCAATTCCCAGGTATTCTTGCCTTGCCCCCTTTGGACAAAGATATTGATCAGTGTACCCTGCATTAGAGTATGGTTCAAAATTAATAATAATCAAAATGTAAAGCCATTTTAATAGCCAATAATCATAGTCACCCCTAATGTTTGGGGTCAATAGGAATGGACTGTGTTATATAAATGAATCATGTTAAAAAGAGACAAGTTTACAAAGGAATTATAGGAAAATACATTTGTAATCATTTCATGGTAATTTTCCTTTGATTCCTGGGAGCCACAACATGATCTTGTTATATCAAAATCAGTGTTTATCGAGGAGTGTTATAAAGGCAATACACTGTATTAACATGATTAGTAATACAGTAAATGTTCTAAAACTTCAACTTTATTCTTTCTTTTCTCAAATAAAATGTAATGGTGGTTATCAGGACTAAGAGTCATCAAAATGCTGGTCAGAATAGCAAACAGGGAAGACCCTGGTCAGACTGCTTCTTCAGAAGCAGTCTGATCTGGGTCTTCACTGTTTGTCTAGGCCTTTTTGACACACAACTAGTGTTTAAAATTTTGAACATTTAATGTACCCTATACCTCTTGTAGATTGACTCCTCTATCTAAAACCTTCTGTATCAAGCCAATGGCACAGTCATGGGATAATTGGTTCAGGTTGTACTTGAATCTACAACAAATATGGTAAATTAACCTTTTTAGGACCTGAAAGCCATAAACAGGTACTTTACCAAACAGCGAAGACCCTGATGAAATGTCACATCACGCGGCATTTCATCAGGTTCTTTGTTTGTTAGTTTGGTTTGATTCTTTACGTCCCCTCAACAATCTTTCAGTACAACAAGTACGGGTCTTCGTGGGTTGAACCAGTACTAAGCTAGGATAAATGTGTCTTGCTCAAGGACTACAACGCAGTGCTGTCAGTGAGGCTCGAACCCGCAGCCCCTCGGTCTTGAGTCAAGCACTCTACCACTGAACCACTGCGCTCCCATTTCATCAGGGTCTGCACTGTTTGCTAAGATAAATACAATTTTCAGAGACTGAAGTACATACTTATTTTGACATTCTACCCGTGACCCTTTAAAATATACAATGGACAGTCCCATTCTTATTGTGTTTGTCTGTTTTGGAAAGTCCATCAGAATACAAAGGGTTAATGGTTTAAGATAAGGTGGGAACCTAGACTACTATTTTCTGTATTTCTTCATTAACTCTTTGCCTAATGGGTATTTTTATGTTTTTTTGCCGTTTGCTGATTTTTTTTCAAAATCAACTTTTTCGAAAATTTCTTTCAGCAATACCATCAGAGTGTCAAACAGTTTCGATCCAGATCAGGCCTGACATTCTGTATATGAATGATATTCCACTGCCCAAAATGTGACATCTGGGCGATCCCAAACATTAGCATTTGGATTTTTGGTGTGCTATCTTGAAAATCTTTTTTAGCAGTTTAATGAAATAATTAGTAAAGGTAAGCTTCCTTTTCTTAACCCATTAGTCATTAAATATTTCAACGTTTTAGCATATTTTTCTATAGATTATGAAAATTGTCCTTTTACTAACTTCAGTTGGTAATTATTTTGCACATATATATATGCTGTATCTATCCAATACACAAACTACATGGCCATTGATTGGTGTACTTTACGCATAGATTTTGTTTGTTTTTGTTGCTTTACGAGTTTACGTCCCATGTCAACAGCTATGGTCATTGCGGGACGGTCAGTTCACTTAACCACACTTTTTCCTGGGCAGGCTTGAGCAAGAGGTTAACCAGTAATTTGTGCACATACTTTCGCTTGTAACAGACAACAACCCTTCTTGAATAAATCAGCGGAAGGGAGGAGAATGACCGTAGAAATTATTTCATGATCAATCTCCACGAAAGTATGGTACCGGGCTGGAATCGAACTCGCGACCCCTGGATCTGCAGTTAGACACGCATCTGTAGCCAGACACGTTACCGACTGCGCTATGCGGCCCGGTTTACGCATAGATGAATGGTTATAGAACATTGCTGTATAATATTGCACCAGGTAAATACATTGTCATCAAGGGTTGAATAATTATGGACTACAGTTGCACTTCAAATTATTTCTTAACAAATCTGATAGAAAAAACAACAACAAAAATAATCATTAAAATGCTCATGATTTTGGACTTTAAAATACTTTCACTGTGATTTGTAATCAAGTATTGATGATATAATAAATACCCTTACATGTGAAAGAAAAAAGATTTCTAAATGGTTTGGTGAAGTGAAATTTTGCAACCCCTACCCCCTGTTTTGTTGTAGGGATCTGCATGTCTAATTATAACCTTAATTCCTTCCTAATACATCAAGCGTCCTATTCAAAAGGATACCAGTGATATCTTATGCATAGGGAAGTTTTGGGAACCATCTGAAAAATAGGCAGATACCCTATCAAAGTGTCAAAGGTCATTACCTCCTCAGCATACTGTTAGAAATGAATGTTGGCGACAAAAATTCAATCATCCAGCCGATCAGATTTTCTGTTCTGTTCAACATTTCAAAGATTTCTTCTCGTTTTTCTTCTGTCAAAGTCTTTGAATCTGAAAAACATGATTGTATACCAATTGCAGGGATGTGGAAAAGCAAAAATTGATACTTGCCCAGAAAAATTTACTTGTCCCAAAGAACAGATAATGCACAAAGTCTGTAGTTTAGTCCTAAATATGCTTAAACAATAAACATGTATAGACCCTTATAAAAACAGTATGAAACCTGATATTATTGAAAACAGTGTAGATCCATTTCAGCTGCCAGCTGATCAGGATCCACACTGTTTTCCCCACATGTGAGTTCATCAAACATGTAATTATCGAATATGAAATACAGAATTGTTTTAACTTTCTTAAACAGGGTTTGCGCTAGGATTTATTTTTCTTTCGCCACCATTTTCGCCAATCTGATTTTTTTTGCGCCATTTTCTTGAACTTGGAGCCAGATTTTTGGCCATTTTTCGCCCAAAAAAGAAAGGCCAGGTTTTTGAGCATTTTTGTTTAAAAGTCTTCTGTCTTTAACCTTTTAATTCTGGTGGATTATTCTATACACATTGATACAATAAGCATGGAATAGTCCATTTAAAATTTAAAGCCGTTGACAGTCTTAAAATTGATGTATACTTGTAGCTTTCTTAAAGCTGCATAGTCTGTAACTTTTGATCTTTTAATTTTAGAACTAATGTTTCTATTTTTCAAGAACACAGTAAAAAAACTAAAATTCAGGTATACATTTTACCAATTTCGTAAATCTTAACAAATTATCAGTATCAAAACAACAGCATTTATGTTAAAATTAACTGTCTATAATTATTGGAGGGATGCAAATAATTACCAACACACCTGTTTTTATAAGATAATTCACTTTGCCGTGCAGTTTTCAGCTATAGTGAACAGATTTATTGTGAAAACATAACTTAATTCTACTCTTACAAATGATTTAAAAAGAAAATAAAAACTTTCGAAAAATTTTCATAGTTGCAGACTTAGCCTCTTTAACAGAACATACACTGATATAATGCCATTGTTTGGGGTAATCACTGTTTGTGAAGATAACTATTGCTAGCCCAACCGTTAAATTATTATAACACACACAGGTGGATAATGATCAGACTTTTTTCTATGTTTGTACATGGCTCAATTTGTGAGCACTTGTTAGAATATTGTCAACCTCCATTCATGTTAACACCTGAGAGGTATTTTCAACAATAACTATATATATCTAGTAGTATTTCAGGTTCGTTTATGGACTGCAGGGCCTTCATAACTAAATTAAGAATTGAACACTCTCTGCAGTCCATTTTTTGTACGTTTCCTATGTGATCTAAAAGTAGGTCAAGCACTGTACCCGTGCTTTACCCCTAGTGTGCGGCTAATTTCGGCCTAAAATATAGGAAACGTTTAAAAAGTTGTTTGTTTTTGAGCAGACGTCTAAAAGTAATTGCGATATCCCCATGTCAATTCCGACTGGTGATACGCTTTTTCCTGATATCACTGAGCCACCGTTATTTTGGAGCAGCAAGTTGATCCGTTTGTTGACTGTAGGAAGGTTGAGGAGGAAGGAATCATTCAGCATCCCCATTTGCACCCAGACACTTAATTGCCAACGACATCTCCGAGGGAACCGCCCATTGTAGGCTTGCTAGTGTGTAAGAGTTTGGTGTGGGGGTGTACTCCTTTGTGGAGCTCATGGGGACTGGGGAGCTCGCTTTTATGGAGCACAATGGAGGCGTGTATTTGTATCATGCGTGAGTGCGGGATTACAACAAGAGATCCTCAGACCTGACCAGACATCCACCACAAGCCTCAGACCTGATAGTCACCAAGTGGGGTAGCAGCCAGCAGACCTACGTTAGGGGTCTGCTTGCGTTCTTGCTTGTAGACCTATGTTAGGGGTCTACCATAAAACTAAACGGCACCTTTCGGACCCATTGCTTCCTGGTTTTCACCAGTACTATCCACCCTGTGGACAAATAGCCTCAGACCTGTTGAGTCATTGAGCGCGGCAATGCCTAGTAGACCGTCGTTAAGGGTCCACCTTTAGCGTGCTGCATCTTCTGACCCTGTGCTTCCTGGGTTGCGCCAGTACTTGTCCACCCTGTGGACCAATAGGTTCCCTAGTCTGTTTGGCGTAGGGGTTGTTGTCCGCACTGCGCCCGGACGTCTTCATCTGTGAGTCTTCTTGAGTTCTTCATCTGTGCCTGGGGTCTTCATCTGTTCCCCTACCAGAAGTCCGGGCAACACTTGAGGTGTAGACCCGGGATTTTCCAGTATGGGGCTCTTCATCTGTAGTCTTCTTGCGTTCTTCTTCTGTTTTTCTTTCTTCAATCTCGTTAGAGATCACAGATCGGACATCCGTGCATAGTGTGGGCAGTTTGCAGTAGACCTACGTTAGGGGTCTACCATACTGCGCCTATAATTAGCCACCCTGTCGGTTCCTTGCGTGTGTTAGTAACTAGTAGGCCGACGTTAATGGCCTATTAGCTGGTTGACCTACGTTAGTAGCTAGTAGGCCGACGTTAATGGCCTATTAGCTGGTTGACCTACGTTATGACGCCAATATTAATTTAATATGGGGTTTTTTGCTTCCGGTTTTTGGTACTTGCTTTTAGTGATTAAAAGTTTGCAATCAATGTTATTCTCGCTTGAATATAAAAATATAAAAATACTTTGATGAAAGCTGTTTAAATTTGGGAAATATATGTTAAATAAAACGTAACTGCAATGAATTCCAATGTGAGCAAAATATTGCCAAAAGGGAGCTTACTCAAAAATGTTAGGGGAGAGCACAATTGCATAATTTTTACCTCGGACATAGGTCTGAGTTTTTACCGATATTTTTTCTGACAAAACACATTTTATGAGCCATAACATCATCTACCTTATAAATAAACGGTTTCTGCTAATAAATGATAGGTTCAGATATCTGAGACTGTCGAGAAAAACCCTTTGAACGGCGTGCGTTACTCTGTTTTGAAGAGAGAAGCTATCTTCATGGTTGTCTTGTTACTGTCCGAATTTTGGAAATGCGCGGATCATTTCGCATGTCTGGTAATGTCTGGTGAGTGATGCTGTAAGATGAAAGAATGGCGCAGTGAACACCATGCAAATCTTTCCCCTTTCTCACTATGCTTGATGGAAAATGAGCTTGAAAGTGACACTTGAATTTTTTTTCTTCTTTGCGGAGGGCGGTGTAGCGGTCTTTTAAGCATGTTTAAAGTTACGAATTCAGAAAGTTAATGACTATTATTACAGACTACCACTCGGACCCAATACTGGGTCCGAGACAACAGGTCCGAGACAACAATAAGCAAAGACATCGTGGTGATGGTGCAGTTTATTTCATGCACAGTATGACACCATGTATACTATAGTCTTTCTTCTGACCGTTACCGGTAGCAGCTGTTAAAAGTGTGCCGATCGCCGAAGGTTAAAGCAGCGCGTGTCTAGGTTCGACTCGATCAGCTACAGAATTGATTGGTGTTAATTGAGGTGTTAATTGACAATTAGAATAAAGCGGCACGAGGCAATGGCTTTATCAAGAGGTGACGTTCCGACCCCAGACAAAAATTTTCGCTAGCGATTTTTCTTTCGCCAATAGTTGTCGCCAAATTACAATTTTTTTGCGCCAAATTTATTATTTCTTCGCATTTGGCGACAATGGCGATCGGTAGCGCGAACCCTGCTTAAAACTTGTTCCAGGACAAGTAAATAGTAATTTCTGACTTGTCCTGAATGAAATAGGACCAGGTCAAACAAGTTGGGCATGGTATTTCGGTATTTCCACAGCCCTGCCCTGTTCAGATTAACATTTTTTGTGTCTAAAATTGCAATTATTTTCTTATCCTTCAGTTTAAACAGAGGTTTTGGGTGCTCAAAAGAGTACCCACAACATATACCCTCTGTGTGACTTATGCACCTGCAAAATGTGAAGTTGCTACTTCCAACAGGTTAGGAGGAGATGCATTTACAAGAAAATGCATTATTTGACCTTAGGGTCAAGGTCACATGAAACGTCACCCAGTACCCACTACATCATTGTGATCTATGCATGTTGCTATGCCCACGGTTTAGGAGAAGATACAATAACATGAAATGTGACGGATGAATAGACAGACGACGGACCGACTTTGGTACGAAATTAATATACCCTATTTTTCTAAAGAAAAAGTGGGCATAACAGCATCTCACCTGCAAAGTTAAGACTCTTCAACTCTTCTTTCTTTGATATTGGACTATAACAGGTTCCATACACCATAGGACCTGAATAAAACAAAATATACTAGAAAAAGAGTGCCCTGAGAGGTGAAACTAGACCTGTAGCCCCACCCTGGAGCACTGAACCCTACGGTCCAAAGTCAGGGAGTAAATGTCAACTCTAATTCGTACATATTGTTTAAATACAAATGATTCCATAAAAGAAGACCAGCAAAAAAATCTTAAGTTGTCCTAAATTTTGACCTCTAGCCTCACCTTTATGCATGTACAGTAAAACCTGTGTAAAACAGCCACTCTCTAAAAAGACTGAAAATTGGTTTTCAAGACCAATAATTATTATCGCTTAATGCAGGTCAAAAGTATTGCAGAATGCTCAAAGGGAGCATTCTGCAATATTATTGACCTTCATTAAGCTACCATTTTTCATTAAGATCTTTGTTTTGTCTATTTTTGAGTGGCCGTTTTACACAGGTTTTACTGTACATGTATCCAAAAGACTGAAGCTATCAAGTGGTAGCCAATCATGAATGGTACACATGTACCAATTGCCAAAATATGACAATGAATGCTTTCTAATAAATGGTTGGTAAGATATCTGCATAAGCCACAAGTCAGAACAAGAGGGTCATGGTGGCCCTGGAACGCTCACCTGAATTCTTAACCCCCTTTTATTAAGCATAGTGGAGTAATTTGAGAAATATATATATATATAGGGAACGATTTAACCAATCAATAACATTTTTGTGTAATTATTTTGAATCTGGACCAATGGATCAGATATTGTGTAAAGAGTTCTATTTTTAGCTCTGGTGGCTGTTTTGTTCAGCAGAGCAGAACCGGTTAGCAGGGCCTTCCCTGGCTCAGAATTTGTTGTAGCCAACACTTTAGCCAAATGGAAAAAGTTGGAGCCAAATGAAATAAACTTTAGCCAAGGCTTTAGCCAGAAAGTAGTATCAACAAGTTGTTTTGTATTTAACTCTTTGCCCGCTAGGGTCAAATTTGGTTGTCTGCTGACAGCCTTTGCAAACAGTTTGGACCCAGATCAGGCCTGACATGTTGGGCCTGATCTGGATCCAAACCGTTTGACACCCAGATGGTAATGAAAAATCTAGCATCCAAAGAGTAAAATATGGCACATTAAATGATAAAGTGTGAAGGAATAATAAAAGCAATACTTGAAAATCCAAAAGTTGATCAAAATACACTGTTTCGTAAAACCCCCTAGACTGTTACTTTTAGCCAATGACTTACATTTGTAGCCAGTCTACATTTTTAGTAGCAAATGGCTACAATGGCTAATGGCAGGGTGAGCCCTGAGGATAGGCAATTTTGTCAGAGGGCCTTATAAGATACATTCATGTGAAATTATTTTGAATTTGGACCAGTGGTTCAGATGTCTTTTAAAGATATTTCTTATCAGAAGCTCTGGTGGCCCTTTTGTTCAGTGGAGCAGTACTGTTTGTGCAATTTTGGTAGATGGCATTATAAAGAACAATTCTGTGAATATATTTTGAATTTCGACCAGTGGTTCAGGAGGAAATGTCATTAAAAGACATTTCTTATCTAGAGCTCTGGCAGACCCTTTGTTCGGTGGTGCAGAACCATTTGTGCAATGTTGGTAGAAGGCATCATGAGGAACAATTCTGTGGAATTATTTTGAATTTGGACCAGTGGTTCAGGAGATGTCGTTTTAAGACATTTCTTATCTGGAGCTCTGGCGGCCCTTTTGTTCAGCAGAGTGGAACCATTCGTGCAATTTTGGTAAAGGCTATAATGAGGAACAATTCATTGAAATTATTTTGAATTTGAACCAGTGAATCAGGAGGTGTATTTTAAAGATTTTTCTTATCTGGAGCTCTGGCAGCCCTTTGTTCAGCGGAGCAGAACCATTGTGCAATTTTGGTAGAGGGTATCAAGAGGAACAAATCTGTGAAATTACCTTGAATTTAGACCAGTGGTTCAGGAGGAGATGTCTTTTAAAGATATTTCTTATCTGGAGCTCTGGCAGCCCTTTTGGTCTGTGGAGCAGAACTATTTGTGCAATTTTGTTCTGGAGGCATCATGAGGAACAATTCTGTGAAATTATTTTGAATTTGGACCTTCATGTTGGAACATTTAGAATGGGAATCACTGGAATCGAGACGTGTCAAGTGTCAGCTCACTTTGTTGTTCAAGATAATCAACGACCTAGTAGACATCCCACTGGATCAGTATCTAATGGAAGCCTCAACAAGAACCAATTCACATCACTCCCACAAGTTCAGACATGTCCCAGCTTCTAGGGACTACTTTGAAAACAGCTTCTCCCCAAAAACCATTGTTCTTTGGAATTCCCTGCCAGCCTCTTTGACTGACGCTCCCAGTTTGTGTCTTTCAAACAGGAGCTCAGCACCATGTCGTTCTAATCTGTATAGGGCCTGTGGAATGCCAGTAAATCCTAGTGACTTCTTGTGCTGTGCTGGCAGGGACTTTGTGTGCCCTGGTACCTGCAAGGTAGCTAGATTGGACAAGACAGAAGGATTGAAAATGCATTCGGCACAACTTTTCTAAATTCTTCTGACTTTCCTATCATGCCTTTTCTTTGCTTCTAACTTTCCTATCGATTCTTCTCTTTTCTTTTCTTAAGTCGCAACCCCCGCGCTATAACAGTCAAAAGTGACGGGCAGCACGTAAAGCATAGATAGATGTAGAAACCAATATACCGTAATACCCGTCTGACAAAAACTGAATCGTTGAATCTGTGCCTTGACAACAGAATTAGTCTCTCTAGTATGTTGGTCAGTGTTGGTAGATAATCTCTAGTATATCTTCTCTTGGTATTCTCAGGTGTTACATGTATCTTCTTAAGTAAAAAGTCTCTCGGTCTTAAAATTTAACTGGAGGTGCACATTAAAACCTACCTGTCCGGGTGATGAAGTCACCCAGCGCGGAGAAGATGTTTATTTCGTGAAATTTTCTGAAGTCAGTTTTAGTACAGCTGAGTAAGAACTTGCTTGAAAGGGCCGATGTTCCAGTGGTATTGAAGTATCTTTCACAGTGCAGAAGGTAGTGTTCAACTGTTTCTAATTGATTACATTCACATAGGTTGTTGTCTAACATGCCCAATTTAAATTGATAGTCCCTTCAGGGTTCAAGCTGGACCCTGACAGTAGGGAGAAGTCACAGTAGGGAGAAGTGACTTCTCCCTCCAGTAATATTAGGGAGAAGTGACAGTCAGACAGGAAGAAGTTAAAGCGTAAAATTACGGCATTTTCTGTCAGTTTAAAAGCAAATTAGCTAGCGTTGTATCGATGATCTATTATAATCGATGATCAATCGAAAATTTCTTTCGATTCTACTAATCGATTGTGTTTGGTAAACATCGATTATAAGCGAAAAATTCACACATGACTCTCTTGTAAGCTACTTTTCTAGTTTTGCAACTTTGCTTCAAGAAAATGCAGTCCGTAAATTCAAAGGTTTATAGAATGTGAGGAATAAAGAAGTAAACTGTAATTACAGCAACTAAAAAGTCTTCAGTGCACACCTTAACCCTTTGTATGCTAATGACTCCTAAATGCGTACTTTAACAAAGAGTGCAAACTGATGAAATACCACAAAATGCAGCATTTCATCAGGGTCTACACTGTTTGCTAGGACTTAAAAGATTTTCACAGAGAAAGAAATATAATTTGATTTGAAAATAATAACCTGTGACCCCTTGATGTACACTATACAATGGACCTTCCCAGGTTTATTGTTTCAAACTAGGGTAGTAAGTTTTTAATTTCGCATGTTTTTAACACAATTTTATTCATAAATGCCAATATTTGCCACTTGATTTCTGGAGTATTTGCCATGGTATTTTCACTGGAATTTAATTGCTGGACAATACTTGTCCCAACCCTGTTTCAAACCAGAAGGAAGAATCCATAAGTGCACAGTGATTTTATTTGGGATTTTAGGAAGCTACCTTTTTTCTGAACATTTGGGAAAATATTTCATAAAAATTGGGAAAACAAGTGCCAAAATTCATGAAATTGGGAAAATAAAGGCCATTTTTGGATTGGGAATGACTCCCATATAAGGCGGTAAAAATGGCCAAATAAAATCACTGAGTGCATAAAGGGTTAAAATGCCATTGAATGGCTGTTAAATTGAATTTGATGTCAAGACCAGTTGTGGTATTTGATACTGTACATAAAATAGTGTTACACTGATGCTAACAATTTTTTATAAAGATAAGAGTTTCTAGACATTCTATGGGAAGGAATCTGTGTTTCCCTTTCATTTGATAATTTCGATTATAATCGATTATCAATCGAAGTCCCCTAACCGATTATTTTCCATGATTGATTATGAAAACCCCAATAATCGAACAACACTAAAATTAGCTATTATACATACTATCGCCATTAAATGGAAGGAGAAATACAGTGCAGTGGTAGTAGATTGTCACCACAGCTTGCGTTTGTATGGTGACAGAATGAAAAAGTCTTCTTAAAAAAAAAAACTTTTTTTAGGGAACTCCCTTTTCTCCCTGGGTCCCATTTAGGGTGAAATTTTGGTCCCTAGGGATTTTGCCCTGGTCGCCCCCTACCTTAGTCACTTTGGAATATAGGTCAGCCATCTTGATGGTCAAAAATCAATAAGACAAATAGGCAAAAAATAGAAATACCTATTATTTTAAAAATCTCTGCATCTTTGTACCGTGACAGTTGTAATGATTTATGCAAAAATGGAATTCAGAAATAAACATGTTTGGTTTAACAAGAAAAAATAGTCTTGGGAAGTAAAAAAAAAATGATTTTCTATTTTTTCCACTATATGGTCTATTGATTTTTGACCTACAGCATGGCTGACAATTTTTTCAAAGGGAAGTAACTATTGGTTGAGTAGGAACTCATTGTCATCGACCAGAAGAATTTTATCAAATACTGACCTGTCTGATTTGAGCACTGTGGGTACATGTGACATATTTGTTTACGAAATGCGTCACAGAATCATGTGATTCGCCCGATTGGCTGATTCAATATTGTTTATCAAGCTCGTCATCACGTGTCACTGAAACGGTTTCTCTGAAAATGCCATGCTGAGAATGTTTTCAAAAATGTTTTAGTGCATACAATATGATCAGTCTATGGCTGACTACCGTAATACCTATCATTGTTATGATTTGGCTACCCAAAATGACTAGTTCTGGGACCATAACGTAGTTTGTAAGTTTGTTCTAGGCTCAAACTACGTTATGGTTTTTATGCACGATAGAATGAAAATTAAGTCATGTATTTTAATCCATGCAATTCCAGCTTGCGTGTACTGCTGTGCACTTCTGGCAAATAGTAGTCATGAAGAAAAATGTTGAAACATTTGAAATACAATAAGTATGTCGTATATTGACACTTACGATGTGTTAAAGAGTGAAAAAACAAAAGTGTTTTGTAAACAGAGAGATGTTGTTGTCCTACATCATGGCGTGTGGTTCTCAGTGTCATCAGCGTCAGTATACGAGGCAGGGTACCAAACTTGACAGGTATTGGGGTATAACTAAACACCGGAAGGAACGTTCCTTACGCGGAAGAATGCTCCTTGTTACTCTTCAGCATGGCTTAACCTCCACATTGGACAGCGGCGTACAGGCAGACACGATTGTCTTGGAATTTTCTAAGGCTTTTGACAGAGTTCCAACAATTCAATTTACCCGGGAGGCTACACCACGATGGCATCAGGGGATACCCAACAGTAGATCACATACTTCCTTTTTGGCAGAACCCAGTGTGGCTGTTGAGGGTTGTTCTTCAGAAAGCGTGCCCGTCTTAAGGGGGGGGGGGGGGGTCCTGTATGTGTCAGTACTGGGGCCCTTGTTATTTTTGCAATTTATTCTGTATGTGCCAGATACTCCAAACACCTCTAGGAGAGTATTTACTATTACATGGAGTGCACACTGAAATGGCTATGAATTTTTAGTCAAAATAATCAGAATATAACATGAAAAGGACAATCAAGAAAGATGTGTAAATGAATTGACAAAACGTAAATTTTGGAATTTTAACTGTATTTCGAACTATAATTAATAATTGTTGGAAAGGGGGGATGGCATGCTGTGAGACTGACACGACTAAAAATTCTAGATGATATTATGTGTGAATGATTGATGATAGGTGATTAGTGTCATTAACGACCTCAAGACAATCTCATCTCCAGACATGTTTGTTTGCAGATGACTGCATAATGTATGGACCGTGATTATGTCGTCCTACAGCAAGACCTTGATGCTTTAGCAGAGTGGGAATCCAAGTCCGGTGGTGAATTCCATCCTCAGAAATGCAGTGTCCTGAGTGTATCAAGATCCAGACCCCCTTCAGACCCCCTCCCACAAGCTAATAGGACACATCATGAATACTGAAGATGCAACAAAGTACCTGGGTGTCAACCTCAAGGCTACCGTTTCTTGGAAGACACACATAGAAATTATCTCCATAAGCCCAACAGCATGCCCAGGATCTTAAGACGCAGCCGCAGGTCTTGTGGTGAGGATTAAAAAGCAAACACCTACTTCAGCATAGTCCGCTTGAACTTTGAATACTGCTCGTTTGTTTGGACCCAGCACAAGAAGTGTCAGATTCGGAAATTAGAGATAAATCAAAGAACAGCTGCCTGGTACACAACAAACCAAAACAGGAACACCAGCAGCCTGCCATCAATTCTTAAGCTTCTCCAGTGGGAATCTCTCGATTCCAGGCGTTCCAAAATTCAACTGATACAGACAGATAGTATAATGTGTCCTTATTATATGTACAAGGGAGTATGCAGGTTTATTTGTGTTGTTATTGCTTCTTTGGCTTTTATATAGTGGTTTTGGCTGCATTTTCTTATATCGTCTTTACAGTTGGTCAGGCCTTTATAATGACGATTGTGGCATAAAACTTTCATGGGTGGGTTAGAGCCTGGTGTTTTAGTTGGTTGTACTTACCGTGGTTAAACTAGGGGGTTTCTTTGGCTCTGGCAGAATGGGACTTAATGGGATTGTTGGCTCTAATAATTTTTCAGCGCAGTTCATTAAAATAATTTCCCATTATAAAAAGATTGGCTATAACATTAATGTATTGCAACAGACTGCATGCTTGGTAGTCAACCCAATCACGGTTGGCAACTTTGCTTTCCTCTTTAATTGCACGCTGGTGGGTCTGACTTCAGACTCTATGATGGTTCCGACTTAAAGACTTATCTATTGATGAGATGGTAGGGGCCTGATGCTTTGGCTGTTTGTCGGGCCCACCGGGGTTTACCTGTTGGATTTCTTTTGCTCCAGTATTCAGTTTAATTTACTGTTGAGTCCTTATCCTTGCTTTATCTCCTTGTTATATCTTGATTTATATGTTTTAGGAGATGATGCATTGATAAGTTAGGGGTCTTTCATGCAAACCAAATATCTATGTGTCTTGATCCACATCTGAATTAAGGGTGAGGTTGGCGCCGTTAAACCGGTTTAAGCCCTCCAATAAAATATTTTACTGACCGTTCCACGGCGGTACTTCTTTTGTGGATCTTTTATGTTTTTGTTCTTTCTTGTGTTTGCTATGTTTTGTGCACGTCTGTTTATATGTGCTTTGTGGTCACCTGCTGGGAAAGGGCTGACCTCTTGGCTCTCGTTTGTGGTGTCTTCTCTGAGTTTGTCACTTTCCCATTGGTATCCTGGGTCAGGTGTGGTACTTGATTGTATCGATTCCTGATCATTGCACCATTACTTACTTTTAAGAGCTTTTTACTTTGTTTCATCTAAGTATGTTGATTTGATATTATTGTATGTATTAGGTGTCCATAGAAAGGCAACTAATGCAGCTGGTACTTGAAGCCACAATAAAGGATTTGTCTGCAGTTTGTGATTATGGTATTTCCTGACCATTCTCACTTACTTTGATTTATTCGATTGTTTCTCTGTGATGATACATTGCATTCCCTAAGAAGACTCCATGCGAAGTAAACAATTTAGTTTTAATGACAACAGAGTCTTGGGCAAAGATTTGCCCCCGGTAAAATGAGAAACAAAACATTTTTGCATTTTGATCCACATCTGAACGAAGGTTGAGGTTGGTACAGTGAAACTACTTTAAGCCCACCAGTAAAGGTATTTTACTGACCGTTCCAAGGCGGTGCTTCTTTGTGTATCATGTTTGTTATTTATGTTTCATAGTAAGAAAGAGGGTGAAGATCAGGATTCAATACAATCAAGTACCACACCTGTCGCAGGATACCACATGGAAAAGTGACAAACACACAATTAGACATCACAAACAAGGGCCAAGAGGTCAGCCCTTTCCCAGCAGGGGACAACAAGGCATCAATAAAAAGACGCCCGCGAAAGCATAACAAACACAAGACAGAAATAACACAAATGATGCTAGGGCTTCCACGTTTACGAAATTTTGTAAACGTTTACACGATTTCCAGAAATCGAAACGATTCCGTTTACACGCAGTTACCGTACTGAATTTTTTCATTGTCGCAGATCGGTAAAAATCGCCACTATTTTTCATAAAAAAGAGCTTTTAAAATATTGTACCTTGTGCAGACATGGTTAGGTGTTGTGATAGAACTCATTTCAAGTAATTGCAACCTGACTGCAACATGCACTCATGCAGGCTCATCGATAACCGACATTTCTTTAGTGTGTCTTCTCTAATGTGTAATTGGTTGACACGCGCGTATGTAACTGCCAATCGTCACGTAGGCAGCTGAAATTGACATCAATACACACACCGATGGGAAGTGAAAAACGACAACACCGTTTGAAGCCATATGCTTTCACGTGCATGTCCACCTAATATTAAGGACATAAGGTGCGCATTTACATATCTGATGAAAATGCCCAACACAGTGAGATAAAATTCAGGACATTTTCATCACAACGGACATCGGTCACTGTGTCCGCTGAGCATGTCCATCGTAGTTCTAATTTTATTAATTAATTATTGTCAGAAACTTTATCAAATACACCCGAATCTGAAAAACAACACTATTTTTCATTAGAAGATGCTATTAATAAACCATGAAGGTAGTCACGTGCTAAAGTTCGTTTAAACGGTAGGTCATTTTTGTAAACGTTTATTGCATAAACACGAAACGCTTCCGTTCACACGTGTAAACGTGGAAGCCCTAAATGATGCACAAAAGAATTACCACCTTGGAACGTGCAGTAATAAAATCATAAATAAAGTTGTCATATCACGTAACGTCGGCACTTTTCAAAAGAATATCACAGCAGAAGTGAAACGATATCATATGATAACGATATTTTATCACATGTTACCTAAGAATCCATTGATCCATCTTCAGGATTCAGCTTTGATTAACTTATATCTGGTGCGACACGCTCTAGCTCCAATGACTTGCTGACACCTCTATCTCATTGACAGAACGTAGGTCAGTATGAATGCCTGTAGGATGTTTCTCCATTCCTGAATGAAGGACTGCTGCAGCTGTTGTTGGTTATGCCGAGCTTCAGTTTATCTCATTCTATAAATATTCAATAGCACTAATGTCAGGTGTCTTTGTCCATGGTAGCCGATGACTATTCTGCAACTGTACCAGTGCCTGTCTGTGATATTCTTTTGAAAATTGGCGCCATTATGTGATTTTGTGACTTTTACTTATGGCGTGATATTATTATTTTCTATGATTTGAATTTATCATTGAATCGATTGAAAATAAATTTATGCCAGGTATGTATCATGCTTATTCCCAATTTTAACGCAATCTGTACACACATTATAAAATTACATAACTTATATAGTAAGTATTGCATTAGCTGTGGTCTGGAGTGCATTTTATCTCCGTCAGGTCTGGTACTTGATTGTATCTATCTGATCTTTGGATAATTCTTTACCTTTCCTTTAGCTGCAATCAAATACCTATTTATGCAGATATACTATTACTTACACACCTGAGTGCTTGTAAGTAACAAATGCTGTTTCTAAAACACGCATGGCAATAAATAAAGAAGGGATGGCTAGGTATGGAATGGTAACAGATGTCAGTCATATAACAGAGCAACGCAGCATAATATTATATTTCCATATGCCTTATTTGGTAGGTAGGTAGGTGGTGGGTGGGTATATAGGTAGGTGGATGGGTGAATGGGTAGGTAGGTATGTTGACCTGTAAGAAGGTATCTAGACCTGCATGTAGGTGGGTAGATCTGTATGTAGGAAGGTAAATATTACTGTAGGTAGATAGGTAGACCTCTAGGTACGTAGGTGAATAGATAGATAGGTAAGAAGGTACAGATAGATAGGTTTGTACATAGACCTGTAGGTAAATAGGTAGGTAGACCTGTTGGTAGTCAGGCCCGTAGGTAGGTAGGTAGGTAGATTGGGTTATGCAGCCCTTTGAAAATTCGTGGAAGAACAATTTCGGTATTTAGTATATCCCTAACAACCTCTTTCTCAAAATCATGACCGGCCATTCAAAACGTTCACAGAATGTGTAAACATATGATTGAGGTTGAATAAAACCGATCAGGTGAGGTTTTTCCAAAAAACATTCCTAGCGGCGTAAAGATAAGTATCTAAGGAACATTTCTATATAAATTCTATAAGGTTACGTCATAAACTGAAGTGAAAATTGAGTCCACTCTTATCAATTAGAATTTTGAACAAAATGAGCACATAAATATTACGCCGTAGAATGTGTCAAAACCAAAAATGACATTCGGAGGCGTAATCTTACACCTACAAAATGACTAGATATCTCCATTGAAGGATTATCTAAAGGTGTTTAAGGCTTGTTACTTTTTAACGTAGGTGTTTTGAGTAATGCGTAACGCCTAACAGCACAAACCCGAATTTTTCAGTCGTGATGTCCCATAGCAGACAGGTCGATTCTTTAGTATCGCGCCTGCGCAAGACAATGAGTGGGAACTATGAATTTCATCACTTTTGCTTATTATCTTTTAACCTTCTCTGTCCTCTAATATGAAGAGGTTTAATACCTAGTTCAACCTCAAGTGCCAGTCTTCCACTGGTTCCATATGCATCCAGGCATAAACATGGGGCTTTTCTCTGTACCTCATCTGCACAAACTTTTTGCGAAAGCCAATACTTGTATTTTCTAATTTGTACTTTTTATTAGAGATCAGTCTTCTTCTCTCGCTTACCAAGGACCGGGCCCCGTCCGGCTTCATCTATACCCAACCAGCATGGCTCTGACTTTGTACAATCAGGGACATTCGACTCTATTACACAATTTTTTGTGTTGTCTTCCTCAAATCTACTTTGATCCATTTTCTTTTTACCCGCCGGTTGTGTTTGATTCAGCTGTTCGAAGCAAACTCCCCAGCAGTGATTTTTTCCGATCTGACTGGGCCCTCCGTGTGTATCGAGGGGTTATAATTTTTCTGTTTTGATATAAGGATTATTTTAAGGAAAGCAAGTAAGTATATGATGAGAAAATGCGGTAGTCACAGACCAAAGACCAACCCCAACGACACGAAGAAGGGACACAAAGTCACAATACACCTTGCAACGGCTAAATGGCAGCAATAACACAAGTAAAGTTAAGCAACCAGCTCTCTTTTCCTCAGCAAGATGATTACAAATCTAGAAAAGACAACTACGAACTTCATAAATTTCAAAACAATGATCCAACACAAAATCCCACGCACAATGAGAGTAACAACAAAAATTTAAGGACGGGTCTAGATCAATATTGTGGCCCAGTATAAAACGCTGCCAAATAGCGCATCTATATTAAACATGCAGACAAATGTAGCGATTTTAACAGGAATATCAATCTTCTCAGAATCAAGCGAAAACTTCTCTACAAACAAGAGAGCCACATTTGCAAGATTTGTCTCCCTTTCTAGATTACTATACTATTTTCAATTTAGACTTAGTGGTTCAGAAGTATATATCGTTTAAAGACATTTCTCATCTAGAGCTCTGGCAGCCCTTTGATCAGTGGAGTCCATTTGTGAATTTTGATAGAGTGCATCATGAGTAACGCTTCTGTGAAATTATTTTGAATTTTGGTTAGAGGTTCAGGAGGAGATGTCGTTGAAAAGATGTCTTATCTGGAGTTCTGGCAGTCTTCCTGTTTGATGCCAAACAATTTATACAATTTTTAAAGAGGGCATTATGGGGAACATTCATGTGAAGTAATATGGAAGTCGGACCAGTGGTTCAGAAGGAGATGTCGTTTAAATACATTTCTTATCTATAGCTCTGGTAGCCCTTCTGTTCAACAGACTGGAATCATTTGTGCAATTTTGGTAGAAGGCGCCATGAGAAAAAACTGTGAAATTTGGACCAGTGGTTCAGGAGGAAATGCCTTTAATGATATTTCTTATCTGGAGCTCTGGCAACCCTGTTGCTCAGCAGAGTGTAACCTTTTGTACAATTTTGGTAGAGGGTATAATGAGGAACAATTCTATGAAATTATTTTGAACTTGGGTCAGTGGTTCAGGAGGAGATGTTGTTTGAAAGATTTCTTATCTGGAGCTCTGGTGGCCCTCCTGTTCGGTGGAGCGGAACCATTTATGCCAATTTGTAAAATGGCATCATGAGGAACATTCATGTGAAGTTATATGTAATTTGATCAGTGGTTCAGAAGAAGATGTCGTTTAAAGACATTTTTATCTAGAGCTCTGGCAGCCTCTTTGTTCAGTGGACTGGAACCATTTGTGCAATTTTGGTTGAAGGCATCATGAGGTACAATCCTGTGAAATTATTTTTATTTGGATCAGTGGTTCAGGAGGAAATGCCGTTTGAAGGTATTTCTTATCTGGAACCCTGACAGCCCTTTTGTTCAGTGGAGTGTAACCATTGGTGCAATTATGGTAGAGGGTATAATGGGGAACAATTCTGTGAAATTATTTTGAATTTGGGTCAGTTGTTCAGGAGGAGATGTCGTTTAAAATATTTCTTATCTGGAGCTCTGGCAGCCCTCCTGTTCTGTAGAGCAAAACCATTTATGCAATTTTGAAAGAGGGCACAATGGAAAACATTCATGTGAAGTTATATGATATTTAGACCAGTGGTTCAAGAGGAGATGTCATTTAAAGGAAAAGTTTAGGCAAGGCGAACGGATGGACAGACGATTGACGACGGACAAAGACCGATCACAATAGCTCACCTTGAGCCTTGGACTCAGGTAGGCTAACAATAAATCAACAACAACAGCTCCATGAGAGCCACCACCATTTAACGGGCAGCAGCCTAAGCTACCGAAGGGCTTAAATGCTTTTTACTGGTGAAAAATCTTCGCTCTAGGTTCTGTTGTTGTTAATTCACAAAAAATGTTTAGCTCCCATGGAGGCTTCCTAACTAATGCAATGCATCAACATAGAGAAACAATCTAATCAAATTAACACACTATGGTGAAACAAAGAAAAGGGCCCATGACTCACAGAAAGTCAGAGCTAAAGAAAGTTGAGCTATGGTGGGCTCAGCCAAGGACAAGCATCAAGCACCAACCAACGGATTAAAGCTTTACATCAAAGCCATCATTGAGTCTGAGGCCTAACCCACCATCGTGCAATTACAGTGGAAACCATAGCTTTCAACTGTGATTGCGTTTACAACCAGGCATGCAGACTGTCGCATATCCCAAACTTTTATAACCTTCAATTATCTTTTTGAATTGATCACTAAAACTAGGCTTTCCAACAATTCTTTTAAATTTATAAACTAAAACACCATAAAAAAGGTTCTGATATGCATTGTTGCAGAAGAGTTTCAAACAAATATTGTATTTAAAAATCAACTTTGAGTGTCTGTAATGAAGTTTATGGTATGGATAACCTTGTTTAAATAACTTAGAAGTCAAACATTCGTTTCTGTTGTTGAAGTAATCAATATTAGAACATACTCTCACAAAACGAACAAGTTGTGTAATGTATACACCATAGGAAGAGGAGCGAGGAATATCTCTATCAAGAAATGGAAAATTAACTATTTTAAAAATAAAATTATCCCATTTATCGAAATTTTTAGATTCATTAGTAATGGACAAGTCCAAGTCCAAAAAGGGGGCTTCAGTATCTGAGGAATTAGCCATATTTAAATGGAGTTCAGTGGGATATATCTGACTTACCATTTGTTCAAAATAAGTCATCTAAATATCTAGAGGTAGAGTTAAATGCTTCAACGACAACTGCTTGATTATTGTCAGAAAGAGACAAAATGAAGTCTCTTTCATAACAAAACAAAATCAAACCTGCAACAAGAGGAGAACAATTAGTACCCATTGGAATACCTACAATTTATATATACAATTTTGAGCCAACTCTTATAAATATTTTGTCCAAAAGATAATCTTTAATGGTTGTTGCAAATTATTAAGACTCATATCATGGACCCATTAGTATCAGAGTATTTGCTGTGCACTCAGTTGGTAACTAAATATTTAAACTTTCTTTGTGCGGACAATGAAGACTCTGGTCAGACTAGGATGATGCCTGGTCTGATTTTCAGGAGTCTTCTCGTGATCAGAGTTGGGGTAATTAAAATTGTAATTGTAATTAATTATATTTTAATTACATTTTCTAAAGTAATTGCATGTAATTGTAATTAAGAAATTTCTTAAATTACAGTAATTGAATGTAATTAATTACATGGTCAAAAATAATAGTAATTAACAATTACTTTCAATTACTTTTTAATTATTTTTCATATCAGCTATGAAATTCAGTTACCTTAAGAAGAAAGATTATTATACATATTTAAAATGCTGCTAAATGGTTCTTGGTCTTTATAAATGCATATATCATTTGCTGTACTCAATATATGAAAAGTTGAATGCAACATGGAACAAATGCGAATTGGAACTAGTCATGCTAGTATAGACATAAAATAGCATATAACAATTTTACCACAGACACAGACTGTATATTACCTCTACTATTTTGAAAGCACCCTTTTTTAAGCAAATTATATATTCTTTGTAAACTGGTAACTCCTTATAAAATATATGGCTTTATAACAATCAACATTAAATAGTTAAGTTACCAAAACAATACAAAAAAAGAAGGTGTGAAAAGCTCAACAATAGTATTTACTCAGACAATAGTGTTGGTCAGTGAATTGAATACTTGAAGGCAATTCGTTAAATTTTCACACCTAGGATCAACACACCCATATGCTAAGGTGCGTGACCAAATCTGTCCACTATATTATTTTAAATCCTTAAACTGCTTATTTGCCATGTTCAATAATAATAATAATAATAATAATAATAATAATAATAATAATAATAATAATAATAATAATAATAATAATAATAAAATGTGATTCTGAAAATTAAATTGGATTTCACTCCTTCAGTGAACCTGGGGCCTATCATTGTTGGTATAATTACAAAAAATAAAATAAAATAGATGTTCCAGTGGTGACTGAACTAGCAAAACCAGCATTTCACAAATAAGCAATATTTTAGTTCACCGCTATCTGATATATTTTTTTGCCAACAGATTTCTTATCAACACTTTTTGAGAACAATTATTCTCTGGCATTTAAGCTTGTTTTACAAAATCATTTCAATGGTTTATTATCCACAATTGTAAGACTTTTGTCAGACCAATGTGTATTCCTGAACTTTGTTCTGCGATTAACAGCTAGTTTGACAACTTCTACAATTTACAAATGACATCCTCTCCCCCCCCCCCCCCCCAAAAAAAAAAAACCCATAAATAATAACTTCTGTATTTTCTCATTTTGTTCTCATGTCATCAACCACAAAAACAACTGATTTTGTACATTTCATTTCTTTTAAGATGAATCACTTGACAATAATAGAAGAAGTTCTAAAAATAAAATCAACCAAATAGACATATACTGAATTTAGAATGCCAAGGTTATACTCAGACCTTTTAAGGAGTTTTAACTCATTCCAAATATCTCTGAAATTAAAATCTGATGAAGCTATCTGAGTTGCAGTAAAATGTAATTGTAATGAAATTAATTACATTTGGCAAAGTAATTGTAAGTAATTAATTTCTTTGCTCAAAAGCCATGTAATTCGTTGCTTCAGTGCTATAGTGTTCTAAGTGACATTTTGGTCAAAAATGAGTTATGCATACCGTTGGAAAGGAGATCAAATGTTCTATCTACTGGTGAAGGTTTCATTTGCCTATCTCCTACCAGTAAGCTTAAAATCGCTGTGCATTTCTGTTCTATCTACAAAAAGTCAATTTCGTTCAGTGCTATAGTGTTCTAAGTGATTTTCATCCAATGGCAAATGATGATCATGTCACGTGACTGGGTGAGTTCAGTGTCATACTGTTCTATCTACATAAAGTCACTTCCATTGGAGAAATTGCAGTTACCTCCCTTACATAAATTTAAATTTCCTAAATTGAAGCGGTTTGTTGGTCTAATGCCGAACTAATGGCTATTTTAGCTACCTTTAGGTCCAATTAATATGCTCAGTGAAAACTATATCGTAAATTGGTCCATGGACAGAATAATAAGCTATAGAAACATATTACCTCCCTTACACATATCTAAACTGCTTTAATTGAAGTAATTTGTCGATGTAATTACAATTCAATGGTTGAATCTGCTTTTTTTCGGTCCAAATAATCAGTTCAATCTAAAATATTATACAAATTGACCATATTGACAGAAAAATTAACTGCAGAAACAGATTACCTCCCTTGCATAAATTTAAAAGGCATAATCCGTGCGGTTTGTTACTGTTATGCCAAATAAATGACTAAATCTGCTGCCTTTAGGTACAAATAATCATTTCTGTTCAGACTAGTATATGAATTGACTCAATAAACAGAATAATAAGCTGTAGGAACATATAGAACACTATAGCACTGAACGCAGAAGGCGATTATTAGGGCAAAATGTTCTATCTGCAAATTGTAAAATGTCCGTAAATTCCATATTAATGTAAAAATATCTTCAAACCAAGGTCATTTACACTGTATGTATATATTTTAACCCTCTGGTATGATTCAAAGGTCTGTGAAAAATAAGGCATCAAAAATCAGGATGCTAAAATTTTCAAACTCATTTTTCTCAAAACTTGTGCAATGGTAGATAGAACACTATAGCACTGAAGCGACGAATTGTAATTTAATTGAACAATTCCCAATGTAATTGTAAGTAATTAATTACTTTTTCAAAGTGATTGACCCCAAGTCTGCTCGTGATGCACAGCCACATTGTCGTTTATGTGCGAGTAATAAAGTCCCAAAACGGTCCACACATCGGCACAGTATAATTGTAGCCGTGAGGAAATTAAATGTAACTTTTAACCAAATTGGTTGGCAGCTGAACCAAACGACATATGGGCCTCACACCCGGTTAACAAGGTATTACATTAGACCGTTTCAGTACAATTCTTGCTATGGTGCCCTAACGACATTTTATGATTTTTTGTTGATTTATCAATATTTCAATGCCAAAAGCACCGCTATGTTTGACACTACTTGTTTGGGTTGCACCACGATTCGTGTAAAAGGAGTTTTGGTTTGTTGTATACCTTGTTTTAGATACAGTGCGATAAACTGTATGGCTTCTTTTCTTATAATGGAGTGAGCAAGAGGGAGACACTATTAGGGAAATATCCTACCTAGAAGAGGAGTTGAGCTGGAAGGTCTTTAGCCCCCAAAGTGACAATCACAACAAAATATATCAGCTATGTCATCTACTTAAATGGTTTAGAAACATTTTGGTCAAACTACGTACACTGAGATCAGACTGCTCCTTTAGGAGCAACTTGCTCTGGGTCCACACAGTTTGCTTTTATATAAAAAACAACAACATTATATTGCGTAGCTTGATCCACCCATCAACATGATGGTCCTCAGCATCACATTCTACTAGGACACTCTAAGTAAGGATACAAGGCTATCCTTAGGCACAAGTGCTCAGAAGCCATTTGGTGTAATTGATAAACTCCTTGTCTTTTACCCAGAGGTTCTGTGTTTGATTCCCCACTCCTTCAGTCTGTGGGATGAGGCTCTTAGCAATAGCCCCATCTGCTTATAGCCTTAGCTGTTGGTGGGACTATAAAATCAAAGCAATTCATTTACGCTTGTAATTGTCTGTGCAGGCGAGATACTCAAAGAATGGAACTGTCTGCTAAGACACATCACGACTGAAAAGTCCGGTTTGTGTCAGTAGGCTATATGCTTTACTCAAGACACTACGTTACCATGGTGTCTAACCATATCTGACTCTATCTGTGCAGGCAGGACTCTATATGTGTTTTCCGGACTCTATTTGTGCTAGTATCGGATTCTATCTGTGGCAAATGTAAGAGGGGGTACATAAAACGCTAAAAATCATCTAAAATACGTCTTATTGAGTAAATGCAGTCTGTGCACGGAAATTCCGAAACTCTACTCTTTCAGTTTTTGTGGGTCTTTAGCCCGATCTTCACTACAGGGTTTTACTTCACGTCAAACAGCTGACAGTTGAGGGTAAAGTGTAGCTCAGTGACCACTTTGACTGCTGTTTATAGCATTACTTACTTGAATTCGCACATGACATTGATATAATTTGGACATCAATACTGATTATGACTTCTTATAACGACTCGTTGACGGAAATTTGCACCTTGTTTGGAAATAAATGACAAGTGTTTACCTTTTACGAAGGCACTGGAGAGCAACACGGTAATTGTGGGCCATCATGACAGGCCCTGAACTTCACTGACAGTAAACTGTCAGTGAAATGTTCATGCTTTATTAAGTAGTTGTCCTGTGCTGGCTATACAACCTTTCACTTACAAGCTTTTCCCAACGTTTTTCGCTTTATTAGATGCCATGTCAATGTGGTTTTCACAGATAGTGTAAGACACAAGCACAGAATGATAGAGTCTGGGCTGCACAGATAGAGTCCGCTCTGCACAGATAGAGTCCGATACGGCTATGCACCATATTTGGAAACATTGCCCACATGATCAGGTCAAAAAAGCTGTTTCAATGACGCGAGATGACACAGATTGATAACAAGTTTGAATCAACTAATCAGGCAGATCACATGATCACACATTCGGTAAACAAGTATGTAGCATGCACCCACAATGCTCAAATCAGATAGGTCAGTATGCATGTCAGCATGTCACCTATTTGAGATATTGTTACATTATAGGTTCATGATTGCAGTTGCAGTTGCGCGCTAGACTAACCTACCCATGAAAGAGAAGCATGGTAGTTGCTTGCATTCATGACATCTAGATCAAACTGTCATTCTCGCGAGACCTGACGAATCCTCATTTTGATACTCCGCGCTTTGAGCTGCAACTTGGGATACACGCAGTCTGATCAGAGCATTTGCTAGTCGCTTTAATATTCTATGACTGTTAAGCTACTTGGAGTTTCTATACTTTACGGGAAGCTGCACAAGCTCGTTGAGTCTGCACATTTCAAAATGCAACATAGTTGGAAATCACATGACGCGGCTCAAACATGTACTTTCTACATGTATGTAGATCTATACATTTTTAAATAAGGACCTTAACAAACAAAAAGAAGGTAAATTGGCATACCAAACTAAACTACATAATATTTCAATGCCACACCATGGGCCATGAGTAAACTTGTCTTTGGGGTTTAAGAATCCTATAAAATTCAAACTGGCATACTAGGCTACAGAGACCAGTTCAAAACTTTAGAAAAAGAGCTGGTGCAGATGGACAGGCAGATCTTTCCCTTAGTTTAAGGCCCTGCTGTTTTACTCGGTTATTTAAGCAGGAAAAAACCCAGGCAAATCAATAGCACTGCAGGGACGAATCGTAGGTCAATATAGGCATATAAGCCCCGCTATGTCCCTGGTATCCCTGGTACCAAAGGTGCGGGGCATACAAATGACTGGTGCATAAGTACTGGCCAGGTGCATGAACCAACTGAGCTACCTGGGATGTTTTCTATGAAACGAACAATTAGAGACAGTTTGGCTTTTGGGCGTCAATATCAGAATAAATCCTGTTTTAAAAGAAGAACAACGCTGTGTACGGTTTTGTCTGAATACATTTTAGTTGTGAGGTAGGAAAGTTGTTTATCCCATGACATAAACAATTATGCGCTTTTTCACCCTCCATATAACACCCTTGTTCAAAGATTTGACTGATATCATAAAAAAAACACTCAGAAAATTTGCGCCGCGATATGTGATTTCCAATAATGTGGCACATTGCCATGAATAGACTCAGACACACCTGTGCAGCCTCTTTTAAAGTTTAGAAACTACAAATGATGTTTGTTAAGAAGCTTAATACTCATAGAATATTCAAGTGACTAGCAAAGGCTCTGATCAGACTGTGCATGTGCGCAGGCTGGTCTGAGCCATTGATGGTCGGACATACCTCATTGTTGGAAATCTCATGTAGCCACTCAAATTTTGTCTAGCCGAGATCTTAGTAACCATTGAAATTCAGCAACATAGTAGATATGGATGTGAAGGTTTGCAATAAGATTTTGAAATTCAAAATGCCGGACTCTGAGACTGGCTCATGGGCGTGCCCAAAATATCAAATTATATAACTGTGTAGTCTGATCAGGTTTTGAAAATTTCTTGCCGGAATATTATCAGATCATTAAACAGATTGGATCCAGATCTAGCCCGACATAATGTGGTGCTTGATCTGGGTCTAATATGTTTGTAATGGGCATTAACAGACGACACTAGTGGGCAAAGAGTTTAGTGTAAATGGTGTGGATGGTTACCAACAAATCGCCATTGTATAAGCGATGCCCCCAGGAAGGTACCTGTTCCCTTTATATAAATTATCTAGTTCCTCTGTTCCCCGAAAATTAAATTTCTTATTTTCCCTGTTCCCAATATTGTCTTTGTTCCATGTTTTCCTCAAAATTAGGCTGTTGTTCCCCTAAAATAAATGCCTATTTCCCCTGTTCCCCACGTTTATGTGAAGGCCTTCTTAGTTTTATATGACAGGTATAATCTGACCATTGTCTTGGATTAATGGAAAACTCCCAGACAAAAATACACTAAGAAGTTATTAGTGGACGACACTAATAAAGATGGAAATTTGCAAACGATTGCTAATTGTATCCACAGAGTATTATGTCCACGTTGTAAAAACGTCAGAGGGGTTATGTCCAGCTATCTAAATTGAGCAAGCGGGGGGGGGGGGTACATTTGTCTCTCTCATCCTCTCTCTCTCCACTTTGTCAACAACTAACTTCCTTTGCAAACCAGTTTTGATCAAGATCTGGCCCTGATGTAATACATTTTTTCATACTCAACTCAACTGAGCACAAAATTTCAACTGCTCATAAAACTAAAATACCGAAAAAAGAAGTCTCTTGCTTTAAGTATCTCAGATGTTGTATTTATCATGCTAATGATTGTTAAAATGCCAACATGTTTTCGCATTTTAACATTTATGAGCAGGATAAATTTCGTGCTCAGCAGAGTATAGCATGGAAAAAGCTTTATCATGGATGGAGCATTGGCTGGTGTCGTTTAGCTGGGTATTTCATTATATCTCAAAGAAAAGATAAGTGCCTATTGCATGCAGTGCGTGGTTTTGTGCTCGCTGTGGCGCTTTCGTATTTAACATCTGAGAGATATCCTAAAATTCATATTTTGATACTAGTAACATGTGAACGACAAAAGCTCAGACGAGCCTGTGCAAAGGCACATTTTCAATAAAGCATTTAAAAATACTGCTCACTGTGACACACACAAATTTGGAACGCAGATGAGGGCCTGGGTCATACGTTGTCTTCTTCAGAAGCTGCCTGATCTGGGTCTTCCCTGTTTATCTAGACCTTTTGGCAGGCAAGTAGAACATTTGCCACAGTGTACTTTGTTAACCTTAGCACACCTGTAACCATTCAGCTCTAATGTTTGACCAGCATTTTTTGCCCTGATGCCATGCTATGACACGAATGTACATAAGCACTTTTGGCTGCAGATATTACTAATTAATTCAAGCGAAAATCGTAGCAGAACCATAGAAAATTGTCGTAAATCATCAAATACACTCAAGTAGAGTGGCGTAAAGGCACCACAATGCAATCTGACTGTAACCTATACACCCCACTTCAGAAAAGAGTTAAAAAACCGGTATTTTATCGTTCAACTTACCATTATTCGATTTCTATCTGTTGTGTACGAGATCAAATTATTGTCATTCAGTTTGGCTTTGAAATTTAGCCCAATTTATCCTTAATTCTACGAAAATAAGTGATGCAACATGGGAAGTCGTAGATGGTCTCACTTTGTAATAGTTTGCCTTAAACCATCTTAAAACCAAATATCTGACCTTCTTTTGTGAAATGTTTGCTCTTTTTCATGCCGAATATCAATCCTGGTGCAGAAAAACATATTTTAACATGGCCACCAACACATATCGCAACGTCGCCAAGACTCTTCTTGAGGCCCCCAATACTAATTCATATGGGCACCTCAACGTGTTATCGTATTGAAACAAGCTCTCTATTGACCCTGTTAACCGGGTGTGGGCCTTGCCACGAGAAAACCTGTCTTCAGGGCTTTAGAAAAGCTCATTATCAAACCATCATGTTCTGCTACAGAGACTCGCTAGAAGATTGAAACTTCGTCTGTAGAAAGTTTAGATATGATACTTTCCATAAAAGTGAATAATAAAGGCGCTGGTCAGACTGCGCGGATGCGCAGGCCGGTCTGCGCCTTTGTTGTTCGCAAACCACAGAAGATAGGTTTTCTCGCGTCGAGGCCCAAATATTATATATGAGGGTATGGAAAAAACTTCATTTAAGATTAAAAATAATAAAGAAGTCTGTGATAAATTTCATAAGCAACAAACAAACCTCACCAAGGCACATCAATGCAATTAACATTCTATTAAAACGCAAAATAGGAAATAAAATCAACGGATTGCAATTAACTGAATTAGTTCCAGTGAAACTCCAAGTAAGAAAGACGGCAAAGATCAGGAAACGATACAATCAAGTACCACACCTGATCCAGGATACCACATGGGAAAGTAACAAAGATACAATAAACATCACCAACAAGATCAAAGAGGTCAGCCCTTTCCAAACAGGTGACCACAAGGCAGCAATGAATAGATGGGGGAATAGATGGGTGTTCAAATTTCCCATGGATACCGTTACTTTCCCTGCCTGTCAGGTTCACCATATTCACAATGAGCTGTCCCCGTTTTTGATGATTTCTTCCGACTTATAACGATGCATATGATCTGACTGTGCGGATGCCCATTCTGATTAGTCTTTACTTTACGCTCAGTGTCTACATCGGTTGCTTATGTCCATTTTTTTTAATAATTGGTTTCTCTGGACATAAATTGAATTTTGTAATATGTCTTTCAATCTTTCTTTATGCGGACAGTAAAGTCACTGATGATTTCTTTCTGTGTACAGCGAGGACTTTGATCTGACTGTGTGATATTTTGTTTTACCATATATGAGAGTTGCAGCCATTTTGGTCAAATGACATAAACAATCTAATGAATAATACATCAAACAGCCCAGTGATTTCTGAGAAAAAGATGTTTAGATATATACGTATGTGGCAGTCCAAATGCGTGGCCTTGGATAAAATGTCACAGGTTATCTTGACATTTGGTACTTAAATAAAACCATTGTCTCATTAGGTTAAACATTTCTCGCAAGTATTATGATTTCGGCTTAAACAGTTATTGAAAAATGAACATTTCAAGATTTTTCCCATATAATTAAATGCTTTAGGAATCAAATTTGACCTTGCCATAAAGTAGGTCAAGGTCAACCTAGATTCATCATTTGTGCAAACCTCATCATTTGTGCAAACCTGGTCCACATCTCCAATGCTACATACCAAGTCCCAAGGTCATTGGCCTTTTGGTTCCAGAGAAGAAGATATTTAAAGGGTTTTACAATATCTGGGCGTGGTGGCCATCTTGGTCATGTGACCAGGACAATTTGTATAATTTTTGACTAACCTGTCATAACTAGTCTTCAAATGAAATTTGGAGTTCAATTGGCCTATTTTTTCTGAAAAAACAACAACAACAACAACTATGTTTTAATACGTTGAAGGGACTCAAATATGAGGGACCATGGCTGAAAGGTTAGCCTTGATCTTTGAAGCTTATTTATAGCCATTGTCTCATTAGTTTTAACATATCAAGTAAGAATAATGACTTTGGCTTTAACCGTATTCAAAAAATCAACTTTCCAAAATATTTCCCATTTAAATTCATTATGAAGCAGTTCATTAAAAATTATTTCCCATTATAAAAAGATTGGCTATAACATTTATGTAATGCAACAGACTGCATGCTTGGTAGTTAACCCAATCACGGTTGGCAACTTTGCTTTCCTCTTTAATTGCACGCCGGTGGGTCGGACTTCAGACTCTTTGATGGTTCTGACTTAAAGACTTATCTATTTATGAGATGGTAGTGGCCTGATGCTTTGGCTGTTTGTCGGGCCCACCGGGGTTTACCTGTTGGATTTTTTTGCTCCAGAATTCAGTTTTATTCACTGTTGAGTCCTTATCTTTGCTTTATCTCCTTGTTATATCTTGATTTATATGTTTTAGGAGATGATGCATGGATAAGTTAGGGGTCTTTCATGCAAACCAAATAACTATGTGTCTTGAGCCACATCTGCATTAAGGGTGAGGTTGGCACCGTTAAACCGGTTTAAGCCCTCCAGTAAAATATTTTACTGACCGTTCCAAGGCGGTACTTCTTTTGTGGATCTTTTATGTTTTTGTTATGTCTTGTGTTTGCTGTCTTTGTATGCGTCTGTTTATATGTGCTTTGTGGTCACCTGCTGGGAAAGGGCTGACCTCTTGGCTCTCGTTTGTGGTGTCTAACTGTGAGTTTGTCACTTTCCCATTGGTATACTGGGTCAGGTGTGGTACTTGATTGTATCGATTCCTGATCTTTGCACCCTTACTTACCTTGAACAAACTTTTGGACAGTATATTTATAAGATTTGGCTCGAAATCATATAGACAAATTGTAGGTTTTCCAATGGGTACTAATAGTGCTCCTCTTGTCGCAGTTTGTTTTTGTTTTGTTATGAGAGAGACTTCATGTTGTCTCTGTCAGACAATAATCAAACTGATATTATTGAGGTTTTTTTACTCCACTTCCAGATATTTAGATGACTAAGTTAATATTGATAATCCTTATTTTGAACAAATGGTACGTCAGATATATCCCACTGAACTTCAGACAAATAAGGCGAATTCTTCTGATACTGAAGCTCCGTTTTTGGACTTGAACTTTCAATATTAAATGGCATAGTTTCTTCTAAAATTTATGATAAACAGGATGATTTTAATTTTGAAATAGTAAATTTCCGATGTTCCTCGATCCCCTTCCTATGGTGTATACATTTCCAAGCTTATTCGTTTTGCAAAAGTGGGTTCTAATGTTGATGCCTTCAACAACAGAAACTTATTTTTAAATGCTAAGTTATTAAAACAAGGTTATAGATATCATGAAATTCGAAAAGCATTTTCTAAATTCTACCACAGACACTCAGACTTAATTGTTAAATACAACATTGGGTTAAAAACTCTTCTGCAACAAGGCATATCAGAACCTATATTTTATGGTGATTTAGTTTATAAATTCAAACGAATTGTTGGAAAACCTAATTTTAGTGATCAATTCAAAAAAATAGTAAAATGTTATATAAAGTTTGAATATATCTTGGATGTCATGCCTGGTTTTAAACTCAATCATGGTTTATAGCTATGGTTTCCTTTTTATTTGCACGATGGTGGGTCAGTCCTCAGACTCTATGACGGCTCTGACGTAAAGCTTTAATCGGTGGGTTTGTGCCTGATGCTTATTTGTAGCTGAACCCACCATGGCTCAACTTGAGGTTTTCTTTAGCTCTGACCATCTGTGAGTCGTGAGCCAATTTCTTTGTTTCATCATAGTGTGTTAATTTGATTAAAGTGTTTCTCCATGACGATACATTGCGTTAGTTAGAAGGCTTCCATGTGAGCTGAACATTTATTGTACTTCAACAACAGCAGAATCTAGGGAGACGATTTGGTACCAGTAGAATGCAATTAAGCCCCCGGTGGCTTAGGCTGCTGTCCGTTCTAAGATGGTGATTCTGTTGTTGTTGACTTTTTGTTTATCGATACTGGATGGGGGGTCAGGTATTCACTATTCATCAAAAGTTTAGCCCATTATTCATCTCATTAAAATTTTGGGTTATTCGTTAAAATAAGACCAATTATTCATTAAAAGTAAGAAAGGTGGCAAAGAAATCTGATTATTCACTGTTCATTAGTTTTTTCTTCAGTTCATTAAAAAATAGGATTATTTATTATATTTAGGCCCTCATTATTCTCTATTCATTATTTGTTGGGATCATTATTCACTATTCATTATAAAAAGGGCCATTATTCACTAATCTTTATACCCCATCCAGACCCTCATTGTGGGTGTCTGTAATTGTTCTATGTTTTGTTGTACGTTACTTTATGTCCATTCTGGTTTTGCAATCATCTTGATGGGGAAGAGAGAGCTGGTTGCTTTACTTAGTTTGTCTTCCTGGTGTCTCGTGATCGTTGTGTGGCTCTTCCTCTCGGTACCATGGATCTGTCTGCGGTTTGCGATTGTGGTATTTCCTGATCATATTCACTATTTTTGGTAGGCCCAACACCCAATGCTACATACCAAGTCCCAAGGTCACAGACCTTCTGATTCTAGAGAATAAGATTTTAAAGGGGTTTATCATATATGGGCGCAGCGGTCATCTTGGTCATTTGACCAAAATATTTTATTTGAATTTTGGCTAACTTATCATAAGGCGTCTTCATATGAAATTTGAGTTCAAATGGGACAATGGTTTGTGAGAAAACTATGTTTAAATATATTGATGGGATACCATTATAAGCGACCTTGGCTAAAAGGTCAAAGGTCAACCTTTCTTTCTCTTTCTCTTTATACTGTCATACGTCCTCGCGGACATTCTATGAAGGTTGGCGCAGTGTCTGTTAGTACAAGACAGTAAAAATGGAAGAATTATAGTACAGAGGTTTAAAAGCATAAAAGTTAAGGATAAAAACAGATGATAGGTTATGATAGAAAAGAGTTAACTAAAATCATTTAAAACAAGCATTTTGGGGATCTATGGGCGTGATTGTTGCAGCTTACAGACAGCTGCTTTGAAAGCATCAAGGCTTAGCAAGCATGCAACAGACTCAAAGAGGGAATAGTAATTTCATACCGAGTTTTCCCGATATGTTCCGATTACCTCCGAGCTTTCCCGATTAGAAAAATATCTAGCCAATCAAAAAAACTTCCCAACAACGTGACGTATATTTGAATAAGCATTGCAGATACCCAATGCCGACAAGTGAAAACGTGAAAATTTATGCAGTTTTCGGTTATATTAGGAATTTCTATCAATAGATTGACTTGATAGCTCGATGCCACATTACCAATGATGTTTTGACAACATTTTGAGTCATTCTTCAAATTGTGAAATGTTTACATAAACACCGACTCAGTCAGTAACACCGGTGTTGTGACGTACTAAATACTGACGTCATCAGCCTGTAAACAACCACGGGTGCTGTTTGAAAAACATAAAATTGGTTTTCGAGGTAGCAATCAACATACAAAGCGGCTCTAAGTGGCCCCTTACAACTAATCCTCACTTCGTATGCAATATATACAAGCCTGTTTGCTTACAAAGCAGAATTTCTTTTGTTGTTTTGATGCTGGCCTCGAGCACATGGCTGCTCGGTCTTGTGGTAACGGAACAAATGTTGATTGGCTGAGAAAGTCATGTGATATAAGTACATGTGATTTGAGTCCCATAGAAATCCGGAAAAGTACCGAGGGCCTATGAAATCAGCTATTCCATTGAACAATTGCTTTACCTTTGAAATTTATTCATTGGGTTTAACCTTTCAAGTAAGAATAATGACTTTGGCTTTAACAGTATTAAAAAATCAACTTTTCAAAATATTTCCCATTTAAATGCATTAGGAAACAAATTTGACCTTGACGTTAAGCAGGTCAAGGTCAACCTAGGATCATTATTTGAACAAATTTGGTAGGCCTAACACCCACAATTCAACATACCAAGTCCCAAGGTCATCGGCCTTCTGGTTCTGGAGAAGAAGATTTTAAAGGGATTTTATCATATAAGAGCGTGGCGGCCATCTTGGTCATGTGACCAGGACCATTTGACAATGCTTTCGTTCCCGCGTCTTAAGAAGTCTCTTTTGTGGATCTTTTATTTTCTTGTGTTTGTTATGCCTTTGTACACGTCTGTTTATTTGTGCCTTGTGGTCATCTGCTGGGAAAGGGCTGACCTCTTGGCTCTCGTTTGTGGTGTCTAACTGTGAGTTTGTCACTTTCCCATTGGTATCCCAGGTCAGGTGTAGCACTTGATTGTATCAATTCCTGATCTTTGTACCCTTTCTTACTTTCCATATGAAATTCGAGTTTAATTGGCCGAGTGATTTCAGAGGAGAGGATAACTATTAGCTCAACCATGAGCCTTCGGCTCAGGTGAGCTAAAATAATGGAGATCATTTAAGTCACAAAAAGTTTGACCTGTTCTTTCTTTCAATTGTTGAAATAATGGCACATTGTTTTTGATTGATGTTAGCCAGTTATGAAAAAATCACTGTCCCAGCGTGTGCGTATTGTGCGCTTTTCAATACTTGACGTACTTTCAGTTAAGTTAAGTTAACTTTCTGTTAAGTTATTCTGCAATTCATGATGGAAAACGAAAATTACTTAGTACACATGGTAGCCTTAAGTCTGCCAAGTAATGGCAATACGCAGCATTTTTTTGAAGGTGTCGTTTTGGGGCTAAAATCTTTGAGACAATACACTATAATACGGTTATGTGACTTATTTTGATCAGTATATTAAAAGTCCCTGACCAGGCTCAGCCAGTCAGTGCTGTATAAAACTGCTGCCACATACATGTACCTTTCTTTCTTGTCATACTGGCACAATCAACTTTGATCATTACGCCAGGGAGAGCAAATTTGGATTTTGAAGAAAAAAAAAAAAAGAAACAAGAACAAAACAAAAGGAACAAGAAAAATATTTCGGCTGTGTTTTTTAGGTAAATGAGGAGCGCCCTAAACTCCTCAGTAGTCTGGGAATTGACCACCGAAGGAGAAAGACTATTCCACTGTGGAATAGTACAGGGGAAAAAAGTTCTTCAGGGCATCACTGTATGTCTGGTATCTACAATATTGGGCACTGTGTGATGACCTGGTAGATTTCAAACTGTGAGCAGGGGCCAGGTACTTGTCTTTTTCTATAGAACAGCACCAGAATGTATCTTATGAAAGAGAAGCAGGGAGGACCGATCCCTACGGGCCTCAAGCTATGGCCACTCAAGCTCGTCAAGCATCTCGCCGACACTACTTGTGTTTCGCCATCTCCTGCAGGACCAACGGGCTGCTGTCCTCTGAACTTTCTCTACCTGATTAATCTGAAGTTTTGAGTAAGGGCTCCAAATGGGTGCTGCATACTCTAGTTTAGGCCGAACAAAAGTTTTGTATGCAACTTCCTTAGTACTCCTAGGTGCAAAAGCCAAATTCCTGCGAAGGAAACCAAGTGTCTTAGTTGCTTTGGAAGAAATTTCTGAAATGTGTTGACCCCAGTCCATATTATCAGAGATGGTTATGCCAAGATATTTTGCTGACTGAACGTTTTCCAAAGCTTGGTTGTGAAGGGAGTTATCAAAGAGAATCTGTTTGTGATGCTGATGCCGAGTCTGTCTCATAGAGTGACATTTGGCCACATTGAACTTCATTTGCCAATCGGCTTCCCATTGTCCTAAGCTAGTGAGGTCTTCCTGTAGGATAAAACAGTCCTGAATCGAATATATGTTCCTATACAGAACACAGTCGTCCGCAAGCAGGCGAACAGAAGACCTGATGTTATCCAGCAGGTCGTTTATGAAAATAAGGAACAGGATCGATCCTAAAACTGATCCTTGGGGTACACCGGATAACACTGGGACTGGATCTGAGGCTTGACCATCTAATACTACTTGTTGAGTGCGCCCAGAGAGCCATGAGATGATCCACTTGATGGTGGATCCTCCTATCCCATAATAGTCCAGTTTGTGTAATAGCCTCCTGTGTGGTACCTTATCAAAGGCCTTTGCGAAATCCATTATGATCAAATCTGTCTGCTTGTGTCCACGATTCACAGCCCCATCCAGGACTCAGGGCCGTCGCCGCATATTTAAAAGTGGTCCGGCGGAGGAAATCATCGAGTGCCGACGAGAGGGGGAGAGCACGAGAGGTGGGAATCCCCCTGTCGTGAACGGGGTTAGGGGGTCTCCCCCTCCCCCCCAGAAAATTTTGAATTTTTAGTGCTTCTATGTGCGTTTCTAATGTGTTTTATGCGTTTGGGCCCTGATTTCATTGACGATTTTTGGCTAAAAAAGATATTTCTTGGCGCGTGAGAAAACCGAATGCTAAACAAAATCGTTTTCAGATGGTCACGATTTTTTTCTTCAGCATATTTATTAGATATTATGTCACCTATGTTCCCGCAGGTTTTGGCAAAGTACTTTTAGCACTGATCCTTGCTTGTCATGGGCGGATCCAGAGGGGGACAGGGGGTCCCGACCCCCTGAAAAATCAAAAATTAGGGTTTCTAAGCAATACTGGTCCAGATCTCCTGAAAATCCCAAAGCTACCAAGCCAGCATTCAATGTTGGGCCATTATCGGCCCGCCAGCCTCTGGAATAACTTTCTGGATCCGCGCATGGTTGTACTTCAAAAGTTGTTTTTTCGAAAAGATATACATAAGCGTCTTTTCAATTAGTACACCCGTTACTTTTAGGGTGCAGAAGGCTTCATCTAGATTTTTGCTGCACAACTTTCCTTGATGAGTTCCCTTGTCGATAGGCATAACGTGGGATCTTTGGCTTCATCGTAATGAAGCCAGGGCCTACTGTCGAACTACGACGGCTAAACCCTTCTCTGTTCATGCTTCTTAAAGTCGAATGAACGTTGGGGTAACCGAAAAGTCTTGGGCTGAATTGGAACAGGCTGAACTTGTATATCCGTAACGGAATGAATTGTAACAACACATGCCCACGATGCTCGTAACGTTTAAACATACTTACTCGCTCGACATTTTATTTAGAAGAAGAAAAAATGTCAATTTGAGGGAAATGAAACTGGCGCATAGAAATTATCTGGGCCTCAATGCGAGAAGACCTGTCTTCGGGGTTTACGACCATGCAAGACTCAAACCAACCTGCTCAGTTACAGAGAGTACACGTAGCTAGACAGCTGAAATTTTGCATGTAGCAAGTTTATCAATTATACTTTCAATATAGGGCGAACAACAAGGCACTGATCAGACTGCGCGGATTTGTAGGCTGGTCTGCGCCTTTAATCTTCGAATACAACTACGTCAGGTTTTTTCTCGACACGGCCCATAAGTATGATAATTGCATTGTTTTTCAATGTTTTCACACCTTGGCTAGGTGGTCTATAGATGACACGCGCAACGAGCGTTATTGATGATTGCATTAAATTGAAAATCAGAGGTAAGCACAAAGAAAAATGAGCCAATACGAGAAAAAAGGGACACGGCGGAAAACATACTCGTCCAAAAAAGTGGTCCGGCGCTCGCCGTCCTGCCGGACCGGCGACGACGGCCTTGCAGGTTGCTGATGATATCGTGCACAAACTGGACCAACTGGGTATCGCAGGACCTCTTACTTCGGAAACCATATGCTGACAGTCAGCAAGTATGCTATCTAAGGCTAAGTGCTTGTTGTACCTGAAACCAAGTTGGCAACAGCATGGTAGCTACGTAGTACCATTTTTTCCCTACACCTTTGGTATAGTGCGGCCCGGATTCGAACCCATGACGTCCCTGCTCCAAAAGTGGATGCTCTACCAACTAATCTGTTTACTACTTCTACATCTACATCGTTACACTAAGCTGTCATAGTTGACATTTCTTTAGTGGTGCGCAAGAGAGAAATTGAAAGAGAAAAATAGTAAAACTATCACTGCTGGGGAGTTTAAATGCTTGGACGTTCCGAAACAGTATTTTTTATTAATCGAACGCGCCCATTCGACCAGAGCTGCTCAAAAAAGTAATCTAACAGCGTTTTCTCTTCAAATCATAAGAAATCTTGCCTATCACCACTTACCAGATAATCCTACTTGTCACTCTTACATATGAGTCAGTACTGTCACCGAGATTAAGGGCGCAATGCGATTCACAAACTGGAAATGGTTCAAAGACGTGCGGCACGATTTGTTACCAAAAGATTCCATAACACCAGCTCTGTCACAGACATGTTAGACCACCTTCAATGGGAAACTCTTGAGGCCAGAAGGTGCAAGCTACAGCTTACTATGCTCTACAAGATAGTAAACAACATTGTAGACATCGACAAGGACTTGTACCTTACACCGGCAACAACAAGGACAAGAGCAAGCCACTCAAAGAAGTACAGGCAGATCTCCACCACACGTGATTGCTTCAAATACAGCTTTTTCCCAAGATCTATCCCCATCTGGAACAAACTCCCAGCATCTACTGCTGAGGCCCCTGACTTGGTACTCTTCAAGCAGGGGCTATCTAACCTCACTTTCTAAACATTAGTAGGGCCCCAGTTGCTAAGTAGCTATGAGGAAGGATGGGGCTGTGCCGGTGGGCCTGGTGCCCTTAGCCCCCAGGGTAGCCGGATTGGTCTATTCAGAGTGGTGAAAATGCAACTGGAAAAACTTTATTCCTTCTCCCTTTCCTATCATATTTTTATTATTTTTCATTTGTCCTAATTTAAGCTTATTTATTATTTTCTGTACTCCTTCATTATTCTGTACATAACTTCTTCCTGCCTATATTCAATCTTTCTTTTCTTTCTTGGTCACCCGACACATAATGGTCAAGTCTGACAGAGTGTCGTAACACATAGATGTAGATGTAGACATAATCGAAACGGGTGGTTTCAGCCTAAAAGCAGTTCGGTCCTTAGTCGTTTCGGCCTAGCACTCGGGGAAACTGGTCGTCGCCCCTGATTCAACTCGTCCCCCGGGTCAACCCCCGTTCCAATTTGCATGGGAGATGTTAATACATCGACAGATATTATCAACTTGCTGCATGTAGTCATTTTTAACCTGATTTTCATCTTCACTATTTAAACCGGATGCAAGTCAAAACGTCCCCTAGTCAAAACGCCCCCTAGTCAAAACGTCCCCGAATTGGTCAAAACGTCCCCAAACACGAAAAAAGATTGGTCAAACGTCCCCATAAAACGTCCCCATTTTTCAAAGGAGATTTTTCGAAGAAATATGGGATTCCAACAAAGAAAAAGCTTGTTTTAGTGTCTGGTACTAATGTATGAAAGTTTGAAATGATGTTTTGATAGGGTATTTTATGATCATGCTGCTATCGATCAACGTTAAAGCATAATAGTTTTTCGCGTGTTTTGATGTCCGCTTTTCTTATTCTTTTTCAAAATGACACTTTTAAAGGACTGTTTCGGGAATACCATCATAATGTCTAGATAATTCGTTATGTCAGGTCTGATCTGGGTTTTTATAAGTCCCTTGCAAATGTTATCAGCATAAGACACCAGCATGCAAAGAGTTAATACAATACACCGACTTTGGATCCGTATGACCGATATTTAATAAAGTGCAAGAGCAATTAGTCACGGTAGACCCAACATCATTAGGACGACGTGAACTGACATAACAACACAAGTATATCATGTTTATAAACATACTTATTTTACTTTAAATTTCACTTTTTTATCAGATACACATTTATATACTCATGACAGGAGGGGCATGTTGCGAGAAACCCTGACTTAGTTGCATGCGAACAACAAAGGCACAGACCAGGCTGTGCTTTCATACAGTCTGATCCTCGATGTTGTTATTCACTCAATACAAAGTATACAATATCCAAAGATCATAAAAAAGTGTAGGAAGGTCCAGCCCAAACTGCGCACCCGTGCAGCCTGAAAGGTGCGGTTATTAATCACTTTATGACAAGAGTAACAAATAAATTGTTCTACACAGAAAATGTTCTTTTGCATTTAGGGTGCTTGTTTCATTGAAAATGTTTAAAATTTTGATGGTAGGTATCTATGTAGTGTGCAGACGAGTAGCGTCGTGCGGGCACTTTACATGTGACTCATTACAGCATTATAGTTTGTACATATGGATCATCGCGGGCATACTGAGGTCGTGTCACTTGGTGATCTTCGAGGAAGGGATGCGATTTCCACTTTAAATTTGTTTAAATACATCTTTATCGAACATGACACTGTAAAATTTAGCCCCCACATATAAGAACCTAATTTAACGTTTTCCTTTTTCTTATCAAACAAATGTATTAATAAAATTGACGGTTTACCAGGTAATTGTATTCTGATATAATGTACTGTGTAGATTCATACAAGATACTACACCGAAAATCCGTGTATACGGACAGAAAGACACATATGCATGCGTACGTACATAAGTAATAAATAACGGTTTATAGACTTTTATCCATCGATAAGTAAATACATGCCTCCCCCATCCAACGTATGGACTGACGACTGCAATATAACACTGATGCACAACAAAACAATACAAAACAGATACAAAATATTTTCTTGCATGCGATATGTGTATACATCCGATGTATGGAAGTTTCTTAATTAAGTTTCTCAATTAAGGAGTCACTGTCATTATTTCTGAGTTGCAGGATTTTCGACGTCTTTATCAAACAGTTCAATTTTACATGTATTAGACACCTGTTTTAATAGAGTTAATCACCTATTATCAATTTCGATATTTATCCAAAAGCAAATTTTACGCTTGTTGGAAATGAGATTTATATTCTGCGTATTCCTAGATTTAGATTTAAACTTTATGCATATGTTTGCTCAAATTAATTAACTTCTCCAAATATCCCAGATTTTGCCTAAAATTTCATAAAGTATAGAATAAAAAATCATCTTGGGGACGTTTTGACCAACATTTTTTACCATGGGGACGTTTTGACCAAATTTTGGGGACGTTTTGACCAATTCAGGGACGTTTTGACTAGGGGACGTTTTGACTTGGGGACGTTTTGACTGTAATCCTTTAAACCTATGGGTGGTTTTCAAAAAAAAAAATGCAGCACTTTACATTTTCAGACATTTACTGAATAGCATTAGACTAGCCAGCAATTTGCAATGTTCAAATTATTGGTTGCCATTTGACCAAAATAACTTGAAAATTTCATAGAAATTGGTTGAGTGGAAGCCAAGATATGATTGAAAATGTCCCGAGTGCGACGTATTTAGTGTGACATTTCACTTCACATAATTTTTTTAACTGTTAAACTTGAAAACATTACAAACAACAACAACAATTCAACAGTGTAGTCATATTTTATCACACATCTCCATTTATTCTCTGATGCTTTGGAGTCTTGCATGCATTCTCGCAGTCTGATATCCCAAATCAAAAGTGATCATCCTAGTGAATAAAGAGTCACTGAAAATCGGAAGTGTAAAGCTTTTTGAGCGTATTGCATGCCAACCTATCATCACCTTCTAAGGTTTACAAATCTGTTTTAAAGTTTAACATGTTAAGATAGATTAACACAGGTCATGAACCCACCTAAATATAATTTTACAGAAGTTTTTATTATGGCACCCATGTTTGTCCCGAGTGCGACATTTTGACTTTAGGGCTGCATGATTTGCATATACCCTGCATTTGCTTTTCAATTTATTTCTTTTATCAGACAAATGAGCCCACAGAAGATGAACAGTGACAGTAAAATGAATGAAATGTGACATTCGCATTTCATACCAGCCAAAATATGATGTCCTGAGTGTGACAAAATTTTTCTCTAGCTTTAGCAACTCTGTTATATTCATTTAGGTAGAAAGCAATCATTATCTATGTTTTGTTATGTAAATCCATGGATAGAGCTGTAGTCTCCATACTATTAAGCCGAAATAAGTAACTTCAGTACTTAAAACTGGCAAAATAAAGCTTTTTGGGGGCTTATTGTGTGAATAATGTTAATTTTCTTCAACATAACAGACTGATAGGGACTATTTGCCTCTGTATCATATACCTTGTAGGTCCAACTACTTACATTGTTGATCATGGAAAAATCATGGAATTGTGTTTTTGAATATCTTTGGGAACCCTGATTTATGCCTAATGGAATTTCCCACTCTTATCAATTTCCGTTTTAAGGGTTGTTGGATGGTATTTTTCATTTTTGTTCAAATTTTAATAGAACATACTGTGAGCAAATAGTGGAGACCCTGATCAGATGTCTTATCTGGATCTGCACTTTTTGCCTGTGTCCCACTAAAAGGACTCTAGACGTACATAGGTAAATAGAAGGTTTTCATAGAATAGAAAATCACCATCTAATAATTAAGATATTTTGCCCTCTTGTAACAAATCGTGAATTTGGAACTGCAGGACCATAGACTCAAATGATGCCTCCAAAGAACACGACAGCTATATTGTCAAGGCTCCGGAGTTTGATGAAGAACAAAGCCTATGTTCCAGAGCCACTTCATGCTTACATTGTACCATCTGGGGATGCACACCAGGTAATAGCACTATATCCCTGGTATACATACAGTAAAACTTGTGTAAAACGGCCACTCAAAAATAGACCAAACAAACATCTTTATGACAAATGGTAGCTTAATGAAGGTCAAAATGTCTGCAGAACGCTCCCCTTGGATCATTCTGCAATACTTTTGTCCTGCATTAAGCGATAATTAGTCTTGAAATCCAATTTGTGGTCTTTTTGAGAGTGACCATTTTACACAGGTTTTACTGTATTATCATATTTACTTCAGACTCATAATAACTACTGGTGTCTGGGGAGTGCATTAGAAAGTCTATGTTGAACGCACACCAGGGCAGGTAACAGCACTTTATCACTGGATACCTATCATTTTTACCCTAAGTGTTTGGACAAAATCACTGGGGTCTGGGGAGTGAATCATGAATGCAGGTAACGGCATACCATTTCACTCATTTCTGTACCATATTTATTTACCATACATCTGGTAATTTTTCATGCTTTTTTGTCATCTGCCGACTTTTCAAAGTTAAATTAAAAAAAATCTTTCAGGAACACTATAAGAATGTCAGATGGTTTGAATCCAGATCATGGCGTATGTTCTGTCTGTCCTGATCTGGTTCCAAACTGCTTGCAAAGTTTTCAGCAGACAACAAGAGTTGCCACTTGCAAGGAAAGCAATAGGGAAAGTACATGTTTCAATATTAATTGTCGTGTTAGTCTTTGAGGGCCAACATTATTAATCTTTGCTTATCTTGGGACTATTAATAACCCTGGCTGTGCAAACCTTGCTCTTTTTAAGAATTTTAAAACTTATCCTGCCAATACATGGGAAAAGACTAACAGGGGCCCAGTAGCCCAGTGCCCCTAAATTTTGGGCTGGGCCCCTAAAACTTAATGTTTAGGGGCCCAGCTTGCCACTGAAAAAATGTAGTATGTAAAGGTTTGATGTGTTATCAAATCCGACACTAGCTGTTGGACGTTATAATTATTCACCATATTAACATTATTTGGAATTAGCTGAATGAAGATTTGTATACGACGTATACAAATCTTCATTCAGCTAATTCCAAATACTGTTTATATGGTAAATAATTAGAGGAATACAGATTTTCTCTGAGGGTCTCTGACTTTAAGTATGAGTAAAGCAAATGCTTGGCAATGCCGCAACGGTATTGAAATGGATTTCATTTTCTGCCGAATCTTGGGCCCCTTAGTTTTGGGCTGGGCCCCCAATAATTTTGTTTTATAGGGGGCCCAACTTGCTCCTTGTGAAAAACGGTTAGCTTGTATCCCTGCAATATTCTTTCATCCTGAAAATGTCATCTGCTTTAATATTAATGTAAATTCGGAAATTTTAGTGAGTGTTTTATTTTCACGAAAATTCGCATATGTGAAGTTTTGTGAAAATAAAACCCCCACAAAATGGCGAGATCACACTGTCGTTTACTGATATAGGTAAACCATGCCCTAGATGCGAATTTTTAACATCCCAAATATGTCTTTTAACGCTATTCACAAAAATAAAATTCTCGTGAAAATTTCCAAATTTACACTATGTCTGTTGCAGATATTCAAGTGTACTTCAGATTAATTTTTATACCCTGGAGCGACAAGGATCTTAAGAAAGCAGTCTGATCTGGGTTCATATTGTTGCAATTAAGGCTACAGGGATTTTTTTTTTCAATTTTGGGAAGGAGCCTTAGGGCCTTTCAGATTGGGAAAATTAGTGCGGAAAACCCCTAAATTGGGAAATTTGTTATAGTGCACAATTATGGCATTTCTGGTCAATTAAAAAACAAATTAGCTATTACACATACAATTGCCATTAAATTGAAGGAAAACGTCACCATGAAGCTTGTGTGTGTGGTAAATGACTGAAAGTCCCAAGATTGGGATTTTTTTCAGAATTTGGGAAAAGGTCACCTAAATTCCATTGGGAATGACACCAAAAAATCCCTCTGCTACCAAAATTAAAAAAGCAGATAAGTAAGCAAACAACAATTGTGGTGAATGGTGGGAAAAGGGCTTGTAGTCACTTTCATAATTATGGGTCAGGAGAAGTGAGAATCTCCCTAAAATTAAAAAAAATAAAAACCCTAGTTCTTATGTTTTTCATGGGGGAAGAAGATAACTATTTTCATTTGGGAATGGGGCTGATTTGAATTTGACCCCTACAGAAAGACAGATAATCCCCTTAAATTCCATATTTTAAAAGTCTATTCATTTTTCAGAGTGAGTATATAGCCCCTTGTGACGCAAGGAGACCATTTGTGAGTGGATTTGGAGGTTCAGCAGGTAAGGACATATTAATTACGCACTCTTATTTAGAGGTCTGGGGAAATTAGGCTTTGGTGACCTTGACCCAATTTTCAAGGTTATCTGTGAGCATAAACTTTAAAGTTGAAGCCAAGATCTGCTTGCATGCTGCACTCACAGGAACAAGTCACAAACCCTGAGAATAAAAAAAAAATAGGCCTATATTTACTTTTAAATAATCAATGAGACGGTTCTTTTGAGTACCCACAACATATATTTTGGTGGAGAAATAAGATAATTAATTTTCTGCTACGCACTCTTAGCTTAAGTTCTGGGTTATAAAACTTTTCATGCTCAACTTGACTGAGTATGAAATTTCCACTGCTCATTAAAATTTGAATGCTGATATTTTTTATATTTCTTGCTTTAAAACTATCCAATGTTATATTTATCATGCTAATAAATGCCAACAATTGTAGAGGGCAGTGGCTCAATGGTAGAATGCTTGACTCAAGATCGAGGGGTTGCTTGTTCGGGCCTCACCGAAGGCACTGTGCTTTGTCCTTGAGCAAGACACTTTATCCTCTGCTTAGTACTTGTTCAACCCAGGAACGATTGAAAAATTGGTGACTGGGACATAAAGAGTCTAACCAAACAATAACAAAGCCAACAACTGTTGGCATTTTAACATTTATGAGAATGATAAATTTCATGGCATGATGCTCAGTTTAGTTGAACATGAAAAGTTTTATAACCCCGGGGCCTGTTTTCTACGAAAACACAGTTGTTATTAGGTGTTACAAAGTATCTTTTTAGAGACAAAAAATCTACTCACAACTGAGAAAGTGTTGTGACAAGCAACAGTGAAAATAAATCTATATTTTCACTGTAATGTCTTACAATATGCATTGATTTTACTTCCAAGTATAAGATATACTATACATACATATTCATAGGTCTAGATAAACCAAATTTTTAAGCGTAAAATTATGAATATTTTCATACCCATCAGTTTTAACATATGTTTTCGGTGCTCAAAAGAACTGTCTCATAGGTCCAGATAAGGCAATTTTATTTGGGTAAAATTTTAATTATTTTCTTACCCAATAATTTAAACATGTATTTTGGGTGATCAAAAGAACCGTCTCATTGAGACGGTTCTTTTGAGTACCCACAACATATGTTTTGGATGAGAAATAAGAAAAATAATTTTCTGTTACACACGCTTATCTGGAGGCCTATCGTCTCATTGACACGGTTCTTTTGAGTACCCACAGCATATGTTTTGGTTGAGAAATTGAAAATCATTTTTTGATAACAGACACTTATCTGGAGGCCTATATTTTTGCAGGTACAGCTGTGATAACTGAAACAGCGGCTGCTCTATGGACAGATGGAAGGTACTTTCTGCAGGCCGGGGAACAGCTGGATTCCAACTGGACACTCATGAAAGATGGTACTATTCTTAAATCTAGTCATGCTGGATGATTTAATGACCTACACTCCCTCCCAAATAAGAATATCCCAGTTTATCATGGACTGGTAGTGTTTAGGTTAAATAACTTTTGCCAATCTCTCCTTGAGCTCAATTTCAATACATCCCTATTTTAACACTTGTTCTGCTGATTAACTCTTTGCCTCCTAGTGTCATATGCTGAAAACATTTGCAAACAGTTTGGACCCAGACCAGGATCCAAACTATTTGACACTCTGATGGTATTACTGAAAGAATTTTTCGAAAAAGTTGATTTTGAAAAAAATCAGCAGATGATAAAAAAGCATGCAAAATTACCCAGGGGGCAAAGAGTCGAATTCATCTGCTACGTGCACAGCTAAATTCCGGCCAGTCCAGTTGCATAAATGTATTAACTCTTGCATAATAGCATTGGGCACTGCCTAGATACAGACATCAGCAGTTTACTATCAGGAATTCTTGTTTTAGGTATTTTGTTGGCAAAAAAAAGCATATTTGACATTTTTTTTATTCGCATTGAACTGCCAGCTTCTCTGATTAAGCTTCAGGTAAACTATAAGAAACCAGAAATAATGTATTTTAGGTTTAGGTCTTGAATTTGTCAAGTTTAGGAATTTAGAAATTTTCAGTTTTCACCCATATTAATATAATATGAAATAGGCACACCTAATGGGCAACCAACCACTATTGATCTTGATCTGAGAGGATAGCACAGTATACGGTATTTCTTGTGAGTCGGTACTCGTGTGAGTATAAAAAGTAAGGAAGAACGCAAATGTCAGGAATTGATACAATTAGTATCACACCTGACCCAGAACACCTTATGGGAAAGTGACAAAAGAACAAGAAAACGTCACATACAGAAGCGCCTTGAGGGTCAGCTAAGACTCAGACGAGCCTGTGCAGTCTCCTTTTAAGCCTGGAAACTCAAAATGATGTTCAGTCAGTAGCATTACACTCATAGAATATTCAAGCGACTAGAAAAGGCTCTGATCAGACTGCGTGTATGCGCAGGCTGATCTGAGTCTTTGCTGGTCGTACATATCACAGTGTTAGAAATCTCATGTCGCGGCGCATTTCAAAGGCGCGACGATGCACGTGGCAGTTGGCTCAAGACGTTATCACGTCGTGACGTAACGTTATAAGAATTGTGACTTCACGTCATGGGGATCACGCAGCCACTTGCCTGAAAGAGCTATCACTACGGTTCAAGCTCCTGGTGATAGAAAAAATCCCTCAGTCTTATGGCTAAAATATGACTTCAATGACAACAAAACCTGCGTCTTATCGATTCAGATTTGCTTTTTGTATTTTTCCAATGTCAATGATGATCACAACATATTTTTCAACAGTAAGATTAGGCTCTTAGTTCGATCTAGATTGGTTCTTGTATCGACTCCGTATAGATACCGGAATTTGGCGATACCGAAAATATTTCCTATTCATATTTGAAGATTGGGCTTGAATAGAACAGAACAGAGCCTCTCTCTAGTCGTAAAGCAACCAACCCTCGTGTTGCCCCGCTTTGCGGGGCAACACTCGTTGGTTTGTTGCTATTAACCCTTAAAGCGCCAATCACAACTGCAGCAGACGACAAATTTTGAGACATCTTACCCAATTTTCGACAAAAATAAGGTATGATATTACATGAGAATCGTCTGCCAGCAGACGATTCTCATGAAATATTATGCCTTATTCGTTATTTTTGAAATAGCGGCAAAATTTTAAATTGTCGTCTGCTGCAAAATATAGGTGGCGCTTTAATATATTAATTTATTACAGGTTTACCTACTACTCCATCTCAGGGAGAATGGCTGTCAAAGGTAACTAGATAAATAATTGAGCCATGACATGAGATTTCCAACAATGTGATATGTGCGACTAGTAAAGGCTCAGATCAGCCTGCGCATAAGCGCAGTCTGACCAGAGCCTTTGCTAGTCGCCTGTATATTCTATGTCTGTTAAGCTACTGACCGAACATCATTTGAAGTTTCTAAGCATAAAATGAGGCTCGTCTGAGTCTGCCATATTGTTGGAAATCATATGTCATTGCTCAATTTATTTATTGTGTCTCTGGGGACTGGACATATAGACAAACGCACAAGATTTTGGTACTTATAGCATTGACAAGTAGTGAAGACTCAGATGTGACTGGACGGGATGTCCAAATTATTTGGAGGCTATATTGAAATGTAGTGCAATGTGCTTAAAAGTATCCATTTAAACCATGAAGAGCTGAGCATAGTGGCTCAGTTGGTAGAGCGTTAGACTGGGGATCGAAGGGTTGCTAGTTCGATACTCACCAGAGTCACTGCCCTGTGTCTTTGGGCAAAGCACTTTATCCGCTGCTTAGTACTGGTTCAACCCAGGAAGACAGACCATCATCCCTACATCACTGATGAATTATTGACAGTGATGTAAACCATCAATAAAAACAAACAAAACCACGAAGAAGTGGGCAGACCCTCAAAATTTGGAATTTCAAAGAGTTTAAAATAAACAAATACAGTAAAATCTGTGTAAAACGGCCACTCAAAAATAGACAAAACAAAGATCTTAATGACAAATGGTAGCTTAATGAAGGTCAAAATTATTGCAGAATGCTCCCCCTTGGAGCATTCTGTAATACTCTTGACCTGCATTAAGCGATAATTAGTTTTGAAAACCAATTTTCGGTCTTTTTGAGACAGGTTTTACTGTATGTGTATTTTATCATTCCTTTGAATGAAAAGTGAAAAAGTATTTTTGCGAACAAACATCTCCTGCATACTGCTATGTTTTCAGCTGACTCATTTTGATTCATATTATGAACATTACATTAGAGATTTTCGCGTAAAATATTGCAAATTTTTCAGTTCAAAATAATTGTAATATCTAAATTTATGTCAGCTTTTTAGCTCACCTGAGCTAAAAAAAATATCTTTAATGATCTCTTTAGCCACAGGCCAATACATCATATGTGCCAGGACTCGGGTGAGGGATCCAGGGCCCTAGGGCCCTCTTGTTTATGATCTAATTAGATTCCCTGATCATCTTCATTTCAGATTTTACCAGAGGGTGGAAAAGTGGGTGTGGATCCATTTCTTATGTCAGCAGGTAAGATCCTTTTCCTCACCATTCACCACCAATGCTTATTTATCTGCTTTAGTATTTTGAAAGTTTTTGTTTCAAACAATATGCACCCAGATCAGTCAGGGTTATCAGGCCTCCAGATAAGAGTGTGTAATGTTAAATTATTTTCTTATTTCTCAACCAAACATATGTAGTGGGTACTGAAAATAACTGTCTCAATGAGCACCCAGTATGCATATTTAAATTGAAGGGTAAGAGAATGATGACAATTTAAAGCTAAAACAATTTCCTTATCTAGACCTTTGGGTTTAAACTGTTTGCTTTAATGCTATTTAAAACAAGTTTGAGAGCATCTGAATATATGCAGTAGACATTTTCTTGGACAACATGATATTGGCAAGATAAGGGTTTACTTTCTATTTACAGTAAAACCTGTCTTAAGCGGTATCTAAAAAAGGACCAAAAAATATGTTTTCAAGACCGATAATTGCTCAATGCTGGTCAAAAATATTGCAGAATGCTCCAGTGGAGCATTAGGCAATACTTTTAACCTGCACTAAGCTACCACTTGTCTTAAGACCTTTGTTTTGTCCATTTTGAGTGGCCACTAAAGACAGGTTTCACTGTATATCTGCCTTTCTGATAGATTTGTGTGTAACATTACCTCTTTGCATGCTCGGTAATTTTTTCATGCTTTTTTGTCTGCTGACTTTTTTCAAAATTAACTTTTTCAAAAAAATCTTTCAGCAGCACTATCAAAGTGTCAAACAGTTTGGATCCAGATCAGGATTGACATTCTGTCGGTTCTGATCTGGGTCCAATCTGTTTGCAAAGGTTATCATTTGATGACAAAAGTTGCTGCTAGCAGGGAAGAATTAGATATGGTCAGTGGTTCCTAGAATGCAATTTTAAATATCAAAATATACCTTTCAATCTTCCCACACTTAAAGGACACATATTGCCGTTGCTCGAGTCCCTGTGGTGTGTCCTTGAGCAAGACACTTTATCCACTGCTTAGTACTGGTTCAACCCAGGAAGACAGGAAATCGCCCTGGCATGACCAAAAAATTGTTGACTGGGATGTAAACCATCAAAACAAACAAAGCAATAAAGGACGCACATGAAGAGAAAACTTAAGTCGCTGGATTCATGTGGTACTAGCAAAATAAGGCACCTGGATAATGTAGATTAGTGGAATACATTTGTACAAGTGTCGTTATCCAGTGAGTCACGACTTTTGCATTCTGCTCTCTCGTCTGCTTATGTTCTTAGGTAACCTATATTGTAAACAATGTGGACCCAAATCAGATTGCTCCCAAGGGAGCAGTCTGATCAGGGTTCATAGTGTTTTCTTCCATAATAAAATCTAGTCTGAAATGCACTTGAGTATTTGCGGATGTAAAAGCAGACAACATTTTCAGGACAAAAAAATAGTGACAAGCTGAGGGTTAATTTTTTCATTCTGGGTAATTTTGCATGTTTTTAACCTACGCAGATTTTTCAAAATTTACATTTAAAAAATCTTTTAGGAATACCACAAGAGAGTCCAGATCCGGCCCCACATTTTCTTGATGCTAATCTGTGTCAAAACTGTTTGCAAAGGCTATCAGCAAATGTCAATCATTATAGGCAAAGAGTTAATTTTTTTACAGAGTCATGGAAGCCATTATCTAAATCCCTGAAGTCAAATGGTCACTGTCTTGTACCTGTTACCCAGAATCTTGTGGACCTTGTTTGGGATGATCAGCCTGCACCACCCAATAACAGCCTTATCATACTGCAAGATACATATACAGGTAACTGAGCCCTCCGTCGTGTAGTGGATAAACTGCTCACCTTGTAAAACCAGGGGTTGCTAGTTCGATTCCCCGGCTCTTCCAGTCTGTTGGATGAGACATATAAACCTTTACATTCTGATGGATTATCCCATACATATGTATTGATGCAATAAGTATGGAATTGTCCATTTTGTATTTTAAGGGATTGTCTGTTAAAATTTCTATAAAATGATGTATTTTTGTCGCTGAAGAACATTTTTATCTAAGCAAACAGTGCAGACCCTGCGGCATTTCATCTGGGTCTTCACTGTTTGCCAAAGTACCTGTTCACAGGTATCCAAATTAAAAGAGTTAAGCTGTGGCCCTGTCTCCATATGACCATTGCTGTTGGCGGGACTTTTAACACCAACACTCACATGTACAGGTAATAACAAGAGGAGTGTTATCTCTGACGTTAATAATCCTTCAAAGAAATGAATTCCATTTTTCAGCTTTACATGAAAGTTTGGACACTATAGTTTCCAGCCAAAGTAAGTGACAACTGAAGGGTGTCATGGCAACTTTGAAATGAACCTAAGGTGTTCATATCTTCATGAACCTAAAAAGAAGAAAAATATCTCTTAAATTTACACTGTTCAAGAGAAAATGTTCCTAAGAAAATGAATGCATTTTTCATCTCTTACTAAGTGGATCAATCTTTGAAAAAAGGTCCATAGATAAGGATGCGTAATATTTTTTTAAAAAATTGATTTCTCAACTAAAACATATGTTATGGGTGCTCAAAAGAACCTTCTCAATGAGACGGTTCTTATGAGCACCCAAAACAAATGTTTAAACTGATGGATAAGAAAATGTAAATGATTTTACTCTCAGTTTTCTGTTTGTTTATACAGACCTGTCATATGTGCCATAAATGAGCCGTGACATGGGATTTCCAACAATATGGTATGTGCGAGCAGCGAAGGCTCAGACCAGCCTGAGCATATGCGCAGTCTGATCAGAGCCTTTGCAAGTCCCTTGAATATTCATTAACTGTTAAGCTACTGACTGACCAGCATTTGGAGTTTCTAAGTTTAATAGGAGGCTTCATAGGCTGGTCTGAGTCTACACTTGTCGAAATGCCACATTGTTGGAAATCACATGTCAAGGCTCAAATGTAGATGTTGTTTGTTCATGTAGCACTATATGCCTGTTACAGGTAGAAGCTGGGAAGAAAAGATTAAGGCTGTCCGAGAGAAGATGGCGGAGAAGAAGGCAGATGCTCTCATTATATCAGCCTTAGATGAGATTGCTTGTAAGTACTTACCACTCTCTTTCATGAATATTCATACTTGGCTCCACCCATTTTGAATAATTATATGAAGAAACTTTCCTTTTGAGACACATAATATTAGTAGAAAGAAGCTACTTGTCGGGTCCACTAGTGTAGGATCGGATATATCACATTTCCATAAGCAAACCAAGTAGGCTCTGATCAAGCTGCTCTTCCATAAGCAAACCAAGTAGACCCTGATCAAGCAGCTCTTTTAAGAGCTGCCTGATCTGGGTCTGCTCTGTTTGCAAAAGTGTTAAAAAAGGTTTTATGAGGCAAAGGGGGGTTGACTCTGTATACTAATGAACTTTTCCATCTGGTTTGATCAAATGAGCCTGGTATGATTCATTGTACAAATCAATAGGCCACAGGTTCAAATTTCTAAATTAAGATAGACTGCAATCTTTGAAGATTGTTTGCATCATAGCAAACAATGCAGACCCTAATGAAATTCCACATTCTGCATTTGTGGCATTCATCTTGCTAAAGTACCCATTTATGGGTTTCTACATAAGTGAAAGACTTTAAGGTTAACTCAAAGCCAGCCTCAAAATACTGTGTTAAGCAGATCATGTAGCTTCACTGATTTTTAGCTCACCTGAGTCCAAGGCTCAAGGTGAGCTATTGTGATCGGTCTTTGTCCGTCGTCCGTTTGTCTGTTAACGTTTTCTTTAAATGACATCTCCTACTGAACCACTGGCCCTAACATCATATAACTTCACATGAATGTTCCCCATGATGCCGTTTTCATAATTGCAGAAATGGTTCCGCTCCACTGAACAGGAGGGCCGCCAGAGCTCCAGATAAGAAATATTTTAAACGACATCTCCTACTGAACCACTGGCCCAAATTCGAAATAATTTCACAGAATTGTTCCTCATAATGCCCTCTACCCAAATTGCACAAATGGTTCCGATCCGCTGAACAAAAGGACCGCCAGAGCTCCAGAAAAGAAATATCTTTAAACAACATCTCATGAACCACTGGTCCAAATTCAAAATAATTTCACAGAATTTTTCCTCATGATGCCTTCTACCAAAATTGCACAAATGGTTAGGGTCTGCTGAACAAAATGGTCACCAGAGCTCCAGATAAGAAATATCTTCAAAACGCATCTCCTCCTGAACCACTGCTGGTCCAAATTCAAAATAATTTCACAGAATTGTTCCTCATGATACCTTCTACCAATATTGCACAAATGGTTCCACTCTGCTGAACAAAAGGGCCCCCAGAGCTCCAGATAAGAAATACCTTTAAACAACATCTCCTGAATCACTGGCCCAAATTCAAAATAATTTCATAGAATTTTTCCTCATGATGCCTTCTACCAAAATTGCACAACTAGTTCCGTTCCACACTACAAATTGTTCCTCATGATACCCTCTACCAATATTGCACAAATGGTTCCACTCCGCAGAACAAAAGGGCCGCCAGAGCTATAGATAGGAAATGTCTATAAATGACATCTCCTACTGAACCGCTGGTTCAAATTTCACATATTTTCACATGAATGTTCCCCATGATGCCCTCATTCAAAATTGCATAAATGGTTCCGCTCCACTGAACAGGAGGGCTGCCAGAGCTCCAGATATGAAATCTTTTAAACAACATCTGCTCCTGAACCACTTACCCAAATTCAAAATAATTTCACAGAACTGTTCCTCATAGCACCCTCTACCAAATTCGCTAAAATGGCTACACTATGCTGAACAAAAGGGCTGCCAGATATCCAGATAAGAAATACCGTTAAGCGGCAATTCCTCCTGAACCACTGGTCCTAATTCAAAATAATTTCACAGAATTGTTCCTCATGATACATTCTACCAAAATTGCACAAATGGTTCGGGTCTGCTGAACAAAGGGGTGGTCAGAGCTCTAGATAAGAAATGTCTTGAATAGACATCTTTTGAACCACTGCTCCTAATTCCATATAACTTCACATGAATATTTCCCATGATGCCATCTTTCAAAATTGCATAAATGGTTGTGAAGGAGGACTGCCAAAACTCCAGATAAGAAATCTTTTAAACGACATCTCCTGAACCACTGACCCAAATTCAACAAAAAATCACTGAATTGTTCCTCATGATGCACTCTACCAAAATTTCACAAATGGTTCCACTTTACTGATCAGTCATTCTCAGGTGAGCGACCCAGGGCCCAAGGGCCCTTTTGTTTTAGATAATAGACAATATGATAGGACAGCTTATTAAATGTTTCATGTACATAAGACAAAATGTGTTCCTATCAGCATGTGCATATGTAAATTGTGAACAATAGGAGCCACCATGGTGTAGTGGATAAACCACTCGCCTTATAAACCAGGGGTCGCAGGTACAGTTCCCTGCTTCACCAGTCTGTCAGATGAGACTTTAAGCTGTGGCTGCTTCTCCATATGGCCTAAGCTGTTGGTGGGACGTTAAACACAAACACAACAACAACAACAAATTGTGAACAGGGCCCTTTTTTGAAGGGTGTCTAGAAAGTATAAAAGCTATATTAATTTTGCGAAATCTGAATTTTAAAGCCTTTAAGTCTGTGGCTTAGTGGGCTGGTTTGTGGCTACACCTGGTGGTAACACTAAAGACATGTTAACATTTATCCAGCAAATATTTTTTGTCCTGAAAATGTCATCTGCTTTATTATGTCTGCTGCATTATTCAAAAGCAAGAAACGAAAAAAAAACATTATTGGGATGCAGAAATTCAACAAAAATTATAAAATATTTGGCCAATATTGAAACCAATTGAAGGCTGGAGAATATTATGAGCACTTGAAATTGAAGTAAATACTCTCACCTATGCCTTTGGGAGGGAGGAATAGTGTACATATTGAAGCTTGTCTTGTGTGAGTGCTTTTTGTAACATATTTAATATGAATGGTTAAATATGCCCCCAGATTCCTAAAAAGGGTCTTTGATATGCCTGAAGCGTGACATTTAAGGTTGGCATCTCTGGTAAGGACAAAAATATTTCTGAGTTCCAATAAGCAGGGAAACTGTAAAGTACATTAAATCATTTACTCTCTTTTCAGACTTGTTCAACATGAGAGGTTCAGATATAGAATATAATCCAATATTCTTCGCTTACGCTGTTGTCACCACAGAAAGTGTTCAGTAAGCTCTTTATTATTACCTGAAATTTAACACGCAATTTCAAAATCTCTATGTCCATCACAAGATGTATACAGCTTTTTCTTCCTCTTTACCAAAAATTGTTAAATAAATTATGGTAAACTATAAATGTAAGATGGACTGCTAATTATTAATTGGTTGAATATAACTTATTTGCAGGAAAAGTCACATTTGGTTGTTCCAGACTTTTGTCATGCCATTCTCATTAAAATTCAATGAAATTAGTGAGTTTAATATAATATATGGGCCTTGACCTGAAAAAACCCTGACTTTTTTTGCATACAAACAAGAAAGGCGCATACCATCCTGCACATCTAATCAGCGCATTTATTATTTGAGATCTGGAAAGTATAGAAGTTAAACTTTTTCCATGCAAAAAATTTATATTCTAGCTAGTCTCTGTAGCTGATCAGGCTTGTTTAAGCCTTACCTGGTCAGAAACCCCAGAGATAGACTTTCTTGTGTCACAATCCATAGTAAAAAGTAATTGGCCCTATTATCTTAATTGTCAGTGCCACAACAGGGATAGAATAAAATGTAATTGAGAAGATACAGGACTTTAGTTAAGAGTGTGTAACGAAAATTTAATTTTCTTATTTTTCAACCAAAACATATGTTGTGGGTACTCAAAAGAACCGTCTCAATGAGACGGTTCTTTTGAGCACCCAAAACATATGTTAAAGTTGATGGGTAAGAAAATAATCACATCTTTACTCTGAAATATTTTGTTTATCTAAACCTGTGAGATACATGATGGACCATCTAAATATCATTATATCAAACTGGATGAAGGTTCCAATGAACGAAGAAATTATTTTTTCTCCTGCCAGTAAATACTTTACCTGAAAATGTCTGATATAATCAAATGCAAACCAAAATTAGTTTATCATGGAAGCAAACTTTATGGACCAGTCTGATCTGTGTCCATATTGTTTGCAATACAGGCTATCAAAGTACTTAAGCAGATAAGAGAGCAGACAACAATTGTTGTGAATGGACGAAATTTTTTTAAAATTTCAGTCTGTTTTTGGATGATGAGAAGCTGGATGCGAGAGTGAGACAGCATCTGCAGCTAAATGGGGCCAAGACTACAGATGGTCCCCAAGTAACCATAGGGTCCTATTCTGATGCCAAGCAGTTCATTGCCAATCTCTCAGACAAGATAAGCCACCTCCCAGGAAAAATATGGGTAAATTATGACAAGGGAAAATGTCAGTTAACATGATAAGGGTCAATAAAATTTTGTTGTTTGAATATCCTTTCTCTGTCTTTACAGATTTATGAAGAGCAGTTGACCGTCAATATTAACTCTTTCCTTCATGAATATTCATTCTAGGCTCCACCCACTATGAATAATTATATAAAAAAACTTTCATGTTGGTACATAGAACAAAGAAATTACTCGTCAGATCCAATAGTGTAGGATCAGATATATCTTATTTCCATAAGCAAACAGAGTAGACCCTGATCAGGAAGCTCTTACAAGAGCTACCTGATCTGTGTCTGCTCTGTTTGCAAAAGTGTTAAAAGGGGTCTCTATGAGGTAAGGCCAAAAGCCAAATGATCATTCGAATAGATGTTTCTGAACCACACCCAGAATGTCACTTAAAAGTCATCTGATAGTGTGACAGTGTAAAACTTACCAATCCAACTGCACTTAGCATCCTACCCTTGGGCTTTGGGGGCTGTGGTTACAAATGGCTGGTACATTAATGATCTTTAAATAATATATATAAAACCCCAAAATAGATTATTTTACTAATATTTCATATTTATTATAAGATTGGTTGTAGCTTCAAACTCCCTTGGGCTCACTAAAATCCTATAGTTTTGACCACTCTTAGTGCAATAGGGTTTAAAGGTAGCTGGCAGGAAAAGGGTTAACCTGTTTGACAGAAGCTTCCATTTCTGAATTAAGATGAACAACAGGGAGGATGCTAACAATAATTGGACCTCGTCGCAACAAAACCGGTCTTCAGGATTTACGAGAAAGTGAGATCCAAACCAGCCTGCTCAGCTGCAGAGACAAGCTAGAAAATTGAAATTTCGCTCGTAGCAAATTTAGATATAATACTTTACAAAGAATGAATAACAACGGTGCAGACCAATCTGCGCGGATGCGCAGGCTGGTCTGCGCGTTTGTTGTTTGCCAATCTTCGAAGACTGGTTTTCTCATGTCGAGGCCCAAATTATAAAAGTGTCTCCTATCAGTATTTATTTTGGCATTTCTCAGTTTATAACTACAAGATTCTTTTGACTTAACTCCTCCTCCCCCCTCCACCACTGGTGGTGATTTTTTTATTGTATGCTGATAAACTTTGCAATAGGTTTGGACCGAGATCAGACCTGAGAAACCGTCTGCAAAATTACCAAGCATGCTGAGTTAAAGGTACATTTGTGGTTGGAAAAGTTTTGTTTTAATAGATGATCTTACATAATTGGCCATTTTATAGGAACTTTAAATTTCATATGAAATTACCTTGATTGTAAGATTCTGTTCATCACATAACTGTTTTCGCCAGGATTTTGGAAGAAGACATTTACTTCAATAGAAAAATGTAATGTCAGTCTCTTTTTATGACAAGAAGTTATCCACTGAAAAACAGTCTGGTCATATGATAATTACAGTAAAACCTGTCTTAAGCAGCCACTCAAAAATAGACAAAACAAAGATCTTAATGACAAATGGTAGCCTAATGAAGGTCGAAAGTATTGCAAAGTGCTCCCCTTGGAGCATTCTGCAATACTTTTGACCTGCATTAAGCAATAATTGGTATTGTAAAACAATTTTTGGTCTTTTTGAGAGTGATTGTTTTAGACAGGTTTTACTGTATATAAATTTGTTTGTTTTTTCAGATCAGCGAAAAATCCAGTTTTGGTCTGATGAATTCAATACCAAAGGTATGTAGCAATAGTCCCAGCAAGACAAGCTTTTTTCAACGGGAAATTGTGGTATTTTCATTTTTCCATGTGGTGCTAATTAATTTGTTTGCCAATTAACCATTTTCAGATCAATGGACTCTTCCATACAGCTACAAACAGTAAAGTCAGAATGGTCCATTGTATATTTTTAGGGTCACAGGTTATAATTTAAAAAAAAAAGGATTTTGTCTTTGTAGCAAACAGTGCAGATACTGATGAAATGTCGCATTATGCGGCATTTCATTTGGGTCTTCACTGTTCGCCAAAGTACCCATTTACGGGTTGCCGGTCTGAAAAGGGTTAATTGATGATTACTTGTTTAGGACAAATGAGAACATTTGGTTGAAAAATAAGAAAATTGAATTTTAATTACACACTCTTATCTAGGGGCCTGATTATACTGGCATAGGTGTTAGTTTTCAGGATTGTTCAAGTCAGTCTCACAATCAAAAAATAGGCAGATTATGATAGCTTCTATTTTTAGGACATTTTAAGGCAATTGGCCATTTGACCATTTAAACTTGAAATTCTTAATATTTTGAAGGCATACTGCAAGCTTTAAGATTTGAATTTCTAAAGTTCATGAATTTGGAATTTTGAACTTTCACTCATGCACCGAAATGTAGTTATAATGTGATAATCTAGATAAAGTAAAAAAAATTGAGTGTAAAATTTTTAATATTTACTTATCCTTAAGTTTTAGAATATGTTTTGGGTACTCAATAGAACTATTGAGACAGTTCTTTTGAGTAGTAGTTTTGGTTGAAATAAGAAAATTATTTTGTACACACTCTTATCTCAAGGCCTGAATCCGGAGCCAACATTTGACCATTAAAACTATGCATATGAAAAATTAATACCAAATGAAAATCTGGTCTGCATAATGTGATCGATAGTGGTATGAGTTGATAATCTGGCTTCTATGACATGGTTGTGAGTTTGATCCCCAGTCTGGGCACCTACTATTATTAGACTTTTCTCTTACTGTAAAGGTGGCACCTCATGAATGCATAATCAGGACTGGTCAACCTTAGACATAGGTAAAGTTGAAAATGAGGCGTGGTTTTATTCAGAAGTAACTGTATCATTTTGCGCCACTACCTCAGTACAGACGCAAAACACACTATTTAGTCCTTAAAACACCATCAAAATAACTGTATCTGAAAATGTCTATTTAACATAAGCATAGAGGTAAACATTATGGACCCAGATCAGACTGCTCCTGCAGGAGCAGTCTGATCTGGGTCCACACTGTTTATTAGGCTTCAAATGTTTAAGTGGACAACAAAAACATACATTTTGTGATTATGCGTTTTAAGGGTTAATAAATGTGAGTTCAGTGTATACGGTTAAGATTTTCATGAAAAGCATGCACGTTTGCGCGGCCTTAATAACAACTTTTTTATTCATAGAACCTGATTTCCCTTGTTTAGCAGATGAAATAGCTGAACCACGCCCAGATATGAATATTAAAGTTGCTGCCTTTACAGTAAGAGAAGAGTCTATTAATATCATAGAGATTATTCTCTCCTTACAGCTGATTCAAGTGGGACAGCTCTTGGTTACTAACAAAAGCATGAACACTCTTTCTTAGTGCTGGTAAACTGGATAGGAGAAGTGTAAAATTGTAAAAATTTTCTTATCCATAGGTTTTAACATATTTTTGGGTCTCATTGAGACGGTTCGTTTGAGTACCCACAACATATGTTTTGGTTGAGAAATAAGAAAAATAATTTTTTGTTGCGCTCTCTTAACTGAAGGCCTGACTGGCCGTCATGATATGACTAAAAATGGTTGAAAGTGATTTTGAGCCCTAAACAAACAAACTGAAAATATGTGACCATTTTTTTGAAAATTTTGCGGGCAACCTTACCTAACAAAAAGAATGAGATGTTTTTTCAGTACTTAACATATGTTCCTCTTATTTCAGCGAAAGAGACTGTGTCAGCCTTCCCCAATTGCAATAATGAAGGCGGTGAAAACAAAAGCTGAAATTGAGGGGATGAGAAGAGCTCACGTAAGTTAAAAGTTTAACTTGTATCCCTTATATGGACAGTTTGCTTTTCAATATAATTACATTGTAGGAAGCCTGATACACTTAACAATACTTTCAAGAATGAGATGACTATTTTAAAAATATAATCTGCTATTTTTGCTTGTTTGTGGTATTTATATATTTTGTTTTATTGATACATTTGCAGGAAATATACAAAATATGAAACCTGTGCAAACTGCACAGGTTTCATATTTTGTAGATTTCCTGCTGCTGTTTTACTCCCTTAACTGGACAATTTTGAAAATGATTAATATAATCTGCTTCTATCATAAATAAGAATGTGTTTCGCATCTTTATTCACCAAGCCTGTCTCTATTCAGCCTCAATACCGGGCCGCGTAGCGCAGTCGGTAACGTGTTTGGCTACAGATGCGAGTCTGACTGCAGATCCGGGGGTAGCGAGTTCGATCCCGGCCCTGTCCCATACTTTTGTGGAGATTGATCATGAAATAATTTTTGCGGTCATTCTCCTTCCTTCTGCTGAATCATTCAAGAAGGGCTGTTGTCAGTTACAAGCAAAAGTATGTGCACGAAGTACTGGTTAACTGCTTGTTCAAGCTTGCCTAGGAAATAGTGTGGTTTGGTGAACTGACCGTCCAGCCATGACCTCAGCTGTTGACTTGGGACGTAAAACAACAAAACAAACAAACAAATATTCAGCATCAGTGACTGGGGCCTGAAATGATTTATTAATTATTGTTTGACATGACGGTTGACCTTAAAATTTTTCTTCCGAATTGGAGTCCTAATTTTCAACAAGTTTCAATATTTTTACAGGTGAAGGATGCAGTGACTTTATGTGAATTCTTTGCATGGCTTGAAAAACAGGTAATATAGGTCATTTAAATTTGAAATTGTTACAATTTTATAGGCATACTGAAAGTTTTAGATTTGAAATTCCGAAGTTCAGGATATTGGAAATTTTGCTACTTTCATCCATGTGCCATGTGTTCAGTTCAAAGGTATCACTTTGACCTTTTGGCACCAATTACTTTGGATTGAATGTAAAGAGTTAATTTGCTTATGAACCTTCGAAAATGGAATAGAGGTTTAACATTTGTTGCCACACTTAGTCAATGCTTACAGCATGAACCTTGACCTAGGATAGCGACGAACCTAAAAAAAACCCCGAATGTTATCATGTTACACCCTAACAATGGTTTTATACATTGACTTGATTCTTTTTTCAACACATGAATATATATATCGCTCCTCCTCAAAATCAACTTTTTCAAAAAAATCTTCCAGGAATATCATCATAGTGTCAAACAGTTTGGTTCCAGATCAGGCCAGATGTTTCTGTCAGGCCTGATCTGGGTCCAAACAGTATGCAAAAGTTATCAGCAAACAACACAAATAATCAAAAAAGTTAAATGCACAAACATGTTTGTTGAGGGACAATGATGTAACAGTGGAAGCAAGCATTGATCAGCTTTTATGATTTTTTTTCTTGTGTGTACGAGGATGTAAACAAGTGTTAGGAATCAAGCCCCAAAACATTCAATTATTGGAAAGCCTAATCGGATTAATTGTCTATTGTACAATTGAAAAACATTCTATATTTCGGAAACTTAAGACATGACAGCCGTTTTAATAAACATAGTGCAAAGTACGAGTTCTTTTCTTTCCTGCTTTTTCTGTCTGAGGCATATATTTAAATGCATGGCTCCAGAATACTTCTAAGCACACTGAATTCTGATCAGAATCTGGGTCCATACGGTAAATGTTCCAAAATTTCGAATACTTTTCTCAAATAAGATATAGGTTTTCAGGGCTGGGATGCACAAAATGTTTGTCAGAATAGCAAACAGGGAAAACCCTGATCAAACTGCTTGTCACTGTTTGTCTAGGCGTTTTTGGCAGGCAGCTAGTGTTCAAAATTTTAGAACATCTACCATAATGTTTGCATTATAGGCTACCAAAGTGCATAAACAGAAGAGGGAGCAGACAACAATTGTTGTGAATGGGGGGAAAAGGGTTAATTTTGTGGCATATTGTTGAATACTATACAATGCAGTCCCTTCATAACGCTATTTTCTGGGTCTTTAGGATTAGATGGGTTTTATGTAAATTGTGTTATACAGTTAAACCTGTCTTAAGAGGCCACTCAAAAATAGACAAATGGTAGCTCTTGGAGCATTCTGCAATACTTTTGGCCTGCATTAAGCGATAATCTGTCTTGAAAACCAATTTTTGGTATTTGTTTTTGAGTGGCGGCTTAAAGCAGGTTTTACTGTAAAGTGACTATTTTACAAACAAATTCTAGGAAAATGGCCATTTACTATTATTCTTGTATAAAATTCCATGGGAGCCACATGACCATGTTATATCCAAATCAGTGTTAAAATGAGGTGTGTTATAAAGGGACTGCACTGTATATGTTTAAATGATTTTAGGTTCCCTCTGGATCTGTGACGGAATGTTCAGCTGCTGATAAACTGCAGGAGATAAAAAAGTAAGAAGCATTTAATACAGGCCATTAACCAAAACATATATTAAAAATGATGGCTAGGAATTTTTTTACAATTTTACACTCAAAAATTTTGTTTATATAAACCTGTGTACTATTAAACCAAACACTTTATTTTGCCTGTCTCTAGCAGTGTTGAGGGAGTGCAGTGGCTCAGTGGTAGAGTGCTCCACTCGAGACTAAGTGGCCGCGGGTTTGAGCCACACCTGCGTCATTGCGTTGTGTCTTTGAGCAAGAACATTAATCCTAGCTTAGTACTGGTTCAACCCAGGAAGACCTGTCCCTTTATAACTGAAAGATTGTTGATGGGACGTAAAGAATCAAATCAAACAAAACAATCTAGCAGTGTTGTGGCATCAGGATGGCGTTGACACAGTCTGACTGGAACTACATTTATGCGGGAGTCCCACAGGGATCCATACTTGGTCCACTGCTATTTCTTCTGTATACCAATGATATTGTAAATGATATTGGCTCAAACATTAGTCTATTTGCCAATGTTACAAGCCTTTTTCTTGTTGTAGAAAACCCTGACACTGCAGCCGAACCTTAAACTCAGACCTTGAAAAAAAAACACAATGGGCAAATACCTGGCTTGTAAAGTTCAACCCAGCAAAAACAGAATCCCTTTTGATGAGCCGAAAAGTCATAAAACCAGATCACACACCTCTCTATATTCAAAAACGTGAAATTAAGAAGTTGAAAATCATAAACATCTCGGTCTATACTTTAGTAATGATGGAACTTGGCACACACATATCAATTATATCAAAGAAAAAGCATGGCACAGAATAAAAATAATGCAAAAACTTAAATTTGAGCTAGATCGAAAATCTTTAGAAATTATCTACACCTCCTTCATTAGGCCTATTTTAGAGTATGGCAACGAAATTCGGGATAACTGCACGCAGTATAAAAAGGATGACCTTGAAAAAATCCAAACAGAAGCAGCAAAAATCGCAACAGGGACAACAAAGCTAATATCACTTGAAAACTTATATAGCGAAACAGGGTGGGACACATTCGACATGAGAAGAAAAAAGCAAAAACTAACACTCTTTACAAAATGGCACATAACTTGACTCCACATTACTTAACCTCTCTTATACCTTCTACTGTTACTGAAACATCAAGCTATAACTCAGAAACTCAAACGGTATTAGGACTGTTCGCGCAAGAACAAGTCAGTACTTCTCCTCTTTCTTACCTTCAACTATTAGAGAATGGAACAATCTTCCAGATGAGCAAAGAAACTCACCAACTATGGCCTCTTTCATATACCAGCTAAATCAGGCTAAATCAGCCCAATTCTTTCACACCAAAATACTACTACTTTGGAGAGCAACAAGCACAAATATTACACACTTGTCTATGAACTAAATGTAGCTCTCTAAATCATGACATATTTCTCAAGAACTTGACTGACTCACCTCTCTGTAGATGTGGCAGTATTGAAAATGCAGAATACTACCTATTACAATGCATTCTGTACCGCCAGCAAAGAATTGAGATGTTAAACTCAGTTTCTCAACTCTGTCATGTAACACTTGATGTTTTATTATCTGGTGACAGCTCACTTTCTGTTGACACAAACAATCAAATATTCCTATCAGTGCATAAATTTATTAAAGACTCAAAACGATTCTAACACACCATCCAACTTAGCTACTTCGTTGAAAGTTAAAAAATATGTATCTTAACCCGTAATTACACATATGTGGTAATTTTGATGATAGGACGCTTCTCTAGAGTTTATACAAGCAGTGTTCATGTCATGATTGGGAAGAAATCAGTTCAACAATCAATAACAAAAACCAAGTGGTTTGAAGTCCCTTGCCCCCACGATCTGCTTTCCCACAGTAATCCTCCTCATTTTGAGCTCTATTTTTAGATACGTTTTTTCTCTTTTTATTTTAATGCTTAGTACGCATATTTCTATTGATAGCATTTACTGTTTAACTCACATCCCAGTAACTAGGTATTAATCAACCAAATAATTGTACTAGGAATATGCAAGCCTGCTAAAAACCGTTTTGCAAATTTCTTAGTACAAAAAATTAGCTTACAATTATAGTAATTAGCTAATGACCTGCCAATATTATTATATACTCAAACAAAAAAGAAACGTCCGATTTTCATGGTACTGTATCTTTTGCTCAAGCTAGGATGTTGCAACAAAAATAAAACCAAAATGTTAATCAAACGTCCGACACACAAAAAATGGTAATTATTTGATTTTATTATCTGATCTTGAAGGGTTATTAAACCTAATGTGTACACAGCTTTTTTCATTATCACCAGGACGTTCATCATCAAAACGTGACACATTTTACGTTAAATGGCAACCAGAAGCGTCCGACGATGAAAAAACATCTAAAAATCCTAAGTCTGCTTACTGAACGAACGAAACTGCAGTTCCAAATCTTTCATTTACAAAATTATCTAAAATTACCTCCCTTTGAATTAAACAAATAACAAATTAAGAACTTTCAAATCTTCTTAATCTAACATCATTTAGACACCATTTTTGTTTTGATTTGTTGTGTTTGTTTATGGCAACAATTATACAATAGAGAAAAACAAAAACTATGGCTAATGTCGGGCATCAAAGGTTCACTAAATCTGTGTTTTATACCCCACCCCTTCCTGCAAAATTATCAGAGAATTTCCATTATCATTTGTTTCGATGCTGATTTGTCTTAATTACTGTTAAAATGCTTGTGACGCCGAAAAATTATCAAATTTGTTCGATTTTGTTAATTATCAAAATGTTGGACCAATAATGAATTTTTCTGAGTGTTTTCACGCACGCTCGTGATCGATGTTTTGTGACGTCAGAGTATGTTACAAACAAATGGCTGTGGCAGAAAAAGCAATGCATACAACTAGCCAGCTTATCTTACAAGAGAGTTTGTTCAGTGATGTTTAAATGTGCTTGAACGGTCCGGGGTTATGACGGACACACACGCTATGGATGTTGTGACTTTTGATTTTAAGGGTACTCGTGTTCGCTGCTTTTTCAACGGCTCTACTGATTATCAAATGGATTACTCTTAGATGCAAATCATTTCTATATGATCAAAGTTTGTAAGGTGAAAACTTGAATGAAATGCGTTCATCCATTTGGAATTGGCAGACATAAACGTCAAGCGGACATAATTTTATTGTTTCAGTATATATGTTAATTCATTTCACATTGGGAAAGAAAATCTATAAGCTCTAAACTTTCATTCCAATCCTATAGATTGCTATTGTATGTATATATGTCTTGCATGTCAATTTGAATCAGAGAAATAAAATATGTTTAAACCAAACTTGGAAATTCCTTGGAAATCGCCTATAAATGCTTGAAAAAATTAGGAGCTGGGCAAAAAAAATTATGCAAGGTCAGGTATCCTGAAACACAGAATTATTTATTTAAGCCTTAGGGCAACATGGACATTCAGTATTGCTTGAAATGTTCCATTCTGATAACCAAGATGGAGGCCACATGGTGGACATATGGCAGCCATGTGGCGGCCATCTTGAAAATCTTAGTCCTCACAAATAGTTGGTTAGATTAAGCTGAAACTTGATGGCGAGGCATCAGGGTGATATGGAGTTTAAGAATTAGTAGCTTCTTTTTGATATCAAAGATGGTCTCTTCTGAGGTTGTCTTGTTTGGAGAATTGGCATGATATGGAGATTCACTATAGATCAAATTGTAGCATTTGGATATGGTACAATGTTATTATATCATGATCATCTAAAAACAGGGTTGTGGAAATAGCGTAAGTTTATACTTTCCCAGGGACAAGTAAATTGCCATAAGGTACTTGTGCCATATTAAAGAACTGATAATACACAAAGATCTGAGCGAAGCCCTCGCTGTGCTTAAACACTATACATGTATAAACTTCTTTAAAAATTCATGTAGTATGAAACCAGATATAAACTACTAAAAACAGTGTAGATCCAGATCAGCTCACTGTTTTCTACATAACATGTGAGTTCATAATAATTACCAAACATGAAATACAGAATTGTAAATTTATTTTAACTTGTCACAGGACAAGTAAATAGAAATTTCTAACTTGTCCTGAATGAAATGGGACCAAGTCGGGCATTGTATTTCCACACCCTTGGTCTAAAATCAGGTGAGCAATTTCTGGTCCACTTAGGCCTCTAGTTTTACATCCAGTCAAGCAGTATAAAGTCAATTTCTCTGCAGCAGTGGTAGCTGCGAGTGTCAAACCTTGTGTAGTTCTATTTGACATCTAAAAAATAGCCACATGGCAGCCGTCTTCCAAAATCTTCTATCCATTTCTGCTATCAACAGGTCTCTTTACAAGAGGGCAATAAGAGGGCCTATTTGAAAATTATTTTTCTCATTACACATGTACTCAACCAAAACATGTGTTGTGGGTCTCATTGAGTATATTTGCGCCCATGAATGAAGTACGGTAAGTGTTCTAAAATTTGAACACTTTTCTCTTTCTGTTTTCAAATAAAATGTTGGTTTTCAGAGCTGGAATTTACAAAATGCTTGTCAGAATAGCAAACATGGAAGACCTTGATCAGACTGCTTCTTCAGAGGCAGTCTGATCTGGGTCTGCGCTGTTTGTCTAGGCCTTTTTGGCAAGTTACTGGTGTTGGAAATTTTAAAACATTTACCGTATATTTGTAAAAAATGCATGTATTTTTCAGAGGACAAGAAGACTATGTGAGTTTGAGTTTTCCCACCATATCAAGTACTGGAGCTGATGCTGCTATCATTCATTATCAGTATGCATAATCATTTTACAAACTTTATCATTCCAGGGGTTGCGAGTTCGATCCCGGCCTGGGCCCATACTTTCATGGAGATTGATCTTAGAATAAATTCTATGGTCATTCTCTTCCCTTCCGCTGATTCAAGAAGGGTTGTTGTCAGTTACAAGTGAAAGAATTTGCACAAAGTACTGGTTAACTAATTAGTCAAGCTAGCCCAGGAAAAAAGTTTGGCTAGGTGAACTGACCGTCCCCAACATGACCTTAACCACTGGCTGGGACGTAAAGAAACTAACCAAAAACTTCATCATTCGGATCCTTAACGTCTGCTTTTGTCGTCTGCTGAAATGCTTTAGAATCTTTTTTACAGTGTAGACCCAGATCAGACTGCTGCTGTAGGAGCAGTCCAATCTGGGTCTACAGTGTTTGACCCTATACATACTCCATAATTTGGATCCTTAACTTCTGCTTTTGTCGTCTGCTGAAATGTTTTAGAAACCTTTTTGACAGTGTAGACCCAGATAAGACTGCTGCTGTAGTTGAAGTCAGATCTGGGTCTACAATGTTTGCTCCTATACTTATATTTTACACACTTTTTATATCATTTGGATCCTTAACCCTTTGCCTATTGGGTAATTTTGCATGCTTTTTTGTCGTCTGCAGAATTTTTTCAAAATCAACTTTTTCAAAAAATTCTTTCAAGTGATACCATCAGAGTGTCGAACAATTTGGATCCAGAGCAGGCCCGATGTTTTGTCGGGCCTATTCTGGGTACAAACTGTTTGAAAAGGTTATCAGCAGACGAAACTAATGGCAGAGTTAACCCTTGTCCTGCTAAAGAAGTTGAAATACCATGTTCATATCTGTTTTCCAGCCAATTCAATATATACAATAAATTCACAGTTGGGCCCCGTAGAGCAATTGGAAGAGAGTCATGAGCTTGGTCTTGGTCCGGCCCCGTACTTTCATGGAGATTGATCGTGAAATATTTTCTACGGTCATTCTCCTCCTTTCAATGATTCAAGAAAGGCTGTTGTCAATTACAAGCAAAAGTGTGTGTACTGAGTACATGTACTAGTAAGCTTGCCCAGGAAAAAAGTGTGGTAAGTGTTGTCTGAACATGACAATAGCTGTTGACTGGGAAATTAAACCACAAACAAAACAAAAACAAAACAATAAATTCACAATCAGTAATAAAATACAGTGAGGATTCAGATCACCTTAGCAACAAAACAACTTGGGATTATTGCATGGGTGAAAATTTTCAAAATTATTCCTGAATTCAGAATTTTGAAGCCAACTTTCAATAGAAAGTCGGCCTCAAAATGTGAATTAAAGAGATTATAATAGCTTCTCGGATTAATTTTCAGATTATCTAAACACAATTAATCATTTAAACTTGAGATTATTCATTTTTGTAGGTATCCTACAAGTTTTAACATTTGAATTTCTATAAAGTTCCTGATTTTGGAAATATTTAACTTTCACCCTCACCATACTAGTAGCAATAAGACATCTTAGGTGTGTTTTAGCTCATCATAGCAATAAGACATCTTTGGGGTTTTCATTCTTTTTTCTGTAATCAAAACAACCTGACGTCTTCGTTTTTTGTCTTTTACAACACCTATAAGACATTTTAAGCTTTTTGTCTGTTGTCATAGTGACAATGTTAGGTTATTTTTGCCTGTCACCATAGCAACAAGGTATCTGAGTATTTTTGTCCTGAAAATGACTGTCTATGTCCCACCTTGTTTAACCCTTAAAAAAAACAAAAGTCGTCTGCTTTTCTCGTCTGCTGAAATGTGTAAGAAGCCTCTGGCTAACAGTGTGAACCCAGACCAGACTGCTCCTTTAGGAGCAGTCTGTTCTGGGTCCACGCTGTTTGCTTCTATACTTAATACGTCAGTAATGTTAGGCAATTATTTTGCAGCAGAAGACTTCAGCAGAGGACATTTTCAGATACATTTTTTTCTTGGCCCTTTAAGGGTTAATGTTGAATTTCTGTTTGTTATTATTAGACCTACCCCAGAAACAGATAAAGCACTGTCAACAGAGGAGGTTTACTTGTGTGATTCAGGGGCACAATACAGGTACGTGAATTTCTAGGTTTGGGTTGCTACCTGTAATTTTTCTCAAATTTACAGCAGAGTTATGGCCCTTGATTGGTGTTGATTTGGGATTTTAATACACACCTGGCCTTTTAACATACAGCATGATAGGGGGGTGCGTAGCACAGTCGGTAACGTGTCTGGCTACAGATGCGTATCTGACTGCAGATCCAGGGGTTGCGAGTTTGAACCCAGCCTGGTCCCATACTTTCGTGGAGATTGATCTTGAAATAATTTCTACGGTCATTCTTCTCCCTTCCCCTGAATCATTCAAGAAGTGTTGTTGTCAGTTACAAGCAAAAGTATGTGCACGAAGTACTGGTTAACTGCTTGTTCAAGCTTGCCCAGGAAAAAGTGTGGTTAGGTGAACTGACCGTCCCGCCATGACCATAGCTGTTGACTTGGGACGTAAAGCAACAAAACAACCAAATAAACAAACAAAACAAATTTCTTTGGTTACATAGGTGAAAGTTTTCAGGGTTATTCCTGAATTCAGGATTTTGAGGCTGACTTTCTTTGGAAAGTCAGCCTCAAAATGCTGAATTAGGCAGATTATATTGGCTTCCCTGATATATTTTCAGTTAATCTAAAGACAATTGACCATTTAAACTTAAAAATTATTGGTTATTGTAGGCAAATTGCAAGTTTTAAGATTTGAATATCTGAAGTTCAGGATTTTGTAAATTTTAAACTTTCACCCATGTGCTTAGGTAGTTTTATTTGGTGTAATAGTTTGTCTTACTTACTAGGCTTATTTGCAGACTTTTGTTTTATCTGTGCATCTTCCATGATTTTGTCAGTTTGTCACGACTTCATTGTCAGCAAGATATCTCATAAACATAAAAGCCAAGACATGTGATTTCAAATAATGCTGCATTTTGACGTGAATAGACTGAGATGAGCCTGTGCAGCCTCCTTTTAAGCTTAGACACTCCAAATGGTATTCGGTCAGTAGCTTAACAGTCATAGAATATTCAAGGGACCAGCAAAGGCTCTGTCTGATCAGACTGCATTCTAGTTGAATTTGTTTAACTCATTGCGAAAAAGTGATAAAATGCTCGACATGCCTCACATTTTATTGCTATCCTCAACTCAGTTAATAAATTCAATAAAAGATAAGCACTCGTGTAAGACCCTCTATTTGTTTCCAGAGATGGGACCACAGATGTAACTAGAACTGTACACTTTGGAAACCCTACAGATTACGAAAAGGTATGAGCTACATATATTTTTTAGAATATGTGTCTGTTTCACTTGAACTCTTCTCTTCTATCCTTATATTTTAGACAAGTCTATTTGTCATTACGGTAAATGTTCGAAAATTTCGAACACTGTTTTTCTTTCTGTTCTGAAATAAAATGTATGTTATCAGGGCTGAAATTCACAAAAAGTTTAGCAGAATAGGAAACAGGGAAGCCCCTGATCAGACTGCTTCTGAAGAAGCAGTCTGATCAGGGTCTACGCTGTTTGCCTAAGCCTTTTTCGCAGGCATCTAGTGTCCAAAATTTTAGAACATCTACCATATAGGAGTCCCTGGTTTCTCTTTTGTCAGTATTTTAAAGGAAATTGCAGTATGTAATAAGCAAACAGTGCATTCCCAGATCAGATGAGGGTCTGGTCTGGGTAATCACTTGTTGTCAATGTTCCCATTATGGGAGGCTAGGCAATAATGGATTTAACTGTAAGTACCATTATTAACTCATAGCCTACTAGTGTCGTCTGCTCATAACCTTTGCAAACAGATTGGATCGAGATCAGGCCCGACATAATGGTGGGCCTGATCTGGATCCAATCTGTTTGACACTCAGATGGTATTCCTGAAAGAATTTTTCGAATGAGTTGGTTTTGAAAAAAAAACAGCAGACGACAAAAAAGCATAAAAAGAGTTAAATAGGCCTTGTAGAAAGAAAACCTGTCTTTTGGGGTTTGTGACCAAATTATACTCAAGTTACACAGACTAGTTAGAGTTTTGTCATTTTGGATTACCCCTGTCTAACTGGGCTCTTATCGATTTATCTGTGATTATTATACCCCCCGCAAACTTTGTTTGTGGTGGGTATAAAGTTTGCGGGGTGGGTATACTGTTTTCACGTTGTCCGTCCGTGCTACTTATATGGATTTGGGGGCCTTTTTAGTCGTCTGGAGATAGACAAGGGGCCATTTCTTAACAAGGAGCCATGGCCCTCTGTAAGTTGCATAAAATGATTCAGGGGACCTCAGGGGAGGTAATAAAATAAACTTTTTAAAAAGGGCCATTTTATGTCTATGGTGATGGACGTCCAAATTGGAAATGGCCCACAGTAATTTGTCAGTCTGATATTAACGGGCCAATTTGGAGCTAAACTGGCCCGTTATTTTGGACACTTGGCCCTTTATTAATGGCCCATTATACACTGGCCCGATATTCAATATTGGGCGTACGTCTGTCCGTCCGTGCGCGCGTCCGTCCGTAACGTTTTGTTTCCTTAATATCTCGAAGAGTCATTGCTGGATTTTCATCAAACCTTGCAAACATGTTAATATATGCAAGACAAATACTTTAGACAAAAAAGTAAGGACTAGGGGCCAATTCTATTAGAGTTATTTCCCTTTGTAGTTCTAAATGGCTTTTAATATAGTGTTTTATGCTTATGCTATTATAGGCCATACACGGGCCAATCAACTCCTACCACAGCTTTTTATGAAACAATTTGATACTTTTCCTATACAATGTAGACACATTGAACATATGCATGAAGGAGTTTGGTTCAGAAAAAATAATTTTTGACAAAATTAAAGCTGTGAGAATTTAGACAATTTCCCCTAATAGGCCTTTTGTATATGCATATATGGTGCCTTCATGGGCCGATCAACTCCTACCACAGCTTTTGATGGAGCAATTTGAAACTTTGCCTTTACAATATAGACACATTGAACATATGCATGAAGGAGTTTGGTTTAGAAAAAATAATTTTTGACAAAATGACAGCAGTGAGAACTTAGACAATTTTTCCCTGATAAGGCTTTTGTATATGCATAGATGGTGCCTTCATGGGCTGATCAACTCCTACCACAGCTTTTAATGGAGCAATTTGATACTTTGCCTATACAGTATAGACATATTGAACATATGCATGAAGGAGTCTGGTTGAAAAAATAATTTTTGATAAAATGACAGCTATGAGAACTTAGACAATTATTCCCTTATATGGCTTTTTGTATATGCATGGATAGTGCCTTTATGGGCTGACCAACTCCTACCACAGCTTTTGATGGAGCAGTTTGATACTTTGCCCATACAATGTAGACACATTGAACATATGCATGAAGGAGTTTATAATTTTTGTTTGCACTGATTCTACTGAAATCTTCTTTTCAAAACTAAGGTCTGCTGGTTTGAACTATAACTTGCCAAGTTTTTCACTGACTCGTACTGTGCGGGGGGTATCTAATAAGCATTGCTTATTGACTTTTTTCATAATTTCAGGAATGTTTCACCAGAGTGCTAAAAGGTCATATAAATTTGTGTACAGCTGTCTTTCCAAATGGTGTCAAAGGTAGGAATTGATTGTTTAAAACCTTGATTCTTGAAAGCAACAAAATGAAATTAACATTATGTTAAGTTGAACTTACATGTACTCTCATAGACGGGCGCTGTGGCTCAGTGGTAGGGTGCTTGGCTCAAGATCAAGGAATTGCGGGTTTGAGCTCAACGGCGACACTCCATTGTGTCTTTGAGCAAGAAATTTGAGCAAGACTTTTTATCTTTTGCTTAGAACTGGTTCAACCAAGGAAGACCCGTCCTGATGACTGGCATTTAGCAGTGTCGCATCTTGACATTTACAAGTCAAAATCTCAATTTCAAAATAATTAAAGTGCAAATAGTATCTCAATATTTGTGCTCCTGTATTATTATATTTATCAAAATCATTGTGAAAAAGTGATAAAATGCTATGTTATAACCTCTTGCAATGAATATTGAAACATCCCAGTATAATGAAATCAAGAAAGGTGGAAGATCTCATTTGGCATACAATAAAACCTGTGTAAACGGCCACTCCCAAAAGGACCGAAAATTGGTGTTCAAGACCAATTATCGCTTAATGCAGGTCAAAAGTATTGCAGAATGCTCCAATGGGAGCATTCTGCAATACTTTCTACCAGCATTAAGCTACCATTTGTCATTAAGATCTTTGTTTTGTCTTTTTTTGAGTGGCCGTTCTACACAGGTTTTACTGTACTTTATGGATATGGTAGATATTCCAAAATTTCAAACACTAATTGCCTGCTGAAACGGCCTAGACAAACAGGGCAGACCCTATGTTTGCTACTCTTGAATTCCAGCCCTGATAACCAACATTTTTAAGGAGATAAGAAAGAGAAAAGTTTTGGAAATTTTTAAAAACGTTTTCTGTAGATTACCATGGTGTTCTTAGACTTTAGTTAAGAGCGCGTACTAGAAAAATAATTTTCTTATTTCTCATCCAAAACATATGTTGTGGGTACTCAAAAGAACCATCTCAATGATCGGTTCTTTTGAGCACCCAAAGCATATGTTAAAACTGATGGGTAAGAAAATAATTACAATTTTACGCTAAAAATTTGTGTTTATCTAAACCTATGTACAATACACTAATTTTAAACCCGGCATGTGTTTTCTTTCCATTTCAGGTCACATGATAGATTGCCTGGCTAGAACCGCATTGTGGGATGCCGGACTAGACTACCTTCATGGAACTGGTCATGGAGTGGGAGCCTTTCTGAATGTCCACGAAGGTCAGTTCATGTCTTATTCTGTGCTTGGCATCACCAAGCAGCCTGCTCGGCACAGTCTCGCCAGAACCTTCGCTGCTCACATAAAGTATGTAAGTAGATGAAGAAGCAGATCAGTAATTAGGACTATATAAAGCCCATCTAGATAGCTTTCCTTGAGAGCTTGAAGATTGACTCGAAATTTTTAACACTTTTCTCTTTCTATTCTTAAGTAAAACTTTGGCTATCAGGTCTTTGAATAGCAGAGGTAGGCTCTGTTCAGGCTACTCTGTGTATCTCAGCTTCTTTGTCCGGTAACTAAATTAAATGTTCAAGTACATTGACCATAGTTGTAGGTGCACAGTTGCTCCGTTAGTAGACTGGCTCCAGTCCTTAAAACAATTTTTCATCAATGTGTCATATCATATTCAATGTGTCATATTATATACTTGTAGCCAGTCTAACTCTGATGGCTCTGTTTTAAAACAGAGCCATCAGAGTTAGACTGGCTACAAGTATATGATATGACACATTGATGAAAAAATTGTTTTAAGGGCTGGCGCCAGTCTATTCAGTTAGTGGTGTCACTTTATCCTCATAACTTAGAACTTGAATAGCCCTGGAATATGTTCTAACTTGACTGAAAAAATGTTGATTGGGAAATAAAACATAAAATCAAACAAACAAATTAAGCATAGGCTGTGTCTTCCCCCCTAGTGTTGAAGATCAGGGGTATTTTATTGTTTTCAGTCATTTTTTTTCTTTCTTACTGGAGATGGTAAGCAATTTTGCTTCTAAGACGCCGACTGTCTAGTGGTGGGGAAACCAGTGCAGTTCTCGGCGTTCGCCCGGGAATGCCCTGTGAAACCACCGCAAGTCGGAAGGTGACAGTCAAACCATTGATACATACTACTGCAGGAATAGTTTGATAATTTTTTCACCAATCAATATTTTTGCTAGCAACACTAGCGAGATTCGAACCTGCGCAGCAGAGGTATCAAATACTCTACCGACTGAGCTATCCGGGGGCCCTCTTTCAAAAATTACAAAATATTCTTCTAAAATATTTTACCTTGACCCCATTTTGAAACAAAAAAGTAATAGATTTAATATTGACCCTATTAAACTTTTTAACTTCTGAACCAAGAGCCTTAACCCTTTACCTCAAAAAGATGCCTTTTAACACTTGCAAACAGAGTAGACCCAGATCAGGCAGCTCTTGTAAGAGCTGCTTGATCAGGGTCTACTCTGTTTGCTTTTGGAAAAATGATAAGATATGTTCCTACACTAGTGGACCTGACTAATAATTGCTTTGTTATATTTACAAATGTGAAAGTGTATATGATTATTTAAAGTGGGTGGAGCTTAGCATGAATATTCATGAAGGAAAGGGTTAATATATAGAGGATATTTACCTTTGTGAGGTGAATACCAAATATATTTCATCGAGTGTGGTGAAAAAAATCAGTATTTTTCACGAGTGCGTAGCACAAGTGAAAATGCTGATATTTTCACCGCACGAGATAAAATATATTTGGTATTTGCCGAGAAAAAGTAAATTTTCTTTTTATTTTATACTCAACGGAAATACAAAAATCACAACCTTACTTTTTACTTGGTCGTTTCTCGTTCGATTCGACTTTTACAGTGTGTTTATTGGGTATAACATTGGGTGTAAACATAGTTTTCACCTAGAAAATGGCTTAGAATCATATTTTAACGAATGAAATGCAAGAAATCAGCATTTAAAGAAAGTCTATTGAGTGTGCCTTATGGTAGGCGTCACGTGCAAACTGGCGCTACGCCAGGTCAAACAGTGACGTCATTATGTTTGATGTTGACGTCACAACATGCATAGTGTTATTTTTGACATATATACTTCACTTAAAACCTTATGTTTAAAAATCCCAGTCACAAAATTGCCAAGAAAGCCTTGTTTTGCTACAGTTCTATTCTATTCTACAGTGAAAATATAAATCGTATCAGTCACTAGTGAAAAAATACGATATTTTTTCACTGTAGAAAAATACCAATTTTACTCACATTTGATATGCATTGAATTCACTGCTTGTGATAAAATAATAAGTTGATACTTCACCTTTGTATACCATGTGGAAAGCCTTTTCAGATATGTATACATCATTTAATTCCCTATGTGCAAGAAGAAAGAAGAAATAAATGATTATTTGTTTTGTTAATCTTTAAGGTCCTTGTGGAATCAGCCAGAGAGTGTCTCTTCAAGATGTCCCATTAGAAGAAAGCATGATCTTATCTGATGGTATAGTATACTTTGTTTTTCTTGAGTGACTTATAAGACTCATGTTGATGATGATTATGTCCCTTTTTCTGATTCAAGTAAAGATGTTGTCAGTTACTGACAAATGTATGTACATACGAAGTGCTGGTTAACTGCTGAAGAGCTTGCCCATTATGAGAGTCTGCAGCAAAATTAATCTACCTAGTATAATAGAACTTTTTGTAGGAGCAGTCTGATCTCGGTCCACACTGTTTGCCTCAATGCTTACGTTAAATAGCAATTTCCGGATGCAGTTATTTTGCTGGGATTTTAAGGGTTAAATAATATGTTTCGCATTTTTACTGAGGTATGGCTCAAGATAATACAGTTACTTTTGAACAAAACCTCTTCTCATGTTCAGCTTTTACCTATGTCTAAGGTAGACCAGTCCTTTTTAAGCATTCATGAGGTGCCGCCTTTACAGTAACCAAAAAGTTCAATAATATACCAATTGCGTATGCCTAAAAGATCTAGTCTTCAGTATCCTTACAAGAACACACCAGGTTGCTACCTTAGAAATACACTTTAGTTCTGGAAACTTCTAATGACGTCAAAATCTGCAAAAAATTAGATGATAGACTGATTAGGCTGACAACTCCAGAGAATAATTTTCACAATTCTGGCCAAGATACATCAGAAACGGATGCCGCAACAACTCTCTGCAAGAATTTTAACATATTTTTGTCTGGAAGAAGGTCATCAGACTGAAATGGAGACCATTAAATAAAAGGTCATTCACATGAAGGTAGGGAGCGCGGTGGCTCAGTGGTAGAGTGCTTGACTCGAGACCGAGGGATCGCGGGTTCGAGCCTCACCGTTGTTGCTGCGTTGTGTCCTTGAGCAAGACACATTTATCCTAGCTCAGTACTGGTTCAACCCAGGAAGACACGTCCCTATATAACTGAAAGATTATTGATGGGACGTAAAGAATCAAATCAAAATCACATAAAGGTGGCAGTCGTTTATTTTGTTCCTCTTCTCATTCTTTAGAAATTCTGACCTTTGACAACTTTTAACCCTTAAAGCGCCAAGTAAAAAATGCATCTGAAAATGTCGTCTGCTGAAGTCGTCTGCTGCAAATAATTGCCTAGCATTACTGATAAATTAAGTATAGAAGCAAACAGCGTGGACCCAGAACAGACAGCTCCTATAGGAGCAGTCTGATGTGGGTTCACACTGGTTGTCATAGAGGCTTCTTAAACATTTCAGCAGATGAGAAAAGCAGACGACTTTTGTTGCGATTGGCCTATTAAGGGTTAATATAAAAACCCTTATCATATTGAATTGGAAGAAAAGATCTCTACTCTCATACATAAAGTATGGATAAATATAATTTTAAACCTATAGTTAGACACCTTGCCCTGCTAGATATATCATCATGGGAATGTAACAAAGACTTTTGCACATATGGGCCCTGTTGCGAGAAAACCTGTCTTCGGGTTTTCCGAAAAAAGTGGTATTCAAACCAGCCTGCTCGGCTACAGAGACTAGCTAGAAATTTCACCTGTAGCAAGGTTATATATGATACTTTCCAAAAAAGAGAATAACAAAGGCGCTGACCAGACTGCACGAATGTTGTTCACAAACCACCTAAGACAGGTTTTCTCGCGTGGGGCCCATATGTGATATGTATCATGTGCGATATGCTCTAAATTCTCATGTGCTGGCTCTGACATATATATTTTTTCATTCTTTTCACTTTACTATTGACTTGACTTTTACTTGATCCCGAGTTTATTTTTCTACTGCTGCGGGTGTCCCAGGAACTGGGGTAGGCAGCAGGTGGCTAGTGTGTCTAACACCCAAACTCCATGCCTCTCTGTTCAGTGGATCAATGCTCCCAGGGCTGCACATTTTCATGTCATATTTAACACACTCAGACCAGGTCTTTTTAGGTCTCCCTCTTCCTCTGGCATATCTTTTCTCAGGGTTCCCACCAGCTCTGGAAATCATGAAAAACCTGGAAAATCATGAAAAAAAGATCCATGTATGGAAAAAGCATGGAATTTCAAAAAACCTAAATAATCATGGAAAAAATCATGGAATTCTGTGAAATAATTTGACAAAACCCCCAATAGCCAGAAAACAAGCTGTCAGACACACAAAACTTGCGTGTCTTACAGCTAGTTTTCTGGCTACTAGTGGTTCCAAATTTTAATTATTTCAAAATGCATGCATGGTCTACAAGCATGCTTATTTAAATATATTAATGTTGCTGCATTCTGAATTTATGCTCTGCGTGGTGAAGATGCCGCTAAAAATGGAGGTTGGAGGCCGTGCATTAAATAGTCATGAAAATTACATTGTTGATCATGGGAAATCATGGAAAAATCCTGAAATTGTGTTTTTAATTTCTGTGGGAACCCTGTATTCTGCATCTTAGCTATGACTATAGAATTATTATTGTAGAACCAGGCTATTATGAAGATGGGAAGTTTGGCTGTAGGATAGAAAACCTAGTTCTTATTGTGAAAACAGTTACCAAGGTATGATATGAGTACAGGCTTCACACAGGCTTGAAAAGTACTTGAATTTACAGGACTGTCTTGAAAAGTCCTTGAAAATTAAATGTGCCGTGAAAAGTACTTGAAAAACACAAAAAGGGCCTTGAAAAGTCCTTGAATTTTACCATTTACAGGATTCAACACTGGCTTTGGAGACCTAAAGCAGTATAGAATTGTGGTGCCTTTATTTGGTGCAGCAAATGCTGCACCAAATAAAGGCACCACAATTTTATACTTATTTTCTAAAACTTATTTCTTTAGGAAAGCAGTCTAGCATTTCAGAAGTAGAATTTTAACATGTAAATCAGTATTTTCATACATTCTCAATCCTTGAAAACAGTAGGAAAGTCCTTGAATTAGGCACAAACTTGCCTGTATGAACCTTGGAGTAGACCTTTTCATGACGAATAGAGTATACCATCCAGGTCGATCTTATTGAGAGTTGAATGATCCATCATATATTTAGAGGGGTCACAGGTATACAATTTTCAGATTATATTGTTTTTCTGTACCTGAGAATTGGGTTATATCCCATCAAACAGTGCAGACCCTCATAGGCTGTCATGTCCAGTGGCTTCTGATCTAGGTCTTTACTATTTTTCATGAACAGTTTAGGGAAGACATTAAAGACATCAGTGAAGTAACATTGAGATTTACATAATTTTGACTACAGTAACCACTTTCCCCTTTGGTGGCACATTTTATTGTCTGCTGATAACCTTTGCTAACAGTTTGGACCCTGATCTGGATCTAAACTGTTCGACACTGATAGTACAGTCAAATCTCGGTTATCCGAATGTCAGTTATCCGAAACTGCTGGGTTATTCGAAGACGACGGAGTCCTGACTTTTTTCTCAATTATCTATTGCAATAAAACTACCGATTATTCGAATTTCGATTATCCGTAAAAATTCAATGTTTCGAAGTAATTCGTCAGTCCCGATGAAAGAAATTGCTATTTAATTTACCCTTCAAGATTCGAAGTCCAAATGTCACGCATGATGATCATGCTTTCTTTGTTTGGTCGAGTTCGATTTAACACACCCGAGTGATTTAGCAAACAAAGTTGCAACAGGTAATTGACACCGGATTAACGTTCACACTTTTACGTGATCAACCGTAAAGTGAGTAAATGGTGTCTTAAATTAAGGTCATCTGCAATGATGGTTTTGTTTGATGTTTTTAAAATGTCTAACTAAGGGCATAAATGAGCTAAATTGATTTTAATTTGATCCGCTCTCATCCTTTGATTTATTCTTGACAACTGTACATTAAGCGAACACGCCAAGCGCACAAACAGGTTACAACAAAAACAACAATTTCGATAATAGACGAATATCACGGACATGTGCTTTGGGTGCTCAAAAGAACTGTCTCATCGAAACACTTCTTTTTAATGCATAAAACACAATTTTACAATTGAGGGAAAACAACCAAAACCTAGGTTATGATGCTTAAAAGGACCCTCTCATTGAGACAGTCCTTTTTAACACCCAAATCGTATGTTTTCGCTGAAATAAAAGAAAAGTCACCAGCCCAAAAAGCACACAAGTCGGGCCATCAAAGGCCCGCCGACGATATGCCATCTCAATGGCCTATCACTGGCGGGCCGTTGATGGCCCGACGTTGTGTGCTAGCTTGGTGGAGAGGCGATAAAAAGGAGACAATATTTCGTCAGTAAATATGGTCCGTCAATATTCATTTAACTTTTTTTTTTCCATTGTTGTTGTAGATGTTATTACATGTTTATAGTGTGTAAGCTCTGATTTTCTTTTCTTTTCTGCGTTCTTAGACCTGCAAAGCATAACCTCCAAGGAGCTCATTTTCTTTAATGCTGTAACAGATGTTCCGATTACTTCACAGAAAACAAGAGTTGAACTTGCAAACTCTGGCAAAACAGTGACGTTCTATTAAAGCATCCGAGCTAATAAGTATGGTGAAAAAATAAGGTGTCTGAATAAGTGCTCAAAGTGAGCTATTGGGATCAGTCAATGTCCAGCGTTGTCAACAATTTGCTTAAAATGAAAATTACAGTAAAACCTGTCTTAGGCGGCCACTTAAAAACAGACAACACAAAGATCTTAATGACAAATGGTAGCTTAATGAAGGTCTAAAGTATTGCAGAATGCTCCCTTTCGAGCATTCTGCAATACTTTTGACCTGCATTAAGCGATAATCGGTTAAAAACCAATTTTTGGTCATCTTTTTGAATGGCTGCTTAAGACAGGTTTTACTGTTTACTCCTGGGCCAATTTAAAGCAAACTTCACAGGGATGTTCCCTGGTTGACCCTCTACCAAAATAGCTGAAAGGAATTTGATTCATCAAAAAACATGGCTGCCAGTGGGTGAGGCTTAATGTGGTAATGAAAACTTTAAAAATCTGCTCGTCTGCAACCAGAGATCAGATTCCAAAATAATTTAAGGGAAATGGTCACTAGATGACCTTCTACAAAAATAGCTAATTTAAAAACAAATTTGATATGTCAAAAAACATAGTGGCCAGAGGGTGTGGTTAGTTTTCCTTCTGTACCTATATAAAAAAACTTTTAACATCTCTTAAACCAATGGTCATGGTCAGAATGGAAAAGAATTTGATATGGTCATTAGGTTACATTCTACAAAAATAGCTAAAATGAATTTGATCCATCATAAACATGGCACCATATTTATTGCTGCTACGGAATCTTAAAAAAGACTGATCAGAATTCAAAATGATTTGGCATAAATGGTCATTGGGTGATCTTCTAGAAAAATTGCTGGAACGAATTTGATTGGTCAAAAAACATGGTCGCCAGGGAGTGTGGCAAATTTCCCTTATGAACCTGTATATGGAAGTTAAAACATCTTCTCTAAAACCGGTGGTCAGAATAATTGAAAATAATTTTGCAGAAATGTGCACTTGGTGACCTTCTAATAAAATAACAAAAATGAATTCCTCAAAAAACATGACTGCCAGGGTGTGTGGCTAGTTTCTCTTATATCACTAAGAAATTTGAAACATGTTCTCATCTGGAATGAATGGTAAGAATGGAAAACTATTTGGCAAGGATGTTCACAAGGAGATCCTCTAGTCTACAAAAAGAGCAAAAATGATCTTGACCCCTAAACAGGGTTCCCACAGGCTTGAAAAGTACTTGAGTATAGAGGGCTTTCTTGAAAAGTTCTTGAAAATTAAATCTGCCTTGAAAAGTACTGGAAAATCACTCAAAAGCCTTGAAAAGACCTTGAATTCTACTATTTTCTGTAGGACTTAGCACTGTTGATAGAGACCTAAATCAGTATAAAATTGCTGTGCCTTTATTTGGTGCATGCTGCACCAAATACAGGCACAACAATTTTATACTAATTTTCCAGTACTAATGTCTCTATTATCTCAGTCTAGCATTTCTGAAGTAGACTTTTAACACTTAGATCAGTATTTTCATTAACAGTAAGTCCTTGAAAACTGTTGGAGAGGCTTTTAGAAGTCCTTGAAAAGTCCTTGAATTATACTCATACTTGCCTGTACGAACCATGCTAAAGAAACTTGGCTGTCAGTGGGCGCTGCTTATAAACACTAAATGATACTTTAAAAATCTTCTTCTCTTAAACAGATGATCAGAATTCAAAATGATTTCACAAAAATGGCAACATGTCATGTTGAGCCTTCCTGGCTAGTCCTCCAGGGGACAAAAATATTTCAATATTGCACTTGTCTTGCAGGACGAGTGACTTACAATTTTCACCCGTCCTGCAAACACATGGGCTTGTCCTTTAAAAGGGTACGGTAAATGTTCTAAAATTACGAACACTAAAAAATAATTATTTTTTCCGCTGTTCGTAATTTTAGAAATTACGTTTATGAAAAAATGCCAGTGTTCGAAATTTTAGAATGTGGATTTTATCAGGAGAAAAACGGTATATATGCATGTCAAAATGTGGTAGAAACGTGTTGAAAACACGGCGATATGATTATGCGCTATCTACTCTTTAATCTCATTAAAACCGCCGCTAAATTCATGCGGACTGAGTCAGTAAAATGTCCAGCGCTTGCGGTATTCGCCAAGTCGAGAGCCAGGCCCGTGCATATTATGTCACTCAATTAACTTACAAGTCATAAAAGTCCACTGATTTAAACTATTCGATAAACAGGGTCTCCTATGTTCACTCGCCTCGGACTACCGATGAATCACTACACTATTTCGTTCTTCCTTTCCAGTTAATATTGTACTCAAGAATTGAAACCGCTAGACATCTCGTACGATCAGATTTTTTGCAAAGATCTACATAAACTTTGAAATACGTAGACGAGTTCCCAGAGTAAAAAAATCTGGCGAAATTCAAAAAGAACACATGCATCTCTCTCTCTCTCTACTTGTCGATCCGCCGATGGAATGTTTACTTTGATGTTTGCAAACACAGTTTAGATCCAGATCAGACCCGAATGGTATTCAGAATAGAATGTTTCGTCAATTTAAAAATGTGTGCATACGGTAGAAAGTACGCAAAGCGTTACATGTAATACTGTGGAATGTCCGACTTTGCCGTACAAAAGCCGACGCGCACGATAAGTTTGGGTTTTGGGTCCTCATCGGAAGCAGTTGTAAAACAAGCTGTGATTTTGTTACCTGCGCATCCTGCATCGTTTGCGCATAAGTTCTTATTTCAGCGAGTCCTGGCAAGTCCCGGGATGCAATAGTATTGCAGACTTGTCATTAAAAATAGTGTTTTGGACTCAAAGGTTTGCCGTTGGGACTCATTGATATTGGAAACAGCGAGTCCCAGGACCCATAAGCCCAAAATTGTAAATGGATCACTGAACAAGATAGATTGACTGACCTAAACATTGCGTTTCGATATTCTAAGAAACCAAGCCAAAACAAAAGATTCGTGTGCAAACACCGTGCAGTCTCTCTCTCTCTCTCTCTCTCTCTCTCTCTCTCTCTCTCTACTTTTATGACCTGCTATCAAAGTTTGCAAACAGTTTGGGTCTAGAAGATCGTCCGACGTGCCTGATCAGGGGCAAACATGCATACCAAGAGTTATAATCTAGTCCGACTTTGCGTCCGCTGAAAGGAACATTTCAGACAAGTACCTTTTTTCAGATGCATGCCATGGGCGGATCCAGAGGGGTACAGGGGGTCCAAGCCCCCTGAAAAATCACAAAAATATAGGGTTTCCTAGCAATATTGATCCGGATCCCCTTAAAATCACAAAGCTACCAAGCCAGCATTCAATGGTGGGCCATTATCGACAATGGCGTTTCGATGATGGGCCGATGGTGGTCCATTTTTAGTGGCATTTCGGTCCTCTATCACTACCACCTCTGACTAAATGTTCTGGATCAGCGCACGCATGCAGTGCGTGTGAACCGGCTCGAATGAAATTAAACTGTCGACGGACATAATTCATGCGCGGATCCAGAAAGTTTTGTCAAGGGGGATCCAACTTTGACAACGTTTGTTTTTAAAGTTGATGGGGGGAGGGAGGATCCATGTCCCACTTTAAGCGGGTCATCATCGGCCGGCCAGCGAAACGCCATTAAAGGCGTTTCGCTGGCATGCCGATGAATGCCCAACATTGAATGCTGACTTAGCAGCTGCGATTTTTCAGGGGATCCGGACCTTTATTGCTAGAAAACCCTATATTTTTGTGATTTTTCAGTGTGGGGGTCCGGACCTGGATCCGCACATGTAATTTCACGATATTTTGGTACATACAACGTGCGACAAAGACTCAGACGAGCCTGCGCAAGTGTGCATTTTCAATACAGCATTGATGGCTCAGGAATGTCAAGCATCACCGCTTTTATGTTGAATGGGTCTCACGACTCAAACCACAACTTGGAAAAAAGGCCTGTTTGTATATAAGTTTGTATAAGCAAACTTACTAAGTAGATTTACTCAGTTGTTTAACGCTGTGGTTTGCATGGCTTTTCTAAAGTAACACCATCTACTGTTACTTGCAAATGCTCAATTATGACGACCAGGCAGCGTATGACCAGTGACCTATATATATATAGGTCACTGGTATGACCTAAGTTCTTCACCTTAGATGTGCGTTTTCTCGCGGTAAATTTAACTCCTAATCCTTGCCCGAGGCATGTCTGTTTTATGTCTGTGACAATATACTGACAAAGGAAATGCATATTAATGACCATTGCTAAAGAATTCCGATGGATCGGATGCTTCTTATAGGTAAAGATTTCGCCAATGAAGGGTTTTAAAAATATTTGAACACGCTGCAGGTAGCCTGCACTGTTTTCCGTTCATAGACGCATAGACAGCCGATACCAATAACATGCATGAACTTTGTCACGTACTACATGTAGGAAAGTCCGTGCTTTTAATGCGCGCTTGCCTTTGATCTTATATGAAAGCATGTATCGCACAATTAAGACAAAACGTATAGTCTTGCAAAAAGAACGTCCAGTGCCAGAGTACCCATTTAAGTGGAATGGAACCTTCCAAATGTCGCTACCGCTCACGCGCTGTACGTTAAAAGTAAACCGAGCACGTCAAGCTCCTGTGCCGAGCACAGAATGATGGGACAAAAAGATAAACGGACAACGATTTTCCGCCGAAAATAACTTGTGTTCGTAATTTTAGAAATTCACTTTTCAAAAAAAGGTCAGTGTTCGATTTTTTAGGATGTTTTAAAAATTATTTTCGGCAATAATTTTAGGTGTTCGTAATTTTAGAGTGTTCGAAATTTTAGAACATTTACCGTATGCAATAAAGAACAAAGGGTAGTGATATGTCATATGACTTCCTTGAGTAATTAATTCTTCCCAAAGCACTCTTCCTGTAGGACGAGTGCTTTGGGAAGATTTACTCATCCTTTCTAGGATTTCACTAGTAATTACGAGCGGACGAGTGGAATTTTTGTCCCCTGTCCTCTATATCACATTTGGTTCTGGCGGTACCGCTAGAGCACTCCACATATACATGCCAGCGACACCTTTTATCTCTCAAATGAGTTTTTTTTGTATAATTACAACTGTCTTCTTCCTTCAGCAGTTAACCCTTAAAGTTACAATCACAACTGCAGCAGACGACAAATTTTACCACATCTTTTCTAATTTCGAAAAAAATAAGGTATGGTATTTCATGAGAATTGTCTGCCAGCAGACAATTCTCGTGAAATATCATGCCTTATTTGTTATTTTCGCAAAAAGCAGCAAAATTTTAAATTGTTGTCTGCTGCAAATTATAAGTGGCCCTTTAAGGTTTAAAAATAGTGAGTTTGATCAGGAAATACCACAATAATAAACTGCAGACAAACATGTGGCACCGTGAGGAAGAGCCACTCAACCATCACGAGACTCCAGGAAGACAAACAAAGCAAAGCAACCAGCTCTCTCTTCCCCATGGAGATGATTGCAAATGTAGAATGGAATAAATTAGGGGATAACTGTATTCAAAATTTTCATTTTGGGAGGTATATCATCGGATATACGATCGGAAATTTAGTTTTACGGCGACGCGTAAGCGGAGCCGTAAAACGTGATTTACGAACGTATATCCGACGATATACGTCCCCAAATATAAATTTTGAATATGGTTATCCCCATTCTAATTCACTATTAACATTTTCCCTTCAAAAAGGCAGTGAAAATGTACTTTGTTGCGCCTATACGTCCAGGGGCTGCCAGCTGCATAAAACCGCTTGCCAGCTGCATATATTCACTTGTCAACCAATGAAAAGCGACGTTACGTAATGACGTCGGGTTTCCGACAGTATATCGCAGGATATACTGTCGCAAATTTATGAGGTTATCCAATCAGACGTCGCGTTGCATTTGCAAGTGCATTAGAATTTTGTATTTTTGTATGTTTCAGTACAACTACAGAAACAAAGGTTATTTGACATTTGAACCCATAACTTTAGTTCCCCTACAAATGAAGATGATTGATCCTTGTCTTCTAACACAGAAAGAGGTAGGTATTTGTGTCATGGCATCAGTATTGATGTCATGGCAACAATATAGGTGTCATGGCAACAACGTAGGTGTCATGGCAACAAAAAAGGATACCTATTTTGTTGCCATGACACCTATATTATACAATAAAGGTGTCTTGGCAACAATATAGGTGTCATGGCAACAAAATAGGTGTCATAACAACAAATGAGGTGTTTTTTTTCCTTGCAAGGTTAGTACAGTGCAGTCCCTTTATAACCATAGGTTTAGATAAACAAAAAAGTTCAGCGTAAAATTGAAAATATTTTCTTACCCATCAATTTTAACATATATTTTGGGTGTTCAAAACAACCGTCTCATTGAGACAGTTCTTTTGAGTACTCACAACATATGTTTTGGTTGAGAAATAAGAAAATTAAATTTTTGTTATGCACTCTTTACTTAAGTCCTAATAACACATCTCGTTATAACAAAGGTTTCGATATAACAGTCAAGTTATGGCCCCTAAATCTTTTTAAAATGGAATTTTACAAAGGAATGATAGGAAATGAAATGGTCATTTTCCTATATTTTTTTTTGTAAATTTTGAAATTTTACCTTTACACTCTACTTGCAAAAGGAATCACCATTCTTCCGAAGGGAAAGTATATAAAAGGGCTTTTTAGCTCACCTGAGCCAAAGGCTCATGTGTGAGCTAATAGAATACTTGTCACTCCGGCGTCCATCCGTATTCTGTCCGTCAGTCAACATTTTCAAACATCTTCTCCTCTGAAACCACTGGGCCAATTAAACTCAAATTTCATATGGAGACTCCTTAGGATGCGGGAGCAAGTGTTTGTTCAAATGGTCTTGGTTTCATGACCAAGATGGCTGCCACGCCCATATAATGTAAAAAAAATCTTTAAAAATCTTCTTCTCTAGAACCAAAAGGCGGATGACCTTGAGACTTGGTATGAAGCATTAGGGATGTGAGGTCTTCCAAGTTTGTTCAAATGATGATCCTAGGTTGACCTTGACCTACTTAATGGCAAGGTCAAATTTTGCCTCCTGATGCATTTAAAAGGATTTTTTTTGAAAAGTTTATTTTTTTTTTAAAAACTGGAACCTGTAGTCATTTTTCTCACTTGATATGTTTAACCTAATGAGACAATGGCTATAAATAAGTTCCAAAGGTCAAGATTGACCTTTGACCTTCCAGCTTAGGTCGCTCAAATTAAAACATAGTTTTCTCACAAACCATTTGCCCAATTTATCTCAAATTTCATGTTAAGACTCCTTATTATAAATTAGCAAAAATGTATACAAAAAATTTAGGTCACATGACCAAGATGACCACCACACCCATATATGGTAAAAACCTTTAAAAATCTTCTTCTCCAGAACCAGAAGGCCAGTGACCTTGAGACTTGGTGTGTAGCATTGGGGATGTGGGGCCTACCAAGTTTGTTCAAATGATGATCCCAAGATGACCATTATGTAATTAACATCAAGGTCAAATTTGCTTCCTAATGCATTTAAATGGGAAATGTTTTGAAAAGTTGTTTTTTTTAATACTCTGGAAGCCAAAGTTGTTATTCAAACTTGATATTTTCAATCTAGATTTCAATGGTCAAGGTTGACCTTTGACCTTTCAACCAAGGCCGCCATCAACATATTAAATTATAGTTTTCTCAGAAACCACTTGGCCAATTGGAATCAAATTTCATATGACAACTTCTTATGATTGGTTAGCCAAAATTTATACCAATTTTTATGGTCACATGGCTAAGATGGCCACCACGCCCATATATGGTAAAAACTCTTTAAAAATCTTCTTCTGGAACCAAAAGGCCATTGACTTTGGGACTTGGTATGTAGCATTGGGTATGTGGGCCCTACCAGGTTTGCACAAATGATGAATCAAGGTTGACCTTGACCTACTTTATGGCAAGGTCAAATTTGATTCCTAATGCATTTTTATGGGGAAAAGCTTAAAATGTTCATTTTTCTATAACTGTTTAAGCCGAAATCGCAAGAATTAAACCTAATGAGACAATGGTTTTATATTAAGTACCAAATGTCAAGCTGACCTGTGACCTTTTATCAAGGCCTCTCATTTGGACCGCCACACACCTATCTAAACATCTTTTTCTGAGAAATCACTGGGCTGTTTCATGGATTATTCATTAGATTGTTTAGGTCACTTGACCAAAATGGCTGCAACCCCCATATATGGTAAAGCAAAATTTGTTTCATTATAAGCTGTAGTTGACCTTGACCTATCTTAACATTATTAAGGAGATCAGGTGAGCACCTCAGGACCTTCAGGTCCTCTAGTCTTTAGAGGGGCTATCTTAAAGGCTCTTATAATGCAAAAGAAAATCAAGTCTTACATATAAAAGTAACAGACATGGCATGCTGCTTTCATTATTACATGTACACAGTTGACTAATATGACAGTCCATTCCTATGGACCCCCAAACATAGCCTTACAAGCTCTGGAAATCATGGAAAACCTGGAAAATCAATAAAAAAAAGTTCCATGTATGGAAAAATCATGGAATTTGAAAAAAACTGAACAATCATGGAAAAATTATGGAATTTAGTGAAATAATTTGGCGAAACCACCAGTAGCCAGAAAACTAGCTGTAGGACACTTGTGTGTCCGACAGCTAGTTTTCTGGCTACTGGTGTGTCCGACAGCTAGTTTTCTGGCTACTGGTGGTTTCAAGTTTTAATTATTTCAAAATGGATGCATGGTCTGTCTTCAAGCAGGCTGTTGTTGCTGCATTCGGTATTTATGCTCAGCGTGGTGAAGATGCTGCTAAAAGGGAGGTTGGAGACCATGCATTAAATAGTCATGGAAATTACATTGTTTATCATGGAAAAATCATGGAATTGTGTTTTTGAATATCTGTGCCTTGCAAAGAGGCTGCACTGTATTTCAATCACAGCAACAGAATTATGAGCCTAAAGTCAGTAGGTGTTTGTGCCATGCCAAAAAAAAAAAAGACTTGCCTAAAAGATCTATTTGAGCCATGACATTTAAATTCTCGACCTAAGAGAGTTTGGCATTTCCATCGCAGCAGCATAATTGATAGCCTTAAGGGGGTAGGTGTTCCTGTCATGGCAACAACAAAAACTTAATGAGTTAAAAATATGTTTATGTCAGGGGATCTAAATTCCTGGCCTATATATATGTTAGTATTACCTAAAAATGGAATTCATTTTTAAGTTGATCCAGATTAGCTTGCTTCATCTTATCAGGATCCACTGTTTTCTGTTCTATTCAACTATGGTTTTGTTTACTTGTTTGATTTGATTCTTTACACCTGGATTCTCAGTCAACAATTTTTCAGTCATGTTGGGACAGGTCTTACTGGGTTGAACCAGTACTAAGCAGCGGATATTCAACTATGGTAATAAAGAATAAGGTTTGATTTAAGACTTAAGTTTGAGAACTACCCTGCTAATCAACAACTCTTGGGTTTACAAGAAGATATTTTGTAATAGGACAACAGATTTAGGTAGCCAAACTTTTAAGATTAATACTACCTTTGAGCACAAAAACAGCATATTGAGGCACCAAAAATGGTTCAAGACAATTATTTTGGACTTCAACTACCTCTTAACCTTTAAAGCGCCACCTATAATTTGCAGCAGATGACAATTTAAAATTTTGTTGCATTCTCAAAAATAACAAATAAGGCATGATATTTCATGAGAATCGTCTGCTCATGTTATATCACCTTATTTTTGTCGAAAATTGGGAAAGATATCCCAAATTTTGTCGTCTGCTGCAGTTGTGATTGGTGCTTTAAGGGTTAATGAAAACTCTGACAGCTGTATGCGCTTTCCACATAGATGCTGGTAGGGCTCTAATATAGTTCACTTGGCCAATGACATTGCTGATCTACCCTTTATGCTGGTGGCTTTTCAAATCAGCAAGGGAAATAACAATCGCCCCTAGGGGGAAAGAGTTCTTGTTAATTTCAATATTTGAAAAAAGATCTTAAACCATGTATGTTTCAGATTGACTGGCTCAATAATTACCACCAGAAATGCCAGGATGTGATAGGACCAGAATTAAAGCGACAGGGAAAAACAGCAGCTCTCGAATACTTGCTCCGAGAAACAAGAACGATAGGATGAGATGATCCGTGCAGCAGCATTCAGAATTCCACTTCTTTAAGCATTGAACAATCAATATGGGCCAACACTTGAGATTTTGGTACTTGTCGCATCTGAGAGCAGCCAAGGCTCAGGTGAGAATGCGCATCTGCACAGTCTGACCAGACCTTTGCTACTCGTATACATTAAATATGAAATTAGATGAAGGCTTGAACCCAATAGTAGGACTCTAGTCCAACTAGATAGCATCTATGCAGTCTTGTCCAGACTCTTACTGCTTGTATACACTAAATATGAAAGTACAGTAAAAACCTGTGTAAAATAGCCTCTCTCAAAACGACAGAAAATTGGTTTTCAAGATCAATTATTGCTTAATGCAGGTCAAAAGTATTCCAAAATGCTCCAAGGGGAGCATTCTGCAATACTTTCAACCTTCATTAAGCCACCATTTGTCATTAAGATCTTTATTTTGTCTATTTTTGAGTGACCCTTTTACACAGGTTTTACTGTAGATGAAGGCTCAAACCCAATATTAGGACTCTAGTCCAACCAGATAGCATCTACACAGTCTTGCCAGACCCTTACTGCTTGTATACACTAAATATGAAAGTACAATGTACAGTAAAACCTATGTAAAACGGCCACTCTCAAAACGACAGAAAATTGTTTTTCAACAGCAATTATCGCTTAATGCAGGTCAAAAGTATTGCAGAATGCTCCAAGGGGAGCATTCTGCAATACTTTCGACCTTTAATGCAGGTCATTAAGCTACCATTTGGCATTACGATCTTTGCTTTGTCTTTTTTTGAGTGGCCGTCTTACTGTAGATGAAGGCTCAAGCCCTATATTAGTACTCTAGTCCGACTAGATAGCATCTGAGCAGTCTTGCCAGACCTTTACTGCTTGTATTACACTAAATACAGTAAAACCTGTCTTAAGCGACCACCCAAAAATAGACAAAAGCAAAGATCTTAATGACAAATAGTAGCTTAACGAAGGTCCAGAGTATTGCAGAATGCTCCCCTTGGATATACTTCTTGTCTATATTTTTGTTTTATACAGAAGATAATCAGAGCTATAATTATTACTCGCTAATACATAAATTTGGCAGGGTGTTACGTCTCTTTTTCATATGTCTCTTTAGTAAATGATATGTCTACATATACAAATGAAAAAACTTATACAATAAAAACATTTTATAATTAGTTTTTTTTTTATTCATATCCAAACTATCTCTATATGGCTGTTTTAGCTAGGCTGCTTAATGCAATCTGTTGGGAGTCTGATTGCATTCTGATTTCCATAGCTTGTGAGTGGGGTCATGTAGATGAATTTTGAAAAAAAAGTCAGCAGACAACAAGAAAAGCATTAAAAATTATCCAGCATGCAAAGAACATTTGTCTGGGTTCCCACAAGCTCTGGAAATCATTGAAAACCTGGAAAATCACTAAAAATGTTCCATGCATGGAAAAATCATGGAATTTGAAAAATCTGAATAATCATGGAAAAATCATGGAATTTTGTGAAATAATTTGATGAAACCACCAGTAGCCAGAAAACTAGCTGTTGGACACTGGCTACCGGTGATTTTCAAGTTTTAAATATTTAAAAATGCACTCATGGTGTTGTTGCTGCATTCCATATTTATGCTCAGTGTGTTGAAGATGCTGCTAAAAGGGGAGGTTGGAGGCCATGTATTAAATAGTCATGGAAATTGCATTGTTGATTGTGGAAAATCAGTGTGGTGAGAAAAACATGTATCAATATCTATCATATCCCCAAAATGAAGTACAATCTGTCCGGTGGCTACTGAGAAATGGCCTGGACAAACCCATAAACATACTTTTTATATGTAAAACCTGTCTTAAGCGGCCACTCTAAAGAATACCAAAAATTGGTTTCCAAGACTGATTTATATCTGTTAATGAATTCTGCAATATTTTTGACCTTCATTAAGCTACCATTTGTCTTTAAAACCTTTGTTTTGTCTATTTTTGAGTGGCCACATAAGACAGGTTTTACTGTATATGCCCATTTACTCTTGATACTAAAGATTACCATGAAATTTCGTCAAATCGGGTCATTTGTTGTTATGGATATTTACAGGAAGAATGGATGGACATGCAGACAAATCAGCAACTATATGTTTTCCATTCAGGGAGCATAAACTTATGTATTAAATATGCAAATTATTTAGTAACCTTATGCAATAAATTTCATAACAGCACATTTACTTATGGCAAAACCTTAATGTTTTCACACCAAGTAGCTGCTGAGAAATCAGATGGACACCAGGGAGATCCTATATATCAAAGATTTATCGAAGTGCCATAATTCCAGATGTAATCAGACCATAACATTTTGGGTGTATGTACATTAAAATTTTATTCTTGATACTGAAGGTTTCTATGAAGTCCAACCAGTAGTTGTGAAGAATTGGTGGCGACAAGATTGACATGATTTATCAATAAAATTTTGAGCCATGACCTGAGATTTCCAAAGTGGTATGTGCGACCAGCAAAACCTCAGATCAGACTGCACATATGTGCAGTCTGATCAGAGCCTTTGCTAGTCGCTTGTATATTCTATGACTGTTAAGTTACTGAACAAACATCATTTGGAGTTTCTAAGCTTAAAAATGGGCTGCACAGGCTCGTCTGAGTCTACACTTGTCAAAATGTCCCGTTGGAAATCACGTCGCGGCTCAAATGATTGATCAAATAGCCACATTTACATGAAGTCATCCAGCCAAAACATGCAGGAGATAAACAGTTTTTACTCTTGATACTGAAGGTTCTGGTGAAGTTTTGTTGAAATCCGGTCAGCTATTGCTGAGAATTTAAGTGGACAAGATTTTTTGTCAAAGGGCCATAACTCAAGCAATTATCATCTGACCATAACTTGCTAGCATCTAAACTTTATACTAAAGGTTCCCATGAAGTTTTATCAAACAGGTCAGTAATTGGAGAGAAATTGTGGACAAGATTTACAGGATGGATGGACGACATTCAAACTGGTGACTACAGTAAAACCTGTCTAAAGGGCCACTCCAAAATAGACAAAAGAAAGGTCTAAAAGACAAATGGTAGCTTAATGAAGGTTGAAAGAATTGCAGAATGCTCTCTTGGAGCATTCTGCAATACTTTTGACCTACTTTAAGCTATTACCGGTCTTGAAAACCAATTTTTAGTCTTCTTTTTGAGTGGCCACTTAGACAGGATTAACTGTATATGGTTCCCATACAGGGAGCATAATAACAATACACTCGTGCATTAAATTGCAAATTATTTAGGTAACCTATACTTTTACCAGGACCTCTAAGTAATGACCCTCGATTCATTCAATGCATTTATAGTTATCGTCACGCCTCAAAGCAACCATTGTCACTGTGTTGTGTCCTTGAGCAAGACACATTAATCCTAGCTTAGTACTGGTTCAACCCAGGAAGACCGTCCCTACATAACTGTAGGATTGTTGATGGGCTGTAAAGAATCAAATCAAACCAACAAAAAGCCTCAAAGCGTTTGTTGAAGTATAATATACAATGACGTTAACATCACATTTACTTATAGCAAAACCTTGATGTTTTCACACACAAAAATGCAATTTCAAATTACTTTAATATTGTTTGATAGAATCTAACATTTGTGTTTAATTTATTAAAACTTGGTAAAATGAGAAGCTGCTAAACAAAGCCTCAGATCTTGTTATTTTGTTTGAACTGGTTTAGTTCACATGGGTGAAAGTTCAAAATTTCCAAAATCCTGAACTTTTGAAACTCAAATCTTAAAACTTGCAGTATGCCTAGCCCTACTAAAAATTCACAATTTTAAGTTTAAATGGCCAATTGTCTTCATACAGACTGCATATAAATAAGAAAACCTATTATAATTCTTCTTATTCAGCATTTTGAGGCTGACTTTCTTTGGAAAGTCCGCCTCAAAATCCTAAATTCAGGAATAATCCTGAAAACTTTCACCCATTAGTCCATAACAATGAGCAACATCCTGTGATATTCCCATGCAAGCCTTACTAATGGCTAAAGTTTTTTTATATTGTTTTCCTGCGTTGCCTTGGCGAAACGCAGGCCTAGTAGTGGGTCCAATCTGTTGGTCGGACAGCATCACTTGGGGGGGGCATAGTTTGTGTAATCTGTAACTCCAAAAGTTTTCATTCCTTTACATTCAAACTTTGTATAATGATTGTTCCTATTTCATGCACATTTCATGAATTTTTTTAGGGCGTTCATTCAATAGTTCTGTTTTATGTCGATAATTTTTCCTAATGTTGACATTACGCCAATATTTTTTTCCAAATTTTGGCAAGGGGCCTTTTCCCAAAATACCGTGATAAAGCCCTGTTGAACATAAGACATTTCCAAAATGCTTAGATGGTGTCTGGTTTGTGTAATCTGTAACTCCAACAGTTTTCTTTCCTTCATTTTCAAACTGTGCATAATGATTGTTCACACATTGAAGATGTGCACCTCCTATTTTATTTTATGCACATTTGATATTTTATTATATTTTTGGGAGTGTTGAACTTAGACATTATTACATCTACATCACCTTTGTTTTTTCTTTACGTCCCAGTCAACAATTTTTCAGTTATGTTGAGACGGGTCTTCCTTGGTTGAACCAGTACTAAGCAAGGATTAATGTGTCTTGCTCAAAGACACTACCCAGTGACGCAGGGGAGGCTCGAACCCCTCTATCTCAAGACAAGCACTCTACTACCTTATTGTGTAATCTGTAACTTCAACAGTTTTCATTCCTTTTTATTTAAACCTTCCATACTAATTCCTGACATACTGAAGATGTGCACCTTCTATTTATATATTTATTCATATTTTTTGGATGTTGAACTTGGACATAGTCCCCCCTAATAGATGTCAATATACAAACAGCATTTTGGCCAGGCAGGTCCAGAGCAGAGTTTGGTCTTTTTATGATAATACTGTGATAGTTTGGCTTATCATAGGTGTGATGACCATACTCAGATGGTTCCCTTCTGCTAAAAAGATGGTTCCCTTCTGCTAAAAAAATGTTTCATTTCCATGGCAACTCTAATGTTCAAGTTATTTGCATACACTTGCCAATAACATCTACAAATAGAAACAAAGTGTGAGTACTCTTTAAAAGGGATATGAGATAAAATAACAGTTTGAATGAACAATAATAAGACACATTTAAGGCAGTACCAGTTTTAATGAGGAAACAATAATGTTTAATCAGCATGTACACTAAAATGCATGTAAAATAAAATGCAGTCTGTAAACTTGCCTGCACCGGCAAGAATATAAACAAACAAATCTGGCACATACACAGGTGTTGTGTATGACAACTAATGTCCTTCCAGCCAAGAGTGACAGTGACATCATGTTTTGCTTACAAAGTTATCAGGGATTAAGAATCGATAGATCACTGTGGATAGGGATTCGCATTAGCTCAAGTGATGTGAACAAGTTAATGTTTTACTTAACAATTGTAAACAAACATGACGTCACTGTCACTCTTAGCTGGCAGGAAAGTAAGAATTTCCTATGAAGGATTAAGTTTTGCTGGCTTGAAATGCAATTTAAAAATATATTCAACCTCAGCGTGACCTCATATTATTAGCAAATTATGTGGACCCTGATCAGAATGCTGATATGGGTTTATACTAAAAAACAATACAGTATGTGACAAAATTTATGGTGTACAACCGCAGAAAGAGGAGCAGGGTGGCTCAGTGGTAGAGTGTTAGACTTCAGATGGAAGGGTCACCGAGGCACTACCTTGTGTCCTTGAACAAGAGTTAGACACTTTAACCTCTGCTTAGTACTGGTTCAACCTCAGATGACAGATAATCCTCATGACATGACTGAAAAATTGCTGACTTTGACTGATTTCATATTTTTAACATTTCCTTTGTTTTTTTTTTTGTCGCCGCAAAGCATAGTCAACGAATGATCATGGCTCCATGTAAGAACCTCCCTGCCCCCTAGAGGTCCTCTTTTTGACAGATCAGAAGAACTTGAAAATTTTTGATAAAGAGTGACCAAGGACCAGTTTTGCCATGGCAACCATATTCTGAATGGAGATTAAATCTGAAAAATTTGGAAAGAGGACCACCCAATGAGCATTCCCATGAAGTTTGGTGAGAATCCACTCATTGGTCTAGGAGGCGCAGTCATCTGAAGCAATTGTGAACAGATAGACAACGTCCCAATTGTTGACGGATTGACACCACCAGACACTCAGAGATCACATAAGCTCAACTTGAGCATTTTGTACTCAGGAGTACTTAAAAAAATTGGCTTCAGGCCCCTGACTTCACTCAAAGTGTTTCAAGTGTGTCAGGCCATGTTTTCTGTATGCAAGTTGTTCTCACAAAAGCTAACCTTGAGCATGTTGAGCTAAATGGTTTCAAATTTGCGAAGGCCATGATTTTGTAAATAAGTTGTTCTACTCTTTAATTCCCTTCATTTTGATATGCAACACAACTACTTTCTGTTAAAGAAAAGATTTTTTGGACCCTGAACCAATAAGGGCATCAGTGATCTATATATAAAGGCTTATTTTTCCTGTTGATTTACTTCTCCATTCTTCAATTTGATGCACATGACCTCCATCCCTCTAAACACAAGATGCCACCATATATGTTACAACAATAAGGGCCTCAACATGAGAAAACCTGTCTTTGGGGTTTCTGATCAACATAGGCTCAAACCAACCTGCTCAGCTTTAGCGACTAGCTAGAGTATCAACATTTTAATGCCCCCAAAGGAACCTTGGGAGGCATATAGTAATCACACTGTCCGTCCGCCCCGCTTCATGTCCGGTGCATATCTCCTATATTCTTTGAGGTAGGAATTCCAAATTTGGTGTGTGGATGCATCTTGGGATGGCGAAGTGTCGCATACCATTTTCGGGTCACTGTGACCTTGACCTCTGACTTAGTTTTTTTAGTAATAAAATGTCCGTCTGTCCGTCCGTCCCACTTCGTGTCCGGTGCATATCTCCTATATTCTTTGAGGTAGGAATTCCAAATTTGGTGTGTGGATGCATCTTGGGTTGGCGGAGTGTGGCGTACCATTTTGGGTTCACTTTGACCTTGACCTCTGACCTAGTTTTTAGAATAATCGTGTCCGGAGCATATCTCTTATATTATTTGAGGTAGGAATTTCAAATTTGTTATGTGGATGCATCTTGAGATAAGGAAGTGTCGCGTACCATAATTGGGTCACTGTGATCTTGACTGACCTAGTTTCTAGAAACGGCATTGATTCTGGTGCATATTCATATATTCTTTGAGATAGGAATTCCAAATTTGGTGTGTAAATGCATATTGGGATGACAGAGTGTCATATATCATTTTCGGGTCACTGTGACCTTGACCTTGGCCTCTGACCTAGTTTTAAGAATTATTGTGTGCGGAACATATCTCTTATATTCTTTGAGGTAGGAATTCCAAATTTGGTGTGTGAATGCATCATTGGATGGCAAAGTGTCACATTCCATTTTCAGGTCCCTGTGACCTTGACCTCTGACCTAGTTTTTAGAATAATCGTATTCGGAGCATATCTCTTATATTATTTGAGGTAGGAATCTCAAATTTGGTGTGTGGATGCATCTTGGGATGATGAAGTGTCCCATATCATAATTGGGTCACTGTGACCTTGAACTTGACCTCCGACCTAGTTTCTAGAAACTGCATTGAGTCTGGTGCATATCTCCTAATTTCTTTGAGATAGGAATTCCAAATTTGGTGCTCAAATGTATCTTGAGATGACGGAGTGTCACATACCATTTTGGGTCACTGTGACCTTGACCGCTGACCTAGTTTTAAGAATTATTGTGTTCAGAGCATATCTCTTATATTCTTTGAGGTAGGAATTCCAAATTTGGTGTGTATATGCATCCTGGGATGGGGAAGTGTCACTTACCATTTTCGGGTCACTGTGACCTTGACCTCTGACCTAGTTTTAATGATAATTGTGTCAGGAGCATATCTCTTATATTATTTGAGATAGGAATCCCAATTTTGGTGTATGAATGCATCTTGGGATGATGGAGTGTCTTGTACCATTTTATGGGTCAGTGTGAACTTGACCTCTGACCTAGTTTTTAGAAAAATCGTGTCCGCAGCATATCTTATAATATTAAAGGTAAGAATCCCAAATTTGGTGTGTGGATGCAACTTTTGATGGCGGAGTGTCACATACCATTTTTGAGTCACTTTGACCTCTGACCTTGTTTGTAGAATAATTGTGTCCAGAACATATCTTTTATATTATTTGAGATGGGAATCCCAAATTTTCTGTATGGATACATCTTTGGATGCTGATGTGTTGCATACCATTTTTAGGTCACTGTGATCTTGACCTATGACCTAGTTTCTAGAATAATCGTGTCTGGGGCATATCTCCTATATTATTTGATGTAGGAATCCCAAATTTGGTGTGTTGATTCCTCTTGGGAATCGCGGAGTGGTGCATACCATTTTAGGTCACTTTTACCTTGACATTGACTTCTGGCCTCATTTCTAGGTTTTTCGTGTCTGGAGCATATCTCCTATACTAAGCTAACTTTCCTCGAATGTGTCTTATGCTAAACCAATTCCTTTGGGGGCATTCGTCACGTGACTGTGACATTTCTTGTTTTGTATTTGAAGTGTAGTCATAATATACTACTCAAAATAATAATGGTCAAAACTTGAAGACTATAGTAAACCATATTTATTAAGAATATTAATGTCATCCATGACTCTATGTCTTCATTTGAGAATCTAGAACAAATTCCACAGTGTTAAATGCCATATTTTAAGTCAAATTTTGACAATTGAAGTATATGTATGCTTACCCTCAATATTAGCCATTTTCAGAGTTAATGGGGAAGCAAAAATTGTGAAAATGGATTTTTTTTCATAACAGCACCACACTTTTGTCTTGTTTTATGAATATGAGATTAACTAAGTCAAACCAAAAGCTTTGCAACATGTAGCATTATCAGCACATATATAATATAGGTCTAGATAAACAAACATTTAAAGCATAAAAATGTTAATGTGAGCCGCGACGTGATTTCCACCAATGTGGTATTTTGACAAGTGTAGGCTCAGACGAGCCTGTGCAGCCTCCTTTTAAGCTATGAAACTCCAAATGATGTTTGGTCAGTAGCCAAAAAGTCATAAAATATTCAAGTGACCAGCAAAGGCTCTGATCAGACTGTGTGTATGCACAGGCTGGTCTGAGCCTTCGCTGGTTGCACATACCACATTGTTCGAAATATCATGTCCTGGTTCATATCTTCTAACCATCAGTTTTAATATTATGTTTTGGGTGCTCAAAATAACCATCTCGTTGAGACTGTTATTTTGAGTATCCACAACATATGTTTTGTTGAGGAACAAGAATTATGATTTTTAAGCCTGATATAATATACACATTATATGAAAAGCTGATTATAGAGACTTTGAACAGAATATGTTTACTGAACACAGAATTTTGACTAGTTTGCCAAGCAGTCAAAAAAAAAGCATGCCATATTTGAGCTAATAAGTGCACATGATCTTGTTAGCTCATACTGCGCTTTTTTTAAGTTGTGAATGCAGTCTGATTGAAACTTCTTGAAACCACCTATCTACTGGTCCTTTGTTTGTTTGATTCTTTACGTCCCAGTCAACACTTTTACAGATATGTCAGGATGGGTCTTTCTGGGTTGAACCAGTACTAAACAAGGATTAATGTGTCTTAGTAAGTCAAGCTCTCTACCACTGAGCCACTGCACTCCCATCTACTGGTCCAAATATATTGCTATAACAAGACATTTACATAAATAGTTGTAACAATAACATTGCATAACAGACAAACATGATAAAAATATAGGACATTTTTGCAAACTATATAGAACCTATTCATTTGGACTGCTACAAAGAGCAGTCTGATCCTAGCTTACACCATTGACTCTAGCTACACATATTTATAACATTTTGGCAAATTGTCTAGAACCCAATTGGACCATTACAAAGAACAGTCGGATCATATCATAACTTACACCATTTGCTATTAACTAACTACATTATACCCACATTTAATATTACTACAGTAATTAAACTAAAACATGTATATCACTTTTTCCCTGATTTCCAACAACATACAATATTCAACCTAATAAGCACACATTTATGGGATAACTGTATTCAAAATTTTCATTTGGGGAGGCATATTGTTGGATATACGGTCCGAAATTTAGTTCCGTAAAACCCGATTTCCTAACATATATCCCACTATATACCTTCCAAAATGATATTTTGAATATAGTTATCCCCATTCTAATGCACTAGTAACAATGTTCCTTCATAAAGACTGGATACGTAGTGTATTGCACCTACAGCCAGTGGCTGCCAGCAGCATAAAACCACTTGTCAGCAGCATAAAACCACTTGCCAGCTGCATAAAACCACTTGCTAGCTACATAAAACCACTTGTCAGCTGCATAAAACCAATTGCCAGCTGTATAAAACCACTTGTCAGCAAGGTTGGGCGGAAAATTCCACCCCCCTATTTACCGGTGGAATTTACCAGTATTTCCTGGCATGGCAAATACTGGCAAATATAACTTTTTGCCGCGAAATACTGGCAAATATGCTTTTTAGCTGTGAAATGCAGCAGATATCTTTAGGAAGTTGACTTAAAATAGTTTAATTTAACTAAATGAGAGAAATTGTAAATATTGAATACAGTATCAGTATAAAACCTTTGAATATATCTAAACATGTTAAAACAGCCAAAAATGAATCTTAGACTGACATTGTGAAATAATCTTTAACAATAAATTGTATCTTTAGCCCTTATCATGCTGAATATTTTATGTACTACACAGTAACACTTCTCCCAAATTGTATCCTGTTCAGCTTAAATCTGTATTTTCAATTAATGCCGAAAATAGTGTAGATCCTGATAAGATGGCCTCTCAAAGAAACCAGCTGATAAGGATCTAGTGTTTTCAAAAATGGATTCAACAGGACAAAGGTTAATTCTAATTTGACCTTTAAATGGGGAGAAAATTTACCTGTGTATCTGTTTGACACCTGTGCCTGTCATAAATTGTTAAAACAACAAATCTCCAAGTGGATACTGTATAGCCAGGTGCAAGGATGAACAATAGGATTTCATGATTGACACTCATATTTTAACTTAAGACAATTAAAGTCTAGGTGACCACAAACAGGGGTGTCTTTAATTAAGTTGATCATTTAGCTGATAGCCTGATAAACTAGTAAAAATGAAAATTAATTCAACTAACCTCTATTATTGAAATTACCAATAGCTGATAGCCTGATAAACTAGTAAAAATGAAAATTAATTCAACTAACCTCTATTATTGAAATTACCAATCTAAATGTGGTGGGCTGTAAATCATATTTGCCAGTATTTTCCATTATTTGCCAGTATTTTCCCGGTAAATACCACTGGCATGGAAAATATGCTTATTTGCAGGCATTTTGCCAACCTTGCTTGTCAGCCAATGAAAAGCGACATTACCTTATGACATAGAGTTTGTAACAGTATATCGCAGTTACATATGCAAGTTCATTAGAATCTCATATAAGTTCACACTGAGTATTTTATGGGTTGTTCTCACTATTTGAAATTCAGGGCCCGGAATTACAATGCCTACTTAAAGTTAAACAAGACTTAAGTTAAGTATTGATATTTCAACATGCTATATTAAATGCTAAATAAATTGCCTGGATCGATGTGGTATTTGTGGTCAAAGATATCATTGTGATCTCAAGAAAAATTAAAACTATTTTGATTTTAATTAGTATTTAACATTATTTTTCACATCCTGAAAATCAATACTTAACTTAAGCCTTCCTTAACTCTAAGGAAGCATTGTAATTCCAGGCCATGATTTCCAGTCAATCCAGTGATGTAATTTCATCATCGATATGGATTCATCGTCTTTACTAAAAACAGTGTGTATCCCGATCAGCTGGCTTCATTAGAAGCCAGCTGATCAGGATATACACTATTTTCAAATAAGGTGTGTAAAATTTTGAAACGGTTATGTGCACAGTGCGCTGATTAAGTTGAATATTGTATTAACAAGTATTATTTTAGAGAAAAACATATCCCCCACCACATACTCAAATTTGACCTACGTACATTTAGCTCCACTGTGACCTTTAATTTAGGGCAAGGGCTCCAAAACCTAATCTACTCTTCATCATACCCCAGTATTATATCCATGTAAATTTGGTTCCAATCCGCCCACTAGATCACGACATATATTGCACACAAAGTGTTTTGCCAACGTGATCCGCACCCAAAACAAAAAGCCCCCCCTTCCCTGTGGTGGGGTACATAACAAGCACTAATAACACACATGCTCCAATAATACTCACTGGACATTGTGTTATCCTGGAGTATTTTCAATATTCTTCACATATAAGCCATGTTATACTCTACTGGCCAAGGCCCTTGACAAGAGTTTTGGCTATTGTGAGCACATTTTGGTCGAGCAGTAAGTTTTCATAGGGCTAACTTTGTTTGAACACTAAGTTTTTATATGGCTTACAATGATTTGTACTAGGGCTTACAATGATTTGTATTAAACAATATGCCAAATATTAACCCTCGAAGCACCCATTTTGAATACAGAAGACGACAAATTTTGTGAAATCTTTCTTTATTCCAAGGAAAATAAGGCTTGATATTACATGTGAATCATCTGCTAGAAGATGATTCACATGAAATGCCAAGCCAGGGTTCATATAGGCAAGCTTGAGTAAAATTCAAGGACTTCTAAAAGCCTCTCCTACAGTTTTCAAGGACAAAAAAATAATGAAAAATACTGATCTTAGTGTTAAAATTAGACTAACTGAGAAATGCTAAGACTGAGATAATGGAGACATTAGTATTAGAAAATTAGCATAAAATTGTTATGCCTAAATTTGGTGCAGCATATGCGGCGCCAAATAAAGCCACAACAATTTTATGCTGATTTCGGTCTATCAACAGTGCTAAGTCCTACAGAAAATACATTTAGTAGAATTCAAGGACTTTTCAAGGCTTTTGAGTGATTTGCCAGTACTTTCCAAGTCAGATTTAATTTTCAAGGCCCTCTAAATTCAAGTACTTTTCAAGCCTGTGCGAACCCTGTAAGCATTATTTAATTTCTTAAAAAGCTTCAAAATTTTAAAATGTCGTCTGCTACAAATTTTAGGCAGCACTTTAAGGGTTAAAATGAATTTTAGCTCTAAATGAAAATTTCTAAGTTCATAGCACTTTTAACTGCTTATAATAAGATGTTTTGGGCTCCATCTTTCAACTGTCCACACACCATAGCCTAGATAGACGGTTTCCAATTTTTTTTTTTTGTTTAAGTGACTGATCATTTATGTCCCATTCAACAATTTTTCAGTCATGTCCAGACATCCCAGGTTGAACCTGAACTTAGGAATCAGGATACAACACTAGGCCTGAAGGTGGGATTCAAACCCCCCCCCCCCCCCCCCCCCCACTCAATAGAAGTGTCATCTTAAGATGCTTCCAATGAGTAACATAACAAAATGTTTTTAGGAAGAAATTTTAAAATTATTCTTTTTTAGTTGTACAGGAAATAAATCTATTCATGGAGGCGTACAAGATAAATCTTAATATTTGTTTGAAAAATCTTCATCTATGTTGGAAAAAAATCCAGTTTTTATGGAGAAATCTTTATCATTGTTGGAAAAATTGTCTGCTTTGGTGGAAAAATCTTCATTTTGTTGATATCATCTTTGTTGGAAAAAATCATCATATTTGATCTTCACCCACAGCAAGTGCAAGTGTTCCAAAATTTCAACACTCGTTACCTGCCAAAAGGCCTAGACAAACAGAGCAGACCCAGATCAGATTGCTTCTATAGAAGCAATCTGATCAGGGTCTTCCCTGTTTGCTATTCAGACAATTTTTTTGTGAATTCCAGCCCTGATAACCAAAATATAATTGAGAATAGAAAGAGAAAAGTGTTCAAAATTTTAGAACATTTATCCTATGTTTGAAAAATCTTCATTTTTAATGGAAACGTCTTCTTATCTAAAGCTATGAAGGACACTGACGCCTCTCTTTGTAGTTCCCCGAAGATGTCATGTTTTTTTCCGGCCATCATCTGTCTATATTATCGCCACTATCTCCTGTTGTCTGAAGAGTGTCTAGTTTCAACAGTTTACTATAATCTCTCTGAGAATTGGTCTTCCAAATCTCCTTGGCTTTCATTCTTTTTAGCTGACCATCCCTGAAATTAACATTTCTCATATTTCAATCATTATTTAAAGCATATGCATTACTTCTACCCTTTTAATACTTTTAGAATGAAAACCAGAAAAAACAGTCACTTAAGAGGAGTGCTCAGAAAGTTTGCGGAAAAGTGCTATCATATCACATTGCTTTTATCGATTGCAATAAAAATTCACAGATAGAAACTACCATTCATAGCAAGTTGACTGAAATTGAAATTTAGAAAATGTGACGTCAGACGTATGAGCCTGAGGCGTCGCTGTGATGTCACTTCGCTGGAACCAGCCCATCTGTACCCCTGGGTTGCTTCTCAGGGCTAAAACTCGTGATTGTGTTTGAAATGATTGGTATTTTTAACGGAAAGTAATATTCCGCCCTTCTTTGAACATAATATGAGGTTTTTATCTTATTCCGCTGCGCTGTGTATACAAATTAATAGGTTTCAGTCTGAAGGGCAGGCCTAAAATGCGTCAATTTTTGAGTTTTTGTAAATTTAAAATAAAAAACTTACTTTCTTGGCAGTGTTCATCACAATAATTATAATATCAGACTTAATTATCTATATTAGATCAACTGTCCTGAAAAAGGGTGTTTTACGAAATGTGTAAATAGTTAGTTTTAAAGAATTGACATGCCAAAACAGGCAATGGGTTCATAGAAGTTGAATGCTTTGCCTTTTTGACAGTACTGTTATTCGTTTCAATTAAAACCATCCGTTAGATATAAATCTATGAAAGTTTGCATATAAGAGGAGTAAATATGTCGTTAAATATGCATGGAACGCAATATGGGCTATCGCACCGTAACAAAATTTTACAAAACGTTGAAGTTTAATTGGTTGTGTAGTAAAATGTCAAAATGCAACGTAAAATAGGCCGCTTCGCGCTTTATAGCGTTGCCTTGACGACAGCTTAACACACGTAGACAACTAACATCAGGCATGTTATAGCCGATCAACTGCATATGTGTTGCAGTATTATGTGCTGTAATTCCAGCTCTATTGATCAAACAATGTAGAAATGACAAATATTTTCCTCAAACTTTCAGATCACCCCTCGTATGTACAGATTCTAAAAAACCCTCAAAACTGGAATTCAGGTTTTGAGGGTTTTAAAAATCTGTTCATCACATTAAATCTGTGCAAAATTGATTGAAATTCAGTTAAGCTTTTAGTAAATCAAAATCTCATGATTTGCCCATGAGCATGGTTTAGTTGAATAGAATGTGATACATGAAACTTTATAAAGATACATTAAATCATTTAAATTATTTCATATTTTAATCCTGTAAATTCTTAAAAAAAGTGATTTTTTGCTTGTTTTATTAACATTTTGTATTCGGGGAAACCTCTAAACGAGTACTTTTGCAAACAGTGAATACCAAGATGAAATGGAGCATAATGCTGCATTTCATCAGTGTCTACACTGTTTGTAAATTTAAAGGGTAAAAAAGATCTTCAGACAAAAGAATACAATGTATTTTTTTTTTAAATTATAACCTGACACCCCTAGATATGTATAATGGACTATCCAGAGTTTATTGCATCAAACCAGAAGGAAGAATCCATTTAGTATACAAAGGGTTAATAGCCTAATCTGATATATGCCTCAGTTACTATAAATTATGTCTGTGAAATATTGTGCCCCAAACCATATGCTGGTCCACAAGGGTGAAACTCACAGTTTTTGACTTTTGTATTCTGATGGATTTTCCCATACCGATAAATACAATAAGAATGGGATTTTCCATTATATATTTTAAGGGGTCACAGGTAGTAATTCCCAAATAAGTATGTACTTCAATCCCTGAGGATTGTATTGATCTTAGCAAACAGTGTAGGCCCTGATGAAATGCCATGCATTTCATCTGGGTCTTTGATGTTTGCCAAAGTACCCCTTTAGAGGTTTCCGGCATATAAAGGGTTAGTCATTAAAAAAAGGGCCAAAAACTAGGAATTCCTTCAAATGCTAATTAGGATATCAATTCACTCATCGTCTTATGATTTTTATCAGCTTACAAAGTTTCACAGTCATAGCTTATAGTTTCATTATGAGATATCCTTCCAGGGTATGCATTATGGTTGGAAAGACAGGAGGATGGATGGACAAACCAAAAGCAAAGTGTCCACTCAACTTTTTGAAAGTTGGGGCATACAAATTAGGTTACAGGTTCAAGCCTCAGGTCCAGCAACATTCTCTGCTTACCATGGATCCCAGAAAGATTGACATCAGAGACTATAATCTAGAAAAACATCATAACATGACCATAGCTGGTGACCAGATAGGTCCAGATATTTAACTTACAAAATTTTTGAGCATAAAAGTGTGAATATTTTCCAATCAATTAGCTTTGACATGTGTTTTGAGTGCTCAAAAGAACCGTTTCATTGAGACGGTTCTTTTGAGTACCCACAACATATGTTTTGCTTGAGGAATAGGAAAATTAATTTTTAATTGCACACTCTTATCTGAAGGCCACAGGATGATGTACATAAAAAACACAAATATTTACCATTCTAGATCTACAAGGCCACCTTGGTGAGCAATCTCGGCTTTCACCCGACTTGCAAACTCCACAGAGTCCTCATCCTCCTGTAGATAGATAAAGCTTGTTACAGATACAGCCAATTTCAATGGCTCGAATCATATATTGCATAATATAGTGTCGCACGCTATCAACAGCCATGTTTTAACTGGTACAAATCCGTGTATTAATCAGGCAATTCACGTGCTGTTGATGCACAGCTTTTTACTTTACGTGTACCCATTCTCGGGCCGGCACAAAAATTGACGTCATCAACAGTAACATGCATAGAAGTGAACATAATTTAATGATATCAGGATGACCCAGGTCTTTGCTCTGGAACACATATTTTTTAAACCTATAGATCCTTCATGCTTTTGCGCGCCATTATAGGTAATACAACAATTAAACTTTTTGGAGTGTTTTCCAAAGTTTTCAAGTGACAAAATGACTATGCAATAATAATGATAAAACATGGTTTTCTGATACACTAATATCTGCTAGACCTCTAGGGGGTCGTTAAAACCCCTGCCTTTCAGGCTCGGGATCCAACACCACCCTTCGGGCCCAGCAGATGTTAATGCATAGAAAATCATGTTTGATGCCTATATTGTGACCATGAAAATTTGATCCGAGATAAGGGTAGTTCGAGCCATAGGGAGTTAATTATAGCACCAGATAAAGTGACTGGCTATAATATTTTACTTAGACTTCCATCAAAGAATGTTGTAGTAATCATTAGAATTGCCTGAATGAGGCAATTCTAATGACTACACACAGCATATCTTTTGAGATGAAATATGACAAATCTAAATCATCATAAATATTTTATATATGGATATCTGGAGCTATGGTAATAATTTTATAGGGACTGAAGAAGGAGTTTAAATTAAGCATGATAAATAAGCCAGCAGTGTTAGGGCCATTGAAGTTTTAAGAGAAGGTTGTAATGACATTAAAGAAATATGTCAAACTCAAAGCACAAATGTGAAAGTTCTAAGGATTCAAATTTCTGAAATCCAGATATTCAAATTCTGCTCTAATGACTAATTTGTTTTCATCTACATCCAAATATTCTGTATGCTAGCAGCAAAGGCACTGGCAAGACTGCAGATATGCAAGCTCATCTGAGCCTTCACTGATCCAATATGCTATAAGAACAAAAATCTTGTGTGCTGTCCTATTTACAATAATTTTCAAAGAAAAGATATGTCCATGTGATTAATCAAGCATTTCAGTAGACACTGTACACCTGTCCAGTAATTAAGCTTTTTTTAGGCCTTTAGTTAAGAGTGTGTAACAGAAAAATAATATCTTATTTCTCAAACAAGACATATGTTGTGGGTACTCAAAAGAACTGTCTCAATGAGACGGTTCTTTTAAACACCCATAATATATGCGGAGAATTATGGGTAAGAAAATATTTACAATTTTAGGCTGAAATTTTTTCTAAATTGGTGAATTTTTGTTTTCTTTGTCACCACACTGCAAATGGCGAGTAATTTCAAACTTTGTGAATTTCTTCGTCAGTACAGTGTACATGTCAATTAATTTTAAACTTTTGTAATTTCCTTTGTCACTACAGTGCACATGTCAGTTAATTTTAAACTTTTGTAATTTCCTTTGTCACTACAGTGCACATGTCAGTTAATTTTTAACTTTTATTATTTCCTTTGTCACTAGTACTAGTGCACATGTCAAGTAATTTAAAACTTTTGTTTCACTCTTACCATGTTACTCCTCCCCAATTATAATCCATTGGCAATCAATTTGCATGGTTCCATTAACTAGACTAAGTGTGGATCCTGATAAGTTGGCTTCTTGGAAGCTAGCTAATCTGGATTTACACTGTTTTCAAAATAGGACATACAGTGTAAAACCTGTCTAAAACGGCCACGGTCAAAAAGACCAAAATTGTTTTTCACAACCAATTATCGCTAAATGCAGGTCAAAAGTATTGCAGCTTGGAGCATTCTGCAATACTTTCAACCTTCATTAAGCTACCATTTATCATTAAGATCTTTGTTTTGTCTATTTTTGAGTGGCCGTTTTAGACAGGTTTTCATGTATCTGGGCTCAGCATGTTAAGGATTAAGTAAAACCATCATTTCTTTTCTTTAGTGTGACGGCACATAACAAGACAAGACCCAAACAGCATTGGCTGGATCCTACAACCAATTATGAACAAAACTAAATCTTACGAGTCTTTTCACAGGTGGTAGGTACCAAATATCTGCCACAACAGCCCAGCTTGTCATTAATCTGAAAATATGCTGCAACATATTTTCTATACTGCTATTCCAAAACACATCTCCAAATCTTGCATCATACTGAAAAATCAAGTCAAACACAATGATAAACAATAGAGTAACTAAAACTTTCATTCCGATATTGCTGCAAAAAAATTAATTTAGATGCATGCAAACTTCAAAGGAACAGACCAGCTTGCACATTGGGACAGCCTGATCAAAGCCTTTTTTTGCTGAAAACAAAAGACAAAGATAGATAATCGAGAAACTGAGACTTTAGTTTGGGCCTAGCCCCGAGAAAATTTGCATTTGTTGCATGCAAACCCCATAGGCACGCTTAGGGATGTCAGTTACAACGCAAGGTGGTTCTGGATGACAATTCGTTACGGGCCCATGACGACTGCTTACCTGTGCTGGACGACAGGTAACGGGTTTTAGTTGACAGATTTAGGGTTTTGGACAACAGTGGAAAGAGGCAACACACACAGACATCACAGAAAATGATAATATAGTGTGTTTGGCTATTTTGAATAATTCCTGTCATATAAGTGTTTGTAAGTTTGACATTAGAAGTACAAACACCATAGATATTTGTAGTTAAATTGTAAAACTCTGGTCTGAAAAAGGAACTTCAGGAATGTGTAGTTTGTGATTAATTACTTGCGTTCTCACCATGAAATAAGCATAAATGGTCGGACAATAGATCTCACATGATTTTTCAGTCAATTTTAACATGTCCTTCTTAAAAAACTACTGAAAACCTCAAAATTTCATTTTTCTAATGTTACTGGCTAGAGACGACTGTGTAACAGGCAACAGACGACGTCAGTTTTTCTGTAACAGATGTGAGACGACATTTTTCTTTCTTTCATGAACACTTAGTAGATGTAAATACTGCTCTGAAGCCTATTCAACGCCTGTTCAGCATTGTGCGACCTCCCATCAAATGTGCATACCAAGCCCCAGGTAATCAGAAGAATTTAAAGGTTAATACCATATATGGGATTGGTGGCATTTTAGTCTTCAGGTTCCAGAGAATATTTAAAAAGGGTTTTACTTTATTTGAGCATGGCGACATCTTGGTCACAAAACCAAGAAGTTACTGAGTATGATCAGGAAATATAACAATCATAAACTCCAGACCAACCCACTAGATCATTAGGAAAAGCCAATGAACATTTACAGTAACAAGATATCCGTAAGACAGTAAAAAAGCTACCAGCTCTCTCTTCCTCTTCAAGATGATTGCAAAACTAGGGAGGGCGCAAAGTAACGCATACCAAAACAAAGACAAACACAGAACCCCCATAATGAGAAGTACATTAAACAATAGATCAACAACAAGAGAATCACCGCCTAAGAAGGGACAGCAGCCTAAGCAACGGGGGTGGGTGCTTAAATGCATTCTAAGATCATTCAAATAACTTTCTCCCCTCCATTCTAAGGAGTCTCCATATGAAATCTGATTGACATTGTGGTTTTTCAAAGGAGATGTTTGAAAATGTTGATCATTAGACAGACGGATTGAGGCTGGAGTCATTTGTTTACTATTAGCTCACCTCAGAGCCTTCAGCTTTGGTACGCTTAAAATGTTATTTCATTCGAACATGTATGATATGTGACTTACATTTTGTCAGACCTGGAGCTTATTAAGGGCAATTGCGGGTAATACTTCCCACATTAAAATCTTTTTAATTGTTTGCATACAGTTTGTTTTATGTATGGACTGTCAATTTATGAAATAAAAAGGATATGTCACCACATTCAATTTTTCATAATCTCACATGGAAGTTTCAGCATTTTACAAATTTTCTGAAAAAATCCAAGTCCTTAATATTAAGCTAAAATGTTTGTAATCTCCATCTAGCTTCTTTAATTTAATTTTAATTATTGCTCATGACCTCAAGCTTTCTAGAAAATGTATTTGTTTTCCCAAGCCATGTCAAGATACTGCATGATATATTTTGGCTATTCCCCCATAAAGGATTTCGATCTTTGGAGTAAAATATATATAAAAAGCTGACATCAAAAATCTTATTTATTGTTATTATTTCATGGACTATAATTTGGCATTTAAGGAAAAAGAAAAAAATGGGTTCACCAGACTAATTATCTTGCAGGAGGGCCAAAGTTTTCCCCACCCCCACAAATTTCGAGGATAATTCAATTTAAAATTTTAAGGAGTGTAATTTTTGTCATTTATATAATTCCATATTTCTTGTATGAAGTAGTTTTGCATTACAAGAGGAAAAAAAAAAGAAAAAAAAAATGTTATAAGTGCCCACCCTGGAATCGACCCTGGCCCTCTGGTTCCAAAGTCTGACACGCTAAGCACAAGGCCATGATGTCAAGTTGTGCGCTTTTCGAAATAACAGTACATATTCCGAGTATTGGCCATATTCATATTCTCATAGAGGGTAAATGACATTTCACCCTTGGTCAAAACAGATGATTCTTCGGTGTAAGATATATTTTATAAATCCATCACTGTCGTCTCCACCTGCTACGCTGTCGACAATAACCTGTAACAAAATATTTGCAGTTGTTACACATCTGTAACATGGAAAAATGACTGCAGTAAATTCGTTTTGGTTTTAAAAACGTGTTCGTCTAAAGTAAGCGGATTTATTAGAAAGTTCTTTCTTGGTCTTTGTGATGGACAATGCAATGTCTAATCATATCAAGTCATAAAATGTTCAAAGAAAACGAAAGTGAAAGTACTAAATAAGGATATGAGGACACGTGTAGTAGTAAAATGCAGTTTCAAGAATAATAATGTATCATATACGCGTTAACTGGATACAGTTGCCATGCTGTACAGGATTGATTAAGTTTAGATAAGTGTCGTGGACAAATATACATTGATAAATTAAGCTACTTGTTGTTTATTGTGTCTTAAGTCTCCCGAAAACAATACACATTCAATAGCACAAACCTTTATTTAGAAATATTTCGTCTGGAACCAGTAACGTACTGTCGTCCAGAACCACCTTGCGTTGTAACAGACATCCCTAACCGTGATAGGTACAGATCAGCTTGCACATATTTGCATTCTGATCAGCATGTATTTTAATGCTCTTTGGAAAGTATTATAGCTAAATTAACTACAGACAAAAGTTCAAAATTCTAGCTAGCTAGTCTCTGTAGCTGAAAGGGTACTGGCCCCTAAGTTATAAAACTTTTTTCATGCTCAATTCAACTGAGCATAAATTTCAACTCCTTATAAAACCTAAAATGCTGTAAAAAAAGTTGTTTCCTGTTTCCGAACTCTCAAATATTGTATTTATCATGCTCATAAATGTTAAAATGCCAACAATTGTTGGCATTTAACATTTATGAGCATGATAAATTTTGTGCTAAGTTGAGTTGTGCATGAAAAAAGTTTTATAATCTCTGGGCCTGGTCGCAAATTGCAAAGACAGGTTTTCTCGTGATGAGACCCATTAGCTATTTCATGAGAACTATTTTCTAAGCATTAAGTTGACACTGCTGAACAACAAATAATTACTTTTTAGGATTTTGGGCCTAAGGTCATGTTCAAGGTCAGGACCACTGACATGTCTCCAGCTCTGGAGCTAATTATCTGAACAATCTGTATTTTCAAACAAGAGGGCCACCGTGGCCCTGGATGGCTCATCTGAATTCTTAGCGCTGAAGGTACTTTTGTTAAGAAGAAAGGAATCATTTGAACAACTTTGGTAGAGGGCAATATAAGGAAAATGGAGTATCATAGATTTGATTGATGAGAAACATTTGTGTAATGATATTAAATCTAGACCAATGGAAAAGGTGTTGTGTAAAGATTTCTATTTTTAGCTCTGGTGACCATTTTGTTTGGCAGAACAGATCAGTTAGGGCAATTTTGGTACAGGGCCTTATGAGAAACATGAGTGAAATTATTTTGAAATTTGGTCAGGGGTTCAGGAGGTATAGTTTAAAGATTTTTCTATTTTTAGCTCTGGTGGCCATTTTGATTTACGGAGCAAACCATTTGGGCAATTTTGGTAGAGGACCTTAGAAGGAACATTTGAACCTAGCCATGAGAATACCATTAATGTTTTAACATTACCCTAACAGATGCTAACATTACTTTGACCAGAAAAACACTACCAACTTGAAAGCAAATGGTAAAATTACCCTGACAGTGAAATAAACCTTAGAATTAATCCTCTGGTGGGGGTGGAGACATGACTGACCAATGCCATTTTCTATTCAGTCAACACTAGCTAGCTTATAGTAATGCTGTATATTGCCAAGTAAGAGATGTGACTACAATTTCATAATAATATTAACATGTTATGTCAAACATAGATGTATTCTGAAACTAAACTGAATGGTACTTTTAAGCTGAAATTGTGGATCAAACAGTCTGCTAGAAAATTTTATTTTGGGCGTTACATGGCAACAGAAAAAACTGTCACAAACATCACTTATTGCTATCACTTGGTACGTTTTGGGATACCAGAAAGTTTATATATGGTTTCAGCACAGTAAACACTAAGCTAAGTTCTTTGTGCAGTATATGTTATTTGGGATAAAATTTTGGACAAGTACATTATGGCCATTTATTTGTCCCTTGGCAAGTATTAAATTTCACCTATTTTCAAACCAGAATAAATTATCAGACATTATTTTCCTGTATACCAGAATGTTTGTTTTGTGCAGTTTCATCAAAATTGGCCCATTGTTTTATATACCTACTTTTATAGCAACTGGGTAAACAACTGGAGTGACTTCAAATCCTCCTTTCTTAAACATCATCACAGACGTATTATTGACACATGTTCCTGTCAACATTAGAAATATACAGTTAATATTATATATTGTTATATGACTGGAGAGAATCCTCTCTCCTGATTGGCCTAATTTGTCTTCATAAATCTCTATGTCTACCTCAAAACTGGTCTAAACTGGCTCAGAAGGTGATATAGGATGAAATCCAGCTCAAACTAGTTTCCAGAAGTTAATATTTTTGACACTTCTGCAATATCACCCTCTAGAGAGCTAAAAATAGCATGATGAGTATAAAACTAGCATGTGCTGCATGAAATTGACATGATTTGCTGTTTCACACCCCAACAGGTAAATTAAAGACTTTCATGAATTTTAACAACTGTTTTGTTATGTTTTGTTTGTTCATTTATTTTTGTTTGAATAAACAAAATGTAAAAAAAGTTTTATGATTAAATTTTACATTCCACATTTAGAGAATTAATATACAATTCAAATTGCAAAATACTACATTAAAATATTTTAATAACAGTTGATAAAACTTGTTAGAAAGTCCTTAGGTTGAAGGTTGACTTCAGCAACAAAAGTGAAAGTAGAACATTTTCATTCTAAGTTGAAAAGTCATATAACAAAACAGTTATTGACTTTAATTTCGGTAGACATGAGGATTTATCTACCCTTAAAAGTGATATTCACCTCGGCCTGGCGGCCTCAGTGAATTATCACTTTTTCGGGTAGATAAATCCTTATGTCTACCTCATTGAAGTCAATAATTGTATATTATTTACATTTTCATAGCAAGTTTTTAATGAATCTTTAGATTTTTGCAACCGTTCATAGCCTCATGAAAGACTAATTTGATTGACAGCTGCCAAGCTCACTTGCCCGTGCTATACGCTTCAAACATCGCATTCGCCAGAAGTGACATTAGTGTTATGATTGACAGCGAGCCACACCTGAGTTGCATGTGCAAAACCAGCCTCATGTTTGCTCCTTTGGCTGTCCGTGTTCACACTGGCTGTTCCGCTTTTCCGTTTTACTCTCCAACAAAAGCATTAATACGATAACATAATAATTACAAAACTGTTTTGTTTCCTAAATTATATATAATTTCTATATTTTTGAAATTTATAATAAAATGTAAATATAAGCAGTAAATTAGATTTTTTGTCTGTTCATGGAAACATGGATACTAGGTCTCTTGCAAAATTAATGTGAAGCCCAAAAATCGAATTTATTTTTTATCACATACCATTTTCAACCTAATAAGTGCACTAGGCACACAACTTATTCAAATTTATATTCCCTCATTTGAAAACAGTGTAGATCTAGACAGATGAAGCCAGTCGATCAGGATCTACATATTTTCATCCACATGATGAATCCATATTAATAATGAAATTCACCACTGGATTGACTGGAAATTAAAAGTTCATATGATGTAAATAACCTATACTGTAATAAGGGTTTGCTAATAAAAGCATGTGCACTTGTTGTTTTGAATATCATGATAATTATGAACCCTGTGAAGAGAAAACCTGCTATTTTTGTATGTGAATACACAGGCACATATCAGCATGTACACTTATCAGTCTGATTAGCCTAATTGTTATTATAGGGATCACACATGTTTTTTCATGCATTAACATTTGCCGGGTCCCAAGGAAGCTGTTTGAACACGAGGCTGTTAGGCTGAGTGTTCAAACATCGTCTGAGGGACCCGGCAAGTGTTAATGCAATGAAACAAACATGTGTGATCGCTATTCTTGCATGTTTCACCTGATTTCAGCATAAACGGCACTGAAAACGTCACTTATACATTAAATATCCCTTTTCTTACACTTGATTTCTCTAAACAAAATGGCGTCAGCATCAAACTTTCGAACGTAATTACGACGCAACAACGCCGTATATAGGCTTGCAATGTTTTTGCGAACGAAGGCATTGGCCAAATGATCAGTCACGGCCGCAACGCTTTCCAGTGTAACGTCAGGCATGCAAATCAGGGCCCAGTTAAGGTTTTCTTAAGTAAAAGCCATGTTCAAGCATCACGTGAATCTCATAATTTGAACATGGATTTTGCGGCTTCAAACAGCTTTGCGTAACGAATTCCCATGCAAGAAAGCTAATTGAAAAGTATTTCAGATTCACCAGGTTTGTTTTACATACATGTAGCTGTTTTGTTATGATTCACACTTGAATTCAATGTTTTCTCAGACTTATCTATCTACAGTAAAACCTGTGTAAAATGGCCACTCAAAAATAGACAAAATAGATCTTAATGACAAACCAATTTTTGCTCTTTTTGAGAGTGGCAGTTTTACACAGGTTAAAATGTACATTACAAGTCTCAATAAGATCATAATATCAGATTGTGAAATTCAGCTTTAAAAACCCATAAAACTTTCTTAGCTGATTGTTTAAAAATATTTACAAGAATTTAATTAAGGCATTCTAGAATGCACACATGGTCTCAAAGATTATTCCAGTATGGAGGAGAAAAATTCAGTGTGCTGATCAGACTGTGTCTGCAGACTGTGTCTGCAGGCTGGTCTGCACATTTGTTGTTTGCTGGCAACAAAATCAGATTTACTCATGACAAGGCCCGAATGGTTCTGACACTGCTTGTGGTATATACCATTTTAAAGAGGACATTTTATTTAATGAACAGCTTCCATGCAATCTTGATTCTGGATGCAAGATGTTACTTGCTGATTATCTGTTTAACATTATGCTAAATGATATATCATTCTTTGTATTTATGTTGAACATGTTTATGAAAGTATTTTGTGAATGTCTCATATGAAATGAGATGAAACAATAAATAATTGTATTGTATTGTTTGATATGTGTTTTTGTTGCTGGTCGGTCAACTTGTAACAAGACTTTTTTTGCAGTGGGATAATGCATAGAAAATAACTAAAACTTGCAATGCTTAGTCACCTAGGCTAAAACAGCTGTGAAAACAATAAAGCATTAAGTACTGTATTTGACGTAAAAAGGACACTATGTGCATAAGTTTCCAAAATTCTAGACATGTTATAAAAAGTGTAGATCCGGATCAGCTGATCAGGATCCACATTTTTTCAGATTGACAGAAAACTAGAAGTTCATATAGAATAAACAACACAAAAAGGACCCAGTGTGCCCTTATAGGGGCATGTGCAGTGTTTGGTTGAATATGGTAATCATCATACAGTTAAACCTGTGTAAAACAGCCACTCAAAAATAGACAAAACAAAGATTTTAATGACAAATGGAAGCACAATGAAGGTTGAAAGTTTTGCAGAATGCTAAGGGGAGCATTCTGCAATACTTTTGACCTGCATTAAGCTATAATTGGTCTTGAAAACCAATTTTCAGTCTTTTTGAGAGTGGGCATTTTACACAGGTTTTACTGTACTTCACAATCTGTTTGCAGAGTGGGTACTTTTGCATGTTTTTTTGCAGTCTGCAGATATTTTCAAATTAAACAATTTTCAAAACAACTAAAAGGAATACCATCAGTGTCAAACAGTCTGGATCCAGATCAGACTCAACAAAAGTTCTGTCGGGCCGGATCAGGGTCCTAATTGCTTGCAAAAGCTATCAGCGGACAATAAAAGATGCTGATTATCTCAATAAAGATTCCAAAGCGAATTTAATCACACTAAAACACTATGTTTACTCTGTTTCAAATTTTCTGGCCACTTGGCCTTTGTCAAGAAACAAATAACTGGATTAATGTTGTGAGGTACATCTCCATTGTCTAAGCCAACCAGTAAATATAAATTTTGCCAAAAAAAAAAAGATGCCACTAGCGGTTTAAGAGTTAATGCAGCAGTAGTATCAAGAAAAGAAAGCTTACCCTCTGGAAATATTAATATTGGTAATTTATTGACATCTTCTACATGCTCACGCAACCTGTAAAAACAAACATTTATAATAAGGCCAAATAAAAAAATACCTGTGTTTAGGGTAACCTGACCCTACCTAAATTTACTGGTGAAACCTAGATTTTTTTTCAAGTTTTCTGGAGAAAATAAAATATAATTTTATGCATTTTGAAAGGGGAAATGCCTTTCAAAATGCATTAAATTATATTTTTTGTCCAGAAAAGCAAATCATTGAAAAATAATATGCGTGCCTACCCTACCTAAAACTTTCAGTCTCCTTACCTGAAACACACATCTTTTTATTTGGCCTACCTGAGTGTCTGGATCCTATATATATTACATATAATACTAACTTCCTGTAACCCTTTCTTGATGGGAAAGTATTAAAAACATACATTTGTTTGTTTGTTTGATTTGTTTCTATATATCCCATCAACAATCTTTCAGTTAATCAGGGACAGGTCTTCCTGGGTTGAACCAGTACAAAGCTAGGGTAAATGTGTCTTGCTCAAGGACCACAACGCAGTGAAGCCCCTGAGGCTTGAACGTGCGGCCCCTCGGTCTCGAGTCAAGCACTCTACCACTGAGCCACTGTGCATCCAAATACATACATTGATAATCAGTCTGACCCTGTTATTTTAATTTTGTTTAATTAGCCCTTTTCCTTCTGGTGGATTTGACCATGCATCTTGATAGAATCAGTATGGAATTGCCCATCTAGTATTTTAAGGGGTCACAGGTAGACATTTCCAAATAAGGATGTATTTACGTTCCTAGAGATTGTTTTCATCTTAGCAAATAGTGCAGACCCTAATGAAATGCCGCATTATGCTGCAAAATCTTTTGTGCTGGCCCAAGTATGCAATAATATAATTTGAGCCCGTGCATGAGATTTCCAAAAATGTGGTATGTGGGACCAGCAAAGCCTCAGATCAGCCTGCGCATATGCGCAGTCTGATCAGAGCCTTTGCTAGTCGCTTAAGTATTCTATGATTGTTAAGCTACTGACTGAACATTATTTGGAGTTTCTAAGCTTAAAAGGAGGATACAGAGGCTTGTCTGAGTCTACACATGTCAAAATACCACATTGTTGGATATCACATGCACTGGCTCATTTGAGGCGTACATAGCAATATCAACTTATTACCAACACTGAAAGTCTCACCTTTGAGACACAAGATGTCTATCTTTGACTTCTGATCTTTCAAACCAGATGTGTGAGGTAGCTCTAGACAAGGCTCTTTGCATTAGACCCAGGAATCCAGCATGGGCCTGGCCCACCTTTAAGAACAAATCAATAAATTGAATGAAAATACAGGTAATTCTTACTATTTCATACAGATATGACTAAATAAAACCTAAAAACCCTTAATCATCATCATCATCATCATCATCATCATCATCATCATCATCATCATCATCATCATCATCATCATCATCATCATCATCACCACCACCACCACCACCACCACCACCACCACCACCACCACCACCACCACCACCACCACCACCACCACCAACACCACCACCACGACGACGACGACGACGACGACCATCATCATCATCATCATCATCATCATCATCATCATCATCATCATCATCATTTATGCATGCTAGAATTAATCTTCCTCGGAGAGTGGAGCCTGTCTGACTTGTTTTCCTCTCAGACGAATCTGGTATGACACAATAGAGTTGAGATGGTTCATTGTCCATTTCAAGGGGTCACAGGTTAAGAGTTTCAAATTATGATGCATTTTTAACACCAAAAAGTGTTTTTATCAAAACAAACAGTGTAGATCTTAATGAAATGTCACAATTTTGCAGCATTTCATCTGGGTTTGCACTTTTTTCCAAAGTACTCTTTTACGATTTCGGGTAGCAATGAGGCATTCAATGCAACCTCAAACATTTTTCAAAGAATATGAGCCATGGCATGAGATTTCCAACCATGTGGCATTTTGACATGTGTAAACTTAGAGGAGCCTCTGCAGCCTCCTTCTAAGCTTAGAAACTCCAAAAGGTGTTCAGTCAGTAGCTTAACAATCATAGAATACTCAAGCGACTAGCAAACGCTCTGATCAGACTGCGCGTGTGTGCAGGCTGATCTTAGGCTTTGCTGGTGGCACATACCACATTGTTGGAAATCTCATGCACTGGCTCATATGATTTTATCAAAAGATCTGACAAACTTTTATGCATTCACGTCTGGGAGTGATATAACCCCATGTATTAAAATATATAAACCACTAGTGGTTTACAGATTTTGGTAACATGAAATGAAGCACATAACAATTCACTTGTATTTGGCAAAATCTTGATGTTTTCACACCCAAAATGTGATTACAAAATAGTTTAAATGTAAAATACAAGAGGGCGAAAGGCCCTGGATCGGGGACAAAATTTGAACAAACTTGGTAGAGGTCCACTAGGTACCAAATACCAAATATCAAGGGTCTATGCTTTGTGGTTTTAGTCAAGAAGACATTTTCATGTTTTTCCTATATAAGCCTATATAAAACGTGGCCCCCAGGATGGGCCCATTTTTGGCCCTAGGTGTATATTTTAACAAACTTGGTAAAGGTCCACTAGATGTTGCTGCATACCAAATATCATGGCTCTATGCCTTGTGGTTTCAGACAAGATTTTTTCATGGTTTCCCTATATAAGCCTATGTAAAACATGTGACCCCCGGGGCGGGCCCATTTGTGGCCCCAAGGGCATTATTTAAACAAACTTGATAGAGGTCAACTAGATGATGCTACATACCAAATATCAAGGCTCTCGGCCTTAGGGTCTCAGACAAGAAGATTTTTTAAAGTTTTCATCTTCAAAATCTATTTTTAGCCTGTGTGAACTAGATATTCAACGGACCTGAACCATTTGAACAATTATTGAAGAGGGCTATATAAGAATCATTCCTGCCAAGTTTGGCCAAAATCCAGCCAGTAGTTTAGGAGATGTCCTTTGAAGCAATTGCTGACAACACAACGATCATCCAATGATCCAATGATCACAATAGCTCACCATGAGCCAATGGCTCAGGTGAGCTACAAGGAATCTAATATCATGCTCCTGTATAATTGAATTTAATAAACTCATTGCGAAAAAGCATAAAATTTTATTGCTTTTCCTCAACTTATTTAATCAATTCAATAAAACGAGCACTCATACGAGTTTAAGCTCCACTTTTTTCATTTAAGAAATGAATTCAATTTTTGGAAGGTTCATGGAATCATGAATACTGCGGGTCTCTTGCAAAGTTGCAAGAGACCCGAAGTATTTATGATTCCATGAACCTTCCAAAAATTGAATTAATTACTTATATTTTACATTTTATTATAAATAACTAATAATGAAAAAAGTCAATAAGCAATGCTTATTAGATACCCCCCGCACAGTAAGAGTCAGTGAAAAAACATGGCAAGTTATTGTTCAAACCAGCAGACCTTAATTTTGAAAAGATTTCTGTAGAATCTGTGCAAACAAAAAATTATAAACTCCTTCATGCATATGTTAAATGTGTCTATATTGTATAGGTAAACTATCAAATTGCTCCATCAAAAGCTGTGGTAGGAGTTGATCGGCCCATGAAGGCACCATCTATGCATATACAAACGCCCTATTTGGGAAAAATTGCCTAAGTTCTCACAGCTGTCATTTTGTCAAAAATTATTTTTTCTGAACCAAACTCCTTCATGCATATGTTCAATGTGTCTACATTGTAAAGGAAAAGTATCAAATAGTTCCATTAAAAGCTGTGGTAGGAGTTGATCGGCCCATGAAGGCACCATCTATGCATATACAAAAGCCTTATTAGGGAAAATTGTCTAAGTTCTCATAGCTGTCATTTTGTCAAAAATATTTTTTTCTGAACCAAACTCATTCATGCATATGTTCAATGTGTCTACATTGTATAGGCAAAGTATCAAATTGCTCCATCAAAAGCTGTGGTAGGAGTTGATCGGCTCATGAGGGCACCATCTATGCATATACAAAAGCCCTATTAGGGAAAAATTGTCTAAGTTCTCACAGCTGTCATTTTGTCAAAAATTATTTTTTCTGAACCAAACTCCTTCATGCATATGTTCAATGTGTCTACATTGTATAGGGAAAGTATCAAATTGCTCCATCAAAAGCTGTGGTAGGAGTTGATCGGCCCATGAAGGCACTATCTATGAATATATACAAAAGCCCTATTAGCGAAAATTGTCTAAGTTCTCACAGCTGTCATTTTGTCAAAAATATTTTTTTCTGAACCAAACTCCTTCATGCATATGTTAAATGTGTCTACATTGTAAAGGCAAAGTATCAAATTGTTTAATCAAAAGCTGTGGTAGGAGTTGATCGGCCCACGTATGGACTAAATTAGCATAAAGCCCTATATAAAAGCCATTTAAAACTACAAAGGGAAATAACTCTAATAGAATTGGCCCCTAGCCCTTACTTTTTTGTTTAAAGTATTTGTCTTGCATATATGAATATTTTTGCAAAGTTTGATGAAAATCCAGCGATAACTCTTCAAGTTATTAAGAAAACAAAACGTTACGAAAGCCCTATTAGGGAAAATTGTCTAAGTTCTCACAGCTGTCATTTTGTCAAAAATATTTTTTTCTGAACCAAACTCCTTCATGCATATGTTAAATGTGTCTACAGAACAGAACAGAACAGAACAAAACTTTTATTTGCAATTAAACTCAGGCCACACGCAGGTGGCATATGAGATTAAACATTTCATATGTCCAAAGTAAAATGACGTACATAACAGGCATGTGTTTGAGAAAAAGTTTTAACTTACTTAGGGGAAGGGAAGGGTGTTGGTTGTACGGAGTGTACGAAATAGATATTAATCGTACATGTGTGAAGGTTTTCAAATTTATTTCTAAATTCAGGGTTTCGAGGCTGACTTTCTTAGAAAGCCAGCCTCGGAACACTGAATTAGGCGGATTGTAACAGATTTCCAGACAAATTTGCAGCTTATATAAAGGCAATTGATTATTCAATCCTGAGACATCATTATTCTGAAGGCATAATGCAGGTTTAAAATTTGAGTTTGACATAAATCGCTGCGCTCGATAACCTGTTAGATATTTAGAGGGACAGTAGAGAGAGCAGCATTATTTTATCTGGTTGTATAAAGATTTTTTCTATAATAACAATGAGTGCATATATCGGTCTGCATTTCCATACTGACCGACGCATGCACTCCCTGTTATGGCGCGCATGTCATACTCAAGGGAGGGAAATCCTCCGAGCTTGCTAATCAAACTGAAGATCTTTTGGACCAAGGGAGATAAAAGCTACAGGCGAATTTGAGATCTTCCCTTTGTATTGTGGTATAATATTCGCGTTTCCTTTTTTGATATTGGGAAAATTTACTGTAAGCAATCAGTGGAGAACCCGATCAGGCATCACGTTCTGCGATGCCTGATCGGAGTCTACACTGTTCGCTTATGCTCCTCAAAATGAAGGCTCATATTCGATCAGACACAGCTACACCTCATGCCGTGGAATATTGTAGGTTGTGTTAGGATTTGTATAAGATGATTGCCATCTTCATTTCTCAATAGAATATGTGTTGTGGGTACTCAAACGAAGTGTTTCTTTGAATGGGACAGTTCCTTCGAGCACCTCAACACGTGTTTCCCTATGTGTCAAACTCTTTGCCTGATATTTATTAGTACTGATTTATTAGTACTGTACTGCATGTCTTTGGTGTGCGTCTCATTCAAGGGAAGGAACTTATTCGAGCTTACCACTCAAATTGTAGCTCATTTAGTCAAAGGGAAATAACAGCAGTAAGATAGCCCGGGTGAAAACATGAGCATGAGACCTTCCATTTCGATGAATTGGACTAGTCCACCAGCGTTTAGAGGGTTGCAATATGGCTTGTTCGCTTATTTTTATTTTTATACATACTGAGAAAGCTTTTGGTAAGCATCAGTGGAGAACCAGATCAGGTGCCGCGTTCTGCGACTCCTGATCTGAGTCTGCACTGTTTGCATGTGCTCCACAATGGAAGGCTCATATTTTTCATTGCACATATAAACATACATATATTATTACAAGCATCTATGTATCATTCAATGCGAAATAGAGACTTTTGTCAGAATTTGCATCAGATGCCTTTTATTTTCATTTCTCAATAAATTATGTGTTGTGGGTACTCAATCGAAGAGCCTCATTGAATGAGACACTTCCACCGAGCACCTCAACACGTGATTCCCTCTGTATCACGCTCTATGCACTTACTATTTTTGGTGTGTGTGTTTACAGAGTCAGATACACGTTCTATGCTTTATATATCCAGAATAGTTAATACATCTAGTGGTCGCCAATGTTGACAAATGATTCAAATATAACAAGTTAACCAGATACATAAACAATAGTCGAAGTTACATACTTTAGTTCTACTAGCAAGTCACTAAAACATATCGTGCAAGATAGAGCTGGTAATTCAAAATAACTTGGATCAGTATTAATGTGCGTTTTCAGTTTAGGTAGTTTAAAATGTCACCAATAAGACAATTTACTTTTATGGATGACTAATTATACGAATTTTGACATTATAAGCTTCATGAATTTAGATAGGTTGAGGAGCACCTGTTTATTTTTGCAGTTCATTAACTCTTGATATTTAATAATGTTTGGTCTTAAATAGTAGTATCTCTTAAGTAAGTCTTTTCTTTCATTTTGAAAGTATGAACAGATAAACAGATAGTGAAATTCATCACCTAGGTCATTTTTGTCACAAAAATTACATTTCCTGTCCTCATAAACTATATTTTCCCATCTGCCTACTTCTATAGGTAACTTGTGATTAGCTGTTCTAAATTTGATCATTGGTATGCTAGATGATCGCGGAAGGGATATTAAAAAAGTTTCAAAATTGGTATTCGTTTTAAACAGTTTATAATTTCTTCCTTTGGATGTTGTATTTATTGTAGCATTCCAATCTTGCAGAAGAATGTCATGTAGTGTTTGAGAAATTTTCAGTTTTGTCGCAAGTGGGTGTTGGATATTATGTTGGTGTAATAGGTCAGGTTTCCCTACAGATATTAGAATTTGTCTTATTTTACCAATCCATTTATGATTAATGCCTCGGTTTACAAAATCATTATATAATATTTGATACAATTTTTTGACAATTTTTGCATCACTTCCGTTCAAAATTGATATCCAGTATCCTAGCATTCTCTTTTTGATTTGAAGGTTAATTGGCGATCTCCCTAGTTCTGCGTATAACATATCTACATTGTAAAGGCAAAGTATCAAATTGTTTTATCAAAAGCTGTGGTAGGAGTTGATCGGCCCACTAATGGACTTAATTAGCATAATGCCCTATATAAAAGCCATTTAGAACTACAAAGGGAAATAACTCTTAATAGAATTGGCCCCTAGCCCTTACTTTTTTGTTTAAAGTATTTGTCTTGCATATATGAATATTTTTGCAAAGTTTGATGAAAATCCAGCAATAACTCATCAAGTTATTAAGAAAACAAAACATTACGGATGGACGCACGGCAGGACGGACAACGTGAAAACAGTATACCCCACCACAAACAAAGTTTGCGGGGGGTATAAATAGAAATTATAATTTAGGAGATAAAACAATTTTGTATTTAATATTTAATCCTATTAACGGTTTTGTACGAGTGTAAAACGGAAAAGCGGAATAGCCAGTGTGAACATGTACAGCCAATGGAGCAAACATGAAGCTTGTTTTGCACGTGCCACTCAGGTGTGCTCGCTGTCAATCAAAACACCAGTATCACTTCTGGCAAATGAGTTCGATGTTCAAAGCATATTGCAAGGGCAAGTGAGCTTGGCAGCTGTCATTCAAATTTTATGTCATTCATGAGGCTTAAAACGGTTGCAAAAAACTAAAAATTTAAAAGGCTTGCTTTGAAAATGTAAATATATCTGGCTGAACTTACCATTGCATAACAATTATCACAGGAGAGAATGATGACATCTAAAGGTGAAGTGTGATTGGCAACTTACCATTGCATAACAATTATCACAGGAGAGAATGATGACATCTAAAGGTGAAGTGTGATTGGCAACTTACCATTGCATAACAATTATCACAGGAGAGAATGATGACATCTAAAGGTGAAGTGTGATTGGCAACTTACCATTGCATAACAATTATCACAGGAGAGAATGATGACATCTAAAGGTGAAGTGTGATACTAACCATTGCATAACAATTATCACAGGAGAGAATGATGACATCTAAAGGTGAAGTGTGATACTTACCATTGCATAACAATTATCACAGGAGAGAATGATGACATCTAAAGGTGAAGTGTGATTGGCAACTTACCATTGCATAACAATTATCACAGGAGAGAATGTCGACATCTAAAGGTGAAGTGTGATTGGCAACTTACCATTGCATAACAATTATCACAGGAGAGAATGATGACATCTAAAGGTGAAGTTTGATTAGCAACTTACCATTGCATAACAATTATCACAGGAGAGAATGATGACATCTAAAGGTGAAGTGTGATTGGCAACTTACCATTGCATAACAATTATCACAGGAGAGAATGATGACATCTAAAGGTGAAGTGTGATTAGCAACTTACCATTGCATAACAATTATCACAGGAAAAATGATGACATCTAAAGGTGAAGTGTGATTGGCAACTTACCATTGCATAACAATTATCACAGGAGAGAATGATGACATCTAAAGGTGAAGTATGATTGGCAACACAGATACCAGCTGACGCTCGGTTTTCTCTGCAATATTTAACACAAGAAAATCACCAGGGAAGGACTTTAGTTAAGAGTGTGTACCAAAAAATAATATACTTATTTCTAAACAAATGGGGAACACAGTGGCTCAGTGGTAGAGTGCTTGACTCGAGACGGACGGGCTTGGGTTCGAGCCTCACCTGCGTAACTGCGTTGTGTCCTTGAGCAAGACACATTAATCCTAGCTTAGTACTGGTTCAACCCAGGAAGACCCGTCCCGACATAACTGAAAGATTGTTGACCGGGACATAAATAAACAAGTGGAACAAATTTCTAAACCAAAACATATGTTGTGGATACTCAAAAGAACCATCTCAAAGAGCACCCAAAACATGTTAAAACTAATAGGTAAGAAAATATTTACAATTTTACGTTCAAAAAATTTGTTTATCTAAACCTATGCCAGTGGAAGGTTAACTACTTGTCTACTGGGTAATTTTGCATGCTTATTTGTTGTCTGCTGATTTTTTTTCAAAATCAACTTTTCAGGAATCCCATCAGAAAGTCAAATAGTTTGGATCCAGACCAGGCCCAACAAAAAGCCACTACTGAACTGAATAGAATTTTGTTCAGACCAGTACTTTAGGAAAACCTACACTGCAGCTCTTGCACAAGAAATAGCACATCCTTAGATAAATACAAACCAAAGTCATTTTGCTCACTCTTAATTCCAACTATATGAGCCGTGGCATGAGATTTCCAACCATGTGGTGTGTGAGACCAGCAAAGGCTCAGACCAGCCTGGGCATACGTGCAGTCTGATCAGAGCCTTTGGTAGTCGCTTACATATTCTATGAGTGTTAAGCTATTGACTGAACATCATTTGGAGCTTCTTAGCTTAAAAAGAGGCTGCACAGGCTCGTCTGAGTCTCCACTTGTCAAAACGCCACATTATTGGAAATCACATGGCACGGCTCATATACCAACCGTCCCACCACATGATGATGTTCCCTTAACACCAAAACAGGTGGGCACAACTGTGTGTATGACATTGTGTGAGTTGACATAAAGATTGTTTGTTTGATTTGATCCTTTACGTCCCATTAATAATCTTTCAGTTAAACAGGGATGGGTCTTCCTGGGTTGCACCAGTACTAAGCTAGGATAAATGTGTCTTGCTCAAGGACCACAACACAGTGACGCCGGTGAGGCTCGAACCAGCGGCCTCTCGGTCTCCAGTCAAGCACTCTACCAATGAGCCACTGCACCCCCTAGTTGACATAAAGATGCCTGTCTGTCCAGACACACAAATGTACATAGAGTATAGCATAAAACCTTGCCAATTTTCAGTGGCGGGCATAAAATGTGGCAAAAAAGAAGTATTTATTGAATTGAGTATCAAACACAGGGTGAAAGTTAAAAAAATTCAAGAATTTCCTAAATCCTGAACTTTAGAATCTTAAACTTGCAGTATACCTACAAAATAATTGCAATTTCCAAAGTTTAAAATTAACGGTCAATTGTGTTTAGATAGGCAGAAAATAAATCAAAGCTACATGTTTTATAATATAATCTGCCTAATTCAGTATTTTGAAACCTGAAGTCAGTTATTATCCTGAAAACATTCACCCAGGTTTACAACAGGACTTTAGTTAAGAGTGCGTACCAAAAAATTAAATTTCATATTTCTCAACCAAAACATATGTTGTGGGTACTCAAAAGAACCGTCTCAATGAGACGGTTCTTTTGAGCACCCAAAACATATGTTAAAACTGATGGGTAAGAAAACATTCACTATTTTACGCTCAAAAATTGTGCTTATCTAAACCTGTGTTACAATAAACGAAGAATTTACCTACATGTTATGAAATGTGACTAGTGCAGACATAGCTCGGCATAGTATTCTGTGAGCCATCAAACTAGCTGCTCTATTAAGCTGTTTCTTTAAACTGAAAAAAAAAATGAACCTGCAATGAAGTTACCATAGTCAACAAAATGAATGCACATGCTCCTTTTGGCACCTACCCCAGGGCTGACCCTGCCATTAGCCATTGTAGCCATTTGCTACTAAAAATGTAAAGTGGCTTCAAATATGTCATTGGCTAAAAGTACAGTGTAGGAGGTTCAAAAATTACATTTTTGCAATACAGTGTTTTTGATCAGCTTTCGTATTTTCAAATATTCCTTCACAATTAATGTGCCATATTTACTCTTTGGATGCTGGATTTTTTCAATACTATCCGGATGTCAAACAGTTTGGATCCAGATCAGGCCCGATATTTTGTCGAGCCTGGCCTCGAGGTTATAAAACGTGAGTTCATTCTCAGACTCAAAATAAAGTGCAATGATTGGCTGATTGCGGACACTTGTCCGCAATCAGCCAATCATTGCGCTTTATTTTGAGTCTGAGAATGTACTCAAGCTTTATAACCTTGAGGCCTGATCTGGATCCAAACTGTTTGCAAAGGTTATCAGCAGACAACAAAAGTCGCTCCTAGCGTGCAAAGAGTTAATACAAAACAACTTGTCGATACTACTTTCTGGTTAAACCCTTGGCTAAAGTTAATTTCATTTGGCTCCAACATTTTCCATTTGGCTAAAGTGTTGGCTACAACAAATTCTGAGCCAGGGTAAGCCCTGATACCAAGTTATTTTTGAGTTATAAATGATACATATGCTTCTGATATCTGCACAGTCGAGTTGATCATTTTCATTTGCACTCCTTGCCTACTGGTTAATTTTTCATGCATTTTTGCCATTTGCTGTTTGTTTGTTTTTCAAAATCATCTTTTTCGAAAATTTCTTTCAGGAATACCATCAGTGTCAAACAGTTTGGACTCAGATCTGGCCAGACATTTTGTCTGGCTTGATCTGGGTCCACACTGTTTGTAAAGGTTATCAGCAGACACACTAGTAGGCAAAGAGTTAATATACATGTACCATAAATTTTCATTACACTTTCTGATCTCGAACAAAATATTGGTTATCAGGACTGATATTCACAAAACGCTTGTCAGAATAGCATACAGGGAAGACACCGATAAAACTGCTTCTTTGGAAGCAGTTTGATCTGGGTCTTCACTATGAGTCTAAGCCTTTTTGGCAAGCAAATTGTTCGAAATTTTAGACCATTTACCATAGGTAGTCATTGTGTCAATTTACCAAGCTGATCATATCCACACTGTTTTCAAAAGAGGGAACAAGGTTCATACAGGCAAGTTTGTGTAAATTCAAGGACTTTTCAAGGACTTATGAAAGACATTCCTCCTGTTTTCAAGGACTGAAAACTTATGAAAAATGCTGATTTACATGTTTAAATTCTACTTCGGAAATGCTATACTGCATTACAAATGATAGAAAATTTGAATAAAATGCTGGTGCCTTTATTTGTTGCAGCATATGCTGCACCAAATAAAGGTACCACAATTTTATACTAATTTAGGTCTCCAAAGACAGTTTTAAATCCTCCTGTTAAAGGTAAAAGTCAAGGACTTTTCAAGGCCTTTGCGCATTTTCAGGTACTTTTCAAGGAAAATGTTATTTTCAAGGACTTTCCAAGACAGTCCTGCGTATTCAAGTACTTTTCAAGCCTGTGCGAACCCTGAGGAACAAAATTTTGAAATATTATGGGCATAAAACAATGGCACATAAAACTCATATATCTTATAGGTGCATGACCAGGTGACAATTCAATCTATCTGCTGAGCTAGGTAGCCTAGCTGGAATCTTGTAAAATTGCATGCATTATTTAAACATATTTTATATTCTAAGCAGGAAATAACACCAACCAGACTATGCAGTCCTGTAGCATCAAACACAACAAAACGAAGTTCTCATGGGGTATCTTATATAAGCCCTTTTTACTCAAATGGAGAGGATTACATTAAGAGGAATAATATATTTCCTTAAGTGTAGAATTTCTAAGAATATCATAAATTGTTACACATTAGCACTAGCTCCAAAAAGAGTAAAGGGAATTACGCTCCCTGGACACATCTAGGAACTAGCCTGCTCGCTCTCTTGACAGAAAAATCGTCAAACAAGGTGAGTCTCAATGAATTTTATCAATTTTTATTCCTTGATTAGTGATCTTGTAAAATCCGGCAATGCTGTTGTGTGCAGAATTGATTTAACTTTATTCTCTGTTAGAATTCGCTGCAGAAACATTCAGGGACTGAATATACTTTTGCCACAACTTTGAAACACCAAAATTTTGTTTAATTTGTTTGATTTGATTCTTTACGTCCCATCAACAATCTTTCAGTTAAACAGGGACTGGTCTTCCTGGGTGAACCAGTACTAAGCTAGGATAAATGTGTATTGCTCAAGGACCACAACCAATGACCCTGGTGAGGCTCGAACCCGCGGCCCCTGGGTCTGAAGCATCAACATGAAAATCCATCAATTTCTGTCAACACAATTTTTTCAATCGCTCCTTGTAGCAAGATCCCTGATAAAACCAAGCATGAAACAGTTCCTACAGAAATTCAAAAACACAATTCCATGATTTTTCCATCATCAATGTAATTTCCATGACTATTCAATGCACAGACTCCAACCTCCCCTTTTAGCAGCAACTTCACCACGCTGAGCATAAATGCGGAATGCAGCAACAACAGCATGCTTGTAGACCATGCATGCATTTTGAAATAATTAAAACTTGAAACCACCAGTAGCCAGAAAACTAGCTGTCGTATTACTTCACAAAATTCCATGATTATTCAGCTTTTTTTCAAATTCCATGATTTTTCCATATATGGAACTTTTTCCAGGGTTTCCATGATTTCCAGAGCTTGTGGGAACCCTGATTTAAAGAGAAAAATAAGCAAAAAGATACCCATGGAGAAAAATTATTGGTTGAATTTTAACCAAACTACTGTCTGTGCTAGTGTGTTTGACAGGCAGATAGTGCGTTCGATAAGAAGCTAGTGCAATTGTCCATATTTTACACTCATGATAACTCATAACAGGGAATAAGCTAGAGGGCAACTAGGGCAGAATAGTCGCCCTAGGGGCCGAAATTTTGCCCAAGATAGGACCCAGGGAGTAGTGGGTCTTCCTAAAAAAAAAAAAAAAATTTTAGGGAGACTCATTTTCATAATGCAAGCTGTATTGACAATCTACTACCACTGCATTATATTTTTCTTTCCATTTAACGGCAATAGTATGTGTAATTGCTAATTTGCTTCTGAACTGACAGAAAATGCTGTAATTTTGCGCTATACAATATAACTTCTCTTTATCAGACTGTCACTTCTCCCTAATTTTCATGGAAGGATTAGTCACTTCTCCCTAATGTCAGGGCCCAGCTTGAACCTTGCATAAGGGTATTTGAGTTTTAAACAACCCTTTGTTATGACTTCATGGGTGAAAGTTCAAAATCTCCCAAAACCTGAACTTTCGACACTCCAGTCTTAAAACTTGCAGTATGCCCACTAAATATTCACAATTTCAAGTTTAAATGGTCAACTGCCCTTAGACAGACTGAAAATAAATCAGTGAAGCTGTTATGATCTCCCTAATTCAGCATTTTGAGGCTGACTTTCTGTGGAAAGTCAGTCTCAAAATCCTGAATTCAGGAATAATCCTGAAAACTTTCACCCATGTGACTTATGTTCTTTCTGTCTCCTGATGCCTTTGATTGGCTGTGTCTGTTGATGCCGGATCCACTGTCATAGCGGGATGCACAGGTAGCTGGGGACTGAAGTTTTCAAATGTATTAGTTGACCAGCTACCCTCTCATCTGACTGTGCCACTGGGTCCGGCATCAACAAACATCACCAACCAAAGGTATCAGGTGAAATAGAGTACCTAAACAGAGAATGATCAAACTTATATATACTTATATATCAGGGGACAAAAATTACACTCGTCTGCTCGTAATTACGAGTGAAATCTAGAAAGGACAAGTAATTCTTCCCAAGAAAAGGGAAAGAATTGCTCTTGGAAGTCATAATACATATTACTCTCTTATGTTCTTTATTGCATACGCTTTTAAAGGACAAGTGCTATGCTTGCCGGACAAGTGATAATTGTCATTCATTCTGTAGGAAATGTGCAATATTTGAATATTTTTGTCACCTGTATATCCTTATGATTTATTACAAGAGTAAAATATGGACGAGCACACTAGCTCCTTATCTGAGTCCAAACTGTTTGCAATGGTTATCCAGCAGACAACAAAAGTGGCTGCTAGCAAGGAAAGAGTTAAGAAACCAAATAAGGCTTGATATTATACCTGACACGTGATTTCAAACAATGTGACATTTTGACAAGTGCAGACTCAGACAAGCCTGTGCAGCCTCCTTTTAAGCTTAGAAACCTCAAATGATGTTCAGTCAGTAGCTTAACACTCATAGAATACTTGAGCGACAAGCAAAGGCTCTGATCAGACTGCGCGTATACGCAGGCTGATCTGAGGCTTTGCTGGTCGCACATACCACATTGTTGGAAATCTCATGCACTGGCTCATATTAATTTTCATTAAATATTGAACCTTAGTTTAAACAAATAAGATACATGTATCAAAATATATCGTCTGCTGCAACCATGATTGGTGCCTTAAGGGTTAATATTAAAATACTGACCTTTTATTTGGTACATAACCAATCAAAAATGTTGAGATAACAAGCCAGGCAATGCCTATACAAACTAACAAGATCCTGAAAAAAAAGGAATAATAATTAACAAGTTTGTATCAAGCAGCGAAGATTCAAATACGTCTGCCCATCTGCAGAGTCTTAGTTTTCCGCCTGAAGACACATTGATATATATGGCTACCCATAGAGCACCTATCAAAGACTGATCAGACTGCCCAGATGTGCAGGCTGATCTGAGTCTTTGATGGGCGCACATGCCTACTTGTACCTTTTGCTGGATACCGGTTCATAAACATGGTATGGTAACAAGATGGGACAGTTCTTGCATACTTGTAGCATAGGCATAAAATCAATTTTAAATATGCACATGCAGCTACATGGGTGAAAGTTCAAAATTTCCAAAATCCTGAACTTTAAAAATTTCAATCCTAAAACTTGCAGTATGCCCACTAAATATCCACAATTTCAAGATTAAATGGTCTATTTCCTTAGACAGACTGAAAACAAATCAGAGAAGCTAATATAAGCTTCTTAATTCAGCATTTTGAGGAAAGTCATCCTCAAAATCCTGGATTCAGGAATAATCCAGAAAACTTTCACCCATGCAGCTAACTAGTAGGCCTTTCATCAGGTTCCATATATTGAGTTTACTCTGGCAAATCTGTGTGGATGCGCCAACACAGTTTTGCCAGAGCTGTCACTGCAACCATGATTGATGCTTTAATGCTTTAGGTAAATTTTCATGCTTTTGTCGTCCTCTGCTAACTTTTTTCAAAATTAACTTTTTTCAAAGAATGCCCGATTTCAGTGCTGGAACTTCCAGCAGGCCCTGATATGTGGATGGTGCTGTCATCTTATCAAGTGATTTTGGCTTGTATACAAATGAAATCTGCTATCTTGCTTGATACAATGGGCCTGGGATTGTTCATTGCACATATCAAGTAGTCACAGGTTAGAATTCTACAATTAAGATGTACATCTGTCCCTTAACATTGCTTTAACCTTAGCTAACAGTGCAGACCCTGATGAAATTATGCCACATTCTGCAGCAATTCATCTGGGTCTTCACTGTTTGCCAAAGAACTTGTTTACTAATTTAAGATTAAGCATAAATCAAAGTGCCACTGTTTTGTATAAGTTTCAAGGACCTCATAGTTGAGAGTGTTTTGCAATTATCCTAGAAAATTCAAGATAAATTTCATTTTTTGAAAATTCCAAGACTTTTCCCAGTTAGTATACACCCATACAAACATGGTCCATTCCAATGGAACCAAAATATATAGCATTTGTAAAGGGACTACACTGTATTGGGTTTCAGTCAAGTTCAACAGGTGCATTTGCATGCACTTTGGGGATAAGGAGATGAAATTGGTCATTTCAGGGAAGTGCATATTTAACCCATATAAACCTATCATCCTTTTCTGGATAAGCAAAAGAGTATAGACATGTATCAAGATTCAGATGCCCCAGTTGGTGGCATCTCATGGTCTGAACAGGGTATCACTGTTAGCTTAAAAAATCCGTTAAAATTTGAAGATGAAAACCCTTAAAAATGGAAATGGACTCATCCAATGGATAAGGGTGGGAAAGTCTATTCAGTTTAAATGGGTTAATAGAGAAGGCAGTCATCTACTCACCGGAATGGAGCAAGTATACAATAACGAACAAAACAACCAAGACACCATAGAACAGTTAATCGAACACTGAAATGAAAGGAAAAAAGGCCAGTGTAAGACAAAACAATCAAAATGTAGTGTATGTGTACCCAGTGATGACTCAGACCAGCCTGGGCATCAACTTGGTCGAATAAGTAGGTAACTTGGGGCTCAAGGTTCCTTCAAGTGCACAGCAAAGACTCTGATCAGACTGGGCATTCTCCCAGTCTGATCAGTCTTGGCAGAGCGCACAGATAATTTTGCTGGTTATGTCATGTGCTGGCTCTTATCAGTATTAATGAGTCTTTTGTTTGTTTTGATGCTTTTTGTCCCAGTCAAAATTTTTTCAATCATGTCGGGATGATTTGCTGTCTTCCTGGTTTGAACCAATACTAAGCAGCGGATTAAATGTCTTGCTCAAGGACACAACACAGTGGCTCCGCTGGTGGAGAGTCACAAACTAGTAACCCTTCTATTCCCAGTCTAACACTCCTACCAACTGAGCCACTGCATATAATGAGTCATCTGATGAGGTTTTTGCATGCATCATATAAGTGAAGGCTCAGACAAGCCTGCACATATGTGCAGTCTCATACGATATTGGTCTGAGCCTTCAGCTACTTTATACTTTGTGAAAACAGCAAAGACTCTAGCAAGACTGTGTTGATGTGCAGGCTCACTCTTCTTTGGTTGCCTGAGATAAGCAGGATTTATATACAGGAAAACCTCAATAACGAACCCTGATAGCTGAAAATACCGACATAAGTGAAAATAATATTTGGGATATATTGGATCCAGTTTGAATGACTTTATTAATGATTTGTTTTCTTTATTTCCTACCAAAATATAAGCTGTGGGTACATTCTATAACCATCTCACAATACACATGAAATATCAAGCCTTATTTGGTCTTACAGCAGCAAAAAAACTTCATTGGCTGCATGTTTCTCTTTATCATTAATAGTCAGGTGCAGCCTAGGAAATGACTGATTTGGTAAACTATAAATGGACCAGCATGTAATCAAACCGGCGAGCAGCCAAGCCTGCACAATATGGGTGCTCACGAAAACCTCATTTAAATGGCTATTTTTAGTAACAACAATATATGGGTTGGTTGAGAAACGAAATAACTATATACGGTAATTACTCCCTTTAACCTGGAGGCCTGATGGATGGCATCATTTGGGTTTTTTGGTTTGGTCTGATGCTTAACGCCCCAGTCAACAGCTATGGTCATGTCGGGAGAGTTAGCTCACCTAATCACACTTTTTTCCTCAGCAAGCTTGACTAAGCAGTTAACCAGTACTTCATGCACATACTTTTGCTTGTAACTAACAACAACCCTTCTTGAATCAGCAGAAGGAAGGAGAATGGCCATAGAAATTATTTCATGATCAATCTCCATGAAAGTATGGGACCGGTCCAGGATCAAACTCGCAACCCCTGGATCTGCAGTCAGACACATATCTGCAGCCAGACACGTTACCCACTGTGCTATGCGGCCAGGTAGAACAACATCATGTAATCTCATAACTTACCTGATGAACTGGTATCCTCTGTCAGTCCGTGTTAAAAGATTCCAACTGTTCAGTTCTGAAATATACAGACAAATTTCATATTTTTGACACAGATTACAATTTCAATCTGCACAACATGCTCTTATAAATGCACACTGAGTCTTTAATGGGTTGTTAACACTATAAATGAATAAAATTGTAATTTACCATCCAGCACGTGACATTTTGGTACTTATTGCATTGGCCAACAACGAGGGCTCAGATGAGTCTGCACATATGCACAGACTTCCCAGAGCCTTCACTACTTGCATACACAAAAAATGGATGTTGATGAAGAATCAGACCAAATTTTAGTCTAAGACCTATATACATACCTGGATATAGTAAAACATGTCTTAAGTGGCCACTCAAAAATAGACAAAACAGCGGTCTTTTTAAAGACAAATGGTAGCAATGAAGGTCGAAAGTATTGCAGAATGCTCTATTGGAGCATTCTGCAATACTTTTGACCTGCATTAAGCGGTAATCGGTTTTGAAAACCAATTTTTGGTCTTCTTTTTTATTGGCTGCTTAAAACAGGTTTTACTGTATATGCATTATGTATCAAAATATTGTAATTTCTTTTATATTCATTCAAGAAATGAAATTCATTTTTTGAATGTTCATAAAGTAGTAAACGCCATTTGTTTGGTCAAAGTAATTTGGGCATCATGTTAATTTTGAACTGAAAACATAGTGTTCATTACCTCACGAACCACCGAAAAATGATATCCATCTCTTATAATTTACATGTTATAATAAATATCTAATATACAATTTTATTTATCCTTAGGGATACAAAGCAATTTTGTATTTAATGTTTAATCAGATTAAAGATCGTGTTTGAGTGTTTAACAAAACCAGGGGACAAAAATTCCACTTGTCCGCTCGTAATTACGAGTGAAATCTAGAAACAGCGCCCTAGATAAGCTTTTGGGTCAATTGGGTATTTACGCAACCTGGTTATCCTCAATTGCGTACTTGCAAAAACAATTGCGTATTTTCATATTTTTTTACGCCACGTTTTTTTCTGTGATTACACCTTTTCTCAGTGCATGAACCCGTCAGGAATGTGCTTGCATATGTATTCACTCCCATCGTCTGCCTTTCTGAAGTATCAAACTCGCGGATTTTATTGTACCTGAAGCAAATCTCATCCCCTTGTTGACATTTCGAGCGTGTATACTTTGCAAAGTTTCACTTTCATCAAAGTGTTTTTCCGCGAAATACTGGACTGGGCACCAATATTTTCATAAAACTGGAGTATATTGCGTGCTCGCTAGTGAAAATAAAATCAATACCCGACTGGCATTTGTTTATTAGCCGAATGGAAACAAAATGGACCAAATGGTACGCAGTGACATCGCATATTATTGCATACCGATCGTTAGAATTGCTCTTCGGTACGCACACATTTCATTTTAATTGCTTTTTTGAGGATTTTAATTGCGTATTTACGCAAATACGCTACTTATCTAGGGTGCTGTAGAAAGGACGAGTTATTCTTCCCAAAGCGCTCGTCCTGTAGTGCTTTGGGAAGAATAACTTGAGGAAGTCGTATTACATATTATTCCCTTATGTTCTTTATTGCATACACTTCTAAAGGACAAGTGCATGTGTTTGCAGGGCGAGTGAAAATTGTAAGTCACACGTCCTGCAGGGCAAGTACAATATTGAAATATTTTTGTCCCCTGAAAACAGCGGAATGCAGCCAGTTAATGAAGTAAACAAGAGGCATAATTTGCATGTGCTAACCAGGCGAGAGCTTGCCATTAATCACAGCTACATTGTCAAAAAGGGCAGATCGATTCACCGGTGGAAATGGTTTGCAAGTGCAAGGGAGCTTAGCTATAATTGTGATTCAAGAGGTTTTGAACTACAGTGAAAATCTGAAGTCATTAAAGGCCTGCTCTAAAAGATGAAAATGTAAATATACCAAACAAAAAAAGGAATGCAACAGTAAGATTTTCCGTCATTAAAGTTCTCCTTAAAATGTGAAAATGCTAATTGTCATAAAATACTCATTTCTGATTAAATCTTACTAAAACTTCAGTATGGAGCATTCGACACTACTTTTGTCCTGCATTAAGCGATAATTGGTCTTGACGTGGTTGTTTTACACAAGCTTAACTGCAGGGCTCCAGATAAGAGGGGGTAAAGGGTATTTCAGCATTAATTTTTTGGAAATCAGCGTTGAAAATTAAATTGAAGGGTGAAAATACCCTTTGCAGTTTGAGGTTTCAGTGCTGATATTCAATTAATGTGGTGAAATTCTTATTCTTTGTAAGAAAAAAACTAATTAATATACACCAATTGTATAAATCTTGGAAGTTTTCCTAAAAATGCAAAATGTATTTGATACAATCAACTTTTTTTAAAATATGTTAAGCAAATATTGGGTCTTTTTACAAGGCTTTGCATTTTCTACAATTTGATATTTTAAATATGGAGTAAAATACTCATTAAATTAAAAAGTAGGGATTGAAATACCCATTGGTCCAAATCCTTATCTAGACCACTGTAACTGTATACTTTTTTTTTGTATGCTATATTATTTATATTGTCAGAAAGTTCAGTTCACATCTATAGTGCAGACATTACCTTCAGCAGAAAATCTTTGCGTGACCTCATCTTGAATAATGGCCTGGAAAGAAAAATAACAGTCAGTGACAAATTAGTAGTAGAAGTCCCAGATTTTATTATAGTTACGGTTTTATCACTTTGGACTACACTGAAGACAAATGCAGAAAATGTTTTTCTTTCTTGAGGAGAGACCTGGCAAATGTAATTCATGTCTATTGGCTTGCTTTTCCTTTCTCACACTGGAAACCAATAAACAGATCCTTTTAGTAACTCTTTAACAGTGTAGACATAAACGAGAAAACTCTGAATGAGGTTGTTTGTCAAGACAAAAAACAATAAACAAGATTGAGGTTTTAAACCTTTTTATGCTCAACTATTATGTTCATAATGTTAAAATGTTAACAATTAAAGTTCTTATTTATTAGCATGAAAAATACACATCTGAGAGTTTGAAAATAATGTTATTTTTACCCCCTATATTGACCTAAAATGACCATTTTAGCCCCAAGATAAAGCAGAATATTCATTGAAATCGGAAATTAAATGCAATATCGTAAAATAGAGACTTTAGAACAGGGAGCTTAAATGTGAAGATAGAGGCATTTGACAAACTTTAATATTTTTCTAAATCATAGGTAGCGATACAGTGTGATTCCCATTACCACTGTCAAAGAGCCTTTTAACAAGTGATCAGAAGCAGTTTCATCTGGGTCCCATACTTTGCCACTGCTTCTAAGCATAGAAAAATCCTGCCTGGGGATATGGGGTTTTAACAGAAAAATACTTATTTCTCAACCAAAACATATTGAAAGAATCGTCTCGATGAGACGGTTCTTTTGAGCACCCCAAAACACATGTTTAAACTGATGGATAGGGAAAGATTCACAATTTCACATTCAAAGCTTTTGCTTAACACTTTACTCCACACAAGCACCTTTGGATGCCTTTGAAATGTAATATTTTTTAAAATATTGTGAAAAATGGAACACTTGCTCCTTCCATTTTCCATAATATTTTCAAAACTATTGAGATCATTCAAATGTAAAAAAATATTTTTTTTGGAAAATATTTGAAAATTTAAATTGTTTATAGAAAATGATGCAATGTTCTAAATATAGCATATGGGGTAAAGGGTTAACTGCATCTATGGAAAACACTGCCATGGGAATAACTCATACCTCAGCACCACATTTGGCAAAATACATCACATCAGACACATGGAAATCCCTTCTCCAGTTTAAATCATAATCCTTTCTATTGGACGGTATCTTTACACCTTCGGTGGCAGATATAGAGATATCTCTCCGAATCACAAGGTGAGGATCTGAAATTAGCAGTGAATATATTAAGCAATTCACTTTTTAAATGCTATTAGTTTTGAACGGTATCAATTAAACCACCTTTAGTGGCAGTTAATTTAAGAGTACATGTAATTGGATCTGTATTATTAAGTGTGATCTAACATTAACAGGTACACTAATAGGTAACAAATTGCTGAATTAATTTAATGCTATTGCTAAATGTTATAAGTTTTCATCGGATAACAAATATATTTTTTTACCCCTGCTAATTTTAGTAACTAAGTGATTATAAGTCACAAACATAAATTTTCTGATTTTCAGACAATCAAATCAAGCCTTTCAAGTTATTTCAGTGTAAGCTTGTGCTCTATCTTAATTGGTCTGTCAAACATCTCAAATTTGCTCCAAAATAGTCAATTTCCTGTTTTCAGCCTATTTTGGCGGCCATTTTTGTTACCATAGCAATGATTAAAGTCGAATTAATTCAAGACTTTTACACTTTGGTTATTGTTAATAAATCAATTAGAGCAAATGAGTTAAAAACGATTTTTATATTTTAGCCTCATAGGGGGCCAAAAAAGCCCCTTAATGCACGTGGCTCTTTAAGCAGATAAATTTGATAATTGGGCAGGGTTTGATTTACCTGTATTTGTTGTGATTCAAGAGTTTGTCATACAAATTGTGAAATAGCTTACACTGCACTCCCTCAACTGTGGTTAGTTTGATATGCTTGGGCCCATCATTTCATCCACCAAAATGACCCACCATTTTTTTTTGCTCCATGGGTCTCTTTGGCCCACCCATATTGAAAAAAAATCTGAAGCCCTGCCATCTAAAATTTAGATGTCCCATTAACCAGCATTATATTTGAGAGCTGATAGAGAAAAGTGTCCAAAATTTTAGAACATATACCGTACTGTACCTTCAGAATCTTCGTCCGGTGTAATATTGGCATCTATCTCCAAGTCAGAGAAACCTTCGTCCGAACCATCACTGTCATATCTATTCCGCTCTGCTTCAGCTTCCTCCTCATACTTATGGATTCTTTTTCTTCCAAACTGAAGTGAAAACATGTACCATATTTGATCATTTGTTTGATTCTTTACGTCCCAGTCAACAATTTTTTAGAAATGTCGGAACAAGTCTTCCTGGGTTGAACCAATATTTAGCATGGATTAATGTGTCTTGCTCAAGGACACAACACAGTGACGCCGGTGAGGCTCGAACCCTCAACCCCTTGATCTTGAGTGCACCACTGCGCTCCAGTACCGTATTTGACCTGAAAGTGAATTAAACCGTATGTGCTCCTATAAGTGCAAAATGGCTACTTTTTTTTGTACATTTCAAGTTTTAGGTCAACCTAGGTCATAGGGCCTTATAAACAAAACAGTTTAGCGTAAATTTGCGATTATTTTCTTGTTGATCAGTTTAAACATGTGTTTTGGGTGCTCAAAAGAACCATCTCATTGAGACCACAACATATGTTTTGGATGAGAATAAAGATAAATAATTTTCAATTACACACTCATATCTGGAGGTCTGACAGTGCAGTCCCTTAAAAGGACACCTCATTATAGCATGCCATGTTGTGGCTCCCATTTTTTTACCGTGGAATTTTACAGAGTAATTGTAGGTAAATGACCATGAAATGATCATTTTCCTGTCATTACTTTGAAAATTTGACCCTTTGAAATACGGTAAACTCATTCTAATTCCTAATTTCATATAGACCCCAAACTTAGCGTTATAAAGGACTTTACTGTATAAATATGGATTGATTGTGTGGGTGAAAATAGTGTAGATCCTGATCAGCTGGTCAGAATCCAGTTTATCCACATCAATAATGAAATTGCACCATGTTACTGGAAATCAAATATTTATATAGACTAAATAGCCCATGAGGCACATTGTACCCTGAAGGAGCATGTTTCCTTATTAGCTCCAATGGTAGTCAAAAATTTCTGTAAGTACTGTATGTAGTTGTAAGTTGGTTTGTTTTTAATTTCATATGGCAAACATACTTGTATTTGGACTGAACTTTTGAAATTGACAATATTGTTTTGAAAAGAATGCTCTAACTGATTGATTTCTGACTACACAATTAACTGGTGACCAGGTTTATAGCGATAACTGTAAGGTCCTGGGTATGACGTTAAACTGCATCCCCCACCTCTGGGTTAAGAGGCTGCCACAGCCTGGGTGGCAGAGCTAGAGGGCAGCCATCTACACACCGATGGTTTGGCATCCTAGCTATTGTAGCTTGGCGGACGACTCTGTATAAGAACAACGGCAAGGCACACTGCCCGAGTGAGGGAACGGCGGAATCTCAGAGGCCGTCAAAGATCTGAGTTGGGATGTCAGCTAGGACAGGCGATCCCAGAAAAACCTTAGTTCCAAAAACAATCATGGCAGAATCAACAAATGAAGTCACGTTAGGCGATGCTGGCAGAAACCAGATTTCTGTCAGTGGCGTCTCCGGCTTGGCCCCCTCTCAGGTGTGGGGGGCAGGGTCGGGCCATTGCGGCAAATCCAGCAAGCATCTGAGAAATTTCAGGGTGGGCACTCTTAATGTGAACACTCTAAAAGGGAGGGTCTGCGAGGTGGTGGAAACACTATCTCGTAGAAAAGTAGACCTTTGTTGTGTCCAAGAGACCAGATACCGGGGTGGTCATTGCCGTATGATAAGGGGCAAAGACTCAAGGTACAAACTGTTCTGGTCTGGAAACAACAAGGGTACTGCTGGTGTTGGAGTGTTTGTGGCAGAGAGGTGGATAGAGAAGGTATTTGAGGTCAAGCGAGTCTCCGACCGGATAATCCTGGTGAAGATCATAGTCGGTCAGCGGGTGCTTTGTCTTCTGTCTGTCAATGCCCCACAGTGTGGTCTCAGTGAATCTGTAAAGGATCTATTCTACGACCAACTTAGGGCCGTGACTGCAATAATCCCAGCATCGGAATTCCTCATCCCATGTGGTGATTGGAATGGCCATGTAGGCAGTACAGGCTCCGGTTACAAAGAAGTTCATGGAGGCTATGGGTATGGCAAGCCAGACCCTGATAGTGAGGGTGAGAGGATCCTGGAATATGCACTAGCATATGACCTGTTCCTCGGTAACACATGTTTCAAGAAACGTGACAGTCACCTCATCACATACAGGTCCGGTAATACAGCAACCCAGATAGACTTCATGTTATTTCGAAAGAGCCTGCGCAAACTTGTTATGGATGTGAAGGTGATTCCTGGAGAGGAGGTTGCTCTGCAGCATCAGCCCCTTGTGTGCGACATGATGATTGATATGCCACCCCAAATCAAGCGCAAATTCACCCCACGTCCAAAAGTGTGGAAGCTCAGAGATCCTCAAACATGTAGCCGATTCCAGGAAGTCTTCACGGCACATGTGCCCGCTGTGGAAACTGAAGCGGCTACTACTACTGAGGAAATCTGGGCGAAACTCAAGACAGGTTTGCTGAAGACAACAGAGGAGGTGTGTGGCACAACAAAGCCCCACCGATGGCGACGTGAAACTTGGTGGTGGAATAAGGAAGTAGATGATGCCATCACAGCCAAGCGCCAAGCTTTCAAAGCATGGAAGGCTGGCAAATGCACACGAGCATCATATAACACTGCCAAGCGCATCTCCAGACGTGTGGTGCACCATGCACGCCACGAAGCAGACAAGGTGGTCTATGAGGGCATTGACCACAAGTCGTCTGATATCTTCCGCCTCGCCAACCAGATGAGGAAAGAGAATGTTGATGTTATAGGCGACAAGCCAGTGAAGAATGACACTGGGGAAATGTCAATGAGCGAGGAGGCAAAGCAGAATGCATGGGCTGAACATTATGAAAGGCTTCTCAACATTGAATTTGATTGGGACCCTGATCACCTGTCCAATGAACCTCCGTTAGAAGGCCCGCCTATCCCAATCACTATTGACATGGTGAAGAAGGATATCTCAAAGATGAAGTCGGGCAAAGCTGCAGGTCCATCAGGCATAGTGGTGGAGATGATCAAGGCAGCAGGTGATACAGGGGCCACCATGATCCGAGATCTTGCTACTGCGATTATCTGTGACGGCAAGGTCCCAACTGACTGGGAGGAAAGTTTCATTGTCTGCCTTTACAAGGGCAAGGGTGATGCTTTGGATAGAGGCAACTATCGAGGCCTCAAGCTGACTGAGCAGGCCATGAAGATCCTAGAGAGGATTGTCGATGGTCTCATAAGACAGCTGGTGTCTATTGACGACTCCCAGTTTGGCTTTGTCCCAGGAAGAGGCACTACAGATGCAATCTTTGTGGTCCGGCAGCTGCAGGAGAAATACCTAGCAGTGAACAAGAGGCTTTATATGGCCTTTGTGGACCTAGAAAAAGCATTTGACCGTGTCCCTCGGAAGGTTATCTGGTGGGCCCTGAGAAAGCTAGGTGTTGAGGAATGGATTGTGCGGTTAGTCCAGGGAATGTACGCTAATGCACGAAGCCGGGTTCGTGTTGGCGAGGGTTTCAGCAAAGAGTTTGAGGTGAAGGTCGGGGTCCATCAGGGATCCGTACTCAGTCCCTTGCTCTTCATCATTGTGCTGGAGGCCTTGTCACGTGAGTTTCGGGCTGGTGTTCCCTGGGAGTGCCTATATGCAGATGATCTTGTCATCATTGCTGACTCCCTAGAGGAATGTGTCAGGAGGCTCTTGATATGGAAAGAAGCCATGGAGAAGAAGGGATTGAGGGTGAATGCAGGAAAGACAAGTCATGATCTGTGGTACAGGCCTGGACCTCTTGCAGAGTTCAGGCGAATACCCATGCACTGTCTGTCGTACAGGAGTAGGCAATAACAGCATCTACTGCAATGGCTGCAAACTTTGGGTGCATAAGAAATGCAGTGGGCTACAAAGACTGACACCAAATCCTGATTATAGGTGTGCACGGTGCATGGGAAATGCTCGCCCTATTGACGGCAGACCACAGAGTGAAGTCCAGGTCGGACCTGATAAGCTTGAGGTGGTAGCTTCCTTCTGCTACCTAGGTGACATGCTTTCTGCTGGTGGAGGCTGTGAAATGGCGGTCACTACTCGTGTGAAAACGGCCTGGAAGAAGTTCAGGGAGCTACTACCAGTTCTCACATCCCGCCACCTCTCTTACAAGACCTGTGGCCATGTGTACAGCTCTTGCGTGCGGAGCGCCATGCTCCATGCCAGTGAAACTTGGCCACTTACCAAGACGAACCTGCAACGCTTGCAACGCAATGACAGGGCCATGATCAGACAGATCTGCAGTATCAAGCCAGAGGATGTGGCCAGGGTAAGGTCAAGCGAGCTACTGGCAAAGCTTCAGCTTGAGGACCTCGACCTCATTTTGAGAGAGAGAAGGCTTCGCTGGTTTGGGCATGTGGTGCGTTCGAGTGGTGCAATCAGAACAGCATATGATATGCAGATTGAAGGCAAGCGGGGGGCAGGGAGGCCCAAGCAAACATGGAAGAAACTGACAGAGAAAGACTGCCGTGAGTGGAAGCTCACCACAGTTGACCCTCAAGAAAGGAGCACCTGGAGATCAGGTGTGAGATCTGCTATGCGTGCAGCTAGCCAGTTACCTGGAAAGGGGCCCACTGATGTGGATGATGCCCCTGCACTTGCACGTTAATCAAAAATCCAATTATGATGATGATATGAACTGTGTACACTGGTAACTGTGTGACTGAAAATATTCTTATACACTAATCGAAAGTTCAAACCGATCAGTCTTAAAATCTGTTTTCTAGAAAACTACATATTTTTGAAAAGAAAAATGTTAAGCACATAGTACAAGGGCAATCTTATATTGTTTTTTTGTTCATGTTTATTCCTGAAATAACATGTCCTTTTACTGTATCTAACCCGTTGGGGCAAATTTCATTTATAAACCTCGAAGATTGCCTGCTTTGAAAAAATACAAGTGATCTGTTAGAACTTTCGATTAGTGTACATTGTATATGCACATGCTTTGTATTTTCCTTCAATGCTGTCTATAGCTACATTTTGTACAAAACAGGATTTCTTAGACATCTGTTTTGTTTGAATTGAGGCATTACGTCCGAATCAACAATTTTTTAGTCATGTCATGACGATTTCCTGTCCTTCTGGGTTGAACCAGTACTAAGCAGGCGATAAATGTGTCTTGCCCAAGGACGCAACACAGTGAGTCTCAAACTAGTAACCGTTGGATCCGCAGTCTAATACTCTACCAATTGAGCTCTGCATTATTAGAAAAATGGGATGTGCAAGAGCCGGGTTAAAGCGCAAGAGTGGGGTTAGAGCTCCCCCACCCACCCAACAACCCTGTGGATGGGTAAAAAGCTGTCGGGTGGGATTTATGATAGCGTCCCATCAATTGCATATTTTGCATGATTCTAGTATCATTTTTTTTTAAAAACTCTCGACCAGTTAGTTCTCGCTACACCAAGATTTTGTTAAAATTGTTGTTAAATTAACAAACTCTATAGTCTGGTGCTGTGTCTTTAGGATTCTGTCATCATATTGCAGGAACTTGTAGATGCAGAACCTAGATAGACACAGAGTACCAGACCTTCAAACTCCACAGTAACTTGAGTCAGTTTCTTAATAACGGTGACAATAGCTTAACAGAGAGACTTTTTGGACTAAAAATTAAAAACTTAGGTGCTTAGTGGCCTGCTCCCTGAATAAAAAAAAATTCTTAAATCGAGCAAGCGAGGAAAAAAATCTGGATTTTTACATGTAAATGACATTTTTGAGTGAAAAAGACGGATAGTATGGCATTTTCATTATAAATCAAGAAAAAGTAGGGAAAAGTAGGAGCAAATCAAAAAAGTAGGGGCCGCTTGAAAGCCTGTATACAGCACTCTTAACATCGTTGAGTGAGCCTATGACCATCAACAGAGAGAAAATGCCATCCTGTCAAGCTACCCTGCCTCTGTTGATGGTCTGATGAAGAAAGAAATCTGGAAAACTCTGAAAAATACAAGAGCACAAACATCTGTTCGAAGAATACATTTGCGAAACATTTACCTTGTATAAGCAAGCACCAAAAAACAACACTGGCCTTAAAGACAAAAATACAGGTTTTTAAGAAAAGTACAGGTTATTTACAGGATTTATGAGAAAAATAATGTTATATAGGTTTGACACAGAATTATAGGTCTTATAGGATTTGCTAGGAGGCCTGAGTCAAGTATCTTGCTCAAGGACACATCATGCCTCAGGTGGGATTTTAACCTGTGACCTCTTGGTCATAAGTCTGGCACACTACAAATATTGAGCTAAGGTGCTCTCCTCAAGCTGTCATACATTACCTGATTGCCTAAAATTGTATGCTATATCATCAGCAATTAGTTGCAATATAAACTAGAGTGTGCAGTCGATGGGGCGCCATCGCAAATCCCCACGCTACAGTTTTTGACCCCCTAGCACCCACAAGTCCCACCCCCGGGCATGACTCTGGCAACAGAATGAAAATTTTGTTCAATATGTTTTCTATCTTTTTTTATGTGAGAACACACATAAAGAGTTTGGTATAAAAATCTTTGAAATTGACATGTTAATGATATTTGACCTTTTGACCTCATCCCAAGGTCACCAGTTTGACCCTAGGATGAAAATATTACTTGCATTCTGTTCTGCTTGTCATCCCTGTCGATTTGATATGCCACATGACCATGTTTGAAAAAAAGTTTTTCTGACCCCCTGGGCACCCCCAGTGCCCCAAAGTCCCACCCTTGGGGTATGAACCAGGTGTCAGAATAAAAATCCTGTCTGATATGTTTTGTATCTTTCATTGTGAGAACACACACAAAGTTTGGAATAAAAATCTTTGAAATAGACTTTGTAATTGAAATTAAATGATATTTGACCTTTTGACCCCTCCCCAGGGCCCCAGGGGGCGGGGCCAAAAAAAAATTGAAGTTGCGCGCCCCATTCATGTGAGTTATTCACACACCAAATTTGGTTTAATTTCGTCCAATGGTTTAGGACGAGATAGCATAACGGACAGACAGCAGGAAGGAATTTGATTTTGGCCCCTAAGTACCCCCAAGTCCCACCCCTAGGGCATGACCCAGGCTATAGAATAAAAAACCTGTCTGATATGTTTTGTATCTTTCATTGTGAGAACACACACAAAGTTTGGAATAAAAATCTTTGAAATTGACTTTGTAATTGAAATTAAATGATAATTGACCTTTTGACCCCTCCCCAGGGCCCAAGGGGGCGGGGCCAAAAAAAATTTTTTACGTTGCACGCCCCATTCATGTGAGTAACTCACACACCAAATTTGGCTGAATTTCGTCCAATGGTTTAGGAGGAGATAGCATAACGGACGGACGGACAGACAGTGGCGATCACAATATCCCCTTCGCTTTTTTTAAAAAAGCGTGGGGATAAAAAGAAAACAAAAACAATCTTTCTTGTAGGGAACGAATGCGGCATACCGCATAGCCACTTACTAACGCCATGACAGCCATTTCAGCCCCCACCTCCGGGGAACAGCTGTGACTTAAAGGTTTGCCTATTTTACAAGATCATATATGGTCTTGTAGCCATTGACATGCCTCCATATGTTGTACACCCATTGAGAACCCCCAGGAATTCACACACCCTTTGCTTCCGTCAAATTCAATCCACTGTAGATTACTACAAATACTCATTCTATCCCCTCTCAATCGTGCAATGGAACCGGCTGCCAGCACACATAGCACTTCTGCCCACCTTTGATTCATTTAAGAGGGCAGTGTGCACAGTCAGTCACCCAATGCCATAAATGTCAGTGTACTGTTTTTAAACTTTTTAGCCTATCACTGTCAGTCTGTTTCTGACTTTGACGTTTTTAACCCTATCATCTTTTATTCCACTCCAACTAACAAATCTTATGGGAACTTTTTATTTTTAAAAGCATTTCTTCCACTAACACTGCACTGACGCGCACCTGCACGTAATCTCCGAGAGGGGGTGATGCAGTAGAGATACAGTACAGCTCCGGTGGTTTTTCATAGACCCACCCAAGCCGGTGGGGCATAAAATTGAGTGGGGGGGATTAAAATTTAATGACCACCGTTGATTTCCACCCGTTCCGGTGGATCCACCGCGTTCCCACTATCAAAAATATTTATGGTCGCGGTGGGAAACAGGTGAAATTTTCGCGAGTCAAGTGATACCATCGCAGTGGAATCGCGGTGGTTCCGCGGTGGGTATGAAGGCGTGTCAGAAAGGGGCGGAGCTTAACTTTAACCCATCTCATTCTTAAAAATTAACTTATCAAATTATTTCTAAAATTGTGTTAATAACTAAAAAACCCCATCAGTATTTAGTTAGACAATTGCAAAATAAACCCAATTGGTTTACTTCTAACAGTTTCGATAATTGCCCAATTATTATACGTTTAGTTTGTTTAATAAGCGTTTAGTTTTGTTAATTAGCGAGAACAATAATGTCCAATCACCGACCCGAAATTGAATAAAGGATCCATGGTCCAATTAGCTAGTTAAATAGAACACGCCGTTGGCGACAGCGTGTACTAAAATGCGACTTATTATTGGATGCTGTGTCTTTTCCCCTCTCAATGATTAATTTTTTATAAGAATTGTTACTCTGTTTTTTTTAATTTTCTAACATCAACCAAGTCCGCATTCTTAACCTTCGCTGTAAAGTGATTGATTAAGATAAGTCTTAATTTCATACGTAGCAGTGAAGACCTTGTTTACCCGAGATTGGCAAACTTAGTCCAGATCTGCGCAGTATGCAAACTACATGAATAATACAAATAAATTTAATAGATGGTTTAATGTCATGTTTATTTAAATGGTGTTTCGCTAGTGGGCCGATGATGACCCGTTTCTACTCTCCAAAATATAAGTTCATTTACAATGTAGTAGACATATATAGACATGCAGTCGTTGGTGTTTTTTATTGATTGTGCGAGCAAGGAAAGCTCGAAACGAGCGCTATTGAGCAGTCAAAACAAAACTATACATTTAGGCCGACCTTAAAAAATGTTGGTTTGCCGTGCTCCTACATTCCCACCCAAATCAGGCCCTACCCCAAAAAACTTATTGCCTTTCTGAGAATCTTTATTATTTTTTCTCTAATTCTGTTAACAAACTCGTCTTCAAAATCATTAAAAACTGTATTTTAATATTGAAGAAAGGTAACATTGATTGTTATTGTGTGCATTCTTACCTTTGGCCTTAGAAGCGTAGACACGCAATGGACGGTGATTTATATTGCATGTGCGAGCACCAAAAGCCTAGGCGATCCGCACAGCCTCGCTATAGAGCATTAGCTGCTCGCTTTCAAAACATAACTATACATTTAGAAGTGGACAGTGGCTTTATTGCATGTGCGAGCAACGAATGCCAATTTGCGTAGTCTCGTAAGATTATTTGCTCTTCTCATAAAACAAAACGTAGTCGACATGCAGTTGTTGGTTTTGAATTTCTAAAAAAAACCACAAAAAAAACTATCTACCCAAACTGAAATGCACGGCAAACAAATATATTTTAAGGATAGCTTTAGAAGACGTAAATACGCACATTTAGAAGACGTAGACACGCAATAGACGGTGCATGTGCGAGCAACGAATACGCATTTGCGCATACTCGTTAGCGCATTATCTACCCAAATTAAAAACTTAAGGACATCTGGTAGATATATACATGTAATCGTTGGTGGGTTTTTATTGCATGTACGAGCAACAAAAGCTCAGGATGCGCAGCCTCGCTAGAGCCCTAGCTGCTCACTTTCTAAACATAACTATACATTTTAGAAGTGGACAGTGGCTTTATTGCATGTGCGAGCAACTTATGCCCATTTTTGTAGTCTCAAGATTATTTGCTCTTCTCATTGAAAAACGTACACGACATGCAGTTGTTGGTGTTTTGATTGACTGTGCGAGCAAGGAAAGCTCAGGGGGGGGGGGGGGGGGGGGGGGGGGCGCAGTCTCGCTAGAGCCTTCGCTACCCCCATTAAAAAATAACTATAGATTTAGAAGACGAAGACATGCAATGGGCTGTGATTTATAATGCATTTGCGAGCAACGAACGCGCATTTGCGCAGTCTCGTCAGAGCATTTTCTACTCCCATTAAAAACATAAGTACATTTTTGATGTTTGTTTGTTATTGTTGTTTTGGGGGAGGGGGACCTCGTACTTTGGTGAGGAGGGAGATATCATCAAAATACTACTACAAGCTGACCATTATCGACCCGCCAGCGAAACGCCATTTAAAATGGCATGTCGATGATTCGCCAATATTGAATGCCGACAGATTTTTCAAGGGATCTGGACCACTTTTGCTTAAAACACATATAGTAGTAAATAGTTTCACGGCAAGGAGATTTTTTAATTGTCTCCTGACGTATATGAAATGAGACTATTAATATGAGTTTGTCCGTTGGTGAAATGAGGGGGTACTGTTACTTAATGAGCACAACCCCCCACCCCCTACAGGTTTTAGTACGATCTTTTTTAAACTTCACAGATGTACTGAGGATGTGCATTTGGTTTGGTCCATTGTCGTCAACTTATTTTTTTTCTCACCTTTTTCAACTTGTGAACTTGTACCTTATGCCAATCTCGGATACAATGTGTATTTATTTATGATCGTAACTCCTCCGATATTTTGGAAACTTCGCAGATGTTTTGTATATGGTATTAAACGTGCAGGTGGTTTGGGCATGATCCTAAAATTATTTTCCACACGAGACCTTTCACTGCTCGCACACGCGAAGTATAGGGTAAAGAAATGTTAAATATCTTGTCTAATTTGATAGTCCGACATAACTGAAATGCTTTAATCTTAACTTAATTTAAAGTCGATGAGTCATGTATAAACAAACAATGTGGACCCAGATCAAATAGCGTTTCATTTGGGTCAACACTGTTTGCTTTAAGCTAGTGTGCAATGCGTCACTAAGGCCAAACAAAAAATATGCGTGTTTTTCAGTTTGTTAAAAGTTTTTACATGGGGAAGATGGGGACACAATAATTAAACCCTGTCGGGAGTTCGCGAACAACGAAATCGCAGATCAGCCTGCGCATCCACCTAGTCTGATGACATGGGTGAAAGTTTTCAGGATTATTCCTGAATTCAGGATTTGGCGGTCGACTATCCACTTTCCACAGAAATCCTGAATGAAGTAGATTAAAATAGCTTTTCTGATTTATTTTTATTATTATCTTAAGACATTTTATGACAGCCAAAAAACATGGAAGTATTGATATGCTAGTTTTAAGGTTTGAATTTCAAAAGTTCAGGATTTTGAAATTTTTTGAACTTTCGCCCATGTGATATCCCTATCTCATGACAGTCTTGGGCTACATGCATTTCGAAGAATAAAGATACTGAGCAAAACCAAAACTGTCCTATGAACTAATTCCCTCGTGTGCATGATGCCTTCTTCAATCGGTTTGAATGGTCAAACTGACGTGAAAATCGGTATCCCAAGAGATAGGTCCAGAAAATGGTAAAAAAATGTCCTTACCTGTAATTGACTAATTAATCCATTAATCCGTTATTTCGATTTATTAACACGACGCCTGGCTTGTTTTAATTTTCCGCCAATCAGCAGCCATATTTGACGATAACTACTGTCGTGCCAACCAAAAGTGACAGTGATGAAATATTATGTTAACAAATTGTTAAGTAAAACACTAACTTGTACAGACACGAATCGAGAGATCTCTTCTGTATTAATCCTATCCTGCGGATAGGATAAATAAACAAGTGATCCCCTAATAACTTTGTAAACAAAACGTCGTCACTGTCACTCTTGGCTGGCAGGCCAGTAAAGTAATATAAAATGCAGTTTTCTTTTGCATATTCCGAGGGTGCTTCTTTGACATTTGGTCGAAAGATATTATGTCGATACGGCGTTTGCTCGAATGTGACATACAGTCGATACGATGTTTTAATAGTTTTGACGTTCAATCGACTGCGTCATATTATATAAAACTCGTCCAAAAAATTGACCGACATGAAAAAAAACCTATGTTTTTCAAATTTTATTTCTTAAGAAATTTCTCAACTGATTAAATTCAAACGTACTCGACGGTAAGATCCATCGATTCAAGATCGCATGTACAACCAAAAATCGTATCGACCAAATTATTTTCGTTAAAACGTTGTGTATCCTACATGTTGAGTCTACTAGGTAGAAGCGCCTTGGAGAGGCATTTTTTAGGAGTACCCACAGCATGGATTTTTACAGAAACACCGCTTATAAAGTTTGACATGATCTTTGACGTCTGAGGTTGAAACATTCTTTGTCGGCTTCAAACTTCAAAGCCAAAATCGCCCTTGTGTATAAATGAAAGGCCCTTTCATGTACGTACGTGAAAAAATGCAGCGATTGAATAACATACATGTATATCTCGGACAGGGTCTTCATTGATCACAAGAAACATGTTATGCATGCTTTTTTTGTCGTCTGCTATTTTCTTTTCAAAACAACCTTGAATTTTTCAGGAATACCATCAAAGTGTCAAACAGTTTGGATCCAGATTAAGCCCAACATCTTGTCGTGTCTGATCTGGGTCCAACTTATTTGCAAAGGTTATCAGCGTCCGACACTAGTTAGTAGGCAAATATATGCGATAACTGCAAAAATTTCATGAGCAGGTCCAAATATGACGATGGTTTTCAAAAAATTGATCATCTTCACAAGCCAAGGGTACTAACTCCAGGAACGAAGTGGAGTTAGTACCCTTGGCTTGCGAAGATGAAGACTGATGTGTACAATTACAATTGATCATTGCGCATTGCAAGCGTCTCTCGAGACAAGACGCATCCGTGTACTTGTCGCATTTGCAAGCAACGAAGGCTCAGAAGATGGGCATGTGCACACGCACAGTCTCCCCATGCGCGGATCCAGAGGGGGTTGGGGGTCCGGACCCCCCTGGAAAATCATAAGTTATATGGGTTTCTATAGAAATTAGCCCCCCCCCCCCCCCAAAAAAAAAAAAAAAAAAACCCAAAAAAAAAAAAAAATATATATATATATATATATATATATATATATATATATAAATATATATATATATATATATATATAAATATATATATATATATATATATATATATATATATATATATATATACAGTTTTGTTTCAAATAACCATTGGGCACCCTCTGTAAAGTTGAGGACTAAAAAAGTTGTCAGAGCTGGCACAAAAATTCCTGGATCCGCGCATGCCCCCACCTCATACAGAAACACAGTAGGGAAGTCTCCACAGAGCCTTGGCCTATACCACCCCAGATCATGCAAATTTTCATAAATTTTTAAAGAACCAACCACAACAAAAGGTGTTTGCTTTCTATGCACGGAAAACATTTAAAAAAAAATGACATTATATCTCGACTTTTTACCGTCTTTACTGCGTACTTTTGTATCTGCAAACTGGGGTTCCTCAGATGCTCTGTAGCAAGGTGTGTTGACATGTATGTATTATTTCAAGAATCGGAGATAATTGAGCCGCGACATGAGATTTTCGTGCGACCAGCAAAGGCTCAGACCAGCCTGCGCATATGCCCAGTCTGATCAGAGCCTTTGTTAGTCGCTTGACTATACTATGATTAAGGTACTGACCGAAGTTGGAGTTGAGCAGACTCATCTGAGTCTGCACTTGTCAAAATATCACATTGTTGGAAGAAATCGCACGTCGCAGCTCATATGTAGTGGTGAACTTTGGCCTCTCGCAATGACCTTGACACAGGATGTCTGAAAACTTGTCTCAAGAAGGTGGACATCTTTGTGAACTATTGTCTAGAAGCAGACAGTGGAAAGCAGAAAAATTCCGCACATGGGACCTTTGACCTCTCGAACTGACCTTGACACTGAAGCACCAACTCTGACAGTGTTTTTTTTTAGTTGATGGGTAGAATGGATCCAAATACCACAAAAAGCAAAACGCCATTTTAAAACCTAAGCAAATGTGCACAGGTTTCATACTTTGTACATTTCCCATCGTTGTAATGACAAAAACGACGACTCTGGTAAAGTTTTGTTTGTTTGATTTAATTCTTTACGTCCACTAAACAATCTTTCAGTTATGCGGGACGGGTCTTCCTGGGTTGAACCAGTACTAAGCTAGGATAAATGTGTCTTGCTCAAGGACAACAACGCAGTGACGCCGGTGAGGCTCCAACCCGCGGCCCTTCGGTCTCGAGTCAAGCACTCTACCACTGAGCCACTGCGCTCCCGACTCTGGTAAAGATCGTTCTAGCTTTCCGACTCTGGTAAAGATCGTTCTAGCTTTCCACTACTTACGAAAGTAAAATATCGTAGGCAATCATGTTCGTTATATTTATTTTAGGATATTTACCGTTTTTGCGGGAGTGGCGGTCCGTATTTTGTATCTTTTAACACTATTTTACATGCATATTTTCCATCTTCATCGAGAAGGGCAGCTCTCCGTAATAGAATCAATTTTTAAGTATAATAGAAACGTACTGACCTTTGTTCAGGCGAGCTCAAATGTGATACAGTGGATTTAGAGATCAGGGCGTGTTTGGTGGTTATTGAAACACACAGAAAACATGATATGAAATACTAAAAAATAATCATTCTTGTGGGAGATTCTCTTTTGTAACGCGTATGCACAATGCGGCAGCGCAAAGGACTCCTTTACATGCTCATGCTGCATGATCAATTCAGCGTGGCTAGAAGTCTAAATTTTGGTCTTGCATCTTTTTTTGATGCAGTATAAATACAAAAAATCTCGTGCTAAAAGGTCAATTCTCGTTAGTTTGCGGCGTGCACGGATCTAGAGGGAGGGGGCACAGGGACCCCCCACCCTGGAAACTCACAAAACTATATGGAACCACCGTCTTCTGAATACATGGGTGAAAATTTTCAGGATTAATCCTGAATTCAGGATTTTGAGGCTGACTTTCCATAGAAAGTCAACCTCAAAATCCTGCATGCTTTAATATTTGAATTTCCTTAAGTTCAGGATTTGGAATTTTTGAAATTTCACCCATGTGAATATGTTGTGGTTACTCCTTAGAATCGTCGCTTCCATGCGCGGATCCAGAAAGGGGGTCAGAGGGGGTCCAACTCTTGACAACGTTTTAAGTTGATGAGTTGAGAGAGCATCCAAATACCACTTAATGTGAACGCTATATAGCGAGGCGATGATGGTCCAACATTTTTAATTTTCCAGGGATGCTAACGAACCCTATAGCGTTATGATTTTCGAGGGGGAGGGGGTGGTTGGGAGCCCCTGTCCTCCCTCTAGGTCCGCGCATGTCTTAAATGCGATTCTAAACATCAAAATTCTTTTAAATGGAAAAAATTATGTTCATTAAATTACGTGGTCACGAATTTTGGTTAATACGGTAGGGAACTCATGTACGGCATAACACTACGACATGGCCTTTTTCTGATGGTGATTCTGCACGTGGCCAAGTATGCCTACGTGACTAAATGCACGTTGCAAAACAGTGGACAGTTTATGCGCTCATTGGAAGTCTCTGGAACAGACGATGTAGAAGAAAATATTCCTGAATATGCTATACTCTCTCTGTCACGCATTGTAGTCGCCAATCAACTGATTTTTGCATATAATTGGATGTCTTTTCATACCAGTGTACATGTAAGACGAATGACCTCACCTCCAAGCAAGGTAGTGAAATAATTAGTCACAATTTTCTGAGCTTACATGCAAACATAGAGATTATGAGCATCGCTTGTCAAATAAATTAAAATTACAACTTGGCGATAATTGAGGATCATGGATTATAATTAGGCCTAAATGAAATATATGTGTGGTTCCTGTTGCATACCAACAAAACTTAGGGTAGGTAGGTAGGGAAATTATTAAATTTTGTTATAACATTTAACAGAGAAAACAGTGGCAAAATCTGAAAACGTGCCCATTTTAGGTATTCTTTCTCCAAAGACCATTTTAATGTTTAGGGTAGGGTTAAAAAAATTAGGGTAGGTAGGCAACAGGAACCACACATATATTTCATTTAAGCCTTAGAAGCTAAAAGAAAACACTGAACAATAAATGTACATTAATTGTATTTATTTTCAGCATGTATGGCATCTCTATTGATTAATCTATTTTACAGCTGTCAATCATTCTGACGTCACACGCCAGCAGTTTTATCACCCACCGCGGTCATACAGGTAAAAATGTTGACCCGCGGTGGGGTTGCGGTGGAATTACGGCGGGAAAAATCCTTCCCGCGGTGGGGACTTGCACGGAACATCGGGTGGGGTTGCTGTGGGCTAAAAATCCTTCCCCACTGGCTTGGGTGGGTCTTTGAAAAACCACCGGAGCTGTACTGTAGATAGATAGAAAGTCACTTTTTTTCGTCTGCAGCTCCCTGCTATTCACCCTCACACTGGGGGAAAAGCAAGCTGGAATAACCATGGCAGCCTCCTCCCCCCTCTGGTATGTTTTACTATTGCACTAGCTGCCATGTTTGCCTAGATAAGTATATAAAATCCATGGAATTTCGCACTGTTGGGACAATGTAAAAGTAAAAGCACAGCACATTTGCCTGTCTATCCCCCTCCCTCCCCAGATCTAGCTGAGACCGCTGTTACAAATGATTGGTGCATATTAAAGCAGTGTTCACGAATACTTTCCAGACATTACCAGACATTCGTTCTGGTGCAGTCATGAATTTTACCAGACCAAATAAAATTTTACAGGACCGGATAAACCCGAACAAGTTGAATGATTGAATATTAGAATTTATCAATTTTTATGTTTAATTTGACGGCTAAAAGCAATTGCATGCTTGTTTTTAACATGGCAGTCATTCAGCCTTTGCTTTGGCCATTAGGATAATATGCCTATGCAGCACAGGTCATTGATTTATTTTCAATATTGAATTGAAGCCATCAGGGTATCCATATTTCTAATTCTATGACGATTTCTTGCTTTTGAAAGCATAAATGCTTTTGAAAGCAAAAAAATGCGGGAACTAGTGTTCTCGCAAATTAACACTGGGAAACAGTGTTTGATAAAAAAGTATTACATTACAGGGAACAGCTAACAATATATATATAAATTGATTTTAAATACATTAGGTTTAGCTTAACTATATAATTTTTAAATAAATCCCTAACTTTCCATTGAGTTAACACCATTAAACTGTAATCAATAACCCCCTTTTGATATATAATCCAAAAGAACAATGCTGCCTTACTCAATCAAGTTGACATCAAGTGAATCATTCAATAATAATATTAAATAATTGAAATAAAGGGAGCTCACTCACCTAAAACGTTTGGACAACGTATAAGTGTGTATAAGTGTCTATAATTGTCGATCTTTTTTTCTGACAGAACAGACTTTAGTGAGCCGTTACATTTAAAAGGTACCTTGCAGTTATTATGTAAATGTGTGAGAAGGATGAATTAACACATCTCTGTCAGAAAATATTGGAAATTTGCCTTTTCTAATTGATTTGTGTGAGGTTGTACGCCGTAAATAGAAAGAAGTAGATTCCAAAAATAGATTTCACGGTAAACAAACAGCAAATCGAAAGTAAAAATCCGCGAATTTTATGCTGGAATTACTCTTAAAACGTAAGCATTTATTCTTTCTTCACTTCTTCACAAATTATTGCGAGTCCCAAGGACACACATGATCATTTTTGCGTGTCTCAAGCTCAAATTTCGGCCAAAAAAACGAGATTCGCTCTGAAAATTTCATCAGACATACGGTCTGCCGCTGGAGAACTATTTATTGGACCGAGCCAATCATTACCGGAAATGTCCGACGGTCCAACGGCCATTGGGGAACACTGATTAAAGGACACAGCAACCTTCTTTGCCACCCGAGGGGAGCTCGAAATTAGTCGAATACACAACCAGGTGCTTTAACCACCAGAGTGTAATGCTCACCACCTACAGATCGATAAAGTACAGCTGTCCTTTATCATGTTCTTGAAGAACCCAGTGCATTAGTAGGAGAAGAAGAGATAAACTGATAAAATAAACAAATGAGCACGGTGAAACAACGTGAATCATAGCACTGAATTCAGGGCCATATGATGGATTTTTATTTTATGTTATCATATAGCCCTGATTTTTTAAGCCTCTATCTTTTCCCTTACTGTTAGCGTGGACGTAAACCAAGTTGAAAACACATTTCCAAACAGTGTCTTCCTCAAACACTACTCCATTTTGTATGTTTATAGGTTTATCTATATGTTGCTATTTGGTTTGCCGCTGATGCATACCTGATTAGTTCTAAAAAGATAAAATACTCCTGTCCACACAGAATGTTTACACTATTTGTTTTCAAAACATGGCGTCATTTTTGTCTTCGGAGCTGAAGAGCATGCTTTTTCTGTGGGAAACTAAAGTCATGCACGAATTTGTTTTGGTATTTTATGTACCGACAATGACCCATTCACTTTCCGTTTTCTGAATACACAGATGTTTTAACAACATTAAATACCAAAATCAGACTTATATAATGTTTTCTTTTACCTTCCTTATTATCATAATTGGCCAAAAATTGATCATACCTGGTCTGTTGAGATTAAAATAATCCAATACCATCTCACCATACATTTGTTACATATAGATATTTGCAAAAAAGATGACCAATTACCAATCTAACTGGAGCCGCTTTTTACCAATTTGTTGACATCGAGAACTACCCAGTTGGATATGTACAAACTGTGTCCGAGGAGTTCTTAATGGCAATGGATGGGATCCTTTTTTGTGCATACAGGTTGATTTTTATGGTGACCTCTCTCACCATTTGTAATAGGTTTTCTTTTAATATCTGATGAATGTCAACGAATAAAGGTCAATCTTCAACCTAGTATGCAAATTTTTCACCCTGGTTCTGTATTCCGACGGATGTCACTGGATAGAAAATTGACTATTTTCAGATAAGGAATTCCCCCACTTCCACTAACAGGAAATACATAGAAAAAAAAATGCCAAATGATTTTGCATATTCAAATAATGACATCATTCTACAATTCTAATCTTAAACCATTGCGCACATGTTCAAAAAGAAGGTCAAAACACCCAATGTCTCTATATAAGATTCACGCGGCGCCTTAAAAACGATGGGCACCAATTGTGTGTATTGATTGATAGCCTAATTGAACATAAGCGTGTGCTAGTAAAGCTATTCAGCTTGCAGCAAGGTTAGCCATGATATAAAAATATTTTCCTTCACTAATATCTTATTGATCACTATGCAAAAGTAATTTGATTCTGATCTTTCCAATCCATCGCTTCTTGTCGTAAACAAGCTGACCCCCTCTCGGTTCAGAGGTCAATGTACTCTTGCGTTAGCTTGCTTCTTTTGGCGGGAAACTTGTCACGTGAGCACATGATCAGAATAACAATTGTCCGCCATGTTGGAAAAGTCCATTTTCAGTCTGATTATGACATTTTGGGACATGACAAAGCTTCCTTTCCGAAAATTGGATTTATATAGTGTAATATGGGTGGGGTATGTGATTGTTAAGGATTTCTGTCAAGTAAGTATCTCATTTTCTTTGGCAAATTGAAATCAAACCATTCTTGGAAATCGACTTTCATTTTCTGAAATAGGTCATTACTCGTTATAAATTAATAGAAAATAGGGGGCGCTACAATGCACAATAATACAGAAACGAGACTGCTGCGAGCGTACCAACATTGAGAAAGTTAACAGAATCGATAACTAACAATTTTGCGCTGATTTTCAAAATTCAAACACCTACTTGTTTCTTATATTGTGCAAAATCCACTGTTAATGTTATTCTTATAATGTACTGAGTTTTTGAAAAAGCGCTGACATCCCTTACCTAGTCATGGGGAGTATGACCAGTACGGGTTTTTTTTTATAATATATTCTCAACGTTTTAATAAGTTCGTCTCATCAATTTAACATCCGAAATTTATCGCAAAAACGTCATCACCCCTAACTCGTGAAAAGCATGCAAAATGGCTGCGATGTGCCGAAAAACAACAACAAGAACATAATATTACAGATTGCATTGATCGTGTCACAAAAACGAAGCAAATGGTAACATTTTTATAACTTTGGTTGTGTATGTAAAACACATGAAGAAGTCTGAATGGTTGGATTGTCAAAGAAACGAGTTTTTCCCAAAACAAAAGGGGATTCCATCACTGGTCAAGATAGAGCACAAAAACACTGCGACTTTAGATTCAGCCAGATCGAAAAAAAATCTAAAGTCGCAGTTCTGCAACTACGTGAATCAAGGCTGCTGGATCTACCTCAAATATACGAATTAAGACACTTATATAGAATTTTCTGATTCCAAGTGTCTTTCCAACCGATGCAAGAACAATGACCAAAGTTAGAACGCTTATCACAATGAAAGTTAATGCACTAATCGTCTTCAAAAGTAGCTCTTCCATTCTGAAACTTTTACCCCATATTTCAACTGTGCAGAGGTCAAGGCCGCGATACAACACGAATCGGCCAGCAATTACCACGGCCGGCCGTAATTATTGGTTAGACTAGTTATCGAAAGTCTTCCACTCACGGTCTGGCCCACCTACCTACCTACCTACCTACCTACCTACCTACCACATAACCTACCTAGTACTTACGCCCGATTATCACCAAGGAACATTTATTTTGAAAACTTACATGGATGTAAATATGGCATCTTGTGATCTTCAAATTAACGCATGAGAAGGAAAGGAATTATTGCAATAGAAATAATTGAAATAAGTCTGTCAACCTGTCTCCTCTCTCAGACGTGAATGTCCTCATTCGTGTTTTTCGATGACATATAACAGACTGATTGTCGTCATATGTGAAAAGGATACTTATATTCAGGATGTCCTGTGTCCATGCAAACTGTTTGCAACGATATCAGCATTTCTTACCATCCTAGACCACAGGAGCTTGAAGTTCGATCTTTAAATCACCCTTATAGCCTCAAAACCAAAAGCTCACAATGTCATTACGTAGTGACATTGTGAGCTTTTGGTTTTGGGGCTATAGGGGTGATTTAAGGATCGAACTTCAAGCTCCCGTGCCTAGACGAAGAGACATTGGTTAAGTGGTTGAATCACTTCTAATGACCCATAATCGATAATATGGAATCGAGACAGTTCACCGACAAGACAATTCGCCGACACCTATTTTGAAGACAGTTCACCGACAGAATTGAAGACAGTTCGTCGACACATTTGAAGACAGTTCGTCGACAAATTAAAATGAGATTCTTATGTTTGAGAACGAATTTATTTTGTACAAAAAATGATATGATGCCGTTAAAATGTCAAAAACAAAGTAATTTACTGTAATTGCGGGATTGATCGGCACTAATTGGATTTTATCTGAACTGGCCATGCACGTTGTTATTACATGAACGATGGCTTGTGACTGCTAATCATAGCTGGTTATTGTAAATTAGCAAATACTTGTGTACGTTGTATGTTTATTTAATCTGTAGATGTCTGTAATAGGCAGAGAATTTCTGAATAATTTTGCAACTTATTTTGACCTGACAAGTGGAACAACTATATGTACCATATAGGACATGGCATATATATGCTTGTTTAAATTTCAATGATATGGAGCCATCAATATAGAGCCGAAGCCGCATTTTAATATTAAAAAAAAATTAGTGGATACTGTGTGTCATGCATGACTTTGTATAATTGAATACAGCAGTTTCAGGAATTTTCACCGTTGGACAGGAGACATAAAACAATGAAGTCAGTTAGAATATTTACATATTTAATTATATTATTTCTTCAATGTGATTTTTTCATATTGGACGAGACACAAAAATAGCACATAAAACAAAAAACAATGATCAATGACATGTGATTTCCAACAATGTGGCATTTTGACAAGCGCAGACACAGACGAGCCCGCGCAGCCTCCCCTTTAAGCTTAGTAACACTGAATGATGTTGACTCAGTAGCTTATCACTCGTTCTAGCGACAAGCAAAGGTCCTGATCAGACTGGACATGTGCGCAATCTTATCTGATGCTTTGCTGGTCGCACATACCACACTGTTGGGAATCTCATCTTGTGGCTCAATTATTATAAAGCACTTGATATTGTAACGCAACGTATGTTAAGATAATCTCAAAAAGATTACGACAGTGTATCATGCGATATAGCCTATGTACTATATACAATATTTTCTAGAGTGTACATTTGCATAATGAGAAAAAAAAAACATTTATTGGTAAGTGCATATATAAAACATTTGCTGTTGAGTTCCCTAGTAAGTGTAATTGAATATTAAAAAATTAATTTGTATAAATTCGTCGAGAGAATTAGGGTGTAACAGTCCGCTGCGGCGGCTGATCTGTCATACCTTGTATTTCAAAAGATATCATATATACATATACTTACATCAGATGGCTGTCTATTCGTGCAACCTTTGCAGAACCACGATGATACGTCTACCCCGTCTCGTTGTTGCTTCATCATGACTCGGTACTGGACCACACTGATTCCTGAAAAATAATAGTACATCTATGAATAACAAGTATTATATTTCATATTCTCGCTGGGCCACAGAAATAAATTGATCAGTCCATTTAATCATGCATATAGGGTGTAATGGTCTAATGATGGATCTATCTAGTGTATTCTTGGGCCATAGGTCCGATGTGTACCATAATTAGTAAAAACTTAGACAGCGACGCTAACGGAATTACGTAGCTTCGTCAGAGCTCTCACATCCGTTTAAGTAAAAATATGTATGGTTTACTAGGTTACGGAGGGAAAAACGAGATAGCAAGCATGTTTAATGAACCCTATGTGAGCCGGACTATGGGATTAAAACGTTTCAAATTATTAACTTTTCGAAACCTCTGAAAAAAGACTCAACGCTATAATGACTAGCTAATATAATGGGATTTGCACATATTAGTCATCGTATCTCAAACGTTTCAAATTATAAGATTTATATTGGCCATCGTTCTATCCAAAGATCATATAACAAAAAACGCTGATCAGACTGCGCGGATGCGGATGCTGGTCAGCGCCTTTGTTCTTTTCGATTGCAACAAAGTAAGATAACCTTAAAAATGATATTAAAAAATACTTGCCTGAATTGCATTTTCTGTGTTGCCATCTATCACATTCATCACACTGAAGAGCATGTTGACGCGGTCTGACTTCGCTGGAACAATCTATACACGCAGCATCCATTTTCAGACGTTGAGAGTAACTGATGATGAGCTCCGTTGCTATCTACCTTATATACACGTGAAAGCACTCGACACGCAAGCTGACAGGTGAGTTGAGTAATTTGAGCTGACATTGAGTTCGAGTCCCTCTAATTAATCAATTATTAATTAGTGACCACTCCCACACGCTCATTAGGCCTGATTGCACTATTAACTAACGTTTATTAATTAGTGACCACTCAATCATTAGACCTAATTGCTATTACTCACTCTGATATTCTAAATTTGATGATAATGGAGTTAGACTTAATCAGAAATAAAATTGTTTCTTTTTTTCTTTCTCTTTTTTGTTGTCATGTTTGTCTTCTAAGTACAGTTAAACACGAATATTACACTGTTATCTGAAAGTCGGACGGATAATGTTTGCTGGAAATTTTGTTGTATTATAGGGAATATATATGCATCGGTAAGTATTTAACTTGTAAGCATTTTCCTCTTCATGCTTCTTTCCTCATGTATGTTCATATAAATTTGTATCTTTCATTTCCTCGTGACTGTTCAAAGATACTCAAATCTTTCATATCTTGTAAATGTTGTAGAAATAAAGTCTATCCGCGGTTGTACGGCATCAGAAGCTTTGTGTCCGTTTCTCCTAAAAATCAATCACATGTATAGTTCCCTAAATTATTTACTTACGAAGAAAAGTGTCATAAGCATTGTTTATACCGATTGATATATAAAAATAAATCGTTTTTCAAATCCTTGAATACGAATAAATTTGTCGACGAACTGTCTTCAAATGTGTCGACGAACTGTCTTCAATTCTGTCGGTGAACTGTCTTCAAAATAGGTGTCGGCGAATTGTCTTGTCGGTGAACTGTCTTGCACCCTTATCGATTAAGTGGTTTCACCGAGGTATAGCAGATGACAAAAGTCGCCACTACAGAGGAACGAGTTGCCATTTAACCATCGACACGAAAACAAGGCAAAGAGGTTATAAAACTTTTTTCAAGCTCAACTCAGCTGATCATAAACTTAATCATGCTCATAAATGTTAAAATGCCAACAATTGATCACAATAGTTGGCATTTAAACATTTATAGTATGATAAATAAAACATGCATTATATAATAATAAAACATGATAAATACAACAAATTGAGAAATTTCAATTTCTATATTTGAGCAGTTGGAATGTTCATGCTCACTTGCCAAGTTGAGTATGAAAAAAATGTTGTATAACCTCGGGACCTGTCAGGTGGTACAAAGATCTGGCTCTTCAAATTAAAATACATGTACATATGTACTGCGAAAGTGTTCAAACGATTGGTGTAATATAGTCACAGAGGCGTTGAGTGATATTTGTCTTAAAAGTGAGGGCCTTCAACCGCGCGAAAACTATAAAACTGCGATTTGCACAGATTTCATACCTTGCACATTTCCCAGAATTAAAATTTGTTGTTAGCTCATAAGTGAAAGTAATGGCAAAATGTATCTGGATTCACACTGCATAATTTCTTTTATGTTTTCGTATTGGTCAAGTTACAGGTCTGAGGCCACTGTATTGGCACGAGGCCGAATTCCGAGGTCCAATACAGTTGACCGAAGACCTTTTCCCGAGACAATACAAAACCACTTGATTAATGACATTTTCTATTAATTAATTAATTTGACCTCGATTTATTACAGCTGACCTCAAAGTAATACTGTTGACGTCATGTCAATATTGAGCACACTGGTCAATGTAAACGCACCGGTGGTTGCTACAACGAGCTGGTGGTTGCATTTTACAGCACCGGTGGTGGCGTAAAAGGTAAAAAAATCTATACCTGTTGACTTTATTATTTATTTATAAACTTGCATTTATTTTATTTGTGATGACACCTGGCGCACAGACCACTGGTAACATTGCAGTTTATGGCTGTGCCAAACAATTGGTGATTTAATTCATGGTTTGGACTGCAAATCCAACACAGTTCTGGAGTTTTGCCGTGACAGGTGCTTTTTTCTAGTGTAACTGCCAAAATTGAGTTAAATCTGCACGTCTAAGCGCAGCTGTTGTCATGTTCCCATGAAATAACATCCAAAAAACAATTACTACTTTGGGGTTTTTTCTTGGTAAACTAGCAAATGTTTTATTGAGGAATTTTTATTACAACGCACTGGGAGCATTTTTTGACGCATTGATACAACGCACTGATGGTTGCACAGAAGTCCTGTGGTTGCTGGTGCAGCCTCACCACAGCATTCACTGTTCTTATTTAAACGGTACATAAATCGTTATTTGAGCCAGCACATGATATTTCAGTACCAGGACGAAGACTCAGGTGAGCCTGTGCAAATGTACAGACTCGCTAGATCCTTCTCTGCATAGAAAAAATAGAGAGTAGTAATCGTTTTTGGATGTTATTTCATGAGACTATGATAACATAGCTGCAGCTGTGCTTAGACATGCAGACTTTGCTGAAGTTAGGCAGTCACAATAGAAAAAAAAGCACCTGTCACTGTCAAACTCCACAACTGTGTCGGATTTGTCAGTCAAACCATGAATAAAAACGCCAATTGCATGGCAGAGCCATAAACTGCAATGTTTCTGACGGTTTGTGCGCATTGGGTTATCAAAAGTAAAATAAATGCAAGCTTATAAAGAAATCATACTGTCAATAGGCATAGATTTTGTGGTTTTTGTACACTGATGAAGGCTCAAGCGTGACTCTGCAAATGTGTAGCCTCACCAGAGATGCTCCAGAGCTAGCCCTGTTCGAACTTTGAGAGAGTTTCCGCCTATTTTTCAGATTGGCCCCAACACTTTTAATTTAATGAGAGTGTTTGTCCGTTATGATACATTACAATAGTTAAGAAGCCTCCATGCGAGCTTAAATTTTTTGTGCTTCAACAACAGCAGATTCTAGGGCGAAGATTTGGTACCAGTAAAATGCAATTTTAGCACCCCAGAGATGCTGCTGTCTGTTCTAAGGCGGTGATTCTGTTGTTGTTGATTCGTTGTTGATTGTTACTTCCATTACAGGATTCTGTAATTGTTCTATATTTTGTTACTTTATGTCCATTCTTGATTTGCAATCATCTTGATGGGGAAGAGAGAGAGCTGGCTGCTTTGCTTAGTTTGTCTTCCTGGTGCTCGTGATTGTTGTGTGGCTATTCCTCTCAGTGCCATGGGTTTGTCTGCAGTTTGTTATTGTGATACTTAGTGTTTTTGGGTGTCATTCATGCGAACAGCGATGGCTTTGGCCACATTTGCTTGGTCTAGTCTGAGCCTTCGTCACAGTATAAAATTCTCATGTTGTGACTCAAATGGCGATTGAATGCCATTTTGTGCGAGCAGCGAAGGATCTGGCGAGTCTGAACATTTGCACAGGCTTACCATAGCCTTCGTCACTGTACAAAATCTCTTGTACTGTCTAAAATGGCGATTTGTGTGCTATTTTCTCACCAGCAGCGAATACTCTGGTGAGTCTGCACATTTGCGCACGCAGTCACTGGACAATGTAATAAATATCAAGATCTCTTGTGCTGGCAGCAAAGGCTCTTGGGAGTGTGCACGTTTGCACAGGCTCGCCTGAGCCTTCTATACAGTATCGAAATATCATGTGCTGGTTGAAATGGCGATTTTTGCAACGTTTATGTGAACAGCGAATGATGTGGTGAGTCTGCACCAGCAACCACAGGAATTCTGTGCAACCATCAGTGCGTTGTATCAATGCGTCAAAAAATGCTCCCAGTGCGTTGTAATAAAAATTCCTCAATAAAACATTTGCTAGTTTACCAAGAAAAAAGAACCAAAGTAGTAATCGTTTTTTGGATGTTATTTCATGGGAATATGACAACAGCTGCGCTTAGACATGCAGATTTCACTAAATTTAGGCAGTTACACTAGAAAAAGCACCTTTCACGGCAAAACTCCAGAACTGTGTTGGATTTGCAGTCCAAACCATGAATTATATCACCAATTGCTTGGCACAGCCATAAACTGCAATGTTACTGGCGGTCTGTGCGCCAGGTGTCATCACAAATAAAATAAGTGCAAGTTTATAAATAAATAATTAAGTCAACAGGTATAGATTTTTTTACCTTTTACGCCACCACCGGTGCTGAAAAATGCAACCACCAGCTCGTTGTAGCAACCACCGGTGCGTTTACATTGACCAGTGTGTTGAGTGACCTTGGATGAATATAGTGTAGTTAATAAATAATCATTATTACAATGTCACAGCGGAAGCAGTCAGCCCTCTCTTTCTCAGCAAGATAACTACAAAACTAGAAAGGATACAGCGTATTGCGTAATAAAGCAAGGACCAAGCACAAAGCCCCCACATACAATGGGAGCAACAATAAACAATGAACCAACAACAGAAGCGCCTTAGAACAAACAGGAACCGAAGCCACTCGGGGGGGGGGGGGGGACTTGTATTAACTTTACTTGCCAAATCTCCGCACTGTATTCTGCTGTTGTAAAACACAAAAGATGTTTAGCTTGGGCGCGTGGAGGCTTCCTTACTTTTGCAATGTATCACAGCAATACCTAATTTACTTAGGTGAAACAAAGAAAAGGACGCTCAATTAACAGACTATCAGAGCTGAAGAACCCCCCCCCCCCCCCCCCAGTTGAGCCACGGTGGACCCAGCCATAGACAAAGATCAGATACTGACCCACCAATGACAGTCTTAGTGTCGTCATTGATTAAAGAGGAAACCATAGCTATAGCCCGTGATTGGATTATAACCAAGCATGCAAACAGTCGCATAGCATCCATGCTTCATCCCACTCTTTTAATAATATGGGCCGTGGCACGAGAAAACCTGTCTTCGGGGTTTCCGACAAAGTGAGATTCAAACCAGCCTCATCATCTACAGAGACTAGAAAATTTGAAGTTTACTCGTAGCAAATCTAGATACGCTACTTTCTAATAGGCGAACAACAAAGGCGTTGATCAGACTGCGCGAATGCGCAGGCTGGTCTGCGCCTTTGCTGTTCGCAAACTCCGAAGACAGGTTTTCTCGCGATGAGGCCCTTATAATACTTGATGAATTTTAAACTGTTTACGAAAAAAGAAGACCTTCCAACGATTAATGTGAATTTAAAAGCTAAATCGCAATAAATTTATGGCTCTGAAATGCCTTGTTACAGAAGAGTTTTGAAGCCACCATTGTATTTCAGCTCTATTGAAAATGATGAGTCTCTGTTTTGACATCATTTTTAATTAGTTCACCACCTCCTCATTAGCGATATATTCACATTGTATGCATGTATCATAGGTCCAGTTAAGGAAAAGTTATGAGCGTAAATTTGCAATTATTTTCTTATCCATTGGGTTAAACATGTGTATTGGGTGCTCAAAAGAACCGTCTCAAAATCCGTCTCATTGAGACGGTTCTTTAGAGCACCCACAACATATGTTTTGGTCGAGAAATATTTTTTTTTCAAATACCCACTGTAATCTGGGGGCCTGAATTGCATATCTTTAGATTTGTTGTTAAATGCCACCAAATGGTTATGACCTCTAATATAATTATTGGCCAAGCATGTGAATTTAACTTGTCTGTATAATAATGAACACTCCCTTTTCTTTGCTGCAGCTCTTTGTCCAATATAATCATAACCAGGACACTGGTACTTCAGAGAAAGTTGCTTCCGTTTATTGTCTGCTGGGATTGACGTTTCTGGAAATGACAAATTCTAGACCAGAGCTAATGACTAGGACAATAGTCTAGTTTGATTTTGTAATTAACGTTTTATGTGTCACAGAAGCATAAGTTGTAACAGTTTCGCCTGATAAGTGAATGTAAACCTACATTCTGGACAATTTATTGGTAGAGAGCTAAAATGGAAAGCGGTGATAACTTTTAATCATCGACTTACGCCCGTATAATTTCCTCAATTAGGATTTTGTCACAGCTGAACCTCATTAGGTTGATGGCGACTCTTCCATCCAGGTTTAAACATAGAGAGAATCTATAGTGAACGAAACTTCTTAACCGCCAGTCAATATTTTCTCAAATATCTTGACATATATGATACATAAATGGCTACAATTTACACTCAATATTGAAAAATCAAGTAAGCTGAACCTGTCAAAATTCCATTTCCATAAATTGAAATTAACATGCTCAATTGATAGACTGTATAAAGGCACCATCGCATTTCATTTTCATACAAACACTAAAATTTGAACTCATCGCTTAAAATCAAGTATTCCAGGGAACACCTACTTTATGGTGTTATAAATGGACATTATTGAACATTTTTGGGTTTCGCTTTTATTAAGTAGGAATTTTCAGGTACTCCAAAATGTTCCTATGGAAGCCCATATGACATAAAACAACTCAAGAATGCTTTATGGAGATGACATGTTTTTGTCCATAATATTATTGGAACTTTCTGGTGCTGTAAATGGACATCATTGAACACTATCGTTTTCATTTAGTAATATAAAGTAGCAATATTTATGCAATTCAGTGCTTCTATGGAGGCCCATATGGCCTAAAAGAACACAGAAGTGTGTTTATGGTGATGAAATGTTTTTATCGACAAACTTATTGAAACATCCGTCACCCATTAAGCGTGTACTGCACATCAATCTCGACACTTCCGACGGTCCAATGCAGCATTTGTGCATCACCGCATCAAAGTATGGTGGACTATACAGGACATTTAATGACATACGCAATACTCAGTTTTTGTCGATTTTTCTCGTCATACGAGTGCAAAAATGAAAAATGACCGACAGGTTGTGGTGTAAACTGTCGGCTCTATTAAAACATGCCAAACATTGTGATAAATTATGAATCAGTCTCAGCGAGGTCCCTATTTTGATTGAACCCACAGCCTGACCCCTCTACTTTATACTCATACAACCCAAACGTTGTTATTTTTGTGATAAAATAAAGTTGTCCGATAGTTGTCGATAAAAATGCGAGTATACAAAAGGCGAAAAAACATTTAGCATCGTGTGCCACGTGCAAAACAGGTATTAGTACTCTATCGTTACGCATAAATGAACATCCTTATTTAATCAAACTTTGTTGTGTTCAATCGACGTATACATGTGCCCAAATATACTGTGTTAAATATCATGTCAAACAGTTTAATAATAAATGAGCTATATTGAAAAAATGTGTTGCGTTAACTGGCGGTTTAGAAGTTTCGTTCAGTATAGCACTCGTGATCATTTCATATGAAATGACCGCGGGAAGGCTCGTTTAACACATTTCATATGGAATGACCACAAGAGAAGTAGTAATGGATGTCTCTATGGGACATACGCCTGAAAAGAACTCAGTAGTTTTTTTTCAGGCTAAAATATGACCCATATAAACATGTATTTAAATATGCAGCATTTTGGCGCAGGGCATATATTTTCGTTCTGACTCGAGTTTTCGTGAGATTCCAGCAATCCTGTACCCTAGAAGCATCACTACAGATATTTTGGAATAGCATAGGTTCCTTAAGCCAAAAGCTTTACCGAGCTTAGCGGACCGAAGACATAACAAAGTATAAACCTCCCCCATTTTTTTCTTTTCAATTTCTTTATTAAAAAATCTCACGTTACTCATATCAAATATGTCTTCTGTCACTTCGTCGTATATCTTTTTAAAGATATTTTTTGTAAAGACTACCTTTACTCGCATCACAAACAACAGGGTTTCTAATTAGATGAAGTCTTATAATTTCATTGATGGTGAAAAGCTGCCTTGATCTCTGCATGGAAGAAAATACATGCCATAAAATAGTTTATTTTAATATCTATCGTAGAGATTTAGTAGTATTTTATGTATAAAGCTAAAATAATATTAAATATGCCTATCATGTCTGAGTACAAACCTACCCTAAAAATAAATTGCCAAGTTATTTATTGTTTTAAAAGTAATACTTGTTGTCGCTTTTAGAAGATATTACTTGTTTTTTTTAATGACGTCACTTATAATTTATATGACGTAACTTATCATTGAAAGGCGTGAGAGCGATATATTCAGCTAATAAAATATTTCTAAGCCTGAGAAATAAGAGTTGAAGTTGTCACTTTCCCATTGGTATCCTGGGTCGGGTGTGGTGCTTGATTGTATCGATTCCTGATCTTCGCCATTTTTCTTACTTTGAATATCACGGTTTATAGACGTAAAGGATCCTATCCGTTCAAAACTGCTTTTCTGAGCCCTATCCGCTCCAGAAAAGGAGACTATCCGCTAAAAACAATCTTAATCAGACACAGTGGCATCAAAAGGTAAGTATACAATTATAAATTTCATTAATGCATCAAGAAATTGGCAATGCAACGGAACAACAATGAAGCTATGAGACAAAAAAATAAACAGCCACACGTTCGTAGATGATGCAAGTTTAAATTATAACACGACACACTTCAGTGCAGCGCTCAGTTGCAGCGGCGTCCACAGACGATTACACTACAAAGAAAACAAACTTTTCGATCAGTTTGGGCTGTTTTTTCGCATTTTTTTTTGTATTTTGTAAAGGATTTATGTAGAAAATGTCTTATATGCATTTCACAGACCGAATTATACGCTATTTTCTCTATAAGTAGCATGGAAAGGAAAAATAATGCGGCTAGTGATCCTAGTTGTCTTTGGCTAATGAGCCTATATGGTTACTGCATGTATATGCATATCAACAAGTATTGTTTTGTTTTTTTCAAAAACCGGTTATCATTAGCCAAATATATCTATCTGTGAAGGGACGGCCTTGCCGAATGGTTGACGGTTTTCTTTCACGGGAATTAACTTCAATTCGAAAGTGTGAAGCGAATGGTTAGCGCTTCTAACTTCATAGTACGTGGTTCCAGCAAGATTAGAATATCGCTGTACTGGATGTGAAATTTTTCCGAGCCTAAACGACGCTTCATTGCACCGAGCTATTGGATATATGTTCGAAACACGTTTCAGACTCATATGTCGAACGTCGCACACGCTGTGTTCTTATATGCATTAGGATAAGAAAAAAAATATTACCGAAGTTTTGTGGACTTAGACAAATTTTATCAAAACGCCCAGCGCACGTGACTCATACGTCTATATGTGACTCCGAGACGTAGCCAGAACCAAGCGAAATGACCAGTTTATCTCACGATTCCAGTATAATCTTTCAATATTTCAGATCATTTACGGATTGAACTCTATTGGCGATGAAGAATGTACACCGGGGACAGCTTCGAATCAGCCTGGGCTGCAGATGAATGCTGAAAAGACCGATGCCAATAACAACACAGTTTATCTCATTGACAGCAGTGAAATTAGCTTACAGAATGTTCCACTGGCAGCGGAGATATCTGTATTGTCTTAGTTTGATAACTCATTTCATGAAATACCTCTTGAACAACCGTTAGCACCATCAGACAGTGAGACTGGTATAGTCACGCTAGCACCAGTCATCAATATAAATGAACATAATTACGCATTAACATGTACTTAGGCAAACAATAACATAGCCGTTTCCAGGGAGTTGGGGCGGGGTATAAATCAGTGTGATCACAAATGGCATGAAAATACTTCACTATGCGATATTTGCAAGAAATCGTGCAAATCAAAGTCAGGCATGAAACGTCATACCAGCAGGCATAATCTAAAAAAAGTTAAGCAATGTATACGATGTGACAAGACATACCACACAAATTATGATCTTGACGAGCACACGAAAGGAGATGTTGGGAAGCTTTACAATTGTAAATATTGCGAAAGGGTAATTAAAACACGTTGGGGATGCCACGAAGGAAGATTCAGTTTTTATTGTGACATATGCGGTAAAGGTTTTAACTACAAGAGTGATTTTGATGACCACAGAAATTCACATTCTACATCATACACGTGTAGGACATGCTTAAGAAGGTGTAATCTGTCAAGGCATATAGCAACATGTGGTAAAATCAAAAGACCGTTTTCATGTCTGTTGTGTGGCAAGCAGTTTAATGCTAAACGATAATTAGCTGAGCACTCCAAAGGACATAATAATACTGAAAGATATCAGTGTGCCATTTGCTGAACTTTTTGCAAATACTTATCATCTTTTCACAAACATGTCAAAAAGTCCAGGCACACACAGTGAGTTTCTAACTTTTTCAACGCGTAACAAAAAGGCCTACTTACATAGAGATCTGTTTAAGAGAATCAGAAAGAGAATTGAGGTTATGGAGGATAGAAAGGAATGAAAGCAATTAGTGGGAGAAAAGCCTCTTCTAACACCATATCAACCGTCTTCTGTTTCAGGATCAGGCTTAGACCCAATTACTTTGCTGCTTACGCATTATGAAATGTGCCATGCCATAAGAACATATGTCTTTGGCATTGCAACCAGGCAAGATTCATACCAGTCTGGCTAAGTACATGGGCTAGGTAGAGTTTCCAAACTTCGTGTATATGGGAAGACGAGATATTATATTATCTAAGCAGCGAACAGCAAAAGCGTTGATTAAACTGCACAGATACGCAGTCTGGCCTGTGACTTTGTTGTTCGCATATGGAATAAGATACATTTTCCCATAGCCCGGCTATAATGACGTTTTAGGAAAACAAGTATCGGCTTTCTCAAATCAAGCATTAACGTTCTCAAATTTTCCATAAAGCGACCGGTGACAATGATATGGATACTAATACAATTTCAAGCTAAGAAAATTGCAATTATTTATTTGTCATACAGATATTTTATATTTTAATAGTATTTTTGTAAGCAGTTTACCAAAATAGTTAATATGAATATGCAAACTCTTTGAATTTCGACAATAAAGTTAAGTTATTCCATCTCAATCCCTTCTTTGCAACAGAATGATGCACAAGCATAACATGTTTTAAACATGTGATATTTCGTCTGGTGCCGGAACATGTCATTCCAGGCAAGTATAGACTTTTCAGCCTATAAATGTATAGGCATTCTTCAAATGTATAGATAGTTTATACATTTATCGATCTCTTCTAACTGATATTCTTTCTCTGAATATGTTCAAAGATATCGCTTTCATCTTTCCAAGAGCCTCATCCCATTGGCGTTGATTCAGCTTTGTTTCATTGTCGTGTACCTGCTGGGATGGTTGTAAATAGTACCTGCTGGAATGGTTGTAAATACATTTGAAGCTTATTGTAAACCACATCTCTTCCAGGGCCTAATTGTTGTATATAAATTTTATCATATATAATTTGGATTATCTTTCTACATGAGCCTTAAGCCCCGTTATCACTGTCTGATCTAAAGGACTGTTTCACCCTGATTTGGTGACCCGAAATGAACCGTGTCACAATCGTGGTGGCACCGTGGACAACCTTGTTTCCTGAACCTCCAACAAGTGGGGGTGTAGTGCAAAAATCGATTGATTACCTCACCATTCTAACATCAAAACTTGGACAAGATACAACAGTGATAACCTGTGACTAGACTATTTATGATATTGCCAAAGGTCTGGCTAAAAGATACTAACAAAAATATTCAAATCTTGTGATAAGACATGGTGGTTTCCATATTGTTGAGAATTTCCTTGGAGCTATTGGATTTTTCATGAAGGAGTCAGGTTTTGAAGATATGCTTGTTGAAAGCAAAATTTGTGGAAAAGGAACTGCAAATAAAATTATTCAGGCAAAGGATATTATCAAATGCTTAACTGTCGTTTTCTTATGTCTGAAGCTATGGTAAGCTGAAGTGGGAAGCATTTGGAAGTTGGCTGATTGAGGAAGAGTTGACTGAGTGTTTCTTCGAGCTAGCTGAAAGTATAAATGGTTTGCTTGACCATCTTCATGATCAGACTAGAGACACTTTCACAATTGATGTTGTCAAAACACCATTGAGAAATATTATAGAACAACTCCATGAATTTGAAAATTCCCTTGGATCAACTGCTCAATATTGGTCAATGTATGTCAAAATGGTTCAGATTTTGAGACGATATATACATGCAGAGTGGTCTGGATCTTGGCAGGCTCATTTAACCGAGGTTGAAAACAGGATTCCTTACATAACTGCAGCCAGACATAGAAACTATGCAGTGTGTCTACCTTTGTGTTTGCACGATATGAAGGCGCTCTCAGAATCTTCTCCAGCTATACATGAAGAGTTTATGCAGGAACAATTTGCAATTCATCGCACTCCAGGTTCTTTCAATGGAATTTGAACCGACCTCGCAAGTGAGCAAACATACAATAGAGATGGGAAGATTTCTATCCTTAAAGGAATACAACAGTCCCCGGCTGCGCGTGAAAAGTATATTACAACGTCTCCTTCACTGACTGCTGTTTCAGAACAAGTAAGAAGTATTGTTCATATGAATACTGGTATCTCTGCTCACCATGGAGATTCTGATGCGTGGTGGACATTCACAGAAGCAAATGTCAATGATATTATTTATGTGGTTAAGAGAAAGATGATAAATCCATTTGGACATCAAAGTAATGAGCTGGTAAATGTATCTGTGGCGAGGTAGCTCCTAGTAAAGATATCCTTCGAACTAAAGAGATTGGCATCGCTGCAATACAAGAGGCGTAACAGTGTGGTAAATTCAAATTACCGAAATTAGCTACATTTGCTACCCAAAAGTTGAAAAACAATCCAAGAGCCATGACCTTGCTTAGGTTTACAGACATGCAAGCTTGGTGACTAGAGGATTGTATTTTGTTCAAGGAGTCTCTGACAATATCAGACTACAAACATTTAGCCACAAATTGACAGATTATCCTGCCTCCCTTTTTTATCCAGACTATAGCAGTCTACAAGGCTTCTCTATGCGCAAAGGCACTAAAGCTGATTTTTTTTTATCTGAGCTATACAAGTTTGACACTGGGAATATTATACAGATGTCAGATAAGCTGAACCAGTCTGAATTAAAAGCTGTCTACGTTATTGATGCAATGACATTCATCCAGCGCTTTAGAACCTTTTCATAGAGCTGGCATTGTCTTATCTACATAAAATGATGGAACTTAAGCCTGTCGATTGTGATTATGTTCATTTCGTGGGTGACAGATACGACGTAGCTGATGAATTAAGTCTGAAAGGCGGTAAATGCCTTCGCAGATGTCAGTCTAAATCTAGTCTAGCAAACATTCCTGTTGCAAATTTGGTAATTCTAGACTGGAATTCATTCTTGAAAAAACGTATCAACAAGAAGAATCTTCTTCACACCTGTCAGAATCTTGGTGTCGGAACTGCAATTTACTACCAGAAGGTGTAAGCCTTGTATTAGGGGGTACATTTGACGAAAGGGAAAAGGCATGCATTGTAATTCGATATCATTGTGACGATCTCCGTGTTTTGTCTTGTTCAACCCATGAGGAAGCTGATACAAGAATGATAGCCCACACAAACATTAGCTCAGTCATGTTTGATGGTAAGCGTGTGGTTGTGCAATGTGAAGACACAGATGTAGTAATGCTTTGTATGTATCATCTATGTAGGTTAAATAAAGATGAACTTAGGGTCGAAAAAAGAAATGCTTTGTCCAAGTGCAGCACTTGTCACCACACTATCCAACTAAACCAACTGGTCTCCTCATGCAACAACCAGCACACTCTTGGCTTGCTATGTTTTGAGTGGCTGTGACACTGTCAGCTATCCCTTTAGGCGTGGAAAACGCCAGGCTGCAAAATCTGCTATAAAATGATTGGTCGCTTTCCAAATATTTTATCCTATGATAACGAAAGTGGTGACATGGTTATGACTGATGCGGTGTAAGGCAAAGCACGTAAGTTTTTGTTGTTGATTTGTATGGTCGACAGGAATTTACATCTCTTGATGTACTGCGTGCTCATCTGTGGTTCTCCCATGAAGGAGACTTAAGATCATTGCCTCCTACAGAAGATGCTTTCAGGCAGCATGTACTTCGTGTGCTTTACCAGCTTGCACTTTACAAGAGCCCACCTATCTGAGCCACTTTTGCCTTCCCCAGCCACATTTGGTAGAAAAGTTGTTTATGGCCAACCTGTGCATATTATGATGCTCAGTTCTCCAAAGCCTGAATCTATAAAGGCACTGTCATGCAAATGTAAACAGTCTAAGTGCCCGAAAGCATGCCCATGTTCAAAAGCCTCAGTTCCTTGTGTTGTGAGCTGTCTCTGCACAGGTGCCAGTGGAAAATGTGGCAGGGTCAAAGACAAAGTAGACAACTTGTCAAGTGAAGACGAATTGTAAATAAGTATAATCATCTCGTTAGGAATGTATGGCAATATATCTGAAAGTCGTTTTGATTGAGCCAAAATCTTTATTCATTATTATTGCACGCACTCCCTCCTGTTACACTATGCATCACTTAAATTTTATATTAGCATGTAAGACTTTTCATTGTTATTTTATATACATCTCATAATGTAGAATGTCAATATGTATCTTTTTAAACAATTACAATGAATTGTTCAACAGACCTGACATTAGTAGGTACAGTCAAAACTCTTTATAACGTCACTCTTTATAACAGAATATTCAATATCTGACATAAAATGCTGGGAACGGATATGTTTCCATTAAAATTCCCTCTTTATAACAGAATATTCACTTAACGACACCGACAGGAACTTCTGGGAACAGATATACACTTTGTATAGAAAATAAATTCATTATAACAGAATTGTTACCATGTGTCAGACAGTTTTGTGATCAGAACAAGGTCTTTTTGCATGAACAAATTTCTGTCTCACTTGATGAGTTGGAAGCTTTGTGCACTTTGATGCAATATGAAATTGAACCGATGTATGCATTTGGAATAATAGCATTTTAATTCATTTGTATAACATTTTGTTTTACCAAATGATTATTATGCTGTAATCTGGTAATGGTCAGAATTCGTTATAACAGCAAATTCACTTTGACGTCAACGATAGTTTGGAACAAACAGTGTCGTTATAAAGAGGGTTGACTGTACAAAATAAAATTTTCTATAGAGGTGTATGGTACTTTCATTTTTACATTTTGTTATTTTCTCTCCTACGAAATTGATATTAATTGTGTTAAGGAGATATATTTTGTGTTTATGGCATTGACAGTACATTTATTTAAATAAAACAATTGTCATATTCCTCTAAGTCATGAAGACGCTTACTAAAATGGAATGAACAGACAAAAAATTGCCTAAATCTAAATTCTGTGTTGTCAACATAGATATTTCTACATAGACGGATCAAAATATCTTCTCGCCTAGTTATAGCATACTATGCTACATATAGGGCGGAATAGATACTATTTACAATCGCATATACTATGATAACATGGTTAACGACGCGTTTAAATCAATATAGTGATTTTTCAGGGAAAACGGCCGCCCATACAAAATGTCCCTTCTAGGGCAATTCACAATGAATTGCTATACAGTGGTTTTGTATAACACAGTCTTCAAATGTTCTTTATACAAAAAATCAGCTTTGCTACTTTTGGGCCAGTAAGCATCGATGAATTTTTTTTACGAGATACGCTGGTCTTGGCTACAGCCTTATGGGTTCCTTAAGCCAAACGCTTTAAATACTGAGCTCAGCTGACCGAAGACATAACAAAGTATAAACATCCCCCATTTTTTTCTTCTTGCTTATTTAAAAATTCTCACGTTACTCATATCAAATATGTCTTCTGTCACTTCATAGTACATCGTTTTTAAAGATATTTCTTGTTACATATAACCTTTCAAGGGAAAGTATTGCCTTCAAAGAGGACATTCTTTTGAGATGCAAAACTGCGTTGTTGCCACGGACGTCGTCAATGCGCTACAAGTTCCCGTGAAAGTTTTGTTACAGATCCTATATTACCAATATAGGGTGCGTGGTGTTATGTAACGTGTGTACATGTGGTCATATCCATTTTTCACACAACAGTGTCCACTGAATAACAGTGAAGTCATCATGGTCATATAATTATTAAAGATGACCACACGGAATTTTTGTTATTGTCCAAAGTATCTTTACTGCATATGTATCATTGCCTGTGGCGGATACAGAGAGGTTTCAGGGGGCTCGCTTGAACACCCCTCCCCGCCCCCTGTTTTTAAATATCCTATGTAAATGAAATAATTTGGTCTCAGTGAGACCAAATTATTTCATTTTTATGGGATATTTTAGAAACATGAGATAAAATCAGCAAAGCGAACCACCCACACATTTATACATATGATCTCCATTTTCAGAAATCCTGGATCCGCCCCTGATTACTTGTATACATGTATGTGTCGTGTTGGTATGTACGTATTCACGTGTCTCTTTCTCTTGTGACCAATGCATCTAAATAATCACAAGTTAGAATCCTCATATGTCACTAGCAATTGCTCTGAAATGGTGACTTTGTATGACAGGCATCTAGATAGGAGTGCGTAATCAAAACATAATTTTCTTAGATATCAACCAAACATATGTTGTGAAAGCTGCAGCAGATAGTGCACCACCTTACCACCCACAAAAAGAAGCTTCAACACAAACAAACTGCTTATTTAATTCTTCTCCCTGAATTAGGTTGATTATCGATGTAAATGCGTCTCTGATTTAAGCATCTCTCTGAGAAGTACGGCTAAAAAGGAGAAAATGTACGGGATTAGAATGCAAAATTTAATGATTAAAACAACGAAACAATGGAACAGTTCTAACGAAGTAAACGTACATGTCATTGGGTGAAAGAGCCGGGCCGCGTAGCGCAGTCGGTAACGTGTCTGGCTACAGATGCGTGTCTGACCGCAGATCCAGGGGTCGCGAGTTCGATCCCGGTCCGGTCCCATACTTTCGTGGAGATTGATCATGAAATGATTTCTACGGTCATTCTCCTCCCTTCCGCTGATTCATTCAAGAAGGGTTGTTGTCAGTTACAAGCGAAAGTATGTGCACGAATTACTGGTTAACCGCTTGTTCAAGCCTGCCCAGGAAAAAGAGTGGTTAGGTGAAATGACCGTCCCGCAATGACCATAGCTGTTGACTTGGGACGTAAAGCAACAAAACCAACCAATTGGGTGAAAGTTTTCAGAGTGATTCCCGAATTTAGGCTGAGTATTTGCTTCTTAGTCTATGATTAGATTATCTAATGACAATTAACATTTGAACTTGATATTATTTTAATTGTGTTGGCATACAGAACGTTGCTAAAGTTCAGGATTTGGGGAATTTTCAGCTTGCAGTCAAGGAACTACACGTGAAATTGTTGCATTTTAGATCATTTGTACACGAACAGAATCTATTATACCGAATGATCTGGTCCACCCTAAACATTTTTTTTTATATTTAATGCCCTATTACATTTTATAATAATGATTTGTTGGTTGAAAATGATAATTCATTTCGGTTGTATAAGGTGGCTCTTATGAGGCAACAGTGCAGATCCTTTTAAGCAGCAACATCACTTCTAGGCCTTCACTTCTTGGCAACCCTTTGTATCCTGATAGATTTTCCCATACATATTATATATACAATTGTACATGATTGCCCTTTTTTTGCATTTTAAGGGGTCACAGGTAGAAGTTTCTAAATTATGATGTATTTCTGCCCTCAAGGTTGTTTTGATCTAAGCAAACAGTGCAAAACCTGATGAAATGCAGCAATATGCTGCATTTCATCTGGGTATTTACTGTTTGCCAAATTACTCGTTTAGGGGTTTCCAGTATACAAAGGGTTAATGACCAAAGGACCTCGGACAGTCTCCTATTCAATCTGCCCAAATTTTGACAGCCTGTTGCTAGGATAATGCACATTTTACAACTATATTTTTGTGCTTAAATAAAACCCTGACATTTAGTGTACCTAGCAAAATAGAAATATTTATAAAATATTGCATGATTATGCCAGGACATTAGGGTTTAGGGGGTGGGGGTATTTTTTGTGACCAAATCTTATTACAGAAAGTCAAAGTTTCGCTGGGTATTCACCTAAATACATGGAAATATAATGCTTCGGGCATAAAACTTGCGACTAAAGTGATGCGTTTGCATAAAATTCAATTTGAGAAGATTTCATAGCTTCTTCTAAATAAGTATGCTGTCCATAACTTTTGACAATTAACTGTTGTGTATGAGTGCAGCCAGCTTGACATGTTCACTCAGGTGTATCATACCTTCATACTGTATAAGCCATAGTCTAGATAAACACAATTTTTGAGCTTAAAATTATGAATATTTTTAAATGATCAGATTTAACCTATAATTTGGTGCTTAAAAGAACCATCTCATTGTGACGGTTATTTTGAGTACCCACAACATAAGTTTTGGTTGAGAAATAAGACAATTATTAACTTGGTACGCAATCATAACTAAAGCCCTGATACATACCATTGTAAATTGATATTTACCTACAGGTTTGTGCAAAATAAGTTCCGGATAAGTTTTTATTATAAATTGTTTTTGAGCATTTTGACTTCGTTCCCCCCCGTGACCAATCATGCCGATTTTATATGATGTGTGAAATGAAAAACTACACTCGTATGCAAAAGGATTAGTTTGGTCACGGGGGGGGGGGGGGGGGGGAAGCACTTCAGTAAAACTTTTTCTATTTTCTATATGTTGAATAGCAAAAACAGAGGTTTCAACCCATATTTTTAAATAGGTACTTGTCCAACGAGAAAAACATTTTTGCGGATAATTCGAGAGTTGAACCTACTATCTTTTTGATGGAAAAACTATTGTTTTCTTTGAAACTTTTTTCTGGCCATTTTTATGGGCAATCCTTCATTAAGACTGTCCGAGGTCCTTTGAAACGCGCTATACTAAAATGGGTTAGTATGTTTATACCAGGGTTTGCATGGCTACAGAAATGGTAAAAATATCGAAGCAAACAGTAGCGCATAATATATGGGGATCGACGCGAGAAAACCTGTCTACGGTGTTTGCGAACAACAAAGGAGCAGACCAGCCTGGGCATCCACGCAGTCTGATCAGCGCCTTTGTTATTCGCGTTTTGGAGAGTATCATATCTAAACTTGCTACAAGTGAAATTTTCTCTTTCTAGGCAGTATCGGTAGTTGAGTAGACTGGTTTGAGTCTTGCTTTGTCGGAAACCCCGAAGACAGGTTTTGTCGCGTTGAGGCCCAATATTATTATGGAGTTCATTCCTTTAAGGCTGTACTTCAGTCATCATTAAAGCCATTTGCAGTAAGGAAATGATTGGGTAATTACGTTATCGGTCAAACATTAGGAGGACCAGCGAATATGAAAATATTTCTAACAGCATATGAAAAAAGACATTCCTCATACGCACATGCGTATTCTTTACTGTAGGGCTAGAGGTCAAGCATATGACTAGTTTATTCATCTACTTTCATGCTTCGAGTGTACGACCAGTGAATGCTTTGAAGAGCCTGCGCCTATGCGCTGCGCAGACACGTTTGATAGCACGTCTGAGCATTCACTGGTCGTTTATGTAATAAGTGTCCATCTTGATCAAAAATAACATAAGTTAGTTGGGTGTTTCCATGGAGCATACATTTATTGAAAGGTCGTATCCGACCAGTTATGGCCAAAGATTCGTCCGTGTATTCTACAATAATTAGAAATCACTTGAAGCAGACAGCAGAAGAATTTCTGGACACTGGCGAGGATCTGTCAGCTGGAAGTTTATAATATAATAAACCAACACCACTCAGTGTCGCTTAATTTCATTATTGGGGAGCAAATGTAATTCGCATGGACGCATAAACAAGGCTCCATCAAGCTTAAGCAGTATTTATAGGTGACCGACCATATAGGCAATCATACAGTAAATGGATTATTTCAGAATGGCACAGATTTAAGGCCTCTTCTTTATACAGCGTAGCGGTGCTCCATTTTCCTTGGCACTCTGAACTGCTGAAACAAGCATAATAGATGGCATGTGCACCATGCGTGACAAAGGCAACAATTTGACTGCGCCCAGCGATGACTCAGAGCGGCCTCGACACCCCCAGTCTCTGATTCGATTCGATTAATCGGTTGGATCTCGGAGAGAGCTGAGATCTATGGAGTTAAATACCAAGAAGAATATAACTTAATATAAAAGACGCTAGGCATCCAATGTTTTGTGGTTTGTCTTCTCGTTTTAAAAAGTAAAATTGTGTGAACCTTGTCATTAGGAGAGGATGTTTACAAAAATATAAATCCCATTCCTCCAACACCTAAGTCCATCTTGGGTATCACTCAGATCATAACCAAAGCCTATCAAGTCACGAAGATTTTTTTCATGTTTCCCCTATATAAGCCTTTGTGAAACTTGTGTTTCCGGAGCAGGGCCATATTTGGCCCAAGGGGCATAATTTGGACAAACTTGGTAAAGGTCCACTAGTTGATGCTAAATACAGTATGTTGTTACATACAGTTTGTATACCAAATATCAAGGCTCTATGCCTTGTGGTTTCAGACAAGAAGATTTGTTCATGTCTTCCCTATATATGCACAATATGTAACCCCTGCGACGGGACCATTTTTGGCCCACTTTGCATAATTTGAGCAAATCTGGTAGAGATCTACTAGGCGATGCTACATACCAAACATCAAGGCTCTAGGCTTTGTGGCTTCAGACAAGAATATTTTTTTCTTGTTTTCCCTATATAAGCCTATGTAAAACATGTGATCCCTGGGATGGTGCCATTTTGGCTCTATAGTCATAATTTGAACCAACTTGAGGTCCACTAGGTGATTCCACATACCAAATACCAACACTCCATGCCTTGTGGTTTCAGACAAGAAGATTTTTTATGTTTTCCCTATATAAGCCTAAATAAAACATGTGACACCCAGGGCGGGGCTAGGTTTTGCCCCAGGGGCATAATTTATTTGAACAAACTTGGTGGAGGTCCACTAGATGATGCTTCAAACCAAATACAAAGGCTTTAGGTATTATGGTTTCAGACAAGAAGATTCTTTCTTGTTTTCCCGATATAAGCTTTTGTAAAACTTGTGAACCGGAGGTGGACCATATTTGGCCCAGAGGCATAATTTGGACAAATTTGGTAGAGATCCACTAGGTGATGATACATACTAAATATAAAGGCTCTAGGCCTTGTGGTTTCAGACAAGAATATGTTTTCATGTTTTCCCTGTATAAGGATATGTTAAACATGTGACCCTGGAGCGGGCCCATTTTTGGCCCCAGGAACATAATTCGAATACACTTGATAGAGATCCACTAGTTGATGCTACATACCAAATATCAAGGCTTTATGCCTTGTAGTTTCAGACAAGAATATTTTATCATGTTTTCCCTATATATAAGCCTAAGTAAAACATAGGACACCGTTTTGACCCCTGGATGCAAACAGGTGTGCAATGCAACAGTAACTGACATGCCTTTGAACCTATGTAAACGTAATTGAACTATCACTTGTGATCTTCCTGAAAATTGGACACGTTGTACTTTTGCGTTTCTTTTTGTTGTTGTATACGCCATCTTAACTCGACTCCTGTAAATATTTATTTATTTCTGCTTCTGTGTCTTTTATTGAGCTGTTCACCCTTACCAAGCTATTTATTTTCATGTACTGCACTCCTCCTCAATTTATATCTAAATAACTCATAGGATTCAAGTTATTTGCATGTATTTCCAAACAGAGTGGGAAACAGTGTAGATCCTGATCAGCTGGCTTCTAAGAAGCCAGCTGATCTGGATCTACACTGTTTTCAAAGTAGGATATATTCAGGTTCAGCATGGTAAAGATTAACCTTTGTTCACTAAAAGACATACGATGCATTAACTATTTATGGGATGTATTGTTTTTCAAGTACCGCTGTTAACTAAATTGCCTGTAGTCGACTATTGATCTGCACCATTTAATTATCCTTCTTTCTGCTCCACTGCCTAGTTTCTGAAGCCAAAATGAAAACAACAGTTTAGATAACAAATATTGATCTGATTAGATAATCTTCTATCTCATTTATTTTTAGTGCTCTTTGTTTCACTTTTCTTTGAGAGTTAAATCTGAACATGCTGAAGAAAAACGAATAAGGATAGGTTCTCATGGAGTAATCGCTTTTGGTATTTGTACAGAGCAGATACCAATAACTACAAAAATAGTAAGTGAGAATGATCAGGAAATACAACAATCACAAACTGCAGACAACCCCATGACACCGCGAGGAAGAGCCGCTCAACCATCATGAGACACCAGGAAGACAAATTAAGAAAAGCAACCAGCTCTCTCTCCTCCATCAAGATGATTGCAATACTAGAATGGACATAAAGTAACGTACAACAAAACATAGAACAATTACAGCTTGTTCTAAACCAACTGGAAATGCCCAAAATATGAAATTTGTCAATTTGCGCAGGTTCATTTTTTGTACATTTATGCGAATAGCTTAGAACTTTCACATGCATTATAAGCAGTATGCTTTTCTTAACATGTGGATACTTTAATTTTAACATTGTAACGTTATATATATTGTAGAAAACCAATGATTTTGGCGGCAAACTTTATTTTTCAACGACTTCAAATTGGCACCAAAGTAAGAAAGGGTGCAAAGATAATGTGTTTAAATCTTCTTTATTTAAATAGAGGATCTTATGTGAGTGCCCATGTTTAATTGAATGTATAAAACGAGTTGAGAAAATGATAAAATGCGAGGCTTTCCGAGTGTTTATTATTTTTTAGCAAAAAGTTTGATCAATTCAACAATACAGGAGCACAAATGTTAGATTCTATTTATCATGCCATTTTTTTTTAAATAGCATTTTAGGCGTGAAAAAGTTAAATTTTTGTCATTATGTACGCAACGTTGGTGTTGACGTCATTACTTAACGTTACTAAATGTGTTAATCACTGGTGCTGTATCAATTTTAATATAGCACTCCCAGACGATCCGTCATATTATAAAAAGTATTGTGGGAGTCTGTAATTGTTCTATGTTTTGTTGTACGTTACTTTATGTCCATTCTAGTATTGCAATCATCTTGATGGGGAAGAGAGAGCTGGTTGCTTTGCTTTATTTGTCTTCCTGGTGTCTCGTGATGGTTGAGCTGTTTTTCCTCGCGGTGCCATGGGGTTGCCTGCGGTTTGTGATTGTGGTTTTTCCTGATAATACTTACTATTTTTGCTATTATCAATATTATGTGAGAAGTGATATATTCACATTATATATCGTTAAGCTGAACATGCTAAATGAATACACTGTATATCGTCTAAAACATTTTGAAGTGACTCTGACAAAAATGTATCCCTAAACTTTATTCAGGTCATCCTTATCCTATGCCAAAATAGTTCAATATATTTAACATGGCTTTCATCACATATAGCCTCAACTGTGACCTTATGAACATTTTCACTCCATGTAAGCTGGTTCTTATCAATCATATCGCCTCAGAAAGGTCAGCACTATTATCATGTCATTGGGCCTCGAGAAAATCTGCATTCTGAGTAGACTAGGTAATGCCCAAACCAGCCTTATCAGCTTCAGAATCTACATGTAGGTAGAATATTGAAATTCTTTGCTTTAGGAAGAACAGCTATTTTGCCTTCTAGAGAGCAAACAACAAAGACACAGGCCAGCCTGCGCAGATGCGCAGGCTGGTCTGTGCCTTTATTGTTCACTTGCCACCAAATCAGGTTTTCTCGTGACGAGGCCTAATATAGCTTTGGTCACCTTTTGAAGATAGTTTTATTCTTGACGATATCCATTGGTGCTAAGTCAAAATTTCCAATTTCCGGTTGTGTAGTTCATAGAGGATATTCAAATGTTTTTGTTAAATATGTCTTTTATTTCACGAGTGAAGTGGACAATATTTATATTTCATGAGTCGCGAAGCCACAAATGAAAAGACATATTTAACAAAAAACATTTGATTTTTCTTTTTATTATCTACGAATTTCCCATAAACTTTTAAGGTAAAGAGAAGCGAATTTTACTTTACATTCGCTTTTGTTTTGATTTTCTACTTGTAGCAGACGAATTTATAAAAGCTCTTTCTTTTATTAAGCTTCTAAGCGACTCTGACTTTTTGTTTACATTTCCATAGAAATAGGAAACACCAATAGTTTTTTTCTTTAGAAAAGAAACAGATATGCCATTAAGAGTTGATTCCCTTAGACCATATTGAGAAAATAGAAAAAAGTAGTTCCAATCTTACGGTTTCTCTCCCGTGAAAATATATAAGTTTTTATATTTTCACGGCTGGGAAATATATGCATTATATTTAAACAATATTTTCCTGTATTTCATAACATAGTAGATAATTAATAAAACTATTACATTTTTCGCGGAAAGCTGCAGTTTATTGATGGTAAAAGAATGCATCCAATTTGTTTTCGATGATGGCATTTATCCTAGAACAACAGATATTGATTTTTTTACTTAACCTGTTTAGATATTCGAAGATAATCACACAGTTATTGTCAAAATGATATAGACAGTTTCACACCAATTTCTAATTATGTATACCTTCACACCAATCAGCATATACCACCAGTGTAACTCTTCCTATACCACTGCAGCAACTCCACGAAGGGAATGCATGATACAATCATCATAGGGATCATGGGCCTATCTTGCAGAATTTTGCACTAGGTGTTATACTCAACATACTTATCCACCCAGTAAACATGTAAAAGCGGACCACTATCGGCCCTTAGCGAAACGCCATTCACATGGCGTTTTGCTGGTGGGCCAATAGCGGATTAGTATGTATCCCGGCTGATCACCTTATATTTGGCCTTCGTGGTAAATCTGACTTTGGGACTATTGGGTTCACACAGAAAGCAGAATGCTGCTTAAGCCTAGGCTAAGGGGCATGATGGTTGTTGCAGGTTCCACATTAACTCTTATGACCAGACTCAATTAATGCAAGTATGTTGTTTCCAAATTTTGTAGGTTCAATCGGTTTCCATTGGATATGCCATTCAGCTGTTGTTGTGCCTTGTAGAAATGGAATAATTTCCGCGTACATATATAGCCTTGATATTTAAAAATATTCTGACTAGTTGGGATTTTATGTTCACACAGAAAGCAGGCTTCCGCTAAGGAGCTGTTGCCGTTTCCATAACACTCGCGAATAGACATCTGCAGGTTTGAAATTTTATAGGTTCACTATTTCCAGGCGATCCGCTTTTCAGTAAATAAATCGACTGGCAAAACACCCTTTTTAGATACCAAATATCAGCGTGAATATTAGTTAAAACAGATGTGATAATTCATTGAATCAAAAATGATTTCAATTGACGTCTTTGCCATCAAATAGAAACATGAGAAATGTGGAGGAGCATTCTGCAATACTTTCAACCTTAATTAAACAACCACTGTCCTTTGTTTTGTCTAGTTTTGAGTGACCGCTTAAGGCAGGGCTTACTGTATGTCGTTTTCATTATTGCCTTGTGCCTCTTATTCTTAAGAATCTTTCTTCACGATCCAGCATACATTTTTTTGACCTTGATTCAAACTTTGTTCTTTGCAGTGACGTAGAATCAATGGAGCTTGACAAATTGCAACAATAAAAGCCTCATCAGATTTTTTATCGGCCAGACTAATGCGCAAAAAGCAATTAAACCTTTTCAACTTGCAAGCCTTACGGAAGTCACGAAGAGATAATTGTTCAGAATTAACTGACTGGGGTTACTGGGCTGCGTGCGCGTGCGTTTGTGAGCAGTCCTATGATCAGCATTCGAGAAATTTTGTCTATCAAAATTTAATTGATCTATATGCTTGTGTTGCTATGTACGCTTCTGGGTATCTATGAAAGTAACTTCATTTTTGGCTGGGCCCACCGTGGCTTAAAGCTGCATAATCTGTAACTTTTGATATTTTCATTTTAAAAATAATGTTTCTATTTTTCAAGAACACAGTAAAAATACTAAAATTCAGGTATACATTTTACCTTTTTCGTAATAATTAACAAATTATTAGTGCCAAAACAACAGCATTTATGTTAAAAATTAACTGTCTAGAATTATTGGAGGGACGCAAATAATTACAAACAAGAGAAAATACACCTGTTTTTATTAGATAATTCTCTTTTTCATGCAGTTTTCAACTGTAGAAATTAGATTTATTGTGATAACATAACTTTATTCTACTTTTGCAAATGATTTAAAGAGAAAATATTTTTTTTCGAAAAATGTTCATAGTTACAGAGTATGCAGCTTTAACTGGTGAATTTCCTTAAGATCCATTTACATCAATGCAGTCGTAGACGCCAGAGTGCCTCAATTTTCTTGCCGCGATGAAGCTCACACTGGAGCAATATCTATATTTATTAGCAGTATCCATATTAAAATGTTCTTGTAGCTAAGTAGTTTGTGCATATTTCGCAATATAACTTCTTAAACATGAAACGCAGAATTGTCATTGGTCAAATCTATTTTGTCCAATGCGATGTGTTATCAAACTAGATACTTGTTTTTTTTTCTGGGCAATAATTGACGCGAAGGGCAATTATTTCTGGCATGTGAAGGTTTCGTGTTTAGTCATAATGAATTACCTTGTGCCCTTTCTAATTTGGCCACCCTCTAGCTTTAGGAAGGGAGACATGATTGCTTAGCTTATGTTCTGTTGTTTTTATATGTGTCTTATTAAATTTACGTATCGCACTGTGCCTCATTGGTTGTTTTGTGATCTGTGATTTAGGTATTTATTGGCCATATTAATTTCAACCTTTAACGAAATCTTTTTCAATAATAATTGCCTATTTTACGTAATTGATCTTTATTTCAGCTGCATTGCTTCTTGGCCGTGCCTTATTTCTACGCAAGCTATAATCTGTGATTGCTGTGATCTACTGTTATATAACGGTTGGCTATATTTTATATTGATCAGGAAAATAAGGCCTTTCCAAGATTAGTGTGGATTTATAGACTAATTCACCATAAAGTTCTGGTTCTGGTATGCCCTGTTGCAGAAGAGGGATCAAACCTGCACCTGTACACTGTATTTTACAATTAGCTCTGAGTGTCAACAATAGTATACAGGACATTTTTACGATGTTTATGATATTGATAACTCTATTATGCTAGAGTACTTTAACAAGGCTATCAATACCATAAACATTGTAAAGCACCATTTTCGGGGTTGACGATCAGATAAGGGTCAGGTCAACCTACATAGCTACAGAGACATGCTAGCATTTTGAAATTTAGGATGCAGCAAGAGTAGATATTATACTTTCCATAAACCAAATAATATGATCGCTGACTAGAATGTGCACGCTGGTCTGTGTCATTGTTGTCTGCATTACATGGTTTCTCATGATGCGGCTCGTATAATTAGATTCCAATCCAGCTAAGCCAGGAAGAACCACAACGTCCATGTTTCTACCATCCGTGCATGAAAATTCCTCGTGACTAGAAGCGACCGAAATATTAGTTGAATATTTCATTAATCAGTTACCCTTCATTGCCACGCAAGGCAATAACATTATATGGAAACATTATTTTTCGATGCCTTCCTCGGATAATACATTTGTTCTCATTTCAGTCACGTCATGGGAAAGCCTGTCTTTTGGGTTGTGACCAGTCATACCATGCACGGATCCAGAACGTTTTGTCAGAGGGGGTCCAACTTTGAAAACTTTTTATTTTTTAGTTAATGAGGGCAGGAAGGATGAAATTCCACTATAAGCGGGCAATCATCGGCCCGCCAGCGAAACGACATTTTAATGGCGTTTCGCTGGAGTGCCGAAGATGCCTCAACATTGAATGCTGGCTTGGTAGCTTTGTGATTTTTCAGGGGATCCGGACCAGAATTGCTAAGAAATCCTATATTGTTATGATTTTCCAGCGTGGTCTGGACCCCCTGTCACCCCCTTCTGGATCCACCCATGCATACAAACCGACCTGTTAGCTAGAATGTTAGGTGTTTGTACGAGTGTATGCTACAAATAACAATTGCGATGAACAGGCTGTGGTGATGTAGAGGTTGATGTATATCTTTGCTATTTAAACAAGTTTATCTCAAATTCTGGATTATTTATAGCTTATATATGGCTCTTATATAATTTGTCAATCATTCAGACACAGATCCGCCTGTGCATATGGACATGACTGATCAGTGTCTTAGTGATCGTCGTCATAATATGGTAGAGTTTAGGACTGAATACATCAGCACAAAAACACATAAACACACACACACACATACAAAAAAAACCAGGAATCGCTCACTCAGCCAGCATGCTATCTCGTGCCACTATCGACCCGCCAGTGAAACGCCTTTTGAATGGAGTTTCACTGGTGGGCCGATAGTGGCCCGCTTTTATATGCGTACTGAGCAGCAACGACAGGGGGTTCAGCTGGTTCACTTGAGTACAAATAAATTAGGCCCCTTTCCCATGATGTACATTATATAAAACATCGATCTTACAGCATATAGGATTAATAAAACCTATATACTTTTATGACGAGGAGAAGCAAATGGAAACTATCTTTCTCAATATCTCTGAAACATTTACGGCCAATATGATAATAAAGATGGCATTCTGTTGAACCCTGTGATAATACATTGAAGGACTTTAAAAACGCTAAAACTGAAATTCATAAAAATTTCTTATTTTTAATATGACAATTTTATTGAGATTTGGCAACAATGAACATCAACATGTCAGCTCAACATGTTTTTAGATTTCATACCAAAATAATTTTAGGGCAACAGTCTACCGAACAGCAATACCCAAAGCTTCTTAAACTGCAATTTGAAATTTGCCCAGAAATCGGACGCGATTTAAAGTAATTGTATAAAAAATATTTTTTTTAAAAATCTGCATACAAATTACCCTCGGAGCCCTACTAATCGTCATGGACTAACGGCAGCCAGTCGGAATGATTTTGTCGATGCAAATATCGCCGATACACTCGACGTAATTTGCCATCTTAACGGTGGGTCGTCATTTTGGTTAACCAGACCTGCGTCGATATTTCACTGTTCCTGTAGCCTGATAACGATCTCTTAGGCGCTGTACAGTTAACGGATGGCAGTTATAATATCGCGTGACGTCAGAAACACGCATTCCAGCTTGGAACATGCGCCAAATCGTTCATGTTCGGAAAGCCGTGGCATGATTAATAAAGTTATAAAACTTAAGCTACGGTGTTTTTATACATGTATATGTACACGCTACATTTGAAATGATATAATATTTAGCTTCATTGATTCATAGGGACGCCACGTTCAAAACATAGTAATCCCAGTGGTATCATAAACACTGAAAATTTACCATTGTGTAACACTGGTACCCAGCGTGTTTGTTTGTTTGTTTGGTTCTTAACGACGCATCAACCCTTGTGGGTCATTAGCGTCAGACTAGTAAACATTTATAAGATAAAATAAAAGGAATGATGATGATCAGTTTGTATAAAGATAATTAGTTGCAATACGATTGCTGACTGGAGAGACCACGTACAATATCTGACAGTTTCAAAGAGCTATTCAGATAACTGTACATGTTCTTTAACTGAACAGAATACAACATTAAAAAATCTGTATTATGGTCTGATACAAAAGTAAAACAAAACATGATTTTAAAAATAGCAATTAGATTTTGTTTAAAAGATTTATTTGTCTTAAAATGTCATAATACTATCAATATGTATATCTTGAAATAATTCTTTCATGTTATCAACATGGAAACAATTTTTTCTTACTTGTGCAAAATCGTCACACTCCAAAAGAAAGTGACGTACAGTGAATGGTGCATCGCAACCAACACATTGTGGTTGCTCTTCACCTAGTAGTAAGTATAACTCTTGTATGACCTAAGCGGAGTCGAGCTAAAACTACTTCTTCTTATCTAATGTTTCGAACAACTGATTGATATTCACCAATAGTTGGTTTAATGTCAAGAAGTTTAGTTCCAATGCTGTTATTACATGATGTTTGCCATTCTTCCAAGATATATTTATTGATAGATGGCTTAAAATTAGAAAATGGAATCTTAAAGGAAGTTGGTTCTAATGAAAGCGATGTTTTTGCCTGCTTATCTACCATCTCATTCCCTTGGATACCTATATGACTAGGAATCCAACAGAGGACAATTTCTTTATAAGCTAAAAGCTCATGACATTTTTCTAAAAGTTTCTGAATCTGTGGATTCTTTGAACTGGTATGGTTCATTGCTTTCAATACAGAAAGCGAGTCAGAAAATATAATAAATTTATTGTTAGCATCACAACTGCTAATGAAATCTAAAGCTAGATCAATTGCTTTGGCTTCAGCAGTGAAAATTGATTAATCGTCAGGTATACGTTGCATATTACTATGGTTGTCTGATATAACAGCACAACCAACCTTAGAGTCTTCCTTAGACCCGTCAGTATAAATTTGTTGGTAATTCTTATAACGACTTTGCATTTTTCTGAAATCATCTTTTAATATGTGTGGATTTGATTCAGATTTTTTCCCGGAATGTAACTGTATCACTCTGAAGACTAAAAATAGAAACGCTTATGTCGTTGTTGCTTGCTTAAACACCAAACCTTATCCTGCAAAGGTAAGTGAACTTTATAACTCTAAAGACTAAAAGTAGAAACGCTTATACCATTAATTCTTGCTTAAACACCAAACCTTATCCTGCAAAGTTAAGTGAACTGTATCACTCTGAAGACTAAAAATAGAAACGCTTATCCCGTTAATGCTTGCTTAAACACTAAACCTTCTCCTGCAAAGTTAAGTGAACTGTATCACTATGAAGACTTAAAATAGAAACGCTTATCCCGTTAATGCTTGCTTAAACACTAAACCTTCTCCTGCAAAGTTAAATGAACTGTATCACTATGAAGACTTAAAATAGAAACGCTTATACCATTAATGCTTACTTAAACACCATACCATATCCTGCCAAGGTGAGTGAACTGTATCACTCTGAAGACTAAAAATAGAAACGCTTATGCCGTTAATGCTTGCTTAAACACCAAACCTTATCCTGCAAAGTTAAGTGAACTTTATCACTCTGATGACTAAAAGTAGAATGGCTTATACCATTAATTCTTGCTTAAACACCAAAACCTATCCTGAAAAGTTAAGTGAACTGTATCACTCTGAAGACTAAAAATAGAAAGGCTTATGCCGTTAATGCTTGCTCAAACACCAGACCTTATCCTGCAAAATTAAGTGAACTTTATCACTCTGAAGACTAAAAGTAGAAACGCTTATACCATTAATTCTTGCTTAAACACCAAAACCTATCCTGCAAAGTTAAGTGACCTGTATCACTCTGAAGACTAAAAATAGAAACGCTTATGCTGTTAATGCTTGCTTAAACACCAAACCTTATCCTGCAAAGTTAAGTGAACTTTATCACTCTGAAGACTAAAAGTAGAAACGCTTTTACCATTAACTCTTGCTTAAACACCAAAACCTATCCTGCAAAGTTAACGAACTGTATCACTCTGAAGACTAAAAATAGAAACGCTTATGCCGTTAATGCTTGCTTAAACATCAAACCTTCTCCTGCAAAGTTAAGTGAACTTTATCACTCTAAAGACTAAAAGTAGAAACGCTTATACCATTAATTCTTGCTTAAACACCAAACCTTATCCTGAAAAGGTAAGTGAACTGTATAACTCTGGACTAAATATAGAACCGCTTATACCAGTAGTGCTTGCTTAAATACCAAACCTTACCCTGCAAAAGTCAGTGAACTGTATCACTCTGAAGACTAAAAATAGAAACGCTTATACCGTTAGTGCTTGCTTAAACACCAAACTTTATCCTGCAAAGGTAAGTGGACTGTAATGTACTTAGTGAACAACCTTTATCAATTACCATTCTTTGTTAATGTGAGCAGAGATTGCTCTAATGAGACTTCGCTAGTGCACAGACTCGTCTGAGTCATCGCTAGTCGACTCTGTGATATATTCTGAAATCTAAAGGACGGGTCTATTTAATAATGTGGGCGCTGTTATATTAGTTACCCAGTGTACATTATGAAGACTGTATCTAGGCATCACTCATTGAGCAGCTCTAAACTCCACGTGTGGTACAGACTTATAAAAACAGTGTATTATATAGCGTTTGGGTCACTGTAAAGGCATCTTCGCAAGCCAAGGTTACTAAGTCCACTTTGTTCCGTAGCGCCAAGTGACTTAGTACCCTTGGCTTGCGAAGATGCTGTATTGGCGGTAACTCTAATATTCATATCGGGGCTTGATTCGGCTTTTTCATCTGCTAAAGAAGGGAAATCAGGTTCTGTCTATTTGGTAAAGAGTTAATAAGCTGTTTGAGCCGCGAAAACGTGCGTGTATTTCATGAAAATCTAGAAATTATGTATATATACTGAACTCACATTTATTAAGTTTACATTTTAGTCGGGGAACCAAGGTAGAAAAAATGCTAACCCTTGCACCCGAAAGGTATACAGCTGGATTTTGTATGGTTGCAAAGCTTATTCTATGGTGTATTAGAAACCACTGTATAGCAGACTCGATCGACTTGCATAACGCCAGAGCGGTCACATTTCTACGGAGGCCCAGCAAGAACATGTCAAAATATTATTTTTCAAAATCTTAAATATTTTATCAAAAAAGTTCGAGATTGAAAAATATTGAGTTTATATAATAAATCAACATCGGCGTCGACCTCAGAAGCAATGGTGGTCATCTAAGAATACTGCTTATTGATTTTTAAAGCATGCAGATTAGGGCACCCCGATTTTGAAATTAAATTTATAGATTTCTTTGCTTCCAATCTCATTTAAACTGCATTTATTGCCCAAAAATGTATTTGATCATTATTTATATATCTCTTGGAAGCACATCTTGTAAAAAATTGCGTGCTTACTAATTCACTTTTATCCTCACGCTGAAGTGGTCTGAATTGCATATTTTTAACAGAAATAAATACATTTTAAATTGAATGCGTTAAAACACTGCATACAGTTAGACAGACGCTTGGGACATAATTTAAGATAATTTATTTATTTTCTATGGCAAACGGTAGCTGCAAAATAAAACTATGAAATCTCGATAATTTGATGCATAGTAATTTGGTCCATGCCAGCTGGTGCGAAGTTAATTACTATGGACAAGTTAAGAGCAGTTTAACACATAAATGAAATTTATCAAGGTTTAAATAATTTTTATCATCCATATTCACAGCAGCTTTGAAAAAGAGGGTCATTGTAGGGACCAAAGGGATTTTCATCTACTGAAAACAATTTCGTTTAACAGTGGTAAAATAAGGATGAAAAACTCGTATTACTGATATCATATCAAATTGAAAAACCTGTCTGTCCCCGTCTGAGATGCAGAAATGTAACCGCATAGTATTAGTAAAGAAAAAATATGTCACTAGAAAGAATATTTTGGTGCACAAATGGCCGCCCATACTTTTAAATCAATTGATAGTATAATTATTGTATTATCGGGCAGTCAAACGGCTTCTCATACCCGTCCTCCAGATAAGGGTGCGTAATGGAAAATTGTTTTTGTTATTTCTCAAATAAAACATATGTTGTGGGTCTTTAAATGGACCTATTAAATGAGACGGTTCTTTTGAAGACCAAACAACACTCTTTAACTTATTGATTGGAGAAATATCACAATTTCTAAGTTATGATAGATTGCTTAACTTGACCTATGTGGCATACAAAAATGCATTTTTTCGCAAAATGCAATTCTGGTCGCCTTGCTATACAGTCCTTCATATCAAGCACTATTTAGACTATCAGTATACAAAATTTCAGTCGTATACCTTTCGGGTGCAAAAAATGTGTGTTTTTGCACGATACGCGACTTTGGTTCCCCGACTATTTAAGCGCATATCACAAAAAGCCATTTTCTAAGCTTTTGTCGTCAGCTGAAATATTTCAAGCGCTTCGACAAAGAGTGAGGATCCAGATCAGACTGCTCCTATAGGAGCAATCTGATGTGGGTCCACACTGTTTACCTCTATGCTTATGTTAACCAATAAACATACATTTTCGGATGTAGTTACATGTATTTTCTGGCATTTTAAGGTTTAAATCATATGTTTTGTGTCTTTACTGAGGTGCTATGGCAGAAGATGATACGATTACTTTCGAATTGAACCACACCTCATTTTCAGCTTTTACCTCTGTCTAAGGTAGATCAGTCCTCATTACACATTCACAAGGGGCCGTATTTACATTGACCCTATAGCCTTATAATGCTTGCTTCAAAACTCTCTCATAATATATTTATAGATGACTGACCCTATATCCTTATAATACTTGCTTCAAAACTCTCCCCATAATCCCTTTATAGATGACCTTCAACTTGCACGAGCATCAGATGAGTAGAATGGTTCACAAAGATTCTCTAGAATGGTTACTAAAGAACAAACTTCCGGAGCATAAAATACAGGTCCAGTGCGTGCCACTCTACTCTCTCCTTCTTGCCTTGAACCAGACCAAGATCGACCTACTTAGCCTTGATATAGAAGGAGACGAGCTGTTCGTCTTGCAGACTATTCCATTTGAGAAGGTTGGCATATGGACGATTAGTGTCGAGTACTCTCATGTACCAGGTGGAGAGGAACGTGTCGAATCCTATTTAATTGGAAAAGGTTATAGGACTTTAAAAAAGATATCACTAGATTGGGTATTTATCAAGAAATAATCAGCAACTTGTTTTAGTAAAATAACTTATTTCTTTGACGAAAAAGATGTTAAATAAGTCAGGCCCCTGGAAAAGAGTGTTTGATAAAAGTTATTTTTCTTATTTCCCAACCTAAACGTTTGCAGCCCAGGGGGTACTCTCACTTTTTCTTCATACGTAGGCTTGGATCCAGCATCTACTGTTTATCAATATCAGTATTATCAAGCACCCACATTTTTTTGCAACCCAAAAATATATCCACATATTGTACATTTTTCTTAAGAAAATACCCTAAAATACATAGAAATGACCCCTAAAACTAGTCTTATTTTGTGGTAATACGAGCCTTTTCTGATGTTTAAGTGGCTTTTCCATATTTTGATAATTGCAACTAACATCAGAGTAACTCCTAATACGAAAATCCAGAATTTTCTTCACCTATCAAAAATTGGGTATTTTTACCAAAAATATTGACAGATAAATGTACACTTGTCAAAATGCTATATTGTTGAAAATCACATGCATGCACTGGCTCATTTTAGACAGGTGGCTTTTTCGTCGAGTGTGGAGCATACACAGGAGAAGAGTACTCAAACACACTTTTGTTTGAAAAGACCAGAGGATGGACAGGACTACTGATCGAAGCTGATCCCGATAGATACGCCATTCTAAAGACTAAAAATAGAAACTTAAACACCATACCTTATCCTGCCGAGGTAACTGAACTGTATCACTCTGAAGACTAAAAATAGAAACGCTCACCATACCTTATCCTGCTGAGGTAAGTGAACTGTATCACTCTGAAGACTAAAAATAGAAACGCTTATGCCGTTAATGCTTGCTTAAACAACAAACCTTATCCTGCAAAGTTAATTGAACTTTATCATTCTAAAGACTAAAAGTAGAAACGCTTATACCATTAATTCTTACTTAAACACCAAAACCTATCCTGCAAAGTTTAGTGAACTGTATCACTCTGAAGACTAAAAATAGAAACGCTTATGCCGTTAATGTTTGCTTAAACACCAAACCTTATCCTGCAAAGTTAAGTGAACTTTATCATCATTAAAACTAGGTCAAGGTCACAGGGACCCGAAAATGGTAATTGACACTTCCCCATCCCAAGATGCATATACACACCAAATTTGAAATTCCTACCTTGAAGAATATAAGAGATTTGCTGCGAACACAATAATTCTTAAAACTAGGTCAGAGGTCAAGCTCACAGTGACCCAAAATGGTATGTGACACTCCGTCATCTCAAGATACATTTAAACACCAAATTTGGAATTCCTACCTCAAAGAAATGCACCAGACTCAATGCAGTTTCTAGAAACTAGGTCAGAGGTCAAGTTCAAGGTCATAGTGACCCAATTATTGTACGGGACACTTTTTCATCCCTAGATGCATCCACACACCAAATTTGAGATTCCTACCTCAAATAACATAAGAGATATGCTCAGAATACGATTATTCTAAAAACTAGGTCATAGGTAAAGTTCAAGGTCACAGTTTGTTTGTTTGTTTGTTTTGTTGCTTTAAGTCCCAAGTCAACAGCTATGGTCATTGCGGGACGGTCAGTTCACCTAACCACACTTTTTCCTGGGCAGCCTTGAACAAGCGGTTAACCAGTAATTTGTGCACATACTTTCGCTTCCCATCTTGAATTAAACAGAGGAAGGGAGGAGAATGACTGTAGAAATTATTTCATGATCAATCTCCACGAAAGTATGGGACCGGACCGGGATCGAACTCGCGACCCCTGGATCTGCAGTCAGACACGCATCTGTAGCCAGTCAAGGTCACAGTGACACAATTATGGTTTGCTACACTTCCTCATCCCGAGATGCATCATCACACCAAATTTGAGACTCCTAGCTCAAATAATATTAGAGATATGCTCCCGACATGATTATTCTAAAACCTAGGTCAGAGGTCAAGGTCACAGTGACCCAAAATGGTTTGTGACACTTCGCCATTCCAAGATGCATTTACACACAAAATTTGGAATTCCTATCTCAAAGAATATAGGAGATATGCACCAGACTCAATGCAGTTTCTAGAAACTAGGTCATTGTTTGTTTGTTTGTTTGGTGCTTAACGACGCATCAACCCTTGTGGGTCATTAGCGTTTGTATAATGATAATAAGTTGCAATACGATTGCTGACAGGAGAGACCACGCACAATATCTGACAGTTTCAAAGAGCTATTCAGATAACTGTACATGTTCTTTAACTGAACAGAATACAACATAATATAATCTGTATTATGGTCTGATACAAATGTAAAACAAAACATAATTTTTAAAAATAGCCATTAGATTTTGTTAAAAAGATTTATTTGTCTTAAAATGTCATGATACTATCAATATGTATATCTTGAAATAATTCTTTCGTGTTATCAACATGGAAGCAATTATTTCTTACTGGTGCAAAATCGCCACATTCCAAAAGGAAATGACGTACAGTGAATGGTGCGTCGCAACCAACACATTGTGGATGCTCTTCATCTTGTAGTAAGTATGAATGAGTGACTCTTGTATGAACTAAGCGGAGTCGAGCTAAAACTACTTCTTCTCTTCTAATGTTTCGAACAACTGATTGATATTCACCAATAGTTGGTTTGATGTCAAGAAGTTTATTACCAATGCTGTTATTCCATGAAGTTTGCCATTCTTCCAAGATATATTTATTGATAGATGGCTTAAAATTGGAAAATGGAATTTTAAAAGAAGTTGATTCTAATAAAAGCGATGTTTTTGCTTGCTTATCTACCATCTCATTCCCTTGGATACCTATATGACTAGGAATCCAGCAGAGAGCAATTTCTTTATAAGCTAAAAGCTCATGACATTTTTCTAAAAGTTTCTGAATCTGTGGATTCTTTGAACTGGAATGTTTCATTGCTTTCAATACAGAAAGCGAGTCAGAAAATATAATAAATTTAATGTTAGCATCACAAGTGCTAATGAAATCTAAAGCTAGATCAATTGCTTTGGCTTCAGCAGTGAAAATTGATGAATCGTCAGGTATACGTTGCATATTACTATGGTTATCTGATATAACAGCACAACCAACTTTTGAGTCTTCCTTTGACCCATCAGTATAAATTTGTTGGTAATTCTTATAACGACTTTGCATTTTTCTGAAATCATCTTTTAATATGTGTGGATTTGATTCAGATTTTTTCCCGGAATGTAAATCAAAAAGTATTTCATGTGGTTTCATACACCAAGCTGGAATATTTGGTGTAAAATGTTTTTCAATATTTTGTGGTTTGATATTGGCAGATTCTAAGAGTGGTGAAATTCTATGCCAAATGTTTTAATAGCTTTAGGTTTTTGTTCATATAAATTAACATAATTTGGTGGGAATGAAACTTCGTGAGCAGGATTTAATGGGTTAGCAGCAAGTCTTATAGCATATTGCAAAGAGAGTTTCTCTCTTTGTGAGTATAGTGATGGTTCATCTGCTTCCTTATAGAGACTAGCAACAGGCCCCTAAAAGCCCCTAAAGCTAATCTAAGTCCTTGGTTATGTATAGGATCAAGCATTTGAAGATATGATTTTCGTGCAGAGCCATATATAATACAGCCATAGTCTAATTTTGACCAGACTAGAGACCGATACAGCTTTAGAAGTGTAGTTCGATCTGCACCCCAAGAAGTATGGGAAAGCACTTTTAAAAGATTCAATGCTTTTAAACATTTAGCTTTGAGATATTTAATATGGGGTATAAAACTGAGTTTTCTATCAAATAAAATGCCAAGGAATTTAGATTCCTCAACAACTGGAATAGGTGATCCATATAAATGTAAAACTAGATCATCATGTTGCTTGCGCAACTGACAGAAATGTACACACTGTGTTTTTGATTTGGAAAACTTAAAGCCATTGCTTGTTGCCCAACTTTCAATCTTATTCAAATTTCGTTGTAGTTGTTGTTCATTTGTCGCCATGCTTTTCGAGCGATAACAGATACAGAAGTCGTCAACATATAATGAGCAATCTATAAGATTACCCAAACATTTCACAATATCATTAACTTTGATACTAAAAAGTGTTGTAGATAGAACGCCCCCTTGAGGTACACCTTGCTCCTGGTCATAATAGTCAGACAGAGAGGAGCCGACTCGGACTTGCATGGTGCGGTCTGCAAGGAAGTTTTCAATGAATGTAGGAAGTCTACCTCTTAATCCTAGTTTGTGGATATCTTTTAAAATGCCATATCTCCACGTGGTATCATAAGCTTTTTCCAAATCAAAAAACACAGCAACTACATGTTCCTTTTTAATAAAGGCATCACGTATGAAATTTTCCAATCTAACTAAATTATCAGTTGTACTGCAGTCAGATCTGAAACCAGACTGGAACCGCGATATATGATTATTGGATTCTAAAAACCAAGTAAGTCTTTTATTTATCATTCTTTCAAGTGTTTTACATAGACATTTTGTTAAAGCTATAGGTCTATAATTATTAGGTTCCGCAGGATCTTTCCCAGGTTTGGGAATTGGGATTATGGTTGCTAAGGTCCAATCTTCTGGAAATTTACCAGTAGTCCAAATGTAATTAAATTTAGTCAAAAGAGTTTCAAGAGAAGTATCTGGGAGATGTTTAAGCATTTGATAGTGGATCTCATCAGGACCCGTGGCTGAGTCATGTGATAGTTGAATAGCTTCAACTAATTCATCTAAATTAAAATCTTTGTTATAAATTTCATTATTTTGTGATTTAAAATTCAATTTAACTTTCTCTTGCTCGGTTTTCATCTTTCTGAAAGATTCAGAGTAATTGAATGATGATGAATTGTGACAAAAAGTTTCTCCTAAAGTGTCAGCAATGTCTGTTTTTGAAGTTGCTTTGCTGTCAGTACCCACCATGTTTAGATGTGTGTAACTGGGGGATTTGTTTTTTCCAGAGATTTTTCTTATCATATCCCGAACCTTTTTAATAGGTGTTTATGATTGATTTTCGAAACATAAGATCTCCATGACTTACGCTTCGAAAGTTTAATTGTTCTACTGGCTTTAGCTCTAAATACTTTGATGTCATTGAAATTGTTGGTTTGGAGATCTTTTGAATTTAGATAAAGCTTGTTTGCGTTGTTTAATTGCTTCTTTACAGTCGTCATTGTACCATGGATTACTTTAAGTTGGATTTGTCGAAGTTTGTGGAATACATTCTTTAGATATTTCAATAAGCGAAGAGGTAAAAACAGATATACGATCAGAAGATTCTTTGAAGTTTTCTGGTATCAATTTACCAGTGCACAGAGTATTAAACAGATCCCAGTTGGCTCTATTTAATTTCCACTTTGGATTGTGGTCCTCAGTGGAAAAAGTGTTCTGTTCAATAATAATAGGGAAGTGATCACTATTGTGTTGGTCTTCACATACAGATCAATTATAATCAAGAAACAGTGATGGATGACAGAAGGAAAGATCAATAGATGTAAAAGACTTTGTACTTGGAGAATGATAAGTGTAAGACTTATCAATCATAATACATATGTCATTCTTTGTAATGAAATTTTCGATAAGTTCGCCTCTGGAATCATTATTTTTTCCACCCCAGAGGATATTGTGACCATTGAAGTCACCTAATAAGATATACGGAGAAGGAAGTTGTTGCAGTAAATTGTCCAAGTGTTGGGAGTTAAGGGAAAAGGATGGAGGAATATATACAGAACATATGGTTATTTCTCTGTCTAGAGTGACAGAAACAGCAGTTGCTTGTAGTTCTGTTTGTAAATCAATCTTTCTTTGAGGGAAGGATGATTTTACAAATATTGAGGCACCACCAGAGGGCCTCAGACAATCAGTATGAACATAGTTATATACATTAAAACATTTTAATGAGATGTTATCATCTGGTTTAAGAAAAGTTTCTTGGAAACAAAATACAGACGGATTATATTCAGAAATCAACAATGATACTTCATAAAAATTAGGTTTCAAACCTCGACAATTCCATTGTATAATTTTATGTTTAAAATCCATACTTGAAAATAATATTAAAAGGGGTAATAAAATAATGGTTAGATTGAAACCTTCCATTATTTAAGTTAATGGTAATCGTGACAGTGTGCCTTTAGGGAGGTGATCACTGGAGGATGGCTCTGTGAAAACCACAGAATCATCTTCCATTTCATCCTCTTCATCATTTTTACTAAACACAGAATATGGATTCTTTTGAGATTTTGCTCCTTTTTCAGCTTATTCTTTATCTTTCTGTGCTTTTTCTTTGAGAAAGATCTGTTTTCTTTCTTCTTTTTGTTGTGTTTTCAATTTATCTTTCTCTTACTTTCTCTTCTTCTCCTCATCCTTCTTTATCATTTCTAAGGTCGCCGCCTTAAGGGCTGGCCCAGGAGAGGAGTTACTTATTCTGAATGAGGAGATGAGTTACTTTTTCCTTGTGTACCGTCTTTTGTTTTCTCTGTTGTTTGTTGCTGTAAGTATTCAGTAAAGCTGTCGTCTGTTTGTGTACTTTTGTTGTCAGTTTGTGTAGATTTGTTGCAAGTGCCAGGTTTTACTGCACTTGCATAGGTTTTTGCTCTGTTAAATTGTTCATACTGTTTTCGTGCTTCTGGGAATGAGATGTTCTGTTCACATTTAATTTTTAATATTTGTTTCTCTTTTTCCCACTGTGGGCATTCTTTAGAGTTTGCAGGGTGGTCACCTGAGCAGTTGACACGTTTGGCAGGTTTATCACACTGGTCAGATGCGCAATGTTCAGGTTGAGCACAGTTGCAGCATACAGGGTGTCTACCACACTTGTTTTCGTGGTGATCGAACACTTGACAATTGTAACATCAAAGTGGATTCGGTATGTAGACATCTACTTTAACTTGAATAAAACCTATTTTTACAACTGTTGGTAAGATTGGTGTATTGAAGGTTAAAACAAATGTGTTGGTTGGATTTAATATACCATAACGACGAACAGTGATTCCGCGAACATCTGTAACTCCCTGTTCACCCATGAACTCAATGAAATGTTCGGTTGTCACTTTGCTCAAGGCAGGACAACGAACAATACCCTTTGATGTGTTCAATGACAATGAGGAATGAGGTTTTACAGAGCATTTGAGGTTGCAGAAAGTCTTCATCTGCAGAAGAGTTTTTTCGTGTGATTCCTTTGCACATTGAATTAATAAGTCACCAGATCTTAGTGTTTTAATGCTCTTTGGTTCTTATGTCAAACTCATAATTGTTTTATGCACGAGAAACGGAGACAGGGAAGAAATGGTCTCTTCCTGCTCAGAATGTATTAATAAAAATCTAGGTACATAAGTTGTTTTTGTTGAGGTAGACGAACTTGATTTAGTTGGTTGAGACGATGGGTACGAATTTTCAGAGTCAGTATCTGAATTTGCTATGTGACGTTTTTTTGCTTTTTGTTTAGCCATGTAGTTTAGTTGTTTGATTCATCCTCCATGCTCTCCACCCACCATGGAGCCCAACAAAGGAACACTTTAATGGAGTGGATTTCCGATCTCCAGTGCTAGAGATACATAGAAGGTATACTTGCACAAATAGAATCTGCACAATTGACCCGTTAAGCCACTGCCTTACAGGGTTATTTTATAAAAGAAAGAAAGTATTAGATAATGAACACATGGTTGGCATCAGAACGATACTATAGAACGAAGATATAAGAAATATATTTTTTTTTACATTTTCAGAATCCTGGGGCTCAGCATGACAAAGCCGATTAGAAACACCGGGCCGTGTTTCCACCTCAGTCTACCCCGTCAAAGAGACGTGTTGAGTCATACAGAATTTATAAACGTCCATATTCTGCATGCTCTCAGTCTTCCAGGCCATCCCCTTCGAGTTAGGAGAAAGCCACCCACGGCAAACTGGTGGGTCCTACTCTAAGCACTCCCAGAGGAGACAAGTATTACAATCAATATCTTCCCCTGTGTGAAGTGTGACCCAGAGACCGCGGCAAGGTGGTAGGGACTCTCCAGGGAGAAACTAGGTCAGAGGTCAAGTGCAGATCACAGTGATCCAATTATGGTACAAGACATTTTGTCATCCCAAGATGCATCCACACACCAAATTTGAGATTCCTACCTCAAATAACATAAGAGATATGCTTGGAATACGATTATTCTAAAAAAACTAGGTCAGAGGTCAAGGTCACATGGATCTAATAATGGTTTGCTACACTTCCTCATCCCAAGATGCATCATTACACCAAATTTCAGACTTCTAGCTCAAATTATATTAGAGATATGCTCCCGACATGATTATTCTAAAAAAACTAGGTCAGAGGTCAAGGTCACAGTAACCCAAAATGGTTTATGACACTCCCCATTCCAAAATGCATTTACACACAAAATTTGGAATTCCTATCTCAAAGAATATAGGAGATATGCGCCAGACTAAATGCAGTTTCTAGAAACTAGGTCAAAGGTCAAGTTCAAGGTCACAGTAACCTTATTATGGTATCGGACACTTCGTCATCCCAAGATGCATCCACACACCAAATTTGAGATTCCTACCACAAAGAATATAAGAGATGCTCCAAATACGATTATTCTAAAAACTAGGTCAGAGGTCAAGGTCACAGGGACCTGAAAAGGGTAAGTGACACTCCGCCATCCCATGATGCATTCCCACACCAAATTTGTAATTCCTACATCAAAGAATATAAGAGATATGTTCCGCACACAATACTTCTTAAAACTAGGTCAGAGGTCAAGGTCACAGTGACCCGAAAATGATATATGACACTCTGTCATCACAAAATGCATTTACAAACAAAATTTGAAATTCCTATCTCAAACAATATAGGAATATGCACCAGAATCAATGCCGTTTCTAGAAACTAGGTCAGAGGTCAAGTTCAAGGTCACAGTGACCCAATTATGGTACGCAACACTTCCTTATCTCAAGATGCATCCACACATCAAATTTGAAATTCCTACCTCAAATAATATAAGAGATATGCTCAGGACATGATTATTCTAAAAACTAGGTCAGAGGTCAAGGTCATGGTGACCCCAAAATGGTACGCGACACTCCGCCATCCCAAGATGCATCCACACATCAAATTTGGAATTCCTACCTCAAAGAATTTAGGAGATATGCACCGGACACGAAGCGGGACGGACGGACGGACATTTAATTACTATAAAAACTAAGTCAGAGGTCAAGGCCACAGTGACTCGAAAATGGTATGCGACACTCCGCCATCCAAAGATGCATCAAGGCACCAAATTCGGAATTCCTACCTTAAAGAATATATGAGATATGCACCGGACACGAAGCGGGACGGACGGACAGTGCGATTACTATATGCCTGGGGGCATAAAAAGTATTTCAGGTGGTTTCATACACCAAGCTGGAATATTTGGTGTAAAATGTTTTTCAATATTTTGTGGTTTGATATTGGCAGATTCTAAGAGTGGGGAAATTCTGATGCCAAATGATTTAATAGCTTTAGGTTTTTGTTCATATAAATCAACATAATTTGGTTGGAATGTAACTTCATGAGCAGGATTTAATGGGTTAGCAGCATTATAGCATATTGCAAAGAGAGTTTCTCTCTTCGTGAGTATAGTGATGGTTCATCTGCTTCCACATAGAGACTAGCAACAGGAGAAGTTCTAAAAGCCCCTAAAGCTAATCTAAGTCCTTGGTTATGTATAGGATCAAGCATTTGAAGATACGATTTTCGTGCAGAGCCGTATATAATACAGCCATAGTCTAATTTTGACCGGACTAGAGACCGATAAAGCTTGAGAAGTGTAGTTCGGTCTGCACCCCAAGACGTATGGGAGAGCACTTTTAAAAGATTCAATGCTTTTAAACATTTAGCTTTGAGATATTTAATATGGGGTATAAAACTGAGTTTTCTATCAAATAAAATGCCAAGGAATTTAGATTCCTCAACAACTGGAATAGGTGATCCATATAAATGTAAAACCGGATCATCATGTTGCTTGGGCAACTGACAGAAATGTACACACTGTGTTTTTGATTTGGAAAATTTAAAGCCATTGCTTGTTGCCCAATTTTCAATCTTTTTCAAATTTTGTTGTAGTTGACGTTCAATTGTCGCCATGCTTTTTGAGCGATAACAGATACAGAAGTCGTCAACGTATAATGAGTAATCAGTAAGATTACCTAAACATTTCACAATATCATTAATTTAGATACTAAAAAGTGTTGTAGACAAAACACCCCCTTGAGGTGCACCCTGCTCCTGGTCATAATAGTCAGACAGAGAGGAACCAACTCGGACTTGAATTGTGCGGTCTGCAAGGAAGTTTTCAATGAATGTAGGAAGTCTAACTCTTAATCAAAGTTTGTGGATATCTTTTAAAATGCCGTATCTCCATGTGGTATCATAAGCTTTTTCCAAATCAAAAATCACAGCGACTACATGTTCCTTTTTAATAAAGGCATCACATATGAAAGTTTCCAATCTAACTAAATTATCAGTTGTACTACTGTCAGATTTATAACCAGACTGGAACCGCGATATATGATTATTAGATTCTAAAAACATAGTAAGCCTTTTGTTTATCATTCTTTCAAGTGTTTTACATAGACAACTTGTTAAAGCTATAGGTCTATAATTATATGGCTCCGCAGGATCTTTACCAGGTTTGGGAATAGGAATAATTGTTGCATATTGCCAACCATCTGGAAATTTACCAGTAGTCCAAATGTAATCAAATATATTCAAAAGAGTTTCAAGAGAAGTATCTGGGAGATGTTCAAGCATTTGATAGTGGATCTCATCGGGACCCGTGGCTGAGTCATGTAATAGTTGAATAGCTTCAACTAATTCATCTTAATTAAAATCTTTGCTATAAATTTCATTATTTTGTGATTTAAAATTCAATTTAACTTTCTCTTGTTCGGTTTTAATCTTTCTGAAGGATTCAGAGTAATTTAATGATGATGAATAGTGACAAAAAGTTTCTCCTAAAGTGTCAGCAATGTCTGTTTTTGAAGTTGCTTTGCTGTCAGTACCCTACATGTTTAAATGTGTGTAACTGGGGGATTTGTTTTTTCCAGAGATTTTTCTTATCATATCCCAAACCTTTTTAAAAGGTGTTTTATGATTGATTTTCGAAACATAAGATCTCCATGACTTACGCTTCGAAATTTTAATTGTTCTACGGGCTTGGGCTTTAGCTCTAAATACTTTGATGTCAATGAAATTGTTGGTATTTGGAGATCTTTTGAATTTAGATAGAACTTGCTTGCGCTGTTTAATTGCTTCTTTACAGTCGTCATTGTACCATGGATTACTTTTAGTTGGATTTCTCGAAGTTTGAGGAATACATTCTTTAGATATTTCAATAAGAGAAGATGAAAAATCAGCTATAGGATCAGAAGATTCTTTGAAGTTTTCTGGTACCAATTTACCAGTGTTAAATAGATCCCAGTTGGCTCTATTTAATTTCCACTTTGGATTGCGATCCTCAGTGGAAAAAGTGTTCTGTTCAATGATGATAGGGAAGTGATCACTATTGTGTTGGTCTTCACATACAGACCAATTATAGTCAAGATACAGTGACGGATGACAGAAGGAAAGATCAATAGATGTAAAAGACTTTGTACTTGGAGAATGATAAGTGTAAGACTTATCATTCATAATACATATGTCATTCTTTGTAATGAAATTTTCGATAAGTTCACCCCTGGAATCATTGTTTTGACCACCCTAGAGGATAGTGTGACCATTGAAGTCGCCTAATAAGATATACGGAGAAGGAAGTTGTTGCAGTAAATTGTCCAAGTGTTGGGAGTTGAGAGGAAAGGATGGAGAAATATATACAGAACATATAGTTATTTCTCTGCCAAGAGTGACAGAAATAGCAGTTGCTCGTAGATCTGTTTGTAAATCAATCTTTCTTTGAGGGAAAGATGATTTTACAAATATTGAGGCACCACCAGAGGGCCTCAGACAATCTGTATGAAAATAATTATATATATTAAAACCTCGTAATGAGATGTTGTCATCTGGTTTAAGAAATGTCTCTTGAAAACAAAATACGGATGGATTATATTCGGAAATCAATAGAGATACTTCATTATAATTAGGTTTCAAACCTCGACAATTCCATTGAATAATTTTATGTTTAAAATCCATACTTGAAAATAATATTAAAAGAGGTACTAAAAATGGTTAGATTGAAAACCTCCATTATTTAAGTTACTGGTAATCTAGGCAGTGTGCCTTTAGGTAGATGGTCACTGGAAGAAGAGTTTGTGAATACCACAGACTCCTCTTCCATATAAACTACCTCATCATCTTTATGCAATACAGAAAATGGATTTTGCTGGGATTTTTCTGCCTGTTGTTTTTCTTTCAATTCCTTTTCCTGTTTATCTTTGTGATATTGTTGTCGTCTATCTTCTTTCTGTTGTTTCTTAAGTTTGTCTTTCTCTTCTTTTTTCTTCCTCTCCTCCTCCTTCATCATCATTTCCAGGGTTGCTGGCTTAAGTGCTGGCCCTGGACGAGGAGATGAAGTACCTTTTTTTGTTTTTCACTTGTTTTTTCTTTGCCTGTTTCCTGTTTTTTCTGATGCTTTTTGTTGTTTTAAGTATTCAGTAAAGCTGTCATCTGTTTGAGTGTCTTTGTCTTCTGTTTGTGCTTGTTTGTTGCAAGTGCTAGGCTTAACTGCACTTGCATAGTTCTGAACTGCATTAAATTGTTCAAATTGTTTTCTAGCCTCTGGGAACGTTATGTTCTGCTCACTTTTGATTTTAAGGATCTTCTTCTCTTTCTCCCATGTTGGACATTGCTTTGAGTTGGCAGGGTGGTCACCCGAACAGTTTGCTCATCTAGCAGGTCTTTGACACTGATCAGATGGGCAATGTTCAGGCAACCACAGTTGGCACATACAGCCTGTCTGCCACACTTGTGTTCATGGTGGCCAAAGATTTGACATTGCTAACACCTAAGTGGGTTAGGAATGTACACGTCAACTTTTGCCTGAATGAAACCAATTTTAACTGCTGATGGTAAGACTGGAGTACTGACAATAAATACAAATGTGTTGGTTGGTTTAAGGGCATTATCACGCAAACATTAATTCTGCGAACAGCAGTAACTCCCTGTTCCTTCATGAACTCCAGAATATGTTCATCAGTCTGCTTGTTTAGGGCAGGACATCGAACAATACCCTTGGAGACATTCAATGAAGAATGAGGGGTCACTGTACATTTGACGTCGCAGAATTTCTTCATTTTAAGAAGGTTTTTCTCATGTGGTTCCTTAGCACATTGTATGAGTATATCACCAGATCTTAGATTTTTTTATACTTTTTGGTTCACCTGCTACACTCATGATTGTCTTATGTATTAAAAAAGGAGAAAGAGAAGAAATATCTTTTCCTTCTTCTTCTGAGTGAATAATAAGAAATCTAGGAACGTAAGGTTGCTTGTATGACATAGAAGTTGACTTGTTTGTGAAGTTGAGTTAGCATAATCAGAATCGGTATCAGATATCTTTTTCGAGCGTTTTCTTGCTGATTTAGAAGCCATGCGTGTTTGGTATTAAGATTCAGCCTCCATGCTCTCCACCCACCGTGGAGCCCAACAAGGGAGCACTTTAATGGAGTGGTTTTCCGACCTCCAGTGCTAGAGCTACATGGAAGTTATACTTGTACAAATATATCTGCACAATAGACTTGCACAAATAAAATCTGCACAATTGACCCGTTAAGCTACTGCCTTCCAGGAATATTTTATAAAAGAAAGAATATATAAGATAATGGACACGTGGTTGGCATCAGAACGATACTATAGAACGAAGATATAAGTAATTTTTTTTTTACACTTTCAGCTTCCTGGGGCTCAGCATGACAAGACCGATTAGAAACACCGGGCCGTGTTTCCCCTCGGGTCTACCCCGTCAAAGAGGCCAAAGAGACGTGTTGAGTCATACAGAATTTTATACGCCCATATTGTGCATGCTCTCAGTCTTCCAGGCCATCCCCTTCGAGTTACCAAGAAAGCCACCCACGGTGAACAGGTAGGACTCTACTCTTGGCACTCCCACAGGGGACAAGTATTACAATCAATATCGTCCCCGGTGTGAAGTTTGCCCCAGAGACCAAGGCAAGGTGGTAGAGTCGCTCCAGGGTACCCAGCGTGTAATTTGGGAGAGAATTGTCAATATTAGCGACAGGTCCACGGTGCAAATAACCTTTATCCTGCTGCAGAATATTACCAATAAAGATTTTAAAGATAAAGCAGCTTTATTTAGTTTAGCTTATTTGAAACAATATCTATAGCAGATACTTACCTGCCTTACTCTATTTTCCTAGCACAACCACTTTTGTGCAAGGGAGCTGCTAGTACCATTTTTACACCTTTGGTATGCTGGGTCCCGGATTCAAACTCACAAACCCCCCCTCTGAAAGCGGACACTCTACCAACTGAGCTAGCGAGGCGATAGATTTTGCTTTGTTTGTTAAGCCTTTCAGCAATGAAATAAAAATAATGGTACAAAATAATTCAGACTCAATGCGAAAAAAGCAGACTTTGTTGCATGCAAAAAGCAAAAGCACAGACAAATTTATGTAACTGTACATTCTGCTCAGCGACTTTGTTATAGAGAATACTAGGTGGGCGTCTTTTAATATCAAGTTTATCAGGCAAGGCTTTGAGAACGCTTGTTGACATCGTGAGGCTTGCCGACATGCGTTCTCAAAGCTGAGCCTGGTAGCCTTAATATCGAAAGACGCGAACCTGGTATTCTATTTATCAGTTTTCCCATTGTTTCACCCTTAAAACTAGCGATTATGACGTAATTTTCGATTTTTGTGTTGATTCAGCGTCATTAGCGACGTCATTCAAAAAGTACGTCATCATGACCTGATAAATGCACATGCCGTGAGATAGACAACGTTTATCAGAAAACGTGCAACAATGCAGTTAATATGAAAGGTAACTGATAAATTTCAGTATCTGGTAAGTACAATAGCTCAGCTAGCTCCATGTAAGATTCTGATATTCTAGCTGTCATGTAGCTGAGCAGGCTGGTTTGGGCCTTACTTCGGCCAGAAACTTTGAAAACGGCGTCTCTTGCGTTGATGCACATATCTTATGTTGCTTTTTAGCTGCAATGTTGTTGAAAATTGACTATGGTAATAAAATAGACTTGCATTAGTCAAGTAGCAATCTGATACTCTTCTTGGCTAGGACCATGACTTACCTGACCAGGGTCCATCTTCCCTAGAGGAGTACATCGTTAACGTAGCGTATCTCTAATTACTGTACATTGAATTGGGAAATTAAATAACTATAAACTATGTTTGATAAAACTGGCCTCAGTTCTACTTTTTATTATATAAGCCTTGTCGTGAGAAACACTTGTCTTTGGAATAAGACACCAGGCTCAGAGGTTATAAAACGTTTTACATGCTCAACTCAATTGAGCATGAAATATATAATGCTCATAAATAATAAAATCCAAAATTGTTGGCATTTTAAAATTTATTAGCATGATAAATACAACATCCTAGCGTTTGAAACGAAGAAAACCCTTTGTTTTTCTGCATTTTATTTTTTATGAGCGGTTGAAATTTCATGCTCAGTTGAGTTGAGCATGAAAAAGTTTTATAACCTGGAGATCAGGTAAGATTCAATTTAACCTGCTTCGCTACACTACTAACATTAACCAGAGTAGTGCATGTAGCACATAAGGCTAATATACATTCCAGAAAGCGAATAACACAGGTATTGTCAGAATGCACAGATGTGCAGGCAGATCTGTCCATTTGTTGTTTAGGGGTTTCCCGAGGCAATGCCAATATAACGTTTAAGTATGTTTAGATAAAAGATTTCAGTGACAAATAAGAGATCATTTTATCATGCCTTTCAAATATTTTCTGGACCTCTGTTGATTGTACAGCAACAATTATATTCTAACTACAAGATACGATCGAAGACTAACGTAACTTAACCGTTTGTTACATAACGTAACGTCAGTTGAATAAAAAAAATGAAAACCTGAAATGAATTTCATCGCAGCTTTCCTGTATTTGCTTAGTGCAGAATGTGATTGGAATATACAGCATATTAGAGGTGAATTCTCGCAGATATACAAAATTCCATAGAGCGAACCGCCCATACAGAGCTTACTGATTCTGACCAAATATCTACGTATAATATGACGTAACGCAACTAGTAAAATGTGTGCGTATTAAAGTCGTTTCTTAATTATTTTGACAAAATCCTAGTATTCCGAATTTACCAAAGGACTAAAATGAACATTGTGCGTAGGAACAGGAAATGTCACAATCACAGAGAAACCCCTAGCATAACGAGGAATACATATACATAAGCCATTTTAACAGTGATGAGTACCAAAATCTCACGTGCTGACCCTTTTATCCATCCATTGGATTAGCCTTTTCTCTAATTATATAAAAATAATCTGAACAATTCAATTTAGCATCCTCTTCACTGCTATCGAATAGACTTGATAAACACACGTTTGACTGTCATTGGTTAACACAGTTATATGTTGACATTTGTTTTATTTTCACACCTCCAAATGTTTGTTTGTTTGTTTGTTTCTTAACGACGCATCAACCCTTGTGGGTCATTAGCGTCAGACGGTTTTAAACTAAACATGATGAAGATGGAAAAAGTAAAAAAATTATAAGATAAAATGAAAGGAATGATGATGATGATGAGTTTGTATAATGATAATTAGTTGCAATACGATTGTTGACAGGAGAGACCACGTACAATATCTGACAGTTTCAAGGAGCTATTCAGATAACTGTACATGTTCTTTAACTGAACAGAATAGAACATTAAAAAATCTGAAATGCCTTAACTACATATTTAGTTTTGTCAGAAGAGAAACCCCAGTATTTGATAGTTTTGCATAATAGAAGACAATTTTATCTCGAAGATATGAACATAAGCAAGACAAACACTATGGGATGAACTCGTATAAAGTACATTAATAATTACGCAAGACAATTTCATAGACAAAGCAAATAATAGAGCCAAATCAGTGTGTCAGTGAACTCTAAATAATTCAAAGGAATTTCTATTTGTTGGGATTATTGTTTCACGCCACATAAACAGCTTCTGCCCTGGTAGAGATAATCAATTATCTTGTCAATGACAATGATCCCGCTAGAAGAAATGGACCGGGACATAGCGTAATGTACCACGTGGCATGCCCGCCTGGCGAAGACTAAGACAAGCATGCACATCCACTCAATCTGATCAGAATCTTCGCTGTGCATGTGAATAATCATTGGAACCTCGGCTATCCATAGAGCGCAAAGCAAAGACTCTGATCAGCCTGTGCGGCTGCACAGGCTGATCAGAGTCTTCCCTGGGCGCACACATCAAGTTGTATCTGTTGCTGTGCCCCGGCTTCAATAGAGCTAAAACATAGCTATAACACATATCAGGCTGTTATCTATCATGATCTATTTCAAGTAGAAATGTACTCTCGGGAAAATACATATAATGCGTTCATGCATTTGCCATTATATATTATAAACCACTCAGACGATCTTTGACTGAAATTTATTCAATGTCGAATTGTATGCGTGTTGTGCAAATATTGTATTTAAACCCCAATCTGTCAAACGTTCAAGCACTAACTATTCAAATTCATCACTGATGGACCTTTATGCACCGTCTCCCTTAATATTCGGTTTAACATAAAAATGGTATCAATTGCAAAGGTAATCGGCAAAGAGATCCTCACTGCCTCGCCAGAGCCTTCACCGCTCACAAAATGTGGAAGTACGTATGTGCATCATCTAAAGTGGTCCTGCGTCTAAAATGGTCCTGGCATCTAAAACTGCGCAGAAATGTTTGAGTAGGTATGTGTGCTTTCACTTTTATTTACTATTTGACCACAGCATGATAAAACCAACAAAACAATGTGCATCTAGTGAAACATCAGAACAAACAGACGGGGCATCCGCACAGTGTGTCCGTTTGAATGCACATTTATTGCGCTTCCTCGCTGTGTGATCTGATCAGCATATACGTATTTTTGCTGTTTAGATAGTGTTGTACCGGCGATTACTAAAAACTAAACCTAAAGACGTAGACGAGCAGTGTTTTCCATTTTACCTGGTCTGAAACCCCGAAACCAGGTTTCCTGCAGCAAGAGTTGAAGACAACTGTGCCATTATATTCGCTGTGTGAAAGTGATACTATAGTGTAAACAAAATAAAAAAAAAGCAGAAAACGTTTATCAGTTCATATGTCGCATAGGTCACCACCCTCTCCATTTTAAATCCAATTTTTTGTTGTTTCGTTGTTGATTTCAAGGAACAAGATGGTTAAGTTTTCGATTCTTTTTTAACTGTTGTTTTGGCGTTGGTGCAGTTCAGGTTTTTGTGTGAATTTCCAGGTAGTATAATATAGAATCCCGCCACCCCGTATAATGACCACGGATCCTAAATTAACAATACAGGGTCCGAGAAATAACCTATTCTCCTCATATGAAGGACCTTTTCCTCAATAAAGTTTCTGGTCCGGAAAATATATCCAACCAACTATATTGAAAATTTCCTAATTTTATACATATAAACCCTCTTTTTAGATAACGCAAAAATTGCATACTTGATATCCTTGGTCAGGCGTGGTGCTTGATTGTATCGATTCCTGATCTTTGCCCTCTTTCTTACTTTAAGTTTTTTTGTATCAATAACCTTTTATTAAGCTGTCCGTTTGGGTAAATGCATATGGCGTATAGTGGTTGTTAGAGCATTATTAAGCGTCGTGTGTAAAGCGAATGTTTTTATTTAATTGTATTATGCTATCAATGACTATATTATATTGGCTAAATTTCATATATATCTTTATATCTCATTTGATTATAAAACATATGTTATAAATTATGTTATCTAAAATAAATACGACTTTTTGGAATATGAATATAAACAAAATCAAACAAACTATAACTTCAGAAGCGTTGATGGACAAGTAACGTAATCATGGTAATACAGTTAAAGATACCCCTACGTATAGCAAAACTGTTAATTCAATTACAAAAACATCAGTGTCAAATAAGGTAGGTTCAGAAAATTATCAGCTAGCTAGCTTTTTATTTGTGTTAAAATAAGAAATTAGTCATTCGTTTTTGGAAGAGTTTCGTAGTTCACAATCATATAAAATGCTTTTGCATGACTAAACGTTGGAAATATCTGGTTTAATACTGCGCTGAGGTGTTCTAAAACGATAATATTAGTGAACAGCGTGTTACACTCTGATTTATCTTTACACAATTCTATCAGCCTGTGACTCTGATGATGCTGAGCATTCTAATGTCGTTTGATGTAGTTAATGAGGACGAGACTGATAACGAGGCCAATTACTAGTCGAATCGTTATCATACAAAACACATTTTCTTTGCTTTTGGGGCAGAAATGTCACCAAATATTTCCTCAATGAAAAACTAGTATGGAAAAATAAGTTTCTGCTTTTAAAGCTTTAATATAAGGGTTTATGTTATAGAAACTATAAGAGTGTTACTTACGTTACTTTTAAGTAGCATCGATTACGTTACCATTGCACTTGGTCTGTATTTGGAATCCTAATGCAATCATCACAATGAATTGGTTGCCTGATAAACTTTAAAAGTGATTTGGACAGAAAGTGCACATGTTCTATTTTTTGGGACATGCTTGTTAGTGGCCATTAAAAAGAGCGTTGGGGTAGATCATCTTCTTTTATGAGGTGATGGAAGGTCACAGCGGGCTCAGCTGTGTACCAATTTCAAGGTCGTAGACAGTAGTTTACTAAAAGACTAGTTTTAATGCCACATCTGGTCAGAACTGAGTTCTATAAAAAATTGATAAGAGGTAGAAAAGTTAATTTACATACAAGGTAATCTATGTTACTTGTAATATACCAGTGGTCAAGATATTCAGATGTTATTGAATTTGATGAATTTAGAACAAGTAACATCTAAGCTTTATATCTAAAGGCAAATTACGCTTAGGTTATATCGCTTTTATCATGAAGTCTGGTGATTTTTATTACAGTCTGAACTTTGAAATTACTTATAAGTAACGTATTTAACATGCTCTGAAACGATAAAGCGCCCACAGCCAGAGTGCTAACAATTTGCATTTAGTCGCTTAGGATACTGGCTATCAGAAATTATATGTCTACAAAAATCCTCGGCATGCTGCACCTTCACCATATACTGCCCCATAGTCTATAAATATCGATGAGGTCAGGAGAAGTACAGTGTACAAGAACCGTACCTCTCTTTCGCATAATTTAGGAGTTATTGCCATTTGTTATTTTTCACACTTATTTGTGTCCAAAACATAACACAACATCTACATGTATAACAGGTATCAACTTGAAACTTCAATGGAGAGATACAGTCCATAACTCTATTTTGCATAATTTTTTGTTATACTTGAATTTTGTCCAGAGCAGAACATAACACTATAAGTGATACCACTTGCAGCTATTGAACAACCGTATATTTGGATATTTGGGAGTATCTATCGTTTCTACCGATTCTCTTGCTTTCTGAATCCATAGAGAGGTGGGGGTCAGGAGATCGGGACCCCCCCCCCCCCCCCCCCCGGAAAATTACAAGTGTTATAGGTTTCTTTAGGAATAAGTATGACGACCTCCACACCCCATCCCTACCCCACAGCGTCTAAAATCTTGGACTCCCCCACCCTCCCTCCTTGGAAATTTTCTATGAAGTTCACTTGGAATGGTCAATTGGAACACTCTGTAAAAAGTAAGTAAACGACGACTAAAGCATCAGTCAGGCTTGGGCCTTGCCCTCCCCAAATGATATGATGATTTCTTGAACCGCCCCTGCCCGAGAACATGAGAATCGACCACCAAGTTGCATCTCTTTTGGTTTATTTTGGTAGGTAGATGTATATGTGCGCTGTAAAGAGGACCTTTAAGACAAGCCCTTTTTAAACAGGAAATTAAAACCCCGGCACACACACGGCACTGCGGGAACATATCGCAGGTTTAATCCCGGCACTCAAGCCCCGCTATGTCCCCGGTATCCACGAGCCCAAGGTGGCGGGCTGCATTATCTCATATTTAATTCAATGCGGATTAAAGCCCGTGCGCACGAGGCATGAATACACGGAGTTGTCTCAAATGGAATTTCATTTTTGCGTTCGATATTTAAAATAAAACGGCACGTACGTTAGATAGGGCGCGGGGCTAACCAAATCCTGCAAAACACACACACGAGCACACGCGCACGCACACAAATGGCTTGTGTCCTGGCTATATGTTTATTTTTGCGGTTTAAGTTGAACAAGTATTAGGTTTGCATATATTTACATTTAGCGCTCAGAACCATTTTAGAGTCTGCTTAGCGCACCATAACAGACGCCAGTCGGGACCAATATAGAGGCTGGTCAGGACCATAATAGATGCCAGGACCAGTTTAGATGCCAGGACCATTTTAGATGATGCACATACGTATAATACAGAGAAATCATCCGTTAGAATCGTAGCTGTATATAAACGCTTAAACGTGAATATGTAAACTTCTTACATAATACCAAACGAATTTGCTAATAAAAAAAGAAGTTAAGGATTGGGCTCAATATGGAGACATGTACGTCTCTCTAGGTAGTACTGAAAAAAAATGATGTTGAAAGATTCAAACCACTGGCCGCATTTCCTGCGATAACGGCGATTTTTCTCCAATAAAAATGTTTAAAGTAACACAATCACTATTATTGAGTACATGGAAGGATTTGTTCTATGAAATTGTGCAGTTGAAATGCTGATGCACTTTACCAATACTTTTGAGAATGGGCTGATAACATGATTAAGAAATTAACTGCTTATAATGAAAACTATAGTTCTCTTCTGCTCTTATAATCACAGGGAATGTACAAAATACGAAACCTGTGCAATATGCACAGGTTTCATAATCTGTTAATTCCCTGTGTTTGTGTACCTTTAAGAAGGACTTAAGTTCATAAAGTAACCAACAAAATGGTCTTGTCAGCAGAAACTTAGGATTGTCAACAGGTGGCTTGACTGCCACAACAAAGCCATTACATAAGCTTAGTTGGTACATAAGCACCAACAGTAACCAATCCTGACAATTGGAAAAGAAGAGATCAATAAGGATCTGAATGTGCGAAGTGCGTGATACACAGGTCAGACAAGCGCACCCTACCATGAGTTTACACCGCGCTGATAGATTCCACAAGGACTAAATGTCTTTTACGGTCACAACTGGGACAAGAAATCTTAACTTGTGAGAGATAAAATAATTTGTCTAACTTTATAATACCGTATTCATTTGAAGTTAACTAAATAGGATGAAGCCTGTTTTAATGATGGTGAATTCAATAAAGGAAAACACAATTCCTAACGCTAAGTTAATAAAACATGGTTATCGATATCACAAACTTCTGTTGGTTGATTTGCATTTCCTGGTCTTCGAAAAGCATTTCAAGGCTCAATCGAAGACACCAAGAGTTGACAATGTTGGTTTGAAAACTCTTCATCAGTATGGTATATCCAAGCCAGTATTTTACGGTGGTTTAGTTTTTAAATTCAAAAGAATCAATGGAAAGCCTTCTTTTCTGATCAACTGAAAAAGACCACACGTTATTAAGGAGTGGAAAGCCAATCGTGGTTTATGTCTCTTTAATTGCACGAGGGTGGGTCAGGCCTTCGACTAGATGACCTGAAACGAAGGTAGGTAGGTTGGTTCCTGATGCTTATCTTTGCGTTCTATGTATCTTCCTTGCGGTGTCATGTTTTGGTCTGTGACCCATGATTTCATGGCAATTGCTTATTGTTTTTAAACTTTACAATGCAAAGTGCAGATCAAAAGTTACTCAAAATGGCTCTAAATTCACACAGCTAGTATCCTTATCCATCCCGCTTTGTCAATTGTTCAAATGGTTCCAGTCCGACGAATGAGCTAAAATAGGTTCTCGAAATGAAAGCTTTAAAATAAATTCTTGTTTGAAACATCAAGGCTCTTGACCTTGTGATTTGGCACGTAGCATCACCTACATAACGTAGACCTCTACGAAATATTATGGCCCTGGTGTCAAATACTTCCCCACCCTGGGGGTCACAAGGTAAGGTTAACTATAGTAAACATAAACTCTTCTTGTCTGAAACAACAAGGCATAGAGCCTTGATATTTGGTATATAGCATCACCTAGTAGACCTCAACGAAGTTTGTTGAAAATATGGCCTTGGGGTCACATATGCAGAGAAAATATTATTAAATCTTCTCGTCTGAAACCTCAAGGCAAAGAGCCTTGTTGCTTGGTTTGTAGTGTATAGTAAAATATCTTTGCCCCGCCCTGGGAGTCACATATTTTACAGTGACTTATATAGGGAATTGTTTGAACCACACTGTAAAGAGCCTTGATAGTGGGTATGTAGCATCGCTTGTTTTGTTTGTTTGATTTGATTCTTTACGTCCACTCAACAATCTTTCAGTTATGCGGGACGGTTCTTCCTGGGTTTAACCAGTACTAAGCTAGGATAAATGTGTCTTGCTCAAGGACCACAACGCAGTGACGCCGGTGAGGCTCGAACCCGCTACCCTTCGGTCTCGAGTCAAGCACTCTACCACTGAGCTCCCTAATAGCATCGCTTGTGCTATTTTATATATTTTTACAAGTTATGACACAGCGGTATATGTTCTCCTTCATATGTGGCTCAATATCTTGGAAATTCTTCACTTCCACCGCAATTTGTAGCTAAACTTGATAAGCGTATATTTGTTTCACATGGCAGCTGCGAATATACGGATCAAAACAAGCGCTACTCTTTAAAAACACATCTGTTTTCAGCCATAATGGTTAATAAGAGATGATTTTGAAAGTAGAAAAGAAGACAAATGTTCTAAGAATCACTCAATGTTGTTTGAGAGCTTCGTTAAAATCTGACAAGTTGCAATTGGCTTCACTCATAAAGGAAGTAATTGCTAACTATTTTGAAAACTACTTTCAGTTTTGTTGATTGTATAACTTATAGGAAAGACAAAATCAGTCAAAACAATTACAATTGATACATTTCTTTACTTGACCATTTTTTATTCTCGACATTAGTTAACAAGTACTTTGACAAACAGTAAAGAACCAGAAGAAATTCCGCATAATGCGGCATTTCATCAGGGTCTGCACTGTTTGCAATATACAAACAAATATTTATGATAGAAATGACATTTCATCCTGTGACCCGTTAAAATATATCTCTTTAAAGCATTTTACTTTCATTGAACACAGACTAAAATTTTAAATATTCTGATTAAACACATTTATAGATACGGACAATATGTCACTTCTGGAAACACTTACATGTACGTATATTCATATGATGTCATTCAATGGAAGTCATCCTGTTAAAAATTACGATAATTTCCACATACACCGTTAGTACAACAAAGTTGGTTGTCACTATTAATAGGTTGTCAATATTCCTGTAATTGCCACGAGCACCAACTGTTCTTATGTCGTCAGTAGAAACTAAAATAGACCTTTCTGAACCACACCCAGAATGTCACTCAAAAGTCATCTGATAGTGTGTAACTGACCTATGCAACGACGACCTAGCACGTGACATAGTCCCACAAACAAATTGCACGTCAATCTCCCACAATTAATCCGAGGTTGACCTTACAGTAAGTGAAGGGTTGCTTACCTGTTTAACTATTTGCCTACTGGGTAATATGTCATGTGTTTATGTCGTCTGGTGATTCCCTTAACCTAAGATCATCTTTTTCGAAATAAAAATGAGAAATACCATCAGTGTCAAACAGTTCCCAGATTAAATATCAGGCCTGATTTGGGACAAAACTCTTTGCATAGGTTATTATATCAGCATACGACACCAGAAGACAGTAGAGTTAAAGCTGCATAGTCTGTAACTTTTTATATTCTAATTTTGGAACTAAAGTTTCTATTTTTCAAGAATACAGTAAAAATACTCAAATTCAGGTAAACATTTTATCATTTTCATAAATTTTAACAAAATATATCTTTCAAAACAACAGCATTTATGTTAAAAATCAACTGTCTAGAATGTATTGGAGGGACGTAAATAATTCCTATCAAGAGAAAAATCACCTGTTTTTATTAGATAATTCACTGTTCCATGCAGCTTTCAGCTGTACTGAACATATTTGTTGTGAAAACATAATTTAATTCTATTTTTACAAATGATTTAAAAAGATTTTTTTTTTTTCGAAAAATGTTCATAGTTACAGATCTAGTCCCTTTAAAGCAGGCGTGGTTTTCTGAGTGGTGAATTGGAAACATTTGGTAGAATACCATGATTCATATGGAGCAAAGTGAAATCAATAGGCGATAAATTTAACTGATAATGCTCGTATATTTTCCCAAAGAAGAGACATATCTTCAAAACTGTAAAATTCTATCAATACTGTCTATCCAAAATCATTATGGTTCCTTTCATTGCATCTTTTCCTATTTGAATCCAATAAAACATAATATTATTTGCCAACTCTGTCCGTATCAAGGCCAATGGTGAGAGACTAAATAGAAACATTTGGAACGCCGACTGCAAAGTATTTCAGAATGAACAAATCAAATATCTTTTTGAACCACTGCAGAATACATATGTATGAGCTTCAGCCAATTAGTTTAAAAATTTGTGGCACATTGTAGATGCAATAAATTAATGTTTTGAGAATTTCTTCGGTTGTGCATCTTTAATGATTATAACTTAGCCAGCGCATCATCTTCTCGCAAGCCAAGGGTTCTATGTTCACTTCGTTCCTTACGTACGTAAGGATCGAAGAGGACTTAGTACGCTTGGCTTGCGAAGAGCCAGCGCATGAGATTTGGGTACTTAGCATCCGTGCAGCCACACCAATGGTTTCGCTGCTCGCATCCTCAAGGTATATATGTAGATTAAGACTCAGATCAAACTTTAGACTTAGAGCCTCGCTGAGTGTTTAACCAATTAAAGCCAAATGGAATTTCCCATTTTCATGTTATGGCTTGAAATATAAGGCATATGGTGATGATCCACATGTATTGTGAGATGCAGAATAAACTGTCATATACTAGGGGCTCATCATTGGGGTCTATGGGATAAATTATTAGTTCACGGAGCCCTAGAACCAGACACAGGCGAACATACAATGCAATTCAAGAAGCCAGCTCTCTTTTTCTAAGCGAGATGATTGTCAAACTAGAAAAGACACAAAGAACTTAATCACAAAAACAACTATAAGCTTTTCGAAAAAACTTGCAATCTTCCAGCACTTAACTAAAGTGGGTTGTCGTCTACTGATTGAAAGTACAGAAGTCATTTGATAGCTGTTCGATCTATTCAATGACACACCCACCGCATCGTCATCTCCGCAAGCGGAGATGACGATGAGCTGGATGATCATTTTAGTGTTGTGACACCATGAGACAGTACATGTACATACAGGTAATTTTCACAGAAAGGGCTATCTCATGGTACACCTTAGCCGGTACTACCATACAGGTTGCAAACTAAGTCAATTATAATTGCCCAAGCACCAAACCAACTCCCCAACAAGACAAAGGGAGTCACATTAACACACGCCTACCAAACGCTCGAATGCTCAACATCTGGTTGAATATTAACAAGAAATATCTTTAAAAAAGATATTCAGCGGCATTGAAAGGAGAACATACATTTAAAGTCCTGTTGTAATGAGAAGATGTTTTATGCACAATAGATTGGTTTTAGATGTTGGTTGATTAGATGAGGTGAAAATTGAGGTTGCCAACGTGAAAGTTTGACTCAGAGTATGTGAACGATGTCTTTTGCAAATAAAAGAGATAAAGTGTATTGTAAGCCTGTTGAAGGGACACGGTGAAAATTTGTAATTAGTCTGGAAAGTCAGTTGGTGGAGGAGTTGCATTGTAAAAGAGAAGTGCAAGTTTAAGCATTGATTGGGCTGCGAAGGTTTCAAAGCCCCTGTTACACTATTGCAGAAGTAGTTCATAACTAAGAATGTTTGGAGTTATAGTATATTTTGTATATTTCATGTTTAATATTAAATATAGGGATTAAAAGTATAAGAGAATGTGTAGTGGGAAAAACTTTTAGTACAAATGGTAACTGGAAATCACTAACTATGAAAGCACCTGATATGTTTAACAAATACAACATTACTTGAGAAATTGTCTAAATAAGTAAATTGTATTCACTGGAAATTAGATAGTTTTAGCCTCATTAATAATGATATTAATCTGGCATTCATCTACATGCGTAGGTAAAGGTTACAGTTAGGGGCCAACTGCAAGTAGAACCTAGTGATGGCTAGAGCTGTGCTGGTGGGGCTACCATACCCCTTAGCGGTCACTGTAGCCAGATTGGTCTATACTTAAGGAATCTTCTAACGCATACAGTAAACAATTTACTACAAAATCCTAATTATGTTTAACAATTTGATTTTTCTGCTGTTTAAGATAAAATCAATATGATTCACATCATTTGTGAAAATTTCAAAACAATACATTAGGTATTATGCAAAATACAGCTTATTTAATTTGAAAAGGTCGAAATCGAAAGTAACAAAAATGGATCTTGAGTTCAAGTCTGTGTTTCAGTGAGGTTGTTTTAATTCCATTTGATATGCTGAACAATAAAAAGAAAAAATCATACTGAATAAGAAATGCATGAAATTCACGATGGGTCAGCACATCAGACTCGATGACGACTATGGCATATCACTTCCATCGGTGGGCCAGCGCCTGATGTTCAGTGCCTTTAACCGGGCCCGCCGTGGCTCAATTGAGATATTTCTTTAGCTCTTGACTGTCAGTGAGTTGAGAACCATTTTCTTTTGTTTCCTGGCAGTGTGTTGTATATTTTATTATTTCCCCATGGTGATATATTGGATAAGTAAGGAAGCCTCCGCGCGAGCTTAACATCTTTTTTTGTGTTTGGCAACAGCAGAATCTAGGGCAAATATTTGGCAGTATAATAAGCTTAAGCCCTAGTGTCTTCGGCTTAGCATTCTAAGGCGGTGGTTCAGAACTGTTGTTGATTCATTATTTATTGTTGCCTCCATTGTTGTGTGGGGGGTTATGGTTGGTCCGTGTTTTGTTGTGCACTACTTAGTTTCTAGTTTTGCAATCATCTCGCTGGGAAAGAAAGATAGCTGTTTGCTTTGCTTTAATTGCCTTTTAATGTCATTTGACAGTTAGTGTTCTGTGTCTATTCCTCACGGTGCTTTGGGTTGGTCTACATTGTGTGATTGTGGCGTTTCCTAGTCATACTTTTTTTCATGTAATTTGCTTTGTTCAATTTTTGACAATCCCCACTGTAAGCACCATCCGCACGGCTCTGCTGTAAGCTAGCAGGATAAATGTTTTACCATGGCCATCCTGCTACACTGGTCGAGACCCAACCAAGCACATATGCGATGCGATTGTCAGAAATTATCTGCGTATTTTCTGTAAGTATTGTCTGTATAATTTTATAGGAAAAAAAGAAATTGGAATATTTTTTTTTATTTTATGAATAATAGATTGCAAACTGACCTACGTTTGAAAATAATTCAGAATCATATCTCATGTAAATGGAAAACAGTGACAAAAAATTGCTATTCTGTTTTCCATATTGATTTGTTTGAAAAATGGTAAATTTGCGACTTTCGTTTTTTGAAGTTTTCAACTATAACTTCCATATTTTAAAACTTCTGAGTCAGATGTCTCTGAAAATAATCATGTGTTACCGGATAACATTGTTCTAATGTATTCCAAAATATTTTTAAATTCAAAATTCAAGTTTCCAAGAAAATGCCAAAACAAAAGTGTATGCGTTAGAAGATTCCTTAAGTGTAGTTTGAAGGGTCTAAAACACACTTGGAAATCTTTCGTTAAATTTTCTTTCTTTCCTTATTACTGATTTCTATCTTTCATATAGTTTCTCTTTCTCTACCGCCTACAGTATCATAATGGTCAATCTTAACTATTAGATGTAGATGTAGGCTATTTATATTTACTACAAAGAACATACCGAAATATACCGGAATGTCGCCGACGGCGACACGTTTTTTGAGACAACTCGTCGACAGATTTTGAGACAATTCGGCGACACTTTATGAGACAATTCGGCGACACTTTATGAGACAACTCGACGACACCTTTATTCTTAGTGAGGCACTGGAAGGGTTTTTAAGGATACAGAGATATAGGCCAAAACATTAAAGGGATATAAAGAAAATCACATATCTATAATCAATAGGTTAAAACAGTGACTATTCGGTAAGTTCGGTAGGTTCGCCCAAATTCGGTTTGGTTACAGCTTTTAGACGCAACCGGGTGAAATTGGCAACCCCAGCTGAGCCGGATACTACAAAACAAATAGCCCCAACATCTTTCAAACAAAAGGAGATTATGTTGAAAAAGTTTTGCGTTTTGTTATATAAACAGGCAATTCCAGGCAGAATAAAATTCTTTTACACAGGACCCAAAGAAAACTGCTGTGATTTCTTGAAATTATAGTCCGTTTCAATGAGCATAGATAGCAGACTTGCACACGCCGTACAACCAGCTGATTTGATGATAGGTTACTTACAATGATGACAGATACCGGATTTTATGACCTTTAAAGGGTAGGTTATAATTTACGGTTGGCAAAATTGTAAGAGAAGCCCTATGGTACTCTGTGGTTGACGAGAACACTCGTTAGTAATGAGAGATCCTACAGAAACAAGCTAACGTTATATCTCTCACAAATAAAGCCACACTTGATCACTATTTCAGAGGTTTCCTGAGAAAAGTCACAAAAAACTGTTATCAGTTCATGTTGTGCTTCTCAACGTCAAAGTCTGCTGTCTTCACTTATATATAATATCACCTCTATCATTCAGCTACATTTCTGCTAAATTTGAAGCCACAGTTTGATTTTATAAAGTTATTGGATCCCATCAAAGATGACAGGTAAAGCAAAAACGGCTGCCATTGTCAACAGATCAATTTTGAAGTGGCTGTCTATGATGACAGGTCATGAATTTTAGTGGCAAACATTGATGACAGGTCTTAAGTCTAGAAAGTTATTTTAAATCAATATATTTCTTCAGCCTTTGGTCTCAACTGAGAGCATAAAGCATCTTCCATATTGCATTCAGGTCAAAATAATCTTATCTGTATTTGGTTAACTGATATTGAGCATAGGCAAACAGTCTAGATCCAGACCATACACTTTAGAAACAGGCTCCATACTGTTTCTTAGAGGATTTAGATACAAAAAATAAGCTCAAAATGTATGTCAGGATCAGATATCAGTTAGATGACAATGGGCATATACACTTTTCAGTGAAATCTTGAGTTTTGTAATATCAGTTATTTCATAATTTCTGCTTTAAGGACAGGGTTTGGTTTGGGTTGTGCCACTTCCTGGTCATTGCTCAAGTTATTTTTTCCATGCAGTACCAGTACCTGGGGACAATATTTAAAAAAAAATTCACCTCCCCTATACGAATCAATGGAAAGTAGTGAATCACTGTAAACAGATAATATCATGATCTTTCCACACAGCAAAATATTTTCAGCCTTGATATGGTATAAGATGACATCATGTGATGTTGAAAGCTAAACAGGATTGGTGTCTACTGGCGTTTTGACTGTTATCTATTGTGTTGTGCTTTGGTAACCAAAGTATTTGTTAAACATTTTTTGGCTGTGGATTACAATTTGGAATATTTAGAGCTTGTAGACCCCTTAGATTGACCCCTATTGATGGATTCCTATTGTCAAAATCTGAAAAACAAATACTTAGATCACCAAGGCAAAACACAATAGATACCAGTCAAGACGCAAGAAGACACAATGCCTGTTTAGCTGTCAACATCACATGATGTCAACTTGCATACCATACTGGTACTGCTTTGAACAAAAATAACATGAACAGTGACCAGGAAGTTGCACAACCCAAACCAAACCTTGTCCCTAAAACCCAAACGTGCCATAAATGATATTACAATAACAAATAAAAAGTGAGTATGATCAGGAAATACCACAATCACAAACTGCAGACAAATCCATGACACCATGAGGAAGAGCCACACAACAATCACGAGACACCAGAAGGACAAACTAAGCAAAGCAGCCAGCATTCTCTACCCCATCAAGATGATTGCAAAACTAAAATGAACATAAAGTAACGTACAACAAAACATAGAACAATAACAGACTCCTCCAATGGGATTAACAATAAACAACTAGCCAATTACAACAGAACCACCGCTCTAGAATGGACAGCAGCGCAAGCCACCGGGGGGGGGCTTAAATGCATTCTACTGGCACCAAATCTTCACACCAGATTCTGCCACTGTTGAAGCATAAGACATGCCGAGCCCTCATGGAAGCCTTCTAACTATTGCAATGTATCATCATTATGAAACACTCCAATCAACTTAACACACTATGACGAAACAAAAAAGGGTCCCACAATCCACAGACAAAACTCAAGATTTCACTGAAAAGTGTATATGCCCATTTGTCATCTAACTGATATTTGATCTTGACATACATTTTGAGCTTTTTTTTGTATCAAAATCTTCTAAGAAACAGTATGGACCCTGTTTCTAAAGTATATAGTCTGGATCTAGACTGTTTACCTATGCTCAATATCAGTTAACCAAATAACAGATAAGATTATTTTGACCTGAATGCCATATGGAAGATGATTTATGCTCTCAGTTTAGACCAAAGGCTGAAGAAATATGACGGTTTAAAGTAACTTTCTAGAATTATGACCTGTCATCAATGTTAGCCACTAAAATACATGACCTGTCATCAAAGGAAGCCATCTGTTGACAAAGGTAGCCGTTTTTGCTCAACTGTCATCTTTGATGGACTCCTATAACTTTATGAAATCTAACTGTGGCTTCAAATTTGGCAGAAATGTAGCTAAATGATAGAAGTTTTATTGTATATAAGTGCAGATAGCAGTCTTTGATGGAGAGACGCACAACTTGAACTGATAACCGTTTTTGTGACTTTTCTCAGGAAACCTCTGAATTGATGATCAAGTGTGGCTTTATTTGTGAGAGATATAACGTCAGCTTGTTTCTGTAAAATCTCGCATTACTAACCAATGTACTCATCCACCACAGAGTACCAGAGGGCTTCTCTAACAATTTTGCCAACCGAAAATTAAAACCTACCCTTCATGGGACATAAAATCCCGTATCTGTCATCATTGTTAGTAACCTATCATCAAAGCAGCCGGTTATACGGTGTGTTGCAGATGTAAGATTTATTCTGATTGGTGGATAATTTAGATAGTCCGTTTCAATGAGCATAGATAGCAGACTTGCAGATGTTAGAATGTTTCTGATTGGTGGATAATTTAGAGTAAAGTTGATTATAGGCAGCTGCCGCTGAAAAACAATTCCGTTAGGAATAGAATCGAAAATCGGGAAATGTCATGCAACAGACTTTGCCTTCCTACGTTTGTGGTATAAATTTGAGGTCAGAAAGCTCTCTCGTTTTGTCAAATTTACATTTCGCGTAAAATAGGTGTACCAGAATTCGACAGGAACGTGTTTATCGCGCGAAAAGAAAATATGCCTAATGGGAATACTTTCTGAGCTCGTATTTATACCACAAACGCAGGAATCCATAGGCTGTTGCATGACATTCCCCAATTTTTGATTTTCTTCATAGAGCAGTTCTTTTTAATATTCAACCACATGTTGAGCATTCAAGCGTTTGGTAGGCGTGTTAACATCAAACCACGAACTTACAACAGAACACCCTGCTTTGAGTCTTACCGTGTTGCAAACTCAGAAAACAGCACCTTAGGATATAAAACTTTTTCCATGCTCAATTCAATTGTTGGCATTTTAACATTCATTAGCAAGAGTTTGAATGCAAGAATTATCTATATTTTCAGTATTTTAGCTTGTTTTATAAGCAAGTGAAATGTCATGCACAGCTAAATAACCTTGGGGCTTGATGTTTTTTATTTTGAGGCATATGTGCTACTGAAAAATATAAAATGTAATGCGGAGTCGTTTTAGACTACATGCTATATATAATAAGGTAGAAATGAGCGACGACATGAGATTTCCAACAAAGTGGTATGTGCGACCAGCAAAGCCTCAGATCAGCCTGCACATACGCGCAGTTTGATCACAGCCTTTGCTAGTCGCTTTAATATTCTATGAGTGTTAAGCTACTGACTGAACATCATTTGGAGTTTCTATGCTTTAAAGGAGGCTGCACAGGCTAGTCTTGTCAAAATGCCGCATTGTTGGAAATCACAAGTCACGGCTCAAATCTTGCGCGGATCCTGTGAAGGAGGGTCCTGACAACGAGTTTATTTAGTCATCAACATAATTCGGACCTCATTCAAGAAGCAATTGGACCCGAGGGGTCAAATTGCTTTTAGAGGGGGATACATACTATTTATTTTTAGAAAACCTATAGCCACTTGTGATTTTCAAAGGAGGGGTCCGGACACCATGACCCTTTCCTCCCCTGAATACGCACATTGAAACCTTTTTTTAAAAAAGTTGACCGGAGGTTGCCGGCAACAATGTTTGCTATGACATAGCTTTTTTTCTCCGCTGCAGCTTTGTCTTAAACTGAGATTATTTATCGCCCAGGCACAACTGATTCTGTCTGTATGGGCTTATACGTTAATTGCGTTACCACTACTATGTAATATATTTGATCACGCTTAGGGAGCATTAAGACGGCCTGAACCCTCAGGAGAGCTGCACTACTGCTTATTTGCAGAAACATAAGATACTTAATCAAAAAGATAATGAATACCAGCCATTGCAAATCACGTAACGCAGAATATAAACAAAAGTAATTTGTTAACGGGCGTCAACTGTTAATGTTACTTTATCTTATTTCATCTCCGGGGGATTAAATGAAATAACATCATGTCAATACTGTTTTCCGACCTGCTATTTTACAAGGCCATGGCATAATGTGAATTGCATATCATTTTTCGATGTATACATGCTACAGGGCATTCTAGACTTGCAGGGATGGGCTCATGGGATGGACTCCAGATTGGATTCGGTTATGACCCCTTTATTGGTGTCATGTCTCTAAACAAAGTTTATCATGCCTGACCAGATATCTGTTGCAGGTTGTTTGTGTAAAATGCTGTTCCTTCGTCGCACTCATGTTGTCTTGAGGTGGAACTTATACAACTGGAATCGTATTACGTTTGGTCTGTAATGTGTATTTTTATAACCTGTTCTAAATAAACGATGCACATGTAACTATTCACATATATGTATGTTTAAACTGCCTTGAGTAGAAATGAACAAACATCCTGCAAAAGACTCCTCAAGGGAGCACTTGTAACAGGAAGAACTGCTATGACCAACCACATGCCTAAATAAACAATCAACGCATGATGACCTCACTTTAGTAGATACCATGCCTTTTATCCCAGTTTAAACTTACGGTCATGCCACCAATACACAGGTTAAGTATGCAAGTACGACCCAGATTCCTTCCCATTTGTCCATCCCTGCAATTCTATTATGGCATTCTACAGAACTAGCGACCAATTTGTGGGACAGGTGTGGTACTTGATTGTACAGATTCTTGATCCTTGCTGTCTTTCTTACTTTGTAATACAGGACTCGACGTCATGAGACCTACAGACTCGACGTCATGAGACAAAAATATGGTACTCTTACTGCCATTCGAGACTAAAGTCGTCTGGTGATGTATTTTAGAAACCCCTGAAGCATAACGTGTGGACCAAGACTGCTCCGCGTGGATCCATCTAATCTAGTTAAAATATGTGCATGCGTCATGGAATAAATCTTCTATATTTAGACAAACACAATGCAGCATAGCTGCGTGTTCGGTGGCAGAAAAAGCGTTAAGGGCAAGTGACAAACGTATGTTTCCAACACACTATTGTTATCAGCTGCTGTATTTCTATTAAATCAAATCATGTTAAAATCAGCTGTTATGAAATATGCTGCTTTATCAGTCACCGCTAATATTAACTGAATTGGTTCAACATAACCTAATAAACGTTTCCTATCTCACGGCATGTTACCTTTATCAGGTCATGATGACGTTGCACTTTTTGGATGACGTCGCTAATGACGCTGAATCAACACAAAAATCAAAAATTACGTCATAATCGCTAGTTTGAAGTGTTCAACAATGGGTAAACTGATAAATAGAATACCAGGTTCGCGTCTTTTGATATCAAGTTTACCAGGCTCGGCTTTGAGAACGCATGTTGAATCGCTCGGCAAGCCTCGCGATGTCAACATGCCTTCTCAAGCCTTGCCTGGTAAACTTGATATCAAAAGACACTCACCTAGTAATTTCTATTTATATCTTTATGTAATTGACATTTATTGACAGTTGCCAGAGATAGATGCTCTGTCTGGCATTTAGGGTCATCATATGAGCCGCGACATGTGATTTCAAACAATGTGGCATTTTGACATGTGTAGATTCATACGAGCCTGTGTAGCCCCCTTTTCAGCTAAGAAACTCAAAATGATGTGCAGTCAGTAGCTTAACACTCATAGAATAGTCAAGCGACTAGCAAAGGCTCTGATCAATCTGCGCAGGCTGGTCTGAGCCTTTGCTGGTTGCACATACCACATTGTTGGAAATCTCATGTCGCGGCTCAATTATCATTGTAGTAATCCAATTTTACTGCAATGAAAAGCGTGAATGGGGAGTTTTGAAAGCATGCGCACATTATTGCGTCTAGATAGTAACACGCCATCAACTGGTAAGTGCAAGCATGCCACTGATAGTTCATGTTTTCTGTATCGAAGAATTGGGAAATCTGCCCTCCGGTTTTGAGACACGGTAAACCTTGAATACCTTGCTCTGATTAGACAGCGATGAGACACACGCTGATCCATGACTTTGCTAGCAGTATATACCTCTTTTCATGCCCCAAACTTCGTGTAAATTAAGGGGTAAAATGCTTTCTGTGTGTCCATCGATCTATATACACGTCTCTTTTCATGCCGCAAACTTCGAGTAAGTTAAAGGTAAAATGCTTTCTGTGTGTCCATCCACCAGAAATTTCTTACGTTCGTCCGCCAGGCATAATTACCTTGTAAGAAGGTTATCATAAACTGTTAGACTTATTGCCTTCGAACTTGGGGAGCTGATAGGAAGTGGTTGGTAAAATCACCTGATTCACTTTTGAGAGAGTTCTGAAACTCCTACCTGTGTTATGGCAATATAAATCTGCTGCCGATTCTCATTCTTCTGAGTCATCAATTTTCTAAACCAAAATGAACTTTTCAACGAGATGGATTTAGTGATAGCCCTGTCTACACATTCGAACAATGATAGTTAGATTATTTCCTATTTCTTGGTTCTATGACAGATATATTAGTGAATATGCCATTACAAACACGTCACTTAGCTTTCTGCGACTGCTGCAAAACTGACACTACCGCTACCTTATGTTTTTTATGCTCTTTTGAATTGGGTTGTATCGATTTCTGATCAATGTTTCTTCATATACTTCTTCCCACATGTTTCGCAAGTGCGACGTAGGAAATAAACTTAAAGTGTCATATCCACTGGGAACGAAGACAAAGAGCAGCGATAAACTGGTGGAATATGTGATTGTGTACTTCATTAAGAGCTATTTAGTGCTCACATTTACTTACATTTCCTAGCCATAGCTTCAACAGGATCTATTTTCATCTAGCAGTACCATTAGGAAAAATACTAGACAGGCTCTTGTATTTGAAGTTTTGTTTCCTTTCAAAATATGCGTTTAAACGTTTTGTAAAGGTGTACAGTCTCAGATATTTAAACAATTTAAAACGCTCATATTTTGTAAATTTCTAAAATTGTAACAACAAAATAGGGAACTCAACACACAATAGATTGTAGTCTTGAAATCTTGTCAGCTCATTTTTCACGAATTTCTACTCAAATATTGTACATGTTTGTTTGTGTCTTATGCGTTTATCCTGTTGTGTTTGATTTACTATTTGTTGCTGCAACCCTCCCCCCCCCCCGTTTTTTTGCAGATTTCTGTATATGAAAGAGCTTGTTGCTTTACTGTACCTGTCTTCTTGATGTAATATGGCTTTTAGCGTTCTGTGTCTCTTCCTCACGGCACTGTAGTTTGCACTGCAGTGTGCGATGGTCGCATTTCATATTCTATGAATATTAAGCTATTGATCGAACATTATTTGGAGTTTATAAGCTTAAAATGAGGCTGCACAGGCTCGTCCGAGTCTACAGTTGCCAAAATGCCACAGTGTTGGAAATCCATTGTCACGGCTGAATTATGTGATCTGATAAGTGGCGTTGTTGTTTGTAGCTTGGATACTTTTTTCAAAGCTAGATGATCCAACACAAAGAATTCTTGTGATCTGGCTTCTTTTGTGTTGTTAGTGTATGTCTTTTCCAGAGGTCAGCCCTTTCCCAGCAGGTGATCACAAGAAGCAGACGACTTGTCAGCCCTTTCCCAGCAGGTGACCACAAGGCTGCAAGAAGCAGACAACTTGTCAGCCCTTTCCCAGCAGGTGACCACACGGCTCCAAGAAGCTTCTTGCAGCCTTGTGGGCACCTGCTTGGAAAGGGCTGACCTCTTGGCTCTCTTGTATGTGATGTTTTCTTGTGTTTTTGTCACTTTCCCATACGATGTCTTGGGTCAGGTGTACTTGATAGTGTCAATTCCTGATCTTTGCCTTCCTTGCTCAAATAACGTTACTAATTGCATGCATTTATTTATCTTAAACATGTTAAGCATTGCTGGTTTTAACAGGTAAAATACATCGACGCTTGTATCGAATTCTGATAGCTGGAATTCTGATGTTTTTGCTCCAAAGGGCCACTTTTATGCATGCCAAAAACGTTTTGATGTAATGCACTGACTAATCTCCAAAGGGGTACTTTCACCTGTGCCCACGCATGGATTTTCTTCAAACTTTGCATATTAATAACTCATTATATACGAACTATGAAAATGTATTTATCGAATTACATATTTAAGAATAAGGCTTAGGAAGCAACCCTGACATACTCCACATCTGAGGTGGTACATGTCTCTAAATTCCATGTCCTAAATCTATAGTTTTGTTTATTTCTGTGATTTGTCATCTAGTTTGAATCCAAAATACCATAGCCATTATTTAAATACCACGAAACCATTTGGATAAATTATGGTTTACGTTTTCAGATGAAGTGATTGTAAAATTTCAATATTTTTTTTTCAAAAAATTACAAAACATTCAACATTCAATTCAAAAGATGGATATGTTCTAGCCTTTGTCAAGATATCATATTATCACAAAAACATGCCATATATATACTGCTGATCTGAGCCATATATCATGAAAATCCAAAGCCGGTAACTTTGTCATTTCCTACCTCTTATAGGTATAGGTCAGTTTTAGCAAAATTAACTATACCCGACAAAAAAAGAAACGCACCACTACGATTTTCCCATTAAGATCTCCTTTTAATACGAAAATGTTAATTGTCATGAAATATTCATTTCTGATTTAATTTTACTAAAACTTTAATGTGACGTAGATGAGTATCTGTACTTTTACTATGTAGGCACAAAACACATCATTGCAAAGGGTAAAGGAGTTTTGGAAGCGTTAATTCAACGCTACTGTCCACATGAAATTCCGAGTATGGTTTACATAAGCAAATCATGAAAATGGTATGTTGTCGTTATGTGAGACAACCAATGTGTTTATTGATGCTTTTTTGTTATTCCAAAACCCATTTTCATCAGTTAGGATCATTTAAATTGATTCGAAACAATGTTGAAATCTTTAAATGTTTGTAAGGTATATCTCCAGTGTGAAATCGTTATCCAAAGGGTAGTCACAAAACATAGACGACCTAGTGTTCAATTATCGCGAATGATGAATTTAAAGATAGAATTTGCAAAGAATAAGTGTCTGGGTACGATTTGGTCTACTGAGATGAATCCAATTGCTTGAACTTATCCAGCAAGACAGCATTATAAAAACCCTTATTTCCTGTGACTTTACAATTTGACCCCCACTTGGTTCGTGACCAATTTTCTTTAACACAATTTCGACGCCTGATTGCAAAAGACGTGTGACGCAGCAGTAACTGACATACCTTTGCACTGATATAGACTAAATTGGCCTATCACTTGTGATTTTCCTGAGAGTTGAACAGTTCTAAGTGGTGCGTTTCATTTTTTGTCGGGTATATTTAGTTAAAATGAATCAATAACTCGACATAAAGAGGTTGTTTTTTTAATCTACTTCCACTTTTCTTAAAGACAGACATGTTTAGACAATTTTAAATGATTAAATGGTCAGAAATGCCGAAGGTCATGGCCCTGTGCCATGGTATTATGGGGCCAAGACAATGTGAATCACTTCCTCAAGTCCTACATGATATTGTTTAAGAAACATAATATCCTAACAAAAAAACATTTGAAAACAAGAAGATTAAATATTTCCTTTACATCCCAACTGAACTAGAGGTTCCACATTTTGGTGCCGTGACCAGGATAACGTGTAACAGGGTCTTATCAAAAGTATCATAAAACAGTATTCTACATGAATAAGTGAGGTCCAGAACAAAACTGTATGCCTAGAATATACAGCCAGCTAAAGTATAAATGTTGCTATTTGATGGAAATCAGCATCAGTTTCACAAAACAGAATGAACAGAGAAGATTTAAGCATTAAAATAGCAATACCTTTGAAGCCAAGAGTTATCTGTGACCAAAATGGTTAATTTTAACCAATAGGTTTGACAGGGGGGTATTTTGGTGAAGCAGGTTCATTAATGAGTTTTACAATTATAAAATCATAGATATAAGGTTATTCTCCTGTATGAACTGACTTGTCATAAGGTTTCTCTTCTGTATGAATTAAAATTCTTAATAATGTTACATATAATGTGTAACATTGGCTAGATGTAATTTTTAATGTTAGAAACTAGATGTGTTAAGTACAGGTGTCAACATATTGTATCATTTTGGCTATATTATTGTGTAAGCCCTTCATTAAATAAGAATCGTGGCACTTAATATCAAAAAATAGTGTGTTTTTTTTCTTTTTCCAATCCATAATAGGGGAAAACACTGAACATATCAACTTCTACCAATAAACGTACTAGCATGATGATTCAAACTAAGCAAGTATTCATGTATGTTTTACACTGAAACATAATTATTGTATTTTTTACATTTCTATGAATTAGGGCCATGTGTTTACATCAAGTTAAAAAAATGTTACCGGTCCTTGAATTTCCTGAGATTTGGTCTACATATTCTTAACATATATGGATAGTTTATATGTTGAAATGGTATCTTGACAAAGACCACAACCTGTAAAAATGTTAATTCCAAATTTGACTGAATACAAAATATACAGTCGAAAATTGGGGTACCATGCTATAAAAATGAATGCCCACCCAATATCCTAATACATACAAAGCCATTTTAAGTAACAGCGAACTTATCAATAATATAGCTATTCAATAAAACATTTTTCCGCCCGTTACATGATATGTCAATTACTTTAGAAATGATTATAACTTGGTACCCTAAGGTATTATAGTGATATCATTCATGACGTCATAAATTAGAAATGGAGTTGCATACAAACTCAAACGCACCATAAATATTAAAATTATACCCCAGACAATTAAGTAACATAATATTTTCAAAATCCAAGCGTGGGCAGACTCCCATGTTAAATTTCCATACCATGCAAGAGCCCCTTTAAATTAAAAATGAAGTAAGCATGACAATTTCTAAATATCTTTGATCCTGCCTTTTGATGTACAATTAGGCAAGGGGGATTTGAGACAATTATATACCTATATAACTTGATTCAGGACACCATCGAAAAAGCGATTGTACAATTTACACAATGTCTAAAAGTTGAAAAAATACTTGGAGATTCTTTCAACGTCTATGGTAAATAGTTTACTACAAGAACATGGTTGTTTTTTCCAGTTGTTGAACAGGAATTTAAGATAATTTACACAGCACATCACAACAAATCAGAACAATGTATGTATCCAAAATTTGTTTTCTTTCTTTACGTCTCAAGTCAACAGCTATAGGGTTGGTCTTGAGTTCGATCCCAACCCAGTCCCATGTTTTCGTGGAGATTGGTAATGAAACAATTTCTACGGCTGTTCTCCTCTGCCCCGCTGATTCAAGAAGAGTTGTTGTCAGTTACAAGCGAAATTATGTGCACTAAGTCCTGGTTAACCGCTTAGTCAAGCTTGCCCAGGAAAAAAGTGTGGTACGTGAAATGAACGCCCTGACATGACAATAGCAGTTGACTGAGTATAAAGAATCAAACCACAGCAAAAATTAAAAAAGGGTCAAAATCGGGAGTCGTAAAAATTTGGATTTGCGTTCAAAGTGAAATGACAGAGCACCCGCACACACTGCACGTGCAACCAGAGCTCTATTGCAAGCTACATGTAGCAGCATAAATAGTTTACGATAGCCACCCTGCTCCCCAGATCCAGATATAGAATGCAATTGGAAGGAACATAAGATCAAGAAATCCCCATAATGTCTTGGAGCTGGAGAGAGCTGTTGTGGACGAATGGAACAGGCTTACAGTAATTAACGCAAACGGTGGACATACACGCTATTAAACCGACAGCACTTTCAAGTTCAGACAGAAATGACATCCATTTCTTTTCCGACGGACTCGCAAGCAAGCTGTTTCTGTATTTGTTAAAGCATTTCTCATGAGATTTTTGTTTTAAGCTTCAGAAAGTGAAAAATATTTCATTTTGTGCGTCAAAATCGTTGATATGGCTAGAGACAATATGAGATCAGAAAACAACAGAGACGTAAGTTATCAAAATAATAACATTGACAAAGACTTTTTGAATGAAGCTTTAGATAGACAGAGTCAACTTATATCAGACGAATTTTCTCATAGGTTTGCAGTTTCAGCCCCCCCCCCCCCCCCCCCCCAATACCAGCCAGATATCCTTTTCAATTTAAGTTGGGTTTAAATATAAAATTTTAATTTAATGCACATAGAATTGGCAAACTGGCAGAGCTTGAGAGTTTATTTAAGTTGGGAATTAAGACAAAATCAAATTTGTTATCTCAGAGGAAATAAATGTTAAAACGACAGAAATAAGATAATATTGGAAATAGCAGCCACTCATGGTTGGGTCATTGTCTAAGAGTATGACGCAGATTTTTTTGGCAGACGATTTTGAAGATGCCAGTAAATTACGTACTGCTTTTAATAGGGCTCATTATGTTAGGAGGTTCAAGCCTTGTGAATCTTCCTCTTTAGGGTCAAGGTCGAGTGTTGCCACAGGGTCAACAGGTCGGCAGTATCCCTCTGTTTCAGCTTTTTCGGAGCCTCAAGGGCGCTCAAACAAGGGCGCTTTTGAGTGCCAGTGCACAGAGCAGAAATCCTTGGAAAAACCAACAGTTTACGTTATTCCTGTCACCTCTCAGGACACTACGCTAAGGAATGTCAATATATATCTAGTCAAGTTGTGCCCGGAACAGAGGATAATACAGCGGCGGCACAGTCTACCTCAGAAAATGATAAAACTAAGTAGAGTTTAGTATATTTTACCTATTTAAAACAATAACATTACAATAGTAAACGGCCAACTTATGAAGTGTTTAGATTTTTGGAAGACAGAACTTAAAGCTAGTTCCTTTGTTTTGAACATTATTTCTGACGGTTATCAAATTCTATTTGTGCAACAGCCTAGTTCAGTCATTTTAAAAGAATAACAGGTCTGCTTTAGAACATGAAGATTTTGTCTGTAAGAGATTCATGCATTATTGCAAGAACAATGTATAGAAAATTGTATAAGCTCCTTTTTTGTGTCAATCCATTGAAAGTTTATGTTAATAATTGTGGTCAGAAAAGGCTCATTATAGATTTGAGACATGTCAAAATAAATTATTCAGCCACAAAAAATTAAATTTGAAGGGCATGCGCATGCTGTTTCACACGAAAAAAGGAAATGTTATATTAAAGTTTGATTTAGCTTCTGAGTATTATCACATACGTGTAAGTAGAGATATATTTAAATATCTGGGTTTTAGTTGGATTTATTGATGACAAAGTTCGCTATTTTGTTTTTCTAGTTTTGCCTTTTGGAATAAGCTCAGCATGTCAATATTAAAGCGCTTGAGAGCAAGGATTTTTTGTATAGTAGTTGTTGGGTACAGACTGGGATGAAAATTGTCAATTTGTATTAGACAGTGTGCACAATGACCTCAAATTGGCAAGGTTTGTAGTCACAATTTAGATAAGAGTGTATGGGTACCCTGTTCTGTATTAGAATAGTTAGGCTATACACGAATATGCAGCCAGGTCAATCGCGTTCAAATATATGATAAAAGTAGATTTGCAAAAGAAAGAACACATTTCAGCTAGATTTATCATGGAAATAACAGTAAAATTGATGCCATTTGTCAGATCATGTCCAGGCACGCTTACAGTCTTATTGAGAGTCGCACAAGCTGGGATACTGGCATTAAGCTTTCATGCTTAGCTTGTGAAGGATTCGAATTTTGGTTAAATCATTTAAAGGACCTTCCCTGCAAATTTTTTAACATTCAGAAGAGATTTCCAGAACGAGTAATGTTCACCGATGGAAGGTATTTTCGGGTTCTACTTCATCGACAAAATTAAGTTTCTCATTTGATGACTTTGTTAAAAAGTGAGTATGATCACATGGTGGCTAATCACGTGATCATAATTGGGCTTATGGACTTCCTGAACCACTCAAATCCTTCATAACGTTTGTAATACTTAGTCAAATGTCATGCGGTGAAGTGCAAAAACCACCTCATATTTTTCTGCACAATACTGTGTCAAAGTTTCTCCTCGGTTTGCTGTAGTTTCCCAGATAACCTCGACCAACTGATGAAAAAACCCCGAAAATTCTCCGCGATTAGGTACACACATCAGTTGGTCGAAGTAATCAGGAAAACTGCACCGAACCCTGGAGAATCTTTTACATAGTTTTGTGCAGAAAAATATGAGTTTTTTTGCACTTTAACGAATGAAATTTGAAGTACAACGAAAGTTATAAACGGTTTTCCTTACCTGTGATGTCCAATTACTGGTTCGTAAAGTCGGTGAACCTAATCAGGCAGACCACGTGATTAGCCACCTTGATGATCAGAAGAAACAACAATCATATACTGCAGATCAACCCACGGCACCGTTTGTTTGATTTAATTCTTTACGTCCCATCAACAATCTTACAGTTAAACAGAGTCGGGTCTTTCTTGGTTGAACCAGTACTAAGCTAGGATAAATGTGTCTTGCTCAAGGACCACAACGCAGTGACGCTCTGACCCTCTGTATCAAGTCAAGCACTCTACCACTGCGCTCCCATATCCCACGTCAACGTAAGGAATAGCCACAGAACATTTATAGCAACAATACACCTGTAAGACAATAATAGCAAAGCAACCAGTTTTCTCTCCCTCTTCAAGATGATTGCAAAATTAGAATGGACACAAAGTAATCCAAACAAACCAAAGACAAACACAGAACTACCACAAACAATAGGAAGTACATTAAACAATAGATCAACAACACAACCACCACCTTAGAACGGAGCCGCCGGGGGATTTAAATGCATTTTACTAGCGCTAAATCTAGCTTCTATTGTTAAAACACAAGATTTGGTTTCGCTCGCATGGAGGCTTCCTAACTAATGCAATGTACCATCACAGAGAAGCAATTAAATCAAATAAGCACATTAGAAAAGGGCTCATGACTCACAGATAGTCAGAGCTATAGAAAACCTCAAATGGAGCTACAGTGGGCCCAGCTAACGACAAGCATCAGGCACCAACCAATGGATTAAATCTTTACGTCAGGGCAGTCATTAAGTTCCAGTTAAGCGAAAGCTTTACACAATGCTCTCTTTTTTCTCACTTTTTTCTTTAAGAGTTCGCTAAGGTTTTCACCCATAATCAGAACATAGTGAGAATCGTTAGCAAAGGTAGCCCAGTTAGGTTACTGCAATTGTTGGCTAGAAAAACCTTTGATTTTCGTTTAGTTCATGGCATTGTGTTGAAATTAGGTTGGCTGCCAAGATAATTTTTTCATGTTTCAGATTATTACAGTAAACAATTTGAATATGATGACTGGGGCGCTTCAGACTTCTTTAAACTTTGTTGACAAAAAATGGGTTCCTTTTTCGTGCAACCGGTTTGTCAATCAATTTAACATAGGCTTAAAAAATAAATCCAAGTATTTGTGACCAAACACCAGCGGGGTAGACGCGTTTGCCTTTCACTGGCAATCAGATTACAACTGATAAGTCCCACCAAATCATTTAGTTCCTCCGGTTAAGATGCGACTGTTTTCGTTCTATGCAAGGGGGGGGGCATTAGGTGTTCCCAAGTGGGAAAGTAGTTTGTTTTGGCCATTACTAGTCGGAAGTCGAACTGGGAGTTTCAGGAAGTTCGTTTTTAGAAGTGGTTGAATATTCAAAATGTCACTTCATGCACAGCTCACCGTGGCCAGCTTTATTATTGAGGAGCAAGGTACGAGGGCTGTTCAAATATGAATGCAAGTAGCTTCATAACTTTCTTCACATACATGCTACGACAAAATGTCATACCTTTCTGGAAAGAACTTTTTGTCGCCTTCAAAATGGCACCAAACATTAAGAAACACGCACTATATTTCTCGAGTTACAGACCCTTATATAAAGGTCATTCCTGTATACTGATGTTTTTTCTGAAGCAAATTGCAACGCATGTTTTGGTACATGTGCGGATATAGTGTCATATCTTTGTAAGTTTTAGACAAAATGGCACCAAATTTTAGATGCAAGTTTATGTAACAATCCGAATGTTGCTTGCAGGAAAAAAACTATATAATCCTGTTTCAATCTCGAGTAAACAGGCACGTATGTGACGTCATTAATTTAATGATCAACGTCATTTTGAGTTATTTACTGGTGATGGAATAATGAACATCGCTGTGTCGTTTTCTTTGCGTTTTGCTGAAAACATGCTAAATATGTCCTAAGGAAGTTTTCAAAACGCGCCGTCCTCTATTTACAGAGATATTACATTTTATATCATTTTTCAAGCATTGTTCTGCTTCTTAATGTCGTGTTTACATTAATTAAAATATGTTCAATCTGTCTAGTTTTGAAGACCAGGTGAGTAATTTTATTGTAAATAATGGCTAAAGTGGTCAAACTTAAAGTTTACGTTCAAATTTTGAATAAAGCCACAATGTTATGACAAAAAAATAAGTATAAATTCTATAACCCTTTCGCTTAAGGCATTTTTGACTTAATAAAAATGCTTTTCAGCGCTTAAAAATTACCCACTATCAATCAATTATTTTGTAGCAACAACTCAGTATGAGCGATCAACATCTTGTCTTTGAGTTAAAACTAGTTTAAATGTTGCTTCGTGCAATTTGTTATAGATAACTTTAACTGAAACCTGAAAGGTGGTGTTTTGTTTACCATTTATTTGCAAACGTAAGGAGACTTTAATGAAAACGATTCATTGTAATTTAACAAAAAAAAAACGTCGGATTTTCGCAATTTTCACATAATCATTATGTAAGAATATGGTCATACTTCTTTAAAATTTCCAAAAAATAACACCGATTTATCGAAGAATTATACGCTTGCCTCTACCACTGGTACACGTTCGAAACATTGAGTTTGTTAATATACTAACGTGACCCCCAATCAAAGGGCTATAACTCGACAAGTATACTGTAGATTTCTTTAGGCTTGGTGCCAGTTTAAAGATGACATAGTCCTTTATAGAAACGTTTACCATTTTGTCGTAGCATATATGTGAAGTTATGAAGCTACTTGCATTCATATTTGAACAGCCCTCGTACTTAAAATAGAATCAAGTTTTACAAGGGAACTATTACCGTAGAAATATTTAAAACGCTGCAAAAGTCTAGGGGGAGCAATATTGCAGTTTATAGATGGGTAAATAATTTCAAAAATGGAAGTGATAGTGTGAAAAGAAGACATAGTCGAGGTCGACCCACAGAAGCATCGACAAAGAATAATGTGACAAAAGTAAAACCATTTCTAGATATTAATAGACGCTGGACATTTGAGGTAATAGCTAACAATATTGTAATCAGCCATTGTTCGGTTTATTATAAGCATGGGGCGAGTTCCCGCACGATGGGGGCTGCATTGTGTGATAGACAAGTAAAAACGAATGGCGCGCACTACAATATAGTAGCAAAAAAGTTGTCAGAAAGGCGCAAAAAAATGATGGTGAAAACTTTCTAAACAGGATAGTTGCAATTGAAGAAACCCGGATCAGAAGCTATGAATCCTAAATTAAAGGGACAATCGTCTGAATGGCATATACCACACTCCCAAGTACAGTCCCAGAGGTTAACTCAACTAAGCACGAAATTTCAACTGCTCATTAAAACGAAAATACCAACGAATAAAGAAGTTTCTTGCTGTAAGTCTCTCAGAGATTGTGTTTATCATGCTAAAAAATGTTAACATTGTTGAGCAGGATACATTTCGTGTATCTGAGTTGAGCATGGAAAAAAGTTTTATTACCGGGGGTCAGCAAAGAAATCAAGCTAAGTTAAGATGATGATGACTTATACATACGATAATTTGGGAATAGTGTGTCGTACCCCATGCCAAGTCGTCAAACAGTTAATCAAGAGTGTTACAGACAATTTCTGATGAATTCCTCATGTCCAGCATTAAGAAGAACGACACAGTTTATGCTTCATGACCACGCCACATGTCATAGTCCACAGGGTGAAGTCATTCATTACGTCATACAATTTGGCTCCCTATTCTCCCAGTATGACACCTTAGACTTATGCTGGGCCCATCATGGCTCAACAGCAGTTTATCTTTAGCTCTGACTGTCTGTTAGTTGAGAGCCATTTACTAAGTTTAATCACAGCATGTTATTTGAGGAGATTGTTTCCCCGTGATGATACATTGGATACATTAGGAAGCCTACACGCTAATTAAATATTTTTTTGTGTTTTAACAACAGCAAAATTTAGGACAGAGACCCGTCGTGCTGTTCATTCTAAGACAGTGATTCTGTTGTTGTCATTTCATTTTAACTGTTGCCCTCATTGCTTTGTGCATGATTTTGATATATAGCACTTGGTATCGTTTCTAGTTTTGCAATTGTCTCGCTGGGGAAGAGAGCTTTCTGCTTTACTTTTATTGCTTTTTGATGCTATGTTTTTTGTTTGATTTGATTCTTAACGTCCACTCAACAATCTTTCAGTTATGCGGGACGGTACTTCCTGGGTTTAACCAGTACTAAGCTAGGATAAATGTGTCTTGCTCAAGGACCACAACGCAGTGACGCCGGTGAGGCTCGAACCCGCTACCCTTCGGTCTCGAGTCAAGCACTCTACCACTGAGCTCCCACTTTTGATGCTATGTGATTGTTAGTGTAATTTGTGGCATTTCCTGGTCATGATCACTAACGTTTTGACATTGAACTTGATGGCCAATCAAGTGAGACGTATAAGCAACGTGCATTCAAAATCTACTTTACAGATGGGAGTCTGTCATAAGAAAAAAAAGAATGTTATTAGCTACATGTAGGCATGAATAAAATTATACTTACTTTACCAAACTTTGTACCAAATTTCAGAATCCTTAGTTCTTAGTAGTTGCTGAGAAATGTTTGAAAGAAAAAAAATGTTCATATGTATTATATAGGAGTGACAGAAGGAAAAAAATGAAAAAAAGAAGGCAAAATGAGGATAAGCATCTTAATTATCAGTTACACAATATATTTTGCCTACCTGAAGGTGTACATAAAATTTGAAAACACTGGCGAAATACGTGACAGAAATTTTCATTGGAGAGAAAGAAAAATGAACAAATAAAGGGACTGATAAGCAATTTGTGGCTGTTGTTTTGAAACAGAATACAACTCATCACTATCAAGTTTTGCACCAAATTTCAGAATCCCAACTCAAGTATTTACTGAGAAATCTTTGACAGATAAAATGTCTATTGTATTATATACTATTGCCAAAAAGTTAAGCATATTTTCATACGATCCCAATTTTCGAAGTAATTAAAAATAATTTTAGTTTTGGGTTTTATTTGACATGTACACTTGTATTTTGGCTACCAACTTTGGATAATTTCGATTTATTTCATTCACTACTGTCCATGTACGGGGAGCTTACGACTCAGTACTGTCCAGGAATCGATATGCAAGTATGAATTTCTTTTGCTGTTGGGTCATGAAAGAGCCTTAAAACGCGTATGTTGGATAAAAATCTACAAAGAAGAAAGGGGACAGTATGTTTAAAATTGTCATTAGGAACGCTGGTATGAGACAGATGACATTGCAAGGGTATTTGGTATGAAACAAGATGACATTGCAAGGGTATTATACGTGTTTCGGAATGTGTGTAAGCAGACTTTGAAAGAACATAGAGAGAGTGGCATTATTAGAAAAAGGAACGGTCTTCATTGATTCTTGAGTGCAAGGAATTGCTATTGAAGCATTATGGTACGTGGTGCATTATCTGACGACCACATTATACAGTAAAAGAGGGTTACTGGGGCTTTAAACTCTCAAAAGCACCAGGACCGAATCCTGGTATTAGGCCACCCTTGGACTAGTTAGATGGCCAGAACATGGTGCTCCTAGATTGTTGGTGCTCCGAGATTGTTTGGTTCTTAACGACGCATCAATTCTTGTGGGTCATTAGCGTCAGACGGTATTAAACTAAACATGATGAAGATGGAAAAAGTAAAAAATTATAAGATAAAATAAAAGGAATGATGATGATGATGAGATTGTATAATGATAATTAGTTGCAATACGATTGTTGACAGGAGAGACCACGTACAATATCTGACAGTTTCAAAGAGCTATTCAGATAACTGTACATGTTCTTTAACTGAACAGAATACAACATTGAAAGATCTGTATTATGGTCTGATACAAATGCAAAACAAAACATGATTTTAAAAATAGCAAACAGATTTTGTTAAAAAGATTTATTTGTCTTTAAATGTCATAATACTATCAATATGTATATCTTGAAATAATCCTTTCATGTTATCAACATAGAAGCAATTATTTCTTACTTGTGCAAAATCGCCACACTCCAAAAGGAAGTTCTCACTTTACTCGCATCATCGAGGAATACAAAAATCAACAGAACATTGCTAGTTTTCCACGGCCGAGCTTGTTGCGGGACTTGAACCCTATCGAACACGTGTGGGGCAAGCTCAGCTGACGTGTTTTAAACCGGGAACAAGCCGTAGCAAAACCTTAGTGGATTTTGCTAGACTCTACTGCAGGAGTGGGACAGGATTTCATGTCTTGAACGCATGTACCCAGTGAATTTAATGATGAAAATGTGCCAAGTTGTTATTCGACAGTGTGAAGGCTTTTCACAACATAAACCGAAAGTAGTGGTTTATTGTGAGCCATTTCGTGACTTTTTGCACCAGATCCTGAAAGTGTATGATCAAAAGAGAAAGTTTTGAAGACTATCGTGGCCTTTTTGTAAAAGTTTTGCTGACACTTGCTTGGCCTCCATGTTGTTTTTATTGAATTTTGTAAAATTTATGGGTAATATTTGCCAGGTGTTTGCAGCCCATAAACAAGTCAGAGATTCCACGGCTTTTCTTTATCAAATTGCTGGTATTCTGCTTCTTTTGTCTGCCACAATAAAATTTTGGTATCTCTCAAAAGATTCCGTTCTTACCGTTCCTAAAACCTAAGTGGTGTTATCAAATGGAATATGCTTAACTTTATAGCAATAGTATATATGAGTGACAGAAGGAAAAATATGAAAAAAGCAAAAATTAGGTTACACAAAATTTTAAAACACTGGCTCCAATTGGAGCTGAGAAATCTGTCACAAAAATTTCCATTGGAGGAAGAAAAATGAACAAATGAGGAAATGAGGGAACTGATAAGCAACATGTGACTGTTTATTGTTACACAACAGGGCGCCAGATAAGAGGGGGTAAAAGGTATTTCAGCATTGATTTGACGAATTCAGGATTGAAAATTTAATTGAAGGGAAAATACCCTTTGCAATTTGAGGTTTCAGTGCTGATATTCAATTTATGTGAAGAAATATTTTATTCTTAAGAAGAAAAACAGATTAATATACACCAATTGTATAAATCTTGAAAGTTTTCCTAACGCAACATGTATTTGACACAAGCAACTTTTCTTTAAAATATGTTGAGCAAATATTGGGTGTTTTTACAAGGCTTTGCATTTTCTGAAATTAAATTTTAAATATGGAGTAAAATACTCATTAAACTAAAAAGTAGGGGGTGAAATACCGATTTGTCCAAATCCTTATCTAGACCACTGTACACAATACAAATCATCACTATCTAGTTTGGTACCAAAGGGGCCTAATTTTTGTTTGTTTGATTTGATTCTTTACGTCCCATTAACAATCTTTCAGTTAAACAGAGATTACACAATACAAATTATCACTATCTAGTTTGGTATCAAAGGGGCCTAATTTTTGTTTGTTTGATTTGATTCTTTACGTCCCATTAACAATCTTTCAGTTAAACAGAGATAGCTTAGGTCTTCCTGGATTGGACCTAAGCTAAGATAAATGTGTCTTGTTCAAGGACCACAACACAGTGACGCCAGAACCCGCGACCCGATACAAGCAATCAACCACTGCACCCCCTTAAGGGCCTAGTTTGGCCAATCTAAAAATTGCTTTTCACCAATTTCTTCTGATTGGTTTATTAGAAGAATAACTAGAGTGTAAAATTTCGGCATTTATTTAAATTTTACCGTTGCTATGGTAACAAACATGGCCGACGAAATAGGCTTAAAATTGCCATTTTGGACCAAATTTAAGACTTTTGGAGAGTGATTTTTTAAGAATTAGATGATCAGCACAGCTAAATACAAAAAAAATCCTTTTAATAGGTTGTGTGCCGTGATAATTCTCATATTCTGTTAAAATATCTGTTAAAATATCTTTTTGGTATTTGTTTGTGCTCTTTGTTAATTGATCTGTCAAATTTCTCCAAATGGTAAATTTCTTACTTTCAGCCTATTTTGGCTGCTATAGGTCGAATTAAATGGAGAATTTTACACTTTGGTTCTAATAAACTAATAAGAACAAATTGGTGGAAAGCAATTTTCATATTTTAGCCTCATATGGGGGGGGGTTGCGTGGCGGGGGGGGGGGGGGGGGGGGGGGCAAAAAGCCTCTTAATGCACGTAGCTCATTCAGAATACTAACTCAAGTAGTTGCTGAGAAATCTTCGACAGAAAAAATGTTCAGAGTGACAGAAGGAAAAATTGAAAAAAGAAAGCAAAATGAGAGTTAGCATCTTAATTTCCAGTTACTCAGTACACTTTGCCTACCTAAAGGTGTACACAAAATTTTAAAACACTGGCAATAGGAGCTGAGAAATCTGTGACAGAAATTTCTAATGGAGAGAAAGAAAAATGGACAAATAAAGGGACTGATAAGCAATATGTTTTTGTGACACAATACAACTTATCACTATCACGCTTTCGTCGCAGTGCCATTTTATGCGGCTGCTAACTCGATCAATACGGTTTACAGACGACATTTTATCATTATAAATAATTCTGAGATCTTGATCCCCTGCTCTACTCCCATACCTTCTCCTATAGGCCTTTATTCATTACATTTTTTACCATATTCTCATATAAGTCATCTTAAACGTAGCGCATATTCAGTAAACACTACTCACTGTTTGATTTGCGCGCGTTTCACATGAATCACGCTTATATGCATGAGCATGCACAAACTCACTTAAGGCGCCCTTTCCATCATACTTCGGTTTGTTGTAAAGGGGTGAGGAACTCACGTTCCTCGCCAAAGCAGTTTACATTACTGTAGGATATTCCTATTATTTAGGATAACATTATATATCTTCAGATATGCGTTTAGTTATATCATGTTGACCATGTTGTAAATAATTGCATTCTATGTCACATTTTTTCCCCTTAGTAGCCTCCGCATTACGAGTGAAGATGGTCTTATTTGTTATAAGGGGGTGAGGAAACTTGTGTTCCTCGCCACAGCAGTTTACATTACTGTAGGATATTCCTTCTATTTAGGATAACAATATATCTTCAGGTGTGTGCGGAGAGGTTAAAAATGTGAATGAACCTCCTCCATGTCGTTGTCTGGTTGAATTCATTGACCCTCGACCCCCTTCAGAATGGGTGTACCGGCCCACTATGGTTCCCGGCGAGTAAGAAACAGCCCATGGCACTTTGTACCAAATTTCAGAATCCTAACTCAAGTAGTTGCTGTAAAATCTTTGACAGAAAAAAAAGTTTACAGACAAACACACACAATTAAAGAAAAGGCAAAAACTATATACCCCTATATACTTCCTACCGAGGGTATAATAAACATATGGAAGGTACGCTTATTAAAACTAATTTTTCTACTAATAAGGTAAAAATTACATTTTAATGAGTGCTTAACCTATCATATATTTATCTCATTGCTTGTAGCATCACTACCACCGGTGGGAGGATTCCCTCACCAAGGTTGATTCCAATTAATATAAATTTCCATATACAGATAAACTAAGAGTCTTACAGCAAATTTGACATTGTAAAAGCTCAAGATCTCTAGATGACTGATAAGATAATGATTAGATGTAATCATCTGGTACTTCAGTCACAGGGCTTGGAAGTAAAATAATTAAGAAAACAGGTCATGAATCATTTCCTCATGAAGAGGTCAGATTCGTAGGCCCCCCTTCAACTTTTTGAGCTCTACATTGGTCCAAAATGGAGGACATCATGTTAATGAATGAGATCTGTATGCAAAAATCTTCTACCAACTGCCTTTAAGAATGGACTTAAACGTAGTGTGAACTTACTTCTTAGAAAATACTTGCATGAACCACCAAACGTAAACGTACATTGCAACTGATGCAGCATATTTCCATATCCTGGTATACACTGAGCCAATTCGTTATGATGTAAAGAACACTCGTCTGAAGATAGAAATTATTTTGGGTAAGTAAATATAGCGTTCAAGGTATATATAATGGTTCTCTAAATGCAATTAATTTCATTAGCTATGGATATTGCACGAAAATTCGAGACTTTATTGAGACCAAAATACCAATTTGATTTTTATTTGAAAAACGAACAGCTCCAAAAAATTTTTTTATTACACATAAGAAACACACTTTGGAGATTTTACCAACGGAGTTTGGTAAATCAATTTGCTGTGTTACCATCCCTTTTGATTCACAGGAAATCCATTGCATTGGTAATAACCCCTTTCAGTATCTCTAATGACTTCCCCATGCCAGAAGTATCACCATATGGGCATTCCATCCGTAAGACGGAAGAAAACATATAAGGCATGTTATCAGTCACTGGATACCAGTGAACATATTTTAAAGTGAAGCGAGTCATTTTTTTTTTATTTCAAAAAGGCCATACAACTATCACCACAGATACGAAAATACATATACAGAACCGTTTGCTTTGATATGGAGATGTTACGACGCTCTTTCCGTTTGGTCTATTGAGGCTTAAATATCGTGTAAAAACGTTTATAAAAAGTTTTCCGCTTAGTTTTTATGTCGTAAAATAGGGGAAAAGGGATAATGTAGTGTTCCGCTAGTGTTTTTAACTTCTTATCTAACTCGATGCGGTCTGCAAATTGTGTACTGTCTGAATACGTTTTGTCATGGTGGTAATCTCGCAACAAAAAAACGATTCAGATAAATACATCAGCTTTAGAAGTTTGAATAACATATAGTATGAGCCCTGGCCAAACTGCTCCTTAGATAGCTGTCTGATCAAGGCCCATATTGTATGCAATATAGGCTACTGAGCTGACTTATGACTGGTGAGCCCTCATCAGACAAAGGGGCAATCTGATGTTGGTCCGTATCCGCAATAAAGACCATCAGACTTATTAAGGGATCTGATGTTGGTCCGTATCCGCAATAAAGACCATCAGACTTATTAAGGGAGCGGGGCATGCCTAGACACAGCCCAATCCGACTGCCTGGTTAGTGTTATTTAATTTTTCTTATAATATATGGTTAAGGGCTGTGGATCTATACCGTTTTCCCAGATAAATAAGCTTTAATGGAATAAAGCGATGGGTCATATCCAGACTTCCTGGTCAGTGTATTGAATGTTTCTTATAATGAATATATATGGTATAGGGGTAAGAATTGGAACAGTTCTTGAGATATTAAGCCATTTATGAGGCGAACTGATTGGGTGTTGCATGCCTGGGTAAGCACCAATGGGCATCCTAGTCAGTGGTATTTAATGTCTCTTATCGTAAGAAACATGAATATATATGGTTTAAGGGTGGGGATCTCAATGTTATCTGACACGTAAGGACTTTAAGAATTGGTTGCGACTTGCCATGCCTCCAGGTCAGCCCTTGAAACCAGGATTTCAAACTTTCTTGCAAGACTTTGTATCAAGAATTATCATATCTGGGCAAACTTGAACAAGCGGTTAAACAGTACCTTGTGCACGTACTTTCGCTTGTAACTCGTAAATTGTATAATGAAGCTAACATGTGACATTAATATTTACATTATTACCAAGATGAATACAAAACTTAATGTTTCAAGGTACAACCTTTATTTTTCCCATTTTAATTCTTATGGGCATTTGACATTTCATCGTCACGTCAGTTCTGCATGATTAAACGTTTTATAACGAAGACGCCTTGGGTATGCCATCCTTTGTGTTGAATATATACAAAATCAGATAATGGATATACTCAAAGTTGTTTATTTATTTTGGTTTCAGGAGCTACGCTATGATTGGAAGACTGTTGACAACCTTCATATCATCTTTGAATAATCAAGCTTATGACAAGGAAATGCAAATGGTGGTAAATAGTTTGATAGATACGTATCACGGTGGATTGTATATCTCTGATCAGAAACGGATTGTGAATACGTTTTTCAAAGATAGAAACATACGAAATCTAATATGCACAGTTGCATTTGGAATGGGTAATGATATACCAGATGTACACCGCGTATACAATTGGGAATGTAGTAATTCAAATATGGGAAATCTGCTGAGGCTGTTTGTCTATCGCTCCCGCTTACTATACATGTCAATTCATCCATGAAAGAATGGATTAAATCATTTAGACGGGGCGAAGAAGTACATACGGCAAACCGTATTGCACGAACTTAAAGTTCAAGAGATGGTTTCCAATCTTTTTAAGTAATAGTGCATAGGAATGTTTATTTTCATTGCTTATGTCCTAGTCAGCAACTTTTCTTTCATGTCACAAACCTTGTCAAACGAGGATAATGTATCTTTCTCAAGGTCAACATGCGGTGCAATAAACGGGTAAATCTAGTATATTAATGCTATACTAGCCCTCAGGGGACGTCTTTACCTGCGAATTGTGACGCTTTATATTTCCCATTTTAATTCTTATGGGCCTTTGAGATTTCATCGTCACCTCAGCTCTGCATGATTAAACGTTTTATAACGAAGACGCATTGGGTATGCCATCCTTCGTATTGAATATATACACATTTCTGATAATGGATGTACTCTAAAGTTGCTTATTTAATTTAGTTTCAGGAGCTACGCTATGATTGGAAGACTGTTGACAACCTTCATATCATCTTTGAATAATCAAGCTTATGACAAGGAAATACAAACGGTGGAAAATAGGTTAATAGATACGTATCACGGTGGATTGTATATCTCTGATCAGAAACGGATTGGGAATACGTTTATCAAGGAAGACAACAGCATACAAATTCTTATATGCACAGTTACATTTGGAATGGGTATTGATATACCAGATGTACGCCGCGTATACCATTGTGGATGTAGTAATTCATTCATATAATACTGGCAAGAAATAGCCAGAGCAGGGAGCGATGGGAAATCTGCTGAGGCTGTTTGTCTATCGCTCCCGCTTACTATACATGTCAATTCATCCATGAAAGAATGGGTTAAATCATTTAGGCGGGGCGAAGAAAAGTACATACGGCAAACCGTATTGCACGAACTTAAAGTTCAAGATATAGTTTCCAATCCTTCTTAAGTAGAAAGTCCTTGTCCCAACAAATGTGATATTTGTGTTTGTAGGAGGTGTGTCTGTTGCTCCTATTGCAGGAATTCGTGTCCTTGTAATAATGCACAGGAATGTTTATTTTTCATTGCTTATGTCCTAGTCAGCAACTTTTCTTTCATGTCACAAACCTTGTCAAACGAGGATAATGTATCTTTCTCAAGGTCAACATGCGGTGGTATATACGATAAATCTGGTATATTAATGCTTTACTAGCCCACAGGGGGCGTCTTCACATACGAATTAGGACTCTTTATTTTTCCCATTTTAATTCTTAGGTATTTGGCATTTCATCGTCACTTCCGTTCTGCTTGATTAAACGTTTTATAACGAAGACGCCATAGGTATGCCATCGTTCGTGTTGAATATATACAAATTCTGCTAATAAATATACTCAAAGTTGCTTTTTTAATTTAGTTTCAGGAGCTACGCTATGATTGGAAGACTGTTGACAACCTTCATATCATCTTTGAATAATCAAGCTTATGACAATCAATACAAACGGTGGAAAATAGGTTAATAGATACGTATCACGGTGGGTTGTTTATCTCTGATAAGAAACAGATTGTGAATACGTTTATCAAGGAAGATAGCAGCATACAAATTCTAATATGCACAGTTGCATTTGGAATGGGTATTGATATATACCAGATGTACGCCGCGTATACCATCGGGGATGTAGTAATTCATTCATGAAATACAGGCAAGAAATAGCCAGATTATTGGCCAATGGGGACTCTGCTAAGGCTGTTTGTTTATCGTCCCGCTTACTATACATGTCAATTTATCCATGAAATAATTCAATCAATCATTTAGGCGGGGCAAAGGAAAGTACATACGGCAAACCATATTGCATGAACTTAAAGTTCAGGACATAGTTTCCAATCCTACTTAAGAAGAAAGTCCTTGTCCTAACAAATGTGATATTTGTGTTTGTAGGAGATGTGTTTGTTGCTACTGTTGCAGGAATTCGTGACCTTGTATTAGTGCATAGGAATGTTTATTTTCATTGCTTATGTCCTAGTCCGAAATTGACATGTATCTTTATCAAGGTCAAATCACCTGCGAATTATGACTATTTTTGCCCATTTTAATTTCCTATGTTAATTCAGTTCTGCATGATTAAACGTTTTATATCAAAGACGCCTTGGGTATGCCATCCTTCGTATTGAATATATTCAAATTTCTGATAATGGATGCATTCTTAAGTTGCTTATTTAATTTAGTTTCAGGAGCTACGCTATGATTGGATGACTGTTGACAACCTTCATATCGTTTTTGAATAATCAAGCTCATGACAAGGAAATGCAAACGGTGGAATATAAGTTAATAGATACGTATCACGGTGGATTATATATCTCTGATCAGAAACGGATTAGGAATACGTTAATCAAGGAAGACAACAGCATACAAATTTGGAATGGGTATTGATATACCAGATGTACGCCGCGTATACCATTGGGGATGTAGTAATTCATTCATGGAATACTGGCAAGAAAAAGGCAGAGCAGGGAGAGATGGGAAATCTGCAGAGGCTGTTTGTCTATCGCTCCTGCTTACTATACATGTCAATTCATCCATGTAATAATTCAATCAATCATTTAGGTGGGGCGAAGGAAAGTACATAAGGCAACCGTATTGCACAAACTTAGAGTTCAAGAGATGGTTTCCAATCCTTCTTAAGTAGAAAGTCCTTGTCCAAACAAATTTGATATTTGTGTTTGTAGGAGGTGTGTCTGTTGCTCCTATTGCAGGAATTCGTGTCCTTGTAATAATGCACAGGAATGTTTATTTTTCATTGCTTATGTCCTAGTCAGCAACTTTTCTTTCACGTCACAAATCTTGTTAAATGAGCATTATGTACCTTTCTCAAGGTCAACATGTGATGGTTTATGTGGGTATATCTGGTATATTAATGTTATAATAGCCCACAGGGGACGTCTTCACCTTTCAATTACGACTCTTTACTTTTCCCATTTTAATTCTAATGTGCATTGGACATTTCATTGTCACTTCAGTTCTGTACGATTAAATGTTTTATACGAAGACGCCTTTGGTATGCCATCCTTCATGTTGAATATCAGATAATTAATGTACTCAGGGTTGCTTATTTAATTTGGTTTCAGGAGCTATGCTATGATTGGAAGACTGTTGACAGCCTTAATGTCAGCTTTGAATAATCAAGCTTATGACAAGGAAATACAAACGGTGAAAAATAGATTAATAGATACGTATCACGATGGATTGTATATCTCTGATAAGAAACAGATTGTGAATATGTTTATCAAGGAAGACAACAGCATACAAATTCTAATATGCACAGTTGCATTTGGAATTGGTACTGATATACCAGATGTACGCCGCGTATACCATTGAGGATGTAGTAATTCATTCATATAATACTGGCAAGAAATAGCCAGAGCAGGGAGCGATGGGAAACCTGCTGAGGCTGTTTGTCTATCGCTCCCGCTTACTATACATGTCAATTCATCCATGAAAGAATGGGTTAAATCATTTAGGCAGGGCAAAGGAAAGTACATACAGCAACTGTTATGCCCGTACTTAAAGTTCAAGAGATGGTTTCCAATCCTTCTTAAGTAGAAAGTCCTTGTCAAACAAATGTGATATTTGTGTTTGTAGGAGGTGTGTCTGTTGCTCCTAGTGCAGGAATTCGTGTCCTTGTAATAATGCACAGGAATGTTTTTTTTTCATTGCTTATGTCCTAGTCAGCAATATTTCTTTCATGTCACAAACTTTTTTAAATGAGGATAATATATCTTTCTCAAGGTCAACATGCGTTGGTTTATGCGGGTAAATCTGGTATAGTATAGCCCACAGGGGACGTCTTCACCTGCGAATTATGACTTTATTTTTCCAATTTTAATTCTAATGGGCATTTGTCATTTCATTGTCACTTCAGTTCTGCATGATTAAACGTTTCATACGAAGACGCCTTGGGTATGCCATCCTTCATGTTGAATTTCATATAATGGATGTACTTAAAGTTGCATATTTAATTTGGTTTCAGAAGCTACACTATGATTGGAAGGCTGTTCACAGCCTTCATATCATCTTATGACAAGGAAATACAGACGGTGGAAAATAGGTGAATACATACGTATCACGATGGGTTTTTTGTTTTGTTTTTGTTGCTTTACTTCCCAAGTTAACAGCTATGGTCATGACGGGACGGTCAGTTGACCTAACCACACTTTTTCCTGGGCAAGCTTGAACAAGCAGTTAACCAGTACTTTGTGCACATACTTTCGCTTGCAACCGACAACAACACTTCTTGAATGATTCAGCGGGAGAAGAATGACCATAGAAATTATTTCATGATTAATCTCCACAAAAGTATGGGACCAGGCTGGGATCGAACTTGCGACCCCTGGATCTGCAGTCAGACTCGCATATGTTGCCAGACACGATGGCGACTGCGCTACGCGGCCCGGTTCACGATGGATTGTATATCTCTGATAAGAAACAGATTGTGAATACGTTTATCAAGGAAGATAGCAGCATACCTATTCTAATATGCACAGTTGCATTTGGAATGGGTATTGATATACCAGATGAACGCGGCGTAAACCATTGGGGATGTAGTAATTCATTCATGGAATACTGGCAAGAAATAGCCAGAGCAGGGAGCTTTGGGAAATCTGCAGAGGCTTTTTGTCTATCCCCCCCGCTTACCATACAAGTCAATTCATCCATGAAAGAATTGATTTCAATCTTTTAGGCAAGGCAAAGGAAAGTACATATGGCAAACCGTATTGCACATCTTAAAGTTCAAGACATGGTTTCCAATCAATCTTAAGTAGAAAGTCCTTGTCCCAACCAATGTGATCCCAACCAATGTGATATTTGTGTTTGTAGGAGGTGTGTCTGTTGCTCCTATTTCAGGAATTCGTGTCCTTGTAATAATGCACAGGAATGTATATTTTTATTGCTTTTATGTCTTCACCTGCGAATTATTGTTTGTTTGTTTAGTTCTTAACGACGCATCAACCCTTATGGGTCATTAGCGTCAGAAGGTATTAAACTAAATATGATGAAGATGAAAAAGTAAAAATTTATAAGATAAAATAAAAGGAAAGATGATGATGAGTTTGTATAATGATAATTTATTACAATACGATTGTTGACAGGAGAGACCACGTACAATATCTGACAGTTTCAAAGAGCTATTCAGATAACTGTACATGTTCTTTAACTGAACAGAATTCAACATTAAAAATCTGTATTATGGTCTGATACAAATATAAAACAAAACATGATTTTAAAAATAGCCATTAGATTTTGTTAAAAAGATTTATTTGTCTTAAAAATGTCATAATACTATCAATATGTATATCTTGAAATAATTCTTTCATGTTATCAACATGGAAGCAATTATTTCTTACTTGTGCAAAATCGCCACACTCCAAAAGGAAGTGACGTACAGTGAATGGTGCGTCGCAACCAACACATTGTGGCAGCTCTTCACCTTGTAGTAAGTATGAATGAGTGACTCTTGTATGACCTAAGCGGAGTCGAGCTAAAACTACTTCTTCTCTTCTAATGTTTCGAACAACTGATTGATATTCACCAATAGTTGGTTTGATGTCACGAAGTTTATTACCAATGCTGTTATTCCATGACGTTTGCCATTCTTCCAAGATATATTTATTGATAGATGGCTTAAAATTGGAAAATGGAATTTTAAAAGAAGTTGGTTCTAATGAAAGCGATGTTTTTGCTTGCTTATCTACCATCTCATTCCCTTGGATACCTATATGACTAGGAATCCAACAGAGAGCAATTTCTTTATAAGCTAAAAGCTCATGACATTTTTCTAAAAGTTTCTGAATCTGTGGATTCTTTGAACTGGTATGGTTCATTGCTTTCAATACAGAAAGCGAGTCAGAAAATATAATAAATTTATTGTTAGCATCACAAGTGCTTATGAAATCTAAAGCTAAATCAATTGCTTTGGCTTCAGCAGTGAAAATTGATGAGTCGTTAGGTATACGTTGCATATTACTATGGTTGTCTGATATAACAGCACAACCAACCTTTGAGTCTTCCTTTAACCCATCAGTATAAATTTGTTGGTAATTCTTATAACGACTTTGCATTTTTCTGAAATCATCTTTTAATATGTGTGGATTTGATTCAGATTTTTTCCCGGAATGTAAATCAAAAAGTATTTCAGGTGGTTTCATACACCAAGCTGGAATATTTGGTGTAAAATGTTTTTCAATATTTTGTGGTTTGATATTGGCAGATTCTAAGAGTGGTGAAATTCTGATGCCAAATGATTTAATAGCTTTAGGTTTTTGTTCATATAAATTAACATAATTTGGTGGGAATGTAACTTCATGAGCAGGATTTGATGGGTTAGCAGCAAGTCTTATAGCATATTGCAAAGAGAGTTTCTCTCTTCGTGAGTATAGTGATGGTTCATCTGCTTCCACATAGAGACTAGCAACAGGAGAAGTTCTAAAAGCCCCTAAAGCTAATCTAAGTCCTTGGTTATGTATAGGATCAAGCATTTGAAGATATGATTTTCGTGCAGAGCCATATATAATACAGCCATAGTCTAATTTTGACCGGACTAGAGACCGATACAGCTTGAGAAGTGTAGTTCGGTCTGCACCCCAAGAAGTATGGGAAAGCACTTTTAAAAGATTCAATGCTTTTAAACATTTAGCTTTGAGATATTTAATATGGGGTATAAAACTGAGTTTTCTATCAAATAAAATGCCAAGGAATTTAGATTCCTCAACAACTGGAATAGGTGATCCATATAAATGTAAAACCGGATCATCATGTTGCTTGCGCAACTGACAGAAATGTACACACTGTGTTTTTGATTTGGAAAACTTAAACCCATTGCTTGTTGCCCAATTTTCAATCTTATTTAAATTTTGTTGCAGTTGGCGTTCAATCGTCGCCATGCTTTTTGAGCAATAACAGATACAGAAGTCATCAACGTATAATGAGCAATCAGTAAGATTACCTAAACATTTCACAACATCATTAATTTTAATGCTAAAAAGTGTTGTTGATAGAACGCCTCCTTGAGGTACACCTTGCTCCTGGTCATAATAGTCAGACAGAGAGGTGCCAACTCGGACTTGCATGACGCGGTCTGCAAGGAAGTTTTCAATGAATGTAGGAAGTCTACCTCTTAATCCGAGTTTGTGGATATCTTTTAAAATGCCATATCTCCACGTGGTATCATAAGCTTTTTCCAAATCAAAAAACACAGCAACTACATGTTCCTTTTTAATAAAGGCATCACGTATGAAGGTTTCCAATCTAACTAAATTATCAGTTGTACTGCGGTCAGATCTGAAACCAGACTGGAACCGCGATATATGATTATTGGATTCTAAAAACCAAGTAAGTCTTTTATTTATCATTCTTTCAAGTGTTTTACATAGACAACTTGTTAAAGCTATAGGTCTATAATTATTAGGTTCCGCAGGATCTTTCCCAGGTTTGGGAATTGGGATTATGGTTGCTAAGGTCCAATCTTCTGGAAATTTACCAGTAGTCCAAATGTAATTAAATATATTCAAAAGAGTTTCAAGAGAAGTATCTGGGAGATGTTTAAGCATTTGATAGTGGATCTCATCAGGACCCGTGGCTGAGTCATGTGATAGTTGAATAGCTTCAACTAATTCATCTAAATTAAAATCTTTGTTGTAAATTTCATTATTGTGTGATTTAAAATTCAATTTAACTTTCTCTTGTTCGGTTTTGATCTTTCTGAAGGATTCAGAGTATTTGAATGATGATGAATTGTGACAAAAAGTTTCTCCTAAAGTGTCAGCAATGTCTGTTTTTGAAGTTGCTTTGCTGTCAGTACCCACCATGTTAAGATGTGTGTAACTGGGGGATTTGTTTTTTCCAGAGATTTTTCTTATCATATCCCAAACCTTTTTAATAGGTGTTTTATGATTGATTTTCGAAACATAAGATCTCCATGATTTACGCTTCGAAAGTTTAATTGTTCTACGGGCTTTAGCTCTAAATACTTTGATGTCATTGAAATTGTTGGTATTTGGAGATCTTTTGAATTTAGATAGAGCTTGCTTGCGTTGTTTAATTGCTTCTTTACAGTCGTCATTGTACCATGGATTACTTTTAGTTGGATTTGTCGAAGTTTGAGGAATACATTCTTTAGATATTTCGATAAGAGAAGAGGTAAAATCAGCTATAGGATCAGAAGATTCTTTGAAGTTTTCTGGCACCAATTTACCAGTGCACAGAGTATTAAATAGATCCCAGTTGGCTCTATTTAATTTCCACTTTGGATTGTGATCCTCAGTGGAATAAGTGTTCTGTTCAATGATGATAGGGAAGTGATCACTACTGTGTTGGTCTTCACATACAGACCAATTATAATCAAGAAACAGTGATGGATGACAGAAGGAAAGATCAATAGATGTAAAAGACTTTGTACTTGGTGAATGATAAGTGTAAGACTTATCATTCATAATACAAATGTCATTCTTTGTAATGAAATTTTCGATAAGTTCACCTCTGGAATCATTGTTTTGACCACCCCAGAGGATATTGTGACCATTGAAGTCACCTAATAAAATATAAGGAGAAGGAAGTTGTTGCAGTAAATTGTCCAAGTGTTGGGAGTTAAGAGAAAACGATGGAGGAATATATACAGAACATATGGTTATTTCTCTGTCTAGAGTGATAGAAACAGCAGTTGCTTGTAGTTCTGTTTGTAAATCAATCTTTCTTTGTGGGAAAGATGATTTTACAAATATTGAGGCACCACCAGAGGGCCTCAGACAATCAGTATGAACATAGTTATATACATTAAAACCTCGTAATGAGATGTTATCATCTGGTTTAAGAAATGTCTCTTGAAAACAAAATACGGATGGATTATATTCGGAAATCAATAGAGATACTTCATTATAATTAGGTTTCAAACCTCGACAATTCCATTGAATAATTTTATGTTTAAAATCCATACTTGAAAATAATATTAAAAGAAGTACTAAAATAATGGTTAGATTGAAACCCTCCATTATTTCGTTACTGGTAATCTTGGCAGTGTGCCTTTAGGGAGATGGTCACTGGAAGAAGAGTCTGTGAATACCACAGACTCCTCTTCCATACACACCTCCGCATCATCTTTTTCAGCAAACACAGAATAAGGATTCTTTTCAGCTTGTTTTGCTTTTTCTGTTTGTTCTTTTTCTTTCTGTGCTTGTTCTTTTTGCCATTGCTGTTTTCTTTCTTCTTTTTGTTGTTTTTTAAGTTTGTCTTTCTCTTCTTTCTTCTTCTTCTCCTCATCTTTCTTTATCATTTCTAAGGTCGCCCCCTTAAGGGCTGGCCCAGAATGAGAGGAGTTACTTTTCCCTGGTTTAGGAGATGTGTTCCGTTTTTCCTTTGTACCTTGTGTTTTCTCTGTTGTCTGTTTTAAGTATTCGTCAAAGCTGTCGTCTGTCTGTGTGGTTTTGTTTTCAGTTTGTGTTGATTTGTTGCAAGTGCCTGGTTTAACAGCACTTGCATAAGTTTGACCTGTGTAAAATTGCTCGTATTGTTTACGAGCATCAGGAAATGATAAGTTGTTTTCACATTTGATTTTGAGAATTTTCTTCTCTTTCTCCCATTGTGGGCATTGCTTCGAGTTTGCAGGGTGATCACCTGAGCAGTTGACACATTTGGATGGTTTGTTACACACGCCAGATGGTCCACAATGTTCAGGCTCACCGCAGTTGCAGCATACAGGGTGTCTACCACATTTATTTTCGTGGTGACCAAACACTTGACAACTGTAACATCTAAGTGGGTTTGGTATATAGACATCTACTTTCACTTGCATAAAGCCTATTTTAACAACTGTAGGTAAAGTAGGTGAGTTAAATGTAAGAACATATGTGTTGGTTAATTTAGTTTCACCATCACGACGTACAGTGATTCTACGTACATCCGTAACTCCCTGTTCAACCATGCCTTCCTTGATATCATCGCTTGTCACTCTGTTCAAGGCTGGACAGCGAATAATACCCTTGGATGTGTTCAAGGATGAATGGGGTGTTACGGAGCACTTAAGACCACAAAATGTCTTCATCTGAAGTAGATTTTTTTCGTGTGTTTCTTTAGCACATTGAATTAAAAGATCACCAGACCTTAGGTTCTTTATGCTCTTTGGTTCTCCTGCAATGCTCATTATGGTTTTATGTACAACAAACGGAGAAAGAGAAGAAATAGTCTCTCCTTCTTTTTCTGAATGGATTATTAAAAATCTGGGTACATAAGGTTTTTTGGTTGAGGTTGACGAACTTGACGAACATGATTTAGTTGGTTGAGAAGCTGGGTACGAGTTTTCAGAGTCAGTATCTGAATTTGCTATGTGACGTTTTTTTGCTTTTTGTTTAGCCATGTAGTTTAGTTGTTTGATTCATCCTCCATGCTCCCCACCCACCGTGGAGCCCAACAAGGGAGTACTTTAATGGAGTGGATTTCCGATCTCCAGTGCTAGAGATACATAGAAGGTATACTTGCACAAATAGAATCTGCACAATTGACCCGTTAAGCCACTGCCTTCCAGGATTATTTTATAAAAGAAAGAAAGTTTAAGATAATGGACACATGGTTGGCATCAGAACGATACTATAGAACGAAGATATAAGAAATATTTTTTTTTTTACATTTTCAGAATCCTGGGGCTCAGCATGACAAAGCCGATTAGAAACACCGGGCCGTGTTTCCACCTCAGTCTACCCCGTCAAAGAGGCCAAAGAGACGTGTTGAGTCATACAGAATTTATAAACGTCCATATTCTGCATGCTCTCAGTCTTCCAGGCCATCCCCTTCGAGTTACGAGAAAGCCACCCACGGCAGACTGGTGGGTCCTACTCTTAGCACTCCCAGAGGAGACAAGTATTACAATCAATATCGTCCCCTGTGTGAAGTGTGCCCCAGAGACCGCGACAAGGTGGTAGGGACTCTCCAGGGCCTGCGAATTATGACTATTTTTCCCCCATTTTAATTCTTATGGGCATTTGATATTTCATAGTCACTTCAGTTCTGCATGATTAAACGTTTTATACCAAAGACACCTTGGGTATGCCATCCTTCGTGTTAAATATGTACAAATTCTGTGATTGATGTACTCTATCTTATTTAATTTGGTTTCAGGAGCTACGCTATGATGTGAAGACTGTTGAAAGCCTTCCTATCATCTTCGCGTAATCAAGCTTATGATAAGGCAATACAAACGGTGGAAAATAGGTTAATAGATACGTATCACGGTTGATTCTACATTTCTAATCAAAAACGGATTGTGAATACGTTGATAAAGGAAGCAGGGAGCGACGGGAAATCTGCTGAGGCTGTTTGTCTATCGCTCCCGCTTACTATACATGTCAACTCATCCTTGAAAGAATGGATTCAATCATTTAGGCAGGGGAAAGGAAAGTACATACGGCAAAACGTATTGCACGAACTTAAAGTTCAAGACATGGTTTCCAATCCATTTATGTAGAAAGTTCTTGTCCCAACAAATGTGATATTTGTGTTTGTAGGAGGTGTGTCTGTTACTCCTATTGCAGGAATTCGTGTCCTTGTAATAATGCACAGGAATGTTTATTTTTATTGCTTATATGTCTTCACCTGCGAATAATGACTATTTTTCCCTATTTTAATTCTTATGGGCATTTGATTTCATAGTCACTTCAGTTCTGCATGATTAAACGTTTTATACCGAAGACGCCTTGGGTATGCCATCCTTCGTGTTAAATATGTACAAATTCTGTGATTGATGTACTCTAGCTTATTTAATTTGGTTTCAGGAGCTACGCTATGATGTGAAGACTGTTGAAAGCCTTCCTATCATCTTCGCGTAATCAAGCTTATGATAAGGCTATACAAACGGTGGAAAATAGGTTAATAGATACGTATCACGGTGGATTCTACATATCTGATCAAAAACGGATTGTGAATACGTTGATAAAGGAAGCAGGGAGTGACGGGAAATCTGCTGAGGCTGTTTGTCTATCGCTCCCGCTTACTATACATGTCAACTCATCCTTGAAAGAATGGATTCAATCATTTAGGCAGGGGAAAGGAAAGTACATACGGCAAAACGTATTGCACGAACTTAAGTTCAAGACATGGTTTCCATTCCATTTTATGTACGAAGTCCTTGTCCCAACAAATGTGATATTTGTGTTTGTAGGTGTGTGTGTTGCTCCTATTGCAGGAATTCGTGTCCTTGTAATAGTGCACAGGAATGTTTTTGCATTGCTTATACAAGCTCGTATCCTAGTCAGCAATATTTCTTTTATGTCACAAACCTTATCAAACGAGGATCATGCATCTTTCTAAAGGTCAACTTGCGGTGGTATATACAGGTAAATCTGGTAAATTAATGCTATACTAGCCCACAGGGGACGTCTTCACCTGCGAATTACGACTCTTTATTTTTCCCATTTTAATTCTTAGGCATTTGACATTTCATCGTCACTTCAGTTCTGCATTATTAAACGTTTTATAATGAAGACGCCTTGGGTATGCAATTTTTCGTGTTGAATATAATACAAATTCAGATAATGGTTGTACTCAAAATTGCTTATTTAATTTGGTGTTAGGAGCTACGCTATGTTTGGAAGACTGTTGACAGCCTTCATATCATTGAAAAATCAAGCTTATGACAATGAAATGCAAACGGTGGAAAATAGGATGATAGATACGTATCATGGTGGATTGTATATCTATGATCAGAACCGGATTATATATCTATGATCAGAACCGGATTGTGAGTACGTTTATCAAGGAAGATAGCAGCATACGAATTCTAATATGCACAGTTGCATTTGGAATGGGTATTGATATACCAGATGTACGCCGCGTATACCATTGGGGATGTGGTAAATCATTCATGGAATACTGGCAAGAAATAGCCAGAGCAGGGAGCGATGGGAAATTTGCTGAGGCTGTATGTCTATCGCTCCCGCTTACTATAAATGTCAATTCATCCATGAAAAAATTAATTTCAATCATTTAGGAAAGTACACTCGGCAAACCGTATTGCACAAACTTAAAGTTCAAAAGATGGTTTCCAATCCTTCTTAAGTAGAAAGTCCTTGTCCCAACAAATGTGACATTTGTGTTTGTAGGAGATGTCTTTGTTGCTGCTGTTGCAGGAATTTGTGTCCTTGTAAGAGTGCATAGGATTTTTTATTTTCATTGCTAATATCCTAGTGAGCAATTTTTCTTTCATTTCACAAAACTTGTCAAACGAGGATCATGTATCTTTCTCAAGGTCAACATGCGGTATTATATGCGGGTAAATTTGGTATATTAATGCTGTACTAGCACACAGGGGACGCCTTCACCTGCTAATTATGACTCGTCACTTATGACTTTGTGATAGTTGATCCAAATGGAAGTCATGGGAATGTCAAACGATGAGATAAGGGTTCTGCTTCTGTATTTTATTGTTACAGAAATACCACCATTAAGAGACTGGGTTATGTAATTTGGTTATGTACTGTTCACAAAAAGTATGGGATATTCGAGTATTAGAAATTATAGCACTCACCAAACCAATGCCATGTACCTAAAACAGCTACTATTAATTAGCCAAGTCATCTTACCAAGAATATGAATAACAAGAAATCGAGCTCAGATGAAAAGGAAGCGATTTTACTGACCATTCCAGGGCAATGCTTCTGTGTTATTTGATTCACGTTTGCCTTTGCTATACTGTCTTGATGTTCCTTACAGCCATGTGGTCTCAGGCCCGGTAAAAATTGACCTCTCTGCTCTCTTGTGAGTGATGTTTCCTTGTTTGTTTTGTCACTTTCCCATATGGTGTCCCTTGTCAGAAGTAATATTTAATTGTATCGATTTTTGGTATTTGCTGTCTGCTGTAAAAATCGTTAATTATGTCGTTCGGGTAAGAACTTGTTGCTTATTTTACATGTAATAACGAAAGAAATTGAGTATAACATTTAACATTTTCATATGTTGTTGTTAACATGGTTTGTCTTTGGAAATCTCATAACTTACGACAAGACGGCCCCCTTGGCACTTACATGAGGGTGACTGTAAATAAGGGTATAGACAAATGTACTCTTACCCTAAGCCAAGCTATGACCTATGATTGATAGGCAGTTAGTAAGGTCAAAGTAATTAAAATGGCACAAAGGTAATTGGCTGTGAAGAAAGGCCACCAGCTTTAAAAGCATTTACATAGTAGCCAAAGACAATGACATACGATTTCACACGATACAATGTTTCATAGTACCTTCAGGCGCGTACCTTAAGGCATTTTATAGCATTCGCACTCTAAAAGGGGTCTGTGAAAAAAACAAACAGATTAATTACCTCAAATCCCTTTACTAGCGCATATGATCTAGGGCGAAGATTTGGTACCAGTAAAATGCATTTAAGCCCCCCCCCCCAGTGGCTTAGGCTGCTGTCCGTTCTAAGGCGGCGGTTCTGTTGTTGTTGACTTTTTGTTTATTGTTACTCCCATTTTGGGAGTCTGTAATTGTTTTATGTTTTGTTGTACGTAACTTTATGTCCAGTCTAGTATTGCAATCATCTTGATGGGGAAGAGAGAACTGGTAGCTTTGGTTAATTTGTCTTCCTGGTGTCTCGTGATGGTTGAGTGGCTCTTCCTCGCGGTGCCATGGGGTTGTCTCGTTTGGTCTCCTGGGTCGGGTGTGGTATTTGATAGCATCGAATCCTGATCTTTGCCTTCTTCCTTACTTGAACGGAGACCTGGGAGCATGATGATAGTCATCACTATTCTGCATACATTACTTCTAGGCATTTGTGAAATTGTAAAAACACTTCTCAGATTTTCTGAAAGATGGTAAATGAAGTACAGTAACACCTGCAAAACGTATGTCCCCTAAAATTGCGCAGCCCCGAACATTGCGCACTAACCCAAGTGATTATGCTACATTTAATCAGATAAAATCTTTTTTTGATATTTATTACCAGCTTGCTTATTGAAAGAGAAAAAAAAAACAGAAAAAGCACTTTGTGCTTTCACTTCTGAGCAGGGGTGGATTTCAGCAAAATTTGGAAAAAGTTGTTAAAAACTCTGACCGTAATATCAAATAACCCAGGCTTCAAAATATTTACTTAGAATTAAGTTATTGATGAAGAAATTGTTGAGTACAACCTGGTGTTACTTTCCCTGGTATATTTTGTAAAAGTAATTGCTCAAAGAATTTATTGAACATTTTGCAGAAAGTTTGCAATGTAAGGGGACGCTTTTTGTTATCCTTAAACGGGGGGGGGGGGGGGGGGCACTTCAAATCAAAGTTGCTAGAGATCTTTTTTACATTTTGATAATTGTTTAAAGAAGGTATAATGATTACTTTATTTCGCTGTGAACACTTGTTTGATTCTTTATGTCCCATTAATAATCTTTCAGTTAGACAGGGACGGGTCTTGCTGGGTTGAACCAGTACTAAGTTAGGATAAATGTGTCTTGCTCAAGGACTACAACGCAGTGACGCCAGTGAAGTTTGAACCCGCGGCCCCTCGGTCTTGAGTCAAGTACTCTACCACTGAGCCCCAACCAATGGCTGGTGGGTAAAATGCAAGGATAAATGTGAACTATTGAGTGCCGCATGAAGAGGCGAGATCATTGTTTCAGCCAAGGAGGACTATTTTCAGTTCTTTCTGGGTTTGGGATGAGGGTTATCATATAGAACGGTGAGGATTATAATATAGAACAATTAAACTTAACATGCAAATTACTTTTCAAATGAGTCTTGTCAGAACTAGAGATTACAAATCGTCCTTGAATTCAGCTTTCCCTGTATTAGCTTGCTAAATGTAATCCTTTTAATTTCTATAAAAGTTCTTATCTAAGCTATATAACATACCATAACACTCCTTATCAATTGGGAACCAATCATTACTACCCTTATCATCATAAGAGTTGGGCCTGCATAATTTATAAGCCGTGACGTGGGATTTCCAACATGATATGAGCGAAAAGCACAGGCTCAGACCAGCCTGCGCATACGCGCAGTCTGATCAGAGCATTTGCTAGTCACTTGATTATTCTACGACTGTTGAGCTACTGACCGAGCATCATTAAGAGTTTCTAAGCTAAAAAGGAGGCTGCACAGGCTCCTCTGAGTCTACATTTGTCAAATGCCATTGTTGGAAATCACATGTCGCGAATCAATCATAATGATGTGGGAATGTTTTAAGAACTTCTGACAGTAGATGAAGATACAATGACAAACATAGACCCTGGTAAGACTGTTCCTGAAAGCTTTGTTTAAGCATATTTAAAAGCTTTGAACATTGTGGTATTATTGTTAAAGCTGCATACTCTGTAACTATGAACATTTTTCGAAAAAAAAAATATTTTCTTTTTAAATCATTCGCAAAAGTAGAATAAAGTTATGTTGTCACAATAAATCTAATTTCTATAGCTGAAAACTGCATGAAAAAGTGAATTATCTAATAAAAACAGGTGTATTTTCTCTTGTTTGTAATTATTTGCGTCCCTCCAATAATTCTAGACAGTTAATTTTTAACATAAATGCTGTTGTTTTGGCACTAATAATTTGTTAATTATTACGAAAAAGGTAAAATGTATACCTGAATTTTAGTATTTTTACTGTGTTCTTGATAAAAAGAAACATTATTTTTAAAATGAAAATATAAAAAGTTACAGATTATGCAGCTTTAATAATTATGGATTTTCTTTTTTTGTTTTTGGCAAGATTATTTTTAACTTTGAAACGTTACTTTTTTTGAAGACATCAGATTTCTATTGGTGCCATTGCATATCTCTCGAAAAGACCTTTAAAATGATTTATTATATAACCTATAAATAGACATCTTTTGATTGGCCCAGATGTCTATCCACTCAGGTCCATAAAACTACATATCACATAGGCTGCTGGTTTTTCCCATTCAATATTTGTTACTAAAAATATACTTCATTGAAACTTTTCATAACAGGTGTGCTTTCAGCATTAAACTTGCATGATTTGCTGTAAATAAAATTCATTGAGTGACAGCAGCATGAAATTCACAAGATTTGGTGTTTCATCATTTACATGAAATTCAGACTTTGCTGTTGAGTATAGTAACTAGCAGAACTCTTAAATGAACTAATGAATTCTTCCTTCTGGATTGATGCAATAAATTTAGAATGCTCCATTCTATAATTCAAGGGGTCACAGGTTTTTGTTGCTTTACGTCCCAAGTCAACAGCTATGGTCATTGCGGGACGGTCAGTTCACCTAACCACACTTTTTCCTGGGCAGGCTTGAACTACTTTTGCTTGTAACTGACAACAACCCTTCTTGAATAAATCAGCGGAAGGAGGAGAATGACCGTAATCAATCTCCACGAAAGTATGGGACCGGGCCGGGATCGAACTCGCGACCCCTGGATCTGCAGTCAGACACGCATCTGTAGCCAGACACGTTACCGACTGCGCAACGCGGTCACAGGTTTTTAATCTAAACAAAATTGCAGTTTTTTCCCTCAAGATCATTTTTGTCTTAGCAAACAGTGTAGGCCCTGATGAAATGCCACATTATGCAGCACTTAATCCGGATCTTCTCTGTCTGCAATTGTTATCACAAATAAAGTATGCATTCATTCCTCTATTAACTGAATAAAATCAGTTAGTCATCCTGTAACAAAAGAAATTCAAGACTGTCCAAGACAAAGTCCATAGCCAAGATTTTGTTGTTGTTGTTGCTCTTTCGTTTTAATAGAGAAATTATATAATAAAACAATTGTTGACTATTGAGGCATTGGACATGTGATATCGACCTGAGAATACCAATATTGATCTCGGCTCCGCCTCGGTCAATATTGGTACTCCCAGGTCGATATCACATCATGTTCAATGCCTCAATAGTCAATCATTGTATAATATCACAAGCCAATATTTGGAATATTAAAAAAAAAACAATAACAACATTACATTGGTATTGCTACGGTGTGCGGCAGCGAAACTACCGCGAAATCGCGTTAACGTAAATTTGTTCCTTCGTCACATCGGGGACCTTTTGCGGTTGTAGCATCCTCACAGAAAAGCCAAACAAAGGTACGTACTCTTGCTTGTTTTAGTTTATTGTATCAGAATGAGCTAAATATGTTAAAATCCGGCAATGCTATTCCAAGTAGATATGATTTACCTTGCTAAACAGGCCGAACGCGATGTTGAAAAAAGCTTTGCTTCGAGATGAGAACCGTAACCAAATCGAACACAGAATGGGATTTCTTCAGTTTTATTTCAAAACGAAGAAAGTATGCAGATGTTTTGCCAGTTTTAGCTCAGAACAAGAGCAGTGTATACATGACATGTACATGACAGCCCTTATTCGTTCTTCGGATGTAAAAAATCGAACCGATCAGGTGTCATGAAGGAATAAATACCAAAGTTTTCTGGCGCAGTATCGCCTTTGCGCTAGTTGTAACGTGACGCTCTAGTTCCATCGAGTATACCATGTCAGTACATGCAAGCACAGAGAGAAATGTGTGTAATATTGTAGTATCTATACACTTCAAGTTTTGGCCGGTAGACAAGACCAGATACTTACATCTGTAGAGCAAGAGCATCTGCGAAAAAGGCTGAGTTAAAGTTGTGGGGGTCTTGGAGGTAAGGACTTGGAGCGGGGCAGGGGTAAGTGTGCTAGTTTGTACACGGGGAGCAGCGATTGAGATGGATTGGTGGTGGTTTGGGGTGTTTCAGTAGATACAATATTACACACATTTCTCTCCGTGCCTGCATGCACTGACATGGTATACTCGAAGGAACTAGAGCATGACGTTACAACTAGCGCGATGAGTAGTAATGGGCGTCGCCCATTACTACTGCGATGGCGAAACTGCGCCTGAACACTTTGGTATTTATTCCTTAATAGAACATGATCGATTCGATTTTTAACACCAGAAACGAATAAGGGCTGTTATGTACATGCCATGTGTAAAATGCTCTTGTTCTGAGCTAAAACTGGCAAAACATCTGCATAATTTCTTCGTTTTGACATAAAATTGAAGAAAATCCCGTTCGGAGTTCGATTTGGTTACGGTTCTCGTCTCAAAGCAAATCTTTTTTCAACATTGCATTTGGCCTGTTTAGCAAGGTAAATCATATCTACATGGAATAGTATTGCCGGATTTTTACATAGTTAGCTCATTCTGATACAAAAAATCAAAACAAGCGAGAGTACCTACCTTTGTTTGGCTTTTCCGTGACGATGCCACTACCGCGAAAGGTCCCGAATGTGACGAAGGAACAAATTTACGTTAACGCGATTTCGCGGCAGTTCCGCTGATGCCCACCCGTGTACCAATATTTTGCTAGGCACATTTTGTTAAATGGATACAACCGCGTCAATTGCACAAAATATAAATTTGTATTTATGCACATGCTACTTTAGAGAAAACCATTTGCATAGACATGATCAACAATTATCTGACAACAATAATTTGAAGTATTTTGACCCAAATATAATGTATTTCTGGTACTATTTACAATTTTTCACTTTGACCTTGAAAAGCTCATAAGCAAAAATTGTAAATATAAATTTGTCTACCAGAAATTTGTACATTTGGGCAAAAATAGACGGTATGGTATCAAACCAGGAAGTTACTCTAAAAAGACTGATAAGCATGCTGCTGTTTGCTCAAAAGCTGTATGTTGGGGCGTAAAGTGATCTATGTGAGTGATCTATGTGAGATGTATAAATTGTTCATACAACAATGTGGCCAAAGGTATCCGTCTCATCGATAAAAAGGCATTTTGTTTATACAGGAAAAATTTCATGCAAGTAAGAGCTTTTGAAAGATATATCCCTTTAAATTAAAGTGTGGGGCGACTTGTTAGGGCCACCACGCAGCACAGACAACGTTTTTTTCTTCTTTCTTTTTTAAAAGTTGATGAGGGGAGAGGGGATCAAATTACCACTTAATGCGGGCCATCTTCCGCTGGCCAGCCGAAGGTGGCGAAACCAGGTAGCTATGCGTTTTATTTTTCAGGGGATCCGGACTAGTACCGCTAAGAAACCCTGAATTTAGATGACTTTTCAAGGGGGGGGGGGGGTCCGGACCCCTGTCCCCCATCTGTATCTGAGCATGTTTTGCATGTTTCCCGCGACTGTAACAGCAAAATAAAACCCAAGATCTAGATTTAAAGTTTATTTTTCACGCAAATTTATGTTGTCAATTCAATCACGTGGCAAATCTACCATTAACGCAGATAACAGCTATATGTCAATTTTGTACGTTGTATTTTAATTGTAGATAAAACCACAGTTTTGGCGGGACAAATGTATGAAGCGATATATTCAGGTTTTAAGGGTATAACCTGATCAAAAGGTCTCTGTGAAGCTGAAAATAAAACACCGTGGACCAATGTTTTGATTCATTCTACAATAAAATTCAATGTTCAAAATGGCCGAAGTTCTACAAGTAGATTTTACCAATACTTCTAATAATGTGCAAACAACGTTTTCAAACTTTAATGTACTTAATTGTTTTGTAAGTTCTAACTTGATGTTACAAATGCAGGTAGATTAAAAAAACTCCTTAGCTTCATAATTTGTACATTTACTGTGGTTGCAAACCTTTAAATTTGAATGTAGAAAGCAGACTGTGTATGCCTTAGTTGTTTTCAAACAACAAAAGCAGGTTTTCTAATGTTGTGGCTTATAATAAATGAAATCATTCATACATAAAGCTGTATAAGTTGGCACCATGAGAACATTACAGACCTTTGGCGACAAATGGTTTAATGGCTTTCTTGGCTTATACTTTTGGTTGAAGTACAGTCGGTTCATCTTTTACCCTTTATGTACTAACGGAATCTTCCTTCTACGATAAACTTGGGATGGTCCATTGTATATATCGAGGGGTCATTGTACTCCTCTCTCTGGAGTATGCTTTTGTTTAAGCAAACGGTGTAGACTCGTGATAAAATTCCGCATAATGTGGAATTTCATCTGAGTCTTTACTGTTTGCAAAATTACTCATTTAGGAGTAACTGGTATACAGAGGGTAAGATGTACCAGTTTGGCGATAAACGGTTTAAAAGGCTATGTTGGTTCATCATCTTTAAATGAGGGCTATAAAAATGGTACTGATCGCACACATCGCACGCAATACTGGATGCTTTGTATTTGGTCTGAACTTCAGTCATAGGTTCCAAAAGCAGGCTTCAAGCATACGTATTGATATGGGAAATGGGACACCTTTAGCATGTTTTGGCAACAGACACCCAGATTATAAATTCTCACCAGTGCCTATATCTTTGCACGTTCATGTACAGAAGTTGTGCAAAGCTTATAAATAAAAGGCCTACTTTTGGTGTACGTTGTATCGATGAGCCCGAAGAGATATTTGTCTGTATTGTTGACTAATTAAGCCAGCTGTTATATTTCATGCTGTGTTTTTTCGCCGTTTTGCAAGTAAAATCAACAATTTGTTATTGCATTCATAATAAATATCAATTAAAGAAACAGTTATTTGCTTTTTATGGCCTCTGTCGATTTGCATAATGTTCTGGCTGTGAGATGAATTTCCCACTTTAACAACTGGAACAATCCACAGGCATGAGAAAGTTCAGGATTGATCAGGATTTCTTGATTGAGCACTGGCATATGATTTATATAATGCCAGTTGTTTTTGCTGAAATTCATTTTTGAATGAAGTTAAACTCAATTTTAGATATAAATTAAGCATAAGCTGACTGGTTTCTATTGATATTTTGTTATTTTAAACCTTTAATAAGTGATTTAAAAATTGCTTTTGTCCATTTTGGAGTCAACTATGGAACTTGCTGTCCGTTCTAAGGCGGTACCGCGGCTCTGTTGTTGTTGATTTGTTGTTTATTGTTACTCCCATTGTGGGAGTATGCTATTTTTCTATGTTTTCTTGTACGTTACTTTATGTCCATTCTAGTTCTGCAAACATCTTGATGGGGAAGAGAGATGTGGTTGCTTTGCTTAGTTTGTCTTCCGGGTGCCTCGTGATTGATATGTGGCTCTTTCTCACTGTGCAATGGGTTTGTCTGCAGTTTATAATTGTGGTATTTCTTGGTCATACTTACTTACTACATTTGCAATATATAACTATTCTGCTTCTAAGTTATGTTAAATTAGACCTATTATAAGAATAATACAAATATTTTTTTAGGAATGATGTCATAAAAAACCTAATTCCCAAGCCTGACCTATGGGCGGCTTTTTAAAAGCAGCCAACTTGTTTTCATATAGATCTGCGTATTTGGTGGCGATGTAACTTCATGAGCATCTTGTTAGATCATTCTTGAAAGCATTCGAAAAGTGCATCTAGGTATCGATTGTAGAAGCATTTAGGAAGGCAAACCTACGCACTTAACGGATACATGACCAGCGATTGGACAATTGATTTCGTTATTGTGGTAAAAATCGAATTTGGGCAGACCTTGTGAACTCCTCAAACGAATAACAGATTTGTTTTGTGTTAATACTTTACGTCCCAGTTAACAAATTTTCAGTTATGTTTGGATGTTTCCTGTGTTGAACCGGTTTTAATCAGATGGTAAAGACTTGCTTAGGCAAACAACACAATGTCTCTGGTGAGGTTCGAGCCAAAGACCGCTCAATCTCAAGTCGAGCACTCTTCCACTAAGTCATTTTGCACCCCTGGGATAGCAAATGAATTTGTTAAAAATAAGGTGATAAACAAATTAAAGGGGACAGCAACATTGAAAGCAAGTGCATGTAAAATGTAAGCCCTTATTAAATCATTCAATATGCCTCAAACTCGATTAAAGCGAATGAAAGATAAGAAAGTTACAGATTTTGTATGGTAGATAATAAAAGCAACGGAGGGTGGTCATTTTTAGGCTTTGTGACGTCACAGTCCTACTTAAATATACATAAACAGAATTACTTGTTTCCTGCTATTCACTGTAACTTTGTTTGCATGTTTGATGATTCTTTGTTGATTTTGAAAAGAATCTGTACAGTTTGCATTAGAATTGGGGATTTTATTGGCTTTTAAAATTTTACAAGAAGTTAATCAAATAATCGAAATGGTGGCCTCCGTTGGCTTAATAGACGTCAGAATTTTGATTTTCGAATTGCTCTGACTTTCTTATTTTATATCCGATTTTAACCGGGGTTGTGACAGATTGCATGGTTTAAGTAGCGCTTGCATGTCAGACGCACTTGTTTTTTAATGTTGCTGTCCCCTTTAATAGTTGGTGCCAAAATTGAGATCTGTGCTTCTCCATGTTCGTGGTAAAGCAGGTAAAGCCCCTATCTCACTGGACTGTGACTGTTTTGCGACAGCTGGCGACAGACATCGCGAGTGGGTCGCAAAGCAGTCTCGAAACAGTCGCCAGTGATTCGTAATTTCCTCGCATGTGTTGCCAAGTGGCGCAAAGTAGTCGCGAAAATTTTGAACATGTTCAAAAAATTTATGCGACAAAATTCCTCGCAAAATGGTCGCAAAGTCATCGCGGGTGTCTCGAACCCGTCGCGAACTTGTCGCCGACCCCTCGCAATTTAGTCGCAATCATTTTGGAACACGACATATTCGCGAGATAATTAAGACTGAATTGCGAACCAATTGCGACATAAATGAGACACTTCGCGACAACATTGCGAGTAAATTAAACCAAGCGATGTTCTGGCGAACGTCGTGAGACAGTCGCACGAACGTCTCACGACTATCGCGCAAGTATCTTAAATTACTCGCAATTATGTCGCCAAAGGTTCGTTAAAAGAGTTCCTCCTATCTGAGATGATAGTTCCCTCTTAGTACGAGATCTTTGTTAGGCATATTTAAGTACAAATGTATACAGTTTTGACTAATTCCAGTTGTCAAGTTTTCTTGCTATCTGAGAGGATAGTTTCATATCAGTATGGTACATGTATATTAATTATGCTTACTTACATGTATACTGTTTGGAGTAATTTCAGTTATTTAAAATGGTTCTGCATTCTGAGAGGATAATTTTGTTAAGTATGATTTATAAGGCCTACTTAAATGTTTACTATTTCTATTACAGTATAAAGGTATTATATATTGTGTCTTGGTTAGACTACAACAGCCTGCTTAGTTTCAACAGCCCTTCTAAGGTTTGAATTTGGCATACAGAACCCTATAAACAAATTATCACTGCAGCAGACAACTAAGATTCTGATTAGAATGCACATCCGTGCAGTCTGATCTGTGCCTTTGTTGTGCGCATAACTGTAAAAAATCGATTTTCACAGGGGGAGGCTCATCTGAACTCATTGCAATTTATATTTGATTGGGCTCATCATGCCATACGTATTGGCAATCAGAGCATGTGCGTTCTCGACTGACTTTCTTAAGCTGCTTGATGGGCCATCATAACTGTGCAGTTTAAACGAGTTAACTCAATAAACGAGCTAACAATATTTGCTACCATTCAACAGTCCGACACCACCCAGCAGCGTGACACCTTCCAACAATCTAGCTCCTTCCAGCCCTCTAGTTCCTCCGAACAGCGTAGTACCTTCATTCGCGCGACAGTCGCACGAGGCGGTCGATGGTAATAAATGTTTGCAATTTAATCGGGCGAACATCGTGTGAGTGTCTCGCGAATGTCGTGAAACATTCGCCAATGATTCGTGCGACAATCGTACGACATTCGTGCGACTGTCGCAAATATGTCTTAATCACCCTTTCGGTGTGACCGCAATGTGATTATTGTTGCAATGCCGTATTTCTGTCGCCAAAACGTGTCTCAAATTAGTCTCGAAATAGTCGCAAATTGCTCGCATCCCAGTGAGATACTAGCTTAAGATTCAAGCCGGAGGAAGCCTTTCTACAATTAACTCTTTACCTCCTAGTGTAGTCTGCTGATAACCTTTTCAAACAGTTCGGGCCCAGATCAGGCCCGACAAAATGTCGGGCCTGATCTGGATCCAAACTGTTTACTCTGATTTTATTCCTGGAATAATTTTTCGAAAAAAGTAAGTTTGAAAAAAATCAGCAAACGATAAAAAAGCATGAAAAATTACCCAGTAGGCAAAGAGTTAAAATAAAATGCTTACATTCGTCTGTTAGGAGAGATGGTTTGCTCTTCGATGCACCCGTGCAGAGAAGATCAATGTGCGTTTTACCAACACATTCAAGAATGAGATAACAAGATGTTTAATTTTTAAACAACTTGAATGCATGTGATACAATGTATTGTCGTGCCAACCAAACATGACAGTGACGTTATACTTTGTTTACAATTGCTAAGTAAACCACTAACGTGAACACTTCACTTGAGCTAATGCGAATCGACAGATCACTTGTGTATTAATCCTATCCTCAGGATAGGATTAATACACAAGTGATCTATCGATTCTAAGTCCCTTATAACTTTTTAAGCAAAACAAAACGTCACTGTCACTCTTGGCTGTTAGGACAGTAGTTCTAGTTTACTGTTACAAATGTACACTCGTGGGAAAGGTACAGCATATGAAACCTTAGCAGACTTGCACAGGTTTCATACTTCGTACCTTTTGCGTGATTGCACACTTTTAAAGAAAAAAAAAAAAAACCCCGCGTTCTACTTCATGTTGGCAAAATCAAGCACATTGGAGGATTTTATTAGGCATATATGGGTTAAGGAAAAAGAAGCTGTTGTGTTTAAATACATATCGATTATCAATTTTATCTCTATCGACATTTACGTATACGAACACATACGATTTTATGAAAGGCTTGTCTGAAATCTCGATTAAAAATCGTGTATATAATTGGATTTAGAGCAGAATTACAATAGCCTAACCAAAACACAACGGCAAAGAACTTTTCCCCAATACAGTAACAAAATGAAGTTATTATGTACAGTGTGAAAAATGGAAACCAGCATAGAATAAAGGCAGTCATGATAAGGCCGAGTACGATTGTCGCACGTCGTTCGCGTGCTTTGGCAACTTTTCGTTTAAGTCTTTCGTGTTCTCGTACTGAAGCTGTTCTCCAGCCCTTGGAGTTTTTACTTGAACTGTTCTTATGTCTCCGCTTCCCAAACGAACCGCTGAGTTTGCGCAGTAGCACGTGTTTTCCTTCAGGACACTCCTGTTTGACTTCACTCTGACGTCTGTTGTCATTAGTGTCAGTGGAATGATCAGATGATGACACAGTGTTAGATGGAATGTTTTGCTCTATTTCAGCGTCTTGATTATGTACAGTGATAAACATTTGATGACCATTGTGTTTATTTAACTGGTCTGATTTTGTTTCTTTAAAATGGGCGTGTTTGGTAGGTTTTGTTTCCTCGCCGCTTTTGAAGTGCTCCGTGGAAATATCAAGTTTTGTTTGAAATGATCCCGCATCAGAGTATTCAACTACCATTGCCGGTTCATCTTCTGTTAGTTTTGATTCACCCTTTGCATTTAATGTAAGAGATAGTTTCCTATGTGTATTGACTGGTGAACCATGCTCTATTATAGTAGTAGTTTCTTTACAGAACTCAAAATATCTTTTAGAGGCACCTTTATTATCTTCAGATTTTCCACCGTTTCCTGCTTTTCTCCGAATATTCCTTCGAGCTAAAGCTCTAGCGGCCTGGAAAATCTTAAAATAGACAAACACCATAATCACACAAGGTATATAAAATGATCCCATGGTTGAATATAAAACGTATCCGATATCATTACTGAGCAAACATAAAGGATATTGTGTAACTGGGAGTGGATTCTTCCACCCAATGAGAGGTGGCACACAGATCACCGCCGACAGTAACCACACAGCTGTTATCATAATGGCGGCTCGTTTTGGTGTCCGTTGTCTAGAGTACTCCACGGCACGTGTTATAGACCAGTATCTGTCCAGACTTATGAGGCATATACTCAAAATAGACGCTGTACACAGAAGCACGTCAATAGCCTTCCATAAGTCACACCAGAGAAATCCAAAGTACCAGTATCCCATTATTTCATTGGCAAGTGAGAAAGGCATGATAACTAATCCTAATAGAAAGTCTGCAACGGCTAGAGATGCAATAAACCAATTCTGAGTTGTCTTTAGATTTTTATCTGTAGCTATGGCGATGACTACCAACAAATTTCCAAACACAATCACAAACATTATGATGGAAACGAGAGAAGAAGCGAGTATTGTGTGGGATAAACTATATCCTCTTGTAGTCGTCTCTAATGGATCTAACTCGCTCTTGTTTGGATTAAGCATGTCCGTGTCATTGACTTCAGCTGATGTGGTGTTGAAACCATTACCTGAATGTGGAATGATTTGCGAATTGTCTTTCAGGGCTGTTAAATAATTAGCCATATCACTGACGAACAATTGTAAATGTCTGACTTGGGAAATGTATCTCCAATCATATGCCGTAAACACGTTAGGTGTACATTCATCATTTAAGACTCTGTGTCACTGAAAAAGAAAGCAGAAGAAATATAAGAAAATTGTACAAATGAGCCGCGCCATGTGATTTCCAACAATGTGGCATTTCGACAAGTGTATACTCAGACGAGCCTCTGCAGCCTCCTATTAAGCTTAGAAACTCCAAATGGTGTTCGGTCAGTACCTTAACAATCATAGAATACTCAAGCGACTAGCAATGGCTCTGATCAGACTGTGCGTATGCGCAGGCTGATCTGAGGCTTCGCTGGTCGCACATACCGCATTGTTTTAAATCTCATGCACTGGCTCAAATGGTATATTTGGACAACACAAAATTACACTAACCAGATCATTTCTGTAATCGTCGAAAAAGACGTTTTCAATTTGTGGCATTGCAAAATGATATGTGTGCCTCGTAGAAACTCAGGTCAGCCAGGGAACGTTAATTAAGTCAGACCAGTGTCTCCGCTCTACGAGCAGTGGCACTACGAGCAGTGGGTCACTAAATGATACTATTTTCTTTTTATTACTACAGCAAAGACTCAAATCAGCCTGAACGAAAGCACAGGCTGATCTGATTCTTCATGGGTGCATATTTTGCCATGCCGATTTTATATGCTCGGCCAAATTTAATAACTTTGAATGACAGTCTACTTGATATTAACAAAGACCCTTACCAGACATGTGCGAATGTTTCAGCTGATATTGGTCTCAATTTTGCGCGTGCTCGAGGCGCTCTTTTTAGCGTTAGAACTAACATATATCCTAGCATCTTCTTTTGATAAGTGAATCCAATCTGCCAACAAGCGTTGCTATTGTGCCTTGAAACTAAATCATTGAAAATGAAGTCGTAATTCACGTTAACCTCTCCCTACCTATTTGCTCCAATAATAGCAAATTGCTGGCAACGGACGAATGATGTTGTTGAACGTGGTATTGTCAGATGTCAGTAGACTGTGCTTAATGTAATAAACTTCGGCCACACAAAGCCATTTTATCGCATTACTGGGGAGTATTTGTGGCGATAATGCGTATCGTAAATATAAAACTGGAATCTATTTAAGTAACCATCCTTTTCCTAAGAAATCATTGACATTTGAAAAAGTTCGCCCCATATGACTTACTCGTAAGGGATAAAGCCTGTCTGACACAGAACACACGGCTTATACGGTTGGCCATCCGTGTAAACCGTACATACAACCGAACCAACCGTGGCCTTATCCGAGTTACATGTACACTCGGGCCATTCGAGTGTATCCGTGAAAGCCGTGTATTATTTTTTAAAACTTTTTAAAAAATACTGACACGGGTGCCATGTCCGTGTATAATCGTATTAGCGATCGTACAAGACCGCGTGAGACCGTACAAGACTGTGAGAGACCGTACGAGGTCGTATACAACCGCACATGAAGTCCACTCCACGAGTGAGCTCAACCGTGTCAATATAGTATATAAATCGTATGGAATTGAACTCGAACAAAAGTCGGTTGGACCGTATGTAAACCCTGTAATTGTCCAGTTAATCGAGTAAAAGTCGTGTTTAATCGTACTAGGCCGTAACAGACCGTACTTGGAGCCGTACAACAATCGTATGAAAATCGTTTTGCAAATCGTGTACAAATCGTGAAAACCTTGCTTGATCGAGTATATCCGTGCTTTGTTCGTACATACTCGTGCTACATTTGAGTCTAAATCGTTCCAACTCATCCCCAGGCACGGTTGGAGCTCAATACTCGTACCAGTCAACCTGTGTATAACCGAGTATACCGTATTGGAATCGTGTGCCCAACCGTGTTCTGTGTCAGACAGGCTTAAAACATTCTCTGGTCAGTTACAGACGATGAAGGCACAAATCGGCCATACACATCTATACATGGGCCCAGACCTGTAATTGTTTTTTCCATAGTCCACCATTGTAGCTTTTAAGTAGGCTGTGGTCCTCACAACTCATCAATCACAATGAGGCTGCCATAGAGTTACAGATTGGACCTAGTTCAATCAATAAACAAGAATGAGATACCCCGGTGACCACCATGTTTTACCACTTTTTGGCCCCTGAAGGTGGGCAACCTACATGAGAGGAAAGTTCTACTGAAAAAAAAAAATACCAGAATGCAAGGTCCTTTTTTCTAAGCCACACCAGTAAACTCAATCAACAAAAGCAATGAGATGTTGTTTCAAAAGGTACAGCAAAGACAATACAATATATTTCATAGTTTTATTATTGACCAATCATGAAACACCTTACAACTTAAAAATATTGTGCTGAGCTTCCACCCACCTTTTGAGCCAATCACTGCCCTTTTTACAATTACAGGTCTGTGACCACATGGCCTTCTTTGCACATCAATACAAACACGGCCGCGTAGCGCAGTGGGTAGCGTGTCTGGCTTCAGGTGCGAGTCTAACTACAGATCCAGGGGTCGTGAGTTAGATCATGGCCCGGGTCCCATACTTTGGTGGAGATTGATCATGAAATACTTTAACAGTCATTCTCCTCCCTCCGCTGAATCATTCAAGAAGGGTTGTTGTCATTTTCAAGCGAAAGTATTGTGCACAAAGTACTGGTTAACCGCTTGAAAAGCTTGCCCAGGAAAAGTGTGGTTAGGTGAACTGACCGTCCCGCCATGACCTTAGCTGTTTACTTGGGACGTAAAGCAACAATACAATACAACATAAACAGACCGAGTTAGAGACAGATAAGCGCAAAATATTCCAAAAGAATAACAAGGGTGCAGGTGGGTATTTATCAAATTTTAAAAGAAAATTCTGTAAGCAAACAGTGCACAACCTGATCAGACGCCACGTTCTGTGGCGTCTGATCTGGTTCTGCATTGTTTGCCGACGTCCCCTAAAATGGACGCTAGGCTTATATGGTTTAAAATGAATTAGTGAATATGACCACAAAATGCCACATTAACTGGCCATTGCCCTCGTATGACACAAATAGAAAGCACCACAAGAGTTGGTTAGTTGGTTTTGTTGCTTTATGTCCCAAGTCAACAGCTATGGTCATTGCGGGTTGGTCAGTTCACCTAACAACACTTTTTCCTGGGCAGGCTTGAACAAGCGGTGAACCAGTAATTTGTGTACATACTTTCGCTTGTAACTGACAACAACCCTTCTTGAATGAATCAGCGGAAGGGAGGAGAATGACCGTAGTAATATTTCATGATCAATCTCCACGAAAGAATGGGACAAGGCTGGGATCGAACTCGCGACCCCTGGATCTGCAGATAGACACGCATCTGTAGCCAGACACGTTACCGACCGCGCTACGCGGCCCGGTTCACCACAAGAGTGCAATTAATCTGCAAGGTCACATTTACAAGCAATAACAAAATAAGCATCGCAATTAGTCCTCTATTCCCCAGTGATATTTATACCAAAAGATAAAAGTGATTATAATCAGGAAATTTTACAATCAAATCAAAGACCAATTCATTGCACTGTAAGAAAGAGACATTTTGACATAGACAAACAAAGAGACACACCTAAAATCTTACATGCAAATAATTCCATAGAATGTTTTAGCAAACCTGTCATGTAGTGACAAGGTGAGCTCTTGTGATCAGTCTTCGACCAGTGTCCGTCGTCGTCCGTTAAAGGTCTTGTGAATCTTCAAAAACTCTTTTTTAAAACTCCTATCGATTGAAAAGCCAGTAATGAGAGAAACAGAATGTCAAAAGCCCCATCAAAAAATTCCAAGTAGTAACCAGGTTATGAAGGTTTCAAAATTTAATTAGATCAAAATATGCGAGCGGCTCATATGACGTCATTTGAGCTTTTTAAAATATTAAATTAACATATTGCATTTATTTTAACATTATCTAATATTTTATTTGCTGGAAATGAATGAATATGATAAAATAAACATTTGCATATAAAGGCTCCATTGTGCTGTTTTTAATTGCTTAGAAATCGCACAACATAAAATATGACATTTTGAAAAAATCATCTCAAAACAATAATGTGGGCGGGGCTTATATGCTAACTTGCATAATTTTTAAACTTACATAACTTTTGACTAGGTTGGAATTTTAAGATGGGGTTTTCAGAATTTTGGTTTTCCCATCACTGGCATTCGAATTGTGAAGAGTTTAGAAAATGTTTTTGAAGGTTCACAAGACCTTTAACAATTGACTTAAATTATATCTCCTAAACCCCTAGCCAATTTTGAAATTATTTCACACAAATGATCCTTGGGTAGCCCTCTACCAAAATAGTTTTTGTCTGTTGCATATCTAGGTCACAGAGGCTAAAAAAAGATCTTCGAGATGAAAACTTAAAAAAAAATCTTCTTGTCTGAAACCAGAAGGCTTAAAGCCTTGTTTTTGGTATGCAGCATTACCTAGTGGACCTCTACCAAAATTGTTCAAATTATAACCCTTGGCCCACATGGCCCCACCCCGGGGTCAAATGTTTTACATATGCTTATATACATATATAGGGAAAACGTGAAAAAGTCTTTTTGTCTGCAAGCACAAGTCCTAGAGCCTTGATTTTGGGTATGTAGCATCACCTAGAATACCTAACAAAATTGTTCAAATTATACATCTGGTGTCAAAAATAGCCCCAGTCCGTAGTCACATGTTTTACATAGACTTATATAGGAAAAACATGAAAAAATCTTCTTGCCTGAAACCACAAGGCCTAGAGTCTTGGTATTTGGTATGTAGCATCATCTAGTAGACCTCTACCAAGTTTGTTCAAATTATACCCCTGGGGCCAAAACAAGGCCACTCCCTTGGGGTCACATGTTTAACATGGGCTTATATATTAGGGAAAACATAAACAAATCTTCTTGCCTGAATTCACAAGTCCTGGAGTCTTTGTATTTTGTATGTAGCATCATCTAGTAGACCTCTACCAAGTTTGTTCAAATTATAGCCCTGGGGCCAAAAAATGTACCCCCCTGTGGGTCACATGTTTAACATGGGCTTATTTCGGGGAAAATAAATCTTCTTTGCCTGAAACCTCATGGCATAGAAGAGCCTTGATATTTGGTATGTAGCATCATCACAGGAACCTCTACCACATTTGTTCAATTTATGCTCTTGGGGCCAAAAATGTCTCGGCCCCAGGGGTCACATGGTTTACATCTATAGGCTTAATAGGAAAACATGAAGGTATGTTGCATTACCTAATGGATCTCTACGAAGTTTATACAAATAATGAGCTTGGGGCCAAAAATGCCCGTGGGAGTCACATACTTTACATAGGCTTATATATATTGGAAAATGAAAAAAAACTTGTCTGAAACCACAATACCTAGAGCCTTGATAGTTGGTATGTAGCACTGTCTTGTGGACTTCTATCAAGTTTGTTTGTTATGCCCCTGGATCCAAAATGGGCCTGCCCCAGGGGTCACATGTTTTACATCGGCTTATATAGGGAAACATTAAACAGTTTTCAGTCTGAAACCAAAAGGCCTAGAGCCTTAATATTTGGTATATTGCATCACCCAGGTTTGTTCAAATTATGGCCCTGGGGCAAAGATTGGGCCTGCTGCAGGGGTCACATAGGCTAATATAAAATCAACTTTTTCAGAATATGGTGATGTTGCATATCAAATTAAAGGGAATGATTCATACAATTACATGTTAGAAAATATTTCTGACTCCTGTGCTGGGCAAAAAGGTTAATTAGTATATTTTCTGAAAGTAACCATGTTGCATAATCAAATTAATTAGAATGAAGCATATATAACCATGCATGCAAATGTTCTGCCCTTTTTAATACATATTGAAATTATGCTGATAAGAATAAGTTGATTGAACTTCGTGACTTGATAGGCTTTGGTTATGATCTGAGTGATACCCAAGACGGACGTAAGTTTTGGAGAATTGGATATATAATTGTGGTAAACATCCTCTCCTGACAAGGATTCAGGTTAGCGATTCAGGGCCCATGGACCCTCTTGTTATTGTTTTTCGGCAATTTTGATTGGTCCGTTGCAAAATCAAATTTGTTTTACACTTCGATAAGACTTCCACGCGTAAAAATATTTGATATATGCCTTTCACAGTGTTAAGATAGTGTAAATAATCACGAACTGTACATAATTTAACCTCGAACCCAGGTTTTGTTGTGCCACAGATGTTTGAATATAGTAAAGCATGTTAAGAGCTCATTTGAAACCCTTACACTGTATGAAGCAACGAACGAAGGATCTCTTAAAAAATAAACAATGTGACGTCACTTAACAAACAGCTACGTCATTTAATAGAAACGCCATCAAAACAATGTTTAGGCTGCATCAACAACAAAAGGTTTCAAGCAGCTTGACATCGTCAAAACGAATGTTTTAAATTTACCTTAATTAATGTAGCTTTTTAGTCAAGACTTGTGAAGGTAAGTGCTTTTTAAAACCTATCGATCCGTGGTATGGTCTAAATTTAATGTGCCCAACAAGCTGTATTTGACAGAAGTAACAATTCCAAAATACATGTATTTTTAGCTTATTATCATAGCTTTTAACTGACCTAATTTTCAAGATGGCTGCCCAATCTTCTATGGTACGGTGGACTTTAGAATATAAAATATTGTTAACAACTCTTTACAATTGTGCTGTTTTGTTCTGAAGTTGATAACCCCGAAAAATGTAACCAGCAGAATAAATGAAGGGTATATATTTTTCAATAAATATCGCTATAGTGATATTTTATTGAAAAAAAAACCTTCATTTATAACCGTTTGTTTTGCTGCAATCATACTTGTTATTGTGTTGGCATGGTTTCTATGACTTAAGCATCACGTAATGTGACGTCAGCGTCACATTACCAAAGTGGTTCCTCGATGTACATCCGAGGTCTGATTCCACGGAATCGGCCAAGGCGTTTAAGATTGTGACCAACCCATGGTACTTTGGGGAAGAGACAAACACCTAAAAAATCCTAAAAGCAAACACACTATTAAAGCAAAGCACCACCTACACTAAGTGAGTACATGTATGTTCAGGATACTTATATACCAACACTTAACACCGTGAGGAAGAGACGTTGGTACACAAAGACACACCCAAAAAAGCAAACATGCAATTAAAGCGTACATCACATGAACTAACTAGGTCCCAAAACAAGTTATGGCTAAAACATGCCTCACTCACAGACCAACCAACGCATGGCACCGTGAGGACGAGACATTAACACAAACAAAATCGAACACCTAAAAGTGCACATACAATTACAGTAAAATATCACATATTCTAACTAGGCCCCAAAATACGTGATTGTAGCCAAGGAATGTCATATTTCACAGGCTACTGAACGATGTATGGTACCAAAAGAAAGACACACACGAACACACAAACGCGAGCGTAATTTTCTCACGCAAGCAAAGGAAAGGGAAGCAGATAAAAAGTCAGACATTAGGTCGCTAGCCTTACTTGATCATTGTGCATACACATTTAAAGAATGACTATTCTATCATGCGATAAGTACCGTTATCGTACTGGATGGTCAATATTACATTAATTAGATGGCGTATTGGTAGAAAGAGTCAACAAATAGTATGATATTATCTTATTTAGTTTAAATGATTTAAACACATTAAGTACGTTAAACAAGTATGTTAAATAGACGGTGTTTATTCTGATTGGACGCTGATAGGTACTGACAATTGGTTAAAAACGGTAGGTATTTTATATGACTATATATGGTCTGGATGACGTAAATAGTCCTTGTTAAATTAACAAATCAGACCATAATTGGATGTGGCGTTCCGTGGCATCTTGTTTTGGTCTATTAAATTTTACACATTTAAAACAACTACGTGTATTACCATTTTAAAAGTCCAGCCATGGCATCTTCCGGTGCAGTATTCGTTGTGTGGTTCTCCAAAGCACTTTCAGATGTAGATGAAATAGTCGTGGCCCTGAAAATAAAAGTCTTCGTTATTAGAGACATGTAATAGAGACTCACAAGAGACACTGTAGTGTGACCTTGAGCAAGATACTTTATTGTTTGCTTAGTACTGGTTTAACACAGGAAAACGTCAGGACATGACTGCAAAACATGTTGACTAGGACGTAAACTATCAACTCAAACATATAATCAACTGGCCGTAATGTGCGCGACCCGTGGTGAGCATAAGTTGATCAATATTCGATGCCAGAAGGAATGTGTGGAAATCCAATTGGTCAGTTCCAGCAGAATTATGCATATTTGGATCAAAATATACAATGTTGTTCAAGAGTTATGAGCCTTTTTACTAACTGACCACGGACGGACGGTCTGACGCACAGACACAAATGTTTCTGTTTATAATGTTGCGTCTATGGGGGCAATTCCAACGTGTACCAACAACATATGACCATATGTTGTTGGTACATGTTGGATTTGCCTCTATGGGACAATTCCAACGTGTACCAACAACATATGATACAGACCATATTTTGTCGATACATGTTGGAATTGCGTCTATGGGGCAGTTCCAACTTGTACCAACAACATATGATACTGAAAAGAAGGGAAACCATTTTGAAATTAACGCTTACCAAGTATCATGCCCATTGTCTGTGCCTCTTTACAACATGTCTGTTAAAATATCTGTCACTATATTGCAAATTGTGTATATTAACATGACAGCTCTATCACCAAATTTGATTTGAAGAACAAGCATCTAGCTTAACTGGTGGTTGCACAGTTGTTAATGTATGAACTTCTTAAAAAGAGCAGGCAGACTGATTTAACAAATCGGTTAGCTAAACTAAGAAGACAAATATTTTTTTTCTGTAGGAGTAATATATTATATTGCAGATCCGACTAGGCTGATTAATGACAGCCTAAACGAACCATTTCTTTTAAGCTATTAGTATTATATCGCTTGTTTGGCTTAGGGCAAGAGGGCGTTTATCTGAACATTCTGTAGTATAAATGTATCTTAAACAAGTTCTTGAGTTGTTGCTAGTCAAGGTGGTTACTGCGAACGTCAGAGAATATGCCTTACAATTAAGAATCGGATACGTTTTAACTCCAGGTTTTTGTCTGGGAAATGTGAAACTGTACTTTTAGAAATTTAGGCGACACAGTTTGGCATTGTAACTAACACTACACAGGCCAGCAGGCTAATGAGTATGGTTGACTCATAAGTACTGGTCACATTTTTTTAGAAATGCCAACATCGTTTAGAATTTTATTTTATTAACCAGGACAAAAGGCATTGTCAAAATAATGCCTCATTTTCTATGGAGAGCTGGGTATATATACTAGGTTAAGACCTCTTCATCTAAAAAAAATATTGGTCAAATAAAAATATTTGGCCATTTCATTGGGTAAATAATTTGCATATTCAAATTATGACGGAATCCACTTTGTCGTTTATTATTAGCGCCCTGACCTCAAAGGCTAAGGACGGGCGTGATATGTAAATCCAAATAAACAATCATTTATTTGTGAAAAGTGCACATTCGGCAATTTAGACGTTAAATAATGAAAATACCCAATGCATAATGAAAGATGTACCAATAAAACCGTTGGACTTTTTTTACAATCTTCGCAGTGGTAACACCAGAACCAAAGAGGAGTTGTGACGTCAGACACATTCATGCGTGTAAAGGATGAATCACAATGCTAGAGGAGAATTAAGTGCTCTGATAGACTTAAATCACCCCTTATTCAAATGCACTTTGCATACGCTATTTTCTGCCAATAAAAATAAACCGAATATGATCAAAATGTAAAGTTTGAGAGCAAGAATAGGGTAGCGATACATCTGTCACAATGCAAAATCGGCTAGCTTTACATCCACAATTCTCCATGAAATAATGTTTAATTTTACTAAACTATGTCATTTTGAATTCAATCAACATTTCAAGCTTTACAGATTAAGTGATTGTTGACGTAAATTGCAGTCAAACAATTAAAAAAATAAGTAAAATCTATGCGACTTAAATTGCAGTCAAACAATTAAAAAAAAAATAAGTAAAATCATTGCGCAAAATGTTCGGATGTCACTTATTTAAATATTCATGATAAATCATCCAATGAAAATATTTTCGACTGAAATGCCATCATGCAAAACATTCAGAAAATTTTCCACGGTGCACAAGTCAGATTGGATAAATTTTGAGATTGTTCAGCTTGCTATAAAAACTTACAGCCAAAGGGTATTTATAACGGTCCTATCAATACGTGCTTTGTATTCTGTTGCACACACGCCAAGTGGAACAGCTGATCTGATAAATAAAAAAAGACTAAACTGTAACTTTTTTATTTGTTGATGGTTTTTAATAATTTAAACACCAGTTTATTTGTCATTCTTCTACTTTTTGCCCGTGTTTTCAGATTTAAAAAATCCAAAGGACTAAAAAAACATTTGTATCGCTACAAGTTGTGGCCTTAGATGGAAAAAATCCCTTATAATAACACATGATTATTTGTTTGATTTGATTCTTTAGGTCCCAGTCAACAACTTTTCAGTTATGTTGGGGCATAACATATGATAAGATAAGATGTAATTTTGATAATGACTAATGATCACTAATTCATATTAATGAAAAAGCGAAAATGTTAATGGGCTAAATATTTAGTCGAACCCCCTCCCAACCTGTACACCAGGGATACAAAGTCTCTCCGCACTTTCATTTAATGCTCTTATTATTCCAATCCTCAGGATTGTGTGTTCAATCTCTTTCCATTTAGCCCTCCAGTAAAATATTTTTCTGACCGTTCCAAGGCGGTACTTCTTTTGTGGATCTTTTATGTTTTTTTTCTGTCTTGTGTTTGCTATGTCTTTGTGCGCGTCTGTTTATATGTGCTTTGTGGTCACCTGCTGGGAAAGGGCTGACCTCTTGGCTCTCGCTTTAGGTGTCTATCTGGGAATTTGTCACTTTCTTATTGGTATCCTGGGTCAGGTGTGGTACTATATTGTATCGATTCCTGATCTTTGCACCCTTACTTACTTAGGGGCCCACACCGGCAAAATTCAAACTTTAACAGAAGGGTATGGGCATTTTCTACAAAATTTTAGGGACCCAGTTCAAGCTTTTGAGGCTGTGGGCTACTTGGCCCCTGTTAGTTTTTTCCCCTGCACATCCAGACCCTGGTCAATATACAATGGTTCTTCAAATGAAGGGTAGTTCATGTCGACGTCTGCACGGTTCCAGTGTACTGAAATTACGTTGTATGCACGGCTATTGTTACCCTGAGTTTTTACTGGGCAATTAAGTTTCTTAGTGGTCGAAAATTGCCATAATCTTAACGTGCAGGTATTATCGAGCTTCTGAAAATCTATTCATCGTGTTTTGCATATTACCGAACACCTGTCCATTTAATCTCCGCCAACTATACTTTTTGTGGCGGACCATAGGTCCACAACAACTAGTTTAAGTTAAGAGCTATTTAGGACAATTTAACATTTCTGACCAGTTCATCAATGTTCATTGGATAAGTAGAGCGGGTGAGGGTATTAGTGAACCATTAAGCGAAATTTTATATAATATGTTATCTGATGAACTTTTCAAACATCCTGCTACTCAAATTGAGAGTTTGGTTCTTTCTTGTCGTTAGACAGTGGACAGACAGCTTCTAAACAGTTAAAGAAGCTACATTAATAGCGTTGTACAACTATACACGATGAAGGCAGTTAGTGAACCATTCGGATATTAGTGGACAGGAGACAAAGGCATATTTTAGAAACACCATAGAGATGAATATAGATATACAATTAAGGCTTAGATTAGCCTGCACTCACCAGAAAATGTAGAACTACCCTGACCCTTGATTTGTTATTTGACACGCAGAAGCAGCTTTCCACAATGACCTGTCTTTGCTCTTCAATCATGTCAACGCATGTAGCAAAGTTCGGTCTGAATGTCATTTCCAAGGCAGTGCATATTTGTCAGCTCATTTTCAGACAGCCTTGGACTACCTTGCCAAGTAATAACTGGTGGTTAATATGCGTTTTATAAAGCCTATTGCTTTACATTATTGACAGCACAATATGATTATGACTGTATGTGTTTAGCTAAATACTAATAACAGGGTTAAGGAACACATGATTTGTGAGGTCATATTTGTTGTAGTAAATAAATATTAGCCATTTTGGAAATTGTCCTCATATATGTGATACCTTTTTTAACACAAACATTTTAGAACATGAATTGATCCTACAAAAATCGTCATTTCAGTAGAATATAACAGTTGATACTAACACAGCCTATTCATACATAGGCCAAACAAGAGCAAGTTTCCATCAGATACATATTATAAAACATTCTCTAGGTTTATCCTTCATGCGTGGGAGGCATGCCTATTGCTCATATAATCCCATTTTTCTTGGGGCTTCTTTCATAAAACTAGCTTATGCTTTCATGATACAAGAAGTGCAATATGCAGAAATAAACTGATTAGGTACACCATGTTCAATGTTAATGCAAATTGGTTCACTAATACACTCCGTGAGAAATTTTCGTCGGGTATTAGTGAACCCTTTCTATAGACTAATCAAACACCGCCAGGTACCAGCGCAGAAGCATTTTGGGCAAACAATTCAATTAGATACCGGCTTTTATCAAAAAGCATGGCAAAACACTGCACATAATGTGTTGACCATTATGACCAAATTTCTGTTTCCTTAACACCATGGTTAAGAATCGTTAAATTTATTGACAAGAAAAAATAAAGTAAAGTAATAAGGTTGCAAAGATCAGGAATCGATACAATCAAGTACCACACCTGACCCAGGATACCAATGGGAAAGTGACAAACTCACAGAAGACACCACAAACGAGAGCCAAGAGGTCAGCCCTTTCCCAGCAGGTGACCACAAAGCACATATAAACAGACGCGCACAAAACATAGCAAACACAAGACAGAACAAAAACATAAAAGATCCACAAAAGAAGTACCGCCTTGGAACGGTCAGTAAAATATTTTACTGGAGGGCTTAAACCAGTTTCACGGCGCCAACCTCGCCCTTAATTCTGATGTGGACCAGGACACTCTTGGGAAAGTTACAAAACATATCACACAAGACAGCCAAGTCTTTTTTCAAAACTTACAAAGTGAATATGCAGATAGCACACCCTATAAACTAAACAACGCATTTAGCTGAATGTTTTAAATGTCAAACAATAAGCTTCTATGCATTAGAAATTGTGATACAGAAATGGTTCACTAACTACCTATGGTTCACTAATACCCTCACCCGCTCTAATTTGTATATTTTATTTAGCGATTCCAAAGGCTTAGGTCGAGCGTGGTATATAAATCTACAGTCCAGTTCAAATAAACAGTCATATATTTTAGAAAAGTGTACATTATGGCAATACGGACGTAAAACATGTAAATAGTGAAAAAATACTCAAAATTAAAATGAAATACTATTTTGGATTCTGGGATATTCAGTATTTACTTTTGTGTTTGATCGATAACTACGATCGAAATAAAAAATTTTTTTTTTGAAAAAAGGTCAACAGAAATATAGGCTTTTCCCTTAAGTCGAGATTTTTAAATTTCCTTTTTTTACTTTCTGCAGGGCTCCCTAAATCACCCGAACTATGAAGTTGCTCCCTGGATCCCTGAAAAAAATTACCAGTGCTTCACAGCTACCTGAAAACAAATAAAAACCCCGAGGGCCCACATCGTGACCCTCAGTTATATCGAATGGTTCTTCCAATGTAGGGCAGATATCGCGCCTGCATGAATCAAACGACTGCGAATACGTTTATTGCACTGCCTTTGGTACCCTGAATTCTCAATGGGCAATAAAGCTTCTAATCCCAATGCTGCAGCTATTATGTTGCTATGGTGGTCGAAGCTAACTAAAGAATATACAATAGTTACGTTAAGATAATACCAAGCTTCTGAAAAAGTATCCATCCACCGGGCCGCGTAGCGCAGTCGGTAACGTGTCTGGCTACAGATGCGTGTCTAACTGCAGATCCAGGGGTTGCGAGTTCGATCCCGGCCCGGTCCCATACTTTCGTGGAGATTGATCATGAAATGATTTCTACGGTCATTCTCCTCCCTTCCGCTGAGTCATTCAAGAAGGGTTGTTGTCAGTTACAAGCGAAAGTATGTGCACAAATTACTGGTTAACCGCTTGCTCAAGCCTGCCAAGGAAAAAGTGTGGTTAAGTGAACTGACCGTCCCGCAATGACCATAGCTGTTGACATGGGACGTAAAGCAACAAAAACAAACAAAACAAAACTTATCTCCACCACTTATCTTTTTAAAAGATATTTCTTGTTTAAAGATATTTCTTGTTTAAATGATAATTTAGACATGCAGTCTTTCATTCCAAAAAATGATCATCTGAAAAACGCACGTTTTAATTAATATCATCTCAGATGCTGGTGGATTTTTAGAAATACAATTTGAATATATGAAATAAAAATGAGATGTATTTTGTTGAAACTTCCATTTCTGTTCACGCGGCCAAGGCAACAACAGACACAGATGAATTGTGTAGCCACCTGGGAATTAAACTGTTGGATGGAACTAGATAGTGTCTTGTTGATTTTATAGCGCATCCCAAATTAAAGAATTCCATGGAGATAAATGAGATCCTATCCTGTCATTTTAAACGTCTGAGAACACATTTTTTCATAATGCCGGGATGTAAATTTAGCGTTTTACATAAACAGGCACTGATAAGTTCTGAAACCTAAAGATTTACGAAGAGATTCTGTATATATTAATAGTCCACTCTCAAAAAAGTAGCCCGAGATTCCAAAATATGAAAGTTAGATGTGGCCTTTTCATGAGCATTAATGGAAATGGCACACCTTTTCATGAGCGTTAATGGAAATGGCCACAGCTATTTTGATATCACAATCGCAGAAATCAAATAAAATATGTAACCTGTCGCCAGTGTGCAAAATTACACAGGTCTCAAATTTCCCGTGATTGTGAAAGCAAAGTTGAACTATCATAAATTATTTATTTCAAGAAGTTTTTCAAAACCTATGTTTTCAGCTCAATTATTGAAATTATGAGTAAAGTGCAGCTGGATTTCCAATGTGCAGCTATTTAGAAGTGCAAATCAACTCTATATAACGTATACCAGGAAGTCAGAAACTATGAATATAGTCTTTTTATTGGAGAAATCGCAATATTGGCAGAAAATGCGGCCCAGGGCTTGATACCTTTAGCATTTTTGTCCAGCTTTACCAAGGACAGGCCTCAAAATTTGCACATAATTTAATTTCGTTACCCATTTCTTATTAACAAATTTATTTGAAACTCTGCAAGAGGTGATATATCATCAATTAAATCTCTTCGCGAGGATTTATTTTCGTGAAACTTCGTGAAAATAAACCCTCTCCAAATAACGAAATCACTTGATGTAAACAAATCATGCCACAGTCGCTAATTTTTAACGTCGCAAATATGTTTTTAACACTATTCGCCAAAAATTTTGAATTTACATTTTCACAATGTATACCTTCAAATTACATAGAGATTCTCAATCATTTTATTATGCTTAAACAATTTGATAATGTCAATTTTCGATATATCTAAATCAAATGATGAATGTGCAGAACTTTTTAATCAAAATATCCTTTAGATATTTATAATCAGATAGGTTTCAATTTTGGTGTTGGCATAAAATGACAAATTGTGCAGTAAGAAATAATTGAACCATTTACAATATGTAGGTTTATCAAATTATATTAATAATGTATTTTCAAAAACATATTTCAAAGCTATAGGAATAATGTGGGACGGTTTATATCATCATTCTTTGTTATGTATTAAAGGAGTACAAAAGGTCTCATCACTTCCCACGTGAAAGTAAAGTTAGTTTATGTGTTATTTGAAATGAGTTACATTCATAAACAGTATATGCCAATTTAGGGATAGAGCTAAACATTAATTTTAGGAATATCTCTACAGTGGTAAAGTTATTTTTCATGAGCCTTTAAACCATATATGCCTAGCATCCTTTTTGTAGGACATATGCAAACATTGCAGACCCAGATCAGACGCCGCAGCGGCGCCTGATCAGGACTTTCACCGATTGCTTACAGATAATTATTTTAAAAGTTTAACAAAAATGAAAAATACCACCTAACAACTTTTTAAACGGAAATGGACTGCTCCAATTAATAAGAGTGGGGAATCCCATTCGACTTTAATAGGTTAATAGTCGCTGTAGTGATACGAGCCTTATTAGTGAGACAAGATGAAGAAAGAAGAAACAGAAGACCAGGAAGGTGAAGTATTATTTGCCTCGTCGAACGTTTGGGAAGGCTGGAGGCCATCAACCACAGACTGTACAAAACTAAGGTGGTATATAGCATTTGCAATAGCCATAAGTCTCCTGAGCAAAAACACAAATTACTAGTTTGGATACTGGGGAACGGAACATCTAATGCGCAATGTGCTGCAAGTTGTATTAATGTGTGTCCTTTCATCTCATTGGGGAAGAGATAAATGATCAAAATAGAGTCGATTTATTTTTTTTTATTTTTAACATTTTCTAGTAATTCTACAATCTTAAAGCTATTGCGAAATAATGAAATGTTCACAGCACAGGCAATAACATAAATTGCAATACAATGACATTCCAGCTCATAAAACCAATCGCACACATTTACGCTCAATTAATATTCACTGACATCAGTATAAATAATTTACCATGCAAAGCACGAAAGCTTCTTTAAATGCATTTGTAATTGTCTAGTGTAGTCATAAATGAAAGACAAGATTGATTGCTCGATAATTCTTATGGGCGTATTTGAACAAAAGCTGTTCGCTACAAGGAGGTGATGAATTATGTCACGCAATTATATCATAGATCAGATCCACCAGGCTTAGTCTCTTGAGCATGTTGAGTGGTCTAGTTTTGAACTGATAGATAGAGAATACCAGGTTCGCGTCTTTTGATATCAATTTTACTGAGAACCCTTGTTGAATCACTTTACTGCTTTGAGAACGCTTGTTGAATTGCTCAGCCTTTGCTGAGCGATTCAACAAGCGTTCTCAAAAATAGTAAGTGAGTCTTGCCTGGTAAACATGATATCGAAAGACGCGAACCTGGTATACTTTTTATCAGTTTGCAAGTTGTTTCACTCTTCAAACAAGAGAGTATGACATAATTATTGATTTTCGTGTCGATTCAACGTCATTACCGACGTCATTCAAAAAGTGCAACATCATTATGACCAGATAAAGGCACATGCCATGAGATGGGCAACGTTTATAAGATTAACTTACAACAATGCTGAAAGTATGAGAGGTAACTGATAAACTAGTCTATGCTTTTGAAATAGTTAAATCTGGATGATCCATTATATATTTTTAAGCCATCGATTAGAAATTTCAAAGAGTGAGAAGCTTTTCTTTCCTGGCAGAGTAAATATGTGAATTTGATTATACAAATAGCCAATGATTGCATAAACTTATTTGGTTTACACTTGAACAAAATTACGTGTACGATGCTAGGTCCAAATCACGTCCAGAAATTGCAAGGCCTTGAGAAATTCAGCAGAAGCTTTAGTTGAAGGGTTTCTTTTAGTGTGAATCAAATGGGGACTCTTAACAAGTTTGATCATATCATGACTTAAGGAAGGATCATATCCTGACTTAAGGAAGAAGACCTTTAACTATTTTATGGCAAGGTCAAATTTGATTCCTACTACATTTTCGATAACTGTTGAAGCCATAGTCATTTTAGGTAGGTTCAGATTTTTTCAAATGATTGCGTCACGATATCTATCGTTTTCATCTTGAAAATAAATTTTCGACTTCCCTCTCCCAAACCGCTTGCAGGATAAAGCTGAAATTTCCTGAAATTTTTTGGGGCATTGTGGAGTTTCGGACAGTTTAAATGGCGAGGCTCCAATATTACAATCATAACAGTCATCTTAAAACAGATTTTAACTTCTTCTTAACCGGTCGTTGGATTGGGCTTAGAATTTGTGCTTAGAATCAGGTCATTGGGTATGTATATCTGTTAAAATGGCGACTTCTAGACAACTAATACTGCCGCTATGGTGTCCATCTTAACATAAAGGTTTGACCCCTAATTGTATTTAACTTTTTGCATACTGTTGATGTTAATGAAGTCTAGCCACATTTATTTTATCTGTCGAGGCTTTCACAAGAACCGAAATCGAAGAAATCTTGCAGCCTAAGATGTAGCAAATCGAATTGTATCATTAGTGGAGGTTTAGCCCAAAGTCAAATCGGTAAAAAGTGAGAAATCAGCAAAATGTTTCAATATCTCCTCAAATAGTCAATGTTTTCTTCTTTAGGGAACTAGGCCAGTACATTTAGCCGAAAATGACCCCTAACTTACAACTAATTCCGTGAGAAATATTATCAACAGTTTTAGTATCAGGAAGGTGTCCTGTTTTATAGAAAAAAGTCCACAAAAAATTCCGAGGGGAAATGGTATTTTTGGGGGGTGGAAAAATACAAAAATGACGAAAAATCGCTGAAAACAAGGAATTAATATCATGTTACTGGTACCATAGGATCTAATTTGACCTACCTTGCTACCCCAGGACAAGTTTCCATGGGTGTTGAATTGCTCATTGGAACCCCAGTCATGCCCCAAAAATTTGTACTTTTTTTAACTATGTCTAAATGCATGGTTTCCATACCAACTCATAATGCTTTCTCCTAAATGGGGGTATACCTACAAAAACAACCATATCCCAGCTGCTTCTCAGTCTAGACTACTACCCTTGGTACCAAATTACAGCCTAGGCATAGACCTTTTATTGAATGGTCAGATATGCAAATTTTCTAATTTGAATATTCATGAATATTAATGAGAACTTTAAAATACGAGAAAATCGGAAAAAAATACCTGTAGGTTAACTGTTTTCTGCCCAAAAACATCACTGATGTACATTGTATGTTGTTATATCATAAGTGATACAATTTGACAAGGTATTTTATCTGGTGTTTCTAGATGTAAACTATCGCATTTGCATATTCATGAATATTTATAAAAACTTGAAAAATGGACTGTCTGGTATGCAATTTTCTCATTTGAGTATTCATGAATATTTACGAAAACCTGAGAAACAGAGAGAAAACTCCGGAAAAATGGGGTATACAACTCAGCTACTTATTGCACTAGTATACAAAACTGGTACCAAATTAATGCTGAGACAAAGCTCTTCTACTCTGGTTAATTTTGTAAATTACCTAATTGTCATATCCATCAATATTAATGAAAATTGTAGAAGTAAGAGAAAATTTGTAAAAAGAAAAAACAGAAAAAAAGGCGAGATAAACTCATATCTCAGAATTGTTTTACCCGCTTGTACAACATTCTAATAACTTAATTTATATATTCACGGATATCAATGAAATAATGAAAATAACAGACAAGTTTCAGAAAAAATAAGTGGGTATGTTTACAAAATTACTCATATCGCAGCTGCTAGATGCCCTAAATAACCAAACTCGGCTCTTAATTGATGCTTAGACATAGTCCTTATACCATGTGGGTCAATATGCATATGATCTAATTTTATTTAAGAAATGAGTTTGATTTTTGGAAGGTTCATGGAATCATGAATACTTCGGGTCTCTTGCAAAGTAAGTGAAGCCTGAAGCCTCACGTTAACTTTGCAAGAGACCAGAAGTAGTCATGGTTCCATGAACCTTCAAAAATTGAATTTATTACTTATATTTACATTTTATATTATCAGTCAAGTATCAATTTCACCTGACTTGGCTGGTTTTCCAAATATTTGAATTAAATCAGACATAACGGAGGGTTTGGAATAGCCAAAACGCCAATTATCCGCGCTTAACGTCATGGTGATACGCGTTCAACGTCACGCAAACCTAAGTAAACAAGCAACTTTATTGGATGGCGTTGACGTTGGCCCGCTCAAATGGCGCGTATGTGGGTGTGGCTTAAATAAATTTGTTCATGAAGGTATGAACGACATCTCAAATGTAAAGGTTCATTTAAAGACTCGCATTTGAAATGTAAATATGTTCCCATGAATTTATGAAACATTGGAAATGATAGAAAAATCGCAGAAAAAAACAGGAGAGTATACATACAAAATTACTTTGGCGAAAAAAATGTGAGTTCACTATTGTATGGAAAATTAAAATAAGGTAGGTAGGTCTGATTTGTTTTCTAAAATATATATATATGGGATACTGGGGAAAATATGGTTAAAAAAGGGGAATTCCCATATAATATTGAACAAGAGGGCAATCATGGGTGGCTCTGGAACGCTCGTCTGAATCGTAGCCCTGTGGGCACTTTGTTAAGCATAGTTAAATGATTTTCAGCAATATAAGGACATAGATCAATCTGTGACATTTTTTGTTATTACTTAGAATCCGGATCAAATGTTGTGTAAAGAGTTCTATTTTTAGCTCTGGTGATTATAATAATCAGTTGGGTAGCTTTAGTAGAAGGCCTTACAAGGAATGACATTACGAATTGAATGAAATGATTTCCAATTTGGACCAGTACGATGTAGTTCATTTGTTGTTTAAAATATTTCTTTTCTAGAGCTTTGGCGGCCATCTTGGCTGGCAGAGCGTCTTTTTTTTGTGGGTACATTGCTATAAAATTTTCATTTTTTTCTCATTTCTAATATTTGTATTAATAATGTTGATTTTGCAATTCAAATATTTCCAATAAAGAACTTATGATTTAGGCTCTATGTCCTAGCAATATGTTAATACCATGTTTGCTGCTCTGTTGCAATTAGCAGCTGAGATATTCGTAATTTTGTAGGTATACCCCCTTAATTTTTCTGTGATTTTTCTGTGATTTCTTATGTTCTCTTTAATAATCTGGAATATCAAATTTAGATTACTCTCACGTTAAATCAATGAATAAAAGAAATGTGTCTTAGCATCAATTCAGAACCAAGTTTGGTAACTCAGGGCAACTAGCAGTTGTGATAAGAGTAGTTCTGTAGTGATACCCCCTTAATTTTTCTGTGGTTTTTCAATAATACCTTATGTTTTTATCAATAGTCATAGATATTTAAGGCAAATTATTTGCATGTTGAATCACTGGGTAAAAGGATTGTATCTTGGTATCAGTTTGGTACCATGTTGGTAATCTAGGGAAAGGACCTCAGACAGTTTCCTATTCAATCTGTCCAAATTTTGACAGCCTGTGGCTAGGATAATGCATAACTGACAACTATAGTTTAGTGCTTAAATCAAACCCTTACATTAAGTGCACCTAGCAAAATAAAAAATATTTTGAAAATATTGCATAATTATGCCATGATTCTAGGGTTAAGGGGGTGGGGGTATTTTTGTGAGCAAATTTTATTTCACAGAAAGTTAAAGTTTCGTCGAGTATTCACCTAAATACATGTTAATATTATGTTTGCGGCATAAACATAAGACGAAAGTGATGCGTTTGCATAAAATTCGGGTTGAGAAGATTTCGTTGTTTCATCTAAAGAAGTGTGCTGTCAATTACTTTTGACTATTACCTGTAATGTTACAACTCGACCGGTTTGACTTGTGCACTGAGGTGTATCATATCTGCATACTGTATAAATCATAGTCTAGATAAACACAGTTTTTGAACTTAAAATCGTTAATATTTTCTCACACATCAAATTTAACCTATAATTTGGTGCTTAAAAGAACCGTCTCAATGAGACGGTTCTTTTGAGTACCCAAAACATATGTTTTGGTTGAGAAATGAGACAATTAATTACTTTGTAAGCACTCATAACTAAAGCCCTGATACATGCCATTGCAAATTGATATTTACCTACAGGTTTTTACAAAATAAGTTTCTAATAAGGTTTTGTAATAAAGTGTTTTTGAGCATTTCGACAACGTTCCCCCCCCCCCCCCCGTGACCGATCATGCCGTTTTTATATACAACTGTATGCAAAAGGATTAGTTTGGTCACGGGGGGCGGGGGTGAGGGCAGGAAGCACTTCAGTAATTTTTTTTTCTATTTTCTATAATGTTGAATAGCAAAAACAGAGTTTTCAACCCATATTTTTCAATTGGTACTTGTCCAATACGAAAACTGCTTTTGTGGATAAGTCGAGGGTTGAACCTACTATCTTTTTCATAGAAAAAATATCGTTTTCTTTGAAACTTTTCTATGGTCATTTTTATGGGCAATCCTTCATTAAAACTGTCCGATGTCCTTGGTAGCTGAGATATAATCAGTTTTGTAGGTATACCCCCGTAGTTTTTCATAGAATTTTCTCTTATTTCTAATTGACATTGATGGATATGAAAATAAGGCTATTTGCATATTAAACCACGGTGTAAAGGGACAATGTCTTAGCATCAATTTGTACCAATTTTTGACCTGTAGTTTAAATAGCAGTTGAGATACAGGATATCTTGTAAGTATAACCTCTTAATTCCCTGCAATTTTCTCTAATTTCTCATATTCTTATAAATAATCATGTATAATCAAATTAGATACTTTGCATATCGAACAGTCAGGAACATGTTAGATAACTCAGAAATAATTTGGTACCAATTTAGTATTTTAGGATGAATTGCAGCTGAGATATCCACATTTTTGTTGGCACACCCCCATTATTTAGGATCGTGGGTTGCCATGGAAACGAAAAGGCTCGTTGTTGACCACTCAGTTTACACACTTATAATCCGGAAACCATCCATACCTGATTTATTCAACATTTGCTTATAAAGAATGTGAAATTTACAAGCATATTTTGTCAAAAATCAGTATTTCTATTTTTCAGGTATCCTACCCACTAATGATAAAATCTTAATTTTCTCAAATTTGGCACCGATTTTTTTTAAGACTTTTTTATGTTTATTTACACTACATAACCCTGTACTTTGGTGCTAAAATAATTTCTCAAGGAATTATCTTGACCTTAAAAGTTAAAGTTCCTGGCCAAAACCTTAACAAGGACTTCTTGGTTTACTAAATTTAAACTGGGGTAGTTAACATGGACGTTTAAACGAAGCTTATGTGATAAGTACCAAAGTCTCATGTGCTGACCCTATATATTTCTCTTTCCTTCATCTATGAATAAACCAGTGCTTGACAAAATCGTCGCTTTAGTGCTATAGTGTTCTATCTGCCATTGCACAAGTTTTTGAGAAAAATGAGTTTGAAAATTTTAGCATCCTGATTTTTTATGCCTTATTTATCACAGACCTTTGAACGATACCAGAGGGTTAAAATGTATACATACAGTGTAAATGTCCTTGGTTGGAATAATTTTTTACAGTAATATGGAATTTACGGGCATTTTACAGTTTGCAGATAGAAAATTATGCCCTAAAAATCTTCTGCGTTCAGTGCTATAGTGTTCTATATTTTCCTACAGCTTATTATTCTGGTTATGGAGTCAATTCATATACTAGTCTGAACAGAAATGATGATTTGTACCAAAAAGCAGCAGATTTAGTTATTTATTTGGCATAACAGTAACAAAAAGCACGGATTATGCCATTAAAATTTATGCAAGGGAGGTAATCTGTTTCTACAGTTAATTTTTCTGTCATTGGGGTCAATTTGTATAATATCTTAGACTGATCTGATTATTTGGACCTTAAAGTAGCAGATTTAACCATTGAGTTGTAATAACATCGACAAATTACTTCAATTAAAGCGGTTTAGATATGTGTAAGGGAGGTAATCTGTTACTACAGCTTATACTGTCCATGGATCAATTTGCGTTATATTTTTGACTGAGCGGATTATTTTGACCTAAAAGTAGCCGATATAGCCATTAGTTCGTCATAAGACCTACAAACCGCTTCAATTTAGGAAATTTAAATTTATGTAAGGGAGGTAACTGCAATTTTAGCAATTTCTCCAAGAGAAGTGAACTTATGTAGATAGAACAATATGACACTGAACTCATTCAGTCACGTGACATAATTATCATTGGTCATTGTATGAAAATCACTTAGAACACAATAGCACTGAACGAAATTGTCTTTTTGTAGATAGAACAGAAACGCACAGCGATTTTAAGCTTACTGGGAGGAGATAGGCAAATGAAACCTTCGCCAGTAGATAGAACATTTATCCCCTTTCCAACGGTATGCATAACTCATTTTTGACCAAAATGCCACTTAGAACACTATAGCATTGAAGCGACGAAATGGCATGTGCGAACACCGAAGACACAGTACACGATATTGAGACTTAATTTTGCTACTCAATGCTGCTTTTATCATTATGAAATCTCAACTGAACCTGGGCATCACTCCTAATTTTCATATGGTTCTCGTTGTTTTCAAAGGGCAAATACATCCTTCACATCGTTCATTAGGTTATAAATTAATCACGTTACTTCACACCCATTTTGAAAAAATCGAAAAAGGTGACCACTTTAACACTATACATACACAATGAATGCACGGAGATGTTGGTTATATGAATTAGTTGATTCCCATGCTGATCTGAGTCTTTGGTATCCAAACACTTTATTTGTCGGTTGTGTGATGCACTGACATCAAATGTGATCTCACACCCTGTGATCTCTGATCTATATACAAGGGTAAAAAAATTGTAATTTTTACATTATGATATCGCTATGCCTGTAAAAGCCTTCTTATTCAGGACTCGCAACTTGTTTTCCCAGCTTCATTCAAAATATTTCTTGTCCCGGAAATATGCTTTGATTTCCCCCAAGACTAAACTGTATCAGTGACATTAACCATGCTTCATCAGTCAATGTTGTCAATATCTTATTATTCGGACCATACCGTTTTCCATATTTGACAAATTGGTCATTGATGGTACTGAAAAAATGTAAACACGATGATAAGTGAAGAAGAAAAGGGTATAGACTTTAAAAAGTATTTACTTGGTTCAGCACCAAACATTTAAGTTCAGGAAAAAGAGCCAATAATAAACCTTTCACGAATGCACCGTGCTTGGAACAAATCCGTAATTTAATTGTTATTCAACGTAATCCTCCAACCACTCCACCCAATATCAAGTTCAAGGCCAAGTCTTAAAAATGTAGTCAAATGCACAAGTTAAATGTTCTTAAACGATCAGCTGATGGATGGACAATCGAGGGATGGACGTCAATATGTGCGTAGGATCGTATTATATTCCACCTCGCCGCTTTTCAGTGGTTAGTGTAAAAAAGCAACAAAAATTAAGTGTTTGGACTAAAAGTCAAAAATAAAAGCATATGTATTAATAGTCATCATTAAAGCAGTATACCGCCTCGATAGCTCAGTTGTTTGAGAATCCACATTTGCAGTGGGGTTGATATTGTGGGTTCGAATACCGGCTGCACAATACCAACGATGTAAACAAGAGGAAACTGGGGTCATGGATCGCTCATCTGAGCCCTGGCATTTAGGAGAGGGCATAATGAGAAACATATTTTTTGAAATTATTTTAGGAGGAGATGCCGTTAAAATATTTCGTTGGACCAGTGGCTCAGGAGTATATGCCTTTAAAACAAATATTATCTAAAGCTGTGGTAGCTTTTTAGTTTGGCGGAGTGGAACCATTTGTGCGATTTTGGTAGAGGGCATTATGAGGAACATTTCTAAGAAATTATTTTGAATTTGGACAAGTGGTTAAGGAGATGTTTAAAAATATTTCTATTTTTAGATCTGGTGGCCATTTTGTTTGGCGGAGCTAAATTTGGTAGAGGACAATATGTGGAACATTCATGTGATATGGTTTTAAAGTTGGACCAGTGGTTCAGCAAGAGATGTCCTTTTGTGTCACCTGCGAAGCATGGTTGATACATAGGGATCATGATTCTTTCATCGGCGTCGTCCGCGTTGTCACACTTTTGGTTTCCTATCGATTACTCTTGAAGAGATGCATCAATTTCATTTAAACTTTACACAAGGGTCACGCATCATTAAATACAGGTCAAGATCGAACTTGGAGGTATTTTGCAAACTTTTGACTTTAGTAAAGGCCCTTTTTTGACTTAGGTTAAGGCTAATGCAAGAGTTATATTGGCTTTTTTGTGGAATAAACTTTACATTTCTCCAAAATAATATCGAACAATTTCGCACTATAGGCCATGATTACCCAGTGCCTGTAGATAAACATGACAGTGATTAAAATTTTATCCCACCCCCTGACCCCTTAGGTGGGGTCAAAGGTCAAAAATTTAAATGTCGCAATAACTCAGTCAGTTGTCAGTATTTTTACTGAAATTTCGCATGCAGAGAGAGATACAATAAATATGAAACATATCAAACGTGTTTTTTGATTGTAGGCTTGTGTCCCACCCCTGGAGGTGGGGTCAAAAGGTCCTAATTCATTTCTTTCAGAACACGGTCATGTTGCATATCAACAAATGCAGAAGTATGGTAACAAATATTTTGCCTCCAGAACCCTATCCCCCACCCCCTGACCATGAGGTCTGGGGGTCAAAATTCAACTTTTTCAGACCGTGGGCATGTTGCGTATCAATCTAAAGGGAATCGCGAATGCAGCAACATGATAGCAAATATTTGCGTACAGGCGGCTAACCCAAGGTATAACTATTTTATATCACCTACATCAGTGTTTTTCTTGCTCAGCACGGGCTATTTTGTCCTAAAGTTGACAGGGCTGGTATTAAGCAATATAGAGTGTTGTCAATATTGCCATCAAGAAACTGATAAATGAACATTATCCGTTTTTACATTCTACGTCTTCTGTATAGATTGCTCTAAATCTAAAATGAGCATTTTGATATACGCAGGAATTTCTTTGCTATGATGAAATCATTTGGAGAATGCTAGAAAAATATTTGCTCAGATCAATATTTTAACATTAAGTAAATTAAATCATCTTGAAATAGGGCATCTGATTTTGAAGCTTCTTCCAATGAAGGTTTAATTTTAGCTAGAATGGAAAAAAGAAAGTTCTTTTGCACTATAAAAATATAATTATAATGAAAAAAAGAAAGAAAAAAAAACAACAACACACACACACTACTAACAAGTCAAGCCACGTGCACATATTCGGAGCATTCCAAAAATTTACAAAAATGTCAATCTTGAGTCACACCTTCATACCTGCTACCAGGTAAAGAACAATCCCAAATGTATTGGTTGATGTGACATTTACGGTATGCCACTTTCTTTTGAAATGGGACAATTTCTTAAAAGATAAGAAATAAATATTTCCATGTTAATAATATGAAACTGTTATTTCAAGATAAATTATATCTATTGATAATATAAGATTTAATCTTTTTAATAAAACTCATTCTCGTTATCGTTACGGTTGTGTATTGTTTAAACATATGTATCAACTTATAACATGTAATAGATAAAACTAGTTCAACACATTTAAGCTGAATGAACTTTCCTATCTCTATCCTATCTGTATCAGTAGGACAAGTCTATTTCAAATTTTAGAGGTGTTGGGTGGTATTTTTCATTTTTAATCAAATTCTAATAGAACATTCCGTTAGCAAAAAGTGGAGACCCTGATCTGGGTCTGCGTTGTTTGCCTATGTCCCACAAAAATGATGTTAGGCTTATATAGGTTAAACCCTCCAGTAAAACATATTTTACTGGCTGCTTCCTTTGTGTATTATTTTTTGTTCTTTATGTTTCGTGTGTGTCATGCTTTCTTGTCTGTTCATTACAGCCTTGTGGTTACCTGCTGGGAAAGGGCTAACCTCTTGGCTCTCTTGTATGTGATGTTTCTTGTTTTTGTCACTTTCCAATGTGGTGCCCTGGGTCAGGTGTTGTACTTGGTTGTATCGATTCCTGATCTTTGCCTTCTTACTTACTTTGGATTCTCCCTAAAAAGTATCACTGTACCATTAGGCACCGTTAGCTTGGGTGCAATAGGATTTATGAGCATTAGAAACAAGTCCTGGCGTACTTTGGTCAACCCCAATTTTGCTCTGCTGATACCTGGTCATAATTTATTTTATATACTAGAAGCTCTCCTTTAGCCAGACAGCTCCTGTAAGTTTCAGCTAATTCTGTATTGTTTCCACCTTTGGAAAAGCCCTTTTCCAGGTCGGTGTATTCTTGGGCCGGAGCAGCACGAAATTTGAAAAAAGCACGGTCTCCACAAACTCTAAAATATTTTAGAAAATCAATCTGACGATACCTGGGCTTTCGCTGTTCATTTTGTTTCTCTTGAGTTTTTGAACAGGAAAAGGTGTTGATTAATGATCAAGGAGTAGCTTGTAGAAATTACGCGTGTACTTTGAGTAATAAAGTATATACGAAAATCCATAAGTACAGTAAGACCTAAAATCACCTAATATTGCACGCACATGATTAAATAGATTGTAGCATGGTTATACACTTAACAAAAGTTTGAACTATTGGAATCAATACAATAATCTCTAACAGAACATACCCTTCTATTTAGGTATCCAAGAAAGCAAATCACGGCCCAAGAGGTCTTTGGAACGTCTGAGCGGTGCCTCTGTTTGACAGTACATATTAAACTGTTTCAGAAAAATGACAATAAATGACATTTAAATTGTCAATGTATCGAAGATACAGCGTTTAGAAATTGGAAGACAAATTAAGTTAATTTCCCCGATGTGAGTAAGAAAGTCGACAACGAGAAATGAATTATATTGCATTCTTTTCAATTTTGAGTTCAGTTTCGAGCCTTTTATCATAATCATCTCTATTGCATAAAATCCAAGCTAAACGCTTTTAGTCATGTTTCATCGAGCACAAATACATGTATTAACAAGCAGCAATTCATATGTTGTTGATGCACGGCTTTGGTACCTTAAATACACTCGTTGCAGGCCACTAAGTTTTGCTCTTATATAATGATTGGCTCAGGAAGATACATAGTGACTGAAAACGTCCAACCACGTGTTGACTGTAAACTAATGACAAAATATAGTCCCATATTTTCTGCATATTTTGATGAATATTTCGTTAATGTATGCAATAATTGCAATAGAACATTATTTTGAATACATGAATGTTTGCCAGGTCCCTAGGAAGATGTTAAAAACCTCTGGCTTCGACCTTGGTAACTAAAATCTCCTTCAGGACTTTGCAAACGTTAATGCATGGAAAACCATGTTTGAGCCCTATATTTTTAAAGCATCTCTTGTGCAATGCTGATCAGATGTTTTTAAATGATAAACTAAACTGTTAACCAATTTTAGATCAATGTAATTTTCCATAAAGCTACATACAGTAAAACCTGTGTACAACAGTCACTCTCAAAAAGACCAAACAATTGTTTTTAAGACTAATTATCGCTTAATGCAGGTCAAAAGTATTGCAGACTCCTAACAAGGGTAGTATCACATACTTAACTACTAAAGAAACCTGACACATATGTGTCAATTTTTTTGTAGTAAATGAATACGTTGCACACTTGTCTTTTCATTGTGTAAAGCTGAACAAAGGTAGACTAAGATGCACTGAGATTATTTGAAAAGATGAACTAATTTCAGACGTCAGCTATCAAAACGTCACGTAACCCCTAAAATCAATTTTCACAATAACAAAGAAATCACGCAAAATTCACCAGAAACCGCTTTATTGTGATTCTTTGTTATTTCATTGACATCTTCTTGGCATTCAAATGAAGCATGCAAGCATTGTTCAACCTAAAGGCTATTTCCATTTTCTTATCGTCAATTTTTCGTTATCAGCGTTTTATGAGCTTTTATAACGCACAGCCACTTTATCAACGTTATACACTTTGTATGATGTTTGGAATGCATTTTGACAATGTTTCAGTCCCTTTGAACTCTGTAGCTGCCGCCTACGTCCACTTAGCAACGTCAAATGTTACAATGACATGCTGATATGTGTTTATTGCAAAGCTTGAAATTCATACGCGATTAAAGTAAAGTGTAGCCAATTGGCACTATAACAAAGTAAACAGCACGCACTAAACGGCGGCATACGTTGACAAAGAAAAAAACGGTTATTATCCATAGTTTACGTTGTTCCTTAATTGACGTTAAACTTGGTTTAATCCGCTTTTGCCATTTAACGTGAGCAAAACATAAGTTCTGATTTTTGAAAACGCATTCTCTTACAATGATTGGTTGACTGCAAGTCATTTCAGTTTCTAGAAATTGCTTAAACAAAGACAAAAAAACACACTGCCGTTTAGACAACGTCAAAAGCAAAATTTAAATCCCCATATTATACGTCATAGCAAGAAATTGCAAATTTTTAAAATGCATTTTTGTCTGTACTGGTATTGGCATTGCATACATGAAAAAAAAAATTCAAAAAGATATCTAGACATACACTCCCAAGGCAAAAGTGATAAAAAAAAGTTGTTTTTGACGTCGTGACGTCATGTTTTACATTTGATCAATATTTATTTTCGAATACATTCAAATGTCTTGTTATTAAAATAAGCATATCGGCTTAGCGCTATAATTTGTTATTTACGAGTTGAAGCAAGTAAAAAGTGTCAGGTTTCTTTAGTAGTTCAGTATATATTATTGATAAGGCAAGCCACATTTTCCCCAAAATATTGCTTATCTGAATAAGTCAAAGGAATTACTAGTTGTGTAAAATAAGCTCATTGCTACGCAATCTGAAAAGATTGCGCCTTGTTCGTGTATTTTGTAATAAAGAGAAACCACGTGACAGGCTTAATGGTTACTTCATTCAGTTTGGATATCACGGTCTTCTCAAATTGATTATTATATGAAAACATAGAATTTTGTATCGACGTTATAGATAAGGTGGTACATGTATAGATGATATTTTTTTCCCACCAAAACTTTAAAAAAAAACGTCTCATAGAGTTATTTTTTTATCACAAAGAACATTTGTTTGGTAAGCTAGAATACGCCTTTTTGTCTGAATCCAATGTATTTAATATTTAGTTCAACTTAGGTGGCTGCTACCTCAATCAGAGCTCGAACTATAGCTTCATACCGCCTAGATATCAAACAGCAATGTCAAAGGTAAGTGTGTGCTAATTGATAAAAGTGATCGAAAAAACTGTTTTCTGATCGACGTAATGAAGCGATTAGCCAAGGCGTTGCCACGAGTTTCATGTCAATCTAATTTCATAATGTCTGAGAGTTTCATTACCAGGAGTAAGCACCTGGAAGTAAGCCACTTGAAGTGAAGGCCAACAAAAATCAAAGTAGGGACGTAAACAGTGGCCAACGGACATTTCGCGTCGAATTGGAGTGATAATCTGTTCAAATAGTCTGGAAAAACGAATCCTTCAGAAATACAGAGAACCTACAGTGTTTGAAAAGAGTAAACCTGATTGCATTGAGTTCTGCCAGAAACTCCTGAAGGATCTGAATAATTTTTGAAAATAAATATCAACATGGTAGAATATCTACCAACACTGTGCAGCACAATGGCAGTTCTTGCAACCTCTCCTCCAAATATTCTGCCCCCAACCCCAGGACCATTAAAAAAGAAAGAGAACCTACAATATTTGAAAAACACAGGCTAGGTTCCATTGAATCTGTTCAAGCGCAACACCTCCCTAATCAAAGATCTAAAATATGATTCCCAGAAAGATATACTGTTCTTTTCTCCTGCGGTGATTACGTAACTAAAGACAAATTTTCCGAATCAATATGGTGTCTAACAAAAGACACACTAAAAGCGCTGATTTATCAAGATAACTGCTTGGTCTGCTATGAATAATTATGAGATTAAAAACGCGAAGAAGAGCAGTCAAATATATCGCAGAGTTTAAGAACCGCGATCTGTCATCGGTCTGTTGCATTTAAAGGATGCGTTAATTAATTGGTTGAATGTAAGTTCCGAGCCTTGGACAAGAGAGAGTTAAAGTTATTTAAAGATATTAAATGTAAATATGGCCTTTCTTAGCAAGAAAATTTATTAATAAGAAGTGGATAAAGCTAAAAAAACAACAACAGAGGATCATAAAGTCCTAAATCGCTCACATGGCACTGAAAGTCAGAGATGCTTTATCCGAATTGTGATTTAATGTTGACGAAATCAAATTGTGAGCCATCAAAAGTGAACGTTGAGCTTCTGTACTTATTATCATAATTATTAATTTTCAAAATCTAATTAACGCCATGACTGAAACCATTGCGAGGGTAACCATTGAGCTTGGTACTTTTTATCATTATTATTAATTTTCAAAATCTAATTAACGTCAAAATATATAGTAACAATAATGGCATAGAGAGAGCTGGTTGATTTACTTTGATATATATCCTCCTGCCATAGCGTGGCTGTCTCTTACTCGTGGTACCATGGGTTGGTCTGTGGTCTGTGATTGTGGTAATTCCTGATAATAATTTCTTGCTTTTTCATAGTTTCTGAAAATTTAGACTTTTTTTAAATTTATCCCATACAAAAGCGTTTGCTCAAGGTCAACCTACTACCTTCATTTGTATTTATTTTGTAGAAACTACTTACCCATTGCTATATACCAAGGACCAAGGTCATTGGTCATTTGGCTATGGAGAATATTTTTGAAGAATATTTAATAACCAGCATATATGAGTAAATGATATTAGCATCTATTGATGACAGTCTAATATTACGACGTCCGCTAGGAGGTCAAACCTTGATCACACCGATCTAGGCTTGTATAAATAGTTTCTGAACGTGAAGATTTCTTAAACACAGCACTTGACCTTAGTTTGGTTTTGTATGCAAATATTTTGAGAAAGCTTAAACAATAGATTAGGCTGTCAATAAAACCGTTCTCGTGCACTCAACGCTATATAACATCTATATTATTCTTACTGCGCCCAGAAAGGAAACCAAACCAATAATTTAATCATTAACTCGAATCACTGATTTATGTCTTTAAAGTAAGCAAGAAGACATTGATTTCTGTCACTACGATTCCCTAGATTTATATATTAAGAAGGGTGATAAAAATACGCGGAGAAAGTACACATATACGTGGTTTATTCTTTGCTAAAATAGGGTAAACTTGATTCATATTTCAGAGACCCACAATTTCAATGGCAACCCTCGCAATGGTTTCAGTCATGTCTTAGACGAATCCATTTTCAGTTTCTAATGTGAATATTTTCTGAATAAATCGTCGTATAATACAACCAGCGAAACCAGCAAATATCGCCTGAATATGACCGGGAAAGGCCACTATCACATGTCATGGTACCACGAGGAACATACAATAGAACACAGAGATAAAACAAGCACATGATCAACCTGTGCATGGGCGGATCCAGAGGGGAGGGGGACAAGAGGTCTGGACCCCCTCTGAAAAATCACAAAACAAGAGGGTTTCATAGTATTACTGGTCCGGATCCCCTAAAAAAACAAGCCAGCATTCAATCTTGGGTCACCATCGACCAACATTTAGTGGTGTTTGGATCCCCACTCTCCCCTCATCGACTAGAAAAAAAGTGACTGAGTTTGACCCCCCCCCCCCCCTGACAAAAATTTCTGGATTCCTGCATGCAGCTCTCTTCCTCAGCGAAATGATTTTAAAATAAGAAAGGACAAAAAGAACTAATATCTCAAACCTAGAACAAAACACCATGCGATATAATGCGTAATACTGATGGTTCAAATGTTTTCACTGCTGAAGCAAAAGCAGTAGATCTAAGTCGAGATTTACACAAAAGTTAAATTAAATATATCATACGACATGCTTTTAGTGTTGAAAGCTATGAACCATGCAAGTTTACAGATTCAGAAAATACTAGAAAATGCCACGAGCTTTTTGAGAGTAGAAATTGTTCTCTGTTGGATTACTAGTGATATATGTTTCCTTGGTAATGAAAAGGTGGGTCTACAAGCAAAATTATATCTTGCATTTGATCAAACTCATTTTAAATTCTGTTTCCAATTTTAAACCGTCTATAAGTAAAAATATCTTGAATAACTGGTAACTTCATGGAATAACAGTATTGGGGGGATCCAGTATGTATTGGAAGTAGTGGTATAAAATCAATAAAACAAGAAGTACAAACAAAATATTTATTTAAGTCCCTCAAAATATTCACCACCATGATACACAATTTCTGCCTTTCAATACACTGCTGAAAGCCATTTCGTAGTATTTTATACGTTAACCATAGTGCAGGTCCAAGAGTGGAACGGGAACCTATATGCTGTCCAGTCATGGTCTTTTACAATTGCGGAAACAAGCAGAAATCGCACAGTGCAAAGCCTGGAGACCATGGCGATTGTGGATCTTGACGAAGAAAATCGGTCACAAGTTTAGCCTAATGGCAGAGGGCATTATCACGTAGCATGTTTAAACCTATCTTTGGGCGTCTATTTACCAAGAAGGCGATATTTGTAGAAGAATGCATTCACAGAACGTCCCTTAGCATCCGCAATTCGAGTCACTGGTCCCTTTGTCCCCAAATATATGGCAAACATTTCTTTCTTGCTGCTTTGCAATCTTTTAGCTACACAAGGACGTTCGCCTTTTTCGTCGCCCATATTTTATTGTTAACTTTACGTTGGCTCGAAAAAGGATCCCATGATTTGTCTCAAGTTAAAAAAGAATTAAAAGCATATTTGTCGAATTTTGGATACCGTTTCAACATTTCCCGAGCTGTTCTCAGTCGTTGGCGTTAATTTCCCCTCATTATTGAATAAATGGGGCATCCACCTAGCTGTCAGAATAGGATTTGCTGATACTACTGAGATCCCAACAATTCTAGCTACTGTCGTGCCAACCAAGAGTGACAGTGACGTACTATTTTGTTAACAATTGTTTAGTAAAACTTTAAGTTGTAGACTCCACTTGAGCTAACGCGAATCGATGGATCACATGTGTATTAATTCTATCCTGCGGATAGGATTAATACACAATTGATCTGTCGATTCTAAGTCCCTGGAAACTTTGTAAGCAAAACATTACGTCACTGTCACTCTTGACTGGCAGGACAGTATGTACATGTATCTCCCACTGTATATCGTGCAATAAGGTCGTTGCCTTTATGGATGTTTTTCGGAGTAATTGCTGATTTTTTACGTCCAGATTTAGGTGCATCTTCAATAAATAAAAGCCAACCTTTGAATTTGTGAATACATCTCGCGCATGTTCCATATGCCACTTCATTACACCCATAAACACAACATTTCATTATAAACGTTGCAAGCCCCTGATCCGAGTTGCAACCTGGTAAGGATATAGACACGAAATCTTAGCAGTATTAGACGTTCTAATTTAGCCATAAAACACAGTGTATATTACTAAGCTTCTTTGAACTTAAACATTTTGCTATCGCTTATCTATCTATATGAAGTGATAACAGCCTGTCCATTAAATACTGATCTACACATTGCACGAGATTTACTTCAGTGGTTTTAGCGCTAAAATAGATTTCTATTTAATATCGAACCACCCTCGTACTTGAGATAAAACGAACCAAACAGTTGTTCGAAAGATCAGAAAAGGATATTGTTTTGGCTGGAATACGGATAGGTCACATGTCAACATTTCTCTCTCATTTGCTGGATCTGAACAGTTTCATGGATCGACAGAGAGGGCTTCTTGATTCTGCCAAAAGAGCGAGATCACATCCCATTGAGCGTAAAGACGGTTGTAGCTCAGCATCGCTAATCAGTCATTGAGATCAACGTATTATCACTATAAATTTAAGTGACGTTACAGATTTGGCTCTGATAGTCATTGGTTACGCGGGTTTATTACGTCTTTAAGAACTTAGCAATCAACATTTAAATGACTTAGTTTATAAAGTAAGTCAGGTAGTATTAAACATTAAGAAAAGTAAAACCGAAACATTTAGGGATGGAAATAAGTTTACATCAGCAAAGAATGTAAGTTTTCAATGTTAAGGCTCCACATCAATTAACAGCATTCAATGCAGCATAGTCACTGGAAGTCACATGTCAGCAAAAATATGTATGAGGAAGATTTTGTAGCCAAAAAGTTAAGAATAAAAGAGGTTATGTCTATATAAGGCATTGTGATGTGACTTAACATAATTACGTAGTAAGAATCTATACAAAGTTTTGTCGCTCTCTTTCTAACATTTGTATTTCCTAGGCACGCCAACATGCAAACTGTGTTTGTTGTCTTTGATGCAGTTAAAGATATACTTAATATTCTACTCGTTTCAGTAAATAGAGCAGAATATTTGTCCAGTCGTTACTAGCATTAACAATGGTTGTGCAGTACATTATTACCCAGTGGTCATATATGGACTGTGAATGAATAGTCATTCGAAAATGAAGTATCAGTTCTAAGGCAACTTTCCTGGTCATACTTACTATTTCTAAAAGGATAGCAACACACAAAATTTGGTACAGATTCGAACAAAAAATCTTGCCTGTTGATTTGCACGACGTCAGTGCTTTGGGGTTAAACCTCTATTTAAAAAAAAAACCGGTTTGGTTTTGTGGGCTGGAGGGTGGGTACTTCGGAAATGAGAAGTAAGAAAGAGGGCAAAGGTCAGATCTCGATACATTAAACACCACACCTGACCCAGGATACCAATAGGAAAGTGACAACTTCACAATTAGACATCACAAAAGAAAGCCAAGAGGTCAGCCCTTCCCCAGCAGGTGACAACAAGGCATCAATAAACAGACACACACGAGAGCTTAACAAAACAAGACAGAAATAACATAAATGATCCACAGAATAAGCACTGCCTTGGAACGATGAGTAAAGCTATTTTACTGGAGTGCTTAAAGTAAGTAAGGGTGCAAAGATCAGGAATCGATACAATCAAGTACACCTGAATGGGAAAGTGACAAACTCACAGTTAGACACCACAAACGAGAGCCAAGAGGGCAGCCCCTTCCCAGCAGGTGACCACAAGGCAAATATAAACAGACGCGCACCAAGGCAGCGCAAACACAAGACAGAAAAAATACAAAAGATCCACAAAAGAAGAACCGCCTTGGAACGGTCAGTAATACATTTTACTGGAGGGCTTAAACCGGTTTCACAGTGCCAACCTCACCCATAATTCAGATGTGGATCAAGACACATATATATTTGGTTTGCATGAAATACCACTAACTAATCAATGCATCATCTCCTAGAACATATAAATCAAGATATAACAAGGAGATAAAGCAAAGATAAGGACTCAACAGTAAATAAAACTGAATACCAGAGCAATCGAAATCCAACAGGTAAACCCCTATGGACCCGACAAACAGCCAAAGCATCAGGCCCCTACCATCTCATCAATAGATAAGTCTTTAAGTCGGAACAAACCCCTATGGACCCGAAAAACAGCCAAAGCATCAGGCCCCTACCATCTCATCAATAGATAAGTCTTTAAGTCGGAACTGTCATAGAGCCTGAAGTCCGACCTACCGGTGTGCAATTAAAGAGGAAAGCAAAGTGGCCAACCATGATTTGGTTGACCACCAAGCATGCAGTCTGTTGCAATACATTAATGTTATAGCCAATCTTTTATAACGGAAAATTATTTAAATGAACTGCGCTGAAGATTATTAGAGCCAACAATCTTCGTCAATTTATACACTGAGTCACCATATAATTCAGGTTCCGAAAGTCCTTCGTGCAAGAGAGATTTAAGTCAAACTTGGAATTAAGATATCAAGTCAAAGTATCGTCTATAAAATTTTGAAAAGGCTTTGCGAAGTTTATGATACCGATAGCCTTGTTTAAAAAGTTTCTGAGTTAACAACTTATTGCGAGTGTTGAAGTCAGTAACATAGCTAGATGCTCTAGCAAAACGAATGAGTTGACAGATATAGACTCCATAGGATGTAGAGCGAGGAACATCACCATCTGAAATGGGAAATTGACATTCTCAAAATCAAAGTCGTCACGTTTATCATAAATTTTGGTAGAAACAATATCATTAGAAATTGACAAATGCAAGTCTAAAATGCGGCTTTGGTATCAGAGGTATTGGCTTAATTAAGGTGGAGCTCTGAAGGGTATATTTGACTTAAACCCGTTTCATGACGCCCCAACCTCACCCTTAGTTCAGATGTGGATCAAGACACGTAGATGTTTGGTTTACATGGAAGACCCCTAATTTATCAATGCATCATCTCCTAGAACATATAAATCAAGATATAGAAAGGAGATAAAGCAAAAACAAGGACTCAACAAAATGAAGATCGAAAGGTTTAGTAAGCTGTGTTACTTAGCAATTTTTACAAAGTTACAACGTCCTTCAATGTCACGCTGCTAGTTTACCTACAATAAAACGCACAAACATACAAACTGTGTTTATTGTCTGTGTTACAGTTAAGAATAGACGTAATACTAAAGACAGATTGCGAAAAAGGCCACAAGTGCGTTTTATCGATGCCTACCCCAGTATTCCCCTATTTGACAAAAATTAGTAGAAGCCAAATATGGTCAACTTTTCACGCAGATGGTTATGTGATAATTCCGTCGAGATTTATAGCGAAATTCAATTGAGTTTCGTTGATTGATTGTAGAAACTGATACTAAGTTCCCTAACTGCAGTTGTCGCATTAATCCTATTTACTCAGACATTGAAACGTGTTTCGAGATTTATTGACTACAGACGTATAAAGATTGTTAAGATACAGTCTAATAACCATTGAGAACAAATTCAATGATTTTCGGCCAACTGTATGAGGTTTGTGGCCGAAATTTGCTACTAGATTATCATCAATGTGTCGAAATGACACGTAAATACTCGTATGGTGGACACGCCTTTAAATTATTTAAAGCTTTAGATAACAAGGCTAGACACTGAATCTATAATCCAAGCGAAGATTTGGTACCAGTAAGATGCATTTAAGCCCCCCCCCCCCCCCCCCCCCCCGTCGTGGCTTAGGCTGCTGCCCGTTCTAAGGCGGTGGTTCTATTGTTGATGACTTTTTGTTTATTGTTACTCCTATTGTGAGAGTCTGTAATTTTTCTATGTTTTGTTGTACGTTAGTTTATGTCCATTCTAGTTTTGCAATCATCTTGATGGGGAAGAGAGAGCCGGTTGTTTTGCTTAGTTTGTCTTCCTGGTGTCTCGAGATGGTTGTGTGATTCTTCCTCGCGGAACCATGGGTTTGCCTGCGGTTTGTGATTGTGGTATTTCCTGATCATACTTACTATTTTTGTGTACAAATTGATATTGACATTGACATATTTACAGGTGTTGAGCGTTGATAATACAACTAAATCGACTGATATCATTGTTTAAGTCCACTAACTAGTAACAATAAGTTTCTTGTTAAACATACGTGAATATAACAGCATATTTATAAACAAGTTTAATAAACAAGCAAAGCTGAATATTGGTGTATCTTGTGTTCTTCCGTTTCAGTGGTAGTGCTTGTGCATAAGTGTTTTAATATACATTGAATGCTACAACTCCATCAGTTGGCCTTGAGAATAATAATTTAAATGCATATTTTTAACAGATAATCAAAAGTAGATTATTTCAATGGCAATTTAAACAGGTGAGCAAATTGTTTAAATCTGAGTAACTGGTTCAAATTTTGCCATATTTCAATCTCAAACCAGTTTTCGGATATGTGTACAACTACGTATATTGCTCAAAAGTTAAGAAGCCATAAGCACCATATATTATTATATACGTATGTTGCGCGCCCCTAATCCTAGTTTCATTCTGGTAAGGATATAGCCCCTATTCTTAGCAGTATTATAGTGTATATTACTAAGCGTTTTCAACTTGAAATATGTTATGCTATCGCTTTTCTATCTATTTGATATTGATATCTGCGTGTCCTTAAAAGACCGATCTACACATTAATTTGCACTACACGAGATTCACTTAAGTGATTTTACATGGAGCGCTATTAGATTTTGAACCCCACTCGTACTTTAGATTAAAACGAACTATTGACATGATTGGTGAGTACCATTAAGTTGTGGGAACGTCAGAAAAGAAAATATTGTTTTGGCTAAAATCCGCATAGGTCACACTAGCGAGATACATTCATACTTGTCGCTGGGTGTGTTGGTTACAATGTACTATTTGCTGTACGCAATTTATTTATACCATTTGCACCGATAAGACGTATATATTTCTATGTTAATATCATAAAAAAAGCAAGTGAGTATGATCAGGAAATACCTCAATGAAGCTGTTATTTCAAGATACTCTATTGATAATATTACGCTATTTATGAAGTAATTGAATCTTTTAAATAAAATCTAAACTTAAGAGTTTTAGGATGTGTATTGTCCTGACATTAATTACAGCTTATAACAGGTATTGTTATATGACTGGAGAGAATACCGTCTCCTGATTGGCCCAATTTGTCTTCATAAATCTCTATGTCTACCTAGAAACTGGTCTAAACCGGTCCACAAGTTAATATTGCATGAAAACCAGCTCGAACTAGTTTCCAGAAGTTAATATTTTTGACACTTCTGCAATATTACCCTCTACAGAGCTAAAAATAGCATGATGAGTGTGAAACTAGCATGTGCTGCATGAAATTGACATGATTTGCTGTTTTACCTCCCAACAGGTAAATTAAAGACTTTCATGAATTTTTACAACAGTTTTGTTTTGTTTTGTTTGCCTATTTATCTTTGTTTGAAAACAAATTGTAAAAACAGTTTTATGATAACATTTTATATTCCCCATTAAGAGGATTAATATGTATTTGAAAATGCAAAATACTATAAATTAAAACATTTTAATGACAGTTGCTAAAACTTGTGAGAGAGTCCTTAGATTGAAGGTTGAACATGTCTTTAGCAATAAAAGTGAAAGTAGAAAAGTCATATAACAAAACAATTATTGACTTCAATTTTGGTAGACACAAGGATTTATCTACCCTTAAAAGTGATATTCACCTCGGCCTAGCGGCCTCTGTAAATTATCACTTTTTCGGGTAGATAAATCCTTATGTCTACCTCATTGAAGTCAATAATTGTATAATAGTATTTTTTTGCTCTATAAGTTAGCCCTGAAAATAATTATTTAAATCTCAGGTTTGAAATGCATAACTTTTATGATAGTCAAAAGTAGATTATTTTTTTATGCCAATCCTAGCTTAGGTCATCATATCTCAAACAGGTAAAGAAATTGTTAAAATCTGAGGAACTGTTTCAAATTATGACTACCTTTCAATCTGAAACCACTTTTTGAATATGTTTACAACTATACTCAGAAAAACAATTGAAGGATATTTAGATTCAGTCAGATATCTAACATCCAATACAATAACAACTTTACTTATTATGCATGCATATTATAATTCCGGACATCTGCAATCAAAATGGATGCTTTATTTAAGTCACGCTTCAGTGGTTTAAGTACAGTGCAAATCCAAATGGTTCAACCCTCTATACTGGAAAGTCACAAACGTTCAAAAATGATTGAAGCCCATTTTTATCGTTTGTATTCCATAATGACTGGCTCCAAAATCTTCGCTGGTTCTCCTTCTAAAAATGGCACCTACTTTTGAAGCTGTTGTAGGTGTTTTATTGCAAATTTGTGGTCAAATTTGCCGGGGTATGCCATATCCGTGTATTTTTGTTGAAGAAGTTGTCCCATTATACGGGGAAATGACTGATAAATTGGTGTTAACGTTTGTCTGTGGTCGGAATTAGAACATAAGCAATGACCTGGTGAAAGTTTCAGCAAAAATTGAGAGCGCTAAATTTTTTGCTTGTGAACTTTGGGTAGAGAGGGTCGGTACATTTGGTGTAGTACTGTACCGTAACCAATGACCCGTGAATTTCAATTTTGCATTTTGGTGAGTTGCATAGTGATAATTATATCAATGACAAAAATAGTTTGCTTGAAAATTATATTCCCAAATGTTATAAAGTCAAAAGAATTTTAATATCCTTCAATTGTTTTTCTGAGTATATGTGTTGTGCCCAAACAGTAAGTGAGTATGACAACATGTTTTTCTATTAAGGCCATAATGTTGTGTAAAAGTTTGACATTCCACACTTAATGCCTTTCCGTAAAGTGTGGAATGTCAAACTTTTACACAACATTATTTGATACATCTTCTATAGGGATCAAAATAGATTTGATTCTTTATGATCCCTGTCCGAGCTTAAAACCCCAAGTACCAGAGTACATTGTAGCCCAACTTACTGCAGCTTCTTCGTCTATAGTACAGGATATAAGAAATATACAAAGATAAGGACCAAGAATCAAATCTGTTTTGGTGCTGAAGATTATAAAATTCATATGAAAGAAATATTTTCGTTTTATTTTGAGAATAATAAATCACTGTCCAGGTGTTAAAACAATAAATCGACTTGTTACAGTGTTTCTAATCATCTCTGGTGTTTTGACAGTGGCACTGATAAGCATTCTGTCCCTTACTTGCGAAAGCGATTTTAATGATTTTGTAAACGAAAAGCACTTGCTAAGGGAAGTAACAATATGAAATAGCAACAATACTGGATTTATAACGTCTTTTTATGACGTTTAGGTTACTAGTAAATCACAGGAAGCATGTCAAAACCCTTAATGCGTCAATCGCAACAAAAGTCGTCTGCTTTTCTCGTCTGCTGAAATGTTTAAGAAGCCTCTATGGCAAACAGTGTGGACCCAGACCACACTGCTCCTATAGGATCAGTCTGTTCTGGGCCTACGCTATTTGCTTCTATACATAATTCGTCAGTAATGCCAGGCAATTATTTGCAGCAGACGACATTTTCAGACGCATTTTTCTTGGATCTTTAAGGGTTAAACAAACATACAAGACTTAGCAGCCATATGACACCGATGACATTCAACGACATACTTTTCTTCAACCAAATCATGCTCATAGACCCTAGAGCTGTCAGTTCTTGCCTAAGGGTGTTGATGAAGTGTACCCTTCAAATAACCACAACATTGTTGGCAGCCTTATCAGCTGTCGCTTACACAACTTCCTATGGTATTCCTAGACACCTTTCGTCAAATGCCTGAAAATAAATTTAGGCTGAAGATCCTAATTGTTGCAATAAACTGAAATTCTTATATCATTAATTAAAAAATAATGATGAGTTTCCAACCATTTTAAGCATTATATTCAACATGCTTTTGTTTGCACTAGCGCGTGCAAAATTCTTGTAAAGCTTTAGCAATTTCTTCATGACATCTGTTGAAGTATATCTGCGCAGGATGCTGCGTTTAGATCCTTGAAATATAATAGACTGATTATTAGAGTCAGTAATATACTAAAACCAACTGCTAATTGGTCACCTTACATTTTTACGCAAGTTAAGAAAGTGAAACAAAGGGTATACAAAATTCCTGTTTTTTTTTTAAGTGAAGCAATACTTTGCCGAGACTCTGCAAGTTATTTCATTTTAAAAGACGTGTACTTCTTGCACGGACGAAGTTAGAGAAAAGGTTCACTCATTTCAAAAAGTCATACTTTTTAGCTCACCTGAGCCGAAGGCTCCGAGGTGAGCTATTAGTATACCAGTGACTCCGTCGACCGTCCGTCTGTCAACATTTTCAAACATCTTCTCCTCTGAAACCACTGGGTCAATTGAACTCCTATTTCATATGGAGACTCCTTAGGATGGGGGAACAAAAGTTTGTTCAGATGTTTCTGGTCACATGACCAAGATGGCCGCCCTGCCCGTATATGGTAAAAACCCTTTAAAAATCTTCTTCTCCAGAACCAGAAGGCCGATGACCTTGGGACTTGGTATGTAGCATCGGGGATGTAGGGCCTACCAAGTTTGTTCAAATTATGATCCTAGATTGACCTTGACCTACTTAACGTCAAGTTCAAATTTGCTGCCTAATAGATTTAAATGGGATTTTTTTTTTGAAAAGTTGATTTTTTTAATACTGTTAAAGCCAAAGTGATTATTCTTACTTGATATGTTGAAACTAATGAGACAATGGCTATCAATAAGTTTCAAAGGTCAAGGTTGACCTTTGCCCTTTCAGCCAAGGTCGCTCATATTGTGATCACATCAATATATTAAAACATAGTTTTCTCACAAACCATTGACCCCATTGAACTCAAATTTCATGTGAAGACTCCTTATGATAAGTCAGCCAAAATTTTTACAAAATATTTTTGTCACATGGCAAAGATGGCCGCCCACCCATATATGGTAAAAAAACTTTTAAAAATCTTCTCCTCCAGAACCAGAAGGCCAGTGACCTTCAGACTTGGTATGTAGCATTGGGGATGTATGGCCTACCAAGTTTGTTCAAATGATGATCCTAGGGTGACCTTGACCTACTAAACGTCAAGGTCAAGTTTGCTTCCTAATGCATTTGAATGGGAAATTTTTTGAAAAGTTGATTTTTTGAATACTGTGAAAGCCAAAGTCATTATTCTCACTTGTTATGTTCAATCTAGTGTCTATAAATAAGTTTCAAAGGTCAAGATTGATCTTTGACCTTTCAGCCAAGGTCGCTTATATTGAAGTCCCATCAACATATTAAAACATAGTTATCTCAGACAATTCTTGGCCAATTGAAACCAAATTTTTTATCACAACTCCTTATGATTGGTTAGTCAAAACTTATACAAATTGTTATGGTCACATGACTAACATGGCCACCATGCCCATATATAGTCAAAACTCTCTAAATCTCCTCTTCTCTGGAACCAAAAGGTCATTGGCTTTGGGACTTGGTATGTAGAAGCGGGGATGTAGGTCCTACCAGGTTAGCAAATATGATGAATCTAGGTTGTTCTTGACCTACTTTATGGCAAGGTCAAATTTGATTCCTAATGCATTTATATGGAGAAAATCTTAAAATGTTCATTTTCTTTAACTGAGCCAAATTCATAATAGTAAAAACTATTGGGACAATGGTTTATTAAGTAACAAATGTCAAGCTGACCTGTGACCTTTTATCCAAGGCCACTCATTTGGACTGCCACATACCTATCTAAACATCTTTTTCTCAGAAATCACTAAGCTGTTTGATGGATTGTTCATTAGATTGTTTAGGTCACTTGACCAAAATGTATATGGTAAAAACAAAATTTGTTCCATTATAAGCTGTAGTTGACCTTGACTTATTTTAACATTATTAAGGAGATCAGGTGAGCGCCTCAGGACCTTCAGGTCCTCTAGTTCTACGATATAAACCATAACACAAATTAACGTTTTTGTTTGTTTGAATATGTTACTGGCTTGCGTGATATAAGAAAAATAAACCTCAAAAGTTTTGATTCCATCGGACTCGTCGTTTTTGCTACTAAACAACATTATACAAACACTTTTAGCAGGTTAATCATTGAAATTCAGCTTTAAGCTTGCAATTTACATAGAGACTTTGCACTGCTCTATGCGCTTTATTATCAACGACACAGTATTGAAAATTTTAGCCATCACCAGACGTCACCGTCCTTCTTTGAGTATTGAAAAAAACAAAAATATAATGCTACCAAATCGATTTTTAAACTCTCACATTGAAACTGGAAGTGTACAGTAGTCGTAAAACAATAACCGCCAAAAATGGACTAATCAAGTTCTACTGTGTTTGGTCCACAGTGTTCAAATAAAATTAAGTGCATTTAACAATTTTACCAGGAAATACTGGTGAATTTCAAAAATCTCGAAAAATTTAAAAAATGCAACATTTTAAAAATGCGTAAAAATCCACCATAAGCAAAATTTCATTTGTTTTGGTGTTTTTGCAAGTCAGACAGACCAGTTTGTAACCACATAAACGTCAATTTTATAAAAAAAAACTACTCTCAAAACCATTTTTTTTCTTTAAAAAAAGTCGATTTTTGCATGTTAACCAAAACAACTTTGAGTAAAAGAAAACTGTTCAAAAACACTGCGAAACGGTTGCCCATTTAAATGCACATATATAGCAAAAATCATTTCAATTTTATTAGCGTTTGGTTAGAAATAAGGAGTTTGAAAAGTGACCAGTTAGAAGTTCGTTTTAGTATAGTTATCTACATTACCAGCAGGTTGAGTGGAGTATTACACATATTTCATTTGTTGTACGTTCCGAGTGAATTAAAGTTCATCGCCATACTACAACTGCACTGCAGACTTTCTATCTTACAATGTGTTTCAAACGTACAGTACTAACAGCATATTTGAAGCGTATTAACAAATAACAACTATATTTACCTTTTAAGATCCTATTTGATATATTATACACTCTAATCTGACTGTAAAAGAATGACACTTTTCTTAAATTGCGAAGTTACTTTGCAACAAACGTATTCCACGACGTTGAACTATGAAAGAAGCTGTTACCTAGCAGCTGAAAATTTCTAGCGACAAGTATAAGCTCCACGGGCGAAAAAATAAATCACTGCACAGACTGCTGTTCAAATAGACTTAAGTATCAAGCTGACTTCCAATTAAACAAGGGAAGGTTATGCTATATTAACCTGGACGTGAGAAAATATCTCTCTTCATACTCAGACATCCTCTTTGCCTAAATGAGTCTCAACAACCTACCAAAATATAACGGAACCCTCAATCAAGTGACCCCATGTATTTGTGGTTAAGCGTTATTTACTTTAAGGGGTTGCAGAGCGCGATTCAAATGGTTTAAAATAATTAAATCGTTTCTTCTCATATATACAATGTGAATATATAGCTACTTGCAGACCAGCAAATACATTTGTTGTACAAGTTTAGAGTTCTTGTTAATTAAGAGACATGTCCTTTTCTGTAAAAAATCTTACTAAGTTTAGAAACCTAGTCCGCGGATCAACATTAAATAAACTAAGTCGAGAAACTTAGTCGGCGGATCAAAATTAAATAAACTTGAGAAACTTAGTCCGCGGATCAACATTTAATGTTGATCAGCCGACTAATTTTCTCGACCTAGTAAGATTTTTGTGAAATATAACAATGGGTAATGCCTAATTGCTGGTATCCATTAAATACTACACTCTCAAAAGGACCAACAATTGGTTTGCAAGACCAGTTATTGCTTAATTTAGCTACCATTTGCCATAAAGATTTTTGTTTTGTCTTTTTTTTGAGTGGCCATTTATACAGGTATTACTGTATTAGGTAGATTTGCCCTTCTATACAAATGTGCAGTGAAAATCCAGATGCTCATTACCAATACGCAAAACAATGACATGTTGTGCAAGAATATCATTGTTGCTTTCATTGTTTGTGGGGGTTTTGCGTTTGCTCCTTGTTTTGTTATTCAGTACTTTGTGCCCTCCTAGTTTTGTAATCATCTTGATGGGGAAGAGAGAGAGCTCGTTGCTTTACTTTAATTGTCCTCCTGATGTCTTGTGACTGGTGCTAAGTGATCTGTGGCTCTTTCTGATGGCTGGTGCCGTGGGTTGGTCTGCAGTGCGTGATTGTGGTATTTCCAATTTTATTGAACAATATCTGAAACATGTGTAATGTTGCACTGGTTCCATATACAAGTAATGTGACTGTACAACTTAAAATCATTGTCAATTCTACAAGTTATGCGACTGTGCAGCTTTAAATCATTGTCAATTTTACAAGGTATGCGACTGTACAACTTTAAAGCACCGTTTTTAAAATTCTAACAAGTAGTGCGTGCAGTGGAGCTCTTTATGCTACGCTCTCGCTTGCAGAGGCTAAACCAGTCTGTACTGATTGCAGATGTCACAACTTTGGACTGGGTTAAGGATACTTTTAGTCCGCAAATGGTGGAATGGCTCTTTTCAAGTATTGCGGCTCATATTATTTCCAGTAAACATATTTGCTCATTTTTGAATGTAATTTAGTGTGTAAACAGCACGGCCTTTGGCCAACCTTCATGTAAAGGGCAAATTAGTCTAGGCACTTGACATTCGCAGAATTGTAATGACAATATTCTGTCTTCGCCGTTTACAGAAGTGATTTCTAACTCTTTGGCTGCTAATCGCGACTAAATATCGTCTGCCGGTCCTATTAAAACCACTATGTAGAAAACAATAAGGACCCAGATCAGACTGCTCCTCTGGGAGCAGTCTGACCTGGTTCACACTGTTTGTCTGTATGCCGATATAAGTCTACATGCAGTATACAACTTCAGCAGACGACATTTTCAGGTGCATTTTTTCGTAGCAGGTGATGGCTAGCAATAGGTAGACGCATATAGAGAGGTGCAAGCATTAACAGTGGCATAAATGATGGCCAAGTAATTTGATATTGATCAAAATGAGGGACTGCGGGCCCATACAGCGGGCATCGGTACCGTAATTGGCCAATGTGCGATTTCTTGATTGAATGACAATTTTCATTAACTAAGGAGTACAACCACGGAAAATGTACCAAACATATTTTTGTGCTTGTTCCACTAACCACTTAAAGGTTTACATTCGTATGAAATACACAAACTAAAACCTGTGCAATTTTACACATGATATATAATAATAAAAGACAATAAATAAGTAAATAAATAAATGAAAACTAGAATAACAAACATAAGACTACTAACAGGACTTGAAAAGAAACGCTATTGAGTACTGGTATATAATATATATCTAAAGATGGGTTTCAAGATGTGTTTCAAACAAAGCGTCAAAAGAGGTTATTAAAAGCAGTCTGAGACGTGCATAGTTATGGACAGCCCTGAAAAAGACACTATTATCTTCAATTATCCAGTTTTCCTTGCCAAAAATAAACAAATTAATTAACGCTTAGGGACTGAAAGACTCTAACTGTATCATTGAAATATGTGCTTAAAAGGGTATCCTTTGGAAGCAAAGACTGCACAAAGGAACTGAAACTAGAGTGTGCATTTTTCCTGGGCCAGACTAGCTAGTTTCTTCCATTTAGAAGTCATCAGTGACCCTTTAATCATGTTAATAGTTTCAAAGATTCACAATGAAACCCATGAGCCCAGAGGACAAGATAATAAAATCTACACTATAGTGAAGGGCAGGGAGACGTTCTACCACTGCCACACAGTCCCGGTCACCAGCTGTAGTGAAGTCAAATATGTTCTTAAAAGGGTATGCTTTGGAAGCAAAAACCTAAGCAAAGACTTCACCAAAGAACAATGTTTTTCATCTGTGTATTTTCTACAATGACAAAAAAGTAGTGGGTGACATCCTCTAACACGCCGCGCAAGTCACGTTAAATGATTATATCGAATATGACTTCTGAAAAGACCATTATCATGACTACTGCACGTATTTCTAAGTCGCACATGCAATACAGACATATATCTATTTCCTCTGGAAAAGTAGGGAGGAGCGCATGATATGTTAAACGTTTATATTATATGTTTGTTAAAGGATGGTAATACTGGTAATTTTTTAAGTCATCGTCAAAGGAGTTCCAGAGCATAATGGATGATAGAGTACAAGATTTCTGTGAAATTAAAAGGTACAGAGTTCGATCAAAAGGTACATATATAAAAATACTATTTTTAAGGAGTAACCAGAAATTTCACAAACTAAAGGAGGACTTAAATCTTGTATATACATGTATGAAGGCTCTTTGCCAATATTAACTTTATACATGAAAGACAGTTGATGTTGCTGCCTTCTTAGAGATAGAGTTGTCCATCCACATTATTTGTACAGGTTTTCTAATAAAGATTGAACACGACCTGCTGCTTCATTTTGGATCCTTTGTGGTGTTGTGAATCTTGTTCAGAGTACCTACCCCATACAACTGACGCATACTCTACAAAAGGTAACAGATAAAACATTTACATCTAGTTGAGAGCATTTCAACTAATAAAATATTCAAGTTTACGCATTATTTCAAAGATTTTAGTTGCTGAATTAACAATGTTTTAACATGTGAGTGCCACTGTCCAGTACTACGAGGGGGGCTCAATATGTATGAAAACCCATTAATAACTCCATCCACAAAAAAATAGGATTTTATGCTATATGCCAAACGAAAGCTCAAAGCGTCGCCGTTATAATGGTGTATGAAACTTTACTTTATCTTTCCAAATTTAATAAGTTACAGACTTTTTAAAAAAGCACACTAATATACACTGCATATATTTTCTTCCGAATTGAAAAGTCTCAATTTAACAAAGGTACAAAGGCATGCTGTAATTTCTAAAACAAACATTTAACATGCTTGAATCACATATCCATAGTTTCTGACTCATTTCCCCTTTATCTGCTATAACGATACACACTTTTGACCGGTACCGATTTCCCGTGCAAACGGTTTTATTACGTTACCCCCTCTTACGCTGACGTCGTTTAAAGCAATGGACGTAACACTAAAATATGCACGGTTCTTGAAAAGCGGAAATATGGCTTTGACCCAGGAAGGAGAATTTTGATTGTATCGAACTTTCAATACACACAGTGCATAGGCAGCAGACCAGTTAAACTGAAACCAATATCTAGGGGTATCTCATCTGAGCTGTATACCATTTTCGTTTTCTATATTTTTATTGTCTGAAATTAGCCAGCCAGATTATGTACATTTAAATACATGTTACAATGTCCAAATAATGCATCAAAATGATAATACCGATGAAACGCGATTATTTCGTCTGATCCATTTCAGTGTAAGCCAGATATGGCATTCTTTTAACTGATTTTCTTATTTCAAATGGCATACTTTGGGGTACTTTTGAGTGAGATTAAATATGGAAATTTACAAAATCGGCTGTATTACTTGCAAATGAACATCAAAGCGACCAGAAAAAGGGTTACAAATGATTTTCGTATAACTTTTCGCTATGTATTCGTTCACGCAAAAACGACTCTGTCAATGAGAAGCCAGAAAATGTAGCATCAAGGAGGATTTTAACCAAAATAGTAGCCTCAGTATTTCGTAGAATATAGAGCAATATCAAAAATATTTGCAGGTATAAATCACTAATACATGGCTATTTACCACATAAAGAAGCAGAACATCCCTCGTTCATGTATTTATCTGCTTGTGAAAACATTGTTTTGTTTCATATTGTAGTGTACTTCAGTACCCTATCTTGAAAGTGGCTTGTGTAAATAAGATAAGGAGCTGGTCAACTCCAATTTCACTTTTATTTAGCCAAGAAACATACCTTCTAATTAAATTAATTATGAAGTGTATAGATATAAAACTTTGGAATATACTGGGCTGTTTTCATTACATAATGAACGCCCCTCGTAAGTAAAACAACACTCAGATGTTTATGGCTATCTACAAAACTAATTTGAATGTTATCAAAACAAGTTGCGGAAAGAAATCTAGTTTTGAAAGGGGACTAAATGTACCTAGCCACCCTCTTTATCACCAACTACAAATCATGGTTGATTATACCAGCTATGTCAGCAGTATAAGCAGAAGCATAAAAAAGTGAGCTGCCATCTGCAAACAGCCTTATCAAAGGGTGTTAAGCTTTATCATTAATATACACTTAAATAAAATGCAGAAGAAAGAACCCTGTGGCACCTTAGCAAAGATCGATTTCAAGCCAAGGAGACATGGTTTCAGACCTACTTTCTGCTTACTTTGACTTACTATTTAACAACTCTATAATCTCCCTTTCATGTCAGTTTGTCTTAACTTGAACAAAAGACCCTTGTGGCAGACTCTAAAACATGCTTTTGAAACATCACAAAACGCAACGCCAGAACGCATTATTACCAAGAGCTATACTCGCGTACTTTTTTGCATATATTATGAAAGATATCATTCAATCGAAACACTGATGAGTGGTGAGATAAGATAAGAGATTATACTTCTTCAAAAAACATAGGAGAAAATTATACATAATTTTAAAAATCCTTTCTTGGAGTTTACTAATACAGCTAACGAGTGCATATGGTCTGCAGTTGGAGGATTTTGGTGGTTCTATGTTAGGTCCTTGTTTTGTTATTCAGTACTTTTGTGCCCTTCTAGTTTTGCAATCATCTTGACGGAGAATAGAGAGCTGGTTGCTTTACTTTAACTGGCTTCTTGATGTGTTATGTGGCGCTTACTCACCGTACCGTGGAATGGTCTGCGGTGTGTGATTGATGTATTCCCTGATCATGCATGTACTCACATGCGTTTTCTCTTCTCCCTTTTTAAAGATGGAAATAACAGCTTCCAAATATCAGCAAGCATTCCCTCATCAAATAATCTATTTATCAAAATGCAGATTTAACGACACCCTTGAGCATTTTATGGCTTATGTCATCAACATTTGCTTTGTATGGCTTTAGTACTTCAATTAAAGTTTCTATTTCATGTCCAGTACAGTTACCCTGGGAGAGAGAGATAGAGAGAGAGAGAGATCAGTAAGCTTTGTAAATGACGCTTGAAATAGAAGCAAAATAGATGTTCAAAGTATTGATCATTAAAATGCCATCAATTGTAGTTGTAATGGAGTTAACATTAAGGAGGGATAGAAGATGATGACTTGTTCTTAATGGATTACCTGTTTTTAAAGTTGTTTGCTTTAGTATGTCTCTTCCCCTTGAAAAGCGATAGTTTTATTAGGTATTATTCAACTCTTTGGTCACTGTCTAGCCACACCCCAACTGGTTTCTATGTCCGTTAGCTTTACAAGAGACCGGGACATTGCAAGCCACGTGGCGATATAGGCACCGAATATTTGAATAATATGAATAGTTTAGCAAGTTCACTGCCAATATTTGTGAATAATGAAGTACAGTCTTACAAAAAGAAACACAAATACGAATCAAACTCGGATAAATCGAATTCAAAAAGAATATATAAAACAAAAAAGGACTCACCAAAATTAATTTTATTCTCTGATAAATGCAACAAAGAAACATCAAAAACTGTTAAAATCATAGAGTAACAACAGTTCAAACACTATCACTGTCAATTTCAAAAGTCACAAGTGCAATATCCGGTGTAGCTACCCCTAGCATTAACTAGTGCCTGACATCACTGGCGCATTATGAGAACACGGGCTATAACGGCCTGTGGAATATTCTGCCACTCGTATATAGTCACACGTCGAAGCTCTGCCAGAGTCTGTGGTGCCGGTACCTGGGCGTAGATTCTCCTCTTCAGCTCATCTCAGAGGTGCTCTATTGGTGCCATGTCTGAAGACATGACAGGCAAATCCAGAACGTTAATATTGCTTTAAGCGAGGAAGTTCTGCGTATGACGTTCAGGTCCAGGGCATTGTCATGTTGTAAGGTGCCTTGTTCTCCAAAGTGTTGATTAATGAATGGAACAACGACAGGACAATACAACCTGCACGTAAGTTTGTGCGTTTACATAACATAACAATCAAAAACATCAAGGTCTGTCCGACCAACCGCCGCCCCACCTGTTGTACCGCTGTATGCATGCTTGGTCACGACGTTCTCTCCTTCATATCCACACACGCGCTTTACCATCAGCTCTGCTAAGCGTTATCTGGCATTCGTCTGTAAACAAGACCCGGCTCCTTTGATGCCTAAGGAACCTAAGATGCGCCCTTGCCCATCAAAGATGTGCTTGTTTATGACGCAGTGTCAGTATTACCGCCTCTCTGGGTCGTCGACATTTTAGGTCAGCTTCCATCATGCGATTCTTAACAATATCTTAACACCTTGTTAAAATGAGAAAATAATGCAAAAAGTGCTGTATTTTTTTATATTTTTTATGAAAGTATTGATGTTTAGCTTATCCGTGGGTGCCAACCGTCTGTCTGGCTGTAACACTTGCTGACACGAACCGGTTGCGGAAGTGGCTGACCCTCACATTGATGTCCTGTCTTCTGGTTGTTACCCTTGGTCGGCCAAATTTGGTAAGTCATTGACATTGCCAAATCTAGTGTAGCGATCTTGTAGACGGGCTATTGTGCTGACGTGGCAATACAGTTAATATGCGATGTGTATTTTGGCGACGCCAGCTCCAAGCATTCCAATGGCTCGGTTTCTTAAATCGTGGCATGATAATGAAAATGCACTGCTCAAATCAAACTACGTCGATACATGTATTCGATTGTTCAGGTATCTGATGCATATCTTGCACACGTGCAAATGTGCTTTTTACAAGTCGTGGTTACTCAGGCGTAAAGGAAATCGATATGGCCAGTTTTTTTTCCATTAATTCAGACATAAGCGGTCGTATAAAACAAATGCATATAAAATTTATTTCTAGCTCAACCATAACCTCCCAAAAATAATCAAAAGTTTGCGTTTCTTTTCGTACTGAGTGTAGCTACACTTCATTGACAGTACCTTTGTGAACACATGGCCAATCAAACTCAGATTCATTTTATTTAACAATTCATAATTTGCATATTTATAAATCCAGACATTTCTAGCAGAAGTTCCATGCAATGGATACTCAAGTGGTACATATACATATGTAGCACAGTGGTCATTTATTTCAGATGATACTTTTATAATGTTACACGTTTTCATGAATTATTATAGGATCTAACAAAGCAAGTTAGCGTCGTGTTTGGGATATGAAGCAGTTGCCTTTCAAGCCATGCATATTGGGACTAAGTAAATACACGTATTCTTTCATTTCTCCCAAAATTGTTTTATCATACGACGTGAAATGCTATTCCTTGGGCAACGCCATGTCATAAATAATGTTATGACCACACGTTACAAAACACTTTCGGCAAGAACAAGTAACCTCATGACGACTTCCGTTACAACAGTGCAAATTTTCATTAAATTAAACAAACTTTGAAGGCGATACAATGGCATTTAAAAGGTCATATCATACACAGAATCTTACACTCGTGATCATTTCATATTAAATTTATCATACTCGCCAAAGGCTCGTTTAATAAATTCCATATGAAATGATCACAAGTGTAAGATCCTCTATATATTATTGGGCTTATCTTAAGCATTTTCTATATCTTTTTCCATATCTTTGTTGAGAGCATCAAAGAAAATAGCATCTGCTGAAGAAACCAATACGATAGATACTGTCCTGCCAGCCAAGAGTGACAGTGACGTCATGCTTTGTTTACAAAGTTTTCAGGGACTTAGAATCGATAGATCACTTGTGTATTAATCCTATCCACAGGATAGGATTAATACACACGTGATCTATCGATTCGCGTTAGCTAGTAGTTTCAAAGATTAATGATAATCGTTGTAAACAAACACCGGCGAGTTTACCTTGATATTGGGCGTGCAGGCAGTCTTAGTTTACAGTTATATTGAACCTACCACTGATAACTGCATATGTAGTGAATAGTCATGCTTTACCTATTGCACCTGTTTATAAGAACAATTGAATTACCTCATTACTATGCATCTTTGAAACTACTTTACAAGTTAATGTTTTACTTAACAATTATAAACAAAATATGACTCCACTGTCACTCTTGGTTGGCACGACAGTAGATATCCCTATTTTCCTTTATTTCAACTACATAATGCCTCACTGTGCTTTTGAAACGTAAAGCGACTCGCATCACGGATACCAGCGAACCAGCGATTAATAGGCGATTATGAACATTCATATACGTTTAATGTAGACAATCGCAATTTTGGTGCGAAAGGCGGCTTTTACGAATTGGTGGGGGGGGGGGGGGGGGGGGGGGGGGCTAGCTCTCCGTTTGGTATTAACTTTACTTAGTAAATATTCATCTGAACAGGAATGTGTGTCGTAGAAATAATAATGATGTATTGAAATATTTTTGTCAGCTTTACCGAGAAGTCTAGAAACCCACAAAGTGACATTGGCACCACCTCTTAATTTTGCTACCCACATCTTATCACCGGCTTTATTTTCTGGTCCATGAGAAACGATACATTGTATAACTTAAAAATTTTGGCCTATATATCATGAATACCCATGGCATTATCTCCTCCTTGTTCGATTAATATCGATCTGGAACAAGCAGAATTAGCTGAGCATATTATCAGGATCAACACTGTTTGTTATCGAACCAGTTAACTGGTTTTCTAGATATTTCAATCTATCTAACCCTCTGGTGACCCCAACAGGCGTACATCGGAAAACAGTGAATACCCGAATGAAATGCTGCATGATGCGTCATTTCATCAGCGTCTACGCTGTTTGTTAAAACAAAAAAGCGATCTTCAGAGAAAGAAACACGTGGCCCCTCGAAATACATAATGGACCATCCGAAGTTGCTTTGTATCCACCAGTGCATTGAATGTTAATAAAATTGCGTCTATATCACGTAGACATATGACAGTATCTACTCTTCATTGATCGACAATATTCAGATAGAAAACAGAAAAAATAAATTGATAAAATTTGTCGTTTTCTTACTTCGTTATAAGCATTGTTGGAACATCGATCAGAAGTGATAAAAAGTGTCCTAGAATTACTGAATAGAGCTATTCATTTATGTCGTAATAATGAAGTCTCATCGTTGACAGCAACTGATAAAATAAGCGTTTTGACATGACAGGCACCAACGACTTAGGCCGATGGTATCGTTGCCTGATTATTCAATGCAGGGGTGTAGCTACCGAATGATTATACCCCCGCAAAACAGAGTTTAAGTTGGGTGGGTATACTGTTTTCATGTTGTCCGTCCGAAACTTTTTGGTTTTTCCTTTTATCTTAAAAAGACAGAGATGGATATTAATCATGTTTTGCATATACATTGATATTGATTAGATGCTCATTTGAAAAAAATAAGGGTTTGTTTTCAGTTCTTTTAGAGTAACTGCTCATTGTAAACCTATATATTGCATAGTTAGCGCTTGTATGAAGAATTCAACTCCTCCCATTTTTTTCAGGAACATTCTGATACTTTGTATACACAATGAAGCGACATTGAATATTGCTTTGAATATATTCGAGAAAATAATATTTTGACAAAATGAACTTCACTATTTTTTCACTTTCTTTGTCATAATTGCAGGCACGAGGAATCCAACTTGTACCAGAGCTTTAGTTGTTGGCATCTGATAGCTTTTGTACAATGTAGACACATTGAATATTTGCATAAAGAAGTTTGATGCCTAAATGTTAATTCTTGACGAAAATGGCAGCTTTTTGAACTTAGCATTGCTTTTTTACCATTTGCGCCTTCATATGGGTCTTAAGTGGTCAAACAGTGCAGGTACCAGGCCGCCTAGCTCATTCGATAACGTGTTTGACTGCGGATCCTGGGGTCGCGAGTTTGGTCCCATACTTTCGTGGAGATTGATCATGAAATAATTTCTACGGCCATTCTCCTCCCTTCCACTGATTCAAGAGGGGTTGTTGTCAGTTACAAGCGAAAGTATGTGCACGAAGTACTGGTTAACAACTTAGTCAAGCTTACCAAGAAAAAAGTATGGTTAGGGTTGTTGTCTGGGACGTTAAGCATCAAACCAAACAAACAAACAATAGCGCAGGCAGTAGTCGCAGACTGGTTAGTGGTACATATATTTGAACGTGTTGAATGAAGTATTTCCTGGCAATGTACGCTGTTTTTACATGACAGTGGTTGATGACTGTTTTCTTTATATCACAAAGTAACATACCCCTTGTCATGCTGAATATTTTATGTACTACACTGCTCTCCAATTTTTTGTCCTGCTAATCTTAAGCGTTCCAGTTATAAGCATGTATTTTCAAGCAGAGTGGAAAACAGTGTGGGTCCTGATCAGATGGCTTCGTCAGAAGCCAGCTGATTTGGATCTACAGTGTTTTCAAAAAAGGATAAATCCGGGTTCTGCAGGACAAATGATAACTAGATCAGTAGTCTCATGGAAACCCCGTCTGAGTTATGAAATGTATATTAATTTTTGATTGAAAAGAAGCGAAAGACAACTTAATTACATGTCAAATGAAAGATTCCCTGAAGGTTCCAAGCAAAGAAAATATACACATCACAGAGAATCGTTTTCCAGATAAAAGGTTTAAAAACACATGTAACATATCCCAGTAGAGACACGACGCTTAAAACCCATCATTTGTTTACTTGGAATTTGAGAACCGATGCAGGTCACAGTCCTGTAATTGTAAAAAGGGCAGTGATTGGCTCAAAAGGTGGTTGGAAGCTCAGCACATTATCTAAGTTGTTTAGTGTTTTGTGATTGGTCAATAATAAAATTACGGGAAAGAAATCATATTTATCAGACGGGTATATATTTGCTGCACATTTTGAAACAACATCTCACTGCTTTTGTTGATTAAGTTTACTGTTGTGGTTTAGAAAAAAGGACCTTGCATTTTGGTATTTTTCTGAGACAATGAAATTTTCCTCTCATGTAGGGTGTCCACCTCAGGGTGCAAGCAGTGGTGAAAAATGGCGGTCATCAGGGTATCTCATTCTTGTTTGTCAATTGAACTAGGTCCAATCTGTAATTTTATGGCAGCATCAATGCGCTTTAAGAGTTGGTGAGGATCACAGTTCACTTAAAAGCTATAATGGAGGTCTATGGAAAAACATTTACAGGTCTGGGCCCTGTAGGCAGAGCTACATGTATACTATTTTTGCCAATGGCGTATGTCACGTGATACACATGTACCATTTGATGCGTGTTACTTTTTCGAAAATGTCGAAGCAGGTGTTCTCGATACCAGGCTCATGTTATAACCCTTCACTATTCTGTAGCTGTATCAGAGTAGTCTGTGCACTTTGACGTAGAATCCACATGTATGTCTGATTTCTCCATTGCCCCTCCATTGCAATGTTTGTCTCCCAATAGCTATTTTTGGGTGCTCAGTGGTAGAGTGCTTGTCTCGAGACCGATGGGTTGCGGGTTCGAGCTTCACCGGCGGCACTGCGTTGTGTCCTTGAGCAAGACACATTAATCATTGCTTAGTACTGGTCAACACAGGAAGGTTCGTCAGAATATAACTTAAAAATTGTGACTGGGTCGTAAAAAATCAGATGAAACAAACAAACCAATAGCTATTTTCTACCCCTCTTTTGCAAATTAACCCATTTAAGCCAAATGGTAAGGTTGTTGGGTTATATTTTTCATTTTTATTAAAATTTTAATGGAATATTCTGTAAGCAAACAGTGGAGACCCTGATCAGATGCCGCGTTTTGCGGCGTCTGATCTGGGTCTCCTCTGTTTGAATTTATCGTACAAAAAGGACGCTAGGGTTATATGAGTTAATTCAAACTGCACCACAACAGCACTCAAGAAGCATAACATAGAAACAGGATTTTTTAAAATATAAAATCAGGGATTCGAACTTTAGTCTAAAATCGGATAACATTTTTAAATATCGGAGTAACCACTGCGCTGTGAAATCAAACGATGGCTTTGTAAAAAACGTGTTTACCTGTCTAAAATGCGTGTTTACCTAAAATAGACAGAAACAACCTCTCTGATAACGGTTATAATTAGCGACGTAACTCTACTCTTATTGCGCACGGACTCTAGTATTAACTAATTACTGGTTATGAGATTCTTAACTATATGTTACCGCCGTGATTATCAGAAAAATGACGAAGCACAAACACAACACATTATACAGTTTAAATAAAACTACTGGCCCATGGGCGGGTCCAGAGGGGGCAGGGGACCCGGACCCCCCCCCCCTAGAAAAAATCACAAGATGATACCCCTCGAGAAGCATTTTGACCCCTCTTGCTTCTCGAGGGGAGGTCATTACGGCCCTCTGTGAAATACGTTGATGACTAGAAAAAGTTGTTAACCCCCCCCCCCCCCCACAAACACACACACACACAGAAATTTCTGGATCCGTGCACGTGGCCGGATTTGCAATCTAATTCGTATAAATGGTCCTTGTGTGAGCCTCTACCAAGATTGTTCAAATTAAAAAGGTCCTTAAAAGAACATGGCCGCCATGGGGCGGACATGGTTTTATGGGAAAATCTGTAAAAGGTCGTAGTCAGAAACTACTGGGCAGATTTGAATATAATTTGGCTTGAATAGTTCTTGCATGGCCGTCTCCCAAGATTGTTCAAATGTCTCTTGATTGATCAAAAGTCAAGGTCGCAAGGGGACATGGTGAGTTTTCCTAGACTATATAATGCGAAATCTTAAAGGGGACAGCAACCCTAACAATAAGTATGATTAATCAGAAAGGGCTTTATAAACCACGAATTTTGATACAAGTATCGTCAAAATCGGTTGAAAAATGGGCAAGCTATGGGCATTTAAAGAATTCAATATGACCATTATTTAGCCGCCATTTTGAATATTTAATTAGTTTTCAGAATTTTTTCAACTGCTTAACTTTTGGTTATCACTACTATCACATCATCTGTGTTTCAGCAGATGTGCAGCTTTATACATAAGGAAATTGTTTTATTACAGATTAATGCAAATAATCCATTGTTTTGTCTTTTATTTTGATTACGCATATTTAATTAGGCTATGTGACGTCACTAAGCCTACAATATGGCCGCTTCCATTACAGTCCATTTGCAAATATTCAAACGCCCACAACTTCCACATTTTTCAACCGATTTAGATGAAAATGGTATCTTCCGTATAAAACGTAATAATCATCAGGGTGCCGTCCCCTTTAAGCTTCTCATCTAAAAACTACTGGTCTGATTTGAAAACAATTTAGCACAAATTGTCCCAGGTTGACCCTCTACAAGGGTTTTACAGATTATTATGTTTAAAATAGCATGATGGCAGCCAGAAAGCTACCATGTGACGTCACATGAATTACATAGGCTTATAAAGGGAAAACGACAAAAAACCTTCTATTCTGAAACCATTAAGTCCAATGCTTCAGTATTTGGTCTGTAGCACCATCTAGTGGTCCACTACTGAAATTGTTAAAACTATACGTGTACCTCTGTGATTACCCCGCCCTTTGGTGTGAAAGCTGATAAAGGGATCACAAAAATAATCTTGTTTTAAATTATTGCACCTAGAGTTTTGAGGTTTGATATGTAACTTAATGTTGTGGTCCTTAAAGGGACCAGCGAAACTCAGGTGAGCGGCTTTCGGGTCCTCTGGACCCTCGTGTTCAAGGTTAATAGATGTCGAAACAGCCGCCATTCTGCCGTTTGGAGTCTCCACGGCCATCGATACAGTGTTGATTTGTTGTTTATACTGCGGTCCTTATTCCTGCAGGAAACAAAAGGCCTGTAAGCCGGAGTCCCAATAGTTCTCATTAACAGACATAATAAAATCATGCCTTTAGTTTTCAATTTTGTAGGTTCTCTCTATTTCTTTAGGAACCTGTTTTCCTGATTGTTTTGTACAACAGAATTAATGACAATATTTGGAAATGGAACTATCGTGTAGTCTTACACTGCTAAATAATAATTTAAAAGATTGTTTCCAAATCATCTATTTCAAGAACCAATATTCTAAAGGCTATGCAATTTGCAGCGCTTGGGGATCTAGTGTCCTGCCAACCAAGAGTGATAGTGACGTCATGTTTTGTTTATACCATTATCAGGGACTTATTATCGATAGATCACTTGTGTATTAATCCTATCCTCAGGATAGGATTAATACACACGTGATCTATCGATTCGCGCCAGATCAAGTAGAGTGTACAAGTTATTTTTTCTTGGCAATTGGTTGGCACGACAGTAGCTTTTGATTTTGCAGCGGATTTGTTGCGAATTGTTTATCAAGCGTTTACGCGACTGTGATAAAGTAACAGGTCTTCAAACAACTGAATCTAAGCTCTTAAGTTGTCAGACATTCTCATTAATAGCGAGATGCTGCGATAATCTGATGGTCGATAAGCAAATGATGGAATAAAGCACATTTGCATGTGCTTACATTTCCGCTATAGCTGATCTATATTTTTGTTTAAACAAGATCATAGGAAAATTGTTAACTGCCCAACGGTCCACTTTGCGTGTAATAATTTATCTCCGATATGGGCTTTGATTATGTTTTCATCAAGATTTTATGTTCAACTCTTATCTTGCCAATTTTTTTATGAAATGTCGTCTGCTTACTGTTTCTGCTGCATCGATTCTAGAGCACTTCAGACTAGTTTTTAATATTGAACAAACACTATGAACCTGATCAGACTGCTCCTAGGGGAGCAGTCTGATCTGAGGTTCATATTGTTTGCATTAAAGACTACCAAAGTATAAAAAAGTTCTGCTTATGATGTATGCGAACATCAAAGATGTAGATCAGCCTGTGCATCCGCATGGGACATTATCAAAGAGTGCAGAACCTCACAATGCGATATCTGATCAGTGTCTTCACTGTTTGATTTCACTGAAGGCATCAGCAACAAAATTTCGACCAGCAACCCAATTTGTTAGACTACTGGATAATGAAGGTTCCAATTGGTTTAATTATTGGTTAACCCTTTTCATTCCGATGGAATATCCCATACATATTAATACAATAAGTATGTAATGGCTCATTTAGTAGTTTAAGGGTTAGCCAGTCAAAATTTCTATAAAATGACGTATGTCTGTACCTGAAGATTGCTTTATCATAGCAAACAGTGCATTTCATGTGGGTCTTCTGTATCGGGGTATCCAGCATTAAAAGGGGATTCAACATATCCCATTATCTTTTCTGATTCTACACTATAATGCCAGACACAGATGATACTTTATAAAGATGTGGCATTCTAATGCTACTTCAAAAGAAATAATCTGTAAAATTATACATTTATGCCATCACTCAGATGATACTCCACATACTAAAATAATAATGATAATAAAAGGTTTAACAATGAAGCCACAAATATTGATAAAAATATTGTTTTCCCTTTTAGCATGTCACCATACATACCACTCTACAACATAAACCACCCATACAAGAGGTGTTTCATGTTTATTTGAACAAATTTGAAAATGCCGTTACTCGTTTATTTCTCGTTATATTGGGTAATAATTGATTTCCATTGGTAAGTCAGATCTCCATAAATACGCACTCATCAAAATAATAGTTCTTAATTTTTATTTTCTGGTTTGAAACAGTCTCTAAAGATGAGTAGTCAAAATTTAAGCATTTAAAAACGCTGTCTGAAACGAAATGTACTAAATCTTTCTCGAACAGTTTCTCTAAAAGATATGAAGTTTTTCTGTTGGAACCTTTTATATATTGTACATAGATATTTAAAGTATATTCTAGTTAGAAAATAAAGCATTACAGTTGGATATTTACTTTTTGGAAGCGACTTGAACATCAAATTTTAGGGTTTACAGTTTCCATAGCAACACTAAATTGTATGCTAAATACTCAAATGCAATATTTGGTGATCAGTTTTATCGGCGATAGATACTTAAAATATCTAAGAAATGGGGTCTGCTGTGAGTTTTGAGAGGTTGCTTTTCAAATTTCTTCAAAGACACATTTTATACATGAGATACCCATTTGGGCACTTGTATGGAAGAACTTATTAAGCCCAGTTTCCAAGCAAAAACAGCCACACATAGGCTTTTATTCATTTTAATAATAGACTGAGTGTTCGTCTATACTTAAAAGAAAATTTCACACTTAAATACGTATTTTCTTAAAAGATACACCCGTTTTAGCTCTTAAAAACAGTTAAAAGGGGGTGGGGATGTATTTAGGGCCACAGTGTTATGGCTGTGCTTTAAATTGCCATCTTGTCTATTTGGCAATACTAGGGACAGGTCTGTTATGCATGAAAAAGCAAAATTTGTTTGTTTTATTTATATGCAATGGCAAAAAGTGAAATTCAAATCTGTTCAAATAAACATGAAACAGGTCTCGTATCTTCTGCACCCCTGCTTGTCAGAGAGACAGTTTCTGATCTCTACTCTGTATATTCTACTGGTTGGTTATAATGATACTAAGCAACGCAAAAAGTGTTTTAAAGACATATTTTCGTTAATATGGGGCTATAAGGATAATAAAACTGATAAGAGAATGCCTGTAGCATTAGAATAGGTTATGACACCTATTAGGAAAAAATAAGTTATCAACTGTATATTATTTTTTATACATACAGGTGTTCCTCTCAAAAGAACAAAACCCTCTAAGGGCCTCTGTGACCCCATGCAGAGCGTTCATAATACCCTCAGTGATAAAGTAAGGTTGTAAAATAATTAGTGAGTGGCTTCACTGTAGTCGTCTGAAAATGCCACAGAATCAGACACACGCCCGGTTTATATCTTTTTGTTTTGATTGGTGCTCACAGAACCTAAGACTGATCATTTCATTTGTGTTCAGCGTTTTCTTTACTGTACATTCTTAGCTCATTAGGACAATGCCCTGGCTAAGAAATATTGTCAGACCTTGCCGAAGCAAGATGTGAGGTTACATCAATATCATCATAAGATGCAGAGCAGATTCTGGCTCTGTTAAGTGCAAAGAAAGCCGAACATGATTGAAAATATAAATCTAATCAGCCACAAGTGAATTGATACGATATCATTCCACTTGTGAAAACATCAAATGTTTTATTTTCATTGCCCTAGATTCTAAGCTAACCCTTAATGTGCCAATCGCAACAAAAGTCGTCTACTTTTCTCGTCTGCTGAAATGTTAAAGAAGCCTCTATGGCAAACAGTGTGGACACAGATCAGACTGCTCCTATCTGTTCTAGGTCCACGCTGTTTGCTTCTATACTTAATTCGTCAGTAATGTTAGGCAATTATTTGCAACAGACGACTTTAGCAGATGCATTTTTTTCTTGGCGCTTTAAGGGCCAAGTATAGCATAAGCCACTGCACGTACAACCAATTTAACCGATGCGCCAAACAGAGGCTCAGGTCAGCCTGGACATCAACCCAGTCTGTCCATAGTCCTCGCTGTCCGCTCGATAAACAATGAATCCTCGACAAACCATTAAGCGAATAGCCAAGACTCTTATTTGACAGGGAAGATGTCCAAGCGGATCTGAGTCTTCGCTGGTTTAACAGGTCGATTTGTTGGTTTATAATGCACTGGCTCAACTCTTTGCCTCCTACTGCTGATAACCTTTGCAAATAGTTTGGAACCAGATCAGACACGACAAATTTCGAGTCTGATCTGGTTCCAAACTGCTTGACACTCTGGCGGTATTCCTGAAAGAATTTTTCGAAAAAGTTGAGTTTGAAATAAATCCGCAGACGACAAAAAAAGTATTCAAAATTACCAAGTAGGCAGAGAGTTAAGTAGAATACAAGTCTATGCTTTTAACCTTTTGACCACTACGATTGAGTGGTGAGGACTATTTTATGGTTTCATTGTTTTTATCTCTTGAAATATCGCCAACTAGAGAGTGATGTATTTGCATTAATAAACATAGACAAGATCTGTTAAAGTGCTATCTCAAAATGGCAGTCATGCTTGTAGGAAACCGCATCATAAAACAATGCCACCACAGTTTTTAACGTGCATATACAGCTATCCATTGAGTCTAGATACATGTATCACATACATGTACGCCTAGTCCCCGATTGATTGATTAAATGATTGGTGCTTTAAAAACGACGCATCAACCATTGTGGGTGATTAGCGACAGATGTTATTTAATAAAACATGATTTGGGTGGAAAAAACCCATGTGACTTAAATGTTCAAAGATACTGTTTAAAAAGTTGTAAAATCTAGTGATAATATGGTAACGATCATATACATTGCGTAAATAAACGTAGTACATGTACACATCATAGCTATCGCAAGACATGTAGAACATATGAAACATGAGCAATGTTGAATCCATTGCAAACTTGCACAAGTTTCATATTTTGTTCATTTTCGTTGGTTTTATATTCTAAACAGCTTTCTATTTGGTGAGAAGCGATCTATATAGGCAATCCATTTAGGTGATAATTGTATTTTAAAATTTTTGCTTTTGGGCAGGTATATTGTCTGATTTATGGTCGGAAATCTAATTTTACGGTGATGCCTGTGCGGAGCCGTAAAACGTTATTTTTTGCAGTTTCGTCTCAAATTGGAGCCTTGCAAGCCACATATAGCCGCACGTCATCCAATGAAATGTGACGTAAAAAAATGACGTCAAACTATTCCGACAGTATGTCGCAAAGCCAATCAGAGGCCACTTTACTGGAGTTGACTGATTTATAGCTCTTGAGTTTTTCTTAAAGATATTTCCCCTAATATAATTGGGTGTTTTAAGCCATTTAGGAATTATCTAAGCCTCGCTAAAGTACACAGATTTATTGATGCGTTTGAGCAACTGTAATAAAACGTCACAGGCATCAGTCTCTAGCTCGCAAAACGGATTTGAAAATTCTCCAAGACTCTTCAGACTGAATCGGACAAGAAAGTAACTGCAATTTAATCCACACAATTCTCTGAAAACGAATGACATGATATCAATCAACGATTCTCATAGACGAAAAGGCAATAACCCTTATCAAACATAATTGCAGTGGTTTAATCAAATTTGACCCAAAATTATTACAATAGAGCGTTGCTTTGTTTAATTCATTCTCAAATTAAAGCATATTTTGTTGGTACTTCTGGGCAATGTGACACATGGTTCAACCAGTAGGGTAACGTCAGCTAACTTCGGACATCAGGTAAATTCGGACGTGCATTTGCAAACAGTGGAAATCCAGATGAGACGGCTCCTTATGAGCCGTCTCATCAGGGTTTTCACTGTTATTGAAATATGAAAAAAACAAGATCACAGTCCGAATTTACCTGATGTCCGAAGTTACCCGACTTGACCCTAGCCAGAAAACAATTATAACAATTTGCTCTCAAATAGTTTGGTTATCTGGACCTTTAGCTATCCCTTTCGAGATGAGCATCACACTAAGAAAACAATCAACTTGTCCAATTGCCCTGTATTGATCAAAAACGAAGTTAGCTTGTCTCGGAAAGACATAAAATGACAACTAGATCTATGATATACACCGTACTTGCTGTTGGTTGGTTGGTGTTTAACGATGCATCAATCCTTGTGGGTCATTAGTGCCAAACGGTGTTAGTATAAACATGTTTTGAGTGGATGTAACAATAAATGGTTAGTAAGACGCATACTGTAAAATCTGAAAAACAATTGGAGGGTATCAAAATTCTTTTGACTTAATTTGATAGAACTACAGCCGCGGTTATAAGGAAGTAGCCACTAACGTCAGAAATCGAAAGACGTTTAAAAAAATCAATATTTTTTTCGGTAATTAGTATGACACAGAAATGACGAAACCGGGTAAAATTTTCCATGATGAAACTTTAGCATCTGCAGAGTATGTTGTCGCTTCTGTTGCCCTTGACAACGAGAACAAAAACGTAAACAATGACGTCATATAAATGGCTCAACGCGAAAGCAAATTGAATGGTGATCAAAAAGAAGCGGTTGTAAAATTACATCCCAAAGGTATAAGTGGTCGTAAAATTGCAGAATTAACAGATATATTCCGAGCTACCATCCAGAAATTTTTGAAACATTTTGACGAGAGGAGTCATATAAAACAAGCCCCGAAGAGGAAGGCCAAAAATCAGTGGCATTCGTGATGACAATGCACTTTCTCGCCTGGTGAAAAGAAATAGACGCCAAAGTTTGAAGAATTTGACAGTTTTACTCAATAAATCTTTCCCTGTAAGTGTTTCCGGGACGACTGTCAAGAGAAAATTAAAACGTTTAGAATACGAAAGACGCTGGGTAATACCCCTAATCCACACAGGCCCCGAATCCCACGAATTGACAAATATTTGGATTCGTGGCTGAAACGTACTCAGTCAGTTAACTGAATCGTAATCGATTCGGAGGCATTCTTAGGCATTCGTAGCTACTCTTAGCTCATTCGTGGGGAACTGGGAGATTAAGACAAACAGTACAATCATGGAAGAGATAGTAGAAGGATTTTTCCCAAGAGTAACTTCCTCGTCACGCCCATGTGAGCCAGTCCTAGAAGTGGAAACAGATTTGGCAGATTCTGGAGCACAAATCAGGATTAGTCAGTAACTCCTGGCTGAGATTTTGCCAATGGCGAACTACCATATTTTTTTCAAGTCAAAGAGTTTGGGCCAGGGTCTCTTGACTTTAACGTAGTTGCTTCTTTTCTAGTTATACAAGCAGCTGTTTTCAAGACTCAAGTTGCAGGATCCATTCTACTGCTGCTTTACGAGGAACATTCATTTTGTAACTGCTGCCCCCCGAAGCATGGATGGCCCTTTTTTTTATAACTATCGTGAGAGAAAATCTCGCGAAACGTCGCGGATTTCTGTTAATTCATGCCCAATTCGTGCTGCATTCGGTGTTTTCTTATCTAATTCGTGATCGATTCTCTAGCTTATTTCAGTATTTCCAAATATGTTATTGCACATCGTAGTGAATTTGGCACAGGATTGTGGCGATTCAGGCCTAATCCAGCCAAATTCCCCGAATATTCGTAACTGTGTCTTACCTGTTTGTATCTGAGTCGTAGAACATCACGGAATGGGTTGAAATTTTACAATTATCCACGAATCAAGGTGAATCCCAACATTTATTGATTCTTGATGATTCGAGGGATTCGTGGTTTGTGTGGAATAGGGGCATAAGAAAGACTACCACCATCTCAGAGAAGAATAGCACCACTTGGTTTCATGGTGTTGTGAAATAATAAACTGGACGGTTGATGAAAAGTGAAAGCACATAATATTTAGTGATGAAACGAAGGTTGTTTTAGACAAGGACCAAACAATTTATGTTTGGAGGAAAAGTGATGAAAAATAGTTAGTGAGTATGATCAGGAAATACCACAATCACAAACTGCAGACAAACTCATGGCATGGCGAGGAAGCGCCACACTACAATCAGGAGACAACAGGAAGACAAATACAGCAAAGCAACCAGCTCTCTCTTCCCCATCAAGATGATTGCAAAACTAGAATGGACATAGAGTAACGTACAACAAAACATAGTACAGTTACAGACTCCCACATTGGGAGTAACAATAAACAACAAGTCAACAACAACAGAACCACCGCCTTAGAACGGACAGCAGCCTAATCAACTGAAGCATGGAGACCCAAATGCCTTGATTTGTACAGCGGCCTTTCTTCTAAAAACTGTGTCAGCTATGTTTTGCGGTTGCATCAGTTTTAATGTCATTGGTTCACTGACACCAGTTCAAGGTAATATTGACTCAGGGAAGTATAATTTTGAGTAATAGATCAGCATTTATGGCCTGTGATAGCAAAGGAGTTTTCAAACAAGGCCTGGACATTTCAAGAGGATAACTGCCTGGTGCACGAGTCAAGACAGATCATTCATTGGAAAACTGAAAACAACATTGAGAACTTACCATAGCCATCACAATTTGGGTAGCCTAAATCAAGCCTATATTGGAGGGCTATATAACACCAGCCCGTCAAAATTGCAAGCTGTTCTGAAGGAAAAGGGGGCACTCACCAAATGCTGAAAACAGTAAGTCAAAATTTTAAGTTTTGTTTGCCCTCGCTTAATTTACTCTGTGGACTTACGTGATTGACGTTACGTTACGTAATGTCAACTGGCTACTTACTTATGACCTGCGACTGTACCAATATGCAATTCAGCAAAATACAAAATGAAGTTTACAGCACGGTACTACGCCAAATGTAACAACCCTTTTTACCAAAAGTTCACAAGCAATAAAACTTGCTTTTATATTTTTTCTACAAACTTGACCTGGTCATTGCTTATTTTCCAATTTAGACCGCAGAAAAGCTTCCACACCCATCTATTTGATATTGCGCCTAATAACAGGTCCATTTCTTCAACAAAAACTGTGCAGATATGGCATACCAGATCCAATATGACAGCATATTTGCATTAAAACTTTGACAACGACTAAAAAACTAGGTATTATACTTTTGACTAAGAGCCAGCGATGTTTTTGATGCCAACAATTATGGAATACAAATGATAAAAATGCGTTTTAATTAATTTTGAATGATTACGACTTTTCACTTTAGAGGGGCCAACCATTTGGAACAGTACTGTAGTTTAACCATTGAAGCCTGGTTTAAATTAAGCTTCAATTTTGATTGAAAATATCTGGAATCGTGAACTGCATGTATATTTAGTTTAGCTTTTCTTGTATTAAACGTTTGAGATGAAATGGAATCTGAATATCCTTTAATTGTTTTTCTTAGTGCACAGTAACATTTTATTAAAAAGACTAATTTCCTTTAAAAACATCATAACGTTATCAATAGGTATATATCTTGAAATAACTGTTTCGTGTTATTTAGTTGGTAATATTTTCTCTAATCTGTATAACATTGTCACAATTCAAAACGAAGTGACGAACAGAAAACGGCGCATTACAACCAACACATTGAGTTGTTCTTCATCAAGTAGCAAGTGTTTATAGTGTGACTCTAGTTAGTATGATATATTTGCTTTCGACCCAAAACAACTTTTTCTTTTTCTGATACGTCAAACGACTAATTGGTATTCATCAATAATTGACTTTATCTCAAGATGTTCCCTATTATACTGCTATTACATGAAGTTTGCCATTTATTCAAGGTATATTTATTGATAAATGGTTTAAAATTGAAAAAAAGGAGTCTTAATATGCGTTTGATCTAATGCAAGTGAAGCCTTTGCTTGTATAGATCTACTGTTTCATTTCCAGGGATGCCTATTTGACAAGGAATCCGTTTAATATAGTTTCTCTATTTTCTAAAAGCTCGTGACATTCTCTTAAATTTTCTGGATCTATGCATTCTTTGAATTTTTATGGATAATAGTTTTCAATACTGAAAGTCAGAAAAATAATACATTTGAGCCGCATGATGAGATTTCCAACAATTGGTATGTGCGATCAGCAAAGGCCCAGACCAGCCTGCATATACGCTCAGAGCCGCATTTGCTAGTCGCTTGAATATTCTATCATTGTTAAGCAACTGACTGAGCACCATTTGGAGTTTCTAAGTAAGTAAGGGTGCAAAGATCAGGAATCGATACAATCAAGTACCACACCCGACCCAGGATACCAATGGGAAAGAGACAAACTCACAGTAAGACACCACAAACGAGAGCCAAGAGGTCAGCCCTTTCCCAGCAGGTGACTACAAAGCACAATTAAACAGGCGCGCAAAGACATAGCAAACACAAGACAGAACAAAAACATAAAAGATCGACAAAAGAAGTACCGCCTTGGAACGGTCAGTAAAATATTTTACTGGAGGGCTTAAACCAGTTTAACGGCGCGCCAACCTCACCCATAATTCAGATGTGGATCAAGACACATAGGTATTTGGTTTGCATGAAAGACCCCTAACGTATCAATGCATCATCTCCTAAAACATATAAATCAAGATATAACAAGGAGATAAAGCAAAGATAAGGACTCAACAGTAAATAAAACTGAATACCGGAGCAAAAGAAATCCAACAGGTAAACCCTGATGGGCCCTACAAACAGCCAAAGCATCAGGCCCCTACCGTCTCATCAATAGATAAGTCTTTAAGTCGGAACCATCATAGAGTCTGAAGTCCAACCCATCGGCGTGCAATTAAAGAGGAAAGCAAAGTTGCCAACCGTGATTTGGTCGACCACCAAGCATGCAGTCTGTTGCAATACATTAATGGTATAGCCAATCTTTTTATAATGGGAAATTATTTTAATGAACTGCGTTGAAAAATTATTAGAGCCGACGATCTTCTTCAATTTATACACCAAGTCACCATAGAAATCAGGTTCCGAAAGTCTTTGGCGCAAGAGAGATTTAAGTCCAACTCGGAATTTAGAAATCAAATCATAGTATCGTCTATAAAATTTTGAAAATGTTTTGCGAAGTTTATGATACCGATAGCCTTGTTTAAGAAGTTTCTGAGTCAACCTAAGCCTTAAAGGTGGATGCACAGGCTCGTGTGAGTCTAAACTTGTCAAAATGCCACATTGTTGGAAGTCACATGTCGCGACTCATTCATTTCGTATGTAGTCTAGAGCTAAATCCACTGCTTTCGCTTCAGCAGTGAAAATAGAAAATCATCAGGAATACACATTATATCGCAGTGGTTATCTGCGATAACAGCACAACCTACTTCTTTTAGCCCATAAGTAAACATTTGTTAAATAATCCTTATAACTCAATCATGGTGTGCTCTCTGCTGCAGCTTTTAGAGAGATGGCCCTGTCATGATAGGCTTCTTGACAGGATGCAATTGGCTTCTCTTGAGGCAATTATGACGGACGGATTGACAGAGAACTCTTATTCCCGTATAACCCCCCCCCCCCCGTTTTTTCCAAATTGGGCTATAATATTATCATATTCATTTCAATACTAAAGTTATTAACTCAAGAACATACTTTCACAAAACTAATACTATATTGTTTTTCATGCTTTTGTCATTCGTATTAAAGTGAAATAAAAGTTTAAAATAACGCTTCCATACATTTCTATACTGAAGTTTTTAAATCTAGAAAATGCCCACAAAACGAATTTGTATCGTCAATGAGTGTAGCCCATAAAATATCTCAAGATGGACACGATTTCATACAGTTAAGTTAACATATTGTTCTCCATGCTTATTTTTAATCGTTTTGTCATATCTATACAAATAACATAATAGTTTAAACTAAATATTCATTTCTATTGCTGTAGTTATTACGAATATCTTGCAAAATGCACTACAAAACGAGGAGCGAGGAACATCCATTTAAAAAAAGAGCATTTGCAATTTCAAAATCAAATTAAACTAGTTAATTATATCTAATTTAGGTGAAACCATGGCACTTGCACCAAATGGTATTATTCATGCTGTATAGTTTGGCTAATCACTGAAATGCCTGCTACTGCAGATTCAAATTAACCATTTTTTTCTTTTAAAATTGTTCTCCTTAAACCAAGCAGCACGAGGATGGAAGGACAAGACGTGTTTCCTTCTGATATTTTAGCAAATTAATGGTAGTTGTTATGAGAAAGGTGTAATATGCATTTAAGATATGGCCTGAGGTTATAAAACTTTTTCATGCTCAACTCAACTGATCATGAAATTTCAACTGCTCATAAATGTTTGTTAAAGGGTTATCGTTTGCAAACAAAGAATACACCAACAGATTGTGGACATTCTTTAGGCCAGACTAGCTAGTTTCCGCCAATAATGCATAACCAGTGACCCTCTAATGATTTCAATGATCCACAATGGAACCCATGATCCCATAGGACAAGAAAACTGAAAATGCTTAAAAGCACACTTTTCTTATTTTCGTACTCCCACTTGTTGTTTTTACCATGAAATTACATGTTAATTTGGCATTTTAACATTTCTGAGGATGATTTATTTCATAAAAATAGTAAGTCAGTATGATAAGGAAATACCACAACCACAAACCGTAGACAAACCCATGGCACCTAGAGGAAGAGCCACACAATCATCGCCGAGGACACCAGGAAAACAAATTAAGCAAAGCAACCAGCGCTCTCTCTCTCTTCCCAATCAAGATGATTGCAAACTTAAAATGGACATAAAGTAACGTACAACAAAACGTAGAACAATAACAGACTCCCACAATGGGAGTAACAATAAACAAAAAGTCAACAACAACAGAACCACCGCCTTAGAACGGACAGTAGCCTAAGCCACCGGAGGGCTTAAATGCATTTTACTGGTATCAAATCCTCGCCCTAGATTCTGCTGGTGTTGAAGTACAAGGAATGTTCAGCTCGCTTGGAAGTCTTCTAACTAATGCAATGTATCATCATGGAGAAACACTCTAATCAAACTAACACACTTTGATGAAACAAAGAAAAGGGCTAACGACTCACAGATAGTCAGAGCTAAAGAAAAGCTCAAGTTCAAGCTCAATTGAGTTGAGCATGAAAAGAAAATTAAAACCTCGAGCCTAAATCTTCTCTTGCAATACCTACGGCTTGTCTGTGAAGTTTAGAATAATATATTATAAATATCGCCCAGAAGATGATCATTAGTCACAAACATTCCTTACATTACACTAAAATATACTAGTGTTTGTTAGTGTTACGAACTTGAAACGCAAGTTTCTGACTACTAGCCAAATACAACGAGCCCCCCTCTATTAGAGATATGTTTAATTAAATTGAGGTTTTCTTTCTTTAGATTAGGCGAAAAGGTGTAATTGAGAGCAGACAAATCATATATCTGATACTTAAACACTTGTTTTTTTTTCACAGTCTCACCAAAATTTTAATAGTCAGAAATATATTTTGCACCATTTATCTTATAATTGTTTTCACAATATCTGCTAAGGTGACTTCAAGTTAACCTCAATGAGACAAAAAGTTAAAAGTAAAGACAACTCAGAATTAATATACGAACTTTACTTGGCAACAAAAACTTTATTTGGCAACAGAACTTAATTTGGCAGCAAAAACTTTATTTTGAAAACAAAACGTGATTTAAATTGTCTTGGTTCATACTTTCCGAAAATTAAGGTGAACATATGGTTGAATTTCTGCAACAATAACGACCATACACTGTTTTTAATGTATGTTAAAATTCTAGGGCTAATGAACATCTTCCTCTGAACTTGAAGCATGAAAAACAAACTTAACTCTTTCACAAATAAAAAAAAAATTAACAACAGCATTTACAGACAACAACGTATTCCTGCTTCTTTATTAGAAGCAAAATTATATGTCGTAATGTTGTTTTTTTCTCTTGTATTTTGCTTGTTTGGTTTTAAGAGTGAGTTTGAGTGCATTTTTAAACCCAACAGTATGCTTTTACTGATCATTCTTTTGTGGATCCTTTGTTATTGATATTTCACGTTTGTCTTTATTGTGCTGTCTTGTCTGCTCCTTGCAGCCTTGTGAGCATCTGCTGGGAAACAGCTGACCTCTTGGTTCTCTTGTGTGCGATGTTTTCTTGTGTTTTTGTCACTTTCCCATATGGTTTCTCGGGCCAGGTGTGCTACTTGATTGTATCCATTCCTGACAGTTGCTTTCTTCTTTACTTTAACTGTCTAGCAAATATTATGTGAGTGTCAATGAACTTGTTTTTTAACATTATAATCTTACAAAATCATTACAGCAATGTGGACTAATTCGTTACGTTAAGATGTCGTCCTTTTAAGAAAATCCTTCCTCCAAATGATAATGTAAATCCATTTTGGCGATTATGAGCCATTAGCCATAATGATTTGTAGTTTGCTTTATTTTATGAGAAACATGGCTCACACTCAGTTAAGAACAAGTTTATTACTTTCTTTAAAATAAAACGCATTGGGAATTTACAGAATAATTTCTGTTTCAGTGTAGTCGGGGAACCAAGGTATAAAAAATGCTAACCCTTGCACCCGAAAGGTATACAGTTGCATTTTGTATGGTTGCAAAGGTAATTCTATGGTGTATTGAAACCACTGTATAGCAGACTCGATCGACTTGCATAACGCCAGAGCAGTCAACTTTCTACGGAAGCCCAGCAAGAACATGTCAAAATATTATTTTTCAAAATGTTATATATTTTTATGAAAAAAGTTGCAGGATTGAAAAATATTGAGTTTATATAATAACACAACATCGGCGTAGACCTCCGAAGCAGTGGTGGTCTTCTAAGAATACTGCTTATTGATTTTTAAAGCATGTAGATTAGGGCACCCCCATTTTTAAATTAAATTTATATATTTATTTGCTTCATACCTCATTAAATCTGCATTTATTGCCAAAATTTGTATTTGATAATTATTTATATATCGTTTTGAAGCATATTTGGTAAAAAAATTGTGTGCTTACTTATTCACTTTTGTCCTCCCGCTGAAGTGGTTTGAATTGCATATTTTTTACACAAATAAATAAATGTTAAATTGAATGTGTTTAAACACTGCATACAGTAAGACAGACGTTTGAGACATAATTTTAGACAATTTATTTTATTTTCTATGGCAAACTAGAAAAGGTAGCTGAAAAGTAAAAATATGAAACCAGGATAATTTGATACTTAGTAATTTAGTCCATGCCAGCTGGTGCGTAGTTAAATACTATGGACAATTTAAGAGCAGTTTAACACATAAATGAAATTTATCAAGGTTTAAGGGATGTTTATCTTCCATATTTACAACAGCTTTGAAACATATGGTCATTGTAGGGACCAAGGGGATTTTTATCTACTGTAAACAATAATTCCATTTAACAATGATAAAATAAATATGAAAAACCCGTAAAACTATTATCATATCTCCATGAAAAACCTGTCTGTCCCCGTCTGAGATGCAGAAATGTAACCACATAGTATTTGTGAAGAATAAAATGTCCCTAAGAAGATTATTTTGGTGCACAAATAACTGCCCATACTTTTAAATGCATTTGATAGTGTATTATTGTATTATCGAACAGTCAAACGGCTTCTCATACCCATCCTCCAGATAAGAGTGCGTAATGGAAAATTAGTTTTGTTATTTCTCAACCAAAACATATGTTGTGGGTTCTTAAATGGATCTATTAAATGAGACGGTTCTTTTGAAGACCAAAAGCACACTCTTTATCTTATTGATAAGGGAAACATCACAATTCCTATGCTATGAAAGATTACTTAACATGACCTATGTGGCATACAAAAAATAATTTTTTCCGCGAAATGCAATTCTGGTCGCATTGCTATACAGTGGTTACATATCAAGCACTATTTAGACTATCAGTATACAAAATTACAGCCGTATACCTTTCGGGTGCAAAAAATGTGTGTTTTTGCACGATACGCGACTTTGGTTCCCCGACTAGTGATCACCCTAAAATGAACAAATTGAATGCATATTAATAAGACCTACTAACTGTTAACCACTTGTAATATTCGCGACATCAAATTTTTGCGATTTTAAAAGACCGATATATTGACCTAAGATTGACAGATTGACCTAGTTTAATTTTAGCGGTTTCTCAATTATAATGCATTCATTTTTAAGTCATTTCTATTCTAATAGGGGCTACTTTTAAGGGAAAGAATATGCTACGGAGCATATATCTGAGCATATTCTTTCCTTCAATAGTAGCCCCCTTTAAGGTTTGGTTTCTCTACATTGAAAAATACTCTACCGTTAAAAAGTTGATTTTTGGTGATATCGATACCAAAACACTAAAGATATTTGTCCTTTTACTGCTTATTGTGCAACTGAATTCGAAACTGTATTTCACGGTCTCGTATTTTGGCCATCTATTTTACCGCCATTAGCGCCAAATAAAAAAATACCCGTCAATAATAAGTATTTTACAGTAATACTTTGAAAGTAAGAAAGAGAGCAAAGATCAGAAATCGATACAATCAAGCACCACACCTGGCCCAGGATGCGGATGGGAAAGTGACAACTTCACAATTAGACATCACAAACGAGAGCCAAGAGGCCAGCCCTTTACCAGCAGGAAGCCACAAGCTTGCCAAACAGCAATATGACTTAACCTTAGATGATGTCAGGTACATTTTTGCAAGTTCCCAATTTAAATGAACTAGAAAATCTCAAAATTTATGTTTTGAAATAACAGATTCGAAATAAGCCGTTTAAAGTTTCAGATTGAGAACTTGAACTTTAGATTAACCTCTAGACTGGCGAAAGGCCAGTTGAAAACTACCAACACTATCAAGAATTTATTATTGATAGTAGACAACATGCTATAAGAATAAACTGCTTAAAATGCACGTGATATTTCTCTTTTGTTAAAATTTGAATCGCAGGAAATGTACATAATATTTCACGCGGTTGTATAGCTTTAAGAGTCGTTGCCCCTATGGAGACTCGTCTTTGATGAAGCCGAAAAATAATAATGTGAATTGCGTGCGGTTTGGCTTTTATGTAATTGGTAATCAATGTCTGTCTGGAGGTCAGTTCTAAAACACACGAAACTCTAATTTGAAATCAGCCATTTCAATTCAAGTGTAAAAAACGTAATAAGGCCACGTGTTCGTACATATTATCTCGACATTTCTGCCAGTTCTTGATAACTACTTCCAACACTGACCTTACGTGCATCCTATATGTTTATACTGTGCATAACATTACACTGAAATTAAATGCGAAATGAACTGAAACAATAGAAAGTTCGGCGGCTATTAGCCTCCCAAAGAGTTATGTGTATTAGAGAGAACCACCCCCACTATGAGGTCAAAATTGAGTGGTGTTGTTGTCACCAATATCTTCTTGTTTTCTAAGACAGTAATGGAAAAATAACAGTCTGATATTTGTTACAATTTATACAGAAAATTACCAATATGTTATATAATGTTCAGACCCTTCCCACAGTCTTCGAGATCAAAAGATAGAAGTTAATGTTGGTCATTTTCTACGGCGTTACTTATTAATGCATAAGTAACTAATATTAGTTCATTTATGAAACAGTGGTTACTTAGCCTATAATTGTAATTGGTTTTGGAATGGACTATTCCGAAGAGGGGTGTGATAAAAGTTATTGTTCAATGAATAATGTTTTGATTAAATTTTTCGTTTTTCCAAGGGTAAAGTAAAAACAAACGTAGACTTCTCTTATTAAAAGAGTATTTAAAACGTCTAAAATCGGGTGTCTTTTCAGTGTAAATGTCGGATGTTCAACCCCTGTTATACCCACGGACTGTACCTATTTTTCACACTCGCCAGCAGGTCTAATGGTCTAACTTAGAATAACTTAGAATTGTAATTAATATTTCTACCAAGAAAATATTTCCAATTATGTGTTATCAGCGGTTTTCTGGGGCGAACTTATTGATAATTCATTACTATAGATACGAAATTCTTAAATAAGTATATTAAATAAGTATTTAAAGGACTATTCTGTAAATCATTGTGACGTCATTCATTCTATATTTAGCAGTGTGCGAGGTTAAATTATTTCGTGCCACGATTAAACAGAAACAAACTTTTCCTTTTATTAGAAAATAGGAGCAAGAAAAAAAAAGTTAAACAAACAAACAGAACGTACAACGGGCATACAAGCAGAAAATATGAATAAGCAAAGAAAATAACCTAAGAAATATTAAAGGCAAAACGCGGAAAATAGGTCATTCGATTGGTTTGACCTGAGGTTTGTTTCGATGTTGTGTCAAACGCGGAAGCAATCATTATCTTTCTTTATTTTGCTACTGGCACGCTAGTAGATTTTTCCTATCACCCGCAAACTCACGACTGGGGTTGGGTTTCTTTCCATCAAAAGGAGGAAAATGCATGGGATATTATTCTTTCGACTTGAGAAGTCATAGTTTTTCTTGTTCTTTTTTAAAATACTGTATATCAAGGGACGTAATGCAGTCTACCTTTTTCTTTCCCCGCGGACAAGTATTGGTTTTCATAAAAGACTGATGATAACAAGTATTCACAAAAGCTTGCTTCCCCATCACCGTCTGATTGAATGGTTTATTAGAGAAATGTCAAGCATTTAATGACTCATTTCAAAGCCGCTTTAATGTATATCTCATTGCGAAAGAAAACTTCATTATTATCCTTCATCTATTATTACTCATAAGAACCTTTCAACAACGCCGTTTATAACATGTTACATATGTTATAGTTTTTCTTGTTATAATGATAAATGACCGATGTATAAATAGGTGATTATTGCCCTTTGTCCCACACCTAAATTCCTTGGGGAAACAGTATCATAAATTTGACTTGCAAATCGTTCGTATCGCCATGCTCTTTTGTCAACGTATTGCATGCCTGTGGCTGGGCAATGTTAATATAAATAAGTATGCACAGTTTGATTCAAGTATACAATGTGGGTCAACAGTTATGAGCATTTTCACTAACTGACTACGACCGACCAGACTGATGCTCAGCAAAGTCTCGTCCACCAAAAAAGGCTGCTACGCATGCCAGTGGTTGGACACTGTTGACATGCATACGGTTGCAGAATTTGATCAAAATATACCACGTGGTTCAAGAGTTATGAGCATTTTAACTAACAGATAAAGGACGGACAAACAGACAGGCGGACTCACAGTGATTATATTGCACATCTGCGGGTCGTGAAATTACAATCTCCTCGTCTAAACATAATGAGCGAGGTTGAAGGATCCAATCAGCCGCTCAAACAGTTCTAAGTGCCACCATGTACCTGGCGATGTTAAAATATTCAATTTTAACAATTTATGCTTCAGAAGGGTCATGCATGATCCTATAATAACAATAATGCATATACAGTCGGTTCAAAGATAGATGAGAATCGTTGTAAACAAAAAAATATAAACTTATCCAGGTAGTGGGTGCTTTATACAGGTGTATATCGTAGACTGTCCTTACTTGTTATAATATATTTACCATTATTTACCCGTTTCTGTGAAAAATAGTATAAGCCTATTATTATTCATTGTTATTGTTTGTCAAAATTGACCCGAGACATATGAATATTCAATGACCTTTTACTCAGTCTTCGAAAAACCTAATTTTAGTGATCAATTCAAAAAGATAGTAAAACGTTATATAAGGGTTGGATATAATTTGGATATTATGCGACAGTCTGCATGTCTAGTTTTAAACCCAAACACGGTATATAGCTATGGTTTCCTCTTTAATTGCACGACGGTGGGTCAGGCCTCAGACTCCATGACGGCTCTGACGTAAAGCTTTAATCGGTGGGTTGGTGCCTGACGCTTATCTGTAGCTGGACCCACCGTGGCTCAACTTGAGGTTTTCTTTAGCTCTGACTATCTGTGAGTCGTGAGCCCTTTTCTTTGTTTCGTCATGGAGTGTTAATTTGATTAGAGTGTTTTCCATGATGATACATTGCATTAGTTAGATGGCCTCCATGCGAGCTGAACATTTCTTGTACTTCAACAACAGCAGAATCTAGGGCGAAGATTTGGTACCAGTAAAATGCATTTAAGCCCCCCCCCCACCCCGGGTGGCTTAGGCTGCTGTCCGTTCTAAGGCGGTGGTTCTGTTGTTGTTGACTTTTTGTTTATTGTTGCTCCCATTGTGGGAGTCGGTAATTGTTCTATGTTTTGTTGTACGTTACTTTATGTCCATTCTAGTATTGCAATCATCTTGATTGGGAAGAGAGAGCTGATTGCTTTGCTTAATTTGTCTTCCTGGTGTCTCGTGATGGTTGAGCGGCTCTTCCTCGCGGTGCCGCGGGGTTGTCCGCAGTTTGTGATTGTGGTTTTTCCTGATCATACTCACTTACTATTTTTCGTGAATCTTCGTAAAAAGTGCGATTTAGATTGTTGTACAATTACTAATCTAAACGCAATTAATCGCAATTCCCTGACAGCCTAGTGGATAGTCGAGTGTTTTAGCACTCAAAAGATGCGAGCTCGAGTCCAGTAGCATTTAAAAATGTTTTGTTCATTTTTTTTCGATTTGCTAGTTTTTTTCTTTGTCTTTATTCTTGATTTTGTGCACAACTGGATACATTTATTTGAATTTAACATGTGTTTATGTAACAAATTTAGCACCGTGAATAATTTCAATAAGCCTAAATGCACGCTGAATATTTTTTGAGACTGTTGTTATCATCTGCTGACTTTTGATCAAAATTAACTTTTCAAAAATTCTTACAGGAACACTATCAGAGTGTCAAATGGTCTGTATACGGTTTGTTGGTACTGAACTGGGTCCAAACTATTTGCAAATGTTATCAGCTGACAAAGAAAGAGCGGGGTACTAAGGGAATAATGAGTAACGAAAAATGGCTAAATACAAATAAAAGATGTAAAGCTTATCACAAGATGACGTAAAATATACGAACAATATAAACTTAGAAAAAGAAAGCAATTTGAAAATTATATAAAAAAGGTTCCTTCCAAGTTTCGATCCAGGTATGCTTGATTTGTAAGAAGTCAACGAACCACTAGGCTATCAGACCATTTGCATTAACGAATTGACTTTATCTTCATATTCTCTATATAACGTGACCAAGGTCTGAGTACTCCACGAAAACGCACGAATACCACGAAGATTTGGGCGAAAATTAATCAGTCTAGGGTCAATTTTGGCAGACTATAACTGACATGTATAGTTCTAGATTACAACATTTTGAGCGTAAATTGTTTTCTTATCTATTAAATAAAACATTTGTTTTGGGTACTCAAAAGAACCGTCTCATTGAGACGATTCTTTTGAGTATCCACAACTTTTTTCTAACTGTGCACTAGTAGTCAGCATGAGTATGATAAAACCTGTATTATGACATCATACCAGCTGCAAGCCATAAACATTGCAGCCGCTGAGATGTGATTTATGACCTGGGTCCTAGACAAAATGCGATTACATAGTCTGTCGACCGGACGATTTAGATGCAGAGATAAATGATATATGAAACTAGTTGTGAAGTAAAATGAAGACAGTAAGCAATATTGGAGTGGTTCAACTGTTACAAATGGGAAAAATAGTTTGACATAGACAAGTAAATAGATCTGCTGGCAAATGAAACCCATTTGTGGCTAACAGAAACAAGAAATATCTTTAAAAAAGATAATCGGCATATTTTAAATGGAAGTGGGTTTTATCATGTTGATAATGAAGCGTTGGTCAATTATTTAACCTTTGTAAGCAGAAAGATTATATTAATCTAATCTATGACCAAACACCACCCTAGAAAATCGTACAGCATTCCATCACTGGTGTCACCACAATAAAACACCACCCTAGAAAATCGTACAGCATTCCATCACTGGTGTCACCACAATAAATACATGTATACTACAACAGAAGTACTGGCCTGGGGCTCAAATTTATAAAATCAAGGGCAGATAATTAAGTGTCTATTGCCAAATGAACCAGTTTGCACAGGTAGAGATCGACCTCATTATGTGATATTTGCATGCTGCCTTTCTGAAGACAGTGGCCATACCTGAACCACTTTGAAAAAGCAAACACACCAAAAGTGAAAGTAGAAAACCTTTACACTAGAGACTATTCGCATGTAACAGCCACAAAAGTATCTCGAGTACAGATACTGTCCCTTTCAGCTCGAGTTTTGAACTTATGGTAAAGAAAATATAATTGTAACAAAGGATGTTCATATCGAAAACACATGGGTGGTTTACGACTGTCCTAGGTTATTTATTTGTTTACACAAATCAGGTATCAAATATTGGAGAATAAGTTAAACTCGAAGGTTATTGATTGATTCATTCGGCCAGTATAATTTTTGACTTCTTCATGTAAATAGTTGTAAACAAGACCACATTTTTGCTGCAAGTTCACCCACATAACAACAACCTAATAATATACTGACCCACACTTCCAACGCAAAATGTGTCAGGAATGTAACTTAAATTAATATACGAGGTCTTGCCGAAATCAGTGTACCAGTCAGGGGTTATAACAGACATTCACCCAAACAGGTTATGATTAAAAGGGGATGATTGACCGATGAGGTTCTACTTTCGTTTTCATAAATAAGTGTTTTAAAATTTTGATAAAATTGCTTTACAATAGATGAAACAATATATGTTATATTAAAGGTTCTGTTTGACTTTGCGTTAGAAGTGTGGTTCAGTATATGTAAATTTTCAGGGATATCATTAGCGTCTCGAACCAGAAAGCATGACAACAGAACGTTTTGATCAAGGATTAAAAATAAACCCATTTAATTCCTGGACTTCGTATTGAATTTAACATTTATTATAAAGTGAATACAATCTACTGTAGTGATTAATCCCGTCGAAAACCAACGCGTGTTTCCACTGCGGTAGAAGGTATTTTTATAATGGCGTCGTCTGTTTAGGTCATTAGGTTGATTCTATCATAATATGACTATGCAAACTATTTATCCAATGAAATAGTATCATGTCTATCATTAGGAAAGATCCTTTTATATTGGCAAATAGATTTTAGATAAATAGGACAATAGATAGTATAAATGCGTCTTAGCCTATGGCTCAGCCGCAAATATTTTGGAATGGTCTATACTAAGAGATTGCTAGTTAAAATGTTTCTACGACATTTATTGAAAACAGTGAAGGCCATGATAAAATTTGACATTTAGCGGCAGATGATCTGTGTCTTCAATCTTAAAATATGTATCTTGTCCTTCAAGTGGCAAATAGCTACGGATTTTGAAAAGCAAATTCCTCCTTGCACACGCTCACAACATGGTGATGATATGTAATTTGTAATTTGAAATTTTCCATCTTCTTGGAATCATTGTTTTGAAATTGTCCAAATTCAACGCATTATGAGCATGAAAGATATACATCTCTAGCAAACATAATGAATGATTTGGCTTCAAACGTTATCGTGAAATCATTTTTTTAAATGTTCCACATTAAACGTCCATTACATCACTAATAAACATAATGAATGATTTGGTCGTCAAAAGTTATCGTGTAATCATCGTTTTGAAATGTTGAACATTCAACGCAATATTACCGTAATCTAGGTCAATGCCACCGTAGGATTATAATTTGAACACATTTGCTTGGCCCACTGAGCCATATCTGCCTAGGGTTATTGACCCTTTGATTCTTGAAATTATATTGGAAGATGTAATGCAACAGACTGCATGCTTGGTGGTCAACCAGACTTATCTATTGATGAGATCGTAGGGGCCTGACGCTTTGGCTGTTTGTTGGGCCCACCGGGGTTAACTGGTCGGATTTCTTTTGCTCCAATATTCAGTTTTATTTACTGTTGAGTTTTTATCTTTGCTTTATCTCCTTCTTACATATTGATTTATATGTTCTAGGAGATGATGCACTGATAAGTTAGGATTCTTTCATGCAAACCAAATATCTATGTGTCTTGATCCACATTTGAATGAAGGGTTAGGTTGGCTCCGTGAAACCGGTTTAAGCCCTCCAGTAAAATATTTTACTGACCGTTCCAAGGCGGTACTTCTTTTGTGAATCTTTTATATTTTTTCTGCGTTGTGTTTGCTATGCCTTTGGGCGCGTCGGTTTATATGTGCCTTATGGTCACCTGCTGGGAAAGGGCTGACCTCTTGGCTCTCGTTTGTGGTGTCTAACTGTGAGTTTGTCACTTTCCCATTGGTATCCTGGGTCAGGTGTGGTACTTGATTGTATCGATTCCTGATCTTTGCACCCTTATTTACTTTTTATATGACATTTGTTCTGTGTTTTAACAACAACAGAATCTAGGTCGAAAAGTTGACACAAGTTAAATGCATTTAAGTCCTTCAACTCCCTGATGGCTTCAGCTGCTGACCATTCTAAGGCGGTAGCCCTATTGTGGGCGGTTCATTTTTTTGTCTATGTTTGTTGTTGTTTGTGTTTGATCCTTGTTTTGTTATGAAATACAAATCGCGTGTTTTTGTGTAGAAACATTGCACTTCCCATAAGTAAATAGCATTATCTCTCTTTTGGTAAGTGTTTCTATTAATCCAGATCTACTTTCCGGATCATTTGATACCATATTGATAAAAAAAAAAGATTTATAATTTAAGCAAACACTCCTTTACATTTTCAGTGAGATCGTCCGTGCAGTGTACTCTGGCAGTCGCATTTCAAATCGTGTGGCAGAGTGTATGACTTTTAAGAATAATATTGCACCTTAGATCCGGCCAATTTGTGGCTTGAAAGTGATACAGTAAAACCTGTCTTAAGCGGCCACTCAAAAAAGACAAAACAAAAATCTTAATGACAAATGGTAGCTTAATGAAGGTCGAAAGTATTGCAAAGGGGAGCATTCCATAATACTTTTGACCTGCATGAAGCGATAATCGGTCTTGAAAACCAATTTTTGGTCTTCTGTTTGAGTGACTGCTTAAGACAGGTTTTACTGTATAAGGATTAGCAGATACGAGTAAAAGCTCACTACAGTTACTAAAAGATTAAGAGTCCGGTATTTAATCCGTGCAGAATATCATAACAAACTCCACGTGATTCCTCATCCTGACTTTGTGTCCTTTCTAGTATGGCAATAATCTTGCTGAGGGAGAGAGAGAGAGAGCTGATTACTTTACTTTATTTGCGTTGTGGTTGTCTGTATTATATTTCTCTTCCTCATGTGTTTGTCTGCAGTCTATGACTGTGGTATTAATTGGTCATACTCATTTACTTTTTGAATATTTATATATTGAACCCTGTCAAATATACTCAGAAAAAACAATTGAAGGAAATTAAAATTATTTGGACTTCATTAAATTTGAGAAAATTTATAAACGGAGTATTTTTCGTATTTGATAGAACTATCTATGGGCGATGCAGCAAATATGCAAAATGAAATTTACGGATCATTGGTTACGATACACTACCACGCCAAATGTAACAACCCTCTTTACCGAAAGTTCACCAGCCATAAAATTTGCTTTTATATTTTTTTTGCTGCAAAATTGACCTGTCATTGTTTATATTCTAATTCCGACCACAGAAAAATTTTTACACCCATTTATCAGTCTTTGCACCCAATAACGTGACAATTTCTTCAACAAAAATGTGCAGATTTGGCATACCCCATCCAATATGATGACACATCGGCATTAAAACATAGACAACGACAACAAAATTAGATGTCATATTATAGATTGAGAGCCAGCAATAATTTTGAAGCCAATCATTATGGAATACAAACGATAAAAATTGGTTACCTTAATCAATGTTGAACAGTATAAAGGGTTAAACCATTTTGGACTGTACTGTACTTTAACCATTGAAACGAGACTTAAATTAAACATCATTTTTATTGCAGATATCTGGAACTATGAACTGCATGTATATTTAGTTAGTTTTTATTGTATTGACTGTTAGAGATGAATTTGAATCTAAATATCCTTCAATTGTTTTTCTGAGTATATATACTACATTTTAGCATAAAGTTAATGGCATTCTTACAAAACAATTAAATATCCCTTTCTATACAAAGAAATGAAGTTTAAACCCAAAATGGCCTTTTTACACAGAAAAAGAATATATACTTAAGACCAAAAGTAACTTTACACTGTTATTATATATACCTTTTCTGGGTATTGGTGAGTGGTATTTTAAATGTGTTTAATTCATATTAAAGTTCAATCAATTATTCATATGACCTTTTAAATTTCATGTTTTTGCTGTCATAAATGCAACCACAATGCCCTAATGAAAGAAGCAAGGGGGCAAAATAAGCTTTTTCAAAACCCATCACTTTTGGTGTGTTGCTGTAGCTTTGCAATTGGACACTTTTTAATTTTAAAGAACCAGTCTAAAAGACAGGCTATTGAATTGTTGTTTAAAGTTCAAATCAGCCTGGATCACACTTCGAGTAACACAAATTAGAGTTGTGTTTTAACGTATATACCAATTTTTGTGAACTTTACAATGCTTTCAATGGAATTTCCCATAAGAAATTGTTTACCGTTTTTCTTCCAAACCGATGGGAATTTTTATCAGATTATCTCGTCACATACTCAGGGCAGAAGTCCCAACAAATCGCTGATAAAAAATCCAAATCCCATCTGAGATAAAGCTTTTAACAGGGACTAAAATTTACTATTGTTTTAATTCAAAGGGAGATAATTTTAAAGTGCACAAACTTTAAGATGCTGCCAAAAATAAACTATACGTCAGAGATAAAATGTCTTGCAGTATTTTTAATGTGCAATCGATGGCACTTAAAATAGCTTGTTCAAATCCTAGGTTTACTTTGGATTTTGTTAGAAATTGCTGATTTTGTGATTTTATTGAAAGCACAGATAACTCGAAAGAAGATTAATTTACCTAAGTTAATTTGGTTAAACTCAAAAACAGTAAAGATATATTCGGTAGTTCAAAGTGTAAAGTTTCTTTTGGCTTTAAGTATACATGAGTTGGGGATTCTGTCTGGAATAACTCCTTTGCATCGCTCACCACGCATTGCGATGCAAATGGTGATACATAGCGTTTTTTTTCTGTCGCTCACAAAAATAAATGTATAGTATTTGTGTTCTTAGATTCCTCAATGTATTTGCTGCTTTCCATTTTGGAATATCAAATGCGTTTTTCCAGTGTGACGTTATCTATATCCACTTAACTTGGTGCAACGGATGCACTCCTTTCGAAAATGAATGAGTCTGCACATTACAAAATCAATTGCTTTTCCATCTAGTGTTTAACTTATAGACGCTTACTTTGATAAAACCTTTACAGAGAGAAATGTATGAGAATGTATGGTGCCAGGTCTATTTAACATACAGATGACGCCTACAAAGAAGCTAGTTTTTTCCACGAAATTATATGAGTTATCCAAACAATGTTGCAGTTTGACATGGATAGACTTAGACGAGGCTGCGTAGCCCCCTTTAAGCTTAGAAACTCCAAAAGATGTTCGGTCGGTAGCTTAATATTCATAGAATATTCAAGCGATTAGCAAAGACTCTGAGCAGACTGCGCGTATGCACAGGCTGATCAGAGCCTGAGCTGGTCGCACACATCACATTGTTGGAAATCTCATGTGGCGGTTTATTTGCATAATACATATTTCAATCATCTGTTTGAACGAATTAAATTAAATGAACGTCATTGAAAAAAAGAAAATCTCTGTTTCACAAAGGGAGCGCAGTGGCTCAGTGGTAGAGTGCTTGACTCGAGACCGAAGGGCCGCGGGTTCGAGCCTCACCGGCGTCACTGCGTTGTGTCCTTGAGCAAGACACATTAATCATAGCTTAGTACTGGTTCAACCCAGGAAGACCCGTCCCTTTATAACTGAAAGATTGTTGATGGGACGTAAAGAATCAAATCAAACAAACAAACAAACTGTTTCACAAAAAAATCGAACAATACTTTTTTCTTTGATGGCGTCTAGCCTAAACTTGAAGACGTCTAACGTAGCACAATTTAAAGGCAAATAAACGTATGTATTATAAGAGGGTAAAGTGATAGTGATAAAGAACTGATACAAGTATAAGGGGGACCTGGGCCAAGAATTACAATGCTTCCTTAAAGTAAAGGACGACTTTAGCTAAGTATTGATATTTCAACATGTTACATTAAATACTTAATAAATTGCCAGGATCGATACAGTATTCAAGGTCAAAGATATCATTGTGATCGACAGAAAAAATGAAGTTATTTTGATTTTGATAAGATCAAAACATTATTTTTCGCATCTTAAAAATCATTACTCAGCTTAAGTCTTCCTTAACTTTAAGGAGGCATTATAATGTTTGGCCCTGTCCTTCAGGGTAAAGCTAGAAAATAATGCTGTAAAGATTTAGAATCGCAGGTCACCAACCTCCCCCCCCCCCAAATAAGAAATATAAATAAATGCAAATACCGCTGGCATCTTTGCTTTTCATTACAATTGTGCAAACGCAATCCAGATGCATTTTCCCAATATTTTCATGATTGAGCTGACAACCGTGTTTAAAAATATACTGCTTAAATTGATTATATTTTGGTTTGGTTTGATTCTTTACGTCCCAGTCAACAGCTATAGTCATGTCGGAACGGTCAGTTCACCTAGCCACCCATTTTCCGTTGGCAAGCTTGACTAAGCGGTTAACCAGTACTTTCGTGCACATACTTTTCCTTGTAACTGACAACATCCCTTCTTGAATCAGCCGAAGGGAGTAGATTAAAATGAATTGGATGTTACTGTTGATAGCTTTTATTTTTTTGCGTATGTTGCGGTTGTTTGCCTTTATATTATTCAGACTTCATGGATTGCGTTACTTTTGCATTTGGGGCCTAGAATCTTAGACTCTGTATAACCTTAAAGGTGTACAGAACAACTGCGTGAAATCTACAAAATATGAAACCTGTGCATTGTACAAAATATGCTTAAGATGCACGTGCTAGTTCTATTTTGGTGCCACAAACATGTGTAAAAGTGTATATTTCACGCGGTTGGACACCTTTATTCGAATTTCTTAGACAAAAGGAGATGTAGCCATAAAGCTTGAAATAAGCCAATAATTTCTATAAGCAGAAACCATTAGACCGAAAGATGTAATAAATCATTCCAAACGGAGACAGAAGATTGAAAGAGGTAAATCAGCCCTATGCTTTTGTAGGGGATGCAACGTACGTTTCGTTTTATTGTCAAAATATGTTTGCCTGCATGTTATCATAATAAGGGCAGAATTCTAACCATATATGCTGTTTAGGTCCATGGTCACAATTAAAGTAATAGAGCAGTATAATACTAGAGAGAACATGTCAAAAGTTTAAAATTGTAAATAGAAAATTAAATTTTCGTTACGCACTCTGCCAGGGAATAAGAAAATTAAATTTTCGTTACGCACTCTGCCAGGGAATAAGAAAATTAAATTTTCGTTACGCACTCTGTCAGGATGAGTATCCTTCAGCTGGCGTATATATTATTTAATCATAAATTGGCAATGTACTTAAACACCATGTCCGTAGAATTGTCTCCTGCAAGCACTCCATTAATATTTCATTCGTATAAGACCTTATCGATTGTTGAGTGAACTTTGAATAGCCTAAGATCATTACGGGAAGAAATAATTTTCAAAAAATATGAAGTAACATTTATTTATAAAAAGTAAATATCTGTTTAACCTGCTGTTAAATAACAGAAATATGTCATAAAAATTAAAGTATAAACTTCAAAATCAATTGTTCTTTTTTTCTTTAAAACAGCTTTGTACTTGTATATACAATCGTTTACAGGCGATTTAATGTATTTCAGAACTCGTCAAGATCAATCTAATAGCCTTCAACGATTAACAAAAACCGCCACAGCAGTGAATTCAAATATTTACTTGTGCAAATCTCAAAATAAATGCATATTTTATCATCAATATCTTCAGCTTAAATGTACACGTCATTTCCAATCTGACATCTTTGATTTGGAAAAATCTTTAAAATGATTTTTTACTAAAGGTACATGTACATGCATAGTATCAGCATTCACCGTTTAAGATATTTTCATACCACCCTTACCAACTTTAGCATGAAATATCTCGTGATGTGCAAGTTCTACACTGATGTAGGTGGTATAAAATAGTTATACCATGTTTGCCCACCTGTACGTAAGATAATCCACTCGCTAAAGCTCGTGGATTATCTCCACGTACAGGCGGACAACCCATGGTATAACTTTTACTTAGTTCATAATGTGTTTTCGAAAAGCATAAATGTTAAATATATTCTAGTTGAATATTGATAGGTGTAACGTCAAACTTTATAGAAATCCTCAACTTGATAAGTTCAAATTTTAAACATGCAGTATGTCTCTAAAGTATTAATATTTTTAAGTCTTTAGATAAACTAATATTTATCAGCCTAAAGTTCAGCCTTTTGTGGCTAACTTGCTATGGAAAGTCAGTCTCAAAATTCTGAATTCAGGAACAATAATGAAAATAATGCTTACCCATGAATACGCTATACTGTTTACATGGAATAATAGGGTTTGGACATGTATTTAGCAAGGGGCTTTTCAAACTTTCCGATAATTAATACTAGCGCAATTTACATTTAAGTTTTCTGAAATAAAATAATGGTTTAATAAACTTAATATTATTCACCGTTTAAGATGTTAATATCCAGATCCACATACTTCCATCGTTAAACTTCCAATAAGGCTCTAAAGCCGTTAGTGTCGTATTGGAGATGTGGTCAAAACTATGAGCTGTTTGCCAGAGATAACGATGCCTATATCGGTTGTGTTAGACTCGATCGGAAAAGTCCTGGAAGTGTTTGGGTAAATTCGCTGAACAGATTAACAGAAGCACTTTTCCACAACGCTTTCCATTAGGCTTAATTCTTTCTTTACTAGCGGCGAATGTTGTCGTATGCTGATAACCTTTACAAACAGTTTGGACTCAGATCAGGACCGACATTCTCTCGGTCCTGAACTTGATCGAAACCGTTCGACACTCTGATAATGTTCCTGAAAGACTTTTTTGGAAAAAGTTACTTTTTTTTAAAAAAAGTCAGATGACGACAAAGAACCATGACAAATTACCCAACATGCAAAAAGTTAAAAATTTACAATGTGATTATACACAAGCAACCAGCCCGGTCGGGTATCATACTTTCGTAGAGATTGATCGTGAAATAATTTCTACGGGCATTCTCCCCCCTTCCACTGATTCATGAAGGGTTGTTGTCAGTTACAAGCAATTGTATGTAGCCGAAGCTAAGACAAGTTTGCCCTGGAAAAGTGTAGTTAGACGAACTGACCGTCCGGACATGACCATAGCTGTTGACTGGGATGTAAAACATTAGACGAAACCAAAAACCAATACAAGTAACCAGCAATACCAACCCTTTTAAAACCAATGAAATTTTCAACAAAGTGTGCTACAGTTAGGTCAGAATGGTCCATTGTATACATTCAGGGGTAGCGGGTTATAAATTTCTAACACTATTGTACTTCTTTTTTAACAAACAGTGCACTTCTCGCACAAGAGCACATACCTTTGTCTTTAAGTGAGTCCTTAATAGGATCTCAGCACAGACCCTAAGCACCACTGTGTAGGAAGGCGACTCTCTAATAAGGGATACCAGCCATTAAGTAAGTTTGATTGATGTTTATTCATTGAAAAAAATCACAATTTTCGCATTGGAAACTACCCTTAATTTGTAAATCCATTGAAAAAACAACAAACAAACTTGCTTCTCTGTGTTAAGGTACTTCTCTGCGTTAAGTTATACACATCCCTTAACGTATTTGTACTTCCAAAACGCGCGTCACGTGGGCGCTTCTAATGCACTGTACGCGCATTGCATTTAAATTTTGTTGAAAATGCGAATCAATGTATATCAGCGCAATGTAAGAACCATGAATATTCAAAAGCATTGAGACGCAATGATGCGTTAACTTATCAATTTACTTTTAAAAATAGATATTAAAGCGCGTTTACTCTTTTATTGATTGTAAAATCGGTGTATTATCGCGCGTGTGCAAAATAAAATTTATTACATGTGGTTAAAAACATTTTAAACGTAATTTATCGCTCCGTTTTTGGAGGAATTGGTTTGATTCGAATTGATGTAACAGCTGAATTGATTGGTAGACAAGTAAATGCGGTACCATTGGTAACAGTGCAGTTCGACGCGTTATAGGTATCGAGTTTTGATTGGCCATTTGGAGATCGCGTTGAAAAACCAGTGTGTATTACATGCCTTCTAAACGCGAATAGGGATAGTACAAAAAAGCAGTTGGATGTATAGATATATCATTTTTATTAAAAAAAATAATACCGAAAGAATGTTGTTTTTATCCAGCAAAACATATTAGCTTTCATAGCCTTCTTGTTTGACCAAATTTATGCATATGTTCGTTTTGTAAGGATCAATACGGAAACCAATGCCCGTAATTGGATTTATTGCTTCTTTTTAAATATAGCAAGAAGTGAGCAAAGCTCACATACCCCTGGCGGTAGCCATCAGAGGCTGTAACACTTTCAGAGAAAAGACAAAATTGTTTAAGATTTAATAATGCTGAATCAAGTAGTTTCTGAGAAAACTTCGATGAAAAATTATAGGAGTGATAGAAGTGGAACATTGAAGATTTGAAAAAAGAAGGAAAAACGAGGATTAGAATCTTAATTTTCATTTACACAATACCCTTTGCCTACTTAAAGGTGTACACAAAATTTCATAGTCCTAAATCAAGTTGTTGCTGAGAAAACTGCCGAAAAAATGTCCATATGTGTTATATAGGAGTGACAGAAGGAAACATTGAAAAGAAGGCAAAATAAGCTTTAGCATCTTCATTTTCATTTACACAATACCTTAACCTACGTAAAGGTATACACAAAATTTGAAAACACTGGCTCCAATAGGAGCTGGGACATCTGCGACAGAAATGTTCATTGGAGAGAAATAAAAGGACTGATATGCAATATCTGGCTGTTTTTGTTACACAATACAATTAATCACAATCAAGCTGTGTACCAAATTTCAGAATCCTGAGTCAAGTATTTGCGGAGAAATCTTTGACATAAAAAAATGTCTATATGTACTTTATAGGAGTGACAGAAGGAAAATTGAAAATTTGAAAAAGAAGGTTGGTTGGTTAGTTGGTTTTGTTGCTTTACGTCCCAAGTCAACAGCTATGGTCATTGCGGGACGGTCAGTTCACCTAACCACACTTTTTCCTGGGCAGGCTTGAACTAGCGGTTAACCAGTAATTCTTGCACATACTTTCGCTTGTAACTGACAACAACCCTTCTTGAATAAATCAGCCGAAGGGAGAAGAATCACCGTACAAATTATTTCATGATCAATCTCGAGGCAAAATGAGGATTAGCATCTTAATTTTCATTTACACAATAAAATTTGCCTATCTGAAGGTGTACACAAATTTGAAAACACTGACTCCAATAGGAGACTAGAAATCTGTGACAGAAATTTTCATTGGAGAGAAAGAAAAATGAACAAATAAAGGGACTGGTATGCAATATGTGGCTGTAGTTTATTACATAATAAAATTCATCACTATCAAGCTTAGAACCAAATATCATCATCCTAACTCAAGTAGTTGCCGAGAAATCTTTGACAGAAAAAAATGTCCATATGTTTTATATAAGAGTGACAGAAGGAAAAATTTAAAAAAGAAGGCAAAATAAGATTTTCATTTACACGATATAATTTGCCAACCTGAAGGTGTACCAAAATCTGAAAACACTTGCTCCAAGAGGAGCTGAGAAATCTGCGACAGAAAATTCATTGGAGAGGAAGAAAAATGAACAAATAAAGGGACTGATTAACAATATGTAGCTGTTTTTGTTACACAATACACCTCATCACTATCAATCTTTGTACCAAATTTCAGAATCCTTTGTCAAGCAGTTTCTGAGAAATCTTTGACAAAAAAAGTTAACAAACATACAGACATAGTTACAGAAAAGGCGAAAACTATATGCTTCGTACCGGGTGTATATCTAAGGGCAGTATGCAGGGCCTTTTGTTTGGGGCGCGATGCTCCAGTGCGTCGGGCGCATCCTCGGCAGCGTATTGAACCAGCCACACTGAAAGCTTACATTATGACATTTCCGACTGAATGGACAGTTTACAATATGAGCTGATTTAGCGGATGTATCCCGGACAGATAATAGACCGTAATGTTAACGCAGGAACTAAACTGGCAAGTATAGAAGTAGTATTACACCGCAGACACTCTTCAACTTTTTGCCTACTCGAAAATTGTGCATGCTGGTTTATTTTTTAATAATTCTTTCAGGAATACCGTCCGTGTCAAAATGTTTGGATCCAGATCAGGCACGACGTTTCGTCGGGCCTGATCTGGGTCCAAACTTTTTGCAAAGGTTATCAGAATACGACACAAGTAGATACAGTGTAAATGTAGCAATGCACCCGTGTAACTTTCAATAGCTTTAGGCCAAATGTTATAGCACGCTACAGTTGTTTGATTTGATTCTTTACGTCCCATCAACAATCTTTCAGTTAAACAGGGACGGGTCTTCCTGGGTTGAATCAGTACTAAGCTAGGATAAATGTGTCTTGCTCAAGGACCACAACGTAGTGACGCCGGTGAGGCTCGAACCCTCGGTCTCGAGTCAAGCACTCTACCGCTGAGCCACATCGCTACAGTTGTGTATTATACTGATTTCAATTTCTAATTAGTTTTGTTGCGTTGCTGAAACACAATACTGTATCATAATTGTCAGCTTTTAATGAAATCAGCTCAGTAAAAGTCAGTATTAATTGTCATACGCATCCTTTGCCATGACAATTCATTTCACCATTTTACTGCACAGATGTGATACAGCAACCTTCGATAGTGTACCTTCTGCAAATTGTAGCATCTTTGACGGGGTGAGAAGCAGTAGAGACTCTTATATGGGCGCTCATGTATTTTTCAGTTTATTAAACGAGTTGGGTAAAGGAGATAAAATGCGAGGCTTGTCGATTATGTTCTAATGCTAGATTTCAACAATCGAAATAAGAGGTAGATTGCAGTAAGAGTAGACTGCTAGAGCTATGGTTATCAACTTTGTATGTCATTATCAAAATTCTATTTCTGAATCACAGAACTTATGCTAACTAGATGCTGTTTTGGAAACTATTCAACAGGACATATCATAGCCAGCAGGTTATGTTAAGGTCGTAAAAAGAACTCCATGGACGTAGCAAGGACGCATTCACAGCGCAGTGAGAGCGTATAACAACCTTTCTCGTTTCTGCCACGTTCGTACCACGTTAATGAAGTTCCTAGTACGACTTGCTTACGTTGCCACTACGTCCTATTGCGTCCTGATTCTACAACGTCCTCACTACGCCTTTTTTTTTTGAACATGTTTAAAGTTCGACCACGGAATACCTTACTATGCTATTATCGGTTTCTACTACACTCCTACTATGTCCTACAACTTCTTACTGCGTCCACCAAAGTTTCCAAGGACGTAGTAAGGATGTGGCTGAGTGTGAATGAGTGTGAAGGGGATGAATCCAAAATATACTTTGACAAACCTAGATTCAAAAAGATAATCAAACAGTATGAAAGATGATGCTATAACTTGGATATGATATGTCTGTATGACTAGTAAAAACTTTATCTCAGATTAACACTATGGTTTCCCTTTTAAATACACGGCTGTGCTGTAAGTCCTTTATAGCCTTAAACTGTAACTATTTGTCCTCTATGACATCTATTTCTGGTCAGATGTTGGTTTAAATTTTATCAAAATGGTGTTAAAGCTGTTCCCATGTTCAGACTAATTTTGATTAAAACGTGATTCCATTAAGTTGTCTATTATGTGTGGTCATGGACTAAATGTGTTTTAAGAGTGCTTTAAACCATATTGTCACGGAGTCAGCCTAAGCGAAGTCTTGAAAGCACATCGAGACTGCGAGTATACATATGTTTCTAAGGAGTTTAGAAACTAGACAATCTAATTTCTTTAGACTGTATCAACGGCTCATGCTTCTAAGGAGTTTAGAAACTAGACAATCTAATTTCTTTAGACTGTATCAACGGCTCATGCTCGTGTACACGACAAAATTGGGACAGACAAATTTAATCAACTGTTCCAAATCGATGTCTCTAAAATAAGAATATATAACAAAGGACATTAACCAAGACTGATATTTACACACAGGTTTAATATATTGTACAGTTCCTGCTATCGTATCAGCAAAATAAAAATATCGTCGCTTCAGTGCTATAGTGTTCTATCTACCATTGGACATGTTTTGAGAAAAATGAGTTTGAAAATTTTAGCATCCTGATTTTTGATGCCTTATTTATCTCAAACCTTTGTATCATACCAGAGGGTTAAAATATATAAATTCAGTGTAAATGACCTTGGTTTGAAGATTTTTTTACAGTAATATGGAATTTACGGGCATTTTACAGTTTGAACAGATAGAACATTATGCCCTAAAAATCGCCTTCTTTGTTCAGTGCTATAATGTTCTATATTTTCTACAGCTTATTATTCTGTTTATGGAGCCAATTCATATACTAGTCTGAACAGAAATGATTATCTGTACCTCAAAGTAGCAGATTTAGTCATTTAGTTGGCATAACAGTAACAAACCCCACGGATTATGCCATTTAAATTAATGCAAGGGAGGTAATCTGGTTCTACAGTTAATTTTTCTGTCAATGGGGTCAATTTTTAAAATATTTTAGGCTTAACTGATTATTTGGACCTAAAAGTAGCAGATTTAACCATTGATTTGTATTTACATCGTCAAATTACTTCAAATAAAGCAGTTTTGGATATGTGTAAGGGAGGTAATCTGTTTCTACAGCTTATTATTCTGTTCTTGGATCAACTTGCGTTATATTTTTGACTGAACGGCTTATTTGGACCTAAAAGTAGCCGATATAGTCATTAGTTCGTCATAAAAAGTAAGTGAGTATGATCAGGAAATACCACAATCACAAACTGCAGACAATCCCGTGGCACCGCGAGGAAGAGCCGCTCAACCATCACGAGACACCAGGAAGACAATTTAAGCAAAGCAATCAGCTCTCTCTTCCCCATCAAGATGATTGCAATACTAGAATGGACATAAAGTAACGTACAACAAAACATAGAACAATTACAGACTCCCACAATGGGAGTAACAATAAACAAAAAGTCAACAACAACAGAACCACCGCCATAGAACGGACAGGAGCCTAAGCCACCTGGGGGCTTAAATGCATTTTACTGGTACCAAATCTTCGCCCTAGATTCTGCAAACGACTTCAATTCATGAAATTTAAAATGTAAGGGAGGTAACTGCAATTTTTAACAATTTCTCTAAGGAAAGTGACTTTTTGTTGATAGAACATTATGACAGTGAACTCACCCAGTCACGTGACAAAATCCTCATTGGCCATTGGATGAAAATCACTTAGAACACTATAGCACTGAACGAAATTATCTTTTTGTAGCGATTTTAAGCTTACTGGGAGGAGATAGGCAAATGAAACCTTCACCAGTAGATAGAACATTTGATCCCCTTTCCAACGGTATGCATAACTTATTTTTGACCAAAATGTCACTTAGAACACTATAGCACTGAAGCGACGATATTGCATGCATTTGAGATTTTTAAAACCTCATCTTTACCTAGATTTTAACGGTTATTGTGAAGTGTAAGGTCGAAAGGTCGAAAAACATTAGGCCTAGTTATTTTGCTGAAATAAAGCGCTGTCTCCTCTGATTATTAAGCAATAAATTTATTCGTAGTCCGTTTTTGTAATTTCATAATGATTCGACAAGGCACGTCTGTAAAGCACATCGTGACTGCGAGTATACACATGTTTCTAAGCCGTTTAGAAACTAGACAATCTAATTTCTTTAGAATGTATCAACGGCTCATGCTCGTGTACTTGACAAAAATGGGACAGACATATTTAATCAACTGTTCCAAATCGATGTCTCTAAAATGAGAAAATATAACAAAGGACATTAACCAAGATTGATGTTTACACACAGGTTTAATATATTGTACAGTTCCTGCTATCGTATCAGCAAAATAAAAATATTACACGCATTTGAGATTTTTAAAAACTCATCTTTACCTAGTTTTGAACTCTTCTTGTGAAGTGTATCTTGATTTCAAATGCGTAATTCCTTCCCCTGAAACAAATGGTCAGAAGTGAAAACAATTTGGCAGAGAAAGGTAAACTCCAACAAAAAAAAAAACGAAATTAATTAGATTCGTCAAAAACATGGCCGCATTGGCTCTTCTCTCATAGTGCATACAGAAACTTTAAATATATTCTCTCTGAAACGGCTGATCAGAACTTAAAATGATATGTAATATTCATTAATATTCCATAGGGAATAATGTTAAAAACATATGATAAATTAACTCTATTTCAATATTTCGGCCAAAGGCCTTTTTCAAGAAAAAACATGCACTTTAGTATCAACTACATAGTTTTTGTTCCACCATTTTGAATTTGTTTATATTGATGTGTGACATCACGTTGACATGAACGTAACGCCACGACTTCGCACCGCTTTTCCCGTAAAAGTGGCAAAAAATACATGTTTTATGCTCACCCTTACCAGGCATGAAATGCATCATGCTCACAAGTACCCAAATTTGTATTCTCATACTTATTTGCATGACACAACACTCAGAGCCCGGAAACAAACACCCTCATATTTTAAGCATATATAGTTTGCATGCGCAGTGAAACAAGGATGAGCATGAAAAAAAATAGTACATACTTAGTTATAAACAGTATGGACCCAGATCAAGACTGGGGTTGCGCATAAGACTGATTTGCGAAAAGGAAAAGGATTACGCACGACACAGACAAGAGCTGAAACTTCAACTGCGTAGAAGAGGCTACAGTGGGAAACTCATTGAGGCACAGTTACAGAAAGTTGACAAGCTGGATAGGAATGAGCTACTTGAAGTAAAGAGACAGGAAAAAAATGCAAGAAGAGTCCCACTGGTAGTGACATTTTCAAACCTCCTGCCGGATATGCATAGAGTCGTCAGAATACATATGAATGTGCTATGCCGCTCAGAAAAAATGAAAGAAGTTTATAAAGAGCCTCCCATTGTAGCCTTCAGAAGAGACAGGAACATATGCGATACCCTTGTCCATAGCAAGACTAATAAAGCCCTGAAGCCTACCAGCCAGACATGCCAAGATGGATGCGAAAAATGCCAGCAGATTGTAAGAGACCAGATCAGAGACACTTCGGGTAACACCTCATACACCTAAGTCAGAGATGCAACATGCCGAGCACGCAATGTGGTGTATGCTATAATCTGCTCAAGATGTGACTGCACGGTGTACGTTGGAGAGACAGAACGGGAATTACGAGAAAGGATGACCGAGCACTTTAGAGATGTACGGCTCAGAAAGGAGAAGCCGATTAATTCCCATTTTGGAGGTGTTGCACATGGACCCGTTGACTAAACTTTTGCAGTGCTGGAAAAGGTATTTGGTGCAGAAACGTATAGAAAGACAGTTGCGGGAGGCCATATGGATCAGACGTCTATCCACGGCCAGACCAGATGGATGTAACGTTAAGGAGATACATTTTCCAGCACTGTAATAGTGGCATTTATGGGTCTGGGCTTGCCTTTTCCTGTTGGTTGGGTGTCAGCATGGAGACAACTCCGATAGGCATGCTCAATGATGCAGTCCTGTTGGGGTTTTCACTGTGTAAGTCTCGTCGCATGTGACCTGGTCTTTGTTGGAAGTGTGTAGCTGAGGCCCAGATCAGCCTGCACTTCTGTGCAGTCTGGTCAGTGCCTTTATTTTTCCCTTTCCAGCTAAATGAGCATCGTCACGAGTAAACCTGTCTTCGGGGGTTTGCCAACAACACAGGCGTAGACCAGCCTGCGCGTCCGCGCAGTCTGATCAGCGCCTTTGTTGTTCGCTTTTTGGAAAATTTCATATGTATGCTTGCTACTGATGAAATTTCAATTTTCTAGCTAGTCTCTGTAGCCGAGGAGACTGGTTTGAAACTGGTTTTGTCCGAAGCCCCAAAGACAGGTTTTCTCGCGATGAGGCCCAAATATTCAATACAAGACAGGGTTACTCGCGGCGTTGTTCCATGACGATCGAGTACTTTCCAAGACTCATACCGGGCTGCACAGGTGAGCAGTCCGGTTGTAGTCTTGGTCTGGTGCTTATTTAGGAGTTGGTATGCCCGGACTTTCACAGGCTGTTGTGCAGCTTTTCTTGTGGATTTTTTTTTCTAGTACATAGTGGAGTCTCTTTTCAGTCAGTGCATCTGATGCACAGTGTGGTTTGGGTCTCCGTTATGTACTTTAGTCCCCCCTTTTTGTGCCGTTTCCCATGGACAAAGATTCACATGATTATTCCTAGATTCAGGATTTTGGGGCTGATTTCCCACAGAAAGTCAGCCTCTAAGTCTTAATTTAGGCCGTCTGTATTAGATTCTTTGACCTATGTTCAGTTTGAAAGTTTTGAAATCAGAATTTCTAATGTTCAGGATTTTCGGAATTTTAAACTTTAGAAAAGTCGAACTGTGTGCCTTTGGAACACAATTTGGGCCTTTCATCTTTTTGTACGATTTTTCTTTGCTAGCTGATGTTATTATTCATAAATAATTCCAACTCAATGCTTTTATCTTTTTTTTCGGAGATTTTGATTGGTCCGTTGGCAAAATTAAATTGTTTTTACACTTCGATAAAAACCCTTGTGTAGGAATATTTGATAACTGCCTTGATTTCACAGTGCTAGATTGTGTTGATAATAACGAACTGTACAGAAAACTATATAACTTTTACCAGATTAAATATAGTTAAGCATGTTCTAAAGCTTATTTAAAAGCCCTTACGCTGTACATGATGGTGCACCTTCAAAGCAACGGGGGAACTCTAAGAAATGAACAAGATGGGGAGTTATGTGACGTCACTTAACAAGCAGTCACGTCATTGAAGAGAATCGTCATCAAAACAATGTCAAGGCTTACATCAACAACGAAATGTTTCAACGCAGTTTGAACTTGTTAAATCGCACTTTTAAAGTTGACGTTAAGATCCTAGATCTACTTCGGAGATTTAAGGCAGGACTTGTGAAGGTAAGTGCTTCGATCCGTGACCCAATCCGTGGTAGGGCCTTTCAATGAGCCCAGCAAGCTGCACGTATTTTTGACATAAGAAAACATTTCCAAACTAAATGGAGTTGTTTTGAGCCCAATCAGCCCATACTCACATATTCGCCCAAATTTTAATCATTATTTAGCAAAACAAAGTTTGAACTGACAGAATTTTCAAGATGGCTGCCAGATCTTTCATAGACAGCGGTTATGAACTATTTTTCTTCAGTGGGCTTTTAAATTTCAAATTTTGTCAACAACCTTTTTCAAATGTGCTGTTTTGTTCCAAAGTTGGAATTATAAGGAATGAAATTAATTTTTTGGTTTTTATCGATGTGTAAACTCCGGCGAATTACTCACAAATTTAACATAAAGCCCTCCGGGCTTTATTCAATTTGTGAGTGATTCGCCGGAGTTTACACATCGATAAAAACCAAAAAATAAATTTCATTCCTATAATGGTAGATGGTTTGAACCTGGATTAGGTCCGACAAATTGTCGGACTTGATCTGGGTCCATACTGTTTATAACTAAGTATGTACTAATTTTTTTTTCATGCTCACCCTTGTTTCACTGCGCATGCAAACTATATATGCTTAAAAGATGAGGGTGTTTGTTTCCGGGCTCCGAGTGTTGTGTTGTCATGCAAATAAGTATGAGAATACAAATTTGGGTACTTGTGAGCATGGTGGATTTCATGCCTGGTAAGGATGAGCATAAAACATGTATTTTTGCCACTTTTACGGGAAAAGCGGTGCGACGTCGTGGCGTTACGTTCATGTCAACGTGATGTCACACGTCAATATAAACAAATTCAAAATGGTGGAACAGAGACTATGTAGTTGATACTAAAGTGCATGTTTTTTCTTGAAAAAGGCCTTTGGCCGAAATATTGAAATAGAGTTAATTTATCATGTGTGTAAAATGATATGGCAGAAATGGTCAATGGGTGGCATTCTACAAAAATAAAAGCTAATTCGAAAGGTCGAAAAAAAACATTAGGCTTAGTTATTTTGCTGAAATAAAGCGTTGTTCTCTCTGATTATTAAGCAATAATTCCAACTCAATGCTTTTATCGTTTTTCGGAGATTTTGATTGGTCCGTTGGCAAAATTAAATTGTTTTTACACTTCGATAAAAACCCATGCGTAGGAATATTTGATAACTGCCTTGATTTCACGGTGCTAGATTGTGTTGATAATAACGAACTGTACAGAAAACTAAATTACTTTTACCAGATTAAATATAGTTAAGTATGTTCTAAAGCTTATTTAAAAGCCCTTACGCTGTACATAATGGTGCACCTTCAAAACAACGGGGGAACTCTAAGAAATGAACAGGATGGGGAGTTATGTGACGTCACTTAACAAACGGTCACGTCATTGAAGAGAATCGTCATCAAAACAATGTAAAGGCTTATGTCAACAAGAAAATGTTTCAACGCAGTTTGAACTTGTCAAATCGCACTTTTAAAATTGACGTTAAGATCCTAGATCTACTTCGGAGATTTAAAGCAGGACTTGTGAAGGTAAGGACTTCGATCCGTGGCCCAATCCGTGGTAGGGCCTTTCAATGAGCCCAGCAAGCTGTACACATTTTTGACATAAGAAAACATTTCAAAACTAAATGGAGCTGTTGAGCCCAATCAGCCCATATTCACCCCCAAATAGTACGCAATTTTAATCATTATTTAGCAAACCAAAGTTTGAACTGACAGAATTTTCAAGGGTTACCCGATCTTTCATAGACAGCGGTTATGAACTATTTTTCTTCAGTGGGCTTTTAAAATTGAAATTTTGTCAACAACCTTTTACAAATGTGCTGTTTTGTTGGAAAGTTGGAATTATAAGGAATGAAATTTAATTTTTTGGTTTTCATCGATGTGTAAACTCCGGCGAATCACTCACAAATTCAACATAAAGCCCTCCGGGCTTTATTCAATTTGTGAGTGATTCGCCGGAGTTTACACATCGATTAAAACCAAAAAATAAAATTTCATTCCTATAATGAATTTATTCGTAGTCCGTTTTCGTAATTGCATAATGATCTGACAATTTTCTCCTTCGAACAGGCCGATTAGATTTCAAAATAGTTAGGCGAAAATGGTCAAACGAACGGTCTTATACAAAAGTAGCTAAAACCAACTGGATCCTTTGAAGAACATGGTTACAAGGGGATGTGGGGTGGTGGTGGTCAGTTACTCTTATAGTAACATTTGTAATAATGTTAGAAACACATAGACCATAAGATGAGATACTTGAAAAATTTTGTTGCACCCCTCTATGTACCAAGGTTGTGTTATACCATTTTGTTGGTAATTTTATGCTGAAATTATTAGATGACAACATGTACAGAAATTGTGTAAACAAGGATTTGTACAAAATAAAACACACATGCAGAATTTTGATATGTGGCTTCTCTTTAAAAAAGTTTGTTTGTTGGTTTGATGTTTAACGACACATCAATTATTGTGGCTCATTGCACCAGACGGTATTAAACTAAACATGATTTTGGTGGAAAGAGTAATCTAATGTTGATGACTTCAACAACAGAAACTTATTTTTAACTGCTAAGTTATTGAAACAAGGTTATAGATATCATAAAATTCGAAAAGCATTTTCTAAATTCTATATTACAGACACTCAGAGTTAATTGTTAAATACAACATTGGGTTAAAAACTCTTCTGCAACAAGGCATATCAGAACCTATATTTTATGGTGATTTAGTTTATAAATTTAAACGAATTGTGGAAAACGTAATTTAATGATCAATTCAAAAAGATTATCAAACGTTATATAAAGGTTGGATATATCTTGGATGTCGTGCTACAGTCTGCATGCCTGGTTTTAAACCAAATCAGGGTTTATAGCTATGGTTTCCTCTTTAATTGCACGACAGTGGGTCAGGCCTCAGACTCTATGACGCCTCTGACGTAAAGCTTTAATCTGTGAATTGGTGCCTGATGGTTATCTATAGCTGTACCCACAGTGGCTCAACTTGGTTTTCTTTAGCTCTGACTATCTGTGAGTCGTCAGCCCTTTTCTTTGTTTCATCATAGTGTGTTAATTTGATTAGAGTGTTTCTCCATGATGCTACATTGCAATAGTTCGAAGGCATGAAGATTTGGAACAAGTAAATGCATTTAGACCCCCCATCCCCGGTGGCTTAGGCTGCTGTCCGTTCTTAGGCGGTGGTTCTGTTGTTGTTGACTTGTTGTTAATTGTTGCTCCCATTTTGAGATTCTGTAATTGTTCTATGTTTTATTTTACGTTACGTTATGTCCCTCCTAGTTTTGAAATCATATTGATGGGGAAGAGAGAGCTGGTTGCTTTGCTTAGTATGTCTTCCTGGTGTTTCATGATTGTTGTGTGGCTCTTCCTCGCAGTGCCATGGGTTTGTCTGCAGTTTGTGATTATGGTATTTCCTGATCATACTCACTTACTTTTTTGTAATATATGAAGTTAATGATGATGATGAGTTTGGATAATGTCATTGAGTCGCGATATGATAGCAGACAGGTAAGATCATGTAAAATATCTGACAGTTACAAAGGGTTATTCAGATGACTGTATATGTTCTTTGGTGCAAAACGATCTGTATTACAGTCCAATGATAATGTTTAAAAAGAAGAAACATATATAGCATATTATAAATATGAAAATATAAAACAATACACAATTTTAAAAATAACCGAATTAAATTGTGTTAAAAAGATTCATTTCTTTTAAAAATGTCATAATACTATCAATATATACATCTTGAAATAACTGTTTCATTTTATCAATATGAAACCTCTTATTTCTTACCTAAAATAAATCGCCACACTCCAAAAGGAGATGCATTTTTCTAAAATATATTTCTGATATGATTCAATAGCATAAATGCTAAATACAGCTGAGAATAAACAAAAACGCCATGGAACAATCCTTGTTTTTCTATATACTTATTATGTTACCTCATTTATGCTAATTTTTAATAACATATCAAAAACGATCTACCTAAAGAAGAAAGTCATCTGTGCACCCCTATCAAAATAACAGACTTACAGTTCTGAAAGAACACATACACTTCTTATCGAAAGCATATTGCCTTTATACATGACATTCTATCATCTATGTTCCTTAATTGATATCTATAAAACTAGGTATTGTCAACTTGACTCATTTTTGTCTTATGATCTAACTGTAAATAAACAAAACACTAATACTTATTCATTAAGAAACCGTTTGCAATAGTGTTACATACGTTACAACCTGAAGTGTGTAGTAATGCAGTATTTTTGGGTTGCAGGCTTTACATTTTATGTTTACTACAGAAGTGCAAATTGTCCACTTTAGTTTACTTGTATACTATACAAAAATTAATTCCAATTCAAAATATACAAAGAAAAACAATTGAATGATATTGAAATTCAACAAACAATTTCTATGAAATGTTAAATTCTGTCTTTGGGCCATTATATTTTTTTGAAGATATATGTCCTTGGGAATATTCAATATGTCCAGCTCAAAACATGCTACAGTGGTTGTTCGAAAATTTAAATCGTAAACAACATGAGGGTCGGACAACCAATTTCACGTGCAATACAAGGTTAATTTTCTACATGTATTCGTTGACCATATCGTTTGTTTTCGAAAGGAAAGTTCTCATAGTGTATCAAGGATAACTGTTAGCATGGTTGGACGCAGACGTTTAACGGATAAACAGCGCTGGCAAGCGATCGGCCAGTTAGACGTAGGGTGACGTCAAATTGACGTGGCTGAAAATTTAGGCGTTTCCCAAAGTGTGGTGAGCCGTCTGTACCAAAGGTATCAGCAGACGGATGAAGTTGCGGAAAGGCGTGGTAGGGGCCGTACAGGGGCGACTTCTAGAGCAGATGGCCGTCACGTTGTAATTGAGTCATACGTTCAAGGACTTTAAGTGTCCAAAAACTGCGTCAAGAACTTCAAAATACAAGCGGTACAAACGTCAGTGTGCAGACAATACGTAACAGGTTAAATGAGCGTGGTCTAAGTGCCAGAAGACCTGTGATAGCAACACCTATAACACGACGACATAGGCGAACACGTTAACAGTGGTCCAGAGCACATTGAGGGTTGACTCAGCGGCAATGGAGCACTGTGCTCTTCACAGACGAAAGTGTTTTTCGGTTGTCACGTGCAGACGGTCGGACACGCGTTTGGCGACGTAAAAATGAGCAATATGCAGATTGCAATATTATTAAACGTGACCCAATGGTGGTGGGTCCGTAATGGTGTGGGCGAGCATCTCTAACAACTTTAAAACGAATTTAGTGACTATAAATGGGACACTTACAGGTCAAATTTATATTGGCTAGGTCATTAATCCATATATTGTGCCATTTTTCCGTGGAAATAGGGCCAATTTCAAATTAATGGATGACAACGCTCGTCCCCATCGGACAATCAACGTGCAAAATCGCCTTCAACAAGCTGGAATCCAGACCATGGATTAGCTATCGCGCTCCCAGACCTCAATCCCATCGAACACGCGTGGGATGAGCTGGTGAGGCGTCTGAACAACCGAGCCAATCGGCCAACCACCATCACCCAGCTTGGACAAGTGTTGATTCAGTAGTCGAATGGTATACCTCAAAACGTCATTCGAAGGCTTGCAGCAAGTATGCGACGTCGTTGCAAGGCAGTTATTGACTCTAGAGGCGGTCATACCCGTTATTTATAAGATGTGACTTTTTGTGTAGTAGGGTACATACATTTGGATAGGTACTGTACCCAAACTAAACGGAGTAAAACGGAAAACTTTATTTGTGCAATCAGCTAAACATCCTTTAGTAAAATGACGTTATTTTCTGGCAAATCAAATTTCTCTATTTTTTACATTAAATTAATGAATTGCAATATCCTTCAATTGTTTTTCTTAGTATAGTTCTTCGTCTGCACAAATCCTTCATTACACTTAAGTAATTAAGTTTGTCGTTACACACGCCCTTCACCCCTGGGGTTGGGTCAAAATGTCATTTTTTCTTATGTAAAGAAGTTATGTTGCATAACAAATTAACAGTAATGAAGAATAGATAGTATAATGTCTATCCATAGCTTTAGTTATATGCAATTTTGATATTGAGGGCAGGGATTTGGTTCTTAAAGCACCTGCATGGATGAAGGTTTCAATAATCCTGAACTTTCAAAATTCAGCTCTCTTACTTGCAGTATGCCCACTTAGTATTCACCCCGGAGTGACTCTACCACCTTGCCGTGGTCTCTGGGGCACACTTCACATTTGGGGACGATATTGATTGTAATACTTGTCCCCATCCGGGAGTGCCAAGAGTAGAGTCCCATCTGTTCACCGTGGGTGGCTTTCTCGGTAACTCGAAGGGGATGGCCTGGAAGACTGAGAGCATGCAGAATATGGGCGTATAAAATTCTGTATGACTCAACACGTCTCTTTGGCCTCTTTGACGGGGTAGACCCAAGGGGAAACACGGCCCGGTGTTTCTAATCGGTCTTGTCATGCTGAGCCCCAGGAAGCTGAAAATGTAAAAAAAATATGTCTTATATCTTCGTTCTATAGTATCGTTCTGATGCCAACCACGTGTCCATTATCTTATATATTCTTTCTTTTATAAAATATTCCTGGAAGGCAGTGGCTTAACGGGTCAATTGTGCAGATTTTATTTGTGCGAGTCTATTGTGCAGATATATTTGTGCAAGTATAACTTCCATGTAGCTCTAGCACTGGAGATTGGAAAGCCACTCCATTAAAGTGCTCCCTTGTTGGGCTCCACGGTGGGTGGAGAGCATGGAGGCTGAATCTTACAACCAAACACACATGGCTACAAAATCTAGAAAACGCCACGCACCGATTATAGACACAGATTCTGATGAATCATTAACAGCTTCTCAATCTCAATCTAAGTCTTCTGTACCAAAAAACCTTATGTACCTAGATTTCTCATCATTCATTCAGAAGTGGAAGGAAAGGATATTTCTCTTTTTTCTCCTTTTCTGAAACACAAGACAATAATGAGTATGGCAGGTGAGCCAAAAAGCATTAAGAATCTTAGATCAGGTGACCTTTTAATACAATGTGCCAAAGAACCTCACGAAAAAAGCCTTTTAAAAATGAAAACTTTTTGTGGACTGAAATGCTCCGTAACTCCTCATAAATCCTTGAATACATCCAAGGGTATTGTTCGCTGTCCTGCTTTAATCAGGCAGAGCAATGAACATATCTTGGAGTTCATGGAGGAACAGGGTGTTACGGATGTCCGTACAATCAATGTCCATCGTGATGGTGTCCTGAAACCAACAAATACATTTGTATTTACATTTAATACACCAGAATTACCAACTGTTGTCAAAATAGGTTTCATTCAAGCGAAGGTTGATGTATATGTTCCCAACTGTGGTATGCCTGAACATTGCGCATCTGGCCAGTGTCAAATACCTGCCAAATGCGTAAACTGTTCTGGTGACCACCCTGCCAACTCCAAAGAGTGTACACAATGGGAGAAAGAAAAGAAAATCTTAAAAATCAAATGTGAACAAAACATTTCCTTTCCGGAAGCTCGTAAACAATATGAGCAATTCTATCAGGCTAGGACATATGCAAGTGCTGTGAAACCAGGCACTTGCAACAAATCTACAGAAACTCACAACAACAGCACACAGACGGACGACAGCTTTACAGAGTACTTAAAGCAACAGACACAAGCAAAACAACAAGAACCACCTAAAGAAAAACCCAAAGAAAAAAGTAATCCATCTCGTCCGGGGCAAACCCTTAAGCCAGCAACCCTGGAGATGATAAGGAAAGAGGAAGAGAAGAAGAAAAAAGAAGAGAAAGACAAACTCAAAAAACAACGAAAAGATGAAAGACGACAACAATATATCAAAAAAAAGCACAGAAAGATAAAGAAGAAGCTGAAAAAGCAGTACTAGCTCAGAAGAATCCATTTTCTGTGTTTAAAAAGGATGATGAGGATGATGACATGGACGATGATTCTGTGGTTTTCACAGACTCTTCCTGCAGTGATCACCTCCCTAAAGGCACACTTTCACGATTACCAACAACTTAAACAATGGAAGGTGTCAATCTAACCATTATTTTAGTAACTCTTTTAATATTATTTTCAAGTATGGATTTTAAACATAAAATTATTCAATGGAATTGTCGAGGTTTGAAACCTAATTTTAATGAAGTATCTCTATTGATTTCCAAATATAATCCATCTGTATTTTGTTTTCAAGAGACATTTCTTAAACCAGATGATAACATCTCATTAAAAGGTTTTAATATATATAACTATGTTCATACTGATTGTCTGAGGCCCTCTGGTGGTGCCTCAATATTTGTAAAATCATCTTTCCCTCAAAGAAAGATTGATTTACAAACAGAACTACAAGCAACTGCTGTTTCTGTCACTCTAGACAGAGAAATAACCATATGTTCTGTATATATTCCTCCATCCTTTTCTCTTAACTCCCAACACTTGGACAATTTACTGCAACAACTTCCTACTCCGTATATCTTATTAGGTGACTTCAATGGTCACAATATCCTCTGGGGTGGTCAAAATAATGATTCCAGAGGCAAACTTATCGAAAATTTCATTACAAAGAATGACATATGTATTATGAATGATAAGTCTTACACTTATCATTCTCCAAGTACAAAATCTTTTACATCTATTGATCTTTCCTTCTGTCATCCATCACTGTTTCTTGACTATAATTGGTCTGTATGTGAAGACCAACACAATAGAAATCACTTCCCTATTTTCATTGAACAGAACACTTTTTCTACTGAGGATCACAATCCAAAGTGGAAATTAAATAGAGCCAACTGGGATCTATTTAACACTCTATGCACTGGTAAATTGATACCAGAAAACTTCAAAGAATCTTCTGATCCTCTAGCTGATTTTACCTCTTCTCTTATTGAAATATCTAAAGAATGTATACCTCAAACTTCGACAAATCCAACTAAAAGTAATCCATGGTACAATGACGACTGTAAAGAAGCAATTAAACAGCGCAAGCAAGCTCTTTCTAAATTCAAAAGATCTCCAAATACCAACAATTTTAATGACATCAAAGTATTAAGAGCTAAAGCCCGTAGAACAATTAAACTTTCGAAACGTAAGTCATGGAGATCTTATGTTTTGAAAATCAATCATAAAACACCTATTAAAAAGGTTTGGGATATGATAAGAAAAATCTCTGGAAAAAACAGATCCCCCAGTTACACACATCTAAACATGGTGGGTACTGACAGCAAAGCAACTTCAAAAACAGACATTGCTGACACTTTAGGAGAAACTTTTTGTCACAATTCATCATCATTCAATTACCCTGAATCCTTCAGAAAGATTAAAACCGAACAAGAGAAAGTTAAATTAAATGTTAAATCACAAAATAATGAAATTTATAACAAAATTTTTAATTAAGATGAATTAGTTGAAGCTATTCAACTATCACATGACTCAGCCACCGGTCCTGATGAGATCCACTAGCAAATGCTTAAACATCTCCCAGATACTTCTCTTGAAACTCTTTTGAATATATTTAATTACATTTGGACTACTGGTAAATTTCCAGAAGATTGGACATTAGCAACCATAATCCCAATTCCCAAACCTGGGAAAGATCCTGCGGAACCTAATAATTATAGACCTATAGCTTTAACAAGTTGTCTATGTAAAACACTTGAAAGAATGATAAATAAAAGACTTACTTGGTTTTTAGAATCCAATAATCATATATCGCAGTTCCAGTCTGGTTTCAGATCTGACCGCAGTACAACTGATAATTTAGTTAGATTGGAAACCTTCATACGTGATGCCTTTATTAAAAAGGAACATGTAGTTGCTGTGTTTTTTGATTTGGAAAAAGCTTATGATACCACTTGGAGATATGGCATTTTAAAAGATATCCACAAACTAGGATTAAGAGGTAGACTTCCTACATTCATTGAAAACTTCCTTGCAGACCGCACCATGCAAGTCCGAGTTGGCTCCTCTCTGTCTGACTATTATGACCAGGAGCAAGGTGTACCTCAAGGAGGCGTTCTATCTACAACACTTTTTAGCATTAAAATTAATGATATTGTGAAATGTTTAGGTAATCTTACTGATTGTTCATTATATGTCGATGACTTCTGTATCTGTTATCGCTCAAAAAGCATGGCGACGATTGAACGCCAACTGCAACAAAATTTAAATAAGATTGAAAATTGGGCAACAAGCAATGGTTTTTAGTTTTCCAAATCAAAAACACAGTGTGTACATTTCTGTCAGTTGCGCAAGCAACATGATGATCCAGTTTTACATTTGGATCACCTATTCCAGTTGTTGAGGAATCTCCTTGGCATTTTATTTGATAGAAAACTCAGTTTTATACCCCATATTAAATATCTCAAAGCTAAATGTTTAAAAGCATTGAATCTTTTAAAAGTGCTCTCCCATATGTCTTGGGGTGCAGACCGAACTACACTTCTCAAGCTTTATCGGTCTCTAGTCCGGTCAAAATTAGAAAAATGTCATGAGCTTTTAGCTAATAAAGAAATTGTTCTCTGTTGGATTCCTAGTCATATAGGAATACAAGGGAATGAGATGGTAGATAAGCAAGCAAAAACATCGCTTTCATTAGAACCAACTTCTTTTAAAATTCCATTTTCCAATTTTAAGCCATCTATAAATAAGTATATCTTGGATCAATGGCAAACTTCATGGAATAACAGCATTGGAAATAAACTTCGTGAGATAAAACCAACTATTGATGAACACCAATCAGTTGTTAGAAACCTTAGAAAAGACAAGTCGTTTTGGCTCGACTCCGTTTAGGTCACACAAGAGTCACACATTCTTACTTACTACTAGGTGAAGAGCACCCACAATGTGTTGGTTGCGACGCTCCATTCACTGTACGTCACTTCCTTTTGGAATGTGGCGACTTTACACAAGTAAGAAATAATTGTTTCCATGTTGCTAACATGAAAGAATTATTTCAAGATATACATATTGATAGTATTATGACATTTTTAAGACAAATAAATCTTTTTAACAAAATCTAATTGCTATTTTAAAATCATGTTTTGTTTTACATTTGTATCAAACCATAATACAGATTTTTTAATGTTGTATTCTGTTCAGTTAGAGAACATGTACAGTTATCTGAATAGCTCTTTGAAACTGTCAGATATTGTACGTGGTCTCTCCTGTCAACAATCGTATTGCAACTAATTATCATTATACAATCTCATTAATATCATTCCTTTTATTTTATCTTATAAATTTTTACTTTTTCCATCTTCATCATGTTTAGTTTAATACCGTCTGACGCTAATGACCCACAAGGGTTGATGCGTCGTTAAGAACCAAACAAACAAACAAACTTAGTATTCAAAAATAGAAGTTTACATGTTCAATTGTCTTTGGACAGACCCAATATAAATCAGAAAACCTATTATAATCTCCCAAATACAGCATTTTGAGGCTGACTTTCAATTGAAAGTCAGCCGCAAAATCCTGAATTCAGGAATAATCCTAAAACTTTCACTTATGCACCAGTTCCTAGCCATCACTAACTTTTTACATTTGTCCAGTATGACGGACCATCTGAGATGCGTCATTTGACACAATCTATCCAAATATTATCAATTTTACCTTAAAATTTAGGCTGAGTCTGAGTCTGCTGTTTTTTTAAATTGCATGTTCTCTATTTCTGAAGGATCTGTATTTACAGATTATTCAGGGGAATGAATTCCTCTTTTCCGCGAAGGTCATTATGGAGCAGACCTCTAGTAGACTACAAAACATTAAATGATGGGAACATTGACCAGTATTCAGGTGATGATTTCAACTTCAACCCAGGTGATCTGTATATGGACACAGACAGGGACTTTGGGGGCGAGCTTGATAGAAACCTGTGAGGAGCCTCTGATAATAAACAACTGGTATACCTTGGAGATGGTCCCTTACATATGGAGGACGATGCAAAATTTCATCGGTTTGACAGCTACTAGAACAACTAGGTAAGGAGGAAACCTCACTGAAGAAGCGGACATAAGTTGGCGACCTGTGACGGCAAGTGATGCAGAAGTAGAAAAAGTATGTTGCTACACAGAGGTAATACACATTCCAGGAATAAAGCATTGTGGCAACTTACAAAATTGCCAACGAAATATGATGACGTGACTATGTTAACGTTAAGAAAATCCTAACAGCTAAGAAACAAAGTTGAAAAACAACTGAAAATGCAGGTTTGATTAACTCAGACGAATATCAAAGTCTTAGCAGTGTCAGTAATGAATCTCTGTCTTCTGATAATTCAAACAAATCTGATGTTCAAAGTCAGAAGTCTTCTAAAACTAAACCTAAGTCTAAGAAAACAAAAAAGTAAAAGTTCTTCAGAATCACAGGCCAGCATAAGTTCATCTGACTATGCTTCTGATGAAAAGAAACGTAAACATAAACATTCCAAATATTGCATGAAAGATAAGGCTTCAGATTCAGTGCGCAAGTCTCAGAGGTATCCAAAGACTCACCTACGATTTGATAATGTAAGTTCCAATATGTCATTTGAAAAATTGAATATTAGTTTATTCTTGGCCAGCGAGATTAAAATTATCTCAGATAAGCTCATAAATGAAAATGATAAAAAGGACAGTTTAGAACTGTTGAAGAAGATAATGCACTCAAGTAACTCATATGAATTTACAGTATTGGAATCCTACTATGCAGCTGTATTGAGAGAAAGGCAACAGATGCGAGTCTGACTGCAGATCCAGGGGTCTCGAGTTTGACCCCAGTCTGGTTCCATACTTTCATGGAGATTGATTATGAAACAATTTCTACAGTCATTCTCATTCCTTCTGCTGAATCATTTAAGAAGGATTGTTGTCAGTTACAAGCGAAAATATGTGCACGTAATACTGGTTAACTGCTTGCCCAGGAAAAAAAATGTGGCAAGATGAACTGACCATCCCGCCATGACCATAGCTGTTGACTTGGGATGTAAAGCAACAAAACAAACAAACAACATGGCCATATACCGAAAACGTTTACTTTGGGCCTCGACCCCACCACCTAAGTCCACCCCACAGCATCGGACCTAGACCTACATACTTAAATCCCGTTTGATATGTTTCAAATCTATTGCTCCTCTGCCTGCATGCAAAATTTCAACAAAAAGTATTAACAACGGTCTTAGTAATTGTGAAAATTAAATATTTGATCTTTGACCCCGTAAGTGGGGTCAAAGGGGTGGGTAAATTTTTGATACTGGCATGGTTATCTACATGCACTGGGCAATCATGGTCTAAAGTGAGAAATTTATAAATATAAAAGCCTTGAGGAAATGTGAAGATCATTACACAAAAAAGTTAATATAGGTTTTTCCTAATAATTGCCTATACTAAGACAAGGGCAATAACTTAAGTGTCAAGGGTTCGATTTTGACGAAACTTATAAGGTACCGATAATCTATGGTACTTATTATATATACCAAATATGCATTAAATCCAGTAGGTACTGAGATATGGTTCTGGATGGACAAAAAATGTGGCTGATAAAAAAAGTCTACTATCTAGCTCTTGTAAGATATTTTTAAATGTTAGTGCATATGTTAACCCTATTTATGGTAATTAACAACTTTAAAAAGGCAATACTTGAGCTTACTTAGAACTGCTGTTCACATTATGTGGATAACCTTTTTGCTTACCATACAAGTTTACAGCTTGAAAACATTGCACATCATATTCAGCATGCTTTCAGCTATAAAATGAAATGTAGGAAGCTTGTTACATGGAAGGGTGACACCAACACCTTTATAAGCTCCCTTATTTTATTTTACCTCGCCGACTTGAAAACATTGCCCATCAAATTTAGCATGCTTGCAGCTAAAAAATGATATGTAGGAGACTTGTTACCTGGGAGGGTGCAACCAACTCCTTTATAAGCCCCATTAATTTATTTTATTTTACCTAGGGGACTTATTATAATTCAAGTGAGCGATCCAGGGCAACTTAGCCTTCTTGTCTTGATAAGCACCCAACGGATTGACTTAGAGTGCACATACACTGATCTGCAATACTATATGTTGCGCAGAGTTAATGTTTGCGCTAAACTTCATTTAATTGTAACATTCCACAAGATACGTTATGTACATGTACGTTAGAAGAGCCATTACAGCAATGTATAAACTGTTTTGGGACAGGCTACAAGTATAGGTAATTTGTCATAAAATAATGCACTTTCTAGGTTTATATGAGAAAAACTAAAGACATTGCAATAATTGAATTTAAAATGCGCTGCGATTCCAATTGAACGCACCAATGAATTATTTGTCTGATTGAGTTTCATAGTGCAAGTAGGACGTTTCCAAAGGAAAAGCAACACCAAGATCAAACTTGTTAATGATACAAACGAACAACATTGTACAGATCAGACAGCGCGGACAACAGGTGTTGGTTTTTGATGCTAAGAGAGTATAACTGCTGTATTTGCTAAAAATTATAAAAGTTTTCAATAGTGTGGCTTCTACTGAACAGGCAGTGGTGTGACTTTTCTCTACGTACACCACAAAGAAGAGTTTTCTTGTAACACGCCTTTTCCACCACTGCAGACTGGTTAGCAGTCGAACAGAATGCTTTATTGAATTAAGTTGCAAATGATATTGTATTGTAACAATTGGTTTATTTTCGATTACCCATTAGCAAAAGAAAGACATATTTTCTGTATTTTATTACACCCAGTGCATATATACTACCTGAGTTTCAAGGAAAACTGGAGCTCTACCAATGTGTGTGTGTGTGTGTTATGTGAGAGCGAGAGAGAGGGAGAAAGAGAGATAGAATTGTCTACCGAAGTCAATCTTAAGTTTAGGAAACATACCAGACTGAACTGCATCTTGGACCCTGGTGATTGAAACCTTAAATACAAGTTAATACTTATCTGTTTAGGCTAACAGACAGCTTTTTCTACCCTTCTATATATATTTGCCATAGCGAAGTTCGTCTTTTAGCTTACCTAAGCAAAATGTTCATGGTCAGCTATTGTAATCATTGGATGTCCGTTGTGTGTTGTCAACACGTGTTTCAAAGGACATCTCTTACTTAAATATAGGCTGGATTTTGACTATACTTGGCAGGAATATTCCTTATATGGCCCTCATTAATAACATATTCTTTGCCTATTTAGGTCATAAGGCTAAAATATATTTTGAGATGATTTATCTAGAAATCTTCTTGTCTGAAACCACAAAGCCTATTGCCTTTATATTTGGTATGTAGCATTATATAATTGGGGGTTGTGCCAATGCCATAAATCAACTTTTTCAGAATATGGTCATGTTGCATATCAAATTAAAAGAAATGACGCATACAATAACATGCTAGCAAATATTTTGACTGTACACACATCCTTGACCCTGAAATAGTCATGTTGCAAATCAAAAAAAAAATGGAAACGAAGCAAAGAACACAATACAAGCAAATATTCTCTTACACACCTTCTATCCCTGGGTGGGGTCAAAAGGTCAACTCTTTTTGGGGGTGGTCAAGAGGCATATCAAATTGAAAGGAAAGAAGTGAAAACATTATGCATTATGATGTTGGCACCCTGCTGATCTTTTGGGTTGGAAAAAAGTGAAATTTTGAAATGGTGCGAAAAAATATATTTTGATAAAACTTATGGACTTGATATGATGGCCTTAGGTGTAAGAGAAATGGGATTTATTGCTGTGGTAAACATCCTCTCTAAGGACAAAGATTCAGGTGAATGGTTTCAGAGAGCGCAAAAGTCTTAATACCATTCAATTTAAAAGGCAAGATGATAACTTCCTGGGAAAGACTTATTTAGACCATGGACCACAGATCGAACCAGGGTTTTACGATTTGGCATCAAGCTGTATAGACAAGCAGTTGGGATCCCTATGGGCACTAATTGTGCTCCCCTGGTAGCCGATTTATTCCTGTTTTGTTATGAGAGAGACTTTATGATGTCTCTTTCTGATGATACGCAGGCTGATGTTATCGATGCGTTTAACACAACTTCTAGGTATTTGGACGATATTTTAAATATTTATGTTTATTTTGACAATATGGTAAGTCAAATATACCCTTCGGAGCTCCAACTTAATAAAGCAAATACCTCTGATACCAAAGCTGCATTTTTAGACTTGCATTTGTCAATTTCTAATAATATTGTTTCTACCAAAATTTATGATAAACGTGACGAATTCGATTTTGAAATTGTCAATTTCCCGTTTTCAGATGGTGATGTTCCTCGCTCTACATCCTATGGAGTCTATATATTTCAATTCTTTCGTTTTGTTAGAGCATCTAGCCATGTTGCTGACTTCAACACTCGCAATAAATTGTTAACTCAGAAACTTCTTAAACAAGGGGTCAAAGGGGTGGGTAAATTTTTGATACTGGCATGGTTATCTACATGCACTGGGCAATCATGGTCTAAAGTGAGAAATTGATAAATATAAAAGCCTTGAGGAAATGTGAAGATCATTACACAAAAAAGTTAATATAGGTTTTTCCTAATAATTGCCTATACTTAGACAAGGGCAATAACTTAAGTGTCAAGGGTTCGATTTTGACAAAACTTATAAGGTACAGATAATCTATGGTACTTATTATATATACCAAATATATATTAAATCCAGTAGGTACTGAGATATGGTTCTGGATGGACAAAAAATGTGGCTGATAAAGATAAAGAAAAGTCTACTATCTAGCTCTTGTAAGATATTTTTAAATGTTCAGTGCATATGTTAACCCTATTTAAGGTAATTAACAACTTTAAAAAGGCAATACTTGAGCTTACTTAGAACTGCTGTTCACATTATGTGGATAACCTTTTTGCTTACCATACAAGTTTACAGCTTGAAAACATTGCACATCATATTCAGCATGCTTTCAGCTATAAAATGAAATGTAGGAAGCTTGTTACCTGGGAGGGTGCAACCAACACCTTTATAAGCTCCCTTATTTTATTTTACCTCGCGTACTTGAAAACATTGCCCATCAAATTTAGCATGCTTTCAGATGATATGTAGTAGACTTGTTACCTGGGAGGGTGCAACCAACTCCTTTATAAGCCCCATTAATTTATTTTATTTTACCTAGCGGACTTATTATAATTCAAGTGAGCGATCCAGGGCAACTTAGCCTTCTTGTCTTGATAAGCACCCAACGCATTGACTTAGAGTGCACATACACTGATCTGCAATACTATATGTTGCGCAGAGTTCATGTTTGCGCTAAACTTCATTTAATTGTAACATTCCACAAGATGCGATATGTACATGTACGTTAGAAGAGCCATTACAGCAATGTATAAACTGTTTTGGGACAGGCTACAAGTATAGGTAATTTGTCATAAAATAATTCACTTTCTAGTTTTATATGAAGATATGAAAGAAAGAAAAACTAAAGACATTGCAATAATTGAATTTAAAATGCGCTGCGATTCCAATTGAACGCACCAATGTATTATTTGTCTGATTGAGTTTCATAGTGCAAGTAGGACGTTTCCAAAGGAAAAGCCACACCAAGATCAAACTTGTTAATGATACAAACGAACAACATTGTACAGATCAGACAGCGCGGACAACAGGTGTTGGTTTTTGATGCTAAGAGAGTATAACCGCTGTATTTGCTAAAAAATATAAAAGTTTTCAATAGTGTGGCTTCTACTGAACAGGCAGTGGTGTGACTTTTCTCTACGTACACCACAAAGAAGAGTTTTCTTGTAACACGTCTTTTCCACCACTGCAGACTGGTTAGCAGTCGAACAGAATGCTTTATTGAATTAAGTTGCAAATGATATTGTATTGTAACAATTGGTTTATTTTCGATTACCCATTAGCAAAAGAAAGACATATTTTCTGTATTTTATTACACCCAGTGCATATATACTACCTGAGTTTCAAGGAAAACTGGAGCTCTACCAATGTGTGTGTGTGTTATGTGAGAGCGAGAGAGAGGGAGAAAGAGAGATAGAATTGTCTACCGAAGTCAATCTTAAGTTTAGGAAACATACCAGACTGAACTGCATCTTGGACCCTGGTGATTGAAACCTTAAATACAAGTTAATACTTATCTGTTTAGGCTAACAGACAGCTTTTTCTACCCTTCTATATATATTTGCCATAGCGAAGTTCGTCTTTTACCTTACCTAAGCAAAATCTTCATGGTCAACTATTGTAATCATTGGATGTCCGTTGTGTGTTGTCAACACGTGTTTCAAAGGACATCTCTTACTTAAATATAGGCTGGATTTTGACTATACTTGGCAGGAATATTCCTTATATGGCCCTCATTAATAACATATTCTTTGCCTATTTAGGTCATAAGGCTAAAATATATTTTGAGATGATTTATCTAGAAATCTTCTTGTCTGAAACCACAAAGCCTATTGCCTTTATATTTGGTATGTAGCATTATATAATTGGGGGTTGTGCCAATGCCATAAATCAACTTTTTCAGAATATGGTCATGTTGCATATCAAATTAAAAGAAATGACGCATACAATAACATGCTAGCAAATATTTTGACTGTACACACATCCTTGACCCTGAAATAGTCATGTTGCAAATCAAAAAAAAAAAAATGGAAACGAAGCAAAGAACACCATACAAGCAAATATTCTCTTACACACCTTCTATCCCTGGGTGGGGTCAAAAGGTCAACTCTTTTTGGGGGTGGTCAAGAGGCATATCAAATTGAAAGGAAAGAAGTGAAAACATTATGCATTATGATGTTGGCACCCTGCTGATCTTTTGGGTTGGAGAAAAGTGAAATTTTGAAATGGTGCGAAAAAATATATTTTGATAAAACTTATGGACTTGATATGATGGCCTTAGGTGTAAGAGAAATGGGATTTATTGCTGTGGTAAACATCCTCTCCAAGGACAAAGATTCAGGTGAGTGGTTTCAGAGAGCGCAAAAGTCTTAATACCATTCAATTTAAAAGGCAAGATGATAACTTCCTTGGAAAGACTTATTTAGACCATGGACCACAGATCGAACCAGGGTTTTTCGATTTGGCATCAAGCTGTATAGACAAGCAGTTGGGATCCCTATGGGCACTAATTGTGCTCCCCTGGTAGCCGATTTATTCCTGTTTTGTTATGAGAGAGACTTTATGATGTCTCTTTCTGATGATACGCAGGCTGATGTTATCGATGCGTTTAACACAACTTCTAGGTATTTGGACGATATTTTAAATATTTATGTTTATTTTGACAATATGGTAAGTCAAATATACCCTTCGGAGCTCCAACTTAATAAAGCAAATACCTCTGATACCAAAGCTGCATTTTTAGACTTGCATTTGTCAATTTCTAATAATATTGTTTCTACCAAAATTTATGATAAACGTGACGAATTCGATTTTGAAATTGTCAATTTCCCGTTTTCAGATGGTGATGTTCCTCGCTCTACATCCTATGGAGTCTATATATTTCAATTCTTTCGTTTTGTTAGAGCATCTAGCCATGTTGCTGACTTCAACACTCGCAATAAATTGTTAACTCAGAAACTTCTTAAACAAGGGGTCAAAGGGGTGGGTAAATTTTTGATACTGGCATGGTTATCTACATGCACTGGGCAATCATGGTCTAAAGTGAGAAATTTATAAATATAAAAGCCTTGAGGAAATGTGAAGATCATTACACAAAAAAGTTAATATAGGTTTTTCCTAATAATTGCCTATACTAAGACAAGGGCAATAACTTAAGTGTCAAGGGTTCGATTTTGACGAAACTTATAAGGTACAGATAATCTATGGTACTTATTATATATACCAAATATGCATTAAATCCAGTAGGTACTGAGATATGGTTCTGGATGGACAAAAAATGTGGCTGATAAAGAAAAGTCTACTATCTAGCTCTTGTAAGATATTTTTAAATGTTCAGTGCATATGTTAACCCTATTTAAGGTAATTAACAACTTTAAAAAGGCAATACTTGAGCTTACTTAGAACTGCTGTTCACATTATGTGGATAACCTTTTTGCTTACCATACAAGTTTACAGCTTGAAAACATTGCACATCATATTCAGCATGCTTTCAGCTATAAAATGAAATGTAGGAAGCTTGTTACCTGGGAGGGTGCAACCAACACCTTTATAAGCTCCCTTATTTTATTTTACCTCGCGCACTTGAAAACATTGCCCATCAAATTTAGCATGCTTTCAGATGATATGTAGTAGACTTGTTACCTGGGAGGGTGCAACCAACTCCTTTATAAGCCCCATTAATTTATTTTATTTTACCTAGCGGACTTATTATAATTCAAGTGAGCGATCCAGGGCAACTTAGCCTTCTTGTCTTGATAAGCACCCAACGCATTGACTTAGAGTGCACATACACTGATCTGCAATACTATATGTTGCGCAGAGTTAATGTTTGCGCTAAACTTCATTTAATTGTAACATTCCACAAGATGCGTTATGTACATGTACGTTAGAAGAGCCATTACAGCAATGTATAAACTGACTTGGGACAGGCTACAAGTATAGGTAATTTGTCATAAAATAATTCACTTTCTAGTTTTATATGAAGATATGAAAGAAAGAAAAACTAAAGACATTGCAATAATTGAATTTAAAACGCGCTGCGATTCCAATTGAACGCACCAATGTATTATTTGTCTGATTGAGTTTCATAGTGCAAGTAGGACGTTTCCAAAGGAAAAGCCACACCAAGATCAAACTTGTTAATGATACAAACGAACAACATTGTACAGATCAGACAGCGCAGACAACAGGTGTTGGTTTTTGATGCTAAGAGAGTATAACCGCTGTATTTGCTAAAAATTATAAAAGTTTTCAATAGTGTGGCTTCTACTGAACAGGCAGTGGTGTGACTTTTCTCTACGTACACCACAAAGAAGAGTTTTCTTGTAACACGTCTTTTCCACCACTGCAGACTGGTTAGCAGTCGAACAGAATGCTTTATTGAATTAAGTTGCAAATGATATTGTATTGTAACAATTGGTTTATTTTCGATTACCCATTAGCAAAAGAAAGACATATTTTCTGTATTTTATTACATCCAGTGCATATATACTACCTGAGTTTCAAGGAAAACTGGAGCTCTACCAATGTGTGTGTGTGTTATGTGAGAGCGAGAGAGAGGGAGAAAGAGAGATAGAATTGTCTACCGAAGTAAATCTTAAGTTTAGGAAATATACCAGACTGAACTGCATCTTGGACCCTGGAGATTAAAACCTCAAATACAAGTTAATACTAATCTGTTTAGGCTAACAGACAGCTTTTTCTATCATTCTATATATATTTGCCACAGCAAAGTTCGTCTTTACGCTTACATAAGCAAAAGGTTTCAAGGTCAGCTATTGTGATCATTGGATGTCCGTTGTGTGTTGTCAACAAGTGTTTCAAAGGACATCTCTTACTAAAATACAGGCTGGATTTTGACCATACTTGGCAGGAATAATCCTTATATGGCCCTCATTAATAACCTGTTCTTTGCCTATTTAGGTCATACAGGCTAAAATATATTTTGAGGTGATTTTTTTTTAGAAATCTTCTTGTCTGAAACCACAAACCCTAATGCCTTGATATTTGGTATGTAGCATCATATAGTTGGGGGTTGGGCCAATGCCATAAATCATCTGTTTCAGAATATGGTCATGTTGCATTATCAAATTAAAAGAAATGACGCATACAATAACATGCTAGCAAATATTTTGACCGTACATACATCCTTGACCCTGATATTGTATTGTTGCATACCAAAAAAATGGGACGAAGCAAAGAACACCATACAAGCAAATATTCTCTTACACACCCTCTATCCCTGGGTGGGGTCAAAAGGTCAACTCTTTCTGAGGGTAGTCATGTTGCATATCAAATTGAAATGATGTTTGTACACTCATCATCTTTTGGGTTGGGTAAAAAGGTCAGATATTGAAATTGTGCAGATAAGTATATTTTGATTGAACTAAGTGACTTGACAAGATGGACTTAGGTGTAAGAGAAATGGGATTTATTGTTGTGGTAAACATCCTCTCTGAGGACAAGGATTCAGGTGAGTGGTTTCAAAAAGTGCAAAAGTCTTGATACCATTCATTTTGAAATGCAAGATGATTACTTCCTGGGAAAGAGTTATTTAGACCATGGACCCACAAATGGAACTATGGTTATGATGGAGAAATTATTGTTGCTTGTATTTTAATCTGCTTTACATTTCCTTCAATCTAATAGACAACATGACCACTTCCTGTAAAAACGATAATTTAAGGGCTCTGACCCCAAGTGACGGTGTATAATGGATTACATTTGGGTTGCAAGTTGTTCTACTCTTTATTTAATAAACAACTGACTACATATTGAAAAGGCCACTTTTTGTCCCTGTCCAAGGGGTGAATATAAGGCATGCTTTTAAGTACATATTGTTATACCCGCTTTTTCGTAAGAAAAATAGGGTATATTAATTTCGTAACAAAGTCGGTCCGTCGTCCGTCCGTCCGTCACGTTTCTTGTAATTGTATCTTCTCCTAAACCGTTGGAGGTAGCAACTTCAAACTTTGTAGATGCATAGATCACATGATGCAGATGGTACTGGGTGGCGTTTCGTGTGACCCTGACCCGAAGGTCAAGTCAAAAAATGTATTTTTTTGTAAACGCATCTCCTCATAAACTTTTGGAAGTAGCAACTTCAATTTTTTGCTGTGCATAGGTGACATGATTTCGAGGGTACTGGATGACATTTTGTGTGACCTTGACCCTCAGGTCAAAAGAATATATTGTCTTGTAAACGCATCTCCTAATAAACTTTTGGTAGTAGCAACTTCAAATTTTGCCTGTGCATAGGTCTCATGATGTCAAGGGTACTAAACAACACTTCATGTGACCTTGACCTTTGGGTCAAGGTCAAACAATGTATTTTCTTGTAAATGCATCTTCTCCCATACCATTGGACATAGCAACTTCAAAATTGGCAGGTGCATAGGTCACATGATGTGGATGGTACTGGGCTTCATTTTGTGTGACCTTGGCCCAAGATCAAGGTCATAAAATGGACTTTCTTGTAAATCTATCTTCTCCTAAACTGTTGAACGAAGCAGCTTCAAAATTTGCAGGTGCATAGGTCATATGATTTGGAGGGTACTGGAAACATTTTGTGTGACCTTGACTACTACTAGGTCAAGGTCATATAATGTATTTTCTAGAAAATGCATATCCTCCTTAACCATTGGACATAGCCGCTTCAAACTTCACAGGTGCATAGGTCACATTATGTATAAGGTACTGAGCTACATTTTGTGTGACCTTGACCCCAAGGTAAAGGCTATAGGTAAAAAAGCGGGTATTTGCGATGGTGTACCATCGACTGCTGCTCTAGTTAACCTTTGATTTGATACGCAACGCAACCCGTTTCTAAAAAGATGGCGTTTTCCTCAGCTCCTTTCTATGAGCAAATCCCTACTATCTGCTTTAATATTGATACACTCTTCATGCCCTTCAATTTTACGCGCAATATGACACGTTCTAGAAAAAGAAATCAAATTTGTAACTCGATGTTGCCTTTTCTCGCGATTATGTTTGACCTCAACTAACATTCTGTCAGCGTTAGCTTGAAAATCCTATTTGAAACTAAAAAGCGCAAGAAATAAAAACTTTCCATACATCTAAATTTGTTCACTGATCAATGACCAACCCATGATATGTGCTTTCATCCATACAACTCATGCTAGCTTTCGGACAGCAGTGAAATTATATGACTTCGTCGAGTAAAGTTGTTTTGTAATTGAAAATGCTTTTTTTTGGCTTTTCCATGGGTAGAAACCAGTACTGGGCCGGGAGGGTTTATGATTTGTATGTTTATTATATGACGGGAACTCCCGAAGGCTCAAACGAAAGTGGTTTTATGGAGAAGCTGGGAATCGAACCTGCGACCCCTGGTTTACAAGGCATAGCGCTTATCCACTACACCACGGGGGCTTCTCTTAAGTGCAAAAGAAAGACTCAATTTCCGCATGAATTATTGCAACTTTCTCCTTAAATCTGTCTGAAACATAAACTGCTTATACAGTTAACTATTTGCTTGCTAGTGTCGTCTGCGTAAAATTGTTGCAAACAGTTTGTACCCAGATTAGGCCCGACAAACGGTCAGGCCTGATCCAGATCTAAACTTTTGACACTCTGATTGTAATACTGAAGATCAATCTTTTAAAGTTAGTTTTTGGGGAAAAAAACAGCAGACAACAAAAACAACTGTGTAAAATTACCCAGCATACAAAGAGTTGATTAGACAATGCCAGCACTTTTGAATTTTGATTGGCAAACACAGTGGATGCCTTCTAATTGCTTCAATGCCCTAAGTAAATGGCGCTGTTGTTTTCAACTATTTGGAGAGCTAACTTAAGCGGACGTTTCAAATGAGTGGTAAGTCTTATATTTTGAGGGTATTTTCATTTGCCACTATTAGTGATAAAAACAAAAATCGTCAGGATTCGAGACCGCGAAATAGTTTCGAATTCAGTTACATTAAGCAATAAATAGACACACATCCTTAGTATGTTGCTATCCGTATCGTCAAAAACAACTTTTAAACGGTACAGTATTTCCAACATAGACCCAGTCGTGTCTTAAAAGAGCTTCAATTAAAGGAAAGAATATGCCCACCCACAAGGACCAGAATATGAAAAAAATATCAGCACTATATCGATGCACGGGGAGAAGTTTTACCAACTCCAACATCGACAGCTGCTGCGACCTCCAAATAATACATACACAATTATCAAAGCTTGTTCACCAAACAAGTAGTATGTTATTAGGATAGTTTCTTCCAAAACGTGATTGAGCTGTAGATGCATGCGCGGATCCAGAGGGGTACAGGGGTCCACAAATAGACTGTTTCTTAACAACAATGGTCTGGATCCCTTGAAAAATCATAAATCTACTAAGCCAGATTCAGAGTTGGACCGTCATCGGCATGCCAACGAAATGCAATTTAAATGGAGTTTCGCTGGTGGGCTGATGATGCCCCATAGCATTTTGAATCTCTCCCCCCTCTTCAACTAAAAACACGTTTTCTGTGTTGGACCCCCTCTGACAAAGCTTTCTGGATCCGCGCATGAAATGTATGAAAACGATACAATACAATTAAATTATTTATCATTTCATGAGACATTCACAAATTCTAACATTGCTCATAAGCATCAGAGAGAGAGAGAGAGAGAGAGAGTTTATAATATGCTCTTACTGATATTGACACCGGAATGCATCAAATATGCAAGACGGCAGAAGTAAGCCTTTAGACTCAAATATTCACTATATTTATGGGACTATCATACCTGGTCGGGTTAACGCTTTCTTTAGCGGACCAAGACCTTCAACTTTGCCAAAGTCCAATCATAAAATGTGTCTATAATGTGATAAATCGGTTTTCCCTGAGCATGACATATCTTCACGAGGATTTTATTACGCAATTTTATTTACTCGTTGATAATAAAAGACAAATTACTCCGATGAATTTTTCATATTGATGCCGGAACTTATGGAATTGTCGATATTTAAAGCAAAAACAATACAAAATCTTACATTTATCTTGATGGAATGTTTACCATAAACACGAACTGACCTTTATAAAGTTGATTTGTATATAGGGGGGAAATAATTGAGAGCTGCTGGACAGCCATCTTTGATCAAGGGATTCTTAAAACCAGCTCATTCTATTTACTTTGTTGCCAATGTAAAATCACGAAAGGTTAACACGTCGTAGTACTAAATAGGTTTAGCCAAATTCCCGAATTCCTTATACATTTTTGTCAATTTTCTAAATTATGATATATATATATACGGAGGGATATAGTGAATCAACTGAGCCGATAGATGCTGTAAATATTTTGCCTCTAGCGAGATTCGAACCCACGACCTCGGCAACACCGCTGAGCACTACACCAGACACCGACGCTACCAACTGCGCCACTGAGACATCCCCAAAAAGGGTTCTCAGGAAGCGCTGATATTGACGACGACTGATGCAGTACACGTCGTATATTGGTTCTTATTCAATGGATGGCATCTATTTCGTTCGCAAGTGAAAGCCTGATGGATCCAATGGTACAAGTGAAACTAGATAAATATCAGAAGTGCGGAAATATAATTTCAAAAACATCATTGCTTTCGAGCTACACAGGATCAGAAACTGATGCAGATTCAGGCAGTAGATAAATACGGAGGGATATAGTGAATCAACTGAGCCGATAGATGCTGTATATATATATATATATATATATATATATATATATATATATATATATATATATATATATATATATATATATATATATATATATATATATATATATATATATATATATATATATATTTGTTTGGTCTTTGATTAGATTACATGGACGCCTCTATGGTCGCAACAAAAATTGAGGCGTTTGAAAAACGTCAAAATAGGTGAAGTAAAACTTTTGGAGCCTTAATCCTCACCCAACCATTCGAAACAGAAGGTTATGTTGTTGGTGACCAAGTTTTGATATTGATTACTCCCAGTGCAATTGGGTATTTTGTGTTTAGCTCTGTATTATATGTAGTGACTTTGTCATGTTTACTTGTATTCTAGACTTGTTCTCTGCAAATTTTACGTGCGATCATTGGCGCTCATTTGCCATTTCTAAACAGTACTACAAATGTAACAGCTACAACAACAACAGACAACTATTAACCTAATTTCATTTTCCTATATAAATGTAATTTTAACATTTTGTGCTTCAACAACAGCAGAATCTAGGGCGAAGATTTGGTACAAGTTAAATGCATTTAAGCCCATCCCCCCAGTGGCTTTGGCTGCTGTCCGTTTTAAGGCGGTAGTCCTGTTGTTGTTGATTCGTTGTTGATTGTAACTCCCATTGTGGGATTCTGTAATTGTTCTATGTTTCGTTGTGCGTTACTTTGTGTCCATTTAAGTTTTGCAATCATCTTGATGGGGAAGAGAGAGCTGGTTTATTTGCTTTTTTGTCTTCCTGGTGTCTCGTGATTGTTGTGTGACTCTTCCTCACGATGCAACGGGTTTGTCTGCGCTTGTGATCGTGGTATTTCCTGATCACACTCACTTACCTTTTTAAGGGCTGTATCCCACACATAGTTTGTTATCTTACACCATGGCATGTGATTGGAAATATCAATAAAGGTAAGTCCTAAAACAACAGCCCCTCGGAAGTTATATGAAGCCGATGTGAAATAAAGATGCTTGTATCTTAAATAAAGATTCCAGTATAAGATAAGAAAATTTATTTTAAGACGGCATGACAGTAAAACAGAGAAACATAAGCTCTAATGAGCGTTTGACCGTCTATAAGTCAACATACAATTATTTTGTTTGTTTGTTTGTTTGGTTCTTAACGACGCATCAACCCTTGTGGGTCATTAGCTTCAGACGGTATTAAACTAAACATGATGAAGATGGAAAAAGTAAAAATTTATAAGATAAAATAAAAGGAAAGATGATGATGAGTTTGTATAATGATAATTAGTTGCAATACGATTGTTGGCAGGAGAGACCACGTACAATATCTGACAGTTTCAAAGAGCTATTCAGATAACTGTACATGTTCTTTAACTGAACAGAATACAACATTAAAAAAATCTGTATTATGGTCTGATACAAATGTAAAATAAAACATGATTTTAAAAATAGCGATTAGATTTTGTTAAAAAGATTTATTTGTCTTAAAAATGTCATAATACTATCAATATGTATTAGATCTTGAAATAATTCTTTCATGTTATCAACATGGAAGCAATTATTTCTTACTTGTGCAAAATCACCACATTCCAAAAGGAAGTGACGTACAGTGAATGGTGCGTCGCAACCAACACATTGTGGCGGCTCTTCACCTTGTAGTAAGTATGAATGAGTGACTCTTGTATGACCTAAGCGGAGTCGAGCTAAAACTACTTCTTCTCTTCTAATGTTTCGAACAACTGATTGATATTCACCAATAGTTGGTTTGATGTCAAGAAGTTTATTACCAATGCTGTTATTCCATGAAGTTTGCCATTCTTCCAAGATATATTTATTGATAGATGGCTTAAAATTGGAAAATGGAATCTTAAAAGAAGTTGGTTCTAATGAAAGCGATGTTTTTGCTTGCTTATCTACCATCTCATTCCCTTGAATACCTATATGACTAGGAATCCAACAGAGAGCAATTTCTTCATAAGTTAAAAGCTCATGACATTTTTCTAAAAGTTTCTGAATCTGTGGATTCTTTGAACTGGTATGGTTCATTGCTTTCAATACAGAAAGCGAGTCAGAAAATATAATAAATTTATTGTTAGCATCACAAGTGCTAATGAAATCTAAAGCTAGATCAATTGCTTTAGCTTCAGCAGTGAAAATTGATGAATCGTCAGGTATACGTTGCATATTACTATGGTTGTCTGATATAACAGCACAACCAACCATTGAGTCTTCCTTTGACCCATCAGTATAAATTTGTTGGTAATTCTTATAACGACTTTGCATTTTTCTGAAATCATATTTTAATATGTGTGGATTTGATTCAGATTTTTTCCCAGAATGTAAATCAAAAATTATTTCAGGTGGTTTCATGCACCAAGCTGGAATATTTGGTGTAAAATGTTTTTCAATATTTTGTGGTTTAATATTGGCAGATTCTAAGAGTGGTGAAATTCTGATGCCAAATGATTTAATAGCTTTAGGTTTTTGTTCATATAAATTAACACAATTTGGTGGGAATGTAACTTCATGAGCAGGATTTGATGGGTTAGCAGCAAGTCTTATAGCATATTGCAAAGAGAGTTTCTCTCTTCGTGAATATAGTGATGGTTCATCTGCTTCCATATAGAGACTAGCAACAGGAGAAGTTCTAAAAGCCCCTAAAGCTAATCTAAGTCCTTGGTTATGTATAGGATCAAGCATTTGAAGATATGATTTTCGTGCAGAGCCATATATGATACAGCCATAGTCTAATTTAGACCGGACTAGAGACCGATACAGCTTTAGAAGTGTAGTTCTGTCTGCACCCCAAGAAGTATGGGAAAGCACTTTTAAAAGATTCAATGCTTTTAAACATTTAGCTTTGAGATATTTAATATGGGGTATAAAACTGAGTTTTCTATCAAATAAAATGCCAAGGAATTTAGATTCCTCAACAACTGGAATAGGTGATCCATATAAATGTAAAACCGGATCATCATGTTGCTTGCGCAACTGACAGAAATGTACACACTGTGTTTTTGATTTGGAAAACTTAAAGCCATTGCTTGTTGCCCAATTTTCAATCTTATTCAAATTTTGTTGTAGTTGACGTTCAATTGTCGCCATGCTTTTCGAGCGATAACAAATACAGAAGTCGTCAACGTATAATGAGCAATCAGTAAGATTACCTAAACATTTCACAATATCATTAATTTTGATGCTAAAAAGAGTTGTTGATAGAACGCCTCCTTGAGGTACACCTTGCTCCTGGTCATAATAGTCAGACATAGAGGAGCCAACGCGGACTTGCATGGCGCGGTCTGCAAGGAAGTTTTCAATGAATGTAGGAAGTCTACCTCTTAATCCTAATTTGTGGATATCTTTTAAAATGCCATATCTCCATGTGGTATCATAAGCTTTTTCCAAATCAAAAAACACAGCAACTACATGTTCCTTTTTAATAAAGGCATCACGTATGAAGGTTTCCAATCTAACTAAATTATCAGTTGTACTGCGGTCAGATCTGAAACCAGACTGGAACCGCGATATATGATTATTGGATTCTAAAAACCAAGTAAGTCTTTTATTTATCATTCTTTCAAGTGTTTTACATAGACAACTTGTTAAAGCTATAGGTCTATAATTATTAGGTTCCGCAGGATCTTTCCCAGGTTTGGGAATTGGGATTATGGTTGCTAAGGTCCAATCTTCTGGAAATTTACCAGTAGTCCAAATGTAATTAAATATATTCAAAAGGGTTTCAAGAGAATTCTCTGGGAGATGTTTAAGCATTTGATAGTGGATCTCATCAGGACCCGTGGCTGAGTCATGTGATAGTTGAATAGCTTCAACTAATTCATCTAAATTAAAATCTTTGTTATAAATTTCATTATTTTGTGATTTAAAATTCAATTTAACTTTCTCTTGTTCGGTTTCAATCTTTCTGAAGGATTCAGAGTAATTGAATGATGATGAATTGTGACAAAAAGTTTCTCCTAAAGTGTCAGCAATGTCTGTTTTTGAAGTTGCTTTGCTGTCAGTACCCACCATGTTTAGATGTGTGTAACTGGGGGATTTGTTTTTTCCAGAGATTTTTCTTATCATATCCCAAACCTTTTTAATAGGTGTTTTATGATTTAGTTTCGAAACATAAGATCTCCATGACTTACGCTTCGAAAGTTTAATTGTTCTACGGGCTTTAGCTCTAAATACTTTGATGTCATTGAAATTGTTGGTATTTGGAGATCTTTTGAATTTAGATAGAGCTTGCTTGCGCTGTTTAATTGCTTCTTTACAGTCGTCATTGTACCATGGATTACTTTTAGTTGGATTTGTCGAAGTTTGAGGAATACGTTCTTTAGATATTTCGATAAGAGAAGAGGTAAAATCAGCTATAGGATCAGAAGATTCTTTGAAGTTTTCTGGCACCAATTTACCAGTGCACAGAGTATTAAATAGATCCCAGTTGGCTCTATTTAATTTCCACTTTGGATTGTGATCCTCAATGGAAAAAGTGTTTTGCTCAATGATAATAGGGAAGTGATCACTATTGTGTTGGTCTTCACATACAGACCAATTATAATCAAGAAACAGTGATGGATGACAGAAGGAAAGATCAATAGATGTAAAAGACTTTGTACTTGGAGAATGATAAGTATAAGACTTATCATTCATAATACAAATATCATTCTTTGTAATGAAATTTTCGATAAGTTCACCTCTGGAATCATTGTTTTGACCACCCCAGAGGATATTGTGACCATTGAAGTCACCTAATAAAATATAAGGAGAAGGAAGTTGTTGCAGTAAATTGTCCAAGTGTTGGGAGTTAAGAGAAAAGGATGGAGGAATATATACAGAACATATGGTTATTTCTCTGTCTAGAGTGACAGAAACAGCAGTTGCTTGTAGTTCTGTTTGTAAATCAATCTTTCTTTGAGGGAAAGATGATTTTACAAACATTGAGGCACCACCAGAGGGCCTCAGACAATCAGTATGAACATAGTTATATATATTAAAACCTCGTAATGAGATGTTATCATCTGGTTTAAGAAATGTCTCTTGAAAACAAAATACAGATGGATTATATTCGGAAATCAATAGAGATACTTCATTATAATTAGGTTTCAAACCTCGACAATTCCATTGAATAATTTTATGTTTAAAATCCATACTTGAAAATAATATTAAGGATATTCATGTGGCCAATATGGCGTGGTGACTAAAATCTGCGGGTGCTTTGACTTTTGAGCTGTAACGAGACTAGTGTGCTCTTTTGCTCTGACTTTCAGAAATAATCATGAGAGTTACATAATATAGTTTATATTTTTGTTGCTGATAGAAATAAAAACAAGAAATAAATAAGTCAAATATTACCTTGAAGTTAGCCAATTTTTGCCTACCCGCTCTCCAATTTATCTCCATCGTAAATAAAAGTTTTTTACACGAACATGTAGTGTGATATGCAATCCAGCAAAACGAATTCATAAAATTTCCAAAATTTATTTCACAAGGTCACTAATCCTGCTTATTCGATAGCACCTAACACTCATAAAATAGCCGGCTAGGCGTAATGTACATGTATATCAACACTTGTGAACAGGGCTACCAATCAAGTGCTTTCATAGGAAAATACAAAGAATACCTTTGTTCTCCAAATAATATTTGCTTCGAGATAATTATGAGCAGAAATTCCTATGATGAACAAGCACAAGCCGATTCGTATAGGTTACATTGGGTTCTGTCTTATTGGAGGAAGTCGTTATAATTCCATGGTCGCGAAAAGCTAGCATGACCTCTGCATGGAGACAAAGCTTTTTAGTTGCTGGATGACAATGAAGTAAAACAAAAAACATGGCCAGTAACGAGCAAACCACCAACCTACAGCCAATCCCCATAGTGCAACACACTAAAAATGTATGAGTTATTACTGCCATACACTGAAAACACTAGAGTAAAAATTAAGCTGATACTAGTAATCCATTAAGTTTAATTAATTTTTACTATGAATAGAACATAAAGATAAAAAATGTATTTAAAAATGAGAGTGATGTTTAATAAAAAAAAAAAGGTAGCAACTCAGCTGTCATCTCTTTTGATACCAGCCTGAGGCAATTTTTTTTATAGAATATGCACTCTAGATTGGGGTCAGGGGGCAAAGCCCTGGTTTAGAGCATTCACATGGCTTAAACTAGCTCCCAAGACACGCAATTATTTCATTACCTTCTGAGTGTCATCTGCTGATAACCTTTGCAAACAGATTGGATCCAGATCAGGTCAGACAATATGTGGGGCTTAATCTGGATCCAATCTGTTTGACACTCAAATGGTATTCCTAAAAGAATTATTTTGAAAAAGATGATTTTGAAAACAAAAACAAAAAAAACAACAACAACAGCAAAATTAGCAGACGACAAAAGAGTATCATAACATTTCCAGGGGGGGGGGGGGGGGGGCAAAGAGTTAATACAATATTTCCAGTTTATTCTTCAGAAAATCAAAGTTAGTGGCTTAAGAAACTATACTGGTTGCGCAGAGTGGTACGCGCATGCATTTTTTGCGTACACGTAGGCACTCCCTTGCCAGCTCACACTACCCTTTTACTGTATTGGTGCGCAGGCTGATTTTGGACTAAGAAAAAGCAGATTAATAGAAGCACACAAAGCATCGTGACAGTGGATGAATAGTGGAAATATAATAATACAGAAACATGGTTACAAACAGCTCACACAAATGAAAAAAGAGCTATAATAGCAGAACTTTTAATGCCAATGATGCAACCAGCAATGACCCAATGTGTCCAGCCTGATAGAGTCTCTGTCGACATTTGAAGTAAAATAAGACCTAAGACACAAAATAAGGTCCTTGTTCTGTAATGCACTATACACTTTTGCAATCATCAGAGCTGCTTATCTCTTATTGTGCAACTGCTGTCGTGTGGCAGCTATTGTTTTGTGCCTCTGGTGAATTGGTCTGTTATTGTGGTATTTACTGGTCATCCTCACTTGCATTCTGATAAGACTGTGAGGATGTACAGGTAAGTAAGAATCAAATCAGGGAATACAGACTCACATTGAGCAGACCTCTAAATAATAATGCAATTCTTGCGCGGATCAAGGGATTATTGCCAGGGGGGTCAGGTCCACTTGCCAGAAAATAGCTCTGACAACGTTGTTTTTTGTTTTTTAGTCCTCAGCTTATTTTACAGTTTTACAGAGGGTGTCCAATGGTTATTTCAAAGAAAGCTATTATTTTTAAAGGTTTCAGAGGGGGTCCAACTTTTTCAAGGGGGGAGGGCAACTTTTTCCATGGAGGGGGGGGGGGGGGGGGGGTCCAATGGTTAATTTCTATAGAAACCCATATAACTTGTGACTTTCCAGGGGGGGGGCGGACCCCATATCCCCCCTCTGGATCCGCACATGCGATTTCACAACTTATTTTTCTTATTTCAAAAGGAAACATTAGCTGTGGCTTCCCAAAAGATTCCTCTCAAGAAGACGATTCATTTGAGCACCAAAACAAATGTTTGGACTTATAGATAAGAAAATATTCACAGTTCTACGCTGAAAAAAATGCCTATCTGGACCTATGTTATGTAATGTGACATGGCCTCAAAACTGGATTTTAACCAGCACTATAAAAGCACTGTAAAACTCACAAGCTATATATGAGTCAGCACATGAGCTTATGGAACCTATCGCATTATCGAGCAACGAAAGCTCAGCCAAGCCTGTGCATCTCTACCAAATTGCTATGATATAGATAGTGACACGAGAATACGATGATACATGCACGAATCGAGACCTGCTTAGCCCTCACACGGTTTTTGTATTTCGCTATGAAGTAGAAGGATTAGTAGACGTGTGTGTGTGTGTAAACTTACCTGTATAACTGACATGTATATTATTGCCAATGGCTATCGTATGAGGATTAGGTGCTATTGAATCAGCAAGAATAGTGACATTGTGAAATGAATTTTGGAAATTTTATATTCCGTGTTTGCTAGATCACATATTACACTACATCTTCGTGCAAAAAGCTTAAATTTATGATGAAGACAAATGGGAGAGTGGATAGACAGAAATTGGCTAACTTCAAGGTAATATTTGACTTATTTATTTTTTGCTTTTATTTCATTCAGTAACAAAAATATAACCTATATTATGCAACTCTTATGATTATTTCTGAAATTCGGAGCAAAAGAGCACATTAGTCTTGTTACAGCTCGAAATTCAAAGCACCCGCAGATTTTAGTCACCACGCCATATTGTCCACATGAATATCCTTAAAAGAGGTACTAAAATAATGGTTAGATTGACACCTTCCATTGTTTAAGTTGTTGGTAATCGTGAAAGTGTGCCTTTAGGGAGGTGATCACTGGAGGAAGAGTCTGTGAAAACCACAGAATCATCCTCCATGTCCTCTGCCTCATCATCCTTTTTAAACACAGAAAATGGATTCTTCTGAGCTAGTATTGCTTTTTCTGCTTCTTCTTTTTCTTTCTGTGCTTTTTCTTTAATATATTGTTGCCGTCTTTCATCTTTTTGTTGTTTTTTGAGTTTGTCTTTCTCTTCTTTTTTCTTCTTCTCTTCGTCTTTCCTTATCATCTCCAGGGTTGCTGGCTTAAGGGTTTGCCCTGGACGAGATGGATTACCTTTTTCTTGGGGTTTTCCTTTAGGGGGTTCTTGTTGTTTTTCTTCTGTCTGTTTTTTTAAGTATTCTGTAAAACTGTCGTCAATCTGTGTGCTCTAAGTGTCTGTTTCTGTAGATTTGTTGCAAGTGCCTGGTTTCACAGCACTTGCATATGTCCTAGCCTGGTAGAATTGTTCATATTGTTTGCGAGCTTCCTGAAAGGATATGTTTTGTTCACATTTGATTTTTAAGATTTTCTTTTCTTTCTCCCATTGTGGACACTCTTTGAAGTTGGAAGGGTGGTCACCAGAACAGTTTACACATTTGGCAGGTCTTTGACACTGACCAGATGCGCAATGTTCAGGCATACCACAGTTGATACATATAGCCTGCCTGCTACACTTATTTTCATGGTGGCCATACACTTGACATTGATAGCATCTAAGCGGATTGGGAACATATACATCAACCTTCGCTTGAATGTCACCTATTTTGACAACCGTTGGTAGTTCTGGTGTATTAAATGTAAATACAAATGTGTTAGTTGGTTTCAGGACACCATCACGATGGACATTGATTCTACGGACATCTGTAACACCCTGTTCACCCATGAACTCCAAGATATGTTCGTTGCTCTGCCTGATTAAGGCAGGACAGCGAACAATACCTTTGGATGTATTCAAGGATTTATGAGGGGTCACAGAGCATTTCAGTCCACAAAAAGTTTTCATTTTTAAGAGGCTTTTTTCGTGAGGTTCTTTGGCACATTGTATTAATAGGTCACCTGATCTAAGATTCTTGATGCTTTTTGGCTCACCTGCCATACTCATTATTGTTTTGTGTATCAGAAAAGGAGAAAGAAGAGAAATATCCTTTCCTTCTACTTCTGAATGAATGATGAGAAATCTAGGTACATAAGGTTTTTTTGGTACAGAAGACTTAGATTGAGATTGAGAAGCTGTTAATGATTCATCAGAATCTGTGTCTGTAATCGGTGCGTGGCGTTTTCTAGATTTTGTAGCCATGTGTGTTTGGTTTTAAGATTCAGCCTCCATGCTCTCCACCCACCATGGAGCCCAACAAGGGAGCACTTTAATGGAGTGGCTTTCCGACCTCCAGTGCTAGAGCTACATGGAAGTTATACTTGCACAAATATATCTGCACAATAGACTCGCACAAATAAAATCTGCACAATTGACCCGTTAAGCCACTGCCTTCCAGGAATATTTTATAAAAGAAAGAATATATAAGATAATGGACACGTGGTTGGCATCAGAACGATACTATAGAACGAAGACATAAGAAGTATTTTTTTTACATTTTCAGCTTCCTGGGGCTTAGCATGACAAGACCGATTAGAAACACCGGGCCGTGTTTCCCCTCGGGTCTACCCCGTCAAAGAGGCCAAAGAGAGGTGTTGAGTCATACAGAATTTTATACGCCCATATTCTGCATGCTCTCAGTCTTCCAGGCCATCCCCTTCGAGCTACCGAAAAAGCCACCCACGGTGAACAAGTGGGACTCTACTCTTTGCACTCCCGGATGGGGACAAGTATTACAGTCAATATCGTCCCCAAATGTGAAGTGTGCCCCAGAGACCACGGCAAGGTGGTAGAGTCACTCCGGGGAACATACAATTATAAGATAAGATAATGTTTCGACAATAATTACAAGGGGTAACCTAAAAAAAGATTGAAATAAATTAATGTATATCTGAAACATAAACATATAAAGTTTTAGCTATCTTAAGGCATTAAGACTTCATACATACTAAGCATTAGCTAAAAGATTAAAAAAGCAAATGAGTACTTTACAATTAAGAGAGTATGTGCAGCACATAAGGGCAAATAGCAAATAATAATAAAACTAGGGCATTCAAGCTAAAATAAACGAAAGCACAAATATATTATAGCACAAGAATACATCATGTTGCAGTATTGAGACCAGCAATCCATGCTGGTGCCAATACTGCCCCATCATATATTAACATTAGCTTAAAATGAAACAAACAAAGCTGAAACAACACAGAAGGCGCAACAACAAACATGCGATTGAACTCAGACAGGCTGCTGGGCATCCTGCAGAACAGCTACCTACATAAATTACATTTGCAGTCTTTACCACTCAAATTGAAAATTAGAGCTTTGAATTGATTGAAGCTGCTTACTTGTCTAAATTATCTGGAAAGCTGTTCCACAGGACGGCAGCTGCAAATCTGTAACTTTTCTTACTGTATTTTGTTGTGCGAACTTGCGGCACCTGCAAAACATTTTGGTATCTAAAGTTATAAGAAGAACAGTCTCTTATCCTAACCAGATCAGACAATACAGGGGGAGACAAATCGTTTAAGATGCGAAATGTCTCCACTGCCATTGTTCTTATTCTCTTAATATGCAAGTAAGGAATGTTTTGCTTTGTTTAGTAACTCTTCAAAAGTTGATTTAAAAACATCGTTGACAAATCTCAATGCACGCTCTTGAATTTTTTCCAATTTTTTGGAGTTACTTTCAGAACAAAAATGCCAGGCAAGCGGGCAGTAATTAAAATTAGATAATATAAAAGTGTGAAAAATTGTAAGTTTATAAGAGTAGAACTTTCTTTCTATAAAACCTGAATTAATCTATTAAAATCTGGCGAGCTAAAAGATATTGTATTGTCATCTGCATAATTATATAAAGTTCCATGTTCTATAAAGTAAAAAATATCATTGATAAAAACATTAAAAAGTAACGGACCTAAAATTGAACCCTGTGGAACTCCTTTCTTTATTTCCGACCAACTGCTGACAATATTATTTAGTTTAATTCGTTGCTTTCGATCCGACAAGTAACTTTTTAAAAGTAGCACTGCTTCATCCAACCATATGCAGACAGCTTGGATAAGAGGATTTTATGCGGTAAGCAGTCAAATGCCTTAGACAGATCCATCAAGACAGCCGCGACATATTCATTATTGTCCAAGGCTGCCCTCCAGTCCTTCAAAAATGTTTTCAAAATAAGCACTAAGTTGCTGTGATAAAATCTTTTCATAAATTTTGATGTGACCGTAAGAATGCTTACTGGTCTATAATTGGTCTTATCCATAGGATTATTTTTCTTATGAAGGGGGGTCACTTGTGCTCGCTTAATGCTATCAAGGAAGGTACTCTGAGCCCTGTATTTTTCCCAAGTTTTACTATTGCTATTTTTTATATTCATTAAAAACTTCTTTTTTAAGAAAATTGCTTTTTTCAGAATGCTGTTCATACATGGCAGTTTCATTCTCTAGTTTCATACATGGCAGTTTCATTCTCAGTATCTAGTTTCTTGAAAACAACATCTAAATGCCTAGGACATCCAGCGAGGTCCAGGCGGCTATGCATCCCTCCAGTCAGATCTGGACTTAAAAAAACGCAGGAAAGCGCGCACCTGAAGCACTGATTCAATTTAGTACATTTCCAGATCTCGAGATTAAAATTCTTTTATAGTCAACTCACACGAGCATGAAATTTGAAGCATCATAATTAAAATTTATGACCAAAACAAACTGCTACATACATTAGAGGGCTATTTTGGACCTGATATACCCCGGGATCCAATTTAGGTTACCTTGCACCCCAGGACAATTTTTCATTGGTGCCAAATTGTTCATTAGGACCCCCTGGATGCGAAACGAAGGTGTCCTCAAACATTTTTGCTATGGACTTTGTGAAAATGCGTGATTTTCAGGGCAACCTATAGCGAATTTGAGAATGGGGTATGCCTACAAAAGTACTCGTATCTCCACTGTTACTTATCCTAGACTACTAAACTTTATACCAAATCAAAGCTTAGACATACGCCTATTATGCTCTTGTTGCAATTTGCATATTTATGAATATTTATGAAAATATTGAAAATGTGATTCAGGAATGGGGGTATAGGTACAAGATCAATAATATCTCAGCTGCTTTTAGCCATAGATGACTAAAATTTAAACTAAATTAAAGCTAAGACATATGCCTTTTATTCCATGCTCAAATATGCAAGTTATCATAATTGCATAATTTGCGTATTCATAAAAAATAATAAAAGCGCTAAAAATAAGGGAAATCATTAAAAATATAAATAGGCTTATTTCATCCCAAAATCGTCATTGTTGCATGTTTTAATATACAAAATGTTACAACTTGACAAGTACATTCATCCCGTGGTCCTATATAAATATTATCTCATTTGCATATTCATGAATATAATGCGCGTAGCTCTTTTGTGCGAAAAATGACCATTGGCCTATTTTGGTAGCCATTTTGTGTTATATGTACCATAGCAACGGTTAAAATCAAAGTTACCAGGCTTTAACACTAAGACTGTTGGTACACTTAACCAAACAGAAGATAATAAGGAAAAGCAACTTTTATAATTTTTGCTTAATGATATTACCCCAGGATCCAATTTAGGTTACCTTGTACCCCCAGGCCAATTTTTCATGGGTGCCAAATTGTTCATTTGGACCCCCTGGATGCGAAACGAAGGTGTCCTAAAAATGTTATGGACTATGTGAAAATGCATGGTTTCCAAAAATGGCTATTTTGGCCGCCAATTTCTTCTTATCACTTTATTAGTATAAAAGCCTGGTATAGAATTTGACTTTTACCGTTACTATGGTGACAGCCTGTTATGGTCATTTAGTGAAAATCCTTATAACTCTTGAACCTTATAGGATATTTGAATCAAATTTTGCATACTTCTTTATCTTAATATTTTCCATCCACCGTGGTATCCAAAACGGTGGTAAGGGTTTGCAGAGCATCATTTTGGCTGGTCAATGCTTTTTTAAAAAAAAATGCTCGTAAGTCTTCAACCGCACGGTATATTTTAATCAAATTATGCATACTAATACATTATAACATTATTGAGACACAGGTATGCAAAACGGTGATAAGGCTTTGTCTATGTTTCGATGTTTAAATGTATTAGAACCCACTTTCGTACGGAACCTATTTCAGAAAAGCTTTGTTGAAACACTCAGTTTGGCTACCTGAACCTTTGTTTCAATTTAAATACCTAGAGTTTCATTCTAATTAGCAAACATTCAACGTGGTCGTGCATATCACTGTCAGTTGATTTGACAGAGAAATTAACATAGAGCACAAGCAAATACCAAAAAGATATGATACTGACAGATGATGAGAATTATTAGGCTACACAACATATTAAAAGGTGATTTGGTAATAAGCTGTGCTGATATCTAGTTCTTAAAAACAAGTATTAATTAAGGTCCAGAATGCAATTTTCCCTATTTTAAGCCTGTTTGGTCGGCCATATTGTTACCATAGCAACGGTAAAAGTTAAATAAATGCCAAACTTTTACACTTGGGGTACTCTTCTAATAAACCAATCACAAAAAAATAGTGATTTTTAGTTTTTGTCTCCAGAGGGGCGGGGGGGGGGGGGGGGGGCAAATAGGCCCTAAAAGCACGTATCTTTTTAAGACATTTGACAGAGAAATGAACATAGGTAACAAGCAAATATCAAAGCTGTAAAGTATTACCACAACAAACAACATTTTTAAAGGGTATTTAGCCTCGCAGATATATAATTCTTGAAATAACGCTCTTTACTTCTTAAGCCTCATATTTGGTCTAAAATTGCCATTGCTCTAGTTTTAGCCCTTTAGACGGCCCTTTTCTGTTAATATAATTTAATACAGCAACCGCAAAAATTGAATATATACCATAATTTTACCTTTTTGTTATTGTTTTAAAAACCAATCAAAAGAAATTTGAGCCGCGACATGAGATTTCCAACAATCTGATATGTGTGAACAGCAAAAATAGTAAATGAGCATGATCAGGAAATACCACAATCACAAACCGCGGACAACCCCATGGCACCGCGAGGAAGAGCGCTCAACCATCACGAGACACCAAGAAGACAAATTAAGCAAAGCAACCAGCTCTCTCTTCCCCATCAAGATGATTGCAATACTAGAATGGACATCAAGTAACTTACAACAAAACATAGAACAGTTACAGACTCCCACAATGGGAGTAACAATAAACAAAAAGTCAACAACAACAGAACCACGGCCTTAGAATGGACAGCAGCCTAAGCCACCGGGGGGCTTAAATGCATTTTACTGGTACCAAATCTTCGCCCTAGATTCTGCTGTTGTTGAAGTACAAGAAATGTTCAGCTCGCATGGAGGCCATCTAACTAATGCAATGTATCATCATGGAGAAACACTCTAATCAAATTAACACACCATGATGAAACAAAGAAAAGGGCTCATGACTCACAGATAGTCAGAGCTAAAGAAAACCTCAAGTTGAGCCACGGTGGGTCCAGCTACAGATAAGCATCAGGCCCCAACCCACCGATTATAGCTTTACGTCAGAGCCGTCATAGAGTCTGAGGCCTGACCCACCGTCGTGCAATTAAAGAGGAAACCATAGCTATAAACCGTGACTGGGTTCAAAACTAGGCATGCAGACTGTCGCATGATATATGCGCAAAAGCTCAGTCTGATCAGAGCCTTTGCTAGTCGCTTGAATATTCTATGACGATTAAGCTACTGACCGATTGTCATTTGAAGTTTCTAAACTTTAAAGGAGGCTGCACAGGCTCGTCTGAGTCTACACTTGTTAAAATGCCACATTGTTGGAAATCACATGTCGAGGTTCAAGTGTGAAAAGCAAATTTCATTTTTGGCTTCAGATGGAGCCAAAATAAACCTCTAATGCACGTAGCTCTTTGAAGTTCATGCTCATATGAGTGAGTTTGAATTATTTTTATTAACTCAGGATAAAGTTGACAGCTTTTGCTGGGCACAATTTATGATGTTTGTTTTCTTGGGCTTTGGCTCACTTTTTGTCATATTCATATTTTCTTAGAAACTGCACAAAGCTCAGTCATGTCAGATGCTATTTTCTATAACTCACTTATGCTCCTACATGCAGTAGAGTCGGCGTCAGAAAGTCTGGACAATGTTTCTCCCCGACTTCACAACATCGAACGGACGTAACTAATTAAATCACTGGACGTTAAAACAGTTCGCCACTGATTACATTGTGTAATCAAGCTTGAGATTATGATTGATGATATCCCCTCATGTATCGGACTCCTAGTATGTCAATGACGACAGCTGGATATAGAGGATCCAACGCAAATGCTCATGTATTATTAAATTGGTTGAGGAAAAGAGATAAAATGCGAGGCTATGCCGAGCATTTTATCGATTTTTCGCATTGAGTTTAATAATACATTTGCATGAATGCTGGATTCTATGTTTAACCTATGATGTTAAAATTAGTTGTAATTGTTGTTTTTTTGGTTAAAATGTCTAGATTTTGTCATATTTACGCGACGTTATTATGGGCGTCAATTTATAACGTTTCCAAAATCTGTAAACCACTAGACGGATCAAACGTGTTTTTCTATGCATTAACACCTTCTTGACCCCAAGGGCGATGTTGAAATTTGAGCCTGAAAGGCGAGGGTTTTAGCGACCCCGAAAGGTCTAGCAATTGTTAGTGTATCAGAAAACCATATTTGATCGTTATTATTGCGTAAAGTCATTGACTCACTTGAAAACTTTCGAAAAATGCTTTGAAAGTTCATTTTTGTATTACTATAATGGCGCGACAAAAGCATGAAGGATTCGTAGGTTTCGAAAACGCCTGTTCCAGAGCAGACTTACAATGTACGTCATCCTAACGTCACTATATTACGTTTATTTCTATGCACGTTACTGTTGATAACGTCAATTTTGGAGACGGCCCAGAATGCATATATATAAAGTACAAAAGCCATGCAATAACAGCACGTGAATTGCCTGATTAATACTTTTTTAATGCAATAACAGTGGTTTATCGAGTTTAATACATAGCGTTATATCACTCCCAGACGCGACGCCATATAAAACATTTCTTTGAAATGACATCTTTAGCGTGAAAGCACCCTAGTTTTGTCACAAATATGCGATGTTTTATGGGCGTTATTACAAATCCCTACATGCAATGACCTCGTAATACGTTATACCTTAAACCATTCAATGTTGGTAATTTAAACAAGTATTTTATACCTACTATGCTACGGTTACAGATATATATGGCGCCATGTTAAGGTTAAGCACCACCTAATAATTTGCTGGAACAATTGTCAATCTACCGTGAAGAACAGTTATCGTGCATGATTTTTTTTTATCTATTGTGAAACTCTATATAAATTTCTAAATGAAAATTTAAAAATACATGTAATATCCAGATGTGGTTAAAAGTCATGAGTTTTCGTGACTTATCAAAACTTCTTGCTATCGCCCCGAAATCTTCAAGAAGTAACCCAAAACATCTTGAAACAAATTTTGTGCCTATTTTCAATCATAACTTATTCACGTACACAAAGTTGCAATGAAAATAAGTTGACCCATATTTGCTTTTTTGGAACTGACCATTACATACTTTGGCAAAATAACATGATTGCTTCACTATCTTATCCCTATTTGATGCATTTATCTTTATTTATAAAGTTAATGTACATCGGATAACCTTGCTCTGACAAAATTAGCTACGAAGTAAGTGGTGCTTAACTTTTGACGCTGTGTATATAAGAAATGCTTTATTGAGTTAGCGAGTTTCACAAGGAAATGTTTTGTTTTGTAATTGTCAAGAAACTCGCAGTTGACTGTCGATTTGTTGTGCCTAATATACTCAGAAGAAAAAGTTTAGTCAGTACAGACACTGTGTGCAATAATTTTGTAAGATAGTCTTAATATTGACAAAAACCTTACTCAAAATAAAAATCATGTAATGTCTTACATATGAGAACATTTTCAACAAAACATTCTGAAAATATACCCGTTTTCTTCATCAAAAATGCACAAAGTGGTCAATATTAAAATTCAAATTTCATAACTCAAAAATCATTTTAGCGCCCCTCAGACGATTTCTGGCAGTACAGACGGAAATTCTCGTATCTGTTGCATGACTAAGGAATATAAGAAGTTTCCAAGCGGCCATGAAGCGATTACGTCATGTTGACGTCACTATGACCATAACTTCAAATGGCGTCGTTATCCGTGGACTCCCCAACGGAGGCTTGTATTTTTTACTGCAAGGCTGTTGAAAACGTGTTTGCAGACGATAAATTGTTTGTTTACTGCATCCAAAAGTGCGTGTTACGTCAGCAACACGTGTACCTGTTTCAAGACGTCAAAACGCGGTATTTCTGTAATTTGTTGATAGCCTGGACGGCGAATTAAGCTTGCTAGCATTGAATTTTCTCCGGATTATTGCAATAGGAACAGCTCTCTTTCAATATCTAACAGTTTATGAGAAAATAACCCTGCCGGTTTACCGCAGCACGTGCACATCGTGCATTTTGAAATTTGGTTGATACAGTCTAAAAGAGGCATTGTTTGTCACGCAATAAACAGGTACATGTAAAGTTACGATAATACAACTCATGTAAAAAGAATGACAATGATGTATGCAGTATTGTTGATTTTATGAGAAAAAATAAATACTGACTAAACTTTTTCTTCTGAGTATATTATACAATTATTGAATTCAATGAGGTAGGCATAAGGATTTATCTACCCGAAAAAGTGAATATCACTTTTAAGGATATATAAATCCTAATGTCTACCGAAATTGAACTGTTTAGTTATATGACTTCATTAAAGAATGAAAATTTTGGTACTTTCACTTTTGTTGTTAAAAACATGTTCAACCTTCAATCTAAGGACTTTCTCACAAGTTTTAGAAACTGTTATTAAAATATTACAATGTAGCATTTTGCATTTTCAAATGTATATTAATTCTCTAAATGGGGAATATAAGATGTTATCATAAAGCTGTTTTCCAGTTTGTTTATTCAAACAAAGATAAATAAGCAAACAAAACAAAACTGTTGTGATAATTCGTGAATGTCTTTAATTTACAGACAACCATAGTAATATGCAACGTATACCTGACGATTCATCAATTTTCACTGCTGAAGCCAAAGCAGTTGATCTAGCTTTAGATTTCATTAGCACTTGTGATGCAAACAATAAATTTATTATATTTTCTGACTCGCTCTCTGTATTGAAAGCAATGAACCATACCAGTTCAAAGAATCCACAGATTCAGAAACTTTTAGAAAAATGTCATGAGCTTTTAACTTATAAAGAAATTGTTCTCTGTTGGATTCCTAGTCATATAGGTATCCAAGGGAATGAGATGGTAGATAAGCAAGCAAAAACATCGCTTTCATTAGAACCAACTTCTTTTAAAATTCCATTTTCCAATTTTAAGCCCTCTATCAATAAAAATATCTTGGAAGAATGGCAAACTTCATGGAATAACAGCATTGGTAATAAACTTCTTGACATCAAACCAACTATTGGTGAATATCAATCGGTTGTTCGAAACATTAGAAGAGAAGAAGTAGTATTAGCTCGACTCCGCTTAGGTCATACAAGAGTCACTCATTCATACTTACTACAAGGTGAAGAGCATCCTCAATGTGTTGGTTGCGACGCACCTTTCACTGTACGTCACTTCCTTTTGGAATGTGGCGATTTTGCACAAGTAAGAAATAATTGCTTCCATGTTAATAACATGAAAGAATTATTTCAAGATATACATATTGATAGTATTATGACATTTTTAAGACAAATAAATCTTTTTAACAAAATCTAATTGCTGTTTTTAAAATCATGTTTTGTTTTACATTTGTATCAGACCATAATACAGATTATATTATGTTGTATTCTGTTCAGTTAAAGAACATGTACAGTTATCTGAATAGCTCTTTGAAACTGTCAGATATTGTACGTGGTCTCTCCTGTCAACAATCGTATTGCAACTTATTTTCATAAAACAAACTCATCATCACCATTCCTTTTATTTTATCTTATAAATTTTTAACTTTTTCCATCCTCATCATGTTTAGTTAATACCGTCTGACGCTAATGACCCACAAGGGTTGATGCGTCGTTAAGCACCAAACAAACAAACAAACAATTTACCTGTTGGGAGGTGAAACAGCAAATCATGTCAATTTCATGCAGCACATGCGAGTTTTACACTCATCATGCTATTTTAGCTCTCTAGAGGGTAATATTGCAAAAGTGTCTAAAATATTAACTTCTGGAAACTAGTTCCAGCTGGTTTTCATGCAATATTAACTTGTGGACCGTTTTAGACCAGTTTTGCAGGTAGAGATTTATGAAGACAAATTGGGCCAATCAGGAGGCAGGATTCTCTCCAGTCATATAACAATATGTATTATTTACTGCTTCATCAAACTTTTCTGAGACCATCATTTGAAAGCCTGCTCGTGTAAACAGGTATTGGGGGCTCTTGGCAGTGCTTATAATATCGACATAAAATGAGTACGATCTGATTGAAGCAAAAATAATGTGTTATACACATTTTTTTTTTGTTTCAACCAGATCGTGCCCATTCGTTCTCAGTCCACCTAGTTTTAACAGACATTTTAGAAGCGAAAATATAAATTGTGTCAGCGACCAGCAAAGGCCCAGACGAGTCTCCCCAGTTTTAGCTGCATACGCACACATACAAATGTAGCTGGAACGTACAAGGCTTTGATTTGTTTATTTACGTCCCAGTCAACAATTGTTTAGCTATGGCGGGACGGGTCTTCCTGGGTTGAAACAGTACTAAGTTAAGATTAATGTGTCTTGCTCAAGGACACAACTCAGTGACGCTGGTGAGTCTCAAATCCGCACCCCATCCTCCGAGTCAAGCACTCTACCACTGCGAAGGCGCACATCAAAATCAAAGCCTTTAGCTCCACTACATAGCTGCGCATGCACTTTCAAAGAGTGACTCTAAGCATATACCATAAGTACCAAAACCTCATGAACTGGTTCAGATCATGACACAAAAAGGAAAGGAAGGTTGCTGGTTCAGGATTAGTAACCAGTGGGAGGATCAAGAGGGGGTTCAGGAGGTTGCTTGAACCCCCTCTCCGCACCGCACCCCGTTTTTAAATATCCTGTGAAAATGAAATAATTTGAGCCAGTGCATGAGATTTCCAACAATTTGGCATTTTGACAAGTGTAGACTCAGACGAGCTTGTGTAGCCCCCTTTTAAGCTTTGGAACTCCAAATGATGTGCAGTTAGTAGCTTAACACTCATAGAACATTCTAGCGAATAGCAAAGGCTCTGATCAGACTGCGCGTATGCGCAGGCTGGTCTGAGTCATTGCTGGTTGCACATACCACATTGTTGGAAATCTCATGTCGCGGCTCATTTGGTCTGAATGAGACCAAATTATTTCATTTTCATGGGATATTTTAGGGAAATTAGATAAATCAGCAAAGCGAACCCCCACACCTATATACATATGAACCCCGTTTCCAGAAACCTGGTGACAAAGCAACTCTCATATTTTATAGAACGTTTTCTCTTTTATGTTTGTCTCATTAAAGCAAATTATTTTTTTTTTTATAATTTATTTATTTTTTCCTGACACAAGTACAAATATTTTACATACATGTATAAACTAACTATTTCAAAAAGTTGATACAGGCGAATAATGCTAGTTACCCTTTTCAGTCTCCTTTACCAATATTTAAAGCAACCACAGATACTGTTCCGTATCACCGGCACAATACTGTAGTCGAGCTACAGTCGTGCTAGTGCAAAGGAAAATCTATGTATTTAGCGTATAGCTATACATATGGGAATCAACTGTACCTTGTTAAATTGTCCATGCTTCACTGAACTTCAATACGCTTATTCGTGCGGGCTAGCATATATATCTATATATGTGTATCTGTGTGTGCAATTATTTTTGACAAGTGTTTTGAAGATTTCTTTGTTGGATATATGCACATAATGCGGTAAAGTATAATATTCTTATTTGTCTGAAGCCTGACGTTATAGCAAAATGGGAGAAAATGTTTTATAAGGTCATTTGGAGACTACATTTGAGCTGCAACAAGAGGCTTCCATCAATGTGGTATGTGCGACCAGCAAAGTCTCAGATCAGTCTGCGCATATGCGCAGTCTGATCAGAACCTGTTCTAGTCGCCCGAATATTCAACGAGTGCAAAGCCATCGGCCGAACACCACCTGGAGCCTCTAATCTTAAAGGGAGGCCGCACAGGCTCGCCCAAGTGTACACATGTCAAAATGCCACATGGTTGGAAATCACATGTCGAGGCTAATTTATGCCACGTCGCGAGAAAACCTGTCTTCGGGGCCCTGATATTGTCAGAAGGTAAGAAAAAATATATCTTTGCCTCTGTAAAAAAAAAATAGACATATTGGATCTCTGGTATCCCTGCCATTCACACAGCGGACAACAAGAGCGCAGACACAGACTGTGTGATTGGACAGGCTGGTCGTCGTGCCTGTTGTCATACGTATGAAGTAGGTTTTCTCTTGTCGGGGCTCATATCATTCCTCCTAAAAAGTGTTTTGCGTAGGATGTGTATGGTTTTCAATAGGTTTGCTTTTCAAACACCTGTATAGCTGGTATAATAAGGTATAATTATATTCATATTAATCGAATAACCCCGCACCGGGCCAACATCGGCCCAATGTCAACTGCATGACCTGAATTTGAAGGCTAAGGCGATTGCAGTCTACAGTGGATCCGTAACTTGGCCAATAATTCGTCCCTCGGTCAATGATACTCCTACCAATATCCTCTTAAAATATAGGGTCTCACATGTGATTTAACCTCAGCTAAGTATGGTGACCTCAGGCCAATACTATTGACCATTCCTCTATATTAATTTGGCTTCGATCAATGCACTATAGTTAATTTATAAATTATACAGAACGGGATGATAAGAATGTATGCATTGTCTTATTACATAGAAATAGCTTTGTCACAGTTTGGGGCCGATATAAGTTATTTTCTACACTTGACATCTCTTGGGGAGACCGACTTAAATAATAATGGATTCGGTATGCACGAATGTATTACTAAGCTATTTGGTCACTGTAAAGGTGGTTTCTCACGGAAGAGTAATTAAGACTTGTCTAACTTAAACAAATAAATGTTAAAATAGAGCACGTTTTTTTCTCTCGAAAGTACCTGTATCATCTTGCACGAAACAAAACATATTATTTGCACGTAACTCTTAAAATGCCAGCAAATTAGCTATGTCCAAAAATGTATGTTTATTGGTTAACGTACCGAGGCAAAACAGTTTGGACCGAATCATACTAATCCTGAAGGAGAAGCCTGATCTGGATCCACACCGTTTGGCAAAGTGGCTTCAAAACATTTACGCAGACTGCTAAAACAGACGGCATTTGTTGTATTGGCGTTTTGAGGGTTGATAAAGGTGAGTTTCAGTTTATATTCGTTCAAGATAATTTTGATAAAACACATGCACGTCTGCGCGGCTGCAACCACTTATTAACCAGGCTTACTCTAATATTACCTGCTATCCCAAATAGCCGAGCTGCGCCCAGATATGAATATTAAAATTGACGCCTTTACAGTGACACAAAAGCTCAGTTATACTACACTTCGAAAATTTCTAGCCATTTTTCCCAGTGAGTTTTCAATTTATCGTATATATTGTTTTTAATAGCAATCAGCTTTTCAGTCTCGAGGAATTTATTCACGTATTTTTTCCAAGCCGGGATATTTAAATTGGAAGAATTTATTCGACATGTATATATATAGTGTCGTGTAAGTATTAATATATAGTTTAGTGGTTGCATCGCTGCTGATGTACTTGGAATACCAAAAATTGCTCTATGCTTGTTGACATTAACCATATAATGACATTTATCAAAAATCCATTGTTCCATACTGTCCCAAAATTGATTGACGACATGACAGTGCCAAAACAAATGCTCGATTTTCTCGTGGTCTAAATTGCAAAAGGAACATAGATTATTTTGTCTTAGTTTCATTTTCAAAAGTAAATCATTCGTGGCTATTATTCTATGGACTATTCTAATTTGAAACCAGTGCATTTTTGTATTATGACAACATTTGGCTGGTATACTATATATTAGTTTCCAATCCAGATGAGTATTCTCAAATACTTGTTCCCACTTCGGTTGGCTAGTTGGAACAATAGTTTTGCAAGTTAATGCGGCATAAATATCTTTACTGCCTTTAAGTGATTTCATTATTAGTTTAACATTAAAAGGCCAGTGACAATTAAATAACGACTCAGCTCCTAATTGAATATGAATTCGCCTAATATATGCTTCTATAGAAGTTCTTATTCCCATAAATTCTACAAAATTTGTTCTAGCATTATATTTTTCTTGAAATTGTTCATAGGTTAGTAACAATCCGTTCTCACTAATTAAATCTCTAATGAAATGAATATTTTTATTATACCATCTGCGATAGAACACCGGAGAATTATTTATTTTTATATTCCTATTGTTCCATATACATATACCCATAATGTCTGAAGCAGATTTTGGTACCAATTGTGAAATAAAGTTTTTCCAAGCTTCTAGTACATCCCACCAAAACTTATTTGTACATCGACTTTGAATTTCATCAATATATGCTGCACCTCGATTCATCAGATCATTAATACTTGTATGTATTGTTTCGAAAAGAGATTTATATTTCGAATTTGTAGAAATTAATCTTCTTATCCAAGCAATCTTCAAAGCATTTATGTAGTTTTTTAGCTGTACCATTTTTAAGCCCCCGTTATAATAGTCTTGACATAACACTTCTCTTTTAATTCTATCGGTAGGCGATTGCCAAATGAATTGAAAAAACATTCTATTTAAATTTAGTATAGTTTCATTACCTGGGTTAGGCAATGCAATGAACAGGTGGTTAAGTTTAGCAATTAGCAACGTTTTAATTATAGTTATTCGTCCTAAAGGTGTTAAAATTCGTTTAGACCATTGCTTAATTTCTTTTCTTATTTCTTTTACTTTTTCGTTATAGTTTATTTCAGGAATCGTATCTATGTTACAAGAAAATTTTATCCCTAGTATGACAAAGTCATTCTGAGTCCAATCTAGTTTAAGTCTGTGGTTGAAGGTCTCCCCACTAAATTTCATACTCCCAATCCAGACTGCTCTGGTTTTAGAAGCGTTAACCTTTAATCCAGAAGCCGCTGCAAATTTATTCAATTCTTTTAATGATTCATTTAATGATTTTTCAGATCCATCAAGCATTACTGTTGTGTCGTCCGCAAACTGTGACAAAGTGTATTCTGTATCTGCTATTTTTATACCTTTTATGTCTTTATTTGATTTAAACATTCTGGTAAGAATTTCTGCGCACAGGAGAAAAATATAAGGGGAAAGGGGATCTCCTTGTCTGCACCCTCTTTGCACTATAAAAAACTCTGATAAATATCCACATTGCACCACAGACGCTGAACTATCGTTGTAAAATACCTTTAGCCATTTTTTAATTGACTCCCCAAAATTTAAAAAATTTAATACTTTTTCAATAAATTTCCAAGAGATTGAATCAAATGCTTTTTCGAAATCGATAATCAGTAATAATCCAGGAATATCCAATTTATCTGTTATTTGTAGTATATCATATATAAGTCTTGTATTTTCGCCAATGTAACGTCCACTCATAAAGCCTGTTTGTTCTTTTGATATAAGTTTATCTAGGACTATTTTTATCCTGTCTGCTATGCAACCAGATGCAAGTTTATATATGACATTTAGTAATGTGATGGGTCGCCAATTCTTTAAAAATTGTTTAGGTTTATCCCCTTTTGGCAAACATGTAATTATCCCTTGTCTTTGTGTAATTGAGAGTTTTCCTTCTCTATATCCTTCATTTATTGATTTTCGAATGAAAACTTTTAAATCATTATAGAAAAATTTAAAGAATTCGACTGTAAACCCATCGCTTCCTGGTGATTTATTATTTTTCATTTTTTTCAAAACCGCTAGAATTTCTGAATCAGTTAATTCTCCTTCCAAACCAATCTTATTCTCTTCTGTTAGCTTTGGATTATTATTTATTGAATTGAACAGGTTTTGTATATCTGAATCTTGTTCTTTGTTCTCATTAGAGCAGCCATATAGTTTTTTGTAAAAATTCTTAACTTCATTTAAAATATCTTCTTGTTTAGTTATAGATGTCCCATCTTCCTTTACAACTTTTGGTATTATCTTATTAACATAATTTCTGGATTCTAAACTGCAAAAATATTTTGTTGGTTTTTCCCCCTCTTCTGCCCACTTTACTCTTGATCTGATTATTATCCCATTTAGTTTTTCTTTTCTTACGTTTTGGAGTTCTTCTTTCTTAGTCTCTATTAATTCTAGGTCTGGATCTTGCGAATTTTCTAGATTCTCAATATCTTTAATTAAGTTATTTTCTCTTTCCTGTTTTTGTTTCTTTTTATACGCGGAATATGATATCGTCTTCCCCCTAATTTCCATTAAAATCATTTCCAAAAACAATTGATCTGATATTGTAAATTCTAAAAGATCGTTATTTATATTATTTTTAATGAATTCCAAGTTATAAATAGGAATAATATACTGTTCTTTTACTTTGTTTATACATTTCTTTACTTCTTCAACATATGTTTTATCTTTTAATAAGCTTGTGTTAAATTTCCAGAGTCCTTTGCCATTTTTAAACTCATTAATTTCTAGTGACAGAACCACAGATGAGTGGTCTGATCTATAGCTTGGAATTATTTTTATGTCTTTTACACTTGGCAAAATTGCTTCTGATGTGAGGAAAAAATCTAGACGTGCTTGCTTAACAGGGTTTCGTTTTCGCCAGGTATACTGCCTTGAATTTTCGTAAATTTCTCTAAATGGGTCTATTAGGTTTAATTCTTCTTTTAGATTTACAACACTTTCTTTGGCCTTTGGGTTATTGACATTTATGTAATTATAAGTATCTAGCTCCTGGTTTTGTACCAAATTAAAATCGCCACATATAATAACATGTTCATTATCATAGTTTTCTATTATTTCCTGTATTTTTAAAAAGAAACCTGGAGAATCCTCATTTGGCCCATATATATTTACCAATGTGAAACGTTTACCCTCTAATTCTAAGTCCAGAATGAGCATATTACCTGTATTATCTTTACGGGACCTAATTACTTTATATGCAACGGAAGTGCTAAATAATATACATACCCCTCTTGCGTTAGATGTAAATGAGTTAAAATATACTTCCCCTCCCCATTCTGATCGAATATATGGTTCTAAAGCTTCTGTAAAATGTGTATCTTGCAAACAATATATACCAAATTTTTTGTCTCTCAGATAGTTGAAAACGTCTTTCCTTTTAGAGTAGTCTCCCAGCCCCCTACAATTTGTTGATGCTATTTTTATCAAGTTATGATTTTCCATCAAAGAAATCTGACAAAACACTTGCTATATACAATTTCCATTCAAGAGTGGTAGTTTGTTGAACTAGCATATTGATATCTATACTCACACTACAATCATTTTCAAAAGGTATCTGTACTATTGAGTCAGGTTTAACATATATGAAGAAACAAAATATAAATAAATACATACAGGAAAAACATAAAACATCTCGCACTTCCCTTGGGCCCCTGCAGATGGTATTCATGCTGCATGGTGCCCAGGAAGAGGTCATAAACTGCAAGGCTCTTCTGATCAAAAGTGCCATGTAAACTATTTCAAAGGGTATCATGGTTAATACATATTTACATTGTGGGTTATTTTAAACCATAGTGGACAGCTAAATAGTTTATGCCATTTGGATTGTTTCGGTTTTTTGTTCATGATCTATCTTTTCGACTGAAGTATTTACGTAAAAGGATATGCTTTTATTTCATATTACTGCTCTATTATGGCTCTATAGCAATAGGACTGCAATGAGCTATCAAGTCAATATCAACGTCACAATGGCAAATGTCCTGTCACAGTGGCAGTAAATTTGATACACAAAATCTCAGACAATCCCTAAGGTAAATTTACTTTGTCATATATATACTATTATACTATATTATTAAGATTTGACCATTGTGATAAGATATGTTACTTGTTCACATTACCTCATTATTTATTTATGTCAGAACTGCAACCACAGGCTCATCTTCTCATTCAATTTGTTTGCAATATTGTTCTGCACAGAGTAAAACTATTATTATCACATTCCTGCCAATATCAGGAAAGTTATTACCTGGCTGAAATATTGACAATATCATGATTTTGATATTGGCATATGAAATGTCTTGACTCCAAATGGTTGTGACATTTTTAAGCTATGACCACTGTTGACAAGCAATAAACTATAGACTCTATCTTGAGCAACTCTACAGAACTATAGTGATATGTACATCATCTAAGATATTTTATGGCATTATTAGGTTGTTTCAAAACTACAGACACAGGGACAGATGGACTGCCACCATGTCTGCAGCTCTGATATGCATACATCTAAACAATCTCATGTTTTGATATTGATATTTGAAATGTCTTGACTCAAAATAGTTGCCATATTTTAAAGCTATGGTATTAAACTGTTCAAAATAGTTGCTGCCTTATTTTTTAACTATGGCCACTGTTGACCTGCAATATTAAAGCAAATTATGTTTGCATATGATCTGTCAACGTTTTTTTTTACCTTTTTATGCAATTCTTATATTGGCATCGACGCAAGAAAACATGTAGTCGGGGTTTCCGACAAAGTGAGACACAAACAAGTCTGCTCAGCTACAGAGACTAGCTAGAATATCGAAATTTCGCGTGTAGCAAGTGTCATTTTAATTTTCAGACAGTGATAATAACGGAGGCGCTAATTAGACTGCGCGGATGGGCAGGCTGGTCTGTGCCTTTGTTGTCCGAATACAACTCAGGTTTTCTCGCGCGGTTAGAAGGCAACCGGGTTCCATATATAAAATTGTTTACCAGGCTGGTCTCATTGAAGATGTTGCTTCAAAGCAAATATTAAATATTATAAATGTTTACAAGACTCGTCCAGCAATAACGCTAAATCAGGATAGTCTGTTGCAGGAAAATGCACTATTCAAAATAACTGGCAGTTAAGATAAAGACAATTTCTATCTCGCACAGACATCGTAGCTCAATAAAAGTTAGGACTGTGCACTGCATAGTTACCATGTTTATCCAAAAACGAGCCACCTTATGAGAAAGCTTCAAAGCAAATATAAAATATACTAAAACAAAAAAGAAACGTCCGATTTTCATGGGGCTGTATCTATCGACCCAGTCAAGATGTCGCAGCAAAAATAAAACCAAAATGTTTATCAAACGTCGGACACACAAAAATTGGTAATTATTTGATTTTTATCTTCTTATTTTTAAGAGTTATTGAACCTTATGTGCAAACAGCTTTTCCATTATCATCGGGAAGTTAATCAACAAAACGTGACACATTTTACGTTAATTGGCTACCGAAAACGTCCGACAATGCAAAAACATCTAAAAATCCCAAGTTAGCTTACTGAACGAGCAAAATTGTAGTTCAAAACTTTTAATTTACGAAAGTAACTGAAAATACCTCCCTTTGAATTAAACAAATAACAATTCAAGAACTGCCAAATCTCCTTAACCTAACATCATTTTGAGACCGTTTTTGTTTTTATTTTTTGTGTTTGTTTATGACAACAATTACACAAAAGAGAAAAACAAAAACTATGGCTGATGTTGGGCATCAAAGGTTTACTAAATCGTTGTTTAATACCCCATCCTTTACTGCAAAATCATCAGCGAATTTCTATTATTGATTGTTTGGATGCTGATTAGTCTTAATGTTAAAATGCTTGTTATGACAAAAAAGAATTGTTCGATTCTGTTGATTATCCAAATCTGAACCAAAAATGAAAACTGAGTGTTTTCACGCACACTTGTGATCGATGTTTTGTGATGTCAGAGTATGTTACAGATTACTGGCTGTGGTCGTAAAAGAAATGCATACAACTAGCACGCATATCATCTTACTAGAGAGTTTGCTCAGTGAAGTTTAAATGTGCTTGAACGGTTCAGGATTATGACGGACAAATCAGCTAGTGATGTTGTGACTTGATTTTAAATGTTCTTGTGTTCGCTACTTTGTCAGCGGCTCTACTAACTATCAACTGAATGTCGCTTAGGTGCAAAACGTTTCTAAACAATCAGAGTTGGTAATGTGAAAATTTGAATGAAATGCGTTCATACATTTGGAACTGGCAGACATAAACGTCAAGCGGACATAACTTTATTATTTCAGTATATTATAAATGTTTACCAGACTCGTCCAGCAATAACGCTAAATCAAGATAGTCTGTTGCAGGAAAATGCACAATTAAAAAAAATGGCTGTTCATATAAAGACAACTTCTATCTCGCACAGACATCGTAGCTAAATAAACAAATAGGACTGTGAACTGCATAGTTACCATATTTATCCTAAAATGAGCCACCTTTTGAGAAAGCCAAAACTGACATGCTGTTCTAATCATTAAGCACTGGTATACACCTAATAAGTGTGCACTATAGAAACTTCACCCGTTTCAATCGCTGACAGTTGTACATTTCATCTAAGTTTTACGTGTCGCAATGCGGCTGATTGTTGACCAATCACTAGCTGTGGGCTTCATTCCCATTAATACATGACAGCAGAGGGCTTCATTGCCATTTAAGCCCGGTGTACTGGAAAGGAAGGTATATAACAATGACGATATAACATTCTCTTCTGTATAAACGTTTGCCAAGCACTCGTGTGTAAATGTATTTCAGCCCGAACGAAGCGGTTCGGGCTGAAACACATTATCACCCGCAGGCTTCATAGAACAGAATGTTTTATTCTCTTATTAAATACAAATATAGAAACAATGCCAATTTGCTGACAAAAGTGTGAAAAAAACAAACAAACACTGTAACAGCACAAATCCTCTGTTTATGCTTTGATTTCTATTGACATCAGCGCTGAAATCATGATAAATTGCCCCTTGAAAACGACACCCCTTAAAAATGTCATTTTCATTAACCAGGAGATTTATTAGCAGCTAATGAATCGTTACATGTGTCCTCAAATAGCATATTACCAAAGTTGATGGTTTAGTTTGTTAAATGACCAATTAAAGATTCGTTAGTATCGGGGTGACGTCAAGAAAACCAGGAACGGGACGTTAATAAATTTCACATGAACAAGAACATCAATTTCATGTTTTTGTATTTGACAGGGTGTGCATCATGTGGTGTTTGTGGCCGATAGTAGCATTAGTTGTAAAATCTGAGGAATCAGAGACATTGGAAGAAATGTCTGTTGACATCCGAAAGTCAGAGGAACGCAAATTTTAGATGTCTGATGAAATGACCAACGATTATCAATAAATTCGTCATTTAAGATGAAAAGACCAACGATTATCAATTAGTTAGGTTTTCACTACTCGACATTCATAACAGAAATAGGGACGCTGTCCGTCATTTCAAGGAATACAACCGCAACTTGCACAGGTCCCATAATTGGTTCATTTCAGAATCGTTCATTTCAAAATGTTTATTGTTGAAGCACGTTATCAGCTCATTCTTAAAAGCATTAGTAAATTGCATCTGGATTACAACGGCACAATAGTGTAGAAGGGCAAATAAATCGTAGCGTCGAAAACCTGTCTTCAGGGGTTTGCGAACAACAAAGTTACAGACAAGCCTGCACCCCTGTCTCCTTTGTTATTCACATTTGTGGAAAGTCTCATATCATGACTTGTAACGAGCGAAATTTCAATTTTCTAGCTAGTCTATGTAGCTGAGCAGGCATGTTTGAATCTTACTTTGTCGGAAACACCGAAGCCAGGTTTTCTCGCGTCGTGGCCCATATTATATAAATCAACTGCAGCCAACCTTCAAAATAACTTATACACAAGTCTTCCCAATATAAGGAAATAATAGAACCTTTATTTTGCTCAGTCTATATTAACGGCAACGATTGACTAACCAAAATGGCAGAACAGTTAAGGCCTACTCACCAGGTAGGCGTTTTGCATTTTATCCAATATTTTGACCATATAACGCATGGGTCTGCCATAATATATTTTCCACATAAAACAGGTTGCATTGGCACATTGAAAGGTCTATTAATGTGCAGATAATTTATTAAGCGATGACCCCAATGCTTTCTATCACTTTTATTGTTTTTTGCTCCTTATTATCTCTATAAATTATGATGCACAATTCATTTCGGCTCCAGACCACGAAAACCCTGGTATAATAAAATCTCTCGACTGGTTTTTGAGAAATTTTTCATTTTGTTTCCAGACGTTTCGTTAACTTTTTTCTGCCTATATTGTTACATAATTTGCGTTGGAACTATTGAGTCCGCTCCTGTTTAACGTTAGCATAAACGTATATTTATCAAATAACTGACAAGAGATTTTATCACGGGTTTTCAGGGCCTGGATCAAATTAAATTGCACATCATAACAAATCGAAATAATGAGGAAATTAAAGCAGTTTAAAGCAGCATAGTCTGCAACTTTTGATCTTTTAATTTTAGAAATAAATTTTCTATTTTTCAAGAATACAGTAAAAATCCTCAAATTCATGTAATTTTTTTTATCATTTTCGTAATTGTTAACAAATGACCACTATCAAAACAACAGCATATATGTTAAAAATCAACTGTCTAGAATTATTGGAGGGACGTAAATAATTACCAATAAGAGAAAAACACCTATTTGAATAAGATAATTCACTTTTCCGTGCAGTTTTCAGCTGTACTGAACATATTTATTGTGAAACATAACTTAATTCTACTTTTACAAATGATTTAAAAATAAAATATTTTTCTTGAAAAATGTTCATAGTTACAGACCTAGTCTCTTTCAATGGAATGACAAGAACCGTTTCAAAAATATGCGCACAATAACTGACTTTTCAATGTGCAAATGCAAGCAACTGTGAATATTTTCTGCCACATAACTTCCTGTTTTAATGTGGAAAAATATATATTGCATTCATTAATATTGCACGTTGGCTGTTGCATGCGTTATATAGTCAAAACACGGCCACCAGTCCAGCTCATTCATCGTAAAATGCAATGAAAACATATTTATGAGAGGGACTTCCTACAATGCAGAAGCGGGACTCGATTCGTGTAAGAAACAGCGTGTTCTCTTGTTTTGTTATCAATTACTCGCATTTTAAAGGCAGGAATCCTGTATCCCCCGGCAGGGGAGTGGCTTCAATATGAGACAATAAGTAGGTGGAGCTTAACTACTGTCTGATTAAATTGAACCAATGGCTTGCTTAGGCTAATAAACAGCATGGTCACTGAGCTGATAAGACCTGTCAACTATAATCTAGGTAGAAGCCAGAAGCTAATCAAATTAGAGATAAGCTCCTGTAGATGTTCACAGCTTGAGGGCAATGAAGAAAGTGATGAAACTGAAGGTTATTCTGCCTTATATACCCCACTCCTGCCTTTAAGAGGTGTTTCAAAAATCGGAGAATGCTATTCAATGGGCCATTGACATAAGAACAAATACCTGCAGCCGATCTGTTGGAAGCAGTTGCTGTGCTTTGAAATCAGTGTTGACGTGTATGCAGTGTGTGTATTTTCAGGTCGTGTTGTAAATTTTCAGCCTTAACATACCGCGTAAAACCGTTTATCAACTTTTTTAATTTCTTTATTAATTTCTACGACTTTGTTTTGATAGATAATAAATATAATTTATGTCACCAATCAATGTTGTTTTATCGCCTTTAATTAAAGATTAATCGATATACTATGCATAAAAGGGATTATCTATGCATAAAGGGGACTAGTTATGAAGGGGAAGGATCGTACTATGAAGAAGAGGATCATGTTGATCGCACAATTTTAGACAATGTTGGGTTATGTATCCTAAAAAGTATTGCCTTTGACTTTAACAATACTGCATTACAACGTTCAACAACTTAAATGTCTAACTTCATGTTCTTATTAAAATACAAGATCAAGATAGTTTTTCCTTCTTTGGGGTGGGGAATTATATTACAGATTATCCCGTGTGCAGCCTGGTTGGTCCTCGATTCAGATTGGCCCTCCTTTTTTGAGAAAAAAAATACTAATGCCTTCGTTTTTCATGTTCACTATGTGTCAACGCCTTTTTCTTGAACAGTGTACAGTTCTCTGTTCTTCTCTCAGATTAATATTGGTATTTACATGACTTTTAGTTGTCTTACCCCTACCCCCATCCCGGCCCCCGCTGTGGGGTTTCCAGTATTGATTTCCTCCTGACGATCCATACATATGCATCTCTGGATGGTTTAGGTGCTGTTCTTTATCAAACTCAAAAGGGCGTTGATAGAGTCATTGCATATGCTAGTCGAAGTTTGAAACCCTCAGAGAAAACTATCCTGCGCATAAGCTAGAGTTTCTGGCATTGTAGTGGTCTGTGACTGAGAAATTTCACGACAATCTCTTTGGTAGTTCGTTTGATGTTATTACTGACAATAATCCTCTTACGTACATTCTCACCACAGTAAAGCTTGATGCCACTGGACAACGCTGGGTAGCTTCTGTGAGTGATTATAGCTTCACAATCAAATCCAGGAGCGGTAAGAAAAATGCAGATGCCGATGGATTATCATGTCGCCAGGAAGGCAATACAGGGGAATGCATAGTTTTCCTAGATGTGATAAAGGCTGTCTCAATGTCAGTGACTGCAACGGAATGTCCATTCATTGACAGCGTCTATGTTTCTGAAGCTTCAGATTCAACTCCAACCTTTACTGAAGACATTTCAGAGCAATTGCTTCAGACGCATGGCCTGACTGCTAAGGACTGGAGAAAAGCACATCTACAAGACCTATCATTGAGTCTTGTTATCAAGTGTCTTGAAGCAGGTATACCTGCACCATCAAGGCATAGCCTTGATCACGCGGTTGATGCAAAATATATCAAAGAGTGGGATAAGATGCTTCTCTCCATTGAATGGACAAAACTTTCTGCAGCTTCTCCTCCCATCAGCTTTTCAAGAGGATGTTTTTGAGCGCTGCATGATGACCTTGGGCATCACGGAAGTGATAGGACCATGTCACCTATAAAGCAGAGATTTTTCTAGCCTGGTATGGATACCTATATCAAGTACAAGGTTGCATCATGTAAGCGCTGCCTCACTAGGAAAGCTGGCCCCGATAGAAGTAAGCTTGTCAACATTACTTCTACTACACCTATGGAGATTGTGTGATTTGATTACCTTACCCTTGAAAGATCCAAAGGGGGATTTGAAGAAAATCGTGGTAATAACAAATCACTTTTCTAGGTATGCCCACGCTATTCCCACCAGGAATGAAACCGCTAAAACAACAGCGAGTTCGACAACTACATTGTCCATTATGGTTTGCCAGCCCGCATTCATAGCAATCAAGGTGCCAACTTTGAATCAAACCTGACCAAAGAGCTGTGCAAGATTGCAGGGGTTGAGAAATCACGAACAACACCTTATCAACCTATGGGAAATGGACAGGTGGAAAGGTTTAACCAAAGCCTACTCCAAATGCTTGGGACTCTCCAAGAAAACCAGAAAAGTGACTGGAACGCACATGAACCTAGTTTGATCCATGGCTACAATGCCATATTTCATGACAGCACTCGGTTTTCACCTTATTTTCTTATGTTTTGGCGCCATCCTAGGTTGGCCATTGATGCCTTCCTTGGTCTGAATTCAGATTCATTGAATTCAACCTCTCATACCAAGTATATAAGAAAACTAAGCGACCACCTCAGTTTTGCTAACCAGAAGGCCCGAGAGGTGTCCAAGAAAGCTGGTACTAAAAACAAACTGAATTGGATGCAATCTAATTATTGGGCCCTGCGCTAGTTGACCTCACGCTGAACCTCTATAGACAGTTGGTACTGGTCAGTGGCAGTTTGTTTTAGATTTGTATAAATTATGTGATTTTCATCCTAATCACTTTTTAGATTTCCCCAATAACATTGTTTTATTATTACAGCAGAAGGATGTAGTTATCATTGTGGTTACTACTTAATATGAGACCAATTTTATCATAGCTCCATTTCTGGACATCAAAAGATTGATGCGTCTTGGAAATGGGGTTAGCTTTGTGACCATGACATTTTTGATCATACATATAATGGTCACATTAACTTTATTACTTCTAATAGTTTCAGTAAGACATTTTAAATGGATACATTGGATGAAATACTATTTATATGACTGAATATCATTCACTCTGGAATTGATAATGGCAAAACTGTATACTATTCTCATTGTTAACTTTAACAGACACATTTTGTCATTTTTCCAGATGCAGCTCGTGGAGCAATATTCAGTCAAGCAGTTATCACCAAAGAAATTGTCCTACATCTTTTCTATTTACAGAATTTTCAGTGGATTTTTGGAGAGATAAATAGTAAAACCAGGACTGAAAGATGATTACCACTCATGACCTGATCACCTGGACATAATTTATATTTCATGTGCAAAGCTGTGTATCTTTAAATACAAATTGATTTAGTTCTTGTCAGCTTCAGATACTTTAATTATGTTCCAGATTTGCAAAAGACTCATCATGTCATGAGTAAATTTGGTGATAAAGCCGTTATTACAGGGGAGGATTCTGTATTATATTTATGTGTTTCATGTCTGTACAAACTCATTTAACATTCATTGATTGATGTTTTAGAATTATTTCAGCCATACCAGGCTACAAATTTCTCTTTGACAGAGCATGGGATTTGACAGCCAGGAAGAACATGGATTATATTGTTTACATTTAGCATAATATTCAGATATTGATGTTTCTTTTCTTTATGCTGCTGATGTTCTGTATTGTCATATTATAATGCCATTCTTTTCCTTATGTTATGACCTGAGGGCTGAGACTAAATTATACTTGTATATGCTTATTGAATTACATACCATTTTAATTTATAAATGTCTGGACGCCAATTCCTTAAGGGGGGAAATATTTCATAGGCTACTTTGTACATTCATATATATCCCATATAACGTCCCATACCTATAGCCAACGTTGACCCTTATTTGTAATGCTAGTTGTAAGTTGCCCAATTTAAGCAGGTAACTGTAGCTATTTACCTTTATGTAGGTACTGTACAACCGCAACTCACGCTTTGATTTTCATTGTATTACACAATGTAGATATCTCTTTCATATATTGACATAATTGGATATTAGTCATTAAATCTATTATTTCAATATTTTTGTTCCAGGTATGTAAAGTTTAATGCTTTATCATCATTTTATCACAATCTCATCAATCATGTTGTATTAGTATTGTCTAGTTTGTATATTTTATGTTTTGTTGTGTGCGAAGTATGTAATGGCGACAGGGTAAAGTTTTTAGGTAGTTCTTATAAACATACCTGTTTATTTCAAACACGGCAGCTTATCCCTATAGCCATCTTGACTGACACTTTGATTTTCATTGTATTACACAATGCAGATATCTCTATCATATATTGTCATAATTGGATATAAGTCATTAAATATATTATTTCAATATATTTGTTCCAGGCTCGTTCTTCATAGTTAAGGAACCCACCCCCACATAAATATAGCAGTTGGAGGTATATGTATATCCCAGCAAGCAAGAGGTGCAGTGGTGACAATAGCTTAGTACGGCAGATAACCAAAACCTGAAAAAGAATGACCTTTCCAAAAGACATTGCAGGTATAGGAAAGTGTTGGAAGGGCAGACGGAAGAGCAAATAGACAAGCCGAAAAGAATCCATGGGCTGATACAGGAATCGTCAGTGGGAGTCCAGACCCAATCGACAGAAAAAAGCTCTGACAACTTAGAATTAGGTGTTTTACAGTGGAGCTCAAATTGTTTATTTTAAGGAAAACTATTGTTTTCCAAGATTTCAAAGGGATTCCATCGTTTTCTAAGGGGGTGAACTTTTTTAGGGTCTGGGGGTCCAGATACAAATTTCTATAGAAACTTATAGAACTTATGATTTTTCAGGGTTGGATCCAGACCCTATCCCACCTCTGGATCCGCGTATGCACTCATTTTTTCAGAGTTTAAAGTTATTTAGTTATTTTCTTAGCCCCTTTTAACTACGTTGAAACACACTGTACCTAGGAGCCGCTGTTGAGTAGTGGATAAGATTCTTGCCTTATAAACCAGAGGTCTCATATTAAAGCAGGGCTCGATTCATGTAAATAGTAGCATATAGTCTCTTATTTTGTTATCAAAACTCGCATTTTAAGAGATGTTTCACACACCAAAGAATTTCTAGCGATAAGGCGAGCAATCTCCCTAAACGAGACGTTCGTTTTATTTTGTTGAAATAACGACTGGAGAAACTAGACACATTCAACAAAAATATATAGACGAGCCCTCGATGCACCATTGCCCCCCGAATTTGTCTATTTAAAACAGGGCTTCCTTCATGCATCTACTAACTCTACTTCTTATTGAATGAGAATTAATTTCGATCATCAACTGTGCTTGTTATTCAGTAACATATATGGGAACTAGACCGTTAAACAAGGTACCACGCTATGTACAGTAAAACTATTTATACAGTTGATGTACAATAAAAACGACCATCTTGCAAAGTGGTCTATTTTGTCAGATATTTGACTTCTTCTTTCGCTTATACAACCCCTTTCCCCCCCTAGACCCAAGACGCCCTTACATATGTTATTTTTGTATAGCGACATTTAATTGTCCAAAGGGCATCTTGGGTCCAGGGGGGAAAGCATCTAAAAACAAACTGAAAGACGCCAGTTTCATCTTTTCAATGACAAACGTCACAATTTTAACTATATTTTGTACGCATGCGCAGAAGGAATACCGCAAAGTTTTGGAATGAAGGGCACTTATATCCTTAATATTTTAGCACTTTTACTTTTTAAAAACATGCAAAGGATTTACTAAAACTCTCGTCTAAACGACACCCAGTCTAAAGACGTAAAATGAGGGGTGGGAGTAGAAGGCGCAAATTTTCACGGCTTTGTAAATGATGAATCACTTTGAAACCTATTTTGATGCTTTCTATGCATATTTTACTACCAAAACAGTCCAATTTTATAAACATTAGGGCAATTTGAAAATTAAGGTTATGTAATCATGTCAACTAGGGAAAATATACGCCTTATCGCTAGAGCTCCTTGGAATACTTGGTGTACAATGTTTTCAACATGTTGTGGTTTGATATTGGTAGATCTAAGCGTGGTGAAATTCGGATGCCAAATGCTTTAATAGATTTAGGCTTCTGTTCATATAAATCAACATATTTTGGTGAGAATGTTACTACATGAGCAGCATTTGATGGGTTAGCAGCAAGTCTTATAGCATATTGTAAAGAGAGTTTTCTCTTCGCGAGTATAATGATGGTTCATCTGCTTCCACATAGAGACTAGCAACAGAAGTTCGGAAAGCTCCTAAAATTAACCCAAGTCCTTGATTGTGTATAGGATCAAGCATTTGAAGATACGATTTTGATGCAGAGCCATATATAATACAGCCATAGTCTAATTTTGACTGAACTAGAGACCGATAAAGCTTGAGACATGTGGTTTGGTCTGCACCCTAAGAAGTATGGGATAGCACTTTTAAAAGATTCAATGTTTTTAAACATTTGGCTTTGAGATACTTGTGCCTTGACGTGAGAAAAGCTGTCTTCGACGTTTGCCAACAAAGGCACAGACCAGTCTGCGCATTCGCACAGTCTGATCAGCGTCCGTATCATTCGCGTTTTGGAAATTATCATATTTAGAATTGCTTCCAGCAAAATTTCAAATTTCTAGCTAGTCTCTGTAGCTAATGGGACTGGTTTGAGTCTCACTTCGTAGGAAACCCCGAAGACCGGTTTTGTCGCGAGGAGGCCCATTTAATATGGGGAATAAATAGAGTTTTCTATCAAAAATCGTGCCAAGGAATTTAGATTTCTCCACAACCAGAATAGGTGATCCATATAAATTTAAAACAGGATCATCATGTTGCTTTCGCAACTGACAGGAATGTACACAATGCGTTTTGATTCAGTAAACGTATCTTTGCTTTATCTCCTTGTTATATCTGATTTATATGTTTTTGGAGATGATGCATTGATAAGTTAGGGGTCTTTCATGCAAACCAAATATCTATGTGTCTTGATCCACATCTGAATAAAGGGTGAGGTTCACGCTGTGAAACAGGTTTAAGCCCTCCAATGAATATTTCACTGACCGCTCCAAGGCGTTGATTCTTTTGTGGATCTTTCGTAATTTTTGCTTCATGTTAGTGTATGTTGTGATGTCGTGTCTGTTCCTTGCAGCCTTGTGGTCACCTGCTGGGCAAGGGCTGACCTCTCTGCTGTCGTGTGTGTTGTGTTTTCTTGTGTTGTGTCACTTTCCCAAATGTGTTCTTGTCCACATCAGAATTAAGGGTGAGGTTGGCGCTGTTAAACTAGTGTAAGCCCTCCAGTAATATATTTTACTGACCGTTCCAAGGCGGTACTTCTTTTGTGGATCTTTTATGTTCTTCTCTCTTGTGTTTGCTATGCCTATGTGTGCGTCTGTTTATATGTGCCTTGTGGTCACCTGCTGGGAAAGGGCTGGCCTCTTGGCTCTTGTTTGTGGTGTCTAACTGTGAGTTTGTCACTTTCCTATTGGTATCCTGGCTCAGGTGTGGTACATAATTGTATCGATTCCTGATCTTTGCACCCTTACTTACTTAAAGCCATTGCTTGTTGCCCAATTTTCTATCTTATTTAAATTTTGTTGCAGTTGACGTTCAATTGTCCCCATACTTTTTGAGCATTAACAGATACAGAAGTCATTAACATATAATGAACAATCAGTAAGATTTACCTATACATTTCACTATATCATTAATTTTGATACTAAAAAGTGTCGTAGACAGAACGCCTTCTTGATGTACACCTTGCTCCTTGTCATACTCGTCAGACAGAGAGGAGCCGACTTGGACTTAGATGGTGCTGTCTGCAAGGAAGTTTTCAATGAATGTAGAAGTACACCTCTTAATCCTAGTTTGTGGATATCTTTTTTAATGTTGTATCTCCATGTGGTATCATAAGCTTTTTCCAAATAAAAAAAACACAGCCACTACATGTTCCTTTTAAATAAAGGCATCACGTATGAAAGTTTCCAATCTAGCTAAATTAGCAGTTGTACTGCTGTCAGATCTGAAACCAGAGTGGAACCGTCATATATGATTATCAGATTCTAAAACCAAGTAATTCTTTTATTAATCATTCTTTCAAGTGTTTTACATAGACAACTTGTTAAAGCTATTGGTCTATAATTATTAGGTTGCGCAGGATACTTACCAGGTATGGGAATTATTGTTGCATATGTCCAACCTTGTGGAAATTGGCCAGTTGACCAAATGTGATTAAATATATTCATTAGTTTCAAGAGAATTTGTTTCTAGATTTTTTTTCAGGAAGATCTTTAAGCAGTTGATAGTTGATCTCATCAGGACTCGTGGCTGAGTCATGAGATAGTTGAATGCCTTCAATCAATCCATCTAAATTTAAATCTGTGTAATACATTTCATTATTTTGTGATTTGAAATTCAATTTTATGATTAAGAAGTAGCAGGTATTTTTCTAGGCCTGATTTGGGGTTGAATATCGGCTCCTTCCCAATTTCAACATGAGCAAAAACCTCCCAAAATAGTGTATATCTTACCCAATTTCTAAGTTCTATATTTTGATGAACATTTTATGAAAATCTGAACAAAATACCAAAGTTACAGATACATGAAAATTTGCATAAAAATGTGAATGAAAACGTGTTTTACTGGAAGCACTTCCATCTGCTTACACACAACACAAGCAAAGTTATATGGGCTCTGACGTGACAAAACCTATCTTCGGGGTTTCGACAGAGCCAAACTCAAATCAGTCTACTCAGCTACAGGGTCTAGCTAGAACTTTTTCCTGTTCTTTTGTTAATCTTAATGAAGGATTCAGAGTACTTAATGATGATGAGTTGTGATAGAAAGTTTCTCCTGAAGTGTCTGCAATGTCTGTTTTCGAGGTAACTTTATTGTCAGTTTTTACTCTGTGTAAATGTGTATAACTAGGTTATTATGTTTTTCCAGATATTTTTCGTACATTTCCCAAACATTTAAATAGGAGTTTTATGATTGATTTTCGAAACATAAGATCTCCATGATTTACTTTTTCGATATTTTGATTGTTCGGCGGGCTTTTGCTCTAAATACTTTAATGTCATTTAAGTTGTTGGAATTTGGAGATCTTTTCAAAAAATAGATAGAGCTTGTTTACAGTGTTTCATTGCTTCTTTATAGTCGTCATTGTACCATTGATTACTTTTAGTTGGATTTGTCGAAGCTTAGGAAATACATTCTTTTGACAATTCAATAAAAGAAGTAAAATCAGCTAAAGGATCAGAAGATTCTTTGAAGTTTTCTGGTATTAATTTACTTACCAGTGCATAGAGTATTAAATAGGTCCCAGTTGGCTCTATTTAATTTTCACTATGGATTATGGTCCTCAGAGGAAAAGTGTTCTGTGCAATGAGTATAGCAAAGTGGTCATTACTATGTAGGTCTTTACAGACCAGTTATAATCAAGAAACAGTGATAGATGACAGAAGGAAAGATCAATAGATGAAAAAGACTTTGTACTTGAAGAAAGATAAGTGTAAGATTTATCATTCATAATACACATATCATTTTTGTTTAGAAATTTTCGATAAGTTCACCTCTGGAGTCATTGTTTTTATTACCCCATAGGATGTTGTGACCATTGAAGTCACCAAATATGATAAATGTAGAGGGAAGTTGTTGCAGTAAATTGTACAAGTGTTGGGAGTTAAGAGAAAATGAGGGAGGAATATATACAGACGTATGGTTATTCCTCTGTCAAGAGTGACAGAAATAGCAGTTGCTTGCAGTTCTGTTTGTAAATCAATCTTTCCTTGTGGGAAAGATGATTTTACAAATATTGAGACACCACCAGAGGGTCTCAAACAATCACTATGAATATAGTTATATATATTAAAATCTTTTAACGAACTTTTTAACGAAATGTTACCATTACTTTTTGCTTCCTAGCATTCCTATGTCAGTCATGATCATTCAATACAATGAAACTTTTCTCTCTGTTATTTAAGCCAATGATTTACTTATCATTTCCTTGCCAAAAGGAGATCAGCATATTTGGTCATCTGTTTTGTCATAAAATTTAAACCACAACAGAAATATTTTATAATTTAGATGTGACATTATCACTATATAAGGTAACACACTTGTTTAAAATTGACCAGAGTTTCAATTACGTGTTTAAACAATAAACATGTTATTTCTTATGTACATACATGCCTCTATTTTGAATCTTAGTGTTTGTATTTTCCTAGATGTTGTCATTGATGATAATGATGATGGTGAACGTGATGATGATGCTAATTATGATGATGATGTTGATGACAATGATGATGATGATTGTGATTATGATGGTGATGATGATGGTGATGATGATGATTATAATGATGTTGATAATGATGATGTAGATGATGATTATTATTATGATGATTTAAGTATTCAGCCATACATTTGATAAATTCTATTACATTTCATTGAAACTTATAACTGGATAGCTATTGTAACAAGAGTGACTGGTACTTTGTTTGCTTGTTTCGTTGCTTTACGTTCCACGTCAACAGCTGTGGTCATGGCGGGACAGTCAGTTCACCTAACCACACTTTTTTCCTGGGCAAGCTTGAACAAATGGTTAATCAGTACTTCGTGCACATACTTTTGCTTGTAACTGACAACAACCCTTCTTGAATGATTCAGCCGAAGGCAGGAGAATGACTGTAGAAATTATTTCATGATCAATCTCCACGAAAGTATGGGACCGGGCCAGGATCGAAATCCTGATCCCTGGATCTGCAGTCAGACACGCATCTGTAGCCAGACACGTTACCGACTGCGGACTGGTCATTAGAGGCTGTACAGTTATTTCAATCTAGGTAGCTTTGTACTAATATTACCTTGGGATGTACCGTTTCTATTATGAGTTTAGCTTCCCAGCTTCTTAGATGCCAGGTGTTTGGACAACAATACTATGACTAAAATAAACTTTAATCGGTTAACTGCTGTAAGGAAAGTTAATGCTTTTATTCACGCTAGAGAACTACTATACTCGAACAGCGCAGTCATCGCGTGGTGGTTGCAGTCGACGAGTGCACAAAACAATGTACCTTGCTGTTAAAAAGGGGCATATTTCGGCCATTTGCTTACTTCTGGAACCATTTATTGCGAATTATTATCACTTATAAATCCAGCTGTGCATCTGCTTAACATTTTTTTGTGGGTTCAGTGATAGTCATTACGGCGCCTGAGATATGCCAAAATGATTTTTTTTTCATTAAAGGACTGGTTTTTTGCATTTTATCTACAGTAGGCATAATTTCCGAACATAAGCAAAAATTTCTGTCATCCTCTTTTCAGGAAAAAATCACATTTTTTGCATAACTTTGGCGCTGTAGTGACTATCATTTAACCAACAAAAATTTTGTTAAGCAGATACACAGTTGGATTTAAAAGTGACAATTACTCGTGATGAATTTATTCAGAAGTAAAATATTGACCAGAATAAGCTAGGTATGCTATTTTGTGCACTCGTCGACTGCAACCACCACGCCATAACTGCACTGTTCGAGTACAGTGGTTCTACAGCGTGTTATTTCAGTAAAATAACCTATTTTGTACGCTGTGTTTTCATTTCAATAACCCATAGCTATACGGTCATGCGGGCTGAATATTTCAACAACAGCAGGATCTAGGGCGAAGATGTGGTACCAGTAAAATGCATTAAAACCCCCCGGTTGCGTTGCTGTCCGTTCTAAGGCGGTGATTCAGTTGTTGTTGATCTGTTGTTTATTGTAACACACATTGGCTTTTAGTCCGAGTTTTCTCTGACGTTAGTAGCAAATATCAAAATATGGAAAAGCCACTAAACATCAGAGAAGGCTCGGATTAATTGGCTTCGAGGTAATTGTTATTATGTTTTGTTTTGCCTTACTTTATGTCCATTCTAGTTTTGCAAGCATCTTGATGGGAAAGAAAGAGCTGGTCGCTTTGCTTTGTTTGCTGTTTGGGATTGTGGCATTTCCTGATCATGCTCACTATTTTTTGACTGACAGTGACCTGACACATCGACACTCACTGTGGCAAAATGAAGTGAGTATGTGCAGTTTTGCTCGATGTATTTTCGATTTGACCTTTGCTTGTGACCTTGACCTTAAACACATAATGACATTTGTTTTGGGTGTTCAAAAGAACCGTCTCATTGAGTTACCGGGCTGCGTAGCGCAGTCGGTAACGTGTCTGACGACAGATGCGAGTCTGACTGCAGATCCAGGGGTCACGAGTTGGATCCCGGCACGGTCCCATACTTTCGTGTGGAGATTGATCATGAAATAATTTCTACGGTCATTCTCCTCCCTTCCACTGAATCATTCAAGAAGGGTTGTTGTCAGTTACAAGCGAAAGTATGTGCACGAAGTACTGGTTAAGCTTGCACAAGAAAAAAATGTGGTTAGGTCAACTGACTGACGTAAAGCAACAAAACAAACCAACAACACGTTTTGGTTGAGAAAAAAGGCCAGAGAAGTAGCATTTGGATCATAAAATTGTGAAAATATAACGGTAATATTAACTTTTAATTATTTGTTATGGGAGCTTAAAAGAATCGGCTCTTTTGAGCACCAACAACATGTTTCACATAGTGGTTGAGAGAAACGACCCATTATCAATCTAGAGGCCATATAGATCCAGATAAGTAACATTTTGATCGTCAAATTGTGAAAATATAATTTTATTATCTGATTTTATAATATGACAGTTGTCAGAATTGTCTCTCATGAACATTTTACCATCTGAAGAGTAGGCAGCCTTAATAGTGCGTTGATTTGATTATATTGATTCTCTATGACGATACATTACAATAGTTAGGAATCCTCCAGGCGAGCTTAACATTTTTATGCTTTAACATTTTTGTACTTCAACAACAGCATAATCTAGGGCGAAGATTTGGTATCAGTAAAATGCATTTAAGCCCCAATGGCTTTGGCTGCTGTCCGTTCTAAGGCGGTGGTTCTGTCGTTGATTCATTGTTGATTGCTACTCCATTGTGCGATTATGTAATTGCTCTCTGTTTGGTCGTGCGTTGCTTTATGTCCATTCAAAGTGTTGCAAACATCTTGATGGGGAAGAGGTAGCTGGTTGCTTTGCTTTGTTTGTCTCCCTGGTGTCTCATGTTTGTTTTGTTGCACGATGCCACGGGGTTGTCTGCAGATTGTGATTGTGGTAGTTCCTGATCATACTATTTTAATGTGTTTTTTTTTCACTTGTCTTAGTGTCCGCGCATCAAACAGAAGTTTAGATCGTTACTTGGTCAAGTCTTCATTGACATATACCGATTTAAACTGAGGAATGTTTCTTAAATTCCTTACGCATATTATACATGCTGTCTCTTACATTGAAACGGGCGAATTTCACAATAATGTCCCGATGGCGTCTGTTCGCAGCTCGACACGGTGCGACCTGTCTATATCCCTGTCATCGATATCAATATTGAGCTTATTGGCGACTTCAAGAATAACCTGCTCGTCAGCCTCCTCTGGAATAACTCAGAACCGCAAAGTTCCGACGACTACGTACTGTTTCGCCAATGGTTGCAGCTGCTGTCCGTACCAAGGGGTGATTCTGTTGTTGGTGGTTTAGTGTAAGCTGTTGGCTTGCTTCTATTGTGTGTGGGGGGTTAATGTTTGTATATGATTCTGGTACAGAGATAATAAAACTTGGGTACATTCTCAAACTCAAATAAAGCATTGGGTTTGCATTGTTTGCCTAAGTCCCACAAAAAGGAAGCTTGACTTATATGGGTTAAATGTGTTTTACTTTTATGTTGGTGCTTTTGTTCTGGGAACTTTCTCATGGTGCCGTGGTTTTGTCTGTGATTGTGACATTTTCTGTTCATACTCCCCTTGTATGCAACCAGAAATAGGTATTAAAGCCTGAAATACATGTACGTGTACCAGATAATTTCCCATATTTGTGTTCCAAAGATGGTGTCATTGCACTAATGAATTTTAATTTGCAATGGCCAAGCACGAATCTTATTATCGATAATGCAATGTTAATATCTTATTACAGATAGTTATTTCCGAATTCACCGGCTGATGATATTTAATTGTGACATTAACGTCACCGTAAAATTTTGATACAGCCGATTCCCCATGCCATTAATGAAATTCCATGATTTTTGTTTCAAAATGAAGGGTTAACAGCGTCTTTAACAGGGGTCCTGAAAAACAAACTTTTTGAGCGTAAAATGTGATCATTTTCTTATCAGTCAGTTGTAACACGCGTTTTTGGTGTTCAAAAGAACTGTCTCAATTCATCAAGACGGTTCTTTTGAGTACCTGAATGCATGTTTTGGTTGAGAAAAAAAATAGTTTCGCACTTTTATCTGTAGACCTGATCGCAAAGTTTAAACCAACAGAGAAATTCACTTAAATCAAGGCTATCATTGTGCTTTGCATTTGAGAATACAAGCTTTAACCCTCATTAATCACACGCAATGTATAATCACGACCTAACAAACTCTTGAAATTCAACTTCTGTAAGTTCCAAATAAGCTGTTCCATGACGCCCGCTTGGTGCCAAATAAAACAAGTTTAAAGATGTAACATGGATCTCTCTCCTCACAGAACAGCAAATGTGAGGGTGCCAATATGAAGACCTGATTATCTCGTATAAGCTGAAAAATAGTTTTGAAAAGGTTCACCCCGCGCATTCTATCAGAATAACATTTTTCTGCAATAACTATAGATCTGCAATATTCAAAATCATTTTGAATTGATCACTAGAGTTAGGCTTCTCAACAATTTTAAATTTAAAAATTAAATCCCCATAAAATATCGTTTGCGATCGGGAGATTTCTAGTTTTGCAGCTTCTTTTATTTTAAGTTCATGTGAGCAAATGGTTCAATCACCAATAGTTGGTCATTCATTGAGTGGATTCAACGGTATATTGAAGTTTGCATCCATCAAACGCAGATATTACGTGAATCTGATGCTGTTTTATGTCTCTGTTTCTCTGTGTTTGTGTGAGTAGACTTGGTTTGACTGCACTGCACCACTCCATAGTTTGGGTTCTGGACTATATGTAGCTAGTTCGGGCTTTCAACGAACAATACTTTAATAATATACTCTATAGATATTCGTAGTATGGTCGATGCTTTTTTCTTTGATCTTTGCTGATGTCTAAATCAGACACCCTAGAATAACGACGAAGGAGGAGCTTAAAACCGTACTCTAACTTCCAATTTTAGTTAAACAGCGATGTAGGCGGTAACTATCTAAATAGCGACAAACTAACCCGTAGGTAAATGTAATATAGTTGACAGCTTAGGCCGGATGCAGGGAGGAGCGAATGTAAATTTCGTCAGGTGTCAGTAACACGTGTTTATTTGCGCCTGCGCCATACTACAAGCTAAATAAAGGATTCTTCCTTGGCTTTCTGTTTAAACCGCTCGGTGGGCTACGCCCACCTCGCGGTTTAAACAAGAAAGCCTCGGAAAAGAATCCTTTATCTATTACTTGTAGGCTGGATATTGTGTCTTTCCACGTCGATGACCAATTACTTTTTGAACAGGATAGCTGGGAATAGGGCGGTGTTAGTGGACTCCTTCGTGTATTAATTGCTGGTTTACTATATTTAAAGTAAGTAAGGGTGCAAAGATCAGGAATCCATACAATCAAGTACCACACCTGACCCAGAATACCAATGGGAAAGTGACAAACTCACAGTTAGACACCACAAACGAGAGCCAAGAGTTCAGCCCTTTCCCAGCAGGTGACACAAGGCACATATAAAAAGACGCGCACAAAGACATAGCAAATACAAGACAGAACAAAAACATAGAAAGATCCACAAAAGAAGTACTGCCTTGGAATGGTCAGTAAGTTTCTGAATACACATAGTATGACTACAATTTATAGTAGGTCTAACAGATCCCTATACCCAAATGGTTTGTCCGTCTGAATTTTCACATTGTTTTTATGTTCCTTCTTCCAATTGTGACTTCAATGTTGTTACAGTAGGTACATTTCCAGTGGTTGTTTAATTTAACTCTATTTCTTAAACTCGATTATTTTACTGTAGAAAATGGATATACATTACAGGGTTTATAGGTTTTCGACACAATCTCAGACGTTCCTTGTTTTGCATTAAAAGAGAGATACAATCAGTCAGTATTCAAATACGACAACCCTCTGAGCCAGATCACAACTCTTAGGTACTTATTGCTTATGCCTAAGGTAATTCCTTACACATGTATGCATAGATTGATGTCTGAAAATTGGCATATGCGTTTATGTCCCTATGTTATGTATGGGAGCAGTGAAGGCTCTAGCGAGACCGCGCCGATGCACAGGCTTATCTGAGCATTGTCTGCTTGACTGTGATAAGTACGACAATGTCATGTGCTGGCTCATATGTTCTTGTAAGCTTTATATTTGGGCCTCGACGTGAGAAAACGCCTTAGAGGTTTCAAAGATCAATAAGAGGCGCGTTGGCTCAGTGGTAGAGTGCTTCACTCGAGATCTAGGGGCTGCGGGTTTAGCCTCACTTTGTGTCCTTGAGCAAGAGACTTTATCATTGCTTAGTTCTTGTTCAACCCAGGAAGACCCGTCCCGCCATAACTAAAAATTGTTGACTGGGATGTAAAGAATTAAACCAGTCTGCTCAGCAACAGATAGTCTGAGACTAAGTAAATATTGAAATTATGCGTGTAGCAAGTCGAATCGTAACACTTTGCAATTATTATATACAGTAAAGCCTGTCTTAAGCGGTCACTCAAATATCGTCAAAACAAAGATCTTATTGACAAATTGTAGCTTAATGAAGGCTCAATGCATTGCAGAATGCTCCCCTTGGAACATTCTGCAAAACTTTTGACCTGCATTAAGCAATTATTGGTCTTGAAAATCACTTTTTGAGAGTGGCCGTTTTAGTCGGGTTTTACTGTAATGTGAAAAACAAATAACTTGATCTGACTCCATGCAACAGTCAGGTTCTTACGCGACGAGGCTTATTTATGAGTTTGAAGTCGCGCTTATTAAGGGTATTTGATAAGATCGAATTTGATTTCCGAAACACCGCTGTATGCATTATTTGTAAAGTCATCTTCCTGTCGAGGGTGTCTACATCTTCGGGATAACGTCCCCACTGAGAATTTATAAATTTTCTTGTATTTCGTTAAGATTAACGTTTCTTGTCGAGACAGATATGCTTCGTTTACCTATTGTAAGATCGTCTTCCTTTTTTGACAAATAAATGTATTGAATTAGATATGCATACTTCTATCGCATGGCGTCGCGTCTAGAAGTTATATATTGCCATGTATTTAAGTTGATAAACCAGTAAGGCACTTGCAAATGTTACGCGACGTCAGATTGGATAACGTCATTTTGTGACAGTATATGCTGCTGCGATATACTGTCGCTTTTCATTTAATGGCGAGTGGTTTTATGCAGCAGGCAGCACTTGTATGTAGGCGCAACATACTACAGTTATTTATAGATGCCCCCCCCCCCCCCCCCCCTAGACCCAAGATGCCCTTTGGGCAACGACATGTCGCTATAAACATTTACAACATATGTAAGGGGCATTTTGGGTCTAGGGGGGAAAGCATCTAAAAACAAACTGAAAGACACCAATTGCATCTTTCTAATGACAAACAACACCAAAATTTTTTAGGTGTATTTCGTACGCATGCGCAGAAGGAATACGGTAACGTTTCGGAAATGAAGAGCACTCATATCCTTAACATTTTAGCACTTTTACTTTTTTTAAACTAGCAATGCATTTACTCAAAGTTTGGCTTAAACGGCAACCAGTATAAGGACATAAAATGAGGGGTGGGAGTAGAAAGTGTACGTTTTCACGGTATTGTGAACGGTGAATCACTTTGACACGTATTTTGTTGCCTGCTGTGCATATTTTACTGCCAAACTATACTAATTTTAAAAACATTAGGGCAATTTGAAAAATTAGTGTTTGTAATCATGTCAACTAGGGAAAATATACGTCTTATCGCTAGAAGTTCTTTAACAACTATCCACAAAGGTCACTTGGAATTCGACCTCTATCCATGAGTGCTCCAATACTGGATATGCGACACCTGTGAAGCATAATATCCCTTCTACCCATGATGAGACACCTGTCCCCTTCTAAAATTGAAAAAAATAAAATAAAACAAATTGTGAAATTTTCAACAAGAGATGTCCAAGAATCATAGCAGTTGCTATTCATATTGCCCTTCGATAAGCACCTTCCAAAACGCAACATTCATTTTTCTCTTAGTGAAATATTGGTCTTGTAAAAATCAACGCTTGTACAATTCAAATAAAACAAGTTGATGGAGAAATGTGTTTTAGGAAATTCTGTTAAACCTTTAAAAATCCTAGCTTAGTACTGGTTCGACCCAGGAAGACCCGTCCTTTTATAACTGAAATATTGTTGATGGGACGTAAAGAATCAAATCAAACAAAACAAAACCTTTGAAGAACGGAAAACCCCTCAATTGGTACTTTGGCAAACAGTGAAGAAACAGATGAAATGCTGCATAATGCAGCATTTCATCAGTGTCTGCACTGTTTGCTAAGACAAAATCGAATTGAGAGAAACACAATATACTTTCTGTGACTTCTAACTATATACAATGGACCTTATTATGTGTAGGTGTATTGAAAATTCCATAGGTCTTAAAAGGGTCGATGTCGTTCTGTATTTAAGTGACAATAAAATTCACACTGGGATTACTCTCGACTATAAACTTCCGCTTTTCAAATTACTTTGTTCACTTCAATAAGGAATACTTGTTATAGCACTTTCAGACCTGTCTAGAAACCAAATTAGCTACAATACATAGAGTAATTCGACTTTACAGTGCCATACACTAACCATTGCTGCTGTTTAAAGATATACATCTTGATAAATCGAACCTCAGAGAATAGTAAACAAATTGTAAATAAGAAAGTAATTAAGAGTTTATTTCAATATGAAGACCTAGCACCGAGATTATAAAACTTTTAATGCTCAACTCAACTGAGCACGAAATTTCAACTGCTTACAAAAACTAAAATACTGACAAATGAAGGTTATTGCTTTTAGCCTCTCATAAAACTTTTCATGCTCAACTCAAGCACGAAGTTTCAACTGCTTACAAAAACTAAAATACTGACAAATGAAGGTTATTGCTTTTAGCCTCTCAGATGATGTATTTATCATGCTAACAAATGTTAATTGTTGGCATTTCAACATTTATGAGCATGGACGTTTGTATTCATGTTATTTCATTTATGCCTCATATATTGTACCCCTTATTGTTTATTGTACCTCATGTTGCCAATGTACTTGGACTGAGAGAAAATAAAGAGTGATTTGATTTTGGAAAATTTCGTGCTCAGCGGAGTTGAGAATGAAAAAATATAACCTCAGGGCCTGTTCTGCTGGGTAAAGCTGGAAATTAATGTTGAAGGCATTTTCCGCCGATAGAGCGATTCTTCTACTATAAAAATATAACTTGCTAAATTGCCCAATCGCTTTTATCCCCTATAGGGGTAGATTTGTCCTTCCGTACAATTGTGCAATGGAAACCAAGCTGAGAATTACCAATACTTTCAAGAATTAATATTTGCCCCCTACGTGTAGTTGCCTTTGATGAAACCAACATTTCTTGCTGCTTGTATTTCTCGATAAAAAACATTGAAATGTCTTGTGATCTAGACCTCACCTCTTGGCGGAATAACGTAAACGTCAGTCAATAACGTTATTTGTTATCGACATTTGCGTGACGTCATTCACGTATCGCCATGACGTTATGTTCACGAGTATTGCTGCTTGGATGTTGCAAACCTCCCTTCGGGCTTCACAGCTTTAAGATAGCTATTTTTTTCATTATCCAGTGCAAGCTTAAAATATTAATTTCAATCCTTAAATATACAACATGTATTAATTATAAACTACTTAAAATGCATTGTAGTATTTCTTATTTTGCTGTTGAAATTGCGGGAATGTACGAAATATGAAACGTGTGCAAAATTGCACAGGTTTCATATTTGGTATATTTAACGTGTTTGTATTTCTTTAATGCTCCTTTCACAGAAAATTTGCGCATGGCCGATCAGGATTTTCATTGGTAGGATAATCGGTTCATTTGCCATCTCAAAGATAATGCTCTATTTGCATTTAGTCAAAAGAAAGTGGACCGCGACAATCTGTGTTTGAAAGTTTTACAGAGGAATACAATGTACCTGTACTACATTATACAATTATTGACTAATGAGGCATTGTATATGATGTGATATCGACCAGAGAATTCCAATATTGACCGAGGCGAAGTCAAAATTGGTGTTCTCTGGTCGATATCACATCATATACAATGCCTCATTAGTCAATAACTGTTTTATTACATAACATTTAGAGAAAGATGTACAGGTATCATTGCACCTGGAAACAAATGCTGAACTTATATACAAGTTTTTGGACAGTCAAGCATTTAGCAGAAACAGTGCAGACCTAGATAAGACCACCCATTTACTATTTTATATATACAATGCCTCATTAGTGAATAACTGTTTTATTATATAACATTTAGAGAAAGATGTACAGGTATCATTGCACCTGGAAACAAATGCTGAACTTATATACAAGTTTTTGGACAGTCAAGCATTTAGCAGAAACAGTGCAGACCTAGATAAGACCACCCATTTACTATTTTATATATGTTGTGCATGAGTGTCATCATTCAACATTTACTAACAAGAATTCTAACACGACACGCCTCGCCTGTAGAGCCAATGTTTAAACAGTGTAATATATCAAACAATAATTCACAGCTTTGAAAGCGCAGGGAAAATGTGTGATAGCTGACGTCATTTGTTACTGGAACTTGAATGACGTCATTCATGGCGTTAGACGGTGTAACGTCGTTTTTACGCTCGAAAGACGTTACAAATACATGTAAACGTATGCGACGTGGTCTAAGTATTGGCGGGAGTTCTTCAGTGCAAAGGCGGAAAGTTAGAAGAAGCTGAAGACTTCAAATATGTTTTCGTCGTTTATTGTGCAATAAAATCGAAATAGATCAGCCCAAATGCGTGATTTGTTGCGTTCTCGGCAACTACGATATGTTTATTTGCAACACTTTTGAAAAGCAGAACCGGAATGGGAAAAAACACAAGAAGTCTAATTTTAATAACTAATATTCACCGGCAAGCGCGCGCCAGCCAGTGAATATGACAATATATAGACTGGCCACGTGAGCGCTCTAAGCCAATGAAAACTGGTCTTTATACTTAGTTATATAATAAACTCAAAAGTGGGTGTAAATGACAATGTATTAGCGTTTTCACGCCCAAAACGCGATATTAAAGTAGTTTTAGGTTTCATATGATAAACAGAATATAACATCTGTTGTCCTCGACAGTTCTGTCCTTTTTTCTTCCCCAACTCGTTTAATAAATTTATTAAAACATGAGTACTCTGACATGTAAGGTCCTCTATATATCCAACAAAGAGGTTCTGCACACATATAGTTATCTTAAATGCGGGCCTATAATATACGTCATCGAATCCTATAATTGTAATCGACATTGAAAGTGTTGGGATATTCCTATACAATGTTCTGATATCAATTTTCTGATATCTTTGTCAAATTGTACTACATTGTAGTGACTATAAACCATGACGACCTAGACAATGACCTGCACATAGGAATTCCGGTTTCCGCCTCAGGGCTGAGACAAGGAATATTGCTGATAAGTTTAACCCATGTATCTGTCAAAAAGGTCGTTGAGAACAATATGATACACACATTTGTAGCTTGCGAACGTTGACTAATTAAATTCCATTTCCCTGGGTATTATGTTTCGTCACTTTCTGACAACAGCGTAATTAATCTAATAACTTTATCTCTCCCCATAGTACTGTAAAACCTGTTAACTATACTATTTAAATAGACATTCTTGATAGATCTGGAACACGTTGTAAAAATGGATAGTTTAGTCACCTCAAAGTTAAGAACAAACTAAGAAACGGCTTCACTGGCTGCCACATTCGGGAAAGTCCGCCACATCTCAATAATCTAATCATGGCTCGGGTGTATGTAAGGAGCATTACGCATAGTACTATGTACCAAAAAGCTCCATTTTGTTAGCCGGAACTTGCGTATGGAAAATTAGTCCTGTAGCATGTGGGTTCAGCTCTATTAAAATCGATTATTCTAATTATCCTAAAAGTTTAAACAGCAGAATAAATGAAGTTTATGCTTTTTTTTTTCAATAAAATATCGATTTTATTGAAGAAAAAAAAACATAACTTCATTTAAGCCGTTTGTTTTGCTGCAATCACTCTTGTTATTGTGTCAACATGGTTTCTGTGACGTCAGCGTCACGTTTATTAACGCCAGCATCACGTTATCACCTGCGTTATCAAAGTAGATCCTCGGTCTGATTCCACGGAATTAGCCGAGGCAGTTCCGATGGACTCTGCCAGTGTAATTAAATGAGTGTGAGTTTACTGGAAAAAAGCATATAAAGATAATGTATTTTCAATTCCAATAGCACAATAGTCGTAACGTCTCGCAACTTCGATTACTGCCGTTCTGTTTGGAACATTCAGGCATCAGAAAGTGACATACAACGTCACCACCTACCGCCATTTATTTTTGTAATTTTTTTCTGTTTCGAATGATGAAGTTAAAAAAAATAAAATATAAAAATTAACCCAGTTATTATTAGTGCGTTTTCGATGTGGATTATTATATTTTATAAAGCATATGATGTCATCGTTGCGAATTCTTCTTTTATTATTAATATTTCTTTCTTTGCTCAAAGCAAAGGAAATTAAGGTCAAAGTAACATCTAAACGTATACATGTGATTTGTATACCTACATGTATATATTTCTTTGACTTGTATTGGACAAGTACTTATTTCATTTGCATTTGCAGATGAAGGTTGAACCATCAAGGGTCGAACAAATATTAACTTCACACTTTTTATGGAACAATTACAGAAATGAAGTCAAAATTGTTTAAGGATAGGTACGATTAGATTAGTATTAGAACTCGTAAATCTAAAGAAACACAGGATAAACACTTGAATGTATTAAAAACGGTTGGGTCACGGATAAATGTATTTGAATGCTGTTACTGTTCATTACGTTTTTCGTAAGTGTGCTTGTCACTTGGGCTTTAATTGTGATAAAAATAGTCTTTCTGGATCTGGGTATCCTGATGTGTTGTCAGTCTTATCTTTAACCGAGAGGAAATGACAGAATATATAATACATGTTTATCATATGACGTCGCGTCTGAGAGTGAAATAACGCCATGCAATAAAATCTGTAAACCAAGTGGTTTATCGATTTTCGGGAAACGTTATGACGTCCATTACAACGTTGCGTACATAATAAAATTTTTATGACGTTTTTACGCCAGAAATAAGACTTCAAAGTGATCTTAATGTCGTATGCTAAATAGAATCTAACATTCGTGCTCTTGTATTATTGAATTTATTAAACTCGTTGCGAAAAAAAGAGATAAAATGCTCGGCAAGCCTCACATTTTATCTCTTTTCCCCAACTCGTTTAATAAATTCAATAAAACACGAGCACTCATGTAAGATCCTTTATATAAAAAACTGTTTGTAAACTTTTCTCAGGAGACGCCACTAGCAGCAATAAGTTAAATTGAGTGACATAATTGAGAACTGCAGTGTACAATCTGTCTACTTCGTGAAAAGACTAGAATCTATATAGTATATCACCAGGGACAGAATTTGTTGACAGGGTTTTTCCAGTGACTCTGATTGACTTAAGAAACAAGTGAAATGTCACCTCGGAGAAAATTGAGAAAGTATAATTCTATTGACTGAAATTCTGATACTGTTTTGTAGATAGCGCAGACGGAGATTCTTTTTTCAACCACCATGCCATGCAGTCTAATCTGGTGTGAGCATTTGCTTTTATACTCATTTTAAGATGATAGTCGCCCAATCTCCTGTAATTTGAAAGTACTCTCTAATTACAATCTCGACGTAAAAGTTAAAGAAATAGATTAAAGAATTATAAGCTTTTGTCAAACGGTATGCATCCAAAAACGGTCCAAGAATAAGCCATGTCGCCATGGTATCTGGGGTACTGTAAATTCGGAATTTTCGTGAAAATAAAATTCTTTTGCGTAAAAGCGCTATTAAAATTCTCGCGAAAATTTCTGAATTTACAGTAACTGGGGTATCTTGTTTACCTATTCAAGGCAAGAAAATCTCGTCTGATTCATACGTGTGCTTGTTTAGCGAACACAACATTTGGTTCTTAAATTGCATGTAACCAGGGGCGCCTATATATAAGACTAGCTTTTCGTTTTTCCAGATTATAAGAGGTTGCAACAGCTGTCGTTGTGCCGCGTTGAGTTAGTAAAACTTCTCCGCGTACATCCATATAGTGTTGATATTTTTTTCATATTCTGGTCCTTCAGGAAAATTTGGTTCTGACGGAAAGCAGAAAATATTGCTTGGGGCGTAAGAATTGTTACACTTTCTATTAGTTCTCATGAACAGACTCAATAAAACCGAGTCTGCTGTTTTCTTATATTGAAGGTTCTCTCTATTTCTGAAGGATCCTTTTTTCCAGATTATTTGTGGGCGTTTAGAACTTCTTCTGTTGCTAGTATGTATGTTAAAACAGATGAATCATCACGTAGAAAGGAAGTTTCTCTACAGAATGTTTTAAGATTTGCTGCTAACCACATGACGTTTCATTCCCACCAAAATGTGTAGATTTAAAAGAAAAGAAACCTAAATCTGTCGAATCATTTTGGCCTCAGAGTTTCACCACTTTTAGAGTCTGCAAATATAGCTCGTGTTTATCGTCCCACCTACAGCTATGGTCATATGGAGATGGGTCCACAGCTTGAAATGTCATCCGACTGACTGGCAAAGCTGGCATCGAACCTGCGATCTGGTTTACAAGCTGAATGGTTTATCCACTACACCACAGCGTCTCCTATTATTTTAAGACAGGATATTACTTGCCATTTATTGCCACATTACATTCCCCATCTTAATCACGTTTATACAAACATCGTTTGGCGCTAGTGGCCTACAAGTGTTGATGCGTCGTTAAACACCATCCAACCAAACTGCTTGCAGTTAAGAGTGATCAGCCTTAAAGCTGCATACTCTGTAACTATGAACATTTTTCGAAAAAAATTATTTTCTCTTTAAATCATTTGTAAAAGTTGAATTAAGTTATGTTTTCACAATAAATCTGTTCACTAGAGCGGAAAACTGCACGGAAAAGTGAATTATCTTATAAAACAGGTGTGTTTTACTCGTGTCGATAATTATTTGCGTCCCTCCAATAATTATAGACAGTTAAATTTAACATAAATGCTGTTGTTTCGATACTGATAATTTGTTAAGATTTACGAAATTGGTAAAATGTATACCTGAATTTTAGTTTTTTACTGTGTTCTTTGAAAATAGAAACATTAGTTCAAAAATTAAAATATCAAAAGTTACAGACTATGCAGCTTTAAGAACCATAGGGAGTATTACAGTATGACTTAACAGTGTAACGCTTTTTCTGCTTTTGTCGTCAACAAATAACGTTTGCTAGATCAGCACCGACAAAATATCGATCCTGATCTGAAACCTAACTGACACTCTGGTGGAATTCCTTAAAGAAAATTAAAACTTTTTTAAAAAGAAATAAAACGCAAGCAAAAATGTTCAGAATGCAGAGTTATGTAATGTTATAGACCATGTTATGAGTAGCTTTAAACCCTTGTATGCTTCTTAGGGTCCCCTCTATTTCCAAATCAGATTAGCATAAACTCCATTCCCAGGTCAAACTGGTATTCTGTTTGCATTATTTCGAAACTTAAATATGTTTTCCACGCTTACTGAAGTCTATGTATCCAAGTGCCTTCTGTTGGTAACTTTTGCAAACAGCTTTAATCCAGATCAGTCCTGACGTTTTGTCAGGCCTAATCTAGGTCAAACTTATTTGACACTCTGATGGTATACATGAAATATATTTTCGAAAAAAATAATCCTGAAAAACAATCAGCATTCAACAAAAATCATTGAAAAATTAATATCTAGCATGCAACAAGTTAAATGGTTTCATCTGTAGTTTTCCAAATCGTCTTACAGGTCTCCAGAGAAGAGCGTAATCAAAAACTAACTTGTTATTTTCTCAACCAAAACATATGTTGTGGGTACTCAAAATAACAATCTCAATGAGACGGTTCTTTTGAGCACACAAAACATATGTTTAAAGAGAAGGGTGAGAAAATATTCACAATTTTACGCTGAACACTTTCACTTATCTGATCCTATGGATCGATGATATAAACTTGATCAAAGAATAGGTCATCAATCAGTTACATAGTGTAATCTTTCCGTACAATCCTACAATACATCACAAATGTCACTTTCTATGCAACAAAAAACTTGGACCGCGGTATGAAAATAAAATTTTGCGTTAAATTCGGCTTCGGATGTTATCAGATTCTTGACACGCGGTATTCTTAAACTAGAGCGTCAATATTTCAATTCTTTAAAGTGCAAATACATTCTTAAAAGAACGCACTTTGCACGAGAGGATAAGAGAAATATTGAAGGGAGTGGTAAGAGAAACAAAAACGTGCTTTTTGTTGCAGAATAATTTAATTTGGAACAACGTTAGAAAGCTGTCTAACGGCACCATTGCCTATATTATCTAGTGTATCAATTACCGCTCATATTAACTGCATTGCTGCACGCTGACCAGATAAACGTTGGCTATCTCATGGCATGTGTCTTTATCAGGTCATGAGGACGCTGCACTTTTTGAATGCGACGCCAATGACGCTGAATCGACACAAAATCGATAATTGACCGTCAAAATCGCTAGTTTGAAGGATGAACTAATGGGTAATACCAGGTTTGCGTCTCTTGATAGATCGTTTACTAGGCTCAGCTTCGAGAACCCATGTCGAATCGCTCTGCAAGCCCTGGGATTTAACAAGCAGTCTCGAAGCCTTGCCTGGTAAACTTAATATTAAAAGACACTCACTTTGTGTTCTCTATTTTCAAGGAAAGTTCGACCTAAAAACGAGAACAACTATAACCTATGTGTAGATCTGCAGTCGTTGTGCATCAGTGGCATTAGGAAGCGCAGCCGTTTCGTTGCAGAACTGCTTTGATTGCTTTTGAAAATAATAGTGTGGCACCACTTGTTTATTAATGATAAATATTATGGAAAATTTAGGAGTAACATCATTGCCTAGAAATCCTTACCCTGTAAGTGATGCCATAAATCTTTACCAAGAAGCCTGAGGGTGTTGGAAACTGTTGCTGTGATTAACAAAGAGAAAATGGATTTCATAAGCAACTGCAGTACTATTTATATACTCTTAAATGTCTTGGTAAATTGACTTAACATTGATATGGCAAAAAGAATCCAAGAAACATGGCTATTTTGAATATTGTCATATTGAAAATATATCGCAATTTTGGCAGGGTTTTTGATATGTAAATTTTTTTCTCAGGTCTCTATATCGGCATCAACATGGATGATAATTTTCAGGATGATTTCTGAATTCACGATTTAGAGGCTGATTTTCTAAAGCAAGTAGGCCTCAAAATCATAAATAAGGCAGATTAAAATTAAAGCTTCTTTGATTTATGTTAAGTTATTCTAAACGAAATTAACAATAATAATTTAAACTTGAAATTGTTGATATATGTATTCATAATACAAGACCTAGATATAAATAGTTAAGTTCAGGCTTTTTGAAAATTTGAACTTTCATCCATGCATCAACTATTTAATAGTTTACTAGTTTACCACAATAACAAGAGCACTCTGGCCTAATTAGTAATTACATGGCACTTTTGACAATAAATATTATGTCTTACTTGTATTCATAACAGCTTACTTAAATTTTTTTTTCATGCTGAATTTTTGTTAGGCAAGAAAAGCATGATAACCGTTAGCAAATTTATGAAAAGCCCAAAATTTGAATATAAAGTTGTATTGAGGATGCACGTAAATCTATATTCTTAAATCATACATTTATTTCAACCACATTTATTTAAACATAAAATGAGTATATGTTCGTGTCTAAAAGTACACACTGCGAGTCGGCATGCACAAACACCTGAAACGTATGAGAGCTTTCTTTCAAAAACGGTGCGTTCACTACCCACTACTATAGGCACCAAAGTGGTGTCTCCTTTATAATTACGAAGCTTGACCAGCTACTTATAATGTCACTCTGAAAAGTACCTTCATGCATAAACAGTGTGATTAGAGATCAAACGTTTGGTCAAAAAATACCTGCTTTTCCATAAACGGTGTGTGCGAGCAGCGAAGGCTCTGGCGAGTCTGTGCGTGTGCACAGGCTCGACTGAGCCTTCACTGATCGCAAATGTTATAAGCACACAATTGCATGTGCCGCTGTCTCGTTTCTTTGTGTAAGCAATGCAAGGTTTCTCTCGTCTTTGATTTGATGGGGGCTATTAACATAGCTATGCTGTAAGAAAGACATCATAACACAAGGTTAGGAAAAAACAAATGACGGTCAAACGGAGGTTATGCCGATAACAAATGATGAATAGACGTTAGGAAAATAAGCAATTTATGTGATTGATATCAATTCCTATAATAACAGAGCCGCAACTGCAGATTGCTGATGGGACGCTAGATATCCACGTATAAATCACAAAAAGTAATCGAATGCAAGATCATGGGACATGAAATAACAAATAAACTAGTGAAGAAACATAAAACAAGATGACCCGTGATGGAATGCTTTTCATAGCAATTGATAAAAGAAACTGTTCATTTAAAGAAAAAGGGTGCAATGAAATTTCTTTTGTTCTTGCGATCAACTTTGTAGTATGGATGTAACGGATGTCCAAAATGACTATGTACGAGGGATGTTCCAACGTTCTGATCCTTTCGCTATATCTCTGTAACCAGCAACGCAACATGCCTGAAAATCGTACCAAATACAAATATATTTTTTGTCTATACACAGCTCTGAAAAGCTTTTTGTAACTTAAAGGAGAGACTGGAAATCCACCTCGAAACACCCCCTCAAAGCACTGACTTAGCAAGCAGGTCGTGCATATTAGAAACCTCACAATTCGGACAAGAGCAATCTCAGCTAGTTGTTTTCATGTCGGCTTAAAGTCAATCTGTAAGCCAACAGGTCCTATAAATATGGCAAAATTTCTCTACAAGATCTGGGTTTACTAGGCCTTCGTCAGTTTTGCCATGCAAAAGCCAGCTATAAGCAAAATCTGGATGAAGTGTTTACTGGCCCATACTGTCGTAACAACGAATGTATTTAAAGTAAAGTCAGTTTGTGGTAAATGCTAGATGAGTTGACTTTTGTTTGAAGCAGTTAAGATTGTCTGTATCGTCGGAGACTAGTAGTAAGTTCAATAGGAAAATTATAGAGACTCCACAAAGTAGGTCAATATTCGGAGGTACGGCAAGTTTGCATTTGCATAGCTAAATTAAACCTGATCAATTGTCCAAATTCGCACTATGTCTTGAAACGATGCCAATTTGAGTTTTGATTGAGCACAAAGTATCCGTCTGAAATCAATAATAACTTTATGGTGTGGTACTTGATTGTATCGATTCCTGATCTTTGCACCCTTACTTACTTTTAAAACCAATCATTTTTTTTTCAATATTCCTATTAATATTCAACTGTTTTGTGATTTAAAATATATTCGTCTTTAATATTCCGTCGATATTAGGTTCGATATGTTTTTAGTCCAAATGGATAGACAAAAATAGAATATATTCAGAAATTAAAATTATGCAAGGTATTCAAAATGACTTAGTTGTCAATTTCAACGACGTCATAAGAATTGTGCTCAAAAAGTTGATTCGACATAACATGTTGCTATTCTAACATTTGAATGGGCATTATAACACCCAAAATAAAATTACAGTTCAATTTAAATTTGAGGTTACTAAGATGCAGGGCTTGAAAGATTCAAACATCATTATAATTTTTTAACATCAAAACAGGTCAGTGGTATGGAGTAGGCGGAATACAATATGCTTTGACTAATAAACGAAGCAGTATAGCGAGAAAATGTAAGCTTCATTTTAAAGGTAAAAGATTGTTCTTTCGAATGGTGCATAGTAAAAGATACGAGGTAAAGTTCAGAACTTTTGGAACACCCCTCGTATAATAGTACTGACATTGCATCCTAAGGTGTCTTAATTCGTCGAAGGAAAACATTTTAAAAATTCTCTATAGCCAGTAATCAGAATTCAGATTTATTAGTCTGCACTGATCAAAAAGCGACTATATAAGATAGCAAATCGAAATTAAATCGATTCGTTGAAACGTATGCCTGTTTTCCCTTTTTATGCCTATATAGGAAACTTTAGTCTTTCTGAAAACGATTGTCATAACTGAAATCGATTGGACAGAAACATCATCTAATAATAACATTTCCACTGCCAGTCTTTAAATTAACCTTTACATTTGAGATGTTGTTCATAGCTTCATGAACGAATCTATTTAAGCCACACAAACAAACGCGCTATTTGGGCGGACCAACATCGACGCCATCCAATCACGTTATTTGTTTACTGACGTTTGTTTGACATTGAACGTGATACGTATCGCCATGATGTTAAACGCTGGACTTTTGCGTTTTGGCTGTTCCGAACCCTCCATTATGTCTAGTATAGTTCAAAATATCCAGAAAACCAGCCAAGGTATATGGAAATTGATACTTGACTGACAATTTTAAATATAAGTAATAAATTCGATTTTGTCTGTTTATGAGATCATGAACACTTTAGATCTCTTGCAAAGTCGTGAAGCCCTTATATATTTATATATAAATATAAGTAATAAATTCGATTTTTTTCTGTTCATGAGATCATGAACACTTCGGGTCTCTTGCATAGTTAACGTGAAACCCAAATCCCATGAACACTTCAGGTCTCTTGCAAAGTTAACGTTAAACCTGTTAAATGTGCAAGAGACCCGAAGTGTTCATGATCTCATGAACAGGCCAAACATGGAGTTTATTTCTTAAGTGACTTTTTCAAAACGAATTTCATCTGACAACAACATGACTTAAGTGTGTCACTGTTATCTTTGAGTACAGGAATACACCGATTTTCGCAGCTCTCTACAGTGTTTAAACCAGCGGATCAATTTTTATTTAGGCCATTCATACTTTCATGGGCAACAGGATTACAAACTTCATTTCTTAAATATACGAGTATTTATAATTCTGTTATTTCTTCATGTTGCACTTTTAGGCAATTCATTATTTATCAAGAACCGTGACACCGATTCTCTAATCACAGAAGTGCTTGCAGAAACTATTGTGTTATAGAGCCATGATTGATATGTCTTAGCCCTGACAAACAACCACAGGTCAAAGCGTCTTATTCACCCAGACATTCCTGTAAGACAACTCCATTTAAGATGATCAGATGTGTTTTATATAATGCTGCCCAACTTTTATTTCTGTCTTCTAACAAAGACGGTCATCATTTTTGTGTCGCCTTAGAGAAGTTATTGATAGAAACTATTGAGTATCAATCTAAACGCTTTTGATTTCGCCAATACTAATTTTCTAAGTGGAACCATAATGAGTCAGCCCGTGAGATTTTGGTACTTATCAGAAGGTTTAGGCGAGCCTGCGCAGATGCACCGCCTTCGCCACTCGCATACACAAATTATGGGTGTAGATAAAGACAGACCAAACTTTAGACCTCTAGCTCAGTTGGATTCGTCAACATGAGTGTTTAAAGGTTTTTTTTGTGCATGTGAGTATTAATCTTATGTACTGGCTCATAAAAAATAGAGTTAGTTAACAACAATTAACAGCTTCAAGCAGCCTGATAAATAACTATTCTATCGGTGACAGTGTTCAAATGTCTACTTTTATTGGCTGATAATTATGTATTGCATTCAATTTAGTCAGAAAAAGTGAGTTGACTTAGTACTCGGCTCTCCATAGTGCGTGATTCAGCTCCTTTTAGACAGGAAATACATTATTTCGCTACTCCTATGATTTTGCACCCATCTTTTTGAAACATTGGATATTTTGATCATGGTCTGAAGATGTGCATTTGTATTAGCTCACCTAAGCTTTAGGCCAAAGAAGAGTTTTTGTGGTAGGTCTGTGTCCGTCGTGTGTAACTGTTTTTTTTTCTTCTGTAAAACATCTCATTCTGAACCACTAGATCACAAAACTTATTATAATTTCGCATATTGCACAAATTGTTTCGCTCCATCTGACAAAATGGCCACCAGAGCTAAAATGGATTTTTTAAACATCATCTGAACCACTAGTCAAACTTTAAAATAATATAACGCAGATGCTTCTCTCAGATTTGAAAAAAAAAATAAAATAAACGGCATCTCCTGAAACACCAGTATTTTCACACACATTTTACGCAAACATTTGTAATGTCCTTTGCAAACAGGTCCAATAGCATAAATAAGGCCAAATTGAATATGATTTCACACAAATGAACAATATTGCCACCAGAGCTAAAAAAAGAAGTCACCTTGAAGTTTCATCTTCTCCAGAAACACTAGCTCAAAGTCTAAATAATTTCACACAAATGCTCATCATAATGCCTTCATTCATAATTGTACAATTGGTTTCGTTCCACTTAATAAACGGTCAACGTATGTGCTAAAAGAAAGAAGAATAAGCCTTTAAACCTCATCTCCAGAACCATCGGTCCAAAGAATTACATGCTTTTAGGGGGTATTTTGGACCCCTTGGCTGGTAAAAAAATGATATTTTTTGCGAATTTCTTCTGATTGATAACAAATACGTAAGTGTATACGTCTTGTATTTTATTTGACTTTTCTCATATGGTGTTCCATGCCAGGTGTGGTGTTTGCTTGTATACTCAACTACAAAAGAAACCCATCAGTCACTTTTGGGGGCAGTTATGGAAACATAATTAAGAAATGAAAACATGTTTTATGTTTATGCTGTTCGGCAGTGTATACAGCTGCTTTCCAAAATTTTTATAGATACCGATTTTTGTCATGATTATTTACATAGCCTATACCTGTTTGAGTGTTTGTTATAGACTTGTGCTTTGTTTGAGATATGATTTATTTCTGCCAATGTATGCACAAAATATCTATGTATGGTGAGTAAAATATGGCTTGTTTTTGAAGATGTTTTGTATCAAGTTTTAACTTCTAAAAAAGTTGATCATATTTTTAGCAAATCAAAATTGCATATCAAAACTCTATTTCAAATTATGAAATAATAAGGAGAGCAGCAAAGAAAACTGTGGTGGGAATCTATAAAGTCATGAATACGGTGCATTGTGAAAATACTTCAAGAATTAAAGCTATCGAGTGTATCAACAATGAATCACTTGATTGACTTTGGTGTATGTGCACTAGTAGGATGCACAAATTATATAATTTTACATATTTACTTTTGAAAGATATTTTAAGTGCATTTTGGGTGTTCAAATTCGATGCCACATAGTAAGAGCCCGATTATTAGGAGAAAGGCCCAAACAAAAGTACAGTACTGCCAAACAGTTAAATGGGCCAAGAGTGTTTGAAATTGTATTAAAATTGGTAAAGTGTCATCTTTTCAGATGAATCCACACCCTAAACCTATTTCTTTTGCAAACCTATTCCCATCTGGCGTCTGAAACACGAACAAATTTACCACATAACTTTGATGGATGGGTAAAAATCCTTTTGAGTCGTATTGAGTGGACTATCTTGTAACTTTTAAGGGGTCTCTCAACTTAAGCTTGTTAATGAAACAATCACCAGTAAGGCATATCAAGATAATATCAAAGTGATATAAAGCTCCAATATGAATCACGCATGAACATTTCAAAGAGCTAGTGCAAGGTGCGTTATCTTGTTGAATGCTTGGGGTATAGTGCATTAATATCGGAGTTCTATATCCCTTTTGATATTATCCTGATATGCCATATTGGTGATTGTTTCAATAACAAGCTAAAGTTGAGAGACCCCTTTAAAAGCTACGAGATAGTCCCCTCAATACGACTCCAGTGGATTTTTACCCATCCATCGATGTAATGTGGATAAATTTGTTCGTGTTTCAGACGCCAGATGGGAATAGGTTTGCAAAAGAAATAGGTTTAGGGTGTGAATTCATCTGAAAAGATGACACATTACCAATTTTGATACAATTTCAAACCCACCTGGCCCATTTAACTGCTTGGCAGTACTGTACTTTCCTTTTGGCTTTTCTCCTAATAATTGGGCTCTTACTATGTAGCATCAAATTTGAACACCCAAAATGCACTTAAAATACCTTTGAAAAGTAATTATGTAAAATTATATAATTTTTGCAACCTACTAGTGCACATACACCAAAGTCAATCAAGTGATTCATTGTTGATACACTCGATAGGCTTTAATTCTTAAAGTAATTTCACAATGCACCGTATTCATGACTTCATAGATTCCCATCACAGTTTTCTTTGCTGCTCTCCTTATTATCGCATAATTCGAAATAGAGTTTTGATATGCAATTTTGATTTGCTAAAAATATGATCAACTTTTTTAGAAGTTAAAACTTGATACGAAACAGCTTCAAAAACAAGCAATAGTTTTACTCACTATCACCAGATATGTCGTGCATACATGGGCAGAAATAAATCATATCTCAAACAAAGCATAACTTTATTACAAACACTCAAACAGGTATAGGGTATGTAAATAATTATGACAAAAATCGCTATCTATAAAAAATTTGAAAAGCAGCTGTAGACAAAGGGTCATTTCTGAAAATGACAAGTTTCAGACAATTGATTTCCCCTCAAGTTTTCGTCAAAACCAGTTCACTTCGTCCAATAACTGATATATTCCTCTCTGACGAGGCCACCGCGTTAGTTAAGTAAGCCCAGATCTCAATCTGATAGAGTAGCTGTAGGATGCAGTCTGGGGACGCAACAGGGATCTTTCAGTGCAACCTCGGAATCTTCGATAGTTTCGGGTTGCTCTCCATTACTAATAGGCGCGGATTCACATGGACGTTGTACGACACTACGTGCATACGATTCGACCTCTTATGATGCAGTTATTGCTGCAGTAGAGGCCCTTGCCCGTTTTGACGAAATTAACTCAAGTGAACTGATTTAGACGAGAACGAGATATTTATTCTCTAGTGAGAAGCTTATCATTTTTGACCCCTTGTAAAAACACTGACAAACAGCATGAACAGATTTTAGTAAAACGGTTACATTATTCAACGAATTGATGCAGAAATGGTTAAGGAATATGGTAAAAATATATTTTAATTTCTTACTTCTATTTTCCATAATTCCCCCAAGAAATGACTGATGGGTTTCTTTTGTAGTTGAGAATATCAATTCCCTTGATCTTTTTCCCATGGAAATAGTCAAAAAAGGAGATGGTATTTGTGTCTAAATACGAGGCTTCAGACTATTGCTTTAAAAAGTAGATATCAGTATCATCAGCATCGCTAAATACCAAACAAATTTAGTATGTTAAGTGTCCTAGTAATAAGTGTCATCTGTTTAAATATACTTTTGGTATTTGATTGTGTTCTATATAATTCCTGTCAAACAGCTCAAATTTGGTCCAAAATTACAATTTCTCCTTTAGTCTATTTTTGCGCCCATTTTCTCTTACCATAGCAATGGTAAAATCCAAATAAAGGCCAAATTTTACACTAAGTAAAGTAAGTAAGGGTTTAAAGATCAGGAATCGATACAATCAAGTACCACACCTGACCCAGGATACCAATGGGAAAGTGACAAACTCACAGTAGACACCACAAACAAGAGCCAAGAGGTCAGTCCTTTCCCAGCAGGTGACCACAAAGCACATATAAACAGACGCGCACAAAGGCATAGCAAAGACAAGACAGAACAAAAACATAAAAGATCCACAAAAGAAGTACCGCCTTGGAACGGTCAGTAAAATATTTTACTGGAGGGTTTAAACCGGTTTAACGGCGCCAACCTCACCCTTAATTCAGATTAAGACTATTGTTCTAATAAAACAATCAGAAGATAATGATGAGATCAACATTATTCTTTTTGCCTCATATGGGGGCCAAAGTAGCCCCTAAATGCGCGCTTTTTTAAAAATTATCACACGAATGCTCCCCATATTGCCCTGTACCAAACTTGCACAACTGGTTTTGCATCATTGAACTGAATGGCCACCAGTGCTAGAAATAAACAAATCTGCAAACAACATTTCCTCCTGAACCACCAATCTAAATTTAACCCATAAAAGCCTAGTGTCCTTTTTGTGGTACATAGGCAAACAGTGCAGACCCAGACCAGACGACGCAGAATGTGGCGCCTGCTCAGTGTCTCCACTGCTTGCTGACAGAAAGTTCTATCAGAATTTGAATTAAAATGTAAAATACCACCCTACAACCCTCAAAACTGAAATGGACTGGACCAGTTGATAAGATATGGTATTTCCATTCGGCTTAAATGGGTTAATATAATTGCACACAAATATTCCTTAGCAAAGTTTCGAATTTTAACTATGCAAAATAGGTTTTAAACAGACATGAGTATGTGGTGCAAAGTAGAGTTTGATAATATTCATCAAGTGAATGGAGAGTTTCTGCCACTCAAAGTGCAGATTGCAACAGCCAAACCTGCCATATTGAAATGCTATTCAGGAGATCATGGCCTCTGTTCTGACCATTCACATGCATGTAATGGTGCCTTGGAAAACAACTGGATAGTGAAAAGCACATTTAACCATCAACAATGTAACGGAAAACAACTGTATAGTGAAAAGCACATTTAACCATCAACAATGTAACCCCACTTACAAACAAGTGATCAATTGAAAGCAATAATCATACGTTATTAAAAGTTAAATATAACATGGATATTATGTGACCGTTTGCATGTTTGGTTGTACACCCAATCATGGTTTATAGCTATGATTTCCACTTTAATTACACGATGGTGGGCCAGGCCTCAAACTCAATGACGGTTCTGACATTAAGCTTAAATCACTTGGTCTGATGCTTGTCTTCAACTGGGCCCACCATGGCTCAACTTTAGGCTTTCGCTTGGACTATCTGTGAATCGTGAGCCATTTTCTTTGTTTAATCATATTGTGTTAATTTGATTAGCTTGTTTCTCTGTGATGATGCATTGCAATAGTACGAAAGCCTTCATGCCAGCTAAACAAGTTTTGTGTTTTGACAACAACAGACTCTATGACGAAGATTTGGTACCAGTTAAATGTATTTAAGCCCCCTGGTGGCTTAGGCTGCTGTCCGTTCTAAGGTGGTGGTTCTGTTGTTGTCGATTCATTATCCCCACGCTTTTTTTAAAAAAAAGCGAAGGTGATATTGTATTCGCCTTTGTCCGTTATGCTATTTCCTAAACCATTGGAAGAAATCCATTCAAATTTGATGTGTGAGTTTACTCACATAAATGGGGCGTGCAACAGCACATTGTTTTTGGTCTGGGCCCTGAGAAGGTGTCGAAAGGTTAGATATCATTTAATTTCAATTAAAAAGTCAATTTCAAAGATTATTAGATTTATATCCCAAACGTTGAGTGTGTTCTCACAAGCAAAAGATATAAAACACACCAAACGGGATATTTAATCTGTCGCCTAGGTCATGCTCTAGGCGTGCGACTTGTGGGTGTTGTGAAAACAGGCCAGGGCTTGGGGTGAACTTCCACGAAATACACACAGGTAATATAGTACTTGGTCGTCAACCGCTGTATATCTGACTATTCTTATGATATCTGCTTCAAACCTATGGACTCTTCTCTGAATATAGTGATGTCTGTACACCTCAATATCTAGTCGTCTAATATCAAGATTAGTGGTACATCTAGCTCACTCCATGTTCATTCACGTGCTCCTTGTGATTGTACATAAAATTGGAAACAGGTTAACAATTCAAAGGCTTATGCAATCATGAGGTTGTCCTCATTTGCATACTTATTACTACGCAGGATTAGGATATCATGTTGGCACTACATGGGTCAAAAAATATTTTTTTCCAGACATGGTTATGTTGCATATCAAATTACAGGGGATGGTGAGTAAAACAGGATACAAGTGAAAAAATACCTAAGTGCTAAACTGGTGACCTTGAGATGGGTCTAAAGGTCAAATATCATTAAATGTCTTCCTGAAGCGTGGGGATTTGCAATGGCGCCCCCTCAACTACGCATTCTAGTTGGTCATTGTTATTAATGTTATGTGTTTAATCATTGTGTGATTTAGTACTTTGTGTCCTAGTTTTGCAATCATCTTGATGGGGAAGAGAGAACTGGTTGCTTTACTTGAAATTGTCTTCCTGATGTCTTGTGACTGACTGTTAGTGTTTTGCGACTTCCTCACAGTGCCGTGGCTGGTCTTCAGTGTGTGTTTCTGGTGTTTCTGAGGTCTGGTATAAAAGCCCCTGCCCTGCTGAGTGCCAACCTACATAGTTTGTTTTTGTTGGTCATACAAGGGTCACGCATTCATACTTACTGCAAGGTGAAGAGCAACCACATTGTTTGGGTTGCGATGCGCCAATCACTGTACATCACATCCTTTTGGAGTGTGGTGATTTTGCACAAATAAGAAATAATTGCTTCCATGTTGATAACATGAAACAGTTATTTCAAGATATTGATAGTATTATGACGTTTTTAAGCCAAATAAATCTTTTTAACAAAATCTAATTGTTTTTTTTTAAAATCATGTTTTGTTTTACATTTGTATCAGACCATAATACAGATTAGTTAATGTTGTATTCTGTTCAGTTAAAGAACATGTACAGTTATCTGAATAGCTCTTTGAAACTGTCAGATATTGTACGTGATCTCTCCTGTCAACAACCATATTATTACAACTTATTATCATTATACAGACTCATTACCTTCCTTCCTGTTATTTTATCTCACAAATTTTTACTTTTTCCATCCACATCATGTTTAATTTTAATACCGTCTGACGCTAATGACCCACAAGGGTTGATGCGACGTTAAGCACCAAACAAAATTTTATCTAAAATGATCACAGAAACTAAGTGGAACATTAAAAATAATGATAAATTTTGATTTTATTGCCATTTTATTCCTCGCAGGGGGTCTGAGAGTCCCAGCTGGGTGACTAACGGTTTCTGTTGATTTTTTTAAGATCTTAATTGGGAATTTGAGAAGTCTTCAAGCGATTTTGGCAAATAATGTGAAAATAAAAGATAAATGAAGACAATTTATCAAAAGATCTTACTTCACAAAAATGATAATTTTCCTAATTGACAAAATTGCAAACGACTCAATACCACCATGTACTTACTATACACAGTAAGCAAACACAATCGGACAACCATCTACCTGCCAACAAAACAGCATTCAAATGGCGTATCGCTGGTGGGCAGATGGCGGTCCTAGAGTGTTGTATGCTGTCTGGGTCAGTACTGCCAAATATATCAATGGAATGGGGAAAGAGTGTGGGTTCAATATTTAATGAATGGGATGGAATCATACAATAATTGTGGGTGGTTGAGGGGTGATACACAGTGTGATCGCCCAACGACCTCCTTCAATTAAAAACAATTCTACTGAAAGTGGTGTTTCGTTCAGGCGTGTTTAGGTTTTACACTTACTACAAATCCAAAGTAAACTATCAGTTGGCGAATTCAACCCGGCACACTTGTAGTGGAACCAGTTCTGACATGTTTTGGTATCGCACTGCACCATATAGTACAAATTTGGGAACTCACACAAAGCTGCAAGTCTGTCGAGATTGAATAATTAAGTACTTTATCTGTTTGTTTTAACTTTGGTCTCAATTTTGGAAAGGCTGTAAGTTCCATATTTCGAATACAGTTGTGATGATCTCTTATTCTCATACTGTCAAATTCAGCCTGCAACAGCCCTTTTAGCCCAGTGAAACAATATTCTGTACAAGATTTTTCTGTTGTTGGGCCTTTAAGTAAAGACGTGTTTGAGTTTTGTCTGTAAAAATTGCATCTTAACACTTGTGCTTAGCTGTCTGGAACCTCCTATCATGCTGTCCACAACATTAATATCACTGGAAGATTCGTCTTGAAATGAGAATAGCCAGTGGTCGTTGCCAGTGTGATGAAGCTGAGCACTAGGCGCAATTACAGGTTTCATTTTAAGTCTGTATTTACAAGTGCCGTTTTCCCTGACATGTGCATAACCACAGTGGTGAAAGCCGCTGATTTCCGAAAACTGAGCCTTTAATAATCTTGACGAAAATTTGTTGATGTCAGAATTTAAATGTCGTTTTATCACACAAGCTGAGAGAAAACTTTAACACGCCAAATACGCTTTCTCTTTATCAGATGTTGTTCGATAGGAGCTGGAGAATTGTGTTCAGATATGATGATTGGGTTTTCTTTACTTGTAATACAATTCTGTGAATAGATGTTCAATTGTTTTTTACTTGTTCACCATGTTAGAATTACATGTAAGTTTTATTTCCGAATAGGAGTTTATGTGATTTACTGGCACTAGCAACACTATCAACGAGATGTTTCCTGCAGATTGACGTTATCACAAAGTTCTGGGCCAAGATCATCGTATGGCAATTTCACTGAATCTTCTTTTTCTTGTGTAACTGAGTCCGAAAATGCTTCCATTAACTATTTAAGCTTTGCTGTTTTAGGAAGAGCTAACCTTATTTTTTTCACAGGTGTTTTACTTTTTTTTTTTGAACCATTCGTTGCGGATTTTACTTCACTGCACTTTCGCTTCGAAATTGACTTTGGAGTTTCAGTAGGTCTACATTTCTTTTTAGTTGCTGGAGTTGAGGCAAAATGTTCTGAGACATCAATTTTTTTCCTAATACATGTACAGAGTCTGGCGCGGAATGATAACGAATTCAACTCTGTAAAGTTTATCAATTGGCCTAGGACTTTTTCTACCCAGTAACCGGTTAGGTCGTTTTCTGCTGGCAAAAGAGTCCCAAGAAACTGCATACTTACCATCATTGACAAAGCACCCAGTTTCAGGAACTAAAACTACTTACCCTTGTCCGATTGCTGTTACACCCAACGATTTCTGATTATTAAAATGTTCATCATACTCAGTTTTAGCGTCATATTCACATTTAATAGCGTCACAAGGTATTCTTGTAGTTTTGCTTTTGATTCTTTTTCACTTAATATAGCATTTAAATCACCTTTGACCAGATCAATAATTTTCATAGGGTCACAGACATCTTGTAGTATTTCCAGAGACGCATTTTGATGCATCGCCTTCAGTCTGAAATTTCCCTAATTGAGTATACCTCTAACGATTTCATTTACTTAAAAATTTATAAATAGTGCATCATCTAGTTGTGCTCCGTGCCAATTGTGAAGACCCTCTATCACATTATTTGTTCCTTCTGACATGTTATTGGTAATAAGGGTCATACACGTTACACTCTTCTAAAGTCTACATAGAAGCATGTTCTAAAATGTCTCTACAGTCTGTTGTCGAAATACTCAATCATCGGATTTGACCATTTCGATTTCATTTCAGCCTCTTCAGTCTTCCAAGTTAGAAAACAGGCAAAGATCAGGAATCGATACAATCAAGCACCACACGTGACCCAGGATACCAATGGGAAAGTGACAACTTCACATTTAGACATCACAAACGAGAGCCAAGAGGTCAGCACTTTCCAAGCAGCTGACCACAGGGCATCAATAAACAGACGCGCACGAAGGCATTACAAAAACAAGACAGAAAAAACATTAAATCATCAACAAAACATCACCGCCTTTGAACGGTCAGTCAAAATATTATATAAAGCAAGATATAAAAAGGAGATAAAGCAAAAATAAGGACTCAACAGTAAATACAACTTTAAAAAGAAATCCAACAGGTAAATCTTGGTGGGCCTGACAACAGCCAAAGCATCAGGCCCCTACCATCTCATCAATAGATAAGTCTTTAAGTCGGGTTGACCACCAAGCATGCAGCCTGTTGCAATACATTAATGTTATCTTTTTATAATTGGAAATTATTTTAATGAACTGCGCTGAAAAATTATTAGAGCCAACAATCTTCTTCAATTTATACACCAAGTCACCATAGAATTCAGGTTCCCAAAGCCCTTGGTGCAAGAGACATTTAAGCCCAATTTGAAATTTAGATATAAAAGCCTCAATAGATTCACATTGCATTAACTGTACCAAGTTATAACCATATTCAGACATGTCATCAGACGTCGCTTGTTTCGCACTTTTACTTAACCGATGACATAAATCACGTCTCAGATGGTTCCAACAAAACACTTGTTTTATGTTAATTGCATTTGTAAAGACCAACTCCCTATCCGTAACAATAACGTGTGATCCCTTTTTCATATATAATTCGAAATCAGTCATCATGAGTTTGCTGATTTTTCTGTCATGAATAGAAAAAATCTGCTAGAAAAGTCACACCTTTCCGGAATAGTACATGCCTAAACACCAATACTGACACAAAAAAGTGATCCACATTTAAAGTCGTGTAATACGAAAGGATTGCAGGTACGTGTGATTTGACATCTAATAAACGGTTTATCTCTGACAATATGTATTTACTTCCTTAAACGACTTTTATTTCCAAATAAATAGAAACCAGTTTGACAAACTCGTTAACGTGATGAGCTGTCTGTAAAGACTCATAAATTTCATCATGTGATACCCTGTACTTATTTCTGTGTGCTGCCCACTATTAACATTTTCAGCATACACTTTACCACATGAATTTTGTAGAACCTTGAGTTTTATTGCCAAGAGAACAGAAGAACAAGTCATTTCATGCGGTCTAGTATTAGTCACACTCAACCCTTGAGGTTTAGGTACAAACACAGATTCGTCTCCTCTATAATGAATAACAACGTAAGGCCAGTCCGGTTTGTCTTTGAAAGTATAAGCAGTTCTTGTAAATCTACTATCACCCTGACGATCGTTCGCAAGGTGTGATATCTTATACCATAATTTCGGATCAACTTTTATAGAGTAACCTGAGATTGTCAAAATTTGATCAAAAACATCTGTTGTCCTTTGCTGGTAGTGCAGGGATCAGATTTTTTTTTCTTTTTGGCCTGTTCAGTTAAGGCATCAACATTTGACTCCTTCATTAGGTTTCCTGTTGTAGAAAATGGTGGAATAAATTTTCTTTGGTCTCTGAACTACGGTTGTGATTGTTCTCTCATCATTGTTTACTTTGTCTTGTGAGGTACTTATAGTAGCATCGGTCACAACTATCATAGGAGACTGTGACGTGCCTGCATCAGTGGATGAGATTGGTAACTTATTGATTATAGGCAACTGATAAACAGCTGCAACAGTGTTGTTGGACTCGAACATTCTATGTGTAACTTCAGACTTTCCAGAAATTGAGCTTGTAGACTTGTCACTTTCTTTATGATACATTGCTGCTGGAGCCAACTGGTATGAGTTCAACCTTTTGGTATTGTATGGATATATTCCTGGGTCCTGGGATAATATTTTCTGGACATAATGCCTATAGATAAGGTTTTGCTGTTAGTTTAGCTACTTCATACTTTGACAGTGGGTATGTAATTACCAACTGCATAAGCTCCTGCAATTATCGTGACATTGGCAGATTGTTCAGATGTAACAGCCTGTGGATTGATTTCGTTTGAACATACAAGTATACTCTAGGGAGGTGCATGCTCAGTGCTGATACCTGTCTCATCTTTATTACGCTGAGGTGCTTCCCTTAGGTTATTGCCGCCCATTTTTTTCCCAAGTTCACTGAAAGAAGTGTCAATGGCCTTTTGCGATGCACTTTTAGATACTCTGGAAAAACGTATCCTTCTGAAATAGAGAGAACATACAATATAAGAAAAGAGCAGACTTGGTTTTATTGAGTCTGTTCATGAGAAATAATGGAAAGTGCAACAATTATCACGCCCCCTAGCACCGGCTTAAGCGGTGTTCTGTTTGCAGTCAGAACCCAATATTCCTGAAGGACCAGAATATTAAAAAAATATCAACACTATATCGATGCACTTATTTTCTTTGCGCAAGTATAATAACGCCTACTTAATTAATATTCATATTGTTATATGACGACTGTGTTTATGCAGCTGGTTTGTTAGATTTTAATTTTTTATGACTGAAAAATGACATTTTGTGGAGGTAAGCAGGTAGGTAATATATTAAAATTATGTTCCATTTTGCGAGGGAAAATGTTTTCCATTCATAACTTACCATAAATCTAAACATTGTGGTGTTATTTTGCTTGACAGAGGTGCGTGGCCTTTTGTTTACTAAATTTGCATAGGTAGACGGCGCGATATATGCCATTTATATGACAAAAGCCAATTGCCGCAGGATTCTGGAGCCTCGAGAGGAAGGGGTCGTAGTATACTAATCATGACAGAGAAGACAAAGGAGAAAACTTTAAAGTCTGCGCAGTTGTGTCCTTCGTCTTTTGGCTCTCGTATTTGGATGAAAAAGTAATTTACCTTTAAAGCGCCAATCACAACTGCAGCAGACGACAAATTTTGCGACATCTTTCCAAATTTTCGAAAAAAAAATAAGATATGATATTACATGAGAATCGTATGCCAGCAGACGATTCTCATGAAATGTCATGCCTTATTAAAGCGGCAAAATTTGAAATTGTCGTCTGCTGCAAATTATAGGTGGCACTTAAAGGGTTAAGTATGACCAGGAAAGGCCACAATCACACACTCCAGACCAACCTACGAGACACAGAATACTAACAGTCACATGCCATCAAACGGCAATAAAGATAAAACAACCAGCTCGCTCTTCTCCAGTGAGATGATTGCGAACTAGAAAAAAACAGAACTGCACAGCAAACAAGTACCATACAAAAGAAGTGAACAGAAAAATTGGACCAGCACATGAAATATTTGTACTGGTCACACTTCGGAGCAGCGAAGGCTTAGGCGAGCCTATGCGAACGCCAGAGCCTTCACTGCTCGTACACCAAAATAAAGGATGCACCAAAACAAACAAACAAATCTAGCCCCAATAGATGCACATGCATGATTGAAGGATGGATTATTGCATATGGGATAAGTACCAACATCTCATATACTGGCTCAAATGTAGGTGGATTATTCAGAAATCTTCGCGAGGGTTTTAATTTCGTGGATGCGAAGTTTCTAAAAAAATAGATCCCTCGCGAAATGATGCAATCACTGACATTTACTGATGTAGGTGCAATGATGCTCCAGTCGTGAATTTTTTAACGTTGTAAATATGCAAAATTCGCGAAATTAAAATTCTCGCGAATATATCTGAATTTACAGTACGTGAGAGAGTGGATCTTTTGAAGAGAAGCGGTTTGTCATGGCCAGCAAATTGCTCTTTACAGTGGTATATAGTTAGTTATGTCTCATAGACAGACTATTGTGTATTGACAATCTTATAAGTGCTTGGCGATAATCAAACAAGAAGTTTCTACGGACGATTAACTAGGATTGAATTAGCACAGTCAATAAGAGAGACAATGATAAGAGATAATTATTGTTTTGATTTAACATTCCACGCTGTGTAACCTAGGCCGCTCGTGCACCCGTACTTCTCGCTCCTGTGTGATATATGAGGGCCTAGATGAGGAGAACCAAAAGCACTTATTTATTTTTAGCCATCTAAGTAGTAATTTAAGAAATGAATTTAATTTTTGGAATGTTCATGGAATCATGAATACTTTGGGTCTTTTGCAAAGTAAGCTTCACGTTAACTTTGCAAGAGACCCGAAGTATTCATAATTCCTTGAACATTCCAAAAATTGAATTTATTGCTTATATTTACATTTTATTATAAATATCTAAAACATAAAAATATTTTTAATTTAGGAATTAAAACAGATTTTATTTAAAATATAATCGCATATACGGTTTGGTCGGAGTGTTACATGGAAAAGCGGAACAGCAAGCTTGAACATGGACAGCCAATGGAGCAAACACTAGTCCTGCTTTGCACGTACGACTGTCAATCACAATACAAGTAACTCTTCTGGACAATGAGTTCGATGTTCGAAGCGTATTGCACGGGCAAGCTGTCAATCAAATGTGTGTAATTCAAGCGGCTAGGAACGGTTGCAAAAATCTAAAGATTGCCTCGAAAATGTACATATTGACTCGTATTTCTGTTTTATTGTTACAAACGGGTTTCATATTGTGTACATTCCACAACAACGAGTGAATATGACCAGAAAATGCAACAACCACTGGTCTTAGAAGTACTGCTTACAAGCAATGAGTGTTTTCATTATGTTCTCTAGGATGAAATGATTTGCATTTGTTAAGACATTTAAAAGATTAACCACACTGGATACAATACAAATAGAAGGCATGTTCCAAATTCTTTACAATACCGTGGCTACTGGCATACAACTTTTGTAGTTTCAATACGATTTGAGGAGATTGAAACTATGCTTACAAATACACGACTGTACAATCATTGTGCACTTCAAGTGCACAAGTTGTGATATAAATAATTGCTTAAAACCTTCTATGTCGTATGATGGAGTGTGATCGATCACTGGTAACCCTGATTCTGATAAACTCACTACATAGATAGTAGATTTGTTCAAACGACGCCTTTAATGACATGGCATGATGACGTCATAAACTGACATGCTGTAAAACAGGGCGAAGGTTCAAGCTTGCGTAGAGTATCTTACTTTAAGACATATGAGTCTAATTCCTATGCACACAGGGACCTCTGACACTTTGATAGGGTATCTGCCTATTTTTCAGATGCTTACCAAAGCTTCCCTAAGCATAAGATATAACTGGTATTCTTTCGAATAGGACGCTTGATGTACTAAGAACGAATTAAGGTTATAAGTAGGCAGGCAGATCCTTGCGACAAAACGGGAGACGCTCCCAAAGGGGGTAGGGGTTGCAAAATTTGACTTCACCAAAACATTTAGAAATCAATAATTTTCACTTGTAAGGGTATTATATCATCAATACTCGATTACAAATTACAGTGAAAGTATTTTAAAGTCCAAAATCATGAGCTTTTTAATGATTAGTTTTTTTGTTGTTGTTTTTTTTATCTGATTTGTTAAATACTTTGAAGTGCAACTGTAGTCCATATTCAACCTTGATGACAATGTATTTATCTGATGCAATATTATGCAGCAATGAACTATAACCATTCATTCATGCGTAAAGTACACCTAGTCAATAGCCATGTAGTTTATTTGTGTTGGATTGATACAGTATATGTGCAAAATAAGCTACCAACTGAATTTAGTAAAAGGGCAATTTTCATAATCTAAAGAAAAATATGCTAAAACCTTGTATTATTATTTCATGACTAATGGGTTATGAAAAGGAAGCTTACTTGTACTAATTATTTCATTATACAGGAAAAAAAGATTTTCAAGAGGGCACACCAAATATCCAAATGCTAATATTCGGGCTCGCCCAGACATCACATTTTGGGCTGTGGGATATCATTCCCCCCCCCCCCCCGAGTCCCAGCTAGCTTTCACATATATTATGTAAAATATGAGAACTACCTTACGTGCAAAATAATCAGTTGGGACTCGGGGGAAGGGGGGGGGGGGGGTGAGGGGAATGATGTTTAAAATATTTTTCTATTTCCTATATGTATAATACAAAAAGTGACCATTTTAGCCCCAAAATAAAGCCGTACATTTATGGAAATAGGAAATCAAATTCAAAATCATAAAAAAGACCAACATCGAGCTTATTTATGAAGATGGAAGCATTTGATTGACTTTAATTTTTATCAAAATTATAGGCAGCAATACACTGTGATTCCCATTACCACCGTCAGAGGTCCTTCCTGCGACTGATAAGTCTGAAATAAATTGAGAATGTTAATCCCCTATGCTTTTCGACCATTTACGAATTCGGAACAATACAGTGTTTAAATACTCTTATGTCAGTTCGACTTTTTCTATATTGTATCCGAAATATGTGTCTCCGTATCAAAACAGAGAGATAGGTCAGCGCAGGCAAGGGATGTACATAATTTCCAAGTTTTAAGTCTGGTCACAAATATGAAAGTGACTGAAACTCGGATTATCCATCCTGTAAGCTAGCGGTTAGCGTGTCAGACTATGGAACCAGAGGCCCGTTTGATTTCCAGGTGGGCATGGACTTGTGCTTACAAATGTACCAAAGCCTGCAGGACTTAAGTTAAGAGCGTGTACCAAAAAATAGTTTTCTTATTTCTCAACCAAAACATATGTTAAAACTGATGGATAAGAAAATATTTGAGATTGTACGCTCAAACATTTTGTTTATCTTATCCTATGAAAGGTACAACTTCATAACGTCCAATGTTGCTATTAAATATTTTAAGGAGTATTAAAGAAAAGAGAAAACAACAACAAATGAATCTGAAGTATAATTTGAGAGGTGACACGTGATTTCCAACAATTTGGTATTTTGACAAGTATAGACTCAAACGAGCCTGTGCAGCCGCCTTGTTAGCTTAGAGATTCCAAATGATGCTCAGTCAGTAGCTTAACACTCATAGAATATTCAAGCGACAAGCAAAGGCTTTGATCAGACTGTGAATATGTCCGGTTTGATCTGAGGCTGTGCTGGTCGCGCATACCACATTGTTGGAAATCATATGTCAAGGCTAATTTATTTCTACAGCAATTCTTTACGTCTTTCAACTATTGGTGTCTTAAGTGCACAATCAAATTTTTTGTGTCATGATAAAAAACAGACATGCAATAAACCATATTGGATACACTGCAGAATTCTACAGACCTTGAATCGAATGAAGTGTTTACGATATTATCAAATTGACCTATATCTAAATTATTTTCTATCAGGCTTTATACAGCTTGGATGTTCTAGTTCAAATACTTTTTATGAAGCCCTAAAACAAGAGGAGTCAACGAACGAATATAGGATAAAATATCCCATGCCATTAATTGACACCCTGGACAAAACATCCCATGCCATTTCTGTCACCCTGGACAAAACATCACACTTTCTGTGATTCCTAAAAATGAGTTGTCCTATCAGTATCTTTACTTGAATGGAATCTTACATGCAGATCTCCAATTATTATAATGTATATCATATTCGGTAAGTCTGAAAATTGACTTTGGGTTCAGATGTAATTCCTAAATATAAGTTGTCTCATCAGGATATTTACTTCTTGCACATCAGGATCTTTACTTCTTGCATGGAATCTTACATGGTATCCCCAATCAATATAATGTATGCCATATTTGACAAGTCTGAGAATTGACTAGTTGAATCCAGATATAATTCCTCAATATGAGTTGTCTCATCAGGATCTTTACTTCTTGCACGGAATCTTCTATGGTATCCCCAATCAATATAATGTATGCCATATTTGACAAGTCCGAAAACTGACCAGGTGATACAATTAGTTTGGGTCCAGATAAAGTTTTAATATCAGTTGTCTCGTCAGGATCTTCATTTCTTGCATGGAATCTTATATGCAGATCCCCTTTCAAACAGTATTTGGTAGGTCTAAAATTGACCCATAAACTCAGTTTAGGTCTAGATATGATTCCTCAAAACGAGTTGTCTCATCAGGATATTTATTTCTTGTGTGGTATCTTATGTGCATATCACTGATCAGTATATGTCGTACACATGTATTTGACACTTTGCAAAATGTTATGATTAACGGCTCATCATTATTGAAATGCAACTTTCATTATGTAAATAACTTATGTTTGCTCTGCTACAAACAACTTTATTTTACTGTTAAAAAGCCCGAAAAAATCAAAGGAAACTAACAGTTTGTGTTAAACTGTCGATTACCATAAATAGAAAAGTTATATTTGATTACTCCAAATGACATTGATTTATAATTGCGCTTGGTGCAATGAAGGATAGTATAAATACATGTAATAACAATTATTACTTGCGTTGTTTTAGCACAAGCGAGTCTAGTAATTGGTCCACTCCGTCCGTCAGCAACACTTTTGTGGTGCCTAGTTTGTGTTTGCTGTAACTCCAAACGTTTTCACCTTTTGATTCAAACTTTGCATAATGATTGATCACATATTGAATATATTGCACCTCCTATTTTGTGGACATTTCATGAATGTTTTGTTATTTTGATGGGTGTTGAACTTAGGCATTTTTCCATCCTAAATGCTTGGATGGTGTCTGGTTTGTGTAATCTAACTACAACATTTTTCATTCCTTACTATTAAACTCTGCGTAATGATTGTTCACACATTGAAAATGTGCACCTCTCATTTTGTGCACGTTTGATTAATTTTTTCTCATTTTTGACGGGTGTTTACATTTTGTGCACGTTTGATTATTGTTTTCTCATTTTTGACGGGTGTTTAACTTAGACATTTTTTTCCATCCGAAATGTATCCAAGGGAATGAGATGGTAGATCAGCAAGCAAAAACATAGCTTTCATTAGAACCAACTTCTTTTAAAATTCCATTTTCAAAGGGGTACTTTCATCTGTGCCCAAACATGGATTTTCTTCAAACTTTGCATATTAATAACTCTTTATATATCTACTATGGAAATGTATTTATCACATTAGATAGTTAAGAATAAGGCTTAGGAAGCAACCCTGACGTACTCCACCTTTGAGGTGGTACCTGTTTCAAAATTTCCATGTCCTAAATCTATAGTTTTGTTTATTTCTATGATTTGTCATCTAGATTGAATCCAAAATACCATAGACATTATTTTAATACCACAAAACCATTTGGATAAATTATGGTTTACGTTTTCAGAAGAAGTGATTGTAAAATTTCAATATTTTTTTTCAAAAATTTACAAAACAATCAACATTCAATTTTAAGGGTGGATATGTTCTAGTCTTTGTCAAGATTTCATATTATCACAAAAACATGCCATATATATACTGCTGATCTGAGCCAAATATCATGAAAATCAAAAACCGGTAACTTTGTCATTTCCTACCTCTTATGGGTATAGGTCAGTTTTAGCAAAATTAATTATTTAGTTCAAATGAATCAATAACTCGACATAAGGAGGTTGTTTTTAAATCTACTTCCACTTTTCTTTAAGAAAGACATGTTTGGACAATTTTAAATGATTAAATGGTCAGAAATGCCGAAGGTCATGGCCCTGTGTCATGGCACTACGGGGCAAAGACAATGTGTATCACTTCCTCAAGTCCTGCATGATATTGTTTAAGAAACATAATGTCCTTACAACAAACATGTGAAAACAAGAAGACTAAATATTTCCTTTACATCCCAACTGAACTAGAGGAACCACATTTTGGTGCCGTGACCAGGATAACGTGTAACAGAGTCTTATCAAAGGTATCATAAAACAGTGTTCTACATGAATAAGTGAGGTCCAGAAACAAAACTGTATGCCTAGAATATACAGCCAGCTAAAGTATAAATGTTGCTATTTGATGGCAATCAGCATCAGTTTCACAAAACAGAATGAACAGAAAAGATTTAAGCATTAAAATAGCAATACCTTTTAAGCCAAGAGTTATCTGTGACCAAAATGGTTAATTTTAACCAATAGGTTTGACAGGGGGTTATCTTTGTGAAGCAGGTTTATTAATGAGTCATACAATTATAAAATCATAGATATAAGGTTCTTCTCCTGTATGAACTGACTTGTCATAAGGTTTCTCTTCGGTATGAATTAAAATTCTTAATAATGTTACATATTAAGTGTAACGTTGGCTAGATGTAGTTTTAATGCTAGAAACTAGATGTGTTAAGTACAGGTGTCAACATATTGTATCATTTTGGCTAATATTATTGTGTAAGCACTTCATTAAATAAGAATAGTAGCACTTAATATCAAATAATATTGTTTTTTTCTTTTTCCAATCCATAATAGGGGAAAACACTGAACATATCAACTTCTACCAATAAACGTTCTAGCATGATGATTCAAACTGAGCAAGTATTCAAGTATGTTTTACACTGAAATATAATTATTGTATTTTTTACATTTCGATGAATTAGGGCCATGTGTTTACATCAAGTTGAAAAAATATGTTACCGGTCTTTGAATTTCCTGAAATTTGGTCTACATATTCTTAACATATATGGATAGTTTATATGTTGAAATGGTATCTTGACAAAGACCGCAACCTGTAAAATGTTAATTCCAAATTTGACTGAATACAAAATATACAGTCGAAAATTGGGGTACCATGTTATAAAAATGAATGCCCACCCAATATCCTAATACATACAAAGCCATTTAAAGTAACAGCGAACTTATCAATGATATAGCTATTTATTAAAACATTTCTCCGCCCGTTACATGATATGTCAATTACTTTAGAAATGATTATAACTGGGTACCCGAAGGTATTATAGTGATATCATTCATGACGTCATTAATTAGCAATGGAATTGCATAAAAACTCAAACGCGCCATAAATATTAAAGTTATACCCCAGACAACTAAATAACATAATATTATCAAAATCCAAGCGTGGGCAGACTCCCATGTAAATTTCCCATACCATGCAAGAGCCCCTTTTAAGCCATATATCAATAAATATATCTTGGATCAATGGCAAACTTCATGGAATAACAGCATTTGAAATAAACTTCTTGAGACAAAACCAACTATTGGCGAACATCAATCAGTTGTTCGCAACATTAGAAAAGAAGTTGTTTTTGCTCGACTCCGTCTAGGTCATACAAGGGTAACGCATTCATACTTCCTGCAAGGTGAAGAGCCACCACATTGTGTTGGTTGCGATGCACCATTCACTGTACATCACATCCTTTTGAAGTGTGGCGATTTTGCACGAGTAAGAAATAATAGCTACCATGTTGAGAACATGAAGCTGCTGAGTTATTTCAAGATATACATTTTGATAGTATTATGACATTTTTAAGACAAATAAATCTTTTTAACAAAATCTAATTGCTGTTTTTAAAATCATGTTTTGTTTTAAATTTGTATCAGACCATAATTTAGCTTCTTTAATGTTGTATTCTGTTCAGTTAAAGAACATGTACAGTTATCTGAATAGCTCTTTGAAACTGTCAGATATTGTACGTGATCCCTACTGTCAACAATCTAATTACAACTAATTATCATTATACAAACTTTTCCATCCGAAATGCTTAGGGGGTGCCCAGTGGCCCGACAAACAGCCAAAGCATCAGGCCCCTACCATCTCATCAATAGATAAGTCTTTAAGTTGGAACCATCGTAGAGTCTGAAGTCCGACCCACCGGCGTGCAATTAAAGAGGAAAGCAAAGTTGTCAACCGTGATTGGGTTGACTACCAAGCTTGCAGTCTGTTGCAATACAATAATGTTATAGCCAATCTTTTTATAATGGGAAATAATTTTAATGAACTGCGCTGAAAAAATATTAGAACCAACAATCTTCTTCAATTTATACACCAAGTCACCATAGAAATGAGGTTACGAAAGTCCTTGGCGCAAGAGAGATTTAAGTCCAACTTGGAATTTAGAAATCAAATCATAGTATCGTCTATAAAATTTTGAAAAAGTTCTTCGAAGTTTATAATACCGATAGCCTTGTTTAAGAAGTTTCTGAGTTAACAGTTTATTGCAAGTGTTGAAGTCAGCAACATAGCTAGATGCTCTAGCAAAACGAATGAGTTGAGAGATATAGACTCCATAGGATGTTGAAGGAGGAACATCACCATCTAAAAATGGGAAATTGACAATTTCAAAATCAAAGTCGTCACGTTTATCATAAATTTGTAACTCCAACAGTATTCATTTAAGAAATAGATCAGCTCCAGCAGTGAATTGTTGTTTAATAATTCACTGTTTGGAGGTCAGTTGTAAAGAAGATCAAATCACGAGCGCGTAGCGCGAGTGATTTATCTTCGTACAACTGACCGACAAACAGTGAATTATTACTCAACAATTCACGCACTGGAGCTGATCTATTTCGATTCTAACACTCAATAAAAGACGAAAACACCCTCGAAGTCTTCAGCTTCTTCCAACTTTCCGCCATTGCAACGAAGAACTCCCGCCAATACTTAGACTACGTCACATACGTTTACATGTAATTGTAACGTCTTTCAAGCGTAGAACGACGTTACACCGTCTAACGCCATGAATGACGTCATTTTCCAGTGACGTCAGCTATCACACACTTTTGCGGTGAATTATTGTCCGATATATCACAGTTTGTTACCGTTGGCTCTATAGGCGACGTGTGTTAGAATTCTGTATATTCAAACTTTGCACAATGATTGATCACACATTGAAGATGTGCACATTCTGTTTTGTGCACAGTTCACGATTTTTTTTCATTTACTGGTGTCATGAACTTAGACATTTATTCTGTTCAAAAAAGCTTAGATGGTGTCTGGTTTGTATAAGCTCTAACTCCAACAGTTTTAATTCCTTAATATTCAAAATTTGCATAGTGATTGTTCATACATTGAACGTGTGCACCTACTATTTTGTGCACATTTGATGAATATTTTCTTATTTTAGGGCTGTTGAACTTAGACATTTTTCATCCGAAATGCTTAGGGAGTGTCTGGTTTGTGTAATCTGTAACTCGAGCAGTTTTCCATACTTTTTATCAAACTTTGCATTATGATTGTTCGCACATTGAACATGTGCACCCTATATTTATATTGTATGCGCATTTGATAATATATTATGGAATGTTGAACTTAGATATTATTACGTCTACGCCACCTTTGGAGTGCATACATTGTGTATTCTGTGTGTAATCTGTATCTCAAACAGATTTCATTCTTTTATATTCGAACTTTGCATAATGATTGTTCACACATTGAAGAGCAGGTCCAGAGCAGTGTTTGGTCTAGTTTTACTATCAACTAAACATGTTAATTGGTTTCAATAATGGCCTTTAGTAATACACATGTTTTTATTGCAATATTAAGATGTATGTGGTGATTGCCTCTGATAGGTAAAAAAATCAAAAGATACCGTATATCAGCATCAGTTCACATATGTTTAATAAAAATATTAACATGTGACCTTTTTAGACTTAACAAGAAAGTGAGATGTTTTATCCTTGAAAGTGAGATGTTTTGTTTGGGGTGGCAGAAATGACAAAGAATGTTTTGTCTGGGGTGACAAAAGTGGCATGGAATGTTTTGTCCGGAGTGTCAAAAGTGGCATGGGATGTTTTGTTAGGGGTGACAGAAATGGGGTGTTTCGTTCTGATGGCAAATTTTTTTGGATGTTTTATCCAGGTATCAAAAATGGCATGGGTCGTTTTGTCTGGCTCCCACAACGAACAATTAGAATAGACGTGTATGGAAACGGTGCTTCTTTCATAAATGCTTTTATCAACTGACGTCACGTTATAGCTAACACTCATAGATCAGCGCTTTCAATTCTTTGAGATTTAGGCTCAGCTTCGAGAAATGCATGTCAAATCGCTTGGCACGCCTCGCGATTAGACAAGCGTTCTCAAAGCCTTGCCTGGTAAACTTGATATCAAAAGACACTCACCTAGTATTCTATATATATCCTCTATGAATGCACGACAAGCTATTAGAAAAAAGTAATATATAGCCACAATCATAGATCAAAGACCAGAGAAAGAGAGACAGTAAAGAAAACATACAAACCTTGACACATACACACATATAAAAGCAAAATATAATTTCGGCTTTTGGTGGAGATTAATATTTGTCTCAAGTAAACTTGCGGTCATAGCAGAGTTACGTAATTGGTCACATTCTGCCAAGACTTCATGTGCTTGGTCATGTTATATTTACGGGCAAAAGGAACCTGTATTTCACATTTATTAATCAGAAAAAGACATTAAGGACAGTAATAACAGAAATTTGATTTCATGCTTATTCGATTTTGGAAATGATGACAGCATCTTGTATAACAATGACCGATGATATTACAAAACAAATTATTATGTCTTCGTTATGCAAGAAGGGATAAAACGATTCAGTCTGATAAGGGCAGATATTTGATGTCTTGTCCTTGCCATCCCACGGACTGGATTTGCAACGGTTGTCGGGATTTAGGACAAGAAAAAGCCCCAACAAGGATTGACCAAATCTTTACGATTTCCACAGCCATGCAGACCCGTAATTAAAAATTAGTTTTTCTTATTGATCAGCCAAAATATATTCTGTGGGAACTATGAGCCAAAATTTGAGGCGCGACATGAGATTTCCAACAAAGTGGTATGTACGACCAGCAAAGCCTCAGAACAGCCTGCACATACGCACAGTCTGACCAGAGTCTTTCCTAATCGCTTGAATATTCTATGACTGTTAAACTACAGACTGAACATCATTTGGAGTTTCTAAGCTTAAAAGAGACTGCACAAGCTCGTCTGAGGCTACACTTGTCAAAATGCCACATTGTTGGAAATCACATGTCACGGCTCATTTTGACTTCTTTGAGCCAAAATTGTGACTTCTAGCCCCGCTGAATACGCCAACATGGGGGTTAATTGGAGGTTTTACGCACCAAAATCTCGAGTGCTGGCCTATATGTGCATCGTCGTGACAAAACCTGTCTTCGGGGTTTCCGACAAAGCGAGACTCAAACCAGTCTCCTCGGTTACAGGGACTAGCTAGAAAATTCAAATTTCATCTGTAGCAAGTTTAGATATGATACTTACCAATAAGCGAATAACAAAGGCGCTGATCAGACTGCGTGGATGCGCAGGCTGGTCTGCGCCTTTGTCGTTTGTTAACCCCCCGAAAACAGTTTTTCTCACGTCGATGCCCATTATAATATGTTCTTAAAAGGGTATCCTTTGGAAGCAAAGACTGCACCAAAAAACTGAAACTAGAGTGTGCATATTTCCTGGGCCAGACTAGCTAGTTTCTGCCATTTAGGCTTCATCAGTGACCCTCAAATAGTTTCAAAGTTCCACAACGAAACCCATGATCCCAAAGGACAAGAAAATAAAATCTACCCTATAGTGAAGGGCAGGGAGACGTTCTACCGCCGCCACACAGTCCCAGTCACCAGCTGTAGTGAAGTCTTATATGTTCTTAAAAGGGTATCCTTTGGAAGCAAAGACTGCACCAAAGAACTGAAACCAGAGTGTGCATATTTCCTGGGCCAGACTAGCTAGTTTCTGCAATTTTGGCTTCGTCAGTGACCCTCTAATAGTTTCAAAGTTCCACAATGAAACCCATGATCCCAAAGGACAAGAAAATAAAATCTACACTATAGTGAAGGGCTGGGAGACGTTCTATCGCCGCCACACAGTCCCAGTCACCAGCTGTAGTGAATGTGAAATATTTGAGTGATCAAGCAATAATTTACATGATGCAATCCCATCTTTATGATATCTTGACCCCCTCCCAAACCTCATGACATTAAAGCAACAAAATTGCGAAACCCCGCTTTGGCTGCGAATCGAAGAAGAGTCATATTTATGAATAGTGGCAAATTTATGAATAGTGGCATATTTCGCTGCAATCTGATGGGACACTTATACACCTGGCGCTAGTTTGCTTCCAACAATCAAATTAAAATATAATAGTATGCATTTAATTTTTAACAGTCAACGTATTTCGATTTGTGGTTTAAAGTGGGTCTTATAGAGACCAGGCAAAGTTAAATCCAGCCTGCTCAGCTTCAGAGACTGTCTAGAATATTAAAAGTTTTCGTGTAGGAAGTTAAGGAAAAAACTTTCTATAGATCGAATAACAGAGGCACTGATCAGGCTGCGTGGATGCGCAGGCTGGTCTGCGTCTGTGTTGTTCGCATGCAACAGAATCAGCTTTTCTTACCACGACGTCCAGATCAAATATGGCATAAAACGTTAAGTTTGTATTAAAAATTGAAATCGGACATAAAGTGTCTTAAAGACCTAATTTTTACACTTTCCTTGTGGGTTATACCAAGGAGATCAACAGCCAATCTTAAGGCCTCCTCACACATAGACGAAAACGAACCAACGTCATCATGCGTATACTGACGAATAGGACTAAAGCCCAATTCGTTATAGTTCGTAAGTGTACGTTTTAAATCGTTGGTGATGTTCGCATGGATGCGTCTGCATTCGTTTGTGATCGCACAATTAGCGTTGTTCGTCGGAAAATTTTAAGCATGTTTAAAAATTTCTGACGAATAAATGTTCGTCACTGTTATTCCTAACGATACGCTTCAATACGTTTATCAATCGTAAGTCTTCGTCAACATACGTTAGAGATCGCAGCTGTGAACAAATTCGCATATCGTGGTACGCTAATTTGCATATCTAGCGAAAGATGACGATCAAGAGACGCATCTCTGCGATGATTTGCGAAATGAAGCGAATATCTGCGCATTGGAGCGTTTTGAATCCGACGCTTGAAAGCGAATTATAACGTTCGGAAAACGAACGGTATACGCTTACATACCAATCAATACGTATTGTAACTACAAAAAGCGAATTGATGCGTTCCTACGACGTTTTTGATCCAAATCCAACTTATAGTTGATGAGGAGAGAGAGCTATAAGCGGGCCATCATCGGCCCACCAGCGAAAGGCCATTTGATGGCGCAGCATTGAATGCTTGTTTAGTAGCCTTGTGAATTTTAGGGGTTCCGGGTCACCGTATAGCGTTGTGATTTTACAGGGTGTCGTTTTTTGTTTGATTTGATTCGTTACGTCCCATCAGCAATCTTTCAGTTAAACAGGGACGGGTCTTCCTGGGTTGAACCAGTACTAAGCTTGAATAAATGTGTCCTGCTCAATGACCACAACGCAGTGACATCGGTGAGACTCGAACCCGTGGCCCCTCGGTCTCGAGTCAAGCACTCTACCACTAGGCCACTGCGCTCCCTTACAGGGTGTGGAGGACTGGATCCGCGCATGTTAAACACCCTCAGATGAGGACAATGTCTTTGTAACAAAATTTTTACTCAGGCAGAGATCAGAGCCATAGTAAGTAAGGGTGCAAAGATCAGGAATCGATACAATAAAGTATCACACCTGACCCAGGATACCAATGGGAAAGTAACAAACTCACAGTTAGACACCACAAGCGAGAGCCAAGAGGTGAGCCCTTTCCCAGCAGGTGACCACAAGGCACATATAAACAGACACGTACAAAGGCATAGCGAACACAAGACAGAAAAAACATAAAAGATCCACAAAGAAGTACCGCCTTGGAACGGTCAGTAAAATATTTTACTGGAGGGTTTAACCTGGTTGAACGGTGCACCAACCTCACCCTTAGTTCAGATATGGATCAAGACACATAGATGTTTGGTTTGCATGAAAGACCCCTAACTTATTAATGCATCATCTCCTAGAACATATAAATCAAGACATAAAAAGGAGATAAAGCAAAGATAAGGAATCAACAGTAAATAAAACTGAATACTGGAGCAAAAGAAATCCAACAGTTAAACCCTGGTGGGTCCGACCAGCAGCCGAAGCATCAGGCCCCTACCATCTCATCAATAGATAAGTATTTAAGTCGGAACCGTCATAGAGTCTGAAGTCCGACCCATCGGCGTGCAATTTAAGAGAAAAGCAAAGTTGCCAACCGTGATTGGGTTGACCACCAAGCATGCAGTCTTTTGCAATACAGTAATGTTATAACCAATCTTTTTATAATGGGAAATTACTGCGCTGAAAAAATATCAGAGCCAACAATCTTCTTCAGTTTATACACCAAGTCAGCATATCAGAATTGCGAGTGAGACTTGTTGAAGCTCTCCAGTACATGTATTTCTTTTGCTGACAGTTCCAAGGCGGTGCAGATTTTGTTGATCATTTTTTAAATTTATATTTCATGTTTTTATGCTGTCTTCACCTGAAGATATATACAAGGCCAAAAAAGAAACGCCGCAAACAATAATTAAAAAAATTGTGAGTTAAATATGAGTGGCAAATTTCATTCTCCTGTCTATGTTTTGCTATTTAGCCTGTTGTTTTATTGAGGTCAGTCAATCAAAACCAGTGTACTGACCGATTCTCCATTTTCCTGTTTTTCACGTGCACACTCAGACCATTCAGATTTACATCTGTACTAACTACTGAAATCTCCAGTCGAACATCCCAAACGTCTAAAAACATTTAAAAACTTTGGATATTATGATTACACATTGCTTATTTATGGTGACCAAATTGGCACTTGTGGAACGTGAACGTGCAATAGGAATATTACAAGCTAACGTGACGCCATTGATAGTAGCAAAACGATTTCGGTGCCATTTTAACAATCGTTTCAGACAAATTGGGAAAACGTCACACCGTCTGCGTCCAGGACGTCGACGTGTGTCGACGCGACGTCAAGATCGAGACATCCAGACGTCTCATTTGTGCAATCGATTTCATCTGGAGTGACTCACAGCTAGGACATCACAAGGAACTCATAGTCCAACAATTAGGGCTCAAACTGTGAGAAATCGTTTCAAGAGATTTGTTTAAACCCCCACCTCCCAACGTTTGACGGAACTTAACTTTGGTGCAGTATTTACGTCAAATTAAGGAACCCGCGGTATAGTGCGAATCATGTTTACTGTCGTCGCCCTGGGCCCTGTCGCCTGTTAAACTAACGGTACCGGGAGCCAACTCACGACAGTAAACAAGAAACGGATTATAGTGCTAACGTCTTAATGAATTGAAAAACTAACAAAGAGCATTTTCTAGCATCATTTTGCTCTATTTTTTTCTAATCACTGCTTGTTTTTTTTAATGAAATACATAACCGGTACAGTTAGCACTTTTCATAAATAGCGGCGTTTCTTTTTTGGCCTAGTAAATATATGTTAAAAACCTGACCTTTACCCTGTACTGTGGTGGTGTGTGGGGGGAGGGAGCGCAATCAAGGCGTTCCTCGTCTAGTATTGAAAGGATGTGGGATTGCCGTTCCTGAAATATTCGGAGCCATTCGCGAAGATTCGCGATGATGCATTTGCGTTCGTATATCTGCCCACCAAATCGTATCTAATCGCTCCTTATCGTTATGGGCGCAAAAAGTATTGTTTGCGCGAGCAAACGCATTCTAGCGAATTACATTTAGTGTTCGTAACCATTCGCGACAAATAGTTCTTGATCGTCAAATTATAAGATTATGTAACAAATTTTCGAAAAGTTCGTTCAGAATTCTCTTGAATTCACAAATTTACTCTATTCGCAAGGCTTCGTCGAACGGATTCGCTTATGTGTGAGGAGGCCTTTAACGAGGGGATTAAGAACTCCTTACATGGGTTAATAAAGAGTTCCAATGGATGGTTAAGGAAATTTCTGGTAAAATATTGATATTTATCTTGGTGAAAGAAATTTTGTTGTATACAGGTAAGTTCTCTCTTGGAACCCCTTAAGTCCAATAAATTAATATGTCCTTTATCAGTTAGTCCGCTTATGACCCTCATAAACCGAAATATATGCCTTAGAGTAGCTATATATATATATAGATCGAGGAACTTGCTTATATTAATTGCAATAAACCAGTTGTTTGCTTTCACTTGGCACGAACCACCGGAGAGACTTATAATAAATAATAAAATAACCATTTTAGTAAATAGAATCACAGTCCTAGTTTAGAAAAAAAAAATGGATTAGTGTAGGGCGGAATCTCATCACTTGAAAACGCAATCTGTTTTTAACTCGAGCGCAATTGCGTACTGGAACTGATGCACTACTAAAACACTTTCTCCATCATTAATAGCCTCAATAATTGCAGATAAGTGAACTCCCCGTAGTCAGATAAACCTTACCAACAATGGATATATGACGCGACCCAGTCAGATTGCACACTTTTTGACATTTCAACGAAACACTTAAAATGTTCGAATTTTTCTCTCTACTGCTATCTGAGGCACATGTTCTTTTCTTACGAAATGCTCGTGATCTTAAACGGCCACTCCAAAAGAAGGCCAAAATTGGTTTTCAAGACAGATTATCACTGGATGCAGGTCAAATGTATTGCAGAATGCTCCAAGAGAGCAGTCTGCAATACTTTTGACCTTCATTAAGCTACTATTTGTCTAAGACTTTTGTTTTGTCAATTTGGAGTGGCCGCTTGAGACAGGTTTTACTGTACAATGTGCCAAATGATTGACATGAACTTTTCTTCAACTGCAGAATGTAAACAGAGTTTGTCATGATTTCTCATTGGGCATCGTAAATAATAAACTACGTTTGATAACATCTTAATCAATTGAAACCATACAAAGACAGGCAAATTATTTCGTGATGCTGTTGCTTCGTTGATCTCTATCTTAGATTTCCCTATTATTAATAGATGAATCTCGTGCCCCAATAATTGTTTGAAACTGTGAAATTTCCGAAATAGTTGATTTCTAATATCTCAAAGTACCAGCATAAGCCAAAGTTAATTTGAAATACATTGGTATTCTAGAGCTGCAAAAATGATTAGAGTGTAAATTGAAGTAGTTGAAAGCGGTCGTTTCTTTTATACAAAAACATTGCTACATAATCATTTACATATAGTCTGAAACCGCCCACGTAATCACACAGCATAAAAATAAGCGGGAAATAACCCAGGGTCGAAACAACCCGGAATGTGGATGTTCAAATGTACCATAACACTCTTTTATAGTTCTAATCGAAGTCACTGCTCCTTGTGACATCTGTTGGCAAAACATACTTAATCCCTGCAGCCAAGTTGGGAGTATTTAAAACGTAGAAAAACTGCCGAAAATTCCAAAAAGAAAAAAATCTAAGCTAAATTTAAAAATATGCAAATCGAAATTACCAATAATATTAAAAAACTTGGTATCGATATATTGCAGAAAATCTTCGCCGTTTTTCAATCGATTTATTTAGTATTGTACATATACTCAACTACAAAAGAAACCCATCAGTCACTTTTTAGGGCAATTTCGGTAAACTAATTAAGAAATCAAAATATATTTTATACAATATTCTTTATCAATCAATTATGCATCAAATTATTGAATAATGTAACAGTTTTACTCAAACCCGTTCATGCTGTACGCCAGTGTATAGACGAGGGGTCATTTCTAAAAATGACAAGTTTCAGACAATTGGTTTTCACACGAGTTCTAGTCTTAATCAGTTCACTTCGTCCAATAACCGGTATGTCCCTCTCTGGCGAAGCCATCGAGTGTGTGTAGAAGTCAAAACAAACCGCGTTAGTTTAGTAAGCTCGGATCTCAATCCGATAGAGCAGCTGTGGGATGAGCTCTGGCGGCGCATCCTGGATCATTCAGTGCAACCTCAAAATCTTCGACAGCTTCAGGTTGATCTCCATTAAGAATGGGCACGGATTCCCAAGAACGTTGTGCGACGTTACGTGCTTTTGATTCGACCTCTTTCTGCGTCAGTTATTGCTGCAGGAGAGGGTCATGTCTGTTTTTGGACGAATTTAACTCAAGTGAACTGATTTAGACGAGAACGAGATATTCATTGTCAAGTGAAAAACTTGTCATTTTTAAAACTGACCCCTTGTCTAAACACTGGCGAATAGCATGAACAGATTTAAGTTAAACTGTTACATTATTCAATGAAATAATGCAGAACTGATTGCTACGGAATATGGTATAAATACATTTTCATTTCGTAATTCTGATTTCCATAGTTGCCCTTAGAAGTTACTGATGGGTTTCTTTTGTAGTTGAGTATAGATATATCCACTTCAGCGAGAAAAATTGCTTAACAATTTTCCTTTTTCACTTTAATTGTATGTTTCACGTTGTATGGCTATATCATGCACCAAAACATATCTTTTTCACTGAAACAAATTAAATTGTTATCCTAATGCATTATTTACAGACCCCCTTAACTATGTCCTTGCTAGCGGCGACGACAACATAATCATGAAAAATTAAACCGAGCATGCAAAGTTAAAACCCAAGATAACTATGATAGGATAAGTCCCAATCACACAGCAACATGTGGAAGAGGCACATTTCAACAACCATTTAAACAAAATAAAAGGCAGAATAAAACAAGCAACGCAAAAAGTAACTTGATATCAAACTACTGATTACGTGAAGTGACAACTGTTGTTCCCATGGGTTCTAAGCTTCTAATTTAAATGGTTTGCTTAGATAGCCAAAACAGTTAATAATAGCAAAAAGCACAATAATAAGGTCTTTCAATTGAACAACATTATCATCCATCGACACGCCTGCGACAGTAATTTAAATTATCATCACTCCCACACCACAATTTATTTGCACAAGAAAATGAATTTACTCAAGAGCTGATTCAGCAATGGGTATGATTGAATCTTTGCACGTTTTCCGGCAAACCATTTGTTCTAGTCAAAGCCGAGGCTGTACCTCATTTTGAGGGAGAGTGCCTATAAAAGCTTTAGCAAATGCAATCGGAACTGCCTCGGCCAATTCCGCGAAATTCCATGGAATCAGACCATGGATGTACATCGAGGATCTACTTTGATAACGCGGGTGATAACGTGACGCTGACGTAATATATCGTGATGCTGACGTCACAGAAACCATGTTAACACAATAACAAGTGTGTTTTCAATAAAGTATCGCTATAGCGATATTTTATTTAAAAAACGAAACCTTATTTAGTCTGCTGATTAAACTTTTGGGATAATCAAAATAATGGATTTTAATAGAGCTGAACTCACATGCTACAGAACTAATTTTCCATGCGCCAGTTCCAGCTAACGAAACAGAGCTTTTTGGTACATAGTACTACGCATAATGCTCCTTACATACACCCCAGCCATTATTCGTTTCTCGAATTGTGGCGGACTTTTCCGAATGATAGCAGATGCTTACCAGCGATTCTCCTTAGGACTGTAAAGTATCAAAAAGATGCACATTCTTTACTGGGCAATTTCATTTAAGAGGTAAATTCGATTTTTGGAATGTTCATGGAATCATGAATGCTTTAGTTCTCTTGCAAAGTAAGAGAAGCCCAAAGGGCTTCACGTTCACTTTGCAAGAGACCTGGAGTATTCATGATTCCATGAACAGACGAAAAATTGATTTTTTTGCTTATATTTACATTTTATTGTAAATATCTAATATATAGAAATTATTTATAATTAAGGGGGAAAAACAGTTTTTCAATTAATATGTAATTGAATTAACGGTTTTGTTGGACTGTAAAGCGGAACAGCCAGTGTGAACATGGAAGCCAATGGAGAAAACAAGAGGCTTGTTTTGCATGTGCAACTCGGGTGTCGCTCTCTGTCAATCACAACGCCATTGTCATTTCTGGGGAATGAATTCGATGTTCGAATCGTATTGCACGGGCCAGTGAGCTTGGCAGCTGTCAATCAAATTTATATCATAAATGAGGCTATGAACGGTTGCAAAAATCTAACAATTAACTTTCATAGATATTGTAATTGTTATAGGAGTGTAGTCGTTTGCATTGAAATTTCCATTAGTACATAAAATGCACTTGGGGAACCATTAAAAAGTACCACCACGGAATATGCAATTTTGCACAGGTTTCATCCGCAAGTGCAACAACGATTGAAGAATAATCATATATTTGGCGAGAAACCCGCTCCAGGGTTTTAATCATTTTGACATTATTTTGATTTCACCTGAGCCCAATGTGAGCTATTGTGATTGTTGGATGTCCGTGGTGCGTCATCCACCGTCAACAATTCCTTCAAAGGACATCTCCTATATTACTGGCTGGATTTTGACCAAACTTGGCAGGAGAGATTCTCATATAGACCTCTTAAATAATTTTTAAAGGGTTTTTGTCTGCTGCATATCTAGGTCACATAGGCTAAAATAGATTTTCGAGATGAAAACTTTTAAAATCTTGTCTGTGACCACAAAGCCTAGGTTCTTGATATTAGGTATGAAGCATCACCTAGTTGACCTCTACCAAGTTATTTTTCAAATTATGCACCTGGGGCCAAAAATGGTCCAGCCAAGGGGTCACATGTTTAACATATGCTTATATAGGTTAAACATGGAAAAAGTATTCTTATCTGAAGCCAAAAAAGCCTGGAGCCTTGATATTTGGTATGTAGTATCATCTATTGGGCTTCTATCAAGTTTGTTCAAATTATGCCCATGCATCACATGTAATGCAAAAGGAAAACATGAAAAAATCTTACTAGCCCTAAAGCCGAGATGTTTGGTTGCTAGCATCACCAAGTGGAACTTTACAAAGCTTGATCAAATTATGGCCCTGGTGCCAAAAAGGCCCCATGAGCCTCCTGTTTAAAATAATGTTTATATCAAATTACAAAGGCTATATTGGCTTTTTTGTGATAGTCTATGTTTGTTTGTTTGGTGCTTAACGACGCATCAACCCTTGTGGTTCATTAGCGTCAGACGGTATTAAACTTAACATGATGTGGATGGAAAAAGTAAAAATTTGTAAGATAAAACAAAAGGAATGTCGGTGATGGGTTTGTATAATGATAATAAGTTGTAAAATGGTTGTTGACAGCAGAGACCACGTACAATATCGGACGGTTTCAAAGAGCTATTCAGATAACTGTACATGTTCTCCAACTGAACAGAATACAACATTAACTAATCTGTATTATGGTCTGATACAAATGTAAAACAAAAAATGTTTTTAAAAATAGTAATTAGATTTTGTCAAAAAGATTTATTTGTCTTAAAAATGTCATAATACTATCAATATGTATATCTTGAAAGAATTCTTTCATGTTATCAACATGGAAGCAATTATTTTTTACTTGTGCAAAGTCGCCACATTCCAAAAGGAAGTGACGTACAGTGAATGGTGCGTAACAACCAGCACATTGTGGCTGCTCTTCACCTTGTAGTACGTATGAATGAGTGACTCTTGTATGACCCAGACGGAGTCTAGCTAAAATGACTTTTTCTTTTCTAATGTTTCGAACAACTGATTGATATTCACCAATAGTTGGGTTTTATGTCAAGAAGTTTATTTCCAATGCTGTTATTCCATGAAGTTTGCCATTCTTTCAAGATATATTTATTGATAGATTGCTTAAAATTAGAAAATGGAATCTTAAAAAAGTTGGTTCTAATGAAAGCGATGTTTTTGCTTGTTGGTCTACCATCGCATTCCCCAGAATGCCTATATGACTAGGAATCCCACAGAGAACAATTTCTTTTTCCGCTAAAAGCTCGTGACATTTTTCTAAAAGTTTCTGAATCTGTGGATTCTTTAAACTGGTATGGTTCATAGCTTTCAATACAGAAAGCGAGTCAGAAAATATAATAAATTTATTGTTAGTGTCACAAGTTCTTATAAAATCTAAAGCTAGATCAACTGCTTTGGCTTCAGCAGTGAAAATTGATGAATCGTCAGATATACGTTGCATATTACTATGGTTGTCTGATATAACAGCACAACCAACCTTTGAGTCTTCCTTTGACCCATCCGTATAAACTTGTTTATAATTCTTATAACGTCTTTGCAGCCGTCTGAAATCATCTTTAATATGTGTGGATTTGATTCAGATTTTTTCCCAGAGTGTAAATCGAAAAGTATGTCAGGTTGTTTTACACACCAAGCTGGAATATTTGGTGTAAAATGTTTTTCAACATTTTGTGGTTTGATATTAGCAGATTCTAAGAGTGGTGAAATTCTGATGCCAAATGTTTAATAGCTTTAGGCTTTTGTTCATATAAATCAACATAATTTGGTGGGACTGAAACTTCATGAGCAGGATTTGATGGGTTAGCAGCAAGTCTTATAGCATATTGCAAAGAGAGTTTCTCTCTGCGTGAGTATAATGATGGTTTGAATGGGAATCTCGTTTAAATTTTGTGACGATTTTTGTTGAAGTCTATCAAAAAAATTGAATGGGCATATGTAACGATTTAAACCAGTTCACCTACCTGAATTTTGCGTATCGACCGAATGATGACGTCATCAAAATGGCCGCCAAAAAGCTTCATATGCACATATATTAATTAGATTCAAAGCATTTGTTATGTGGGAATTTCTTGCTGGAATCAAGATTGTGTCTTTATTTGATTGATTTGGTGTCGTATGATACGACATTGACGTGATCCTTTTTTTCTGATCCCTGGAACCCGTTTTTGGGCTTCCATTTCAATTAAATTGACCTAGAAACCATTTCAGTACTTCTTATCCCGTAGGACATCATGCTAAAATCGGGTGTTTTTGATTTCTTTTTGTTTATTTGATTGTTTGTTTCTGTTTAATGTCCCACCAACAGCTAAAGCCATATGGATACGGGGCCACATCTTAAAGTCTCATCTGACAGATTTGGGAAGCTGGAGATTGAACCAGCGACCCCTGGTTTAAAAGGCGAGGAGTTTATCCACTACACCACAGTGACTCCTGTGTTTTGATGGATTTCAGACCATACTATATAAATATGACTTACCCCTGGAGCTATTTTGGGATCATTTTCTTTTGGTGTAAAGTTCCAGTCAACTGTAATGTCCATGTAGAGACGGTCAGTTAACCTAACCACACTTTTCTGGGGCAGGCTTAGACTAGGCAGTACTTTGTGCACACGCTTTTGCTTGTAACTGACGATATCCCTTCCTGAATCACTGAAGAGGGAGAATGACGACAGAAAATACTTCATGATCAATCTCCACGAAAGTATTGGGCCCAAATCGAACTCATGATCCCTGTACCAGCAATTTAACTCACTACCGACTGCACCACAGGGCCAAGTCATTTTGGGGTTCCTATGTTAATAAAATGGACCCTGAATCTATAAATTCAGTTTTTGCTCTCTTTGATTGCTTTGGAGCCATATATGAATTGTTGATTGCTGGGCACATGGACCCAGTCTATCAGTCATATGAGGCCTTCACAGGGATATTGGTGAACAGGGGAAAAGGGCATTTTTTTTCAGGGGAACAGTGGAAGAAACGCAAAATTTTGAGGGAAACATAGACAATATTGGGGAACAATGAACATAAGAAAACAAATTTTGAGGGAACAAAGAAACAAGCTAATTTATTTCAGAGGAAAAAGGGAACAGGTGCTCCCCCCTGAGAGGGCTTCGCATATCACTGAGGCGACATAGTACCACCAAAGTAATGGCATAAAATATTACCAGTACCTCACATTGTACAGCGTAAACATGACCTATAACCTCAAAAAAATCAATAATCCAATGGGAGTCTGTATGTTTCTGTATTTGTTTACATCCACGGCTTGGAAGTTTATCTGCACAGTGTGTAGTACAGTTACTCAAAATTCACCATTGTAACACAAGCAATGATGTTCAAACATATGCTAGTGCAGTATTAGTTATGCGGTGAGAAGTGACGCAAGCAGATTCCCTGAAATCATTTATTATAAACTGACGCAATGTCTCCAAAATTGGGAATGGCTTTTTGTAGATTTTCATGTTCAATGGTTGTTCCTGGCTGACAATCAGGTAAATATATTGTTTGAGAGCATTCTTAGTCCCATCTCCGAGTGGGACATGACCAAGTTTCCTGAAAGTTTCATGGACAGAAGGATCTGCGTTACTAAAAGCTTTCCATCCTTGCCTGACATTAAACCAGTAATATCAGCAGTATCTACTGACTAAAGTGAATATAATGATATTTGCATGACTTTGCTGACTTCGGCTGATCTAGACCTTAACCTATAACCATCGCATCAACAACTTTAATCCTGCCTGTTCGCTTGCTAAGTATATCTCATCCTGACCTTTGGCAATTAAGTTAATATAGGTAAACCGAGACCCTTTTTCAACTACACAACATAAGCAATTAGTGTGCTAAATATGAACACCTTCCATCAAAAGATGAAAAAAAATTCCAGTTACGAGTTGTAAGACAGGTTTCAAGTATATTTAACCTTTGAAATTATATCAGTAATTTGAAAACCTTCGTTGTCATCTAGACGGCCATAAGCAATCAGTGTGCTAAATACGGACACTTTCAGGCAAACATCACGAAGGCAGTTTGAAGGCCAGTTATATCCCCAACCACAGAACGAAAGAGTGGTGGGACCTCTGGTTGTTGAAGTGACCGCATGACCGAGGGATTAGTGCTCTCAACTGTGGATCACAGCATCCAGGGTTCTATTGCTGCTTGACCTATACAGCACTTCATTGCACTCAGCCTTTTTAGCCATCTATCCAATATCATAGCATGAATAAAATACTGTTGAAAAGGACATGAAATACTAAGGCATCCATTCATGTCTTTGGTTTCTTAGAGGAAAAGTCATTAGCCTATACAGCACTTCATTGCACTCAGCCTTTTTAGCCATCCATCCAATATCATAGCATGAATAAAATACTGTTGAAAAGGACATGAAATACTAAGGCATCCATTCATGTCTTTGGTTTCTTAGAGGAAAAGTCATTAGCCCCATGACTGGTACCATGAAGGGTCATGGGTATGTGCTCTGAGAATTTTCTTTAACTAAGGTCACTATGTATCCAGAGTTAGATGAATATTATTCAAGGCTTGGCATGAGGTTATGACACTGACCTTGCGCCCGCATAACGGAGACATGTATTTTGTTCATTTTCTCACTGAAGAAGCCATTTGAGTTTAGCATATGCGCAATTAAAGGCTAAATTCCATTACCTGCAACTGTCACTCTGATTTTGACTCTGTGTAATTGAGTCATGGGTTCTGCACACCGTTTCACTGAGGTGAACATTTGACCAAAGCTTAGATAACTTTTAAAGGGCTCATGAGATACAAGAATTATTGATAAACGTTGAATTGATAAAGGCTAATTCCCTCTCCGCTTCGGGTTGGTGAATGTGGTGTTTGCTTTAAGAGCCGTTAGGAAAATTTTAAATATATTTGACCTTGACCTTTGACTCCACATTCATTTCGGTGATCTTAAAAATTTGTTGTAATCTACACACCACAAGCACCATTGTGCTAAATATGAACACCGTTAGTCAAAAACATGAAAAAGGAGTTCGTGTTATGAGCCAAAAGACAGATTTTAAAAGCCTCGCAAAATTGATAATTTTCTTTATAGGCATTTCAAACAAACTAATCACTCTACAAGCAGTTTTTCTATTCAGCCTGTTGAAAAGATAATATACAGTGATAATTCCACTAAAAGATATAGAAATATTCTTAGGCATGAATTAGAATTAAAGTGGATAAAATTATTACAAACACCACATCCACTTGGTTTTAATGATAATATTTACCATGAGGGTAACATTTCTAGATTACCTGATTTTGATGTTTTTTTCTCTTTTAGATATCCGTAAACGCAATAACGGATCTCATGGTTAACGCAAAAATGGAAATTTAAAACGCAAAAATAAACATGTTTTAACTCTTTCAGAATTAAGTATCATCTTAACACATTCTGGCAGACATATGGCCCTTTCACGTTTAGTAACTCTTTCTATACCTTCACTTCGTAATTTGATAAATTCTATGATAGAGCTCATCAACTTTTTGATGCAGCAATCCTTACCCGTTGTTACACTCAACATGCTCTTCGGCCATATATAGATTCCGAATTTAATCATATTAGGCATTTTATCAAAATTCAATTTGTCAACAAGGGGATTGAATTCATTAACTTACCCAGTATATTCAAAGATAAATCTGTTATCTCTTCTATTCCTACTTATTTTGAAAATAGGGAATCCCCTATCATTTGTTAAAAGTATAATACACCTATTTGTAGTACTGTTTTTAACTATAACAAATAAGTAACAGAACTTGATATTGAAAATTCTATTCCTGACTCTAGAGATTGCAAAGACTCTAAGTATTGCTATCAACCCGCTGGTCATATAGTCACAGGGGATTTAAAAATCATAACTGATTGAAGAATTCGGTCTATTATATGTAAAGGACCTAAATATAGGTTTCCGGTACCAATAGACTCCAAATCATGTCGTGAGGAAATTGCAGGAGCCTTACAAGAATTTTGTAATCGCTGGTGTAAACGAGAGCATGTTGAGTCTAATGCCTTAAATAGTTGAAACTAAATATTTTTAAAATTATTGATAGTAGAATTTCATTTTATTGCAACAATTTAGATCTTCTTCCACCTAAACCTAAATTCACCTTTAGACACTTGAAGAAAGGGATCCAGGAATTCCATAGGAAGTTTGTTTTGGCCCCCGCAGATAAGGCTGCTAGCAATGTTGTGGTCGTTTGAAAAATATACTATATTAACACCCTAGAGCAAGAACTTAGCACTGCAAAAACATATGAGCATAACAGGCTTGATGAGACGTCTATCGTTGATAGGCATCGATGCCATATGGCAGCTAAGTTGGGGTTGTTTGTTGATGAGGACCATAGCAAGCTTCCTACGTTATACTGGTTACCTTAACTTCATAAACGGCCCTATAAGTCGCGTTTTATTGCTAATTCTAGTGCATGTACAACTACTGAGTTGTCAATTCTTTTGACTTCTTGCCTCACTGCAATTAAAAACCATGTCATTAAATATTGCACAACAGTTTATGAAAGAAATGGTAAAAAATTATTTTGTTCTATTAAAAAATTCAGGTGAAATTCTTAATAAATTGAAGTGTAGAGGTTTTCTAGCATCTAGTTTGTCTACATATGATTTCTCTACTCTCTATACTACATTGCCTCATAATCTAATAAACGAAAAACTAACAGAATTAATTGAACAAACATTTAACAGAGAGGGCTCACTTTATTTGGCTTGTAATGATAAAAATGCCTTTTTTACTTCTGAACAACCTAAGCGATATAAATTGTGGTCATGTCAGAGAATGTGTGATGCGCTCCATTATCTTTTGGACAATATATTTATAAGATTTGGCTCAAAATTATATAGACAAATTGTCAGTATTCCAATGGGTATTAATTGTGCTCCTCTTGTTGCAGATTTGTTTTTGTTTTGATATGAGAGAGACTTTATGTTGTCTCTGTCAGACAATAATCAAGCTGATATTATTGAAGCTTTTAAATCTACCTCCAGATATTTAGATGACTTACTTAATATTGATAATCCTTATTTTGAACAAATGGTAGGTCAGATATATCCCACTGAACTTCAGTTAAATAAGGCGAATTCTTCTGATTCTGAAGCTCCGTTTTTAGGACTTGAAAAGCCTAAAAAATACCATGCATGGTCCCGTCAAAATGTATGTGATGCGCTGACCTTTTTTGTTGGACAACATTTTTGTTCGATTTGGCACCAAGCTCTATAGACAAGTAGTTGGGATTCCTATGGGCACTAATTGTGCTCCCCTGGTTGCAGATTTATTCCTGTTTTGTTATGAGAGGGACTTTATGATGTCTCTTTCTGATGATAAGCAGGCTGATATTATTGATGCGTTTAACACTACTTCCAGATATTTGGACGATATTTTAAATATTAATAATGTTTATTTTGACAATATGGTTAGTCAAATATACCCTTCAGAGTTCCAACTGAATAAAGCCAATGCCTCTGATACCGAAGCCGCATTTTTAGACTTGCATTTGTCAATTTCTAATGATATTGTTTCTACCAAAATTTATGATAAACGTGACGACTTTGATTTTGAAATTGTCAATTTGTGATGTTCCTCGTTCTACATCCTATGGAGTCTATATCTCTCAACTCATTCGTTTTGCTAGAGCATCTTGCTATGTTGCTGACTTCAACACTCACGATAAATTGTTAACTCAGAAACTTCTTAAACAAGGCTATCGGTATCATAAACTTCTCAAAACATTTTCAAAATTTTATAGACGGTACTATGATTTGATTTCTAAATTCCAAGTTGGCTTTAAATCTCTCTTGCGCCAAGGACTTCCGGAACCTGATTTCTATGGTGACTTGGTGTATAAATTGAAGAAGATTGTTGGCTCTCATAATTTTTCAGCGCAGTTCATTAAAATAATTTCCCATTATAAAAAGATTGGCTATAACATTAATGTATTGCAACAGACTTCATGCTTGGTAGTCAACCCAATCACGGTTGGCAACTTTGCTTTCCTCTTTAATTGCACGCCGGTGGTTCGGACTTCAGACTCTATGATGGTTCCGACTTAAAGACTTATCTATTGATGAGATGGTAGGGGCCTGATGCTTTGGCTGTTTGTCGGGCCCACCGGAGTTTAATTTACTGTTGAGTCCTTATCCTTGCTTTATCTCCTTGTTATATCTTGATTTATATGTTTTAGGAGATGATGCATTGATAAGTTAGGGGTCTTTCATGCAAACCAAATATTTATGTGTCTTGATCCACATCTGAATTAAGGGTGAGGTTGGCGCCGTTAAACCGGTTTAAGCCCTCCAGTAAAATATTTTACTGACCGTTCCAAGGCGGTACTTCTTTTGTGGATCTTTTATGTTTTTGTTCTGTCTTGTGTTTGCTATGTCTTTGTGCGCGTCTGTTTATATGTGCTTTATGGTCACCTGCTGGGAAAGGGCTGACCTCTTGGCTCTCGTTTGTGGTGTCTACTGTGAGTTTGTCACTTCCCCATTGGTATCCTGGATCAGGTGTGGTACTTGATTGTATCGATTCCTGATCTTTGCACCTATACTTACTTTAAACTTGTCAATAACAAATGACATAGTTTCTTCTAAAATTTATGATAAACGTGATGATTTTAATTTTGAAATAGTAAATTTCCCATTTCTTGATGGAGATGTTCCTCGCTCTCCTTCCTATGATGTATATATTTTTCAGCTTATTCGTTTTGCTAGAGTGTGTTCTAACGTTGATGACTTCAACAACAGAAACTTATTTTTAACTGCTAAATTATTAAAACAAGGTTATAGATATCATAAAATTCGAAAAGCATTTTCTAAATTCTACCACAGACACTCAGAGTTAATTGTTAAATACAACATTGGGTTAAAACTCTTCTGCAACAAGGCATACCAGAACCTAAATTTTATGGTGATTTAGTCTATAAATTCAAACGAATTGTTGGAAAACCTAATTTTAGTGATCAATTCAAAAAGATAGTAAAACGTTATATAAGGGTTGGATATAACTTGGATATCATGCGACAGTCTGCATGCCTAGTTTTAAACCCAATCATCGTTTATAGCTATGGTTTCCTCTTTAATTGCACGACGGTGGGTCAGGCCTCAGACTATGTGACGGCTCTGGCGTAAAGCTTTAATCGGTTGGTTGGTGCCTGATGCTTATCTGTAGCTGGACCCACCGTGGCTCAACGTGAGGTTTTCTTTAGCTCTGACTATCTGTGAGTCATGAACCCTTTTCTTTGTTTCATCATGGTGTAGTAATTTGATTAGAGTGTTTTTCCATGATGATACATTGCATTAGTTAGATGGCCTCCATGCGAGCTGAACATTTTTTGTACTTCAACAACAGCAGAATCTAGGGCGAAGATTTGGTACCAGTAAAATGCATTTAAGCCCCCCGGTGGCTTAGGCTGCTGTCCGTTCTAAGGCGGTGGTTCTGTTGTTGTTGTTGACTTTTTGTTTATTGTTACTCCAATTGTGGGAGTCTGTAATTGTTCTATGTTTTGTTGTACGTTACTTTATGTCCATTCTAGTATTGCAATCATCTTGATGGGGGAGAGAGAGCTGATTGCTTTGCTTAATTTGTCTTCCTGGTGTCTCGTGATGGTTGAGCGGCTCTTCCTCGCGGTGCCAAGGGGTTGCCTGCAGTTTATGATTGTGGTATATCCTGATCATACTCACTTACTACTTTTAAGTATATTTGACTTTGACCTTCGACTTCAACGTCACATCGATTATCAGATCTTAGACCTTTGTTATAATCTACGCACAATAGCCAATTATTGTGCCAAATATGAACACCCCCAGGCAAGTATGTAGTTTCTATTAGCATTCTGGAGCGGCACGAGCACTAAACTATAATAAAAAAATATCTTTGTCTGGCTAACATACTTTAATATAAATGTATCAGCATATCAACAGCGCAGTGGCCGCCATTTTGATCACGTCACTGTTTATCCCAGAAGCGTATCTCAGATGGATGTGTGAACTGAATAAAATTGTTGCTAATACCTCAAAGTATAATTTGATATAGGTCGCCAAAAATCGTCGCGAAATTTACAAGGGGCCAAAAATTTGTCCCATTCGACATAGATTACAATATGGCTCATGGGCAAGATGTCCTATTGCATTTTAAAGTTTATTTCTGTGTAAATATTGTTTCTGTTTAAAAATCTGATCATAACTGGCATTAAATCGATCAAAAAACGTTTTTTTTGCCAACATACTTTGATTTTTTCTTAAATGCATTCGCATTATAATTGTGTGATGACCGCCATTTTAATGACGTCATAACTCGGACCAGACACGGAACTGGTTGAAATTGTAGACTGGTCCTCTAATGTCTCTAAATATAGATGAAAGATAAAGAAATTAGTTTTCAAATATGTACTCTTATCTGGAGGCCTGATTTATCTTTAAAACATGTTTAATGAGTATCTACAATCTCTTTTAGATCAGAAATAGTCTACAGATATCAAACCAATGCTCGTTTTTTTTTAAAATTATAATTGCATTTGCACTGCTAATGAACTGTAGTGCGAGTTTATTTTATACCTGTATCTCAAATAAGAAAATTGAATAATAGTGGATCTTAAATGAGTACTCTTGTTTTATTGAATTTATTAAACAAGTTGGGGGAAAAAGGATAAATTGCAAGGCCAGCTGAGCATTATATCATTTTTTGTGCAATGAGTTTAATGATTTCATTAACACAGGAGCATGAATGCTAGATTCTATTTATCGTATGACATTAAGATTAATTTGAAAACTTATATGTGAAGTAAAAAAGATAAAATTTTGTCATTGGGTATACAACGTTGCTTTGGATATCATAATATACTAGAAAATCTATAAACCACTTGTGGTTTATCGATTTTAATGCATAACAGTATTTCACTCCAAGACGCGACGTCATTTGATAAATCTTTATTCAATATCTATAATGCATGATATTGGATCATGTAAAGTTAGCCCTTCCTTAGAACTGTCTTTGCTTTGTTCACTTGACAGACTCACTTAAAGTGGCACCTACTCAAAATCTTTGATGGCCGTTTCAGAGTAGTATTTTTATTCTAATTTTATTCTATTTTAATGTCTGTCTTTTTAACAAATTAGTGAAAAATATTTAAATACCAACCTAACTTCCTACCCCAAAATTATTATTAGGGTGACAGCTATTGATGGCCTTATCTTACTCTCTACATCCGCAAATATGGTGTTATCTTGCAAATAGTATAGATCCAGAACAGACATCTTCTTCAGTAAAGTGAGTATTTTATGTCATACCAACAGCTTGATCATGGAAAGATGCTACTGGAGTATACTCCTTCAAATGGAACACTGTTTTTTGGCAATAACATTAAATATAAAATGGGAATTTTAATTTTAATTCGAAAAATATACTTTAACCAAAAAACCCTAACCAAAAATATTTTTTGAAGTTTGAATACGTTTTCATAAATGCTGGGATAGGATGGAATTTTAACATTCTTTATGTTTTATGCCAAAGAACATTCCCTTCTTGTACCTTCAGCGATATGGATCAATGACTATCAGTTGAATATAAAACCATGTATATACTAATATAAGACAATCTACAATGCATCAGTTTAAATGTAGCTGTATATTGGCTTGCGTTTCTGTTTATCAGCATAGTCAACAATATTTCAGTTATCTAACCATGTCACAAAGACGGTGGCACAATCGAAAGGCTACATCTATAGATGTCTATTACCCAAAATGCCCTCTTAGTTTGAAGCGCCCATATGCCTAGCTATTCCACGAATGAGTCTGCTTAGTGATCTCACCACTCCCATATGAAATCATGCATATTTCCATCATATAAAGAAGCTGTAAAAGTTAAATATAAAATGAAATGTAGTACATGTAAGTGCCCGTACATCTGTGATCTTATTCGTATTTTCAGGCCTGTGCATTTCTAGTTGTACGCTCGCACATACAGACACATGAACAAAACATACAATTAGGTAGCCCGACGGAAGTAGGCAAAATGATGGTACTTGGTAGGCATGAAACGCGTTAATAACCCATTATCCGTAGAACTATATAAGCAGCTTGGATTGTATTGTAAACCGCACCATTTGATGTTACAAAATAATCGTCTGCTGTAATCTCTAATGAACATCTTATAGCTGAGAAAATACTACGATATCTATCCAACGTATATTGCACTGACAGTACAAAAATAGGTGCTAAACGGGTATTTTCAGTTATTTATTTTTAAAAGATATCAGAGCAGTAACATCGATATCAATCTCCGACAAAATATAAATCAAGTTAGGGTTTTACTATATCTATGCGCATGCAAATTTTCAGGGTGAAGAAACCTTCATGTAAAATTTTAAAAACGAAAAACTGTGTTCCATTTGAGGTGCAATATACCAGTAGTGCTGTTCCATTGGTTGTGATTTCTATGCTATGCTAATTTGGATGTATGGAATTTATGTCAAAGCACATCCATAGATTTTGCAGTTTTCTTCATTCGGGAGCTGAATTGGTTGCTGGTTACTTTTGTTCATGATGTAGGTCCCAATCCACAATTTTTCAGTCATGCTGGGATGTTTTTTTGTCTTCCAGAGATGAACCAGTACTAAGTATGGAATATGAACTGGCCTAGGAAAGGGGAATTGTGTTGTTTTCAAAACCTTTTCTTTAACATGAAAAAAGTTAAATTAAACAGACAAGAATAAAAGTGAATTTTACAAATATAATACAATGGCTTACCGTTTGGTCGCATCTATTATCTATAAGAACCATGCCAACCAATCTGTGCATAAAGCTTAATTCATGACATCTGCTCTTTATCACACTCCCATAAATAAGAGCAAGCTTTTGGATAAGGCTTGCTCTCACAGCATCGTCCCCCCAGGGTTCGCACAGGCTTGAAAAGTACTTGAATTTAGAGGGCTTTCTTGAAAAGTACTTGAAAATTAAATCTGCCTTGAAAAGTACTGGAAATCAAGCAAAAGCCTTGAAAAGTCCTTGAATTCTACTATTTTCTGTAGAACTTGCCACTGTTGATATAGTACTACACTATTGATAGAGACCTAAATCAATATAAGATTGTTGTGCCTTTATTTGGTGCAGCATATGCTGCACCAAATTAGGCACAACAATTTTATACTAATTTTCCAGTGCTAATGTCTCTACTATCTTAGTCTAGCATTTCTAAAGTAGATTTTTAACATTTAAAACAGTATTTTTCATTAACTTTGAGTCCGTGAAAACCGTTGGAGAGGCTTTTAGAAGTCCTTGAGTTTTACTCATACTTGCCAGTATGAACCCTGTCCCCTCTTGTTGTCTGGGATCATGATAGCCTTGAGCATTTGTAGCAGGGCTGGAAACTTAGCTTTCATTTCGGAAACAAGATCAGCAGATTTTCAGTCTCCTTCCGCATTAGGATCAACACAAAATCTCGTTTTTGTTCCTCATTGTTTCTGATACGTATCCCATTTCCAAACTTAGGCAGCCAATAACAGATTGCCTCACATGGGGAATCGACATGAAGGCTGACAGTATTTGTTATAAATTTCTGGTTTTTGATAACACTGATTTTAACATTGTTCCTTGAAATATAGACAAGTCGGTCTGCTTATCTTATTTAGTTGATTCGTTATAAGAATTACCAACAAATTTATACTGATGGGTCAAAGGAAGACTCAAAGGTTGGTTGTGCTGTTAAATCAGACAACCATAGTAATATGCAACTTATATCTGACGATTCATCAATTTTCACTGCCGAAGCCAAAGTAGTCGATCTAGCTTTAGATTTCATTAGCACTTGTGATGCTAACAATAAATTTATTATATTTTCCAATTCACTTTCTGTATTGAAAGCTATGAACCATACCAGTTCAAAGAATCCACAGATTCAGAAACTTTTAGAAAAATGTCATGAGCTTTTAGCTTATAAAGAAATTGTTCTCTGTTGGATTCCTAGTCATATAGGTATCCAAGGGAATGAGATGGTAGATAAGCAAGCAAAGACATCGCTTTCATTAGAACCAATTTCTTTTAAGATTTCATTTTTCTAATTTTAAGCCAACCATTAATAGATATATCTTGGAAGAATGACAAACTTCATGGAATAACAGCATTGGAAATAAACTTCTTGATATCAAACCAACTATTGGTGAATATCAATCAGTTGTTCGAAACAGTAGAAAAGAAGAAGTAGTTTTAGCTCGACTCCGCTTAGGTCATACAAGAGTCACTCATTCATACTTACTACAAGGTGAAGGGCAGCCACAATGTGTTGGTTGAGACGCACCATTCACTGTACGTCACTTCCTTTTGGAATGTGGCGACTTTGCACAAGTAAGAAATAATTGCTTCCATGTTGATAACATGAAAGAATTATTTCAAGATATACATATTGATCGTATTATGACATTTTTAAGACAAATAAATCTTTTTAACAAAATCTAATTGCTTTTTTTAAAACCATGTTTTGTTTTACATTTGTATCAGACCATAATACAGATTTTTTAATGTTGTATTCTGTTCAGTTAAAGAGCATGTACAGTTATCTGAATAGCTCTTTGAAACTGTCAGCTATTGTACGTGGTCTCTCCTGTCAACAATCGTATTGCAACTAATTATCATTATACAAACTCATCATCATCATTCCTTTTATTTTATCTTATAATTTTTTACTTTTTCCATCTTCATCATGTTTAGTTTATACCGTCTGGCGCTAATGACCCACAAGGGTTGATGCGTCGTTAAGAACCAAACAAACAAACAAATTATTTTGTTGATTCCATCAGAGGAACGGTCAATGTGTGTGTTTTCAATCTTTTTTATTGCATTATTGACTTTTTTCGTCATATATTTGATTGGAACCAGGTAGCCGTGGTCTACAACTGGTCTGTATTTGTATTGCAAAGCTGTTGAAGATATGGCAAATTGGTCTGATAGAAATTCTTGATCTAGGTTATTTTGTACAGCAACGGACAATGTAATTTCAATAGGTGCAGACAGTCTTGGTATTTCTACTGATAAATAGTTATTTTCAACAGATGCAGACAATCTTGGTATTTCTACTGATAAATAGTTATTTTCAACAGATGCAGACAATCTTGGTATTTCTGCTGATAAATAGTTATTTTCAACAGATGCAGACAATCTTGGTATTTCTGTTGATAAATAGTTATTTTCAACAGATGCAGACAATCTTGGTATTTCTGCTTATAAATCGTCATCATCAATGTTATTTTAAGCAGCTGCAGACAATCTTGGTATTTGTGTGATAGATAATTACTCATGATCAATGTTATTTTCTTCTGCTGCAGAAAATATGGGCAGCTGGGCAGATAGGTTTTCATGGTCTAGACCATCTAGTACAGTTCTAGTTTTGTAGGGAGCTGGGCCAGTAGGTAGTCTTGGCAATGTTTAATTGTTGACAGACTTAGAATATAGACCTTGTCACACTGAAAAACAGGAAGGCCATAGGGTCCTTAATCGCTCATCTGGCACATTAGGAGATGTTTTGGCCTGTGGGTAAAAGGATGCCATTCAAAGAGGCAATGTTTAACAAACTTTGTAGAAATCTACTACATGATGCTACAGACAACATATCATGGCTCTAAGTAAGAAAGAGGCCAAAGATTAGGAATCGTTACAATCAAGCGCCACATCTGACCCCGGATATCAATGGGAAAGTAATAACGTCAGAATAAGACATCACAAACGAAAGCCAAGAGGTCAGCCTTCCCCAGCAGGTGACCACAAGGCATCAATACACACAGACGTGCATGAAAGCATACCCAAACAAGATAGAAATAACATAAATGATTCACAAAAAAACACCGCCATGGAACGGTCAGTAAAAATATTTTACTGGAGGGCTTAAACCGGTTTAACGGTGCACCAACCTCACCCTTAGTTTAGAAGTGGATCAAAACACATAGATGTTTGGTTTGCATGAAAGACCCCTAACTTATCAATGCATCATCCAGAACATATAAAGCAAGATATAAAAAGGAGATAAAGCACCGATAAGGACTCAACAGTAAGTAAAACTGAATGCAGGAGCAAAAGAAATCCAACAGGTAAACCCTGGTGGGCCTGACACCAGCCAAAGCATCAGGCCCCTACCATCTCATCAATAGATAAGTCTTTAAGTCGGAACCCTCATAGAGTCGTAAGTCCGACCCACCGGCGAGAATTTAAGAGGAAAGCAAAATTGCCAACTGTGATCGGTTTGACCACCAAGCATGCAGTTTGCTTGCGGTTTCAGACAAGAAGATGTTTCATTATTTCCTTATAAATATAAGCTTATGTAAAACATGTGACCGCAGAATGTGGCCATTTTTTGCCACAGATACCTAATTTGAACAAACTTGGTAGATGTCTACTTGATGATGCTACATAACAAATATCAAGGCTCTAGGCCTTGTGGTTCCAGACAAGAATATTTTTTCTTGTTTCTCCCATATAAGCCCCAGGGACGGGCCCATTTTTGATCCCAGGGGTATAATTTGAACACACTTTGTACAGGTTTACTAGATAATGCTACATTCTAAACACCAAGACTCTGGGCCATGTGGTTCTAGACAAGAATATTTTTCATTTTATCCTTATAATGCCTATACTCGTATAATAATGTGAGAAAACCATATTTTGGTCCAAATTTGACTTTCCAAGCTGCTGAAGTGAATTTGAAAATAAGGCCAAGGTCATTAAAAACTAATCAACTTATGTCCCTATCCTAACAATGTATCTATGCAAGTTTGGTTAGAATTCACTCACAAGTTCAGAAGATAGTGACCAAAAATGGCTGATTAAAACATGTCTTTGTAGGATGGTAAAATTAAAAATCAGGTCAAGGTCACAAAAATCCTCCGATTAATGAATCTATGCAAGTTTGGCCAAAGTCCATCCATTATTTCAGAAGATAACGCATTGGGCAAAGCTACACAGATGTGGATGTCCACGGTATACGCACCCAAAATATGAATCCCTTAGTTGGTTTAGGGAGGACAATTTGTTGGACCAGTAGTTGAGGAGGAGATATTATTTAAGGAAAAGGTATACAGACAACAGATGCACTATGGACAAAGACCGATCACAATAGACCACCTTCAGCCTTCGGCCCAAGTGAGCTTGAACAACAGGTTTAATGACATTAAATTGCTCACCAGGATACCTGAAGCTTTCAGAAAAACACCCTGTAGTGCTGACATCATACTGAGTCACAACTTCTAAATAAAGTTTTTAATAGGTAAAGATCAGCCTAGCATTGAACATAATTGGTAGGACCAACATACCGAATGCTATATCTCAAGGTCATTGGCCTTTTGTTTATAAAGGACACACCATTCAATTATTTTTAGAAGCACTCAATGAATTTTCACTGTGAGATTTGCCTTTTAACTGAACTAGTGGTTTTATTTTAACCCTATTTGATGACGGGTACATATTAACACATGCCAGCAACCTTTAATTTTGTGTTTTGACAACAGCAGGATTTAAGGCATAGACTTGGAAAGTAAAATTAATCTAAGTGGCCAGGTGGCTAAGGCTAATGCTTGTTCTAACGCGGTGGTTCTGTTGTTCTTATTTACTGTTCATTGTTGCCGCCACTGTTTGTTTGAGCCGCGGCGTGTGATTTCCAAAAATGTGGCATTTCGACAAGTGTAGACTCAGACGATCATATGCAGCCTCCTTTTAAGCTTAGAAACCTCAAGTGATCTTCAGTCAGTAAGTTAATACTCATAGTATATTCAAGCGACTAGCAAAGGCTCTGATCAGACTGCGCGTATGCGCAGGCTGATCTGAGGCTTTGCTGATCGCACATACCACATTGTTGGAAATCTCATGTCGCGGCTCATTTAGTGTTCTTTCTGGTTTTGCAATCATCTTGCTTGGGAAGAGAGAGCTGGCTGCCTTACTTTTATTGTCTTCTTCATGTTATGTGCAATGCTTAGGAAATGTCATGACCTGGTCCTATTTCTGAACTACATATTTGCCACAATATTTCTTATGATGGAATCTTCAAGGCTGTCCTCAGAAGCTTGCTCATTTATGGGTACTTGGTAACTTGTACAATGGAGCTGATTTTTTTTTCACTGAAGAAATAATACTTTATTGATTTAAAAAAATCAATTATATACTCTGTTACTAGAGGACCTGAAAATCAAGGCGTGCTCACCTAATCTCGAGACGCCTTAATGGAACGTATGGACCAGGACATAAGAGTTTGGTGTAGCATTGTCAAGTAACGATGGTTCAGGCGAGACTGTGCAACTGCACAGACTCGCCAGAGCCTTCGTTTCTCACAGACGCAAAGTATGGATTTAGATGAAGACTCAAACAAAATTTTAGACCTCTTACCCTGCTGGACACGCCACGTATCAGCTAAAAGCAACAGTGCCATTTGCGTGCCCATTTGTTCTTTATACAGTCCTCCAGCCAAGAGTGGGTAAAATAAATAAAAAAAAACAATGCTTTTTTTTTATTTCTCAATCAAAAGATATGTTATAGGTACTCAAAAGAACCGTATCATTGAGACAGTTAACCATATGCGAACAACAAATGCGCATAATACTTTATCTGCGCAGTCTGATCAGCCCCAATGCTGTTTGCTGTTGAAATACATTAACCTTTTATAAATTGTTTTGTCAGTTCTGGTTATCAAGTCGGTGTGTATCTCTGCATTCTGGGAATATTTAACCTAAATATATAGAACGCAAACAGCAATGGTTCAGGTCAAAACTGCGATGTGCAGTCTCGCCAGGACATATGCCGTTCGCTCAAGCTGAAAATTTGCCCGAAGAATTAATGACCTCACAAAAAATTATATCACAAGTTTACTATTTATTTAAATGTTAAATATTGCAAACAATACAGGCCCGGAGAGAGATGTCTTGTTATGAAGTATCTGGATCTACATTGTTGCTTATGCTTTATTTATAGGACTTTTCGGCATAATATATGCATGTCTTTTACAATACTTGCAAAGCCATTAACAATACTAGAATTTCAAACGAAACTATTTGCGCAGTCTGAGCATCTGCCCATGAAGTGACAGTTTTGGTAGTATGACTGAAAAAGGTTATTTCACTGAACAGTAAAGACTCTGACGAGAAGCCGCATGACAAAACTAGTAAGATAGGTGTACAGTGCGCGAAGGCTGAGATCAGCCCCAGTGTCTGATGCACACCCACGTCGCATTTATTTATGCATAAGTTTTTAGAAGAAGGGCAAGTCTTCAACACAAGACAATAACTGTTTATACAAAGTCGTGTATTCAGTTAAAACCGTAAAATCAGTATTTCATTACGATCAAGATAAGACCTTTAGCCCCAGGGAGTATCTGACACCTATAGGATTATCGCATATATATGAGCGTCTCAAAATCCTTTGTCACCAGAATCACACTGGATAGGTGACAATCGAAAACGTCCTTAACAATCGACGAACGCGGATCAAAAATCACTAGAAACAGTGTTTTCGATTGCCATTTGTAACCAGTCTGGCGACAAATAGCAATCGAAAACTCCGTTTCAAACTATTCTGATCTATGTTCGCCGATAGTATAAACGTATGCCGCCGATAGTATTAACGTTTTCGAATGCCGACTATCCGGTGTGAGAATGAAGTACGAATATTCTGCCAGATGAAGTCTTCAAATTAATTTCTTTTGCAAACGATAGGTGTTAATAATAATAATAATAATAATAATAATAATAATAATAATTGTTATATTTAAAATAAAGAAATAAATTGAAGCAACTTGTAATAAAATGTTTGTTTTTTTATTTCGGCGATTTGTCATGGTCAGTGGTATTTTACTTCTAACGTATTACAAAAATTATGATTTTTTACATAATCATGTCTCCCAAGCAGCTGTGCTTTCCCTTTCTTTTAAAAATGATGTTAGATTTCTCGACATTCTCTAAGCATATCGAATAGTGCGGGGGCATTATAGACCCGCAATCCAATAAGGACTTAGGCATTTTCTCGGCCCTTTTAAACGCATAGGCAAGAAGGCGCTAAAACTCCATTTTCAACATAAAAATGACAGAGCTAAAATTTATTTTATTTTTATAAATCTTATATGGTTGAAATTGCTAGATGATAGAGATACCATTTATAACTTATAAACATTGGAAATGTCATGATTATTTTGGGGTTATAAAATGCTCACCCTAAGCATTTTCATTCAATTTACATAGAAATGAATGGGGTTTTACCAGTTAAAAAGACTAACAATTTGACAAAACTAAATATTAAGTTATTTCATATTTGTTTATATAATTGTAAAGATAGAACATTAAATTTTCTTGTGATAACTTATAAAACAATGGCAACTTAATAATAAGTTAGTTATTAGTAATTTATTTAAAGGTTTGTATACTTTTCTGTGTAATTGATGGCACAGATTTCAACAGGTAAGTTGCCGGAGTGGTCAATATTCAAGGGAGATAATCGGACAGCTAAAACCGATAACAGCTGATATTGTCCCATATGATTCTTTTGCGCACCAGTACATATGTTTTTAAATCTTATGAACAAGAAAATACTCACAATATATAATACGCATAAAACATTCTCTTATCTGCATGCTAATAGTGTTTTCTTCTTGACAAGAACTAATTGTAAGTGTCTATCAGTACAGTCAAAGTTCGTTTCAATTGTACGGAAGAAACATTAGAATCTAAATATTAGATCAAGAATTTGTCACAATAATGTACGAACAACGTATAAAAATTATCGATTTTCGGAAAATTTAATGACAGTATCTTCACACTGTAATGGTATTAATAGCACTTGGGCTTTTTTTGTCCTAGATATAACATAATATTCCCAGAGTCGCACTTACAGTTTGTGTATTTGCTGTGCTAATGCTAAAAGTATTTGCATATCATATGCTTGCTAGTTTTTCTGAAAAGTCCTCAATTTAAAGACATGCAATGTAATCACACCGGATAGGCGGCAATCAAAAACGTTAATACTATCGACAAACGTAGATCAAAATTCGTTAGAAGCAGAATTTGCGAATGTCATTTGTCGCCTGAGTGGCGACAAATGGCAATCGAAAACACTGTTTTATCATCAGAGTAAAACAGTGTGGATCCAAATCAGATTACATGGTCAAACGCCGTCGGATATGTTGGTTGGTTAGTGTTTAATGACGCACCAACCCTTGTCGGTCATCAGCGGCAAGCGGTGTTAGTAAAACGTGATTTAGATGGAAAACGAAAAGGGGGAAATGTGTAATGTGACAATAAATGATTTGCATGCTACATACTGATAACAGACTAACATATAACCCCAAATCTAACACTGATCTGTAGCTATGAACAACTAGTTAATCTCTTGTGTTTCAGTGTTCTGTTTATACACAGTTAATTGACAGATAATTTATCTAACCTTAACATGAATAATAACTTAATTATGAACTGTCTTATAAGTTTGATTTCAGACTCCTTTTCTCTCACAGCAAGAAAAAGCAATTAAACCAAAGTTAATATGTTTTCAAGACAGACGCTTCGGAGCTAATTTTTGGGGATATATTTTAGTCTGTTCAAATCATTAAACTATTTACAAAATTATATTTTATTAAAAAGGTTAATTTCCTTTTAAAACATAATAATGTACATCACTTATAATATATCTTAGAATAAGTGTTTCATGTTCTTATCTTGGTGGTATTTATTTCTTATCTATGAGAAATTGTCATATTTCAAAAGAAAGTGACACACAGTAAAATGTGTATTACAGCCTACACATTGTGATTGTTCTTCACCAAGTAGCAAGTATGAATAAGAGACTCTAGTATGGCATATTCGCATTCGAGCCTAACACCTTCTTTTCTGATGCTTCAATACACCAATAGTTGGCTCTATCTTCAGAAGTTTGTTCCCTATGCTGCTATCCTTAAAGTTTGCCATATTTTCAAGGTATAGCTATTGATATAGGGGATCTTACATGAGCGCTCATGTTTTATTGAATTTATTAAACGAGTTGGGGAAGAGAGATAAAATGCGAGGCTTGCCGAGCATTTTGTCTCTTTTTCGCAACGAGTTTAATTAATTCAATAACACAAGAGCACGAATTTTAGATTCTATTTATCATATGCCATTTAGATTACTTTGAAATCCCATTTCTTGAGTAAAAAGCGTTATAATTTTGTCTTTGTGTACGCAACGTTGTTATGGGCGTCATAACGTTTTCCGAAAATCTGTAAACCACTAGTGGTTTATCGACTTTATTGCATAGACTTATTTTACCCCCAGACGCGACGTCATAATGATAAAAATGGTATAATTCGGGGGTGGGGGGGGGGGTGGGGGGGATAATCTTAAAATGCGTTTGGACTAATGCTAGTAAAGTATTGGCTTGAAGATCTACTATAGTTCATTTCCAGGGGTGCATATATGTCAAAGAATCCAACAGAGATCAATTTCTTTATTTTCGAAAAGCTTGTGACTTCTGTGGATTCTTTGAAGTTGTGTGGTTTATAGCTTTCAGTACTGAAAGTGAGTCAGAAAAAATAATAAATTTATTTTTAACACCACAAGTTCTTATAAAGTCTTGAGCTAGATCCACTCCTTTCGCTTTAGCCATGAAAATAGAATCACCATCAGGAATACAAATTATTTTGCAGTGGTTGTCTTATATAACAGTGCAACCTACGTTCGTGTCTTCTTTTGTGCCTTTAGTATAAATTTGTTGACAATTCTTATAGGATGTTGTAGCTTTCTGACGTCATCTTTTAAATAAATGGATTTCTGATTTTGTTGGAGTTTAAATAAAAAAGAATTTCAGGTTGGTCTTTGTTTTGTTATGCAGTACTTATTGTCTCATAGATTCATTCGAGACTACTTTCAGTAAAATATGAAGACGTTTTTCTTTTGTCTGAACTAATTATACTTTTACGCAATCAAATGGAATGTAGAGTAAGTGATTTCATGATGTTAATAATAAAACATTTAATCGTTTCAGCTGTCGATGAAAAAAACCGCTGATGAAAAAGAACATAAAAAAGCAATTTGGACGTAACGATAAGTGCTGACTGTCAAATAAAATCCCCCAAATGGCTATAATTCTATCTCGAACAGAGAAACATTGCTTAATAATCGATTCTGCGCTTAAGCTTTGGATCCAAAACGTACAAAAGAAAACATTTGAAAGACAAAAGTGCGCCTTCGCAATATTACAGACCCGCAACGAATGTTCGCCCATTGGACCATTAGTTCGGCATGTCAAAGCATGCATATGCGATGTACGGTTTAAACATGACAGTGGCTCTTGAACATGGTTATACCTACTCGTGCGAAAACCAACAATCTGGCTCGGCGTCACCAGAAGACTCAGATCAGTCTAGGCATCAGATCAGTCTGATCAGTGTCTTCGCTTTCCGCATGGAGAAAGCTTGGATCGAAAGTTACCCACTGATCGCATAGCAAAGACTGATCAGCCAGGCTTCGATGTCATAGAACTTGAGTTCATTCCCAGACTTAAAATAAAGCGCAATGATTGGCTGCTTGCGGACTCAAAATAAAGCGCAATGATTGGCTGCTTGCGGACATGTGCCCGCAAGCAGCTAATCATTGTGCTTTATTTTGACTGGGTGGATGCCCAGGCTGATCTAAATCTTCGCTCTCGTGATCGGCGTTCGCTCATTTTTATTGGTTTTGTCTTTTAAAGCTGACAAGTACTACTGCACTTAGTTGGCACTAGGCTGTACTCACTGCTCCGTTTAATTAGCATTGGGGCAAATTTCTTTATTTAGATGAACAGCCTTAGAAACTAGTATGACTTTGGTTTCTGTGTTCCATCAACGTGACATCTGTCTTTTAACCCTTAAAGCGCTAAGAAAAAAATGCATCTGAAAATGACGTCTGCTGAAATCGTCTGCTGCAAATAATTGCCTAACATTACTGACTAATTTAAGTATAGAAACAAACAGGATGGGCCCACACTGTTTGTCATAGAGGCTTCTTAAACATTTCAGCAGACGAAAAAAGCAGACGACTTATGTTGTGATTGGCGCTTTAAGGATTAAACCTGGGTTAGGCCTTATGTTAGACTGTCTCCAGTCTTGGAAGCAGTATGTCATTCTGTGAAAGAGATATATTCACAGTGTAAATCTTTAAAGGCGCATTTGTGAATATATCGCTTTCCACAGAATACCAAATAAAATTGTTAATAAAATGGGGTCAAAAAATTAGAGCCATTGCCAATATGGACATCCCTGGCCCCGAGATCATAAGACTTTTTCGTGCTCAACTCAACTGTGAAATTTCAACTGCTCATAAAACTAAAATGCTCAGAAATAAATACTTTTCTTGCTTTCAAACTCCAGCTGATTTAATCGTTAATAAATTTTGGCATTTTAACATTTATGAACATGATATTTCTTGCTCAGTTGAGTTGAGAATGGAAAAGGTTGTATAACCTCGGGATCAGACCTCGAAAAAGGTAAACAAAACTGATGACGGTATTCAAACCGCGGATCGCATTTCCCACCAAAATTGTGATTTTTCGACTTAAAATTGCCCAATCACTGGCATCCGTCATTTGGGTAAATTTGCCCTACTTCTGTGCATTTGCGCAGTGAAAATCTAGATATAACTTTATATCATTACTTCTAAAACCAAGCCGACAACGTGTTTAAAAATAAAATGTTTAAACGGAGGCACGTAATAGAGCTATTTGATTGGACGATTGCAGGAATGGAACAAAATATGAAACCTGAGCAAAATGCATGTAAAATGCACGTGATTGTACACCTTTGATAAAACATTTTGTTTATGTGTTTGGGGTCCCAATGGACAATTTGGCACCAATGAAAAATTGTCCTGGGGGCGCAAGGTAACCTAAATTGGATGCCAGGGTAAAGCATTTTGAAACCACACATTAACACACACAAAATGCATAGTACAATTTACCATTTATGAAATATTTATGAAAACGATATATCTGTAGAAACGAATAAGAATTATATCGCCCACTATTATTCAGAATAATTGATTTTATAATCCGAATTTGGCGTATTCAAATTATTGCGTAAGACAATTATTAACACAAGACGCGTTTTTATTTGTCTCCATGGAAAATATTTTTGAATTAAATCTTCTATCTAATCGTGATTTAGCGTATCACATGACATCCAAAATTCGCTGGAAATAGCACGTTTGCGCGAAAAGGTAAAACAAGTGATTATGACTAGGAAACGCTAAAATCACTGATTATATCCTACTTACATGTACAAAATGTCAACCCGGTAAGCATCCCAAATCGGGCCACTATCGGCACACCAGCAAAACGCCATTTAAATGACGTTTCGCTGACGGGCCGATGGTGGCCTGATACTGTATCCTGGCCCTGGGACTCCACTAAAACCATCCCAGTAAGCATCGAAAAGTGGGCCACTTTCGGCTCTCCACAGAAATGCCATTTGAATGGCGTTTCGTTGGTAGGCCTACATAGACCCGATACTGTCTATATACTGGTTGGGATGTTGTTAGGAAACAATTTTTATTGATTTGGCATTTGTTCTATGAGGGTGTTCATGAGAGAAATAAAACAAACTTGTCTTCTGGATTGCTACCACCTACCAGGGGCCCGAAACTACAATGCCTCCTTAAAGTTAAGGAAGACTAAAGTTAAGTATTGATTTTAGGGTGCTAAATAAACATAACGTTTGGAACTTATTAAAATCAAAATTATTTCTTCTTTTTTTTCTGTAGATCACAATGCTATCTTTGACCATAAGTACTGCATCGATCCAGGCAAGTAGTATAGGCGTCACTTTAGGGTAAATGACGTCACGATGTCAGATCCAAGATGGCGGCCCCACGACTTCCGATCCAAGATGGCGGCCCCCACGGCGTCAGATCCAAGATGGCGGCCCCACGAAGTCAGATCCAAGATGGCGATCCCTGTGACGCGTTCGGTTACACCTCGGAGGGTGAGTCAACGCCCTAGACAACGAGAAGGGAGCGTCACGTCCTAGAGCGCGGTGTCGTTCTTCTTCTCTATATACAAGGGGGTGAGGGGCCTCTCATGTATCGAACAAACACGGATCTGGAGGAGTCTATATTGAGGATCTCTGGGTGTTTTTTTTTACGAAGTTCAGAACGAGATCCAGTCTTTAATGGTGTAGCGCGTCGCAGCGCTCAGTTTATCCCGTTCCCCAGGTGGACCCTTTTTTTTCAGCACGGTCCTTTCACGTCTTTTGGGCGGGTTCGACGTTTTCTTCTCCATTGTTTTGCCATCCAATAGCCTCTGGTGTTCCTTGTAAGGGACTAGGACTAGCTTTTCCATTATTCTAGCTCCGATTTCAAATGGGCCAACGTTATCTTTAGAAGCGTACGAATAAACTTTTGTTTACCGCCAAGGGCCTCCACCTTTCTTTGGTAACCCAGCGTCCAATCACCCAAGATGTACAGTTGGCGTCTGGAGCGTCTCAGGAGTACTTTTTCCGAAGGCGTCAACGCGATCCTAAATTTGATAATATTGGCGCGATTTCGCTCAATGCTTTGATCTGACCTGGCGTAATCGTTCTTAACAGGGCATTTCTCTGGGCAGAGTCGGTCTGTCCGAATAATTTTAGAAAATGTCTGTGTTCTTTGAGGAGTCTCATTATGGTAATTATTACGCGTTCGGGTCTCCTTCTTACGTCAGTCGATACACCAAGTGATCTTTTTTTTTTTTTTTTTTTTTTTTTGATCTTTACACTTTATTCTCCCCGTCATCTGACATACAGAGGGTCGGGGAGGACCATCCCTCTGCATGCCTTACAAACTACAGTAAAGGTATTTTTTTGATTTGATTGTATCTCTAGCTCACCTCTTTCATGCACCTTTCATGCAATTTCAAAAGCCGTTTTGGAATAGTTTAAACAGCCGTGAAGGCACCATTTAGTAGTCTGGTTTTATTTCTTATAGCTTGACCAGTTTATTTGTTAGTGAGTTTTTGTGGTTCTTTAAGAGACATAAAATCACCAAGTGATCTTGCCCGGGAAACACTCTACTCCTCAAACGGTATTGGTCGTCCCCGTGAGGACTCGTATCAACTATCAAATAACCCTGTTTGGAACTGAGAGCGTCTTCGTAGGCTTTTATGAACCCTTTTACCCGGCCCGGGTATAGCTGTCGACCAAGTATACCTACTTGGGAAACGTCTCTCAAATTCTTCATCAATACCAAGTACCACGTATTTAAAGCTATGCTCCTGGCGTGTTTCCCTCTAGGATATAAATTCTGGGTAATTAAAATGAAGCTGACGCATTTGTGGTGGGTTCCCTGCGTAAACAATAATTCCATCTCTTTTTCCTCTACCACTCTATGCATGAGATCGTCGATCACAATAAATTTGTGACGGCAGTCCACGGTGAACTCTTCTAACTCCTCGGAAGAAGGTAATCCTTGTTTACTCCTAAAGTTCTTTACGGTCTGTTCCATCTCGTCAAATAAGGGTTGCTAAATTCCGTAACAATAGAGAATCTGACAAGGCGGATCTCTACTATACATGTCCCGAATGTGAGACAAGAATCGGTAAACCCATCTCGTTTTTCCACTTCCCGTCTGTCCACTAACGCAAATGCTGGAGCAGGGTTCAAAAGGCAAGGTACACTTCATTTTTTTAGCTAAGGATTCGGAAGGGCGTAACCTATGCAACTACTTAGTAGACTGATCCAAAGTTCCCTCAAGCCGTTCTGTAGGGATAAGTTGGTGATTGACGTGATGATAATGACGTACATGATGACCATTTGAGAAAAGGACATCATTTCGGCTTTAGGCACTCTAGTCCCTAATAAGTGCCACCTTTCCTCCGATGATCGAGTCTCACTGTCCAATTTAGGATAAGGAAAGTTTTCCCAGTGTACCTCACAGATGCCAAGATCATCACAGCCTCAGCCAGCCATACCTTAAGTGGTGGATTAGACTTATATAGGTTAGCTGGAGATAGAGGCCTTCTCTATGAACCGGAAATATTTCCAGCGCTAAACTTCAAAATAGAGGGAGTCGACTTTAGCTGTTTTCATACCGGTAAGGTGGTCATCACTGGTATAAAGACCACGACTCAAATCGATGACGCGGTCTACCCCACCCTTATCAAATTGGAACTCTACGTACGTGAGAAGTGATCTAAAGTAGTCAGAAAAGCAGTTTGCAGGATCACCTAAAAAGATGAACGATATGGAAACCAATACGAGGAAAAACTTTCCTTATCCTAAATTGGACAGCAAGACTCGATCATCAGAGCAAAGGTGGCACTTACTAGGGACTAGAGTGCCTAAAGCCGAAATCGTGTACTTTTCTCAAATGGTCATCCTGTACGTCATTATCATCATGTCAATCACCAACTTATCCCTACAGAACGGCTCGACGGAACTTTGGATCAGTCTACTGAATAGTTGCATAGGTTACGCCCTTCTGAATCCTAAGCTAAAAAAATGAAGTGTACCTTGCCTTTTGAACCCTGCTCCAGCATTTGCGTTAGTGGACAGACGGGAAGTGGAAAAACGAGATGGGTTTACCGATTCTTGACTCACATTCGGGACATGTATAGTAGAGATCCGCCTTGTCAGATTCTCTATTGTTACGGAATTTACCAACCCTTATTCGACGAGATGGAACGGACCGTAAAGAACTTTAGGAGTAAACAAGGATTACCTTCTTCCGAGGAGTTAGAAGAGTTCACCGTGGACTGCCGTCACAAATTTATTGTGATCGACGATCTCATGCATAGAGTGGTAGAGGAAAAAGAGATGGAATTATTGTTTACGCAGGGAACCCACCACAAATGCGTCAGCGTCATTTTAATTACCCAGAATTTATATCCTAGAGGGAAACACGCCAGGAGCATAGCTTTAAATACGTGGTACTTGGTATTGATGAAGAATTTGAGAGACGTTTCCCAAGTAGGTATACTTGGTCGACAGCTATACCCGGGCCGGGTAAAAGGGTTCATAAAAGCCTACGAAGACGCTCTCGGTTCCAAACAGGGTTATTTGATAGTGGATACGAGTCCTCACGGGGACGACCAGTACCGTTTGAGGAGTAGAGTGTTTCCCGGGCAAGATCCCTTGGTGTATCGACTGACGTAAGAAGGAGACCCAAACGCGTAAGAATTACCATAATGAGACTCCTCAAAGAACACAGACATTTTCTAAAATTATTCGGACAGACAGACTCTGCCCAGAGAAAAGCCCTGTTAAGAACGATTACGCCAGGTCAGATCAAAGCATTGAGCGAAATCGCGCACACTATTAACAAATTTAGGATCTCGTTGACGCCTTCGGAAAAAGTACTCCTGAGACACTCCAGACGCCAACTGTACATCTTGGGTGATTGGACGCTGGGTTACCAAAGAAAGGTGGAGGCCCTTGGCGGTAAACAAAAGTTTATTTGTACGCTTCTAAAGATAACGTTGGCCCATTTGAAATCAGAGCTAGAATAATGGAAAAGCTTGTCCTAGTCCCTTACGAGAAGTACCAGAGGCTATTGGATGGAAAAACAATGGAGAAGAAAACGCCGAACCCGCCCAAAAGATGTGAAAGGACCGTGCTGAAAAAAAGGGTCCACCCGGGGAAGGGGATAAACTGAGCGCTGCGACGCGCTACACCATTAAAGACTGGATCTCGTTCTGAACTTCGTTAAAAAACCCACCCGGAAATCCTCAATATAGACTCCTCCAGATCCGTGTTTGTTCGATACATGAGAGGCCCCTCACCCCCTTGTATATAGAGAAGAAGAACGACACCGCGCTCTAGGACGTGACGCTACCTTCTCGTGGTCTAGGGCATTGACTCACCCTCCGAGGTGTAACCGAACGCGTCACAGGGATCGCCATCTTGGATCTGACTTCGTGGGGCCGCCATCTTGGATCTGACGCTGTGGGGCCGCCATCTTGGATCGGAAATCGTGGGGCCGCCATCTTGGATCTGACATCGTGACGTCATTTACTCTATAGTGACGCCTATACTACTCAGGCAATTTATTAAAAATGTAACAAGTTGAAATTCCAATACTTAACTTAAATTGTCCTTAAATTTAAGGAAGCTTTGTAATTTTTGGCCTTAGTCAAATTAAAAGAATAGCTAGGATATTGGGTGTTGCCTATATAACTAGTTGATATACAATTATTGACTTCAATGAGGTAGACATAAGGATTTATCTACCCGAAAAAGTGATAATTCACCGAGGCCGCAAGGCCGAGGTGAATATCACTTTTAAGGGTAGATAAATCCTTATGTCTACCGAAATTGAAGTCAATAACTGTTTTGTTATATGACTCTTTATTTAAGAATGAAAATTTTGCTATTGTAGTTTCAAAGATGCATTGTAATGAGGTGATTCTATTTTTCTTATGAACAGGTAAAGCATGACTATTCACTGCCACGCGCATATGCAATAATCTGCGGTAGGTTCAATATAACTGTAAACTGAGACTACCTGCACGCCCAAAGTCAAGGTAAACTAGCCCGTGTTTGTTTACAACAATTCTCATCTATCTTTGAAACATTTATACTTTCACTTTTGTTGTTAAAGACATGTTCAACCTTATATCTAAGACATCTAAGGACTTTCTCACAAGTTTTAGCAATTTTTATTAAAATATTATAATTTAGTATTTTGCATTTTCAAATGTATATTAATTATCTTAATGGGGAATATAAAAGGTTATCATAAAACTGTTTTTACAGTTTGTCTATTCAAACAAAGATAAATAAGCAAACAAAACAAAACAAAAATGTTGTAAAACTTCATGAAAGTCTTTAATTTACCTGTTGGGAGGTGAAACAGCAAATCATGTCAATTTCATGCAGCACATGCTAGTTTCACACTCATCATGCTGTATTTAGCTCTCTAGAGGGTAATATTGCAGAAGTGTCAAATATATTAACTTCTGGAAACTAGTTCGAGCTGGTTTTCATGCAATATTAACTTGTGGACCGGTTCAGACCAGTTTCCAGGTAGACATAGAGATTTCTGAAGTCAAATTGAGCCAATCAGGAGACAGGATTCTCTCCAGTCATATAGCAAATAGCTATATTACTTTATAGAGGTCGACAACAAAAGCATTTACCAAACTACCCACACTGGTGTGAATTCTAAACGAAACATTTGTTGAAATCTGAGCATAATGTCACATATAATGCCAACAATAGTTGGCATTTTAACATCTATCAGCATGATAAATATAACATGTGAGAGTTTGGAAGCAAGAAAAGTCTTTATTTTTTTTATAGTTTTTATGAGCAATTGGAATGTCATGTGTATGAAAAGGGGCCAGCAGTCGAGTTGAACATGAAAAAAATTCATAACCTCGCGGTCTGGCCTCGGAATAATAAACTTGTTTTCATGCTCAACTCAATTCAGCATGAAATTTATCATGCTTATAAATGTTAAAATGCTAACAATTGTTATCATTTTAATATTTATCAGCAGGATAAATACAGTAAGTGAGTGTTTAAAGCAAGAAAACTTTATTTTTCAGTACGTCTTTTCATTTTTTTCGAGCAATTGAAATTTCATGCTCAGATGAATTGAGCATGAAATTCTTTGATAATCTCGAGGCCTGGATACAGTAAAAACTCGAACGCCATTTATTCTAAATATTCGTTAGTTCGAATTAGATTTCGGACACAATGGATTCATAGAACAGGGGAATATTTATGAGCTGTTTTAACAACTATCTATAAAAAAAATATGTTTTGTGTGCTAAAAGAAACGTCTCTCTGAGACGTTTCTTTTACGCACAAAAACATATGTTTGATAGGTTTATACTTATATATATATATATATATATATATATATATATATATATATATATATATATATATATATATATATATATATATATATATATATATATATATATATTTATATATAAGTTTTACAATGGAAAAAAGTGAAGAAAAACTGCCCTTTCTTGATATTTTGCTGCTTAAAAACAACAGTACGATACTCACTGATATATATTCTAAAGAAACAGATTCCAAACAGCACCTTAATTTTCACTCTTGCCATCCAAAGCATACAAAGACAAGTATACCCTATAATTTAGCCAGACGAATCTGTACTATCGTATCTGACCAAGACGCACAGCAAAGGCGTTTATCAGAGTTACGCACATCTTTACAAAAACGTAACTATCCTGATACATTAATAACCGAAGGTTTTAAAAATGCAACATCAATACCAAGAAACTTATTATTAACAACAACAGAAAAGAAAACTGAAGACATACTTCCATATGTATCAACATATAATCCAAATAATACAGAAATGTTTAACCAATAACCAAACTATGCGTGAAGCACTTTCAACAACAAAAATAATTAAAAGCAAGCGACAACCCCCAAATTTGAAGAAAATTTTAACGAAAGCAAAATTTGCTGATCAAACATCAAGAACTACACATAAAGTCTTCAGGTGTAAACGCCCCAATTGTGCCCTCTGTAATTATTTAGCAGAAGGCCAATCATTTAACTTCAACGGCAAAATATTCTTTGTAAAAGAAACCGTGTCATGTGACGTGAAAAATGTTATTTACGCCCTCCAATGTAATGGCTGCCAAGAATATTACATAGGGCAAACGGGGGATAAACTACGCAGTAGGCGAACCGTACATGCACAACAAATTAGAGACCCTTCGACAAGACAGCTACCTTTAAGTGGACATATTGATATTTGTTGTCAAACTGACCCAAAGTTCACTATGTTCCCATTTTATAAAATGCATTCTGAAAGTATTTCCGCCGGGTTAGCTAAAGAGAAACATTTTATTAAATGTTTTAACCCAAGGTTAAACGCTCTATGAACGTACAATTAAGTAACGTCAACTCTCGTCGCATAACGCGACGTCGTGACGTTATGACGTTACTAACGTCACTAAGCAACAGTCCTGATGAGCTGAGCGAAACGCGTTGACACGTTGTTTGAAATAGTTGTAATTAAAGCAAAAACATGTGACGTCAACTTATTTTTTCAATATATATATATATATATATATATATATATATATATAATATACTGACGGACATTAGAAACGCAACACTAACTTCCCTTTATATATTTCATAACATCAGTTGTATGCAAAATTCCTTTGCTTCGATAATGTCATTCTGAGTTGGCTTCTTCAGCAAACATTAGTTTTAATTGTACAACTAAACTGGACGACGTTTTTTAGCTCCGTATAAATTTAGCCTTTTAAACATTTCTTAAGTAGAAGAGATGTTAAGCTATTGAATGAAAGGGTACACCCAGATAACCTGCCAATCAGTATGAGAGCGATTCCTCGATGACTTACAAAGTCCATGTACAATTTGATGCTTCTCATGTTTCCTGATTTATTAAAGAAGTAGAGAATATTTCATTCATAACATTTGTTCACTTTAAACAGATGACCCCTATCTCAAAAGTTTACATTTTAATGCATTTAATTCATCTTAGTTAGACAAATTTTCCATGTTTTACTTACATATGAATGCTCTTTAACATACAATCAAAATTATTGTTCTGCTTTATATTTCGAGACATAAATTAAAGTTGTTATCCAAGTGTTGCGTTTTTAAAGCCTGTCAGTATACTTTAATGTCTATATTACGAACTGATATTCGAAATAAAACCTTTAGTCCTCAAGACTTCGAATTTACGAGATTTTACTGTATATACAACACAGATCATCGTGTATGTGCTATACCTACATGCATATACAAAAGACGTAGAGGTAATATCATGCCTAAGCTTAAGCTGCAGCAGCACCAGCCTAAGAGCGAATTCCCAGACAAATGTTATTATAGTACGATATATTATAGACCTGTGAAGTCTGTTCATTTAAGTTTAATCATGATCACAATACATGTAATATTATCTATAGATAGTATTTTTTTCTATCCTCTAATAGCCATGTCACCCTTCTGAAATTAAAATTAACAGCAATTGTTAAAACTTTTTTCTGCTATCTGAGAGGATTTTTTTCTTAGTGTCAGGTATTTATATTGGCCTACTTATATGAAAACAGTTTGTACTAATTCCAGCCTACACCAGATTTTAAAGAGACACACCTCGATCGAGCTATTTGATACCAACTGTTTCAATATGTGGCCACAACACGACCAAGCAGGCAACCAAATTTAAAACAACTTTCTATCGATGCGACGTCATGATGTCGCGTCGACGTTGATACGACGTTGTTTCAACGTCATGTGCCTGGTGGGTGAAGACTTGGTTCCCCGTCTACAAGAGCTTTCTACCAGTGATCCTTCTTCCCGAGCACCATCAGATGACAGACTCGCGTTGTCATACACGCAGAAGCAATATACAAAGGGAACTAAGTCCACTTCGATACGATGTTAGAATGTAGTTGTTTTGGAGGCCTTTGTTTTTTGTTGGCTATTCTTGCATTACATTTGCGTCATTATGAATAACTTTTTCTGTACCAGCGTCACAGGCATTGCTGATGTCTTACCCTTTTTAAAGGCCTCTAGGAAAACACAAATACAGATGATATAGCCCTAGAATTGGGATTGAAGTTTGCCAGCTGAAGGCGGATCGATAAGATCGGGTCTATAGAGACCAGGGGGTACTCTGATATCATTGTTATATACATATATACATAGACTTGGCCTATTTTGTGGGTTCGAAATTTTGAATTTCATTTTTATCTTTTTTGTAGAAAATAAAAGTACTATTTTGGGGTATGCAGATTTTTATGGATGTCTCTTTTTTGTGCGAGACTTGATGTTTTAGGGGATGGTGGGTGGCGAGGGGTGTTTTAAACAGCAGATGTAAGTGAGAGTTGATCTAACCCCTCAGTATACGGAAGCCTATATGTGACATTGTGTTTTGTATAATAACTTTCTTGACTTTTGTATTTTTTATACCCCGCCACACTTTAGTGTCGAGGTATTATGTTATACCTTTCGGTGTCTGTCCGTCTGTCCGTGCTCACCATTTCCGATCGATAACTTGAGTATTTATTCACGGAATTTTTTCAAATTTTGCATACATATTGTTATCGGCGATGAGTGGTATAGGATTGGTAATGGGCAAAATCCGCATATTTAACGGAGTTACTGCCCTTTTTCGTATTGAAAAAATGGTTTCTGGCCTGTTATTCCTTTACTGTTCATGATATCTGAATGAAACTTCACAGATATGTTGCACATCGAAGGTTACATATTGTGACAAAGGACCGTCACTCTGACCTTCCCAGTTTGTGAGTTATCCGCCCTTGATAGGTCTGAAAAAAGGTTTTTGACCTATTGTTCCTTTACGATATGGAATATCTGAATATAACTTCACAGATATGTTTCACATCAAAGGTAACATATTGTGACTAAGAACCGTCACTCTTACCTTTCCCGTTTGTGAGTTATCCGCCCTTGATTGAATTAAAAAATGTTTTTTACCCGTAGTTCCTTTACTATGTGGAATATTTAAATGAAACTTTACAGATATGTTTCACATCAAAGGTTACATACTGTGACAAAGAACCATCACTCTTACCTTTCCAGTTCATGAGTTATCTGCCCTTGATTGATCTGAAAAATGGTTTTTGACCTGTAGTTCATTTACTATATGGAATATCTGAATGAAACTTCACAGATATGTTGATCATCAAAGGTTACATATTGTGACTAAGGATCGCCACTCTTACCTTTCCAGATTGTGAGTTATCCACCCTTGATTGATCTGAGAATTGGTTTTTGGCCTGTAGTTTCTTTTACTATATGGAATATCTAAATGAAACTTCACAGATATGTTGAACATCAAAGGTTACACATTTTTAGTATGGACCGTCACCTTTACCTTTCCAGTTCATGAGTTATCCGCCCTTGATTGATCTGAAAAATGGTTTTTGACCTGTAGTTCATTTACTATATGGAGTATCTGAATGAAACTCCACAGATATGTTGACCATCAAAGGTTACATATTGTGGGTAAGGATCGTCACTCTTACCTTCCCAGATTGTGAGTTATCCACCCTTGATTGATCTGAGAATTGGTTTTTGACCTGTAGTTGATTTCATCAATCCGTGCTCACTGTTTCCGATCGATAACTTGAGTATTTATGCACAGAATTTTTTCAAATTTTGCATGCATATTGTTATTGGGGATGAGTGGTATGGGATTGTTAATGGGCAAAATCCGACCATTTTCGATGGAGTTACTGCCCTTTCTCCCTTTAAAAAATGGTTTCTGGCCTGTTATTCTTTTACTGTTTATGATATCTGAATGAAACTTCACAGATATGTTGAACAGCAAAGGTTACATATTACAACAAAGGACCGTCACTCTTACCTTTCCAGTTCATGAGTTATCCGCCCTTGATTAATCTGGAAAATGTTTTTGACATGTAGTTCCTTTACTATATGAAATATCTGAATTAAACTTCACAGATATGTTGACCATCAAAGGTTACATATTGTGACTAAGGACGTCATATCACTGTCTATCTCAGTTTTAGTGCCCCCAGCAGTGGCGGGGTATTATGCAGTGCTTGCGGTGCTTTTATTGTTCAAAATAATGAGTTTTGAGTCCTGTTTTGTGTACAATAGCGTTATTTTAGATGGTGCATTGCACGAGGTTGGACAAGATGGAGAAGAAAAAGGGAAAGAAAGATGTAAGTATTTAAATGACACCGTTGTGTGCCCTGTTGATCATCGGATATCCGTTGTGCGTTTCCCATCGTCGTTCGTGCATTGTCCATAGTCAACAATTGCTTCAAAGGACATCTCTTCAAATACTATACTGACGGGTATATAAATTATCCATCTGTGGAGACATCAAGTCATCCTTGATAGCAAAACCATAGCAATTATTGGTATAATAGCATTTAATAATAGAATGATAATATTTTCTCAGGGATAATTCTGGGTCACAGACTAGATGGGCTTTGCTGAGGTAATTTCGTAGAACAGTACTCCAACAGCAGCACTTCCCTATACATTTACTTTATAGAAAGCCCATGCTTTCTACAAGAAGGGCCTTTCAGAAAATGAAGAAATCCCACAGTTACAATTGACGTCAGCTTGTGCCCGCTTTCCAATCGCTTTCAAAACTGTGACTATATCGTTTGATATACCACATTTTTTTAGCATTGGCTCTATAGGTGTGGTGTGTTAGAATTGGCCTTTTGGGTTGGTCAAAAAGGTCAGACATTTAAATTGTGCAGATAAGTTACTTAAATATATTTTGATTGAACTTAGTGACTTGATAGGCTTGGTGGACTTAAGTGCTGGATAATGGGATTTATATTTTGTGGTAAACATCCTCTCCTCGTGGCAAGGACTCAGGTGTGCGATCCAGGGCTCAATGGCCCTCATGTATAGAAAATTCCTTTCATGCTCAACACAATGGAGCATGAAATTTACTAGCATGATAATACACCATCTAAGAGCTAAAAGCATGACATGTCTTTATTTTTCAGCATTATAAATAAGCCCCTTTTCATGCTCAACTCAACCAACATCAAGTTAACCTTGCTTATAAATGTTATAATGCCAGCAGTTGTTGGTATTTTAACATTTACTGGCATGTCTTGATGATAAATACACCATCTAAGAGCCTAAAAGCATGATGATGTCTTATTTTTTTAGCATTTTTACATGCTCAACTAAGCATGAAATATACCATGCTCATAAATGTTAAAAAGGCTAAAAAAGTTTGGCACTTTAAACATTAAAATGCTAAGATAAATACAGCATCTAAGAGCCTAAAAGCATGACATGTCTTTATATTTCAGCATTTTATAAACATAAACCCCTTTCATGTCAACTCAACCGAACAAAAAGTTTAACATGCTCATACATGTTAAAATGCCAACAATGTTTTCATTTTAAGATTAATAGCATGATAAATACACCATCTAAAAGCCTACACTCATGACATGTTTTTATTTTTCCATGATTTTATAAATTTATATACATGTAGAAGGATATAAATTAATAGCGGTGCAAATGATGTTTGAAACTAAGTGTTTTTTGGCTTTCACCTTCATTTTTGTGGACACTTTCAAGTTATTTCTCATTTTCAGTAAGACAGTGTTTTCTAGACTTGCTCATCATGATGTCACAAACTAAATATTTTGTATACTTTGTATATTTCAGGTGGGTGAGCCTTCATGTGAGCTTCCAACTGGAAGGCACAAGACCTTTAAGCTCAATTTTGGATGGCTACACAAAATGAAAGATCAAAAGATAAATACACACTTGTTAATGTCAGAAAGGGTGGCGGGTTAAGAGCACTTGACTATCCTAGAGATGAGGCACAAACGGTTGGTTCTCTTCTGGCCATAGGAAAAAATTTGTTCTTTCCAAACGGAAAAAAACACATTGGCAATATTGAGGAAATGGACATTTCTTTATCTAACTATAGTGGGGATGAATTCACTAAATTCAAAGATAGGAATGGTAATCCGTGTAGCTTTCAATACTTCTTGAAGTCGTATGGGTTTTTTTCTTCTCAGTATTACTTTTATCTTAAAACATCTAAGAAGGAGGTTGATATTAATGAGAAATCAAATGAGGATCATGAGAATGAAAATGAAGACAGTGTGTGTATGTTCACTATAAATGGTCTGAAGCCTTCAGAAGTAAAGATAAAGTATACTAGGAATTCAACTTCTGGGTATTCCGGATGCCCAATAGCAATAAGTTGTTTTTCAATGAACCAATGTCTAGATATTTCATACAACAGACAATTATCAGATGATGACCTACATGTAGACTATAATGCCCTGGATGATGGGTTTAAAGCTGTTTCAGTTGAAATAGGGAAAAAGGTGTTTTTATCATACGAGGATAAAGATTTTACATTCCCACAATGTATGGCTAATGATTGCGAGATAATACATGGACCAGCAGAGATCTGTGGTTTCGAAAGAGATGACCCATCTAGAATTCTCCTTGGTGTTATTACAAAAAACCACAATACAGACAGGTGCTTGTTCTCTTGGTATAAAGATGGGGACTTTTTGAGTTCTAGTTGTTCAAAGTGTATACTTCCAATCTGGGAAGAAGGGATATACACAGCTACAGTTTCTATAAATGATATGCTGTACACATTCGACACATTTGTTGACACCAGGAAAACTTGTTTAACCCAAACATCAGAAATTAGTGGACTACCTACAGTGTTTTCAGGAGTAGTATCATCTGATACAAAAATGGACCAGCATTATCAAATTACACAAACTAACGCTTCTAAATCCCACCTTGATCAAATGCAAACTTGTTTGTTGCCGTCAACTACTGTAAATGTGCCACTAACCACCATGTCTTCAGATGGTGTAGAATCATCTGATACCAGAATGGATCAAATCACACATACTAACTCTTTAGAGTCCAAGCTTACTTGTTCATTGCCTTCACCCAAAGTTGAGCGACGACCCACAATGTCTTCTGATGGAGTAGTATCATCTGATACCACGGACCAGAGTCACCAAATCACACACACTAACTCTTTAGTGTCTTCACATGAAGGATTGCAAACTTGTTCAACCAAAAGTAATGTGCGACTACCAATATTGTCTTCAGGGGGAGTGCCCGGTGTCATGTTGTCAGATACCAGAATGGACCAGAGATATCAAATAACTTTCATTAACACAGAAGAAAATCACAGTTGTTCACAGCCAACACCCTTAGTTAATAAAAAAAACAACCAACAATGTCTTCAGAAGGCCTATTGTCTGATACCAGAATTGACCAGAATTATACCACACACATTAACTCATCTGAGTCTCCAATAAAAGAGATACAAACCTGTTCAGTTTCAAACCCCATAGTCTTTGATCAACTACCCACAAAAAAATCAGGCGCCCTAGTATTACCTGATACAATGATAGACCTGAGATGTCATAGACCTGAGATGTCAAAATACATATTCAACATCAGCAAAGGATGAGTGCAGTAGTTATACATGTAATACAATCAGACCAAGCACTTCAACAGGTACTGTTGTAAATGGTTCAAAATTTGAGGAGAAAACAGTGCTTAAAGTGCAAAGTGCAGAATGTGAACCATTTTTTTTTTCCTCAAAGTAAGAAAGAATGGAGTACCTCCTCTTCACCGGAAATCCATGGACAAGAGTCAGCTGTGCTTTCAAACTCTAAAAGCTCCAGAATAAAAACTAACACTGAATCTGCATTTAAAACACCTTCAAGCAGTACTAAAGAAGGAGATTTAGTAAATGTACAAGACTTGCACTTACTGGCAAAGATTGGGGAAGGAGCCTTTGGTGAAGTTTTTAGGGGGACGTGGCTGGGTACTACAGTGGCGATTAAAAGAATAAAGGTTAAAAGGATGAAATTGGCCCGAAGTATGATACTTCGTGAAGTGAAAGTCCATCAGCATATAAGACATCCAAATATCATTCTGTTTATGTGCTATGCACTTTCAGACGACAGTTTCTACATTGTATCTGAAATGGTGTGTGGTTCAAACTTAGATGACCTCATATTTGGAGAAAGTGAGTCAAGCACACTAAATATTACAAACAAATCATTTATTGCTGGTGAAATATGTAAGGCGGTGACATACTTGCATAAAAAATAGATTATTCACAGAGATATAAAACCAGAAAATGTTCTGATTTCTAAAAACATTGACATTGTCAAATTGTGCGACCTTGGAGTGTCAAAGATGACACTTGCAAATACCTTAATAACCACAGTCTCAGGTAGTGGTAACACCAATCCTGGTACACCAGTCTACCAAGCACCAGAGCTGCTTATATGTGGCTCAAAAGCATCATCAAGCACTGATATTTGGAGCTTTTCTTGTACTCTGGTTGAAATGTTTTCAGAAGAACCAATTTGGCCAATGGACATGTCTGATGACCCATTAACTTTTATCAAAGCTTGTATGCAAAGAAAGGAAAAACCGAATGGACTGACAAAACTTGAAATGGTAAAGAGTGTTAAAAATGAGTGGCTAGAAATCACAAGAAATGGAATTAATTATGAGGCAGCAGACAGGCCATCAGCATCTGAAATGATGAGAGTTTTTATAGATTAAAGCGCCAAATTAGCTTCTTTTTTCAAGTACATATTAACTGGGAGAGAGGTCTGACATGTAACTAGCCAAGCTTCACTTAGAAAAGTAATGCTAAATATAACTGGGCCTTGTCACAAGAAAACTTCAGTATGTTGCATGTTAGCAATAGTAGCCTCAGCACATTTACCTGAAAAGCATATTATTTCCTCTTGGGACTTACAAAATTTCATTATTGTAGCCACTTCATATTATATAGCCTAGCAAATGCAGGCTGGTTTGAGCCAGACCTGAATGAAAAATCTGAAAGCAGGTTTTCTTACGTTAAGGCCCAGTTCATAGCATTATACTGGAACATATAGCTTTGTGTTTTATATGCCAGTTTAGAACGGTAGTATTCACGGAGTGCAAGTTGATAACCTACATGTACTGGACAGTATTCCTGTATGAATGTTGCCATTAATCTTGTGACTCTTTTGTTGCTTTTTTCTGTCATATTGATTTCTTTTTATATGAACACATACAGTTGTAGGGAAAGAATTAACATAATTATGACATGTTTTGAAGTTAGTGGAATATGGAATTTATGAAGGAATAATAATTTTATTCTATTTAAACATGTTCTACAAACTTTGTAATATGTATTGACTGCAAATAGGTTCCATTTCAGTCGGCTGGCAATAGACCTAAAGTCTTTTGCCTGGGGGCGGCCACTGGAATGTAGATAAAAGGGATAATAACAAACTAAATGTTATTAGATATTTATATTTAAGTGTATTCAACAATGCTAATACATGCCTATCAGGTAACATAGAGAAATTGGAATATATATATGCATGTGCTGTTTTCAATTAACAACTAAAGAAGATAGCATTAGCATTGACTATATAAGTATTCTGAGTATACAGCTTTACACTGACTAACTTAAAACCTACATGTACTAAGCTGTTTCTCTGCTAGTGCTAACTTTTGTACTGTACAAACAGTTTTGACCCAGATCAAGCTCGAGCCTGATCTGGATCAAAACTGTTTGACCCTATGATGGTATTCTCAGAAAGAAGTATTTGAAGAATGTTCACTTTTGAAATGTGGCACACCAAAAGGCTTGCCGAAATCAAATTATTTGAGTGCCAGCACCAAATTATTCAGACAGAAGAAGCATGTGCAGACAAAATAGTCCCAGATCAGTTTGCTCCAGTCCTAGATCCGTTTGATTAGGAATATCAGTTTGCTTTCTTCAATTTTAGCTCACCTGAGTCATTTGCTCATGGTGAGCTATTGTGAGCATTGGATGTCCGTCATCAGTCGTGTGTCATCCGTCATGTGTCGTCTACAATTGCTTTCAAAGACATCTCCTAAACTACTGGCTGGATTTTGACCAAACTTGGCAGGAATGATTCTTAAAAGGCCCCCTTTTAAAATGTTTCCGGTCTGTTGCATATCTAGGTAGCACAGGCTAAAAAAAGATTCTTGAGATGAAAACTTTGAAAATTTTCTTGTCTAAAACCGCAAGGCCTAGAGCCTTGATATTTGGTATGTAGCATTATCTAGTGGTCCTCACCCAAGTTTGTTCAAATTATGCCCCTGTGGCCAAAAATGACCCGCCCTGAAGGTCACATGTTTTACATAGGCTTATATAGGGAAAAACAAGCAAAAAATCTTCTTGTCTAAAACCACAAGGCCTAAAGCCTTGATATTTGGTATGTAGCATTATCTAGTAGCCCCCTCACCCCACCCCAGGGGTTACATGTCTCCCCCGGGGTTACATGTTTTACATTGGCTTATATAGGGAAAAAACATAAAAAAATTCATCTTTTCTGATTCCGTAAAGCATAGAGCTTTGATATTTGGTATGTAGCTTCACCTAGTGGACCTCTACCTAGTTGGCTCAAATTATGCCCCTGGGGCCAAAATGGCCCTTCTCCGGGGGTCAAATGTTTTATAAAGGCTTATAGGGAAAAAATGCAAAAATGTTTGTCTGAAACCATAAGGCCTAGAGCCTTCATATTTGGTATGTAGCATCCCCTTGTGAACATCTATTAAGTTTGTTCAAATTATGCCCCTGGGGCCAAAAGTGGCCCAACCCAGGTGTCACCAGGGACATGGCCAACGTTCAACAGATACCTATATGTTAGCTTAAACAAAACTCAGGTGAGTGATTAAGGGCCACTTGGCCCCTCTTGTTTAGTGATAACTATGAGTATTTTGGATCAATCATTAGGTGGAAGATTCCATTTAGAAGTTCAGCACTTAAAGAGTTAAGGCTTGGGACAAACAATATACTTTTAGGACAAATTAAACTTTTGTTTTTGAAAGGCTTGTCTGTCACAATTCTGTAAATTTTTCATCCTTTACAGATTAATTGATCTTATCAAACAGTGCAGACCCTGATTTAATGCCACCCTACGCTGCATTTTATCTGGGTCTGCACTGTTTGTTTCCAGACTGATAATCAGATGGAAGATTCCATTTTAGAAGTTCAGCATCTAAAGAGTTAATACTTCTAAATTATATATTTTCAAAACAAATTAAACCTTTCCTTGCTGAACCTGAATTGATCCTTTTTTGGAAACACTGTGTATCCAGATAAGCTGGCTTCTAAGGCAGCCATCTGATCAGGATCCACAATGTTTTCAAGTCAAATTAAAAACTATGATGCTGCAGGCTAACCCTTTTGTTTCTGAATATGTATTATCACAGTACAGTAAAACCTCGAAATTTGAACTCCGATTGTTTGAAATACTGGCTCTTTTTGACTAAAAATTTGAACACAATAAATGCAGAGAATAGGGTCTATTTATGAGATATTTTGACAACTGTCTTTAAAAACATACAATTTAGGTGCGTAAAGAAAGGTCCCGGTTTTTTGACACACCTAAAACACATGGTTGATTGGAACAAAAATTGATATTTTATCATATTTGGGGGTTATATACTTTTATGTCTAACTCCCTACAATTCGAACTTATAATTTGAAACAAAAATTTGTTGTCCTTAAGACTTCAAATTTAAAAGATTCTACTGTATTTATAATACATATGGAATTGTTCATTTTGTATTTTAGTGGGTCAGTCGATATTTCTGTAAAATGTTGTATTTCATATCTGTAAATTTTGTATTTCATTCCTTACAGATAGTTTTTAACTTGACAAACAGTGCAGACACTGATGAAATGCCAACTTATGCTGCATTTCATCTGTGTCTTCCCAAGTTTGCTGTTTGTACTATCCTGCCAGCCAAGAGTGACAGTGACGTCATGTTTTGTTTACAATGTTATCAGGGACTTAGAATTGATAGATCACTTTTGTTTTATCCTAACCGCAGGATAGGATTAATACACAAGTTATCTATCTATTTGTGTTAGCTCAAGTGACATGTACAAGTGTTGTTTTGCATCATAATTGTTAACAAAATATTACATCACTGTAACTCCTGGTTGGCACTACAGTACCAGTATCCAGATTGAAGAGGATTAACTGGATAATATATAAATATTACATTCCCTGCGCGGGTGATAGTCGAAAATATCATCCCGAGGAATGTGATTATAAACCGAGGCGCAGCCGAGGTTGATAATCATATTTCAAGGGATGATATTTTCGACTATCACCCGCGCAGGGATTGTAATATTTATTTTATTATACCGAACAGAACATTAGATCCCTTATTTTCGGAAGTCCTTCTCTTACTCAATAGAACTAGCATGGTGAGGAGAGATCCAAAGGGAAAATAATGAACAGCATCTTATCTATATGCTTGAATGAAATTAAATCTTTCACAAAAATGGTTCTTCTTTAAGAATCTGAATGCTCGACCTGATCACTGACGTTCATTTTAACAAATTACGTCATAAAAGCTGATGACGTCAAACTTAATACCAAGCGGCGTCATTTAACAAGGAGATACTGTACATGAGGCTGTTTTGATGCAAACTAGAAAATTTCGCCTAATCTGCTCAAATTTGGTCTCAACGTGTTCCTCTCGTCCTAACTAAGAAAACGAGTACCCACACTTTATGTTTCTGACCATAAACAACGAAGTTATTTGCTGTTGAACGTCTCCTGACGTGAACGAACCGTACGCGCATCGGCGTTGCGCATCATGAGACGCCCTGATATTTTATAATATCACCCGCTGCTATGGCGAACGCGTGGCAGTATTCGCCGTCGCTGTAGCAGCGGGTGATATTATATTTTATCAGTCGTTCGTCTATGGAAGTTTTGTATGGGGAATTCACGTGAGGTATAATAAAAATAGATAAGGAGTGTAGTTCATAATAATATTCAGCAAGTCATTGGTTGATAATGTTACATATAGTTGTATACATGTACATTTGTACATGATTGGTATCAAGGTCACATTGGCAAACAAAATTTACACAGTCCCAGATCAGTCTGCTCCCATAGGGGCAGTCTGATGTCTTCAGGAATATAAGTCAGCTTTCTTCATCAAAACTCTGGGTGATAACTATGAGTATTTTGGATCAATCATCAGATGGAAGATTCTATTTAGAAGTTCACAACTTAAAAAGTAATGGCTTCTAAATTATACTTGGATTACGATATACTTTATGGACATATTAAACCTTTGTTTCAAAATTTCTGTAAATATTTCATTCTTGATCTTATCAAACAGTGCAGACCCTTATGCTGCATATCATCTGGGTCTGCACTGTTTGTGCCAGACTAATCATCAGATGGGAGATTCCATTTTAGAAATTCAGCACTTAAAAGAGTTAACGCTTCTAAATTATATTTGGAACAAACAATATATTTTACTTTTCTTCATCTAATACATATTTCTATAAATGCTATTACCAGCTGGCTGGCAATAGACACTTCCTACATAAATATGTTTGAGGAAAATATTTTAAAGTGTAAAATTGTAATTATTTTCTGAGCCTTCAAATTAAATACATGATTTAAGTGCACAATAGAGCCATCTTATTGGGACAGTTCTTTTGAGTACCCACAACATGTGTAATGGTTGAAAAATGAGAAAAAAAATATTTCACTACAGCTCTCTTACATTTATTAGGAAGCATAAATCATTGTCTTTCTATGGCTTTTCTGAAGGGAGCTGATCCGTGATGTGAACCATGTTTTTAGCTCACCTGAGCTGAAGGCTCATGGATTAGCTAATAGTATACCATTTACTCCTGCGTCCGTCCGTTGTCCGTCAACATTTTCAAACATCTTCTCCTCTGAAACCACTGGGCCAATTGAACTCAATTTTCATATGGAGACTCTTTTGGATAGGGGAATAGGAGTGTATTTAAATGGTCCTGGTCACATTGCGAAGATGGCCACCACTCCCACATATGGTGAAAACCCTTTAAAAATCTTCTCCAGAAACATGAATGCCTTGGGACTTGGTATGTAGCATGGGGGATGTTGGGCCTACCAAGTTTGTTCAAATGATGATCCTAGGTTGCCCTTGACCTACTTAACACCAAGGTCAAATTTGCAACCATAATGCAGCAAACATGAAAATTTTTTGAAAGTTTTAATTTGTTGGAAACTTTTGAAGCCTTTATATGTTTAATATAATCAGACAATGGCTATAGAAAAGTTTCAAAGATCAAGGTTGACCTTTCAGCCAAGATCCTTCATATTTGAGTCCCATCAATATATTATATAACATATTTTTCTCAGAAACCACTGAACCAATTGAGCTCAAAATTCATATGGAGACTCCTTATGATAGCTTAGCCAAACTTTAAACAAATTGTTTTTTGTTACATGACCAAGATGGCCACCACACCCAAATATGGTAAAAACATTTAAAACATTTTCATCAGAACCAGAAGGATGATGACCTTGGGATCTGGTAATGTGCATTGTAGGTGTATGCCCTACCATGTTTACTCAAATGATTTTTCTGGGCTGACCTTGACTTACTTTACAGCAAGACCAAATTTGATTCCTAATGCCATAATATGAGAAAAATCTTGAAATGTTCATTTTTCTAAAACCTTTTAAGCTGAAATCAAAATACTTCCGAAGAAATGTTTAATCTTATTAGACAATGAATTTATATAAATACCAAATGTTAAGCTAACTGACCTTTCATCCAAGGCCAACTTTTGGGCTGCTTCATACTTGGCTGTTTGATTATTTAGGTCACTTGACCAAAATGGCCGGGAAACCCCACATGTGGTAAAACAAATGTATTTCAGTGATAAACCTAAGTTGACCTTGATCTATTTTAACCATAGTAAGGAGATCATGTGAGCGCTTTAGATCCTCTATTTTTTATACAATATACCATAGTTTTTCTGAATTTTAATACACCCTTACATTTGCTACAGATAATCCATTGAATTCAAGGAAATAAGTTTTATTGAACAGGAATGTGTGGAAAAGAGGTGCAGACAGAATGACAAACAGCAAAGACTCTTATGGGAGCAGTCTGATCTGGATCTGTACTGCTGCCTACTATCATCACTCAAAAAACATAGGATAACTATGGTATATTGTCCTGGAGCTGCAAATAGGAAGTAGTGAGTTGATTGTTGATGTCATAATTTGGGGCCTGCCCCAATACTTTTAAGTATATCTTTAGGACACAGTTTGTAGCAAAAACTTTCTTTTTGACCCAAATGGTGTGTTTGTTAAATCAATGTATATCACATACAACAAGATTTTAGTAACTTTTAGTCAGGGCTGGTAAAGACCTTCATATCTAGTATCTGTATGTCTTCATCTAGCTTTATTTTGAGATAAGCATCTCTGTTTCATGTTTTTAGCTCATCTGAGCCTAAGGCTCATGGTTAAGCTATTAGAATACCAACGCCTCTGTCTGTCCGCCCGTCCATCAACATTTTCAAACATCTCTAAAACCACTGTGCCAATTGAACTCCAATTTTTTATGGATACTCCTTAGGAAGCAGGAACTAAAGTTTGTTCAAATGGTCCTGATCACATGACAAAGATGACCTCCATTCTCATATATGGTAAAAACCTTCAAAAATCTTTCCCTCCAGAACCAGGAGGCTGCCAACCTTTAGTCTGGCTCCCTCCCATAGATTTACCTATCTTGAGACGATAACAGGGCACCAGTTTAGACAACCTTGGGACTTAGTATGTAGTATTGGGGACACATAGCCTACAATGTTTGTTCAAATGATAATCCTAGGTTGACGTTGACCTACTTAACCTCAAGGTCAAATTTGCTTCCTATTGCATTTAAATAGGAAAAAAATTTTTTGTTGAAAACAGTTAGTCATTATTCTCAACTTGATATAGAAAATGGCTATCAATAAGTTCCATAGGTCAAGGTTGACCTTTGACCGTTCAGTAAGGTCACTCATATTGAAGTCTCATCAATATTTAAAGCATAGTTTTCTCAGAAACTACTAGGTCTATTGAGTTAAATAAAATTTCATATGAAGACTTCATACAAGCTTAGTATGAAGCATCAGATACTTGTGTTTATCAGATTTTTTTTCAAATGATGACTTTCGCTCGACGTCTACATATTTCAGGCCAAGGTCAAAGAACATGTACTATTAAGATGTGAAATCTCTGTAAGTCATTTCTGAAAAAGTCTAATTTTCAAACTGATTTTGCAATATATATTGTGACTATGAATGGACATACATGTCAATTATTCCGGCAGCTAGTTACATTCTGCTGATAACCTTTGCAATCAGTTTGGACCCAGATCAGGCATGGCAAAAAGCTTGGCTGGATCGTGATCCAAACTGTTGACTTCTAAATAAATGTGTGGAAAAAAATGATTTTCAAAAAAAAATCAGACATTTAAAGTGCATGAAAAATTACCCAGGAGGCAAAGAGTTAAACCTACAACTATGTTTTACTATCAAAGAATGTAAAATAGATTTATCAAACAATATCTGATTTGGAACATCTAATCAGTATGCCTGCCCACTATAAAGCATGCAAAATTAATATTACCGATTGTAAATAGATAAACAGAGGTGCTTCAATGGTTTTTGTATAAATCTATGTTTCTCACCATGACCCAGCCTCCAATTATCATATATTATGTAAATTCAATATAGACATTAAATTGCCTTTTTAAAGGATTTGCTGGGTGAAAGTTGGAAGCATACTTTTGTATGATACATGATGAAGCATCCCCATTGGTCTAATTACAATTGGAAGTATTAACTGATGTGCTGGCATACTGATCAGACTGATCAATATGCCAGCATACACTTCCTCTCCCACAAACTGTGTTTGTGGCAGGTATACTATTTTCTATAAGAGGTTATTCCCTATATAATTACGTCTCCCCCCTGGAAGTGTCGGGAGACGTATTGTTTTTCCCTTTGCGTCCGCCTGTCCGTTACAAAATCGTGTCCGCTCTATAACTTGATAACTGTTAAGAGATGTTTCAATGATACTTCATACATTTGTAAAGCACATCTGATGACGTGTCATGCACAACAACCATAATTCTTGCATGTTTATTTTTAAAATTATTACCCTTTTAACATAACTAAATGCAATTTTTGTCTGCTCTGTAAGTTGAACATTGTTAAAGCTATTTGGTAGAAACTTCATACACTTCTAGAGCACAATAAGACAACGTGTCATGCACAAGAACCATAACTCTGCTTTGGATATGTTTAGAGTTATTTCCCTTTGATCATTTGCAATACTATTTTGTGTCCGCTCTTTAACTTGATAACTGTTAGAGGTATTTCAACGAAACTTCATAAATTTGTAAAGCACATTCATATGACATGTAATGCACAAGAACCACAGCTCTTGCATGTATATTTTCAAATTACCCCCCTTGTAACATGACAATGCAATTTTGTGATTTTTTTGCCTAAAAGGGGGAGACATCTTTTTTTTGTAGAAAAACAGTTCTAGTTATAAATGGCTTTTGTTTATGAATCATAGGTAGTGCCTTCCTGTGTTGATTACCTTCTGTCACAACTTACACAATGTAGACATGTCAAGCGTATGCTAAGCTCTTATCAGCCTTTTCAGTTTCAATTATTAGTCTGCAAAGGAAAGACGTTAGCAAAACTGTGTGCAAGAGAGTAAACATATGCATGAATCATAGAACACCATATAAGCAAATATTCTGCACTTTAACTCACCCTCGACCCATGGCAGGGGGTCGAAACATTTTTTTCTGAATGTGGTCATGTTGCATATCAAATTTAAGGAAAGGAAGTATAGAGAGAGGGGTTTTTGTTGTTTTACTTTGGACAAACAACTGTCACTGAGTACCTATGTTTTTAAAACAGCTACTCAGTAGTCAGGTGAGCGCTTTAGGACCAATGGTCATCTGGTTTATTTTGTTTTTATCTAAGACTTCTAACCATGTTTAACTAAATAATGTAGTGCAACTGTTTTTAGCTCACCTTAGATTTTAGGCTGCCTAGGTATGCTTATAATATAGAAATCATCAACATAGTGAACATATTGTTTTGCAAACACTTTCTTATTTCATCTTATTAATTTTTATGAATAGGACACCAGAGGGGCTTTGTAAAGGACCTTTCTTCTTCTAACCACATTCAACTTAAGTGATAATGAACTGTGCTATGGCTATTATTAAAGTTTTACGGACTGCCCCAGAGCCTGGACTTTGTCCCTCAGGTTGATATAACTAGAGGCAAAGGCAATCTATATGACTTCATCATGCCCAAAGCTAGTGTGCAATAACCTGTGTGAAACAATTCAAGTTAAGAGTTGTCATGACCCACCAAATACCCTCGAAAAGATTATGTTTGCAAAATGGCATGGTTTACATGTTGTGTGAATGCTTGAACATTCCATCTGTAACAGAGATTCAGCTTGGATCAATTTATTGAAGCTGACTAATCTCCTTTCGAGTTTTCTTAGTCATAAAAGAAATGCTCAGTTGTTATTTGAACTTGTCCAATTTTAGTCTTACTTAAATTTTTTGTGATTTTAAGGTTATACATGTAGGACCCAAGACCAGACTATGCATTCCAGCTACAGATGATTGTATGCAATATGCTTTTGTCAATGGACAGTCTTGTGTCGTATATGTATATGATACAGTGTGTAATACATGTTATGTAGTTAAATATGGTTAAATTTCTGTTTTCAGAATTTATTTCTTCTTTTATCTAGGTTGATGGAGCAGACAGCTCGATGTTTACCTTATTATATAATAATCAAATTTTATCTCCATGTCACTGGCACAAATTCTCCAAATCTTCTATTTGCTGTGTCATGGTTATAGTAGTAAAAAATGCACCTTTAATTACATATATTAGTTAAAAGTTCTAATCTGCCACATGTGTTGTAGCTCACCTGAGCCGAAGGCTCAAAGTGAGCTATTGCGGTCGGTCTTTGTCTGACGTGCATTGTCCGTCCATCTGTAAACTTTTTCTTTAAACAACATCTCCTCCTGAACTACTGGTCCAAATTTAAAATAATTTCAGAGGAATGTTCACCATAACGTCCTCTACAAAATTGCACAAATAGTTCAGCTCCTGAACCACTGGTCTAAATTCAAAATATTTTCTTAGAAATGTCCCTCATAATGCCCCCTTCCATCATTGCACAAATGGTTTTGCGACTTCGATGACATCTCCTAAACCACTGGTCCAAATGCAAAATAATTTCACAGAGGTATTGAAGATGTGCACTAATAAGTTTGATAATGAAAAAAATGATAAGTTTACAACCCTTTTTTTCCAAGTCATATACAGAAAATGATTCACATCCCATTAGAGCTGCAGTGTATCCTTTCAATTCTTTGTAATTATGTTACATACATATTGAAGATTTGCATGCAGAAGTTTGGTGTCCTTTGTTTTGTTAGATTTAGAAATTGAAATGCACACCCTGGGTGTCAATAGCTTCTTTTGACTTACAAAACAGAAGACATTAAAATATCTTCTCCTACCAAGCATCCACAATGAATCCAGATTAGAGAATAAGTCCTATTTTTCATGAATCTTTACTTCAGCATACCATAGATATGCCAATACTAAAATAAGAAATTGATTGGGTAACAACTAAAATTATTATTTACTTTATTTTCCTAATGTTTACAATATTTCTCCCCAAATTACCTTTAGTAAATGTGTTTGCAACATATTTAGTTGGGGAACATATGTTTCTCAAAAAACAATGCAAGTATGTATATTGATCAATTTTATTTAAATTTTTCATCAGCACTTTTTTAACCTATGCCAGTGACCTAGAGATCAGTGCCAGTGACTTAAAATAATTGTTTTGTCACATCTTTTATGAGTTCAATTTTATGCTGTTATATTTCTGATTTTTGTTCATCCGGTTCATTTACTAGCTTCAAAATTATTAAGTAAACTAGTCAAAATAAATTAAGCCCCACAAGAAATTATCACATATAGTTAAAGTAAATACATTCATGTTTTATTTATCATAACAGCGAATTAGCAGCAATGACTTTTTCTCAACGTGCTAGGTTTCACTCATATTGATAAATTTTCCATGGAGCTCCACACATTCCAGTAAATGTCCTGTTTGGCTCCCCATCATCCCTAAAGTAAAATTGGCAAATCTTTGGATACTCTTGTAAAATTTAGCACATACCCAAAGAAAATAGGTATTTTCAATTGAAACTTTGTGTAATTAATTACACCTAAGGTAGTTTTGTCTAATTTGGGTGGAGATAGAATTTTTATCTACATTCAATATCTTTTTAAATAAACAACTAAACTTTAGAAATGTAACATTATGGCTTTAGAAAAAAGTGACATGGGGCTTAACTTATTTTGACCAGTTTAGAAATAATGACTGGTTGACCTACAAATAAACCTAAATAAAAGCACCGCAAGCACTGCATAATACCCCGCCACTGCTGGGGGCACCAAAAGTTATTTTGTGAGATATATAATGCCTAAATAGCAACAGAACTGAGATAGACAGTGATATGACGTCCTTAGTCACAATATGTAACCTTTGATGGTCAACATATCTGTGAAGTTCCATTAAGATATTTCATATAGTAAAGGAACTACAGGTCAACAACATTTTTCAGATTAATCAAGGGCGGATAACTCATGAACTGGAAAGGTAAGAGTGACGGTCCTTCGTTGTAATATGTAACCTTTGCTGTTCAACATATTTGTGAAGTTTCATTCAGATATCATAAACAGTAAAAGAATAACAGGCCAGAAACCATTTTTTAAAGGGAGAAAGGGCAGTAACTCCATCGAAAATGGTCGAATTTTGCCCATTAACAATCCCATACCACTCATCCCCAATAACAATATGTATGCAAAATTTGAAAAAATTCTGTGCATAAATACTCAAGTTATCGATCGGAAACAGTGAGCACGGACGGATGAAATGAACTACAGGTCAAAAACCAATTCTCAGATCAATCAAGGGTGGATAACTCACAATCTGGAAAGGTAAGAGTGACGATCCTTACCCACAATATGTAACCTTTGATGGTAAACATATCTGTGAAGTTTCATTCATATACTCCATATAGTAAATGAACTACAGGTCAAAACCCATTTTTCAGATCAATCAAGGGCGGATAACTCATGAACTGGAAAGGTAAGGGTGACGGTCCTTGCTAAAAATATGTAACCTTTGATGTTCAACATATCTGTGAAGTTTCATTCAGATATTCCATATAGTAAAAGAAACTACAGGCCAAAAACCAATTCTCAGATCAATCAAGGGTGGGTAACTCACAATCTGGAAAGGTAAGAGTGACGATCCTTAGTCACAATATGTAACCTTTGATGATCAACATATCTGTGAAGTCTCATTCAGATATTCCATATAGTAAATAAACTACAGGTCAAAAACCATTTTTCAGATCAATCAAGGGCAGATAACTCATGAACTGGAAAGGTAAGTGTGATGGTTCTTTGTCACAGTTTGTAACCTTTGATGTGAAACATATCTGTAAAGTTTCATTTAAATATTCCACATAGTAAAGGAATTACAGGTAAAAACATTTTTTTAATTCAATCAAGGGCGGATAACTCACAAACGAGAAAGGTGAGAGTGACGGTTCTTAGTCACAATATGTTACCTTTGATGTGAAACATATCTGTGAAGTTATATTCAGATATTCCATATAGTAAAGGATTAATAGGTCAAAAACCTTTTTTCAGACCTATCAAGGGCGGATAACTCACAAACTGGGAAGGTCATAGTGACGGTCCTTAGTCACAATATGTAACCTTTGATGTGCAACATATCTGTGAAGTTTCATTCAGGTATCATGAACAGTAAAGGAATAACAGGCCAGAAACCATTTTTCCAATACGAAAAAGGGCAGTAACTCCGTTAAAAATGGACGGATTTTGCCCATTAACAATCCCATACCACTCATGGCCAATAACAATATGTATGCAAAATTTGAAAAAAATCCGTGAATAAATACTCAAGTTATCGATCGGAAACGGACGGACGGACGGACAGACGGACAGACACCGAAAGGTATAACATAATACCCCGACACTAAAGTGTGGCGGGGTATAAAAATGTGATCCATTTAAAAAAACATTGCCGCCAGGAGGCATGGCCAGTTTCGCTTATGTACTTTTGTTAAGAATCTTTTAAGCATCTTTTATTGAAACCAATGGTTGGAATTGATAACAATTTGCCAGAAATGGTAGCTATAGGTGACCCTTTGTAAAAATAGCTAAACAATTCACCACATATACATTAATTGTTGGTTCCCGCTTTACAGGTGGTCAGTCATGGAACAACAGGTAACCAGTACCCCCTCCCAAAGACCTGGTACTGGTTACCTGTTTTGTGTAAAGCAGGAACCAGCAATTAATACTGATACGGATATATGATATGTGACTAACAAGGCTTATAGCAGATCTGACAATTTTCAATAGATAACACACCTTTATGCATTTTTGTGCGTATCTACATTAATTGTATACGTTGGTAAAAGACTTCAACATATTGGACTTTTTAACCTATGATGGTGAAATCTCAGGTTAGCGATGAAGGGTCATCTTAGTCGACTTGTTAATGTATATCAAACAGAGTATTTTTACTGAACCAAACTTCCATAGTCGTACATATAAATGAGAAATTTGAGTCATACTTCATTGATAGTTGATTGTTATTTCATAGTTGATTGTTGTTCTTTGGTTTTAAAGTTTGTAGGAAATAAATAATTCATTCTTTATATTTTATTAGCTCCTTTAAACAAAAGGCTGATTTGAGCTGTTTTTAGCCCTGTGAAGATTGTCAGGCCACAGGATTTTTTATTAGTTGATTTACGAGAAAAAAATGGATTTAGGGTTGGGGGTAGGGGGGGCAGAAAAAAAACTCTGAAATGACCAAGATTTTTTCTATACATGTATCTCCAGAAAGAGATTTTTTCTATACATGTACCTCCAGAACAGACTGTCAAACTAGTAAGGATAAACCAACAGTCTGTAATAAATCTAAATATTTCACAATTTTCCTAAAAAATCTGGACTGAACAATCACTTTTAACAGTGTAACTCTAAAAAAACCACAGACAGGATCTCACAAATCCATTTTTTTCAACGAGTCGGCAGATAAAATTAAAAAAAAAATAATGATTTTTTGTTTTCTATTTTTCGGAAAATTACAGCAGGAGGGTTTGTAAGTCAAGTAAGAAAAAAAATCCAGTCTGACAGACCATTTCTTAGCCAAATATACATGTATTATTGGTCCAAATGATAAATAAACAAGCAAATTCAGAGAATTTATGTCCCCCGCCATTATTGTTTATGACTAAGTTCAAATTACACAAGGTACCCACTATCCATTCACTTTGACAGTAAAAATGCCAGAAAAATGGCTAAGTTCGACTAGCGGAAAAAGTGATAAAAAGTAATCTGAGGATTATATCCAAACCACATGCATATCTTCAGACCATGTCCAAAACAACTGTGAAGTTGCGCACACAAGGTACCCACTATCTTTTCACTTTGATAGTAAAAACACTTAAAAATGACTAAGTTCAAATTGCAAAAAAAGTGACAAAAAATAATCTCAGGATAATATCCAAACCACATGCATATCTTCAGATCATGACAAAAACATCTGTAAAGTTTCAAAAGAATCGGCATAAAACTGTAGGAGGAGTTGCGCACACAAGGTACCCAGTATCCATTAACTTTGACAGTAAAAACGCCAGAAAAATGCCTAAGTTAAAATAGCAGAAAAAGTGATCTTCAGATCATGACAAAAACATCTGTAAAGTTTCAAAAGAATCGGCATAAAACTGTAGGAGGAGTTGCGCACACAAGGTACCCAGTATCCATTAACTTTGACAGTAAAAACGACAGAAATATGCCTAAGTTAAAATAGCAGAAAAAGTGATAAAAAATAATTTGAGGATTATATCCAAACCACATGCATATCTTCAGACCATGTCCAAAACACCTGTGAAGTTTCAAAAGAATCAATATAAAACTGTAGGAGGAGATGCGCACACAAGGTACCCACTATCCATTCACTTTGATAGTAAAAATGTCAGAAAAATGGCTAAGTTCAACTGGCGGAAAAAGTGTTAAAAAATCATCTGAGGAATATATCCAAACCACATGCATATTTTCAGACCATGTACAAAACACCTGTGAAGTTTCAAAAGAATCGATATAAAACTGTAGGAGGAGTTGCGCACACAAGGTACCCACTATCTTTTCACTTTGATAGTAAAAACGCCTAAAAATGACTAAGTTCAAATTGCGAAAAAAGTGACAAAAAATAATCTCAGGATAATATCCAAACCACATGCATATCTTCAGACCATGACTAAAACATCTGTAAAGTTTCGAAAGAATCGGCATAAAACTGTAGGAGGAGTTGCGCACACAAGGTACCTACTATATTAGGGGGACGGAAGGACGGAAGGACGGACGGAAGGACGGAAGGACGGAATGCCGAAAACTATGTCCCTCCGCTTTTCTTCGAAAAGGCGGGGGACAAAAAATAATAAGTATGATCAGGAAATAACATGATATCAAACTGCAGACAAACCAGCGACACTGCGGAGAAGAGCCACACAAAACCCAATAAAAAGGCGGTCGCTCAGCGGCAGTCAGAATTGAGGTCAAAGGGTTGCGGGTAGGAGACTCACCCGAAACACTGCGTTGTGTCATTGAGCAATCACTCTGAATTATACTCTGCTTAATATACTGGTTATACACAGGAAGACAGAAAATCGTCCTGGCGTGACTGAAAAAAATCTTGACAGGGAAGTTAAGAATCAACAAAGATGCAAGCTGCATTCAATACCACAGACCTGTGATTCAACTGAGATCTGAGATATTTTGCAACCCCTCCAGTGCGTACATAAATCTTGAAATATCACACTTTACCTGCGTCGCTTTTGCGAAAGCAGGTTTAGCAATGGGTCCACTCCATCCGTCTGTCCGTCCGCAACACTATTGGGGTGCCTTGTTTGTGTAATCTGTAACTCCAAAAGTTTTGTTCCCTTTAATTCAGTCTTTGCAAAATGATGGTTCACATATGGAAGATGTAGACCTCTTATTTTGTGCACACTTCATTAGTAGTTTCTCAATTTTTAGGGATTTGAACCTAGACATTTTTCCGTCCAAAAATGCTCAGATGGTGTCTGGTTTGTATAATCTGTAACTCCAACACTTTTTCAAACTTTGCATAAGGATTGTACACAGGTTGAAGATGTTTACCTCTCATTTTGTGCACATTTGATAAATATGTTCTAATAGTTTACAGGTGTTGAACTTTGACATGTTTTCCATCCGAAATGCCTAGGGGTGTCTGGTTGGTGTAATTTGTGTCTCCAACAATTTTCATTCTTTTATTTTCAAACTTCGCTCATAATGATTGTTCTCTCATTGAAGATGTACATCTTTCACTTTGTACACATTTTTTTTCATTTTTGGGGTCTTGAACTTAGAATTTTTAATATTTAAACTTTGCATAATGCCTGTTCATACATTGAATACGTGCACCTTCTTTTTGTGCACATTGATTAAATATTTTCTTATCTTTTAGGGCTCTTGGACATGGACATTTTATCCATCCGAAATGCTTAGGGGGTGTCTGGTTTGTGTAATCTGGAACTCCAGCAGTTTTCATTTCTTAACTTTCAACCTTTGTATGTTATGACTGTTCGCATGTGCACCCTATATTTTGTGCACATTTGATAATATTTTTGGGAGTGTTTAACTTAAACATTATTACGTCTACACCACATTTGGAGTGCTTAGATTGTGTTATTTGTGTGTAATTCAAACAAATCTCATTCCTTTATTTTCAAACTTGGCATAACAATTGTTCACACATTGAAGATGTGTGCCGGCGACGCAGGTCCAGAGCAGAGTTTGTTCTTGTTTCCTGATAAAATGACATTTTTTCATTTACATCTACCAGAGGTTCCTTTGTGACATGTCCCGCTTTCCACTTCATAAAAGGCTTTATATCTTAGAGACTGTTCAGATCACCACCTTTAAACCATAATTGTTCCTTAATTCATAAAGCGCTATCCCTAATTTGCAGCAGATGACAATTTCAAATTTTTCTTTTTCAAAAATAACAAATAAGGCATGGTATTTAAATAGAATCGTCTGCTTGGAAATCTTCCAAATTTTCAAAAAACAAAATAAGGCATGAAACTTATTGAGAATTATCTGCTGGAAAAAATAAGGCATGAGACTAGCTTGCTGCGATATGATTTTCATGATGTATCATGTTTTTGCTTTTTTCTGAAAATTTGGAAAGATTTCGCAAACTTTGTATTTCGCTGCAGTCGCAAATTTTGTCATCTGCTGCAGTCGTGATCCATAAAGCACTTAACTCATTGACGCCTTTTCAATGTTCACACAGGCTTGAAAAGTATGTGAATTTACAGGACTGTCTTTAAAAGTCCTTGAAAATTAAATTTGCCTTGAAAAGTACTTGAAAAAACACTCAAAGGCCATGATAAGTATTTGAATTTTACCATTTGCCGGAGGATTCAACACTGATTCGACGTATTCAACACTGTTTTGGAAACCTAAATCAGTATAAAATAGTGGTGCCTTTATTTGGTGCAGCCTATGTGGCACCAAATAAAGGTACCCTAATTTTATACTAATTTTCTAAAATTAATACCTTTAGAAACGGACTCTAGCATTTCCGAAATAGAATTTTAATGTGTAAATCAGTATTTTTCATATTTCAGTCCTTGAAAAAGGTAGGAAAATCTTAGAAGTCCTTGAAGTCCTTTAATTTTACACAACCTTGTCTGTATGAACCTTGCTTAGGTATAATAGTGTCTAGCCCTTTCTAGCTCATATGAAGCAATTGTTTTGTTTGTTTGTTTGTTTGGTTTGATTCTTTACTACCCAGTCAACAATCTTTCAGTAATGTCGGGACATGTCTTACTCGGTTGGACCAGTACTAAGCAAGTATTTTAATGCATCTTGCTTAAGGACATAACACAGCCGTTTGTGAGGGCAATTGTTTTTTTGCGATAAGTAGTTGGGTCCTACCGCCTCTTGTGTGTTTCAATTTAGTAGTCTACACCCATCAGATTAGTCGTTATAGGTTACCGTAGAAAAGCTCAGTGTAATGATTGTAAGGCTTTGAGCATCGCCATTCATAAAGCCAGTTTTGGTGCATTGTATATACCACTCTCAATGTCACCAGGAACTTTGGCTCTATCCCCTAGCTTTGCCAGTCTGTCGAGTGATACGTTGAGTTGTGACCATCTCCATATGACCTTAGCTAGTTGTGGGATGGCAAACACACATACAAAATACTAATTTTTGCTTGTTTTGTTTTTCTTAAAACAATTTGTGCATACGACTGTTGAAACCGAGTAATGTGGCACAGCCATGATCAGCAGTTCTGCAGATTCCAAAAATATGTTGCCTTTTTGGCCTGGTAGGGAAATTGGCGATAAAAAGAGAAAAGGGAAAAGTCTTACTAGCCACAATTCACGAAGAAAAGAAATGCAAAGCAAGTCTAATAATTTAAGTAATTTATCTATTTATACTTCTCACATTTTACACAAAAGTTCAGGTTTCCTTGCATAAGTTTCAGATTATTTTGGAACAAAACAGATTTGTATCATAAAATTTCCGATTGTGAACTTGTAATTTTAGAATGATATCTTGAAATGTGATGTCATGTTACGGTCTAAAATGTCGCTAAAATTCATATGTAAAAAGTCAAACGTTTAAGCTGTGATATTTTGCAATAATATCTGTATTTATTATTCAAAAACCTATCTACTCTTAACAATTGTATTTAGGTACTACATCAATTGACGGGCTTAAAGGTAGTTTTTTTCTTAATTTAACAACTGTATTGTACCATCAAAGAATGTAAAAAAGGTTTACAGTATCTAACATCTTATTTGGTCTGTGATCAGTATTACACATGCAAAATGCAGATAATATTTAGATTGTAAATAGACAGATGGAAATGTTTCAATATCTTTCATATGAAAGTATGGTCCCCACCTTGACCCACCTTCCCAATAACATGTATTGCGCAGACTCATTACAGATGTTTGAATTTTAAAGGATTTGCTACGTCAAGATGAGAAATAAACTTTTATGCAAAAATAATTGAAGCATCCCCATTTGTCCATTTACAATCAGAAGTATTAACTGCATTTTCCATGATTAAAAAGCGTGCATGCATACTAACAAGACAGATCAAATAGGATAGTGTTAGATAAATAAATTTGACATTCTGGTAAAACACAATTGTGGAATTAAAAGAAAGGCATACGCTTTAGCCCTTCAACTGATATAGTATTGAAATACATTTGTTAAGAAGTTGTTCGGTAAGGCTGCATTTATCCCCCTTTTACCCTCTGTTTAAACATCTTTAAATATTCTTTTTTGAATAATAATCCATTTATTGTCACAAAATGATTGCTACAGTCACAAATTGAAAATTTGACCTTTTAACAAATTACGTTTAGGGAGATTTCACGCCTTATTAGGACATTTTGAAGTTTCTAATTCAGGGCTTGAAATTTCAGATTAACATCTTAAAATTAAACCTCAATTTTTGTTTATTCAGGCCTTCGTTCATCTTAAATATCAATATAAAGTTATGAATCTTTTTTTTTTCAATATATTAATCTAAAGGTTCAAGGCGTTAATTTTTGTAATCAAAAAGGTCCTATTCTGTTATTTCTAGATGATTCTGTTTTTGTTTTTGCTTCGAGATATCAATAAAAAGTTCAAGTTTCTCACTCTCAAAACTGAAACTGAAAACATTTACAACTTGGTCATATTGCTGTTCCATAATAAACCATTCCAGTAAGCTACAACTTGATAAACAAAATTAATAGTTGAATAAATCAACTGATAATTTTTCAGACAATAAGGATCAAATTTTAGGCAAACAAAAGCAAGTGGCTTTATTACAATGTATCACTTGCTCATTTTTAACTTTCTAAACATGTAAAGATTTCCTTGCATACAGGGTAGATTGAGATCTTCACTGTTTGCCATGTAACTAATACTGTGTTGCATAATATGGTTGATATGATTGAAAATAACCTGGCTTCCAGGCGTTTAAATGAGAATATCTACAAAGGGCGTAAAATCTGGGATATACACAATATGGCTAGTATACCATTTTGTCTGAATTTTAACGCCTAGTACCTTGAATATTCAACTTCCAGTTTAAGTAGGGATATCTGATCCCTTCAGTTACTGTCAGAATAGCGTACTGTATAATAATATTGTTGCAGACAGCTGATATTTAGATGAAAAGTTTGTTTATATTAACATTTTCATGAGCGCTGAGCATTTTATTATAAATCCCGATTCAATGCAATGTATAATCATTTCCTCCATTTTACTGACGACATTTTGTTATATTTCCTCAGATTTCTGAACACAAAAATAATTGAATTGTGAGTACCTATTAGAACTGACTCATGCAGACAGTTCAAATGAGTACCCACGTCTAGTTTTATGATTGTTTCTTATTACTGTTCAAAACATTAATTTAGGATATTAATTTGAACAACCTCATTCAGACTATTCAAATATGTGCTCAGTTTGGTAATCTGTCCAAATATGAATTGTGGATCCTCATTAGAATCACCTAATGGTTGCAGCTCAAACAAGTACCCGCAGTCTATGATACCATCTGTTTGCGGATACATAAAAAAATACAATTGTAATTTCCTAAAGGCATGCCCACTTTTATTACGTATTTGCCTACCAATGTCTTTTGACACTCTAAGGGCGTTCTTTAAGGATTTTTTTTTCAAAAAAGATGGTTTAAAAATCAGATGACAAAATGCATGAAACAAAGAATTAAATAGGTATGCATCCATCCACTAATTCTAAATGTAAAATGCGTTTTTTCTCAAAGAAGAAATTGGCTTCTATTACTCTTTGCCAACTAGGTAATTTTGCAAGTTTTTTTGTCGTCTGCTGTATGTTTTTTTCAAAGTCATCTTTTTCGAAAAGTTCTTTAGAGCGTCAAACAGATTGGATCCAAATCAGACCAAGCATTTTGTCTTGTCTGATCTGGGCCCATTCTATTTGCAAGACATTGGTCTATTAGGAAAAGGGTTAACCATATATGAGCGGCCTAATATCTTTTCTGTGGCACATAGGCAAACAGTGTAGACCTTATCAGATACCACATTATGTGTGCTCTCTACCAAGTTGGGTCCACACCAGGCTCGATATAGGTCTAACCTGTTTGCTTATACTACTACATGAACAGATGACAGTTATCCAACATAAGCCTAGTATCCAGCAAACAGTGTAGACCCAGATCAGACTGCAGAAGTTGGGGTCTGATCAGTCTCCACCATTAGAATGTCAAACAGTTTGGATTCGGATCAGGCCCGATGATTTGTTTGGCCTGATCCTTGTTCAACCTGTTTGCAAAGAGTATTAGCAGATTAGTGTCATCAGATTATCCAACATTCTTAAGAGATTCAAACCAATTGGGTCCAGATCAGCCCAAATTTTTTTCAGGCCTGACCTGGGTGCATCCTATTTACAAAGGTTGTGTGTGTACCGGGCCGCATAGCGCAATCGGTAGATTTGCAGACCCAGGGGTCGTGAGTTCGATCCCGGCCCAGTCCCATACTTTCATTGACATTGATCGTGAAATAATTTCTATGGTTATACTCCTCCTTCCGCTAAAACATTCAAGAAGGGTTGTTGTCAGTTACTAGCAAAAGTATGTGCACGAAGTACTGGTTAACTGCTTGTTCAAGCTTGCCCAGGAAAAAGTGTGATTAGGTGAACCAACCGTCCCACCATAACCATAGCTGTTGACTTGGGACATAAAGCAACAAAAAAAGCAAATATTGTGAGCAGACGACACTAGAATAGTAGGCAAAGTCAAAGAGCTAACTATCTTTTTTGTTGGGCATAAGCAAACAGTGTAGATAAGAACGTGTGGTCTCTTCCATTAGAGTGCAAACAGTTTGGATCCAGACCAGATTCAACGTTTTGTTGGGCCTCATATGGGTGCAACCGGATTGCAAAGATTATTAGCAGACGACACTTAGCCAATATGGGCCTATCATTCCTTTTGGAGACCTAGGCAAACAGTATAGACTAGATCAGACGCCACAATACCATCAGAGTGCAAATAGTTTGGACCCAGATCAGGCCCAACATTTTGTCGGACCTGATCCGAGTCCGACCTGTTTGCAAAATTATTAGTAGATGGCAGTTATCTAATTTAAACCAGGTATCCTTTTTGTGGTACATAGGCAAACATCACACTCCGCAAACCTGATGTCTGATCAAGGTCAAACAGTTTGGATCCAGATCAGGCTCGCCTTTTTGTTCTGCCTTATCTGGGTCCAAATCTGGATCTAGACCAGGCTCACCTTTTTGTTTGACCTTATCTGGGTCCAAGTTTGGATCCTGATCAGGCTCACTGTTTTGTTTGGCCTTATCTGGGGCCATCCTGTTTGTAAAGATTATCAGCAGATGCCACAAGAAGACAGAATTGACCAACAGAAGACGTCACTGGTAGTAGTAGACATAGTTTAGTCTAGGCTATTATAGTACACCATATCTGTACCGTTGCACAGAATGTTCTATAATATGAAATAAATAGATGTAACCTATAAAACGAGCTAAGCGTTCGAAGACCATTTTATATGATAGTGTTGGCGGTGTTTTGAGTAATGTTCATGTTTTAGTCTTGTATAGAATACAAATTGACCATGATAATAAGGTCAAGGTAACCAAAGCAAGAAAAGCAGCAAATATCAGGAATCGATACAATCAAGTACCACATCTAAAATAAAATCAACACTTCCCCTCCCCCACCCCTCCTGATGTAACTATAGAAGTGTGTACTAATTTTGGTTAATAACCCAATGCTTCAGAAGACAGTGTATGTGAGGCGGATTTGACAGTATTTATAAGAGGGTGGGTTGGAAAATTAGGTCAAGGTCATCTAAATCTAACACTCTTCATTGTGCACAATAAACATTATATACTTCAATCCAATAAAAACGCAACCGTTTTAATTCCACTTTTGCTTACATATGGATCACATGATCATGCATGTAATTTCTTAATTATACCCTCTGTTCCTCTACAATGGACAATGTATTGCCATAAAAATGGTTTTGATCTTGATGGAACAAATTTCTTTTATGATCATAATCACTGTGAATTTTGGTTATAATTGGTGGAGCAGTATTGGAGTTGACTTTTAAAGCATTTTTTTCGGAAGATATGACAGCCTGGGCATTGTATGAGCATTTCATGCTCCTGTAAGCTAAACATATGCTGTGGGTACTCAAAAGAACCGTCTCGACATACACCATTCGCCTTTAATGTCGTTTAAAGATATTTCATATCTGGAGCTCTGGCAGCCCTTTTGTTCAGTGGAGCAGAACCTTTTTGCGCAATTTTGGTAAAAGGCATTATATGGAACAATTCTGTTAAATAATTTGAATTTGGACCGATGGTTCAGGAGGAAATGTCATTTAAAGACATTTCTTATCTAGATGTCTGGCAGCCCCCTTGTTTGGTGGAGCAGAACCATTTGTGGAATTTTGGTAGAAGGCATCATGAGGAAAAATACCGTGAAATAAATTTGAATTTGGACCAGTAGTTCAGGAGGAGATGTCATTTAAATATATTTCTTATCTGGAGCTTTGGCAGATCTTTTGTTCAGCAGAGCAGAACCATTTGTAAAATTTTGGTAGAGGGTATTTTGAGGAACAATTCAGTGAAATTATTTTGAATTTGAACCATAGGTTTAGGAGAAGATGCCTTTTAAAGACATTTCTAATCTGGAGCTCTGGCCGCCCTTTTGTTCAACTGAGCGGAACCATTTTTCAATTTTGGTAAAGGTTTTCAAGAGGAACAATTCTGTAAAATAATTTTGAATTTGGACCAGTAGTTCAGGAGGAGATGTTTAAAGATATTTCTTATCTGGAGCTCACGCAGCCTTTTGTTCAGTGGATCAGAACAATTTGTGAAATTTTGGTAGAGGGTATTATGAGGAACAATTCTTTGAAATTATTTTAAATTGGGACCAGTGGTTCAGGAGGAGATGCCTTTTGAAGATATTTCTTATCTGGAGCTTTGGCGACCATTTCGTTCAGAGCAGCGTAAACATGTTTGCCATATTTTGGTAGAGGGTATCAAGAGGAACAATTCTGTGAAATTATTTTAAAGTTGGACCAGCGGTTCAGGAGGAGATGTCTTTTGAACGATTTCTTATCTGGAGCTCTAGCGGCCCTCCTGTTCAGTGGAGCGGAACAATTTAAGCAATTTTGAAAGAGGGTATCATGGGGAACATTCATGTGAAGTTATATGAAATTTGGACCAGTGGTTCAGGAGATGTCGTTTAAAAGATTTCTTTTTTTGAGCTCTGGCGGCCCTCCTGTTCAGTGGAACGGAACCATTTATGCAATTTTGAAAGAGGGCATCATGGGGAATATTCATGTGAAGTTATATGAAATTTGGACCAGTAGTTCAGGAGGAGATGTTGTTAAAAGAAAAAAATTTCGGACGAGGGATGCACGCCGGACGCCAGACAAAGACTGATCACAATACCTCACCCTGAGCCTTCAGCTCAGGTGAGCTAAGTAAAGGGTGTATTTTTAAAGATATTACTTTGTTTGAATCCTTTTACTTCCAATACCAAAGACTGAATGCATTGAAATTTTGATTTCCATTTCAGATTACCATTTTGATATGTATTTTTTCTCCAAATTCTGATGTTGGAAGAGAATAGCAGTCTAGCAGATTATTTTGTTCTGCTTATTTCTTCCAACTTCAGAATTTGGAGAAAATGTTTAGGGTAGGGGCCTATTGGGGTAAAAATTAAGGGAAGGTCGGGTAGCCTGAACCACACATATTTGTTTTCTTGGCCCTAAATTATGAAGGAATTATTTCAACCTTTGTTGTGAAAAACATATTTAAATGGACAAAAAGAAATAGAACCTTGTTTTCTCTTTCACAAGGCTTCTGCTGAATGATTTTTTTTCAAACAGAAATATTGCACACAAGTTGAGCATAACGAACAGGCCATGTTCACATTTAATGGAAAACTGAACTTAAAAACTGAATTTTGTGTGGAATATTTTGTTATCTTTTTGATGATGATTGATTACATGCGGAATCTGAATTTTGAGACTGAATTAGCCTACAAATCTGCAAATGCAATATCCTAGCTATAGCTATGCAAAATATTGAGAACAGACCTCTCACATTTTATACACAAACAGCGCAGCATCAGCCGACAGATTTCCATGTTTAATCACCAGTTAAGCATTCAACTGATTGTCAGCCGTGTTAAAATAGATTTGAAAAATATTTTTTGTAGGTTATTATTTGGGTATAAGGAAAAACCAAAAACACTGACTTTGCTATTATTAGTAAAATTGACCATAGACATATGAATATTTAATGACCTCTCACCCATCTTCGTGACTCTTCGTAAAAAATGCGCTTTATATTATTTACAATTATCTGAATGAGATCACCTACAATTCCTGAATAGCATAATGGATAACTCCCTGTCCTTAGGAACCAAATATGTGGGTTCGAATCCCGTACAATTATATTTTTTTTTATATATCTTTCTTCTAATTCCAGTGTTCATTTGTCTTTTTTTCATATATTTCAAATATGGATATTTTAATATAAAACTGGCATATGTAAATGATCCGTAATGCACCTAATGCGCATGTAAGACCGTGAATGATTTCAATAAGCCCACGCGTAATAAACTCTGCACGCTGAGTAATTTCAATTGTATTTGTCACCTGTTGATTTTTTTTTTCTCAAAAAATCAGCTTTTTTAAAAAAAAACAATTTAGGATCACTGTCAGAGTGGCAAACAGTCAGTATCCAGATTAGGACGGTTGTTTTGTCGACACTGACCTGAGTCCAAGCTGTTTGCAAAGATTATCAGCGGACAACAGAAGTCGCTGCTGGCAAGGAAAGAGTTTATCAAACCTAGAATAAGGAATAATGAATTGTTGTTGTTGTTGTTTGTCTTCTATGGCATTTTTCCGCTGCCTATGAACTCATTGTGCAATCATCTCTTGTGCTTCTTCACTTGCTGCAAAACTCTTGAAACTCTGGTGCGCATACGTGTATGATCAGCTTAATTTAAAATCTGTGCGAGCACCTGATGAATTTCATCAGGGCTGCTATAAGCTCATTTTGGGCATTCTTGCTAATATTTTCATTGTACCCTCCTAGTAGCCTTAAGTCTATACATGTGATATCATTGCAACCTTCCCTAAACAAAATGTCTTCCACTGTCCGTTCCAACGTATCCCTCTCTTTGCTATATTTTGCACACCGGAACAAAAAATGTTCGACATCCTCCACCTCCTGGCAGGTCTCACATAAATTTGACACATTCTTGTCTATTTTGGCCCTGTGGCTGTTAAGGATGGAATGCCCTTTTAACAGATTCAGTGCCGAAAATGTAGGTCTGTCCCATTCACCATAACAACTTCTTTTTCCAACTTCAGTAAACACATCTTGTATGCTGCTAGCTGTCTCAGAGCAGGAAAATTTAAGATTCCATTTGGTTATCATTTGCTTTTTGATTTCAGTTACAGCTTCCTTTTTGTCAAAAATAGGTTCTACAGTTACATCCGGTTTACTAATCTCTGAAGCAGCTTCTTTGGCCTGTTCATCAGCCAATTCGTTTCCTTTGATCTCTTTATGGCCTGGTACCCAATTCATGTCAATTTTATTTTTCCTTTCATGAATTTTTCCAAAACTACTCTTTATGTCAAAAAAAATGAATTTACTTTTATAAAAAGTTAATCACGAGATTACTTAAAATATTAAAGCACAATCTTGACAACATTTTGACAATTGTATTTAAAAAAAGGTTGTTCCAAGATTCCATCTTTCTTTCTTTAGTTACTGGCTCAATCGATACTAATCCAGGTACGTGCTATCGGTATCAAGTTGCTAACTACATGTAACCACTATGGCTATCAGTCCATTTGCATTAATAAATTGTCACTATTTTTATAATTTTGGTAAAAGCATGACAGAGGTCGGAGTCGTTCATGAAAACATTCGATTATAATGAAGATTTTCGTGAAAATTGATCAGTCTAAGGTCAATCTGTATAGACAGACAATAGATTTTGTAATAAACTGAAGAAAGATAACTCACCAAGAAAGTGAATCCAATGTTGATTTTGATGGTGTTGTTGACATATGGCAATATATGTTGCTGACATACAGAATTCATGTGCTGTGTAAATCTCCGGCGCAATTCTTCAAGTATTTCATCTAACACAGGAATACGTACGCACGTAAATGTAGGTACATTTTGCTCATGGTACAATGATTTTTCTCAAACACAAAACTCTATGAAGGCTGCATCAGAATTTACGTTAAAGCACAGCAGAAAGTACCTCAGCTAAATCTTGTGAATCTTGGAGCGAATTCAAGAATCTCAATTCATAGCATCACGGGTAATAAACTTGGGAGAGGACTCAGAAGAGCTTAAAGACTGTTGCTCTTAGCGAGTTCGGCCATCTTTAAAGTTTACAATCGGAATTAAAGGAAAGACAAAAATCTATAACTGCAATTTGAAATAAATACAGTGGCTACGGCAATTCCAAATGAATGAACTCAAGTTGCTTTGCAAGTGCATTTGATGCTATGAAATAGGAAAGTGTCACGGCATCTAGAGCCGCGAAGGATGCTTATTTGTCAATTGCCAACGGCGTCATGAAAGCTTGCTTTTAAAAGAAGCGATGCACGTGCCGATGACACGGTAGATCATTTCAGACGGGTCGGTCACATTATTCCTTACAAACTATCTTTTTCGCAAGGTAATCTAAGTAAAAGCCATGGCCAGTCTTTACGAAACTAAAGCTAGTATTTACATGGTACCAGGTTTTTCTAAAGAGTTAAAGAGGACCGCAGTTGACAATGAAAACCAGTTGAAATGACCCTGCAAATTTTTTTGATAGACTACTAAGTGCCTCGCGATATGTATAGTACGAGCTACGCTCGCCACCAGCTTCGCTGGCGGCGCAGCTGCCTACGGCAGCTGACGCTTTAGCTCGTTATTATATACAGAGAGTTCTTTGTACAAGTATTTTTTTAAGGGAGCGCAGTGGCTCAGTGGTAGAGTGCTTGGCTTGAGACTGAGAGGACGTGGGGTTGAGCCTCACTGGCGTCACTGCGTTGTGGTCCTTAAGCAAGACACAGTTATCCTAGCTTAGTACTGGTTCAACCCAGGAAGACCCATCCCTGTTTAACTGAAAGATTGTTGATGGAATCAAAGAATCAAATCAAACAAAACAAAAAACAAGTAATTCTTACAAAGAGATTTCTTCCTCGGAGTTCGCTAGTCATATGATACTAAGCCTAGATGTGTAAAGCACACAATGAAAGGTAGACTTGCTAGTTTCTAACGTATACAGAAAATCAGACTTATTTATCTGACTAGTGGCGAGTCTTATGTTGAAATAACAAGTGATGGAAACTTCCACCTGCGTTTTGGAGAAACTACTAGTATTTAGCTTGTTCTAAATTTGATCCCTGACTGGGTACCCCAAGGAACATTAGGCATACCATATCCCAAAATATTCCCCTGCGGTACCATGACCTTAAAACACAAATGCAGCTGGTTATAGAAATACTATCCCTGCCTCCAACCCCTTCCCCCCACCCCACTGGCAAAAAAGAAAAAAAAACGTTCAGACGAAGTTGTGGTCGCAGAAACATCACACCAAAATGTTCATTTTCCTGAGAATCGCAAATTACACTTAAATTCAAATTGTGAACACCTAACACATTAAGAATCACAGTACCCCCTCTGTGCATGATCACGCTGCTAATAAAGGGCAGTCAGGCTACTCCTGTGTCAATAACGTACTAATATTGTCAAAGTACATTTGCAAACAAGAAATCCAGCACTATTTGGCATGCATGGTGCTTAAAGTAGGACTACAGCATGAACCAGAATATTCTAGAATTTGAGTTCTTAGACTATTATTGAACTTTTAAAGAAAACTTTCAAGTAAAGATCACATACATATTCAGCCGGGATTGGAACAAAGTTTTTGCACCACTACTGTATTAGTTCATCAGGTCAAACATGGTATGGGTCATGACCCCTTATTCAATTCCTTCACATTCCCCATTTTTAGATGGAATACAAAATTGTAGCAAATTGTAGCGATGCAGTAGCAGTGTTATGTTTCTGCACCTGTCATAATGTAAAGTACAATACTGATATTAACCCTTTACCATCTAGCGGCAACTTTTGTAGTCTGCTTATAACTTTTACAGATCAGGACCCACAGACCGTTGGTTATGATCTGGATCCAAATCATATTTTTAAAAAAGTTAATTTTGCAAAAAAAAACCAACAAAAAAACAGCAGCCGACAGAAAAATCATGAACAAAATTATCTTGAATGCAAAGTGTTAAAGTAGGGTCATGACCTCTAGTAGGCAGTAAATTGCCTGTTGATAGGCCATTCAGACAAATATTCTGCAAATTTTTAAAAATATGCAATATGTATCTAAGATGTCAAGTTCTTCAGCCTCTGAAAACCTTATTATTTCTTATAAATCGACCCAAAACTTCCCCAGTATGGCATCTTGTCTGAAATTTTTCATGTATAAATTTGACGGCTTGAACAATTGCGAATACTTAAGGAGCTATACAAATAAATGAAACATGTATAACCAAAGTAACAAAAAAGCAATTTTATGTGTTCGGAATGTTAAAAGTACAGTGTATTATAGGACTCATGTTTGTATCACGTGCAGAATAAATTTCTTTAAGATCGCAAGCTTTTTAGTAAAGCTAAAATTGTTTCCTTGAAATTTGTCAATTTTCATGATAATAACTTACACTACGTTTTATGTGCTTTAATGGTATGGTTCTCTGTTTTTCCAAATTTTATATTCGATTTCAGAAGTCAGCTTATCAATATTTACACTGATTGTCAAATCTACTGTGATAAAAGTAGTGAAAAGAATTCATATCCAGATATACGTATACATATAGAGTCGGGGTTCAAAAGTCATTATACAAATTAAGAAATCCATATACTTAATGCCATAAATTTAATGTGCTAGATTTGAAATCGGGTATAGAATTTGGAAAACCAGAGAACCATAATTTTGAAGAACTTAGAATGAAGTGTTAGTTATTCACATAAAAATTGGCAAATTTCAAGGAAACAATATAAGCTTTTTCTAAAAAGCTTGCGATCTTAAAGCTGATTGTCAAAGCTTCTGTGATTAAAGTTGTGAAAAGTATTCATATCCACTGAGATACGTATACATATACAGTCAGGGTTCAAAAGTAATTCTACAAAGTAAGAAATCCATATACTCCATAGCATTTATTCATGTTTACAATAAATTTCAATGTGCCATAACTAGCCAACATAATACACTGAACAAAAATTCTAATTGGTCAACTCTGCAAATCGGTCATCCTTTATATTTGATTTTTGCAAAAAGTATGAAAGATAAAACATTGAAATTTTGTATATATGATTCTAAAGCCCCGAATATAAGTTTACTATACTACAGATTTGATTATCATTTTTGAAATCGTTTAACTTCATTGTTGAATAGTTGAATAAAACAGAAATGACCAATAAGAACTTTTTTTCAGTGTATAATGCCTTTGGTGTTAAACTCTTGTATTTGAGAAGTGCAAAAAATTAAAATTTGTCTTGATTGTACAGCATATGCATCTATTATTTAGCTTAACAACTACTACTATGTAATTGTAATAAAGAGATTATTGTAAACATGAAAATGCATTAAAGGCTATGGGAAAATAATATTGAGGAATTGCTTTTGGTCCTTCACTGTATAAAGTAACAGTTGATTATTTCAAAGTGTATTTCAAAGTGTATTTCAAAGTGTTTCCAGTAGACCTTGAAGCTCAATGAATAATTCTTTTGATGTTTCGAAGTCAGTTCCTGGCTGTGCATCAGGTTTGATGAGGCTCAGTAGCTCACGAAATTCATCTGAACACACCTTCTTATTTGAGCTATACATCTCTTTGCACGCAGTAACATCATCGTGATCTACAGGAGTTCCACAATTCATGTGACCATTGAGTTCTGGTAAAAGAAATAGTATGTCAGGTTTTCCTTCTGGAACATCAGCATTTTTCTGCGCTCGTATGGCATGAAGATTCCAGTTTTTTGCCATTCTATCGAGTTCTGCTTGAATAAGATCCATAAAGCAGAATCTGACACATTCAACATGAAGCGGATTGATGTCTTGAAATACTCCTGTATCTCTCAGGTCTTTAAAAAAGTTAATCCACCAATGTAAGCCCTGACGCCTCATCGTTCCCCACCATGACTCAATTCGCTGATTAGAAACACTTTTCCCATACATGAAGCTGTTCAGTCCAGCAAGGGGTCTGCAGCTCTGTGTCTAAAAAAGGGATGCAGAAGTGAAAGGGTACTATTTTCTGTTCCCAAATCACATCGTAGAATGCGTGGGGCCAACCCTAATTCGTCCAATACATCCAAATAGTACCTTGCAATAAGAGAAGGGTTCTTGTTGCTGGACGATACTTCTAGCCATAGAATTTTTCGACTGTATCCATCGATTGCACCGTGTATACAAAAACCGAATGGCTTTAGCTTGTCATATCCATCTGCATGCCAAATATAATTCGGTCCACTAGCATAATACTTCCTTCTTTTAAGTCTATGCCCTTTGCGCAAAGCTATACCGTCTGGATCAGCTATTTGCATAATCCTTAATACTTTGTCACGTGGCACTCGTAGCTTGTGATCGACAACTAGCCGTTGCCACAAAGTGCGGTAACCGACACATTGTCCACTATACTCCATTTCACCTAGTATATGTCCAACTACTTGCTTATCTGATGAATGCTGCAGTCGCTTTCGTCTATTATGTTTTTGTAGGATACGTATCAATTGCCTTCTGCATAATGTAAACCCATGATACACGAACAACAAGATCAGTATTTCATTATATGAAAAGCCTTTGTCAAACTATGCCAGAATTAACTGTAGTCTAGATAGCCCATTCAGTGAAGGGAGGTAAGGAGGAACAACAACAACAACGCCACACTCCAGCAAGATGAACACAAGGATTACAAAGAATATATCAAGCAGATGCATTATTCTGCCTGCAAAGTATAAATTATACATTATTATTAATATTAAAGTAAGTAAGGGTGCAAAGATCAGGAATCGATACTAAAGAAAATCAAGACAAAGTTCTTACGTTGTACTGGTTACCTAAACTCCATAAAAACCCTATAAAGCAAGATTTATTGCAAATTCTAGCTCTTGTATGACAACAGAACTTTCTAAATTGTTAACCTCGTGTCTTACAGCTGTTAAAAATCATGTTATCAAATATTGTGAAAAGGTATACCTCTTTGGATGCACAAGTATTTGTACTTGTATTTTGCTACGGGTCAGTTGTGGTACTTGCTTGTATCGATTACTGATCTTTGGCCTGAGACTACTGTGAAAACACTTGATTTGTTGCAAATAAAACTACGTATATTAGTCTGCATGACAACCATTCTAGCTCCTTGGTCACAGTGGATTAAACTTTCTATTTCCCAATTTTGAGAGCAAATTTTGACAAAAAGGCAATACTTTTCCACACTGCGATGCCTGTTTTAGCGGATAATCTACTTGAAAGTTAAAAATGTTTTGTAATGAATAAAAATGAAATTTTTCTACTTCAACACCTATTCCAGGGCACACTACTTAAGGTCATATGAATGTAAACATATAAGGCCATCAAATAGCATTTTCGGATTTCTAAAATTTTGTAATGGTTAGAGAAAACAATGATTCTGCTAAACTTAAAGTCCATCTCATTCTTAGGAAATATATGCCTCTTTTACACAGTGTTGATTTTTTACGATGAAGGAGCTGGATTGGTTCCTATGTTGTTTTTATTTTTTTTATTTTTAACTTGCATTTTGACTTTTGTCTTCTTTGTTTTGGTTTTTTTTTCTTCGTCTTTTGTGTTTTGCGTTTCTTGTTATAACATGTATCTTTTGTCTTACGTCTTTTGTGTTTTTACTTTTGAGTATGTTTTTTTTTCTTTCTTTTATTGTGTTTTGTCTTTTGCAAATTGATTTTGGTTTTATTATATATTTTGTTGTTGTTTGTTTTACAAATCCAAACTGTTACGACGCAGCTATTAATATACTTATTTTTCTACATGTTTAATAAGATGGCATATCAGCCTGGCACTTAAATACGGAGACACCAGGCTGAGACGCCTTGTAACGCAGCGGTGGTAATGTATTTAATGTAATACATCAACTATGGCCACAAAGGGGGATTTTCATATGGGACCCATTTATGCAACAACACCCTTTCCAAATGCCTCCAACCAGTAGTTCATTGTGGTCATAGAAACATTGAACAAATTTAAAAGTTAGTAATTTTTCTTATCCTTATTATGGTATGGCATTAGAAACTTACCGCACATAGACAATAGAAACTGTAAATGTATTAAAAATGTTATAATTTGGTCAAGGTCTGCTACTTGGCACTCGGGCCAATATGGCTATGCAGTGTCGATATGACCTAGAGTCACAGCTCGGCCATATAATAACATGTACGTATGTGACAATTTGGATTGTGCATACACAGTCGTAAATTTATATTACACACAGCATATAAAACGACAGGGGATGGGGCTGGGCTGTCAAAATGCTCAAAAACAAATGAATTTACAAGTCCATTAATCACTTGTTATGATCAAACCTGCAGCTTGATATCTTTTTTACAATGGCATGTATACAGTGTGTAGTTAGATGGACCTCAATGAACAGATCAGACTGATTGAACTAAAAATAAATGTGTGCAAGACATATTTACAGTCTAATGTGAACAACATTATACAATTATTGACTAATGAGGCATTGGATATGATGTGATATCGACCAGAGAATACCAATATTGACCGAGGCGAAGCCGAGGTCAATATTTGTATTCTCTGGTCGATATCACATCATATCCAATGCCTCATTAGTCAATAACTGTTTTATTATATAACATTTAGAGAAAGGTGTACAGGTATCATTGCACATAAAAAAATACTGAACTTATACACAACTTTTGGGACAGTCAAACATTTAACAGAAACACTGCAGACCTAGATAAGACCACCCATTTACTATTTTATATATGTTAAGCATGAGTGTCACCATTCAGCATTTACTAACAAGAATTCTAACACGCCTCGCCTGTAGAGCCAATGTTCAAATAGCAATTATTTACAGCTATGAAAGCGCAGAGAAAGTGTGTGATAGCTGACGTCATTTGTTTCTAGAGCATGACGTCATTCATGGCGTTAGACGGTGTAACGTCGTTTTTACTCTTGAAAGACGTTACAAATACATGTAAACGTATGCGACGTGGTCTAAGTATTGGCGGGAGTTCTTCAGTGCAACGGGAGAAAGTTGGAAGATGCTGAAGACTTCAAATTTGCTTTCGTCGCGTATTGTGCTATAAAATCGAAACAGAGCAGCTCCAGTGCGTGATTTGTTGCATTCTCGGCAACTACGATATGATTATTAGCGAGGCTTTAGAAAAGCAGAACCCGAACGGACAAAAAAACAGAAGGAGTCTAATTTTAGTAACTAATATTCACCGGCAAGCGCGCGCCAGCCAGTGAATATGACAATATATAGACTGGCCACGTGAGCGCTCTAAGCCAATGAAAATCGGTCGTTTTGCTTAGTTATATAATAATATACAATTAATGACTATTGAGGCGATGTCGACCTGAGAATACCAGTTTTGACCAAGGTGGAGTCAAGGTCAATATTAGTATTCTCAGGTGAACATCACATCATTTTCAAGGCCGCAATAGTCAAAAATTGTTTTATTATATAATTTCTCTTAGCAAAACAAAAAAAACACAAAAACACAACAACAAAAATTGGCTGTGGACAATGTCTTTGACAGTCTTGAATTTCTCCTATTATAGTGATGACTAGTTAAAAGAGGAATGGATGCATACTCTATTTGCATTTTCAACTGCAGTCATTGAAGACTCAGCCTCACTGGCGTCACTGCATTGTGGTCATTGAGCAAGACACATTTATCCTAGCTTAGTACTGGTTCAACCCAGGAAGACTAGTCCCTGTTTAACTGAATGATTCTTAATTGGACGTTAAGAATAAAATCAAACAAACAAACAAACTTACTCTTCATATGTGTACATGTTGCTTAACACGTATTTTTTAAGAACATAACAGAACAGAACAGAAATTTATTATCACTTAGACATATACAGTCTATCAGCATACTATACAAATATTGCAACAATGCAAGCTATCACATGAACAAGCACCCAAAAGTCTCATTTCAATCTATCTGAGAGTGAACCAACCACATTGCATCACAGCAGCATAGAGGAATCTACATAACATAAGCCATGTTTTGGCAATTCGGCAATAACTATGCCTGATACAATTTAAAAAAAACACACACTAGCATTCACATGTCGCCAAACACAAACTACACACACAACCCAAACCTAACCAACGTGGATACAAAGTCGGTTTGATCGTGGCTATATGCAGAGCGCCAATGATTCATGAAAAAAACAATTCAATGGCGATTCAATGTCCCAAAAAGCTGCCTTAGCTTATGTTAGATATACAGAACGCACAAAAAATTGGTTCACACAAAACCAATGCTAAACCAACATCTCCTGCGTTGGCTCAACATTGGTTCTATGTGAATCATTAATTATAAATGACATTTCCTGGCGATTGGTGAAATGCTACGAATAGCCTGTAAACTGTCAGTTTATGTTTTTGTCAGTTTGTAGTCTCAGTTCTAAAGCTTTTATAATGAATATCGCGAGGTGTTTAGCGTTTTTAAGCATTTTTAAGGTTTTTAGAGTTGCAAATTTTATTTGAAGATGCATGAATTCTTTTTTCATTGAAGCAAATTGATTACCTGCATGGGTCATTAATTTAAATTACTTTAGACTAACAATGCAGGACTATTAAAGTGTTGGAGCCAAAACCACTTGAGCAAAAAGAATAAGTAAAAATAAATAAATAGTAGCAGTATTATTAATCTGTTCTGTATTTAGTAATGGTGCATAAATAAAGTGTGAAGGAATAATGAAAGCCATGTTGGAAAATCCAAAAGCTTATAAAAACTGTGAACATTTTTTGGCAAATATGTAATTTTGAACAAACTAGAGTGTCTGTAAAGCCAGTGCCTTATATTTGTAGCCACTGCATTTAAGTAGCAAATGACTACAATTGCTAATGTCAGGGTGAGCTCTGCAATGATTGTTTGTAAGCGCTAGGCAGGCAGAAAAACAATTGCATTGGAGGCATGTATTTTCTATTGCACTGCATCTGACCTATAGAATCAATTTCTTAGAATTCATTACTGCACCAATTGAAAACATTTAGAGAGAGAGAGAGAGAGAGAGAGAGAGAGAGAGAGAGAGAGAGAGTAGCCACCACCGGTAATTTCTATAACTTTGTATTGACGTAAACTATAAACCATATAACACCACAGCAGATACTTTCTTGTGTATGGAAGCCTCTTTGATCTGCATTGTTCCTTTTATTCCGCCAGACAACCGGCGCAGTTTTTATAAAAGTAACTAAACCAATATACTGAACTGTAAATCCGTTTAAACCACTAAATTCACATATACTTACTTGTCCTTGTGGTAGATAATTAATCTTCCTTCACCTTTGTTGGGTCTTGTTCTGCCTCGTGAGTCATTTAGCGCCGCTTTGTATGAACGACATCGAACACAAAACAAAGAACTCAAAACTCATTATTTTGAACAAAAAACACAAAAATCAAGAAAATAATTATACAAAACACAATGTCACATATAGGCTTCCGTACATGTGTTGTGTCCTGTAAGATCGCCGTGGTGTATTTTCAAATTTACAAACCTATGTGTGTTTAAAACATGCATGCGTTTATTTCAAAACACGAAAAAGGGTGTCGATTTATTACAAAAATTATCTGTGTATCCTTTGGAATAAAAAATACACCAAAGAACTGAAAAAGAGTAGAGTGTGCAATTTTTCTGGACCAGACTAGCTAGTTTCGGCCATTTATAAATGCTTCTAACAGTTTCGAAGTTCCACAATGGAATCCATGATCCCAAAGAACAAGAAAATAAAATATACAATAATGAAGGACGGGAAACGTTCTACCTCGTCCCAGTCACCAGCTGTAGTGAAGTCAAATATGTTCTTAAAAAGTTTAGTCCTTTGGGATAAAAAAATACACAAAAGAGTATGTTTTCCGGACCGACTCGAGGCCATATAGCTTAGTTTCCCCAGAAAAATATTTTCGTCTTGACAGGGGTAGACCTCGTACTTTTTTTTTTTTTTTTTTTTTTAAATTAACTAGTTTTTTTCTTAACTTTCATAGATTCTGTCCGCCACTTTTTGATATCGAATATGCCTGAAAAGTATTAACTTTTCCAAGATATGGGGTAAGGTTAGGGTTATGTTAGAAAATACAATATATTTATGTTTATTGAGCGACTGAAAATATTGGTTAGATTTTCTAAAAACAATCCAATGATCGCATTCCGGGTCTTAAAAATTCGGTCATGGTAAACAGCTGTTTATAACACACCCCCGGAAGTATTTGTATGTAATGGTTCCCAGCTTTCTTTGTGGAAGAGTCGAAACGTCTAATATTGATCCACATTAGTACAGAGAGAATGCAGCAAGGTTGCTGTTGGTTTTGTTTGTGTGTTTACGTGCCAGTAAACAGCTAAAGTCATGTCGAGACGGTCAATATTAACCTAGCCACATTTTTTTTCCTGGGCGAGTTTGACTAAGCAGTTAACCAGTACTCCGTGCACATACTTTCGCTTGTAACTGACACCAAAGCTTCTTGAATAAGCGGAACTAGAGAATATTTCATAATCAATCTCTACAAGAGTATAGTACCGGGCCTATTTCGAACGCTGGACCCCTGGATCTGCAATAGGACTCGCTACCGATTGCGCTATGGGGCCCAGTAGCCTGTCACATGGTATAAAACAATCCAGAAGACGCCATATACATATTCGAAATTGATTTTGCCCCACAATTTTATGATAATCACTGATGCTCGCGAATATGGGCCAAACAATGTCAAGGCGTGATAGGTTTATGTTTTTCTGACTGCTCAAAAAAGCAAATTATTAATAGAATTCATAAATTGAAGTCTCTACCATGCAGAAGGGTTGGATGGGGTATAATGATTGGTGAATTATTGGCCTTTTTTTATAATGAATAGTGAATAATTAGCCAAAAAAATAATGAATAATGAAAATTAAAACCTTTAATATAGTGAAATGACTATCAAGAAGGAGTTTATAGATTATTATTCTGTGTAAAATACCATTATCATATGACGTCGCGTCTGGGAGTGAAATAACGCCATGCAATAAAATCTGTAAACCACTAGTGGTTTATCGCTTTACGGGAAACGTTATTACGTCCATAACAACGTTGCGTACATGATGACAAAATCATAACGTTTTGACGCCAGAAATGAGATTTCAAAGAATTTGTCATATGATAAATAGAATCTAACATTCGTGCTCTTGTATTATTGAATTTATTAAACTCGTTGCGAAAAAGAGATAAAATGCTCGACAAGCCTCGCATTTTATCTCTTTTTCCCAACTCGTTTAATAAATTCAATAAAACATGAGCACTCATGTAAGATCCTCTATTTCTATGACCCTTCATTATTGTTACTTTGTCCATTACGGCTAATTACCATGCGCACCATTCCAGCGTCAGGAAACAGGTAAAATTTTCTGGGTCCTATCTTATAGAGAATACTAGATGAGTGTCTTTTGATATCAAGTTCACCAGGCAAGGCTTTGAGAACGCATGATGACATCGCGAGGCTTGCCGAGCGATTCAACAAGCGTTCTCAAAGCCGAGCCTGGTAAACTTGATATCAAAAGACGCGAACCTGGTATTCTATTTATCAGTTTACCCATTGTTAAACCCTCTTCAAACTAGCGATTATGACGTAATTGTTGATTTTTGTGTTGATTCAGCGTCATTAGCGACGTCATCAAAAAGTGCAACGTCATCATGACCTGATAAAGGTAACATGCCGTGAGATAGGAAACGTTTATTAGGTTATGTTGAATCAATTCAGTTAATGTTAGCGGTGACTGATAAACGACCATTCACGGTTTTGTATTTACCTCGAAAGAACTTTCTTTCGTCTGTTTAGAAAATTGGTCAAATGCTGAAAACTTCCATCCGAGATTATGAAAAAAATAAGCACGGTGACATATCCTTTTTGTTTCATAAATGGATGATAGCCCATGCATAAAATAAACTGTATGCAAAGTATTGAACATATTTCAAAAAGGGAAGTATTTAGTAACATATGTCCTTAAAAAAATTAATGAATTTGACACAGCAAACTTCATTGCTGTAACATCCCTTTAAATGCATAGAGCATTCTATTGATCTAGTCAAATCATGGAACAAACAATTCTTCTTTTTATATCTCGATTAAGATGTTCTAGGAGATGATGCATTGATAAGTTAGGGGTCTTTCATGCAAACCAAACATATATGTGTCTTGATCCACATCTTAACTAAGGGTGAGGTTGGAGCACCGTGAAACCGGTTAAAGCCCTCCAGTAAAATATTTTACTGACCGTTCCAAGACGGTGCTTCTTTTGTGGATCTTTTATGTTATTTCTGTCTTGTTTTGTAATGCTTTTGTGCGCATCCGTTTAGTGATGCCTTTTGGTCACCTGCTGAGAAAGGGCTGATATCTTAGCTCTCGTTTGTGATGTCTAATTGGGAAATTGTCACTTTCCAACTGGTATCCTGGGTCAGGTGTGGTGCTTGATTCTACTAATTCCTGATCTTTGCCCTCTTTCTTACTTTCAACAAAATCCAATAGCCTGAGGGATCATATCTTTTTATTTTCTGGAAAAGAAAACGATTACAATGTCTTTTATTTCAGTTGTACACACTTACATTTAAATAATTGTGTAAAATAGGAGGAAAAATGACTTTTTTCAAACATACAAAATGCAGATGTGCCTTCCGTTTCATTACTGCATCAGAGTTCTGGAATTGTTTCCATAAATTAAGACAGAAGCAGCTATCTGCAACAGGAAAATGCAATTAGATTGAAGAAAGATTGGTGTTACAGCAAGGAAAAGGATGTTACAGCAAGTAAACCGAATAACTCTAATGCCAATATAGCTTTACAATAGATTCATAGAAAATATGTAAGGCATATATTTAGCAATGAGTATCAAAGGCATAAACATTTAATTAAAATTAGAATATAATGTGCCATATTAAACACAATGTTTCAATCGTTTAGTCAAATATTTGCTTGATATAACAGTTAGCTTTCCCTGATGTAACAACTGCATATAATTCTACTATGCGTAATAAAACCCTTCCCTTGATGTTACAGTTTTTATCAAAATTTGATAATTTTACAGCAGCTGTAATACGGAAACCCTTTTTCCTCCAAAAATGGACTCATGATGAATTGAAACTGGAATACTCGACACACGTCCAGCACATTTGAAAGTTTACCAAGATTTTGGGACAATTATTTCCTTGATATAACAATATCCTTTCCCTGATATAACATATTATTTGTGCTAAATGTCATGTTTTATATCAAATCAAACAATAATTTACAATCACATTCCTGAGATATTTCCCTCATGTAACAAATGTCCTCCTTGGTGTAACGTTTTTCCTTGTAACGCCACGGATTGTTTCATCAAGGAAATAGTTGCGGCTATCCACCTCTAAATGCCTAAATATTTGCTTTTTGTTCATTGTTTAAGTTAAATGTTAACACTTCCACCAAAACATAGTTTAGGCTCACTTCATAAACATCTTTGCTCTAAAAGCAAACCAGTAATAGCTCGTTATATCAAGGAAATGTTGAAAATATATGTTTTACCTGAAAAAACATATTTTTTAGTATTTGTACATTGCTCTTTGAACATGTTGTGGGGTTATCAGCCATAGATTCTCCAAATGATGCTCTTAAAAATGGGGATGAATAATTCATTTTCTACAAAGGGAAGCACCTTTGTATTTGATCTAGTTCTACAAATTAATACAGCACAGAACTGATGTTGGGTACAATGTATATGAAGCTAACAAACGTATACAGCGTGTAGATATTAGGTGCTTTAACATGTTATTTCACGCATTTATGAATACATTTGATTTAAGTAATATTTAGAACATCACTTTCACGAAAACTTCTATATAACGTGTTTGATGTGTAAAAATTCAAGTTAGGGACAGGAAAAGATGCTTATTCTGACACGTTGATCATCATTATTCAATATTTCCCTGCACTTTAGAAACCCCCCTTTTAATGAATCAAGCTCAGTTTGATACTAATCACATCCCAAAAATAATTGTTTTACCAATGCTAGTCCTTATTCAGCATAAATCTGTGTTGCAAAAAATATATATATTGACTCAATTTTAAACAGGCCTAGAGACCACCACGATAGGGATAAAAGTATAAAGAATATGTGCCCCTAAAGGAATGAATGGCAGAGACCTAGCGTAATAGATATATTTGTTTTTATATTGCGGGATACATCATCAGTCCTTGTTACAATTTTACACGGTTAAAAACGGTTTTAGGTACGTTTTGCATTTATATAATGAGGAAAAACAGAAACGATACAAATACTGTCCCAATGACTTTAACTTTTAAACAATAGTTGTTTTAGCATGCTCTTCCCAGAAATTCATTAGAAGACTTTTATATGGTCAATGGCAATTATTTACATCATCAAAGATGGTTGCCACATCAAAAGGTATCTGATGGAGATCTCAGACGAACACAGCCTCCTTAAAACCTTTTTGCTCTTTAAAGTAACTGTTATTCGATTTCCTCTTTAATTGCACGCCAGTGGGTCGGACTTCAGACTCTATGATGGTTCCGACTTAAAAAAAAAAGTAAGTAATGGTGCAAAGATCAGGAATCGATACAATCAAGTACCACACCTGACCAAGGATACCGATGGGAAAGTGACAAACTCACAGAAGACACCACAAACGAGAGCCAAGAGGTCAGCCCTTTCCCAGCAGGTGACCACAAAGCACATATAAACAGACGCGCACAAAACATAGCAAACACAAGACAGAACAAAAACATAAAAGATCCACAAAAGAAGTACCGCCTTGGAACGGTCAGTAAAATAAAGACTTATCTATTGATGAGATGGTAGGGGCCTGATGCTTTGGCTGTTTGTCGGGCCCACCAGGGTTTACCTGTTGGATTTCTTTTGCTCCGGTATTCAGTTTTATTTACTGTTGTGTCCTTATCTTTGCTTTATCTCCTTGTTATATCTTGATTTATATGTTTTAGGGGATGATGCATTGATAAGTTAGGGGTCTTTCATGCAAACCGAATTTCTGTGTGTCTTGATCTACATCTGAATTAAGGGTGAGGTTGGCGCCGTTAAACCGGTTTAAGCCCTCCAGTAAAATATTTTGCTGACCGTTCCAAGGCGGTACTTCTTTTGTGGATCTTTTATGTTTTTGTTCTGTCTTGTGTTTGCTATGTCTTTGTGCGCGTTTGTTTATATGTGCTTTGTGGTCACCTGCTGGGAAAGGGCTGACCTCTTGGCTCTCGACTGTGGTGTCTGCTGTGAGTTTGTCACTTTCTGTTTTGGTATCCTGGGTCAGGTGTGGTACTTGATTGTATCGATTCCTGATCTTTGCACACTTACTTACTTTGTTGGACATGTTGCGTTCTTTAAAATGGGCTGCAATATTATATAAAAGACTTGTATTATATACAAGACATATAGTGGTGCCCTGGAGATGGCGATTATAATTGATACAGGGTTTTGATGTTTCTCCTTAATATGTCTGGTCAGGGTTTTCTTATGTTTATTACTTTGCTGCAGATATCACATACATTAGCACCCATGATGATTTTGTACTGACACAATGAATATAAAAATGTATGCTACTATTTATATCGTTCTTTTTTAGGTTTCCACGTGCACAGAAAGCCATCCAGTAAAATAATTTTACTGACCTACCCAAGGCGGTACTTCTTTTAAGGATCATTTGTGTTATTTATGACTTGTGTTGGTCATGGTTTCTTGTCTGTTCATGCTGCCTTGTGGTCACCTGCTGGGAAAGGGCTGATCTCTTGGCTCTTTTTTTGTGATGTAAAATTGTATTTTTGTCACATTCCCATGTGGTATTCTGGGTCAGGTGTGGTGCTTGATTGTGTCATTTTCTGATCTTTGCCGCCTTTCTTACTTTTAGTGTCGACAGGAAAATCATATGATTGTTGCCAAGTCATCTTTGAAATGTTCATCAAATGTACTAAGACATTTGTCTTCCTTTGCGGGATCTTGGCTTTTGCACCAAAGATCACTTAGGAAGTTACATACAGAACTTTGCTATGGATTAGGCGCAAAATGTGTACTGAAAAAACGCATTAAAACGTCTTTAAAGGACCTTTCTATAGCTTTAAATAGCTGGCATAGATTATATTAATTTTCAAGTAACTTGCCTATCTCAGTTTTACGTAATTTAGAGTTAGAGGCTAATAAACTTTATGATAGAGCAAACAAAGTATATATAGCAGCACTTCTTACAAGGTGTTATGTTTAGCATTCCATTGGTCCTTCTATCGATTCTGAGGTCAACCATAAACGACATTTTACCAAAATTCCATTCATTAACAAAGGTATGGACTTTATTGATTTACATATTATCTTTAAGGATAATTAAGTGATTTCATCTATGCCAAATTATTATAATAATTCTGAAACTTCTTTCATCTGTTATAAATATAACAAAACAATTAGGTCTACTATATTTAACTTTGATAAAATTGTAACTTATATAAATATAGATTCCAATACCCCTAACTCCTGAGATTGTCAAAACTCAAATTATTTATATCCCCCTGCAGGGCATGTGATTACAGGTAATCTAAATTTGTCATTCCTGAAGCTAGAGTTCGCAATATTATTTCTAAAGGTCCTAAATATATATTTCCCTCTTATATTGATTTCCCTAAATGTCGTAGAGAGATCGCTGCCTCTTCAATTGACTTCAGTAATCGTTGGTGTAAATGGGAAAATGTTGAACCTGATGTCTTGAATGAATGGAAGATTAACATTTTTAGAATTATTGATACTTGTATTTCATTTTACTTTCGCAATACATATATTTTACCCCCTAAACCTAAATTTTCTTTTCCTCATCTTAAACGAGGTATCCAGGATTTTCATATGAACTATGTTTTGGTTCCAGCAGATAAAGCTGCTAGCAATGTTGTAGTTGTTTGACGATTGTATTATATTAATACTCTTAAGCGTGAGCTTGTTGACACCAATGCCTATAAACTGCAGCCTTCTTTGAGTGAGAGAGTTATTGTCGATGGGCATGGTTGTCATACAGCCTACATTTCGGTGTCAAAGCTAAAGAAAACCAAGACAGGATGCCTACGTTGTACTGGTTACCTAAACTCCATACAAAACCCTGTAAAGCAAGATAATTTTGGTAATTCTAGTTCTTGTACGACAACAGAACTTATCTTGGTATATTAAAAATTCAGGTGAAATTTTAGATAAACTTAAAGCTAGATATTTCAATGCGCCCATTTTGTCTGCTTGTGATTTTTCTACTCTTTGCACTACTTAAAGTAAGTAAGGGTGCAAAGATCAGGAATCGATACAATCAAGTACCACACCTGACCCAAGATACCAATGGGAAAGTGACAAACTAACAGCAGACACCACAAACGAGAGCCATTTCTTTTAATTAAAGATAAACTTATTGATCTTATTGATAGATCCTTCCATAGAGAAGGCTCTCCTTACCTTGCATGTAACAATAGAAACGTATTTTTTACTTTGGAAAAAAAACTCTAAAAATATCATGTATGGTCGTGCCAAAATGTATGTGATGCGCTGACCTTTTTGTTGGACAACATTTTTATTCGATTTGCACCAAGCTGTATAGACAAGTAGTTTGGCTTCCTATGGGCACTAATTGTGCTCCCCTGGTTGCCAATTTATTCCGGTTTTACTATGAGAGGGACTTTATTACGTCTCTTTCTGGTGATAAGCAGGCTGATTTTATTGATGCTTTTAACACTACATCCAGATATTTGGACGATATTTTAAACATTTATAATGTTCATTTTGACGATATGGTAAGTCAAATATACCCCTTAAGAGTTCCAACTTAATAAAGCCAATACATCTGATACTGAAGTCGCATTTTTAGACTTGAATTTGTCCATTTCTAATGATATTGTTTCTATCAAAATTTATGATAAACATGAAGTAGTTGGGCTTCCTATGGGCTCTAATTGTGCTCCCCTGGTTGCCAATTTATTTCTGTTTTGCTATGAGAGGGACTTTATGACGTCTCTTTCTGATGATTAGCAGGCTGATTTTATTGATGCTTTTGACAAGTACATCCAGATATTTGGATGATATTTTAAACATTAATACTGTTCATTTTGACGATATGGTAAGTCAAATATACCCTTAAGAGCTCCAACTTAATAAAGACAATACCTCTGATGCCAAAGTCGCATTTTTAGACTTGCATTTGTCAATTTCTAATGATATTGTTTCTACCAAAATTTTACCTGTTGGATTTCTTTTGCTCCGGTATTCAGTTTTATTTACTGTTGAGTCCTTATCTTTGCTTTATCTCCTTGCTATATCTTGATTAATATGTTCTAGCAGATGATGCATTGATACGTTATGGGTCTTTCATGCAAACCTAATATCTGTGTGTCTTGACCCACATCTGAATTAAGGGTGAGGTTGGCGCCGTGGAACCGGTCTAAGTCCTCCAGTAAAATATTTTACTGACAGTTCTAGGCTGTACTGCTTTTGTTGATCTTTCATGTTTTTTCTGTCTTGTGTTTGCTATGCCTTTGTGCGCGTCTGTTTATATGTGCCTTGTGGTCACCTGCTGGAAAGGGCTGACCTCTTGGCTCTTGTTTGTGGTGTCTAACTGTGAGTTTGTCACTTTCCCATTAATATCCTGGGTCAGGTGTGGTACTTGATTGTATCGATTCCTGATCTTTGCCCCCTTACTTACTTTGATTTTGAAATTGTCAATTTCCCATTTTTAGATGGTGATGTTCCTCGATCTACATCCTATGGAGTCTATGTCCCTCACTTCATTCGTTTTGCTAGAGCATCTAGCCATGTTACTGAATTCAACACTCGCAATAAATTGTTAACTCAGAAACTTCTTAAAGGCTATAGGTATCATAAACTTCGCAAAGCGTTTTCTAAATTTTATAGACGTTACTGTGATTTGATATCTAAATTCCGAGTTGGACTTAAATCTCTCTTACGCCAACGACTTTCTGAACCTGAATTCTATGGTGACTTGGTGTAAAAATTGAAGAAGATTGTTGGCTCTAATAATTTTTCAGCGCAGTTCATTAAAATAAAAAGATTGGCTATAATATTAATGTATTGCAACAGACTGCATTCTTGGTGGTCAACCCAATCATGGTTGGCAACTTTGCTTACCTCTTTTTATTGCATGTCGGTTGGTCAGACTTCAGGACTCTATGAAGGTTTCTACTTAAAGACTTATCTATTGATGAGATGGTAGGGGCCTGATTCTTTAGCTGTTTGCCAGGCCCACCGGGGTTTACCTGTTGGATTTCTTTTGTTCCAGTATTCAGTTTTATTTACTGTTGAGTCCTTATCTTTGCTTTATCTCCTTTTTATATCTTGGTTTATATGTTCTCGGAGATGATGCATTGTTAAGTTAGGGGTCTTTCATGCAAACCAAATATATATGTGTCTTGATCCACATCTGAATTAAGGGTGAGGTTGGCGTCGTGAAACGGGTTTAAGCCCTCCAGTAAAATATTTTTGCTGACCATTCCAAGGCGGTACTTCTTTTGTGGACCATTTATGTTTTTTCTGTCTTGAGTTTCTTATGCCTTTGTGCACGTTTGTTTATTTGTGCCTTGTGGTCACCTGTAGGGAAAGGGTTGACCTCTTGGCTCTCGTTTGTGGTGTCTAACTGTGAGTTTGTCACTTTCCAATTGGTATCCTGGGTCAAGTGTGGTGCTTGATTGTATCGATTATTGATCTTGCACTCTTACTTACTTTAAGCTGGAGTATGCAGCATCGATTTGGAACCTTTACTCTAAAGATCAACAAAATTGAAAAAGTTCAGAGGGAGGCTGTCTTCTGTGTTTACTGAAGATGGGAAACGCAAGAAGTTTTGAAGACATGCTAGATGAATTTGAGTGGTCATCTTATGAGGCAGGTAGGGTTATGTTCTCTTTGTTTCTCTCGTTGTTCGAAAATTACATGTCCATCACATAGTTCCCAATTATTTTCGGTACCAGACATATAGTAATGCTCTGAAGAACTATCCCCCCTCAGTTATTTCGCGTTGAAATAGTCTTTCACGTGATGTGGTCGCTGACCATACCAAAGAGGAGATTAAAATACAGCCAGTTTTTTATACCCGCACAAACTGTTTTCATTTTGTCCATGCGTGTGTATGTGCGTCCGTCACGTTTTGTTTCCTTAATATCTTGGAGAGTCATCGCTGGAATCTTATCAAAGTAAGAAAGAGGGCAAAGATCGGAATCGATACAATCAAGCACCACACCTGACCCAGGATACCAATGGGAAAGTGACAACTTCACAATTAGACATCACAAACGAGAGCCAAACCTTGCATAAATATTCATACTACAGGGCAAATACTTTTGATGAATCAAGTAAGTGCTAGGGGCAAATTCTACTAGAGAATGAATTCACAGTGTCCAACCGTAACACTGGAAGAACGGTCGAAACGCCGGAACTTCGGTCGTATAACGCCGAATTTCGGTCTTTTTCAATGGATTCGCCGCCATTTTTGGTGTTTTGACTGACGGTAGGTAGAAACTATCACTTTTTAAAAATATTAGGATACGTTCATCGAACATGAAAAGTAGCCTATCCGGATCTACATGCATTCTTCTAACTGCCAAATCTTCAACTGAAACATAAGCTTTGCTGAAATTGTCAAACACTTCAAAAGAAAATCGGTGTTCAGTTTCGTACCATGCACTATGAGAGCTTTCGTACTGGGAAGTTTCGTACTTTTTTGATATTTTTGAAATTATTGATCAGTGATGAATGAAAAAGTATTTGAAACTGACCTTATATCATGAACTGGCCATTGCTTAGTTTTTTTTACCCAGAAAGCAAGGGGAGAGGCTCAATCCACGAAATTAAAGGTAACGTCGGATACTACGGTCCTGCATGCTTGCGTTTGTAGGTGAGTGGAGCAAAAGACAGCTTTGAATGTGACGTGTTCAGTGGTCCATGCCATTGGAACACAAATTTAATTTTAAAGGAGATAAATAAGCATGCTGGCGTGCTGCAAACATTCCAGATAAATGTTCAACCTTTTTGCTGTTACATAAATTTTGTTGTTTAAGAGCTTGGAAATAGCTGGAATATTGCGTAAAGGCTGAATGCAAGAATGGGGCTAACTTCAAGACTAATAGGTTCTTGCGCTAAACGAAATCAACACAGTATTCTTGGTAATAAGTAAACACCTTATGAGCCTTATCATCAGAAATATTGAGTATGATCAGGAAAGACCACAGTCACGAACTGCAGGCAAATCCCCTGGCACCATAAGGAAAATCCACACAACATTCACAAAACACCAGGAAGACGAAAAAACGTAAGACAATCAATTCAAACTCCCCATCAAGATGATTGGAAGCTAGACGGGACTAAACATTGAACAATTACAGAATCCCACAAGGGCAGTTACAATCAACAACGAATCAACAATAACAGAACCACCACCTTAGAATTGTCAGAAGCCTAAGCCACTGGTTGGGTTGGCTTTAGTGCATTTTACTGGTACCAAATATAAGACTAAGCACTGAGTCATAGGTTCTTCGCTGAGATTCTGATCCACACCTAAAACACATAACAGTGATATATGTTATAAAAAAATATCATAAACTTATTTCGTTGTTCTATCATCGCCAGCCCATCAGCGAAATCTTAAAACGGCAGCCCAATGATAACCCAACAGCAAATGCTGGCTGACCAAGTCGTGATTTTCCAGGGTGATCTGGACCATTATTTCTATGCAAACCTAATGCTTTGTGATTTTCTTGAAGAGGGTGGGGGTCAGTCCCTTACATGAATGCAACAATTCACATGATATTCTAAAATGGCGGATAAACGAAATCTTAGATAGTCAACGTCAGACGCGAGGACCACTTTTTTTGCAACGCGGTATGATTATTGTTGTAGAGCCATAGAATCATGAGGTTACAAGCCAATAGAATAGCAGGAAGGCCTGTATAATGCGATTCTAATTATCATAAAACTTGGTAGCGAATTAGTAAACATGTATATATTCTCTAAATAAAGATATAATTAAATATATAAAAAGATAAAACGAAAGTGACCCAAGCTTTAGCATGAGGCTTTAGCAGATTTTAACACAGAATGACTTCGAACGGACAGTGTACTGTGATCCAAACTCGACTGGTACCCACTGTTTTCTTAATTCAAATGGACTACAACTTATATAAGTATAAGCTTTTACAAAAAGTTAGCTCAAAGCTAAACATACATAGAATTGCCATTCCATTGTTTTAACCCAAACAGCAACCATAGTTTGCGACAGACAGACATAAAGACAGACAGACATAAAGACAGACAGGCATAAAGACATACATAAAGTCAGGCACGTAGGCAGTCATATAGATTATGCTGCTCGAACTTAAAGCTCTCAGAACAATGGTTAAGCGCTATACCCACCTGAGCTACCTTGGTGTTCGAAATTTTCTATTGCCTACTTTATTTGAATTGTTTGACTTTGGTACGTCTAAGTCTGAACAAGTTTGATTTGTAGTAAGGGTTTACTTTTGTCAATGCCATTTTCCCATATTTGTATACAGCATATGGCAAACACAAGGACGACAACCTACGTCACATTATGAGACTTTGGGTGATATTTTGATAACATGTTCTGGACACATGTGAGGAATTGTTGAGATTGTTAAGTATTTTCCCTGGGGTTTTTGGTTGTTGTTTTCTTCTATGATTTAACTTTGTTTTTATTTGATGGGGCACCCAAAAAGTCAATATTCAAGGACAATATTTACTTCAAATGTTTTCATTGACAGTCTGTATATACAGAAACAAATATTGATCAACCAAGGGGGATGGGGGTACTCTCATTTTTCTTCATACGTAAAATTTTAGCAACCCAAAAATATCCCAAATTCTGTACCTTAACCTTTAGAAGATAGGCTAAAATACATAGAAATGCCCCCTTATTCTAGTCCAATTTGTGATGACCTCTCAAAAATATCCACAAAATCTTCATACCCGAAAAATATTCATTTATCTGAAAACCCAAAAAGATGTTGAAATTAAAAATTTTACACACCCTAAAATGGTCTGAGCCTACGAATGTATGAAAATATCAATGTGCCCCCCCCCCCCCCCCCCAGATGCGACCATGTCTTTTTCGTAATTTAATTATTTGGTCCAAGTGTTTCTCGATATATTACAAATGGTCATTTTCAGTTTGGAAAGAAATGGCATATGTGATGTAGATTGTTAAAGCTGCATACTCTGTAACTTTGAACATTTTTCGAAAATTTTTATTTTCTTTTTAAATCATTTGCAAAAGCAGAATTAAGTTAAGTTTTCACAATAAATCTGTTCACTATAGCTGAAAACTGCATGGAAAAGTGAATTATCTTATAAAAAGAGGTGTGTTTTTCTCTTGTTGGTAATTATTTGCGTCCCTCCAATAATTATAGACAGGTAAGTTTTAACATAATTGCTGTTGTTTTGATACTGATAATTTGTAAAGAGGTACGAAATTGGTGAAATGTATACCTGAATTTTAGTTTTTTTACTGTGTTCTTGAAAATAGAAACATTATTTCAAAAAATAAAAGATCAAAAATTACAGACTATGCAGCTTTAAGGGTGCATATTATACTTAGTAAAAGTCCCCTACACTTTAGCGAAGTCTGAATAACATGACCACCGTTTTGCATCAATATTTGTCACAATCAGCAATTTTTCAGTAAGGTTTGGGCGCTTCCTGGGTTGAACCTGTATTGAGCAGAGTATAATGTGTATTGCTCAAAGACAAAGTACAGAGCCCCAAAAGAGGCTCGAACCAGAAACCCATCTATGTTGAGCTGAACACTATACCACTGAGAGACTCTCCTTTTCTAAAATAACCAGCATTGTAAGGACTAAGCAAATGAACAGACTGGTTTACACAGAGCCGTTTTCAACCCCTGAAGACAGTTGTGCATTTCGAATCAAATGAACGTGTATTCGAAGCAACAGAGCAGTGAATTTAAACAAGTCAAGGAGTGGCCTATCGTACTTCTGAATTATGTCCAATGTTCTTCAAGGCAGGGTCTCTTTAAAGAGTTCTTCCCTGAGAACAAGTCTCCCTGAATATTTAATCAACTTGTAAATATAAAAACAAGACGTGAGTATGATCAGGAACTGCTTCAATTACAAACTGCAGACTAGCCCAAGGAACCATGAGAAAGATTCATGGAAAATTATTAGTCAAAAGACACCAGCAAAACAATTAAAGCGACCAGCTCCCTGTTCCCATCAAAATGAGTGCAAAACTAGAAGGACAAAAAGTAGTGTAAACACATAATCCCATAGATAATGGGTGCAACAAAAACAATGAATCAACGGCAACAGAGCCACCGCCGAAAACAGAGAACAGCCTAAGCTGCTATAAATAGCAAGTGCAAAGTCTGACTATAGTAGCAAGAATGGCACTAAATTCTAGTCAGTGACTGGAGCTAAATGAGCTTATTTATCTCCTTTAAAATTAAATATGTGTTCAAATGGCATGGACCATGGAACACGTCACATTCAAAGCTGTCTTTTGCTCCTCTCACCTACAAACGCAAGCATGCATGACCGTTGTATCCAGCGTTACCTTAAATTTCGTGAATTGTGCCTCTCTCCTTGCTTTCTGGGTAAAAAAATCTAAACAATGGCCAGTTCGTGATATAAGGTCAGTTTCTAATACATTTTCATTCATCAATGATCAATAATTTCAAAAATATCAAAAAAGTACGAAACTTCCCAGTACGAAAGCTCTCATAGTGCATGGTACGAAACTGAACACCGATTTTCTTTTGAAGTGTTTGACAATTTCAGCAAAGCTTATGTTTCAGTTGAAGATTTGGCAGTTAGAAGAATACATGTAGATCCGGATAGGCTACTTTTCATGTTCGATGAACGTATCCTAATATTTTTAAAAAGTGATAGTTTCTACCTACCGTCAGTCAAAACACCAAAAATGGCGGCGAATCCATTGAAAAAGACCGAAATTCGGCGTTATACGACCGAAGTTCCGGCGTTTCGACCGTTCTTCCAGCGTTACGGTTGGACACTGTGGAATTCCCTTTGTAATTTTAAATGGCCTTTTATATAGGATGTATGCTTATGCTGTGACAAAATGACATCTATGTGAACTTAGACAACTTTTCAAGTATAGTTGTATATGCATAGGTAGAACCTTCGTGGTCCGCTTAACTCCTACAACAGCTGTTGATGAAGTGATCCAATACTTCGCATACACAATGTAAATATATTAAGCATATGCATGAAGGTGTTTGGTGAACAAACAATTTTCTTTTATATACTTTCAACTATGATAACTTAGATAGGTATTTCTGATATAAGCTTTGATATATTCAAAGAACTTTCAAGTGTGATATTTTCCTTGTATTTTATCTTACCAAATGTTACAGATTGCTAACTTAAAGACACATATAGCCGTCCAATAGAGATCATTATAGGATTAACTGATAAGGGACAGTTCCAGTATCTCACAAAATTAATGGGACCTCAAGAGGGGACTTACCTGTAAACAACACAATTTCATTCACTATGATAAAGATCAAGATTTTATCATAAAATACATAATCCCTTCATATGGCCACTTTATTGCCCCTGTAAGGAAGTCATAATCACCTCATTATGACTGTCCTTTTGATCTGCCCAGTATGACCCATGGAGAGAGTCATAATGTGTGGTACCAGTATTATTGCTCAATTTTTTACCTCTTTAAAGACCATAGTGAAACCTAGTTTTCAAAACTAAGGTCTGCTTGTTTGAAGCATCACTTGCAGAAAAAAAATGAGTTTTTTTTTCAGTTGGCACTTACTGTGCGGGAGTATCTAATAGGCAATGCTTATTGACATTTTTTCATTCAATTTTATTTCAATATTTAGTTCTCCCTGTATAATATTCATATTTGAGGGAGCCGGTAAAAAAGATAGACAGATAGCTAACCTTAAGTTCCACCTTTTCAGTGATAATTTCAACAATCCTTGTTTTATACTGGAATTTCGGATTGGGAATTTCATGTCCCCGCTGAAGATAATGCTATTTAGCTTCTGTTTGTCTTGCGTATCAATTCTCAACTCTAGCTAGCTCTCGTCTTGATCTAGTTGTTAAAGGCATTGCAACTGACACACTTGTTAAATCTCTCGTCTGTATTTACGGTCCTTATTACATTATGTTGTTGTTAGTAGCCACCTGGTCGATCAAAGTACTAGTTATCACTCTAGTTATTATATATGCTCTTCGAGATAACTTGAGTAGAAAAAAACCCTCAGGTATATTTGTTTGGCGTGTGTACCACGTTTGGGTTGTTGATAAATGGTTATTGAGTTTTGAATCGTTTTGTGCTTAAAATATAATCGTCAAAGATTTCATTTATGATAACTCTGCATTCCTGGAAGCTTTCTTCTACTTTCACTTCAAGAAACACCTTACAGGTTAACTCACTACTATACCAATAGCAAAAAAAAAAGTTTTGACCTCAATTTTTCTCTACTATCCGCATGTATTTCCGACTATATAAACAAAGTTTGTATTGTATTGTTATGCTGCTCACAGTCTTAGAACTGCAGTAATTCCAAAAGGAAATATTTTGGGTCCGCCAGGATTCGAACCCAGAACTTCTGCGTGACAGTCGACCACTCTAACCATGTCGCTAAAGAGTCGACCCAACAGCGAGACTGTTAGGAATGGCACTGTCACTACACTCTTCCCCCTTATATTTCCTGAGAGTCAGGCATCAACCACAACTGTGTATAGCCCTTCTACCGCTCCCAGAGGCCGCCTCGGAAGCTACCAAATTACCGCTGCCACCAGTGAAGTAATTCCAAGGGGAAATATTTTGGGTGACCATGATTCGAACCCAGAACTCCTGCGTGACAGTCGACCACTCTAACCATGTCACTAAAGAGTTAACCAAACAGCGAGGCTGTTAGGAATGGCACTATCACTACAGAACTATGTAATGGTTCACATTCTCAGGCGCGATCCCCACAAGTGCAGAGAGGTGAATCTTTCAGTCCTACCGTATGCATATACCCATCTAGATAACAGTAGCTTGTTCAGATTGTGATCATGGAATCCACTATGCTTGGTTGCTACTTTGCTGCTTTCCTTTTGCAGCAGTTTTAAAGGTCTACGAAGCTACACGTCACTTGTCGGCAAGTATTTAGACCCCCGAACATTGGGTTGCATTTATAACGCCTCTTGTCGCTAAATAGTGAGACCTGTATTCAACGGGCTAGGTATAAAACGCAGCCGAATAACGCAGCTATATTAAATAAATAGGAAAACGCAGCCAATATAGAAATAGTGTGAAACGCAGCACCTGGGCGGATGGGTATAAAACGCAGCGAAGTGTGCAGCCACTATAGAAATATAGTGAATAGGCTAAATGCGGCTGTAAGCCATATACCGCAGAAGTTGATTTTAATCATGTTAATGTCCAGATATTAAATTTGTTCCGAAGATATTCGTAGGCTACTAGGCCCATTCTTTTACAACCCTTAGAATGGAAACCCATAACGGGTGGTTTGGTAATCACTGAAGACACATATGAAATGCCGAGTTACGGATCATTTTATCAGGGTCTGCACTGTTTGGTTAGACACAGTCCAGGTGTTGCATCATGCGGTGCCTGGTCTGAGTCTGTTTTGTTTTATAAATTGATAAAATAATGGGGAAAACTTGAGATTGCATTCAGTGAAGACCATCGTATAGCGTCGGACCTGAGAATATATCGGGACAGGAGAAATACAAAGAGTGCATACCCTGGCCCGACGTTGTACTGTAATTGAGGCGCCTGGAATGGGTCTGCACTCTTTACAAGATGTATACATATACGTTGATTCGCAGATTAAAATCATCATCGTTAAATTCTCCTTCAATATGCGAGAATGAGTCCTGCACAGAACTGGAAGAAGAAATGCTGAATAAATATATGTACAGACCGTGTGTCCAACTGAATTTTGATGGGACGTTGCAGTATGCGACGCCTGTTTGCATGCTTAAATGGGATGTACTGGCATTGGGTGAAAATGCCTAAATATACTATTCTACACATTATTTCTAAACATTGAAATACATGCATAGGAGATATTTTATATGTCTAGTATATTATATATTCTAGAATATTATATATTGTGACGATGAGCTTGGAATGCTTATAGCGAAAATAAAAAGTTTGTTCTGTTCGGAAATATAGCCAGGAAATCAGTAGCTAAGGGGACCAGCACATGCACAGCACCGCTTTTGTTTCTTATTGCGTATAGTGGAGCGCACAGGCTTGAAAAGTACTTGAATTTAGAGGGATTTCTTGAAAAGCCCTTGAAAAATAAACTTGCCTTGAAAAGTACTGGAAAATCACACAAAGTCCTTGAATTTTACCATTTACAGGAGGATTCAACAGTGTTTTGGAGACCTAAATCAGTATCGTAATTGTGGTACCTTTATTTGGTGCAGCATATGCTGCACCAAATAAAGGCACCACAATTTTATACTAATTTTCTTAAACTATTATCTTTAGTAATGGACTCTAGCATTTCCGAAGTAGAATTTTTACGTGTAAATCAGTATTTTTCTTAAGTTTCAGTCCTTGAAAACAGTAGAAAGTCTTTAAAAAGTCCTTGAATTTTAAGCAATCTTGCCTGTATGAACCCTGGCAGTGGCTCAGTTGGTAGAGCATTAGACTGGGGATCGAAGGATTGCTAGTTCGAGACCCCCACCAGCGGAGTGACTGTGTTGTGTCCTCGAGCATAACACTTTATCCGCTGCTTAGTATACTGGTTTTAACCAGGAAGACAGGAAATCTTTCCGACATGAATGAAAAATTGTTGACTGGAACATAAAACAATCTCATATGCATAAAAGCCTCCTTATAAACGCTCTTGCTGATGCATCGAGCATGCACTAGCATGCTTAGAAGTCTAAACACTTATCTGAGCATTCATCTACATACTTTGCGTATGCAATCAGAGTAGTCTCTGGCGAGTCTGTGCCACTACTCAGGGTCGCATGAGGCTTCATTGTTCGAGACAAATCTCATTTACTGTGAATAATCATATTTACGGACGCACATGTCGTGACTTTGTTTTAGTAATAGTGCCTATCAAGATTTCACTGCATTTTTATGGTGAAATCGCCCTCCTTTAATTATAACTATTTTTCCCCAGCAGAGACAGCGAAGAGATTACTAACTTGGATAATTTTCATCCATTTAGTGCTTAAGGAGTCACAGGTCGAATTTTCTAAATTATGATGTATTTATGTCCCTTGTTTTATCTTAGCATATAGTTCAGATCCTGATGAATACCGCATTAAGTGGCATTTCATCAGGGTCTTCACTGTCAGCCAGAGTACCTGTTTACCAGTATCCAGACTGAAAAGGGTTGATGGAATAACGATTCAATTAGACTGTTAAAACTGCAAGACACTAATCCTCCCAATAAACGACAGCGATAATTGGGTTATGAACGCCCGTCATCGATTATCAATATTTGGTATCGATTATCAGTAGTCATTAAAGAAAGTGTTAATAAATTAGTGTTTATTTTAATCACAGCTAATGGTTGTCGCATGCCCGTGTTGAGCCTACTGAAATAGTACCTTTTTTGTAAACTAGAATTAATTAATTATATACGTAAATAAAATTTTCATTTCAATGTTGAAATTGAAAATTCAGCCATTGCAAAATGAGTGTCCAAAGACTCATATCAGCATGGGCGTCCACCCATTATGATCAGAGTCTTTGCCGAGCGCTCAGTGCGGGTAACTAAGTATTTAAACTTACTTCGTGCGGACAGCGAAGACCTCCTGTGATGCCCAGTCTGATCTTTAGGAGTCTTCTCGTGATGCATAGCCACAGTGTCGTGTATATGTGCGGGGAATAAAGTCCTAGAACGGTCCACGCATCCCCACACGTGAGGAAACTTTAAACCAAATTAGGTACCACATATATATGAGGGTAGGGTATAAAATTAAAAAAAAATCATAATCATATTTACGGACGCACATATCGTGACTCTTTTTTTTTAGTAATAGTGCCTATCAAGATTTCACTGCATTTCTATGGTTAAAAATTATTAAGAAATCTGTGATAAATTCCACAAACAACAACAAACAATCTCTTCAAGACACATCAATGCAATTAACATTCTATTAAAACGCAAAAATAGGAACAAAATCAACGGATTGCAATTACTAGAGAATAAATCCCACGGACCTCTTTTCTTCCCCTGCTTGTTAGGTTCCCCATACTGAAAATTGAGCTGTCCCCGTTTTTGATGATTTCTTCCAGCGTATAACGATGACTATGATCTGACTGTGTGGATGCCCATTCTGGTTAGAGCATTTGTTTTGCGCTCAGTTAATCTTTCTGCGGACAGTGAAGTCTCTGATGATTTCTTCCAGTGTGCAGCGAGGACTTTGATCTGACTGTGTGGATGCCCAGTCTGAGTGGAGTCTTTGGTGTGGGTCCAGTTTCTTATGCCACATTTTGTATAATAAGCAATATATGGGTTAATTGAAATTAACTAAGCAGCATTTTTTGTTATATATGTAAATGAATCGTATATTTGCCTAATAAGAAATAATGGGGAAAAGGAGCTGTTTTCCTTCAAAACCTCTTGATTTTGCGAGTTACAATATAAGGCCCCACTCAATTACATGTATATATTTGTTTTGGTTTTTTTTGCATGCATACATGTGTGTGCATACATGAATGTGTATTTATCAGCATGTACATGAATGTGCATTCGTACATGTGTAGGTGCATGCATATGTGCGTGTATGTACATATTGCAATACCCTCCCCCATATTGAAGTTGGCCTCGCTGGCTTTGCACCCCACCCCCATATTGAAAAGCTTCCTACGCCTAGGTTACATGTATTTCATACTGAGAAACTCCATTTTTGAATATTGGGAAAAACACATCTTCAGCCAGCACACAATAGGCCTATTGGGCCACCATCGACCCGCCAACGAAACAAACATTTTAATGGTGATCCGTTGGCGGGCCGATAGTGGCTCGATTTATAGGGCCTCGTCGCCAGAACACACGTTTAGAGATAAGGACCAGGTTATATACCAACTAGCCTGTGTGCTCAGCTACAGAGACTAGCTAAAAACTGAAATTTCGTTTGTAGTAAGTTAAGATATGATACTCATAATGAACGAATAACAAAGGCACGAATGCACTGGCTGGTCTGCGCCTTTGTTTTTAGCATACCCTGAACACAGGGGTTATCGCATCTAGGTCGCCCTTATGCTCACCGAGCCAGTAGGCTATCTAGCTACATGCTTGAAATAATACACGACGTAAGGAGTTACCTGCCAAGGCTCTAACAAAACTATTTTGCTGCGCATGCTGATCTGTGACCATCGTTGTTCGTATTTCTTAAAACTATTCCAATGAAAAACGCAAATAGCTAATGTCGGAAGTGATCCGATCCAAACGCTCTGATGCTCTGATGGCTTACCTAATGAATTTGGTGAAAGAATTTAGAATGATAATTAATATATTTGTCAAACTTTTTTACATTTACTGCCTAAACAATGGTCAGTCAGTTTACTATTAGATTTCATATAGCTGCACACTTCGCTGCGTTTATACCTTTCGTCTAGGTGCTGCGTTTTCCTATATATTTAATATAGCTGCGTTATTCGGCTGCGTTTTATACCCACCCATTCAACGCGGGAACCAGTAAAAAGAATTTCGCGGGTCAAGGTTAGACGAAGATCGAAAAAATCAAAATAAAAGATGGCTTTGAAGATATGCGATCAGCATAATATTCCGATTTCTTACCACGAATTGTTATAGTGAAATGTGTTTTATCATCACAATAGTGCTATAAATTTCGTGCTTTTCCTACAGGTAAGATGAGCTTTGGCTTTCTTAGTCAAATGTGCAATGTTTTTATTTTTTGTTACCGCCATTGACCTAATTTGAAAACGCCTGCCAAAGAATCCAGATTCTGATTACAGATGTTTGATATTAGGATCCGTACCTCTAGCCACTGCCTAATTTCAAATTAATATAACATAAAACTGCTTGAAAACAAAGGAGTTCCTGATCAGCCTGTTCAGAAAGGCGATAATATTTCAAATAAAGTGATAAAAAGGGCAAAGATCAGGAATCGATGCAATCAAGCACCGAGAGCTCAGTGGTAGAGTGCTTGACTCAAGGCAGAGGGGCAGGGGATCAAACCGTATGAGCCACACCGGCGTCACTGCATTGTGGTCCTTGAGCAAGACTTATTTATCCTAGCTAGTACTGGTTCAACCCAGGATGACCCATCCCTGTTAAACTGAAAGCTTGTTGATGAGGCGTAAAGAATCGAACAAACAAGCAAGCACTGGGAGCTCAGTGGTAGAGTGCTTGACTCGAGACCAAAGGGCAGCGGGTTTGAGCCTCACTGGCGTCACAACGTTGTGGTCCTTGAGCAAGACACATTTATACTAGCTTACTTAGTGTTTCCCCCAGCCCAAAAAAAGGGCATGGTAAAGTTTCCAGGAAAAGGGCACTTTAAGCGCGCGACAACAGGCTAAGAGGGCACTTTTAAGTCCAAGTTTGAAATTGAATGTGGTATTGTCGTATATAAATTTATGTCCCTTAGCATAATGCAGCTGTTATCTGTCCTTTTTAAATTCAAAATATACTACTTATTCAGGGGTGTAAAATTCCACTCGCCCGCTCGCATTGGCGAGTAAACTTCGGATTCGGTCGAGTGAAATAACTGCCTCGCTCGCCCTTACGGGCGAGTGCATTTTCAGACATTGTAAAATGCATTTTAGCCTTCAGAAATGACAAAAACAAAAGTAAAACAAAGATCGTCGATCTTGTACTTCGTGAACCGGATGTTTATATCTGATTCTACCACTATGCACGCGCATTTTCTGACTGGTACAATTAAACTCCCCAGGAGCGGTGTTTAAGAAGAATTTATTCGCGGAGCCCTCGCTCTATGGGGAGTTAGACGACGGCGGTCGTCTCAAACGGCGGGCGGATTTCAGACATTGAGCACCGTTTTTTTGTTTATTTCAACACCGCTTGTTGCGCAAAATGTCACAGCCAGATATTAGATCCCTTTTTGGTAAAAAAGCAGGGGGAGGTGATGATGAAAAGACAGAATCTGCGCGTGTCTTGAAGCAGAATGAAAAAAGAAAAACCCAACAGAAAGAGTATGATAAAAAACGCAGAAAGCGTGATGTCAAGGAAGCATGGCTGGAAGAATTTTCATGGACGCAGAAAGATAATGAATTGAATTTGTATTGTAAAGTTTGTAGGAAATTCCCTAGCCTTGCTGACACAAAGTCGTCCCTATTCACTGGGATCTCCACTAACTTTAAGAAAGAGACTTTAAAATTCCATGATAAAAGTTTGAAACACAGAAAATGTGTTGATCACCAGAAAGTCCTTGATAACCCAACAACTTCATCACTCGCAAAATCAGTAAAAAAAAGTTGATGAAAAAAATTATGAAGTCTATGAAAAGTTGATGAACACAGCCTACTTTGTAGCTTCTGAAGGTGAACCCTTCACAAAGTATCCCCGTTTATGTGCACTACAGGAGAAGAATGGTCTAAACATGGGTACAAATTACTTAAACAGACAAGCATGTAAAGTTTTTATCACAAGTATTGGAGAGGTGTTGAGAAATGAGACTATCCAGTTCATCAGAAATGCAAGATTTATCAGTATTCTCAGTGATGGTTCAACTGATAGAAGTATTTTAGAACAAGAAATTGTTTATGTTAGGTATACAGGGGAAGATGGTAAGGTTCAAACAAGGTTGGCAGATATATTTGATTTGACTTATGGACATGCCCAAGGGGTAAGTGTAGGTATATTTAAGGCATTAGAAATGGTTGAGCTGCCATGTCCCTTACTAGCCAGGAAACTGATAGGGATCAACACTGATGGTGCCTCTGTCAATATGGGAAAGAAGGCAGGCGCAATTAAATTAATTAAAGATAGAATAGATGAAGAATTGGACCAGAGTTGTGAGCAATACATGACAGTTGTGCATTGTATTGCTCACAACTTAGAGCTTGCAGTGTGCGATTCGAAGAAAGGGTGCCCTTATCTAGATAAATTTGAAGAAACTCTAAAAGGAATATTTAGATTTTATTATTATTCCCCAAAGAAAAGGAGAGAGTTATATGATATTGCTGCTTCTTTAGATAAAGAGCTTAAACATTATGGGGGAGTGCAGCAAGTCAGATGGGTGGCCAGCCAGAACTGAGCCTTAAGGGCCTTACTTGAAAATTATGAAGTGACATGCATCCATTTAGGAGAAATAGGGACAAAGAGTATTGATGATGCTGCTAAGGCGAGAGGCTACCTCCAACAGCTAAAGACAAAAAGGTTTCTGTGTTTTTTGCACTTCATGTTCGACTGGACCAATCTCCTTAGAAATGTCTCTGAACTTTTTCAGGACAAGAAAGCTTTAATATCTGAAGTGAGTAAGAGGATAAATGAGTTACAAGCAAATTTCACTAGGATGAAAACCAGAAGAGGTAAAAACTTGAGAGATTTTCTTAAGGACAGTGAAAACGGTGAGTTCAAGGGTATTGAAATTACAAATGATGTTGGAGGCAGAAGGGGACAGGAAGATACTATTGACCGTATAAATTCAGATATTGATAGTCTTCTGAATGATGCAGTTTTCTTCTTGGAGGAGAGGTTTATAAAGCACATTGGAGGAGAGCCCCATTCCCTATTTAACATTTTTGATTTTCACTGTTGGCCTGATAAGGCCTCTGAATCATTTAAGACATATGGGGATGAAGAAATTGAGAAATTAGTTCAGCATTTCACACCAGTTTTAACTGAGGAGGAGCAAGAAAATGCTGTTGACCAGTGGCTTGATCTTAAGCTTTTTGTTGCCAGAAATATGGATAGAACATTAATAGAGGCTTATGAGAGTGTTTTGAACCCTAATAATGCCACTGATCATATAAGACGCATACTTCCATTGATCAACATTATGCTTACTCTATCTCCTACCACTGCTGAATGTGAAGGAGGTTTCAGTTTGATGAATGGCTTAAAGACTCAAAATAGAACTTCTATGAAGCAAGACAGTTTAAGCAGTTTAATGAGAATCAAGGTTGATGGTCAAGAGTTTGAAGCTTTTAGCCCTGCTGATAGTTTAAATCAATGGTTGGATAGTGGCAATCGTCACATACATGGTCATAAACTGTCTGGCCCAAGAGGTCCAAGGGCACCAAATGTTGAAGCAGCTGACAGTGACAGTGAATCAGATTGAGTCTTAATAAATCAGAACCCTATTAATAGTACTGTACTCACTGTTTACAGTAATGGATCATAAGTTTCCTTAATCCTAGTCACATCTTTTATTTTATTTTATTATACAAGAGCTAGTCAAAGCCCATCTGATCATATGCTTGTTCAACAGTTGTTTTTTTGTCTTATTTGGATATAAATAAAACCAAGATTGTGTTAATTTGAATACTTTATTGCTTTCATTAATATATTATAATACATGATACAAATATGATTAATCCTTAAGGGCGAGTGATAATACCATAAGGGCGAGTAGGTTTTTCCCCCCACTAGTCCTGCAGGGCGAGTGAGTAAAAAAATAATTTTACACCCCTGTTATTTAATTATTATTTTAGAATTTTCAAACCAGTTTGGGATTCCTATTTGAGCACTGACTCATTTAATTTTTTTTTTAATTATAAAATTTATCAGAATCACGTTATTTATATGGGAATCATTTATTTTCAATTGCCAATCTATCACTTCTTAAGTTTTTAACAAGACTGCCTTTCTTTCTAGTACTTGTTTTGACAATCTTATTTGTACCTGGTTCAGATTCACACTTCATTTTAAATAATTGCTAATTGGGGTATTTTCATCAAAGTGATGTGTCAAAATTGCCTCAGGTAATTAGTGACCATTGTAAAAGGATTAACAGGCAGTAAAATATTGTAACAGCAGGTGTCTTCAGGCTTCAAACTGAAAAAAACTGTAACTTTCTTAGTTTTTGTCAGATTTTCATGATTTTTTTTACCAAAATGTAGGGCAGTTTATGTAGTTTTAGAAAAGGGGCATTGCGCTGGGAAAAAGGGCATGGCACTAGAGAAAAGGGCATGGCGCAACACCATGCGAAAACTAGCTAGGGGAAACACTATTACTACTGCTTCAACTAAGGAAGACACATCCCTGTTTAACTGAAAGATTGTTGATGGAATAATCAAATCAAACAAACAATCAAGCACCAGGATACCACTGGGAAAGAGACAACTTCACAATTAGACATCACAAACAAGAGCCAAGAGGTCAGCCCTTTCCCAGCAGGTGACCTCAATGCATCAATAAACAGATGCGCATGAAAGCAAAACAAAAATAAGACAGAAATAACACAAATGATCCACAAAAGAAGCACCGCCTTGGAACGGTCAGTAAAACTATTTTACTGGAGGGCTTTAACCAGTATCACGGCACGCCAACCTCACCCTTAGTACTTATATGTCTTAGATGCTCAAATAAACAGCAATATTTCATTTGGTCTGATGGGGCTTGTATCATTATCCAAAAGGCTTACCAATGTTTAGGTGCGCAAGATCGCCGGACAAAATTGTATATGGAGAAAATAAGCTGATCATCACCTTTAGCGAGTAAGAAGAATGATCACTTACTAATTTTAGCAAATGGTTAAAAATCTTAAATTTGCTCACTGTATGGACCCACTTCTGGTTTACCCGGCACAGTTTATGACATAAGACTAATGTTTAATGTTCTGGCTGTTGAATGATGGGGGCTGTGCCCCACAGCCCCTGCTTCTTTATCGTTTAGGGCTAAAGTCACTTGTATGCTATGCCGTTCTGATCATTTCAGATTACAACACCAAAATTCCAATAAGGTAACAATCCATAATAACTAATAGAATACATGAAGAATGCGCCTGGTAAACCAGAAACTACCCCCTGTATGTATCACAAAACAACTGTAGACATGATACTGTACAAATTGTGAAGTGTATGTGCCTAATGTGTACATGTACATATAGTCATCTGATCTAACTGTATTTTACAAAAGTTAATGCTTGTTGTTAATCTGATGTGCTTGGCTTTGCTTCTATTTGTGTATCTTTTCTTTGAATTAATAGCTGGAACTTAGTGAAATAACATTGTTGATGGTAATATATTTCTGTTTGCTTTGCTAATAGTATTTTAGAGCTCAAGCTGGACTGAATACCTAAAGGACTTGTTTTTAGTTTGTTTTATTGTTTGAGGGTTTCTCTAAAAGTATAAATGACCACACCCACAGATGACGGGATAAGTGCCTAATTAAAAAGCTCTCAAACAAACAAGATGTTGTGGGAACGACTTCAATGAGAAGCTTCTTTTGAGCACATCCAAAACAAACGTTTTTTTTGGCCACTTAACATATGGTGACTATTTTGCCCTAGGGTTTTTCCTTGGCGCAAAAAGTCCTGTGTTATGGCGCACTTTCAATCAAATGACCCCCAAAAATTAATCAGTGCGTCCTCCATGACACAATTAAAAAAAAAAGAAATCACTCACTGAAAAGGACAGTGGTACTAAATTTCTTTGACAGTGAAGTTGTACTTTCAAAACGTATCACAGGTTTTTCCATGGCTAATTATAGCTAGTTTTATCAATAACATCCAAATCGCAACACATTTATTGCATCAAACTCCCCAACATCGGTTTCTCCAGTCCTTGAATATCTTTTAGGATGAAAGACAGGACACAACTCTTGTGGAGTTTAAGATACTACATCCATAGCAATCACATTCAGCATACTCGGTTGTTATCATTATTATTGTCCTTAGATTTTAAATCATGGTGCCCCAGACGGTGCTGAGATCGTTTTTAAAAGTCTGTTGAATCAGACTCACAGAAGAGTCAGTCATCAAGTGGGGCTGATTAGCAAGGTCCCAAAGCAACAGGCTCTGAGTGTCTTAAAAAAAATCAAAGGCCCATGCGGTTTCTGCGATGATTAGTTGATTGGTTGACTGAAAAGAATAAGCGGCATCTTTTACTGTTTAATACTCCACCTTGAAATTTACGGGAGACATCAATTATGTTCAATGAACATAATGAATGTCCCCCTAAAATTGTTAATGACCCCTCCTAAATTCTAAACATGGGGGGACATGATGTCCCACAAATGAAAAATCAAGGGAAAACCCTGTTGCCCCCTAATCATGCTAATCATCCTCCAGCTTGAACCCTGAATTGCTTTGCACTTGCTTCTACTGTCGTGCCAACCATAAGTGACAGTGACATTATACTTTGTTTACAATTGCTAAGTAAAACACTAACATGTACACTTCACTTGAGCTAATGTGAATCGATAGATCACAAAGTGTGTATTAATCCTATCCTGAGGATAGGATTAATACACAAGTGATCTATTGCTTAAAAGTCCCTGATAACTTTGTAAACAAAACCTGAAGTCACTGTCACTCTTGGCTGGCAGGACAGTACATTGTAGGCTCTTTGTGCAGTGTTATATTGTTGATTTCCATACTGGTACCGTAACCCTTTAAAAGGACCAATGAAGTTTGATACATTTATGTCAGGATGGTCCATAATACTCCATTGTATGTACAGACTACATGTATTGAGAGGTCACAGGTTATACATGTAATTAAAAGAAATATACTGTACTTCTTTCTCTGACAATTTATTTTGGAGTGAGTGTGTTAAAGCGAATCTCGATGTGTGCAACTTAGAAGGCTTCGATCCCCAGAACAGAGAAGTCTGGAGATCTGGTGTGAGAAGGACAAGCCAACTGCAGGAACTGGGAAACTATCTGCAGTCTAAATATCAAACCATGATTAAGTAAGTAAGTAAGTAAGTAGCAAAAAGTACAGGCCCTGATGAAATGCCACATTATGTGGTATTTCATCTGGGTCTTTACTGTTTGAGAAAGTGCCCGTTTAAGGGTTTCTAGTCAACAAAGCGTAAATTAATACAGGTAGTTTAAAAAAATAACGTAAATATTAAAAATGCCTTTAAGTTTTTGGCCTTGATTTGTTGTTTTATAGTTGCTGCAGAGTCCAAAGTAATATTTATCATCATCGTTATCATCACAGCGTCTTGACATTATCATCACTACCATTATAGTCATCATCTACTAGGATAGGAGTCAAGCTCAGAAGAAATTCAGAGGATTAATCCATGAACCATCAGATATTTCATCACCCTCCCTATCATCCATCATGTATTATTCTATTCTTCAACTTTTGAGCACAAGAGGTAAAGCTTTCATTGTTGCAGCTCACTTTTGTTACAGCAAGTTAATCCAACCTTAAACTTTTTCAATTTCCAGAAATTCCACTTACCCAACCTTACCAAATGTTTAAAAAAAAAGCAAGACAGTAGATACGAGCCTCTTACGCTTAATATTTCAGTGCTTTTAACACAGATTTCGTGACACTACATGTAGCCTATACAGTAAGTCACTTTTAGAAATCTACTAAATGCAAAACATTGGGCCCAATCTCGATCTGGTACATCACTACATGTGGCTAACATTTCTAGATTCTGCTGATTGAGCAAGTTTTACATTTTTGTTTTGAAAAATCCTTTCTCAATTGTCCCTAAATGTGTTTTTTGGGTAAGTGGAATTAAAATGTTTCATATTGGTCAAATAGAGCCCATAAATACATGAACAATTAAACCTAATGTGATCTAACCAATCAATGGCATTTCTATCACTGCCTAGCACAAGCTTACATGTACCATTTCTTGTCAAAGAGACCCAATCCAAAAATAATCTGATTTTTTAAAATTGATCTTTCTCTCCCTTGTTTTTTATTTTGTTGCTATTACTTGGGTTTCTACTGTGAAATGCTGTACATATTGAGTACTCCTTGCAGCCTTTTAAATTTAATGTTACCTCATATAAGTTTTGTTTGAGAAATAGGAAAAGCTTCCATTTAGCTGCCACTCTTTTCTGGACGACTGTAATATATGCTATGTATGGGTTCTTACCAAACCACTGTTCATTGCTAGCTGACTTAAGCTCTTGTTGTGCATGATGGTGATTGTTGGCGCTTGCATGAGCATGCATGGTTTTGTTATTCACTCAAGATTTTGTTGATCAGATCATGTTATTTTATTCACTACAACTTAGCATTAACTGAATCACAGGCAGCGTAGATCCTGATCAGAAGCAGGCTGATCTGGGTCTACATGATAAGGAAACAAAAAGTTGGTTTAAAAGCAGGACAAAAGTAATGATATCACATTCAAGCCTCGCAATGCATTCACTATTTGCATGCCAGATCCAGAATACCCAGGCAGGGACCTGGTATATATTCACACCAGATAGGGGGCAATCAAAAACATTAAAACCATCAATGAACGTAGATCAAAAACAGTTAGATACAGAGTTTTTGATTGCCTTTTGTCGCCGTACTGGCGACAAATGGCAATAAAACTATGTTTCTAGCGATTTTTGATCCGCGTTCGTCGGTTGGTAAGGACATTAACGTTTGCCACCTCTCAAATGTGGAAGCTCAGTGGAGAGTGCTTGACTCGAGACCGAAGGGCCGTGGGTTCGTGCCTCACCGGCGTCACTGCATTGTTGTCCTTGAGCAAGACACATTTATCCTAGCTTGTACTGGTTCATCCCAGGAAGACCCGTCCCTGTTTAACTGAAAGCTTGTTGATGGGACGTAAAGAATTAAATCAAACAAAACCTCTCAGGTTTGATACATGAGGAGCAGTCTGATCAGATAGAGGACTCGCTGCACTCTGATTCCGTTTTTTAGCAAATTATCTATGGACCTCATGCACTAGCTTGGGAGTGGGCAATTTAGATAGTCAAAAGGAAAATTCCATTTGGGAAATTTTGACAAGTTTGTTCAGTTTTCCGATGTTGTGTCCTTATTGTTAACTCTTTGCATACCGGGTAATTTTGCATGCTTTTTTGTTGTCTGCTGATATTTCAAAACCAACTTTTTGAAAACATCTAACAAGAATACCATCAGAGACTAACAGTTTGAGTCCAGATCAGGCCAGGCTAGATCTGTGTCCAAACTGTTTCATCAGTTGTTGATCAGCAGAATAGTTCATAATTATGCAGGCCTTTAGACAAGAGTGTGTATCAAAAATTTAATTTTCTTGTTTCTCATCCAAAACATATGTTTTGGGTACTCAAAAGAACCGTCTCAATGAGATGGTTCTTTTGAGCACCCAAAACATATGTTAAAACTAACGGCAAAGAAAATATTTACAATTTAACACTCAAAAATTTTGTTTATCTAAACATATGCATATGACACCAGTAGGCAAGCTTAAATAAAAAAAAGATAGCCATGGGTGAAATTTATTTAAGAGCTTAATATCTTCAGTTCAGTAAATGCTCAGGCTGACCATTACCTTGTGGAAATGTTAGAAATATTAAGTCTTAAATTCATGGGTGAAAGTTTTCAGAATTAATCCTGAAAGTCAGCCTCAAAATGCTGGATTAAGGAGGTTATAATAGCTTCTATGATAAGTTTTTGGATTATCTAAACACAATTAATCATTTCAACTTTAAATTATTCATTTTTGTAACCATCCTGCAAGTTTTAAAATTTGAATTTCAAAAGTTCAAGATTTTGGAAATTTGAACTTTCACCCATGTAAATTTGATCTCTGATGTATTTCTTATCTCTGTATTATATCGCAGCTTTGCACTGCTTTTAGACACTTATCAGAGTGACACATTTATCCTAACATACTAGCACGCTTAAAACAAAAATCTTTTCTGCTTATCTTCCCTTCTTATGGCTCGGGGCTTTTTTGCTTTACCAGTAATCTAGGCTGCTTTCAGTGATTTGCTTAATAGACAAAAGTGCTTTTTAGTTGTGGCATAATTACAAACTTTTCGTAATCTTTCGTGCAGAATTCTTCACAGCTGTAAGCGGGCAGTAGAAGACTGCAGTACTGCGCAAAAATGCCTGGTGTTGGCGGAAAAGAAATTGGGGACTCTCCAATCACTGGTAAACTTTTATTCCTCCAAATAATGTCCAGATAAGCAGATACGATGATGTTTCTGAGTGATTTTCTTGTCTCTTATATCTGGGATTTTTCCTAGCTTAATGTTCAACTCTGGGCGAGGACCCCTGGATTCCAGGTCGAAGCTCACCCTGCCATTTAAGGCATTAGCCATATGAGCCATTTGCTACATTTACTAAGTTACAAAATTTGTAATATAAGTCATTGGCTAAAGTACAGTCTGGGTGGTTCAAAAACAACATACTTGCGAAAAAGTGTATTTTGATCAGCTTTTGCATTTTCAAATATTGCTTTTATTATTCCTTCACACTTAACTATTGTGACATATATTACTCTTTGGATGCTGATCTGGGTGTCAACCCTTTGGATCCAGATCAGGCTTGACATTTTGTCGGGCCTGATCTGGGTCCAAACTGTTTGCAAAGATATCAGCAGACAACAAAAGTCACCCCTAGCTGGCAAAGAGTCGAATACACAACAACTTGTTGATTCTACTTTCTGGCTATAACCTTGGCTAAAGTCAATTTCATTTGGAACAAACTTTTTCCATTTGGCTAAAGTGTTGGCTACAACCAATTCTGAGCCAGGGTAACTCCTGGATTCCTGTACTTATGGGTTGTTTACAGTACACATATACATGCCCTTTTTGATAACCAGTCAATCCAGTAGCCAGTAGTGAAATTTCATCATTCACACTTGCAAAAATGCATCTAAAAATGTAGTTTGCTTAAATCGTCTGCTGCACATATTTCTGAATGTTGTTCAATGTTGACTATGTAAGTGTATCGGAAAACAGTGTACACTGTTTGACCAAGAGACTTCTAAAAAATTTCCAGCAGAAGACGGAATTCTGAAGGCTTAAAAGCAGACAACTTTTGTTGTGATTGACATTTAAAGGTTTATGAATATTGAATTATTGATTCATTGTAAGGATAGAAAAGTGAAGATCTGATCAGCTGGCTTCACGCCGCTTCAGTGGTAGAAGTTCAGTCACTTTATAACACTCTTTAGGGTCTATGAATGGAAGGTGTTAAAATGGAAGCATATTGTAAATTTAGGGACAATTTTACAAACAAATTAAAGTAAAATTTTAAAAATGGTCATTTTCCTTTAACTCAATTGTAAAATTTCATAGTAAAAACTAAAAAAATTTGGGGGCCACAGCATGACCGTCTTATTTCCAAATCAGTGTTATAATGAGGTGTGTTATAAAGTGACAGCAGTGTACATGTATCCTGTTATAAGACTTCAAACTTTTACAGTTTAAGGCATAAAGCATAGCTGATTTTTGTAGTGTGATAATCAAGTTTGCTTTAACCTTTCACTGAGTCTGACTATAGCTTGCTTTGATTTACAGTTTGTTTATTTTTGCTAACTTGCTTTGATTTATATATGTTTCGTCAATTCATCATAAGCAATCACAACCCGCATGATGGCAAGAAACGTCTGGGATTTTAACTCTTTGCATGCTGTGCAATTTTCCATGCTTTTATTGTCATCTGCTGACTTTTTTTTTCAAAATAAACTTTTCAAAAAAATCACTATCAGAGTGTCCGTGTGATACAAATCAGAACAGACATTCAGTTGGTTAGGATCTTGGTCCAAACTGTTTGCAAAGGTTATCAGCAGAGGACAAAAGTCGCTAGCAAGGAAAGAGTTAATTTGTCTCTGTGGAAAGATTCTTGTATTTATCACTGCTTCTGATCTGTGTCTGCACTGTTTGTATTGATCTTTTTTTACAGACAACAAGTGTTAGAAATTTAAAAAAAAATATTTAGTCAGGTATGTTGAAAACATTACCGGCGAAGTTACAATTTATATTTATGTGCTGAGTTCACTACTCAGTAAAATCTTACAAAATATTAAAAATTCTTGAAGCCATCTATTGTTATCCCTGTCTGTCTTTGGTCTTTTTAAAGCACTGGTTGATTGATTTGTTTGTTTTTATCTTCAGATTTTCAGGGTTACTGGCCAGGTAACCTTCTAAGAAGGAGAATGTCCCTACCAACTCTCCCCACCAGTCAGGGGGACATAGTTATCCCCCTTCCCGGTCAGGCTACAATTGATTCCAGAACAAAAAATCTTCAAGAAAAGGCCAACACAAGGACCCCAAGTGGCTTGGTGGTGGACCCAGTGCAACTTTTACAATGTGTGAGCGGATCAGACTCCGCGTACAACTACAATACTGTGACATCATATTCTCATACAGGACATCATGCTCATACAAGTTCAACATCATCCAGCCATAAGCCTATATTTTCTTACCCTAAACCAGAGGCTGGTCATAGTCAGACAGATGGTTCAAGCCAGCCAACACTCCCATCACCCACTGATGAGGCCAAAGAAGTTGATCATTTTGAGGTTGATCCCCATGCTCGTGGGGTGCTGACGTTTCGAAGAAACAGTATGCGGCAGTTTTCTTCGATCATTGAAGAGAATGAAAACAAAGAGAAAAGTTCTTATCCACCCCCAACAGGTAATTTTAATTTGACCCATAATCGAGTAAGTGATATAGAGCAGGATTAGTTTGATCCTTTTCATTCTAATGGATTTTCTAATGGATTTTCCAATATACATGTAGGGATCAAACATGCTTTTCTATGCATTAACATATTCTGGACCCCGAGGTTTGTGTTGAAACCAGAGCCTGAAAGGCGAGGGTTTTAACGACCCCTGAGGGGTCTAGTAGATCTAGTGTATCAGAAAACTGTGTTTGATCGTTATTATTGCATAAAGTCATTTTGTCACTTGAAAACTTTATAAAAGCGCTTCAAAAAGTTTATTTTTGTATTACTTTAATGGCGCGCAAAAGCACAAAGGATTTGTAGGTTTTAAAAACCCTTGTTCCTGAGCATTCAAACGTCACTATATTGTTTTCATTTCTATGCAATTTACTGTTGATGACGTCAATTTTTCTGATGGCCTAGAATGCGTATATGTAAAGAACAGAAGCGGTGCATCAACAGCATGTGAATTGCCTGATTAATTCATTGGTTTTCTGCCGGTTTAAACATGGCTCTTAAGAGCGTGTGACATGGCTTTTTATACAATAAGACATATTGATACAATAAGCATGCCTTTTCTCCATTTTGTATTTTAAAGAGTTACAGGTCGAAATTTCCATGAAGATCGTTTTTATTTTAGCAAATAGTAGAGACCCTGATTGAAATGCTGCTGCCAAAGTACCTTTTTTTTTATCGGTATCCACTCTAGAATGGAAGGGTATTTAAACGTCAATTGCATAAATTTATACACACAATATAAGTTGACTCATTAAGAGCTGCCATGGTGTATTGGATATGGTAAACCACTCGCCTATTACACAGGTGTCCCAGGTGTGATTCCCGGCTTCTCCAGCCTGTCGAAAGCTGTGGCCCTGTCCCCATATGACTAGCTGATGGTGGGACATTAAACACACACTTATACGGTACATACAATAAATACAGTTTGAAATTTGAATTCTGAATGTTGCACAGATTTGAGAATGAGCCGATCTTTGCTTAGCATAAAAATTGAAGTGTTCATGCCTAAACTAACCATTTCAAAATGTATTAAGTAGGCTAGTTTGGTTGTAAAAGGCTTTAAAAGACAAACTTTTATTTATTTATTGAGTTGCATAGTGTTGTCTGGAAAATGTATGTGTCCGCACAAGATTTGGGTACTTAATGCATTCAGGAGCAGGAAAAGCTTAGATTAATGCGCAACTGCCCAGTCTCACCAGGGCCTTTGCTGCTTGCATACACAAAGTTAAGAAATAGATTGAGACTCAGGCCAATCTCATAGAACCAGATAAGGAAATTTTACTAGTGAGAAATTGTTATTTTTATCTTTCTCATCAATTTAAACATGTGTTTTGGGTGCTCAAAATAACAGTCTCATTGAGACGGTTCTTTTGAGTACCCACAACATATTATTAGGATGAGAAATAAAGAAAATAGTTTTCCAATATGCACTCTTATCTGGATGCCTGCGAATTAAAACTCTTATGCTCTGCTAATATATTTATGTCCAGAAAATCCAGTCTGCTTTAACTTTCTGCTGCATATATTCAATTGCTCTTAAGACTAATTTTGTCGCAGAAGCAAACACTTTGAGCCCGGATCAATGCTCCCTGAGGAGCAGTCTGATCTCAGAGTCCATTTGGGCCTTGACCCGAGAAAACCTGTCTTCAGAGTTTGCGAGCAACACAGGTGCAGACCAGCCTGCGCAGTCTGATCAGTGCCTTTGTTATTCCCTTTTTGGAAAGTATCATATGTAAACTTGCTACAGGTGACATTCCAATTTTCTAGATAGTCTCTGGAGCTGATAAGACTGGTTTGAATCTCGCTTTGGAGGAAACCCCGAAGACAGGTTTTCCCATGACAAGGCCCATTTTGTTTTCGATATAGGCCACCAAATTACATAAGCAGAAGAGAGCAGACAACAATTGTTGTGAAATGCGGGAAAGGGTTAGAAATTACGCAATATGCAGTTATTTTAATTAATAATTTCAGGTGGACCCCAACCAGGTTTTATAACTCCCTTGTTTGTGATAAGTGACGGCATTAGAAGAACATATTTCCCTGGTGTTACTAATGCCAAGAGAAGGCCAGAATCCACGCAATCGCAAACTATTGCTGAGAATACTGATGATTCAGTTGAAATGTACAAACAGGCCAGTAGTCCAGGGTTGTTACGCAAAATTCAGAGTCACCCCGAGCTCATGAGCCTCGGTGAAATGGGTGAAATGGATGACGGGTTTGATAAATCTACAAGGGCTTTTGCCAAAACTTCACCAAGGAAGATAATGCAGGATGTGAAATCAGACAAAATGGCAGGATCAGTTTCCATTTTCTCAAATGTAGCAGGGGAACTAAGAACATCTGTAAAGTCAACAGGAAAACCAATTACAGGTAACCAGTCCAAGCAGGTAGCACTTCCTGACAAGAAACATGTGGCACAGTCTAGACAGGAAGTTGCAAGAACAGAGCACAGTCCAGAGTCCAGTTCACCTGGAACACCTGATTCTGCTTACGTGGATTTACGTGAGGAGGGCAAGCCAAAGAAAAAGTCATTTGTTAAATCAATTTTTCAGTGGGGAACCGAGTCGAAAGTAAAGATGTCAGACAAAGAAAGTAATATTTATTCACCTACATCGTTTTAAGCTTTTCTTCAGTTGGATCTACAGTAAAACCTGTCTTAAGTGGTCATTCAAAAAAAGAGACCAAAAATTGGTTTTCACAACTGATTATTGCTTAATGCAGGTCAAAAGTATTGCAGAATGCTCCAAGAGAGCATTCTGCAATACTTTCGACCTTCATTTAGCTACCATTTGTCTTTAAGACTTGTTTTGTCTATGTTTGAGTGGCTGCTTAAGACTGATTTTACTGTAGCTGTTTAAATGGCATTTAGCACTTGATATAATGAATACCATATTCAGATTAATCTGCATGCAGCATTCTGAGAAACTTGGGTTAAAAAAAAACAGCATCCAGTTTGCATGTGCAATCAGCGAAGATTCAAATCAGTCTGCGCATAGTCAGTATGATCAGAGTCTTTGTTTTCTGACAGAGGAAACGTTGGACCTTTGGCTACCGATGATCGAGCGCCCATCAAAGACTGATCAGACTGCACAGGTGCTCAGGCTGATCGGAGTCTTCAATGGATGCACATGGGAACAGGCCTTTAGTTAAGAGTATGTACCAAAAAATTAATTTTCTTATTTCTCAACCAAAACATATGTTGTGGGTACTCAAAAGCACCGTCTAAATAAGACGGTTCTTTTGAGCACCCAAAACATTTGATCAAACTGATGGATTAGAAAATATTTAAAATTTTACGCTCAGAAATTTTGTTTTTCGAAACCTACTATGGTGAACATACCATTTGCAGCATGTTTGTGATGAAAACTCTTTTGCATTTAGGCTGGCCAAACTCTTTTTGGTCAATTTAGGTGCAAAATTAGATAACATGACTGGAGTTTCAAAATATACCAAATTTATATGTCTTTGTAAAAAAAGCACAAAAGGTTTCTTTTGTGGGTAATCTTTGTGAAAGCTTTTACTTGTGATAAAATTCAGATTGATAATTATATTTCTTGAGAGAAGCACAAAAGTATTTTTGTGGGTAAAATTTTTGTGATACTGTTTCCTTTTGTGAATTTTTAGGTTTGAAATCCTAATATTAAGGATAAATATTGTACACTCATTTTAAGCTATCATTATTAACAAGCATTTTAACAGTGTTGGACTAAGGTCTCTAAAATTCATACCAAGCAGCTGTTTAAGCATAATAATTTCATAACAAAGGTATTCAGATACCTCGAGTTGTATAACTTGTGTTTAAAAAATGGTTTGCCTTCTAATGTTAGATTTTAATGATAATGATTAGGATTAGGTGGATTTTTGTTCTATAGCAGGGCTGTGGAAATACCATGCCCGACTTGTCCGACCTGGCCCCATTTCATTCTGGACTAGTTAGAAATTTGGATATTACATAGTCATGTTGTGGCTCCCAGATATTTAAACTATGTAAATTTTCAAAGGAGTTATAGGAAAATGACCGTAAAATGGTCATTTTCCTATAATTCCTTTGTAAAATTTCGCATTATAACACAGTCCATTTCATTTGGACCCCAAACAAACTGAACATTATAAAGTGTATTCACTGTATTTAGCTTGTTATATACATGTATATGGCTTTATTGATAGCAAACAGTTATGACACTGTTGAGATACTGTACAATGTACTTGCTGGTACATGCATCTATTCAGGGTCTGTCATGCTTGCAATTTTCCCATAAATCTGTAGGCTGTTTGGCATGAAAGTAAGATTTTAAAATTATACTCAGCGTCAGTGTAAAGTTACCAGTATCTAAATTTTGATATTTGGAAAATATATAATACATCTCTATGGCTACTTTTACGTTCATGTTTCTGGTCAACGACAGACTGGTTTGGAGAGATAAACACATTCCATGAGCCCTGGAACTACATTTGTTATATGGTGCACGTGATACCCATGCTTATATGTTTTTCACAGTTTTTAGGAATTTGAAATCATCATTTTAAGAAGACAACATGCCAGTACATGCCCTGGACCTTATCATTAAAAATGCCACCAAAATGGTTTGAATTATCCCATTAAACACAAAAAATGAGGATCAAACTTTAAGGTAGAATGGAAACTTTGTATTTTCCTATACAATGCAATGGGAAGTACTAGAGTCCGTCAAGGAATGGGTACAGTATAATGCATTCGGATGCGATGGATACCGTTGTCCATAGTGGTGATGCATGGAACTCTCTGCCATAAAATTGAGTGCTGAAGTATTCACAATTCTTTGTTCAGAATGATCTAAATATTGTTCTATGTTATTTAAGTGTATGTGACTTACTGGTAACTTTTCATTGACACTGAGTATATTTAATTGACCTGGTAACAGAGGGAATGTAGATAGTATTTTAGGCCTAGATATGCGTAGCATGTAATCCAACTAAACATATGGGCCAGCTCATGAGATTTTGGTACTTACCGCATATGTGTATTGCAATCCTTTAACATGCATACACAACTATCTACTTTTTTATATAAGAGGTGGCTCTGGCTAGACTGCACAATGGGCTCAGTGGTAGAGTGCTTGACTCAAGACCAAGAGGCCGCGGGTTTAAGCCTCACCGGCATCACTGTGTTGTGTCCTTGAGCAAGAACATTAAGCAGAGCTTAGTACTGGTTCAACCCAGGAAGACCCGTCCCTTTATAACTGAAAGATTGTAGATGGGACGTAAAGAATCAAATCAAAAGACTGCACAATGTGCAGGCTTGTTTGCACTTAAGCTGCTAGCCTATGGGAAGTACCAACATGACTTTAGCTGACTTATTTGTTATGGGTAGGGTAAATGTTCTAAAATTTCGAACACTTTTTTTATTTTGTTCTCAAATAAAACATTGGTTTCCAGAAATGCTTGTCAGAAAAGTAACCAGTGAAGACTGTGATCAGACTGCTTCTTCTGAAGCAGTCTGATCTGGTTCTGCACTGTTTGTCCAGCAACTAGTGTTCGAAATCTTAGAACACTTACTGTACTCAGTAGTAGCAAATGTGAGGACACAGTAAATGTTTGTTTTTTATTATGTAAATGTGTGTTTTTTTAGTACATGTATGCTTTATGTTCTAAAATTTTGAACTCTTTTCTCTCTCTGATCTCAAATGAAATATATGTTTTCAGGGCTGGAGTTAACAAAATGCTGGTCAGAATAACCAACAGGAAAGACCTAATCGGACCCCTCTTTAGAAGTCGTGTGATCTGGGTCTGGGCTGTTTGGCTAGGCCTTTTTAGCAGGCAACTAGTGTTCAAAATTTTAGAATATTACCAGAAATTGGCTTATTTTCATCACTTTATGGTTTGTAAAAATGTAATTTTTAAAAGCTATGTACACCCATGTGAATTATTAATGCCAAAATGATACTTGTTTATATCTGGTCAATTAATTACTGTCAATTGATAATTTTGCATATAATGCTTAGAAATTGTGTGTTTGTCTGTCTGTATGTTCTGCACTCTTTTATCTGCTGTCAAACAGTGACAGAATATTTAGAAAGTTGATGTCACTTAAACAAGTATGTTCTTTTTATTTATCTGTAATATTGATGAATTTAGTAGTTGATAGATTTGTTTTGGTATTTAATACGGGTATAAGTTTAATTTATTTACATTTTTTTTAAATCAAAATGTTTAAAAATGGCTGAATCTTTTTGTATGCATTATTTTATTAACCAATTGATTGTACTGCCCTTAGAAATTTCATGAGCCTTACCTTTTTGAAAACCCCAAAGACGGGGAATATACACAACAAGGCCTACATATGGTTAGAAGTCTGAGTAGGACAAATATGGTTAAGGTATACAATACAGGCCTCTGGATAAGATTATGTAATTGAAAATTGATTTTCCCTTTTTTCAACCAAATCATATGTACCAGGGATTTTTTTGTGTTCTCAGGGGCAACAATTCGGTTCCTTTCCCAAAAGAACTTTGGTGACTTTTTTCCCAATTTGAAAAAAAAATCCCAATTTCATTTTTTTTTTAGAATTTTCATTTAGTCATCACACAAGCTACATGGTGACAATCTACTACCATTGCATCTTTTTTCTATTTCAATTTAATGGCATTAGTTTGAGTAATAGCTTATTTGTTTTTAAATTGACTGAAAATGCCGTAATTGTGCACTATTATGATATAACAGTATTGTAGTTTGTATAGAAAATTTCCCAATTTCGGGGTTTACCACACTTATTTTCCCAATCTGTAAGGCCATGGACCCCTTCCCGAAATTGCAAAAAAATCCCTGCATACGCAAAAGAACCGTCTCAATGAGCACATAAAATACATACTAAAACTGATGGATAATAACATAATCACGATGCACAGAAACTAGTCACAAACCCTTAGAATAGAAAAAGTAAGCCTATATTTACTTTTGTATTTTTACAGATACTAGCCTACTTTTCTTAAAAAAAGTTTGTGACTAGTTCCTGTGTCACAATGTTATGCTTAAAATTTTTCTTATCTTGATCCATGAATTACAGTAAAATCTCGTAAATTCAAAGTCCTAAGGACTGCAGATTTAATTTCAAAGTATAGAAAGTTCGATTTTTAGGGAAGAAGATCTAAGAATATATAACCCCCAAAAAATGAATATTATCAGTTCTTTTCCCTATCAAACACATGTTTTGTGTGTATAAAATAAACGCCTCCCTGAGACGTTTCTTTTATGCACACAACGCATGTGTTTTATAGATATTTAAAATAGTTCATTAATAGACCCTATTCTTTGAATCCATTGTGTCTGAAATTTATTTCGAATTAGCAAGTATTTCGAAAAATCAGAGTTTGATTTTTCGAGGTTTTCCTGTATGTACATTTAGTGTGTATGAGATGATGTGAGGCTTTTTATTTGGTATACATACTCTTTTCTTTGTAGTGTGGTGATGGTTGTAGTAACTAGGTCTATATGAGTTGGGGAGGTAATGTTCAGGATTAATCAGATTAATCCTGCACTTTATCTCCCTTGTTCATATATGGAAGGCCTCAATCTTGAAGTATGGCTATCAGGATAGTCCTGCTTTCAAAGTCTTCAGGATTAACGCATTCCGTGTTGGGTTTAAATTTTTATGTTTAACTTTGATTTTGTTTGTCTAAAATGGTCATTACTGTCCTAAGAAAACCTAATCACCTACTGCATTCTATGTCTGTAGAGAGTCTTAACCCATTTAAGCCTAACAAAATTTCCCACTCTTATTGGACCAGTCCATTTCCCTTTTAAGGGTTGATGGATTTCATTTTTATTCAATTTCTAAAAGAATATTCTGTAAACAAAGAGAGGTGACCCTGATCAGACGCCGCATCCTGGGGCGTCTGATCTGGGTATGCACTGTTTGCCTATGTCCCACAAAAAGGATGCTAGTCTTATATGGGTTAATTTGTAGTCTGACTTCCCAGGAATGTGCACAGGTACTTACCGTGCAACATAACAAGGAGCTTGTACTCTTGTTATAGACGGATGGCTAAGAATGAGTTTGCTCCCCCCCCCCCCTAGGGAATTTTGCAGACATATCCTATCTTGTAGAGAATGGAAAGCTGCATCTTTTAAGAGATGTTTGCACTCTGTGCTCCGGGGCGTTAGTCTGTAAGAGCCTGTAACATACGTTACTTTATCAAAATAAGAAAAAGTAAATTGAAAGTTTGGGCTGCAAATTAAAGACATTAAACTATTTGTTTTTAAAAATCATTCACATAGTCTGCATACTGGATATCTTAGCTACGTATTATAGCCATTTGAACAAAATTGCGGCTTCCAAAGGTGTCATATGCGTTACATAAATCATATAACCCATTAAAATTTGCAAGTGTGGCTAACATCATTTACATTCACAATCCCTCTGTGTGCTTTGCAAAATAATTTCAGCCATGTCTGACTAGCGTATGCAATTGGCTAACAGAAAAAATAAAGCTTGTTTCCCTATCTTAAATATTTTTTCTGGAATAAGCAATTAAACAACCCTACCCCTACCCAGATTTAAGGTGAAAAGTTTGGTATTAAAACTAAAGTAAAAATAGTTAAAAATATTTGCAGTTGATAAAAATGTTTCATTGTTTGGGATTTATTAGCTTACATGAAAAGACTCATAAATCTGCAAGTTTGTTGCAAAATTTTTAATATCAGAGGCTGTAACATATGTTACCTGATGTAATAAATGGGCAAGTTCATTGTCTTTACGTAAGATATGCCTAAAATGTTTTAATCTTCTCGAGGGAATTTTGCAGACATATTCCTTCTTAAAGTACAACTCAAGCTGCATCAAATAAGGGATGTTTGCACTCTCTAAGTTGGGGCGTTAGTCTGAAACAGCATGTTATATGCGTTACTATATTAAATAAAGGAAATGCAGTTTGAAAGTTTGAGCTAAAATTGTTTAAAAAAATCGCAGCTGCTGGATATCTTACATTTTTTATGGATTTTAAGCTGGCTCGTATGATAAAGACTTATAGATATGCTAGTTGTCACCAAGTTTCAAAGATCAGAGAGAGTTACATATGTTAGCGTGATAAGTAAAATCATCAAACAGTATTTTGACATCAAGCTTAGTAAGGGCCGGCTCCATCCTAATTCCCTTTGGAATTCTGCAAACATATTACATCTTATGTAACCATTCAAGGTACATTTAATAAGAAATGTTTGCACTCTGTAAGCCGTGGCGTTAGCCTGTAACAGCTTGTTACATATGTTACTATATCAATTTGAGAATAAGAAATTTGAATGTTTGAGCTACAGAAAGAAGACATTAAAGTTATCTAATAAATTGACATTCTTATAGTCTATATACTGCAGGGCTCGAAAATAGCACTCGTCCGCTCGTATTTACGAGTGTCTCAGGCTGCAGGGCAAGTGAAAATTTAGATTTTTTTAGAGAAAATTAAAAAAATCCCTTATGTGCCAATAATTTTTGTGATGCAGGGCGAGTGACTATTTTCAGATATTTCGAGGCCTGTACTGGATGTCTTCACTACATATAGAAACTGTTGAACATTAATATGGCTAACTGTGGTGTTGTGTGCGTTACATAAACCTAATTATAATTTAAAAGCCATAATTGTGGCTATCGTCATTTAGTTAAACAACTACTACTAAGACTTGGTTTCAAACTGTTTTATTAGATTTTACAAACATATGCTCAATTGATGAATAGGAAAAACCAAGTTTGCTTTTCTATCTTAAATATATTGTCTTATAGGAGCTAATACACAGCCCTACGCCCAGTTTACCGAAAAGCACATTTTGTTATTACCGTTTAAGTAAAACACAGTCATGAAAGCGATCGCAGCGTGTTTATTTTTACATTTTCTTAGTCTGTCTTGCTCATATATCTGCAACATGTCATTAAGTTTAAGATCAGGACTCTTAATGTGTACTTATCAGTCTTTGGTGCCAAAACACTAGAAATTATATTCATTTCTTGATATCAAGCCCATGGACTGTTGTTACAGATGTTATCAATGACCTTTTGGACACGAATTCCTAATACTGTGCATATAATGCTAAATATAGACCCACAAATAGGAAAGATAGTTTTACATTTGTACAAGACAATACAATAAATGAAATGGTCCAAAATAATTCTCATCGATTTAACATTCATGTTAAACATGTGTCGTTGTCTGCTTCTGTGGTAATCATTATTATCACACGCCTCTTTGCAACTAGTAGAATCATCACACAATATTTCAATCATTTACTGTTATACAATTTTACCACCAGCCCACTCAAAATTGATGAGCCATTATCAACTTTCCAATTTTGCCATTCATGGCTTGGAACATTCGGAAACTGATATGAATTCCTAATAGTTGGCTCTTTGAGTATGTGTTTAAAGTGATACTCTGCAAGTAGGAGAAAGACTAAAGCTTTACAAGGAAGAAAACTATGACATTAAAAGCAATGAGTACCTGTACTGATGCACCTTGATATTACTGTGATAAAGAATCATATCTTAGCTGGTTAACTTTTATAAATGTAGCCTTTCCATACATGCAACAAATATATTTTCATCTAATAATGTCTCTGCACTTATTATCATTCCCCAAGAATTCAAAAACTTATTTGAAGTCTTAGTACTTCTGAAGTACTAAAACAGAGGTAACTCTTTCTCTTCAGATAAATGAACTAGATGTATCACAGCAGGTAAAGCAATGCAATTCACGATGAACAGAGCACAAATTAGACCCTTTCACTTCAATGATTGACTAAGTTTCTAAGATAAGAGCGCTTATTAAAGGATGTAACATATATAACTCGTCATAATAAATATGCAAGGGCATTGTCATGACATACTTTTTGATTACACAGTCAGAGGCAAGTGTTTTCAATTTCAGTGTTTTCAATGGATCATGAAATGGGACAACCTTATCAACTTGTTTACTCTGTATAAATCTTCCATAGAGCATAATATAGAACTACTGGTTATCCTATTCTACCCATAGTCCACTTTCCTTCTTTTGAATGCAACAGCTAATGATATGGCTGGAAAACTGAGAAATCAAAGGTTTTACATTATTTTAAGGCTTGCTTCAATGTACTGACAACAAAAAACAACCAGCTGCAAACTTAATTGATGGCAATGTCCAACTTCATGTTCTTTCTCATATACCAGATAACTTTCAAGGTGTAACAGAAATTGTTTCAGGCAGTTTGCCAAATCCATCAAGAGTCAACATTGTAACTAAAGAAACTTATTAAGTTCTTTGGGAGCAGCAAAATACTATTGATCTAAGACCTGAGGACTTAAGCACCAAAGGACTGGAAAGGTTCCATGGCAAATGATGCAAAAAAGCAGCCTATCAAATTTCTGTTTGACCAATGTCAGAAATCTTAAAGTATATTAGAGGTACGCGGTAGAGACATAGCTTTTGCAAAATCAGAGCAAAGTTATCATTTGACTAGCACGGATGCAGAGGCAGCTGCAGTAAGATTGCTCTTGCCACTTCACAGGAAGAGACATATACCAGAGTCATACTCCATTGTATGCATACATGTGAAATGGCATTAGACCCATATTTAATTAGGTGTTTGATCACATGACACTGACATGCTGTTTCTGCTTTTGAAGCACGCTAAGGATTCAAGTTATAGCTGAGTCAATTTGTTTGACGCTGGCACTGGCCACACATACAAAAAAAATTAAGTCTGTTGATGGCAAAAGAGGAGGATCACACGCACACTTATAAGTGATGTTTGTCACAATGACCAATTTAAAAAGTAATCTTAATAAATGTAACACATATAACACCATTAGGAAGCTGTATATTTGTTAAAACACTTTCTTATGTATCAAAGGTATTCAGCATGTAAACTACATGAATAATTCAAATAAATAGTTAGTTTTATGTCTTCTTTGTGTTTCACAGACTTTCAATTCATTTTTTCTTAAATTGATATGGTAACATACGTAACATGCCATTTCAGGCTAACCCCCTGGTTAATAGAGTGCAAACATCTCTTATTCTATGCAGCTTGAATTGTTCTTTAAGGTAGGATATTTCTGCACAATTCCTAAAGGAGTGGAGAGGAACAGGATTGTACTCAGTTTGCAGTCCTAATACTATGCCATGATTCTACTGGTTGTGATAGAGTGGGTGATTATTTTGCAGTAGAAGCAGACACAATGATAGACATTGTGAGGGTGACTTGAAAAAAGATTGTTTTTGAATAATTATACTTAATAGGAATATTTATTAAATTGTGTCATTTAAATGAGAACTAGTATTTTCTACCTATATTTCTATTTATTTTAATGATATAGGCATTAGGAAATATGTGATAAAAAAGATTATATATAACATCTGTAACACAATTCCATGGGCTTGTTATCAGCAATGACTGTAATTATTAAGACTAAGACACCAGAGGCTAGAGATTAATAGGAAAACATGTGAAAATAGCATTTTTTCAGAACTATCATCTCTTACTTCCAAGACTATTTCCTTGTTCATTCATTATGCCATGTAACATAAGTTACATACTCTAATAAGTGCTCTGATCCTTATGTCAAACTTGCAAATGTATGATTCTTTATTGCATTAGCAAGACAGTGCCAAAAATGTTAGATATCCACAAGCGTCCAATATTTTCATATATTTTTCTTCAATAATAGATACCAAAATTGGATACTTATAATTGGGGGTAGGGTTGTTTAATAGCTCATATAGAACAATGTATTTGAGATAGAAAAGCAAACTTTGTTTTGTCTATTAGTTGAATAAGTAGTTTAGTAAACTAAGATTCAAAACACTTGTAAAAATGCACAAATCGTCTGTAAAATTAAATGAGGTTAGTCACAATTTCAACTTTCAGAGGGAAATTTAATCTATGTAACGCATATAACAGCATTGAAGGCTGTAATTTTGTTTAAACTGCTGCTTTATGTAGCTTAGGCATCCAGCTTGCAAACTTCATAAGAAATTTGAATAATTAGATGGTTTAATGTCTTCTTTCTGTAGCTCAAACTTTCATTTTGATTTTTTCCTTAGTTTGTTACAGTAACATATATAACAGGCTGTCAGAGACTAACGCCCCGGAGCACAGAGTGCAAACATCTCTTAAAAGATGCGGCTTGAAATTTTCTTCAAGATAGGATATGTCTGCGAAATTCCCTAGGGGGGGGGGAGCAGGACCTTTTTTAGCTCGAAGTCTATTAGATTTAACTTTTCTCAGGAACTAAAGATAGTCTCCCTTAGTACCTCAATTGTTTTAAATTTGCCTTGTGCCTATTTGTAATGTACTACTGTATTACTCGTAAGATGGATTTTACCATGTATACATGTTTTGATACAATAAGTATGGAATTTTCCATTTATTTTTTAAGTGTTACCGGTGGAACTTTTCATAAAATGATGTATTTCTGTCACTGAAGATTGTTTTTATCAATTTTCATCTTAGCAAACAGTGCAAACCCTGATGAAGTGTCACTTAAAGAGGCATTGCATCTGGGTCTTCACTTTTTGCCAAAGTACCCGCTTACTGGTATCCAGAATGAAAAGGGTTAAACAGTCACTTATCGTTTGAGCCACATTACGAGAATAAGAGTATCCTTCATATGTATTGTTGTGGGACAAGGAAATCCCACCCGAGGACCAGAATAATTCGTCAAAAACGAGGCTCTGCCGAGTTTCTGACGAAATTATTCAGGTCCGAGGGTGGGATTTCCTTGTCCCACAACAATACATCATGATGGATACTTTTTCTCGCCCTGTTTGTGACTTTTTAAAGTTTTATATGAATTCTGTCAGTTCCGCATAATTTTTTAGATTTTTTGCGTCTGTTCCAATCTAAAAAATAAGTTCACCAACGAATTTTCCAGATGCAGAAAAGGGTGTAAACATAGTTTAGCACCTAAAAACGGGACCGAAATAGCATTTCAAGCGTTGGTTTGGTTTTTATTGTGGTTTGAAACTAACGTTGGTATCAGTATCTATTGACAAAGACGTCGTGGCGCCAAACTGTGTCAATAAGGTGCGTCTCATTGTTGTTGCATTTTAGTGACGTCAGAAATGTTTTTGACGTCATTAAACAACGCGCAAATGGCGGACGCACTAAATATTGCTGTTTTGATATTTCTACATAATATTTAGGCGTGAATTGCTCTGAAAACAGCCTAAATTGCTATAAATTGAAGTCACTTGGACGGGATAAGCAGGTCATGTGGAGGGGATAAGCAGGTCACGTGGATGGGATAAGGAAATTCCGCACTGCGTTTTGCCTATGGAACAGCTTGTCTTGAGCGATAAGTGGGCGAGAAAATCCATCTCTTGATTTTGCAAGGGAGTAAGACTCAAACCAGCCTGCTCAGCTACAGAAAGTATCTAGACTTCTGAAAGTCATGATGTAGCAAGTATAACTGTCAAACATGTACAGTAAAACCTGTGTTTGTTTGTTTTGTTGCTTTACGTCCCACGTCAAAAGCTATGGTCATGGCGAGACGGTCAGTTCACTTAATCACACTTGTTTCCTGGGCAAGCTTGAACAAGCAGTTAACCACAACTTCATGCACATACTTTTACTTGTAACTGACAACAATCCTTCTGGAATGATTCAGCGGAATGGAGGAGAATGACAGTAGAAATTATTTCAAAATCAATCTCCACGAAAGTATGGGACCGGGCCTGGATCGAACTCACAACCCCTGGATCTGCAGTCAGACTCCCATCTGTTGCCAGACAAGTTACTGACTGTGAAACCTGTGTAAATCGGCCACTCTCAAAAATGAAAATATGTTTTCAAGACCAATTATTGCTTAATGCAGGTCAAATTTATTGCAGAATGCTCCAAGGGGCCTTCTACATTACTGTTGACCTTCATTAAGCTACCATTTGTCTATTTTTGAGTGACTGTTTTACACAGGTTTTTCTGTACTATCAGACGACCAACAATAATGGTGCTGATCAGTTCATTCTCAACTCAACTGAGCAAAAAATTTCAACTGCTCATAAAAACTAAAAAATACGACTTTAATTGCTTTCAAAAACTCAGATGTTGTATTTATCATGCTATTAAATTTTAAAATGCCAACAATTGTTGGCATTTTAACATTTATGAGCATTATAATGTTCATGAAAAAAGTTTTATAGCCTCTGGACCACTGTAGGAATGTGATCTGTGCCATTTTTGTTCACATACAAGCAAAAAAATGTTTTCTCATAGTGTAGCTCATATTGTTTTAGAAGAATTTATTTGCTTCAGAAATGAAATTTTGGATCTTAATTTCAGTAATTTGGTACTTAAATTAAGAACTTTTTTAAAAAGCTTCATCTTGCTATATTGTTTAAACCTTTCTTCACTGGTAATCCTAAAGAGAGTTTCTGACAACCAGTGCAAACTTTGATGAGATACCTTCTCATCAAGGTCTGCAGTACTGTTTTTGTTTTGATGAGACTAATATTGAAGGATTTAGGAGAATGACCTTAATTATGCACTTATCATTTGTATCCACTGCTCCACCACGTACGGGGATGTGCGGGGATAGTGACTTTCACTTTTCAGAGCCCTGGTACAAGCCCGGCCTTTTGGGGACAATATGATGGTAACAGCTCTACTCATAGCCCCGCCCTACACTACAGAAAATCTCACCAGGACAAGTGTCCCAATGTTATAACCCTCACACTTTCCCGGCACTGCGGGGACAATCAAAAAGTACTTGACCTGCACCATAGCCCGGCTATTCCACCCCTATCCCCGTAGGTGGGGGGGCAGTGGATACAAATGACTGGTGCATTAGCCTTGCAGCTAAAGATATTGTACTTACCAAATAAAATATTGGGCCAATCAATATTCAAAGGCTGCAGATTTGAAAATTTTAACTTAGATACCTACTCATAAATGTTAAATTTTAACATTTAATAGTGTGAATCTCAGTTCAAGTTGATATGAAAAAAAATCTATAATCTCAGGGCCTGATTTTACTGGACTCATGGCAAGGCTGGTCTGAGCCATTGCTTTGCGCACTGCTGATTTTGCTATGCAGTGGCTCATATATCAAAATGACCATCCCGGTTTTATTGTATAAAACTAGATGTTGGGTTTTATCAGTTGAGAAATGGTCATGCTACTCATGTACACATGGGTGAAAGTTTTCAGGATTATTCTTGAATTCAGGATTTTGAATAGAAAGTCAGCCTCAAAATGCTGAATTAGGCAGATTATAATAGCTTCTCAGATTTATTTTCATTGTATCATCTAAAGACAATTGACCATATAAGCTTGAAACTGTTAATATTTTTTTGGCATACAGCAAGATTTAAAATCAGAATTTCTTAAGTTCAGGATTTAACTTTCAAAAATTTAGAACTTTCGTCTATGTGTACATGAATGGAGGGGTATGTATGTGATGATATACTTCTCCTGAAATCTCTTGCTATATACTGTAACTTTTTGTTTAGTCTTTTGTCATCCATTATTGCCAGACTGTTTATCAATACATACAATGTACTTGAATTTTATGAAAAATAAACTTTTTGAGAAATATGGTTTTCCATCTGACCCTACTGTCACAATTCAGTGGTCAATTTGATACATCTGTATTCAGTATATTAATAGACTTTTCGCTTACTGTAAAGGCGGCAACTTTAATATTCATACCTGGGCGTGGTTCAGCTATTTCATCTGTTAAACAAGGAAAGCAGGTTTTAGACTATTTATAATTTGGTGAAGAATTAATAAGTTGGGCTGCGCAAACCCTTAAAGCCCATAGCAACAAAAGGTATGTTTTTTGCTGTCCACTAAAATAAATTGAAGCCTCATAGACAAACAGTGTGGATCCAGATCAGACTGCTCCCATAGGAGCAGTCTGATCTGGGTCCACAGTGTTTGTCTCTATGCTTATGTTAAATAGACATTTTCAGATGCAGTTATTTTGCTGGCGTTTTAAGGACTATATACTGTGTTTTTTGTCTATACTGAGGTAATGGTTCAAGATGATACAGTTACTTTTTGTATAAAACCACTGTAAACCATGCCTCATTTTCAGCTTTTACCTATGTCTAAGGTTGATCAGTCCTAATTACGCATTCATGAGGTGCCGCCTTTACAATAACCAAAAAGTCATAAAATATTTGTCACTCAGAATTGTCACAGCTTCCGTTTGGTCTTTCTGAGTATAATATGGTAAAAAGGAGCTGTTGTTGTATTGCATGGTTGACTCTAATATTTGTATATACTGCAAAAATGATTAAATAAAGCAAAAAACTCAATAACACAAAATTTCAATGGAAATTCATTGGACCAAGAAGTGTAGGTCACTGTGACTACGTTTAGTATCTGGTCAAAGGTCACAACACAATGGCAACTGCGTTGTGTCCTTGAGCAAGAACATTAATCCTAGCTTAGTACTGGCTCAACCCAAGAAGACCCGTCCCGACATAACTGAAAGATTGTTGATAGGACGTAAAGAATCAAATCAAAACAACACAATGGCTCATCATCATTTTATGCCCCCAACTTTGAAAAAGTTGAATGGGCATATTGCTTTTGGCTTGTCCGTCTGTGCGTTACAAATTTAAGATATGGTTTTGAAATTTCAAAGATGGACCCAGCATAAAAAAATAACTGACCCGTGCTTTTTTTTTTTCTTTTTTTTTTTAATCTGCATTATCTCCCTTTGTGCAGTTATGCCCCTTTTAAAAGGTCATAATAAAATTTTGTAATCAGGATATTTCAAAAACTATAACAGCTAGGAGCTTCAAACTTGGTCAGCTTATAGAGGAGCATAATGAGTAGATCACTGGTGAAAATAAATAAAAAATACTTTATTTTTTTTTTAATTTTGCTCTTTGTCAAGGACGGATAAGCCCCAGGCAAGCTTAAACCACAAAGGACGATGACTGATCACAAACAATTGTTGAATTAATTACAAAACAATGTTTAACTTAAAAATAATAATGATATTTAAAAAAACAAAACAAACATTGTCAAACAAAAAATATATTTCATTAGCATCTTCTTGTTGGTCTAGGTAACTGTCTATATGGCACCAAGAAAATTGATCAAATATTCCTGGTTGACTGGTCTAAATAAAGAAATATCAGAATGGGTGAACTATCCTTGCTCTTGATAAATATAGCAAGAAGTGAGCGAAGCTCACATACCCCCGGCGGTAGCCATCAGAGGTTTTAACACTTTCAGAGAAAAGACAAAATTGTCAAAGATTTCATAATCCTAAATGAAGTAGTTTCTGAGAAAACTTTGATGAAAAATGTCCATATGTGTTGTATAAGAGTGACAGAAGGAAAAATTGAAAATTTGAAAAAAGAAGGCAAAATGAGGATTAGCACCTTAGTTTTCATTTACACAATACACTTCTCCTACCTGAAAGTACACAAATAATTTCATAATCCTAAATGAAGTAGTTGCTGAGAAAACTCTGACAAAAAAACGTCCATATGTGTTATATAGGAGTGACAGAAGGAAAAATTGAAAAAGAAGCCAAAATGAGCTTTAGCATCTTTATTTTCATTTACACAATACACTTAGCCTACTTGAAGGTGTACACTAAATTTGAAAACACTGGCTCCAATAGGAGCCGAGAGATCTGCGACAGAAATTTTCATTGGAGAGAAAGAAAAATGAATAAATAAAGGGACTGATAAGAAATATGTGGCTGTTCTTTTGTTACACAATACAACTAATCACTATCAAGCTTTGTACCAAATTTCAGAATCCTTACTCAAGTAGTTGCTGAGAAATCTTTGACGGAAAATATGTCTATATGTATTATATAAGAGAGAAAGAAGGAAAAAATAAAAATTTGAAAAAAGAAGGCAAAATGAGGATTAGCATCTTAATTTCCATTTACACAGTACACTTTGCCATCCTGAAGATGTAAACAAAATTTGAAAACACTGGCTCCAATAGGAGCTGAGAAATCTGTGACACAAATTTCCATTGGAGAGAAAGAAAAATGAATAAATAAAGGGACTGATAAGCAATATGTGGCTGTTCTTTTGTTACACAATACAACTCATCACTATCAGGCTTTGTACCAAATTTCAGAATCCTAACCCAAGTAGTTATTGAGAAATCTTTGACGAAAATTTTTTCCATTGGAGAGAAAGAAAAATGAACAAATAAAGGGACAGATAAGCAATATGTGGCTGTTCTTTTGTTACACAATACAACTCATCAATATCAAGCCTTGTACCAAATTTCAGAATCCTAACCCAAGTAGTTGCTGAGAAATCTTTGACGAAAAAAAAAGTTTACAGACAAACAGACAAACAAACATAATTACAGAAAAGGCAAAAACTATATACCCCCTATATACTTCGTACCGGGGGTATAATAAGATTTATACTACCCTTACCAACTTTAGCACGAAATATCTCATGATGTGCAAGGTCTACACTGATGTAGGTGGTATAAAATAGTTATACCATTTTTGTCCATCTGCACGTAAGATAATCCACTCGCTTAAGCTTGTGGATTATCTCCACATACAGGCTGACATTGCATGGTATAACTATTACATGTCAGCCTCCAGGTTGGTATATATTCTTGTTAAAACATCTGATCGACATGTATCCATCTTGGTTTCAAAGAGGACCCACAGGTATTTTATTGATTAACATCGGCCATCACATCAGCATCAGGCGCAACACTTCAGGCATTACCTCAGGCGTACTTTCAGGCGGAACCTGAAATCAAGTATCATGCTCTGAGTACCTCGATATTAACATTACAGGCTATAATTCTCATGCTCCATGTCATTTGATACAAGACGGTAAGAATCGACCATAATAAAACGAAATCAGACACAAAACAATAGTCATGCTATAATGGCAAATGAGAGTCGTAACAAAAACATAGGCAGCACACAGTCAATACATGACCCCTAAAACATCAATTATGATGTACCACATCGGAGAACCTCAATCTACTCAACGATGGCCAAAACTAAAATGAATTCATGTTCTTGAAGTACAAAATCACCTTTTAGCACTCAATGCAGTAACCCAAAAAGCTGCCAAAATACCACCATGGTTACACTAGATTTCTCTACAAACTCTAATTAACCACCAGGTACTGCAGAATATCATTACTACGCCTTTCAATATGACTCCTTGCTGTTGAAGCCACAATCAAGAATACTAAATTGAACATTGTATAATAAACCTCACAGGATATGCATGCGTGCATTAGTGGATAGTATCAGTAACATATTATTGTAATGATGCTGTGATGTAATACGGTATTACAAGTATGACACAATTACTATAGATTCATAAGTGTAAACAGAACTAGTAAGTGTGGTGTCTTACTCAAGTTGAACAGTATACACATCTTCATTTATGCCCAGACTAGACGGTGATAATGCGCATTCCCTTGTAATAAACGTACATGCTAGTAAACGTGGCACATACAAATGTGTTCTCATGTGATGCATAATTAACTTAATGTGCTTACTGAATATGAACAGTATACACATGTACATATTTACTTATCTAGAACCGCATGTATATTACTTGAATTTGTGGATATTTAGTGGACATGCTCCAAGTTTTAAGAATGATATTTCGAAAGTTCAGGATTTTGGAAGTTTTGAACTTTCACCCATGAATACATAAAATATTCTGCATGATAAAGGTTAACGATAGAGACTTGCGGTCAATTTTGAGAGTCGTGGTCAGTGGCATACTGGAAGCTCTTGTGTTTTTTTCCTTGAGCAAGACATTTTATTCTCACTGCTTAGCACTGGTTCAAAGGCAAGAGTCCCGACATGACTAAAAGTGTTGACTCGGGCGTAAAGTTCCAATTCAAACAGACACAGAATTGATTTCAGATTTTATGTTTTTAAAAAACGTTTTGAAAGTTGCTGGATTTAATTCTTATGGTGGACATCATTCTGGATAATGTATTATACGTTAACTAAATAAACGACGTAGCCTTAAAGCGCTTATCTGGGTTTACGCTGCTTTACGGGGTTTCTGTATAAAAAGGGTCGAGATAGTTTGCGCAAACGAATGCCAACCCGGGGAAAGCCAGGTTGCAACCATGTATTTTGGATAACAAACACACATGGTTTTACAACTCGAACGTAAATTAAACAAAAAAAAGTTCATGTGGCGATGCCGATTTTGTTAAAATCCGGATGTTTGAGTCACGTGAAGAAGTTGATTGCATTCGCATGCGCCGCGAGTCTCCCGTCATGTCTGAAGTTCACATCATTTCTGCTGATTAACCGGGGTGATTTTAAAAAATGAGAAAACCATGCCTAACTGACATAATTAGCATGTGTATAAAAGCTTTATTATGAGTTGGGCGTGCATGATGATTTTTGCATTCACGTAAACGAGCCTGCAAGTTGTCCACCTGGTGAAGCTTACACTTCTTAGAAAATCTGTCTTCAGGAATATTTTCAGAGATCTAGCTTTGGATTAATCGGCAACCATCATCAGAAATCGGCATACGCATAGCGTTCTTTTGTGGGCATACGTTGGCAAACTGCATACCAGATCAGACGCCGCAGAACGCAGCGTCTGATCAGGGTCTCCACTGTTTGCTTACAGAATGTTCTTTTAATATTTGGAAGAAATGAAATCTACCCCTAAAATTGGAAATGGGCTCGTCCTACTGATAAGGGTAGAAAAGTCCATTCGGCTTAAACGGGTTAAGAATCGGCAAACCTCTGAATGAATTGCTGATGCTATAATTTCCGATGAGAATCAGCAACAACCACTATGAAGAGCCAATGAGAACTTGAATATCGGCAGACTTCCAGAATTGATTCGGCAAACCGTCGTAAAATATGCTGTGCGAGTAACTCGCTTCCTGGCAGCTTGGTTACATTTTTATCATGCTCAGCTCAACTGAGCACGAAATTTGTCATACTCATAAATGGTAATATGCTGAACTGCAGCATCTGAGGATTTCAAAGCAAGAAAAAAATTCTCAGCATTTTAGTTTTTATGAGCAGTTGAAATTTCATGCTCAGTTGAGTTGAGCATTTAATTTTTAATAACCTCGGGGCCTGGTTGACTACTGACCTCCAAAAAAAGAGTTCGGCGATGGCGATCAGCCAATGCCCAGACAAGCCTGTATATCAGAGACCTCGCTACTTCCATACACAAGTATGGAAGTGCGGAGCGCAGTGGCCCAGTTGGTAGGGCGTTAGACTGGGGATCGAAGGGTTGCTGGTTTGGGCTTCACCGCCGGCGGAGTCACCATGTTGTGCCCTGGAATAAGACACTTTATCCGCTGCATAGTACCGGTTCAACCAAGGAAGACCCGTCCCGACATTACTGAAAATTGTTGACTGGAACGTAAAAACAAACAACGTAAGGAAACGAAGATTCAGCCTCACTCGATAGCTTTGAACGCCCGTTCGTATATGTGCTGGCATGGGCGGATCTAGAGGTGGGGGCATGGGTCCGGACCCCCCACCCCTGGAATATTACAAGTGGCTATAGGTTACCTTAAAAATACTGGTACGGACCCCCTCGAGAAGCAAACTTTTGCTTCTCGGGGAAGGTTCGTTATACGTTGATGTAGGTGACTAAAAAAACACTACCCCCACCCCTTTGGTTTGGTACATGTACCCATATCTCATGATTGGACCGAATAAAACATGAAAGGCGCTAGTCTATACTGCGGTCGCCTGCTTCTCGCGTCGAGGCACCATCTAAGGGAGATAAGTCTTCGTAGACAAATATTAGTTTGTAGGGGAATTAAGTCTTGGCTCGTGTCGCAAACATTCAGGACTGCTGTCACAGTTTGTAAAGTGGTAGGGATGGGATTAAGGGTGTAAGTACGGCTCGAGAATAAGTTCTCCGGAACTGAGGTACTTATTACTGAGCCGCGTCGCGAGAAAAGTATGTCTGCGCTTTCAAATATGCCAGCCAGAAATACTCCTCACTCATAAAAAGATAAAATTGAGAAAAACAAAATTTTCGTGCTTTAAACTCTCAAATGTTGTATTTATCATGCAAATAAATGTTAAAAGGTCAACATTAGTTGGCATTTTAACATTTATGAGCAAGATAAATTTCATGCTCATTTGAATGTGCATGAATAGTTTTTATAACCTCGAGTCCTTGACCGCGTATTCCTTGTTCGCATATAACAAAACGGGGTTTGTCACGACGTGGCACGCGTTTCGTAGTACGCAAAGTGCAAAACCGCAGACCAGTCTGCGTTTGTGCGTAGTCTGATCCTCAGTTTATTTCGCTGACTGTAGATAGTATAAAGATTAGACTGGCCACATTCAACGTTCTACATGTAGCTCCCGTAGTCTTTATAGCTGATCAGACGGACTTTAGAGTTACCAATATAGCCCGAAGAAAGTGTTTCTCGTGACCTGACTTAAGTTGTGAAACAATAATGATCGCACATTTCGGAGGGAGAGTCGAATTTGCATTGTCCCGGGTAAGGTCTGTTTTATTTTTATTATTACAGTATAACCTGTCTTAAGCGGCCACTCAAAAAGAAGACCAAAATTGGTTTTCAAGACCGATTATCGTTTAATGCAGGTCAAAGGTATTGCAGAATGCGCCTTCTGCAATACTTTCGATCTCATTAAGCAATCATTTGTCATCAATATCATTATTTTGTCCGTTTTTGAGTGGCCACTTAAGACAGGTTTTATTGTAATATTATTTTCTTTGTCCGATCTTGACTTTTTGTAATTGAATCGGTTTTCCATCCCAATTCTTTAACAGTACATTGCCGGTGTGGGGATAGTTCATTACTCATTCCGAGGGGTTGGTGGTGATGATCATTACTAATGATCTCAGAAAGTAAGTGCACATTGCAACGTCATTGGTCCAAACAATCTGGGAACGTTAGGCACAAAGTGTGCTACAGCAGACCATTGTCATATGATCGAATTCACAAGTTGGGTATATCCCTTTCTTTAAGGTAAGGTACAGAACGGGGGATATTTTTTGGGTTTGCTAAAATCCTAAACATTTTTGGGTGCTTGAATTCCTGATTTTTTTTTCTGGGGGGGGGGGGGGGGGGTGAACGGTAGATGCTGGGCCCGAGCCTACGTATGAAGAAAAAATTAAAGTACCCCAGATTAAGAGCCTTTCGGTTAGGGTTTTCACTGTGTTTTGATCATGTAGTCAGTCAGGCTGAAGTTTTGAAATTTTATGACAAATATTGTAACGAGTTTAAAGTGTGCGAACGTTGACTAATTCCATAATCCATATGGCAGTGTCTTCTCAGGATCTGGCATGTCTGGCCTTAGCTACACTTGCGCCTTTTGAAGGATTACAACCCCAGGGAATGTAGAAAATGTAAAACCTGGGCACATTTTGCACATGTTTTATATTTTGTACATTCCCTTCTATTGTAGCAACAAAATAACAATTCCATAAAAAGAAGCGTTTTAGAAATGTCAGTTTATTATTGAAAGTATTGGTAAATTGCATCTGGATTCCCGCAGCACAATTGTATTGAAGGGCAGATCCACTCATATACCGGATACCAGCGCAGGTGTGATTTTGAACAGTGTTTTTTATTGAAGAAAAATAGCAGTTTTGCAGGAAACGCGGTCCGCGGTTTTTATCGTCTCAACATTAAATTTTGTTTTTTTTTCAAGAAAGGCAGAATCACCAATTACTACTGACTTTAATTTGTTTATCACCCTTATTAACAAATTTATTCAGAAATTGAGATTTTTTCCACAAAAACCGCGACGTACCAATAGCGTGTACACTGTCTGCGAGCCCATCATAAAATGCAGAAATGATTTGATGAGCAGTAAGGCTACTCCTCATAATTAATAATGGACCATCCTTGCATAACAAATATAAACTACAATAATGTTTTGGTATGCGTTTCTCTGGTGCAGGCTGATAACGATCATAATCAAACTATTAGAGTGTGTGTTAAAGGTGTCTCGTTGCCCGCCGAATATATTTGCATCCATCAGAGATTTTCATAGAGTAGGCAGGCATTACTTTTTATGATATATTATAATTTGTTTAGAGTCTAATAAGACACAAGTGCATAATGCATTCACTGTATGCCCCAGATTTTAGGAAAGGGGGTTCATATAGCCCCTTTGCTGATTTTATCTATTTTTCTTCAACATCCCATGAAAAAGAAATAATTTGGTCTCTTTGAGACCAAATTATTTCATTTTCATAGGATATTTAAAACGGGGGGGGGGGGGGGGGGGCACAGGGAGGGGGGTTCGAGCGAACCCCTCTGGATCCGCCACTGTGCCCCTACCAATAAATGAAATGGACTCATCCAATCTAGCACCGCCATTGTGCCCCTCACTATAAATGAAATCGACTAGTCCAATCTAGCAACTACTTAACCAAAATGAGTCTAGTGTGGCATTTTCTTTTTCTTTATGACACTATTCACTTTAAACTTAATTTTATTACCTTGACTTACAGAGAAAGGTCAGCTCTTTTTTATTCACACTTTAGTGTTTTCACGCATTGTCGACGTCTGGACGTCAGCACGTCAAAACAAAATACCATAATTAGCATAACTGCCTACTTTTGACACATCGCTCTCTTAACTACCTAAACACTCCCCACCGCTGTAGTGGGATCAGCCAATATCATTTGAGGTAAACTAAGGTGCTATCGAGCCGAACAGTAACGCTTTTTGAAGTGAGGTGTATTTATGTGCGATATGGATATATTCTAATACAAGTGTATCGGTAGAGAAGTGTCTTTTTTGTGAAAAAGTTTTAAATTAGCAATGTTTCGAAAAAATGAGAAAGGGTCATTGATATTCACTTGGAAAATTTACTGGATTTATTTGTCAGGATTTAAAAATTTCGTATTTTGATTTGAGAAAGCTGCTAACGAGAATGTAGAGCATTATAGTGTTACAGTGATATATAGATAAAATGTGACAAATCCAATGCATTTAGTGTAATTTCATTTTAACGTATATAATTTGAAAATATTTTACCGAAAAGGATAAAATTATGTTCGTGTTTAGAACGTCAAAGATGCGTTGTGGATTAATTGTTTTTATTTGTGTTATTCTTTTGGATTATTCATTCGCTACTGAATGCCCCCATCAATGTTCATGTGATAGAAAAAGGGTAGACTGTGCCCATAAGGGATTACTTACTATTCCCCGGGGTATACCCAGGAGTGTCAAAAAATTGTAAGTATCTCACAACATGTGAAACTGGCGATATTTATATGTGTCAATCGTGCATCTCATTTACATATATCTCGTTTCATTATATGACTCTAATTATATATATATACTATAATCCTCCAATATGCGAACTGTATGTTTAAATATTGTCATTGCATTTTGCCTCAAATAGTGTTAATATGAGCCAGTTACTTATCGTGTATCTTTAAAACATGTGCGCGCAATTATCCCTTTGAGTTAGAGACCTACGTTTTGGTTCGAGCCATCATGCAGTTGCGGATCCAGAAGGACTTCAGGGGGGGATTAAAACGACCCCTTTCCGCCCCCCCCCCCCCCCCGTTCTTTTAATATCCCACGAAAATGAAATAATTTGGTCTCGATGAGACCAAATTATTTCATTTTTATGGGATATTTAATAAAAATTAGATAAAATCAGCAACGCGAACCCCCACACCTTTATAATATGATCCCCTGCTTTGTAGGCTTTGGAGAGCGTCTCGTCTGAGCCTTCGCCGCTCGCATTTGTGATAAGTGTACTTGCTCATATATTTTATTTTGCTAATGTCTTTGGTCTACGAGAAATATAGGATATTTGGTAAACTGGTGAACAGGCAACTTTTTGCAAGAGTGTTTATTTTTTTTGTGATCAGCATTCGAGTTAAAAGGAGTTAGACTGTAAAGGCTGTGTAGCAGTGGTTGATCTTAATCATCCTTTCTTACCAAACGTTAAAAATCTAGCTTCTTACCAAAAGTTAGAAATCGTCTCAGTGAGAAAAGTCTCAGGGTTATAATACCCATAATTGTTATTGCTAATGTATGTATTCTGGTATAGAAGCAGTGTAGATCCAGAGCAGCTTTAATAAAGATGTGCATTGCATAAGAAAATGCTAAACGTTTTACATGTCAAGATTGTTAAATGTATCTGTTTATTTTATTATACCATTTTATTGCATTATGTCGCCAGTTATAGGGCCAAATAATAAAATATGTATGATTATGGTGACGGTTTAGGGTAGGAACAGTTTTTCAACCATCTTAAATAAAACACACTCAAAACAACAAAAAGCTTCAGTATTTAGCTACTTTCACTTTGTGTTCGTGTTTAAATATATGCAAGGTGTTTATTAAAAGTAAATTTTAAACCCTTGAAATTCTATGACAAGCATTTATTAATCCTACTTTCTACATCGCCTTGTTTATCCAACGTAATGTATAACACTTGTTTGGGAGAATGTGTTACAATGCCATTGTGATGTCTTCATTAAAACTAGGCCCCCGGATTATCTAAATCCGGGTGTTTGTGCAACAATGATGGTTGTAAAGATTTTCTACAGGATTTCGATATGTGCAGAGATTAACTGAAACCATTTCTAAATACTTCAATGATAAATGTGTTTGTTTTGCCTTTCTGAATTATTTATTTGTTAATCTGCTGATTGTAGGAATGATTTAGCAGGGAAATGTTCACGCTGCATTCACTTATGTGCCAAAATTTAATCCTTCTTGCAACATTAATGAGCAAACCAACACACACAAAAACCCCTCTTTTTAACGTATACATTTACAGTCTGAACCATGGTTTTGAAGAAAAAGAAAAAGTAAATATAAACTTACAATCATAATTATTAAGAAATTATAGCTTCTTCTAGTCAGATGTTTCAAACAGAGCCATCAGAATTAGAATTAGACTAGCTACAAGTATCTGAAATAAACTTGCACTAGGACACAATGATAGAAAAATGTTTTAAGAACTGGATCCAGTCCATTTTAGGGGCGATTCGATAGTGATAAAAGCATTTCGAATTTCTGACATCATGGCACATAAACACATAATTCAAACGACGATCAAACTATTGAACTATATAGTATCAAAATGGGTGGAAGATTCATGATTAAAACCATTGTGGATTGAATTAGACTGGTTCTTGTTTTACAATATTTTTCCTCATTCATCTCGTACTATTTCGGTACTCCTGGTGCATCTATATAAGTGGTGACTCCTAAATGTGTACTCTGGCAAGCAGTGAAGACTCAGATGAAATGCCACATTACAAGTGCGGATCCAGAGGGGGGACAGGGGGTCCGGACCCCCTGAAAAATCACAAAAATATAGGGTTTTCTAGCAATACAGGTCCGGATCGCCTGAAAATCGCAGCTACTACCAAGCCAGCATTCAATATTGGGCCATCATAGGGACGCCAGCGAAGCGCCATTTAAATGGCGTTTCGCTGGCGGGCCGATGATGGCCCGCTTAAGTGTTATTTGGATTCTCTCATAAAAAAACGTTGCAAAGTTGGAACATTTTCTGACAAAACGTTCTGGATCCGCGCATGCATTATGTGACATTTTATCAGGGTCTACACTATATAGTTGCTAACGAAAACGATCTTCAGAGAAGTAAATCAAACTAGTGCTGCAATTCAGTTTTACCTTGAACATTTGAAAACTACTGAATCGAATTTTTGCAAAATTACCGAGATTTTAACATGTTTAGTGGGATTATCCAAGTTTTATCTCGAAACCCTAAACTTCACACCGCGTACTCAGCTGGTCTTAAGTATTTGCTATAGCAAGTTTTTACCAACTCAACAGCACTTATTAAGTCATTTCTCTCAAATTAGAGGCCCTTAATATGGTCTCAGTTATGCTAATTAAGTAAATAAAATTCTGATAAAATTTATAACCCAAAACCATATAGCGCGGTGTCAATAGCAAAGGAACCTAATTTAGTAAAGAAAAATGAAAAGACCGATTTATCAAATTCGGTTTCCCTTTACCCATATAAGCCTAGCGTCCTTTTTGTGGGACATAGGGAAACAGTGCAGACCCAGATCAGACGCCACAAAACGCGGCGTCTGATCAGGGTTTCCACTGTTTGCTTACAAATTTGAATAAAAAAAACCCCATTCAACAATCCTTTAAACGGAAATGGACTGGTCCAAGTGATAAAAATGGGAAATTCCATTCGGCTTAAATGGTTTAATAATACGTTTTAAAAAAAACCCTGTGATCCTCACTTCCCTATGCTGAGGGTTCCAAAGAATCCATAAAGGGTCCTCATATTTGACCCAAATATCAAATTGATAAAATAAGGTGAAGTTTCATGTTTAGAAGTTTTTTTTGTAGAAGTGAAGCTAGAATGGTCTGCATTTTAAATTGAATTTATATTTCTGCTATATTTTTCTAAGCTGTACATGTGTATTTTGTAGTCACAAGGGAATGGCATATTTTTCAGAGGGGGTTCCAAACAGGGTTTCGGGAATCTGTGACTCAATTTCCTGCACCATGTTGCTTTTATGATGAATCTGTTTTTGCGTTATGCGAAAGACGCACAGATCAGGCTGCGCAGATGTCATTGTTATAAGCCGCTTTGCTACTAGAATCTCGCGATATGAAGTAACTGAAGCTGAGAAATCTGGCTTGAGTCTACCAGGTTATAGGCCCCGAAGAAAGGTTTCTTGCCGCGTGGATCTATCATATCAGTCTATGGTTCCTATACTTGCTTCAACGCCCTGATCTGAACAAACTGGTTAAATGCTAAGGCCCATTTTCGCCCGAATGTAATCTTATATGGGTAGATTTATGCTATGTTTATAAACATGATAACGATGAAAACTTCAGTGTCTTTCAGCTTGAGCCCGCTGGCCTATAGGAAGTTATGCGGGCCGTATTCGCTTTACGTCGACTGACGTTTCTTATTGGTCTGCGTTAGTTGCTTTGGTTTCCACCTTTCCGGAGCAGGTATATATTGCATATTCTGTATACTAGTGACTCCTAAATGAGAAATTTGGCAACAGTGAAAACCCAGATAAAATGTGCACAATGCGGAATTTCATCAGGGTCTACACTATTTGCTAAAAGTAAGTAAGGGTGCAAAGATCAGGAATCGATACAATCAAGCACCACACCTAACCCAGGATACCAATGGGAAAGTGACAAACTCACAGTTAGACACCACAAAAACTATCTTCAGAGAATGCTATAAAAAATTTATTTGGAAACCCTCGATATACAATGAACCTTCGCAAGTTATTGTATCAGAATCCACTAGTACATAAAGAATTGGTGTCACAAGTGAAAGTTTTCAGATTTGTTCCTAAATTCAGGATTTTGAGGCTGGCTTACCATAAAAAGTCAGCCGCAAAATACTGAATTAGGCAAATGACAATAGCTTTTCTGGTATATTTACAGTTTATCTAAAGACAATTAACCATTTAAACTTGAACTACATGTATTAATATTTTGAAAGCATACAGAAAGTTTTAAAATTAGAATGTCAAAAGTTCAGGATTTTGGAAATTTTGAACTTGCACCAATGTGATGTTGGGTTTGTCGTGTACTGGCTCATGTACTGTCATCAATACATGCATTTGAGCCAAGACGCAGATTTTGGCACCCATCGCTACAGCGAGCAACAAATGCATCCACGCATTCTCGCCAGAGCCTTCGCTACTCGCATACGCAAAGTAGGGACGCAGATGAAGGCCCAGTCCTAAATTTGGATGTATATCCCCACTTGATAGTTGCATATGCATGATTGAAGGAATCAGCGAGCAGCCAAGGATCTGGCAAGATTGCGCAATCTCGTCAGAGCCTCCGCTGCTTGCGTGCACAAAGTAGGGACACAGCTGAAGGCTCAATCCTAAATTTAGGTATATATCCCCACTAGATAGCTGCGCATGAATGTTTGAAGAGAGTTTTCGTGCATATGCGATACATACCAAAATCTCGTATGCTGGCCCATTTGTAGTCTGTCCTCCTAAAGTCACACCGGATAGGTGGAAACCAAAAGCCACCAAGAGAGCCAACAACGCGGATCAATAAGCCTACGCAACTAAAATGTTATTTCTTAAGGTCAGTCGATTTTTGCCGCCTTTCGGGTGTGGTGTCAGCGTCGCGTCCAGTCTGCTTAAATTTTCAACCAGTGGTTGTACTTTGTAGACTGGAAGCTGACAAGAACGATATCGGTACGTTCCCACATATTTCGAATATAAAATTCATAAAGTCAGATTTATGTTAGAGTTACTTTGTTATTTATTTCTCTAATGATTTATAGGAACAAAAAATTCTTTCTGGTTTTAAGTGTTAAAACTCCCATAATATGGTAATTAAAGTCGGTATCATTTATTAAATTTTGATATATATTTATTCATTTTAGACATAAAACTACGTTGCATGTGATAGATCAAAGAAATAACGGTGCGGTAAAATCTTAATTATCATATGCATCATAATGATTCGAGATAAGTTGGGGGGGGGGGGGCATTAACTAGAATCCGCACACAGTCGGTGTGTCCGCGCGCTAAGTTTAATCCCATACCCACATAGAGGGCTGAGATTGGGACCGACCCAAAGCAAGGTAGAAGATTCCACTTAGTAAACAGATGAGTAAGCACATAACATTGTGTTACTTATCGCACGAACGAGTTACCGTTGAAAGACTAAGGCGACCCTGTGTACCCGCGCAGTAATGCCAGAGCCTTCACTGTTCGAATACATAGAGTAATTGAAGTAAATGAGGACTGAGACAACGTAATAAGACATCTAGCCCCAGAAGACAGCTGCGCATCAACTCGAAACTCTCTGTCTCTCTGCATACTCGATTATTGTTCATGCTTTTGTTGTCGTCTGCTGACTTTTTTAAAATTAAATTTTCAAAACATCATTTCATGAACACAATCAGATTATAAAACGGCTTGGATCAAGAGCAGAACCGACGTTCTATCAGTCCTGATCTGGGTACAAACTTTTTGCAAAAGTTATCAGCAGGCGACAAAAGTCACCGCTAGCCAGGAAAAAGTTCGACTCGATATCATCAATCTCAAATTAGTTAGTGAAAAAAAACAACATTTTTTGTATAATTGCATATAGATTCATCATATCCGTACCGAGTGGCACCTTATTGGTTTGTGGTTCAGTCAGAACTTTTTGACGTCAATAAGCGGGAGCAAAGCGATCTCATTTCCTAAGAGGAGATTGGCAGTCTTGTTAAATAGCGCATGAACGGTCTGGCATGTTTGGATTGTACACTTAGTCATGTTAGTTTCACTCTGAGCTTACACTTAAGACACATTTTAACGCGGTCATTCGAAGGAAAAGTGCCAAGAAGCAACAAATAATGGCCCCTGTTTTTTCGCAAACTTCTTTGACCCACAACCTGACAATGACATGGCGCTGGTTTGACGCTAATAAGGATACCCATGAATGCATACACCCGCAGGGTTCGGAGATAGGATATCTGAAAAGTGGCTTCATATGTATAGATGTGTGTGGGATTCGCTTTACTGATTTTACCTCATTTTTCTAAAATATCCCATGAAAATGAAAAAATATCCAATGAAAATGAAATAATTTGGTCTCAATGAGACCAAATTATTTAATTTTCATAGGATATTTAAAAACAGGGGGCGGGGAGGGGGAACCCCTCTGGATCCGCCACTGACCCGTTGCCTCGACGAGAGAAAGCCAATTTTTGAGGCTTGCGACCAGATAGCGCTACAGATACACTGTAAAATGTGTAACTTTACAGTAAAATAGGTGGCAGCTTATTTGCCACTGATCTTGGTGTAACAAGTCAACTGCTTTAAAAACTATGTTCTGTTCGATTGTATTGATCCGGATATTGTGCTTCAACAATAACAGGTAGAAATGTTTGAACATTTTACACCGAATAGATGTTAGCCTCAAACTGTTTTAGCAGGAATGTAAGTGCAAGTTTACACCAAAAGGGATGGCAGCTAAGCTGCCATCTGTTTTGGTGTAAAATCACACTTATTGTTTAGCAAATGAAAATATCACATACTTTCCTTAAAGCGAGAGGCAAAGACGCCGAGAAGACTGCGCAGATACGCAGACTGGTCTGCATAACAGGGTTCCTGTCTTATAAGTGACTCATATTACATGTACAAGCACTAAATGGTTTTATTGTTATTTTCTTTTTCAGAGACCTTCAGGGGAATGAATTTCAAGTTATAAGAACTGATGATTTTAGAGGACTGAGGCACTTACGGGTCTTGTAAGTAAATTGAGTTTATTTTGTGGGAGTTACGTCACCCTTACATGCTTAGCTATTTTACACTCATATCATGACGGTTTGGTGTGCTATCTAAATGTTTCTGACCAGGCTCCGTAACGTATACTACAAGTATACCATTACCTTCTTGTTGACTGATGTCTGTCAATTCCATAGATTGACAAATAAGAACAAGGCTTTATTATTTTGTGTAACATGTCTTTCATCATGGCATGGCAAACAGTGCAGCTCCTGACATTTATTGCGGCGTCTCATCAGGGATTACCCTGGAAAATTTTGGAGGGGGTCCACTTTCCGAATTCGGCGGGGTGTGGGGCCGCCTCCGCTGGGGTCCTAAGGCAACGCCCTGGTGGGGGACCGGTGTGAGGGGGACGGAATTAAGCATTTTCGCATGTTCTTATCCTGGTTTCTTTGAACAATATTTCTATCTAGCAAGATGTGATTTTTAGATGAAATTGGATCATCCGTCTGTAAATATACCACATTTGGGCCATAGATAGTTCGTTTAAAAGTGCAACAAAGTAGGCTTAGCGATATTTTTGAATTAAAAAGTGAATGCAATAAGCTGTTCTGATTTGTGCTTATCCTCTGCTTAGTACTGGTTCAACCCAGGATAAATCCCGACATGACTAAAAAATAGATGATTGGCACGTAAAGCGTCAACACAGACAAACACAACTGTTTTGTGCTTGGTACTTTAAGGGTGACCGCCAATCCATCAATACATATTGAATTGCTAATGTGTGGTTTAGCTCCAATATAACGCTACTTGAAAAGTCAAATAAACTTCACATGCCTTCAAGAAACAGCGCTAATTCATAGCTTGAAATGAGACGCTGTTATTAGCTAAAATAGTGACAGTTTTTTAAAACATTTCTTCATGAAAACAATTGTTGATGTGTGTATTGAAAGTCGTCTATTTGCACTACATTTGCGCACCCATATGACCAGTGAATGTGCATGTGCGGATCCAGAGGGGAGTGGGGACAGGGGGTCCGGACCCACCTCCCTGAAAAATCACAAAAATATAGGGTTTATTAGCAATACTGGTCCGGATCCCCTGTAAAACCACAAAGCTACCAAGCCAGCATTCAATGTTGGGCCACCATAGGCCCGCCAGCGAAACGCCATTTAAATGGCGTTTCGCTGGCGGGCCGATGATGGCCCGCTTATAGTGGTATTTGGATCCTCCCTCCCCTCATAAACTTAAAAAAAAACGTAGTCAAAGTTGGGCCCCCTCTGAAAAAAACTTTCTGGATCCGCGCATGATGTGCGTTAAAGGCTTGTATGGCTGAATATTTAGGCAAAATATGGAATAAACAAAACCATTGGTGGGGAATGTCGCGCTGAAAAGACGTCTTTATTAACTTGCTACAGTGAATCAAAGTTAACCAAGCGCAGAAATGGGGAAGACTAATATGTTTAAAGATGATTTGTTTAGATAATATCTATCAAATCCTAGCCTAACTTGAAATTTTGTTCAATTGATGTAACGAAAGAGCGTAACCACTGTGTGAACAAGTGGTTAAGTACCGCTGATTTCCTCATACAAAATTGTTTGGGACCATGCGGCTTATTTGAACTGAAGAAAAAGCATTTGTCCAATCCAAATAAGTTCACAGATAAAGTCAGGGACGTAGCTTGCCTTTAATTCAATGTGCGCAATTGTGGGGACGTGGTTAATGCGTTTATGCAAATAAAATCCAAAAAGGGAGCATTTCTAAATAGCGTAGACTCAGATGAGCCGCAAAGCTGCGACATTTGCCATGTTAAGCACATTCTTAGTAACGGTGGCGATATTAAATCTTATATGAATTAGGACCTCCTCCACTTCGTTAATTGGTGCTAAACTCTTAAAGTGGGGTTTAGAGCAGATAATGCCATCATATATACATGTTTTCATATAAACAGTATACCAAAATTGGACTTAGACACATAAGAATTGCTTTTCCATACACATTTTGTATGCGTATCATCAAGAAACCATCTGTTCAGAAGAGTCTTTAAACCAATATTGTATTTAACAATCAACTCTGAGTGTCTGTGATAGAATTTAGAAAATGCTTTAGGGATTTTATGATATTGATAACCTAGTTTTAATAACTTAGTCGTCAAAAATACGTTTCTGTTGAAGAAGTCATCAACATTAGAACATACTCTCACAAAACGAATAAGCTGTGAAATATATACACCATAGGAAGGGGAGCGAGGACCATCCCCATCAGAAAATGGGAAATTTACTATTTCAAAATTAAAATCATTCAGTTTATCATAAATTTTAGATGTAACTATGTCAATCCAAAAAGGTAGCTTAAGTAGCAAAGGAAGGCCCAATTTGCAACAAGAGGAGTACTAAAGTACCCATTGGAATGCTACAATGTGTCTATATAATTTCGAGCCAAATCATATATATCGTCCAAACGGTAATGGAGAGCATCACATATTTTCTGACGTGACCACAAATTATATTTGTAAGGTTGTTCAGAAGTTTCTCATTACAAACCAAATAAAGTGAGCCTTCTCTGTTAAAAGTTTGCTCAATTAATTCGGTTCGATTTTAGAGGCAATGTAGTACAGAGAGTAGACAAATCATATGTAGAGAAACTAGATGCTAGGAAACCTAGATTTTCATTTATTAAGAATCTCACCTGAGTTTTTAATAGACCAAAATAGATTTTTTACCAATCCTCAAATAAACTCATAAAATATTTTAACTGTATATACGTATGTTTTAGCTCTGGAAGCAGATGGTTGCTTTCTCTCTAAATTGGTCAACATTACAATCAGAAGACTCCTGACCATTTATTGAAAGACGAAGACGAAACTGTTGTACACTATTTTATAATGGTTTTTAATCGCTGTGAGACAAGAAGTCAAAAGTACAGACAACTCACTAGTAGTACATGAACTAGAATTAGAAATAAAACGTGACCTATAGGGTGGTTTATAAAGTTTAGTAACCACTATAACGTAGGAAGTTTGCAATGACTCTCATAACTTAGCAGCCATATGGCACCGATGCCTATCAACGACAGACTTCTCATCAAGCAAGTTATGCTCGTAGGTTTTAGCAGTGCGAGTTGTGAGGGTGTTAATGCAGTACATTTTTCAAACGACCACAACATTGTTAGCAGCCTTATCTGTGGGTGCCAAAACAAACTTTCTATGGAATTACTGGACCCTTTTCTTCAAATTTCTAAAATTAATTTAGGTTTAGGTGGAAGAAGATCTAAATTATTGCAAAAAAATGAAATTCTACTATCATTATTTATAAAAATATTTGATCCCAAGTATTTAAAGCATTAGATTCAACATGCTCTTATTTTCACCAACGATCACATTTTTTTGTAAATAAGGACTGGAGACACCAGGCACATTCAATAAATACTTATAGACCAGCCATATATGTTAGCTTGGGCCGTGAAAGCATGATGAATACTGAGGATATATAACTGTTTAGTCTTTATAAAAACTGTATGGAACAAGTACGGACTTACAAAATGCAGACTTAGTGACAGTTTCCTGGCTCATTTTATCATGCTAAGATTCATTTCAATGCATATGATACGAGCATAAAAATACCAAAGCTAGGCTTTTGTAGGTCTGTGTAACTTAAATAGCTGAAAAGTGTTTTTATTTTGATGTTAATGTGTCAAATTTTAGATTGTACCAGCTCGTGGTGTTAAGAATATTGTCGTATTTTAAAGATAAAAGCAAAACTAATAAACTAGATTCGGTTTAGTTGGTAATATCAACTGATACCTGCGCGATATACAGACTGTTTAATGGGTTTTATAGAATTTATGGTTATTGAAAATGGAGGCCACATTCTTGTGTGTTCTCTGATCTGATCAAGTATGGCAAAATAGTTCACGTTAAAGATAGTTTTAACTTACAAGAAATAAATTTCGCTTTGTTTCGAGTGTTCATTAAAGTATGAAACGTAATATGTTCAGTTAAGTTTTAACAGTATTTTAGTGAAATATTCTACATTCATGCAATATATACATTGTCAATGGACATGATGGATACAGAATTTGACAGTAAGCTAAAAGCTTATATGAAAGTCATTTCCTATAGGTTCAGTTCAAAGTAAGTGACGCCTGAATGACGCCATGTTAACTATAATCTGAACCTACGAAAGTACGAATGTCATGAAAGAGTTAATTTCAAAATTTAGGTTTGTTAGGTTGTATTGCGTGCTTTTGTTCAAATGTGTATAGAACATTATGTAATCATAGAATGAAGACCCTGATCATACGCCGCATCGTGGGCGGATCCAGAGGGGGGAAGGGGGTCCGGACCCCCCCCCCTGAAAAATCCCCAAAAAATAGGATTTCTTAGCCCTGAAAATCACAAAACTACCAAACCAGCATTCAATGTTGGGCCATCATCGGACCGCCAGCGAAACGCCATTTTATGGCGTTTCGCTGGCGGGCCGTTGATGGCCTGCTAATAGTGGCATTTTGATCCTTCCTCCCACCAAAAAAACAACAACAGAAAAACAACAAAAAAAACGTTGTCAAAGTTGGACCCCTCTGACAAAACTTTCTGGATTCGCGCATGCCATACGCCGCATCTTGCCTTCGCCCCACAAAAAGCAGCTAGAATTACCATGATGGTATACACAGCACATTTGTTTACAATGTTCACGTTCTTTCTTTTTCAGAAATTTGATGAGAAATAAAATTCACACAATTGAAAAGGGGGCATTTGAAGATCTTGTAGGATTGAAACGATTGTAAGTATTTTTCAGTACATGTTTTTCGTCTCCAAACATACCCAAAGTCAGACAGACAAATTGACATACGTTGTAAGTAAATACAGTAAAACCTGTGTAAAACGGCCACTCAAAAATAGACAGAACAACGATCTTAATGACAAATGGTAGGTTAATGAAGGTCGAAAGTATTGCAGAATGCTCCCTTCCCTTGGAGCATTCTGCAATACTTTTGACCTGCATTAAGCGATAATTGGCATTGAAACCCAATTTTCGGTCTTTTTGAGAGTGGCTGTTTTACACAGGTTTTACTGTACAAAACTTATTTATATGTCACTCTTTATAAAAAGAAAAAAAGTGAAATCAAATACAGCTACATTTATTTGTAAACAACTTTCCAGCCTACAAACATTTTCCGGCCACCATCGGCCCACCAGCGAAACGCCATTTGAATCTGCCGAGAAGGCTGCATGGTCCTCTTTTAGGACAAATGAAAAAAATAAGTGTGTATTGGGTAATGGGTCTGAAAACTTTAGGTAGGGTAGGCACACATATTTTTTTGAATATGTTTTTTCTGGAAAAATATAATTTTATTCAATTTGAAAGGCATTTCGCTTTCAAAATGCATAAAATTATATTTTTCTTTCCAGAAAACCTGAAAAATACTAGGTTTCACCAGTAAATTTAGTTAGGGTCGGGTTACCATAAACACGGGTATTTTTTTTATTTTGCCTTATGAAAACATCTGGAGTATAAATTCAACGCCATTCTGGGTTGGCCAATTTATTCCTCGAATGCTTAGTTATCTATGCAGTTATTAAACAAGACCCACAAACCACAGGAGCTTGAAGTTCTGTCTTAATATCAATCTATAGCCTCAAAACCAAAAGCTCCCAATGTCATTACGTATCTGTAGCCTCAAAACCAAAAGCTCCCAATGTCATTACGTAGTAATGACCTGTAATGACAATATGAGATTTTCGGTTTTATGGTTTAGAAGTGATCTAAGGATCGAATTCGAACTTTAAGCTCCTGTGCACAAACTGACAACCTTTTCTATTTTTATATTTGCGATGGTGTTTTTACTTGATGCCATGGATCGGGATAAAATCTCTGGGGGAAGGGTAAATTTTGCAGGATTTCGACAAAAAAGTTCCCACAGTGCAGGGCTAATACATAGGCTTTGCGAATCTAAAATTCAATATGCTGCTATTTCCTTGGCCCCGAGGGGGATGTGGTTGCAAATGACTGGTTCATAACGAACAGTGAAATTTGCAATACTTTATGAAAGTCATTCATAAACACTGAATGAAAATGATGTAAGCGAAAGTGCCCTTTTTGTAAATGACTATATGTGGGCATCAAAAGACTTCGCAAGACTACCCAACCACTTACTTGCCAAAAAATGCTAAAATCATGCACAGTGAATAGCTATATTGGTTGCCGCAGCTATGAATATGAACAGACATTTAGACGTACTGGAATCGTTCATTTGAGGTCCGAGTTTTTATCCGGACCTCAAATGTCTTAACAGGCTTGATAATGGCTCTTTTTTCACGACATTTCTTTAAATGTATGTCACATACTTTTGATGACAGCTAACTTATCAATTAGAACCAATGAGGCAAAAGTAACCCCAGGGAATTTTAGGACATTAAGTCATTATTTGAGCCAATGTTGCTGTAATCATACATCAGAAAAACTGCCATTTTGACCCCAAAGTATCCTTTCAAGTGCCGCATATGTTAACAGTGTATTGGGCTGATGATTTAACAAGACGGAATCACACCATAATTACCACAAACGAGTGATTGACGTCACATGAGCCGTGGCATGTGATTTCCAACAATGTTTTTTTTCACAAGTGTAGACTCAGACGAGCTTGTGCAGTCTCATATTAAGCTTAGAAACTCCAAATGCTGTTCGGTCACTAGCTTAACGATTATATAATATTCAAGCGACTAGCAGGGGCTCTGATCAGACTGCGCATTTTCGCAGGCTGATCTGAGGCTTTGCTGGTCGCATATACCGCATTAGTGTATAAGGAGTATGCAATTTCAATTTTGCATTTGAGGGTTTCGTATACTCTTGACAGTTCGTAAGGTTTTTGTATTTATCGCCTCATTTATCGCCAGTCTCGTCAGAGCCTTCGCTCTGTGTCTTCACATACGTCCATACTTTGTGAATGCGAGCAGAGAATACTATTTCGAGACCACGCATATGCACAGGCTTGTCTATACAAATTCACATGAACAGAGCAGCCACTTTTGTTCATCCTTTAGGTTAACTAAATACATGTATATAACGTATTCATGTACGTACATCATGATCAGTCAGTTTGTTAGAAGCATGGACATCACTGACCAACCATACAGTTACGTTTTCATTCTTGTTGAGTTGTAATGTGGATTCGTAACTAAGCTATATTCATGTACCATGTGTACAGTACATTCAAACGAGCTAAAATTTATTTTTAAAAAACTTTTTTTCACATCAAAGCAAATAATCTAGTGCTATCAATCTTCGTGCCAGCCACTGTAATCAGGCATAGTCTGGTAATCATAGTTAGCGTCTGTGGAGTGGTATCCTATCCGTTTTATTGCCGAACACTTGATATCAGATATACACGATATCATGATTCTTAAAGTGATATGCTGTAAAATGTACAAGTATAGCGCTGAAGAAAGCAGTGGTTATATATTAGAATGTGTCCGCCTGTACGGTTTGTGGAGATATTTCCGTCTGTACGGTTTGTCGGATGTACGGTTTGTGGAGATATGTCCACCTGTACGGTTTGTGGAGATATGTCCATATGTACGAAAGATAATCCACGAGCTAACGCTCGTGGATTATCTATCGTACTAGTGGACAACCTTCACTGCTGGGTATAATGATTGTATACCACTCACATCAGTGTAGACTTTGCAAATTACGAGATATTCCATGCTGAAGTTGGTAAACTAATGGTGCCATCGGATACAAAATGTATATGTATACATGTAGATCATTCCTTTGGTCCATCCTTTGGTGTAGGTATTGCATGCGTTTGCGCATTAGAAGTGGGAGATTGCGAATTAATTTTTATTCAGTCTCCACCAAAGCAAATGCTGTGGGTACTCAAAATAACTGTCGCATTTAGACGGCTTTTTCGAGCACTTACAGAATATGCTCATATATGTTAAAACTTGTTGATAATGAAATTATCACACTTTACTCGCAAAAGTCTGCTTGATGATATGATATTGAAATTTGATTAAACATTTTCATCCAGTTTAAGGTCAAAAGGGTCTTATCTAGGGCTCCGACTGCCCAATTTTACACACCTTGGTCGAAAATTATAGATGTTATGTTAAATTACATATATCATTTCACATTACAATTGTCGCTTAGGGAATTTAACATAACTGTCACATAATTCAAAATTACCATGTTTTATTTCCGCGTTTGTGGAGCTGCTGTCTTGTGAAAAACGAGGACAAGTCCTACTGAGCATGTGTTTAAAGCTACTATTTGTCCAAAAACATGAGCTTTTGATTCTTATTGTATCCTTCAAACGATCATACATGCTGACGCATCCAAAACAACCATACGGTCTCTCGTTTACTTGCTTACCAAAGAAACACAATTTCCATTATTATTCTGTGAACCTCTGGGGTCAGTCAACGTTGTAGAAGAAATTGATAGGGCTTTCAGCGGGGATCGAACACGTTAAGGAGCACGTCACATACTTTGAAAGTCAACCATTTTGACTTCCTTAGGATCTTGCAACTGACCTTACCTCACGGCATAGTTAGTAAGGTTATTGTATATCTATGCTATTTTAAATATTAATTATCATCAAAGTTACTTAATTCATTTGATCAATTAATTTTAGCACAACTATAGCCCTAGATAATTTATTTTTCAAAATTGAAAAATGCAGAAATTTCTGTTATGTCTTCACGACAACATTTGTTGTGGACACTCATTATAACGATCATGCAACTGACACAACCTAGTAAGTAAAGCCCCGTTCTCACTGTCCCGGTTTAAGGTGCCGGTTCACCCCGGTTTGATGATCCGGGATGAACCGTGATGAACCGTGTCACAACCGTGGCCGCACCTTGGAGATCCGGGATGAACCGTGTTGAAACGTGTTAAACCGGCTCATGTCCCCGGTTGTTTTAAAATGTTTAAAACAACCGGGACTCACCGGGAGTAACCGGGAAGGCTGTCAAATACCGTGATAAACCGGGAAGACGCCGGGAGCAACCGTGTCTCCACCGGGACGGCGTCGGGGCGATACCGGCGTAATCCGGGAACATCCGTGTCTCCACAGTGATAAACCGTGTGGTTCCACTGCCTATGTATATGTAATAAAATGCAAAATAAAATTGAAAAGTCACTCCTGCTGCACCTAAAATGAAAGTGGAATCATCCAAATGATAAGGATGGGAAAGTCCATTCGTCACAAGTTGGTAAAATTGCCAGCAGTATAAATGTGCTCATTTACAAAACTAAATCTGAATAAATGCACTTATAATTACTGAAGAGTTAAGCATATATGAGCCACGACATGAGATCTCCAACAATGTGGTAGTTGCCATTAGCAAAGCCTCAGATCAGCCTGCGCCTAGGCGCAGTCTGATCAGAGCCTTTGCTTGTCGCTTGATTATTCTATGACTGTTAAGCTACTGACCGAACAACTTTACAGCTTAATTGGGGACTGCACAGGCTTGCCTGAGTCTACACTTCTCAAAATATCACATTGTTGGAAATCACATGCCCCGCTCAAAGTGTTTATATATTTTTACGAAAAAGCAAGACAATCTGGGCCTAGAATTACAATGTATCCTTAAAGTTAAGGAGTACTTAAGTTAAGTATTGAATTTCCAGGATGCGAAAAATAACGTTTCCAAACTGATTAAAACCAAAATAGTTTCATTTTTTCTGTAGATCACAATGATATCTTTGACCATGAGTACTGCATCGGTCTTGGCAATTTATTAAGCATTTAATGTACATGTTGAAGTATCAAGACTTAAATTAAGTATTCCTTAATTTTAAGGAGGCATTGTAATTCTGGGCCCAGATCAACAACATTTAAACCTCGTCGTAAGAAAACAGGTCTGCTTCTGCTTATTTGTCATGCAACTGAGCTGCGAGGTTACTAGGCAATTTTGCTTTTGCTACATAGATCATGATTCCTCTAGTAACTTGTATATGGATGTGCAGTCCAATTTGTGTCATAACTGTTATGCGATAGAGACAGAAGAAAACTGATGTTACTCCACGTTTTTATCCTGGTTTTATAGTGTAGAGTAGCACCGGGACGCAACCGTGGCCCTACCGGCATGTAACCGTGGCGCAACCGGCAGTTATCGGGACATCACCGTAAACAACCTGGGTAACACCGGGGTATACCGGCGCGAACCGTGGCTCCACCGTGCTGCACCGTAAGTGCTCCGTGGTGAACCGGGGCTCAACCGGCGTCTTGCTTTCTCGAGAACCGGGGCTATACCGGGGTAACGTCGGCACAGTGAGAACGCAATTTATTTTTTATAGAATGTGTCCCGGTGCATCACGGTATACCGGCTGTCCTGCATCGGGATGAACCGTGGCTACACCGGCACAGTGAGAATGGGGCTTAAGGTTAATGTTTATCAATGCTATTTTAAATTAATTATGATCAAAGTTACTTAATTCATTTGATCAATTAATCTTAGCACAGTTGAAGCCCTAGAGAAGTTTTTTTCAAAATTGAAAAATAAAGAAATTTCTGTTATTTCTCCCCAACAGCATTTGTTGTGGGTACTCATTGGACGCGTCTCGACGAGACGCGTCCAATGAGTACCCACAGCATATGCTGTCATGGAGAAATAAGAGAACTGGTACCCGGATGTATCTCTTATCCGGGCCAGCTTCATCGTGCGATACCCTGGTAACGCTTTTATCAATTATTAATGGAGAGCTCGAAATAAAACACTTCGATATCGGAATGATACAATTTTTAAGTCCATCGGGACCCACCATGTCCGGCAGGCAGAGAAATAAACAAGACAGCTGTCAATACGTCGCTGTTAATTCGTCAAATGGTGGATCTAATTGAATATCTACCACGAATAATCTGATCGACTGTCTTCTTTTCTTTTTTTCAAGTACACCACCTCTTCCCAACGGTCCGCTGTCCCGTTCATTAGCCCATTCGTCGTGACCTATAAAATATCTCTCTTCATTCTCTCTCCCTGACATTGGAATTAGGCTTTTATTGTTTTACGACCCAGGCAACTTTGCCAGCGGCTTTTCATGTGTTGTCAGTTTATATATTAATCTCTCGAAACTTCTTTTTTCAAGTACACCCTCTCTTTCCAACGGTCCGTTGCCCCGTTCATTAGCCCATTCGTCGTGACCTATAAAATATATCTCTTCATTCCCTCTCCCTGGCATTGGAATCATTTTTTTTCTTTTACGACCTAGGCAACTTTGCCAGCGGCATTTAAGGTGTTGTCAGTTTATATATTTATCTCTCGAAAATTCTTTTTTCAAGTACACCCTCTCTTCCCAACGGTCCGTTGCCCCGTTCATTAGCCCATTCGTCGTGACCTATGAAATATCTCTTCATTCCCTCTCCCTGGCATTGGAATTAGATTTTTCTTCTTTTACGACTCAGGCAACTTTGCCAGCGGCATTTCAGGTGTCGTCAGTTTATAAATTAATCTCTCGAAACTTCTTTTTTCAAGTACACCCTCTCTTCCCAACTGTCCGTTCATTAGCCCATTCGTCGTGACCTGTAGAATATCTCTTCATTCCCTCACCCTGGCATTGGATTTAGCTTTTTTGTTTTACGACCCAGGCAACTTTGCCAGCGGCATTTCAGGTGTTGTCAGTTAATATATTAATCTCTCGAAACTTCTTTTTTCAAGTACACCCTCTCGTCCCAACGATCCGTTGCCCCGTTCATTAGCCCATTCGTCGTGACCTATAAAATATCTCTCTTCATCCCCTCTCCCTGGCATTGGAATTAGTTTTTTTTTGTTTTACGTCCCAGATAACTCTCCAGTGGCATTTCAGGTGTTGTCAGTTTATATGTTAATCTCTCGAAACTTCTTTTTTCAAGTACACCCCCTCTTCCCAACGGTCCGTTGCCCCGTTCATTATCCCATTCGTCGTGACCTATAAAATATCTCTCTTCATCCCCTCTCCCTGGCATTGGAATTACATGTAATTGTTGTTTTGTTTTACGACCTAGGCAACTTTGCCAGCGGCATTTCAGGTGTCGTCAATTTATATATTGATCTCTCGAAACTTCTTTTTTCAAGCACACCCTCTCTTCCCAACGGTCCGTTGCCGTTGCCCTGTTCATTAGCCCATTCGTCGTGACATATAAAATATCTCTTCATCCCCTCTCCCTGGCATTGGAATTAGTTTTTTTTTGTTTTACGTCCCAGATAACTCTCCAGTGGCATTTCAGGTGTTGTCAGTTTATATGTTAATCTCTCGAAACTTCTTTTTTCAAGTACACCCCCTCTTCCCAACGGTCCGTTGCCCCGTTCATTATCCCATTCGTCGTGACCTATAAAATATCTCTCTTCATCCCCTCTCCCTGGCATTGGAATTACATGTAATTGTTGTTTTGTTTTACGACCTAGGCAACTTTGCCAGCGGCATTTCAGGTGTCGTCAATTTATATATTGATCTCTCGAAACTTCTTTTTTCAAGCACACCCTCTCTTCCCAACGGTCCGTTGCCGTTGCCCTGTTCATTAGCCCATTCGTCGTGACATATAAAATATCTCTTCATCCCCTCTCCCTGGCATTGGAATTAGTTTTTTTTTGTTTTACGTCCCAGATAACTCTCCAGTGGCATTTCAGGTGTTGTCAGTTTATATGTTAATCTCTCGAAACTTCTTTTTTCAAGTACACCCCCTCTTCCCAACGGTCCGTTGCCCCGTTCATTATCCCATTCGTCGTGACCTATAAAATATCTCTCTTCATCCCCTCTCCCTGGCATTGGAATTACATGTAATTGTTGTTTTGTTTTACGACCTAGGCAACTTTGCCAGCGGCATTTCAGGTGTCGTCAATTTATATATTGATCTCTCGAAACTTCTTTTTTCAAGCACACCCTCTCTTCCCAACGGTCCGTTGCCGTTGCCCTGTTCATTAGCCCATTCGTCGTGACATATAAAATATCTCTTCATCCCCTCTCCCTGGCATTGGAATTAGTTTTTTTTTGTTTTACGTCCCAGATAACTCTCCAGTGGCATTTCAGGTGTTGTCAGTTTATATGTTAATCTCTCGAAACTTCTTTTTTCAAGTACACCCCCTCTTCCCAACGGTCCGTTGCCCCGTTCATTATCCCATTCGTCGTGACCTATAAAATATCTCTCTTCATCCCCTCTCCCTGGCATTGGAATTACATGTAATTGTTGTTTTGTTTTACGACCTAGGCAACTTTGCCAGCGGCATTTCAGGTGTCGTCAATTTATATATTGATCTCTCGAAACTTCTTTTTTCAAGCACACCCTCTCTTCCCAACGGTCCGTTGCCGTTGCCCTGTTCATTAGCCCATTCGTCGTGACATATAAAATATCTCTTCATCCCCTCTCCCTGGCATTGGAATTAGTTTTTTTTTGTTTTACGTCCCAGATAACTCTCCAGTGGCATTTCAGGTGTTGTCAGTTTATATGTTAATCTCTCGAAACTTCTTTTTTCAAGTACACCCCCTCTTCCCAACGGTCCGTTGCCCCGTTCATTATCCCATTCGTCGTGACCTATAAAATATCTCTCTTCATCCCCTCTCCCTGGCATTGGAATTACATGTAATTGTTGTTTTGTTTTACGACCTAGGCAACTTTGCCAGCGGCATTTCAGGTGTCGTCAATTTATATATTGATCTCTCGAAACTTCTTTTTTCAAGCACACCCTCTCTTCCCAACGGTCCGTTGCCGTTGCCCTGTTCATTAGCCCATTCGTCGTGACATACAAAATATCTCTTCATCCCCTCTCCCTGGCATTGGAATTAGTTTTCTTTGTTTTACGTCCCAGATAACTCTCCAGTGGCATTTCAGGTGTTGTCAGTTTATATGTTAATCTCTCGAAACTTCTTTTTTCAAGTACACCCCCTCTTCCCAACGGTCCGTTGCCCCGTTCATTATCCCATTCGTCGTGACCTATAAAATATCTCTCTTCATCCCCTCTCCCTGGCATTGGAATTACATGTAATTGTTGTTTTGTTTTACGACCTAGGCAACTTTGCCAGCGGCATTTCAGGTGTCGTCAATTTATATATTGATCTCTCGAAACTTCTTTTTTCAAGTACACCCTCTCTTCCCAACGGTCCGTTGCCGTTGCCCTGTTCATTAGCCCATTCGTCGTGACATATAAAATATCTCTTCATTCCCTCTCCCTGGCAGTGAAATTCTTTCTTTTGTTACGAACTCTGAGGTTACGAATCAGGGACCGGAATTACAATGCCTCCTTAGAGTTAAGGAAGACTTAAGTTAAGTATTGATATTTCAACATGCTATATTAGATGCTAAATAAATTGCCTGGATTGATGCAGTACTTGTGGTCAAAGATATCACCGTGATCTATAGAAAAAATGAAAGTATTTTGATTTTAATCAGTTTGAAATGTTATTTTTATCAACCTGAAAAAATCAATACTTAACTTAAGTCTTCCTTAACTTTAAGGGGGCATTGTAATTCCGGGCCCTGGCAACACTGCCAGGGTCATTTCAGGTGTGGTCTGTTTATATATTAATACTCTGTTCTGTCTTGAAAGTCAGGACTGATTACTACTACAGTGAAAACTGTCTTTAGCGGCCACTCACAAATAGACAAAACAAAAGTCTTAAAGACAGGTGGTAGCTTAGTGCAGGTCGAAAGTATTGCAGAATGCTCCACCGGGGCATTCTGCAATACCTTTGACCTGCATTAAGCAGTTATCGGTCTTTAAAACATATTTTGGGGTCCGCTTAAGACAGGTATACTGTACATGCGACAGCTACTGGCAACAGCGGTAGGGAAAATAAAATGGGGATATACATTTCATGGCTAGTATCTCCAAAAGTATGCCCGGATCGTGATTCGAACTCAAAATTCAGATAGCAATGGTCAAGAGCCAGATTACAAATCGAGCGCGCTACAGAGAAGCAAGGTGAAGTTGTTGTTTTTTCGTTTTTCGCTTTTCGTTTTTCGTTATTCGCTTTTCGTTATTCGTTTTTCGCATTTCGTTATTCGCTTTTCGTTTTTCGCTTTTTGACATAGATAATTGCTTGGCATCACCTGGCTGTCTCACTCTGTCGCTGAAAAAATGAAGGCAAAGACTCCTTTAAATGTCTATTTAACAAGTTGATGTACAATTTAAAAATTTAACACATTTTAACATCTTTCATCTTAAGTCAGTGTTTATCTTTAACTTGTGGTATGTTTATATTTACAAGAGATATTTGCCTTGTAAACATATATAAATAATCGAGTCGCACCACGTGCAAACACGCCTGGTGATCGCATTCGTGCATAGCCATGTGACAAATGCACTCCCACGTATTATGATCAAGTTCTTCTCTTTGTATTATAAGATCGAACGATTGTCTCATTGATATGATCGGGCAACGAATGACCAGATCAGCCTGCGCGTTCGCGCAAGCTGATCTAGGCCTTCATAAGCCGATTATGCCAAAAGTCCTGTTTGAATAGCACGGACCAAATCGGAAACACTGTGCACTTGCGATTTCAGAAGGAAAGCGATGATTAGCCCTTAAAGCGCCAATCACGACTGCAGCAGACGACAAAGTTTGAGACATCTTTCCAAATTTTCAACAAAAATAAGGTTTGATATTACATGAGAATCGTCTGCCAGCAGACGATTCTCATGAAATATCATACCTTATTTGTTATTTTTGAAAAAGCGGCAATTTTTTTAGTGTCGTCTGCTGCAAATTATAGGTGGCGCTTTAAGGGTTAAGATTATGTAAGAAAATATTGAATGCTGGCAGGTGTATTATAGCACACCATACAATCGCAGGCAGATGAATGCCACACCAGACTTTACATAGGGATAATCACTTTAATAATGAATGTATCACGCTGACGTGAAATGTCGGCGGCTTTCTATAGCTTCTCTACAATATATAGCTACAATAGCCGTCTCGCTGTCAAGGCATATTCATATAAGCCGTATTGATAGAAAGAGAATATGTCAAGATATACTGATTGTACATGTATATATGTTTCAGGGAACAATATGTTAAAGCTGCATACTCTGTAACTAAGAACATTTTTCGAAAATTTTTATTTTCTTTTTAAATTATTTGTAAAAGTAGAATTAAGCTCTGTTTTCACAATGAAAATGTTCAGTACAGCTGAAAACTGCATGGAAAAGTGAATTATCTTATCAAACAGGTGTGTTTTTCTCTATTTGGTAATTATTTGCGTCCCTCCAATAATTCTAGACCGTTGAATTTTAACATAAATGCAATTGTATTGATAGTGATAACTTGTTAAGATTTACGAAAATGGTAAAATGTTTACCTGAATTTGAGTACTTTACCGTGTTCTTGAAAAATAAAGACAATATTTTTAAAATCAGAAGATCAAAAGTTACAGACTATGCAGCTTTAAGACATTTTGCACATTTCAAGGCATTTGCACATTTCAAGAATATCAAAAGGGATGTGCACAAATACTTGCCCCGCACCCCACCCCTCTCGAAAAACAAAACGTCCACAAAGACAAAAACAGTAAAAAATAAAACCCTAAAACAGGCAGATCAAAATTTTCATTTCGGCGACAATTTGCGAACAAAAAATCTCTTTCAAATGTTTCCCAGCATGCACAGGACCTTCAAATAACGTTGAAGCAACGTCGATGCGACGTTATCGCGTCGCTACGGCGTTGTTTCGACGTCATGTTCCTGCGCGCTAGTCGACACTCTCGAGATTTTTTTTCGCTTGTGTTACCTGTTTGGTGTGTTTTTGTTATATACTTAAATTATAATCAGTAAAATATAATTCAATTTTAACAGTATATCTTGAACATGTTGAAGCCTCTTAAAGATATTCATCAGCCGTACAAACAGAACAAAGAGGGCATTTGTGAGTGCTGTACCTGATACAAATACATGCTGTTAAAATGGGATAACATACGTCAATTTATCCCGCTTGATATTCGTCAGAGAGAGAGAGAGAGAGAGAGAGAGAGAGAGAGAGAGAGAGAGAGAGAGAGAGAGAGAGAGCGTCCCCTATGAGTAGGCTCAGAAAACGGGTTAACCCGTAACAGAACACAAAAAGAATGCATACGTGCGAGTTGCGAAAGCTCTAGCGAGATTGTGCATTTGCACAAATAGAACACTTTTATCCTCACGTCTACGTTGACAATTTTAAGTCATTTCGGGTCGTTTTCCTATGTCGAACACGAACCAAGCAGCGACACGGGTGGTAAACCTAGGAACTACCACGAAATTGTGTTAACGTAATTTTGTCCCCAAGCCACATCCGGGACACGTCATGGTAGTTTCCAGGCCGAAAATTGGATAAAAAAATGTGGTGTCACTTTCGTTTTTGTTTTATTTTACAACTAAGAACGAATAATGGTGAAATCCGACAATGTGGTTCCGTGTAAATATGCCTCAGCGTCCACTCTAGCCCAAAATTTTGTTTAAAAAGTTATTTTTTTTTTCTTTAGATACGTGTTTCCCCACTGAGCATCGGACCAACTTTCCTCAAACATCGAGGGATTTTAGCCCATATCTGTCAAAGTAAATGGAATTTGATATCATTTGACGATGGAAATGATAAAAAGGCCCTGCATAAACATTCCTACACAGAAAAAAAGTCTGAGCATTTACTCGTACACGATTCATGCCCCGTTCCTCCTGTGTGGTAGTTTCCAGCTCATCGTGGTAGTTAAAATGCTATCGTGGTAATTTCCAGGACTTTGTAGGAATTTAGTAGTAGTTCGCATCAGCAGATGTTCACTATTCAGGTCTACTTCATTTTAAAAAAAGACAGGGTGTGCGGGCCTAACCTTGAATACCCCTTTTATTCATACGAAGACCTTTTCAAACAACCTTTTGTTAGATTACAAAATTATTAATGTTGACTGCCTGAATTTTAATTTTAGTTGGCTATTGAATGGATGAAAAGAATGAAAAGAAGGGATATTCACATATTTTGTTTTTGAATAAACATGCTTTTTAATTATCAAATAACATGCCCGTTCATCGTCGCACTCCAATGTATAAAAAAAGTGTCCCAACCCAAGGATACATGTATTTCCCTTTTTTCTGAAGCGCAAGTACTAACGATACTTTGGGTCAGTAGTCTTAGCCTGCCATTTTATCTTAAAATTGACTGAACATGGAACAACGTAGCGAGTGACGCAATTTTTTATATCACTTTTTTGTCTGTTGCTTGGTCCACCACGGATCAACTGATGGCCTTCATTTGCTTTGGATTTCCAGAGGTGTTGTTTGGCAGTCCAGGGCATGATCTCCACCTGTCAAGCATCACATGGAATCTCTGGAGTCCTCAGCTTAGCTTCTTCATGGTGTTGAAATGTGATTTATTTGTTTACCATGGTAATTAATTGATGAATTTGAGGGTTATCATGCGAAACAAACAACCACTATAATGTTTTGTAACACTTCAGAAACGTATCCTACAAAGTCTTGGAAATTACCACGATATCATTTTAACTACAACGATGAGCTGGAAACTACCACACGGGACGAACAGGGCATGAATCGTGTACGAGTAAATGTTTAGACTTTTTTTTCTGTGTGGGAATGTTTATGCAGGGTCTTTTTATAATTTCCATCGCCAAATGATATCAAATTCCATTTAATTTGACAGATATGGGCTAAAATCCTTCGAACTTTGAGGAAAGTTGGTCCGATGCTCAGTGGGGAAACACGAATCTAAAGAAAGAAAATAACTTTTCAAACAAAATTTTGGGCTAGAGGGGACGCTGAGACATATTTACACGGAACCACATTGTCGGATTTCACCATTGTTCGTTCTTTGTTGTAAAATAAAACAAAAATGAAAGTGACACCAACCTTTCTTTATCCAATTTTCGGCCTGGAAACTGCCACGACGTGTCCCGGATGTGGCTTGGGAACAAAATTACGCTAACACTATTTGGTGGTAGTTCCTAGGTTTACCACCCGTGAGCGAGGATAAAGAATCTTGCTGAAGCATCCCGTGAGTCGCGAACCAAGTACCAAGCCACTGCGCTCCTTTCAGAAACAACAGGGAGGGGGTGGGGTCAGGGGGTCTGGACCCCCCTGAAAAATAATAACAAAGCTATAGGATTATTAACAATACTGGTTTGTATCCCCTGGAAAACCACAAAGCTACTAAGCCAGCATTTAATTTTGGGCTATTGTCGGCCCGCTAGCGAAACGCCATTTAAATGGCGTTTCGCTGGCGGGCCGATAGTTGCCCGCTTTCAGTGGTGTTTTGATCCTCTCTCTCCCCTCTTCAAATCTGAAAAAAAAAGAAAAAAAGTCAAGAGTTGGACCCCTCTGACAAAACTTTCTGGATCCGCGCATGAAGCACTTTAAAAGTCTGGAAATAAATCGGATTTCCAGTATTATCAATGAACAGACAATCTTTCATCTAATGAAATACAAACATTTTCACCTTTCAATTAAAGCGGAATGTGTCCCCCAAAAGAGCCATACTGCGCGACACAATACCATCTTTACACTGTTTGTCCAATGTGCAGAAATGGTCTTTTCCCTTCCTGCATATCAATTCTATCTTTCTGATCTGAGCGACGGAAGATTTTTATAAGATTTTAATGATGATTTTATCAGCAGATTAGCCCCTTGCTACGTAATAATCCATCCCGTTGACATTGTCTTGTCGGCTCTCTATCTGGATGCCAATCTTCCTGTCAGTCGGCCCATACCCCTAGTTAACTCGTTGCCATGATTTTCTTTCGTCTACTAATTTATATTTCAAAATCAACTTTTCCCAAAATTCTTTCAGGAATTCAGGCAGGTTGGCAAACAGTTAGGATCCAGATCAGGCCCGACATTTTGTCGTGCCTGATCTGGGTCCAAACTGTTTGCAATGGTTATCTGCAGACGACACTAATATAGATAAAGAATTAAGCCTCGATGACCAAATGAGACCTGTCCGTGAAGGAGTTCATCAAGTAGAGTCTTTCATAGACTGGCCCCAGTCCGTAAACAGTTTTTTTTTATCAATGTGCCATATCATATACTTGTAGCTAGTCTTACTCTGATGGCTCTGTTTTACAGGACAAGCTACAAATATATGATATGGCACATTAATGAAAAAATGTTTAAGCACTGGAGCCAGTCTAAGTCTTTCAGTTTTCGCTTAACTCTTCTAAATGTCGTCTGTTGTGGGTCGTCCGTTAGTCCTTTTAGAACGTCTCTGTAGCAAACAGTGAGGACACAGATCAGACTCAGCCCCTCTAGGGGCACTCTTATTTGGTACACACTGTTTGCCTGTAGTTTGCGGTGTTTTCAAGTAAATACAGCAGACGACCAGTTTCTTCCTGTTAGAGTGCTTTATTTTGTTTTTCGGCACTCTCCGATGATCGTTCACAAATCTTTTTTGACAATTGAAATTCTAAATAGGCCATTACATCAATAAAAATGCAACGTCTTGATATAAAATTGTCCAGATTCCTTCAAATTATTGGAAGTCACGTCTCCAAGTTGACATTTTGATAACTGGTCGACCCGGTATCAAAGAAAACGTATGAAATGTATAACTATGGCAAAATAGCTTATGGACACAGGTGAATTAGGTCAGAGATCTGTCTTTGGTTGTACTCTGAGGCAGGGGATCTGTCTAAGGTAGTACCCCAGGCACAAAATATATTTACAACAAAGAATGAGACCAACATATTAGTGCCTACTAGAAACATACACTACATATATTGAAAACAATGATATAGAAATTAGCGGTAGAAATCCACTCATTAAGACCATTAAGTATAATGCACCTTAAGAGGAGGCGATTAGCATTTGTCCATGCTTATAGTTTATACCGCCTATACCAGCTTTAGGACTAAATGTGAGCAGCGACATGAGATTTCCAACAATGTGGTATGTGCGACCAGCAAAGGCTCAGACCAGCCTGCACATACGCGCAGTCTGATCATAGCCTTTGCTAGTCGCTTGAATATTCTATGACTGTTAAGCTACTGACCGAATATCATTCGGAGTTTCTAAGCTTAACAGGAGGTTGCACAGGCTCGTCTGAGTCTACACTTGACAAAAAGCCACATTGTTGGAAATCACATGTCTCGGCTCAATTATATTTTAATGGGTAACGTCTGGTATAAAGTTATTTTATTATATACCTATAACTGATACGACTTTAGAACTGTCTGTTTTCTGGCCATCTGATACAGAAAGCCGGATCAACGAACTGAGGTTTTCTGAATCCATATCACTATCCTTTAAAACGAGGCTAACGTCGGTTACCTGCTTTTGCGGCGACGTTACGTAAAGTAAATTGCAAGCATGGAACCAGAGACGGAAAACATGTGGACGTGACGTCAAGAAAGTAACGTTATGACAAACGTTCCCGCAATTTTTCGGGGTTAAAGACCAAAACAGGTTTTAAAATCAGAAAGAATGTCAGAAAAAACGGCATATAATAAACATATTATCATAATAGTAACTTGATCTGGCGTACAGTATCACGTCTCGTGGATGAGGCCATACCATTGGATCACCCTCGACGCTACGTGTCTCGGGTGATCCGATGGTATGACCTCATCCACTCGACGTGATACAGTACGCCAGATCAAGTTACTATTATGATAATGTGTATATACCGTGGTTGTCACCCCGTAAGGGAGATAATGCACTCGCTAAACCCCGTGGATTATCTCCGCGTACAGTAGGACAAACCATGGTTTAACCATTACTAATAGTTCACACAATAGCTACATATTAACTCGCATGTGCTCTATAGGTAGACTGGCTACAGTCCTTAAAACAATTTTTCATCAATGTGTCATATCATGTACTTATAGCCAGTCTAACTCTGATGGCTCTGTTTAAAACAGAGCCACCAGAGTTAGACTGGCTACAATTATATGATATGACACGTTGATGAAAAAATGTCTTAAGGACTGGAGCCAGTTTACTCTATAGGCAATAGCTGGAAGACTATTTCGCTGTCAATAAAACATAACGAGGAAAACAACAACTACATTCAAGTCGTACGCAAAAGGCGGTACATGTATGCCTTTTTGTAAAAGTTGTTACGTTATAGTTAATTTTTTCCAGTCACATGCTAAGTGATCTGTCATTATTAAGAAAAAATTGCCTGCGAATAGCAACACAATTTAAATCGTACTGCGCCATTTCACATCTCAAAGCCCTTTCTGCCCGGACCCCCCCCCCCCCCCCCATCGCCCCCATCGCACCGGACTTGTCAAATTGAACCTGGCTGGACGGTCAAAAGCTTTCACAGAATTACCCCTGCCGTGATTTAGTAAGACATATATCAGTTTACTGACGAAAATATGCCTTACACTCTAGTACTGGCAAACCCTGACTGAACAGTTCTTGATAGCGACGTAAAACACCCTTTGCCTAGCGACGACTTTTGTTGTCTGCTTATAATAACCTTTGCAAATCGCTTGGCACTCTGATAGTGGTCCTGATTTATTTGTTTGTAAACTCAAATTTTGAAGAAAAAAGCATGAAAAATTACCCGGAATGCAGAGTTAAACTCCACAACAACAATAACAAAATCTCACGTGCTGGCTTTGTGATGTTAAAACTGACATTTAGATAAAAAAAATCCATCAAAATATCTTCTAAAATGCCACAAAAATCTTATGTTATATTGAGAGTCAAAAGCCAAAGAAAACTAAAGTGGTAATTTCTTATATATTTTTTCTCTTCTCTTGATTTCAAACAATGGCACGAATCAATGTATTGTACCACAAGAAAAAGGATCCTGAACCCCTTTATGGAATTTTTAAAAACCAACAGGCACATATTCCCAGTAAAGTCAGAACATACACTTTCACATGAGCGAATTTTCAGCCCTTCTTGACTAAATACGAAGGTTTTGATCAGACTGTATGCCTTTATTCAGGCGAACCTGGGCGGACATATTTTTACAAATGATATACAATAATCGTACAATTAGTGGCCTAAACAATGAATATACAGTATTCAGGTATTATGAGAAAATGTCGCATGGTACCATGCTACTAACGTCTCAATAATCCTGCGCCTATGTGCATGGTCGATCTGAGCTTCGCTTTCCGTCAATGCTAGATGGTTCTACCCACACGCACCTGTATTAATTAAGCATTAGAGTCGGTTGAAATAGTGACTGTTGTTCTTTTTTTCTCGCGTTTAGGCTTTAGCATATCGAACACTGGGCGTTTTGCCGTGGCGTTACGATCTACAGAACAGCATCTTTACAGCAACTAGAGAAAACCTCTTTTTTTGCGAGCAGTTAAGTCTCAAACCATTCTCCTCAGCTGAGTATAGAAACTAGACAGGAACTTGAAATTCCTTGTTAAGTATGTTTGACCATAATACTATCGAGGTAGCGAACAGCAATGGCGCTGATCAGACTGCGACGATGCGCAGTCTGATCAGCACAATGGCTGATCACAAAAAAGCACAAACATATTTTCTAATAGCGCGGCTAATGTTATAGATACACTATCAGTCTGAGTGCAACGAAATAAATGTGAAGGATCCATGCAAAACCACCAACATCGATTGATGCGCAAATAGCAGAGCCAGACCAGCTTGGTGGTCCATGCGTATGCGCTAAAATGCCACTGTTCTCTCCCTGTACGCCGGGTCGAGTTGTGGAGGAGGAGGAGGGAACATACTTATCAGGATCTCCTAAAGTTTCGCTGTGTTCGTGCACTTGCCATTTTTATCAGCCTCGCAGAGGCCCGATTCCACTGTTCGAAAAATAGTATGATTACCCGACCATCCTCACGTGAAAAGAACATACCATACGAATGTTCGAAATGCAAGTGTCTGATAAGGCTTTGCTTTGTGCTTTGGTACAGGTAAAGCCTGGAATTTAGATTTTCGCATAGGGAATTCAAAGATGTACTACCGCAGGAATTTTGCACACGCTTCATTGTTTGACTTTGACAATTGCAGGCCCTGCAAAAAATTCGGACACTATTCACCTACACCAAAGCCTTAGGCAAACAGCGCAGACCCAGATAAGACTGCTTCTGAAGAAGCAGTCTACTATCAGGATCTTAACTGTTTGGTATTTTTCACAGGCATTGTCGGAGTTCCAGTCCTGATAACCAACACTTTATTTGACATGTTTGAGAACAAAGAAAAAAATATTTGAAAATCAGAACATTAATTTTACTGCAATGCTTAAGAACACGATCCACTCTACATCCTACATTATTTTTAAACACTTGAACTGCACATCTGCCATTGAAAAAATGGGATTTCAGTGAATCTGGGCATATCCTTGCTGAAAAACAAAGAAAAAAAGAGACAATAATGGCGTTTCTGTGAGGATTGAACCAGCGCCCTCTCGCTTTTGACACGCGAACTTTTCAGTTTGTCCGTTAATAGGTGTCCAAAGGTCTGATAAGTGACATTCCCCGTTGAATTCATTGTTGCTCCCGATGGGTTGTGGGTTTATTGTGTTTGGTCCATGTATTAGTGTTATTTCTAGCTTTGCAATCATCTTGGTCGCTTCACTTTGATTGCGTTCTTACTGTCGTCTGGCTGTTTGTCCTCGCGGTGCCGTGAGTTGGTCTGTGGCCTGTGATTGTGGGATTTCCTAGTCATATACTCATTTGCTTTTTAATAGGTCATATTTTGAAAAGAGAGATGCTGTCTGCATATCTTTATTGAGTAAAGTAGCCACTAAATCTGTATCGGTCAAGTTAAGTGATGATATTCAGTGTTAAGCTGCTTGTTCTATTCATAAGCACGTTCTCTAAATGGTAGAAATGTGTTAGTTTAACACGTGTCGGATTAAGATTTTTCAATGATGAAGGAGTTCACATTGCCTTCTGTGCGTAATCTGGCTTTAGTAGCGACACGATTTGTAATTTTTTGAACGCTGCCTGGACCTGTGAGGCTTGTATAGGAGGGGGGGGGGGTCACCAATACAATGTACCCCATATCCATTGAAGTAAACAAGCAAGTATCCCTTATAAACTTGCAAATATCCCCATAATCAATCATCCTAATAATCCAATATCCCTGAAAGTAGGCAAAATATTGAACACAGTATCCCATATCTCTGGAAGTAAAAACGGATAGTGTCCCATATCCCTGGAATATATCCCATATCTCTGGAAGTAAAACGGATAGTGTCCCATATCCCTGGAAGTAAAATGGAAAATATCGTGGTTTCCAAAAACCCTATAATCAAGCCTCAACTGTAACAGCCCAGAAAGCATAGAAAAGCGGGGCACCATCGGCCCACCAGCGAAACGCCATTGCAATGGCGTTTCACTGGTAGATCGATAGTGGTCCGAAGCGGTGTGTTGGCTGGGATTTGTTTCCATGTATATTTGTTACTTTTGTCACATATTAGCAAAGCACATGAATGGTGTGGTGTGTCCAAGAAGTTCAATGTCCAGATAACGATTGATACCATAGCATTTTCTTCACACGCGCCCCTAATCCCAAATCGGGGCTGAAAATAGGCACCTCCCCAGTTTATAATGGTACCAAAATACGATGTAGTGTATATTTTGCTTTCACCAGCTACTTGCCTATATACTGGAAACATTTTAAACGGATCACAGCCTAGAAAGGGGCATTTCATGGTTTTTGCCCCATTGATATGTGTATTGTTAACCCCAAACAAGTTTATTGTATCAAACCACCAGTAAACAAATGATTAAAATACATTATTAAGGAAAAAACAACAATATGAAACAAACAAAAAAACAAACAACCACATCAAAATTATATGTTAGTAAGGCATCTTTATTTTATACGAAATCAAACTCTGGCCCCAAACTGAAATTTAAAACAATGTTACATGTGAACGACACGACAAGTCAAGTAAAGGTCAACCAGATATAAGGGTTATAGAAAACACCAATGACAAAACTAACAATGTGGAAAGATTGAAGACACCCATTGACAGTTTTATATTGGTTTTATATCCCAAAACCTCGCATTTGCAGCCAAGTAAGAAATTCATGTACTATGAAGATAGAAGATAAGGACTTTAGTGTCATGTTTTACTATAAATAATACTACTAAATCTTAATTGTAAATCATGAGGTCAATAAAATCTTGGCTGTCTCACAAACCTCTTTAAACTACAAATACAATCTATACAGGTGATTAAAGAAATTTTCAGTAAAAGAGGTTTGGTACTTGTCGCTTCAAAGAGCAGCAAAGGCTCGGTCGAGCCTGCGTAAATGCATTTTCCGAAGAACGATAACCAAGATGGCCGTCTATCAGTTAGCACTTGTGTATATTCTTACTAAGTAATTTATCACCCGATTTCTTCCAAATTTCATATCAGGATTACTGTCATCAAACTCTGGCAGATATTGTTCGATGGATTATAATCAAGAAGACTGCCAAGGTGGCAGCTGCCTGTCTGTTACTCTTGTGGATATCACCCGATTTACTTTGACTCAGCTATGGGTTCACACATGCATTACTTTTACCAATCTCTCGCCAAAGCTCAAAAATGGGTCTTGTTCCGATAAATGCTAACCAAGATGGCTACAAAATGACCGTCGCCTGTCGGTTTCCACTTTTGGACACCCTAAAGAAGTTCATTGTTACCGATAATTCCATATATGCATTACTTTAATCGATCTCTTTGTCAAGTCCAAACATGGGACTTCACTTAGATTGCAACCAAAGTGGCATCTCCCTGTTCGTCCTCACTTATGCCCACAATAACATTCTTCAATAGGCATTATAACATATACCCTTTTCCATTGTAGGGAATTATGCGGGACCCTTTGTCGGATTCCGACAGTTCTGGGTTTATTTATGCTTCGTGCTTGCCTTTGTTGTGCTGTCTTGCCTGTTCCTTGCAGCCTTGTGGCCATCTGCTTGGAAAGGGCTAACCTCTTGGCTCTCTTGTGTGTTGTGTTTTCTTGTGTCATATGCGTCTTGATCCACATAGGTTGGTACCGTTAAACCTTTTTAAGCCCTCCAGTATTTGTTTTACTGATTGTTCCAAGGCGGTGCTTCTTTTGTGTATCCTTTTTTGTTATTTATGTTTCATGTTCGTCTTTATTATGCTGCCTTGTCTGTTCCTTGCAGCCTTGTGATCACCTGCTGTCCTGGCTCTCTTGTGTGTTATGTTTTCTTGTGTTTTTGTTACTTTCCCATATGGTGTCCCGGGTCAGTTGTGGTACTTGAATGTATCGATTCCTGATCTTTGCCTTCCTTAAACTACCCAGAGCTCAAATTGAAAAATCTGGTCACATGGACTTCGACTTAATGATAATTTATAATATTTATAAAGAAGTTCTTTTCTGCTCTGTTCTGTTAATTTTGTCAAATAATGAAGATATAAGAAACAATAATTTATTTTTTTAATTTCACATATGCATTACTTTCACCAATCTCTCACCAAAGCTCGAATGTGGGTCTTGTTTCCGATACATGCTAACCAAAATGGCTGCAAAGTGGCCGCCACCTGTCCGTTTCCACCTTTGGACACCCTAACAACGTTCCTTGGTATCCGATTGCTTTCAAAGTTCATATATGCATTGCTTTAATCGATCTCTTGGACAAGTTCATACATGGGATTCGTCCAATGTACTTCACTTAGATTGCAACCAAAAATGGCTTTCACCGGTTCGTTCTCACTTATGGCCACGATAACATTTTTCAATAGGCATTATAACATGCACCCCCTTTTCATAAGAAAGTATGCGACGGCCATATGTCGAATGTCAACAGTTCTAGGTTTAACTACTCAAAGTTCAATGTGAAAACTCTGATTACATGAACTTCGACTAATGATAATATATAATATTTATTAAGGAGTTCTTTTCTTCTCTGTTTTGTTACTTTTGTCAAATAATGAAGATATTAGAAACAATAATAATAATAAAAAATAATGAGCCAGTGCGTGAGATTTCCAACAATGTGGTATGTGCGACCAGCAAAGGCTCAGATCAGCCTGCGCATACGCGCAGTCTGATCAGAGCCTTTGCTAGTCGCTTGAGTATGCTATATTCGTTAAGCTACTGCCTGAACGCCATTTGGAGTTTATATGCTTAAAAGGAGGCTGTACAGGCTCGTATGAGTCTACACTTGTCAAAATGCCACATTGTTGGAAATCACATGTCGCGGCTCAATTATGTTAGTGAATATTATTAGCTTATCCTACAGGTAAGCACGCTTATGGCCTAGAAAATGACGTTGCAATATGTAAAATATTAAAATGCGAAACAATGCGTACAATGATCCCATTCTGACGATTTCTGATCATCGATCAGTTATCTGATTGTGCGTCTTATGTCTTTCTTTTCCCGGATAGAAAGACAACAGTGTTAGTATGATAATACAGAGCAAGATCAAAGACTACCGACATCTAATCCCCGATGTGTGTGATGGTATTTATGATTCGCAGGTGTTATTATTTTGTTTTATCTAGTCCTATTAATCATATTAATATATTCCTTATAGCGGTAATCAGTTACAATTATTCTTCTCGTCGGACGATGACACATCTTATCCTTGTGCTATACCGCTAGTAACTCATAATTCCAGATAAGACGACTGGCGAACGTCTTTAAAACTTTTACTTGAACTGTGAGCTACAGTCTTTGAAACTTTAAGTTCACGTGTGAGCTCTAGTCTCTGAAACTTTGAGTACACCTGTGAGCTCCGATCTTTGAAACTTTAAGCTCACCTGTGAGCTCCAATCTTTGAAACTTTTGAGCTCACCTGTGAGCCCCAGTCTCAAAAACTTACCCAGGAGAAATCGGGGAACGGACAAAAGCCCACTGGGACAAAAGCCCACTAGGACAAAAGCCCACTGGACAATATCCCACTGGACAAAAGCCCACTGCTGAATTTGGCAGGTTGGACAAAAGCCCACTTCTTTGAAAAAATAGGTTTAATTCTTTTATAAAACTGTTAACCCTGATCAGTCTGCTCCTTCAGGGTTAGTCATACCTGCAGTGTGTTTTCACTGTATATTGTGACAGACAACTTAATTTGGGTGTTAAAAGCCATTGATATTTGAAAAAAAAAATCAATTTACAGTTTCGGTCTATTATAATCTATTCTATGTCTAATTAATCCAAACGACCTTTGATCTGTTAGTAACAATTAACATGCACTTTTATGAGAGATGCCAAACAAAAAGAGATGTTTGAAATTTCAGATTTGAGAATTTCATCTTAGGTCCGTCTGTCCATCAGTTCAAACCAATTCCTGTTAAATGCATATAATTGGGCTTTTGTCCTAGTGGACTTTTGTCCCAGTGGGCTTTTGTCCTAGTGGGCTATTGTCCAGTGGGCTTTTGTCCTTGTGGGCTTTTGTCCTTGTGGGCTTTTGTCCTACACTCGGAGAAAGCACCTGTATGCCCACAGACAAGTAAATACGTTTTTCAAGACTGGCGGCTTGGTCATTTTTATTATATTTATCGTCGTGCATTTTTTTCAAATCTGTCTTTGCCAGCACTCAGAAAGTATGAATGGTAGTGATGGCAGTTGATGAATTGTCAACTGTTTTATGGCCATGTTTATTTTGGTGTTTGATCCGTTTATTTTTGTCATCTGCAACCCCATACTCCACCCGTGTGTCACGAAATTTGTTTTCCTTCTTTAGTGGTGTACTGCAATGCCCTGTGTCCTTATTTGTCAGGTTTGAACATCCTCGTTTATCCAGGGGTAAAGCAATCCGTTTCACTTCTTCCACCAGGGGTAAAGCATTCCGTTTCACTTCTTCCATGAAGAAGTGAAACGGAATGCTTTAGCCCTGGGTAAATGAGGATGATGACTAACATAATGGAATGCTTTAACCCTGGGTGGAAGAAGTGAAAAGGAATACTTTACCCGTGGGTGGAAGAAGTGAAACGGAATGCTTTACGCCTGGGTGGAAGAAGTGAAACGGAATGCTTTACCCCTGGGTGGAAGAAGTGAAACGACTTGCTTTACCCCTGGGTGGAAGAAGTGAAACGGAATGCTTTACCCCTGGGTGGAAGAAGTGAAACAGAATGCTTTGCCCCTGGGTGTAAGAAGTGAAACGGAATGCTAAAATACCCCTGGGTAAACGAGGATGGTTATTAATCGTATCTAGGGAAAGAGTGCTATTTTGCGTTTTTGTTCGTGTACTTGTTTTGGCTGTGGTATCGTATCTCTTACTCTTCCTCTTGATACCATGGGCTTACTGTGCTCTGTGTTTGTCCCATGTCTTGCTCGTGTTCACCTTTTCTCGTTTTGCTTTCCTTTTGTGTTTAAAAAAGTTTGTTAGAAAATAATGGCCGTTTTTCGTTGGCTTCTTTAATTGGTGTGAAAAGATTCCAAATGTTTCTGAAAGTCACTTCGACCGTCTTTCACCAGTACAATAATTGGACACTTACGTGACACTTCACGGCTTCGAGTGGCTTTGTAAGAAGTGCTAAAACGACATTTTACAGGTTTCGTGAATTTACACCTTCATGAGTGCTATCTGTATTTAACTTGTTTCATAAGACACTTTTAAAGTCATAATAGTGCAAATAGGCAATTTACAATTCTGCTGAGCCTAATTCCAAGTGTGCAAGTAGCCACTTAACATTCAATTTTGCTGTTTATAAAATGGGCCTCCTCGCGAGGAAATCTTTCTTTGGTGTTAGCGATCAGATTTGGTTCAAACAAGCATTTTCAGCCACAAAGTCTAGTTAGAATAAATCAATTTTGTCTGTAGCAAGTTTTATTATGTATTCTTCATTCCGCGCTGGCTGGTCTGCACCATTGTTGTTCGCATGCAATCAAATCAGGTTTTAAATGGCCAAATACAGTTTGTTGGTATAGCCGTCATGTCAATATGCACTATTTACCATATTGTGACACTGATGGTACCTTACTACTGATTCGAAATATTTTCAAGATACAAATTCATTGTAAACGATATGCTTTTTTTACAAAAAGCTATCCTTGTTCTCTCAAAGAGGCATTTCCAATGTATACTAATAACATGTTAATTTCAATTTTTTCTTTTTCATGTCGATTTTCTGGACTTTTTTACGGTTTTAGTGAGATCAGTATGTAGACATGCAGTTTGGTACCTGTGCACTTGGTTGCCCACAATAGAGTACCTTTCTATACTTTGAGACGCTTCGTCAAGTCAGTTTTATTTAGGTCCAAACATAGTACATGTTTTGAGGATAGTGCTGGCCATGCGTTGTAAGCTTGAGACTTTGTAACTTATCAGCATATGCCAACTGGATAGCTTCACATACTATTTGAAATTTTTTTTACGCATAGCGGCGATACGTTCCGAGATCTCATAAGCTCACTTAATTTGTTCTGAAAAATGGTTATGAAAAAAAGAACGTTTTTGCTGCGGACTTTTTAGGGTTTGGCCTCAGTTAATGACCAACCTTTAATGGAGAACGAATACGATATTTCATTTTCGATAGCTGTCGCAAAACTGCAGATTGTGAGTCAACAACAAAAACAGCAAAAAATACACTAGTTGTTCACATTCTAGCTTGTACACATGTAATTAAGATATAAATGTTCTAATAGCTTTTGCCATAGCGTCCGTTAAAAATACGAAACATGCATCATGTATAACCTCATGGAATAACCCACTGACACCATGTGCAGCACTTGTACAGATACAAAATATAATGAACCCGCCATTGGTTTACTGGCCCACATGTGCCAGTGTTCACTGATGTATGAGGTCACATTGACCTTTATAATGTTCGGTATATTTTTCTAAAAGTAATATGTCCTGATCAAGCATCTATTATATTATAATATGGACGATATACAGACACTTATCTTCCGTAGTTATCGTGCTTTATGTTTCATTTGATCCATAAATCTTGTCACTCTTGACCAACAGCATAGATATTTCGACCAGTTGCATGCATATGAGATTTTGGTAATTATTGTGTTGGCGAGCAGTTAAGGCTCGGGAGAGACTGCACAGTCTCGCCTGAATCTTTGCTACTCGCATACACAAAGAACGGTCGCAGATAAAGTCTCAGACCGAATGTTAAATTTCTAGCCCCACTGGATAGATACGCATGCACGTTTAAACAATGACTGCATGTGCATGTGTGATAGGTACCAGGTCTAATGAACTTCTCTAGTCGTTATTTCTATTCATGTTTGAGGACACAGAGTGCATAGACGATGAAACGAGTTTTGTCTATCAGTCGACGTTTTGAATTTTGTCACAATTGAATTGTTTAACATGCATATGGCCTGGTACACTATGTGGAGACCTATGTATTTTATAATGTAAAAACAATACACACCGTATGAGACTATGTTGCAGCTATGTATAGCTTGTCTTGATCGCCGGCGACCAACCATACTATCGAATTACGCATTTATTCGTGTGCTTCATTATGGTTTGAATTACAACCACTCGATAAGAGTGTCCAATAGAAACAACAAAAGTGTCCAATGAAAACAACAAAATCACAAAAATACAGACTGTACGGTGTGTCGCGAGCGACAAATGATTACCACCATACAGATCAACGACAAAACATACAGATATACTACTGATTGTTAAGGTTAACCCTCTTGAGCCGAATTTGTCTTTTGCGCACGAACAGGACGCTAGGCTTATATGGGTTAACCGAAAACAAATACCTTGGCCAGCAAAAAAGAAAAAGAAAAAAGAATCACCCTTTCCTCTGTATTTGTATTTGACATGCGTTTTGTTTGTCTTTTTTCAGACGTTTGGATAGAAATCACATACAAAAAATACCGGATTTGTTATTCGCTACAATGCCGGATCTTCAGAGATTGTAAGTACAATAGCATGTAGTATTTTCTTACTCTCAAACAGTTGAATTACTTCTCTATGGCCGAAACTTACGTGGCCTAAATGTCCTAGGCCGAAACGGACCACGTTGTTCTGCATTCTTTCTAAAAGCACTATCTTCTTGGATCAATTTGTGCTAACCCAGCAGGCACATGACGTCAAAACAACCACGTGCCAACGTCGATGCGACGTCATTACGTCACATCGACGTTGGCAAACGTTGTTTTAAGGTTCTGTACCTGCTGGGAATGTTGGCTTTATTTATCGCTTGTATAAAACCAAAGACGATGATGAATGCATAGCATGATATGGGCATTCATTGTTAGCATATTTTAAGGTGTAATTTCTCACGACAACCTGTCCTGTCCCCATGAATGGTAATGATAGGATGGTCATCTTCTAAACATCGGCCAGAGCAAACGAAAGTGACCCATTTTCGAAGGAGTAGAATGCATAATTATAAAATTGGTTATTTGTCGCTTTTTGGTTCAGACAGTATCCATTACAATATATATGTCTTTACCACCGTCTATTTCTATTCTTGACGTGTATGTGCGAGATCAACGAAGGGTCTGGCGGGGATGCGCGGTACGCATCCTCGCCAGACACCGTGCAATATGCAAAATGTGAAGTGTTTTGATTTGAACCGAGGCACATATAATCCATGCAAGTGCAAGATTTGTATGTTTGTTTTATTTAAGTAATTAATTGAGCCACATAAATTATATGTTGATGCTACTATGCACGATGCAATTTTTGTTATTTTTTCTTCTTATTTTTTTTTTGCTGTTTTTCGGCGATCTTAGGGCGTTCCATGGCCCGATTTCTTTGTTAGCGACTGGATACATTATATATACTTAACGCCTCAGTTTTCAATGAGATCTTTCTCAGATTTCAATGGATTTCCCCATAATGAGATATAGAAAGTGTCCTTATAAAGATGGATAATTATTAAAATCAGTCGAGCAAAAAGGGGGCTTACCCCAAAATAAAAGAGCGCCGAACGTTATCGCAGGATCAAAATCTTTTTGTAAATCGTTTTTGTCGAATTTCCTCTTTACAACTAGAAACGGTATTATCTTATAAAATTGGTACTAATACACTATATTTAAACGGTAAAATAGAATAGTCATGGCCGCGGCAAATGCATTTCATTCAAATCTTTTAGGCATTGAAAAACGTCAAATGTTTGACTTGTCCTTGGCCAAATAGTGAACGTGAAAATTAAGTAAGTTCTATTCCAGTACCGTCCTGGCCTTAAAATTGGAGTCAGTTTAACCCAAACATAACTGTCCCACATATATGCTAAAGATTATTTGGTCAGAATTAGACATACTGAATTCCGTCTACAGTAGGCCTACCGCTGCACTTTAAAATAGGATCTACCTCAGCTCATTGCCCTATCCCACTGACGTGCCAATGCTTACCATCACTAGCTGTTACGTTGATAACGGGGTCATTGACAATAGAACATGAAAAGATGTTCCTCGTATCCAAGAAGACGGGACTTCTCGGGGCGAAGTCCATTTTATTGAGTTCATAAAGTTAGCATTGTTACCAAATTGACATGGATATATCACTGGGACAGGCTTGAGTCAGTATATTTAATGCTTATTTCATAGTCACAGTGGAACTATCCCGTTTCGCTCGTGGGCTTAGAGTGGCCCACTTTTATATGCTTTTTGGGAGGCTACTTAATAAAAAATAAACCAGGCTTGGGTCCTTGATTTGTGGTATGGTGTCCTTTCTAGTTTAGCAATCATCTTGCTGAGGAAGAGAGAGCTGGTTGCTTTACTTTAATTGTATTTTGGCTACCTGTGTTCTGTGTATCTTCATCACGGTGCCATGGGTTGGTCTGCAGTCTGTGATTGTGATCCTGGTCATACTCACTTCTAGTCACCAGGCATGGTTACCAACTTCCTGCACAGTTACATATACAACCTATATTTTGCATTTTTGGATGTTCTGCGCTCGCAGCAACAACAGCACCCCAAAAGTGGAGTTCATGAACTTGAAGCAGATCAGTTTTAATGCAAACTCGATGCTAATTCCGGTCTAGGTCCCGGTGCCATCTCCGGCGCCAACAACAATGAAAATCGCACCCTAACCAATATGCCCCCGTTCGCACCCTTGTATTCATCATATTGATCAGAATTTAGGACTTCAGTTAAGAGTGCGTAACGAAAATTAAATTTTCTTATTTCTTAATCAAAACATATGTTGTGGGTACTCAAAAGAACCGTCTCAATGAGACGGTTCTTTTGAGCGCCCAAAACATATGTTAAAATTGATGGGTAAGAAAATATTTACAATTTTACGCTGAAATTTTTTGTTGATCTAAACCTGTGAGATCTACTGTTTTCTGAGTAGGAGACTAGCGTAAATAAATCATACTCTGGTTATTAGATGTAATCTTCCAAATAAAATACATTATTTTACTTGGATACGGCCCAATACAGACGTCTTGAGTGTGTTTGCTGCCATTAATTGATACATAATCTTGCAATAAATATAATAAAAATATGTTGCAATTATAGGTAGCAAAACACTGAATAACTCTGAGAAATATATGATAAACTACAACTGTGTGGAGGTTTAGCAATGGAGACGGGTCCTGTTGCGAAATGCACCCTCGGATACCGTAGGGGAATGGGTGTGCGGCGGTATCACTGTTGGCCAGTGTTTCCTGTTTGTTCCGATGATTATACAGTAAAACCTGTCTAAAGCCCCTCTCAAAAAGACAAACAAAAATGGTTTTCAAGACCAATTATCACTTAATGCAGGTCAAAAGTATTGCAGAATGCTCCTATGGTAGCATTCTACAATACTTTCGACTTTAATAAAGCTACCATTTGTCATTAAGATCTTTGTTTTGTCTATTTTTGAGTGGCCGCTGAAGACAGATTCTACTGTATATGCACCTATAGGTGAAGATTAAACCTTGTAGTTGGCCATCCAGAGCCTGAAAAAAAATTCTGTTGGCATTTTTGAGTACATTTTGGCATCCATGCTCAAAGTGTATCTTGATGTGTTTTAAGAAGGATAGGGGTGGATGCCAAGTCTTGAAATGCCCCAAAGTCCCAGAATTAGGTCAAAGGTCAACTGAGTGCAAATTCTTGTATATACGTCAGATTTTAGCGTTTTTATCAATTAGATATGCAAAATTATGATTCAAAGTAATGCAAAATCTCTTTTGGATAATACAGCCATGCTACATAAACAAACAGCATCATCAAGGCATGATGTGTGTTTGGATCAAAGGTCATTTAAGTGCAAAATCGGTGAAAATTGTAGCAATATTTTATTTATATAGGGGCAAAATTCAAAATTTAAGTTCCTTTCTATCCCAATGGAAGAATTTTTTATTGCTATCCTGCTAGGTGTGTGTCTATCATGTTTTGAAAGCAATGATTTACCAAGTTTCCCGCGGTCAAATATTCATAATAGGCATGTAAATTACGTTACTGTATAAAATCAATTAAAATGTAATACAACTAAGAATAACCATTTCATTTTAAAGAAATATGTTTTTGCTTAATGCTTTGTATGAATAAGTCATTTTATGCAATTATCTATCCTTTTATACATAAGATGTGTTAAGTTGTTACTTACGTTACATTTTACCATCTGAAATTGAGTCATTTCTCAAAGGTATATGTTCCTAGCTACATCTTTCATGAAGGACTTGGCCATGATCTCATGCTTATAGGACTAAAATATATTTCTTTTCTTATTCCACACATTTGTTGTGTTTGTTCCCATCTATGAGCAAATGTAAAACACTTTTTACAAGGCCACTACCTTCTAATTGCATATACTAAGCATAGCTTCTTGAAAACACAAAAACCAAGCCTCCTTTCATAAAACATCAGGTGTGTTGAAACTATGATAGAATATGGTAAATACCATATACTGGAAGGAATATATCCTCACATTGGTCTTCACATCGGCCTGTTAGCAGATGGTAACATACATAACATAAAGCTTATATACAGGTACATTTCTAATAATGACCATCCAGTGAAAACATTGTTAGGTTTTTGTGGGGTATATCATGGATATAGACCTGCCATTAACGGTAATCCTCTATATAACTTTAAACATTTAATTGTTGGGGTGTCCTTTCATTTGCACATATTAATGAAATGATGTGGATTCAAAAGCAGCATTTCTTTGATATCAGGCTGCTTGTGTTAACATATTCATCCATTTATAGAGGCAGTATATATATGAGATTAAAGGTAACCTCTAATTTTAAGATACCATAAAATATATCTATGTCTTTCACAGCGCAACTTTTTATACATTGTATTTGTTTCAGTGTCGATAAATTCAATTCTATGTATCATTATTAAACACATTTTGCTTATTATTTTTTTGCAATGATGATAGAGATCAAATGCTATGAGGTTATTGGCATGTGTTTCTTTATGTTATTCTTTTTAAGTGTAAAATGCCAATGCAAGTTTTATTCGAAATTAAATTTCCCCAAAACAGATGTCTGGTGACTTCTTGGGAACACAGGCATTCACCATATTGGAGCACCTGATGATTTGATTGTGTTTATAGTTTTTCATCAGCTTGGGGTCATTTCTTAGTATTTAGAGAAAATGTGTCCTGAAATGATTATCTAATATGTACATTTACTAGCATAATCCATTGGTTTAACATCTCTGATTTGCTTGATGTATAGAAGATCCTAAGGTAGTTAACTCGCCTGTTCTAGTGTAGAATCTATCTGTTAACCATGACAATTTGCTAAGACAAGGATTGATTGCATATAGAGTAGGTGACTTACATTAATGTTTACATCTACTGCTCATAGATACAAGTGCAATATATCAGATTGGATAGCACTTGTACCTGCTAACATACTGGAAATGTGCAGTTTTAATATGGCATTACTCTTGAAATAAAACTGAACTACTTTCCTTTCACTATATACAAGACAGTCCTCAAACAGTGTTAGTACTCACAAATATCTACAAGGATATAGGTACAGGAGTGAGCAAGTTAATGCTTAAAACGCTTTCTGCAAGCAGTTGTCAGCAATGTTGTTCACATTTTCGATGGTTTTGCATATATATTTAAGACTATCACAATAAGCCTAATTTAGTAAACCTTTTAAAACCAACAAACAGACCACAACTCACTTTTCATAGGACATATATAAAACATGTACTAGGGTTACAAATAGGTCAACAAAATCATATAGTGCATAAACAAAACTAAAAACAAACTACCTTGCGAATAAGAAAAACAAGGAAATCAGCTGCGTGTGACACTACTTTTTCAACATCCAGTTTAATCTGTGAGTTTCAGAGATGCAAACCATACTAGTGAATTTTGCAAGTCATGCTTTTAATTTATGCTTAAGAATAAAACAGTTAACAGATCTTTAAAATAAAGTATCACTAACGTTCGAATGATTTGTTGTTTATGCTACCATGAAATATGTTCAGATTTTTTACAAGACTGCTACATGGCACAGGTAACCTTACATGTACCTCAACCAACCGTAGTCTAAGATAATAAACAAGCAGAATAGTTTCTATCAGAATTGATGCAGATTATAATAAGATAATCATCATTACAATATGATATGTAATCTAGTTCAACAAAACATAGAAGATTTTAATGGGGGCAGATGATAAATTAATTTTATAATGTAAATGTCAACAGTGAAAAGTGAAAATTAAAAGAATTCAGCATACAAGGTAAATCTTTAATACTAGATCTATGTAACATCCTATATTTGGACATAAACCAGGCTGGTTCTTTCCTACGACGTTATATTTGCAATCTTCAAAAACCTATACCTGTTATAGAAGACACTCAGCACTACCCCTGCCTTTATTCCCGCCTTGCCACTAGATGTATGAAATATTGCTATGCTATCTTAAGTAAATTATTGATATTAAGTTAATATTTAAATCATGATGTAGATTGCATGGTTATCGTTATGTACCATTGGTAGAAATCTGAAAACTGCAATATGAATGTAAAATAACCAAGCAAATTACAAAAAAGTAATTGAGTAAGACCAGGAAATGCCACATTCACATATTGCAGACCAACCCATAGCACTCTTTTAAATTAAGTCTTATATAGAATGAAATGTGTGTAGTATATGTAAGCGAATTGTGGAGAGCAGACCCAAATTTTATGTAAGCCTAACAACAATTTACTACCTTTATCCATTTATGTAAGGCACCTTTTGTTACCTACGTTACCTCATTAATATATGTGCAGCAATTTAAGATCCATTATTGTTAATAAAGTTAAGATTTGATTTCATTATGAAAGATATTTTGCCAATTCCAATGCAATGTAAATAATAGAAAAATGAATCTGTGAGCAGCTATGTGTTACATGCTGGAGCCAGTACAAATTACATACTAAATATTTACTTGATTTCACTTCATTGCAAGTTAAAAGTTAAAAACAACTTCAAATATATGAAAATGAACATTTTCAAATATAGAATATAGATCAATATCATGTATATTTCAGGTCAGGTATCATGGTTTATTCTAATACATGTAATTTGTAAAGTCATTATCTGCAACTTAGTATAAAATGTAACATACGTATCGCTGACGAGCAGAAATACATAGCACAGATGTATGAAATTGATTTTTATGTCTAGTTTAAACATTTAACGCATAAACTGTTTCACTAATACTATTAAAATAAATAAATCAACATTAGCCTTCAACTGTGTGTACTGTTATTTTCAATGCCCAAAGGGTAACGTTGATTACAGGTGATTTATAGACAAATGACAACAGAAAAGTTATTAAATTATGGGTTTCTAAGGCCCCAAGACATGTCCCAAACTGAAAATAGTTTTACTTTCTGAGAGATGCAACAAACTCTCAAAGTAGCCTATATATATCAGTTTAGCCCAATTGAGGGAGAATTTTCGTCAGAATTGCACAAAACTTACGATGTTTGTATTTGTAAAATCCATAAAAGGATGCTTCCAAAGGGGTTCTTTTAATGATAAACATGTTAATTGAAGCCTTCTGGAAGACTTCTACCCTTTTTTGAGTTTAAAAAGCATCTTGTTGTTGGACCAGAGAAAAAAGAAACACAGTTTGTAAAAATGCTCCGATTATTGCACTTGATGACCTTTGACCCCATTTTAAAGTCGACATATGATTATTTAGTTATAAAAAAACATTTTCTCAATGTTTTTCAGACTTGTAGCTATAAGCATACAAAATTTGGCTTGAAATGAAGTATGTTTACATATAAAAAGATAAAGCTGTTTTAAAGTAGTACATATTTTCTCATTTTTGCACTCAATGACCTTTGACCTAATTTTTGGCCTTCATATGCAAATTCAGACTTGGCATCCACCCCTTAGGCTTTGTACACATGCTAAATATTGTGTTAAAAGTGGTCTAACAAATGTACTCAAAAATGCCAACAAAACCAAAAATATGCATCTTTTTTCGATTCGGATTGCCAACTATTGTGTATTTTTTCGTATCCATCAATTTTAACATTTGTTTTGGATGCTCAAAGGAGCTGTCTCATTGAGACGGTTCTTTTTAGTACCCATGACAAGTTTTCTTTGAGAAATAGCAAAACTATTTTTGCAATTACGGATCGAAATCAAAAGCACTTTTTTCCAGTGCCAAATATGTAATAGTTATACCATGGGTTGTCCGCCTGTACGTGGAGATAATCCACGAGCATTAGCGAGTGGATTATCTTACGTACAGGTGAACAAACATGGTATAGCTATTTTATTCGACCTACATCAGTGTAGACCTTGCACATCACGAGCTATTTCATGCTGAAGTTGGTAACGGTGGTATAAAGCCGGTTTTTCAAGCTTTGTTACCCACTCAAAGGACCCATCCGAATCAAAAGTATAGCACAATACAGTATACATGTACGTTTTAGGCTGGGAAAATCCTTGATAAACTTCACGATGGGTTCTGTTTTTTTTGCTACATGTTTTTGTATGTTTTTATTTATATCGAAAGGAAACAAAAAGAAACAATACCATTTATCTAGTGATATATTAATAGAATTAGGTCAGTCCAGGTGTGTACTGTCAGATAGATGATCACCATTAATTAATTCAAGACGTGCTGATGTAAGCTGTCACTGTTTTACGTGTATAGAATTTAAGAAGTACAACCGCGGGAAATGTACAAAATGCGAAACCTGTGCAATTTTGCACAGGTTTCACATTTTGTACATTTCCCGCGAGTGTAGCATAGCAGCATAATAGAACCGTAAACATGTGAACTTACACAAGTGTCACATTTTGTTATTTTCCCTCGTGGTGTAACAGCATAATATAACATTAAACCTGTGCAATTTTGCACAGGTTTCACATTTTGCACATTTCCTCGAATGTAGCAGCATAATAGCATAAAAGAACCATCACATACATTTTAAGAAGTTTATGTTTTAAACATGTTATCAGTATATTCTTGAAAGCATTGGTTATTTCATCTGGATTTTAATTGCACTATTGTAGAAGGACAAAATCTATCCATATCTAGCAATTCGAATATTGTTGATGTTTGCTTATTTTTCTGACATTATAACACTGCCCATGAACTAGTAGTGCTAGAAAAAAATCTCATTTTTGTGAAAAAGCGGGATGTGTTTTTATATGGCAATTAGATTTTTTTTCAATGCTTTTTAGTTTCACTCAGCAGCACTTGATTTTTTTACCAAACTTGATATATTCATACGTTTGGACGACAAGTGCAGACTCAGATCCTGCTTATCCGCACAGACTGGCCTGTATTAAAACAATGAAAGTTCTCCAAACCCGACTATAGTTGCACATGCGCTAGCGTTTCAATGTAAGGATCATAATATTATGAAGTGGCCCAGAGCCTCAGATGAAACTATTTGCTTGCTTTGATTTTATTCATGATTTTTGCAACCTTCTGATTTTTTCTTTCAACATTAACTTTAAAGAAAACGTCTTATTTAACACACATAATGACAAGCAGTTTGGGTCCAGATCAGCCCCGACATTATGTCGGGCCTGATCTGGGTCCAGACTGTTTGCAAATGTTATCTGCAGTAGACACCAGCAGGTAAGGGGTAAATTTGTTCCTTCTTTCTGAAAATCTGTGTTTATTTTCATCCAAGTAATAGGTCTACAAGTGCCCCTTTATTTTTGCGGTATGTTTATGCTCATTGGCGTTTATGCAAACAATTTGAAAAATCAATTAACCGATAAGTTAAATATTTACTAGTATCTGGCGGGGTTATATTGTTGAAAAAGGCATTTAAGGAACAATTATTATTGTATTTCTTCGTATCAAGAGGTTGATACTTGTCACTAGCAGTCTTTAAATTGGTATTCAGAACTCAACAACGACCCCATTTAGAAATCAGTGAGATTGAAGCGCGGTAAATTATACTTTTTATGTATGTAAAGTGGTTATTTAATACTGGGTAGATATGTCAATTGTTGTGTTTCGAAATTTGATTTTAACATCTTCAGCAAGCCTTTCACCGTTGAATATCATAAACTCGACTTGGAAAATTGATGTTCATCCGTATGATTGTCTGAATTTCGAACTGAGTGATATCCTCAAATGTACAATTGCATTTATCTGTGTGTGAATACAATTGCTGGATACGTATGATAAAGGACAACAAATATAAGTTAAAAAGTACCCCTATCATAAACATACAAACTTCTCTATATTTTGTTTGAATAAAATACTTGCTTGTAATGATCTCCCTTCTAGTCGAATGTTAACTCCCCAGTATTCGATGATTGTGATTATTATTGCGATCGGGCGTAGACTTTCTAACGTTTGTGTTTATAAATCGTGTAAAGTTCCGTCGTTGCTAGACACCCATACGGGGTCTGAAGCAGAGACTTCAACAAGTCAAAACGCACCGAATTGGTCAACACAAACAAAGCAGGCGGTGATTTGGACCACATGGGTAGCTCAGGTGGTTAATGGTTAGACCAGTGTTCCGAGGGCTGTGAGCTCGAGCCGCGTCTGTCCTCCTGTCTTTGCCTCTCCACCTGTCTGTCACAAATATACGCTACCGTTTGCTTATACCATCACTTGTTCAGAATAACAATTCAATACATTCTATATGCTAAGAATATACCAAGCTTTTAGTGAAAGCTAGACTGGCTCCAGTCCTTAAAACAATTTTTCATCAATGTGTCATGATATCCAGTCCTTAAAACAATTTTTCATCAATGTGTCATGATATGACACATTGATGAAAAATTGTTTTAAGGACTGGAGGCAGTCTAAGTGAAAGCTTATACCTTTTATTGTTGTTGTTAATGGGTGCCTGCTTGATTTTATTATTTTGCTTACCTGTGTTGACATTTTGTTACTGCACCTCCTTTGATATTGCTGCACTGGTCAATATGTTGCGTGACTGTACAAACAAACATGACAGGTCTGGCCTACTGTGTCGTCTAGGTGACGTTGCACACGTGCTTCTGTTTACATTGTGCACCGATATAGTTATACATGAATTCAAAAGTTATGCAGATCATGTCTAATTATGCTACCGTAAAGCAAACAATCTGCTATATGTTACATAGAATAAAACAACAGTATTTTATCATCAATGACGTACCAGTTACCTCAAGGGAAATTACTAGCAAATTTCAAACGCATCTTGTGTGGCATGGTAAAACAAAGGCACATTAGGACAAGCTCGTGAGATTTTGGTACCTTTCGCATAAGAGTAAAATTACTCTATAAAAATCATACGCAGCTATGTAGTGGGGCTAATGTTTGAAGGTGGTGGTTCTGTTGCTGCTAGTTCTTTTTATACCTTCTCTTGTGCGGGGTTTCGTGTCTGATCCGGGTTATGTGATCCTTCTAGTTTAGCAACGTTCTCGTAGAGAGAGAGAGAGAGAGAGAGAGAGAGAGAGAGAGAGAGAGAGAGAGAGAGAGAGAGAGAGAGAGAGAGAGAGAGAGAGAGAGAGAGAGAGAGGTTGCTCTTGTGTCTCTTCCTCTTGGTGCGAGGGTTGGCTGTGATCCTTACATTTTTGTACATATGATCAATGTACTTTTTAGATTTAAAAAAAAAAAAACACAAACAAACAAAAACAACAACTATCATTTAATTTGGCTAAATGTTGGCAAATAACACAGACTCTGGGTAACAGTTTGTCAGCTTATATCAACTTTTCCTTGATTTGGATTTAATATTATAAATGTCGCCTGTTTGATAAGCACATTTCTGCTTACATTTATTTGATAAAATGTATTTATCCTGAAAATCGCCTGCTGTGATTATTTTAAAAATTCCTTTAAAACGAAAACAATTGGAAATTTTGGAATTTCGAGATCGCGCAATCCCCTCCTGTTTGAAAATAGAATTCTGATTTCATTTTCCATTATTTCATTATACCCCCTCTATGCCAAGGCAAAGATTATGACAAAGTGTGAAATTTAAATATGTGATGTGAAAAGGGTCCTCCGTATTTCGGAAATGTTTCGCTAGAGACACTGGCATTATACCCTATAGAGCTACTCTATCCTATTGACCCATATAAGCCTAGCGTCCTTTTTGTGGGACATCGGCAAACAGCGCAAACAAGATCAGACGCCGCAAAACGCGGCGTCTGATCAGGTTCTCCACTGTTTGCAAACAAAAGATTCTTTTAGAATTTGAATAAAAATAAAAAATACCACCCAACAACCCTAAAATTGAAAATGAATTGGTCCAAATGATAACAGTGGGAAAATCCATTCGGCATAAATGGGTTAAGCACACTCCTGCCTTAAGCAATGTAGACATTGAGACAAGAAACAACAACTCATTTTTCAATTTCATGGGAATTGTATCTTTATTTGGTCCCAAATGTTCAGCAATATCTTTATTCGGTCCCAAATGTTCAGCAAGGAAATGCTAGCGGATCTGGACTTCTATAAATCATTTTCTCGTGATTTGTCAGTGCTGGTCTACCACAGGCGGAACATCTCACGCGGTGGATCAAAGGATTTAAAGATGATTTATAGGTGCAATATCGTTTGTTATTGTCTATTTATACCTGAGCTATGTGGACAAGACACTGTGGTGTGCTGTTTCGCTGTTTAGGAGAACCCTTTCAAACTAAAACGTACCTTTTAGCTCGGTATTTCAGGGAAGGAATTATCTTTTCGGCGGCGACCTGTAAATGAACAGGGACTTTCAAACCTTGTTTCGGTCATGAGCAAATTACTCCTTTACTGTTTAGGACATGGTCGTTGTGCATTCCTTTCGCATACACCCGGAAGTGCTGATTAACAAGCGTGTGATGTACCCTAGACTGGCTCCAGTCCTTAAAACAATTTTTCATCAACGTGTCATATCATATACTTGTGGCCAGTCTTACTCTGATGGCTCTTAAAACAGAGCCATCAGAGTAAGACTGGCTACAAGTATATGATATGACACATTGATGAAAAATTGTTTTAAGGACTGGAGCCAGTCTAGATGTACCCGAACAGTTCCAATAAGTAGCCTATTGAGGTGTTACAACCATGCATGCATAGAAAACAGTGAAGACGATGGTTGCTCTGTAAAGAAGGCTCTGTGGTCTTCGTTTATTGATGTTTGTCCCGCGGTACGGCTGAGTTGTGCTAATTTTTAAACATAAAATCAGAATTTAAATTACATTAAAGGCAGTGCTTATATCAATAATGAACTTATTGTCATCTAAAGTCTCATAATTATACATATTTAGCCGCGCCATGATGTAGTGGTAGCGTTTGTCATATGTGATAAGGTTTGTTTTATATTTGGGGTTGGGTAATTGTTACTGCACACCACATGTACCCAATCTCCACAAACCAAGGGTACTAAGTCAACTTCGAACGAAGTTGACTTAGTACCCTTGCAATTGGCCTGCGAAGATGCATGCGCCCTCGCCAGAGCCATCTCTGCTCACACATACAAATGAGCCGTGGCATGTGATTTCCAACAATGTGGCATGTGCGACCAGCAAAGGCTCAGACCAGCCTGCGCATACGCGCAGTCTGGTCAGAACCTTTGCTAGTCGCTTGAATGTTCTATGACTCTTAGTCGACTGATAGAACATCCTTTGGCGTTTCTAAGCTTAAAAGGAGGCTGCACAGGCCAGTCCGAGTCTGCACATGTCATAATACCACATTGTTTGAAATCACATGTCGCGGCTCAAATATTGTTTGGCTCCGCGGAAGACTAGAAAACGTTTAGGACGTTTAGGGATTGAGGAATGTGGTCAGTATTTACAGTTCCTAATTCCTCTGTCAGCACCGACATGATGTTGTGTATCTTTGTAGAACAGGTCAGAATTATTCCAGTCATGTCTATAATCAAGGCTGCATGTCTGTCATAACATAGCAGTCTGTGAGAAGTGGCACCTGTCAGGATAGGCAAAACAGCTGAGAATAGGAAGACTGAAGTTTGGGTTCTTCCGTCATCAGTTTTATACCACCTATACCTTGAAATATCTCGTGATATGCATGGTCTACACTGATGCAGGTGGTAAAAATAGTTATACCATGTTTGTCCACCCGTAAGTAAGATAATCCACTCGCTAAAGCTCGTGGATTATCTCCACGTTCAGGCGGACAACCCATGGTATAACTATTACCTAAACGATGGATAATTATTGTAAGTCTTAAATTGTGAGAGGCATGCGACCAATTGCAGAGCGGACCCAGTTAGAGAAACGTGCGTTTCATATACATACACTTAGACTAATGCATACATGCAAAGGCTTTTTTAGCACGTGAAACTTTTGTACATGCAAAATATAACTGCCAGAACAGTTTTTCAATATTTCTTGGCCTGTCACCACAAGAGCCTGAGAGAAAACTGGCTACATATATACTTGATTTACATTATTCAAGATTAGTATGGTATTTCTGCTGTTTAGCTTACTACGCCATGCCACCTCGCTTGCGAGCAGGGAAGACCAAAAGCACGATCAGCACGAATTGAGACTTTGGTTGTAGAAATGTAAAGCTGATAACAACAATTGCGCTGATCAGACTGAAGCACAGTCTGATCAACGCAGTTGATGTTATCATGTGGCATAAGCTGGTTTTATTATGTCATGGCTTATATACCCAAAGCTACCGTTCAAAGGTATAAAAAACTTTTTACAGCGATATTTATAATGGAACTGTCAACAACTCATCATGTAATAAACATCAACAGATGTAATATTTCACCAGATATATTTACCAACATGCATATTTTCTGCCAATATGTAGGTAGGCCAGAGAATATGTTCCAAACACGCTATACAGGTCAAACTGTTAGCAGGCACATTGGATGCTTATCTTATTTCTTCGCCTAAATAGATGCAATACTAATGGTATGAGTTGGAGAGTTGCATTGTAGAATCAAAGCATTTCAATGATTTCTTTATAAGGAATTTAGGATTGTCGGCTGTACTTCAGTTGTAGTCCATTCCGTCCTCCTTAAGTTATTCCCTAGCTGCTACTTCTGAATATATCCAAGGCGGCTACATGTCATGTTGTTGTTAGATCTAGATGCCACTTCTAAATATTCTGGTATTCAGGATATGCACATTTCCGTGTCATGTTTGTAGTTAGGTTCCACGACAGAGCTATTATGGTGTAATAAAATATCTCTGACGCTTCTTTATTGCAAAAGCAGTTAGCAAGAGCCTTATTGCAAGAGAATGTAGATTGCCTCCGGTGTGAAACACCGATATGTCTGAAAAAATCGCTGTTTCATTCAAGTACTCTTCCTCAAATAAAGTCTCTTCAGATAGTCATGACAAGCAGGCGACAATTCTTTGGGGAAGAAAAATCTTTCTTGGATATTAAAAAATCCTTGAATGCTTGAAGATTTTCCCTGACAAATCAATGTTTTAGACTGGAACCAGTCTATCTTTTGCTTGCGATGCGCAGGAAAAGGGGTCAATTCTTGACTGGTCGTCTTTGATTTATATTAAAAAAGTAGTCAGCTTTAATACAATCTGCCTATGTTTTTATATTACCTATTTATTATTATTATTATTTTATTATTTATATATTTTTGTGGGGGGGGGGGGGGTGGGGTGGGGGAGGGGATTGAGGTTTTAGACTTAATACGATAAGACGAATCTCATTGAAAATATTATATACTTTGTGGATAGTGGATTATAAAGTTGCATGCTTAATGAGATTTTAACGCAGCTCTGTGCTATAAGCAGAATCAAGACTAACACAATAATTAAGGCTTTTTTTTCTAGAATGTGATAATACATGGAGCCATGTCATGGGAAAAACTTATTTGTACATTTTCCATAGGTTGATTTCTGTGTTCTCTGCAGGGGATTGTTCAATATCGACATTTGGGCCAGTGCACGAGATTTTGGTAATTATCGCACACGCGATTGGCGGATCTAGAAAGGGGGGCCTGACAACATTTTTAGTCCTCAATGTATTTCACCATGAGAGGGCCGTACGGATCTCCGTCGAGAAGCAATTGGACCCCGATGGTCCAATAGCTTCTCGACGGGGGTCCGTACTAGAATTTCAATACAATCCTTGAGACACTTGTGATTTTCCAGGGGTGGGGAGTTCCGTACCCCCTGCATGCGAATCGCCTTTGCCGCTTGCATACGTAGATAAAGGTTCAGGCCATAATTTAGACATTGAGCTTCGCTGGATACGCCAGCATGGGCGTTTATTTTAGGCACATGCGCATGCGCCCATATATATTGTACACTCCAAATTTTCAAGATTACAGCTTGTCTCTGTAGCTGGATCAAGTGGTTTGAATCTCAGCAAATTTGTCTCTAACAGTAATGTATCTGGGCTGAAAATACCGTCCATTCAGTTCTCAGCAAAATTGTCTCTAAACAGTGATGTACCAGGGCGGAAAATACCGTCCATTCAGTTCTCAGCAAAATTGTCTGCTAACAGTGATTATCAGGGCTGATAATATCGTGCATTTCGTTCCATATGTTGAGCCTGAGATTTATTTATTTATTCATTTATTTATTTATTTATTTATTTATACAACATTTCAAGAGGGTGACATATTTAGCTCGATGGCCAGTCTACCTATAAAATGATACATTGTATATTAAAACATGAAAACAAACGAACAATGCTATCCATCGAGACTGTACCCGTCTGAATGTTGCCAAGATATCCGTTTTCGACAAGTTATGGAGAGGAGATATGTGGACCGATTCTGATGGATTTGCTACATAGTTGCGTGCGTGTTATAAGCATGTTTTCCGTAATAGAATTAACATGGATTCCGCTCTTCTTTGACGAAATCTTTATTCCTTAATCTATTTAACATACGAGTAATTATAACATTTTTCTTTTTTCTCCTGTATTTCTTCGTGTTTGTTACAAACTCTGTACCTGTCAGTTAGTTCATAAAAGAGCCAGCACATGAGGTTTTGGTACTTATCGCTCTGTCGAGCAAATCCGCAGACTCGCCAGAGCCTTCGTTGCTCACACTTACAAAGTATGAATGTACATGAAGACAGTGCCTAGGAGCGCAGTGGCTCAGTGGTAGAGTGGTAAAATTTTTGATCGGGTCGCTGATTCGAGACTCACTAGAGGCACTGTGTTGTGTGCTTCAGTAAGACACTCTGCTTTGTACTGGTTCAACCTAGAAAAGTCCCAACCTGAATGCAAAGTGTTGCCTCTGCGATAAGTACCAAGATCTTAAGTGCTGGCCCATATTTTATCTATTTGTGGCAAGATCAGTTGTTGTGCCCACAGCAAATGTTTTATAGAGAAAAATGAACTTGCCATCGGGTTATGAACCAGTGTATGGGGCCCTATGGTCTCTATATCGATATTCTACCGTTTGAAATGCCTAAGTGATACGCAAAGGTTTCCCTGAATGGCATACCAATACATACTAGAACAAGTCAACATGGTGCCAGGCAGCCTGTTTAACTACCATGATAACACATCTACAGACAAAGAATCCTCCACAAACACGAGATGTGTCTATGATAAACTGAACAACATGCACGAGTGTGCACTTCACTCGGATCTATGCATCATTATTGTCTAAATGTTATCATTTATTGCTTTTGTTATAGTCACAAGCATGAGTCCAGAGACGCATATTTTTGTGTGCGTAAAATTGCTATTATTTCCTTATCCATCAGTAAAAACATGTGTTTTGGGTAATCAAAAGAACCGTCTCTAAGAGACGGTTCTTTTGAGTACCCACAACATATGTTTTGGTTGAGAAATAAGAAAAATATAATTTTCAAATACACACTCTTTTATGGAGCGGATACTGCGTCTTATAGGTGCTCTCATCTTATGCTTTCAAAAGATGCAACTTAGATGCATTGAAGACAATACATTGCGCATCTGATACGCCTCAAAGCGTTGGTAAAATATAACAGTCTGAACAAAATATGTATGTTATATAGGACACAGTCTTAATTGTTTACTTTCAAGGCAACCTGAAAGGACTCTTTAAGTACTACATAAAAACAAGACCCAATGCACACCAAATGCACACCAAAAGTAGACTACTCAAACAAGCAGGAGTCTTGTTAATTGAGTCCCTATGCAAAATGGGGCTTCTCTTAAAGGAAAGAATTTGCTCCCAGAGGGAGCGAATTCTTTCCTTTAAGAGAAGTCCCTTATTGTATGGAAAACGATATTACCTCATTTGAAGATTTTCATTAAACGTGAACAATTTTTAATACGCAAGTGCGTAAGTGCGTAATGGTAGCTACGCCAATGAGACTCCCACACACAATGTGAGCAATAATAAATAATGAATCAACAACTACAAAAAATCGTAAAATTCTTGACTCAATTGAAGGTGCACCAAATTGAGTTTGCATGAAATGGCGTCATATACACTATCCTCTGATTCATGTTAAAGGACTCATGGTAAGGTCACAAATGTCAGTAACCAGTGATAATGACTCTGTAAACACAGCAGGGGCCCTGGGGATTTGGCTTTGGTGCTTTCATTTACACTTGTAATCGTTATCATCAAAAGCCAAACTCAGATCCATAACCAAATGATTTGCCATATGGACCGTCGTATAAATCGCATCAACAATACATGCTAGGTACTGAGTAAGTAATGAAGTCAATGGGATGTGGGATGAGCGTTCTCCCGCATGCATGTACTAGTATGTACAGAGGAAAGGCATGAAGTAGCCATGAACATAGACCATTACTTGAGTTGCCTCCTTTGGAATGTCCAACGTTCTGGGATACACATGCCGGTGGAAAATCAGAAAAAACATACGTGTATAAGTAAATTTCTTGAGCGGGACTATGATGTGCGATGTAATACCATAAGCATCGTTTGGTCAGATATATCTAACTTGAGAATTCAAGAGATTTCCCATACATTCTGAACTGAAGCATGCAATTCAACATGACGGACAAACTATCTGAAGGGGATAATCCAGGTATCACCACGTTATGGCCTAAGATAAGGTGCGCTTGGTATCCTGGGCTGCTGTCAATTCGAAGGTGGTGATTCTGTTATTGTTGTTTATTCAGGCCAAATAAAAAAATAAGTGTGTTTTGGGTAACAGGTCTGAAAATTTCAGGTAGGGTAGGCAAACGTATGTTTTAATTGTTTTTCTTTTCTGGAAAAGATATAATTAAATGCATTTTGAAAGGCGAAATGCCTTTCAAAATGCATAAAATTATATATTTTATTCCAGAGAAATCTGAATAAACCTAGGTTTCAAACGTACATTTAGGTAGGGTCGGTTTACCCTTAACACAAGTATTTTTTTATTTGGTCTCATTGTTTGTTGTTGCTATCATTGTGTGGGGAGGTTTTGTGTTGGGACTTATCTTTGTGGTGTAGTTCTTACGTGTCCATTTTTACTTAGCAATCTTTGTCTTTGTCCTGTGTCTCTTCCTCACGGTGCCATGGGTTGGTCTGCTGTCAGTGATGGCCATACTGATTTACATTTTGGAACAATGTGTATTTTTATTCGCGTTGTGCAGTTTAGTAAGCATTTCATATCCAGCAGATAAAATGGCGCTTAAAATTGTTATAAGGGCCTAGTGGTTTAGTAGACCCACCTGCCGAATACCATGCCACGATTGTTGCATTATAAGGACTTGGTAAGATATCGCAGGCGAACACGCTATTCAGAGTCGTGATGTAAAATGTTTAACGGTGTGGTTTGTAAGGAAATGTCTTTTGTATAAAAGGTTGATGAAAGATCAGGTTCTTGGAAGCTGTTTACAAAGAGAAGAGAGGAGAAGGCATGTAGTGAAATGAACTAGATAACAGTGCCAAGTTTTAAAGATGACTTATGATCTCTGATGTAAATATGTAGACAGGGGTTCTTTGATGACTTCTAAACGTCTAATTAGAGGGTCGTAGATGATCCAAACAGCAACATAACAGTAGAGACAGGACGATAAAAGTGGTAACATTAACACTCCTCAATAATTCAGAAAGCATCCGTCAGGAAGTGGGTGACCTACTTGTACAGCTAGATTAGCCAGAAAACGCCCAGTAAGAAATGAATTCTGCTAACGATATTTGGACATTCTAACAACTATGAACGATAAACATTTTCTTGTGGAATCAGATTTTTTAAAACAACATCAAATGCATCTATCTTCGGCGGGTACGAGTCTTGCAAATATTAGGAAGAATGTAACAATAATTTATTTTTTACTCGATTTGACAGCATTGGTATCCATTTTGATTCGCTTTCTGATGATTTAATGTGTCTCATGAAAGCTGCAATGATATTCTCTTTCACAACTGTATACCCAGCCCTCATACCTGAACTCCTGGTTTTAAACGCTTAATTAAAGCACCAAATTACTAGAACTGCAGTCTCTCAGAAATAAACGAGATTATAATTACCTATAGATGCGATTTCTGTCTTGTTTCATTAAAAGTGCAGTTTCGTTTTCAGATTTTTCCGCGATAAAAAACTTATCTAAAATTTCTCATCAGCAGCAGTCGATGCAACAATTACACAATTATTTGTACTATTAGTTGCGTAAGTACAATGTCATTATGATAGGAGGAACAATTTCTTCATAAATTTATGATAAAAGCACATGTATCCGCCTTCAATTTTATATGGAATACTGTTTCAAATCTATGCGTTAAATGTTTCTTTAAAGTCCACTCTATTATATTCTCCAGCACTACACATTTGTCATTTACCACACTGAAAGTATCGCCTAGATCCATATTTTCAAGATTTTAGGTAACCTCTATTAATGTGCATACGGATTTGAAACATTTGCCATTACGAGACTCAGAAAAGTTATTCTTGCACACCGGATAAGGATATCTGAGATTTTACCCTGGGAAAGAAAATCTTATCTTACCCATGCTATCTTACCCAAACTGTTATGTGAGGGCTACATACATTGCTTGTATTGGAACTCACGCAAATGGTCGTCAAGTGACGTCATGGTCATGTTAAAGTGACGTCTTCGTGTAAAATTGCATCTTAGCGTATTCAGGGACTTCTGAAAGCTTATTTTAAAACAAAAACAGTGGTGAGCAAGAAAAAGAATCCACTATTCGTGTAAGGGTGGGATAGAAAAATCCGAACCCTCGGTATCACTGTTTGTCATCACTCGGCAAGCCTCGTGATGCCCAACGGCGATCCTCGGGACAGATTTTTCTATCCTACCCTCACACTCATGATAGATTCGTATATTCTTGTTGATGATATGATAAAAAAGCATAAGCAGTTATAGTTTGCTACTTGGTTGCTTTCACAAATAAGAACTGGGTCCGAAAGAATATCTCTAAGGCTCATTGTATGGAACTTTACTTGGAGAGAAGTTCGTTATAACACTTTTATAATAGATGTAAGTAATATACTTTACCGTTTCTGAGTCAGCGACTCCTGGTGATGGAGGTGATGAAAAGGAATAACGATTGATTGAGGTTAGCCTGAAGACTATAAAGAAAAAAACTCCATGGGCTAGCTTCCTGTACTGTCTCATATCTTTGAACATCAATATAAATCTCTCCCTCTTTCTACATTACAGAGACTTTTGAAAATGTTCCTGAAAAGTATAATATATCAGCAACTACATTTTCAGACGCCAACTGTTTACCGCACACACAATTTTTCGTGCTCTCTATTCTATCAGTATAAAGAGCACATTTTCTTTCTACAGCTGAATACCAAAATTATTTATTTCGTTTTCTGAAAAATCAAAATTTTTCAAAACACGAGATGAAATATTTTTTACATTTACTGATAAAAAGTACTTTTGTTGTACTTCATTTGGACAGTAACTGAATGTAATAGAATTATTTGACGCCATCTCTTTGCCTTCCTCTGTTCTACTTTAATAAGGATCCACAATTTTAAATTTGTGAAGTATGGCCCAATCAAAGATAATACTTTTCTATACATGTAGATTCAATCCAAATGCATCTACATGATACTTACGTTATTAATGTTTTAAGAAGATGAATACCATAAGTTTCAAGCTTTCGTTCTAGTGTTTGACATTTTACAATGTCTTAATGTTTACACGTGTATCTTACCAAGTTAAAATAAAATAGGTTTAAACTAAGGGTTCTATGACGCCACTGTCTACAATGGCGATTCCATGTAAAAGAATATATAGTATTACTATGTAATGTGATTTTTATCAAAACTACACCAACATACGTATACATAGCTTGAGATGTTCATTAAGGTTGCGTGTCTTGGTTCGAAATTCCAGAACATTTTTCCTTCAATAGTGATCAATATATCAAGTTATATTTTTTAGTGTATTTTTGCAATATATGTATTCATCGACTTTTGTTGCGCACGCAACGAATTCACTTGTTCATCAAGCGAATAATCAGGACATTGTACCGTTAAATCAGATCACACGGGAATATTGCCAACCCACACGTCTGAAAGTAGTCCTTATACCACCGAAGTACGATTAGGACCAATATCAGTTTATCCAGCTGCAAATTCTGGTTAGTGTTTGCATATTCATTACGTAGGCATACAAGGAAGGCCCTGATCAGATCTGCGCTCAGCGCAGCTCTGATCTGGGCCTTAATTGAATGCCAATGGTTTAGCTCCTTTTTCCATGGTAGATCGCTTGTTTATGCATCTCACCTGGCGAAACCATCTTGGATGCAATAAAGTTGAGAAAAAGAATTGACATTTTTGTAATAACCCTTGACCTTGCTTTCGAAAACTGGGGTTTCGAGGATAGTGAATAGGTGAGGGTCCTGACTAGAATCAATATCGACGGCTTAACCTTTGGCCTGCTGTATGAATTAGCAATGATTTGTGCCCCTTATAAACAGGGTAAATATTCCATTATCACAGTTCCAAAATCGTAAGTCGTTGTAAACAAAGGACAACCTCGAAATAGGAAGAGGACGAGTACATGTATGTGTTGTTGCCATGAAGAAAAAACAAACACAAATTTAACAGCACCAACGGTATGCCGTCAACTTTCCTGCAGATTACTGTGTTCAGTTAACTTCTCTGTTGAAATCTAGGGCCCAGCTTCCCCAATTAAATTTCCTGGTGAATGATTGTCAGTTTTATTTTTTAACCAGGAAACTATTTCGGTTCTGATCCTGACCTGTATCGCTAGACTCTAATAAGACTTCTTTGATTTTAACATTAACATAATCTAGGCTGAAGATTTGGCCACTAAAATGTTCTTTTGTTGTTGATTAATGATAAGCTCCTATTGTTTGTGGGGGTTTGTGTTTGGTCCTTGTTTTGCATTGCATTGCTTGGTGTCCATTCTTAGGTTTGCATTCATCTCTCTGAGAAGTGAGGGCCGGTTGATTTACTTAGGTTCTGTTCTTGCTGTCTTGTGACTGTTGATGTTCTGTGTCTCTACCTTGTGGTGCAATGAGTTGCATTTCCTGGGCATACCCACTTGCTTTCTGTGCAGTTAATCATAAGGATCATTGACGGTTTGGGCCTTATACGCCTATTTTTCTGATTCCCAGAACGCTGATTTTGAGCTTCTGGTGTGGTGCATGTAGTATCAGCGCAATAGGTGAATCTAATGGGAAGAGCCAGCTAGCAAAATATTTTCAAAATTCAGACGCATTCGAGAGTTATGGCGGGTAGAACGGGGAGGGGGTCTGAAATTTCTTTAAAATAAAAAGTGCTTTAAAAAGTGATTTCTGCACCTTTTCTTGATTTATTTGGTAGGCATGGTGATATCTATTGAAGAAGCCATATGCAGAGTATTAACGAATCACGATAATTGATGAAATTGTTTTAAAAAACAAAATATGTTTTGTAATAAAATGATTTTGGGGAGATAATTTAGAATTTACCTGTACATTTTTGACTACATGTACCGTAAATAATACAAAACTGAAACCTTAACATAAGAAATAAATATTTTTGAAGGAAAAAAAGTGTCCCATTTAGCATTGGAAAGTAAAACTGATTCTAACTAGATCCTTTGGATATTACTTTTGCTTTGTTTAAAGGGCATAGCATGTTAAATGTATTTAAAGTGTCTGAATATTTATGGTATACATATGCATGTATATCCCTATATGGGACAATATATTGAACACTAAAGTATTTACCTGTTATAACTCTTTGCATGCCAGTGGATAATTTTTTCGTCTGCAATAGCCTTTTGCAAACAGTTTTAACCCAGATGAAGACCAACAGAATGTCGGTCTTGATCTGGATCCAAACTGTTTGGCACTCTGATGGTGGTTCTGGGTGGTTTATTTTTAAAAACTTAATTTTGAAGAAAGTCAGCAGACGAAAATAAAAACATGAACAATTCCATAGCATGCAAATAGATAAGTACAGGACATTTGCAAAATAATGTGTCAATTAATAACAGTGAGATTTTTTCTTATGAAAAAATGCATTAAACCTTGCTACTTCTACTTTTGATCTTTAAGTACTTTTAGCAATTTAGGAGGCTGGTTCTAGAGAACTTCATTACTGTCATTAATTTCTTATTTGGTAGAAAAGGCATTTTATGTGCTTAGGCCCTGGGTTTTTGGGCTGCAGATCATCTTTCCCCCCCTTGTGCCAGCAAGCCACTTCCATACAATGTGTAAAATATGGTAACACATATACACGCAAAAGCTTTTGCTGGCACACGGGGGGGGGGGGGGAATGATATTTTGAAAAATGTTTTCCGATTTCTATATATCTTAATGTAAAACTGATTGTTCTACCCAAAATTTTATATCTTTGAAGCATTTAACATCGAAAACTGATTTCACACCCATAAAGTACTCAGGTCAGGGTAGCTTCAAGGTAAAGAAAGGGACGATTGACAAACTTTTATTTTTACTGAAAACCATAGGCATTTATCCATAGCAAGTGTCAATGATCCTTTGTCATTATTGTTAATTTTACAAATATGAGATCTCTCTTTTCTTATGCCCTACTGACTTCTCACTGAATCTGATTGCTGAACGAGAAATTGCTAACAGAGTGTTGCTGTTATCTTAGCGGGAGAAGAAGGGTTCATGCAAACCAAATATCTATGTGTCTTGATCCACATCTGAATTAAGGGTGAGGTTGGCGCCGTTAAACCGGTTTAAGCCCTCAAGTAAAATGTTTTACTGACCGTTCCAAGGCGGTACTTCTTTTGTGGATCTTTTATGTTTTTCTTCTGTCTTGTGTTTGCTATGTCCTGTGCGCGTCTGTTTATATGTGCTTCGTGGTCACCTGCTGGGAAAGGGCTGACCTCTTGGCTCTCGTTTGTGGTGTCTTCTGTTAGTTTGTCACTTTCCCATTGGTATCCTGGGTCAGGTGTGGTACTTGATTGTATCGATTCCTGATCTTTGCAACCTTACGTACTTTTATACGAATTTTCAGATACTTTTATATTGTTTAATGTCGCACTAGTCTAGACAAAGACCTGTAAAACCGTGGTTCGTACGACTTTAATACATTCCATGGTGGCTAATATAGAATTTAAGATTTTTCCCAGGTTTTTCAATAAACAAAAATGGGACACCCTGGTGACCATGTTTTACTAGTTTTGCCATCTGAAGAGGAGCTCAATATATGGGAGGGACACCATTAGAAAACTTGACATGCAACGTCCTTCTTTCTTACCTATACATATAAAATACATCAAACACCACCATAAAGCGTTTACTCAAAAAAACGTGCCGCAAATAATTCATTTGATGAACATGATTTGTGTTCCGTTTGCTAATACATGTCATATTGACCAATCACAGAACACTTTACTATAATATAGCCCTTAGCTTCCGCAAGTCAATGCCATTACTACATTTATCATTTTTACCGGTCTCTGGTTATGATCACCAGGTTTTCAAAAAAACACCTGCAGTTCCACACCTAATGTTGGGTTTAACCTGTGACCACATTTGTGGTCAAACCATTTGTTTTATCAATCAATTTAGCACTGTTTCAATTTCATCTAACAAATTACGCAGTCATTGGAAATAAATATAACGAGGTACGTCAGTTCACAACGAATACTCCCAATACGTTGAGTATTTTCTTTTGGTTTTCAAGTCATACTCGATAATAGTCTATGCAATCCTTATTAACAATGCCCTCCAATTTATAACTTACAACACTTTGTTGGTCTTACAATTTATACATATAGTGTTATGGAATATGTTTAACGTGCACACACACTACAGTAATTAGCTTTTAATTGATCATCATATAATATGAAACTGGTCATTTGATTGGTGATTACCATGTTCACTGTTGTTCGAATAAGGAGGACAATGCACTAACAATACGAGCCAAGTCATGGCATTTGGTACAAATGGATGACCAAGAAAGGTTCAACAGGGAGGTTGCTTTGGAACACGACACTTTTCTCACGTTTTGGATAGTTTGCTTTGCAATTTCTTCATTTTATAATCAATCTAAAGACAAGAAATTATGACGGATCGGTTATGAATGCAATTTGCTTTCTGCACATGTGTCTTTCTGTGGAATGTTTTGATATGTAAATTTGCCAACTGCGCCTTAATATTTTGACAAATTGCATGGCTAGGCTTTATTGCGTTAGCTCTTGCCTTGTTAGCGGCGACTAAGTCGTCTACTGATAACTTTTGCAAACAGTTTGGACCCAGATCGGGTCAGAATCCAAGCCGTCTGACACTCTAAGATTTTTTGAAAAAGTTAATCGTGAAAAAAGTCAGCACATGGAAATTAACCCAGGAGTTCTAGATGTTTGCACAGATCATTTTGTTGGACATGCCCTTACCCCTCTTGTACCTATTCCTTTGCAGATGAATGAATGTTTGTGTATTGGTTGTTTTAACCAGGAGTAAACTTTCGGATCGATAAAGAAACCAATGAAAAGCAAATGCAGACTTTGAAGGCAATTCTCAACAATTGGAATCATCTTCAACTATCGAAAAACAAATGTAGGCTTTTAAGGCAGATCTCTCTATTTCTCTAGACAACAAATGGAATAATCTTCAACACCTGATAATACTCCACTAATAATCAGGCCTCGAGGTTATAAAACTTGAGTTCATTCTCAGACTCAAAATAAAGCATATTGATTGACTGCTTGCGGACACGTGTCCGCAATCAGCCAATCATTGCGCTTTATTTTGAGTCTGAGAATGTACTCAAGCTTTATAACCTCGAGGCCTGCTGACTGGTTGAGGCCTGTGGAAAGTATTGGAACTTTAATCCTTGCTGTCAGTTACTAAGCCTGTGATTCTGCTGTTGTTGCTAATTTATGTTGCTGTCCCTCGACTCCCCACTTACATGTTGGGTTCTGTTTTTTATAAAGTGTTCGTTCTTGTTTGTATTCTTTCTAGTGTCTGTGTTTGGTTGATTTGGGCGTTTCGTTACTTCTTTTTCTAACCCTGGTTTGTCAGTGACATGTGATTAAGGCATGTCCTGGTCATATTTACTTGGTTTCAGGTTCACTAAATATTATCTTATCATTGCATACAACTTCCAACTCGAAAGTCCCCGCCCTTTTGCATGCATCTGACTGGTAGATAATCCACCAATTGTCAGATAATCTTCAACAGAAAATCGTTTACATGGTTAACAAAAGCACACTATCTAAAATCAATCACGTTCTTTATCCATCTTCATGCAGGTTAAATTCAAAATATGCGGAATTTAAAGTCTATTGATCCCAGTTATCAGTTCGACCTCTGTTAACCTATCTGTTTGCAATTTTCTTATAATAAGTAAGTATTTCTAATAGATGAATCCTGCTGTTTAAAGACCTTTGAGTGTTTAAGCGCTTCAAGACCTAAGGTTATCTAAACCTTCATTGACAATATGCTGTCTCAAGCCTTTATTGTATCGAACTCGGCGATTTAACCATTGACCAGTGCAGAAGGGTGGACAGTGATGCCACAGCAATGTCTTTAAGTCAGTTCTGGTAAGCACCGATTTTGATTCGGCAATTAAAGTTAAATCGAATAGAATGTACGACGTATGTCAAACGTACATTCGTTCGATTTATAACTCACTCATTGCTAGTGACGTCTCAAGTTTTGTCGTCTGCTAATAACCTTTGCAAACAGTTTGGACCCAGATCAGGACCGACAGAAGGTCGGTCCTGATCTGGATCAAAACCGTTTGACACTCTGTTAGTGTTCTCGAAATATTTTTTGGAGAAAGTTAATTTTGAAAGATGTCAGCAAACGAGAACAATTATCCAGCATGCAAAGAGTGAAAATGTACATTGCAGTTGTATTTGATATGTTATTATGAAATTCCTTCACCCTACCTATGCTCCTAGATAGCGATTTCATTTATCAAAGTAATGAATTTAATTTGAAAAGAGTAAACACTGGTTTGATACATACGAGGAGACACAGGAATGTTAAGAATAGAACTACTTCAAAATATAAGTTGCTAATTCTTCTGTTGTTAAAGCTAGCTTTTTCAAAGGTTGGACATGTTTGTAGAATAAAGTACATTGTTTTGTTTGGCAGAATTATTTAAGGAGAACGATCTTAAATGCAGGTGTCCTGCAAATACGAAAAAGACATACATGTAATACATTGTTAACTGCAACACTATAGTATTTAAAACAAATACACCACTCTTACTAACAATATCATGAACTATCTCGTGAAATGCATGTGTTGATCCTATATTGTTGCTACGATCAAGTAGGAAGCATGTGTAAAATTGCACAGGTTTATGTAAATCACCTTCCATGCTTTGCTTATAAACCTTGGCACGATGTGGACCTTGTAAATTGTTTGCTTCTCTAAAGTATTCGATGTCAGGCTGTGTCAAAATTTGCCTCTTTAATCTACCTGCATATTTACTTAGTATCATGAAATCTTCTTACGAGTTCACTATCTGAATGATGACATGACATAAACACTTGTATACACAGATTAAAGCTGGTTAGGTCTTGGTTTGGACACTGTTAGTACGGCTTTACCATAATATATGGACAAACAGAAGCTAAATTAGGCGTATACTTGGGGTCATCTTTAATCCTTGTCGGTATCTTAGCTATTTTCTAGTTGGCCGGACATATACAAAAACATGTTTAGACCACTTCTGATAGTTCGGTCAACGCTCTAACCTGATGAGCAGTCCTCTCTCTAGGTTTCTATACGTTACTCAACGTTGAATCGAGGCATACGAATTTAGAATATTTCCTTACAAAGCCAGTACTTAGGGATGGTGCATTTCCATTATTCACGTCAACAGACTCAACATAGTCGAATCGGCGGCTTTCCAATTGATGTGAACACTTATGTCATACTTTTTTCTGGGCATTTGAGTCAGTGAAACGTTTTGTGGTTGATTTTAAAGCATCCTACTTACCTACTACAATAAAATGGAATTAAGTAGCCTTAAGAAGCTCAAGGACAGCGTGCCTTTTGAAGTATCTCATAATACATCCTATGAGCAATTTGGTCCATTTCATTGAGAGTTTAAATGAGTATCCTTTAAACCATATAACAGCAAAGTAACAATAAACCATTAGCCCTTTACTCCACACAAGCGCCTTTGGACGCCTTTGAAATGTAAGTTGTTTTGAAAATATTATGAAAAATGGAACATTTGTTCGTGAAGAGCAAATGTTCTATTTTCCATAATATTTTCAAAACTATTGAAATGTAAAAATATTTTTGGAAAGTATTTGAAAATTTGAATTATTTATAGAAAATGATGCAATGTTCTAAATATAATATATTGAATAAAGGGTTAAAGCGTTACCTTAACCTTGCAAAACACAGCATATTGAAATGTTCAACCGCGTGAAATGTGCAAAGTATGAAATCTGTGCATTTTGCAAAATGTTAATCCCTATTCCAAAATTCTACAATCGTATCACGAAATTGTCTAGAATTGTCGTGATTGTTGTCCAGACACAATTGAGAATGTTTTAGAGTTTTCATATAAAGTTTCAAACTTAAAACAAAATCGCAACGGAAACGACAACACCAACTAAGCTAGATTTGACTTGTGTCTTGACATAAAGTCTCACCCCAACCAGCATACATTCTCGGGCTACCATCGGCCCGCCAGCGAAACGCCATTTAAATGGCGTTTCGCTGGTGGACCGATTGTAGCCCGCTTCTATGTGGTATACTGGGTCCCTATTTCTTGTAGACCGTCTAAAAGTCTCATAATCGGTTTGATCTTTTCTTTTGCGAACACCTTCTATTTGTAATTCCCCCTCTAATTGATCACATAATTCTATAGTGGGATGATGAATAGCAGTGTAGAGTTACCTGAGCGAATAGGTGTACCATAAAATTTGCGTGCCGCCGAGTGTGACTTGCAAGACGCTTAAGTGCAAAATACGTAACACAAAGTTGAATGGAATTCAGTAATAAAGTTGCATTAAAGAGACAAATATTTGAGCAATAATACTGGTACCACTCATTATGACTCTCTCCAGGGGTCATACTGGGCAGATCAAAAGGACAGTCATAATGAGGTGATTATGACTTCCTTACAGGGGCAATAAAGTGGCCCCATGAAGGGATTTGGTATTTTATGATAAAATATTGATCTTTATCCTAGTGATTGAAATTGTGATTTATACAGGTAAGTCCCCTCTTGAGGCCCCTATAATTTTGTGACCTACTGAAACTGTACCTTATCAGTTAATCCTTTAATGATCTCTATTGGACAGTAATCTTTGTCTTTAAAGAATGTTATATAATGTTCGTCGTTTGAATGAATGAAACAAATAATACGAACATTGCTGTCCCTGTCAATACAACACATGCCGCTGTTAAAGCTGCATAGTCTGCAACTTTTGATCTTCTAATTTTAAAAATATATTTTTTTTTATTTTTCAAGAACACAGTAAAAATACTCAAATTCAGGTAAACATTTTACCATTTTCGTAAATATTCACTAGCTAAACAACTGTATTTATGTTAAAATTCAACGATCTAGAATTATTGGAGGGACGCAAATAATTACCAACAAGAGAAAACCCCACCTATTTGATACGATAATTCACTTTTCCATGCAGTTTTCAGCTGTACTGAACATTTTTTATTGTGAAAACATAGCTTTATTCTACTTTTACAAATGATTTAAAAAGAAAATAAAAGTTTTCGAAAAAATGTTCATAGTTACAGAGTATGCAGCTTTAAACGATATCTGATAGTCCTAAAATTAATTTCGAAGTTTCTTGCACAACATGTTATAACCTTTTACTTTGGTCTAGACCCTTTGTAAACTGAGCTTTGCAAATAGTATAGATTTAGATGATCAGCCAGAGGAAGCAGCAGACAGTTATAATGTTTGAGCCTATTGGAAGCGTGCTCAATCGTGATATACTGTCTTTACACAGGCGATATAATAAAGAGAATGTTCTAAACGATGAAACTGAGAAAGTTCATAAGGATGCATTGGTAGAGTCAGCTTTTCGAAGTCAGCTTATCCTATAGAACTTTCTGCGACTTTCTCTCAAGAATAACGTCAAGTATACATGGGTGAAAGTTTAAAATTTTCAAAATCTTGAACGTTTGAAACTCAAATCTTAAAACGTGCTGTATGCCCACTAAATAGTCACAATTTCAAGTTTAAATGGCCAGACTGTATATAAATAAAACAACAACATTATAATTTTTCTAATTCAGCATTTTGAGGCTGACTTTCTATGGAAAGTCAGCCTCAAAATACTGAATTCAGGAATAATCCTGGAAACTTTCACCCATGAGTATATGTGATAAATACCAAATTCCCATGCACTTGACTATTTTTGTTATGCATACTCGTATATTCATGGCAATGTACCAGCGTCCAGGTTTACAATTGCTCACCCAAGATCAGAAAGCATGTCAAAGTCAAAGTTTCTCATGTCTTCTTTATATGACAATGATATCTGCTTACAAACGTATTGCTTTGAACCAGTTATTACCATTCAATAGTAAACATGTCACGTTGAAATTTCAAAAACATTAAAGATATTCGAACAAGATCATTGTGTTCTTCGGCCCTGGTCAGTATTTTGATGCTGTTCAAGCGTGGCCTTAATCATATCTCTAGTCAAAATGCCCATATACTTTTTCAAAATCTGATACATTGATAAGTTTCAATTCATGATGACCCATATTTCACCCTGAAGTATCACGCACACACAATGTGACCCCAGGTGGGCCTAACAATCTTGGTGATATAGGAGTAGTCGCATTGTTGCAGTTCCCGAAGTTAAGAGGAGGACGGTAATAAACATTCATTAATCCATTGCATTAAATTTACAATAAAATCTGAGGGGCTTATCGGACCAACCGGGCTTATCATTTGAAATGTGCTGAGGGAAAACGGCGCGACTATTGGGCATGCTACATCCAAGTTTAAGCGTATTCGGCTCATTACTAGTACCCAGAAAAGACATTGGTACTTAAACGAGTTGACTTGGATTGGATACACACAATACACACCGCAGTCATTGCTTATGTTGTTTCATGTTTCTGATGCAACTTAGCTAACACATGAGAGCTTGATACTTTTTCGCCTCCCTTACATACCAACTGGGAACATTATTGAAGACTCACGCCAAACTTAACGCCCCTGGTCCCGCTGGATAGCAGAGTAATGCATGTACAATGTATACTGCCTTTACGTATATGTGATAAGTAAATACAGCCATGAGCTGGCTCATATGATGTACAATGGCCCCACACGCCCTGTGCCTTCATTGACCATTTATAACTTGTAGTGAGTCATTAAGGTTATGGAGAAATGGGCATCTGTCATGCTGCATGGAACGTGTCATGATTAGATTGACTTAACTCAAAAGGTGCATATGTGCAAGTTTTAGTAAGGGATTCACTGTTTATCATCGTCCTGCGTATCAATTCAAGTTGTATCGTTTAGACAAGCGACTTTGACATCAGCCTCACCACACTGCTATTTACCTGTCAGTTCAGCGGTCAATTGAAAGTCCTGGACGACTGGATGGTCATCATGTTGTCAGAATCCCGCTCGCAAGTTTTACACATGCATGATTTGAGAAAACATCTGTCTGTCAGTCCTTGGTTTCTTATGTGAACTTTCCCCATCATATCTACATTTGAAATTGCAACCATTTATGCAATGCTTGTATACAGACTGACTGACTTAACCCATACGCGATACATGTAAGTACATAAAATCATGAGATTTACACATGCATGATTTGAGAAAACATCTGTCTGTCAGCCCTTAGTTTCTCACATGAACTTTCCCATATGTCTACATTTGAAGGTGCAACTTTCATGCAAGCAATTGCACAGTGTACGCTTTATTTATATTAAAAGTATGAAAAGTTGTACTGCTTGCGTCCTTTAGGTCTCGGTATTTTAGCCCATTTAATGGCCCATTTAATCTCCATCATGACGGTCGACCATAAACCTGGTCAGTTTGGAAGCTTATCTCGCGAGACCTTTCATTGGGCTTCATGTTCCCTGTTTTATATTCATTTAATGCTTTAATAAGGTTTCATAGGTCTGGCTCGCTAACAATGGGCTGTCAGTTTTAGTACAATTTTATGAATGACCAGGATATTATAGTGGACAGATAGCGCGTATGATTATGGTTTCTGAGGATACCTCATAATGTGAACTAGTTCAGCTGCACGTCTGTCCGTAAACTGGTGCCCTCTTATTATCTCATTGTGACCTAGATATGTCTAGGGATAGGAACCAGACTAGTCTGTCCATGCGCAGAACCAGAAAGTTTAGTCAGAGGGGTCCGACTTTGACACTTTTGTTATTGTTGAGGGTAGAGAGGATCCAAATATCACTTTAAACGGGCCATCACCGGCAGCATTCGTCGACTCTTCACAGCAATTTACGATTGCTGCATGCACGGTGTGCTGAACTTGAATGACTCACGCTGCCAGGTTTGCTCGTGTGATATGTAATAGTTTTCTTGTTCTCTACAAGTATGTTTCTTGTTCGTGAGTGATAATTACCAACAAATTAATTCACTTTATAGTATTTCAACTTACAAGATGAACAAATCACCTCGTTGCTATATTTTCATTAACAGTTTACAAGCATAACCACAGACAAAAACGAACTCAAGTATCGAGTTTGTTTTTGTTGGCAAACATGGCCTACTCCTGTATGCAACCTTGTTCCAATAAAATAATTAATGTCTTACCTGCATGTTATGGCTGTTGAATAAGCTATTTTGTCGAAGTACGTATGTCTAGGTAGAATAACCATATCATGGGTTTGAGTTATTGCTTAACGTCCAAGTCAAGCAGTACATGTAAAGCAGGGTTTGCACAGGCTTGAAATGTACTTGAATATACAGGACTGTCTTCAAACGTCCGTGAAAATTATTTGCTTTGAAAAGTACTTGAAAACACTCAAAGGTCTTGAAAAATCATTGAATTTTACCATTTACAGGAGGATTCAACAGTGTATTTGGAGACCTAAATCAGTATAAAATTGTGGCGCCTTTATTTGGTGCTGCACCAAATAAAGGCGCCACAATTTTATACTAATTATCTTAGATTAATATCTTTAGTTAGGGACTCTATTTTACTGAAGTTGAATTTTAACGTGTAAATCAGTATTTTTCTTAAGTTTTCAGCCCTTGAAAACAGTGGAAAAGTCCTTAAGAAGTCTTTGAATTTTGCACAATCTTGCCTGTATGAACCCAGTATAGCCCATCGTAGGATGATTTTCCGAGTGGTAACCAGTAATAAAACTGCAGATGACGTGTCTTGCTCAGGGACACAATCTAATGCCTCTAGTGAGGCTCAACTGCAGCGCTTTTTTATTCAGTCTCTGGAAATTTGCCACATGAAGGTTTCAATATTTTAGCTAGTCTCTGTAAATAAGCGAACTCGATTGCGCCTCACTACACCACAAACCCTGAAGACAGTGCTTTCTTTGCGTCGAAGTCCATATCATAGTGAAGAGTGGCTTATGACCAACGAACATACAACTAAATAGATTGTGATGACCAAAAACAGATGATTGCTAATAACCAAGTTATACTTTGGGTAGCTTGTGATCAGCTTATGCATATGGATACTAGTTAATTTGTATACATAAAGCATTCATTAAGGGATGAATGGATAAGGCATATACATGCAGACGGTCAAACAACTCATGATTTTAGAAAATGGACTAAGGACAGAATATTGGCAAATAGAAATGGAAGATAAGGACACTATTTAATACCACTAACATACCAAACAAACATTTAACCCTATACTCCCTGATGACGCATTTTGACGCCTTTGAAATACTTTGTATTTGAAAATATTATGGAAAATCGAGCAATGCTCCGTTTTCCATATTTTCAAAAGTATTCAAAACTTTACTTAAATGTTTCTTGTTTCTTTTCAATGTTGTCTAAAATAAATAGAAAATGGTGTCATGATATAAAAATAGCCTATGGAGTAAAGGGCTAAACAACAAACGTACATACAGTGCTTACAAAGGTCTTGCAGGCACTGCAGATTAAGAGCTTGTTCAGAAATGCAGCTATAATAATAATAATAATAATAATAATAATAATAATAATAATAATAATAATAATTACTATTACATGTAGTAGTAGTAGCAGCAGCAGCATTATTATCATAACGTATACATATAATATGATATGTCACTTCTTATACTATAAATAACCTTATGTGTTGAAATAAGTAAGTTCAGACACCCAGAGATCATTAGCACTGTTTGTCTGATATATGATTACGCCAAAACGGATACACATCATGTGAGCCAGTGCATGAGATTTCCAACAATTTGGTATGTGCGACCAGCAAAGGCTCAGACCAGCCTGCGCATACGCGCAGTCTGATCAGAGCCTTTGCTAGTCGCTTGAGTATTCTATTATTGTTAACCTACTGACTGAACACCATTTGGAGTTTCGAAGCTTAAAAGGAGGCTGCAGAGGCTCGTCGGAGTCTACACTTGTCAAAATGTCAAATTGTTGGAAGTCTCATGCCGCGGCTCATGTGCCATGTTGTGAAATAAAACGTCAGCACTGGTTATGTAATATACATCAGTTTCTTTGCCATAGAACAAAGACGTCGCTCACCTGAAGTCATTAATGAAACACAAAGGGTGTTCCACGGAACTATTCCTTACAATTTATTTGTAAAACAAATACCCACACATGGTCTTTTTCCACTCTTAAGATAGTTGTAGACGTTTGAAATCTGACGTGGGCTTATGGAAGTCAAGAGAGAGACCTCGAGAGAACAGAGGTAATCCAATTTCATCCTTGAGAAGAAGTTATTTATACTTCACATGCGAAAATATAAATTTTATGCTCTGAAAAATGTATTGAAATTTGCAGTAACCGGAAATCTTAAGAGTCACCCATTAATGCATCCTCGGTAACCCAGGCATGACCCATTCCGTCACGGAATGGGTCATGCCTGGGTTATACAAGACGCCATGCAGACTGCCAAACCTATTTATCGACAGCTTGTGACCTCCCTAGTTGCGGAGAAGCCTAGTGCGCAATAAAACGGTAAGAATTCAGGTTTTTATCTGTATCTTCGAGAGAGCATAACCTTTGTTTAAGAGAATGGTCATAAATTCAAGTGGTCGGAATGCAAATGTCTGAGTACTTCTCGCATAAAACAAAACCTTCATTTTTACGCATCTATCAGATTAGCAGCTCAAGACTTTCACCCTTTTACACTGATATGTTCTGTCCAGTTTCAATAGTACAGTCCTGATGACCATTGCTTAATTCGTAGGTCATATTTCAGAATGAACTCACCAACCACTTTTAGCACGAAATATCTTGTATTATGCAAGGTCTACACCGATTAAGTTGGTATAAAATTGTTATACATGTACCGTAGTTGTTCATCACTTGCTAAAGCTCGTGGATTATCTCCAAACCATGGTGATACCGCGAGCGGATTCAGAACATTTAGTCTGGTGTGTTTGTGGGGGGGGGGGGAGGGGGGCGCTTAAACGTTTTTTTTTCTTTATTTTCTATTTTTTTGTCAATGTACTTCACAGAGGGCCGTACGAACCTCCCTCGAAGCACGAATCATCGCATCTGGAACCTAATTTTTTAGTTTTTCTTCTTCTTCGAATTCGTCGCTTCCTGAAATATGTACATACATCTAAAGGGACAACAGTGAAAAAACAACAACATTGTTTTCAACGTGGGATTTTAAGTTCATAACAAATGTACACTTCAAATGAAAGTTTCTTGTATTTCTGGTAAATATATGTTACACGAGCCATCGCATCTGGAACTTCATTTTTCACCTTTTCTTCTTCTTCTTCAAATTCGTCGCTTCCTGGAATATGCACATACATATAAAAGACGAAAATAAACTATTCACGAATATTCACTATTCTATAGGCTGGTTGCTTTACTTTAATTATACATGTATGTGGTTCCCTCATGGGTCAGTCTGTGACCTGTGATTGAGGCATTTACTGGTCATACTCTCTGTTTTAGACAATCACATATACATGTATCGGTTTGTGCTCAAATAATGACAGAATATTTTTCGAATCATTTGAAATGATCTTGTGTGATTACAATACTTTGTAGTGACCTGTTTAAAATCTGCTTTGTCATATGTCTTTTAATGAGATACATTGTTAAATTAAATAATAAATCAAAAATCATAAATTAAGAGATAACATATTGTGAAGCCAAAATACAATATAAAATTACATATAGTATGATACATATACATGTACATAAAACATTCTTTAAGTTATTTGTCAAGCAAGTGTTATAAAACTTATGTTTACCGTTTATGGCGAACAGAACCGTCTAAAATTATTGTTCAGTCGTGTAAATCCATTTCATCTGGAAAGCTGAAAACAGTCACTGTCGCAATCAATGAAGATTTAGATGAAATGCCACATGATGCGGCATTCAATCAGGGTATGCACTCTTTGCAAACTTGATGACAGAAATGCATACTTATTTACACATTTCTATGTATGGCTCCTTAAAATACAAAATGAGCAATTCCATACTTATTCTATCAACATGCCTGTGAAAATGCATCAGAATGAAAAAGGTTAAATGTTCATTATAAGGGGCTGCTTGTAAAAGTTCAAACGATTTTGCTCCGGTATATATTTTTGCTATTAAACAGGTCAGACCCTGATGATATGCAATGAAGCTAGGCATAAAAGGGTTGAAATGCTAGAGTTTACCAGTTGTACTTCTAATGAATTAACCCCCTTCTTATTTAACCCGTTTATGCCTAATGGAATTTCCCTCTCTTATCAAGTGGACCAGTCTATTTCCGTTTTAAGGGTTGTTGGGTGGTATTTTTAATTTTTGTTCAAATTTCAAAAAAACATTCTGTAAGCAAACGGTGGGGATCCTGATCAGACGCCGTGTTCTGCGTCTGATCTAGGTCTGCACTGTTTCCCTATGTCCCACAAGAAGACGCTATGCTTATATGGGTTAAACAAAATCATTTGTAACTCTGTGAGAAACGATTTTCACATCGCCCGCCTTTAAATCAGAGAGACGCAAGAACTTCCAAACCACGCTCCAGATATAGGTTGCTTACTTTGTCAAATTAACTAGTAATATTTACTAAACGAATACAATAGAAACAAGCAAACTGATTGACAATATCTTTCAAGACCCTAAATGGCAAAACGCACTGCAATTAATGAGTTCTTTTAAAAATAGATACCATCATAATTATCATAACTTTTTGATGTCATTAGTCTTTACAAAATCAATACATTGGGATAAATGACCTGCGAAACGAAGGTTATCTTCTCAATGTCTTAAAAGGAAACAATTAAAAATAACATAAAATTTTCGTGATTGTGAAATTAGAATTTTGCAGCATGTTTCTGTATCGATTAATGTATATTCCATCCTGGTCAGTAATTCATACAACTCCTTTCAATAACAATAACGTGCTAAGCATTTTAGATCCAGTATATCAAATGTCAAATGCTTTTATAAGACTATAAGACTATGATAATGTTCGTTCAGATCCAGTATTCAAAATCAAAAGTCCATTTTCTATCGTTGCGGTTGTGCCTTATAAAACGTTTGACCTAAAAAAGTTAAAAATCAAAATGTAGCTTGACTTTGCCTCTTGTACCGTGCTTGCGTAAGCAAGAAGAATCAACCATTGTTTGATGAAGGACTTCAATAAAAAATAATATTACATGTTAAAACCGTTAAAGAAATACAATCTGATTATATCCCTTCTCAAGGAAGCCAACACTTTAGTTACTATGAGGATGGAACACCTATTTAAGATGGGTGCCACCTCATTCTTGCTAAGGCTGAAAACAAATATACTGCCGTTAATTCAGTTGTTAAAATTTGCTTCCAATACAGGTTATTAAAATTAAAATCTCTAGATCTCACTACACCAATTCAATATAATAAGACTAACACTCCTAGATCCAACCACATCAATTCAGCATATTCAGGCTAACATCCCAAGGTCTCACCACACCAATTCAGTGTATTGAGACTTACATCCCAAAATCCCACCACACCTATTTAGCATATCAAGACTAACATTCCAAGATATCGGGATGCCAGTATAAAATGCTGAATAAGTTAGGTGGATCCTGTCACTTGAAGCACAATCCCAGACCTAGACTGGCTCTAGTCCTTAATGCAATTTATCATCAGTGTGTCATATCATATACTTGTAGCCAGTCTAACTCTGATGGCTCTGTTTTAAAACAGAGCCATCAGAGTTAGACTGGGTACAAGTATATGATATGACACATCGATGAAAAATTGTTTTAAGGACTGGAGCCAGTCTATCACAGACCATAAGCAATGGACTGTAAAAGTCTATATAACTAATCACCATGCGATGTACATGTATTCCCTTAAATGATGGCCCATGGTCAGAGATCTTTGGAGTATTGTTCTTCGTCAGTGCTCTGTTCTGCCTCGCTTGTACTCAGCATCTGATCAGAAAGGAAAATCTTCACCAAAATTGAGCCGCGACATGAGATTTCCAACAATGTGGCTTTTTGACATGTGTAGACTCAGACTACCCAGTGCAGCCTCCCTTTAAGCTTAGAAACTCCAAATGATGTTCAGTTAGTAGCTTAGCACTCATAGAATATTCAAGCGACTAGCAAAGGCTCTGATCAGGCTGCGCGTATGCGCAGGCTGATCTGAGGCTTTGCTGGTCGCACATACCACATTGTTGGAAATCTCCTGTCGCGGCTCAAATGTTTTCAACAGTTCATCATGAATTTCTGTGATGTCCATCATTTTTCTTATGTATGAAGATATTCAATAATAGCTCTGTTCTTGTCCATTTTACATATTATCACTGCTTCAAACCCAGAGATGAAATTGATTTTATTATTATTCCTGTGTTCAGGATTTAAAGGCTGACTTTCCATCACCTGCTGGGAAAGGGCTGACCTCTTGGCTCTCGTTTGTGGTGTCTACTGTGAGTTTGTCATATTCCCATTGGTATCCTGGGTCAGGTGTGGTACTTAATTGTATCGATTCCTGATCTTTGCACCCTTACTTACTTTCAAAATACTGAATTAGGCAGATTATATATTAAACTTCTTTGTGTTATTATAAGTTTATCGAAGGTTGTTTGAACATAAAACTGGAATTTGTTACTATTTGGTAGACATTCTGCACGTTTAAAGATCTAAATCTCAAAAGTTAAGGTATTTGGATTGTTTTTAATTTTCACCCATGTATACCTATCAAAGTACAATGAAGTCTCATTTATCGAATAAAATACAATGCTACAGGTTATAACTAAAACAGTGATAATTTGCTTCGGTTTTCTATGACCCGGTTGACATGCATTGGGCCACAGTTCTTTTCAGAAAGATAACATTTGTTTTGATAATAATCTTTATGCATGTGCGTGGCCATTGATTCAAAACACAAGAACTGAATGGCTAAGTATGCACGTTTAAGTCAACTAACCACAAGTCAGTAAGTAAATTATGAATGAGTTTTAGACTGTGTGTGTGGCATATGAAAACGTTTACAAGATGTGTTAGGGGTACTTTATAGCCATGTGAAGAGTGCTGGAACGACTCAGTATCGCAAAACCCTGACTTATTAACACATGTTAGTTCTGCAAGCATAAATGAGTTGAAGGTCTTTTATTTACGATGGTGACAACGCAAAGCACACTGGCGTAGCCAGAACGCTGAAAAGGTTACGCACATCAAAGGGAGACTACTGGATCAAGCAGTGAATCTCTTCAATTGTGTACCTTTTCAAAATGGGAACTTCTCTTAAAGGAAAGAATTCGCTCCCATCTGGGAGCGATTTGTTTCCTTTATGAGCAGTTCCTTATAGTATGGAAAATCACTTTATCACATTAAGTGATCTCCCCTGAATGTTACTATTTTTATTACGCGCGTGCGTAACCTGCGTAATGGGTGCTACGCCAATGTAGCAAAACAGCTATTCTTCCACAATGTCATGAAAGTTGTATATACAAATGCATGTACACAAAATGTATACCATACAATAATTATACCAGTAAAATAAAACATGTATGCAGCAAAAGCAAATCGAAACAACCTTTTGAACAGAACAGAACAGAACATATCTCTATTGACATAAAACTTAGGCCACTCACAGGTAGCGTAAGAGCATTAGGTAGAAAAACAAATCATTCACATGATTAATATACATAAAATACATGTGTACAAAGAGCGTGTAAAAGGTAAAAATGAAATGTTAGCATAATCATTCCTGAAAGAGCCTTTGAACAAAAAGAAATCCTAACTTAACCCAACAACAAGCGCGAACTGTCTCATAAATGTGCAATGTCTACACTGGTGTAGGTGGTATTAATTAGTTATACAATGGCTAACCATTACCTAAACGTCGGCTAAACGGCAAACTGTGTATTTGGGTCATGACGACTTGGTAAAAGATTTGACAATTTGTCACTGGCGGGAAGATGTTATAAATTACAGTCTACTCTCAACAATTGTCTCATCTCTCTGGCTATGATGAAATGAGTGTCACACCTTATTTGAGCTTCATACACTGAAAGTATATACGGTGATTAAGATAAATTAAGGAACGCCAGCGTGATTAATAGGCGGAATGGCCGATATTCACGTGACGGAAACTGAAACGAGGCTATATGTGTATGTATACAGGAGCCGGAGTCCATCTAAAGGTACACGTTGGCATGTGCGCCCATCGAAGACTCAGATCAGTCTGCGCGGATGCGCAGAATGATCTGAGTCTTCGATGGGCGCTCTATGGGTAGCCAAGGGTCCAATGTTTCTTCAGACGGAAAATTAAGACTTTGATAAGAATGTGCAGACGCGCAGACTGATTTGAATATTCATCGTACGCACATCTCAAATTGTACCTTATACTGGATACTGGCTGACAGAGAGCAGGAAGCGACAATTCCAATCAGACCGTGCTTGCCTCTGTGGAAACATGACTGTGTATTGTGCAATGTAAAGAGTAAAAATGATATCCCACAAAAGCAAGAAGAATATTGCCCGCTGAAAATGTTCCGCTGCTGGGACAATCAATGTTGACTTTTCTGTCACACTGCTAAATTCTTGTGGTTTAATAATCTATCAAACGTTTCTCGCATTTTTCTGCATCTTTGTAAAACTAACTTTGGGATGATTCTTGAGACATGCACCACTTCTTGGAGAAAGATCCCTTTTGAAAGTTTACCTCTACTTTTGGAGGCGTTAATAGCTGTGGCTCGAAATAACAAATTTCCAGCAGCACAATCCTTCTTTCACTGCACGATACACGCTTACCATTTTGGTTTTCGTTTGTGGACCTCAGCTGTGGCTCAACAAACTTCCGAGTCTACTGATCTACAGCAATTCCTTTTACAATGCATGTTATACTCTTTGAGTACAGGATTTCTAAAATTGGACCATCCCGTACAGGATCCGAAAATACGTAATTTTAGTTCAAAGTAAACATATAGTACCTGATCAGGCCTCGAGGTTCTTACATGTTTTCATGCTCAACTCAACTCAGTTAATATGCCAACAATTGTTGGCATTTTAACATTTATTAGCATGATAAATACAACATCTGAGAGTATGAAAGCAAGACAAGTCTATTTTTCAGCATTTTAGTTTTTATGAGCAGTTGAAATTTCATGCTTAGTTTTGAGCATAAAAATATATTTTTAACCTTTGGGCCAGACTACCTTGTTTGCACGTGCGTTTTTCGTTGTAGCTCTCAAAGAGTTGCAGGGGGCACAGACTTTTATAAAGACAAACAATATTCAGATTAAATTGTACATGTTTAACGCAAGGAAACCACCTGTTTGCTATGATGTAAATTTATTCCTGCTATCAGCAATGTTTATGAACTTCTTCGAGATCTGTTGAGATTTGATGCCATCAGTTTGCTGCAGCGAGATAACTGTAAAATTTAGTTGAGGAGGTGTAAATGACGTCGCCTGATTAATTCCATGGGACGAAAATCCTAAAAAAAAAGTCAGCATAAAGTCCCTTGTTATCATATGCATTTTCACTCCATAGAAACAAGTGAACAATTAGCTGATTAGAGCGACACATATAGTGATTCATTTACAATTTAGGGCTTATGGGTCCTGGGACTCGCTGTTTCCCTTATCAATGAGTCCAACTGCAAACTTATGAGTCCAGAACACTATTTTTAATGACAAGTCTGCAATACTTTTGCATCCTGGGACTCGCTGAAGTAAAACTTTGCAGCTCAGACACAATATTACGCGTTAAAAGATGCAGGATGCGTAGGTAACAAAATCACTGCGTGACATATATATTTTGTATAACAAAATTAAGTATAAGCTATCACAAAAAAGCTTGCGGTGGCACTTTATTACGCAGTCTGATCAGAGCCTTTGCTAGTCGCTTGAATATTTTACGAGTGTTGAGCTACTGACTGAACAACATTTGGAGTTTCTAAGCTTAAAGGGAGGCTGCACAGGCTCGTCTGAGTCTAGTCATGTCAAAATGCCACATTGTTGGAAATCACATGTCATGGCTCATATAAACATGCAGGTATACCCTGCCTATCGTTGATTTTCTGGATCGTCAAGATGTTGAAACAAAATTCTGAAAGTGAACAATGCACAAAGGTTTGCTTGGACCGTTAGAGGCGAACCGACCAGGGTACGTTATTTCAATATTTAGTGATACCTCAAAGGTTCGTGATGGTCTATTTCTGCCACTTGCGGAAAATCAAAAATATCAGTTGAGTTGAGCTTCAAAAATGTTTATAACATCGAGGCCAACGGTTCAGAACCACCAGAACCGGAAAACGCAAAAAGTATCTAGAGAGAGAATCGTTTTGATGTTGTTATAGTATGCACCGATTAACCTCTGCTCCATAGGTTTTTGGCAATATACATTGAATGGTGTCAGATTGTTTGTTATATGTGGTTTTCAATCTTATTAACTCTGACAGTTCCTACAAGTTCCTTTATCATTTTGACCCGGAACCTGATAAAATATACTTTATATATTGAGAACGATTGTCAGGTGCGATCGAAGACTTAGATTGGCACGTGCATTTCAAGCAACATGCTGTCATCCGTCATTTTTTAAAACATTGGTAACACGTATAGGTTATAGATCATATATTACAATCATAAAGGATTTAAGTGGGAACGACCGTAGCGAGTGACCCACTTAATTCCTTTATAATTGTAATATATGATCTATGACCTACTTATTGTTTTCTCTGTCCCTTTCCTGACTTCTCCTTTGGAAATGGTCGCATTGACCACTTCATGGATTTACTTATGATTTACTCAATAGATATAACAAATATTGACAAAATATGAGATTAAGTTGGCCAAAAAATTAAATTTCTGTGCAATCTGATTGGTTGTGAAGCACTGGAAGGGACGGAGTAAACTATAAACCTACTAATTACTCTGATTCATAGCATACTCTAGATTCTATGTTATGAAGAAGATGGAACAAGATGGAAATTAGATTCAATAAAATAGTTTATTTTTTCTTGTCCATAGAAAATGTTAGAATATGCTATTCGACAGCCTTGATATTAAACCTTCGACATACCTTAAATAGTGTGCCCTGGAGCATAGACTTAATCTAGAACCTGTATTGAAGATGAAACAATGCCCATTTTCTTCATTGCAAAACATTTTAAACTGCCAAGCAGAATATTTGTCCAAAAGTTATATGAGTGTCTCATCGAATAGAATTGGTTGATTTCTAAAGTTGGCTCTCAAAAACAGAAAGTTTTACTTTAACACAATCGGTATATGCGATGAATGAGATGGAGTGGAAGGCATGTTGTATAAAGAAGAGAAATCTTTCCAGGTTTGCATGGCTTCGAAATGTATATCGGTTAGTTTATTGGACCAATTTGATTTTGTTTAATCCTGATAGTGGAACCAATGAAGACTACATGCAATGGCGATATATATGCGCAAACTAATGGGATTTGTAATATTTATAACTTGGTCTGTCCGCCTGTACGTGGAGATAATCCACGAGCTTTAGTGAATTATCTCTCGTACAGGTGGACAAACATTGTAAAAGTATAAATTCATTCCACCTACATCAGTGTAGACTTTGCATATTACGAGATATCTCGTGGGCGGTATACGGGTGCTGAAAACGTGCATGCGCAGCTATCGCATGGGGCTAGAGTTCTATTGGTTGGTCTAGGCCTTCACCCACATTCAAACTTTGTATGTGCGAGCAGTGAATGCTCTGGTGAGGCTATGTGGAAACACATGGTAGTCTTAATTTTCACTGGTCCCATTTATGCCAAGTACCAAAATCTCATGAACTGACTTGAGAACGTGGTCGCCGCATTAATCCATTTCGAACGAATGGTATCATTCTGTCTTTAATAAATCTGAATGGATGTCACACACCAACAGCATACACGATCACACCAATATTTAGATTAAACAATGGATGATTTGTTGACAGGAGTTGGTACTTCGATGAGAAATCTAATATTATCCACAGTGCAGTCATTTTGCGCCCTTATTTTCCATTTCTTGAAAGTACGAACATGCGCATGTATCTAGAGTCTAGACTGACCTCGCGCCGAATCACGCCAAGCCAACACCTGACTATTTAAAAAATCGTGAGCTTATTCTAGGGTACTGATTAGTATGCGTGCCTAAGCGGGCATTTCTGACTAGCTTTACGAACGGTCTTTTTTGTTGCGATTTACTGGAGCAAAATCACAAGAAAAACACACTATCAACATGTACATTTAATTTGCCAACAATAAGGCGCAGATCAGTCTGCACACCTGTTACTGTTCGCTGCATAGAAAGCAAACACTACTATAGTGCGTTATATAATGTAGCTATTCTCTCGATGAATATGAGCAGGCTGTTTGGGCGTATGCCTCTTCAAGAGACAAAAACCTATCTTCGGGATTTGCAAAAATCCCGAAGACATGTTTTTGACTCTTGAAACGGCTCTTTCATGTCATGATGTTTTTTGCCGCCAGCTGATAGCTAATGATTTCGTCTTCAATGAAAAAAGAGTTAATTTAGTTAAAGACGTTGTGGTAAAAAAGTTGCTGTTATTGCGATATCCTATCCATATTTAGGTCATGGATTTGACACAGGGTGGATAAATTTACGATTTTTATTAATAGTAGATCTTAATGGAATTTTAAACACTCAGTCCAACGACTGACAACAGCGAGTCTAGGCTGAGTTACTGTTTGCGCAATCAAATGTCAAGGGGGCAGGCTGTTAGAACATGTAATAATGGTGTGTGCTTTCAAAAAAAACAAAAAAAAAACAACAACAACAACAACAAAAAAAAACAGCAGAGTATGATCAGAAAATTTCTCAGTCACATACCTCAGACCAGTTCAGGGTACCAACAGAAAGAGACGTTAGAACACAGACAAAGTCACACATAACAGCAATTAAAGTTAAACCAATCAGCCGAAATGGTTGCCAAACAAGAAATGACTCAAAACTCAATACCACAAAACCAGAACCAAATACAAAGCCCCAAACACAGCGGGAGCAACAACAAACACTGCCTAGGTTCCTGAGTCTAGAATCTTGTGAGGGAAACGACAAAAATAATATTACACTCATAGACCTGAATTAGTCCAAACAATATAGGCAATCCTACATCTGAAACTTAAACCTCTCAGATAGAAGAAATACTTTACCATACTGTTTGATTCTCACCAGATTCTTTGAAAAGTCAGTTCGAGAATAAGTTACAATAAATTTTATACATGAAAATATAAACACGACTTAACCCCTAATGAATGGACTACACAAGTCTTACTCTCTCACAGCAGTGAACAAGGTAGTACTCTGCTTTCTGAGTTACAGCCAGGAGGGGAGATTATATTGGAGAAAATCTGTCCAAAAATGAACTCAGACCTAGGGCCAGGCTACTGTTTGCAGGTATCCGAGATAAAACGGGCTAAAACACAAAAGGTCTTCTTCAACGCCACCATAGTGCGCTTGTCTCAATATTTCTTTTCGCAGCGTTCTGTTGTCATCTTCATAGCACCTGATCCTTTGAGATAATCATGACAGAATTTATAATTTGATTCGTCTAAGCATAGGAGGTCGTCGGATTCCTAACATCATTCTCTCACTCGTGCGCAGAGAATAATACTACCCGGTGCGAAAACTATAATCAAATCAATGTTTGTGCGCAAGTTACTTGTTAGGTTCAATGTCCTTATTTTTATTAGTACGAATGAAGTTTTTACGCCATGCTATCTCAGACTTAGTCTAAAGTTAATTATTACCTAATTACCAACTTGGCTTCTTATAAACTAATTGCACGGTGCCAGTTTTTGGCAACTGATCTGCAATAAAAGAGCGTTTTCTGCTAAATATTATGTTATAAGCTGGGTTTTGCAAATGATTTCACTTTCTGGACTGTTTGCCTTCAGGCTTATTTTGATCACACAGAACACATGTTCAACTGATGGATAAGACAATAATCCCAACTTTCGCTCCAAAATTTCGCTTATAAGGTTTTTTTAATTGAAATGTTCATTTTAAGGAGATAAAGTACCTTTAAAATTATTCTATACCTAACCCTTGCCCTGTTGAGCCCGGGTTTATATATATTTTTTTTGAAAACACCGTAGATCGGCATATCAGCTGACTTCTGACAAAGCCGTCTTATCAGTATACACACTGTTTCCACTCTGATTCAAAATACTTGCTTACAACTGGAAAACTGCAGTTTAACAGGATAAAAATTGGGGAGGAGTGTAATACGTAAAATGTTCAGCATGGCAAGGGTTAAGAAACTAACCGTCTAGAATATAATTTAATTTAGAACGAGATATTTAAGCTTCATTACAACTGTAAACGGGCTAATTTGTTGTTATTTGTCTTACTTAAATTACTTGTAAAATTGCTATGTGATGCATAGAAGAAAATGTTTTGTTTGGTGAAATAACATGTGTCCATTGTATTATAACGAGTTGATTCCATTCAACCCACGTTACGAGAAAATATTTCTTTGGGATTTGAAACCAGGTATGACTCGAACCAACCCACTCAGCTACAGAGATCTCCTAACACAACGCATTCTTAGATGGAGCAAGATAACTTGGAAATCTGTCGAAGCTTTGAAAACAAATAACTCTTATCAGACAAAACCACGGTTGTTCGAATTTGGTACAGTGTATATGTAAAAGTTATACCAAGGGTTGTCCGCCTGTATGTGGGGACTTATCCACAAGCTTTAGCGAGTGGATTATCTTACGTACAGGTGAACAAACATGTTATACCTATTTTATACCAACTACAACAGTGTTAACCTTGCACAGCACGAGATATTTTGTTCTTAAGTTGGTAAGGGCGGTATTATAAGTTTTCTTCTGACTCAAATTCAGCCAGATTTTACCAATACCAATGGTGTATCGTATTGAATCCATGTTGTTCCGTTTGAACATAACATGTCACATACCCTAATCAGTCGGTGCAACCTAAGAATTTGAGCCTGGTCTGAGTATTGAACATATTTCATGCCCTAGAGTTCTGACTTATTAATATCACGAAAGTAAAACCTGTTTACCAAAGTGAACAGCAAAGGCAGATATGTTACTGTTTTAACTGACATCTGTCTTTGTTGTTAGCAAAGGACAAAAATGTATGGTCTCTTCAGTGGTATCTTATATTCATGGGACTTGCAGCTTCCAGATTTTTAAGATTCAGACTAGTCTTTGCATGTGCGGATCCAGAAAGTTTTTTCAGAGGGGGTCCAATTTTAACAGCGTTTTTTTTAGATAAAGAGGGAATCCAAATACAACTAAAAGCGGGCAATTAACGCCGTTTAAATTTCGCTGGCGTGCCAATGATGGCCCAACATTGAAAACTGGCTTGGTAGCTTTGTGATTTTTCAGGGGATCCGGACGAGTTTTGCTAAGAAATCCTATATTTTGTGATTTTTCAGGGGGATCCGGACCCTCTGTTCCTCCTCTGGATCCGCACATGCTTTGTGGCTGAGCAGATTGGTCTGAATTAGACCTGTTCGTAAGTTTCTCGTGATGTTACTCACATATTTCTCATGATGACTCGATTGGGGAGTCATTTTGGACGTAAGAATTACTATGATTTTTATCAAAGTTCTCATATTTGTATGACTGATTTTGAATATTTGAATTTCTGCCTGATTTAGTGACAAATTAAATTAAGCAGATTCCTTTAACGTGTCAGATTTTTCAATGACTTTTGTGAAACTGAACCTATGAATACCAATACTCATAGTAAAACAGTTCCTTGCGTTAAAGCTACGGTTTCGGTCCCGAATGGCCCGACGGTATACGACACAATTATCAACTAAAATTTGATGATCATAAATGAGCATGTGCATGACAATATCAACAATTTGATTAAGCGCCCAATCTGATCTTTGGGTGCTTAATGGGTAGCTATAGACCAAGGCTTTCTTCATGCGCCCATCTAGGACTCTAATCGTTTGTTGATCAATCGTAGTGGCAAACGTACCTCGGAATAATCGTGTCAGCTCATAACATGTTATAAGAAACTGACAGATTACCAGCGAATGGTAACACACACAACATGTCCATGAGGACGAGAGGCAGTAGTATGGAGATGGATAGAAATATAATCTTCCAAGAGCCATCGCCTTTTAGTAAATACAAAGAATGAAAGTATAATTATTCGGAGCAACACTTGACATCTAGATAGCCACCCATGGGCGTTTAACTATACACAGCATCAAAAATTAAGCACCACTAACTTCGTAGCTACATGTTTCATAGCAAGGTTATGTGATATAAATTAACCTTATAAATAAAGATAAATGCATCATATAGGGATAAGATATGTGATGGTGAGTTCAGCAAAAAAGCACATAGGGGTTAACTTATTTTCATTGCAACTCTGTGTGCATGAATAAATGTTGAACATTCTGTGTGAAAAGGGCACAATACTTGTTTCAAGAAGTTAATTCTTGAAGATTTTAGGGCAATAGCGAGAAGTTTTGATAAGTCGCGAAAACTCATGATTTTTGTACCAAAATCCGAATATCACATGTGTTTTTAATTTTTCATTTAAATATTAATGCATAGTTTCACAACAGATAAAGATTTTCCATGTTCAATTAAATTTCTTCTCGGTAGTTTGAAAATAATATAGGTGGGGCTCAACTTTTGACGCCGTGTTTAAATGGGAGCAAAACCGAATTACTCGGCCTAGAGGAACAGTTTGGTCAAGGAGTATCTTTGCTTCCATCAACAGATGGTTATTAATGACTAGAATGATCAACTTGAAGATTCCATGTTAATGCGTTAAAACCCCTTTAATGCGTTAAAACTGATGGAGGTCCAAAACTTACCATGTTCTAAAATCTTTTTTTCATATTTTGGTATGATAGATTATTCCTTTGTTGTTTTCGTATCGATAGAAATAGATATAACAACAGCTCATGAGTTAAGGTTAATGCTCGAAAATCTCAAGACTTTGAAGTTGAATGATGATAGCTGAAAGATTATTTTGAAAGTTTCACCTAGGACCACATACAGAGAGATTAGGTCTCCTACAACGAGTGATAAACTTGGAATGGGTGGTGATGATTAAGCGATCTCTTTCTTCACATTAACAATTGCCCTGCTCACTTAATTGGTGAGTCACACGCAACCCCGCTTTCCAGTCTAGTCCAGACAATTCCATTTAGATAAAGTGGGGAGAAGTCAACCAAATTCGGACAGTGACCTTGTTTGTTTCATATTTTAATTATTGGAATAAAAAAATAAAGTAATTAAGCAAACAGTGAAAATCCTGATGAGAAGCCGTAAGAGCTGTCTCATCTGTATTTTACTGTTTGTAAAGGGGTACGTGCGTTCAGGGGCTATTTTGGGCCCCTCTAGAGCCAAAAACCGAAATTTGCTTTTCAACAATTTCATCTTATTGGTTTATTAGAAGAATTAGATATCAGCACAAGCAAATACCAAAAAACCCTTTAAGTACGGTATATTGTGTGCCGTGATAATTCACATCATCTGTTAAAATATTTTTTTTGATATTTGCTTGTGCTCTATATTAATTCCTCTGTTACATGTCTCAAATTTGCTCCAAAATGGTCATTTTCTATTTTTCAGCCTATTCTGGCGGCCATTTTTGTTACCATAGCAACCGTAAAAGTCGAATCAATACCGGACCTTTACGCTTTGGCTATTGTTCTAATAAACTAATAAGAAGAAACTTGTGAAGAGCAACTTTTATTTTTTGACCTCATAGGGGGACCAAAATAGCCTCTTAATGCACGTACCCCTTTATGTCTGAATTTACCTGATGTCCGAAGTTACCTGACTTTACACTGAAATCACAACCGGGTCAGAGTGCGTGCTCTAAGAGAATGCCCTCAAAGCTATCAATGCTGCAGGGAAATGCACTTTAATGCTGTTTAAAGACGGACAGACGGTCAGAAATTTGAAATCCTATTTCACACCCTTCTTGAAGCAGGTGTGAAACGTATTGTATATAGTACCAAACGCAGTACTTTAAGTCACCAAGGAATGCAGTGGCTCAGTAGTACAATGTAGATAACTTAACTTGAGATTGGGGGCGGCTGGGGTTGGGGGTCGGACCTCACTAGAGGCGCTGTGTTGTGTCATTGAAGAATTCTTTATCCTCTTCTTGGTACTAGTTCAACCCAGGACACATGGCTCATTAATGTTTAAACTAAATGCATTTTGTATGTAAGAAGAATCACAAAGGATACTACAACACCTCTTCAACCATCACCTATACATGCTTAATCATTGTACATACAATATTAATACAATAAACACGACCATGGACCAACAGCTAGAGGTGACCGGGGAGTTAATTGATGATGTAAATCACGATGACAAACGATAACCATGCTAGTAAATGACCGAGTAATGTCCAGCTTCTAAGTACTCACACCTGCGTGGTGTTAATGTTTGGCTAATGCTGTGCTTCGAAAGATTCTGTATGCTCAAATATTTCGAATTGCCTGTATTTATGTTGCATGCTGTGAGGGTGGCATATTGTTACAGTAGATTTGATTGAATAATACGTGTATTAAATTGATCACTTCATCAGAGGGCTGGATGAAGATCACCAGAGATAAACATTTCTTAACCCTAAATGGTTGTCTTTCCGGAACAGATTGTTGCATATATATAAAAAATAGTCTGAACAAAGTAAGAAAGGCGGCAAAGATCAGGAATCGATACACTCAAGTACCACACCTGACCCAGGATACCACATGGGAGAGTGGCAAAACACAACTAAACATCACAAACAAGAGCCAAGAGATCAGCCCTTTCCCAGCAGGTGACCACAAGGCAACAATGAACAGACGCGAAAACATGACAAACACAAGACATATTCACAGAAGAAGTACCGCCTTGGAACGGTCAGTAAAATATTTTAAGTCATGTTTTAATCAAAGGGGAACGTAGATATTTGACATACATGATACAGACAGATCTTAACATACATACAGGCAGACATTCAGGCCTGTTATGTATGGGTCTAAAGACCCTGAAGTGGGGATCTCTACACAGCCTCGTTTCGAGTTTGTACGCTGGAACTACCCCTAGATGGAATACTGTCAACGATGCAGTCTGTGACATATATTTCTCTCTATTTTCAGAGATCTCAGTTTCAACAAATTAAAGCAAGTTGGAAGAAGAACTTTAAAAGGCTCAAGAGTCCTCAAAAATTTGTAAGTAATTCTATTTATAGTAAAGTGGTTTAGACATCCTCGGTAACCCAGGCGTGACCCATTCCGTTCCCACTGCATTAATGCAGTGGGTACGGAATGGGTCATGCCTGGGTTACTGAGGATGGGGTTTAGATATCTCAGTTTAACTCATGACTGTTGCATGCATCCAGCGTGGGTGCTGACTATGGCTAAGGCCAGTGGGTCAGCGCTAGATCGACATCCGAGCTGAATAATCATCAACATTTACGGCTTCCCTCCGGTTTCCTTCCGCGAGAAAACAAATCCTGTAAGTCAAAAAGAAATGGATGAAGAATGTGTGGGAGAGGAAGGAATACACGGAATCCTCATTTGTTGACATCTGCAATGTAACATTAAATCATGTAGGTGTTCCTACATATCAATTAACAGTGACAGTCGCTAATGAGTGATTGATGCTTGACAGAATATTGAGTGACAAAGCGTCTTTGTAGGTACAATGTACAAATGCAAACATTCCAGCTTATACGAAATGCAAGTTACACATGGAGCTTACATTTGAGCGATTAGCGAATGAATCTGCTGCTCGAACACGCAAAGTACTCGTTTGTAACTTAAAGACCCGGAGTCCACTGTATGACTGCGCGTGCCCATTTCATATGAGTAGATTCGTATCGAGTACACGTAATATTGTCTTTTGAACACAATGGAAAAGTAAGACAAGAATTCGTCACTATTCTTCCTATTGTTTCAAAGAATGTTATATTGAAGACCCCGCCCTTTGTATCTTTACATCACAAAAATACAGCATAATTAATTACAACTTTTTATAGGATATGAGTTTAAGGACGTTCAAAATTGTGGACAAAAGTATTTAATAAACACTACACTCGATAAGACTTGGATAAAATATTAGTCGCACGCCCTTGCACACAAGAACGCACATGCACTCGCTTTAAATAATTCTTTATTGTATGGTGCATAGCCTGCATTAACGTACACGCTATATTATTTATCTTATGCACACGCATCATAATATCATCTATATAATATGTTAATATAGTATACATATCTTGTGCACACGGATCATAATCTTATCTATATTATATGTTAATATAGTATACATATCTTATGCACACGGATCATAATCTTATCTATATTATATGTTAATATAGTATACATATCTTGTGCACACGCATCATCTTATCTACATTATATGTTGATATAGTATACATATCTTATGCGCACGCATCATACTTTTATCTATATTAAATGCTAATATAGTATACATATCTTACGCACACGCATCATACTCTTATCTATATTAAATGTTAATATAGTATACATATCCTATGCGCAGGTATCGCAATCTTATCTACATAAATGGTTACATGTTTATAGTATACATGTCTTATTAATATTGCAGTTTTAAGATAAACGTTTACTTATTCTTTAATAAAATGCAAAATTCATAATTTAGAATGCATGTCTTAAGTATATTGCAGCATACTATGATTTCGGCATCGCAGATTAGCATTTAAATAAAACAGCATATTATACATTCGTGTATCTAAATACCAATGCTGTATAGTACATTCGTCTTCTACACAAAGTATGGATGTAGATGGAGATTCAGACAACAAGTAGACTGGATTCGTCAATATGTGCGTGTATTAGAGGCATTTGCGCATATGCGAATAGTACTAAATGTCGTGTGTTGGTCCATTTGGTTTATATTGCAACTACTTAAGACACGCATTCGTATGAACGTATACGTGTCTTAAGTAGTTTGCATAATGGTAAATAACACTTCTGAATTATAATGCAATAGAGTAAACACATTTTAATCATTTGTATTTGATGCTCCACAGCTCATAAATCTTCTGATTACAATACTTGAAAGCTATTAATCATAATTTTGCCTTCATTTTCGCCTTCGCTATGTTCGTTTCTTCTGGAAATTAAATGTTGTTGTAATTGAGGTAACTTTCTAAATGTTTAACAAGCATATACACTACGTCTATAATTTTTTTCACTGTCTGTCTTATTATTTACTGTATTTTTGGCAATGGGGAAGTAATAAAGTATCATACATTTATCTCCGTAGTAGGTATAGAACTCAGTTTAAAAAGAGGCCATATTCATGTTGAATACAGGACCTGATCACAGGCTATCTTTGTAGTAGAGCTGATCGTAGCTTGTATCATTTTTCTCATGGCGTTACAATTCCGATACTTTCGGAGGCAATACATCTGTATAACTGAAATAGTCTTACTATAATGTTAACTATGAAAGAAACGTTACTAAAGCGGTTGGTTTTATTATTAATTCATGTCATTTGTACGATTTTTCCCATAATGGGAAAACTTTTTTACTTATCATTCTTTTTATACTGATAAAGTGTTTCATTTTAGAAACTTGAATTCTATCTATGAAATCCAATATTAGGGCGTAGACATTTGAGCGACATTCTATTCATTGCATTTCGATATCTTTGTCACATTACACAAAATTATCTACAGTCCATTGTTCTTAATGAATGTCTGTCAGGTGCATGGACCTTTACGCATATAAATGTACATTTTCATAGGGCATCCACATACTTTCAAATGAATAAAGCTGAAATTACTAAAATGCTTAATAACTTACTGAGTCCATAATCCTCTTGAAATCCACCGTCTCATATGTGGCCGACATATAAGTAAACATGTCTTTGAAATTTGGGAAGGTGGTCTGAGACGTAAATCAGCATGTTCAGCTACGGAGACTAGCTAGAGCCTTTGGATGGAGCTGGCAGAAAATCAAAGTACGCACTTTGGGAAAATTCATGCAAATTATCTCAAAATGGGAACATTTACAAACATGAGACGCCACAGCGCAGTCTCAGCAGGGTATGCAATGTTGGTCACGATAAACAAACATTGGGTAATGGTGGATGAAACTTTATATGATTCAGGATCTCATTCACTTTGTGTAACCCTCAAATGGTCTCCAGGAGGAAAGATACCGATTTAGCCTGGCCCCTATGCGTTAAAATGAAATATCTATAAAAGGGATAAAATATAAGATGTACACTATATGGCTAGTCTACTTTAAGCCAATGTGTGTAAAACGTAGACTTGCTATCAAAAAGGGCCAACCAGTCAGATAAATTTCAGACGAGAGGGATTGACGTTGATTTTCTGCACACGTATATCAGGCAACTGACGAAAGTTAACATAATTTTACATATAGTAGCATGCTCTTGCCCCATGGAATCCTCCAAATGATCCAACTTTTGCCAAAAACAATACAGTGTTATGTACATCCAGTGAATACGCAGAACAACCTGGTTATCCCCCTAGTCTAAACCGAGTCTTTTCTGTGCACTTTGTTGGTGGCTAAGAACCCACAGCGTCTTCACAGATGGACTGTGATCTGATCGGCGTGGGCGAATGCGAGTACCCAGACTAATACAATTTGTCGCTGGGCGCACAAGCTTTTTTCATGTATATGGGGAGGCTCAAATATGCTTGTTTTTCCCGAGGCACGACCGATACGAAGTGACAATGCACCTATATAAAGTATAAATTATGATAAACTTTCTTTATCGGTACAATCTCGGGATTGATTCCACCAATAAATCATATTCTGTCGTCGGGGAATTAATTATCGCACCCAAACTTGAGATCGTCTGCTCTTTTCGTACTTTCGAAATCAGAATTCAATTCAGTTTAGGACATTCTTCGTGACATTTGGCAGGCAAAATTTATTTCTACAATATATGGCTATGAGGATTAAACTAATAGTATACGCTGACAAAAAAAATCCACCCCCAAAAATCAAAACATATAAAATAAAACAAAACAAACAAAAATACAAAAACAAAACTATAAAAAAACAGCAGAAAAAAACAAAACAACTACAAAATAATAATAATAAAATAACAACTACAATAACAAAAAACATAAAAACAACAATAAAATACAGAATAGCTCATCAGACAGACCAGAGTCCCAATCTGGGAAATTAGTTAACAACTTTATTTTTAGTACACAGGTATTTTCCATAACCCCCTCAAAGTAACAATACGTCCCAAGGACCTCTTTATGGCTCCATGTGCAGAGCTCACACTCCGATCATTATGATAGGCCTTTGATCTTCAAAGCATAGCGATACAGTGAGCTAATAAACTAATTAACGTGTGGTGCCACTTTTTGCCCTCTTACAATGCACTAGATGTCCGTACTCATCACATGCTCACAAATGCCTCTGATAAAGCCCATGCTGACATTTTCAGCAAATATAGAAGCCTAAATTTTGAACTGAGCCTTCATCTATATCCATACTTTGTGTATGCGAGCAATATGGCTCAGGCGAGTCTGCGCATATGCGCAGACTCGTCTGACCCTTCTCTGCTCACTGATGCGATACATACTATAAATAAATAAATAATACTAAAAGCTCGTGTATTGGTTCATATGTATTTATGTTGTGTTTCATCTCTTTCAGACAACTCGACCACAACGAGATTACTTGTATAGCTGACCAAACCATAGCAGGTCTTGAAGACATGGTTTATTTGTAAGTTATTTTGATTGTAGTCAGTGTTTGAAAGCTTAGCCATATATGTAGGTCTAGCTAAATATAATACCCTTTGAACTGAGTCTGTGAAAAACAGGACCAATCGGCAAACGCTAAGGTGCGCGGCCAACTGTATCCACTACGGATTGTTGAATACTTCAACTGCCGTGAATAAATGGATTTGTGAAGAAAAAAAAGATGAACCTCGGTCTAATCGAGTTTGAGTTAAAAAAAAAGGGAAAAGACAAATATGGATTTCAGTGAGAGTTAAACCAGAAAACGGCTGCAAACGTTGGTACCAGAGTAAATCAGGTTATCAAAAGTTGATCACTTAAACTTTAGTTTTCAAGGCATACGTTGAATGTCACATGTCTTCATGTCTTCGTGGCAGAAAGGTAACTTTTCGGTAACGCGCTGCAGGCACAATGGAAGATTCTATTTTCAAAATGGCTTGATCTGTTACGCCAAAAACTGTAATATAATATGATATTATAATATTAATGTTATTACTTTGTTTACAAATAAACTTCGATTTCTGTAAATCTAGGCAGTTAATATGCTACATGTACATAGATTGAAACCCCGCCGAAACCAGGTTATCCAAGGACACAGCCTGATGTAGTATATCAAAACAACTCTCCGAAGCCAGACTGCTACCAATGGCGATAAAGCAAAATATCTAAGTAGTAATTGGCAGATAAATATGTCTAATTATCTTATCTCCGCAAGCTACTGCGCTGCAGTATGTTCTCAGAACAGAATCAAAGGATTAACAAATCATATGGAACAACTTTGTAGACGATATACCACTATGTAGCTGTCCAATCTTAATGAAGATATACTGCAGAAGTTGGCCGGTTTGTACGCATATATTATATTGAGTACTCAAGCGGTCACTTTGCAAGACGGCGTGTGTCGCTGTATATCATCTTAATGCTGGCTTGATCATCGGGATAAGGGGGGAAGAATGATTAATGGGACACCTCATATGAAAATGGTACTTAACGCATAGGCGAACAGCTAAGGCTTTAGGCGAGACTGCGCACATGCGCAGTCTCGCCTGAAGCTTCGCTGATCACACATGCAGAGTAATGAAGATCGACGGTTAAGACCAAACGGTGCATGTTTGATGCACACGTTGTAATTTCTAGGAAGAAATAGTATAGGCCATTCTAACAGTTAATCCTTTGTCATAACTGGCAGCCTGCAAATGAGAACTTTGGCCATCAGTGAAGAACCAGATAAAATATTGCAGAAATGCGGTTATTTATCAGGGTCTGCACCGTTTGCTAAGATAGAACAATCTCCAGGGACTGAAATTTAACATGATTTGACAAATCTACATGTAACCTGTGGCACTTGAACTGTACAACCTAAAACTGTACCCTCTAAAAGAAGTGAGTATGAACAGGACACGTCACAAACATAGACCACAAACCCGCCAACGGCACCGTTATGAAGAGACGCAGAACACAGACAATCCACTTGACAGCAAGAATACAATAAAAGTAAAGCAACCAGCTCTCCCTTCCTCAATAAATACAATTAAAGATGAGAAGCATCTTCTTATGGTCTGCCCTTTATATATATCGCATAGACATCTTGTTATTCAACATTAATTGCACCTTTGAATGTCAGACAACTAAATTTATATGGCTTTTGCGTAATGAAGGTACATCCATACCTAGAGATGTTTAATTATATAGTTCAGTTGTGTTTTTGTTCTCTTGTACTCTAAGATATTTATATTTTCTTCTTTCCATTAATCCTTTCATGCATTTATGATATCATACTTAGATTAACTAATGTAGAAAAGTGTATCTAGTATCAAACGATATGGAAACCCCATTAGTATAAAAGGGTCAAACTTAATTGCATATAACTAGAGATTCTACAATGTTAGAAAGCAGCAGTAGTATTCGTCACTCGCATACATAACTAATGGAACAAGATGAAATCTCATGTCAAATATTAGTACTGTAGCTCCACTAGTTCGCTACACATGCATAATTATTTTAATATTGACTTTATGAAAATGCGATCATCACCATTATCTTATGGGCTGCCCCAGATTCAGTTACTAATCTGCCTTTTTCAGCTGTTTTCGTCTCTTTGAGCTGTGCTTATTACGTAATAAAGCCAAGGATTATACGATAATCGTGACAAGTTGAGATATATAAATGATTGATGGCTATAGTGTTGTTTGTGCAGCAACAAAGCTTCACTTTACGATCCTGATTGTGTTTCCAGACCTTGAGCCAGTTCATGGTATTTTGGTATCTATCGCATATGCGTAAAGCCATTCTTAAAATATGCATGAGCAGCAATTCAGTGGAACTAGAGGCCTCAATTTTCGCCTGAGCATTTATCAACGTCCCTGCTTTGAGCATAGAAGCAGCGAGTGCTCAGGTGAGACTGTGCGATTGCACAGTCTCACCTAAGCATTCGCTGCTCGCACATGCGATAAGTACCGAAATCGCATGAAACGGCCCGTATTTTTACCTTCATTTTACTCATATTTCCCATGCACAAGTGGTTCTCATTCTAGTTCCTCATATTTTTTTCTTGTGGAATAAAGATCGTTCATGTCATAACAATATGTGTATGCTTGTTATTCATCTACTTGCAAGAACTTGGAATCTGACAAAATCGTTGCGTGAACTAGACCATGCATTGTTCATACTGGTATCCCGCCAGAATATATAGAGGTATCTCAAATTATAAGCGCCAAAATTCATTCCAAGGGAAAGGTGTCAATGTTAAGCATAATAACATTAACTTAATGAATGTTGGTGGGCGGAACGTTACGGCAGATTTTTTCTTTCAGCACCCAAGAATAATGCGCAATTATTTGCTTGCATAACCAGCAATAACTGCAGTTGGTAGTCAAGATTTCTTTCTAAACATTTAGTTCTCTCTTGGTATATTGTGTTCAACTATCTGTATAACAAGTGGATGGGGAGAAAAGCAATTTCCTCCCTACCCTTCTGAGTTTCTCCTGAAAGTTACCCTCAAATAAAGTGTTTATTCAGGCCACAGACCCCCAAAAGTCAATAAATACATTGAAAACACCATCTACATATCAACGAAGCTCAAAATGTAAGGAAATATCGAGACATCTTTTTATAATGATAGTATTTGTTCCTATAAACATGATAAATATACTAAAATATGAACGAAAACTGTCATAATAATGTTTCAGCGGCTATGTGTCTAATATTGCTTTTGACCTTGATTATTCACCAATCTGGAATTATCTTCACTCGCCATTTTGAGCTCTCTTGCTTGTAAACGGTGTTCTCATTGGCTAATACCCCAGACTGCCAACCAAAAATGCTATAAATGCAACACTTGAAAACTAGATAGATGTAAATAACAGACATATACATGTAGTCCTCAGAATGTGATCATGATTATAGTTTGTTTTACAAGTTTTGACCAATGAAACATTACCTATAGTCGATTTCTTAAGTTAGTATCTCACTGGGATGCGAGCAATTTGCGACTATTTCGAGACCAATTTGAGACATGTTTTGGCGACAGAAATACGACATTTCAACCATAATCACATTGCGGTCACACCGAATGTGTTATTAAGACATATTTGCGACAGTCGCACGAATGTCGTACGACTGTCGCACGAATCATTGGCGAATGTTTCACGACTTTCGCGCGATATTCGTGCGACATTCGCGAGACACTCGCACGATGTTCTCCCGATGAAATTGCGATAATTTATTACCATCGACCGACTCACGACGTTCTCGCGATCGTCGTGCGACTGTCGCACGAAGGTCGTGCGACTGTCGCACGATGGTTTTGCGAGAAATGATAAACCAAGAAAAATAAACATTATAGCAAGCATTTAAACTTCAGACTAGGAAGGTACTACTCTGTTGGAGGGAACTAGAGGGCTGGAAGGAGCTATATTGTTGGAAGATGTCACGCTGCTGGGTGGTTTTGGACTGTAGAATGGTAGCAAATATTGAGTTAGACAAAAGTTAACTCGTTTAAACTGCACAGTTATGATGGCCCATCAAGCAGCTTAAGAAAGTCAGTCGAGAACGTACATGCACTCATTGTCCATACGTATGGCATGATGAGCTCAATCAAAACAAAATAACAATGAGTTAAGCTGAGCCTCGTCCTGCCAAAATCTATTTTATAGAGTTTTGCGCACAACAAATGCACAGATCAGACTGCATGGATGCGCATTCTAATCAGAATCTTAGTTGTCCGCTGCAGTGATAATTTGTTTATAGGGCTCTATATGCCAAATTCAAACCTTAGAAGAGCTGCTGAGACTAAGCAGGCTGTTGTAGTATAACCAAGACACAATAATAATACCTTTATACTGTCATAGAAACAGTAAACATTTAAGCAGGCCTTATAAAACATACTTAACAAAATTATCCTCTCAGAATGCAGAACCATTTTTAATAACTGAAATTACTCCAAACAGTATACATATAAGTAAGCCTAGTCAATACACCATACTTGGATGGAACTATCCTCTCAGATAGCAAGAATACTTGACAACTGGAATTCGTCAAAACTGTTTACTTAAGTATGCCTAACCAAGATCTCGTACTTAGAAGGAACTATCATCTCAGATACATGTAGGAGGAACTCTTTTAACGAACCTTTGGCGACATAATTGCGAGTAATTTAAGATACTCGCGCGATAGTCGTGAGACGTTCGTGCGACTGTCTCACGACATTCGCCAGAACATCACTTAGTTTGATTTACTCGCAATGTTGTCGCGAAGTGTCTCATTTATGTCGTAATTGGTTCGCAATTCAGTCTTATTTATCTCGCAGATATGTCATGTTCCAAAATAATTGCGACTAAATTGCGAGGGGTCGGCGACAAGTTCGCGACGGGCTCGAGACACCCGCGATGATTTTGCGACTATTTTGCAAGGAATTTTGTCGCATAAAATTTTTGAACATGTTCAAAATTTTCGCGACTACTTTGCGCCACTTGGCGACACATGCGAGGAAATTACGAATCACTGGCGACATTTTCGAGACTGCTTTGTGAGCCACTCGCGATGTCTGTCGCCAGCTGTCGCAAAACAGTCGCAGTCCAGTGAGATAGGGGCTTAAACAGTCTCACTGGTATCTTATAGTCTGTTCCTTTCAAATGACAGTTAATTGCTAAAATTGTGTCGATATTTGAAAGCTGATGAATATTTTTTTTAAGATATTTCTTGTTAATTTATACATTTATCTAATACTCTCATTTCCAATTTCAGAACATTAAACAATAATAATTTAACAACACTGCCAGAAAACTTATTCACTGGGATGACAAGATTGAAAGTTTTGTAAGTATATATAAATAGCATTTAACAGTATAGTAAAACTTGTCTTGAGCGGCCACTCAAAATTAGAAAAAACAAAGGTCTTAATGATAGACGGTAGCTAAATGCAGGTCAAAAGTATTGCAGAATGCTCCAAAAGAGCATTCTGCAATACTTTTGACCTGCATTAAGCGATAATCGGTCATGGAAGTGAAATTTTGGTCTTTGTTTTGAGTGGCCGCTTAAGACAGGTTTTACTGTATGTATGGCAAACACCATGACTAAATACCTTAAATCAAAACAACTATTTTCCCACCTCACACATACGGGTGCAACTACTGCATAAAGTTCACAAATAGCAAACTTACCTTTTATAAAAAGTTACAACATTTTTCTTTTAGATTTTACCAAAGATCCAGTACAAATTTAGGAGCCGCTATTATTAAAATACACATATAAAGATAGGCTCCTCTAACCGCCTTTAGAGTGGATTCCACACCCAAACTGAGCGATCAGCCAAACTTTTGTACTGTATATCCCACATTGCTATATTTTGAAATATTCCCAATCTACCAATAGCTTGGAATAAGTGAGATTGTATGCAATAGTGATAAGAGCCACGACTTGAGATTTCCAACAATGTGGTATGTTCGACAAGCAAAGGCTCAGACCAGCCTGCGCATATGTACAGTCTGATAAGAGCTGTGAAAGTCGCTTGAAAATTCTATGACTGTTTAGCTACTAACCGAACAGCATTTGGAGTTCCTAAGCTTAAAAGGGGGCTCCACAGGCTCGTCTGAGTCTACACTTGTCAAAATACCACATTGTTTGAAATCTCATGTCGTGGCTTATACGAAGGGAAGTCTTTCCATGTGACTCTTTGCTCACTTTTATCCTGACACGCTGGTTGGTGTCGAAGTTTTTGTTATTGAAAAGACAAGACGCATGAAATTATTTTTTGTGGCAAATACAGATCATATTTACACTATACTTAATTTGTAACTAAAATTTATATGCTCATACCTTGATTAATTTCAGATTGATTTCTAGATGGAACGTATTCGTACTTGTGCATGATGACGTGATAAGGTCACGTGTGTGACCTTATTCACGTGTGTGACCTTATTGCAGCATTCAAACAGTTTGTTCAACATGTGCCGAATATTCTTTATTATTTGTAACATGTGCCAAATATTCTTTATTATTTGTACTATACAGTACAAATAATACAGAATATTCGACACATGTTGAACAAACTGGGTGACCTGTTTGAATGTTACTGCACACTCAGAAATAACAATACTTTATCATTTTTGAAATTAAATTATATTTAAAGAGCATTAAATAAATGACACATTTGAAAGTGTTTTTTTTTCTTATTTTATTTTCTTGTTTTCAGACGATTACGAGAAAATTCATTTTCCTGCGACTGCCATTTATCATGGTTGGCAAGATGGCTGAAACCAAGAAAACGGCTGGCAAAGTATGTCACGTGTGCAAAACCAGCAAATGTGAAAGGACGTATGTTCAGCATGTTAAAAGAAGCAGATTTTAAATGCAATGGTAGGTCCCTGATTAGTAAATATTGTATTGTCATTTGTAGATGTGAATTTACACCTTTTGATTGAAAAAAAATAGACGAAAATTGCTTTCCCTTGGTAAGTGAGATACGCTATGATAGGTGTCGCTATTGTATTGAGGTGCCACGTATTGCGTTGTATTCTGTTGTGATATCTCATTCAGTCGAACGATGGGGCAAATTACACACATAATATTCGTCAGCATGTACAGTATTTACATGCTTGCTGGTACATGCAAAAAGTTGGGATGATCAGTTGCCTTTTCCAGCTTCATCGCCTGTATATATAAATAAATCGTTCTTAGCTACCAATTCGGTGCCCAGCAAAATCTCAGACCTGATTGGACTGATGCCAAAGCTGGTCTGATTCTTCTCTGGACGCATAGGCCATTTGTTCTTATCCAATGGATTATGGTACCAAGGGAACAGAGTTAAACTCGCAAGTTACATACACGTACACACACATGAGAGGGTCTGTCAATATGTTTTGACCAAAACGTGATTATTTGCCTAATTTCATATCATACTATTCGTTGTGAGTATTTAAAAGAATCAGCTCAATGAATCAGTTATTTTAAGTAATCACGGTGCTCGTGTATTTGGTGTAAACCTCCATTGCAAGATCGCAAGCATCTTATGAGACAAGATACTATATTTTGAAGGTTGATTGTCATTAACCAGACAAACATGACAAAATTACATGTAAAATTCACCACTTTATAATTCAAAGTTGTTCGTTCTTCTTATACATAAATGCTTTTATTCACACAGATGTTGACAGTATGGACTCTGTTTCGGAGTGTGGTGAGGACAGGTTCTGCCCCGAAGAGTGTACATGCACAGGATCATTTGTTGACTGTAGAGACAATGGCCTCACAGAAATACCAGACTTTCTACCTCCAGATGCTACTGAACTGTAAGTTTACCCAATAAACCCCCTGTTATCAAATGGTCATGCTATCATATTCATAAAGCCATGTTTATATCAAATGGACGCGTCATGGATGCATGTGCTATTTTGGTACCTACATTACCGCATATATACGAGGAGCGAGCCTGCTAAACCAAGATACACAAAGTATGGAATTAAATAAAAAGGTTCAGACCAAAATTTTAACCCTGAGCCCCACTATATAGGTGAGTATGCACGTTTAAAGGATGCCTCGACACATACATGTATATGATAATTAGTACCAAAATCTAGCCAGCTGGTCCATATGCAGTCTGATTAGTGACATCGCTGTTTGTGAAGTCAACCAAAATGGCCTAATATTTTTTGCTCACATCTAAATTGAAACATAAAAATATTATTTGAGCCAGCCAGTATAAAACGACACTCATAAAGAGCGACAAGCATAACTTCACATCAGCAGGTAGACCCGTAGTGTCTCACCAGAGCATTTGCTCTTAGCATTCACAAACTAGAGATAATTGTCCATACAGCCACTAGTCATCCATAAATCCAGCCCTACTGTTGAGCTGCATATCTACGAAAGTACCACCTCACCATGGCAAAGCTCAAATTGACCAGTACACGAGATTTGGTACTTTTCGCATATATGTGCATATATGTCTTTAAACATGTTTGCACAGCGATCCTGTGGGGCTATAAAGCTACTTTTTTTACTGAGCTTTCATCTACTTCCAAACTTAGCAACAGCGAGCAGGGAATGCTCTGGCGAATCTGCGCAAATTCACAGGCTCGTCTGAGCCTTCACTGCACGCCGATTCGATAAGTACCATTACGCCAAGGCAAAACTCAAATGTTATTTTATTGTACTAACGGACAGACATACATTATTTCTTTTTTTTGACATATCAATGCAGGGTGATTAATATCTCGACATAAATGATTGTTTATTGTTTTTCTGAAACCGGAAACTAACCATTTATTTAGTAAATGATAATTGATATAACAATTGCTATCATCTATACTGACCAGTGGTCCGCCGTTTTTTGTCTTTTACCCTTATCCTACAGAGTATATCTATATGCGCATTTCATGCATTATTTCCAGCTGTTTTGTTTGGAATTCTGTTTAATCCATTACCATGAAACGTCTTGCTGAACAGAAACAGTGTGGATCCAGATCCGCTGGCTTCTGAAGAAGCCAGCTGATCTGGAACCATACTGTTTTCAAAAGGGGGCATATTGGATTTCGGCAGATCAAAGGTTAATACCAGGTCATTTTTCAAGCATTACTATCAGGCATTATGCCCAGCCCGTGAGAAAATAGTTCTCATCGCAAATATTAAAATCATTTTTTTTAAATTTGCATGCACAGCTATCTAGTGGGTTTTGAATTCTAAAGTTTGCTTTTAACCCTCATCTACCGTTTTAGTTTCTGTGTGCGAGTAGTAAAGGCATTGGGGAGACTGCTTAGAAGCACAGGCATGCGGTGACTCTGGTCGCCCATGTCGAATGAAATAATGTTTCATGTCTTATTTCAAATGAAAAAGGTCGGAGCAGGTCTCGTACAATGTATTGAATTGAAGTGTTTCTAAACCATTTATGTTTGGCACCGAGTTTGGCACATTCAAACAATAGCAGGCATTCCTGTAATATACATGTAATTCTGCATGTTTTGAGAATGGTGACATGTCAAATATCTTGTATCAATTTCAAAAACTGACACATTCCTGAATGATCAACAAAATAATACTGGATATGAAATATATATTTTGAGTAGTTAGAGTGTGCACTACAACAATTGCTTTGAAACATAAGGAACATATAACCAGTTCCCTGTTTTAAAACACATCATCATGGTCACATTTTAAACAAAACTGCGTGTCTGCAAAAACGCACATTTTGGGAGATAAAAAACGTTATATTTGCATTCTACGAGCATCGTTTTGACGAACGTAAACGATGTTTTGGATGATCGAAGAAGCTTTTAAAATAAATCACTGCATTCGTGATCGCCCCCTACCTGGTGTGTTGAAGATGTCTTTCTGAAGAAATTATCCTGAATTATTCATTTATTTTTTACACAAATTTCATATTTGTATACGATATATATGAAAACTTGAAAAAATGACTATACTAAGAAATCATTCTATATTAGTACATTTATAACACAAATTACATATTTGTATATGAATGAAAACTTTGTAACAAAGCCCCTACTAAATAGAAGAAAAGACTGACAACTCACATATCAAACTGTTTTATGCACACGGAGATGCTCACATAATAAATTCATCTTTCATACAGTAAGCTATAATCGTATATTTGCATTTCCTAGAGAGACGTGATAAGATCGGGCATGGCAAACCGTGGTTCATACATATCTAAGTCTGGAAATATAATAAGATCTATTGAACTACCGCTGAATGCCGTGCTTTAAGATCAAACTAACGTTCCCTAGAGAAATACATAGTTATCCATAGGTCCACTTAAGAAAACCTCTACAGCATAAAATTGTAATTATTTTCTTATCCATCAGTTTAAACATATGTTGTGGGTGCTCAAAAGAACCGTCTCAATGAGACGGTTCTTTTGAGTACCCACAACATATGTTTTGGTTGAGAAATAAGAAGATTAATTTTTAGCCATGCATCCTTATCGGGAGGCCTGGAATTTCACCCCTTCAAACAAAAAAGTACCATACTGCTTTATTGAAATCGAAAGATCATGCTCAGTGCCTTAGCATGGGTTCCTTCTGTAAGACGTTTTCCCAAAATGTGTGTCTTTTTGAATGCATGTTGTAAACGCTGTGTGTCAGTACTTAATGACAGCCATTCCTAATATTCGTCCATTGGAAGATGAAAAATTGTTCGGAAATTGCTATAATTGTTTGACCCTTCTTCACCAAGCCCCGGATTATGGAATAATCATGGGAGAATATTATTATCTATATCGTTAGCTGTCATCGCTGATTAATAGATGGAACAACATAGGTCAAGAAAAAGGCAAATTAATTTTAAGCATAAAGTTGTGATCCATTTCTTATTCATAAGTCTAAAATAAGGCTGTGTGTGCTCAAAAGAAACGTCTCATAGAGACGTTTCTTTTGGGTACCCACAACATGTGTTTTGGTTGATAGATAAGAAAGTTATTCATAATTGTCCCCTTTTATCTGGAGACGTGGAAAAAGATGAAACAAATATCATTTATTGCTATATCTTTCACTGAGACACTTCATTAATCAATGAATGTTTAGTGGAAGGGAAACTTCTGTACTGCATCCACATATCACTCCTAGGATGTAGATAAAATACTGTATAGAAGTTTTACTGATGTTTTTATCCAACCATAAAATAAAAGTTTATTCATTGACATTTGGATAGTTAATATCCAAGTCATTGAAGATAGAATGTAAAATAATATTGATATTTTTTATAAGTAGACACTTTAAAATATTTGAAGAGACCTAATATCAAAAACAAATAATTAAAAAAAAGATATATTTGATAAAAAGAAATATATTGATCATATTAATATTTGAAGAGACAATACAAAAACGTTTTGATATTCGAAATGTGATATTGGCCTATGCCAAGCATAGACCAATATCACATTTCCACATCAATGTATCTTCATAGTGTTAAGTTTAACGCCAATACTTGTATTTCCACGCCAGTTTCATCTAAAAGAAATTGATCATTATCAGGATTAGCTCACCAATATATAATCTAATATTTTAGGTTTGCAGTTATTAATAAGATTTTCTTATATGTTTTTGATATATTTTCAGTCGAATGGAACAGAACAGAATAACACGGATTCCAGCAGGGGCTTTTGAAAATATGCACAGACTTCGAAGAATGTAAGTTAACTAAGAATGTTTACTGAGTTTTCAAGGGTATATTTAGATATACCCTTCTTTTCTAAAATGACACAGTGACACACGTGATATCTAAAATTAACACATGACATCACAAGTGACATAATTGATATGATCAACATCACAATGTGACATTTTTAACATGAAAAGCACTGCCCACTTCGACAGTTTAATCATTGTGACTTACAAAATAAATAAAAAAGGAGTAACTATATAATCAAAACACACACACACACACACACACACACACACACACACACACACACACACACACACACACACACACACACACACACACACACACACACACACACACACACACACACACACACACACACACACACACACACACACACACACACACACACATTTAACCCATCGACCATGATGATTTCGTCCACATCCCTACCATTCTACTCAACTGTTTGCTTGATCATTTTAAGCTAGTATCTCACTGGGATGCGAGCAATTTACGACTATTTCGAGACTAATTTGAGACATGTTTTGGCGACAGAAATACGACATTGCAACCATAATCACATTGCGGTCACACCGAATACGTGAATAAGACATATTTGCGACAGTCGCACGAATGTCGTACGATTGTCGCACGAATCATTGGCGAATGTTTCACGACATTCTCGCGACATTCGTGCGACATTCGCGAGACACTCGCACGATGTTCGCCAGACGAAATTGCGAGCATTTATTACCATTGACCGCCTCACGACGTTCTCACGAACGTCGTGCGACTGTCGTGCGAAGGTCGTGCGACTGTTGCATGATGCTTTTGCGAGAAATGATAAACCAAGAAAAATAAACATTCTAGCAAGCATTAAAACTTCAGACTAGGAAGGTACTACGCTGTTGGAAGGAACTAGAGGGCTTGAAGGAGCTAGATTGTTGGAAGGTGTCACGCTGCTGAGTGTGTTGGACTGTTGAATGGTAGCAAAAATTGAGTTAGAAAAAAGTTACTCGATTATACTGCACAGTTATGATGGCCCATCAAGCAGCTTAAGAAAGTCTAATTGCCCATACGTATGACATGATGAGCCCAATCATTTCAAAATTGCAATGAGCTCGGATGAGCCTTGTCCTGCGAAAATCTATTTGATACAGTTATGCGTACAACAAAGGCACATATCAGACTGCACTGATGCGCATTCAAATCAGAATCTTAGTTGTCCGCTGCAGTGATAGTTTGTTTATAGGGTTCTGTATGCCAGATTCAACTCTTAAAAGGGCTGCTGAGACTACGCAGGCTGTTGTAGTCTAACCAAGACACAATAATAATTCCTTTATACTGTAATAGAAATAGTAAACATTTAAGTAGGCCTTATAAAACATATTTAACAAAATTATCCTCTCAGAATGCAGAACCATTTTCAATAACTGAAAATACTCCAAACAGTATACATGTAAGTGAGTCTAATGAATACACATACTTATATGAAATTTTCCACTCAGACAGCAAGTATACTTGACAACTGGAATTCGTCAAAAATGTATACTTAAGTATGCCTAACCAAGATCTCCTACTAGAGGGAACTATCATCTCAGATTGGAGGAACTCTTTAACGAACCTTTGGCGACATAATTGCGAGTAATTTAAGATACTCACGCGATAGTCGTGAGACGTTCGTGCGACTGTCTCACGACGTTCGCCAGAACATCGCCTAGTTTAATTTACTAGCAATGCGAGGGGCCGGCGACAAGTTCGCGACGGTTTCGAGACACCCGCGATGACTTTGCGACCATTTTGCGAGGAATTATGTCGCATAAAATTTTTGAACATGTTCAAAATTTTCGCGACTACTTTGCGCCACTTGGCGACACATGCGAGGACATTACGAATCACTGGCGACTGTTTCGAGACTGCTTTGCGACCCACTCGCGATGTCTGTCGCCAGCTGTCGCAAAACAGTCGCAGTCCAGTGAGATAGGGGCTTAGATAGGTTACTTTTTTTCTAAAATATTTAAATAAAATGGAATTCTCATTTGAGAAATTTTTCATATTTTGTAAAATTATTCATTTCTACAAATAGGTTTTCTGAAGTCAGTTAACCCATATAAGCCTGGCGTCCTTTTTGTGGGACATAGGCAAACATTGTAAACCTAGATCAGACGCCGCAGAATGCGGCGTCTGATCATAGTCATCACTGTTTGTTTACAGAATGTTCTATTGTAATTTGAATAAAAATGTAAAGTACCACCCAACAACCTTTAAAATGGAGATGGACTGGTCCAATTGATAATTGTGGGAAATTCTATTTGGCTTAAATGGGTTGTGATTGAGTGTATGCACTGGATCGTCTGCGCCTTCACTCCGCACTTGTGTGATAAGAGCAAAAAGTTCATGAATTGACTCAGCTCTAAATGAGCTGTAAATTGTCCAAAAATCTTTGGTAGGTTGAAAACCTGATACACTCATATCTGTTTTGCCCAAGTTAACGGAGAAGCCTCCTAATTCACGTCTGGTTTTCATCTCATCCCCACTTTATGGTAATGCCAACGTCCATATACTTGATTGGAAATGGAAGATCTAGTTAGATACATACTTATTTCCATAACTTGATCAAATACCGTTTAATTTGCCAAAGAGGCTAGTGAGTTTTCACCATTACAGAATTACTGGCGAGAAAAGTGTGTTTAATATCACACAAGTGACAACTAAGACGCGTCTGATCGAATTAGCTGAACTCTTCGTTTCATTTTAATCAAATCATTTAAGCCATGAAAATCAAATAAACCTCACCACAGAAAATGGACAATTTTGTCAATCAAAATGATCAAAAATGTCCAATATCACATTTGTCCATCCGACAACCCCTTAAATAGCATTTTATGTCCCTCCTCCAAACAGTTAAATGACATTTAAGTCCATTCCACAACCTGTGCAGTGGCACATTTGAAGTTCCACAATCCATACAATAGCATATTAATTCATTCCTTAAACCTCTACAATGGTACTTTTGCCAATCCTCAATCTTATACAGTAAAACCTGTCTAAAACGACCACTCTCATATAAAATGTGCTCAAGACCAATTATTGCTTAATGCAGGTCAAAAGTATTTCGGATTGCTCCATGGGGACTCTCGACCTTCGTTAAGCTACCATTTGGCATTAAGATCTTTGTTTTGTCTATTTTTGAGAGGCCATTTTAGACAGGTTTTACTGTAAATAGCACGTTCATCACTCTTTCAAGCTGCGGTATGCCCTTTGTTCATACTTCATTCTGCCTTTTTTGTTTTATCAATTCTTCATCATGACACCTTTCATTTACGTTTAACTTGTTTAAAGGCACATTTCCTACACAGTTGTGCTCTTGTCCATCTTTCGACGCACCCCATAGAGCATTTGTCATCCCTCAACATAAATATTAACACCTTTCCACCCACCAACCTTTAAAATGACGTTGTTACCCATCATAAACCAACCCAATTACGTTTATGTATCCTTCAAGCTTCCCACTGACGTTCTAGGTCACCATTGCATGTCACCAATGAAACATGTGTAAATCCCCAGTTCAATCTGTCCATTGATTCTGACTAGTACCAAATTAATTACAGAGTAAACACTTTGACATACAAAGGGACCACAAATATGCACAGGCTTTGAATCAACCTTAAAATGTTCATGGTCAGTCATGTAAAAGAACTAGATACTACCGTCATCAATTACAGTAAAACCTGTGTAAAACGGCCACTCACCAATAGACAAAACAAAGGTGTTTATATCAATTGGTAGCTTAATGAAGGTCGAAAGTATTGCAGAATGCTCCATTACTTTTGACCTGCATTAAGCGATAATCGGTCTTGAAAACAATTTTTTGTTTCTTTTTGAGAGTGACCGTTTTACACAGGTTTTACTGTGTATAAATAAGCACCATTTTTACATAACACAGCTAATGTTAGCTATGAAAATCAAATGAGTTGTGATCAAGAAGAATGAATTAGAATGTTTTTCACGTTCAGTTGCTTATTTAAATGGAAAGATGCTGAAAGTCAACCACTCCAAACTTTTAATGAATCGAAAACCAATTGAAATATAAAGTACTGTATTGACGCATTGTCTGGTTATTTAATTATATACGTTTTTAAATAAGAACTGCACCATAGAAGTAGACACTGGTGTCTGTGGCACCTGGTGGATACTTCATAGTGCGACAATTCTTCTTGCAATTGATCTCTAGGTGATACATTTTTACGTGTTTATACATAAGAAATCGTGGGAGTGTATCCCAGAAAAGATGCATCATAATTTAACTGGAGTTTAAAACATATATAATCATGTATATAATATACCGCCGCATCATGGGCTAGTTTCATGTGATTTTAGATTTTGATTTAAAATAGACGTCAGACTGTATAAAAGTCCTTTAACAATTACCTGTAACAATTACTATCAAGCAATATATGTAAAATCATCTTGCAATGTGAAATCAACTTGCACTTTCCATTCTTTATCATTTGAAATGTTTGCTAAAATATCAATGGAACTGACGTCAGAGGAGAACCATGGTGTACAGAGTTGCCAAATGATTGCTCTTGGAGTGTTATTACGTATTTTGTTACAAACATAAAGATTACAACATTCTTAAAGAGTTTTGTTGCATTGCTTACTTTGTATAGCTTTTGTTTTCCTCAAACGTGTTTGACTGGAAGGACTCAATGCATACATTTACTATCCTTGAACCAGTCCATTTATTGTGTTTTTTACTCAATGCAAACGGTAGGTATGTATGACCAGGAAATGCCACAATCAGAGACCACAGACCAATGCACGGCACCACGAGAAAGAGACATAGAACAAAAACAGCAACACAACAGAAAAAACACAAATAAAACAAAACAACGCTGTTTATTTGTTTAATCTAATCACATATTAACCGCATAATCCATTTTATTTGAACCCAAAAATGGAGTTTCTGCTAAGCATTGGATTATGACTTTGGTAGGCAGTATCTGTATAGTTTGTTGCGATAAAATGCAGAAAAATAGTGTTAAATGGTATGACCAGAAATGATCCTGATAGGCCATGAAAACTTGATTAGCAAAAGTTACACTTTTCTGTGTATCTATTATGCATCTAATGCACAGTAAAGCGATGCATGCATAATCTACTTTCAGTATGGTGCAATTCAAAAATGCATTTATTTAATCTAATTCTCAACATCCGTTACGTAATCAATCATGAAAAAGTACCTGTTATGCTGCTAAATCATCAGTGATTGCCCTGATAAATATTGAAATATTGCCAAACTGTTCGATTTACTTAGAATTTACCTACATGTATCGTGTACTTCAGCAAAATGCTTGTCTTAAATGTCACCCTAAGCTATATTGTATTAAATATTAGAGAACAACAGCTTATGCATAGGACGTAAAACTGTTACTTGACTGTTAATAAAGGATCCTCCACGAATTTAGCAACAGTTATTTTACGTTTTTTCTAGTGAATTATTTGAAAGACCATATGTCCATACATGTTTTGCATTTATGTCCACAAAAACTAATCTGAAAAGTAACGCCTCCCTTGATATTAGATAAACTGTTACAATATTAGTAAACAGCAAATGCTGCTGCTTGATAAGGCCAAATAAAGTATATTCGTGTTTTACCCTACCTAAATGTTCTGGTGAAACCGAAACAAATTTCCAGGTTTTCTGGAAAAATATATAATTGTTATGCATTTTGTAAGGTGAAATGCCTTTCAAAATCCATAAAATTATATTTTTTTCCCGAAAAAAGAATGTGTGCCTAGCCCTACATAAGATTTTCAGACCGGTTACCCGAAACACACTTATATTTTTATTTGGCCTAATGATTGCATTTGTTCTATTTCAGAGACCTCAGCAATAACCAGATTGTATCTATAGATTCAGATGCTTTCAAGGGACTTTCTACATTGAATACATTGTATGTATACATAAACTCTTCTATCACTATATGAGCGAATAAGATTAAAAAAAAGCTTAGATCGATGCATATAATATTAAATTTAATTTAGAGCTTCACCATGATGAAATTAAGACCAAGACAAGTAAATTATTCTATCTCTTTATAAGCAGTTTAGATCGATGCATATACTATTGAATTCAATTTAGAGCTTCACTATGATGAAACTAACACCAAGACAAGTAAATTATTCTATCTCTATATAAGCAGTTTAGATCGATGCATATAATATTTAATTTTATTTGGAGCTTCACTATGATGGAACTAACACCAAGACAAGTAAATTCTTCTATGTCTTTATAAGCGAATAAGATGAGAAAGTTTAGATCGCTGCATTAAATATTTAATTTAATTTAGAGCTTCACTATGATGAAATTAACACCAAGACAAGTAAATTATTCTATCTCTATATAAGCAGTTTAGATCGATGCATATAATATTAAATTTGATATAGAGCTTCACTATGATGAAACTAACACCAAGACAAGTAAATTATTCTATCGCTATATAAAGCCTCGGTCACACGAGGGCTTACGACCATGCTGCGACCTGTGTAAGACCAGTCACGTGGTAAAATCACAAGTAGATCTCATACGAGCGCGCGACAGGTCTTAGTGATTGGAAACAGCGGTATTGACAAAGTAGGCTCCAGAGAGGTCTTTGAGCATTTTCATGAGTCTGGACCTGCAGTAGATGATAGCAGCAAGTGTATACATGTCTTTAAAAGCTTTTTGGTGCTTTCACAATTAGACAGGATAAAAATGCAAAAATAAGGTAGAAGACTGTCGCACGTTGGTTTTTATTGATCGGGGGTGATCGTGCGAGCAAAACGCATGAAAATGGGCGGGGCGGAGAGTTTTGAACATGTCAAAAAACCTGCGACCGCGATCCAAGATCACGTGTCGTCTCCAAACAGTATTTATAAGGTCATACAAGCTTGCACTTTTGAGACAAAATCGTCGGGTCTGATCTCGATCCAAACTGTTTGGCACTTAAGTTTCGTTATTGTTGATTTTTTTAGAAACAGTTTAATTTGAAAACACCTCGAGATGACAAAATGTCCTGAAAATACACCATTTTTCTTACCACAAAGGCGAACGCCAAAGGCTAAGATCAGCCGCGACTCGGTTTGAAGTATGATGCAGCTGTAGAATCAAGACATAGAACATGCAGTCCCACTGGATAGTTAAGCGCTAGGAGCATAGATAATAATGGTGTGGTTTATAGTACAATTATATCATATTAAAAAAAAGGAACAGCAACCTATCATCTACTTTATGTAGGTAGAGTGATATGTCAATAGGGGTCGAGGTCATCCCCCATTAACATCTCTAAGTATATAAAATGTCTGAACTGAAAGAGAGCAAAAATCACAAAGCATGATTTGAAAGTGTAAATTATTGCTGAGACCACAAATTAAAGCGCAAGATTACAAAAATCAAGAATCAACTCAAGAAAAATAAATCTTTACATGCGTGGTAAATTTTATGACTTTTCAACAGTGTCGCCTTCTGATTTTCTTCAAAGTGACTTTTTCAGAAAAATAACAAAAACAAATCAGGAATACCTTCTGTATCAAACCGTTTGGATCCAGATCAGGTCCAATGTGTGTTGGGTCCTTTTTGCGTGAAACGTCAAGCCTGATCTCGATCCAAAACTGTTTTTGGTTGACACTAGCAAATGAAGAGTTTACAGGCTTCTTCATTTTTGCAGCTTTCTAATTGCTTTAAGCATGTATGCACTTAATGGATTCTTCCTTCCGATACTATGCATTAATTTGGGGATGTTCCAGTATATCTAGAGAGGGGTCACAGCTTATAATTTCCAAATTAAATTACATTTCTTTCTATGTGGATCCTTTTTTCATGCTTGTAGCAAACAGTGTAGACCCTGATGATATGCGCCATTTCGTCTAGGTCTTCACTGTTTGCCAGACGGGACACATCTATGCCCAAACAGTATAAATGGTTCATCAATTATATTTTTCGAAAAAAAATATTTGTCTGCTCATTTGATAACAGTGTTTATTAGTTATGCCCCAAAATCGGTCCTTTTATCTATATATTTTCATAATGTGTTTAGAAAAAAACTTGTGTGGGTTTTTCATGGGTATTAACCAGTACTGTGTGTTTATTTATGACGGGAACTCCCGAAGGCTCAAACGAAAGTGATTTTTTGGAGAAGCCGGGAATCGAACCTGCGACAAGTGAAGTCTCACATATGCGGAGGTTCAAATCCTTCGCGGCTCGCCTTTGCAATAAAGATTATAAATTCATGAGCTGGGTCACATGACCGTTCTGATATTATCACAACCAATCATAGAATGCATTTTTCCAAATAACATTAACGGTAGACCGTAGATAAATCCCAAAGACTGGTCCTTAGTAGTCGTGACAAGTCTTACATCTCCGAGATTCGTGACCACTCGCGCGATTCGGTGATCGCGCGATCTCGTGTGACCGAGGCTTAAGCAGTTAGATCGATGCATATAACATTTGATTTAATTTAGAGCTTCACTATGATGATATTAACACCAAGACAAGTAAATTATTCTAACTTTTTATAAGCGAATAAGATGAAAAAGTTTAGATCGCTGCATAAAATATTTGATTTATTTTAGAGCTTCATTATGATGAAACTAACCCCAAGAAAAGTTGGTCAAATGGATTCTCTGGCCAGAGTCATTCGTATGCATTTAACCAGTAAATGTGTCCAAAAGCTACCTTCATGGAGAGAGTGATGACTTGGGTCAAACTGAGTAGCTGTCCAGCTGATCTGAATTTATGTGTTGTGTACAGATGATTATGTTGATTGTTTTCATGTAGATGCTTATAAGACATAGTCAGTTAGCGCTGTCATTGTATATGGAGTCTAACCATTTTGAGTGTTTTGGGTTAAACAAGCTGTGTTCTGAGATGCCAATTATTTATTACTGTTCATTAACAGACATTTATTTTATACAAATTTTATAAGCATAGCCATTTTCATTATGTAGTTTATCAGCTTTAAATTCGAGAAAATGTACAATTTAACGACCAAATATATAGATGTTGTCTCTACGTTGGTAAAATATCCCTTAGGATCACCAAATCTATTGGTCTTTTGGTTTAAAGGTTTCAATAAAGTACCATGATGGCATCAATTAGATTTTATTACAATATCAATATTAAATACGTTTTTCAGGGTTGTGTATGGAAACAAAATTACAGAGTTGCCATTGGGTGTTTTCAGTGGACTGACATCGTTACAACTGCTGTAAGTAGATAATGTAGTGTTATAACGACGCCATACGTCAACGTAACCATTCTTCTAGTTGATAGATTTGTAGCAATGTAACACTTAAAAGTGGTTGCTGGACATTAATACCGATTCGTTTTAGTGTTTTAAATGATTTTCGCAATGGCAATGGGGGGGGGGGGGGGAAGATTGATGTGCGAATAGACCATGATTTTACATGGTGACCATACCATAGAAATGATATTTGCTTGTTGGAGTGCTGTGGCTCAGTGGTAGAGTGCACTGTTTTGTGTCCTTGAGCAAGACACTTTATTTGTTTTCACTACTTTATACTGGTTTAGTCCAGTAAGCAGTTCCGACACGACTGAAACGCTGTTGACGTAAAGCATCAACTCAAACAAACCTCATGCTAACATATTTTGTTTTAAAAACAAATAAAAAAACAACAAGCTAATCCAAAGTATTTTTCAGCACTTAACCATTTTTTAATATTGTTTCTATTGATTGGTAAATCTTAGCATTTCCTTTCAATATCTGGTTTGTAAGGTGCATATTATATGTCTATTTTGCATCCTCCAGTTTCAATCTCAATATCAAATGCCAATGTATATCAAAATCGCTGTTAAACTGGGTTTCAGAGCGCATATCCGGTGATATACCTCCCCAAATGAAAATATTGAATACAGTTACCCCTAATTTTAATTTCTTTTTATTTTAGGCTGCTGAACAGGAACAAGATATCATGTGTTCCAGTAGAAACGTTTAAGGATCTAGAGAATCTCAACTTATTGTAAGTAATACAGTAAAACCTGTATAACAGCCGCATTCAAATGACCAAAATTGGGTTTGTGATCAATTATTGCTTAATGCAGGTTAAAAGTATTGCAGAATGCTCCAATGGGAGCATTCTACAAAATTTTCGACTTACATTAGGCTACCAGTTGTCATTACGATCGTTATTTTGTCTACTATTAAGTGGCCGTTTTAGACAGGTTTTACTGTAGCGAGTTTAGTTAAAATTTACTGGATTGCCCTTGGTTATGGATATGCCCAGGGTGAGATCATTATTGAAAAATGCTTTTATTTGGGCCAGCTCACAAAAAGTATGTTAGAAATATTAACTGAATTTAAACTGCATTTCCTTATCAATATTAACCACTTACCAAGTGTTACAGTGGAAGAAGTCAGACTGGGTTCAAAACTTCTTTCAACTTGAAGGATACACAATGCAAATGTTATAATGGAAATATTGACCTTGTTTAGACTATATTCCCTTATAAATGTAACACTTATCGTTCTTATAATTAAACTATTAGCTGAGTCTAAACTGTATTCCTAGCTGAATTTAACATGATCCAAATGTAACTATGGAATATACCGGACAAAAAAAAAGAAATGCATACAGTAATACTTATCAATTTTTCTGAAAACCGTAAGTGTAAAACACATTTTGTCTGCCTCATTTTGTAAGGATTGCATTGGAAATTTCATTATAAAAATTTGCTTTCGAAAGATTAATATTAACCTCAATATAGCCTTCTTCAAAACCAAAAATGGTCAATTTGTAAAGTCACAAAAACATAGTGTCTGCAATATCGGTCTCTTTCGGCATAAAACTATGCAATGAGACAAAGATCAATGGACAAATGTAGCTAATCAAATAACCATGCTGTGAATTTTTAATCTCATATTGAATCATACACGCGTATAGCTATCCAAAAACAGTTGATTACATACTGGAGAGAAACCTTATGAAATTTCAACATAAAAACGACCGTGTTCCCTTTTAATTGTCAAAATTGGTGTATAAATGCAATCATTCTTATTGTTTTGTATTTTAAGGGGTGACAGGTAGAAATTTCTAAATTATGAATGCATTTCTGTCATGAATAGTTGTTTTTATCTTTTTAAACAGTGCAGAGCCTGGTGAAATGGCGCATGTGCGGCATTTCATCTGGGTCTTCACCGTTTGGTAAAGTATCTGTTTGCAGGTATCCAGAATGAAAAACGTAAACATGAACTTGCTAAAGCACAGTCAAACATGAACTTGCTAAATCATAGTCCAGCCTTACGAAAACTGAAAGGGATGAATTGAGCAATCATATAAATAAAATACAAAACACCATTCCTGCTACATTCCACTTTTTGTTCAAAAGCATGTAATTTTCAAAATAAAATGTCATTTAGATGACAAGCGAGGCGAACACTTAAGAGCCGTGGTCAGCAGGACATCGCATATATCTAATATGACTGTCGCCGAATTAGTAGAGTAAAGACTACATTGATGTAACTTTTTTATCCCCATTAGGCCATCCTGAATGGGAAGAGCCAGTCAGTGATTAGTATGAATAAACTGTTATACGCCTCTTAGTAATAGCGATAAGTAGGAGCAAAATAGTTTGAACTTTTAGGTGATAGGAATGGTCACCCGGTTTACCCTTTTCCAGCTGAACAAGATGATAATGATATTCCACCTCAGGGCCCATTACAATGCTGCCTCAAAGTTAAGTACAACCTTAGTTAAGTAGGATATTTCAACAGGATATGTTTAATAGTCCAAAGATTTAATTCAAAAATACAGAATACACGAACAATTTTGATTTTAAGAAGATTGAAACGTTATATTTCGCATCCTAAACAATCAATACTTAACTTGGGTAGTAGTTAACGTTAGGAAGGCGTTGCAAGTTTGGGCCCTGATTTTTAGTCATTTCATTAACGCATTTCCATATAGATGAGTGCAGTATGGATCCTGACTGTTCTTCAACTCCATTGTTTACAAAAGAATGTATAGGCCCTGATACTCAATGCGACCAGTGAAGGCTCAAACGAGTCTGCACATATGCACAGAGTCTCACCAGAGCCTTCACTGCTAGCATATCTAGAGCACTGAATGAAAATAGATCTGTAAATATCACACATCTAGCCCCACTAGGTAGCTGCGCTGCACGTTTGAACTGCTGGGTCTGAACGTAGACAACTGTATCACTAAAATATGCATTCAACAGATATTGGGAAATTCGTTAGAACCATCTGTTTGGTAAAAGTGATGAGTCCGATGACATATCCATCGGTGCTAGAGATCTTAATGTTGGACCGAGTCTTCATCTACATCAGTTGCGCAGGCTCGCCTGAGCCGTTGTTGTTTGACAATGCGATATGTCAAAAAAATGGCATATGCTAGATCAAATACTTAATAAAAAAATCAGATGCTCAAGTATTTTCAGTTTCAACACTAAAATGATAACGTTTTCCCATATGGTAAAATGCCAATGACATTCACGCCTTCTCGATCAGATTTACCGAAAAGTGCTAACAAGGTCTCTCCAGAGATTTCAGATTTTGATAAATTACGTAAACACACGAAAAGGCTGTGTTTCATAGTGAATGTCAGAGAATATGTAAAAATCAGCTTTATATGCAGTAAAACCTCTAATCGCCCATTGACTTCGTCTAAGTCTGAAGTTGGCGGCCTGTAATCTGGTTCAGAAGCGAGAAGCCTGCATATCAGCAGGGTCTAGATTTGTTTATTTCATAGAAAGTCAATAGTGTTGTATCAAAGTGAAGGCAGCGTACCGAATGATGTCATTCAAAAGCATCAATAGTTTACGTGGTAGCCATTTTTTTCAAGAATTTAATCACCTCAGATACATACGACCTACTGATAAAAATTTTACTCGCCATGAGGAACTTGCAACGGGTTGAATAAGACACTGTACTGCATTGCATTTCTGATGCGATGAACACAATTATGGCGCTTAGTACATGTGCGTTAGATAGCTTTTAACGTGTATTAGTATATCCTGAGGTTATAAAAAATTTTCGTGCTCAACTCACATGAGCAAGGAATTTCAACTGCTCATAAAAGCTATTAATCATGGTTGAAAAAAAAAATACTTCTTTTTGCTTTCAAACTCTCAGATATTGTCTTCACGTCATGCTATTAAATGTTAAAATGACAACAATTGTTGGCATTTTAACATTTATTAGCATGATAAATTTTATGATCAGTTGAGTTGAACATGAAAAATGTTTTATAACCTCAGGACCAGACGTTATACTCATATGTATACTTCCACAAAACGCTTTGAGGCGTGACTGTAAGGGTAAATGTATTTAATGGATCGATGTCCACTACTTAGAGATCGTGGTAGAAGTATGCACATCAATCTACTCTTTAAAACCACGAGCTATAAAGCATGTGTCTATTAATCTCCTGCACATATCAAGACCTCAACAAGCAGACCACAGACTAAACAACGCTTGGTTTTGATATATTGCAATATATTTTCTTAATCTTAAACGGGTTCAAGCTAGATTATCCTGATACACAGGAAAATCGAGTCATTCGTAAATGAAACGTAGAGTTTGATCAGCAGCGCCTTGGAGAATTACTGCTCCCCATGATGTAAAATATACACCACAATGCTGCCTGCATTGCATTGTCCCTATCTTTCAGTGTACAGAATGTGTAAAACGGTCACTCAAAAACGACAAAACAAAGAGCTTAATGACAAATGGTAGCTTAAAGAAGGTCGAAAATATTGCAGAATGCTCCCCTTATACTTTTGACCTGCATAAAGCGATAATTAGTTTTGAAAACCGTCTTTTTTGTCTTTTTGAGAGTAGCAGTTTTACACAGGTTTTACTGTACACACGTTCGCAATGAAACCAAAACTTAGCATACTGACAACGAAACATTAGAAGTTTCGAAAAGTAAAGTCATTTATTTGTTTTTGTTATAATGCTATCATCTGAACACAAATAATATATACCTTTATATTTCCGTGCCAAGCGGATGCTTGATCTTAACCCAGAGGAGCAATCAGTAAATAAGGCCAGCACGTGAGTATTTTGGTACTGATCGCATATGCGCAAATGCCTCCTTTAATCCCCCCATGCAGATGTATCCAGAAGGGCTAGTAATCTATTTTTGGTCTTATGTATGCGAGGAGCGATGGCTCTGGCGAGACTGCGCATGTACGCAGTCTCGCCAGAGTCTTCCGCTGTTCGCCGGTGCGAGTAGAACTTAAACCTCGCTTGCTGACCCAATTATAGACTAGCATCAGTCCACTAAATGAATATAATTATATTTACAATTATATTTTAGCTATGAAAAATCATCTTATAAAAATTATATCGTCTCTGAAAGTCAAATTGAATGCCCAAGCCTAGAACTACTCCAAGTAAAGTTAAAAAATGCTATCTTAGAGAGAATATCAGGTTTACTAGAAAAAAATGACATAAGAGACTGGGACCAGCCTAACCCAAGTAGATCATCATCTTGAAGATTCGATTATGAAGAGTGAACTAAGACTGCATTTTCGCAACAAAAAAGTATCAATGGGCCCTTTTTACATCTCATAGATGTGTTATATCAAGTATGTTTGAAGATTTCGACCCTACTATCAATATAGAGATAAATTCAAAGAAATTAAAATCTACCGACTTAAGAATGACGCATGTTATGTTTTATTAAGTTTTATTAAACTTGAAATAAGCAGTTGACCTATGATATCGGAACTGATAATTTTTTCATGCTTTTTTCATTTGTTTATCGAGTGTTTAGTGCACTCGATAGGCCTTAAATGATACGAATCGTAGTTCCTTGAAAAATGGCCAAATTCAAAATCATGTTTGCTTTGTTTAAGTTTCCGCATCAAAAATCGTAAACAATCTCAGCAGCGAGATTTACCAAAATGAAACGAGTCTGGGTCTTGGTCCATTATTGTTTGATTTGATTGTTTACGTCCCATCATCAATATTTCAGTTAAACAGGGACGGGTCTTCCTGGGTTGAACCAGTACTAAGCTAGGATAAATGTGTCTTGCTCAAGGACTACAACTCGTACCTACAATCTTTACCTCGTAGATCTTTTGCAAACAGAGCAGACCCAGATTAGGCAGCTCTTGTTAGTGCTGCCTGATCAGGTCTACTCTGTTTGCTTATGGAAATATGATATATCTGATCCTACACTAGTTGACCTGACAAGTAATACCTTTTTTCTATAACCAACATGAAAGTTCAAGACAAATTTTACTGACAGGTTTTACAATTCCGTGAACTGATGCTAGTCTATATCTTGGCCCACGTTTGCTGAATGAATAGTTCTTCTCCCCATGTAGCTCTATGATCTTATTTTATCTGTCCTTATCTCTCTTTTATTATGCTTTTACTTTCAACTTCGATAGCGCAGCACAGATGCGCAGCTCCAGTGAGAATACTGCAGGAATTACGCAAAGGCAGAGAGATAACGCTGCTATTTTGCAATCTTTTCTTTTTTCTCTACTTCTTTGATTTGCATACAGCGTGACACTACTGATTCTTTTTTCAAAGTTTTTGTGTAAGAATTTTAGAGCAAATGCATATTTGTGTTTTGTGTTCTATTTTGCGCATCATAGTAAAAAACCATCACCCCTCTAAAAATTCCACTTCGTTACATGTAAAGTTAATTGAAAACTGTGCACAATTTTCATAGTTGAACATTATAAACATGTTCTTGGCTTATTTTTGAAAGTATTGGTAAAGTGCATCTGCATTTCCAGTGCATATTTGTATATCTTTTTATATGTAGAAGAAAAGCACCCGTTAAACTTGGGGAGCGCAGTGGCTCAGTGGTAGAGTGCTTGACTCGAGACCGAGGGGACACGGGTTCGAGCCTCACCGGCGTCACTGCGTTGTCCTTGAGCAAGACATAATAATCCTAGCTTAGTACTGGTTGAACCAAGGAAGACCCGTCTCTTTAACTGAAATATTGTTGATGGGACGTAAAGAATCAAATCAAACAAACAAAATCGTTCAACTTGTACCAATGATAAGGTAGTTTTAACATGTTTATAGTGCCGAAAACTAAACTGAGAACACTTTTCCATATTGGGACCAAACCTGAAATATGAACACAATTCTGGATAAAGCTATGTGCTCGAGATTTCGGTACTTAGCGTATCAGTGAGCAGCGAATGCTCAGACAGAAATTTAAACCTCTAGCATAATGCCTTTATATGCGATCAGTAGCAAACTATCGTTCACTGGCCCATTCCATCCATTCACCCCGCTATGTATAAACAGAAGCGGTGTACTTTCAGTAATCAGATTTTGAGCTTTTAAGAGTTAACCCTTTAAGCGCCAAGAAAAACATGCAATCTGAATATGTCGTCTGCTGAAGTCGTCTGCTGCAAATTATAGCCTAACATTACTGACAAATTAAGTTTAGAAGCAAACAGCGAGGACCCAGAGCGTCTGCTGCAGTCGTCTGCTGCAAATAATAGCTAACATTACTGACGAATTAAGTATAGAAGCAAACAGCGTGGACCCAGAAATGAATGGGTCCACACTGTTTGCCATAGAGGCTTCTTAAACATTCCAGCAGACGAGAAATGCAGACGTCTTTTGTTGCGATTGGCGCATTAAGGGTTAATTGTTTTTCCTTTATTTCAGATCGCTGTATGACAATAAAATCGAGTCTTTGGCGAATGGTACCTTTTCTCCGCTAGAGAATCTCCAGACACTGTAAGTTGAAAACCTAATCGAAGGGAAGCAACTCTAAGAATTAACCATTTCAATAAATGGAACAGTTATATTTCATTGCAAAGTTCCCAGTTTCAGTGGCGAATGCACTTTATGTCCATGGGTCAATGTTTAAAAGATATTAACTCCTGAACATTTAAAGGTCAAATTTTGCAACTTACCTTGTAGACTTACACATACTATTAACTACTAGAATCTAGTAAAATCACAGCATAAAACAAGCATAAATATAAAAAAAATACACGCCAACGTTTTTAAACTGCTGCAGTTAGTCTACATGGTAAACTTGCATTTGTTAACACTCATCAAATTTAAATGGTTAAACGACTAGATAAACAGAATCCATTATAATCTGCCTAATTCATTATTTTGAAGCTAACTAGAAAGACAGACTCGAAATGCTTTATTTGGGATTAATCCTAAATTTGCACCAATGTAGGTCAAAATGCATTAAATCTATGTTTGCAATTTTTGAATGGCTTGTGAATAGCTTGAAAAAGACTATCACATGATAAACAATTGAAACCCAGTATATTGAATATATATGATTTTTAAGCTTAGGGTGACCTTAAAATCTAGTCCTTTTAAAAACTTCTTTTCCAGTCATCTAGGTAGAAATCCATTTATCTGTGATTGAAATTTGGAGAAGCTTGCAAACTACCACACAAAGAATCCTATTGAAACCAGTGAATAACCATATTTGAAAAAAATTGATACTACTTGTGACATGATGGTAGATCAGGGTTCGCACAGGCTTGAAAAGTACTTGAATTCAGAGGCCTTTTTTTAAAAATCCATGAAAATTAAAAACGCCTTGAAAAGTACTAGAAAATCACTCGAATGCCTTGCAAAGACCTTGAATTCTTCTATTTTCTGAAGGATTTAACACTTTTGATAGAGATCTAAATCAGTATAAAATTGCTGTGCCTTTTTTTGGTGCAGCAAATGCTGCACCAAATAAAGGCACAACAATTTTATACTACTTTTCTAGCAATATTTTCTCCATTCTTTCAGTTTAGCATTTTTGAAGTAGAATTTAAACACTTAAATCAGGATTTTTCCTAAACTTTTAGTCCTTAAAAACTGTAGGATAGGCTTGAAAAGTCTTTGAATCTTACCCTGTATGAACCCTGTAAATGTAAACAATATAAAACACTTCTTTTCCAGTCATCTAGGTCGAAATCCATTTATCTGTGATTGCAATTTGGAGTGGCTTGCAAACTACCTCACAAAGAATCCTATTGAAACCAGTGGCGCCAGATGTGAACGTCCTCGGCGGATGGAAAGGAAGAAACTCGGGGGAACCAAACACACTAAGTTCAAATGTAAAGGTGATTCTTAGTTTTATGCACGCCAACTTTCTTTGATGCACACTTCTCTGATGCCATCTTTTCCTCGTCTCTGATTTGGTAACTATTTCTTGACCACAGGTACAGCACTACTCAGTAGTAATGACTCAATACGAAAACACATCACATGATGATTCAGGAAATTCAAATGACCAGAATCTCCAGAACTGCTATATATGATATCAGTTCAGACATGGAATAGGCGCGACCCGTCGTTTAAAAGTTAAAAATCCACAAAACAAACAAACAAAAGCACATCATGAAATAAAGACAAAATAAGCCTTAATATATTTGCTAATCTCTATTTACCTCTGATAGAAATTGGACTACAACAAAATATGAAACCAACACGTTAAAGAATGACTTTTTTCATATTTTGTCTCAGAGGCTGATAGTACGCAGCCCTTTAGTAGCTACGTCTATAACGGCTAGACTGGCAAACTATTTTGGCAGTGTGATGATAACATTGTTCTGAGTAGTGAATGTAACATGTTTGGTGTCTACCTGTTTCTTATATAGTTGACTCAAAAACTAGAATACTCGCAGCTTAAAGTATCTGTTTAGGTCAAAGTACATTTTGAAATATATTCAATTCAGATCAGAAAAAGAGCACACTTTTTTATATTTTTCCAAATTGCCTATCAAATGATTTACTGTCAGTACTTAATGAATAGTTTCTCAATATGATGCTTTTTAAATGTGCACAACTCTATTAAATGTGCAAAATTCGAAACATGTGTAATTTTGCACATGTTTAATTTTTTGTACATTTCCTGTGATTGATACAGCAAGATAGAACTCTTATTTGCATTTTAAGCAGTTTTAATTTAAAAAATGTTTTAGGTCATTGTAGGAAGTATTGGTTAAATACATATTGATTTTCACTTTATGTGAGTCAACTGTATATAAAGACTTTGTCCTATGCAATTCTATATCTAATGACATCAGTCACATTCACAACCTCTTTAGACTGAATGCATCAACGCAAATATAGAATCAGGTGAGATACAGCAAACCTCTGCATAGCATCAAGGTAAACCATGTTTTGCTAAAGAAAAATGATAAAATCAACAAAAATCGAATGAGTGTCCAGCAATGTCGATAATCTGAACATCAACCCAGTCAGATTGGACTCTTCACTGTGCATTGTATGGGTAGCTAATGGCTCCTGGTTTATTCAATGTGGACAAAGAAGTTACTGATCTGACTGGGAGATGCCCAGGCTGACCTGAGTCTTCGCTGAACAGACATATTGTTTAATATTTTCTCTAGCATTTTCTTAGTGCAATTTATTTGACAACCTAGCCAGAGGTACTTGAAAATATCTTTTGGAATACCTAATTTGCAGAGAATCAAACTGGATAGAGCGTTTCATCAGTCTAAAATTGGTGAATTTGTCTAACAACTACTTCTGTCTTTTATAACTCCTCTAATTTTAATTATAACTAATTATTGGAAACGGGCTAGATGTCTAGACATTAGTTTGAATCTTCATCGTCTTCAATTATTTAAGATATGCTAACTGCAAAGGTTCTTGCAAAACTGTGCAGGTGATCCACATATTGCATATTTCATAAATACTATTTTCCTGTGAGCTGATATTTATACTGAAGTACACAAAAAAAACCATCTCCTTTTGAATACCAATGTAATGATGTTTATCTTGATTGTGTTCTCAACATGTATCAAAATATCAAGAACACAATTTCATAATAATTCAAAATTGCAGTAATGGGATCTAAGCCGGTAAATCAATCTGCATAAATTGAATTTAACAGTTTGGTGAAACAAAATATATTTTGTAGTCAGTATATTTTCAGTAGCACTTACTGTCTTAAACCACATGGCTTTTCTTTTCTTTTCTGACTTTCACTATCCGACAGATTTACCATTATGATTGGTCATTTTTTTACAAAATGCATGTTGTTGCCATTTAACGCCCAGTTAATTTTTGAGCCTGCACATGCAGATTTGGTACTATCACATCTGCAAACAGTTAAAATATAGAAAAGCCTGCACTTAAGTGCAGTCTGACCAGAGCTTTCGCTGCTCGCATGCACAAAAATAATTGAATTAGAACATAGCTCAGAGGAACAATTAGGCATCGAGACTAACTAGATAGGTGTGTACACTTGTTTAACCCTTTGTAGTCGCGAAACCCCTACACAAGTACTTTTGCAAATAGTGAAGACCAAGATTAAATGCAGCCTAATGCTGCATTTAATCAGGGTCTACACTGTTTAAAGTTAATAAAGATCTTCAGAGAAAAGAATACACTATTTGTTTGAAAAGTATAACCTGACACCCCTAGATATGTACAATCCCTAGTTTGTTGTATCAAACCTGAATGAAAAATACATTAGTATACAAAGGGTTAAAATTCATACTTTACACTTATGTGAATAGTACTATAATTTCATGCGGTGGCCATTTAAAATAATCTGGGCATTGAACTTTCTTCTAGTTTTAACTAAAATACCTGCATATGTCCAGGTGAATATGACACACTATGGAATCTAGCCGACCAGTGCATATCCCTGGCTAAACGTGCTCATTGTCTATCAAGCAATATGAAACCACTTCTTCTTGATTCTTTTTTTATACCTATCATATGTACCTTAAGATGATTTGTTTGTTTGATTTGATTCTTTACGTCCCATCAACAATATTTCAGTTAAACAGGGACAGGTCTTCCTGGGTTGAACCAGTACTAAGCTAGGATAAATTTGTCTTGCTCAAGGACCACAACGCAGTGACTCTGGTGAGGCTCAAACCCGTGGCCTCTTGGTCTCGAGTCAAGCACTCTACCACTGAGCCACTGAGCTCCCTACCTTAAGATGAGAAATAAGGTATTTTATAATAGAAATGTCTGTCTGGCTTTTCTCAACCTCTTTCGAGTGCACGTACCATTTTGATTGTTTTGTAATGAACTGTCAGATCAAATATATCTAGATCAACGTACTAACACCTCAAAGCTTAGGTTTTTGTATTTTGTTTAAAAAGAGTCAACTTTGTATAGCGTTGGAGAATTTAAATAACCATTAATTTTTGTAGGTTCTGAAGAATATCGCACCAGAAATGCAGGCACTTGTTCGGTGGACAACACATGCCCACTAAAGTGTGACTGTGCTGGAACCACTGTGGATTGTTCATCACGTAGACTTACATCAGTACCTACCAATCTACCACCATATACTACGCGCCTGTAAGTGCATTATTTCGACCTTTATCTATCTATCTATCTATCTATCTATCTATCTATCTATCTATCTATCTATCTATCTATCTATCTATCTATCTATCTATCTATGTATCTTCTGTTCATGTTTTATTTCATTTGTGTATATTTGCTGCTTTACCTATGCTCAGTGTAATATATTTGAGCCAGCAAATCTGCCTTTAGTTCTTGTCTCATTAACGAAGGCTATTCAGTCTTCAGAGCATTTATTGTTGGCACTCATCAGTGTGGTACTGGATGTTGATACATGATAAATCAAATTTAATCTAGCATTACTGCATAGCTGCACCCACATAAAATACTGAATAAAAATATACACAGGTTTAGATAAACACATGTTTTGAACTTGATTGTATCAATTCCTGATCTTTGCCGCCTGTCTTACTTTAACATTGTAAATATTTTCTAACCCATTAGTTTTAACATATGTCTTGGTGTTCAAAAGAACCATCTTATTGAGACGGTTCTTTTGAGTACACACAACATATGATTGGTTTAGAAATAAGAGTTAGTTTTTCATTTGTGCTATTTCTGTCTTGTTTTTTGTTATGCTTGCATGCACGTCTGTTTGTTGATGCATTGTGGTCACTTGCTGGGAAAGGGCTGACCTCTTGGCTCTCGTTTGTGATGTCTAATTGTGATGTTGTCACTTTCCCATTGGTATCCTGGGTCAGGTGTGGTGCTTGATTGTATCGATTCCTGATCTTTGCCCTCTTTCTTGCTTATATATACAATAAGTGCCATTATTCCATGGGTTTTACCATTTATTTAATGATTGTTATTATGATAACTGGGACATTTAGATATATGTATGTTGATTTAAATGTGTTGCAGGAACCTGAGAGACAATCAAATTACGAAGCTATCTGCAAGTGGAGTTTTTACAGAGCTTCCTAATCTACAGATATTGTAAGTTTAAACATTCGACATCTTGGCACAGTTTGCAAGAATTTGTTCACTCACTGTACACATTATGTACTGAATTATTATAAATTGCAACATACAGAGAGATTCAGTAACGCCTGTGTAAAACGGCCACTCCAAACTAGACAAAATGGTTTGCTCAATGATGGTCAAAAGTATTGCAGAATGCCTTTGAACATTCTGCAATACTTTTGACCAGCATTAAGTGATAATTGGTCTTGAAAACCATTTATATTGTCTTTTTGAGAGTGGCCGATTTTCACAGGGTCTACTGTACCTACTTAAGTAAAAGTGACTTACTTTCATTTTTATATTTAAAAATGTGGATTCTTAAGAACAGTTTTAGTTTGTTTAGGTTTTCACAACATATATTTTAGAAGCCGCCATGGTGTAGTCAATAAACCACTCGCCTTGTACCCAGTAATATTAAGCTCTTCCAGTCTGTCAAATGAGATTCTAAGCCGTGGCTCCATCTCCATATGACCTTAGCTGTAGATGGGACGTTAAACACAAAATCACTCACAACATATATTTTTAAACAATGCAGATGATCAGTTTTGTAATTAGATATGCTTTAAAGAACAAGCCATTTCAAATGAAAATTTGAGTGTAAATACTGATGACTTTTAACATACGAGAGAAGAATATTTATATTAGATACAGACAACTTTCATACCTTTTAATCACACTCTTATACGTAATAAACAAAATAGGACAGATTAGCAAGCTTTCATGGAAACCAAACTTTAAAACATGTTAAATTGTATTATAGACAATTGCATTACAAAGGCATGCATGCGTCTGTCATGTTTGCATGATGATATGCTTATCTTATAGAAATCATCAAAATTAAAATAAACTGCAACATACATAACTAGTTTCGACATGTTTGTTATGGCTTTCAGCTTTCAGCACAACTTTAGCACACAAAATTGAATTTAGCCATTACAAGTATGCGCCAAGTTTGGTGATCTGAGATTTACGCCATAAACGTTTATATCCATGGGCTATTGTAAAAGACATTCCATAAAATTTTAATTACTTACTCAACAAATTTTTATAGATTACGAAATAAGGAAAATACAAAATTTGTTAACCATTTTTGTTTCATAAAATTCAAAACAGGATGTCACTCAAAATGTTTTATGTTATTTCCTGATGGCTATGCAATCTTTACTTTCTTTAGACATAAGCCCTAAAATGAATAAACACATATTGCTTAATTTAAAAATACAAAATGATGACAGCAAGCATATGTTGGAAAATAGTTGTATGATAACTAGGTCTGATAAACTATGCATTCTTCTTTCAGAGATTTAAGTGATAACCTCATAGAAATAATGGAAGACAATACCTTCGATGGATTGGACAAGCTTATTGAATTGTAAGTATAATAATTTTATTTGTTACATTTCACAAGGGCATTGCTTTAAGTTCAAAACAGGCCACATTAGTATATTCACGTGTGATTTTTAGGTGTATTTTGGTGTTATGCAAGCCTACTTTTATGAAAAACTGCTTGTCACATTTGTAACCAGGTGAATTGCACATAGATAGAGAGAGAGAGAGCGCGAGAGCACGCGTGCAAGAGAGAGAGAGAGAGAGAGAGAGAGAGAGAGAGAGAGAGAGAGAGAGGGGGGCACTTAGAGCAAAGGAGTAAATGAAGGTTCCTCATCAACAACTGAATATCAAGCCCACTTGCATAGCTGTAAAGTGGCGAATATAGGCCTTGGCGTAAGCTTTAATTTACATGTTCATATCTGGGAATATAGTGGAGATTTTAATTTTGAAAATGGTTGAACAGCTGAGCTGTTGATGTTGTAATAATACCGCTAGATTCTCCATGTGACACTTCACAAAACATTAGCCAACACTATGTGATGAATGAAAAGCGAGGACTAAGATGTGATAGTTGGTCAAGCTGACCAGCGCCTTTTCTTTTACACGTGTTTCTTTGTCTGTTTTATGGCTTATATGTCTCTATATTGCAGAAACTTAGCTAACAATCGCCTTGAAAAAGTTTCTGGCAGAATGCTGCATGGACTTACAGAACTACATCACATGTAAGTAGCATATATCATGATATAAATGCTGTTTATATTTTGAGAGATCAAATTTAGATTTATGTCAGCCTTTATAACTCTTCAGGCAGAGGTGATATCAATTCAATAAGAGTTTTATATTTTGAGAGATCAAATTTAGATTTATGTCAGCCTTTATAACTCTTCAGGCAGAGGTGATATCAATTCAATAAGAGTTTTATATTTTGAGAGATCATATTTAGATTTATGTCAGCCTTTATAACTCTTCAGGCAGAGGTGATATCAATTCAATAAGAGTTTTATATTTTGAGAGATCAAATTTAGATTTATGTCAGCCTTCATAACTCTTCAGGCAGAGGTGATATCAATTCAATAAGAATTTTATATTTTGAGAGATCAAATTTAGATTTATGTCAGCCTTTATAACTCTTCAGGCAGAGGTGATATCAATTCAATAAGAGATGAGTTAGCAGTGACATCTTAGTTATTGATTTATATTTAAGAAATTATTCATTGTAGCCATCTATTATGCTTTAAAATAGAAGTTTTGAGTAGGGCGACAAATTATTATTGCTTTTCTATCATGCATTTGACAACTGAAGTGCCTGCAACTATTTTGGTCTGGTTTCCCTCAGAGTAAATAATATGTTTTGTTTTTCAAACTTACTTTTATTTCCTTTCTAAATCAGTGTATTTTTTATTATTGTTTCTTATCTACCCAGATCACTTACCGGGAACAGACTGACCTGTATCAGTAACACAACATTCTCAGAGACACCAAGCCTCAGGAAACTAGAGCTGTTTGACAACCAGATTGGATGTATACAAGAAGGAGCTTTCGATAGGGCCATACACATTTCTTCTATGTAAGTACAGTTGTTAAAAACAGGACTTTAGTTAAAAATGCGTAATGAAAACTTAATTTTCTTATTTCTAAACCAAAAACATATGTTGTTCGTACTCAAAAGAACCGTCTCAATGAGACGGTTCTTTTGGGCACCCAAAACATATGTTGAAACTGATAAGAAAGAAAATATTGACATGTTTACTCTGAAAATTTTTGTTAATTAAACCTTTGGTTGTATATGTTAAAAATTATTTTATGTTTGAGGTCGCATGATAATTTGGCAGAAAGTCTTCAGTTTTGCACCCGTGAAAGATAAAAACCTGTTCAGCTACAACATATAGTTAAAGCTGCATACTCTGTAACTATGAACATTTTTCGAAAAATTTTCTTTTCTTTTTCAATCATTTGTAAAAGTAGAATTAAGCTATGTTTTCACAATAAAAATGTTCAGTCCAGCTGAAAACTGCATGGAAAAGTGAATTATTTTACCAAATAGGTGTATTTTTCTCTTGTTGGTAATTATTTGCGTCCCTCCAATAATTCTAGACCGTTGAATTTTAATATAAATGCAGTTGTTTTGACAGTGATAACTTGTTAAAATTTACGAAAATGGTAAAATGTTTACCTGAATTTGTGTATTTTTACTGTGTTCTTGAAAAATAAAAACATTATTTTTAAAATTAGAAGATCAAAAGTTACAGACTATGCAGCTTTAATTTAAAGTCATTATTTAATTTAATAAGCAAATATAAGTTTAATGCATTAAATGTGGAGAACATCGATGGCTCTGATTAGACCGCATGGGTAACTGTTTTGCCTGTACCTTGTTTTTCTAACACAACAGAAACAGGGTTTCTCACAATACAAGCATAAAAGAGGGATGTATATTTTTTTTACAAAAGCCAAGTGTACATCACGCTAGTTTGCTCAAATATAATATTACTATTATGATGAGCAACTGTTTCCTTCCATAAAGACTGGCAAAAATTTAAGAACTAAGTACAGCAGGCCGCGAGGCTATAAAACTTTTTTCATGCTCAACTCAGCTGAGCACGAAATTCATCCTGCTCATAAATGTTAAAATGGCAACAATTGTTGGCATTTTAACATTTATAAGCATGATAAATGCAACCTCTGACAGATTTAAAGCTAGAAACTTCTTTATTTGTAGGTATTGAAGTTTTTATGAGCAGTTGAAATTTCGTGCTCAGTTGAGTTGAGCATGAAAAAAGTTTTATAATCTTGGGGCCTGATCACATTAATGAGCAGGGAAGACTCAAGATGAATGAGGGCATTTGGTCAGTCTCACCAGAGACTTTATCTTTTCATACACAAATATTGAAGCTATTGAAGGCGCAGACCACTCTTTAGCCCAGGCCCAAAGTTTATAAAACTTTTTTATGCTCAACTCAGCTTAGCAGGTAATTTTAACTGCTTGTTAAACTAAAATATTGACAAATAAAGCCGTTTCTTGCTAAATGTCTCTCAGATATTGTGTTTATCATGGTAATAAATGTTAAATTATCAACAATTGTTGGCATTTTAACATTTATGAGCAGGATACATTTAATACTCAGCTGAGTTAAGCATGAAAAATGTTTTATTACCCCAGGGCCAGTAGTCCCACTGTATTGCTGCACACTTTTGTTCGAACAGTGAATTTACGAATATGTGATAAGTACCAAATGAGCGGTGACATGAGATTTCCAACAATGTGGTATGTGCGACCAGCAAAGCTTCAGATCAACCTGCGCATACGCGCAGTGTGGTTCAGAGCCTGACTGAACATTATTTGGAGTTTTTAAGCTTAAACGGAGGCTGCATAGGCTTGTTTAAGTCGACACTTGTCAAAATGCCACATTGTTGGAAATCAAATGTCACGGCTTAAATTAAATGCTGGCCTAATTTTCTACTAGCTTTTGCTCCTATTCATCATTTCAGCAATTTGATGTCGAATCCATTTTCATGCAACTGCCATTTGAAGTGGTTTTCACAATGGCTTCAAACCCATGACGTTCTTGTTGGCACACTCAAGTGTTATTTCCCACGGGAATTCAGAGATACAAACCTTCTTGATGTGGAGCCAGAAAAATTCATATGTGAAGGTATAATATATAGACACAAGTAACTTGTGTTATCAAGTTTTATGCTGAGTTTTGTTACAAGTATACCATATACACTTTTGATCATAGCGTTTGTGTAGTGCAGACCAAACATAGAGGGAAATTTTCTATCTTCAATAACTGATTTCTGGTTATTGACACTAATATTCATTCACAAGTATGTTTTTTCATGACTATCTAGACTTTTCTGGCAATTTATGCTGCAACAAACTATATCAGTTTAAGTTCTGGTAGTGCACATAACAATAGGTGCTTTCACCATACTTAAAGTACCTTCAATGTTTCTCTGAATTTCAGATGCATAGCTTATTCATATAAATCACCAATGTATGCTTTCCAACAACAATGTATATTTCCTAGCAATACCAAGCAGTTGTAGAAATGATTCATATTTCATAAAAAATAGTCCAATCTTTTTTGTTTTGCAACATTTTAACATTATCTTCTTTTATTGCAGAGAACAACGAAATAGGTTGTAATGTTGGCATACCACCTTGTTGTTCAGACCTACCTACTGATGGTAAGAAATAGTGAGGCCATGAGTTTTGTAAAAATAATCAAGTTGGCATGCAGTCTTCAAATAGTGGTCGACAAATAGCGTTTGCTATATGCGCACGCTAGCTTAGGAGATGAAGGTTGAGGCCCAAATGTATACGTCTTGTCTCATTGGATAGCTATACATGTATGGTTGATTAATGAAGTTAACAGATATGCAATACATACTTTTATTGCTTCACCTGGCTTAAATCTTTCTTGGTGTTTATAGAGATTGATTGACGAGCGCTGCAAGAGGTGTTTTATTTTAAATGAATTCTTCCCCTGGTACAATAATGAATGGCATAGTTGTGCTGTTTATTTGTAATTATGCACCTTACAAATCCTATAAAGACAGCTGAATCGTCCGTTATAGAGGTAATACACGATGAAGCATAATACTTTTGTTAGTGAGATGTTTTCAATGATCATCTTATCAAATACTTTTTACATTGAGAAAGAAAAACAGAAAAACAATACATTTTTTTGAGATTCTTAATTTTCTTTTAAAATCAGTGTATATCCAAATCAGATGGCTTTGGATAATCTGATCAGGATCCACAGCAGTGTTTTTCATCAATATGACATTTCCATATAATATTCAGTAAAAATAAATTATATTAAAAGTTTAAAGAAAAAATTATATGTATATTTTCTTTTTAGAGTCAGTATATTTACTTGTATGCCTACTCACCTGCAAAGGTACAACACTCAGCTGTTTGCCTAAAACATCTAAAATGTTAATTTCAATATTTGCCTTAACGAAAGAGCTCTGTTGGAATTTTATCTAAACATGTGTAAACCAAATGAATAAGATAGTTCAACCCCCATTAAATAATCACAGTGTACAAAAACATGTATATGTTGCAGTTTCAGGTAATAAAGTTTTTTTTTTTACAATTACACACTTTCATGCACACTAAAATGAAAAGTAATGGTAAGCAAATGTACCACACTTTGGAATGTAAACTAAAAAGAACAAGATATCAGAAACGTGCTATTTTGTCAGGTTTAGCCTCCCTCCTCTAGATCAAATTAAATCATATTTAATGAAATACAGAACAATAGTACCAACAAATTCATTGATATTAACCTAATTATTTGTATATTGGATCTTGTATGGCATTCATGTTATTTTGTAGTATTTGCATTAATTGCCTGTACATGCTATCTTCTTGTGTGTTGATTACTATTGGTCACAATATTTGTAGATTTGATACAACGGAATTGTGACCCACGTGTACAATGTCCACAAGGTTGCAAATGTATGGGAACTATTGTTAGATGTAGTCGACAGGGACATGAAGAGATTCCTGAAGGAATACCATTGGATACAACAGAGTTGTAAGTTTGCTCTCTAGAAATAACAGAATTTTTGAGTCGTTATACTGCCTATGTTTGGATACAGAACGACGCATTTCTGTTAGTGATATTGACACAAATACTCTTTACTGTCCTGCCAGCCAAGAGTGACAGTGACGTCATGTTTTGTTTATAATGCTATCAGGAACTTATAATTGATAGATCACCTGTATATTAATCATATACGCAGCATAGGATTAATACACAAGTATCCCATCGATACGCATTAGCTCAAGTGAAGTGTACACGCTAGTGTTTTACTTAGCAATTGTAAACAAAATATTTCATCACTGTCACTTTTGTTGGCACGACAGTAGCTTGTATCAGACATTTATAAACAATATAATTACAGCAATATAATTGCATGAAAATCAGTGCCACATACTATTACATGTAACACCAATGTTTAACAAGGAAAAACCAATGTTTTAAGAGGGAAATTCACTTACGGTTACAAAACATATTCACTTCATTGAAATCACTAATTGCAGGTCACTAATTGTTAAGGCAGGTAATCTGTTAACTGCTCTAAAATTAGACTTAACCCTGGAAGACGGACAATAATGAAAACATCTAAACACTGCGAAAATAAAGTTACTTATTTTTTTTTCGTCTTTTGATGAATACATCATTAAATTCATGCAATGATAATGATCAAATAATTTGTCAGTGCATTAACGTTCAATTCTTGGGACCCATTGAACGTTAGTGCGTGAACAAACTATTTTGATCCATAAAGTATTTTACTGCGTTTGTGAAACAATGAATTGAACAAATTGTAATCAAACACAAACATTTGTGTTGGCCTTTAGAAAAAAATAGTAAAGTTTAGGCTTTATTTTATTGCTTGGGTCATAGCAAGAATGCAACAGTAGTGAGAAAATAGTAGCAGAAACTTCTTTAATTTGATAACCCATTGATTATTAACAAATGCATTTTCTATTTATTGACAAGCATTGTTTACCTTCAAGAAGTATTATTTACTATATATTAAATTGTTTAGTTGATCTTATGCTTATTTACCTGTTTATTTAGGGTTTATACCACACTGTATCTGTATTTATAGATACCTGGATGCAAACGTAATACAGAGAGTTGAAAGCGCTGCTGGAGATATTGTTAGCGAATTAGGAAGACTGACACAACTCACTAAATTGTAAGTTATTTCATTGCACCTTTGTTATACAAGTATTCATTATCAAGTATGTAATGAAATACAGGAAAATATTGATTAAATATAATGCATATATTTCACAGCCGTGAAAATACAAAAACTTGTATTTTCACAGCAGGGAAAATACCAGATTTAATATTTTCAGGGGAGAGAAACCATAAGATTGGAACTTCTTTTTCCTATTTTCTCAATATGGTCTAAGGGAAGCAACTCTTTATAGCATATCTGTTTCATTTCTAAGGGAAACAACTATAAGTGTTTCCAATTTCTATGGAAATGTTAACAAAGTCAGAGTAGCTTAGAAGCTTAATAAAAGAAAGAGCTTTTATAAATTCGTCTGCTACAAAAGCCAATGTAAAGTAAGATTCGCTTTTCTTTACCTTAAAAGATTATGGGAAATTTGTAGATAATAAAAAGAAAATTCAAATGTTCGTTGTTAAATATGTCTTTTATTTCACTCGTGAAGTGGACAATAATGATATTTCATTAATGGCTTCGCCACTCATGAAATATAAATATTGTCCACTTCACTCGTGAAATAAAAGGCATATTTAACAAAAACATTTGAATATCCTGTATGTACCAGTATATCATGGATTGCACATTCAGCGAATACTCCAATTAGTCTGGCTATCACCCAGTAATATTGAGGAGTGGGGTGGCTCAATGGTAGAGTGTTAGACTTTGGATGGAACGGTCACTAGTTCAAGGCGTTGTGCTCTTGAGCAAGACACTTTCCTCTGCTTAGTACTGTTTTAACATAGGAAGACAGAAAACGTCCCAACATTATTGAAAAATTGCTCACTGGGATTGCTCACTGGGAAGTAAAGCATCAACACAAACAAAATCAAGAGTTTTCAGGTTGTGTTTAGTGAGGTGCTAAGGACTAATGGCTTCTTCTTGATCAAACTGGGTGGATGCAAAGGCTGACCTAACCTTTTTTTTATGCTCATATAATCCTTTTCCATGATCATCCCAACTGTACATGAAATTTATTATGCTCATATATGTGTAAATAATTACAATTGTTGGAATTGTATCATTTATCAGCATTAATATTACAGCATCAGAGAATTTGAAAGCAAGAAGATTCTTAATTTTTCAGCATTTTAGTTTGTATGAGCAGTTTAAATTTCATGCTCTGTTAAGTTGAACTAAAATAAGTTTTATAATCTCAAGACCAGAGTCTTTGCTGGATATATAGATAACTTTGATGGTATGTCATGCAATGGTCCATACAGAAGTGTTATTAATGTATGATTATGTTCTCATTGCATTGAGCTGCAGTTGTATAGTCATATTGTAAAACAACATGATACACGACTCCATGAAAATTGCTTGGATAATGCTCAGTTACGTCTGTGAGGTATGTGTGGAAGATATTGCACCTCAATGTTTGGCTTTAAAATACCTGCCTATATATAGCAAGCAGTACCCACAGTTGAAGCACCCTATGCATATTGGTTTTGCATATAACCATACATTTTGTAAATAAAGCATTCTGTTTGACTTCTGAGTACATTATGAAATGTATGTCTACATGATCTAGTCCTTGCCATCAGATCATTTAGGATTGTCTATTAGACTTCAAATAATACTATTAACATAGAGAACACTTGTGAGGTTTTGCTTTCTTATCTTCCATCTAGGTAGGGTATGGGCAGATGATAGTTTCACCCATACATATTTAAATCTCTATATCTGGTGTGCAAGAAAAAAAAGATAATATACCAATACGTTTGTGCAAACTGGCAAATTTTGAGATATGTTTATTATGGAATGCCTTATACGCGTTGTGGAAACCAATATAATATTTGACAAAGCCCACCTATGTTAGGGTTTCGTTTAAATGATTCATTTGTATAAATGTACTATTGTGAATCGACTACCACTAAAAGATACATTAACAACACATATAAATAGTTTGCTCTCATATAATACAAATAATGTTGATTTAAAAGTCATGTACCCACTGGAATGAAAGTTATACATGTACTAATTCTCGACTTGCGAAGCATGTTGATACCCTATTGAATTTGTGTAGACTAGCCTGTCTATCAACACAGTCTAAAGAATGCCATTGTTGTTCGTTACCTAAATTGTTTGATAGTTAGGCTTGCAACAATTAGATATACAAGATTCTAGCTAAAACATGAGAGCCCTAGTTTGAGGTTTCCCTTTTAACAAAGTCTGGGGACAACATTAATCATGATTTGATTTAGTTCCATACTGAAACATTAAGATGTTTCTTTTAATATTTTGCAGGGACCTTAGTAACAACAAGATTGTCAGTCTGCCACCAAGACTGTTTGCAAATCTAAGTCATATTTCAACTCTGTAAGTTTCCAATTTCTTATTGCCAGTGAAAGTATATACTGTAGCATGAACATAGACATATACGTTTAAAAGTCTATTTGAGGTCAAAACTATACATACTTAAACATTTAGATATATATAATTAGAATGTTCTAAAACGCAAGCATGCAACAGATTTACCTTTGACTTATCAAGACACAATAGAGACACAAGATCAGAATTGTTTACATCAGAATTATACCACAAACATCATATGAGCCGCCGCATGAGATTTCCAACAATTTGACTTTTTGACAAGTGTAGACTCGGACGAGCCTCTGCAGCCTCCTTTTAAGCTTTGAAACTCCAAATGGTATTCAGTCAGTAGCTTAACAATCATAGAATACTCAAGCGACTAGCAAAGGCTGTGATCAGACTGCGCATATGCGCAGGCTGATCTGAGGCTTTGCTGGTCGCATGTACCATATTGTTGGAAATCTCATGCACTGGCTAATATACAATGCATAACAAATTGATATCACCCCACCTTCCAGATGTTTGCAAAACAAGAAAGGGTACAAAACGTTAATTCAGGAAAACATAACCATACACAAAACTTAAGCACATAAAGAGGCACATTTACAAACAAAGATGATAATGTATATAACCACAACTTTGACATGGATATTGAGTCTGATTACTAATTTAGATTTAACTCTCTTTTTTACATGTTTTTATTGATAAGCATCACAAAATATTAATATTTACGCACTTGTTAAGTGAAGTGTTTTAAAATAAGACAGCAGTAAGCCTATTGGGTTCTTGACCATTTTAAACTTATCTTATTTCAAACTTATCTTATTTCATTTATTAGTACAGTAAGTTAGTAATTTTTTAATATGGTTTTATATTACAGAATTCTCAGCTTTAACCAACTACAGTGTCTTGCTGATAGTACATTTGATGGGCTTGGTCAACTTCGAATTTTGTAAGTGAATCGTTTATCTGTCCATTTTGAAGGTTTAATTCCTTCAAATAATGCTAATAATATCAAGGACAATAACGGGACTGAAATTATGTGTTTCCTGTGTTTACAATTTTATTCATTACACAAGTACACAATTTTATTGTCAAGGTGAAAAATCAATTTTTACTCTGCAGCTAAAATGATATAGTTGAACCTTTAACACAAAAACAATGTCATAATAGTGATTAAAGTATGTAGCTTTATGTATGATTTAAGATCTCATTTCTGTTGAGTGGATGCATATGAACTTTCATTAACATGCTTCAAAATGTTTTTCTTTTTACAGGTCTTTACATGGAAACAATATTTCCTCAATACCATATGGAGCATTTGATGATCTAAAAGCCTTAACACATTTGTAAGTAATTTAAAGAGTATGGGGGCATTTTAAAAGTATTGACCAGTGTAGGACCAGTGTAGGGCTGTACTTGTAGGCAGAATATTCCCCTCTATCTTGGATGTATTTTTTGAAGAGTGGTATCTAGGTGGTGGATAAGGTCAGGTTTTGCAGTGTCTAATATGGATCTGCACTGTTTGCATATGTCCTATAAAAGGATGTTAGGCTTAAATGGTTTAATTAATGTTCGTACATCATTAATTTCATCAATAGATAACAAATCCATTTTGTAATAAGTACCTAATTCTCATGAGCTGTCTTATAGGTCACTGTAGAAATAAAATATTATTGCAATATCCTTGGCCATTTATTCTTTAAAATTTACCCTATCAGTCCTGTTACAAACTGTAATGTTAATCATTTTGATTGCTTGGTCTTGCCTATGTCTTTGAAACATACAGCATGTTTGTATTTTCATAAACCATTTGAAATATTGATGGAAAGAATTTTTAATGCACAGTACCATATTTGTTTATTTTTAACTGGTAACTGATTAATGATTTTGCTTTTTTTCAGAGCTCTTGGGGGTAACCCACTGTATTGTGACTGCGAGCTGAAGTGGTTATCAGATTGGATTAAAAAAGATTATGTAGAATCAGGAATAGCTGCTTGCTCTGGCCCCTTTTCTATGTCGAGTAAATTGTTGTTAACCACGCCTTCCAACTATTTTGAATGCAACAGTAAGTCAGATTCCCATCACAGTTCTTTGAGAAAAAAAGATTATAAACACATATACTAGTCATTACAAGAGGAATCGATTGCTAAATATATTTAAGCGCCCCACCTTACCAGGGTGGCTGAGGGTGCTGCCCACGTTAAGCTAGTGACTCTTTTTATTTCATTGTTTGATGTTGAGTCCATTGTTGAACGTATACATATTTCTCATACCTAACTCGTTGAATATTTACACACCATTTATGATAAGAAAATTATTGGTACAACATAGTTTAAGTAAAATGGAAGATAACATAACGATATTACCTTCATCTACCGATTATGTTTATCAGAAAACAGTCTGTTTAATCTATACCTCAAATTAGTGGCTTATTATACCCCCCGCAAACTTTGTTTGTAGGGGGTATACTGTTTTCACGTTGTCCGTCCGTCCGTAACGCTTTGTTTCCTTAATGACTCGAAGAGTCATTGCTGGATTTTCATCAAACCTTGCAAACATGTACATATATGCAAGACAAATACTTGAGACAAAAAAGTAAGGGTTAGGGGCCAATTCTATTAGAGTTATTTCCCTTTGTAGTTCGAAATGGCTTTTAATATAGTGCTTTATGCTTATGCTATTATAGGCCATACACGGGCCGATCAACTCCTACCACAGCTTTTGGTGGAACAATTTGATACTTTTCCTTTTCCTATACAATGTAGACACATTGAACATATGCATGAAGGAGTTTGGTTCAGAAAAAATAATTTTTGACAAAATGACACCTGTGAGAACTTAGACAATTTTCCCCTAATAAGGTGTTTGTATATGCATAGACGGTGCCCTTATGGGCCGATCAACTCCTACCACAGCTTTTTATGGAGCAATTTGATACTTTGCCTATACAATGTAGACACATTTAACATATGCATGAAGGAGTTTGGTTTAGAAATAATATTTTTTGACAAAATGACAGCTGTGAGAACTTAAACAATTTTTCCCTAATAAGGCGTTTGTATATGCATAGATTGTGCCTTCATGGGCCGATCAACTCCTACCACAGCTTTTGATGGAACAATTTGATACTTTGCCTATACAATGTAGACACATTGAACATATGCATGAAGGAGTTTTGTTCAGAAAAAATAATTTTTGACGAAATGACAGCTGTGAGAACTTAGACAATTTTTCCCTTATTAGGCTTTTGTATATGCATAGATGGTGCCTTCATGGGCGGATCAACTCCTACTACAGCTTTTGATGGAACAATTTGATACTCTGTCGATACAATGTAGACACATTGAACATATGCATGAAGGAGTGTGGTTCACAAAATATAATTTTGACAAAATGACAGCTGTGAGAACTTAGACAATTATTCCCTTATATGGCTTTTGTATATGCATGGATAGTGCCTTTATGGCCAGATCAAGTCCTACTACAGCTTTTGATGGAGCAATTTGATACTTTGCTGACACAATGTAGACACATTGAACATATGCACGAAGGAGTTTATAATTTTTGTTTGCACAGATTCTACTGAAATTTTCTTATCAAAACAAAGGTCTTCTTGTTTGAACTATAACTTGCCAAGTTTTTTCACTGACTCTTACTGTGCGGGGGGTATCTAATAAGCATTGCTTATTGACTTTTTTCATTAAACCAGGATTAGAGGTAATAAAATGCACAAGTGCCTAGTAATACTATACAATGGATTTTCTGTGAACATTTTTGTACAAGTTTTCAAATACAACTATGTTCCAATTTGAAAATTGAGTCATTGCTCGTGTAGGTGATGCTTATTGTATTGTTGTTACTTTCCCATGTGGTATCCTGGGTCAGGTGTGGTGCTTGATTGTATCGTTTCCTGATATTTGCCTCCTTTCTTACTTTCATATTCATTTTGATTATTTTTATTCTGACTTTAGGTGATCCTGATCCTGAGGTAATGGCAAAGTGTAATGTTTGCTACCAAAATCCTTGCCTGCACAATGGTGTTTGTAAACTACGTGGTTATAAAGACTTTACGTGTGAGTGCACGCCTGGTTATCACGGAAAACGCTGTGAGCAAGAAATCAATGCATGTTTTGGTAATCCTTGTAAAAACCATGGAACATGCAAAATTGTGGATAAGAAGAACCTGTTTGGAAGCTTTCAGTAAGTAAAATCCTGTATACTTCTCAAGCAGGAATACAATATTAAGATGCATTCTTTTATATTTAAGATTTACAATGATGGAAATGAACTAAATCAGAATCCTGTGTAATTTGGCACATGATACATATTTTGTATTTTTCATGCAATTGTAACAAGAATATAACACTGCCACACATATAAGACTGTTTAATTTCTACACATTTTGTCAGGTCCATATTTAAATGAAAAATAAAGTGACTTTGAATTTTTCACTTCCTTATATTTTTTGCATAAAACGGTCACCATAAAAAGGCAATTTTAACATTGTCTTTTAATCATGGAAATATCATGAGTCTTATGGAAAATCTTGTTTGGGCTTTAAATCTTTTCAACCTGATATTTTAACTTTTCTGAGAAGGGTGGGTCTTAATATTGATACTTGCTCTTAACTTTTTAATCCATTTCTAATTATCAATTTAATATGCTGCTTTTAATGAAGTGACATCTTCACATTGTCCTAAACTGTTTCAGATGTGAGTGTATGGAGGGCTTTGAAGGTGTTCGATGTGAAGTAAATATTGACGATTGCAAAGATCACACCTGTCAGAATGGTGCTACTTGTATAGATGAAATACAAAGCTACAGTTGTCAATGTCCTTTTGGTTTTGCTGGTAAGTTATGCTGGTGTACAAAGCACACAAAACAACACATCAGATCTTGATAGGTATCATTTAATGACAAATAAATTTTAAAGGGAGCCTGTGCATCTGCTCAGTCTCGACGGCATTTTCACTTCTTTCTCACATAAACAACACTGATATATTAGTATTTAATGCTTATGTGTAAAGTTTCCATTAAAACATGCATGCAAAGCTGCCTACCTAGATAGACTAGAGACCTTATGTGTAATGTTACTTTATCTACTAACATACCTAGTGTATATGAGCCTTTGCTGGTCACCGGCGCAATAAGAACAGTAAAACCTGTGTAAAACGGCCACTCAAAAATAGACAAAACATAAATCTTTATGACAAATAGTAGCTTAATGAAGGTTGAAAGTATTGCAGAATGTGGAGCATTCTGCCATATCTTTGACCTGCATTAAGCGATAATTTGTCTTGAAAACCAATTTAGGTCTTTTTCAGAGTGGCCATTTTACACAAGTGTAACTGTACCAGCATCTCGTGCTAGCCCATATATTCTACTGTATGTTTTACATATTTTACTTTTAAAAACCTTATTGATCAAACTAGGGCTTATATATTTACTGAAATATGATATATTGTATGCCTAAAAATACCTGTAAATATGTTGTCAAAGTCGTGCTTTATTCCAGGTGGTAAATTCTTTTATGTTAGGTTGATAAATTTACTTCCAGAAAATAAATAATGTTTATAAAAATCAATAAAGGTCCAATTGGTTATTTCATAGTTTTGCAAAAAAGTCTCTTAATGCTAAAACAGCAAAATGAATTCAGTTTTCTGTGATAAGCCTACCAAAGATGATATTTTAAATGGACACGTTTGTACTAATCAATTACCTTTGTCATGTTCTATAGGGAAGAAATGTGAACAGAAGATACAGTACTGTCAGCGGGATACCAACTTTTGTCAGAATGGTGGAAAGTGTGTTGACCTTGAATCAGATTATAGGTATTTAGTAGCAAAATTTATTTTAGCACAAGCAGTGAATTCAATGCATATCAAATGTGAGTAAAGTTGGTATTTTTCTACAGTGAAAAAATATCGTATTTTTTCACTAGTGACTGATACGATTTATATTTTCACTGTAGAATAGAATAGAACTGTAGCAAAACAAGGCTTTCTTGGCAATTTTGTGATAGGGATTTTTTAACATAAGGTTTTAAGTGAAGTATATTTGTAAAAATAACGCTACGCATGTTGTGACGTGAACATCAAACATAATGACTTCATGGTTTGACCTGGCGTAGCGCCAGTTTGCATGTGACGCCAACCCTAAGACACACTCATTAGACTTTCTTTAAATGCTGATTTCTTTCGTTTCATTCGTTTAAATATGATTCTAAGCCATTTTCTAGGTGCAAACTACGTTTACACCCAATGTTATACCCAATAAACACACTGCAAAAGTCAAATCGAACGAGAAACGACCAAGTAAAAAGGAAGGTTGTGATTTCTGTATTTCCGTTGAGTATAAACCAAAAAGAAAATTTACTTTTTTACGGCAAATACAAAATATATTTCATCTCGTGTGGTGAAAATATCAGCATTTTCACTCGTGCTACGCACTCGTGAAAAATAATGATTTTTTCACCGCACTCGATGAAATATATTTGGTATTCACCTCAAAAAAGTAAATATCATCTATTTATCATATGACGTTGCGTGTGGGATTGAAATAACGCCATGCAATAAAATTGATAAACCACTAGTGGTTTACAGATGTTCAGAGAACGTTATGACGTCCATAATAACGTTGCGTATATAATGACAACGTTATAACTGTTTTACAGCAGAAATGAGATTTCAAAGTAATCTTAATGTCATATGATAAATAGAATCTAACATTCGTGATAGTTTAATAAATTCAATAAAACATGAGCACTCATGTAAGATGATCTTCTATATATCAACATGAATAAATGTATGATGGTATAGTTAAAGAAAAATGAATACTGCTATTCCATCAACAACAATAAAGTCTCGATATGGTTCTACAAAATCGATTATGAAATTTTAACGACTTGCATGCTGGGTAATTGTACATGCTTTCTTGTTGTCACCAGCTTTCATTATAAATTATTGTTAGAATTTTACAGAATTTCAGTCAAATCGGACAATTCTATTTTTTAATCTGCTGTTAACAGCTATATTTATATGGATGTTTGGATGGCGTTGACATTTACCCTTAAGCGCCAAGAAAAAAATGCATCTGAAAATGTCGTCTGCTAAAGTCGTCAGCTGCAAATAATTTCCTAATTTTACTGACAAATTAAGTATAGAAGCGAACAGCGTGGACCCAGAACTGGGTCCACACTGATTGCCATAGAGGCTTCTTAAACTTTTCAGCAGACGAGAAAAGCAGACGACTTTTGTTGCGATTGACGGATTAAGGGTTAATGCATTGCATAATGTTGTTGCAGATGTGTGTGCTCACCTGGATTTACAGACAGAAATTGCACAACCAATATAGACGATTGTAAAGATAACATCTGCCAGCATAGTTCCCGCTGCATTGATGGCGTTAATACCTATACCTGTCAATGTAGTAGCCAGTATACGGGTCCATATTGTGAGTTAGGGCCTGTAAGACACCAACCGAACATGAATACAGGACTGTGCCAGGATCATGATTGTCAGAACAATGGTGTGTGTTACCAAGAAGATAAATCAGCGGACTATATGTGCAAATGTGTTGTAGGTAGGTTATTTCATGGGCCAGGCCAGCTCATATGAAAAAGGCATTTATCATACATTTAGATATAATAAAAATTAAATGTAAGTTTCAATGGGGATCAAAAAAGAAACTTCTCACTTGTGAAGATCTTAGTCAGTCTTCAGTTTGTCGCTATGTGATATTCACTATTGCCTTAAAGGGCACCCTTTTGAAAAACACCATTCATGATTTTCTAAAGGTTGTGTAATTCTTTCTGATAAGTTTAATCATTACTGTTAAAAAATAGATGAGAATCATTGTTAACAAAAAATATAAAATAATCCCGGTTATGGATGATTTATACAGGTATATATCCATTGCAGTAATACATTAACCGTTCTTTACCTGTTTCAATGCAAAATACTATAGTCCTATTCAGGCCCCCAGATAAGAGCACGTAACTGAAAAGTATTAATCTTACATCTTAACCAAAACATGTGTTGTGGGTACTCAAAAGAACCGTCTGTAATTATTTGCTTTACTGGCCATAGGGTCCTATTATTATGCATCTTTGAAACAACAGTAGTGTCCTTGGTACTGTGTTATCAAAATTTACTCATGAATGCTTCTCAGATAAGTGCTTGTTTGCTAAAATACATATTTTTTATTTCCAGGTTTCATGGGTAAAAAATGTGAAAAGCTTGCCAGTCTTTCATTCATGGCTCGAGATTCCTACATCCAGCTTCCCAAGTTCAACTTTCAAACTACTTCAAATATAACAATTATCTTAAAGACAAACTCAAGTTCTGGTCTAGTTTTATACACTGGTGTTGAGGAACATTTAGCTATTGAACTTTACAAAGGTCGTGTGGCTGTCAGTTTCTACGTTGGCAAAGAGCATATCCCAACATTATTTAGTTACATATTTAGTTTCACTAAAGTTGATGATGATAAGCGTCATAAACTAGAGTTACTGGTTCATCAACACAACTTTACCATGCGAGTGGATGGTGGGTATCCTCGTACAGTTATAAACCAAGGTAGTAACCAGTATCTAGATGTAGAAGGTGACTTGTATCTAGGAGGTCTCCCTGGCGAACTCTCTCAAAAGGCAATGGATAAGTTCCACATTAGAGATGGTTCTAGCTTTAAAGGTAAGACAATACCCATGCACCCAAATAAGTCATCACAATAATTATTAAAGATTTATTATCTTATTTTTCAGTCAAAACATATGTTATGGGTGCTCAAAAGAACCATCTCAATGAGACAGTTCTTGTGAGCACGCAAAACATCGGTTTAAACTGATGGTTAACCCATATAAGTCTAGCGTCCTTTTTGTGGGATATAGGCAAACAGTACAGACCCAGATCAGACTCCACAGAACTATTTGTTTGTTTACACCCCCCATTCCACTGGACGGCGATTCTGCTACGCTCATGACGATCTAGGATTTTTACTAAAACTATTCCAAATCGCTGCCCAAGCGTAGGCAGCCACACGATTTGGGGACTTGACGCTTCCACTACACTTCTATCACGCTTCGGCTACGCTGCTGCTACGATTTCACTACGACAATGAAGATCTGACTACGCTTAGTCTAGGCTGATGGCGATGTAGCTGCGACCTTGCTACGACCTTGGCGATGGAGCTACGCTTTCGTTGTGCTTTTGTATCCTTTCTAGATAGAATCTGAAATTCTGATACGTTTCTACTACGATCTGGGCGCTTCTACTGCGCTTCTACTACGCTTCTACTGCACTCTTGCCGTTTTCTGCTACGATTTGTGTCATTTTGACCAAAATTTCGAATTGTAGTGGAATCGCCGTCCAGTGGTATCGGGGGGGGGGGGGGGGGGGGGGGTTTACAAAATGTTCTCTTAAAATTTGAATGATAATGAAAAATACCACTTAACGACCCTTAAAATGGAAATTAACTTGTTCATTTGATAAAGGTGGGAAATTCCATTCAGCATAAATGGGTAAAAAATGATCACAATCTTATGCTCATATTATTTACTGGACCTTTTATCTGGATCTATGGTAAATCCGTTATAAGATTGAGGCAGATATGCTCTATTAAACAGTGTGAACTGTGATTATTATGCCTTGGTCATGTTGCTTAGAGTTTAACTTGTAATTGTCAATTCATGACATGATTCTTCTATGTGTGAAAGCTGAGCATTTCTAAATTCCTGACCTTTATAAAATCATAACATTAATATTGTTGTATGCCTACAAACAAAAACAAATTCAAGTTTAATTGTCTTATAAAGTCCAACAATAACTCAATTAAGCTATAAAATGCTGCCTAGTTAGTTATTTTGGGGCTTTTTATAGAAATTCAGTCTCAAATCCTGTAAGCTTTAACCACTTATCGTATGTTTTATGTGAATACATGCGTCTCAACAAATAGATTTTTAGATACACTCATATTTCTTTTGTCACAAAACATATGAATTAACATTGAATATAAATCCAATCTTTTTAAACTTTGTCTTTTTACTTTGCCCCTTCATTTGAATTCATAATTGAGTAAAAAATATGGGTTTCAGGGCGAGAAAAGCTGTCTTCCAATTTGTGAACAACGAAGGTGCAGACCAGCCTGCGCATCTGCGCAGGCTGGTCAGCGCCTTCGTTATTTGCTTATATCCAGACTTGCTTTGAGCAAAGTTTCAATTATCTGGCTAGTCTATGTAGCTGGGGAGACTGGTTTGAGTCTCGTTTTGTTGAAAACCCCGAGACAGGTTTTGTTACATCATTCATTGTCTGTTTATATTTCAGGATGCTTTCAGGAAGTATTGGTAAATGGCAAGCGCTTGGACTTTATGATAACAAAACGAAACCATAAAATAACTCCAGGCTGTAGTGAACGTGATCCATGTAAAAGCAATAAATGTAAAAACGGCGGTCGCTGTCGGACCAGGAACAATGAAGAGGGCTATGAATGCCGGTGCAAGGCAGGCTATTCAGGCCAGTTTTGTACTATAGGTGAATATTCGTCTGATAGTAGTGCTAGTAAGTGCATTGTGTATTTATTTCTGTCCAGCTTCTGTCTTCTCTTAAAACCTGAAAGTGCCATTTACAACTGAAGTTTAGTAGTTTTTTTAACTTGACAGGTTAGAGCCTACATGGTCCTGTCTATCATTCTTTCGCTTTCGAATGGCTCTGTCTGCTTTTTAATAAATTAATTTAAAAAAAAGTGTTAAGCAATTGAAACTAAATGGCTGTAATTCCTGTATGTATTCAGCGCATACCTGACACTTTTTATTCATTCTGTCAAAAATAACCCTTAAAATGGCTATCACTTCTGAGCCTTTGTGTCGTCATTCTGCACCATTTTCGTGGAAAATAACTCATGACATTCATGTGAATGATCTTTTCAAACCTTATATACTGATTTACAATAATCATCATTGCATGTAAAATATTGAAAATAAAAAGTGATTTGCAATGCTTAAAACGACATTAAAAGATTTTTAAAATAAGATGGTGTTTGCTTCAAATTATAAGTGGCACTTTTAGGCATACTTTGTGAAAAGAACTCAAAGTGACCCTTAGCATTTCTTTGGTGTATACAAAACTCCATTAGGTAAATGATGGCTTTAAACAGACATGGCAGGCATGCATTGTTGTTTAAAAAGCGAGTTCTTTTCACAAGGTGAAGTCATAATGTATTCATTTGGAATGTTCTATGTTGCCATTGTATGTAGTTTGGCTGAATTAAAACTGATTTGTGCTGCTTTGACACTGAGGAAACATCTCCTTGTATCTCAAGGATATTTGTAAAGGTGCTCTATTGTTATTATAAAATTTTAATTGGTTTTACATTTATGCATGAAGTCAAGCCTTAACATTATTCAATGTGAAAGTATTGTTTTTTGATAAAATAACAAAGAAATTAGCTTAAAAGAAAGATGTAAGAAAATTTGGAATTGTTTCAAATGGGAAAATCTTTTTGCCTTCAATAAATTTAAAAAAATAATGTTGAACTAGAATCCTAGGTGAATGGCTTTTTATAACAAGTTACCAGACTTTGAGAACGCTTGTTGAATCGCAAGGTTTGCTGGGCGATTCAACAGGCATTCTCAAAGCTGAACCTGGTAAACTGGATTTCAAAGGCATGAACCTGGTATTCTATTTATCAATTAACAAGCTTATTCACTGTTCCAACTAGGGATTATGACGTAATTATCGATATTTGTTTCGAATCAAAGTCATTAACGACGTCATTCAAAAAGTACAATATCATGATAAACAGATTTAGGCATTTGCCCAGGTAACGTATATCAGGTCAGCGTGTAACAATGCAATTAATATGGGCGTTTACTGATAAAAACTGGTTACAGGAGATGTTTCCCAGACAATGTGCAATTAGAAGATTATATTGGTGTGGGCATGCATTTTTGTTAAGTGTTTTATTAATGTTAATTTTTAATTCACTCATATTTGTTTATATATTGATGCAAATGCGTGGGTGTTTGTGTTGTTGTTTTGTCTGCGACTTGAAATAGTTGAGAGAACATACTCTTGCACACCAGATCCGGGTTTACGCTCTTTATACATATATGAGAACATTCTATCTCACTGACCCCATACCAAACTCTGGGAAGGACACACAATGAACAGGTGCACATCGATAGATAAGTGATGTCAGTGTTATATTCAAGTTATGTCATCATATTATGGCACATCTCACCATATAATTCAGTAATGTCTTGAAGCCTCTTTTAAAATTGAAAAATGCGTCATTTAATGGTGAGCAAGACAATGTCTATTATTTGTGTGAGGATGGGCAAGCCTCATGATCCCAAACGGTGATCCTAGTGATGGATTTGTCTATCCCACCCTCACACTCATGATAGATTCTTTTATGGTTTTTCCTTCCCTCTGTCCATCAATATGTCTGTCAAACATACACTATTAGCATGATATCTAAAAAATATAAAAGCCATAAACTTGAAACTTTGTAAACTGATAAGAGATAATGAGTGTATTACATGTTTCATTCCAAAATGTTGTACAGAGTTATGTTTTTTGTTAAGGAAAAGGTCCACACTTTTGGACAATCATATGGCTGGTGGCACAGCCATTCACAAACATTCTAGTTTCTTAAGTATTTCAAAAGAAAAAAAATTCGTTTTAAATCTAGACTTTATTTATGATCTTAGTAGCGTACCACAAAATATATAACATCAGGATAGACATTTTGGATCAGATGACGTCAAACAATTGTGCTTAATATTAGATATATTGGTTTCTAAAGTTGCACAAGCAAAATTGATTAAAAGAGATAGAACAGCCCAGACGAGGCTGTCAACAGCATTTGGATGGTCACTTCTATTTCAGTTTTTTGATAAAAAAAGAAAATTTAGATTTGATTTGCACTAAATTTGTTATTTAGATTATAAATTTAATAAAAAAGAGTCTTGATATGGATTGAATGACATATTGCTTTTGATAATTCAAATGCACCAATCCCCTGCAACGAATGCCGATATGGTCCATACAGAAGTCCATACAGAAGTATGGTCCATACAGAAGTTAAGACAAACAAACGTTTCCACTGTCATATAGACCATAGACATGCATAATTGAGAGGATGAGCGTTGAAAATAACTTCTCTTAGTTTCTACTTGGAGAAGTCACAGCAGTGTCAGGTGCGTTTCGAACAACTGTCTCATTGAAAAATATGCATAGATCTATGTTTTTCTTTTCCTGACCTTGTTTTCTCACATAGAGTTGGACAGTCATCTGTACCTGATTGAAGCGTTATCTATGCATGCTGAACATAGCATAGGTATTACATTTAAACTAAGAAGAACTTCTAAATATATAACCAGAAAGAAACACAATGTCAGAGCACAAACCACCTGAAAATGGTCTGATGCAGCATCCCCACCACCCGCGCTAATGCATTGAGATGAGCATACTTTTGTTAGTGTAGCTTGATGTCTGTGCACAGTCTGTCTAAGCATCGATGGATGGCATATTTTTCATTTTCTGCACATGTTCGTCCTCAAAACACCAAACCAAATAATAATACGTTTGTTACCTTAGCCTCATATTTAAAGGAAAGAAATACCCAGCAAACACATATCGTTGGAACATCGTCATATCAACGTCAATGCGATAATATCGAAGTCAATTGCTGACTTTCAATCATATCAACACATTGGATGATATTCTAATACAAATTACGTGCCATCCTTATTGACTAGTTTATGGTTTGGGACGTACTTTCTAGTTCTCATTTAATGTGGTGATGAATATAAACGTCTTATATTTACACTTTTCTTGAACACCGCAGGAAATACCTTCCACAGGAAATAAGTGAAAACATTACTACACTGTAAAAAATAAATATCATTCAACATTTATTGGTCTCAAGTTCTTTTAGTAAGAAAGTACATGTAACTTTACATCATAACAGGTGGCGGTTTGGCTGCTTCTTCTTTTAGTGTAAACTGACACGAATTTTGCTCTGCATTTTTGCAGTAGATGCGTCTAAGCTGGGGTAATGTTTATGTATGTCATATTCTCATTCTGAATTTTAAGATTTCTAGATACAGTATTTTTTTTTAACTTTTCGGATAAGCTTTTTTGCTAATAAATAGTGATTTATAGATCTGGTACCCAAAGTAAGTAAGGTTGCAAAGATCAAGAATCGATACAATCAAGTACCACACCTTACCCAGGATACCAATGGGAAAGTGACAAACTCACAGTTAGACTAGTTAAAACTAGTCATCATTTTTGCTCAAAACATATGTTATGGACACTCATAAGAACCATTTAATTGGTAACTGAGTCTATGTTATGAGTAGGAAAAAAAAATAAAATGAAAATATAAAACTATTTGTTTTTAAACGATCAGTTTAGAGCCATTTAACCATTTACTCCATAATAACACCGTTTGATGCCTCTGGACTATGATGTATATGAAAATATTATGGAAAATGGAGCATTTGCTCCTTTAGAGCACATCCTCCATTTTCCATAATATTTTCAAAAGTAGTCAAACGTAACTTAAGATTTTATTGAATTTTTTAAATGTAGTCTAAAAATAGAAAATAATGTCATGATCTAAAAATAGCCTATGGAGCTAAGGGTTTAGAGAACCATTATCATATGATCTAGCTCATGTGACTGGTACTTACCAATTAGGTGACCAGCTAATGCTCATACGAGAGTGTATATCTGCTCTGTCTTATCAAGTCATTTCCTGGTGTTACATACCAAGTATTGCAGTAAATGAAGTTCCAGACCAAAACAGGCCTCCAGATATGAGTGTCATCGAAATAATTTTTTTTACTTCTCAACCACAACATACAGAGCCATTCACACTATTTTTACACCCTTGTTAACTAGGAGTCAACTAAAAGTAAACGAGGCATTAACTAATAGGCAATTGCCTAGTTAACTATGGTTTATTAAAAACAGTTGGGCATAATTAACTCCATGTTTACCAATGGTTAACTTTGATGTCTATCCTTAGTCTGCTCCTAGTCAACTTCTAGTTAACTAAGTGTAAAGAATAGCTTGAATGGTACTGTATGTTGTGGATACTCAAAAGAATCGCATCTATGAGATGGTTCTTTAGAGCACCCACAACAGATGCTCAAACTGGTGATTGAGAATATAATCACAATTTACACACAAAACATTTGCTGATCAGGATCCATGGAAAACATGATTATTGTGCATGCTATTTTGAAGAATGACCTTATTGATAAGTACCTCTTTTTCTTGTACTAGTCCACAATTTGATATGCATCTGTTTTATTTATCATAGCTCTACAGGACCATATAATTGTATTTTCTTTTTCCAGTACCTACCTGCAAAGGCAGTGTGTTCACTGATATCTATGAAGATCCAAAAACTAATTGCCGGACCCGGCGGAAAATAAAATACCGACGATGTACAGGAAGTTGTGGAAAAGCCTGTTGTCAACCTAAAAAGATTAAAAATAGAAAAGTTAGACTGTATTGTGCAGATAAAACCAGCTATATCTATGACTTGCCAATAATAAGAAGGTGTGGCTGCAAGAACTGCTGAAGTGTTACATATAATAATAGGAGTGGATCCACTGTTTATGGAGTACAACTTTTCAGCCATATTTCTTGAAGGAAAAAATCTCTTTTCAAGTAGAGTACTTTAAATCCACTACAGTAAAACCTGTGAAAAGGGGCCACTCTAAAAAAATCTGAAAGTTGGTTTTCAAGACTAATTAGTACTTAATGCAGGTCAAAAGTATTGCAGAATGCTCCCTTTGGAGCATTCTGCTAAACTTTTGACCTTCATTTAGCTACCATTTGTCATTAAGATCTTTGTTTTGTTTATTTCTGAGTGGCTGTTTACACAGGTTTTACTGTTATTTACGCGAGTTCATTAAGTTTATTAATATTCACAAGATTGAATAGTAACGAGTTTGATCATTAAACGTCTTGCAAAATGCATATTTGGAAAGCAATGTTTGAAAAATGTGGCCTGGTGTATACGATCCACTGTGTTCATACAGTTTCAAGGTGTTGTCTACCTCATAAAAATGGACAATGAATGTACCAATCAGCTCCATACAGATGTACAGACTGAGCTAGGCCTTGTTGTCCCTATAAACTGGAATGGCTGTTCACTTGTGATACTGTTTCAAGGAAATCTCATGAATAAATAGTTCTGTGAATATTGTATAATAAAGACACTCGAACAATTTAAGGCAAGTTGGCTTACATAATAATACATATTTAAAAAAGTGTTGTTCTTACCATACCAATACAGTGACAAGTATCCATTTACTTCAAGAGTTGTATGTGTGTAAAGGATGCTCACTGAAGAACTTTTATAAAAAGCGTCTGTGGCATCTGTAATGTGTTATATATATCTTTAGCTGTTACTTATTATCATTGTTACATACACTGCCGTAGGAACATTGGTGATTGCAGGGCGTGTTATTACAAGCAATGCCATAAGAATATTGGTGATTGCACAGCGTGTTTTAAGTCAAGTCATTCGGGTTTCATTCATATATTAACATTTTATACACTTTCTCACATCTGTGTTGATAATTTCTCTTTTTTTTCTGTGAAAGAACAATTTTAGACAGTGCATGAGAAAACCTACAGAACGAATTGTAAACCCAGCTAAGAATCAAATCAGCCAGGACATCCTCCCAGCCTCATAAGAGCAATTACTGTCTGTGTGGTGTAAGCATGATTACTTGGCTACACATTACCTACTGGTGTTAAGTTTGAATTGATTCTTCTCCAAGCTTACAGTTAATTCTGATGGTTTTGTCATGCAGTTGTTAGTTTGTCTGAAAAAAGTAAACCCCTCTATTATATGCTTATAAGCGTATCATTCGTTTCATTCAAGTATGTTTCATTACCAGTTACCTCTCATATTATCTGCATTGTTGCATGTTGACCTGATAAACATTGCCTATCTCAGGGCATTTGCCTTTATCAGGTCATCATGACTTTGCACTTTTTGAATGACGTCTTCCATGATGTCCCAACACGAAAGTGGATTACTACGTCATGATCGCTAGTTTTAAGAGTTAACCAGCCTGCAAACTGATTAATAGAATACCAGGTTTGCATCTTTTGATATCAAGTTAACTAGGCGCATGTTGAATTGCTCTGCAAACCTCGAAATATAACAAGCGTTCTCAAAGCCTTGCCTTGTAAACTTGATATCAAATGACACTCAACCTAGTATTCTTTTTATATAGGACAGCCCATGTTGCTATAGTATCCATTGCATATGTGTAACAACCAACCTTAACATACATGTACTTCTAACGTATATGTACGTCACACCCAGACATAATTATGACTGCAACTAAGGTCACAGATTCGATCCACAATCCAGAAACGTCGTTTCACATAATCACCAATGATTGACAGGTGCCACCTTGATTCAATGGTTATCTACGAATGATAGATTACTGCTTATAACCATTGAATCAAGTTGAAAACTGCCGATCATTGGTGAAAGTAACTTATTACTAGTTAACCCATTTCGTCTGTCCTAGAGAAAGTAGTGTAATGTGTGAACCAGCCTTCTTTTTTTGACATGGTTATTTGACTGTTGATAACGGTATTAAGCATCAAGATGAAAGAAAATATAACCTTCTAAAACAATTGGAACCTTTATGTTTAAAATTTATGAGACGCTTATTATTATTGTTTTTCTGCATATATAAATGAAAAGAAATACGTTATCTGTCCCTCAACACCCTTTTTTATTAAAAAAGTGAAAGTTAAGTGGTTCTATTTATATTGGCTTGCTAACATGTTGTGATAGGAACAGAGATTGCCATAGAAGTAGGGTCAAAGTATCATACAATCATATATGTGTCAAAGTGACCTCAAGTTTGAACATAAAATAGTGTAAAATGGAGAAACCAAACTTAGGTATCAATAAGCATAATATGAGCTGTTTTTCTCAGCCAATACAGCAATTAAAATTGGTAAAGGCATATATTAGTTTGATTTAATACATATAGAATACTTTGGGACATAAATCTAACACACGGTGCAGACCTAAATGACAGCATTATGCTGTTTTTCGTCAGAGTCCTCACTGTTTGCCAGAGAACCTGTCTAGGGGTTTACAGTATACAAAGGGTTACTGAAACTGCACGTTTAAAGTGTCCCGGCCCATGAAAAAAATGGCAACAATAAAATACTTCATGTTTACACCTTTACAGACAGAAATCATATATATATTTCAATAAAGCATTATGTCACGATAAATGTCCTTGCACAGGCAGGTTTACCATTATTTACCATATGTATCTTAAATGGAGGATTTAGACTGGACAAACAGCGTACATGCAGATCAGTCTGTTCCTAGTGAGTAGTCTAATAAACGTGTACAAATTTTGTCATAACTTTACGGAAACAAGTTTTTATGCCCCCACATTTGAAAAAGTTGAAGGTGCATATCGGTTTGGGCTTGTCCGTCCGCCGATTCAAAAACTTAAGTTTAGATTTTAAATTTCATATCTGGATTCCTCATTAAAAATTAACTGGCCCGTTTATTTTAATCTGAATTATCTCTCTTTGTTGAGTAATGCCCCTTTTAAAGGGTCAGATTTAAATTGTGTTATTAAGCTATCTAAACAACTATTACAGCTATAAGCTTCAAACTTGGTCAGTTGATAGAGGTGAAAATTAAAAAAAACATATATTTATTTTTTCGAGTTATTGCCCTTTGTAAATTTGGACATTGAAAACTTGTAATAAAGATATCTCAGAAACTATAACAGCTAGTGGTCTAAAATTGGATAGGCTGATAGAGGATGCTGAGTAGATTACCTGGTGAAATTTAAACAAAAGATTTTTTTCCAGTCATTGTCCTTTGAAAATTTGGACATTGAAAACTTGAAATCAAAGTCAATATAGCTAGGCATTTCAAACTTGATCAGTGGATACAGGATGGTGAGAGCATTCTTATCGACAGGCTAATGGTTGGGGGCACTTCGTTTCATAAACACAACAAATAGTTCCTTTTTATGACAAGTTTGACAAGTTTCTTATGTGTCCAAAATTTAGGGTAACTATAGTATCTGTGTCTAACTTCAGCTCTCTCTGTTTATTAGTTTTCATTTTGTCTCTTAATTTTGTCATTACTATGCACAAATGTAAATATTGTTTTGTTTATTGTAAATACATGAATATTTTCACAAATGAATTCAACAAATTGTAAATAGTATTTACTTAATGCATTTAAAATGTAGATAGTTATGTAAGAATATTGAAATTAGGTTGTATTCGAAGTATTTGTGTTTGTCAACTGTGCAATGTATATACCGCCTATTAAAGTTCATGTTTATTATTCTAAAAACGCTCTCTGGTTAAACTTCAGAATCCCAATGGAGATAATTTCATGTCGAACCAGGACTGGTTTGTATTGGATTACTTGTCTCCCATTTTATTTAGATATTTTTGCCCAAGTAACTGCTAAACTTATTCTCATACTAAATACCTCAGACTTTTAAGTGTATTCATCTCATGCTAAGATGTGTTTCACCATTGGCGTAGCTCCCATTACGCAGTTACCCACGTGCGTAATAAAAATAGTAACATTAAAGGGAGGTCACCTAAAATGTGGGTTAAGTGATATTCGATACTATAAGAAACTGATCTTGAAGGAAACAATTGTAAGGGGCGCAATTGAAGAGAACCACTGCTTGATCCAGTAGTCTCCCTTTGATGTGTGTTCTGGCTACGCAATATATATACGTTGAATATATAGTGGCATGCCATTAATATTTCAAAGGATTTTAAAAAAATCATTGACTTCCATGAGTTGTTTATTTTACAAGAAAATTTATTTATCTATTCAAATTGAACCCTTGTACACTGGAAACCCCAAAAATGGGTATTTCAGCAAACAGTGAATATCCGGATGAAATCCTGCAACATGTACGATTTGATCAGGGTATTCACTGTTCGCCAAGATAAAATCAACCTTCAGACACAAATATATCATTATTTGAAAAATTCTGACATGTGATCCCTTAAAATAAATGGACAAAACCTGTCTTTGGGTTTTCCGACAAAGAGAGAATAGCTAAAAAATTGAAAATTTGCTTGTCGCTGGTCTAGATTTGATATTTTCCAATACGTGAACAACAAAGGCGATGATCATGCTGCGCTGATGCGCAGGCTGGTCTGCGCCTTTGTTGATAGCCTTCCCCCGAAGACAGGTTTTCTCGCGGCGAGGCCCAAATAATGGTGAATTTTGCCTATATCTGTTTGGGAGAATTTATCACATTGTCAATACAAAGGGTTAATGAATATGTATGACTAAAAACGTAATTTACTAGCAAATACAACAAAAATATTTGCTCTAAGTTTCTGGACTAAAATGTAGGTTTATAAGATTGCACGTTATTCCCTTAAACAAAAAACTTCTACCACTTGATAAAAATGAAGCAATATTGTACTATTGGAAGTGACGCTAGGTACATAGCTTTCAATGACTGTATGAGAACAGCTAATGGCTTAAATTTAGTACCAAAACCTATTATGAACCCACTCTTGGAATCTCCTTGTTAATTATACACTGTAACAATTTCTCCTTTGCAAATACATGTATGTCCATTCTCCATAACCATTTGACTGCTATGAAAAAAAATGCATCTGATAATGTTGTCTGCTGAAGTTGTTTGCCGCATGTAAATGCTTACCTCATGGACTAATCTCGACATACAGACAACCAGTATGAACCAAAATCAAACATCTTCTAGAGGAGCAGTCTGATCTGGGTCCCCTCTTTTTGCTACAGATTTCAGTTTTCAGTTTTAAATGGATTAGCAGACGACACAACAGACGAGATTTAGTCGTGATAAGCAGCAGAAGCGTTAATAGGAGAATGGACATACTTTAGGAAGACAGCTTTAGTGTATACATTGACTAAAGTTTTATGTGAAAACCTGTTCATGTGCAGACCAGTCATTGCTCCAATGATGCTTAAAAATACTTTTTATTCAAATTTTTCAAGATTCTAGCAAGCATATGGGCCTCGATGTGAGAAAACCTGTCTTTAGGGGTTCCGACGTAGTGAGACTCAAACCAGTCTGCTCAGCTTCAGAGACTAGCTAAAATATCGCAATTATGTGTGTAGTAAGTAGAGTCATACTTTTCAGAAAGCGAATGCCAAAGCTGCTGATCAGACTGCGTGGATGCGCAGGCTGGTCTGCACCTCCGTTGTTCGCATACAACAAAGTCAGGCTTTCTCGAGTCGAGACCAATATGTATCACATGTAAGTTAGAGTAACAGGTTTCAGCTATTCCTTGTATTTCACATAGAAATCAGTTTTTCATGCTAAATCAGTTTCTTGTGACATGGACTTAAACTGTAATTTCAAAGAAAAAAAACTACAAAATAAAATGTTCTTATGATATTGTGTTGTTTTTGTTGAACATGTATGAAACCCCTTCTATGAAAACGGTGATTGCAGTTAAGCTCTAACCAAATGCAGTGGCTAGTTGCCATTTACTGGCATTCCCTGATTTATCTTTGTAATAATAGGTGGCTATTTAGATTAATTAGATTGCCAAATCAACTATACCAGAAAGGCTCACCAGACTGTCAGGGGTCCCATACTGGAAATTCAGTTATCACTTTGTTTTGTTTGATTTGATTCTTTACGTCCCAGTCAAAAATCTTTCAGTTACGTCGGGATGGGTCTTCCTGGGTTAAACCAGTACTAAGCATGGATAAATGAATCTTGCTCAAGGACACAACACAGTGACGCCGGTGAACCCGTGGCCCCTCGGTCTCGAGTCAAGCACTCTACCACTGAGCTACTGTGCTCCCTAGTTATCACTTGTAATCAAGTACACATGTACAGGTTTCTGTAATTCTCTCAAAAGAGCAAACCCCCTCAAGAGCCTCTCTATGACCCATGAAGAGAGTCTATAATCCTCTCATTATGACTAGGCTTCGATCTGCCAATAATAGAGCTGAAGCAAGGAATTAAAATAATTGGCAGTGGTACCACTTTTTTGCAATTAAAATATAGGTCTTTATACGTGAAATAAGCCTTTACATAACCGATTTGTTATAGATCCACAGTTTAAATTCTGTATTATCTGACAACATTGACCTGAGACTGATTAATTTCCGCCAAATATATTTGTGATGTTCGTGCATTGTCGTGAAGTACTCCGTCTTGGCCAATGCTTTTACTGAGAATATGTAGATAATGTCCATGCACATGCGCTGATCCAGGGGGGATGACAGAGGGCCTGAGAGTCGCTATCTTTAATTTTGGTACTAATCACATAGGGCACCCATACTTATCCAGTGAGGCTTGTGTTTTTAGTAAAGATGATTAAAGTCTACATCGAAGATTCTTGTGAGTCTGTGCATGAGTGTGCGTTGTGTAGAGATGAAGAAATTAAATGGGTCTTTGAATGGAGGTATTTACTCATAGTTCTGTTGAATGAGATTTCGGCATTTATCAAATATGCTTTATCATTATGCCCAACTATTTAGCCGCATATACCCTCGTCTATTTAGTGGATATGCTTGCTGATTTGGTGGAGCTAGAAGCCTTATGTCTTGTTTATGCCTGAGCCTCCGTCTACCGCCTTTCTTTGTAAGCGCTGGTCCACAACAATGAGCCCGAGGTGAATGCGAGCAGCGATTGCTCTTGTGAGACTGTGTAATTGCACAGGTTCTTCTGAGTTGTCGATGTTCGCATAGTAACCTCGTTTACCTTATTAGTTGGCATGTGGTTGGCATGTATTCCAAATACGGTTTTTGCAACCTAGTGCCTAAAGAAGAAGGATTTTAGCTCGATTTTACGCTTTAACGTTGTGAAAAAATACGGAAGACTTAAAAAAGTCTATGAAGACACTGACTTATCTTATTTCTAGAATAAGAATTCTCATTCTAGTGGTTAAAGACAAAAAATGGACTTATGAAGCATCATTATGTGTTTTAACAATGTAACTAATAAGCGATCTGCCCCTTCATAAAGCAAAATATCGACTTTATAGATTTTTCATTTGAAGAGCGATTGCTAAGGGAGGTAACATTGTGAAAGGGGTCTATTGTCAAAATGAGGAAGCAAAATATATTAATTAACCCTTGTCATGCTGAATATCTTTCTGTACTACAATACTCCCTAATTTTCATCTAGTCACCTTGCAGCAAGTTAACTAGATTTTTAATTATAATGGAAAACAGTGTGGATCGTGATCAGATGGCTTCGTCAGATCTGGATCTACAGTGTTTTCAAAGCAGGAAAAATTCAGCAAGAGCAGGACAAATTTTAATTTTAATAATTTGGATTTCTGTGTCATTTATATGCCATGTATGCAGACACTTTGTTTCAGAAATCTGATTGATAGGTGTATTGTCTAAAATGCCTTAAGCATCGAAGTGACGGAAATTTTGCCGGGTCAAGTCGGTAATGTCCGTTTAACTCTTTTCCCGCTATTCACGACAATTGCCGTCTGCTCTTTCGTCTGCTTATGTACTTTGATGGTCTTGCAAGATATATGGGCCCAGCTCAGACTGTGCTGATTTAGCTTAGCGCTCGGTCTCTTCTCTTTGTACAGCGGAACAGAACTATGGCACAGTTACACCACAGGTTTAGATAAACACAAAATTTTCAGCGTAAAATTGTAAATCTTTTTACCCATAATTTTTAGCATATGTTTGGGGTACTCGAAAATCCGTCTCATTGAGACGGTTCCTTTGAGGACCCACAATATATGTTTTGGTTGATAAATTAGAATAGTTTTGTTCTGTTACGCACTTTTACCTAAAGTCCTGTACCAACATACAATGAAAATAATAAGCGTTACTTTACACGAAATAAGATGGCAGCTGAACTGCCACTGGCCTTGTGTAACCTTTCAATTTAAAATCTATGTTCCGTTCAATTGTATTGCAATAACAGGTAGAAATGTTTAACATTTATCACTGGAATAATGTACCGGGCCGCGTAGCGCAGTCGGTAACGTGTCTGGCTACAGATGCGTGTCTGACTGCAATTCCAGGTGTCGCGAGTTCGATCCCGGCCCGGTCCCATATTTTCGTGGAGATTGATCATGAAATAATTTCTACGGTCATTCTCCTCCCTTCCGCTGATTCATTCAAGAAGGGTTGTTGTCAGTTACTAGCGAAAGTATGTGCACGAATTACTGGTTATCCGCTTGTTCAAGCCTGTCCAGGAAAAAGTGTGGTTAGATGAACTGACCGTCCCGCAATGACCATAGCTGTTGACTTGGGACGTAAAGCAACAAAACCAACCAACCAACAACTGGAATATTAGATTTAGCGGGGAAAGAATGTGTAAGTTTATACCAAAAGAGGTGGCAGCTCAGCTGCCACCTCTTTTGGTACTAGCTTACACATTTTTATAGTGTATTAGTTTTTGGCTGATTATGTTGCTTCAGGACATATCACACTTTATGCGGAAGTCAGTTGACCTGACTGGACATTAATTGTACAATGGCTTCCTTAAACAAGACGGAGCTTTGTTAAATGATCACTGCAAAAACTATTGTGGTGTTGCCTTAACATTAAACGTTTTTTTACCCTTATACACTCGTGTGTTTCAAAATTGTGGATTGAAGAGGATTTGACACAATAATAACATAAACAGGTAAATAACATTATTTTTATTGTGTTTGTAATTATGATCTGAAGGTGCGTTAAGTTTACAAAATATGAAACCTGTGCAATTTTGCACACATTTAAAAGTTTGTACATTTTCCGCGAGTGTAAAAGCAAATGCAATTGTCAAAAGAACTTTTTTCTTTAAACACATCAGGTGGTCATCTTTATCACACCGTCCAACCCGATTCGTCTAGCACCGATGATGCAATTAACACATATGGCTCGGTTGTATGGCGGTTTTAGTAGAATGTAAGCATTGACCTGATTTAAACAGTTCCCGCAGGATTTTATCCAAACTAATGGTGCATCTCATTTAGGCATTGTTTAGTCTACCGCTATACGAAATTGGGCTCCGGTCAGGTGTGTGAAGTTGGCTGGTAGTTGGTAGTTGGTTATTCAGAAGTTTATTAGCCTTAACAGCCTGACAACAAAGTCTAATGAACAGCTGTTCATTCAGCTGTTAGATGGTTATTCCATTTGAGATCAAAATCGAATAAACAGCTTTTCGTTCAGCTGTTAGATGGTTATTCGAATTATGATCAGAATCGAATAAACAGCTGTTCGTTCAGCTGTTAGATGGTTATTCGCATTATGACCATAATCCAATAAACAGCTGTTCATTCAGCTGTTAGATAGTTATTTGATTTGTGACATGAATCGAATAAACAGCTGTTCATTCAGCTGTTAGATAGTTATTTGATTTGTGATCAGAATCGAATAAGCAGCTGTTCGTTCAGCTGTTAGATGGTTATTCGCATAATGACCATAATCCAATAAACAGCTGTTCATTCAGCTGTTAGATGGTTATTTGATTTGCGATCAGAATCGAATAAACAGCTGTTCGTTCAGCTGTTAGATGGTTATTCGTATTATGACCAGATTCCAATAAACAGCTGTTCATTCAGCTGTTAGATGGTTATTTTATTTGTGATCAGAATCGAATAAACAGCTGTTTATTCAGATGTTAGATGGTTATTCGAATTATGATCAGAATCCAATAAACAGCTGTTCGTTCAGCTGTTAGATGGTTATTCGTATTATGACCAGAATCCAATAAACAGCTTTCATTCAGCTGTTAGATGGTTATTCGATTTGTGACATCAATCGAATAAACAGCTGTTCGTTTAGCTGTAAGATGGTTATTCGTATTATGACCATAATCCAATAAACAGCTGTTCATTCGGCTGTTAGATGGTTATTCGATTTGTGACAAGAATCGAATATACAGCTGTTCGTTCAGCTGTGAGATGGTTATTCGAATTATGATCAGGATCGAATAAACAGCTGTTCTTACAGCTGTTAGATGGTTATTCATATTGTGACAAGAATCGAATAAACAGCTGTTCATTCAGCTGTTAGATGGTTATTCGATTTGTGATCAGAATCGAATAAACAGCTGTTCGTTCAGCTGTTAGATGGTTATTCGTATTATGATCAGAATCGAATAAACAGCTGTTCGTTTAGCTGTTAGATGGTTATTCGATTTATGATCAGAATCGAATAAACAGCTGTTCATTCAGCTGTTAGATGGTTATTCGTATTTGGACCAGAATCCAATTAACAGCTGTTCATTCAGCTGTTAGATGGTTATTCGATTTGTGACAAGAATCGAATAAACAGCTACTCGTTCAGCTGTTATATGGTTATTCGTAATATGACCAGAATCCAATAAACAGCTGTTCGTTCAGCTGTTAGATGGTTATTCGTATTATGACCAGAATCCGATAAACAGCTGTTCATTCAGCTGTTAGATGGTTATTCGATTTGTGACATCAATCGAATAAACAGCTGTTCGTTCAGCTGTTAGATGGTTATTCGTATTATGACCTGAATCCAATAAACAGATGTTCATTCAGCTGTTAGATGGTTATTCGATTTGTGACAAGAATCGAATCAACAGCTGTTCATTGAGCTGTTCGATGGTTATTCGATTAGTGATCAGAATTGAATAAACAGCTGTTCGTTCAGCTGTTAAATGGTTATTCGTATTATGACATTAATCCAATAAACAGCTGTTCATTCAGCTGTTAGATGGTTATTCGATTTGTAACATCAATCGAATAAACAGCTGTTCGTTCAGCTGTTAGATGGTTATTCGTATTATGACCAGATTCCAATCAACAGCTGTTCATTCAGCTGTTAGATGCTTATTTGATTTGCGACAAGAATCGAATAAACAGCTGTTCGTAGAGCTGTTAGATGGTTATTCGTATTATGACCAGAATCCAATAAACAGCTGTTCATTCAGCTGTTAGATGGTTATTCGATTTGTGACATGAATCGAATAAACAGCGGTTCAATCAGATGTTAGATGGTTATTCGAATTATGATCAAAATCGAATAAACAGCTTTTCGTTTAGCTGTTAGATGGTTATTTGTATTATGATCAGAATCGAATAAACAGCTGAATGAACAGCTGTTTATTGGATTATGGTCATAATGCGAATAACCATTTAACAGCTGAATAAACAGCTGTTTATTCGATTGATGTCACAAATCGAATAACTATCTAATAGCTGAATGAACAGCTGTTTAGTCGATTCATGTCACAAATCGAATAACCATCTAACAGCTGAATGAACATCTGTTTATTGGATTCAGGTCATAATACGAATAACCATCTAACAGCTGAACGAACAGCTGTTTAATCGATTGATGTCACAAATCGAATAACCATCTAACAGCTGAATGAACAGCTGTTTATCGGATTCTGGTCATAGTACGAATCACCATCTAACAGCTGAACGAACAGCTGTTTATTCGATTCTGATCACAAATCGAATAACCATCTAACAGCTAAACGAACAGCTGTTTATTCGACTCATGTCACAAATCGAATAACCATCTAACAGCTGAATAAACAGCTGTTTATTCGATTCTGATCTAAAATCGAATAACCATCTAACAGCTGAACGAACAGCTGTTTATTCGATTTTGATCTCAAATAGAATAACCATCTAACAGCTGAATGAACAGCTGTTAATTGGATTATGGTCATAATGCGAATAACCATCTAACAGCTGAACGAACAGCTGTTTATTCGATTCTGATCATAATTCGAATAATCATCTAACAGCTGAACGAACAGCTGTTTATTCGATTCTGATCATAATTCGAATAACCATCTAACAGCTGAACGAACAGCTGTTTATTCGATTTTGATCTCAAATGGAATAACCATCTAACAGCTGAATGAACAGCTGTTCATTAGACTTTGTTGTCAGGCTGTCAAGGCTAATAAACTTCTGAATAACCAACTACCAACTACCAGCCAACTTCACACACCTGCTCCGGTCGGCCTTTTGATGTACGAGCAATCAATTGAAATTGGTGCATTTTTTTTCAAGGAAAAATAATTCTTTGAAAAAACCTTGCCCAGAATCACATTTAATCATCATTTATCAGAAATGGACCTATTGCATGAGAAAGCTCAACCCCTTTCCTTCCATTATGCCCAACAGTAGCCCTTATTTCCCTTTATTTACCGAGTTATTGAAGAAAGAAGATGGCATACAAGTAAGAATATGATAACGCTATGCACAGATCACAATCCGAAAACGATACCATTAGCACAGCTCATACACAAATATAGTAACGATTCCGTGGAATCAGACATGGATGTACATTGAGCCCGGATCTACTTAGATAATGTGACACTGACGTTACGTGACGTGACGCTGACATCACAGACACCATACCAACACAATAGCAAGTGTAGCAAAATGAAGTTTATGTTTTTTTCAATAAGATATCGCTATAGCGATATTTTATTGAAATATCATAAACTTCATTTATTTTGTTCATAAAACGTTTCGGGTAATCAAAATAATGGATTTTAATAGAACTGGATCCAGATGCTTCATTACTATTTTTCATTACGAGCGTTTTCGCACATATTACTACGCCTTACGCGCCTTACGTACATCCGCAGGCTTGATTCGATTCTGGAATTGTCTCGGACTACCCATATTCGCGTGCTCTAATGAGACTGTGCAGATTCGCAGTCTCGCTAGCATCTTTACTGACTGCCATTACGATACTGTAAATGCAGACATTTTCGCGAGGGTTTATCCTTGCGAAACTTCGCGCATCGACGTTTCGCAAAAATAAAACCCTCTCGAAATGGGGAAATCAGTCCGTCGTTTTTTGATGTAGATAAATCATGCTCCATTCGCAAAATTTTAAGGTCGCAATTATTTCGTTAAACGCCATTCGCGAAAATAAAATTCCCGCGAAATGTTTTAACTTACTGTCCCGGGCCCGGAAATACAATGCCTCCTTAAAGTTAAGCAAGACTTAAGTTAAGTATTGATATTTCAACATGCTTTAGCAAATGCTAAATAAATTGCCTGGATCGATGTGGTGTTTCTGGTCAAAGATATCATTGTGATCTTCAGAAAAATTAAAACTCGTATGATTTTAATCAGTGTAAACGTTATGTTTTGCATCCTGAAAAATCCATACTTAAATTAAGTCTTTCTTAACTCTACGGAGGCATTGTAATTCCGGGCCCTGATCGTTTAAACTGATTGATTTTTAGTTATTTAACCCTTAAAGCGCGAAGAAAAAAATGCATCTGAAAATGTCGTCTGCTGAGGTCGCCTGCTGCAAATAATTGCCTAGCTTTATTGACGATTTAAGTGTAGAAGCAAACAGCGTGGACCCAGAACAGACTGCTCCTATAGGAGCAGTTTGATCTGGGTCAACACTGTTTGCCATAGAGGCTTCTTAAACATTTCAGCAGACGAGAAAAGCAGACGACTTTTGTTGCGATTGGCGCATTAAGGGTTAATACACGACATTGTTTCGTTCATTTCAGATCTAAAGACCTCACGACACTTTTAAAGAAACCAATTATACACCTGTAATACACCATAAAGCATCATGGGTACTTTTATAGGTCACGCCATGCCGGGGACTTATTTCCTCATCCTTGGTTTCTGGTGGATGTGGAACATGTACTGGCGGTACTTTAACGCCAAGCGGAAGAATTCACAGTTCACTACAAGTGCCATATTTAATTGTCGGTGTTGTTCTAGTAGGACGAAAGACTGGCCAATGGAGGCTTATATGAAAATATTCTTTGTCTTCAGCGGATGTTGTTTTGAGTTGTTTTACGCCGTCTTTGGCAAGAATGGTTACGAAAACAATGTTCAGCACGCGACAATGTACCTCATGCTAGGTCTAAACAGTGTTGTAGACATCCTAGTACATTATAAGGCCCCAATTCCACCAAACATGGATTATATTTCTCTGGCCCTTTCCGTAGCAAGCGAGGGACTACTTTTCAAGTTTCACGTCCATGGAAGAAAAGACTTAGATGTGCTATTGCACACGTTACTCGTGTATACCATAGCAGCTAACACGGCAGCCATAATTTTAGAATTGAAATATCGTCACAGTATCGTCGTTGCCCTTTGTCGTCCTTACTTCTTTCTCATTCAAGGATCATGGTTCTGGCAGACAGGTTGGATTTTATATCCTCCATTCCCCTGGTCTTCTCACTGGGACCAACAGGATCACGGACAGATCATGATTGCTGCGTCAATTTTTATTTGGCATCTGGGTGTTAATTTCTTAATTGTTTTGGGAGTTGGCTGGATCGTGGCGAGTCTAGTGAAGCAGCGGGACCAATTTAGGCCAATAAGTAGGTCTGACGACACTGTGGATATGGAGAGACTGATCAACAAGGACGATCTCGGAGAGGTCAAGGTCAAACTCGGTGGCGACACGGAAAGTGAAATATATTTAGAATATGACACTAATATTTGTATTTAATATTCGGAAAAGAAAAAAAAAAGTCAAACTGAACGCAAGTGTCCTCAAATATATTGAACATATGCATTTTAAAGCTTAAATCAAAGATTAGTTAATTGGTACAATTAACGTTCTGACATCTTTATATGACTTCATACAGAGTTGAAACATTATGTGTTTTTTTTTTTGTTTCTTTGGTGTGTGTGTGTGTGTGTGTGTGTGTGTGTGTGTGTGTATGTGCGTGTGTGTGTGTGTAGAGAGCCTACTGACTGTGCAATATGGGCCAATTACACACACGGAATTTAAGTACTTACCAAATTGTCGAGAAACGAAGGACAGGGCGAGTCTGCGTATATGCGCAGACTCGTCCGCGTCCGAGCCTTCCTTGCTCGCTTACACAAAGTATGAATGCTCAAGCCCGATTAGATACGCCAGTATGGGTGTTCTATAGAGGGTTTGTGTATATGCGATAAGTACCTAAATATCATGTATTTCAACAACAGCTGCATATATAACCACTAACAGTCGACACTCATTAATTCGAAGTCCATGGAAAGATGTTCACTTTGAGCTATCAGCAGTTTAAATCAAAATAAGTTGTGCTATGCACTGTGAAAAAACGCGTAAAAGTACACCAAAAGTGGATTTGGTGTAAGCTTACACTTACTTTAAGATGTAGCATACCAAACAACTTGAGGACAGCATTTCTCCAGAAATAAATGTTAACCATTTCTACCGGTTATTGTTGTAGTTATTTTACGTGTCAATACAATCGAATACAACATAGTTCTTAAAGCGGTTGAAATGTTACACCAAGATCCGAAGCACCAAAGCTGGTGTAAAGGGGTACGTGCATTAAGGAGCTATTTTGGCCCCCTCTTAAGCCAAAAACTGAAAATTGCTTTTCACCATTTTTTTTTTCAATTGGTTTATTAGAAGAATAACTGAAGTGTAAAATTTCGGCATTTAATTAAATTCTATCGTTGCTAATGGTAACAAAAATGGCCAACAAAATAGGCTTTAAACACAGAAATTGCCATTTTGGACCAAATTTAAGGCTTTTTTAGACCGATTTTTTAAGAATTAGTTATCAGCACAGCTAAATACAAAAAAATCCTTTTAATATTTTATGTGCCCTGGTAATTCTCATCACCTGTTAAAATATAATTTTGGTATTTGCTTGTGCTCTATGTTAATTTCTCTCTGTCAAACCTCACAATTTAGCTCCAAAATGGTCAATTTCCTATTTTCAGCATATTTCGGCGGTCATTTTTGTCACCATAGCAACGGCAAAAGTCAAAGTAATTTGAGACTTTTTCACGTTGGTTATTGTTCTTATAAACTAATAAGAACAAATTTATATATATGTTTTATATGGGGTGTCAAAAAAGCCCCTTAATAGCTCTTTACACTTATTTTTTTACTGAATATCTAGGGTAAAGTCGGGTAAATTCGGACATCAGGTAAATTCGGACACACATTTGCAAACAGTGTAAATCCAGATGAGACGGCTCCTCATGAGCCGTCTCATCATGATGTTCACTGTTTGCTTAGTTTATTTAATTTTTATTCCAATCATTCAAAAAAAAAAAAAAAAAAAAAAAAAAAAAAGAAAGAAAAAAGAAACAAGTTGGCTTCCTTCAAAAATGGAATCCAATACGTGGGGCATCATTTTTTACCATTCTCCAGTAATTAGTTTATTGTAAGTACACGTAATTAAGTGGTATATTTTCAAATAAAATATTTAATATTTTTGAAAATGTAAGTTTAAAATGAAGATTCTAAGACATGATACTTCCACCAGAAGCATTTTGCTGCCACTAGATAGAGCAAGATTTGGTAAATGGTGATTGGATATTTGGAAAATATGCGATTGGATGATTTAAAAAAAATATATGGCTGAATAATTTAAAGAGACCTTGATCATTTCTAGTAAAAGGTCTAAAAAGTGTCTGAATCAAAATCTGGTGCCGAATTGTCTCAAAAACCGTGTTGCCGAATTGTTCTGCTAGTGAATTGTCTTATTCACGCATATATATGTGCTTACTGGTATTTGCATGGACCGTACAAACCCGGCCAATCCACCCAGTTGATGACATGATGAAATGGTCATGGGCCCAAATTGTTATGTACCGAAACTAAATGAATGTTTGGTCGAAAAGTCTTTGGAAATGGGCAAATGGTAACTAGAATTGTCGGAGAATCTTACTATAGCCCCGCTGCAGCACTTTTTATGGTGTTAAAGGGCCAAGTCCTAAAGATATTGAGCAGAAACCAAATTCTGACATCAATCAAAAGCCATAATTCTGTTACAGATAAGCAAATTATGGAGGGTTGCAATCCCAACCTAGATCTTGTTAATATAAATGCATTTACAATATTTGGTAAAATTATGTCAAGTCCTGGCTTAAACTAAGGGCCATAACTGTGGTAAAATGTGTAAAAATATGTGTAACAATCTCAACCTAGATGCAAATATATACAATTTGGTAAAAAGCTGTCAGTTTGTTCTCAAGATATTAAGCGGAAACAAAGTTTTTGCGTAAATCAAGGGCAATAACTCTAGTACAAATGTGTGAAAATGAGCTGAAACATCCTTGCCCAGATCTTGTCAATATGAGTGCATATATATAAACTGGTGAGCATTTGCAATTTGATCTCAATATATTCAGCGGAAACCAAATTCTGGTGTAAATTAAGGGTCATACATCTGTTACAAATGTTCAAAAATCGACGTGTATCAATCCATACTCAGATATTGTCAATAATAATGCTTTTAAAAAATTGGTGAAAATCTGTCAATTTGTTCTCAAGATATTGAGTGGAAAAGAAATTGTGGTGTAAATCAAGGACCATAAATCTGGTACAGGTGAGTGCAATATGACGACAATCAATGTAACAATCCCAACCTAGTTCTTGTCAATATCAATGTATATACACAATATGGTGAAAATCTGTCAATTTGTTCTCAAGATATTGAGCAGGAACAAAATTCTTGCGTTAATTAAGGACCATAACTCTGGTATAGATGAGCGAAGAATGACGTGTAACAATACCAGCCTAGATCATGTCAATATCAAGGTATATGCAAATCTGTTGACAAATCTGTCAATTTGTTATCAAGATTTTGAGCGGAATTGAAATCTTGGAATAAATCAAGGGCTATAACTCTGGTAAGAATTTGCGAAAATGAGGTGTAACAAGCCTAAACTAAATCTTGTCAATATCAATGCATATACAAAATTTGGTGAAAATCTGTCAATTTTTTCTCAAGGAATTGAGCGGAAACAAAATTCTGGCGAAAATCAAGGGCCATAACTCTGGTACAAATAAGCGAAAAATAACATGTAACTCTCAACCTAGATATTGTCAATATCAATGCACATTAATCATCTGGTGAAAATCTGTCATTTTATTCTCAAGATATTGAGCGGAAACGAATTTATGACAAACGGACGGAAGAACGAACGTAATGACAGGCAACCCAAATCCTTTTTAAAGGGGGGCTATAATAAGTGTGACCAGTATACTCGAACTGGTTTCTAATTTTGTCAATTCTTAGCGGTAGGGTCGGCTGCAGGAAAGTATTCCACACCTTTTTCAGTGTTTTTTTTTTTGCTTTCTTTGTTAAATTGCTTCATACTAATAAAATGGCCGAAATGGTCATTCCTAAACATTTTTTATTGAATCATGCATGTGTAATAGACGGGACCAGTGGAGCGTACTGAGTTCTAGTACCAGTACTGCCCTACACTGGCCATATACAAGGGACAGACAGTCATATGGGAGGAAAGCAAGACTTCGCCTTGTGATTAGAGTCTATAAGTATACATAAAATCCCATTGACTGTCTACTCCAGCAAAATTCCGGTTTGTATCTCTGGATTTGAGGCGAGATGGTGTTTGGGGAAGTTTACAGCAAATGCATTACTTTTTCATACCAATTTATTTAAAAACAAATACATGTACATGTGAACAAAATAAATTCTGGTCTATATATTTACCAGTTTCACTTTTGTATAGATAGTTCAAATTTAACTATGAATACTTTTCCTGAGTATACGAGGCATTTTAAATTTGACATTGAATACTTTTCCTGAGTAGATCTATATCTATTCTGTCAGGAAGAACAGAGCATTTGGTCTGTTTTCATTCTGACATTCATTTATTATGTATCAATATGTATCAATATAGAGATAGAGCTTTTAAATGGTAACTGTTTGAATATGAGAGCCAAAGTAAACACAGCAGTAGTAGCATAATAAGCACTATGTTCTACACTGCTGGGGCAATGCTCATGCAAGAGTTCACCAATATTTCTCAATTATAATTGAGTATTTGTATTTGTTTAAATATTAATTACAACATGTCTGTAGCAAATCGTAAGTACAACAGCAATACTAATTTCTTAACGCATCTTTGATAATGCTTGAGATATACAAATAAATGATAAACAATATCTGTTTACATATCATTCTATTTTCTATCAAAATACATAGTTTTCAACATCATATAAAATATATACCCGACAAAAAAAAAAACACACCACTAGTATTTTCCACATTAAGATCTCCTTTTAATACGAAAATGTTAATTGTCATGAAATATTCATTTCTGGTCAGATCTTAATAAAACTTAAGTGTGACTTAGATGAGTATCTGTACTTTCCCTAAGTAGGCGCAAAACACATCAAGGCGAATGGTAAATTAATTTGTAAGCCTTAATTTAACGCTACTCTCTGCATGGAATTCCAAGTATGTTTAACATTCGCAGAGTATGAAAACGATATGTTGATGTTATGTGAGACAACCAATGTGTTTACTGATGCTTTTTTGTAATTCCAAAATCCATTTTCATCAGTTAGGACCGTTTAAATTGATTAAAACAATGTTGAAATCTTTAAATATTTTGTAAGCTTTATATCCAGTGTGGAATCATTGTCCAAAGGGTAGTCACAATGCATGGGTTACCTAGTGTTCAATTATCGCGTATGATGAATTTAACGATAGAATTTGCAAAGAATTAGTGTCTGGGTCCGATTTGGTCTACTGGGATGGTTCCAATTGCTTGAACTTATCCAGCAAGAGAGCATTATAAAACGCTTATTTCCTGTAACTTTACAATTTGACCTCCACTTTGTTCATGACTAATTTTCTTACCACAATTACACGGCCTCAAATCTCGGCCTCCTTCTCCAAAAAGAGCAGAACGTAAAGTGAGGCGAAGGCCCTTCCGTGAAGCAGGCAGTGGGCAAAACAATGGAACACGGTAAGTTGTGTTGACACATTTTCAATCATAAGTAAATTTTCAGCGCAAAACTCGAAAATCTAAGAATGCTATGCTTCGGGCAATTGTTCAAGCTATCCGTAGAGCATGCTGTTTGCACATTTGAACTTAGTTTGTAAGCGTGAGAGTTTTTCTCCCGTTGCACAGTTGTCCAAGAAACGGTGGTTCCCGCATGGTTTTGCCTTCTAACCAAACGTATAGTAGCGTTTGGACCCTTATTCATACTACCGAGGCCCCTCCACACCCATGTTGTCCCAAATGCAATTTTTCGAGATATTTCAATGATAATTGAGTGATTTAGAGCCAAATTTCTTTAGGAGCAGGAGGCGAAGGGCAGGAGAAGCAGGCTGGGAGAGGAGGAGCAGGCGGCGATGAAATCAAAATTTGCATTGATTTTGCTTATTTTTAATAATATACTTATCCAATCTATATCAAACTTGCATGTATGAATATTTCAAACCATTTAAATAATCGAAATTACTTCGCTTTAAATGCCACCACCAACGTAATGTGTGGTTCACTTTTTTTCTCATTGGAATCATGTAATGCTCACAGATTAGTGATACTTGTGAATTTCTCCCTAAGTTCTTGGGAAAAGGATTATCAAAAATCTCAGGCTGGGTCGAACCTCTGTTTTATACCCACCCCCTCTCAAGCTTTGGTTAAGAGCAACAATTACTGATGGTGCGAAAGACTTAGACGCAGAAGAAAAAGGAATTCAAACCAAGTGTATTAAGGAAGTTACCGCCTACATCGCTGTTTAACTAAAATTGGAAGTTAGAGTACGGTTTTAAGCTCCTCCTTCGTCGTTATTCTAGGGTGTCTGATTTAAACATCAGCAAAGATCAAAGAAAAAAAGCATCAGCCATACTACAATGTATAAAAAAGTGCACTTTTTGAAAAAACCCATGCTGTACGAATACCTTGCACATCATATAACTGATATAACAACTCGTGTATAAGAGCAGTCTCAAAAGATGTTAACTTAATTATTGCAAATCTGATAATGTCCGTACACGCATTATAAAGGAAACAAAAGCGTTTCGCTTATTCTCCCATTGTGTTGTTTGTTTAACCCAGAATGTCATGAGCTTGCTAGAGGTATATATATTATAAGAGAGGTATATATAGCAATGTTTGTGATCAGAATAATTCAGTTAACAATAGCGTTTAATCATTCGTATCATACATGCAAGTTTGATATAGATTGGATAAGTATATTATTAAAAATAAGCAAAATCAATGCAAATTTTGATTTCATCGCCGCCTGCTCCTCCTCTCCCAGCCTGCTTCTCCTGCCCTTCGCCTCCTGCTCCTAAAGAAATTTGGCTCTAAATCACTCAATTATCGTTGAAATATCTCGAAAAATTGCATTTGGGACAACATGGGTGTGGAGGGGCCTCGGTAGTATGAATAAGGGTCCAAACGCTACTATACGTTTGGTTAGAAGGCAAAACCATGCGGGAACCACCGTTTCTTGGACAACTGTGCAACGGGAGAAAAACTCTCACGCTTACAAACTAAGTTCAAAATTGCAAACAGCATGCTCTACGGATAGCTTGAACAATTGCCCGAAGCATAGCATTCTTAGATTTTCGAGTTTTGCGCTGAAAATTTACTTATGATTGAAAATGTGTCAACACAACTTACCGTGTTCCATTGTTTTGCCCACTGCCTGCTTCCCGGAAGGGCCTTCGCCTCACTTTACGTTCTGCTCTTTTTGGAGAAGGAGGCCGAGATTGGAGGCCGTGAATTAGACGCCAAATTGCAAAAGGCGTGTGACGCAACAATACATGACATACCTTTGCACTGATATAAACTAAACTGGTGATCTTCCTGTGAGTTGAACATTTCTAGGTGGTGCGTTTCTTTTTTGTCGGGTATAGCTTTATTCAATGGAGATCGTTTATGAGAGACTCTTTGGAACAAGTAAGAGCTTTCACATACACATACGTTCCTACTACACATGAAACCTATGAGGTTGGGTCAAATTTGGCCCTCCTGTAAGAGATCAGTTCATTGGCCCCAGATTTTTATTCTTTTTTCTGAGAGGTATTATAATAGTCTAAGTAATAAAAATAAATTCTTAAGATTTTCAACGTTAGATTTTTTCATATATGATTTATTCTAAAGACAAATTCCAATTTTCGACGAATTGCGAAAATATATCATGTAGTATCTTCTCAAAGCTGGGATAATAAATAAACTTACACATTTCTATAAGGTTTGAGGTCATGGGCAATAATTTAAGTTAATAATAAAGAAGCTGGCTAAAGATTACAACAATTTTAGCTCGATATTTAGGACTAGTGTTATTCTTTAATCTGTTTAGAAAATTGGCCAAATGCTGAAAACTTTGAGATGAGATTATGAACAAATAAGCACGGTGACATATCCTTTTTATTTCATAAATGGATAGCACATGCATACAACAAACTGTATGCAAAGTATTGAACAGATTTAACATGGGAAGTATTTATTAGCATATGTCCTTAAATACCTCGTTCTTGTTAATTATTTATTTATTACTTGGCAACTGATATAATTTAGTGATCGTCAGGAAAAAACCTGTCTTTGAGGGTTCCAACGTAGACTAGCTATAATATTGAAATTTTGCCTGTTTAAATTTAGATTTAAAATAACTTCCAGAAAGCCAATAACAAAGCCGCTTATAAGACCACACAAAATGCGCAGGCTGGCTGTGTGCCTTTGTTCATAGTAGCAACAAAGTCAGGTTTTCTCGTGACTAGTCGACCTGTTAGCCAAAATTGTCATCTGCTGATTACCTTTTAAAATAGTTTGGACCCAGATCAAGCCCGACAAAACGTATGACGTGGTCTGGAATAAACTCTTTGATTCTAAGTCTTGTCATAGTCCTCAACACACATTTTTTTTATAAAATCAGCAGACGACAAAAATCCGAGCATACATACTAGTCATCTGTCGGAACATTACGCTAATTGTACCTTGAGGTTATTTGATAAGTGAGCCAGTGCATGAGATTTCCAACAATGTGGCATTTTGACAAGTGTAGAATCAGACGAGCCTGTGTAGCTTCCCTTAAGCTTAGAAACTCCAAATGGTGTTCAGTCAATAGCTTAACAATCATAGAATACTCAAGCGACTAGCAAAGGCTCTGATCTGCCCGCGCGTATGCGCAGGCTTATCTGAGGCTTTGCTGGTCGCACATACCACACTGTTGGAAATCGCATGCACTGGCTCAAATGCTTTCAACAATTTTGCAGTCACATTAGACTTTGTACCGTCATAGTTTACATGTAATCAGTACATGTATATTCGGACAGGTTCTGCAAAAGTTTATGCCTAGGTCACACATTCACGGATTTGACGCAGGATTAGCCACGGATATGTTCCTGCATCATCCGTGGCAATCCGTATTAGTCCGTATATTTCCGCATTGCATCCGTAATCATACGTAGTTGTACTTGCGTTGTACATCCGTATCGGACTACGGAAAATGTCATTTCCGGGGTCATCCGTGGGATTTGATCCGTAGTGGAACTGGAGAGGTGATCCGTGAATGTGTGACCTGGGCATTAGCCAGAATTTCAGCAGTAGTTATGGCAATAATTTCATCCTTAGTTTTGGCAAGCAATTTGGACATTAACTATAGCAATAATTTAAGCTACATTTATAGCTTGAATCCGGGCAGTATTTTTACTTAAAGTACGGCTGAAATTATGGTAATACTTTTGACAATAATCTCAGCAAGATTTTTGCTGCATGAAATTCGATCTACCTACAAAATCTTGCTAATTTAAATATTTTACCTATTAGTATTGCGGTAGTATTGCAGTAATACAATGTAATATGTGGAAAACAAAACAGAAAACATATTTTCCTGTCAAGAGTCTTGCTCATTTTACAGCCGTAGTATTGCTATACGTTTTCGTATAGGAAAATAAAAAATAAAGCAAGAGAACTCATCCTCCTATTAAATTGAAATTCAAAATCCCAGAGTGAGCCATATTCAGAGCTTCAAAACACGCAAAAGTTTTTGTTGATTGTTTCTTAGCTAAAATGAATAAATCATAGGAGGATTCGTCCTTTTGAAATGAAATCTCATATTATATGACTTTTTGATTGCTGTAAAGGCGGCACCTCATGAATGCGTAATTAGGACTGGTCAACCTTAGACATAGGTAAAAGTTGAAAATGAGTCGTGGTTTTATTCAAAGGTAACTGTATCATCTTGTGCCATTACCTCAGTATAGACGCAAAACACATTATTCAGTCCTTAGAACGCCAGCAAAATAACTGCCTCTGAAAATGTCTTTTTAACATAAGCATAGATGTAAACATTGTGGACCCAGATCAGACTGCTCCTACAGGAGCAGTCTGATCTGTGTCCATACTGTTTGTCTATGAGGCTTCAAGTATTTTAGTGGAAGACAAAAAACATACATTTTGTGATTATGCGCTTTAAGGTTTAATACATATGAGTTCAATGTGTATACGGTTAGGATTTTTATGAAATGCACGCACGTTTGCGCGACCCAAACAACGTATTATTCGTCTCCAGATTATAAATAGAACCTAATTTCCCTTGCTTAGCAGATAAAATAGCTAAACCACGCCCAAAAATGAATATCAAAGTTGCCACCTCTATTGTAAGCGAAAAGTCTATTAATACCTCAGACTATGATCTTCTTCTTATGATGATTTGTATATCAGAGGAGGACCCGTCCTCGTGTTCGATGGCATCTTCAAATATAGGGCCCATTGATTAAGAAAACCGGAAAACGAGAGTTCCAAAACTGGTGTTTAGAGGAGGACGCATTCTGATCGCTGACAAAAAAGTGGGAGTGGGTTTACGTTTTTAGTCAAATTGAAAAAAGGCCTCTTCTTTACAGCGTTTCAGACCCCCCCCCCCCAAAAAAAAAGGCATTATTTTACCTTAAAAACGAACCTTATTTTTATGTCCTTTTTTATTTTGGTGGCCGTTCTAAGAGTCTTAATATATTTGAGCGACAAGCAAAGGGTCTGATTCGACTGAGCGTATGCGCAGGCTGGTCTGAGTCACTGCTGGTTGCACACACCACATTGATGGAAATCTCATGTCGCGGCTCGAATTCAGTCATCACTTGTATAATGACTTTACCAGATAGGGGCCTACCAAATGATACCAAATTATCTAATTTCATCAAATATTGTTAGTTCTCTGCACACGTTTTAAAAGGTTCAAATGGTTACCTTTTCCATTGACATTTTGCTTTTTCTAGTATAAAAACGGTACATTTATTCACAACAATGTTTTTCGTGTCTGCATTTTAGCGTCCTCTTGGAATTTAAGTCATAACATCGAGGAAAGATAGCGGTTTAAAATTATACCAAACCTGAATGGTTTTGTTAATCTGTTAACCTCCCACCCCCCATTCCACTGGACGGCGATCCCGCTACGCTATTTTCTCTAAAAATATTCCAAATCGCCGCGGAGGCGTAGACAGCTACACGATTTTGGAACTTGACGCTTCCAGTACGCTTCCACTACGCTTCTACTACGCTTCCGTTACGCTTCTGCTACGATCCCACTACGACAATGAAGATCTGGCTACGCTTAGTATACGCTGATGGCGATGTAGCTGCGACCTTGCCACGACCTTGGCGATGGACCTACGCTTTCGTTGGGCTTTAGTATCCTTTTCTATATAGAATCTGAAATTCCGATACGCGTTTACTACGATTAAGGCGCTTCTACTGCGCTCTTGCCGTTTCTGCTACGATTCGTGTCATTTTGACCAGTATTTCGAATCGTAGCATAATCGCCGTCCATCGGAATGGGGTGTTTACTGAGATGATAGGGCACGCTATGTACTTTCCAAATGCCCCTCGTATATACTGCACTAGTTAATAAAAAAGAGAAAAAGAAACCATTTTGTCAGTTTATGTAGGTTGGTTTCTAAAGCCTCGTTCATATGCACAATATACACCCCGGTGCAAATATACACCCGGGGTGTAAATTTGCACCTGGGGTGTATTTTGGTCATGTAAACGGTGCTTTATGAAAATGCACCCCGGTGCAAATCCGCACCCGGGTGCTCATTTGCTCCACCTTTGTAGGTGATGCAAATTCGGCGGAGCAAATTAGCACCCGGGTGCAGATTTGCACCGGGGTGCAAATTGCGCACATGAACGCAATTTGTTATCACATATGTACAATTTGATCTTAGATTTGATAAATTACCTATCTTTTATATATGAACATGTACATGTGTATGAAAATAAACTATATAAATAGTCCTATTATCAAATTTAAGGCAATGCTTCTCTCTGTATTCACTACTTCATCGGCTATGCCGGGTTGCCACGCAGAACAACTGGAATTTCTGGTCTATGGGCTTCGATTTGCACGATTCTATTTCCGAATAATATCTCTTTCTAACCTCAGCAATAGAAATCATAGTTTGCCAGAACCCTGGCGCCATGCACGAGTCCATGCTATCTGATGTACACATCGGTGAAAAAGTCCCCCCTGCATAATAACGGAGTGACCACCTTTACGATTCATGTAATCAACGTGATGTTCAGACATAGCAATAATTAAAATATGTCTACCCTCTATCTTATCCCCCCCCCATTCGGGCACCCAAACCTCTTGTAGCCATTGATAACCTCGGTTGAGCCATTTCCCTTCGGAAACTTAACAGAGACTTAGAAGAGAATACAAAGTAATTAAGGGTGCAAAGATCAGGAATTGATACAATCAAGTACCACACCCGACCCAGGATACCAATGGGAAAGTGACAAACTCACATAGACACCACAAACGAGAGCCAAGAGGTCAGCCCTTCTTTCCCAGCAGGTGACCACAAAATACAATTAAACAGACGCGCACAAAGACATAGCAAACACAAGACAGAACAAAAACATAAAAGATCCACCAAAGAAGTACCGCCTTGGAACGGTCAGTAAAATATTTTACTGGAGGGCTTAAACCGGTTTAACGGCGCGCCAGCCTCACCCTTAATTCAGATGTGGATCAAGACACATAGATATTTGGTTTGAATGAAAGACCCCTACATGTTTACCATGGACGTAAAACCCGTTTCACGCATTCACAAGACGTTTATTTTGCTATTATACAATACGAAGAGGTTCTCAATTGTCCAGCTCTGCGCAGTCCTAAGTCAAACTGTCACCAGCAGTTCAATTGAAACAACTTAACGCATACGCGCATTCCGTTGCAGCTATTTGCGCAGTTTGTCGCAGAGCCCGTGACATTCGGAAGCCATGGATCATCAGTACATGTATAAGTCTTAAGCACTACGTTCGTACACCTCTCTTGGCCAGATAGTCATATATTTAGTTAGTACTGCTGCAACAGCTTCTATAAGTGCCATTTATGCACCAGTCATTTGTATCCACTGCTCCCCCACCTATGGGAATGGGCGGGGATAATGGGTTTTCACTTTCCAGAGCCCTGTTATAAGCCCGTCCTGTGGGGAAAAGCTGATGATAACAACCCTGCTCTTTGCCCCACCCTACACAACAGAAAATCTCAGCAGGGTAAGTGCCCCAATGTTATACCCCCACACTTCCCCGGCACTGCGGGGACAATCAAAAAGTAATTGTCCCGCACCTTACCCCGGCTATCCCACGGCTATCCCCGTAGGTGGGGGCCGTGGATACAAATGACTGGTGCATTATCCTCTTTAAATATTGTATAAATAAATAAAGCAAATAAAACCAAATGGAGTTGCATTTTTCTCACACGACGGTATCTTAATCGAAATCGAATTTCTCCTTAATGTAAAACTGAAACATTTGTGATATGTTTAAAGCTGCATACTCTGTAACTATGAACATTTTTCGAAAAATTTTATTTTATTTTTAAATCATTTGTAAAAGTAGAATTAAGCTATGTTTTCACAATAAAAATGTTCAGTACAGCTAAAAACTGCAGGGAAAAGTGAATTATCTTATCAAATAGGTGTATTTTTCTCTTGTTGGTAATTATTTGCGTCCCTCCAATAATTATAGACCGTTGAATTTTAACATAAATGCAATTGTTTTGATAGTGATAACTTGTTAAGATTTACGAAAATGGTATAATGTTTACCTGAATTTGAGTATTTTTACTGTGTTCTTGAAAAATAAAAACATTATTTTTAAAATTAGAAGATCAAAAGTTACAGACTATGCAGCTTTAAAGAACAAATCCAATAACATATGAACACAATTTATTGACATATGAACGCTACATAAGGGGGTGCAAATTGTGCATATAAACGAGGCTTTAGAAACGAAGCAAAATGCGAATGCAGGATTTTCTTTCTTTAGGCATTAGACTTTCAAAACATTGCAGCCCACGTATTGGATTCCTTTTCTGAAGGGAGCCAACTCATTTTTGCAAATGTATCATGTTTGCGCATGGGCAGATGCATCATATTACGGCATGCTTAATTAGTGTAAATTCAGAAATTTTTCGAGCGTTTGATGGAGAAATCACACCGCCTTTTACTGCCGTTGGTAAATGTAAATAAGTGGTAGAGCAAAAAACTAGTAAAAAGTCGCTTATTTAAGGCGGAACCCCTCCCCATCTGTAAAATGGAAAACGATCGCATGAATGATATGGCAAGATGTTGAAGTTTCTTGGATCGCCGGAATTACTTTTTCAAAGAGGGGCAATGGTGTTAAAATTTGGCAAAAACTTCATTTTTAGAAGTGAAATTGCGAATTTCTGAAATCCATTTGCAGCAACAGATACACGACACCGGCGAAGAAAGACTGAAAAATGATCATTGATTTTTATACAATACGGACCTGACTTTATTATGAAGTCAAAGTCAGAAACGAAATGTCTTTATTTTTGGGTGAAAATCAGTATTATTATAAAAATAATCCATTTTTTTGTAACCGGACAGGTAAAGTTTTTAAAATTTATAGTTTTTATTTATCTTGTTTTAAATTTGATGCGGCCTTTTTCAACTTATATATATCCTGTCGTGTTTACTTATAAAACCTGCTAAAATATTTTCTTTTTTTGCCTCGAAAACTGACATTTTTATATTCAGGTATATTTTGGGAAATGCATGTTTTGCTGTTTCATAGCTATCAGGGCATTGTCATATTATGAAAATGACGTACATATAGTAAAAATATCAAATGGAAACAGCATTTATCATGTTCTGTGATATCATATCAAGTATTGATACACACTAAAAGAGGGCCAAGTGACCCTGGATCGCTCACCTGAGTTTTTGTTTAAAACCTTTAATCTATATGTATCTATTAAAAAACTGACCATGCTCTGGTGAACCCTTGGTGGGACCACTTTTGTCCTAAAAACTCTATTTGGAGCAAATTTAAATATGGTCGATCCACTGGGTGATATCAGGTATCTAGACCTATTGGTTTCAAATCAGGAGTTTTTGTATGTTTCAAATTATAAGTCAATGTAAACTCTGTGACATCCAGGATGAGGCCATTTTGACCAAATAACTACACTTTGAGCAAACTCGGTAGAGTACCACTAGGTGATGTCACATACCAAATATCAAAAGTTTGGGGCATTTTGTTTTCTGGCAGGAATATTTTTTAATGTTTTCTCTAAATATCCTATTCATCCAGGAAAAATCTGGCACATTATAAGTCGCTCAGTTGTAGTGGAACATCTCCCTACTTGTAAAATAGGATTGTGATATATCAATGGAAAGTTTTATTATGAGACCACTAGAATTACTTTTCTAAACAGGGGCGGTGGCTCTTTATTAGGCTTCGAAGAAGAGCACCCTTATTTAGCATCTGAAATAAGCAAAAGTGGGCTGGGTGAAGAGAAATGCAAAAATACAAATAGTTTCAAAATTTTTGAAGTATTAGGGGTGTATTATTCAACCATATAAGCTATGCATTTAAACAGTTAGGCCTATTTTAATGTAATACATAAGAACGCGGATCTGACAAAAGGGACCATAAGGAATCCAAGTAATTATTACGTTAGAGACATTTGAAAACTACCTAAAATAACATAAAATTACATACCTTTATATTTCCATGAAAATGCTTTTTAAACTTTGATACCATCAGAATAATAAAAGTTTCTGATTATACTTTTTTAAAAGCTTTCTATAAGGGTTGTTGCTATGTGAACACTCAGATCACAACACCTACAAGTGGGCCATTTTGAATGCCTATAATACGATCTAGAAGATATAAATTCATGTAACTTCATCTGCTTTACCATTATCACATGTATAAGACATGGGAAAACTTTATATTTGCCAGATTCTTATGCTGAGCCTGCAATAATCAACAAACGAATATAGACCAACACTCTGACGTCATCATACGGTTAACGCCATTATTGACGTCACATTCGAAATCTGATTACATTTGTTGTTTCTTATATCGGTACAATTATCAATTTCGAAGAAATTTTTGGGAAATGCTCTAAACATGTAATACATTAGCCTGATTTTGATTATCGCGATCATAGGGCACCTTTCCCTATATCCTGGCCCATATATATGCAGAATGGAAGTACCTGATTTATCATGTTGTCATCATTATTTAGTACCATGATTTCATTTATTTTGATATATTGTCTTCATTTTACACATATTGTCAGTGCATACGATTTTAACGCATTCCAAATCAAGTATGGTCTTTTATACGTCATAAAATTAAAACTATAGGTTTTGCCTTTGGGTATTAGTAGCAGCATGGAGTTTGTGCCTGACCAATTGTCCTCCTAAATCTGTATTAAAGAGTAACTTTGTAAGTGTTATATTAGAACTTGCCATTTATCTTTATGCCTCGATGTTCATATTTGGTGTGTATTTCAAATTATAAATTTAATCTTGGAGTTCAAGGTCATGGTCAAATTCAGACAAAATCTGTAATACGACTCATAACATGAACTCCTCTTTCATTTCTACGACCGAGGGTGTTCATATATGGCACAATGATTGTCTATGGGGTGTAGAATACAATATAGGTTTCTTATTACCGCTTTGCCATTGGTGTCAAAAGACAAGGTCACATAATTACAATTATTTATAGCTTGTTACGCCAACTCCTCCTTCATTGTTTGACCAAGGGTGTTCATACTTAGCACAATTATTGCTTATGGTGTGTAAATTACAAAGTGCGTTACATAACACCGCTATGGTCCTGAAAACAAAGGTTAATTAGAATCTGTCTTACAATGGCATGTTTTTGACAGAGATGCTTCAAATTTTGTAGAATAATTGCCAATATGACATTTGAGCCTTAATTCTCAAAATAATTTGAAGCCAGTTGTATGGATTGTAAAGCAATATCTCTAACATGTTTTGTTGTAGAGTGTTCATATTTTGCACACTGATTTTCTTAGGTGTTCTTTTGTCAATAATAGCTTCTGACTGCTGATATGACCTTTACATCAAAGTTCAAGGTCAAACTGCTTAAAAACCTACATTTTGCACCCTCAAAGTGGTACTTATCATAAATGTGTTTATGACTCTCCTAGGGTCTATGCGAGGCAGACCAAATAGTGGATTATAAATTCCCTGCATGGGGTAATAAAGAGGTTCTTAAAGTGTTTAGCTATTTTCTGATGAAACATTTATATTAATCTTAGTAAACCTATATAGGCGGTAAGTCCCCTCTTGGAGCCCCCTTAGTCCGGTGAGATATTGAAATACACTTAGACATGAAATAATCTTTCCATTAGCATTGAATCTGCTGATGACCATTCATAAACCAAAATGTAGACCTTTAAACTCTGCATATACGGCATGTAATGCATTCTGTTTTGGAAGAGATGTATAAATGATCATGTATGGAACACTGGTTGTGTATGGTTTTATTATGGCACAGTCTCCTCTTAAATTACCAGCTAGATTTTAACTAAACTTTGCAGGAATGATTCTTATATGACCCTCTTAAATAATTGTTCAAATAGTTAAGTCCATTGCATATCTAGGACACATGGGCTAAAATAGGTTTTCAAAATGAAAATCTTCTTGTTTGAAACCATAATGCCCAGGGTCTTAATAGTTGGTATGTAGCATAACATAGTAGATCTCCACAAAGCTTGTTCAAATTATAGCCCTGTGATTTAAATGTCACATTCCTGGAGGTGGCATATTTTTACATTGGCATGTGATCACCTGCTGGGAAAGGGCTGATCTCTTGGCTCTCTTGTGTGTGGTGTTTTCTTGTATTTTGTCACTTTCCCATATGGTGTCTTGGGTCAGTTGTGGTACTTGACTGTATCGATTTCTGGTTTTTGTCCTCTGCTTTAAATTTTATATTGGGAAAACAAACCAAATTTTCTTGTCTGAAACGACATTGCCTGGTACCTTGATATTCGGTATGTAACAACACCTAGTACGCCTCTACCCATTTTATTCAATTTGGGCACAGGGACTATTTAGTGGACCCGTCTGCGAGCTAACACATTTACTATAGGAATCAATTGGGAACATCTTCTTGTCTGACACCACAAGGCATGGAACATTGCTATTTTGTTATGTGGTATCACATAGTATACCTCTACTAAGTTTGTTCACATAATGGCCCTTGTGCCAAAACTGGCCCCACCCTGGGGTCACATGTTTTACATAGGCTTATATATGGAACACTTAAAATAGTCTAGTCTGAAACCACAGAACCTAGAGTCTATATTTGGCATGTAGCAACATCTAGTAGATTTGTTAAGTTTGTTGAAAATTATGGACCTGTGGCGGAAAAAGAGGCAGCCTCGGGGATCAAGGTTTGATATTTGATATGTAGCATCACCAAGTGGTACTCTACCAAGTTTGTTCAAAAATTATGGTACTGTGGTCAAAATGACATCGCCCTGGAGGTCACAGAGTTTATGAGGCTGTTTTTGTCCTTTGACTCTTCCTCTCGTTGCCGTGGGTTTGTATGCAGTTTGTTACAGTGGAATTCCCTGGTCATACATTCTTTCTTACATTGACTTACATATGGTGAAACATAAAAACATATTTTTGTCCTAAACCACCAGGTCTAGAGCCCTGGTATTTTGTATGTAGCATCAGCTGGTAGACAAAATTTAAATATGTTCCAATTATGACTCTTGGACCGAACATGGACCACAACGCAGGTCATCAAGAGCGTGGCCAGTTTCCAATAGATACGCATAGATAAGACGTTTAAAAGAAAACTCAGGTGAGCGATCCAGGGTCACTTGGTCCTCTTTTTATTATGTCATTACTTGATATGATATCATAGAACATCATAAATGCTGTTTCCAATTGAAATGTTTACTATATGTACGTCATTTTCTTAAAATGGCAATGTCCAGATATACAAGTAACAACAATACATGAATTTCACAAAATATACCTGAATATCAAAATGCCAGATTTTGAGGTCAAAACGAAAATTTTGTGGTGGGTGTTTTAAGTATACACGACAGAGATATATGTAAGTTGAATAATTCAGCATCAAATTTGAAACAAGTTAAATAACAGCCCTAAATTTTAAAACTTTATCAGCCAGATTACCAAAATTCGTGTTTAAATTTACAAAAACCACCGATTTTCACCCAAAAGCCAAGACATTTAAATTCCGGTTTTGACACCATAACAAAATGAGAGTGGACTTATATCAGACTCAATAATCATTTTCAGTCATTCTTTACTGGTGTCGTGTATCTGTTGCTGCAAATGGATTTCAGAAATTCGCAATTTCACTTCTAAAAATGAAGTTTTTGCCAATTTTTAACACCACTGCCCCTCTTGGCAAAAGTAATTCTGGCGATCCAAGAAACTTCAACATCTTGTCACATCATTCATACAATCATTTTCCATTTTACTGATGGGGAGAGGTTATCGGTCAATTTTCGCTAGTTTTTGCTCTACCAAAGGCACCAGTCGCCAATTTTACATCGAACGTTATTCATGAAAATAAAATTTTCGCGGAGATGTCCGAATTACTGTAGCAGATCCAAGAATGTTGTTTTTTCCGCGAAACTGCTCTCTGTGGATACTATTTTATACCGCGAAATATTAGAAATATGATATTGTGTTTTAGATACGTTTGCAGGAACAGATAGGTATCATTTACCAGATGAATGTGTGACTGGGTGTGTGCGTGTTTGTTAAAACAGAAATTAAATTAGTAAATGTTGCACCTTGTTCTTACGGTCAGACTTCCCAATTCGAGAATCGAATCATGGCTTAGGTGTATATAAGGAGCATTACGCGTACTACTATGTACCAAAAGCTCCATTGTGTTAGCCGGAACTGGCGTATGGAAAATTAGTTCTGTAGCATGTGGGTTCAGCTCTATTAAAATCGATTATTCTGATTATCATGATTATCCGAAAAGTTTAATCAGCAGAATAATTGAAGTTTATGTTTTTTTTTCAATAAAATATCGCTATAGCGATATTTTATTGAAAAACATAAACTTCATTTAGCCGTATGTTTTGCTGCAATCACACTTGTTATTGTGTTAACATGGTTTCTGTGACGTCAGCGTCACGTTATATAACGTCAGCGTCACATTATCATCCACGTGATCAATGTAGATCCTCGATGTACATCCGTGATCTGATTCCATGGAAATTCGCGGAATTGGCCGAGGCATGCTTATGTATACCAAGAATGCTGGCTTTTCTGTGGAACAGCACAGATAATATTCAATTATATAATTACAGCGATGTAAATCATACATGTAGTTTTCAGGTACGCTTGCAGTAACAGGTACGTAGGTCACATTTTCCAGCTAATTTTTAAGGTAAACTTAAAATAGTAGAGGGGTACGTGCATTAAGCCCAGGGGGGGGGGGGGTACTCTGATATTTTCATGCATACGTAGGCTCGGGTCATTATTTTGGGTTCAAAATTTTGAATTTCAATTTTATTTGGGGTTTTCAGAAAAATAAATATTTTTTGGGGTATGAAAATTTTGTGGATATTTTTTTGGGGTCATCACAAAATTGGATTATATTTAGGGGTCATTTCTATGCATTTTAGAGTCCTTTCTTAAGGCCAAGGTACAGAATAGGGAATATTTTTTGGGGTTGCTAAAATTTTAAATATTTTTGGGGGGTGCTTGAAATTTCTGATATTTTTTGGGTGAACGGTAGATGCTGGGTCCGATACTACCAATGCAGGAAAAATGAGAGTACCCCTTGGGCATTGAGGGGCTATTTTGCCCCCCTTTAGGGCCAAAAATTGAAAATTGCTTTCCATCCAATTTCTTTTGATTGGTTTATTAGAAGAATAACTGATAGTCGGGGAACCAAGGTAGAAAAAATGCTAACCCTTGCACCCGAAAGGTATACAGCTGGATTTTATATGGTTGCAAAGGTAATTTTATGGTGTATCTGAAACCACTGTATAGCAGACTCGATCGACTTGCATAACGCCAGAGCAGTCTACTTTCTACGGAAGCCCAACAAGAACATATCAAAATATTATTTTTCAAAATGTTATATATTTTTATCAAAAAAGTTCAGGATTGAAAAATATTGAGTTTATATTATAATACAACATCGGCGTAGACCTCAGAAGCAGTGGTGGTCATCTAAGAATACTGCTTATTGATTTTTAAAGCATGTAGATTAGGGCACCCCCATTTTGAAATTAAATTTTTAGATTTCTTTTCTTCAAATCTCATTAAAACTGCATTTATTGTCCCAAAACGTATTTGATAATTATTTATATATCGCTTGGAAGCATATCTCGTAAAGAATTGTGTGCTTACTTATTCACTTTTGTCCTCCTGCTGAAGTGGTTTGAATTGCATATTTTTAACATAAATAAATAAATTTCAAATTGAATGTGTTTAAACACTGCATACAGTTAGACAGACGTTTGGGACATAATTTAAGACAATTTATTTTATTTTCTATGGCAAACTAGAAAAGGTAGCTGAAAAGTAAAACTATGAAACCACGATAATTTGATACTTAGTAATTTAACTTATGCCAGCGGGTGCGTAGTTAAATACCAGGACAACTTAAGAGCAGTTTAACACATAAATAAAATTTATCGAGGGTTAAAGGACGTTTATCTTCCATATTTACAGCATCTTTGAAACAGAGGGTCATTGTAGGGACCAAGGGGATTTTTATCTACTGATATCAATTATTTCATTTAACAGTGGTAAAATAAATATGAAAAAACTCGTATAACTATTATCATATCACCATGGAAAACCTGTCTCTCCCCGTCTGAGATGCAGAAATGTAACCGCATAGTACTTGTACAGACAAAACTGTCCCTAAAGAAGAGTATTTTGGTGCACAAATGACTGCTCATACTTTTAAATGCATTTGATAGTGTATTATTGTAGTATCGAATAGTGAAACGGCTTCTCATACCAATCCTCCAGATAAGAGTGCGTAATGGAAAATTAGCTTTGTTATTTCTCAACCAAAACATATGTTGTGGGTACTTAAGTGGGCCTATTAAATGAGACGGTTCTTTTGAAGACCAAAAGCATGCTCTTTAACTTATTGATAAGGGAAACATCACAATTTCTATGCTATGAAAGATTGCTTAACACGACCTATGTGGCATACAAAAAATGCATTTTTCCGCGAAATGCAATTCTGGTCGCATTGCTATACAGTGGTTTCATATTAAGCACTATTTAGACTATCAGTATACAAAATTCCAGCCGTATACCTTTCGGGTGCAAAAAATGTGTGTTTTTGCACGATACGCGACTTTGGTTCCCCGACTATGAAGTGTAAAATTTCGACATTTATTTAAATTTAACCCTTGCTATGGTAACACAAGTGGTCGACAAAATAGGCTGAAAACAAAAAAATGCCATTTTGGACCAAATTTAAGGCTTTTGGAGACAGATTTTTTAAGAATTAAATATCAGCACAGCTAAACACCAAAAGATCATTTTAATATGTTATGTGCCGTTGTAATACTCATCTTCTGTTAAAATATATTTTTGGTATTTGCTTGTGCTCTACTTTAATTTCTCTGTCAAGCCTCTCACTTTTGCTTCAAAATGGTCGATTTCCTATTTTTAGCCTATTTTGGCGGCCATTTTTGTTACCATAGTAAAAGTCGAAGTAATTTGAGACTTTTACACTTTGGTTATTTCTCATTATAAACTAATGAGAACAATTTGGTGATTTGTTTTATATTTTAGCCTCATATAGGGGGCCAAAAAGCCCCTTAATGCACGTAGGACTTTTTGCTTACTGTAAAGGCAGCGCCTCATGAATGCGTAATTAAGACTAGTCAACCTTAGGCATAGGGGGCCAACATTGTGGACCCAGACCAGACTGCTCCACACTGTTTATCTATGAGACTTCAAATAGTTTAGTGGACGACAAAAACATACATTTTGTGATTATGCGCTTTAAGGGTTAATAGCAACCAACCAACGAGTTGTTGCCGCGCAGCGGCAGCAACGAGGGTTGGTTGCTGTTATGATTAGAGGCTCTGTTCTGTTCTATTCATCTGCTATATGAAGGCCTGATTTACATTCTGTCAAAACAGAGTTCTGGTATCTATACGGAGTCGATTCGATCGAACTAAGAACCTTATTCTACCTTTGAAAAATGTGCCGTGATCATCATTGGCATTGAAAAAATACAAAAAGTAAAAGTGAATCGCGAAGATGCCAGTTTTGTTGATGTTTTTACTTGTATTTTAACCATAAGACTGAGGGATTTTTCGATCACCAGGAGCTTGAACGTTAACGATAGCTCTTTCAAGCAAGCGGCTGTGTGATCCCCATGACGTGACGTCACAATTCTTATAACGTTACGTCACGACGTGATAACGACTTCAGCCAAACGCCAACTGCCACGTGCATCGTCGCGCCTTTGAAGAAAGACGGCCACAAATGAGCCGCGACATAAGATATCCAACAATGTGATATGTGCAACCAGCAAAGACTCAGATCAGCCTGCGCATACACGCAGTCTGTTCAGAGCCTTTGCTAGTCGCTTGAATTTTCTATGCGTGTTATGCTACTGACTGAACATCGTTTGGAGTTTCTAAGCTTAAAAGAAGGCTGCACAGGCTCATCTGAGTCTACACTTGTCAAAATGACACATTGTTGGAAATCACATGTCGCTGCTCAAATTAAAATCCTTACGGTATCCAATAGGAAGTTCCGTTCAAGAGTCCCAGCGCCATTAGAATAGCTTGCAGGATTATTTTATTTCCTTATACCTAGAGCAACGACAATTTACTGAAACACTTTTGTCACTTTTCATAAGGTGTTCTGTGCCAGGTGTGGAACTAATTGTTTCGATTCCTGATATTTGCCTTCTTCCTTACTTTTATACTCACACGAGTACCGACTCACAAGAAATACCGTAAACTGTGCTATCCTCTCAGATCAAATAATGGTTGGTTGCCCATTAGGTGTGCCTATTACATATTAAATATGATTTCAGTGTGTCTACGGTTGTGATTTTCATGAAATGCACGCACGTTTGCGCGGCTCAAAAAGCTTATTAACTCTTTACCAAATTATAAATAAAACCTGATTTCCCTTCCTTGGCAGATGAGATAGCCGAACCACTCCCAGATATGAATATTAAAGTTGCCGCCTTTACAGTAAGCGAAAAGTCTGGTAATAGGAATTTCCCAAATATGATATACACTCAGTGACCATAAGTGAGTTCCCAAAACGGCAAACGTTGTTTAATTTGCAAAAATTTAAGTACATGGATAATTTGAAATCGAGAAATGCAGATTATCTGGAATTTTAAACTTATCACTATTTGCTATTTTGCATTTTAAAGCTGCATAGTCTGTAACTTTTGATCTATTAATTTTAAAAATAATGTTTTTATTTTTCAAGAACACAGTAAAATACTCAAATTCAGGTAAACATTTTATCATTTTCGTAAATCTTAACAAGGTATCACTATCAAAACAACTGCATTTATGTTAAAATTCAACGATCTAGAATTATTGGAGGGACGCAAATAATTACCAACAAGAGAAAAACACACCTATTTGATGAGATAATTCACTTTTCCATGCAGTTTTCAGCTGTACTGAACATTTTTATTGTGAAAACATAGCTTAATTCTACTTTTACAAATGATTTCAAAAGAAAATATTTTTTTTCGAAAAAAATTCATTGTTACAGAGTATGCAGCTTTAATGATGCTAGATAACTATAGAAATAATACCATCTAGAGGTTGTTGGTGTTATTTATTTCAACCAGCCCTGATTCCTGAAGTAGTTTTAAATTTGATTTGGGTTCAAACTTCATCCATTTTACATGTCTATAGATATTGCTTATTTTCTGTAAATTTATGGTGATAATGGTGTTAATGTTCTATAATCATGATCTGTGAACAAGACGCGCTCACTTCTTCCTAATTTGTTCGCCATTATCATATTTGGGGTGGGTGGGGTATTTGTACCCCTGACCCAAAAATCTAAATTATTGAATAAATACACATGGACACTTAGTAGCAAGTATCAGTCTTTCTAGGTTCTATTTATGAATATTTTAAGCAATCTTTTCTTAAATGTTTCATTCTTTCAAATAGAAAAGACAGCACCCAGGGATATCTAACCTCTAGGTTAAGTTTTGCCTTTACGATGTGGTACCCAAATTTTCATACAGAATCATAAAATATTTCTTCGTAAAATATAATTGTTCTGTAAAAATATAACCCCAAAAGGTACTTTCAACTGAAAATAATAATTACACAAATATTATATCACTGGTTATGCTGCTTGTGGCACCAATATCAGGACTTTCAGTGAAAATTAGCTGAATTTCTTAGGATCTATCCACAGCTATATCAATCTACATTTATTGGAAAATAATATTTTCAAACAGAACGCTGATATAATACCTCACAAAACATAGATGCCCTATATTTTTCTTTTAACAGCCAATGTATGCTGCAGTCAGATCGTTTTCATGGCATTATTTTCTGTCCAGTTCTCTACTCTGCATTATTTTAATTTCAGTGTCTATACTAATTTGAACTTCAACAGAATGTTTTCCAGTACATTTCAAATAATTCTGCTAATTTTTGATAAAAAATATTACAATCTGGCATTTTTACGGCAGTTTGGCAACACTTAATATCATTTTTGAAAAAAAAATGGAGCCAACGTTTATAATGCACAATATCTCCATAGCAACAAATGATGACATCATACAATTTGGTAATGACGTTGATATATACCCTGTTTATGTATCCAGGACAAATATCATTTGGGGAAATTGTCTTAATTGGCTAGAAAAGACCATTGTTTCAGATCATATATTTTGTCAATTTCTTGTAATCTGATTTGGGAACTCACTTATGGCCACTGAGTGTACTTCTGTTCCTAGTGATTTTTACGCTAACAAACAGTATAGACCTTGATGAAATGCCGCATTGTTTCATCTGGATCTTCACTATTTGCCTAAATACCTGTTTATCAGTTACCTCTCATATTAACTGCATTGCTGCACGTAGTCTGATAAACGTTGTTTATCTCACGGTATGTGCCTTTATCAGGTCATGATGATGTTGCACTATTTTTAATGACGTCGCCAATGACACTGAATCGACACAAAAATAAAAAAAAATCCCGTCAAAATCGCTAGTTTGAATAGTGAAACAAAGGGGTAACTGATAAATAGAATACCAGGTTTGCGTCTTTTGAAATCGAGGTTACCAGGCTCGGCTTTGAGAATGCATGTTGAATCGCTCGGCAAGCCTCGCGATGTCAACAATCGTTCTCAAAGCCTTGCCTGGTAAACTTCCCTGCTAACACAAAAACGTTATGAAAATGTTTTAAAAACGTTATAGATAACGTCACATAACGTTTCTATGGGACGTCTGAATGACGTTATAATGGCAAGTTTTTTGTACGGCCTAATAACGTTTTATGAAGACGTTACGGAAACGTTATATAATGTTCTTATAACGTTATCGTTTTGTCTTTTGAAAACATTATTAGAACGTTTTCCAAGATATTCTGGGGATGTTTTATATTTAAATTCGCAGGTAGAACCTGCAGAGCCTGCTTATTAAGCAAACATTTAAAACAAAGTATATCCAACATGTTAGCGGTACATTAACAACTTTAAAGCAAGTCCAATTTCGTTATGTAAGGGAAACACTCCTCAAAATTATCAAGACTGTGTCAGTCTTTGTTCTCAAAACCACGTGTTTAAATTAGTGGGAAAGAGCAACTGGTGGATTCGGATACAAAACATATGATAAAGATGGATACAGTGGAGTGTGTGTACAAAACGTATTTATCACAATAGCAAATTAAATTAGAATACGAATAATGTATAAGGTTTTGTTACTTAAAAACACATTTGAAAAAATGTGAAACTCAGATATGGTTAGTCAAGAACGTCTTTTGGACGTCAATATGACGTTTTTTTTGTTTTTTTTGATAAATCACTATTAATGACGCCTTTCGTGCAAATAAACTCGTTTCTAAATGATTTTAGACCTTGTTTTATATATCAGAACATTGTTCTAATCATTGTTTAATCTGATGCAGGCTACAACATCATTTTGAGAAAGTACACATTACTGACGTGATAATAATGTTATTAAAACGTTGCACTCGAACATTCGAGAAACATTTATATAAACAGTTTAAACGGTCTTTCAAACGTCGCTTAAAAGCTTTTTTTATCAGATACTTCGATTTTTTAATTACTACAAACGTTTTTTTTGTGTATTTTAGCACGATTTAAAAGAACATGCGATTTTGTCTAAATAGTATAAGAAAAATAATAATCAAGGTTACGTCTTCGAAACGTTATCAAAACGTTAGGTCCGACCAAACCATTCTGGGACCTTTTGCAAACGTTACATTAACGTTATGTGTTAGCTGGGTTGATATCAAAAGACACTCACCTAGTATTCTCTATCTGAGGGGCTCCAGTAAACAAAGGGTTCACATACTTGTAACGGTAAGCCCACTGCCGACCGTATAACCGTATATATAACCTTTGTGCAAAACACACATCAAATTCAGGTTTTGACCATACAATTATGCCGTGCTCAGGCTATTTTTTTATGCGCTGCCGAACAACGAGCGGGGTACCAAATATCGAAGGTTGACCTACAGCGCGAAGAAAACTGTTTGTGAAATCTGTAGGGCTACCTATAGCGCGAGCCAAACTCGTTTGCGAATTTAATTTTCACTTAACTGTACTCTCGGGACCAAAATATTTCTTGGTGCAATGGGGGTATCATGCACCAGTCAGTAGCTACCACGGCCCCCAGCCATTGAGCAGGACAGGGTATAGCTGGGCAAATGTGCCGTGTTGATTTGATGTGCTTAAAGCGTGTGCAATGTAAAACAACAGATTGTAGCGGAGAACTGTCATGGTTTTACCAGTTGGCTATCCCCGCAGTTTGGGGATTATAGCACGGAACTGCAGACAAAAAGTCAAAGTCTCTGTATACTTTACACTGAGTTGATCAGCGAAGGACCATGTGAGCTTGCATATATATGCACAATCTATTCAGCTGCTTAGACACGCAAAGTATTAAAGTGACTCGGGCCTAGAGCTGTGCTGTCATGTTTAAAAATTATCATACTGGTGTAAATGCAGTAAGTTATCAAACATATCATAGGCGTCTCAAGTCACTTCGGTCACGGACAGATATGGAATGCCCAGAGCAGAGTGTTTGCGTTGAGATGGGCTAGCATGAGGGCCGGATTTTGGCACTTATTGCAAACTCGGACCCAGTCCGAGCTCCAACAAATACACTGCGACAGGCTGACGTATACAGCGGGTTTGAAATATTATCATTTTGTATATGTGTACTATGTATACTTAAGGAATAAAGAAACGCAACAAACACTTCGAGTCATTGTAAGAATACAATATGATGCAAGTTTTTAGTGCAAACGATATTTATTCATTGGAGCAGTATGTGTCCGTCAAATTACAGCAGGTTCAACGTAATTATCGATTACGTAATCATTTTGGTGTGCTCGTAACCAGCCTGACCATCCATAGTAAACTGCTGAAACAAAATCAATAAAAGCAAAATTTGAATCAACCATTGGTGTATTGTTTTAAAAAGTCTTAGCATAGATTGGGAATCATGATCATATGGCGACCTTCCTGTTGGATTCTGAAACGGCTTAACGTCAACTCTGAACACTGCATGAAACGCGTAAAGTTTCCTTTCTGCTTGAGATTCACTCATTACATGGACGTTTTGTTCAAGAATTATGACTTGAGATCCTCAGACGTCAAAAAAAACTCAACTTTGACGTCAAAGTTCGCTATTTTACGTTTTAATATTTCCATAATGCGTATGTGTTTTTCTAATGTTAAAATGGTCCAGTGATAAAGTTTAGGTTACAGTAAGCAAGTTAAGTGTTCACTCTAGGCATTTAATCGGGTGTTTTCACTTGCATTATGCTGTGTTTTGTTTGGCTAACGTCAATATAAACACACTACCAGCGAATTTCAACGGTATCTGATTTTTTTTTCCTTCAAGAAAGCATGTTTTGATGTTTCTAGGTTTACTTTATCCCGTATATTCACCAGCTACCCAAACTCGACGGCTCTAAGTGACGTTTATCTCCTATTCACTACCATTGTTTATCTTGCCATTCAAATAGCGTGTTTGACGGAATATTTGACTGCATTACGAATATGAGTGGACGTTTGTTTATTTGCACATTGTCAAGTCGACGCCAAATAACCAATCATGGAAAAGATTGGGTTTCTTGATCTTTAGTCAGACATTAATGTAACATTTTACGTTTTTATATGTTTTCATCTTGTAGCGTAAAATGTAGCATTAAAATGACGTTTTGGTTTTTCATCACATGCTATAAAAACTCAATTAGAAATTTTCAAAAGAAATTTCACCAAACAGTCATTTACACACGCAAAAATTATATTTCCTTTTGTTGCGTTTCTTTATTCCTTAAGTATATATGCGATGAACGTGGGTTCAGTTGAGTCTTCGTATATGCACAGACTCGCATATCCCTTCATTTCTTATCTTCTGTAAGCGGAACGTAAAGCAATAATGAAATAGTAAATGTTTTAACCTTGAATGGTTGGGCAAGAAATTAAAATAAACTTCAGCGGTAGAATAAAACCTTGAATTAGCAATTAATTAAACAGCGATGTAATAAGCCGTTATTAACAAAACATACATGATACATGTATATCACTTCTTATTGTTATCAAATCATCTTTTCAGACATACATAAGCTACAGCAATGGCCAATGGAAGTTTGTTGTCGAACACCAGCAACGTTACAATAAGTGCTGTCCCTGAAGGAGCCATAACCATCTACAATATCTATCTTTCATTGATAATTGCTTTAGGTGTGCCGGGAAATCTTTTGGTTCTCCTTGTCTACTGGAAGAACAGAGCGGTAAACAGCACAGACTGGTTTATCATTTTCATCACATTCTATGATCTTATATCAGCTTCAATCAACGTACCAGTTTATTTGACATTCACAACCGGGACATGGAAACTATATGGAAGTGACATCATATGCAAGATGCACATGTTCCTCAGTCAGTCTGTCGTCTTATCCTCTACATTTTTGATATGCGGCATAGCAGTTGAACGCTACTGCAAAGTGTGTCAATCATCAAGAACCAAATTAACACCAAGAAAGAGCCGAAATATCTGTTTTGTAATCTGCTTGATATCAGTCGTATTTTCGATACCAGCGTTTGTATTCTTCTACAACAAGAATAACCGCTGCATGGTGGCAAATGGGGGAATGCCAAGTACACCGATGAACCTATATTATACGGCACTGCTGTTAATTTTTGTTATAGCGTTAGGTATATTGGTGTTTTCGTATTCTAAAATCGCAAAAGCTATCTTTCAGGCACTGAATTTGAGAAAGCATGTGCACACAGAACAAGAGAACATATCTCAAAGCACATTTAAAATATACTTCTGTAGTGTGTGCTGTTGCAACACTAATAAATATTATCCAGCACTGCAGTCAACGGAAGATAGGAATGGCTCATCAGACAGAAAACTCTCCGTGCTATCTATAATTTCTAGTGAACAAATCCTTAAGGAAGAACGTCGTCTCTCTGATGCTGCAAATAAACAGAGCAACATTTTGAATGCACAACAGGGCATTAGTCTAACTTTGTACCGCCAAGAAGTTGTTCTACACTTAGGACTAAGTCCTATAATTGAACAAGAGACTATATTCGAAGCCAGTGGATCAAGAGTCTCAACAGAAGTATGTTTTCCTACCAAAGCCAGTACACCAACTAGCGATGGGAAGCGTAACGTAGATGGAGATAATAGTAGAAAATGCATGCACACTGCTCAGTCAACAGATGGATATACTTGTACTAAAACGAATTGTTTCAGAAAAGCTCACCATAACATTACCAGCGACAGGCAATATCAGGTAGACTATAATATAGGCAGAACATTCACTTCCCAACCACCTGCCAATGGACAAGTAGAAAGAAACATTTTCAGACAGACCAGCCGTCAATCAAAACAATCCACAGCCAGCGTAGATATTAGCTCTCTAAGAGAGCATACACGGGTGAGGAAATATCTCAGAACAACAAGGATTGTCTTTCTCATTTGTTTGATATTTGTTCTGTCGTGGCTGCCACCATGGATTAGTTTTATTAACTTCGTCCTCCTGCCCCGGGAAACCAAGCTAACACCAACGTATCTCACAATGATCATGTTTTGCAGGATGGCGTACCTTGTGAATTCTTTCACGAATCCAATCCTATACACATTACTAAATAGGAAATTTAGAGAGAGACTGCGAAATGTGTGTGCTTAAAATAATTCTCCTAACAGTTGTCTACAAGTAGTCTAGCACCTACTTTCTTGCACGATAGATACGTATATCTGATCTTTTTTCCTGGGAAAGAAAATATTTTCTTGCACACCGGATAGGGACATCTGAGATTTTACCCTGGGTTAGAAAATCTTATCTTACCCATGCTATCTTACCCAGGCCGCCACGTGAGGGCTAAATACATTGGTTGTATTGGAACTCACGCACATGGTCGTCAAATGTTAAAATGACGTCATCATGTGAATTGTATCTTGGCGTATTCGGGGACTTCTGGAAGCTTATTTTTAAATAAAAAAAAACAGTGGTGAGCAAGAAAAAGAATCCATTATTCGTGTGAGGGTAGGATAGAAAAATCTGTCACTAGGGATTACCGTTTGTCATCACTCGGCAAGCCTCGTGATGCCAAACGGCGATCCTCGGGACAGATTTTTCTATCTTACCCTCACACTCATGATAGATTCTTATAATCTTGCATATAATTTTTGCACATTTTGTCAGATCCAGTCAGTCAAGTGAGGGTGTATACACAGGGTCGTCATAAAAGTGACGTCATACTATAATATTGTATCTCAGCGTATTTAAAAACTTCTAGGAACATATTTTAAAAATAAAAGTGCAAAATTCAATGTTTTTCTCAAAATTTGATGAAAAATATTTCCCTCGGAATCACTATTTGTCATACTTGCGATGCCAAGCTGTTATTTCCGGGACAGATTTTTTTTATCCAAAAGTATGTGACATTTATGATAGATTCTTATATTCTTACACACTGGATAGGGACATCTGAGATTTTACCCTGTGTTAGAAACTCCTATCTAACCATGGCTATCTTACCCAGGCTGTCACGTGATGGCTACATAAATTGGTTGTATTGGAACTCACGCATAAGGTCGTCAAGTGACGTCATTGCTATGTTAAAGTGACGTCATTATGTGAAATTGCATCTTAGCGGATTCAGGGACTTCTGAAAGCTATTTTAAAATAATAATAAAAAACCAGTGGTGAGCAAGAAAACGAATCCATTATTTCTTGTGAGGGTAGGATAGAAAAATATGTCCCTCGGGATCACCATTTGTCATCACTCTGCAAGTCTCTTGATGCCAAACGGCAATCCTCGGGACAGATTTTTCTATCCTACCTAGATTCTCATATTTATTCTTGTCAAAGTCAGAAGAAAAAGACGTCAACATGTATCAATGTCACCTCATGCCTATATTTGCTAAGCCCTCATCCAGATTTATTGCTCCTGGCGCTCTGATCTGAGGAAGGACAACTTGACCCTATAAGAATTTATCATAAGTGTGAGGGTAGGATAGAAAAATCCGTCCAGAGGATCGCCGTTTGGCATCACGAGGCTTGCCGAGTGATGACAAACAGGGATACCGAGGGACGGATTTTTCTATCCCATCCTCACACGAATAATGGATTCTTTTTCTTGCTCACCACTGTTTTTATTTATTTATTTATTCATTTATATAATTTAAAATAAGCTTACAGAAGTCCCTGAATACGCTTAGATGCAATTTCACAATGATGACGTTACTTGACGTCCTGGGTAGGATAGCATGGGTTAGATAAGATTTTCTATCCCAGGGTAAAATCTCAGATATTCTTATCCGGTGTGTAAGAAATACCAATCTTGTAAAAAGCAAAAAAAAAATCTGGAAATCAAAGTTGATTTTGCTTATTTTGTCCGAACTATTGTATGTTACATTTCGTGCAAGTAACAACTTAAAGATAAATTACATATGGAGGAGCACATGTGCAATTGCATCTCGGATACTGAAGCCAATGTCATTGAGTTCAAAAATGAATTTGATTCTACACACTACTCAAACATCGAGGTCTGATAAATTTTGAAAAGAAATTTACTAGGAGAATTTATTGTTCTGATCAGTTAGGACGAACCCACATACGTTGACTTAATTTCAGCAGATTTGAATCAGCAGTTTTTTGAAATATCATCGTTTTCAAAAAATATAACAACAGTGAGCTATGGTGTGCTCCATGGTAGCGAACGCTACACGTTTTACGGTGAAAATAAAAAAAAAGATTTATAGTAGAGTAAAACTAATGAATTTTACCTGGAAGTTAATATTATAATAATAGGTATTCGATCGGTACTTGAATCTATTCCTAAATGCTTACATAAATCGCCATGCACATACTGAATACTTAAAAATGATTGAAGTCTATAGTCCCTGTGGCATATGGCATTTTTTTTCAATATAGTATTTTGGAATGCAATTCCTTTAAACGCCACATGCAATTAACGTGATAGCCTGAAATGTCACGTTTGGAAGATGAGAATGCCTTCAGTAACGAGTGTGCCCCCGCCAGCCGCAAATTTGCACTGGTTTTGCATACTCCGAATAATTCTGGTGATCCTGTAACGCCGCATTGAGATCCTGGATGTTTCTTAGTGCCAGTATTATGCATCAGACCCTCTGTACAAAAATGTTCTTCACATGTTCAATTGTAGACATGTCTGATGAGCGCACACGCCATTCAATGCGCACAACATCGTTCTGATGAAAGAAATTTTGCTGATTCTGGCGAGATGTGTTCTGGCGTTGTCATCCTAGGCCTGGTACTTGCACTGGCTCTTTCACAGGAAATACAGGACACTATGCCTCAACACCTCAACTATGTACGATTGGCTCATCAAGTTTCCCACTATAACCACCAAATCTGTTGCCTTTGATTTTTAGCATCTCCGGAGGGACATGGCGAACGTTATTGCACGAAACCCCATGTTTGATATGAATATTGAAATTGCGAAAAATGGCATGAAGACCAGTCATCTTTGACATTGATTTTTTAAGCCGCTATAAGTGCTACAAATCCAAATAAAGTATCCATCGAAAGACAAATGGACACAGTGTAGTACTGTGAAATTCCAATGTTTTTAAATGTTTTAGATGTTTAGTCATAGCCCCTCAAACACAATTTCCTTAATTTTCTTTGTTGAGTATATATACTGACGGGCTTTAAAAACGCTACACTAGGATAGAAGTGTTAATGTATGTCTAAAACAGAATGCAAAGCAAACAATTTGATTGCATATTAAAGCGTGTGCATTTGTAAATAACCCATGAAAAAATTGTCCACTTCAAATTAATTTAAAGCATTGAAAATGTAAAACATTTGAGATAGGGGTCAACTGTTTCATTTGACAAAATTTTATAAGTGAAAGTCCCCTACTTTTTTCTAAATCAAGAAACACGAGAAAAATCAAATGTGTGTCATGAACTTTGTTAGTCATCGAAAAAATGCTTTAATTTTGAATGACAGGTCTGTGATACAGCAGGTTTACTTTTTGACGTTAATCTGTGTGTACCCGTTCATTCCATGACTTAAAATCTCTGCTACTTAAGAAAAGTTCCAGTGACTTAAACTTTACGAAGCTATAACGTTGTCGAGTTTAGCTGTACAATTATAATTTAAGTGTTGGCTGAAGAAGCCACTTCATGATGACATCATCGACGCATAGGAAGTTTACATTCAACTGTCTTTTGAAATATATAACTTGAAGTTAGTGTAGCGTTTTAAAGTCCGTCAGTACATATATATTTTTTTTATTTCTTCTGAGCTAATGAGAGTTTATTTGGTCAATCTCAAAAACTAGTCCCAATAAAACAAGATTATTTTTACACTTTGATTTCTTTTCCCTTTTAGTTCAATAACGCTGAATTTGTAAACATAACTAATCAAAATCAAATAAGCATCAAATGGCATAATCAAGTCATACGTTTAAAGTTTTATCTCTCAAAATTTACCAGTTATACTGAAGTAAGTAAAAACAAGATTACATGTACGTCTTGTATGATTATGAACGGTTTGGATCTAGAACAGGCGCAATAATTTGTCAAGCCTGATCTGAGTCTCAACTATTTCCAAACTAACAGAATGTGACAAAATCAAGTTATGCAAACAATCCTATGTCTTATAAAAGTTAATAAGGTCATGAAATCTCAAAGGATTACAATTTTCGGGATAAGGAATCGTTCGAGTCCTGATTAGGCCAGACATTTTTGTCAAGAACTGTTTGCAACCTGAACTAAGTTCACAAAATCAAGTTATGTAATAAATTCTAATCTCTTACAAAAATGCTTCTTTTGTAGATCGCTTTTGTTAGTTATGCTCCATATTGGTGTGTGTTGTGCTGTCGTGTCTGTTCCTTGTAGCCTGCTGGGAAAATCATGGCTATCATGTTTGTTGTGTTTTGTTACTTTCCCAAATGTGTCCTGGTCGACTTCAGAATTAAGGGCGAGGTTGGCGCCATGAAACTGGTTTAAGCCCCCCCCCTCCCAGTAATATATTGTGTTTGTCATGCTTTCGCGTCTGTTCATTGCTGCCTGCTGGTAAAGGGTTGACCTCTTTGCTCTTGTGTGCGATGTTTAATTGTACTTATGTCACTTTCTCATGTGGTATCCTGGGTCAGGAGCGGTACTGGATTGTATTCACTCCTGCTCTTTGCTCCCTTTTTTACTTATTCATCCAAAGAAATAAAGGCAATCTTTCAGGCTCGACATTTAATGGGACCTGATCTTGGTCCAAACTGTTTGAAAATCAAAAAAAGATGACAAAATCAAGTTAAGTTCAAAATTCTTCCCTCATAAATAACTCACTAGCCAATACAAAAATTATAATTATCATATGATAAGGCGTCTGGGAGTGAAATAACACCGTGCAATAAAGTCGATTGTGGTTTACAGGTTTTTAGGAAACGTTATGACGTCCATAACAACGTTGTGTACATAATGACAAAATTATAACGTTTTTACAGCAGATATGAGATTTCAAAGTAATCTTAATATCATATGATAAAAAGAAACTAACATTCGTGCTCTTGTATACTTGAATTAAACTCGTTGCGAAAAAGAGAATAAATGCCTGACAAGCCATGAATTGATCTCTTTTCCTCAACTCGTTTAATAAATTTAATAAAACATGAGCACCCATGTGTGATCATCTATATCTGCAACAAGTGGAGCACGCATGTAAGATCCTCTATATCTGCCACAAGGGTAGGACTCATGTAAGATCCTCTATAAAAACTCTCACAGGATTATGTCTTTCAGGATTATGAACAGATTTGATCCAAATGGGGCCCAACATTTTTTCCTGCCCGATCTGGTCCAAATTTGTGTACAAATTATCAGAACACAAAATCAAGTTATGTTGATAAGACATACCTCATAAATAACTCACTATAGCCTATACAAGAACAATAAAACAATTATTCTTACAGGATTATGTCTTTCAGGATTACGAACAGATTTGATCCCAAAAGGGCCCAACATTTTTTCCTGCCCGATCTGGTCAAAATTTTAATGCAAATTATCAGAAGTCAAAATCAAGTTATTTTCAAAATTCTCTCTCCAAGAATAAAGGATATATCAAAGTTCAGAATCACTGCAATTCAGTTCCAGACTCGCAATATGTCAGGCCTGATCTGAGTCCAAACTATTTGCAAATTATCGGAAGAAGACACGCTTAGTTATGTAAAGCATTCTCTTATAAAAATTGACAAGTTCATACAAAATACGAAAAAAAGCCTTACAGCATTACAAAATGGCCTTGACGTAAAGCTTTAATCCGTTGGTTGATATTACTTGACTTAAATTTCGCTTACTGTACAGGCGGCGCCTCATGAATGCGTAATTAGGACTAGGCAACCTTAGGCATACATTGTAGGTAAAAGCTGAAAAGGAGGCGTGGTTTTATTCAAAAGTAACTGTACCATCTTGTGCCATTACCTCGGTCATTATTTAGTACTTAAAACGCCAGCAAAATAACTGCATCTGAAAATGGCTATTTAACATAAGCAGGGAGGCAAACATCGTGGACAGGAGCAGTCTGATCTGGGTTCACACTGTTTATCTATGAGGCTTCAAATATTTTAGTGGATGACAAAAAAAACATACATTTTGTGACTATGCGCTTTAAAGGTTAATAAATTTTATGAAAGCACGCACGTTTGCGCGGCTCCAAAAGCTCATTAATTCTTTACCAAACTATAAATAAAACCTGATTTCCCTTCCTTAGAAGATGAAATAGCCGAATCACACCCAGATATGAATATTAAAGTTGCCGCCTTTACAGTAGGCGAAAAGTCAAGTAATACCTGATGCTTGTCGTTGGTTGGGCCCTTCGTAGCGCAACTTGATGTTTTCTTTAGCTCTGATACCTGTGAGTCATGAGCCCTCTTCTTTGTATCATCATACTGTGTTGCCGGGCCGCGTAGCGCAGTCGGTAACGTGTCTGGCTACAGATGCATGTCTGACTGCAGATCCAGGGGTCGCGAGTTTGATCCCGGCCCGGTCCCATACTTTCGTGGAGGTTGATCATGAAATAATTTCTACGGTCATTCTCCTCCTTCCGCTGATTCATTCAAGAAGGGTTGTTGTCAGTTACAAGCGAAAATATGTGCACAAATTACTGGTTAACCGCTTGTTCAAGCCTGCCCAGGAAAAAGTGTGGTTAGATGAACTGACCGTCCCGCAATGACCATAGCTGTTGACTTGGGACGTAAAGCAACAAACCAAACAAACAAAATCATACTGTGTTAATTTGATTTGATTGTTTCTCTGTGATGATACATTGCATTAGCTAGGAAGCCTCCATGTGAGCTAAACAATTTTGTGGTTTAAGAATTACAGATTCTAGGGCGAAGATTTGGCGCCAGTAAAATGAATTTAAGCCCCAGCCCGGTGGCTTAGGCTGCTGTCCGTTCTAAGGCGGTGGTTCTGTAGTTGTTAATCAATTGTAAAATGTACTTCTCATTATTGTGGGAGTTCTGTGTTTGTTTTATAATGCATTATTTTGTGTCTATTTAATTTTGCAATCACCTTGAAGAGGAAGAGAAAGAGTGCTGCTCTGGTATTATTGTCTTACAGATGTATTGTTACTATAAATGTTCTGTGGCTCTTCCTCACGGTGCCATTAGTTGGTCTGCAGTGTGTGGTTGTGGTATTTCCTGATCATACTCACTTGCTTTTTTACAGTACATATTTCAGGAATATGAATAGTTTGAATCTAGATCAGGCCCTTGCTCTGGGTCCAAACTGTTTGAAAATTCCTGATCGGAGTCCAAACTGTTTGCATATTGAGCGAAGATAGAAAATCTTGTCATAAATGTTCTCTTATCAAAAGATTCTAGTTCATACAAGAAAATATTTTTCTGGATTATGTCTTTCAAGATTATGGACAGTTTGTATCCTGATTTGGCTCAAATATTTTGCAAACAAAGGACACAAATAAGTTCAAAATTGTTTTTTTGGTTTGATTCTTTACTTCCCATCAACAATCTTTCAGTTAAACAGGGACGGGTCGTCCTGGGTTGAACCAGTAATAAGCTAGGATAAATGTGTCTTGCTCAAAGACCACAACGCAGTGACGCCGGTGAGGCTCGAACCCGCGGCCCCTCGGTCTCGAGCCAAGCACTCTACCACTGAGCCACTGCGCTCCCTTCAAAATTGTATCTCATAAAAAAAATTGATATATCGATTATCTAGGATTACAGCCAAATAGTTTGGTACCAGATCTGGCCTAACATTTTTGAGGCCTGACCTACATGTGTAGGTCCAATTCATTTGCAAATTATCAGATGGTGACAAAGTCAAGTAATGTTTAAAATTTTATCACTCATAAAAATTGAATAGTTCATACAAAAAATATATAAAAAAAATCTGATTATTTCAGAAATATGAATAGTTTGAGACCAGATCAGATATAGTAAGTGAGTATGATCAGGAAGTACCACTATAAAAAACCGCAGACAACCCCATGACACCGCGAGGAAGAGCCACTCTACAATCATGAGACACCAGGAAGACAAATAAAGCAAAGCAACCAGCTCTCTCTTCCCCATCAAGATGATTGCGATACTAGAATAGACATAAAGTATCGTACAACAAAACATAGAACAATAACAGACTCCCGCAGTGGGAGTAACAATAAACAAAACGCCAACAACAACAGAACCACCGCCTTAGAACGGACAGCAGCCACCGGGGAGCTTAAATGCATTTTACTGGTACCAAATCTTCGCCCTAGATTCTGCTATTATCGAAGTACAAGAAATGTTCAGGTCGCATGGAGGCCCTCTAACTAATGCAATGTATCATCATGGAGAAACACTAATCAAATTGACATCATGCCAGGCCTGATCAGGGTCCAAACTGTTTGCAAATTCCCTATCTGAGTCTGAACAGTTTGCAAATTGAACGAAGATGACAGAATCTTGTAATAAATTATCTTATAAAGAAGATTTTAGCTCATATAAGAAAATAAAATTATGTTTCATTTTTTCATATCTCGTCAAAACTGACAAGTCTATACAAAAAAAGAAACACTCCTTTCATTATTATTTTTTCATGATATTGAACAGTTTGGGTCCTGATTGGGCCTGTTATTTTGTCTGACCAGATCCGCTTCCAAACTGCAAACAATATAAGAATACAAAATAAGGTTAAGTTTAAAGTTTTATTTCATAATAAATGATATATCAATTATTAAGGATTACAGTTAAACATTTTGGTTCCAGATAGGGCCCAAGCTTTTTTGAAGGCCTAATGTGGGTCCAAACTGCTTGCAAATAATCAGAAGATGTCAACGTCAGGTAATGTATAAAATTCTACCCCTCATAAATATTGACTAGTTCATACATAAAACAATTAAAACATTCTTTCTCAGGCATTTGAATAGTTGAATCTTTTTTTGAAAAAAAGTAAAATACTATATCTATATACAATAAAAACATAAATTAAGTAGTTTATACAATACTCATAATAAGATGAATATCTGCCTTTACGGAATTACAAGCTCAATGGTTTATAAAATAGTTCATGCAAAAAATAAAAAAAAATCTGGTGGTGAGCGGTGGTTCTGTTGTTGTTGACTTTTTGTTTATTGTTACTTCCATTGTGGGAGTCCGTAATTGTTCTATGTTTTGTTGTACGTTACTTTATGTCCTGTCCAGTATTGCAATTATCTTGATGGAGAAGAGAGAGCTGGTTGCTTTGCTTTATTTGTCTTCCTAATGGAAAATGGAAAAATATAATGTGAAGGTCACTTTGTATTTTGGCTTTTATCCATGGGTGCTCGCAACCTGGGTAGGCGGCACGTGTGAGGTATAATGGCCCTTCTTCCATGAAGGGACACCTACACCCCTTTACAAATTCTCATTAAAAACTGACAAGTCTATAAAAATATCAGGATACGTATTTTAACAACACCAAAATCTAGGGCGAAGATTAGGCGCTAGTTAAATCGATTTAAGTCCCCTAATGGCTTAAGGCGTAGGTTCTGTTGTTGTTGGTATTTTATTGTTTTATGTAACTCCCACTGTTTGTGAGGGTTCTGTGTTGGTTTATTATCATTATAGTAACTTGATCTGGCGTACTGTATCACGTCGAGTGGATGAGGTCATACCATTGGATCACCCGAGACGCGTAGCGTCGAGGGTGATCCATATAGATTATTACACGGTGTTTTTGATCCAAGCCCTGATCTCAGCCCGAGTAGACCGTATCAGCCTGAGCCCGAAGGGCGAGGGCTGATACCGTCTGAGAGCTGAGATCAGGGCTGGGATCAAAAACACTGTGTAATAATATTTTTAACATATACTTATGCGTGTGAAAAAGCTGTGAAATAATATACATGTGTATTAATTTCTTTTTTTTTGAAGCACATTAATTAACAATCACTAAATTAAGTGACTTTATCAGCACACAAAGCGACCTTGACAGATCATTTTGCTGATCCTTTTGTTCGCGAAAACGTTGCGCGCCTCTTTGACATTTGTTATGACGTCATGACGTTCGAAAGTTTGACGCTGGCGCCATTTTGTATGAGATACTCGGTGTAAAAAATGGATATTTTAATGTTTTTAGCGGTGTTTTCAGTGCGATTTTGGTTGGAATCAGGTAAAAATGTGCAGGAATAAGTCCACTTTCTTTATTTTTACAATTCGTTTGCAGATATTCCCTATTTTTTTTTTTCTCAGGGGTAGGGCGAGATCAACTCTTGGGGAGGGTGGGACAGGAAAATATCGGCCCCCGTATCAGCCCTCTACATGAGTTTTGGATCGCAGGGCTGGACAGCTATACTTGAATTGGTTGATACGGCTTGGCCAAAAGTATAGTATTAAGGGCAATACTAGTATAAGTATGTGATAAAATGGTATGGCCTCATCCACGAGACGTGATACTGTACGCCAGATCAAGTTACTATTATGATAATATGTTTTTATATGCCTTTTTCTGACATTCTTTCTGATTTTAAAACCTGATTAGGTCTTTAATCCCGAAAAATTGCCATAACGTTACGTTTCTTGACGTCATGTCAACATGTTTTCCGTCGCTGGTTCCATGCTCACAATTGAATTTATGTAACGTCGCCGCAAAAGCAGGTAACCGACGTTAGCCTCGTTTTAAAGGATAGTGATATGGATTCTTAAAACCTCAGTTCGTTGATCCGGCTCTCTGTATCAGATGGCCAGAAAACAGACAGTTCTTAAGTTGTATCAGTTAAAGGTATATAATCAATACCAAATATCATGGCTCTAGGCCTTGTGGTTTCAGACAAGAAGATTTTTTCATGTTGCTCCCTATATAAGCTTAGTAAAACATGTGACCCCCGGGGCGGGGCCATTTTTGGCCCCAGGGCTATAATTTGTACAAACTTGGTAGAGATCTACTAGGTAATGCTACAAAGCTCTAGGCCTTGTGGTTTCAGAGAAGAAGATTTTTAAAGTTTTCATCTTGAAAATCTATTTTTAGCCTGTGTGACCTAGATATGCAATGGACCGAAACCATTTGAACAATTTTTAAAGAGGGTCATTTAAGGATCATTCCTACCAAGTTTGGTCAAAATGCAGCCAGTAGTTTAAGAGAAGATGTCGTTTGAAGCAATTGTTGACGACGGACGACACACGACACACAATGGACGACGGACATCCAATGATCACAATTGCTCACCCTGACCCAATCGCGTCTCGGGTGATCCGATAGTATGACCTCATCAACTCGACGTGATACAGTACGCCAGATCACGTTACTATTATAATAATATGTTTATTATATACCTTTTCCCGACATTATTCTGATTTTATAAATTGTTTTGGTCTTTAATCCAGAAAAAATGCGGGAACGTTGGCCATTATGTTTCGTTTCTTGACGTAACGTCATCATGTTTTCCGTCTCTGGTTCCATGCTTGAAATATACTTTACGCAACGTAGCCGCAAAAAACAGGTAACCGGCGTTAGCCTCGTTTTAAAGGATAGTGATACGAATTCAGAAAACCTCAGTTCGTTGATCCGGCTTTCTGTATCAAATAGCCAGAAAACAGACAGTACAAACGTTGTATCATTTATAGTTATTTATCATGTGACGTCGCGTCTGGGAATGAAATAACGCCATGCAATAAAATCTGTAAACCACTATTGGTTTATCTATTTTCGGGAAACGTTATGGCGGCAAGCCTCGCATTTTATCTCTTTTCCACAACTCGTTTAATAAATTCAATAAAACATGAGCACTCATGTAAGATCCTCTATATAATAAAAGCAACTTATTTGTCCGTAATAAGAAGTCTTATTTTCTAAAAAAAGCCTAGGTTCTTGTCTCCAGATGCTCCCAGTGAACATGATCCAAATAAAAAATATGTTGGGGAAATCACATCTTCGCAAGTCAATGGTACTACATGTAAGTCCACGTTCCCTATTCCACTCAGGCCCCGAATCCCACGAATTGTCACGAATTGACAAATATACTGAACAAAAGTGAAAACGCTACACTCCAATTATCTATATTTTATGAGAAAGTATTGGACAAAAAAGTATTTACTAAAGCTTAATAATTTTGCTCAGACATCCAGCAAACGATTCGTCGAAACTCCACCAATTTGTCTCGTTTGATGTATGAGTTATGCTCCTTTAAGTGTTTAAAGCTTTATTCACTGAAATTTGCTATTGCTATTGCGCATGCGCAAATTGAAATTGTTATGCTTATCAAAATTGGTCTTAAAGGGGACGGCAACCCTGATGATTTCTATGGTTTATATGAAAGATCTTAATAAACCATGAATTTTGATACCAGTTTCAACTAAATCTGTTGAAAAATGTGTAAGTTGTGGGCGTTTGAATATTTTCAAATGTACTGTAATGGAAGCGGCCATATTGTAGGCTTAGTGACGTCACTCAGCCTAATTAAATATGCGTAATCAAAATAAAAGACAAACCATCAGATTATTTGCATTAATCTTTAATGAAACACTTTCCTTATGTATAAAGCTGCATATCTGCCGAAACACAGATGACGTGATAGAAGTGATAACTAAAAATTAAGCAGTTGAAAAAATTCTGAAAACAAATTAAATATTCTAAATGGCGGCTTAATGTCGGCCATATTGAATTCTTTAAATGCCCATAACTTGCTCATTTTTCAACCGATTTTGATGATACTTGTATCAAAATTCATGGTTTATAGAGCTATTTCTGATAACACATACTTATCGTTAGGGTTGCTGTCCCCTTTAATTGTGTTTCATAAAAACACAAGAAAACTGCTTAATCACTTGAAACAAGCTCAGAAATCAATTTCGAATTTAGCGAATTTGTAAAATATTGAAAATTATCTCCCTTTGACAAAACAAATAGGGAATATTAAATGTTTGGTAATCTTCGATTTATCACGATTTTCGATAATTTTCTTTTGCCAAATCAGGTAGACCTCTCAGCAGATTGTTTCTGCCATTTCTCGACTAGTAATGGCCTCATACTAAGATGCAACAACACATTGATTTTCCTATGGAGAGTTCAGTGATAAATTTTTAAACTTGACAATTTGAGTGAGAATCCGCTTTTTAAGATTTCTTTTCTAAACGGTCAAAACGCACTTGAGATAAGTCCTTCACATTTCTGGTTGTCACATGTCTAGACTACCATTTCGTGCAGTCGGATCCCGTAGGTAGTGGATTTCTGAAGGCCTAAAGTGTGTATTCCGTTCAAATTGGCAATCTGAAAAAATGGACCCCTGTTACATTTAAATGGGGTTCATGTGTTTCCTCGTGACAACATCCGTAAAACTTTTACTGTTATGCTTTACACAGTATTTGAACACTAAGATGCACTTTCAATTGCATTCTTGGTTTGCATAATTTTGTATATAGATGGCAAACAATTCAGGTGTAGCGTTTTCACTTTTGTTCAGTATATTTGGATTCGTGGCTGAATCGTGCTCAGTTCGTGAAGATCTTAATTGATTCGCACAGTCCTTAGTCAGTTCTTGAAATTCGTAGGTCTATCGGGAATTCGGCTCAAAAGTTTTGAACTGTTCAAAACCTTGGCCACGAATTCCCCTATTCGAAAAATCGTGCTTGATTCGTACCAAATTCCTAAGGCATTCTTGGACATCGTAACTGTATCTTAATCGATTCGGGGGCGTTTTTGGGTGTTCGTAGCTACTCTTAGCTCATTCGTGGGGAATCGGGAGATTAAGCCGAGCAATAAAACCAAGGAAGAGATAGTAGAGGGATTTTCCTTAAGATTAATTACCCCATCACGCGCATGTGAGCCAGTCCTAGAAGTTGTAACAGATTTGGCAGATTCTGTAGCACAATCAGGATCAGTCAGTAGAGCTACTAGCTGGTGATTTTGCCAATGGCGAACTGCCATATTTTTCCAAGTCAAAGAGTCAGGGCCAGGGCTTCTCGACTTTAATGTAGTTGTTTTCTTCTAGCTACATAAGTAGCTGTTTTCAACACTCAAGTTGCACGATCAATTCTACAGCTGCTTTCATTTTGGAACTGATGCCCCCGAAGCATGTATGGGCCTTTTTTATAACTAACGTGAGAGAAAATCTCGCAAATCGTGGCGAATTTCTGTTAATTCGTGCCCAATTCGTGCTGCATTCGACATATTCTTAACTGATTCGTAATTGATTCCTTAACTTTCGTGCAGCACGTTCTAATGTTATTTTGCTAATCGTGATGAATTCTTGTGCGATTCCAGCCGAATTAACCGATTCCCCCGAATACTCGTAACGACATCGTATCTGAATCGGGACTGACTCGTAGAACATCACGATTGGCGAATTTTTTTTAATGAAACCTCACGAATCCCCCCCCCACCCCCCGAATCAATAAAAAATCAATTCGTGGCGATTCGCGCGATTCGTCGCCTGTGTGGAATAGGGGTTTTGGAACGAAGTGACTCTTGGCTTGCGAAGATGGGAAATTAAAAGCATGATTTAACCCTTAAAGCGTCGGAAAAACATAATCATAAAATGCCATTTGCTTATGTCGTATGATGCATATGATTACATTATTTGATTAATGAAAGTATAGGGGGCAAACTATGTAGATCCAGATCAGACTGCTCCGAGCAGTCTGATCTGGTGCTTCTATAATATTTCAGCAGACAACAAAAGTAGACGACTTTTGTTTTGATTTTGTTTGGGTAAAACGAAGATGGATGAATAATCCAGGCCTCCAGATAAGAGTGTGTACCAGAAAAGTATTTTTCTTTTTTCTCAACCAAAACATATGTTGTGGGTACTCAAAAGAACCGTCTCGATGCGACGGTTATTTTGAGCCCCGAAAACATATGTTTAAATTGACGGGTAAGAAAAAAATCACAAGTTTACGCTAAATGAATTTGCTTAACTGGCCCTATATAAGATTAACCTGTCTTTTTTACGGAAATGGCTTCATATGGTGATGCAAATATTGTTCATGGGCGATTAGCATTAGTCAAAGAAATATAAAATGCAATTCAACTATTATTATTTGTTGTTGTTGTCAATATTGTTTTGTTGTAAAAATACTTTTTTTGTCAATTAAAATGTGAAACATTAACATTGCAGATCCTGAAACGTCAAATGCAAGTTGGTGCATGGATATTACGTCTAATAAAGAAAAGTAAAATAAGAAAATAAGGGAATATTTGACCACGAAATAAAAAAAAAAAACACACACATATACGACTAAATGGCTTTTCTTTTCGGTGTTAATTGGTAGTTTAGGTACCATAGGTATCAATAAACATATCTTTAGTTGATGATGCTTCAGAGAAGGCCATGCACTATACAGGATGAAGAAAAATAAGAAGAAAAGGGTGTAATTACATTTAATTTGTAAAAATGCAAGAGATTACAGTTCGCCGCAGCGATATCAATATCGCCTTCAGCTCTCGACAGATACAAGTGGATGCCCCCGTTTCAACGCCTACATGTACCACTCGGATACCTGTACTAATACACAGGGCAGATAATTTCCTTTCAAACGATGTCCCCTCTAAGAAGTTTTGATAATGTGGACGGAACAGAGCGAGGCCGACATTAAGGCTATGACGACTTAAGGGCCGCGTACGTTAGCGTTTTCACTTTTGTGCAGTATATTTACATTGTATATATCTCTTGAACAACTCTTCGTTTCCACAACTAGATCCGCGCTTTCTATACAAATCGATGACACAGTTTCGTACCTGGGCACCCGACAGGTAAATCGTCAATAGAGTTTTAGCCGATCATGTTACAACGGGACATATCCCACTATTGAACGGACTGTTTATACGGTAGTCATTCAATATGTGCATTTGACCTGACTGAACACGTATTGTGCAACGATTATTTTCCTTGAAAAAGAGCGTTGTTTTCATATGATCAATGAAACATCAATTGTGTGACCGTGACACATTATATATTTAACATAGAAACGTTATCTATACTATCATTACCCGGATACACCTGTCTGTTACAAGAAAGTGGAGTTCATAGGATGTAACACACATTCATTACACACAGGTAATTAACAGGTTTTGTCTTCATTTGTGATACATCAGCTTCATTAACTGTAGATGATTAAATTCAGGTTAAAATCTTTAAACTTACTTCTTTAATATTTATTTAGGATACTTGTGTTTCTGGGCGTCGGTAGCTAGGTAAGTAGTGTATACGTGATCATTGACACGCAGCATTAGAGAACGGGTTTTTGTTTTGTTTAGGGCTTTTGTCGCCTTCATCAATGTCATTCTCATCACTACGGTCAGTTATCCTACAACTCTGTTAAGTATTGTATGTATACGTTCGTCAGTAACTGACAGCTGCCCTACTTTGATCAGCGGTAGGGTGAGCATGCAAAACAGTTAATGAATTCCGGCAATACGCCGTTCCTACACAGCATACCGCATCACACGTCACATGCGTTACTCGTCTGACAGGCATATACGGTTGTACGTACTCCTACAGTTTGACTTGTGACGTGAACCCAGTCTTACGGGTTTCTGGGTTTGCGATAACCTAATTTACATCATCATACTGCACAATCTCTACAAACGTAACATCGAAAACTAATACCGTGGGCCGAACAACCGGGTCCGGCTCCGTATGCTTTGACCGTTTAGATCACCTTCGTGTCTACGCCCTCACCGGTGCGCGTGGTACCTAACACCGTATTCAGTGTAATTACAGACCGGTTACTCCATTGACATGCGCGGATCCAAAAAGTTTTGTTAGAGGGGTCCAACTTTGACGCAATTTAAATAGCGTTACGCTTGCGTGCCAATGATGCTGGTTCATTATTTTCCAGGGGCTCGGACCGTAAGAAACCCTATGTTTTTGTGATTTTCCAGAGGAGGAGGGGTCCGGACCCCTGTCTCCCGCCTTCTGGATCCACGCATGAGTGAGTTTTCCGACGAGCCTCCGCTGGTCTAGGGCATTCCCAACAGCTGGCGTGCCCATGATTGCACAATATTCAATGCTGGTGCGTAGCTTTGTGATTTCCCAGGGGTTCCGGACCAGTATTGCTAAGATACCCTATATGCTTGTGATTTTTTCGGGGGGGGGGGGGGTGTCCGGACCCCCTGCGCCCCTTCTGGATCCACGCATGAGTGAGTGCTCCGCTGGTCGTGGATGTGTTTAGTCATACACTCCCAAGAGCTGACTCATGATATTGAGTTTTGTGATAAGAGCACAATTTTAATGGAGCAGAATGGCGAGATTAGTTGGACTGAATGGTCCATAGTGTGGTGGGATAAAATTAAGATGCTGTAGAAAGAGGAGTATGCAAGCTCATTTTAAATGTATTGGTAAAGTGGACTAGTCCATCTTTTATAGACATAATAGAAGGGGGAAATCTACTCATGGGAGATATCAACGACTATCCTAAATGACCACAAATTATATGCTAAACATTTGATATCGCATAATACATACCTAAACTTAACACCGAAAAGAAAAGCCAGGTAATCTTGTATGTTTTTGTGTTAAAATATTCCCTTACTTTCTTTTGAGTTTAAATGCACAAATCTACTTATGGCCGCAATGATCGGTATGTGTGTCTGCGGGGGAAGACAACCCTCGATTGTTAACGAGTGGATATCTATGCACCAACTTGCATTTGACATATCAGGGTCTGCATTGGCATGAAATATGTTGTTTAACAATCAAAAACAACAACAACAACAACAACAACAACAACAACAACAAGAAATAATAATAATAATAATAATAATAATAATTGAATTTCATTTTATATTTCTTTGACTAATGCTTATCGCCCATGAACAAAATTTGCATCAACATACGAAGCCATTTCCGTTAAAAGCAGGTTAATCTTCCCTCCTCATTTAAACCCGTAACCCTTAAAGCGCCAATCACAAAAATAGTCGTCTGCTTTCTCGTCTGGTAAAATGATTAAGAAGCCTCCTATAGGAACAGTCTGATATGGGTTTACACTGTTTGCTCCAATGCGTATATTCGTCAGTAATATTAGGCAATTATTTGCAGCAGACTACTTCAGCAGAAATTGAGATGATATTTTCAGATGCATTTGTTCTTGACGTTTTAAGGGTTAACAAAATCACAACAAAAGTGGTCTACATTTGTCGTCTGCTGAAATGTTTTAGAAGCACCAGATCAGACTGCTCGGAGCAGTCTGATCTGGATCTAAACTGTTTGCCCCTATACTTTCATTACTCAAATAATAATGTTATCAAAACATGCAACAGACGACTTAAGCAGATGGAATTTTCAGATTATGTTTTTACGACGCTTTAAGGGTTAAATCATGATTTTTAATTTCCCATCTTCGCAAACCAATGGTCAATTCGTTCTTACGTGTATATACTTGTGCAGTCCATTCAATTAGATTTTATATTTTCATGGAAGCAAGTAACTCTCAAATACCTATCTTACTGAATTTTCAAAGAATCTGAAGAGAAATGAATGAACAACAGTTTGAAAGAGTTAAAGTGCTATTAGAGAGGATAATTTCTTCTTAGTATGATGTGCTGATTTAGAAAAAAAAATCTACTGTTTGGACGATTGCCAGTCTACTACATGTAGTACCATTGGCTTGCGGAGATGTGATTTCCCCAACATAACTTTTATTTGGATGTTCACTGGGGGCATCTGGAGACAAGAACCTAAGCGTTTTTTTTTCATAGAAAATAAGACTTCTTGTACTTCTTTGTGTGTACAATCGCCTTGTACTTGATTGTATCGATTCCGGATCTTTGCACCCTTACTTACTTTTCTTAGTATGGACAAATAAGTTACTTTTATATTATGTTTTACCGAGAATCTACCACTTTAAATTACTGCAGTTAATTTGTATAGATAATTGACAGACCATTGACAAATTAGACTTTTCAGTGTTTTACTAAAAAAAATCTACAGTAAAACGGCCACTCAAAAATAGACAAAAATGGTCTTAATGACAACCGGTGGCTTAATGAAGGTCGAAAGTATTGCAGAGCATTATGTTATACTTTTGACCTGTATTCACAGTATGTAAACTGAAATAAACATCCTGTACCGTTCCTCCGCTAGCTCACGCCTTATAAACATGAATAACAGCACTCGTGCGTAACCAGTAGTCGGAAAATGCGTGTATTTAGGTACATGTACACGTTTCGATTTATATTGTTAGCGGTTACACATTCGAACAAGATAAGAAAAGTCATTTTATCTATTTTATTCCGTTTTATTCCATGATTTTAACGGTTTCCTCCTTTGCATTTTGCTTTGTTAAAAAACGCCTTGCTCACAATCAGAGCCGTTCTGTGTCAAAAACGAGCTTAAATGCCAGATTGCACGGTTTTCGTGGAATTGTATACATGATTACATGCACACTTAGGGATGTCTGTTACTACACAAAGTGGTTCTGGACGACAGTATGTTGGTTCTGGACGACAATATGTTAGGCCTACAGGTTCCTGACGAAATAAAGAGTTATGTAGTGAATGTGTAATGTGTTTGGGGGCCTCGACGCATGCTAAGCCACAATAATCTTATTTTGCCGTTGTATATTTGTTCAGGATACTTATCAAAACTTAATTAACCCTGTAGCAAGGCGAATTTATCCAGTTAACGCTTATCTGATACAATTATTGTTCTTAAAACTGTATTTTACTTCTACATATGCCCACATATGCTTATTTTGTGCATTCACTTTCGTTTTCTTTGTAATTTTATGACTTGATATGATGAGGCATTGCATTGTCCATTACATAGGTGAAATAATTTTTCTCTTATAAATCACATTACTTTAGACAAACAAGTTTTCAAAACCAAACTGCAGCTACGTCAGTCATTTTCCAATGTTACAGATGTGTAACGACCGCAAATAAATTGTTACAGGTTAATGTTGACAGCGTTACAGGTAGAGACGACAGTCTAATGGATTCTCTGGATTTCTGTTATACAAAATATCTTCTATTTTGGGTGAAGGTGAAATGCCCTTTAATATTTTTGCTTATGAGGGACCTGCTGAAGAAGTCTTTGAACGTACTGAGAATGTGAAGAGTGATTTGATCATTTGCTAAACCCTAACTGGTCCAAAGGACCTCTGACAGTGGTAATTAATTCACAGTGCCTATATGTTGGGAAAAATCAAAGTTTGTCCAATGTTTTCATTTACATATATAGTCTCGCTGTTAGTCTCTATTTCAATGGATATACAGCTTTATTTATGAGCTAAAATTGTCACTTTTTGTATTAAATATATAGGAAAACAGAAAAAAAAATTTAGCACCATTCCTCCCCAACCCAATAAATAAGTTTTCGTGTGTATTCTTTTGAAACTCTTTTCTTCAAATATAATGTTTTGATTAGTACATGTAAGTTTTCTTAACATGGCTTCTTAGTCCTGAAATATATCAGCTTTTAGCATATTTGTCTTAGATTATGAAAATTGTCCTTTTAACGTTACTAAATTCTGTTGTTAGGTGTTTTTGTACATACACTTACATACAAGCTACATGGCCCCTGAATAGGTGTACTTTATACATGAACGAATTGTTCTGGTACTTTGCTGCATAAAATTACACTAGCTATACATATAATGCCATCAAGGTAGAATAGACTTTATTTGCACATAACAAAGCAGTAACAACAACAACAACAACAACAACAACAACAACAGCAGCAGCAACAACAAAAATATTGATGCTTTGGACTTTAAAAGACTGCCAAATGTGACTTTAATTGGGTATTGATGTTATAATACCCTTAGGAATGAAAATAAATGATTACCTAATGTTTTGGAGTAGTCTAATTATGCATCCCCACCCATTTGATATCATCTCCTGTTTTGTCACTGGGATCTGTTTATCTAATAATTACCTATTCTTGTTCATAATACATTAACTTCTAATCTAAAAGGATACCAGTGATACTTTATACATAGGGAAGTTTTGGTCAGGATTGACAAAATGCTATTGAACGATAAGCGTGAAATGAATTGACCTAGTCACACGAAAATCTGATTTTGTTGAATGCGAATGTCCTATGCTGACAGCCTTTTTCCAAACATTTGCGCCACTGTCAAAATGCAGGCCTGATCTTGGTCCACACAATCATCTACAGTTACTAAAATACCTGATAATTCCATGTTACTACAGTCGGATCTACATATTCCAGTCTCTTCAGATAGAGGGGTCAAGTTGCTCTAAATCCATGATATATTTTTGAGTGATTGATCATCCGTTAGTGATATGTCACTGATTGATTTCTTATACACACATTTGCCATTTAATGGATAGGACTACTGATTGAACAAGAACCAGTTGAAATATGCAGAATCAAGAGCTATATTATCAAGAGTACACTTAATGTCGCGGCCCTGTATTTTGAAGACCCAGGCCTTGTATTTGACCAGCGTCGAAAAGGTTTCAGAGCAGTATTTACATCTGCTCAAGACAGAAAATTGTCGTCTCTAATATGTTACAGAAAATATGGCATCATCTATTACCTGTTACACAGTCGTTTCTGACCAGTAACATATGAAAAAAAAATGAAATCTGAGGTTTTCAGTTTTCTTTAATTAAGAACATGTTAAAATTGACTGAAAAATTATGTGGATTATACTGTTAGACGATTTATGTTAATTCTATGGCGGAAATGCAAGTAATTGGCCACAAATCACGTATTTCTGAAATTTCTTTTCCGGACCATAGTTTTACAATTTAACTACAAATATCTACCACGCTTGTCTTTCTAATGCTAATCTTACAAGTACTTAAATGATAGTAATGGTCCAAACAAGCAAATAACACTATATTATCATTTTCTGCGACGTATTTGTATTTACCCCCTTTACAATGTCGTCCAAAACCCAAAATCTGTCGTCTTAAACCTGTAACGTGTCGTCCAGCACAAGAACACAGTCGTCATGAACCAGTAATGGATTGTCGTCCAGAACCACCTTGTGTAGTAACATACATCCCTAAGCGTGACATGGTTGTAACTGTAACAGTTACTTAGATCTATGGAAAATTGAATTTTAATAGGTGGGCCCTCGCAATTACAGCTGTACCAACAACTCTCACATCACGATTTCCGACAACTGGTTACGCACGAGTGCTGTAATTAATAATGTATAAGGCGTGAGCTAGGAGGAACGGGTACAGGGTGTTTATTTCAGTTTACATACTTTGGTATTAAGCGATAATTTGTCTTGAAAACCAGTTTTGATCGTTTTGAGAGCGGCCGTATTACACAGGTTTTAGAGTAGCTTTAAATTGAATGTATTTGTACTTGTCATTGATGTTACGGAATTACAGAATATACTACTTTTGTATACTATCAGTATTATCATAACTTATGCATTTTTCAATGTTCATTATTATAGTCCATTTTGAGTGTTTTCTTTCCGAAACAAAATATAAAGGCACAGTGGATTCGATAGGGCTCTACACCATGGTTTGTGTTCTGTATAGGCTGAAGAATCGAAATCCGATTCCGTACGGAGTTGAAATGGTAATCTTATTAAATATCCTGTCCGGGTGAGCTCGAGCCCCGATCAAGTGGCTTATTTTTGAAGGGATTATCATCTACCTCCCTACCTCTGAATCAAATATCCCCAGGAAGTTGTCAGTTTAGTACTGGGCATTGTAAACTGTATTCGCACTAAGTCGTGATAGGATAACCTATCGTCTGGTCCGAGTCTTCTCTGACGTTTTAGTGGCTTTTCTTTATTTTGATAGTGGCAATTACAGTAATACCAATCTTAAGCGGTCACTCAAAAAGAAGACCAATATTGGTTTTCAAGACAGATTATCGTGCAATGCAGGCCAAGGGGAGCATTCTGCAATACTTTCGACCTTAATTAAGCTACCATTTGCCATTAAGATTTTGTTTTGTCTTTTTGAATGGCCGCTTAAGACAGGTTTTACTGTATCAAAATAGAAAGGCCATTTAAACATCAGAGTAGACTTGGATAACCTACCGTCGTGATATGATTTAAATGGATGAATGCGACATGTTTTGTCAACCATGCTTTATTTACGTAGATACTACTGTCCTGCCAGCCAAGAGTGACAGTGATGTCATGTTTTGTTTACAGAATTATCAGGGACTTAGAATCGATAGATTACTTGTGTATTAATCCTATCCTAAGGATATGATTACATGTAATAGACAATTGATCTATCGATTAGAGTTAGCGCGAGTGGAGTGAACAAGTAAGTGTTTTACTTGGCAATTGTAAAAAAAAATAAGACGTCGCTGTCACTCTTGGTTGGCACGACAGTACTAGTAGCCTTTCTGTTGCTTGAATGAAGTGGTAAATGTCTAATAGTGACCCACTCCGGGCCAGTCATTTTCATCGAAGGTTAGGGTTTCTGCCTAGCGGAGGGGGGGGGGGGGCACTTGCTGGTCAGCTGTACACAAATGAAAAAAAACGATGAGAAATGATACTTTTTTCATGCTGGGCAGTGCGCAGCGCTGTCATCGTTTAGAATAGAAAAATGCAAAAACGCTGTGATAAGGGGGTTAAATCAAAACCTGGTCATAACTGAGCTGCCTTGTACAGTGTCATATTACAGTAGAATTTATGGTGCATAAGGTGCAGACAGAATAGCAACCATTGTACAGTCTGATCAGTGCTCCAAGGGGCATCTGGTTTGTGTGCACAATGTTTGTACATAGATTTATCTTACGTACTGTCCAAAAACTTATGATTCAGCATTACAGTATGTTTCCTATGAATTAAAATGCGGTTGCAGAAGTAAGAATAAGCGTTTAAATGGACTACAGTGAAAATGATTGTTTTTTTGACTGAGCACAGTGGAAAGGGTTACATTTTAAAGAGTGGACAGTGAAATGGGGTATCAAATTCAAAATTGCAGTCTTTTGTTCACGCATCGGTACACAGCTGACCAGCAAGTGCCCCCCCCCCTCCCCTGGGGGTTTCGGAACCCAGTTGTGGTTGCAGATTGACTTCAGACTGCCGGGGAGTTGAATTAAATGAGGTCACCGATGACGTCATTTCTTTAAAGGAAACACAATAGAAAACATAACAGGACTCTTTATTCAGGTATGAAAAGTTTTAAACTAAACATTATCGCTTATATGAGAACATGTCACAGACTAGGGTCAATGTAGGTACATTCGGCCAGTGTAGGTACAATCGGACACTTTTGTATTTCTTAGATAACTTCAGGGCGACTTCGGTTGTCATTGCTATGTGTAATTCAGATAAAAGCCAATAAAAACAGTTATTTCATTTGTACAGCGTTGCAAGTTCATTATCTTTGATACATGTATTTTCATTGGCTGAAAAATGTCTACGTCATAGCAAACTTTCAGAGCTCCAAATGTTAAAAATCTCACCAGACCAAACGTAACCACCGCCCCAGATAATATACCCGTGTATTGTCTAAATTGTGGTAATAACTTTCTGCATTCTCTGCACTTGTGTTTAGCGGACATTATATTTTGTGTCTTTAATTGTATTTAGTGAAAAATCTCATAGATTCAGTTGCAATTTGACAAAGAAAATGTGTCCGACTGTACCAACCAAATAAAAACGAATTGCAGGTACAGTCGGACAGCATGATTTAGTTGCTCTAAACGAATCCAACTTGCACCAAAACAAGTTTAAACATTTATTAAAATGCTTGTCACAGGCCTAATTAGCCCAAACTTCCTTTCTCTTCTATAACATAGTCTAACTTAATGGTTGGTCTGCAGTGTGTGTTTGTGGTATTTCCTGACCATACTCACTTACTTTTTGTAAGATCGTCTTATGTCCTTGGATTACCTTACAAAAACCTACTGTGTAAAACTTACACGAATAACACTGTGTGAACGCTTTGGCACTGGAAGATTGTTATTGTAATAGCTCTGAAATAGCCTATATGGGCACCCTTTGTGCCTTTTTGTTCTATGTTGGTCATTTTCGTGTGTATTCTTCTCTTGAGGCTGTTGGTTGGCGTTGATATGTGATTATGGTAATAACTGGTCTTTTTGTATGTTTGTTTTTACAAAATAACCCTAGCCTCTCTCTACACCTATCTATCTGTCTACTGCTAGACACGATTACCTAACTACATGATGATTTTTTTATCTAATATACAATAAAGTAGCGAGTATGATCAGGAAAGAAATGCCACAGATCACAGACCAACCCACGACCGACAACAACGTGCAGAAGAGACAGAGAAAAAGAAAGAAAGAAACACAGAACACAGACGGCAACAAAACGAATCCTCACCCAGCACAAAACGATTTGAGCAACAATATTTATTATAAACATTGAATCAACAACAACAGAACCACCGCATTAGAACAGCCAATACCACTAGAGGTGGGTACTTTTATGCATTTACTGGCCAATTCTCCGCCTATCAGTCTGTATTTAGTTTATCTATTAGATATGCATACTTTGTCATGAAAGAGCAAACAAAATTATAGGCTAATATTGGAATTTACCCAGCGCTTTGAAATAAGTATTGGCTTTCATAAACCATGATAAAGAGCATCGCTATTTAGTGTAATCTCGGGGGGGGGGGGGGGGGGGGGGGGACTTAATATATGACATATTACGGATGTGCGGCGCGAATAGCCCCCATTATCAGCGCTGCCAGGTATACGATAAGCCCCCTTTTTCTAGGAAAAAGTATATGACTCCGTGATTCATTTACAATTTTGGGCTTATGGGTCCTGGGAATCGCTGTTTCCAATATCAGCGAGTCCCAACTGCAAGCTTATGAGTCTAAAACACTATTTTTAATGAAAAGTCTGCAATATTATTGCATCCCAGGACTCGCCAGGACTCGCTGAAATAAAAAAACTTATGCGCAAAAGATGCAGGATGCGCAGGTAACAAAAATCACTGATGACTGACCCAGTTTTTCATCATTGCTCAGATATTCAGCTCAGAAACCCAAATTGTTATATTTATTTGTAAACTTTGTTTACAGACTGCAAAGAGGGTATATAAAATCAAAGAACATTATATGAATATGTTAACATTTTGTTTAATCAAGTATATGAATAGGTCATTTTTTTCGAGGACCAGGTATATGATTGGGATAGGTTTAAAAAAAACTGGGCCGCAGACCCCTACCAAACTTACCCTCAAGTTACCCCCCCCCAGAGTGTAGTTGGCTAGTTGAAAATGAAAAAGACATAGGGGGGGGGCTCTCTCTCAATTTTACCTGCTACGTAGGTTCTGCTGTCTATTACAAAAAATTTCATACACGCTCCAAAAATGTTTGAAATTTTTAAAAGACCCTAAAGTGACCCCAAAAATAGTCCAGTTTTAGGGTTAACCCTCATCCCCCCCCCCCCCCCCAAAAAAAAAAAAAAAAAAAAAAAAAAACATTTGGCAATAATATATTATAAACAAATGATATCAAAGTATGTACCACGGAGCAGTCAATCCAGTCTAACTTCATTATTAATTAGCATTCTCCCTAAGAATCATGCAGATGGTGATACGTGACTAGTCACAGAAATCAATAATTTTACCTCCATTTTATCAGACTTGTTGAAAAACTTTCACAAAACAAAGCATTCCCTTTTTCTGACAGTGGTTGCCATGGAAACCGGAAATTAAGATTTCTTGGAGATTGGCGGAGAGTTGCCCAAGGAAAATTGTGAAATTGACACTTTTCAGGCTGGCTTTTATGATACTAGTTTTATTTTGATTACATTCACTGCTAGCTCCCTTTAGATGACCACATTAGTTGTACACAAAATTTTAGTGAAAAATGAATTATGCCGTTTGTATTGTGTTGCCTAGCAACAAATGTGACACCACGGAAACCAATTTTCCAAACACTAAAAATTGACCATTTTCAAATCTGATTATCTTTTTACAGCAAAGCTGTATATGAACGACAGACATAGCGTCTAAATAACCCATGTCTGGTTTACAAATGCCATGAATAAAAAAACTAAAAATGTTTATAATTTTTGTTTCCATGGCAACCAAACTAACTGACCGTCAGAAATTTTACAAAATACTCCAATTTCAAAGCAAATTATCTTGCTTATGCAAACAGAAATATGGATAATTTATACATATTCTGGCAAGTCCACATCTTATTAACAAAATCCGAAAAATGAAAATAATAATATTATTCAAATATAGGTTACCATGGCAACCAAACCATCAGATAGTCCGTGATTTTACGAAAAACGAGCATTTTCAATGCAAAATATCTCCCATAAACGAAGGATTTGATTGTTTATTTATGTACACATTATGTAACTAGCACCTGATTTTCAACATCAAATTCAAATTTACAAATGAATTATCTCAATTCCATGTTACCATGGCAACCAAATCATCATACCATCAGCGATTTTACAAAAATGGCATATTCAACGAAAAGGGCATATTCAAAGCAAACTATCTCCTTCAAGCACGACAGAATATGAATAATTTTAAACATATTTTACATAATATACATCTGCAATACAAACGTTCCTGATTAAAGTTCCTGATTATAGTTACCATGACAACAGGAATTGCCAAAAACGGTTTTACTCTGTAGCAAAGAAATATTACGAATAATGAAGTTTGCCCAAGGAAAAATGTGAAATTTACACTTTTCAGACTGGCTTTTGTGATACAAGTTCTTTTGATAACATAAACTACTATGTCTGTTTAGAAACCCACATTAGTTGTACACAAAATTTTAGTGAAACATGAAACATGCCATTTGTATTATGTTCCCTAGCAGCAAACGTGTCACCATAGAAACAAATTTTAAGCATGGAAACCAATTTTCAGAGCTCTAAAAATTGACCTTTATCAAATCTGAATTAACCTTTTTTCAGCAAAGCTGTATATGAACGACATATACAGTGTCTAAATAAGCCATGTCTGATTTACAAATGCCATGAATAAAAACAACTCAAAATGTTTATAATTTTTGTTTCCATGGCAACGGAACTATCTGACTGTCAGAATTTTACAAAATACTGCAATTCTAATGCAAATTATCTTGTTTCTACAAACAGAAATATGGAATATGTAAACACATTCTGGCAAGTCTACATCTGTTTAGCAAAAACGAAAAATTGAAAATAATGAAATTATTTAAATATAGGTTACCATGGCAACCAAACCATCAGATTGTCAGTTATTTTACAAAAAAGAGCATATTCAAAGCAAAACATCTCCCCTAAACAAAGGATTTAATTGATTATTTTAGCACATATTACGTAACCAGCACCTGATTTTCAACATCCAATTCAAATTTACAAATGAATTATCTCAATTCATGTTACCATGGAAACCAAAACATCATGTAATCGGTGATTTCACAAAAATGGCATATTCAACAAAGAGGGCATATTCTATGCAAACTTCCTCCTTCCAGCATGACAAAATATGAATAATTTTAACATACTATATTTTACACAATCTATATCTGTTATACAAAAACACAAATAATAGTTTTAAAGACTCCAGATTAGAGTTACCATGGCAACAGTTACAGGAAATGCCACGAAAGTTTTTAACTTTATGGCCAAAAAATATGACAAATATTGAGATTTGCCCAAGAAAATATGTGAAATTGAAACCTTTGAGGCTGATATGAGTTTTCCTTTGATTACATTAACTTCTTGCTCTGTTTAGATGGCCACATTAGTTGTATTTATAATTTTAGTAAGCTATGTTCCGTTCTCTCAGTTTATTGCTCATTGCCATGGTAACCAAAAAGAAGGAATTTGGCCAAAAATGGCCAAAAAATGTGAAAAGACATTTTTTGCACATTCACATATCCAATGACACACCAATTTTGATTCTGATCTTTATATGCTGAAACATTATAGCTCAAAGGGAGTAGATTAAAATAATAAATAAACCCAATATGATCTGTGTACAAATCATTCCAGACTACCAAAGGTGGGTGGGGTAACCAATCTTGGAAAACCCTATTTTGTGAAAATTTGAAACACTACAATCATTTTCCCTGCCTACTAAGAGGTGCATACAATTATTGATAAGTTCTAAATGGTATTCACCTTACGTACAATAAAAGAACATGCATCCGGTCTACCACTTTCAGGTCGTAACCATGGAAACAATAGCCATACTATACAGAAAAACATAAACTTGTTTTGGCTTCAAAGCTATAAAATCATTTTAAATTGAATTATATAAAGTGTGTTCTAAAATTTCATAATCAACCATCTTTATGCACATCAAATTCTGTAATATCATAACTAGGTGGAACAATTCTAACCACTATTAAATACAACTAATTTCATTTCCATTTTGAAAAAGGCCTGTGATTGTTTCCACGGTTACAGCCAGAAACAGGTAAAACCAAACTCAGGTTTAACAGTTTATGAAACTCAAAGGTCCCCATTACATACTGGCAGTATTCAAATATGTCAATATTTCTGCCACTATTTGACATACTTGCTAAAAGATATTGAAATAAGTTTTTGTTATATACCTGATTACCCCACCCACTTTAAATGTCTGTAATTGTTACAAATAATTTTATATCATATTGATAATTTCAATAAGACTCAACTCAATTCTCCTTTTAGCTAATTCAAAACTTATTATTTTAAATCACTTTAACACTTCTAGAGATAGAAAGGCTGTATTGTCTTCGAAAAGTTTTAATGACTGAAAATGATGTTTCTTATATATCTGGTTACCCCACCCACTTTCAATGTTTATAATTGTTACCAAATAAAACTTTACTTATTAATTTTGCTTAAATCATATTGATAATATTAATAGGTTTCAACTCAACTATCTTTTATGCACATAGGGAACTTGCATTATAACCATCTGTACATTTTTCCTGTTTAAAGGCACAATATATTTAATTTCCATTTTACAACAGGCCTGTATTTGTTTCCATGGTAACGGCAAAAAGAGGTTAACCTCATACATGTTTTTACAGTCTATAAAACTTGGAGGCCCCTATCAAGTATTGGCAGTATGCAAATATGCCATATACCCCACCACTATTGGGAAAACTTGTTTAGAAATCAGCAAAACTCGTTTTGGTTCTATATCTGGTTACCCCACCCACTTTTAAAGTCTATAAATGTTACTATATCAACCTAAACTTATTAATTTTGCTAAAATCATATTGATAATGTTAATATATCTCAACAAAACTATCTTTTAAACATATTAAAACTTGAATTATATCCAACTGGAAATGTTTAACCACTTTAAGATGCAATTTATTTAATCTCTATTTTGCGACAGTACTCTGATTGTTTCCATGGTTACCCCCAGAAGGTGATGAAATCTATGCATGATTTCGTGTTTTAAAAAAGCTATTACCATTAAGAACGTACCATTTACTGTATATGTCTCTACGTACGCTGGGGGAATGGCTGTAGTAGTTCAAAAATGCCAAAAAATAGGCTTTTTTCATACCTGGCTACCCCACCAACTTTGGTTGCCATGGTAACAAGGAAAATGAAATATTTTGAACATTTTTATTTTTTTTATTACTGACGCCTAGCATCAGTGGATATCTCTAAAATAAAATGCATCCCTTTTGATATTTCCTGTCTCAACAACTATCATTTAAAAATGGTCAAAAAGTGCAATTTCGGGTCAGTAGCAATATTCACGTTGCCATGGAAACCAAATTGAGACACAAAACCAAACTAGCGTGTGTGCAACTTTTCAAGTTTGTATCGATGCTTTATATGTTATATAAACTAATGTCTACACATTTGTGTTTGTTGGTCATTTTATTCCGTAAAGTTAGGCATTTTTCCAATTTTGCTATTATGTTGCTACTTTGGTTGCCATAGATACCGAATATAGAAACATTTTGACATTTTTTGTTCTTTTATTTAAGACACAAGGTATTAGTGTATATTCTCTATGCTGACACCTTTAATCTCACCTTTGCTGTAAAAAGATAATTTGGATAGAAATTTGTCAATTTAAGCCTCCAAAAATATTATAGAGATAGCCCCTCTTCGTTGCCATAGAAACATACTCTGCAAGTTTTTTTATCCTTTTCCATTTGTGATATTGAAAGTTAATACCTTATTGATTTTTTTCATACAGCATAAACCATTAGACTTTAAAAGATAAATAAGCTGCATTGTCTTCAAAAAGTGTAATTTTTCATTTTTCCAAAACTAGAAAACATGCTTCTAGAGGCAAAATCTTTAACTGGCCGTTGCCATGGTAACGGCATGACAACAACCGTTTCCCTTTGGCTATGTGACTTTTATGTATTAAGGAATCAATTGCGCCAACTTTTTTTGGCATTCTGAAAAAGTCACTTATCAGCTTTTCTACTGGGCCTGCATATGCTAATTAATACAGACGCTCACTAACATGTTCACCGAAGCCACCATGATCTGGATATACTGTTTAAAAGTATTTTTTTACCGGGCTTCGTAGCGCAGCTGGTGAGTCCGACTGCTGCAGACCCAGACAGGGGTCACGGGCTCTATCCCGACCCTGTCCCATATTTTCGTGGAAATTGCTCATTAGCCTTTTTCCGCTGATTCAAGAAGCGTTGTTGTCCGTTACAAACTAGAATATGTGCATGCGCGGATCCAGGAATTTTCGTCAGGGGGGGGGGTGGGGGTCCAGGTCGGTCTGACGAAAAAAAGCTCTGACAACGTTTTTTTTAGTCCTCAGCTTATTTTACAGAAGTCAAATGGTCAATTCCCAAGAAATCTATCATTTTTCAAGGTTCCAGAGGGGGTCCAACATTTTCCGGGAGGGGGGGGGGTCAAATTGCTTATTCCCTATAGAAACCCATATAACTTGTGGTTTTCCAGGGGGGTCCGGACCCCCTGTCCCCCCTCCTGTGGATCCGCACTTGATGTGCACGGAGTACAGGTTAACCGCTTTTAGTCAAGCTTACCCAGGAAAAAGTGTGGTTAGGTGAACTGACCTGACAGTCTCGACGTCTCGTCCTGACTGTCAGGTCAGTTCACCTAACATAGCTGTTGATGAAAAACATCAAACCAAATCAAACAAAAAAAAAGATTTGCATTTTGAAATAAATTTCTAGACTAGGCCTATGCGCACAATGTACTTTATTATTCTGCCCCTTATGGTTTAGGTAAATACAACAATTTAGTAAAGGAGATTAAACTGATTTTATTAAAGTGTGTGTAACATTTGTTCATCATACAATAAAAAACCCCTGAGAACTTTGCTTCAAAGAAAACTTCATAATTATTATCTTCAAGTAAAATAGTAAGGATATTTTATGAATTTTTTTACACTTTATATCCTCAGCTTTGGTATCATGATACACTTGATATAAGCTGACCTTAAATCATGATCTAAGCTTGATTTGTTATTTTAGATGAATTTGCTAGTGGATGGCCGTATGTATTTCATTTGAGAAATTTAAGTGCACTACAAGAAGAGTACTTAGGTACCCATTACGAAAACTAATGTCATTGGGAAAAAACGCAGCAGTTAAACAAATAATGACTGATGACGTGATGTGGATATTAATCCACAATGACGCATCCCATTATCACAATTACAGTATTACTATCTTTATACCACCCTTACGAACTTTAGCACGAACTATCTCATGGTGTGAAGGGTTTACACTCATTTAGGTGAAATAAAATTAGTTATACCATGTTTGCCCACCTGTACGTAAGATAATACACGAGCTTTACGCTCGCTAAAGCTCGTGTATCGTCGCCACGTACAGGCGGACAAACCATGATATAACTATTACCTTTTAACACGAAAAGTAGTTAAGTTATAGTTATACCATGGGTTGTCCGCATGTACGCGGAGATAATCAACGAGCTTTGACGAGTGGATTATCTTACGTACAGGTGGACAAACATGGCATAACTATTTTATACCGCATACAGCAGTGTAGACCTTGCATATCACGAGATAAAGTTGGTAAGGGTGGTATAACTATTACTCACTTTTAGAGACTCCCTTGTATCACAATTCCAGAATTTTGTAATTGCAACAGTAGAACGTGCATGTGGCTGTTATGTTTTGTTGTTACAATAGTAGAACGTGCATGTGGCTGTTATGTTTTGTTGTTACAATAGGAGAACGTACATGTGGCTGTTATATTTTGTTGTTGCAATAGTAGAACGTGCATGTGGCTGTTATATTTTGTTGTTGCAACAGTAGAACGTGCAATAGGCTGTTATTGTTTGTTGTTGCATAAGTTGAACGTGCATGTGGCTGTTATAGTTTGTTGTTGCAATAGTAGAACGTGAATGTGGCTGTTATATTTTATTGTTGCAACAGTAGAACTTGCATGTGGCTGTTATATTTTGTTGTTGCAATATTAGAACGTGCATGTGGCTTTTATATTTTGCTGTTGCAATATAAGAACGTGCATGTGGACGTTCTGTTTGTTGTAACAATAACAAGAAGTGTGTTTGGGTGTTCTTTTTGTTGTTACAATAACATGAAGTGCATGTGTGTGTTCTATTTTGCTGTTGTAATAGTACAAAGTGTACATGAACGCTCTATTATGTTGTTGCAATGGCAAGAAATGTACAACATGCACAGGTTTTATGTTTTGGTTAATTCCTGCGGGTGACTACCTTAAGACACTATTAAAGCTTAAATATCTGTTTCTTAAAAGTTTCTTAGGCTTAAATGAAATATATGTGTGGTTACTGTTTCCCTACCTATCCTAATTTTTTAACCCTGCCCTAAACATTAAAATGGTCTTTGGAGAAAAAATACCTAGTATGGGTACTTTTTTCAGCTTCCGTCACTATTTTCTTTGTTAACTGTTATAACAAAATTAAATAATTTCCCTACCTACCTACCCTAAATTATGTTGGTATGAAGCAGGAACCACGCATATATTTCGTTTAGGCCTTAGAATTGTTAAGTTGAAGCCCCTATTTTTCTTTTAACATAGGTCCAGTAGAGCTAACGTTTTCAGCGTAAAAATGTAATAAATTTCTTACCTACCAATTTTAACATATGTTTTTGGTGCTCAAAAGAACCGTCTCATTGGGACGGTTCTTTTGAGTACACACAACATATGTTTTGATTGAGAAATATAAAAAAAAACATACTGTTCAATTACGCACCTGTCTTATCGTTATTATTTTTTTCTCATTGTTCTCCTATCTAAAAAAGTATGACCACGTTTTCTTTTATCAGTATACCTCACCCAATGCCAAAATCTGTTATGACAGGTTACAATATAGGCCTCAGATTGTGATCTACAAACCCGAAACCGATATGCATTACTGTTGTAAAACTCAATAACATGTATGTAAGAAACACATTAGAGCTTTTGAAGTTACAAAATGTACCTTAAATTAGTAGTCATTACACGATACACACACACAAAAGATAATGATTTTTCTGCAGGTCTTGTCTTGAGAAAAGTGGCATGATGTCACATATTTCAATCAGCCCACGATCTCTTACATGCATTCGTAAAGTCACTGAATAAGCCCAATCCTGTAGTTTCTGCTTGTGTATTGTTTCATTACTTACAAAAGTGATGACTTCATTACTTACAAAAGTAATTACTTCATTACTTACAAAAGTAATGGTTTCATTACTTACTAAAGTAATGGAATAATACACAAACAGAAACTATGGCATTTGACTTGTTATGACATAGTTTCTGCTTGTGTATTGTTTCATTAATACTAAGAAATGAAGCAATACACAAGCAGAAACGAAAGCATTGGGCTTATTTAATGGTTTGGGCAAGGGGTCAATAAATATATTTTTCAGAAGTAGGTCGGCGTGATCCATATTAAATGAAAGGGCATTAAGAATATAAAATTTGAAAGGCGTTTCGCGAGAGGGTCGATTGTGGCCCGAGACAGATTGCTAGCTTGGGCGGTCCCTTTTCATACGGCATGCATAAGTTATGATCTTTGGTGAGATAATATATTACTTTAATGGAGTTTAACAAGTAATGCCGGGTTTGAACAGGTAAGGTGTTTTCATGTTGACTTTTTACAATAATGCAAGGACGAATACATAAATGATCTAATAAAATTTTATAGGTTCGACATTAGGTCAATGAGCCATATTCTGATTTTTTGAATTTGAAGTGGGACTGCATTCAGCTGAAAATCTGTTAACACGCAGTGGCGGATCTAGAGGGGTTATTGATGCCTTGGGGTCACCTGCTGGGCTTGGCTCTCGTTTGTGATGTCTAATTGGGAAGTTGTCACTTTCCCATTGGTATCCTGGGTCAGGCGTGGTGCTTGATTGTATCGGTTCCTGATCTTTGCCCTCTTTCTAACTTCAAGGGGTTAGCTTGACCCCCCCCCCACCCCCTGTCGGCCCCCGTTTATAAATATCCTATGAACATGAAAAAATTTGGTCTCAGTGAGGCCAAATTATTTCATTTTTCATGGGAGTTCGAGAAAATGAGATAAAATAAGCAAAGAGAAACCTCACACCTCTATACATATGAACCCCCTTTCCAGAAATCTTGGATCCGCCCCTGACGCGCACCTCAACTTGCTCAACCAGAATCTGCTTTATGCGTTTAAACAAAACCTTGAATATTTTAGCGACATTTTCTCTAATCAGATTAGTCTAGATACCCTAGCTACCAGGGTTTATACTAGGATTCAAAAACCTGGGGGATTTTTATAGAATAGCGACCATATTTACTTGAATTCCAACATTTTCTCTTCTTTGTCTATATAAAGATATCCCCAATATAACATTGGGGGGGGGGGTCTTTCAAAAATGGGGGGATCCTCTATCCCCCTGCCTAGAATAGACACTGCCATACCAGGGGACTTGGGGAATAAGGGGTGGCTTCTGAAATAAGATGGTATGGGAACATGGAACATATAATTATAGGAAATCAATATTGATTTAAGTGAACAGTGAAAATAGGTCATTCTTCAGAGGGTCAAGGGAACTGGAATCCCTTGGGAGGATCTCAATATAGTAGCTGCAAGTACACTGTAAATAATAAGTGTAAATCCTGCAGGACTTTAAGGGTGTAACAGAATAATGTTTTTCTTATTTCTCAACCAAAACATATATTGTGGGTACTCAAAAGAACCGTCTCAATGAGACGGTTCTTATTTCTCAACCAAAACATATGTTGTGGGTACTCAAAAGAACCGTCTCAATGAGACGGTTCTTTTGAGCACCCAAAACATATGCTTAAAGCTACTGGTAAGAAAATATATCACTTTTACGCTGAAAATTTGCCTTTATCTAAAGCTGTGAAAGGTATACCGAATTAGGTGGCAGCTGAACTGCCACTGATCTTGGTGTAACCTTTCAACTTCTTTTAAAGTTATATTCTGTTCGATTGTATGGGCCCGAAGCATAACTGCAAGAAGTAGGCGGAAGTGTTTAACACGTATCACCAAAACGTTGACCTCAAGTTGTTTCTTTGAGAAACATGGGCGGATCAGAAGGGTGGACAGAGGGTCCGGACCCCCCCCCCCCCCTGAAAAATCACAAAAATATAGGGTTTTCTTAGCAATACTGGTCCGGATCCCCTAAAAAATCACAAAGATACTAAGCCAGCATTCATTTTTGGGCCGATGATGGCCCATTTATAGTGATATTTGGATCCTCTATGCCCTCATAAAAAAATAATAAAAATAAATAAATAAATAAACGTTTTCAAATTTGGACCCTCTCTGACAAAACTTTATGGTTCTACGCATGAGATAACAGGTATAAGATTACACCAAAAAGATGGGCAGCTCAGCTGCCACCTCTTTCGCATGGTGTTCACTTTCACTTCATTTTTACACTGTACTTTCTCAAACTAAAGTACTTTGTGCTTTTGTCCATTTTGCCCAGAGCTGTTCTGATAAAATTATATTTTAAACACTAATGGGTATCATCTATAGATAAGCTTATTATCAGATAATAGAAATATGTAGGTGAATCGGCTGTTTTCGTCCAAAACGACCAAATCAGCTACATATATATGGTGTTATATATGTGGTGTGAATCACTGATTTAGTTATCTGTTCGCTTGTTACCTTTAATTACATGTAAATGCATTTTATACATTCCACCAAAACCCCTTGGAGGGCCTTGTCAATTTAAATATGGGTGGATGAACACAAGGACAATCAAAGGAGAGCGAGTCACGTTTATGCAGGATGTGTAGCGAAATTTGTTTTTGCGGTCATGTTCCTTTATTGTGCTTTGTGGTGTCTGTTTCACGTTTTGCATTCGTAGCATCATACTGCAAGATACCATGGAAAAACACTTGATTGGACTGGATCTTCAAGTTTTCACATATCTTTCTTAAACGAGCATCCCAGTAAAAATGTTTCAGACATGTCGGGACGGGTTTTCCTGGATTGAACCAGAACTATACAGCAGGTATCTAGTATCTTGCTCAAGGACACGAAACAGTGACTCCGCCGGAAGTGAGACTCGAACTAGCAGCCCTGCAATCCCCAGTCTAACGCTCTACCATATTTAGAATCAGTCTTCCCGTGTACAATATTTAAGGTATGTCGAAGGTAACATCAAGGTCATCGAAAAGCATTTTCAGAATTAAAAAAAAAAAAATCTACTGGCAAGAAAAAATAAGCGGGTTTATTTGTGCGCCCTATGGATAGCATATTTTGGAACGCATATTTTACTCAAGATTTTAAGATGATATCAGTAGCGAAAACATGGCCATATGACCGCAAAAACGCACAATCTTGTACACAATGTTAGTATGTAAAGGTTGCATTTTAACGTACAATATCAGAGTGGTATCAAGGTGTCTATCAGTGTGAAAACTTATATTTTCTATGGAATTTACTATAACCACCCAAAGATTCCAATTAGCAACATAAGAAGTATATTTTCATGGAGAAATAGAGAAATGTTTCCATAATTTGTTATAGGCTCGGTCATACTTAAACATATTTTATGAGGAGGCCACCTCATGCCACCACACTGTAGAAAACAAGTGCAACGTTTCACCAAATTCGATGGCAGCTGAACTGCAACTGATATTGGTGCCGTTCAATTGCTTTAAAAGTTTTGTTCTGTTTGAATGTATTGATCTGGAGAATCACTAAAACAATAACAGGTAGAAATATTTAACATATATCACTGGAAAAATGTTGGTCTCAAGTTGTTTTAGCAGGTACATGTAAGTAAGTGTAAACTAACACCAAAATGGGTCTCGGTTCGGCTGTGGCCTTTATTGGTGTTAACTTACACATATTTAACAGTGCAGAAGTGCGTACAACAAACCCCGTTTTTTTCCTTGTCAGTAGATACCTTTTGAATTCTGAAAATGCTTTTCGATGGCCTTGTTGTTATCTTCGACATATCTTAAATATTGTACACAGGAAGACTGATTCTAAAATCTGTGTTGAAGTTGGAAAACATAGAGGATCTAACATGAGTGCTTCTGTTTTATTAAATTTATTAAACGAGTTGGGGAAAAGAGATAAAATGCGAGGCTTGCCGAGCATTTTATTTCTTTTCCGCAACGACTTTAATAAATTCAATAATACACGAGCACATTCTATTTATCATATGACAAATACTTTGAAATCTGATTTCTGGCGTAAAAACATTATTATTTTGTCATTATGTACGCAACGTTGTTATGGACGTCATAACGTTTCCCGTAAATCTATAAACCACTAGTGGTTTATCGATTTTATTGCATGGCGCTATTTCACTCCCTGACGCGACGTCATATGATAAACTCTATTTCGCCATTTCAAACCAGCTTAAACTGTCAAGCAGAATATATACTCAACAAAAAAAGTTAAGGAAATTGTGTTTGAGGGGCTATGACAACACATTTAAAACATTTGAATTTCGCAGTACCATAAAGTGTCCATTTTTCTTAAAGATTGATGCTTTGTTTGGGTTTGTTGCACCTTTTGTGGCGTCAAAGTTAACTGGTCTTCACGCTATTTTTTTTGCAAAATTTCATTTCAATATTCGGATCAAACATGAGTTTTCATGCACTACTTTCGTCATATCACTCGGAAAATGTTAAAACCGAGGGTGATAGATCTGGTGGTTATAAAGGCAAGCTTGATAAGCCAATCGTAAATGGATGAGGTGTTGAAGCCTGTTGTCCTGCTTTTCCTCTGCCAGGACCAGTCCAAGTACCAGGCCTAGGATGACTCAAGAACACATCTCGCCATAATCAGCAAACTTTCTTTCATCAGAACAATGTTGTGCGCATTGACTGTCCAGTGCGCTTATCAAACATGTCCACAATTGAACATGTGAAGGACATTTTAGACAGGGAGTCCGACGCATAATGCTGGCACCAAGAAACATCCATGCATAATGCTGGCACCAAGAAACATCCATGCATTTAAGTCACTTAAATGCATGGATGTTTCTTGGTGCCAGCATTATGCTTAAAGTCTATCGTGTTTATTTAATGTGACATTTAAAAGCATTGCCTTTCAAGTTTTAAAAAGGTACAGCTTATTCATGTGTTTTGCGTCAAAAGAGGGAACACTAGGTAGACACTTTTTTGCGAAAAATGACTGACCCCTAGGCTACTTGACACAGTGCCACAACAAGGGTATTAGAGCTAGCAAACTAAAGGAAGCATCTTTTTGCAACCGACGAAATATATCTAAACAAATAACTAAAAATTGAAGAATTGTTTGTTTTGATGTTCTTTGGTTCCGTGGTTTTCTGAAAGATCCTTAACTTGTTTTGTTGAGTATACTTTTAAAAAAACTCTAGTAGAACAGGAGACAGAAATTGTAACCCAATTGGTATATGCGATGGAGGAGATGGACTGGTATTACTTGACTTTTCGCTTACTGTGAAGGCGGCAACTTTAATATTCATATCTGGGTGTGGTTCGGCTATTCCATCTGCTAAGGAAGGGAAATCAGATTTTATTTATAATTTGGTAAAGAGTTAATAAGCTTTTTGAGCCGCGCAAACGTGCGTGCATTTCATGAAAATCCTAACCGTATACACACTGAACTCACATTTATTAACCCTTAATGCGTATACTCACAAAATGCATGTTTTTGTCGTCCACTAAACTATTTGAAGCCTCATAGATAAACAGTGTGAACCCAGATCAGACTGCTCCTGTAGGAGCAGTCTGATCTGGGTTCACAATGTTTGCCTCCCTGCTTATGTTAAATAGACATTTTCAAATGCGGTTATTTTGCTGGCGTTTTTAAAGGACTAAATAATGACTGAGGTAGTGGCACAAGATGATACAGTTACTTTTGAATAAAACCACGCCTCCTTTTAAGCTTTTACCTATGCCTAAGGTTGACTAGTCCTAATTACGCATTCATGAGGCACCGCCTTTACAGTAAGCGAAAAGTCAAGCAATAGGCATGCTATGTGGTTTATTTTAGCCGGTTTATTTTCTTCTATTTCAGGTCTCAAGAGCTTAAGAAACATTAAGAAACCAGTCGTCAACCGGAACTAGACCATTAAGCATCATGGGTAGCTTTGGAGGCCACGCCCTTCCGGGGACTTTTTTCATCATCTTTGCTTTCTGGTGGATGGTTAACATGTATTCGCGGTACTATACCGCCAAGCGGAGGAATTCCCAATTTACTTCAAGTGCCATATTTAGTTGTCGTAGTTGTTGCGGTAGAACGAAAGACTGGCCTATGGAGGCTTATGTGAAAATAAGCTTTGCAATCATTGGATGTATTGTTGAAATATCCGCCGCCATATTTGGTTTCGACGAGAACGGCTACGAAAACAATGCTCAGCATTCTACCATGTTCTTCATGTTTGGTCTTACCGGCGTTGTAGACATTCTGATACATTATAAGGCCCCTATTCCACCAAATATGGATTATATTTCTATGGCCCTTGCTGTAGCAAGCGAGGGACTACTTTTTAAGTTTCATCTTCACGGGAGAAAAGACTTGGATGTTCTTTTGCACACATTACTCGTGTACGGCACGGCGGCTAACGCCGCAGCCGTGCTAATAGAAATGAAATATCGTCATAGTATCGCTGCTGCTCTTTGTCGTCCATACTTTATTCTCATTCAAGGAACCTGGTTTTGGCAGGCAGGGTGGATTTTGTATCCCCCGTTCCCTTGGTCTTTCCACTGGGACCAAGAGGATCATGGACAGATCATGATAGCAACAACTATTTTTATCTGGCATCTGGCGGTTGATTTCTTGATTCTTTTGGCGGTCGGTGGCATCGTTGCGTGGTTTATTAAACGGCGCGCCCCATTCAGTAGGCCTGGCGACAGTGTAGCCATGAAAAGACTGATCAACACTGACGATAATGAAGATGTAAGGGTCAAACTCGATGACGACACGGAAAGTGAAATTGAATATGACAAGTCAGCAATTCAATAATGTCTTGTTTTAAATTTAAAGGTCTAATTAACAGCAACAACTAAAACCTTAACTTACTTAGGACACGAAGTCACTCAAAATTTAGAGATTAATCCGCCTAAACTCTTAAAGCGCCAGCAAAAAAACTGCATTCGAAAATATTTTCTGACTATTTAAGTCACCCGCTACATATATTTGATAACATTATTGGTTAATGTAAGTGTAGAGGCAAACGTTGTGGACACAGATCAGACAGTAGCAGCGTGGTTTGTATCTACACTGTTTATCGAAAAGGCCTCTAAAACATTTCGTAATTGGCGCTTTAAGGGTTGATGTAACTTTTTGCTGGGTTCTGCATGCGTTTAGTCATTTGCGATTTTTTTCTTTATTTACTCCTTCGAAAAAAACAAAATTCATTAATACCATCAGAGCATCAAACAGTTTAGATCCAGATCAGGCCCGACGTTTCGTCGGGCATGATCTGGGTCAAAACTTTTTTTTTAAATGTTTCCAGCAGGTGGGGGAAGAGTTAATCAATACATTCCAGTTCATTTACATGACTTCCCAGCCAGCAAATTGTGTCGGGCCACCATCGGCCCACCGACGAAACGCCATTCCTAATGGCCGATGGTGGCCTGCTAGGTTTATCCATGGACGTAATATACTGAACAAAAGTGAAAACGCTACACCTGAATTGTTTGCCACCTATATACAAAATTATGCAAACTAAGAATGCAATTGAAAGTGTATCTTAATGTTCAAATACTGGGTAATGCATAACAGTAAAAGTTTTACGGATGTTGTCACGAGGAAACACATGAAAGCCATTTAAATGTGACAGGGGTCCAGTTTTTCAGGTTGCCAATTTGAACGGAAATCAAACACACTTTAGGCCTTCAGAAATACACTACCTACGAGATCCGACTGCACGAATTAGTAGTCTAGACTTGGGACAACCAGAAATGTGAAGGAATTATCTCAAGTGTGTTTTGATCGTTTAGAAAAGCAATCTTAAAAAGCGGATTTTCCATCAAATTGCCAAGTTTAAAAATTTAACACTGAAATCTCCATAGGAAAATCAATGTGTTGTTGCCTCTTTGTATGAGGACATTACTAGTCGAGAAATGGTAGAGACAATGTGCTGATAGGTCTCCCTGATTTGGCAAAAGAAAATTATCGAAAATCGCGATAAATCGAAGATTACCAAACATTTAATATTCTCTATTTGTTTTTGTCAAAGGGAGATAATTTTCAATATTTTACAAATTTGCTAACTTCGAAATTGATTTCTGAGCTTGTTTCAAGTGATTAAGTAGTTTTCTTGTGTTTTTCTGCAATACAAATTGAGACCAATTTTGATAAGCATAACAATTTTAATTTGCGCATGCGAAATCGCAAATTTCAGTGAATAAAGCTTTAAACACTTAAAGGAACATAACTCATACTTCAAACGACACAACAAGGTGGGGTTCGACGAATCGTATGCTGGATGTCTGAGCAACATTATTAAGCTTTAGTAAATACTTTTTATCCAATACTTTCTCTTAAATTATAGATAATTGTAGTGTAGCGTTTTCACTTTTGTTCGATATATTTTTAGATTTTGGTGGGTATTTGTGCATGGCATGTTTGAAAGGATATATTTCCTTTGAGGAAATTATCATATATTTTCTTCAAAATTTACCTAGAATAGCGTCAACGTAATTTTACTTTTTGCGTCAAGCTGTCGCTTCCAAGTATACTTACTCCATCTTGGAACAACATCCATTGAACATTGTTGTAAAGCCATAGTGTGACCTTACACCAGTCTTGACTTGAATCCTGTATGCCGCGATAAGAGGGTATTCACGTGAATGCATGCATGTAGATTTCTTATATCTCTTAGAAAACATATGCTATGGGATGTTAAAAGCGAATTTTAAAAAAAACCCAATGTAGATCCAGATAATGCCCAGGTCACACATTCACGGATCACCTCGCCTGTTCTACTACGGATTAAATCTTACGGATGACCCAGGAAATGCCAATTTCCGTAGTCCGATACGGATGCACTATATACGTATGATTGATTCCTATTACGTATGATTACGGATGCAATACGGAACGCTACGGACCAATACGGATTGCCAGAAAGGATGCCGGATTGTATCCTTGGCTAATCCGGCGTCCAGTCCGTGAATGTGTGACCTGGGCACAAGATGGCTTCTGATTTACAATGTTTTCGACTCATAATTCATAGGTCCAGATAAGGATAGTTGAAGCACCTAAAATTACATTCAATTCCTTACCCGTCAATTTAAACATGTGTTTGGGTGCTCAAAACAACCGTCTCATTGAGGCGGTTCTTTTGAGTACCCACAACATATGTTTTGGTTGAGAAATAAGAAATATAATTTTCCAGTAAACACTCTAATCTGGAGGTCTGGACACTGATTGACTTATGGCAACCCTTTCCAAGAGCACACAACAGCAAATAAGGTAGTTCATGAGATATTTCAGCTTTTAATTAAGAGTTTGTAACGAAAAAATAACTCTCAATTCTCAACCAAAACATATGTTGTGGGTACTCAAAAGAACCGTCTCTTATTGAGACCGTTCTTTTGAGCACCCAAAACATGTTATACATGATGGGTAAGAAAATATGTATACTTTTCGCTTAAAAAAAATCTACTAATCTGGGCCTGTGGATATGGATACTTATCGCATCGGCAAGCAACCAATGCTCAGACAAGCCTGTGTATCCGCACAGTCTTGCCAGAGCCTTTGTTGCTCCATTGCTGTTTCTATAGGCTTCTAGTCTCACTAGGTATCTGTACATGTATGGTCAAATGAGCGATAACGCATAATACCAAAAATCAGTAACAGGCCAAATATTTTAATTGAAGAATTAAAAAAAAGTCTCGACTTCTGTTAAAAATAACAACCATGGCTATGGCTGGGCGTTGTTTCAAAAATCCTGCTCACACATATCTGTCTTCTGTTTGCATAAAAATGTGTAGGTAGTTTATATATTGTGAGTACATGTTATATTTTTATTACCAGAAATCCTTCCAATATCATAAATGGTGAACCAATAATGCAAACTATATTCTACAGATAAAAGTGTTTGTTTTAATGTTATAACCTGTATTTTTAATTTAATTACATGTTAGTGTATGCTTATGTTATAAAATGTATTTTAAGTGTAAAGTATTGTATGGTTTATGCGTATGTATGGGAAGATAATCCACGAGCAGATAATCCACGAGCAGATAATCCACGAGCGTATCTCCCGTACATATGCACAATCATACAATAACGTTCTTATTGCACCGGCATGCATGTGCACTTTGTACATTGCGAGTTATTTGATGTAAAACATTGGTGCCATAATGTCATGAATTGTTCAAGAACATGCTTTCATACAGTCTTTCCGAAATGTCCGTCTTTGCCATAAATTAGGGGATAACTGTATTCAAATTTTTCATTTGGGGAGGTATATCGTCGGATATACGGTCGGAAATTTAGTTTTACGGCGACGCGTAAGCGGAGCCGTAAAACGTGATTTCCGAACTTATATCCGACGATATACCTCCACAAATGAAAATTTTGAGTATGGTTATCCCCATTCTAATGCACTATTAACATTTTCCCTTCAAAAATACAGTGACAATGTACTTTGTTGCGTCTAAACGTACAGCGGCTGCCAGCTGCACAAAACCGCTTGCCAGCTGCATATATTCACTTGTCAATCAATGAAAAGCGACGTTACGTCATGACATCGGGTTTCCGAAAGTATATCACAGGATATACTGTCGCAAATTTATACGTTATCTAATCAGACGTTGCGTTGCATTTGCAAGTGCATTAGAATATTTTATTAACCCTTAAAGCGCCAATCACGGCTGTAGCTGACGACATGGCGGCATCTTAGCTATTTCTCGCAAATAATAAGGTATTCTATTTCATGAGAATCGTCTGCCTGCAGACGATTCTTATGAAATATCATGCCTTATTTGTTATTTTTGAAAAAGCGACAAAATTTGAAATTGTCGTCTGCTGCAAATTGTAGGTGGCGCTTCATGGGTAAACAATTTTATGATCATTAATTAGAGGATCTTACATGAGTGCTCATGTATTTGTATTAGTGAATTTATTAAATGGGCTGGGGAAAAGCCATATAATACGAGGCTTGCCAAGCATTTTATCACTTTTTCACAACGAGTTTAATAAACAGGAGCACAAGTGTTAGATTCTTTTTATCATGTGACATTAAAATTACTTTAAAATCGAATTCTGGCGTGAAAAAATAAGATTTTGTCATTAAGAATGAAACGTAATCACGGATGTGGTTACTTATACCACCTTTACAACTTTAGCATGAAATATCACTTGTTGTGCAAGGTCTACACTGATGTAGGTGGTATAAAATAGTTATACCATGTTTGTCCACCTGTACGTAAGATAATCCACTCGCTAAAGCTCGTGGATTATCTCCACGTACAGGCGGACAACCCATGGTATAACTATTACATAACCTTACTAAATATGTAAACCCCATATCTCCTAGGCGTGACCATATGAAATAGAGTATACTACTCCAAAAAAGTATACGCAAAGCAGCTGAACCTAGCTGTACCCTTGACTTACGACGTGCACTGGGTAGTTTTGAAACATGCAGTGATTTAATGTTGAATTTCGAAGACGCAGATACTGATATGTGGTTTACTTTCTGTTGATTTCACAACATTTATGTTAAGATATTTGAAAAATTAATAAATAGTTTTAGAAAGGTCTTGAAATTTGTGGATTCTTTTCATGGTCTTGCCATGTAAAACGACCCAGGAAATGAAACCTTAAAGGTGAAAAATCACGTAAAAAGTACAATAAATGAAACCTGTTCAATTTTGCACAGGTTTCATACTTCGTACGTTTAATGCGAGTGTAACAGTACAATACAACAATCACATGCATTTAAGAAGTTTTTTTTAGCTCACATGAGCAGGAAGTGCTCCATGTCAGCTATTTTTGGATCAATCATGCGTGAATCATTTTTCGTCAACAATTTGCTTTAAGTGACAACTCCTCCTCATCCACTGTACTAGGCCTATTTTAGCCAAACTATACAGGAATATTTACTGTTTGACATACCTAAAACAAACTTGATCCGTCAAAGGTCATATCTACAAGGACACACAGCTTAAAGCGGCTAAGAAACCTTTAAAAAATCTTCTCTACTGAAACCGCTGATTAGAATTCAGACTAATTTGGCAGAAATGATCATAAGGTGACCTTCTACAAATAGCTAAGTGACAGGGGGCGTGGCCATTTCCCCTTATGTACCTATTTAAGAAACTTAAAGCATCTCCTCTGAAACCAATGGTCAGAATTGAACACAATTTGGCAGAAATGGTCACTAGGTTACCTACAAAGACAGCCAAACAACATTTGAATAAAAAAAACAACAACATGGCCGTCAGATGGCGTGGCTGGTTGTCCCTATATACCTCTATAGGAAACGGTAAACATCGTATGGATCTGGTTAAAATCAATGGTCACAAGGATCTCGGACAGTTTCCCATTCAATCTGCCCAAATTTTGACAGCCTGAGGCTAGGGTAATGCATAACTGACAACCAAAGTTTTTAGCTTAAATCAAACCCTTACTTTTAGTGCACCTAGCAAAATAAAACTATTTTGAAAATATTGCATAATTATTTCAGGACTCTAGGGTTTAGGGGGTGTGGGTATTTTTGTGACCAAATTTTATTTCACAGAAAGTCAGTTTCGTCGAGTATTCACCTAAATACATGTAAATATTATGTTTGCGGCATAAAACTTGAGACGAAAGTGATGCGTTTGCATAAAATTTGGGTTGAGAAGATTTCATTGTTTTATCTAAAGAAGTGTGCTGTCAATAACTTTTGACTATTACCTGTAATGTTTGAAGGTCAACCAGTTTGGCATGCACTGAGGTGTATCATATCTACATACTGTATAGATCATAGTCTAGATAAACACAGTTTTTGAGCGTAAAATTGTTAATATTTTCTTACACATCAGATTTAGCCTATAATTTGGTGCTTAAAAGAACCGTCTCATTGACACGGTTCTTTTGGCTACCCACAACATACGTTTAGTTGAGAAATGAGACAAGAAATAACTTTGTAAGCACTCTTAACTAAAGCCCTGATACATGCCATTGCAAATTGATATTTACCTACAGGCTTTTACAAAATAAGTTTCTAATAAGTTTTTATGATAAAGTGTTTTTGAGCATTTTGACAGCGTTCCCCCCCCCCCCGTGACCAATCATGCCGTTTTCATATGATGTGTGAAATGTAAAACTACAACTGTATGCAAAAGGATTAGTTTGGTCACGGGGGGGGGGGGGGAGGGGGGGGTAAGCACTTCAGTAAAACTGTTTCTATTTTCTATATGTTGAATAGCAAAAACAGAGTTTTCTACCCATATTTTTCAAATGGTACTTGTCCAATGAGAAAACGGCTTTTGTGGATAAGTCGAGTTTTGAACCTACTATCTTTTTCATAGAAAAAATATAATTTTCTTTGAAACTTTTCTCTGGTCATTTTTATGGGCAATCCTTCATTAAGACTCTCCGAGGTCCTTTAAAATACAATTTTGCAGGGATATTAAGCACTTGGCCATTTACAAGAATAGCTATTTAAAGCAAAATTGATCCGTCAAAAAACATTGCAGCTAGAGGGGTATGGCTTATTGCAGCTAAGCCTACTGTCGTGCCAACCAAGAGTGACAGTGACGTAATATTTTGTTTACAATTGTTAGTAAAATTTTAACTTGTACACTCCATTAGAGCTAACGCGAATCGATATATCACTTGTGTATTAATCCTATCCAGAGGATAGGATTAATACATAAGTGATCTATCGATTCTAGGTCCCTGGTAACTTTGTAAAAAAAACATGACGTCACTGTCACTCTTGGCTGGTAGGACAATAGGTAACTGTAAAAATACTCTCCTAAACCACTGACCAGAATTCCAAGTATGTAAACAACCTCCTACAAAATTGGTTACAACGGATTTGATCCGTCAAAAACGTGGCCACCAGAGGGCATGGCCAGTTTCCCCTCATGTACCTTGGTAAAACAAATTAAACATCTCCGAAACCAATGGCCAGAACTGAAAACAATTTGGCCGAAATGGTTTCTAGGTGACCTGCTTCAAAAACAACTAAAACAAGTTTGGTCTCTCAAAAAGATGGCTGCCAGAGGGAGTGGCTGGTTTCTTATTTATGTTTTAACATGGTCAGAATTAAAAATAATTTGGCAGGGGTGTTTACTAGGTGACTATCTACAAAAAATAGCTAAAATAATATTCATCCGCTAAGTGTCGTGACTTATTGCAGCTAAGGCACGGGTGGTAAACCTAGGAACTACCACGAAATTGTGTTAACGTATTTTTGTTCCCAAGCCACATCCGGGACACGTCGTGGTAGTTTCCAGGCCGAAAAGTGGATAAAGAAAGGTTGGTGTCACTTTCATTTTTGTTTTATTTTACAACTAAGAACGAACAATGGTGAAATCCGACAATGTGGTTCCGTGTAAATATGTCACAGCGTCCCCTCTAGCCCAAAATTTTGTTTGAAAAGTTATTTTCTTTCTTTAGATACGTGCTTCCCCACTGAGCATCGGACCAACTTTCCCCAAAGTTCGAAGGATTTTAGCCCATTTGTGTCAAATTAAAGGGAATTTGATATCATTTGACGATGGAAATGATAAAAAGACCCTGAATGAACATTCCCACACAGAAAAAAAATCTGAGCATTTACTCGTAAACGATTCATGTCCTGTTCGTCCTGTGTGGTAGTTTCCAGCTCATCGTGGTAGTTAAAATGCTATCGTGGTAGTTTCCAAGACTTTGTAGGATACGTTTCTGAAGTGTTACAAAACATTATAGTGGTTGTTTGTTTCGCATGATAACCCTCAAACTCACCAATGAATTACCACGGTAAACAAATAAATCACATTTCAACATCATGAAGAAGCTAAGCTGAGGACTCAAGGGATTCAATGTGATGGTTGACAGGTGGAGAACATGTCCTGGACTGCCGAACAACACCTCTGGAAATCCAAAGCAAAAGGTCATCAGTTGAGCCGTGGTGGACCAAGCAACAGACAAAAAAAATGATATAAAAATTGCGTCACTCGCTACGTTGTTCCATGTTCAGTCAACTTTAGATAAAATGGCAGGCTAAGACTACTGGCCCAAAGTATCGTTAGTACTTGCGCTTCAGAAAAAAAGGGAAACATCCTCGGGTTGGGACACTTTTTATATACATGGGACTGCGACAATGAACTGGCATGTTATTTGGTACTTAAAAAGCATGTTTATTCAAAAACAAAATATGTGAATATTCCTTCTTTTCATTCTTCTCATCATTTAAATAGCCAACTAAAATTAAAATTCAGGCAGTCGACATTTGTTATCTGACAAAAGGTTGTTTGAAAAGGTCTTTATATGAATAAGAGGGGTATTCAAGGTTCGGCCCGCACACCCTGTCTTTATAAAAATGAAGTAGACCTGAATAGTGAACATCTGCTGATGCGAACCACTACTAAATTCCTACAAATTCCTGGAAACTACCACGATAGCATTTTAACTACCACGATGAGCTGGAAACTACCACACAGGACGAACAGGACATGAATCGTTAACGAGTAAATGCTTAGATTTTTTTTCTGTGTAGAAATGTTTATTCAGGGTCTTTGTATCATTTTCATCGTCAAATTATATCAAATTCCATTTCATTTGACACATTTGGGCTAAAATCCTTCCAACTTTGGGGAAAGTTGGTCCGATGCTCAGTGGGGAAGCACGAATCTAAAGAAAGAAAATAACTTTTCAAACACAATTTTGGGCTAGAGGGGACGCTGAGACATATTTACACGGAACCACATTGTCGGATTTCACCATTGTTCGTTCTTAGTTGTAAAATAAAACAAAAATGAAAGTGACACCAACCTTTCTTTATCCAATTTTTGGCCTGGAAACTACCACGACGTGTCCCGGATGTGGCTTGGGAACAAAATCACGTTAACACAATTTCGTGGTAGTTCCTAGGTTTACCACCCGTGTAAGGGAACTGTTAAAATCTTCTCCAAGTCAAAATCAGTTGGAAAAAACGTCACATGGCGACCTTCCACAAAAACTAACTTAAATGAATTCGATCCGACGAAAAACATCGCCACCTGGTTTCCGAAAGATGCCTATGCAGGAAGCAATTAAGTTCTGTGAGTTATTCAGGACCACTTTGTTCTCTTGTTTCAAAAATGTAGTCAGCTAATTCTTGATTCTGATATTGTAATCGAAGTAAATAAAGGGACAAAATGATCGCATTATCTCTACGTGAAATTTCGGTCAACAAGAAGGAACATGATGTCAAGATTTCTTTTGCGTTTAAGTATATATCTTTAATAGTGTACAATTGTCGTAAATGTTACAACCGCGCAACTAGCACGTGACTTCATGGCGGAAAACGTATTTTGAATCGCTTGTGAAAAATGAAAATAAACTGGACAATACCAAGGTTTCTAGACATTATAAGTGTGTAAAATGTATATTGTGCTGTTGACTTTTGCTTCTGAGTAACGAGGAATGGGAAATAAACATAAAAAAGGCAAACGGACGGACAATTCAAAACAGGATAATTCAAACAAAGGAAAATCAGGTTTGGTCAACTCTCCACCCACTCCTAAAGGGGCAACAACAATGGCGGCCCCCATGAACTCAAATATCACTCAACGATGTTCTAATTCTCAACAAGCACAACAAGCACAACATGATCAGACTGTATCGATGATGAATGAGTGCAGGGAGCTACTATACGGCCAACAATGCTCAACGAATTTAAATCAACAATCTATTCAATATGGCCAATATGCCCAAGGGAACGTTATAACTCAACAACAGAACAGTTCGAACAATGTACCCATACCAATATCAAGTATGCCAGATGATCAGGTCCGACAAATCCAAAATCAACAGATGACAAATAATCAAAGGGGCACATTCTACCCACACCAAAACCCCAATCAAAATCAACCACCATGCTTGCCACCCACATATGAACAATATAAACAACAAAAGCATGTGAATAACGGTAACGGTGAACAGTGTACTAGTCAAGAAGAGGCACCGCAGTGGGTAGCGGGCCTACTAAAACACCTAGATACGCGACTACAGAGTATTGAGTCCCAACTTTCAAATCAAAATACGCGGTGGCAACAAATTGACTGTCAAATACAAAATCAAAATACAAGATTATCCAACATGGAACAAAAATTCTAGCAATTCAATAACATGCAGCAAACAATTTCACAAATGGAAAACAGCGTATTAACTGTAAATAACCAAGTCAGCCAACTAAAGTCAAATTTGTCAGACTACGAGCAAAGCGTTGCATATGTTAGCGATACGTGTGACCTAATTTCCTCTGAAAGTTCTGAAAACAAAGCAGTTCTGGCAAGATTGTGTAAAACAATGGACTCTGTAGAGTTAAAATGCAATGAGCTACAACCAAAACAAGAAAAAACTGACGAAAGGTTAACAGAGTTACAATGGCGTTCGATGCGCGATAATCTATTATTCACGGGTATTGAGGAGGATGCTGAACTTTCCAGTGAAGATGTAAAAGGCAAGCTTCGTGATTTCGTGCGCATTAAGCTAGGAATAAATGAGAGTATCACTTTTGACCGCGCTCACCGTATTGGCAAATATGAGAGACAACAAAGTTTTCCACGCCCCATTGTCGCCAAGTTTCACAGCTTTCGAGAAAGAGAAATAGTGAGATGGGCAGCACCAGCGGCCTTACGAGGAACACGATATGGGGTACGGGAGCAGTTCCCCGCTGAAATAGAAAGTGTTAGGAAGACATTATACCCCGTTATGAAAGCTGCAAGGGCCAATAAAAACAATAAAGTACGCCTAGTGAGAGATAAGCTTTTCATAAATGACGTACAATATATCCCACCCACAGATTCAAATGAAAACTTAGACGTTCGACCCAAAACATATCGGACTAGTTATCAGCATAGAAATACGACACATGCCTTCAGTAACAACCATGCTGAAAATACTTACCGTTATCACAGATCAACGCGGGCTGAGAACGACGCCGAATCACGCCGATCATATAACTCCCGTCACGTCTATGCGTCACGCACGCAAACAACACATAGCCCAAATGAAAATATCTGGACCTCAAACAGATTCGACCCACTGTCAGGGGTAATTGCGAATGAATCTGTCAGTACCACCACACCTAAAGGGAGCAGAAAAAACCCAGCATCGTCACCCTTGGAGAATGAACTCAACAAAAAGTCGCGCGACGATATTTCAAACTCTCCAATACCAGAACCCCCCTCACAGGAGAGCATGGAGACTCAAAACCTACCTGGTGGAGAAAATTCAAATTTATCCATTCAGCAATGTGGCAGTAATACACGATCTGACGCAGTAAACAATGAAAACACAACGAGTTCCGTTACACAAAGTGACACATTTGAAAGGAATGCACGTGACAATGCAGACGATAGGAATTCGGTCAGCTCGCAATAGGAAAGCGTGGAGCGCAACGGTACTACAAACAGTAATAGTGTATCCCGTGATAAATTAAGTATTCAGTCAAATCTACGGAGTATTAACTGTGCCATAACGAATTTAAAAATACTTTCAATTAATGTCTGCGGACTGAAGAAAAAACTTAATACCCCCGAATTTGTGAATTTGATTAATTCATATGATATAGTAGGCGTTCAAGAAACTAGACTTGATGATGCTGATAATATTACGATACCTGGTTATACAAATGTTTGCCAAAACAGACAGAAACTCTCAAGGTGCAGGTCTGGCGGAACAGCTGTTATAATACGTGATACTATTTTACCTCATGTAAAATTTGGCAAAAGCGACTCTAAACTTATCCAGTTTTTTATATTACAAAATACACTTACTATATTGCAAGAAAATATCTACTTTGGGCTAATATATATACCCCCAGCAGGATCAAAATACGCATCCACAGACCCATACCTTGAGATACAAACGGAAATTGAAAAGTATTGTAGTAGTTGTGATAGAATTATTTTGTTCGGTGATTTTAACTCAAGGACTGGTATACTAGCGGATTATGTTATAGCTGACACATTTATCCCAGAAATGAATGGCAATGACACTCTGCTTGAAGAAAGCAAATACAAATTAGAGTGCCTGGAAAAACTTAACATCCCACTTATCAGGAAGTCTGCTGACTTAACAACGAACAACTATGGCCATCAGCTCATTGACTTTTGCAAAAATAATGATTTGTTTATTTTAAATGGCAGACTCGAAAATGACACAGATGTCCCCAAAACCACATGCAAAGACCGAAGTTTAATTGATTATTTCATTTCAAGCCCAGAGTGCATCGGATACATACGTGACTTTCAAGTAAATGAGTTCTCCTCATTATATTCCGATGTCCACTGTGGGGTTGCTATATCACTTACTACTCGTGATGTGTCATTTACTCAAAGCAGAGACACTGCATCAGAACCAGTGCCAACAGTCAGACTTTGGGAAACAGTTATGTACAAAATTTGAATGAAAATAAATTAATACAAATAAACAACGATATAGACACACTAATCCAACAAGCAGAAATAACAAATAGTGACGTCAACCATATCATTGATGACATTGAATCACTGTTTCAAGAAACATGCAAAGATACATTCGGTACTCACGCACATAAAAAACAGCCAAGAACTGAGCACAGTGGTAATGAACCATGGTTTAATAGAGAATGCAAAAATGCAAGAAACATCTATCATAAAATTCGCAGGTTATATAACAAATATAAAACAAATTACTTTAAAAATCTCCTAAAAACTGTTAGTAAAGATTATAAGCAAACAATGCACAGAAATATAAACAAGTTTAAACTTGATAAAATTGAAAAATTGAAAAGCCTTAAGCGCAGTAATCCAAGAGAATACTGGAGAATAATAAACAACAACAAAGGACCAAAATGCCAGGCTCCCCTAGATGATCTTATTAACTATTTTAAGAAAATTAATAATCCACCTCCAGAACATGATGAGACTGTCCCAGTACAATGTGAAGTCCAAAATTATCCTTATAGTGAAGCTATAAACTTACCAATAACAACTGAAGAAATCACAGAGGCTGTTGCAGCATTACAAAATAATAAATCACCTGGTAGTGACCAAATTTTAAATGAACACATAAAGAGTACATTAAGCAGCTTACTCCCTATATATCTAAAGTTATTTAATATAATATTTGACAATGGCATATTTCCAGAAAGTTGGGTACTAGGTAATATCATACCCATATATAAGAATAAAGGCAAGGCACAAAACCCTGAAAATTATCGCCCAATTACACTATTAAGCTGTGTAGGAAAATTATTTACACAAATTATCAGCAACAGGCTGACAAAGTATGCAGAAGAATATAATTTATTGAACGACTGCCAAGCAAGCTTCAGGAAAGGTTATTCCACAACTGATAATTTATTTATAATTAACAGTTTAATTGACATAATGAAATCGAATAGACAAAAATTATACTGCGCTTTTATCGATTTTAAGCAAGCTTTTGACACAGTTTGGCGAAACGGCTAATGGCATAAACTTGAAACATATTGCATAAATGGGAAATGTTTAAAACTGATACAGAATCTTTATGAAAATATAAAGTCAAGAATAAAAACACCAGAGGGGATTTCAGCCTTCTTCCCATGTAAAATTGGGGTCCGTCAGGGAGAAAATCTTTCACCATTTCTGTTTGCGATTTTCCTAAATGATCTTGAAAATTATTTAAAAATGAACAGGGTACAAAGCATCAAATGTGAATACAATGATGATGATATATTGATTTTTTGCAAGCTATTATTGTTACTGTATGCTGATGATACAGTGATATTTAGTGAGAGTGCTGATGAATTACAAAACGCTTTGAATGTTTTCCAAGAGTACTGTAAAACATGGAAACTAACAGTAAATATCACAAAAACTAAAATATTGATAATAAGTAAGGGGAGACCCAACATCAACCTACACTTCCATTATAACAATTCTGAGATAGAAATAGTTGCAGAATATAAATACTTAGGAAGAGCAAGCTGAAAAAGCTCTCTTTTCATTAATTAGGAAAATTCGTGCTCTTGATTTACCTTTTGACATACAAATAGATATGTTTAATAAAACAATTAAACCTATTATTTTATACGGATCAGGGATATGGGGATTTGGTAACTGTGACATAATTGAAAGGGTTCAATTAAAATTTTATAAATACATATTCAACTTGAAAAGAACTACCCCCTCATTTATGATCTATGATGAATCAGGAATAACACCAATTATTGTTGATATCAAAGCTCGTGTAGCATCTTTCTGGTCAAAAATTATAGAACCAAGTGATGGCCCAACAAAACTGTCCCACCTTCTTTATAATATAATATATAATTTGCATAAAAACAGTAATTTTAAATCAAGTTTCGCAGAAAATGTTAAAACTATAATAGAATCATGTGGATTTTCTGGGTTTTGGATAACTCAAAGTGTTCCTAACCCTAAATGGTTCAGTCTAGCAATCGCCCTAAAACTCAAAGACCAATACATGCAAGAATGGGCAACCCACCTTAAAACAGCTTCCAGTGGAACCAATTACAGGCTTTTTAAAGATACACTTTTTAAAAGCCAATACTTGTCAATTCTGTCAAACTTTTACTGTAAAAAGTTTATTGCTTTCCGCACTAGAAATCATAGACTACCAATCGAAACTGGTAGATGGAATGGCATAGCATTAGACGAAAGAAAATGTTCCTTTTGTAGACTAGATATTGGTGATGAGTTCCATTTCATCATTTCATGTAAACATTTTGACACAGCACGAAAACGATTAATAAAGAAATGTTATTATGATCACCCAAATACTCTAAAGTTTCGTCAGTTAATGAACACAGAGAACGAAACTGATCTGAAGAAGCTGTGCCGCCTCATAATAATTATAAATGAGGCGTTTAATAACAGATGAACTAATATTATACACAGTTTTCTGCTATTGATATACTTATACATATATGTTGTTTGTACCCACTGGGACCGAATCACCGAAACGATCCTAGCGAGCACACACCATATATGGTATCGACCAAATATAAATAACCGAAAGTTTCAGGCATGCGCATCATTTGTTTGCTTTAACAACCACATGAATCACCCTACTCGGCATGTTGAGCTGTTCACTGGTGATCATGGTTCTTGTGGCCAACCGTCTATTATACGTAATTGAGCCGACGTCGACGTCACATGAACCATGGGTACTAGTGAACTGTCATAAGTTTGAGGCATTCAAGAGAACATAGATTGTGATTGTGTACGCTAATTATGACCGCTACAATGAGGTGGTCTTGATGAGCTCCCACCATCTAACAAGCATGACGTGTTACAATTATAAAAAGAGGTTATGTGAAGATATAAATGGGTTGATAATTCAAACCCTAAATGTCGGAAATTGATATTTACACTCTCAATACGCCAGTAAAACATTAACAATCCCTTGGTTAAATGATCAACTGTCATTATAGTCTGATAAACCAAACAACCGCTAACGCATGCTTAATTCAGCATTTTAGGCTGGCTCTCTTTTGAAAGTCAGTTTTGAAATCCTGAGTTCGGGAATAATACAATAAAATAATGTCAACCAAATACTTAAGATTGTCAGAACGGTGCTTGCACCGTTATAATCATATTGTAATTGCAAATCTGTAACATATGAACATTTATAGATAGTGCTCACTTACTGGTTCCACTATATAGAGGTGTTCCTGATGTGTTATCACATCCCGTTATTCTAACGGTTGACTATCAACATGGACCCTTATATTGCATTAAGCCGTATATAATACCAGCACGATACTTGCTTCTTAGAATATCTTATAATTCAAATCGACAAATTACCAGAATGAATAGCATACACGATAGACCAAGAAGTGTAAGTACGCATCTTGCTTTGTCCTGTCTGCTATGCCCAAAGTCAATGTAAATACACACACACACACACACACACACACACACACACACACACACACACAGAGAGAGAGAGAACGAGTCATGTTATTAGTCTAAATATATAACGTATAATCATTCTGTCTTGTATTTCGCTTTTCGGACAAGGCAGACTTCGGGAAATCTAAATTCTTGACAGACGGAACGGAACAGAACCAACGCGATGGCGTGGCCTTGTACTATATAAGGTTGCAGTCAGCGTTCGGATTCCCTGCTCACCGCTGATTATTACTGCTAAAAAATCAACAACTAAAGGTAAAATAAAAGTTGACCGCATTTTGTTTTGGCAGACAGAGTTGACCCTGATGAAATGCCGCACTGATTGGCAGTTTGGGATGTGTAAAAGAGGTAAAGACAATGTGCATGATATTTGGAAAATATAAATTGTTACATCTTTTTCTTACTTATTTTCAGTAACATATGATGTAGGTACACATTGGAATTGCATTTATGATTCGATGTGTACATACAACATATGTCTTTTCAATAAATGAGTGTTTCAACATAAGCTTTTTTTTTTAAACAAATTCTCAACTATTTTCATTTATTCAAAGAAATGAGCATGTAGAAATGAACACATTTTCATGTAGTTTGTCATGCACCTGGATGATATCATAGGCTGTTTATTTTATGCTTCTGGCAGCTTATCTTGAGATGTTTCATGGGAGTATATTGCTAAATTGCTAGTTGCATGGTTGTAAGCATATATCTCTAAATATGTACACTTGTCAAAAATGCACAAAATATGAATCATGTGCATTTTTGCACAAGTTTCATATTTTGCTCGTTACATGTAACTGTGACAACAGAATAGAATTATCAAATCTTTTTTAACAACATATTGTCAGCTAGAAAGTATTGGAAACGTGCATCACAATTGTAAACGTACATGTATGACGGGCACCAGCGATTTGGCATTTTATTTTTATTCTTGAAAATTTGCAATCTTCGAATTTATACAGTATTTGTTTCAAACATTCCCCTGAAGGGCAGGTCCCAATACTGGCACCAAATCTAAATTACTTTTACCTCCTTCTGGTTCACAAATGGACTTGGTATTCAGTGAGAAGCGATATACCCAGTTTGTATAATTTTTACCCTTTGTTTTCTGATGGATATTCCCATGCATATTGATACAAAAAGTATAGGACTGTCCATTTTCTATTTTAAGAGGTCAAAGGTAGAATTTTCTATTTTTTTGTGTATTTCTGTCCCTGAAGGTTGTTTTAAATTTCAGCAAACAGTGAAGATCCTGATGAAATGCAGCATGACTCTGCATTTCATCTGGTGCTTCACTGTTTGCCAAAGTAGTCGTTTAGGGGTTTCCAGTATACATAGGTTTAAAGCAGTACAGAATTTAAAAATGTCGCCCGTATTTGGTGGAGCGTTGGGTCAAGTATTTTGAGCATTCAACGTATAATTATTTCAAAAAAGGAAAAAAAAAATAATAAATTTAAAAGAAAGGAAAAAATTATATGTCCCATCATCATATGAACTGAACTGTATCCGGCAATTCAGGCGGCAAGATGAGAGGTTTTACTCAAAAATCAATATTCTTCATTAACAAGCAAACATATGTTGCGGTACTCAAATGATCTGTCTTAAACATATGTTTAGACCGTTGATAGCCGCGAAAATTATGTCAATTATATGCTGTACAATTCTCATAATTTTCTTTGAGATCAGACCTATGACAAATTATCATGTAAGCATATTCATTTACCCAAAATCAGCTCATAGCCAAAAGTGCCCTTAAATGAAATCATTAAAATATGAACCTGTGCATAAAGTGAAGACCATGGTGAAATACAGCAGAATGCAGCATTTCATCTAGGTCTGCACTGTCTGCTAAGACAAAAACAAGTTTCCAGGACATAAATATAAAACTAAAATTTAGAAAATTCGACCTGTTACTTTTACAACTTTAAATACAAAATGGACTAATAGCCCATGCGTATTGTATCATTATGCATTATGTATAAGAAATTCCACCAGAATGAAAAGGATTAAGTAGATTATATTTAAGGTAGTCTGCTCTTTCTTGAAAGTAATGGTTAAGTTCACCTGGATTACCACTGCACACTTAACATTTACACCCATTCTACAAATACACTCCCACAATTTAACATATTAATTCATTCTGAAGTTCTAACACGATTGTAAGTATCTTCTACAAATCCATAAGCTGGTAATAATATAAGCATATTATTTGAAAATTAAGTAAGCAAACTACATTTTTCATCGTCCAACCTTTAACAGAAGTTGGGAATTAATTTCAGAAGTGCCTTTTTAAGCTCTTAAGGTGATTCCTATTGGATTATTTGACAGTGGCGTCATTGTCTGGATGTTGTCACAGGCACAAAGTGCCAAATTAGATCATATTATTTTGAGATTGATTGAAGAGGTAGAAGTTGTTCGCGGTAAAGATTCTTTTCAAAATAAACCACTCAATATAAAGAATGGATGCCAGCTCAATACCTATATTAATGATTTAGAACACAACTTTAAGAAATATTCAATGAGAGTAAGAACAATTTAGATAAAACACTTACGAACTTAACAAAAAGAGTCAATCAAATAATTGTGGGAATCTAATTGTAGAAGAGATTAACGAATAGCAGCGACTACGCAGTTTTGAGCTCTGATTTCTACTTGATATTCAATTTTATTAACATAGGTTCGGTGATGGTGCTTGGAACATGATTTTCTTGTATGTCTGACAATTCATTTTGCTATACTTTTTAATGCAATAATTTGTTATCGCCCTTTGACCAGCTCTCTTGAAAAGGGTAGAGCTGTATGACATGCATTTATTTCACTAATAATAACAGAATGCTATTTCTGGAAATAACCTGGAATATCATTAATGAAGGACCAGTTGATTCATTAAAGGAATACAACCGCGTGAAACGCACAAAATTTCCATAGGTTTCATATTTTGCTTTATATTGGATTGGCGGTGTCCGTCCGTCCTTCCTGTTTCTCTGTCCGTCCTTCCGACTTTCCGTCCTCAGCCATAGCAAGGTAACCAATGGTTGGAATTTCATGAAACTCTAATGAATATGCATTACCATAGCGGGGTTAGGTATGTGAAGTTTTATTGGGGTGTCATCAGTTATAGCGGAGTTATTGCCCTTTGAATGCCTAAATTTAGATGATTTTTTCCGTCCTCAGCCATTACTAGGTAACCAATGGACGGAATTTCATGAAACTTATACTGAATATATACTAACGGACTTTAAAAACGCAACACTGACATGAACTATTCGATTTTCATTTAATTATCTGAGCTAACAAAATATTTTTTAAATCAAATTAAAGCTAAATTAAGTGGCTTTTATCTTGGAAAAAATGGTTATTCTAAGTATTCCATAACACATAAAAACGTCATCTTAACAGGGCTGGGGTCTGTTTATTATGAGGCACAAAGTTAATAACGCGTATGACCACCATTATTGTCAATCACGGCACGTAGACGTTGCCTCATTGACCTTGTTAAGCGTCTCACAGTCCTTCTTTGAATGTTCTGCCATTCTTGTTGAAGAGCCAGGCCAAGTTCTCGCAGGTTCTGGGGAGGGTTTGGACGTTCACGTACCCTTCTACCCAGCTCATCCCACATATGCTGAATTGGGTTCATATCCGGCGAAATTGCCGGCCAGTCCATGACATTGACACCGTGTTGTCTGAGAAAGTCCTGGGTTACTCTAGCAGAGTGGGGACGAGCGTTATCTTGTTGAAAAATCAATTTCTGATTCTGACGTTGACCTCGAAGAAGCGACAAAAGCACGGGGTTATGAATTCCGTCAATGTAGCGACGTGCAGTTAATGTTCCATCAAGAATGATCAAGTTAGAACGAAATCCTGCATTTACCGCACCCCACACCATGACACTACCGCCACCGAATCTGTTACGTTCAAGAACAAAGTTGTCTGCAAAGCGTTCATTCCTTCGACGGTAACAACGAATTCTCCCATCAGCAAAACTTAAATTAAAGCGAGACTCATCTGAGAAAACAACTCTGGCCCAGTTTTGACGCTGAACGTTAAGTTTTTCATTAGCCCAGTCCATCCGTCGTTGTCTATGACGTCGGGTCAGAACTTGACCTTTATAAAGCCTACGGCAAACAATACCACGCTCTTTAAGTCGACGTTGAACAGTTATAGGTTGAATGCGTCGGTGATGCCTGCCAACAACTGTTGCAGCGGTTGATACTGCAGTTCGGTACCTGTCTCTAAGGTGACGTAAACGGATGAGATTGTCCTGACGTCGAGTAGTCACACGGGGCTGACCAGACCTAGGACGGTCTTTTGTTGAGCCTGTCACTATAAACTCTCTGTTTAGCCGCGAAACAGTTGAAACATTGACTGCAAAACGTATAGCAACTTCACGTTGACTTATTCCTGCATTTAACATTCCAATAATTTGGTTCCTTGAATCAGGATCCAGTCGCGGCATGGCGTTGAAACTTCCTGATGTTTTATTATCTTTATTATGCAATCGAAAAGCAATCATTTGAGCTATACATGAATCGATTCATTAATTTATGCATGAAAAAATCATGCAAAATAAAGCAAAATTCATTACCTGCACGTGCTACTGTCTTCGTCTGCTCTATATGGTTCAGTGAACAGTAAACGGTCGATTAAACCTTCTGCGATGATGCTTATATACACTTAAGTGAAAGAAAATATTTCAAGATAATTAACATTTGAATTATTTACGGAATGAAAAAACGAATTCAGTGTTGCGTTTTTAAAGTCCGTCAGTATATATGACCATAGTGTGGTTATGTGCGTGAAGTTCCATTAGGATGTCATGAGTTATAAGTTATCGTCCTTTGATTGCCTAAATTTCAATGATTTGTTCCATCCTTAGTCATAACAATGTAACCAATGAATGAATTTCTTGAAACTTATACTGACTATATATGACCATAGTGGGTTTATGCACGTGAAGTTTTATTGTTGTGTTTTGTTAATTATAGCGGAGTTATCGCCCTTTGATCGCCTAAATTTCAATGATTTTTCTCGTCCTCAGCCATAAATAGATAACCATTGGATGAGATTTCATGAAACTTATACTGAATATATATGACCATCATCAAATTGAACTATGGCTCGACTTAACATTTCAGTTATGGTTCTTGATCACCTAGATAATCGATAAGTCAATTGTCCCCCTTACACCGCGGCGACTTTATCGCGAAATCGATTGTATCTCAGTCCAGGTATCGATGGTTTTTGTCTGACGAAAGAGGCCTTTATACCGTCTTTACCAGAATTGTTGGATAGAATTTTCATTAATGTGACTTAAATTGTGCATTTAGAATTTGTTTCAAATAGGAGTATGCATGCATCTGATTGAAATCAAGAAAAATGTTTTTCATATCCAAATGTAAAACATGTTTGTCCACTATTCGTGTGTTCTGAGTTGAGTCTTAAAACAGCACATGAGCACTTGAGTACTTACCCTAAATACGCCAATCGCAACAAAAGTCGTCTGTTTTTTTTTTCGTCTGCTGAAATGTGTAAGAAGCCTCTATGACGAACAGTGTGGACCCAGATCAGACTGTCCCTATAGGAGCAGTCTGTTCTGGGTCCACACTGTTTGCTTCTATACTTAAATTCATAATTAATGTTTGGCAATTATTTGCAGCGGACGACTTCAGCAGACGACATTTTCAGATGTATTTTTTCTTGGCGCTTTAAGGGTCTAAATGTTGATAAAAAATTATGTCGGCCACGACGTGAGAAAAACTCTCTTCGGGGGTTTGAGAACAACAAAGGCGCAGACCAGTCTGCGCTTCCGCAGTGATTTAGAAATAACACAACTTCACCAAACAAGGCCGTCGGCGGCGGTACGACCATGACACTTTTTAGGCCAAAAAGGTTTTAGCAGGACAACTTTTGGGGGGCTGGATATATGCTTATTTGGTCTGGTTATTTTCAGTTTCCTCTAGACTTTTTAATGCGATGATCTAATGAGGTCAATATTAACCCCCGTGTATCAAAGATTAAGAAACTGACACCTGTTTTAACGACAGCAATTATAATTAAAGATTATCGTTTGGAGTGATCATGCAACAGAATATTCTTTAATCTGAGTTATTTCAGAACAATGAGATATTATACTATTATATGAGAAGGAAGAGAAAATTAATATAATGGTGGTTTCCCAAAAGTTTACCCGTATCAGTATTGTAAATGCGCAGCCTGATTTGAGTCTTCTTTCGGTATAGATCTAGAATTATAGGTCTGGACTCGGACCCAATAAACATACTGGGTCCGAGGTCTAGATAAAAAAAATCAGCATAATATTGTGAATGGTTACCCTCACTAAATAAAGTCGTTACTTACTTAATATTTTCTTATCCAACATTTTAAGGTTTGCTTTGGGCGTTCAAAAGAACCGTCTCATTTATTGTATAAATAAATAAAAAATAAATAAAAATAAATTAAGGCAGTTCTTTGAGTACATTTGTACCGTTGAGAGTGGTACTCTGGCTTTTATCAAAGATAATAAGACAACGAATTATCAGGAATGTGGACCCGATATGGTGTGAGCTTTACTACACTCGTTCTTTATCTGGATCCACACTGTACATTTGCTTCGAAAATAAAATCAGCTGACATCTGTAAAGACTGGGTCCGAAGTTGACAAAAATGTCTGATCAGCGTCTTCGCTTCAAGTTAAAAAACATAATACAGGAATATAATGCAGACAGGAAAATGCGCCAAAGTCACGAGATTAGTCGCTTTAGGCCAAATCCTTATCAGCTATTTTCACACTTTAAACACAGATGAGCGATCTCCCACTGAGTTCCCGCTGTGTCAATAAGAAATGACCACATCACAAACTTGTGACGACTGCCAGATTCTTTAACCATACGCTAACAGCGTATATTAATGGAGCAGGTCAGTCTGTGCATATATTACATGCTCATAGCAGGTTCTTGTCTTCACTGCCCAGATGCTATATCAGGGTGGGTAGTCACGTGGTTTCTGTTAGGATAGGTAACAAGACGTTTCGCCCCCAAGACGTTTCCTCCCTAGTCGTTTCCCCCCTAGTCGTTTCGCCTCTATTTTCAACCCTAGTCGTTTCGCCCCCCATACCCTAGTCGTTTCGCCCCCAATACCATTTCCCCCCTAGTCGTTTCGCCCCCATTTTGTTTAATTATATATTTGTCATATATAGCTAGGTGGTGGATGGAAGGATCGGTGGATGGATGGACGGCGGATAGAGATATAGGCAGACTGGGTGAATGGGCGGGGGAGGGGGTCGGTCTGACTACCGCAGAAGATCACAGGATACCGCATGCTATCCCAGGTTGCTCCAGGATACCTTTATAGATATTATGTTTAATAGAAATTTAACATAAAGTTGCATGGTAAATTAATTTTAAAATAATAAAAAATTGAAATATTCAACTATCTCGGTTTGTTGATAGGGACAATTCGGTCCATAATGGTCAATGCTGACAGACGATACTCAGCTATTAAATGAAATAACCAAATACTTGAGGGAATAATATAGTCGCTATGTTGTAGTTGATATATAAACCACTCGCCTTATACCCAGGGGTCCTGAGTTGGATCCCCAGCTTCTCCAGTCTGTCGAGGCTTTTAGTCGTGGCCTCGTCTCCATAATGATCTACTGAGCTGTTGGTGGAACGTTTTACACAAACGGACTCACTAAAATTACCCTATCCGCCATAGTTCCGCCGACCTAAGAATTTTTATTGAACATTAATTTTAATTTGAAATTTATTCTTAATTCTTGTATATACATCCATGCTCATTCACCTTGACTTATCCGGGACTTGTCACATGCAAGCAGTTTGAGGGAGCGCAGTGGCTCAGTGGTAGAGTGCTTGACTCGAGACCGAAGGGCCGCGGGTTCGAGCCTCACCGGCGTCACTGCGTTGTGGTCCTTGAGCAAGACACATTTATCCTAGCTTAGTACTGGTTCAACCCAGGAAGACCCGTCCCGCATAACTGAAAGATTGTTGAGTGGACGTAAAGAATCAAATCAAACAAACAAACAAAAGCAAGCAGTTTGACCCAGGTCAGACACGAGAAACCGGGGCTGATCTGGAACCAAATCATTTGACATCGGTTACAGGAATTAAGGCGTGGGATCCGACATCTTCTTTGTCTTTCCCGAGGTTTGCAGTTAGTCAGGCTTGGCGAACATTGCACAACTAGACCAGATGTTGCGTCATGTAGCATTTGGTCAGACTCTATTATGTTCAGAGATGTACCTATTTTGTAAAATTGATAAAATAATGTTTGCAAACATTGAAAACCAATGTCGCAAAAGGTATTTCATGTAGATATACTCAACAAAAAAAGTTAAGGAAATTGTGTTTGAGGGGCTATGACAAAAGCTCTAAAATATTTAAAGACTTTTAAATTTCACAATAGTATAAAGTGACCATTTTCCTTTATAATGACGCTTAATCTGGGCATGTAGCGCACACAGCAGCTTAGTAAATTCATTTCAAAGTTGACTGGTCTTCACTCCATTTTTCGCAAAAATTCAATTTACAGAGCAAACATAGGTATTCAGACATTACGTAACGTTCGCCAGGTCCCTCAGGAGATGGAGATGTTTAAAACCTAGGGCGACAGATGAGGTGCTTATAGAGGGACACTTGATTAGTCCAGTGTACATGGATGAGGTGTTGATGTCTGTTGACGCGCTTTTTGTGCGAAAACAAGTGACAGTACTAGGCCTAGGATGATAATGCCAGAATACGCCTCACTAGATTCATTAAAAACAATGTTGTGCGCATTGACTGGTCAGTTCGCCCATCAAACATGTCTAAAATTTTAACATGTCTATGACAATTTTGGACAATTTTCCAACGCATAATAATGGCATCAAGAAACCCCCAGCTTTTCGATGCAGTGTTGAATAAGATATTGATGCTGATCCCTCAGCACCAAATCATCAGTATTCAGAGTATGCCAAACCGGTGCTAGTCCTAATTTGTCGCTGACTGGGGACACACTCTTTATTGATGGATGCATTCTAATCTTCGAAATGTAATGTTTAAGGCTATCAAGTCAATTTCATAGGACATTCAAAGGAATTGCATTTCATGTTATGAAAAGTTACATGTTTTTCATGTGTTTATGAGGGAATTCTCTGTAGTCTTCTTTGCGAAAAAAGACTTTGACCCCTGGGTTACTTGACACTGTGCCACAACAAAGTTATTGGTGCTAGCAAACTAAAGTAAACATTTTTCTCAACCGATGACATGTATCTAAACAAAAAATAAAAAATGAATGAGTGTTTGCTTTGATGTTCTTATGCTGCATGGTTTTCTGAGATTTCCTTAACTTTTTTTGTTGACTATATAATGTTAGGGGAAATGCATTTAGAGTACGGAACCCCGATCCGACGTCGCCTTGTATATAATAGGTAATATTTCATTGAAGAATTTTAATGCCTTTCAATTTAGACTGTAAGAAAACCGGTAGCATGATTTTGGATTTTTTGATTTTACAAGGCTAAGACGAGCCAGTGCATCTGCAAAGTCTGACCAGAGCCTTCCCTGTTCGTATACACAAAATATGGTAGCAGATGAAGACTCAGACCAACTATTGGCCAATACAAACAATAGTATCAGAATGGTAACCATCAAAATTGTCGACGAGCGATTAAGATAATCCACTTAACAACAGCGATAATTGGATTATCAAAGCGTGTAAACGATTATCAATTATCGATTATTGACAGATTGTTTATTGAATGTCGCGTGCCTGCCATGAGCGTGTCCGACAGTGTACACGTATAACAGACAAAAAATATTTTCTTTCTCTGTAGATCATTTTTGTGTTTACAAACAGTGTAGATCCTGATGAAATGTCACATAATGCGGTATTTCATCTGGGTCTTCACTGTTTAAGAACGCGCTAAGGAGTCATCAGTATGAGCTAGTTTATAACATTTTGGTACTTATCTCATGTGTGAAAAGTGAGCGCGTCCGTGCAGTCTCGTCAGAGCATTTGCTCGCATAAATACAGTAAGGACGTAAATGATATTGAATTTAGGTAAAAAATAACACTTCTCGATCCAGTATTGCATTTTCTCATGAGTCTCATTGAGACGGTTCTTTAGAGCACCCAAAACACATGTTTAAATTGATGGGTAAGAAAATCATTACAGTTTTATTCTCATAAAAGTCCTTCTCTGGACCTATCATGTATTCAACGGTTTAAGCGATCATAAGGCCTCAAAGACTAAGATCTGGGTAGTGTCATGGAAAGAAAATGAGCCTAGATGCAAGAAAACACGATGTTGTCGGATGCGAAAGACAAAGGCGCAAAACAGCCTCTCATCGGCGCAGTCTGACCAGCGCCTTCGTTATTCGCTCTAGCTAAACGAATTAGACGCGAAATTTCACTATTTTAATCAGCCCCAGTAGCTGGGCATGCTGGTTTGAGCTCTTAGCTAAGACCGAGTCTTTTTCTATATCAAAAAATAAAAACCAAAAATGCTAAGTTTTTCTTTCTATCTTTAACAAGTTTAATTTGCATATATTTTTCAGTTTCCCTCCAAAATTCTACTGGATTGAAAATCGCTCAGTCAGAAGCATGCACTGAAATTCAAACTCGACTTTCTTTTCTCTTGGTACTGGCTCGCTCAAATTGGAACATTGTGCCTTTATGAAGTCTCGCCAGAACCATTGCAGCTCATATAACTAAAGTAGGGACGTCGATGAGGACGATATATAGGCCTGTAGTCCAACTAGATTGCTGTACATTATCTCGGACCCAGTGTATGCTGGGTCCGAGGATCCTATATCAATATACTCTTAAGTTTCAAGAGTGACGTAATCAAGTACCAAAATATTATGAACTTGCACCCCTTGAATGGCGATTTTTTCAGTATGCAAACAGTTTAGACCCAGATTAGACACGACAGAACTTCTTATATATACTAGGGGCGAATCGACTATGGGGGCGAAACGACTAATGGGTCGAAACGACTAGAGGGGGCGAAACGACCAGGGGGGAAACGACCAGGGGGGAAACGTCTTGGGGGCGAAACGACTAGGGGAGGAAATGGTTTGGGGGCGAAACGTCCCGGATTCTTAGGATACACTGTACGGAAAAATGGCGGACTTCTTTCCACACCGATGTTTTAAGCAAAAGTAAGTATATATTTCTGCGTGTTTTTCATCTTTACACAGAAAGTTATACACCATTTTCCAGCCCCCATTTTTCCCGATCGAACGATGCCAGGATATCCTCATAAAGCTTCTTACTTTGAGTACAGACTCTGTCACAAATTTTTTAGCGGCGAAGATCGGGCCTGAATAGATATTCGGAAATAAGCTGTACGGACAACATTTGTGACAGAGTTAGTACTCAAAGTAAGAAGCTTAAAGATGCTATCCTGGTAGCGTTTGATAGGGGAAAATGTGGGCTGGAAAATGGTGTATAACTTTCTGGGTATAGATGAGAAAACATAGAGAAATCTTCCTACATTCGATCAGAATGTCCGTACAGTGTATTCGAACATCCGTACAGTGTATCCAAGCAAAAACCACGTGACTACCCACCCTGTATATATCAGCATGACTTTTCAGTTAACCATATATGCGAACAACATATGCGCATAATAATTTATCTGCGCAGTCTGGTCAGCCCATTGCTGTTTGCTGTTGAAAGACCTTTACCTTTTATAAATTGTTTTTGGTCAGTTCTAGTCCTCACTGACCCCGATCAGCTCGGTGTGACGGGGTTTGTTTAGATATATGCCTTCTGGGAATTTCTAACCGACACATATGGAACGCAAACAGCAATGGTTCAGGCCAGACTGCGCTGTGCAATCTCACCAGAACCTTTGCGCTGAACGGCCTCACTTAAAACTCAATTATTAGTTTACAATTATGTTTATGTTCAATATTGCAAACAATGCAGGCTCGGAGAGATGTCTTGTTATGAAGTATCTGGATCTACACTGTTGCTTATGCTTCATTTATAGAACTCATCACGGATTCTAAATTACCAATATATGGACTCATCGGCATAATATATGCATGTCTTTTACTGTACTTGCAAACGAAACTATTTGTGTAGTCTGAGCATGACAGATTTGGTAGTATGACAGAAAAAAGGTTGTTATACTGAGCAGTAAAGACCCTGACGAGACGCCGCATGACAAAACTAGTAAGATGGGTGTACTGTGCATGAACGCTGTTGTGATTAGTCTGGGTATCTGAATTTATGCATAAGTTTTTAGGCGCCACACACAGAGTCGTTTATTCGGTCAAAACTTTATTAGGACCAAGATAAGACCTATAGCCCCAGGGATTATCTGACACCTGGGATTATCGCATATCCCGTTATGAGCAGAATCGCACCGGACAGGCGGCAATCAAAAATTCTTATCCTATCGACGAACGTGGATCAAAAACGGTTAGAAAAAAGTGTTTTCGATTGCCAGTTGTCACCAGTCGGCGACAAATAGCAATCGAAAACTCTGTTTTTAACTATTTTGATCTACGTTCGTCGATAGGATAAGTATTTTCGATTGCCCCTGTCCGGTGTGAGACTGAAGTACGAATATTCTCTTGCTATAATTTTTGGCTATAAATAGGCAAATAGGTTAAATAATTTGTTTGATTTGATTCTTTACGTCCCATCAACAATCAGTTAAACAGGGACGGGTCTTCCTGGGTTGAACCAGTACTAAGCTAGGATAAATGTGTCTTTCTCAAGGACCACAACGCAGTGACGCCGGTGAGGCTCGAACCCGCGGCCTCTCGGTCTCGAGTCAAGCACAACAATGAATTAACAATAGTTAAATAATAATAATAATAATAATAATAATAATAATAATAATAATAATAATAATAATAATTGTTATACTTAAGATTAAGATTAAAAAATAAATTGAAGCAACTTGTAATCAAATTATTTTTTATTTCGGCGATAAGATATGGTTATTGTTATTTTCTTAATTTTACTAAAATTTAGATTTTTTTCATAATCATGTCTCCCAATCAGCTTAGTTTCCCCTTTCTTTTAAAATGCTGTTAAGATTTCTCAACATTACCTAAGCAAGCATATCGCATATTGTGGAAGCATTACAGATCCACAATATTCGAACTTAGACATTTTCTCCGCTCTGGTAAGAAGGCGCTTAAACTCAATTTTCAATCTAAAAATGACAGAACTAAAATGTAATTTATTTCTATGAAACTTATATGGTTGATATTGTTGGATGATAGAGATACCATTTATAACTTATAAAACATTGGGAAAATATCAGAACATGATTATTTTGGGGCCATAAAATGCTCACCCTAGGCATTTTCATTCAATTTACATTGAAATGAATGGGATTTTACCAGTTAAAAAGATGAACAATTTGACAAAACTAAATATTTAGTTATTTCATATTTGTTTATATCATTGTAAAGATAAAACATTAAATTTTCTTTTGATAACTTATAAAATAATGACAACTTAATAATAAGTTAGTTATTAATAATTTATTTAAAGGTTTGCATACTGTTCTGTGTAATTGATGCCACAGATTTCAACAGGTAAGTTGCGAGAGTGGTCAATATTCAAGGGAGATAATCGGTCAGATAAAACCGATAACAGCTGATATTGTCCCATATGAGTGTGGTTTTGCACGTTGAGTTTCATTAGGATGTCATGAGTTATAGAGGATTTATCGCCCTTTGATTGCATAAATTTCAATGATTTTTTCCGTCCTCAGCCATATCCAGGTAACCAATGAATGAATTTCTTGAAACGTATACTGACTATATATGACCATAGTGGGGTTATGCACGTGAAGTTTTATTGTTGTGTGTTGTTAATTATAGCGGAGTTATCGCCCTTTGATTGCCTAAATTTCAATGATTTTTCTCATTCTCAGCCATAAATAGATAACCATTGGATGAAATTTCATGCAACCTATACTGAATATATATGACCATAGTGTGGTTTTGCATGTTGAGTTTCATTAGGATGTCATGAGTTATAGAGGATTTATCGCCCTTTGATTGCATAAATTTCAATGATTTTTCCGTCTTCAGCCATAACAAGGTAACCAATGAATGAATTACTTGAAACTTATACCGGCTATATATGACCATAATGGGTTTATGCACGTGAAGTTTTATTGTTGTGTGGTGTCAGTTATAGCGGAGATATTGCCCTTTGATTGCCTAAATTCCAATGATTTTTTCCGACCAACCTATGCTCACAGTTTTTAGAAGCAGGCTGTACAGAATTTCAAAGGTTGTTAGACTAGACTGGTATTACGATATCATTTATGATGCTCGTCGTCAGACCATCTAGTCGTCTAATAAATTCTTATTTTTATTCGTTGCTGAATATGACTTTTTTGATAGCAAACAGTGTAGACACAGATGAGATTCCACATAGTCTGTGTCTACACTGTTTTCTCATGTCATATCTGTGGGACTCTATGCTTAAATGAGAGTTGAAACAATACAGCCACAATTTAATGCACACCAGGCTTATTTTGTTTTACATAATCTTGATATACTTAATTAACTAGTGATAGCATCTTCCTCCAACTAGTGACATGCCATCGTGTGGTATTTTATTCCATAGTTTTTTTACATGTTTAAAGCACTTCTATATTTATTTTTAATTTGTTGTAAGCTAACGACGGAAGTTTCATAGCTGAAAGACAAATTAATAACAACAAAAGAAAATCCACTGTCGATATATCTAACCATGTTATAAACAAATTGCGGTTGATCAAAATCATTTCTTTTAAATTACCATAGAAAGAAAAGGACTAGGAGAGGGAACCAGGCTACGCAAACGGAGACAGTCAATCGTTTGAAGTGCAAAAGTTTAACGCGTTGCAAGGTACGACAGTACGACAGGTATCACTAAAAGTAATAACATAATACACTATATACTATGTGCTTTATTGCATGGTTTGTGGTTAGCTGCACCAAAACAAATAAGTGCTAATTATTGTATGGTTTGTGCGTATGTACGGGAGGATAATCCATAAGCTTTAGCGAGGGGAGTATCTCCCGTACATACGCACAACCATACAATAACTGCCTTATTGCACCAGCATGCATGTGCACTTTTTGCATTGTGAGATATTTGATGTAGAACATTGGAATATCACTCAAAGGTGTAATCACACTTAGACAAATAGTTTGTGGGATACATGTATATATATTTTATACTCAGAATAACAATTGAAGGATAATTAAATTATTTTGACAATATAATCTTTGATAATATATTTTTCAAACAAAATATTTTCGTATCTGATAGAACTACCAATATGCAATTTAGTAAAATGCAAAACAAAATTTACGAGCCATTGGTTACGATACAGTACCACACCAAATGTACCAACCCCTTTTACCCAAAGTTCACAAGCAAAAAATAGCGTATTTATTTTTCGCTACAACCTTTACCTGGTCATTGCTTATGTTCTAACTCTGACAACAGACATGTTTTCACACCAATTTTTTCAGTAATTGCACCTAACAACGTGACAACTTCTCCGACAAAAATACACAGATATGGCATACCCCGGCCAATATGACAGCAAAATGGAAGTAAAACACTGACAACAACTACAAAATTAGGTGTCATACTTTTGACTGAGAGGCAGTAATGATTTTGATACCAGTCATTATGGAATACAAAAGATAAAAATGGGTTTAATTCATTTTTGAATGTTTGTGACTTTTCAGTATAGAGGGATGCATCATTTGGAAATGTACTGTACATTAATCATTGAAGCGTGACTTAAACCAAACATTAATTTTGATAGCAGATATCTAGAACTATGAAATGCATGCATAATTAGTTTAGTTTTAATTGTATTGAATGCTATGTATGGATTTAAATCTAAATATGGCCATACATTGTACATGCAAAATTTAATACATATAGAACGGGAGAGGGGAAAAGGGTACACTGTCCGCTGCAAAAAAAGTATCTCAAAAAAGTAATTTGTGTATTTGCTCAGGAGCCTTATGGCTTGTTGCAAATGCTATTGGTATTTTTTGTAAGGTCTGTGGAGGATGGCCTCGAGCCATTACAAACCTATGACGAGGTAAATAAACTTCTTCTCTCTCTATCCTTCAATTGTTTTCTAAGTATATTTACAAGCAGTATTACGTCAGGAGAAAAAAACAAGTACCTCCTTATATGCGTTCATCACTGAACACAATCATAAACATGCACAATTATTAACAAAACCTATAATGTCTGGAAATGGACAAAATGTTAAACTTGTGCTTTGCATATCTAATAGGTTTCATATTTTGTACAATTCCTGCGATTTTAACAGCAAAATAGAGCTCTAACATACTTTTTATACACTTCATTTAAAACATGTTGTCAGTTCATTCTTGAATGTGCTGGAAGAGTTAATACGTTGATTTCTAGTGCACAACTGTATAGAGGAGCAAATTGAGCTTTTCTTATAGCGATCTGGGTAATTCTGCGCAGTTTATTTTTATTGTAAAAAATTGCGATTTTGGCGGGAAGCGCGGTCCGGCGTTTGAATCGTTAAGTCAGTATTCGTCAGCATTACCGAGAAGGAAGAGTCCCCAAATTGTCACAAATTCTTAATTCTGTTGCCTTTGTTTGCCATTTTGTGTACTTTTTCAGGCCTCCAGATAAGAGTGCGTATTGTAAAACTATTTTCTTCATATATCATCCAAAACATATGTTGTGGGTACTCAAAAGAACCGTCTCAATGAGACGGGTTCTTTTGAGCATCCAAATCACGTTTAAATTGATAATTAGAAAATAATTACAATTTTACGCTAATAAAATTTCCGTATCTGGATCTATGCTTTTTTATGGCCCAGCACATGATATTTTGCCGGGTACTTATCGCACATGCGCAAAAACGTTCTTGAAACGTCCATGCTGTTGTGCCCAGTGGGGCTAGAGATATCCAGTAAATTTTGGCCCGGGTCTTCATCTATATCCACACTTTTTGTATGCGAGCAGCAAAGGCGCAGGCTCGCCAGGCCCTTTGTTGCTTGAGAATGCGATAAGTAGCAGTTTGAAATCAATATTATCTTTTATACACGATATGCATTGCTCCTTTGGCAAATTGCGACAAAAGAACAGTAATTTGGAATGCTCTGGTGCCTCTAAATCTCCCAAAGTTAGAATCTACGTGAAGGCACTGCATTCTCGCGTTAAGACTTAGATGATCTTTATTTTGTCTCGCCTCGTCTCCATAAAGCCAACAAACTCCGTATAAGGTCCTCTGTCAGCATACCTGGGGTCCTTGATCAACTTCCCGCTGTTGTCGACATTAGTAGCTGCCGTTTGCCCTGGCTTGTGTGAGAACATTCCGTTGTTGTCTAATCTGTACCAATGAAAATCAAACATAATCTCTCCTTCAATGTACTCTGGCGGCCAGAAGACAAGAGCAACTAGATTCAGGCTATGGGACGGAAGTTGTTTAGCGTCCTCAGCATGGAGAGCTCGCAATCCATCGCACGTGGACGAGTGTTCAATTTTCTTGCCAGTTGGGTGTGTCTGTGAGAAAAGGCAATGACTGGCCTTGCCAGGCTGCGCCATTGTGTCCGTGATCTCGTTGTTAGCGTAATTATAGCAATTGTTGGCGTCCATGTGAAGCCAGTTGTTCCACCTATTGGGCTCGTAGGCTGGCGCACCATAAAATACCTTCTTTGAGTCGGCCTCAAGGTTTGTATCGTTCAACCCTATGTTCATTTCGCGAAGCAGAACCATCAGCTCTTTGTTTGACAGCTGCTGACTGGGTGATCTGTCGAAGGTCAGATCGTCGCTAGGAGTACCATAATTAGCGAGCAAGTTGGACAGACCATTGTTATTGGAAGAATATATTGGTTTGGCTTTATTGCTAGGACTTTCCCATAGATTGTCATAGGTGCTTCTCTTCCTTCTTCCTGCCTAATAAACAAATAAGACAACATATTGAGATATTGGTTCTTATAACGCATGCGTAAATTATTCGGGCCGCGTCGTGAGAAAACCTGTCTTCGGGGTTTTCGACAAAGTGAGTTTGAAACCTTTCTCCCAAGCTACTGAGACTAGCTAGAAAACTGAAATTTCACTTATAGCAAGTTTACATATAATACTTTCTTAAAATCGAATAACAAAGGCGCTGATCAGACTGCGCGGATGCGCGGGCTGGTCTGCGCCTTTGTTGTTCGCAAACCTCCGAAGACAAGGTTTTTCGAGTCAAGGCCCATTTATTGTTTCAGTGCACGTTATTTCGGTACTGTGATTTCGGTACTGATCGCAACAGCAAGCAGGAAAGGCTAAAGCGAGTCTGCTAAGATGCGCAGACTCGTCATTGCCTTTGCTGCTCGCATACACAAAGTATTGACGTATGTATGGATATACACTGCTCAAAATATTTTAAGGAACACCTGATAATTTTCCATAGAACGTTTAGGTATCCCTGTCCAAAATACAACCATGCATTTCACTTGACAGACGCCCAGCTTTTATGTTTTAAAGAGGACTAAAGAAATGGACCAAATAAAGTTTAGGGTAAAATTTTCGCTGCCCTAGTAGTGTATGGCTCAAATTTTATAATTTTTGATTTTCTGAAAATATTATGACTGCAGAATTTTAGAAATGTACATATAACGATGTTTCCTGCTACACAAAAAGGAAGTAAAATATGTAGAGGCGACTCCCTAGAGAGTAAGTTCCTCCGTTAAAACCTTTCTTTTTAAAGATATAGAAATTTGAGCAATAATACTGGTACCACTCATTATGACTCTCTCCAGAGGTCCTACTGGGCAGTTCAAAAGGACAGTCATAATGAGGTGATTATGACTTCCCTACAGGGGCAATAAAGTGGTCCCATGAAGGGAATAGGTATTGATAAAATATTGATCCTTATCTTAGTGAAAGAAATTGTATTGTATACAGGTAATTCTCCTCTTGAGACCCCTTTAATTTTGTGAGATATTGAAACTATCCCTTATCAATTAATCCTTTAATTATCTCTATTGGACAGTAATATATGCCTTTAAGGAATATTGTTTTAGAAAATGAATAATTTTACGCGAAACAAATCGCAAAACGCTTGTCAGAAATTCAGAAATTTTCGCGAGGGTTTTATTTTTACGAAACTTCGCAGATAAGCGAAGTTTCGTGAAAATAAAATGCTCGCGAAATGGCGAAGTCACTCTGCAATTTACTGATGTAGGTAAATCAGGCTCTAGTCGCGAATTCTTAACGTCAAAAAATGTCTTTTAACGCCTATAACGACCCATATAAAGTTCTCCCGAAAATTTCCGAATTTACAGTAGTTTAAACATATTATATTGCCACAAATAACTGCGATGATTTCTCACACCATTTGTTACGACTCCCTTCCCACCCCCTCCCTATGGTTAAGACCGTAAGTTTATTTACATGGGGATAAAAAGAAGAAACATGTAATGTTTTTTGAAATATATTAACAGTTAATAATTAATATATTAAAAATTCATTACCCCATCATTAAGTATGATTCCTTTGGCGTGGTTGTACAAGCGGCTAGAGTGGTCTAGGTCTGCCGAATTGAGAAGCATCATTTCTTGGAATGGTGATGACGTCACTGTTGTGTTTACATGGTTTCCAGAAGCCACAATCATCCCCGGTGGTAGGTGGACTATTCTAAACCCTCTATAACCGAGTCCTGTTGAATTGTAAGAAATACTTTTTTAAGATAAGCAATGGATACAAAAATCGCCCAAAACATTTTGTTGCGACTATGATTAACTGACACTGAAGCTGCCATGAATCTTAAAAATGATGATTTATAATGAACAGTAAAACCTGTCTAAAAACCGCCCAAAACACTTGTCTTAGGAAGTTGCGACCATGTTTAACTGACACCTTACATTTAGCTGCCAAGACAAGCTAGAAATTTGAAAATGATGATTTATAATGAACAGTAAAACCTGTCTAAAACGGCCATTCCAAAATATACAAAACAAATATCCTAATGAGAAATGGTAGCTTAAAGAATGCCAAAATATTGTTGAATGCTCCCCTTGGCGCATTCTGCAATACTTTTGACCTTCATTAAGCGATAATTGGTCTTGAAAACCAGTTTTGGTTTTCATTTTGGAGTGGCCGCTCTAGACAGGTTTTACTGATTATCTAAACGAGAGATTCGTACTTAGTGCATAATGCCTCAAATAAACATCCAGCAAATCCAGCCTTCGTATACCTCAATAATTTGTCTATATGGGCAGCAAAGGCAGTGACGAGTCTGTTCAGATGCACAGGCCCACCAGAGCTTTCGCTGCTCGCAGATGTGATAGCTTTGTACCTAAATCTTGTAATCTGACCTAATTCCAATGCAAGGCCATTGTAATATTCGACTATTAGGTCACCCAACTGGTTCATATCGCCATTAGCTTTACAAGTGACCCAGGCATTGTATACCACGTAGCGTATATTTGAATAACAATAGTTTTGATTTAAACGATATATTTATTTAAATGTTCTAGATCTATACAATATATACATTGTCAAAGGATCTGACAGTAAACTATATACTGATGGACTTTAAAAACGCAATGCTTGGATAGCAGTTTTAATTCATGTTTCGAAAAAGAAGGTCAAACGAATATTTTTATGGTATGTTATAGAATGTTCATTTGCAATTAACACATGAAAACATGTCCAATTAAAATTAATTTAATACATTAAAATGTAAACTTTTTAGAGGGGACTCAACTGTTTCATGTGACAAAACGCTATCAATGAAATATTTCCTACTTCTTTAAATCAAGAAACGAGAGAAGCGTCAAATTTGTGTCATGGACATTGTTAGACATTGAGGAATCACTCTCATATTGAATGGCTGATCTGCGATACAGCTTGTTTGATTATTTGGACCATTTCATTCGATGACCTAAAATCTCCTTTACTCCTCTACTGTCTCGGTGACTAATTTCTAGGAAGCAGTAACGTCGTCAAGGTTTTTGTACAATTTAAACTTAAGTGTTGGCTAAATAAGCCAACTCATGATGGCATCATTGATCCAAGGGAAGTTTACATTCAACTGTCTTTTGAAAAACATAAAGGTAAGTTAGTGTTGCGTTTTTAAAGTCCGTCAGTATATACATGTACGCATATGTGGAAGTCATTTCCTGTTGCAGGCATAGTTTGTACATAGTGTATGAATAGTTCATAAAGATTTGAATTTGTTATGTATGTTTATACCACCCTTACCAACTTTAGCACGCTGTGCAAGGTCTACACTGATGTAGGTGGTATAAAATAGTTATAACATATTTGTCCACCTGTACGTAAGATAATCCACTCGCTAAAGCTCGTGGATTATCTCCACGTACAGGCGGACAACCCATGGTATAACTATTACTTATCTATTTTTGGCAGCAATAATTATTTCAATTGTTTGAACAACAAAGAGAGTTCTATCATATTGTTTAGAAAGAAACGTATGGCAAGCAATGCTGTTGACCATAAAGTATCAACTCAACGAGCAAATCTTTTCGATTTTATGACCTTTATTATAGTCTTGCACGTTAAAGCTTCATTTCTTTCATCAGTTTGTGTAGCCTTGCCAAATAGTAATTCATGAGTAGTATGATTTCTAAGAGGGGTCTCTAAGTATCTTTTGTGTGTTTCTGTATTATAAGTAAGGACATGGTTATAAAGAAAAAGTGGTAAGCACTTTCTAATTCCCCACATGCACAGGAATAATTTGGAACTACATTTTTGCGACAAAGATAAGAATTGAGCGAGCTACATGCCACTCGTATTATTGCATTGAGTATCTGTCCATGACCTCACAGGAATAAATGGTGGTTATCTCTTGTGTGTGTCTTTGTTGAGATGATATTAAAATGATGCAACTGAGCCAGACATATTTATTATTCTGGGTAAGTTGTTCCAATATCGTTTAAAGAGTTATAATAGGAATTAGTTTAAGTATGAATTGTGCAGATACCATTAGAATGTTTATATTGATAAGCCTCTAAGACATTTTTCGAGTGCTTTTCGATTGATTGAAACTTAAGTGATTTCATGGAGTTTAATCTTGACAAAGCTGTTTCTGCCTAGGTATTTATGTTCTCTGTTCAGGAGCATGCATTTGATATGGTAGGCCTCAGATAGTTATGGGTAGAAGTTTCATTAAGGACAACGTTATTTATTTTTAGAGAGGGTCAAGTGATTGGTTGTGAGTAATCAGAAGAGTTGAAGATTTTGTTATGTTGAAATTTTTAAGCCAATTGCTCTAACACTCGTTAGTTGTTTCGATGTCGGAATCATATATTAAGGTTGCAGTTTGTTTTTTATCAATAACACTATAAATACTTGTATCATCAGCAGAAAGTGTATATATTTACTTATTATTAATATAAATCAGAAAGAGCAAAGGGTCAAGGACAGAGCCTTGTGGATCTCCTGCAAGAACGTCCCCCCAATCGGAAACTACTCCATTTAGTAGCACGCGCTGTCGATTATATGAGCCGTGACATGAGATTTACAACAATGTGGTATGTGCAACCAGCAAAGCCTCAGATCAGCCTGCGCATACGCGCAGTCTGATCAGAACCTTTGCTAGTCGCTTGAATATTCTATGAATGTTAAGCTACTGACTGAACATCAATTGAAGTTTCAAAGCTTAACATGAAGCTGCACAGGCTCGTCTGAGTATACACTTGGCAAAATGCCACATTGTTTGGAAATCACATGTCACGGCTCAATTATGAGAGAAGCGTGTAATTCTTAAACCAGAGGAGAAGCCCTGCAGATAATCTCATGCGAGCCAATTTGTGCAATAGCCCTCTAGCTGCGCAATACTCTGTCAAAAGCCTTCAAGTTGCTGATATCACAAAATGAGCCGTGACATGTGATTTCCAACAATGTGGCATTTTGACAAGTATAGGCTCAGACAAGCCTGTGTAGCCTCCTTTAAGGCTTAGGAACTCCAAATGATGTTCTGTCTTTGGCTTAACCGTCATATAATATTCGAGTGACTAGCAAAGGCGCTGAGCAGACTGCGCGAATGCGCAGGCTGGTCTGAGCCTTTGCTGATCGCACATACCACATTGTTGGAAATCTCATGTTGCGGCTCAAATACAAGTCGTACTTCTTTACCACCATGTATTGCTTCTAAAAAGAATGGACTGCGTGTAATGATAGTTGGAAAGTTGTAAAGTCACCTTGAATTAAACCAGACTGGAAAAGTGTAAGAATGCTGTTTTCAGATATGTAATTTTAAATATGCTTGTGAACTCTTTCCCAGAAGTAGAATTAGATGAAATATTAATCTGTAATTTGGTGGCAAGGGTTGTCTGCCTTTTGTGAATGGCGATATCATTGGCATCCCTCCAGTACGAAGGAAAGTTACCTTGAAGTAATGAGCAATTGTATAAATAGGTAAAGGTTTTGACAATATTGTGGCACCCTCCGTCAACAGACTTATTAAGGGGATATATCTTTCAAAAGCTCTTACTTGCATGAAATTTTTCCTGTATAAACAAAAAATGCTTTTTTATCAAGGAGACGGATACCTTTGGGCACATTGTTGTATGAACATTTTTTACATCTCACATAGATCACTTTAAGCCCAAACATACAGCTTTTCAATGTCAAAATGCAAAATTGTAAATAATACCAGAAATACATTATATTTGGGTCAAAATACTTCTAAATATTGTAGTCAGGTCATTGTAGTTAGTGTTCATGCACATGGGTTTCTCTAAAGTTCACCCAGCGTGTCACAATATTGTAAACGGTATCAAACCGGGAAGTAACTCTAAATAGACTGATAAGCATGTTGTGGATTGCTCAAAAGCTGTATGTTAGGGCGTAAAGTGATCTATGTGAGATGTATAAAATGTTCATACAACAATGTACCCAAAGGTATCCGTCTTCTTGATAAAAAAGCATTTTTGTTTATAAAGGAAAAATTTCATGCAAGTATGAGCTTTTGAAAGATATATCTCCTTAAGGTCAGGATCTCAAGCCTTTGTCACATTAAGGTCGTTAAGTGTATCTCCCACACCTTGTTGAATTGTTAAGTCAGTGTTTTGAGGGTATGGCTGTTTTGATGTAGATTTCCAGTCGCTCCTTCAAGTTGCATTAAATATTTTAGAGATGTGTATAGACAAATAAAATATTTTTATTTGGGTGTTGCGTTGCGGGTTACATAGATATTACGCCAAGATCAGAACTTTCGGAAAACTCGTAGTGCTATGCGCTCTGTCAAAGCTTCCTATGAACATTTGCTAGAGCTCCATATTCAAATAACACAGAAAGACAAAGTTACTCACTGTCGGGGAGACGCTGATTCGTCCCTTCTTTAAAGCTCTGGATCAGTATGTCATACTGCGGGTGACTGTCATCAATAAACCATGTCGGAGCTGCACGTCCAGAAAACACGTGCAAAGTAATATGAATTCTCCAGTTTGCTGCTGGAAGGTTCTCTTTTGCCACTGGCAGGCTGAAATAAAAACATCGATATAGCTCTGCGGCTGCTACATGTAATAGCGACTAAATATAGTCTGGTGTATCGTCTACAAATCCATTTGAAACGTCTCTGTAGCAAACAGTGTGGATCCAGATCAGACTGCTCCTCTGGGAGCAGTCTGATCTGGGTCCACACTGTTAGTCTATATGCGGAAGTAAGTCCTTGACGTAATCATTTACATTACGCTTTGTTGTTGTATTTATTTATTATTATTGTTAAATATGACAGAGTTGGATCGCAGTGGCTCGGTTGAAGAGTGCTTGACTCCGGACCGAAGGGCCGCGGGTTCGAGCCTCACCAGCGCATTAATCCTTGCTTAGTACTGGTTCATCCAAGGATGACCAAGGATGACCCGTCCCGACATAACCGAAAATTTTTGACTGGAAAAAAGGAGTTAATAATGCGATACATGTATTAGGATTTCTTCACTAACTCGATTGTAGAGCACAATCTACACTACGTTTGGTATTTTTGTGCCGCAACATTTTTTTCAAGAGACAGCATTTTCAGTTTTCGCTGCTGCTTCAACCAAACCCCTAAACGGGTACTTTTTTTTACAAACATTGAAGACCCAGATGAAATGCCGCATAATGCGGCGTTTCAGTCAGGGTCTACACTGTCTATAAATGTAACTCTAACACACCTGCCTATAGAGCCAACGGTAACAAACTGTGACATATCGGACAATGATTCACAGCTAAAGTGTGTGATAGCTGACGTCACTGGAAAATGACGTCATTCATGGCGTTAGACGGTGTAACGTCGTTTTTACGCTTGAAAGACGTTACAATTACATGTAAACGTATGCGACGTAGTCTAAGTTTTGGCGGGAGTTTTTCAGTGCAATGGCAGAAATTTGGAAGAAGCTGAAGACTTCGAATGTGTTTTCGTCGTTTATTGTGTGTTAGAATCGAAATAGATCAGCTCCAGTGCGTGAATTGTTGAGCAATAATTCACTGTTTGTCGGTCAGTTGTACGATGATAAATCACTCGCGCTGCGCGCTCGTGATTTAATCTTCTTTACAACTGACCTCGAAACAGTGAATTATTACTCAACAATTCACTGCTGGAGCTGATCTATTTCTTAAATAAACAAAATAATATGCTGTTTTATCCAATTCTCGCCCACCTAATTTTTTTTTTAAAAAAACATTGATTGAGTGTAAGCTGCAAAAATACATGTGGTTCTTTTATCACTGCAAATGTACTATTTTCTGCATTTTTTGTAAAGTTCCATTCGGTATGACAAAAACAACTTGCCTCGACTTTAGATAACATTATGTTATCGTACAGCAGCATTTAAATGATGTCATCCCCAAACTTGCAAATCCTTCTTAATTCTGTTTAGAATTCTGGGTAATTAATCATATGCCTCAGAAAATGAAGGTCACTGGTTTTAGTTTTGTCTGTCCTAGATTTTCTTTGAAAGCATGATTTTATACTGAAACCAAGTTCTAATCAGAAAGTAAAAATACGACATACGAAATTATAAACCACCACTTTGCCAAGATTACTCATTTAAAAATGACAAGTACTTCTTGCAAAATTAAGTAAACGTGACCAGGCTCATTTAAAAAAAAAAATACACATTTTCTACGATATACTGAAATATTTAATATTTCCGGCACAGAGACGTTATCAATTTACATATTTGTTTGTTTTAAGACGTTACTGATTGTCGTGATTTTAGGAGAATAAACCACAGAAGTTTTGTTTCAATAGGACTCTTCGAACAAGGGGTATAAATTTTTTGAATATTATAACCTAATGCCCCTAGATATGTACAATGGACTATCCCAAGTTGATTGTATCAAACTGTAAGAAAGAACCCATTAGTATATTATTTGACTTTTCGATTACTGTTAAGGCGGCGCCTCATGAATGCGTAATTAGGACTGGTCGACCTTAGACATAGGTAAAAGCTAAAAATCAGGCGCGGTTTTATTCAAAAGTAACCATGGTAACCGTATCATCTTGCACCATTACCTCAGTATAGGTATCACACTGTTTGTCTATGAGGCTTCAAATAGTTTAGTGGAAACGTAGCTTTTGGACGACAAAAACATACATTTTGTGATTATGCGCTTTAAGGGTTAATAAATGTGAGGTCAGTGTGTATACAGTTAGGATTTTCATGAAATGCACGCACGTTTGCGCCGCCCAAAAAGCTTATTAACTCTTTACCAAATCCTAAACAGATGACGCACAGATATGAATATTAAATTGCCGCCTATACAGCATTAATGTAGTTCTTTTGACTGCCTTTAGGATTAATGAATTTGTTTGAATTAAACAAACAATGAAAATATATAGATATACAGGGCTTTATTGCTGTTTTGGATAATATGATAGATGTATTTTAATCTGTCAGTGGCCATAAGTGAGTTCCCAAAATGGCAAACGTCGTTTCATTTGCAAAAAAAAATTAGTACATTTAAAATTGGTATAATTTCAAAACGAGAAATGCAAATTATCTGAAATTTTGAACATGTCACTATTTGCCATTTTTCAACTTAAGAATGCTAAATTGCTATAGAAATAATATCACCTAGAGTTCGAGGGTTTTATTCTTTTCGACCACCCTTGATTTCTGAAACAGTTTCTCTCTCTCTCTCTCTCTCTCTCTCTCTCTCTCGTTATTATACTTGTGTGTTTAAACTTGTCCAAAACCATCATATAAAATGCAGATTTTATAACATGTCTAGGAGATGATCTAAATAAGCCACCGGCTTACTGTCAGATCCTACTATCTTAACATTGTATTTATGTATATCATGCACTTTATCTGAATAAATATTGTTTAAACCAAACAGTTTGAAAATTTGATGCGGGTTCTAAACTTCTTAGTTTTTACATGACTATAGATATTTCTTTTTTTCTATATATTTCTGGTGATAATGGTGCAAATATATTATAATTGTGAGCTGTGAACAAGATGTGTTCTTATCTTCTTAATTTATTCTCCGTCATATTAGGGGTGGGTTGGGTATTTTTACCCCTGACCCAAAAATCTAAATTATTAAATGAATCCACTTGGTAACTTCGCAACAACTATCAGTCTTTCTAGGATCTATATATGAGTGTTTGAAGCAATTAGTCTTTAAATGTTTCAGTCTTTCAAATTGAAAAGACAGCACCCAGCGATACCTAACCCATTGGCCAAATTTGCTTTACGAGGGGGTACCCAAACTTTCATACGAACTCATAGGATAGTTGTTCTTCAAAAAAATAAATTTCCTAAAAAAATGTAATCTCAAATGGTACTTTCAACTGAAATTAATTATTACACAAATATTATATCACTGGTTATGCTGCTTGTGGCACCAATATCAGGACTGACAATGAAAATTAGCAGATTTTCTAAGGATCCAACCATAGGTTATATCAATCAACATTTATTCAAAAAATATTAGTTTCAAATAGAACACTGTTATGACACCTCGCAAAACATACATAACCCATATTCCTGCATTTGTTTATTTAGTTTGTTTTTTACAGCCAGAGTAAACTGCGGTCGGATCATTTTCATGTCATTATTTTCCGTCCAGTTCTCTGCTCTGCATTATTTTATTTTCAGCAGTCAGGGACATAACTTCTATAAGTTAAAATATATATCATTTGAGGAAGTTAAAATTGTGCCTTTTCAACAATAATTTCTAGGTGATGCTACAGAAAGTAACTTATTTAAGTTATATCTGAAATTATTTAGGCCAAGGTCAAATTGCAAGCCGTCAACAATATAACTTATTCAGGTTAAAAAGTAGCTTATTTTCTGAACTTCAATGACCTCTCGTACTTATTTATAGACGATGTGTACAGAATTTTATTGCATAATCGTAAAGTTATGTAATATGTCTTTCAGATAAAATTACCCACATGGCCGTGAAAATTGCGGTAACTCGGGAATATGAAGATGAAAAAAGACACGTTCACTCAAACAGGTTACTTTTGTTTTTGTTGCAAAAAAGTTAACTGCTTTAAGTGATATATTATTTAACTTTTGGAGGTTATGCACCTGACTGTTCAGTGTCTATACTAATTTGAACTTTAACAGAATGTTTCCCGTACATTTCAAATATTTCTGCAATTTTTCAATAAAAAATATTACAATCTGACATTTTTACAGCAATCTTTCAACACCTGCTATCTTTTTGGAAGAAATGGAGCCAATGTTTGTGATACACAATATCTCCATAGCAACAGATAATGACATCATAAAATTGGGTGATGACGTAAACATATACTCTGTATATTTATCCAGGGCTATTATCATTTGTGGAAATGGCCTTAATTGACTAGAAATCACCATTGTTTCAGACCATATTTTTTGTCAATTTCTTATAAGCTGATTTTGGAACTCACTTATGGCCACTGAGTGTACAGTAAGCAAAAAGTCTATTAGTACAAAGGTTTAAGAAACCAATAAGATTTGCTATTTTAAGACTCATCTTCTGCAGAGTTTTCGGTGCCATTGTTTCATGTACGCCTAAGGAAAACATTTCCAAGAATGTGGTATTTTGACAAGTGTAGACTTAGACGAGCCTGTGCAGCCTCCTTTTAAGCTTATTACTCCAAATGATGTCCAGTCAGTAACGCTCATAGAATTATCAAGCGACTATCAAAGGCTCTGATCAGACTGCGCGTGCAGGCTGGTCTGAACCTTTGCTGGTCGCACATACCACATTGTTGGAAATCTCATGTCGCGGCTCAATTTTGTCAACACCAACATATAGAGGCGAAATCCCCGATACTGTTAATTTTTTTACATTATTTGGTTGCCAAGGGGTAGACGCCCATCAGGGTAGGCGACCACAAAGTTTTTCTTATACATTGCAGTGGGTTTGCATTGAGTGTGTGTCTTGAGATGGAAATATTGCTGGTTCGAGTTCCCCCGGAGGCACTGCGCTCTGTCCTTGTATATGACATTGACGTAACACCATTACGCAGGTTACGCACGTGCGTAATAAAAATAGTAACATCCAAGGGAGGTGATAAAAGTGAGTTTCTATACTATAAGGAATTACTCATAAAAGAAGAAATGCGCACCCTTTGGGAGCAAATTCTTTCCTTTAATAGAAGCTCCAATTTTAAAAGGGACGCAATGGAAGTGAACCATTACTTGGCCCAGTAGTCTCCCTATGATGCGCGTAACTTTTTCAGCGTTCTTGCGACGCTTTTGCATGACACTTTACTCTCCGCTTAGTACTGGTTCAACCCAGGAAGATAGGGAAGCGTCCAGACATGGCTGAAAAATTGTTGACTGGTACGTAATGCATCACCACAAATAAACAAAAAATTTAGGATAAACAATGTTATAATATTACAGCAAAAACTCAAAAATTCAAACTCCGATACATGTAGTACAATAAAATATTGATAGTTCGAACTCCTATACTTTGAAGTATCCGCTGATTCGAATTATAATTATTGGATTCAGTGAAAATGGCATATTTATGAGCTATTTTATTAAACTCCTATCAAAACATGTTTTTGATGCTTAAGGACATATGCTACTAAATACTTCCCACATTGAAATATTTTAAATACTTTGCATACAGTTTGTTTTATGCATGGGCTATCCATTTATGAAATAAAAAGGATATGTCACCGTGCTTACTTTTTCAGAATCTCATATTGAAGTTTACAGCATTTGACCAATTTTCTAGAAATATAAAATAATAATACTAGTCCTAATTATCGAGCTAAAACGGTTGTAATCTTCACCCAGCTTCTTTCTTTTAACTTAAATTACTGCCCATGACCTCAAACTTTTAAGAAAATGTGCATGTTTACTTGTTACCCCATGCTGTGACAAGATACTGCATGATATATTTTGGCAATTCGTCGAAAAATGGAATTTGTTTTTAGAATAAATCATGTATTAAAAAATCTGACATTGAAAATCTTGAAAATTTATTTTTAATTCATGGACTATTATAATACCTTTCAGAAAAAAGAATAAAAATCTGGGGTCACCGAACTAATTCTCTTTCTAGAGGGCCAAATTTAACCCCACCCCCATAGGTTTCATGCGTAATTCAATATAAAAAGTTCGGGGATGACCATTTCGGTCGTTTTGATGATGCCATTTTACTAGTATATGAAGTAATTTAGCATTAAAATGTTAAAAAAGAAAGAAAAAACACACTGAAAATATGTGCTCATCTGGGAATCGATCCTGGTTCTCTGGCTTTGTAGCCAGGCGCGCTAACCACTAGGCCACGAGGTCAGGTCGTGCACCGCTCTAAATATCCATACAAATAGTATAGACTCGGCCACTATCGTATTCGTAACCAGGGTTATTGTGTACGTCGTTTGATTTCGACTGAGCTACATTTATCTGTCTTTAGTGCTGAGACGATCAGTTCTGAAAAGATGTCAATAGATATTTCGAACACACTTTAATTAGTTATTTTGTGAAGAAAATGTCGGAACACCGATATGACATAAGAATATCGGAAGCTGTATTGATCCGAATCCGTTAAGGGTCGAAAGACAGGACCCAGACAACTTTCCCTGTTTGCAGACGCGGAAAAGGTGCGCATTGGAAATAGCCGCATATGTCTTTAATAGAAGCGTCTATGCAAGTACAAATGTACCAAGAACATATGTTTTGATGGGAAAACTGAAAACAATCATTTTAGTGGGGTTACATGCATATTATCAAATTATAAACTCCATTTAATTCGAATAACTGATTATTCGAAGTAAACATCCGAGGTCGGAGGACTTCGAATTAACGTATAATCAAGATATCATTCTTACCCGCCGACAGCGACAATTAAAGTCGCCAAAACTATGAACATTTTTGTTAACTCCTTTGAATTCGTCTGTCTGAACAGTGGGTGAGGATGTCGTAGTTTTCGGGCGCTGTATATATAAGAGATGAGAGAGACACGGGTCAAGATAAAACCGCTAAGACGAATAAAAGTGCATTTTTATTCTAAAACAACTTTGTATTACAGCATTTTATGTTCACCGCTAAACACTGGTCATTAATGATGACTTGTATACATGTAAATATGTACTGTTTCGAATACTGACCAGAAGCCAACAGAAGAAATGTACAATGTCGGTTTTTGCTATGATAGCCACATTCTGTCACATGAGCGCTAAAGTGCCCAACTCAATGGGCATGATGAAGGAGTATGGAATATGAAATAATCCAGGAAGTTTGAAACGCTTACCGAGCCCAAATACCTATTTTTTTTCTTTGTGATGTAACCCATGTAAACCTAGCGTCCTTTTTGTTGTGAGACAAAGGGGAACTGTGCAGGCCAGATCAGACGCAGCAAAACGTGACGTCTATTCATTGCCTCCACTGTTGGCTTACATAATGGTTTATTGAAATTTGAAAAAAAAGAAAAGTACAACCAAACAACCATTAAAACAGAATTCGATTGGTCCAATAGATAATAATATGAAAATAATTATAATAAAAATGGTTAATAATGAGTCATGGGGCATCTTCGTCGAGTTATCATAGGGCATAAGTTGGTTTAGCCGAGTGCTTTTCTTAAAGAAAAAAATATATAAAAATCCGTACCAAACGTCGGTCAGAAATTCGTCCACCCTCCTAGCCTGTTGGACGTAGCAACTTCAAACTATGTACATATGTCACATAATGTGTAAGAATCAAAATAAATTCGCACTGGTAGTGATTTGTTGCTTAATATATCGCTGCCTGTCGGTCAGTCGTAAGTGGATAAATCATTCGCGCTTCGCGCTCATGATTTATTCATTTTAACGACTTACCTCCAGCAAATGATATATAAAGCAGCGAATCACTGCGAGCGCGAATATATTTCTTATTCTAACACACCTCGCCTATAGAGCCAACGGTAACAAACTTTGATATATCGGACAATAATTCACAGCTAAAGAGTGTGATAGCTGACGTCACTGGAAAATGACGTCATTCATGGCGTTAGACGGTATAACGTCGTTTTTACGCTGAAAAAACGTTACAATTACAAGTAAACGTATGCGACGTAGTCTAAGTATTGGCGGGAGTTCTTCAGTGCAATGGCGGAGAGTTGGAAGAAGCTGAAGACTTCGAATGCATTTTCGTCGTTTATTGTGTGTTAGAATCGAAATAGATCAGCTCCTGTGCGTGAATTGTTGAGTAATAATTAACTGTTTGTCGGTCAGTTGTATGAAGATAAATCACTCGCGCTGCGCGCTCGTGATTTGATCTTCTTTACAACTGACCTCCAAACAGTGAATTATTACTCAACGATTCACTGCTGGAGCTGATCTATTTCTTAAATTAAGCTGAGACTTTGTGATCATTTAGACTATGTAACCAAACACCTTTACTTTTAGATTAATACATGACCACCGTCGCGTTACCGGACATTTCGGCCCGGCAGCTCCCTATTTGCGCGAGGGCCTAGGCTAAATAGATATAACAGGGTGTTGCAAGCCTGTTTCATTGGAAAAGATTTTCTTGCACGTGAAATTTAAGGGCGTGTAATGCTGAACAATATGCTAGTGACAGATAGGACCTCATTCACCTTGTGACAGATTGAACCTCGCCCCCTTAGGTTGCTTTAGGGAAACAATGGTTCCAATATTAAGTTCGCTTGACATATCAAATTAACCCTTTAGCTCATAGAGACGCATTGTAACGATTTTTGCAAACGAAGCAGACCCAGATCAAGAGCTGCCCGATTTACTTCATTTGCTTGTGGAAAAATCATGGCATTTTTTTGTTCTATGTGCCAACAAGAAAGTTTATTTACATAATGGTAGAGCTTTGCAGAAAAGTTTTGAAAATAAAATGAACATGACCTTCTACCTTTTGTCATTGAAGAATGGTTTAATTCTAACTTATTTATCGTCGATGGAACGCTCGCATAGATACGTAAGCCCGTTACAAAACGTGAAAAGCGTCACGTAGACAGTAAAAGCAAGATCACCTTGGCCGTAAGTAACTAGAGCACGACAAGCATTGCGAAATATATGCTCGTGTATAAAGATACTAATGAGGCTGGTGTAATTATATAAAAATGATAAGTAAACAATCTGTCACAGGTCGCAAAATACTGTAAATTCGGAAATTTTCGCGAAGGGGATGTGGAGTTTCGCGAAAATAAACCCCCGCAAAAAGGTGAAATCACTCTTTTAACAGATCGAGGTTAATTATGTCCAAAGCGCGTGTGTCTTTTAATGCTACATGTATTCGCGAAATTAAATTCTCGCGAAAATTTCAGAGTTTACAGTAATTATAATGTGTCTTATTTGCCCGTCGTTCTAACCGAACTTGATTTGACACTTATATGTAGTTCTGCAAAAATGATTTCAGGCATTCAGTCTATTCCTGAAAGAATTTTCGAAATAAATGATTCTGATAAAAGTCGGTAGACGACAAAACGCATGATAGCGGAGCTGCTTAGTGAGCAAAATTAGGGAAATACTTCATTTGATGATACAGGCATGAAAGGAGTTCTAGCGTTTTAAGGCGTATATTTTCCCTAGTTGACATAATTACAAAACCTAAATTTTCAAATTGCCTTGATGTTTTTAAAATTGGTCTGTTCCGGTAGTAAAATTTACATAGAAAGCATCAAAATAGGTTTCAAAGCGATTCATCATTTACAAAACCGTTAAAACTTGCGCCTTCTACTCCCGCCCCTCATTTTACGTCTTTAGACTGGGTGCCGTTTAGACGAGAGTTTTAGTAAATCCTTTGCAGGTTTTCAAAAAGTAAAAGTGCTAAAATATTAAGGATATAAGTGCCCTTCCTTTTCGAAACTTTGCGGTTTTCCTTCTGCGCATGCGTATGAAATATACTTAAAATTGTGACGTTTGTCATTGAATAGATGAAACTGGCGTCTTTCAGTTTGTTTTTAGATGCTCCCCCCCTAGACCCAAGATGCCCTTTGGGCAATTAAATGTCACTATACAAATACATAACATATGTAAAGGGCGTCTTGGGTCTAGGGGGGGAAAGGGGTTGTATAAGCGAAAGAAGACATCAAATATCTGACAAAAAGTAGACCACTTTGCAAGATGGTCGTTTTTGATTTTTCAGCTATTGTGACGGTGTGCCGCGGTCCCTGCGCACTAAGCATATATAAGATGGTCGTTTTTATTGTACATCAACTGTATAAATAGTTTTACGGTACATAGCGTGATAGGTAGATTGGTACCCTTGTTTAACGGTCTAGTTCCTGTATATGTTACTGAATAAGAAGTACAGTTGATGATCGAAATAAATTCCCATTCAATAAGAAGTAGAGTAATTACATGCATTAAGGAAATCCCTTTTTAAATATACAAATTCGGGGGCAATGGTGCATCGACGGCCCGTCTATATATATTTTTTAACGTGCCTAGTTTCTCCAGTCGTTATTTCAACAAAATAAAACGAACGTCTCGTTTAGGGAGATTGCTCGCCTTATCGCTAGAAATTCTTTACACCATATGTTCTTTACATGACACACATTCAAAAACGATTCCTGGCCACTTCAAATTCGGCCATTTTCAAAATGGCCACCGAAAAACAAAATGGCCGACACTTCTCACGAGGATGTATGTAGTAAATTGATCATATCTCAGTTTCTGTTCATCATAGAACAACAAACTTGGTATCAAATTAAAGCTAGATCATTGCCCTTTTGTATAATGTTCAAATAAGCAAATTAACTGATTAACATATTATGCATATTAATGATTTATTTATTTTTGCCCAAAAATCAGTAGCAAAAATCTTACAAATAGATCATGCTTGATTTCACAACCTGTGGCTAATGCAGAAGAGATACATATAGAGTCTTAAGCGTTGCTGCTAAACTATACTTATCAACATGTGCACATCAACCCATTAATGTGCTATGAATATTCATATACACTTATTTATATTCAAATACCAATTTTGACTGTTGCTTTTTCTGTTTTAAGCAGTTTTTGAGACTGTGTTTTATCTCTTTGAGAAGATTGTTGGTTCTGTTAAAGACATAGCTTGTTAACTAAAATGGTTTTCTATGGCGTAGATTAGGCCCAAAATTGTATTCAAATGCCCCCAGGGGCTTTACTTTAGCTGTTGTCCCCTTTAGGTGGTGGTTCTTATGTTGTTTGTCCAATTTGCTACGTTTGTTTGTGAGGATTTTGTGTTCTTGTTTTGTACAGTAGTACTTAGTATTCTTTCTAGTTTTGCAGTAATCTAGATGAGGAAGAGAGATCTGGCTATTTACTTGTAACTACATGTATTATGCTCTTGTTGTCTTGTGGTTGTCAGACTTCACTACAACACGGCGGCTCCTGTTAAAACTTCTGCCACTGTTCCTTGGCTTTCCCAGAAGCGGGACAGGTTGGTATATGACTTTATGGTTTAATTTTATGTATGGTAACACTCGAAGGTTAAACCGGCAGCGGTTTGGTCTAAACGCTCAGCGGAGATGTCCACAGGCTAATGTTTTACGTGATAGACTTGAAAACCCAGGGTTCATACTTGGGACCCCTGGGTACTAGTCGAATCGTTTATCTATCACACTAGGCCGACATTCACCTGTATAAATTGGTGAGTTTTTATGACTGAGCCGAAAGCCTCGCAACATATGGTTCTTTGATGTAAAAACATCCAATTTCATGTATAGCGTAAAATGGTTCTGGAGATGGACAAAAGAAGCTGAGATGTACATTTAATAGTTAAACATTAAATCTGAACTAATAAAAGTGGAACACTTTTCAATCAATTTAGTTTTACTATATCGACACATTTTAAGCAAGGCAAAATATGTGCACCAAACTGCAGTAAAAAACAGGTATAGAAATATTTGTATGTGTACCGAAAAATGTATTTCACAATTGAAATGCAGCATATTATCTTTTTTAAAGATATTTCTTGTTCCATATGCATTCACTGGTTGTAAGTTGCGAGTGGGTAAATTCGATGTTTCTGCGTCCGATATGGTTATTTTTTGCGTCAATATTTCATCAAGCTCAGGTTAATGGACAGTGGAAACGCATAAGGCGTTGGCAACTTGTGCTAGCTCATATACATGTACTAGATCCTGAGAGCTGGACCACAGTAATTTAAAATGTAAAGGAGATAAGGAGCGGAATTGAATTCAAGGATAAACGTCCGCATCTTTTTTTGATCGTTCATGTACCGAACTACTAGGCAATTTGGGTTAAGAGGACTTGTATGTATGCACTAGTCATTTCTAACAAAAGAACAGCGAGGACTTTGACTTTTATTAAAACCATGGCAGTTTTGTACTTCCATGCTTGCATTTGTATATCAAATGCCCCACATTTCCCTCGCACTAAGGGCACAAATGCAAAAGGTAACACAGCACATTTGCTTGACTTTAACCCACCATGTCAGGTGGCTGGGTGCGTGGTTAAACCGACTGGTACATAATACTTATTGGTAGAAAGCTGATGCTTGAGATATAACTACCAGGCGCGTTCCTGAGGCATATACGAGGCCCTGTAAGAGGTTTTAAGGGTACAGGGATACTGGCCAAAAACTTAAAGGGATACGGGATATTTTTGTAAATATTTAAAGGGATAAGGATTCTTGGGTCAATTTTAGGGATTTGGGGATAAAATGCTTTCTGAATTTTGGGGATATTTGCCATTTTTAGGGATACGGAATATTTTTCAAAATAATTAAAGGGATATGGGATACTGGGACCCCCTTCCAGGGCCTCATTTACAAAATTAAGTTGCAGTAGCACGAAAAAGATGGCAAGGTATCTATGTTATCTCGCCCTTATTGACCAAGCGAGAAGAAAAAAATCTCATCAGGTTTGAAAATATCTCACTAAATTTAAACAAGTGAGATTTATTCTCTCACTCAAGTATGGGGCCAGAAAAACCCTGCTTTTGTGACGGCCTAGAATGCATATATGTAAAGTATAACATCCGTGCATCAACAGCACGTAAATCGCCTGATTAATACATGTGTTTATCCGGTTAAAACATGGCTGTTTATTGCGTGTGACACGGCTTTTTATGCAATAATATTTTTTTCAACTTTACTGAGATAGATAGGTCAACACTATATTGGCCCAACTTTTAATTGGCTTACCCACTTCATATTTACAAATTTGCTGTCCGTAATAATTGGAAATGAGTATGGGTGCGGTTGTTTAAATTCATGCTTAATAATGGAAAGAAAATGATAATGATTAACAAAAGAGCAGGAAGTTAAAATATTTGTGAGCACCGAACCGACAATTTCGCAATCTGTCGCAATATCTAAGGACAAATGAGCCGGGGTCCAACAAAAGGTAAAAGTTGGCATGTACGCCCATCGAAGGCTCAGATCAGCCTGCGCATCCGTGTAGTCTGATCGGAGTCTTCAGTTGCCGCTTTTAAGATAGTCAAGGGTTCAATGTTATTTTAGGTGGAAAATTAAAAACTCTGATCAGACTGCGCAAATGCGCAGACTGACTTTGAATCTTATGCCAACGTGTACTTTATGCTTGGTACTGATTACAATTAAGTCCGTCCCGCTCGCTACCCGGTGTTCCTGACTGCGACATGTTTTAACTTATGCATTTTAAGTCAAGAAGCAAAGAAAGGTAATTCATCCGTCGAAGTCTAAAGAAAAAGCTGCAGCCAACATGCATATCATACAAGCTGATGGGGCCTAAACTACATATGTGGTCAACGGGTCTCAAACCGTGGAGAAATGCTTGTTGAGGGTACTCGTAAGCATTACCTTGCCATGGCGATTCGAATGAGAACTCTCGATATGGACTTATCATCTCTTATTTGATGCAAAGTTATACTTGTTTTACAGTCTTCTAATTGGAATGGGCCGCGACATGAGAATACCAACAATGTGGTATGTGCGACCAGCAAAGCCTCAGATCAACCTGCGCATATGCACAGTCAGATCAGAGCCTTTGCTAGTCGCTTGAATATTAGATGATTGTTAAGCTACTGACTGACTGTAATTTGGAGTTTTTAAGCTTAAAGGGAGACAGCACATGCTCGTCTGAATCTACACTTGTCAAAATACCATATTGTTGGAAATCACATGTCGCGGCTCAAATAAAGATTATTGTTCAAGATACATTTCTATATCATTTCATGAAAAGACACTTAAGTTCATGCATATACGAATCAAAGTGACAGCCTGGCATCTAGATTTAAAACCTGTTTTCGTGTACAACTCAACTGAGCATGACTATTTCAACTGCTTTAAAAACTACAATTAAAAACCAAATTGCTGTAACTATAAATACTTTTCTTGCTTTCAAACACTCAGATGTTGTATTTATCGTGCTTTTAAATGTAAAAATGGCATTTAACATTTATGAGCCTGATAAATCATGTATGAGCATGATAAATGCCATGCTCACGTAATAGTCAGGGCCCTTAGGTACAAAAAACAGGTCCCGTGCGAATTGTGTGCCGATTTATGTTGACCTATATCAAAACCTTCAATGGAATCTTACCTTTAATTTAAAGGTGGTCACCCATCTCAAATCCGGGTCTAAGGCTAGTTATGACGTTATAAATATGGCGACCATAATAAGAAACTGCCCGTTAATAAAAGCTATAGTTTGTGTTGGTATGGTCATATTTATCCAACACGAACGCTTTTTTAAACATAATTTCAATTATTTTAGTCATATGATGGTTACATCAATACTTTACCTGACTTTGACAATGAATTATTTCTCGATAACTATATTTTGCATGCATAATACCGTAGATTTCCTATAAATACCTAGCTTATCGGACGACCTTTAGACTGGTGGCTGAGAATGTTATTGCTCCCCCTGGGGAATTTTGCAAACTTATCCCATCTAAAAGAGGATTTCAAGCTGCGTCTTTTAATAGATGTTTGCACTATGTTCGCCGGTGCGTTAGTCTTTGACAGCTGTTACATATGTTACCATATTTTATTTAGATAAAAAAGAAAATTTAAAGTTTGAGCTACAGAAATAGGGCTCATTATTTAAATTACTAATATGGTCTGCATATTGACTTCTTTAGCTACATACAAATTATTTTGGAGAAAAATTACAGCTTCCTGTGGTGTTATGTGCGTTGCTTTAATTAGATTACCCTTTAAACATGAAAATTGTGACCAATATCATTTACTTTTTATGTGCATTTTCCAAAATGCTTTGATTATTTTGTACTAACAAAGTCATTTGGGTTAGATAAAATCCAAAGTTTGCTTTTATACTTTAAATATAGTGTCTTATACATGCAATTAAACAACCCAAAAGCTACACCCAATTTTAAGGAGCCGTATTTGGTAGGCATCATTTAAGTAAAAATATATGAAAACATTTGCTGCTGTTGGATATCTTGCATATTTGTGATTGTCTTGCTCATATTATAAAGAATTATAGATTTTGCAGGTTTAACAACAAGATTGAAGCACTTGTTAAAGGCTGTAACATATGTTACATGACATAATAAATGAGCAAGGACATTAACTTGATGTATGAGATGGTATTTTAGGAAAAAATGAATATTTCGCATGTTTTCCTAGCTTAGGTCTCTAGCCTTTGGTGCCTAAATCTTAGGTATTGATGATTACCCCTGTACCTTTGTTACAGATGTTATGAATATTTGCTTTCAATATTTCCTTAAATATGAATAATTCTAAAATAAAGATACATCCTAGAGGAACATAGAAAATTATTGTTTCACATTTAAACAGTACAATTTAGTAAATGTCCCTTTCTAATGTTAATATTCTACACCAATTCTTATCCTAGTCCTATAAAATATCGATCATAATTTCTGCTTCTCTGGTAAAATAATTGTCCTCCCCATCTCATAAAAACCACAATAATCCTCAAACAAGATTTTGACTGACCTGCTCCATCACAAACCCTTTTAGACATACTATATCGTATGCACCAATTCAAGGTACATCGAATAGGAGATGTTTGCACACTGTAAGCATGGGTGTTAGCCTGTAACAGCTTGTTACATATGTTACTTTATCAATTTGAGAATAAGAAAATTGAAAGTTTGAGCTACAGAAAGAAGACACTAAAACTAGCTGATCAATGAACAGTCTAATAGTCTGCAATTTACTGGATGTCTTTACTATATATGACAGCTGTTTATGGTTACATGTTGGATTATGTACGTTACATGAACTTAATTATAATTTAAAAGTTTTAATTTTGGCTATTGTCATTTAGTTTAACGACTGCTCTGAGTTGGTTTCAAGCCATTTTTTATTAGGTTTAACAAACATATACTCAATTGACGAATACAAAAACCAAAGTTGTTTGCTTTATTATCTTAAATATTTTGTCTTATATAAGCTAATGCACAACCCATACCCCCAGTTTTGCAGAGGAGCAAATTTTGTTTTCGCCGCTTAAATAAAACATATATAAAACAATTGCAGAGTGTTGATATTTGACATTTTCTTAAATAGTCTTGCTCATATATCATCAAGATTCTAAGATCAGGCCACTTATTAAAGATGTCAATGTGCCATTAGTGATGTCACAACCAGGGCTTTGATCGAATTCCGGCACTTTCAGGTGCTGATATTAACTAGTTCAATAGGAAAGAGCAAGACATTATATTGGCAGGCATTTAGCTATGCTGGAGACTCTATCCACGAAGCATTCTTTCACTGCGGCTCAGTGTCATTAGAAAGCACTGTGGCGGATGCACTAGAGTAATATATTTGTAAATTGTCCTGACCTCTTAGCTCTCGTTTGTGATGTCTAACTGTAAGTTTGTTACTTTCCCATTGGTATCCTGGGTCAGGTGTGGTACTTGATTGTATCGATTCCTGATCTTTGCCATCTTTCTTACTTTGTATTAGCCAGTCACCGATATTATTCGACTCACTGCGTTGAGCTAGTGGATGTTTTGGAGAAAACAAGCTGAATTGCAAAAACTACCACTTCCAAGAGCTGTGTTTCTCGAATGTGTCAAACGTGCGCAGTAGCAGTGCATCATTTGGAAAACCTCACCTGTCATTAATCCTGACAAAGCATGCCTGACAATCATGGTTAGATGCGGGACTGTGATAAATATTGTCCCGTTGTGATGACATTACCCATGTGCGGATCCAGAGGGGGATATGGGATCCGGACACCCCCCTTGGAAAATAACAAATACGTATATGGGTTTCTATAGAAATTAACATTTGGACCCCCCTGGAAAAGGTTAGACATCCCCCCCTGGAAAATAATGGACCCCTCTGGATCCTTGGTAAAGTATAAGTATAGTTTTCTCAGCAATAAAACCATTGGACCCCCTCTGTAAACTGTAAAATAAGCTGAGGATTAAATAAAACTGACAAAAATTCCTGGATCCACGCAAGTTGCCTCCTGCCCCGAAACCCCTCTGCAGCTGATAAAATGTGGTTGCAGCATGAATGTATGCGAAACATCTCGGTGTAAGTACAAAGCAAACCATTTATATTGTACTGATTTGTATTGCTGTGGAGCAGAAGAGTACTCTTGTAAAATATTGCCAGTGATCAATATGCTCATGACTTTTGAACAACTATTTTTATATCGATTCAGATAATTATCTTGCCGTATCAACAGGAATGCCTTATTGTCCGATTTTGACCTCTAATGGATCAAAAATTGGACTATTCTGCCTAGAAGCACGCGAAAGATAAATCAGATTGTAACAGTTTTCTATTTTTCATGCTATCGAAGTACAATGGATAACTTGTAGAGGGGTTTATCCTTATTTCCATATCATGAACTACTTAGTAGACTATTCTAACTTTTGATCCTTCAGGGGTCAAAACTGGACTATAATGAGTTTGGTTGATAGTGTATGCAAATGATTATAACTACTTTCTTTTCTTTGGGTGTAGGATAAGCAGCTACAGATAAACCAAAAGCTTTGAAGCGCGACTCTATTTTACTATATTGATATGTTGTTCTAGAAAAGGGTTTCAGGCATTTATTTACATTTACTATAAAAGCTTTGACATACACCAATGTTCTAGCCGGACTGACTCATTTTACGTATTCTGCATCAATAGTTTGAAATAGAAAGACCCAAAGGTCATTGGTCAGAGGTCGTGGTATATCTATACAGCTGTATATATAAGCATAAGAGATTATATTTACACTGTTTATTACCAAAAACACTGTTTGTTTTTCATTCACTCCACTGTCTTTTTATTCGTAAATTGTGACGGCATTTACGTCCCAACCTCGAACTGACTTCACCCTATCTGAATATATTTTGTAATATACGATTTAAAATAGTTTGTATTCAGTCATGATAAGGATATTAGTTCATTAAAGGAACATTTCCATGCGTTGGAAATGGACAAAACGCATATATATGTGGTATTTGCATATTAGGCGTCATTTCAATGACGTCATCTTTTTGTTCTGATGCGAAAACGATATAGGCGACATATTAATTTTAATTATTTACACCCTAAGATTTAATTTGGTGCATTTCGACTGAAATTGGCAAACAAAATGCAAGAAAGTCCTGATCGCCATAGACTACAATGGGCATACCGTTTAAATTGCACTGATACAATATACGTTATTTTGATGACGTCATAATGACGTCCAAACGTAAAACCCAGATGGGTGACCAGGTGATTTTCATTAGTTATCCCCTAAAGTTTGATTTGGTATAGGTCACCATAAATCGGCATCAAATTCGCACAGGAGTCCCGATCGCCCCTGACTATAAGTTGAGCATGGAAAAAAGTTGTATAACCTCGATGCCTGACTGAAGGAGCAGCACACCAAATAGTCCTCTCATATTCAATTCAGCGCGGACTTTACGAGGACCATGTCACGTATGTGTGGTTGAAAGTCTGCCCCATCTTCCCCGCATCTTGTCCTACCATATCGTATAGTATTAAACAACCATTATAATGAATGGTGTCAATATAAGTTAATCTATTCGGTGTAATTGATACAGGTTTTGCAATGTTTTATTGCGTCAGTTGGTTTCGCTAGGATGACAGAATGCTCATTCATGAAAATTTCGAAATATGATATCTTATCCAGATCAAAGGTACATGTAACGTGGTTTTCGGTGCAAGCTGTGCCGTATACATGCGTATAAAATGGCGACTCAACTATCGCACGGCCCTAAGAAAATCAACTTAACCTTTAAAACACCAATCACAACAAAAGTCGCCTGCTTCTGTCGTCTTAAAGACATATGCGGCTATTTCCAATGCGCACCTTTCCCGCGTCTGGAAACAGGTAAAGTTGCCTGGGTCCTGTCTTTCGACCATTTAAGGATTCGGATCAACACAGTTTTTTCCGATATTCTTATGCCATATCGGAGTTCCGACATTTTCTTGACAAAATAAAGTAATTAAAGTGTGTCCGAAATATCTATTGACATTTTATCAGAACTGATCGTCTCAGCACTAAAGACAGATAAATGCAGCTCAGTCGAAACCAAACGATGTACACAATTACCCTGGTTACGAATACGATAGTGGCCGAGTCTATACTATTTGTAAGGTTATTTAGAGCGGAGAACGACCTGACCTCGTGGCCTAGTGGTTAGCGTGTCTGGCTCCTAAGCCAGAGGACCAGGATCGATTCCCTGGTGTGCACAAATTTTAAGCATGTTATTTTCTTTCTTTTTTAACATTTAATGCTAAATTGCTTCATATATTAGTAAAATGACATTATCAAATCGACCGAAATGGTCATTCCTGAACTTTTTATATTGAATTACGCATGAAACCTATGGGGGTGGGGTTAAACTTGGCCCTCTTGAAAGAGAATTAGTTCGATGACCCCAGATTTTTATTCTTTTTCTGAAAGGTATTATAATAGTCCATGAATTTAAAATAATTTTTTTAAGATTTTCAACATCAGATTTTTTAATACATGATTTATTCTAAAAACAAATTCAAATTTTTGACTAATTGCCAAAATATACCATGCAGTATCTTGTCACAGCATGGGATAACTAATAAACTTGCACATTTTCTAAAAGGTTTGTTATGGGCAATAATTTAAGTTAAACGAAAGAAGCGGGCTGAAGATTACAACCGTTTAGCTCGATATTTAGGATTAGTGTTATTATTTAATATTTTTTAGAAAATTGGTCAAATGCTGAAAACTTCAATATGAGATTCTGAAAAAAATAAGCACGGTGACATATCCTTTTAATTTCATAAATGGATAGCCCATGCATAAAACAAACTGTATGCAAAGTATTGAAAATATTTCAACATGGGAAGTATTTAGTAGCATATGTCCTTAAATGTTTTAGAAGCCTTTTCCACAAACAGTGTAGACCTAAGATATGTTATATTCGTGAACGATATCCTATGATTGAGGTCCACACTGTTTACCCCATATCCTTACAAAAGTCAAATATGAGGTAAACGACCTAAGCAGACGGCATTTTGAAAATGATTTTTGCAGGCGCTTTAATGGTTAAGCTAAAGGTAGCATTTAAGTGTGTCTTATAATCAAACATCTTGAACCCTTGTCTTGCTGAATTGTGCTACACTCCTCTCAATTATTATCCTGTTAATCTGCAGCATTCCAGTTGCAAGCAAGCATTCCAGTCAGAGTGGAAAACAGTGCGGATCCTGCACAGATGGCTTCGTCAGACTCACCCGGGTTCAAAAGAACAAGGGTTAAACTTTGTGTATGCTAGTGGGATTGAGCTGAACTTTTTTGTTAAACCATACACGGATCCAGAAAGTATTGTCAGAGGGGTTCCAACTCTGAAAACCCTTTTCTTAAGTTGTGGAGGTAGTAAACAGACCTTGGGATGGATGTAGATCCTCTCCCGGGGGAATTTCTGCCACTATGACTTCCTGTACTACAAAAGATATGCCACAGAATGAGACATGTTAGCCATCTGAGAAGTATCGCGTTAACATCAAAATTATATACGTTACTGGGGCCCAAAACAATTTAAATAATACTTTGGTGCCAATGCTAAGGTACTCTTAGACATAGCTACATACTTTTTAAAGCTTGTATGTGCTCATTTTATTGCGGGTTGGCTTCTAAAAGTGTTATTTACATAGCTTTAGAAGTGTGTCACTTACATTATTTCAATAGTGTGTTACTTACATTACTTCATGTTACATATGTTATATTCGTGAACGACACCCTATAAAATCATTGATTTCTTTTTTAATACTTTCATTTGACAAACTTTTAATGCGCATTTTAGAACACAATACCATGTCCCTAAAAGGCAATTAACTGGCAAGTTTAAAGCTGCAAATAGCTTACTTCTATCACAGAAATTGTAAGAGTTGTAAGGTTCTGAGTATGTTGACCATGGATGAAATATTTTATAAGGTAAAGACATTTTCATTGAATTGAGCATATAATCAGAATTGTAAGCATTTCAACACCATAATATTACCATTCCTTTGATAAAGAATAGTGTAAGAAGATATGCATGTGTAAATTATCATTCTGTTGCTTTTTTATATGTAACGTGTATTACTGACTTTAATACTTTCTATTTAATGCCTAGTTCTTGTTTAAATTATACATCATGGGGTGTTTTAATTACTTTAAACCCATTATTTTGCATTAAATATATATTTAGCTACCAGTTTTGTTCAAAATAGAACAGTTGTTATATAAAACATAAACAATGCACATTTAGTTTTTGCAAAACATTTTTTTTTAACTTTTTAAAACAACAGAACAATTGTATTTATTTGTCCCAAGTTATAGCCTTCAGAATGGAAGCTAATAGCTTATAGAAATATTTTCCTTTTAAGTTTAAACAATATCATACACACAATACTTGGCGGTTTTGATCTGTTCACATGATACTAATACACTTTCAAATATAACAAAAAGGAAATAAGTTATCCGAATGGCATAGAAGAATCTAAATACTACTTATAAGAGAAGGGAGTCTAGCGAATCAAGAAAGGTGAGTCACAGTTGCCAAAATTGCGTTTAATTAGTGAAACGTTTTGTATTTATAATCAAAGTTTGAACATGTCTGAAAATACAATGTAGCTGCATTGCACTAGTGGGAATGTGGCGTGTCCCCAAGCATAAAACACCTAAAGGATGGTACTGAAATAGCTGAAGTGGCATTGAAGAGGACATTTCGTTGAACTGTATAGTATCCACAGTGAAAAAAAGAAGTGATTAGCGTCTTCAGTACTTCCACAGCGACATCGTGTGTGTGTGTGGGGGGGGGGGGGGTGACTACCTATATATGATATATAGTAGGGATGCGCGCCCACTTTTACAGCGCTGTCAGGTATACGATAAGCCCCTTTTCTTAGAAAAAGTATATTACTAACCCATTTACTTCATCATTGATATATGAATGATCCCGTTTTCTGGCATCCCTGTTTGAAAATACATGTACTCATTGTAATATTTATTTGTAAACTGTGTTTTCAGACAGTAAATAGGGTATAAAAATCAAAGAACAGTAAAAGAACATGTAAATATTTCTTTTCGATCAAGTATATGAATAGGTCATTTTTTTTCAAAGACCAAGTATATGATTGGGGTAGGTATAAAAAACTGGTTCGCACACCCATACCAAAATTATCTCCATGTTACCCCCCCCCACCCCCGAGACAACGACAGAGCAGTGAGTCTGCTACATGTCTGGTAGAGATCAATGTTCAGTGCACTGCAGTTGGTTTGTACGCCTGTGCGTAAAATTATTGTTTGTCACCTTCCAGTGTAATAGTGTTCTGTGACTGTTTTAGTCTTTTAAAATTGGTACTAGAAAGAGTTTATATAATCACAGGATTTCACTTCCTCAGACAAGCTATTCCACTCTCTTATTGCAGTTGGCAGGAAGGAGTCGTAATACAAACTAGTTCTTGCTTCCAGTGTATGAAGATCGTTAGAGTTCCGTAGGTTATAACGTGAGATAGCACCGACAGGCCGAAAAATAAGGGGATGAGAGATAATGAGGAGTATGATTATAGGACAATCTATACAAGAGTGAAAGATGGTGATTTTGCCTTCTTTGTTGTAGAGTTTCCCATTGAGTAACAATATATAGTAACATTAATTGATATAAATTTGGTTGCAACTACGGCTATTCTTGCTGCCTGAATTTGTATTTTCTCCAATTCATCTCTTTTGTAGCTAACAGTTATTCGATACAACATCACCGTTATCAAGTATAGGTCTAATGAAGGTAAAATAAATGGTTTCAAGTTACAAGCCAAGTGGCAGCCCATCTGGCTGACCTGGAAAGATCAGTATTCAAACAAATTGCTGCAGCAAGGGGATTAACAACGTCAATAAAAAAATCGTCAGCAAAAAGGTAAAACAGTTGCTTGGTTGTTTCACTGTGATGATGCATTGAATACGTTAGGAAGCGTCTGTGTGAGCTTAATACATGTTATTCATTCTCAGCTTTTGGCACCATCCCCTTGGCTGCTGTCTATTCGAAGGCGATGTTTCTGTTGTCGGTTTGTTATTCGATTGTGTGGGTCGATCCTGGTTTTGTTTTGGTCCCTTGATTATGTGCTGTTCTTTATATATGAGCCGCGACATGAGATTTCCAACAATGTGGCATACTGACATGAATATACTCAGACGTGCCTGTACAGCCTCCCTTTAAGCTTGGAAACTCCAAATTATTTTCAGTCAGTAGCTTTATATTCACAGAATATTCAAGCGATTAGCATAGGCTCTGATTGGAAATCCCATGTTGCGGCTCATATGTCCTTTCTCATTGCTTCTTGTTTTACAATCATCTCGCCGAGGAACGAAGGGATTTGCTTCGTTTTGTATCTGTGTGTCTTTGTAAGCTCGTGTTCTAGTGTTTCATCCTCTGGTCCTCGGCGCGACAAAATCTTTCATCGGGGGTTTACAACAATGTTGGGCCCAAACAAGCATGTTCGGCTACAGAGACTAGCTAGAAAAAATTTTTTTGCTTGTAGCAAATTTAGATATGATACTTTCCAGTAAGCGGAAAACCAAGGCTGAATTAACTGCACGGAGGCGCAGGCTGCTCTGCGCTTTTACTCGCTGCCTTATTTCATCTTTTTGGCATGATGGGACAGGACAAGTCACCATGCTCGCACATTGTGTCGCCATGTTTCTAAGTCTCGATTTCGTGATAAAATAAATCACGTCACGACGTCTTCGATTTGCGAAAAAGGTAATACTAAAATCAACCTACCAATTTACAAAGACTAGGAATAAACTAAGTGTATGTGGCCAATGCAGTTAGTATGCTATCCAGGCAGCGCACGACAAAGGCACAGATCAGATTGCTCGGATGCGCAGTCCGATTTGTGCCTTTGTTGTAAGCAGACCGTTTTCTCGTTGTATCTTGATATTAGGTAACCCCAAAGGTGACCATGATAGTGCCACTTATCTGTAACAGTATATCGTATATATAAAGTGACCGCTCAATCACCGATTCCACCATTGTCAAAGACTGTCAACCAAACATGAAGGTCACACTCATCGCTCTTGGAGTTTTTGCCCTTATCGGTGAGTGCAGAGATTTTAGTGATTAAAGCTATTTCAACACGAGCGCAAATGTAAATTGTACCTTTATATATTATAAGACCTCTGCCGGTTTCACTGGTTACCTTTCGTCTGTCAGCGGGTCCGTCCTTCCGACATTAGGATTATGCGAAAACTTATACATGTAGAATACAGCCAACATGTAGCTTCATGGAATTCGATAGAGATAAGATTTGTGGACAGAGGGACATATGAAGAGACTTTTCTTTTATTTTTTCGGTTCAGGAAAAATCATGGTTGTTTGTTAAATGTTCTTTCCTTCGGTCCGACTTTGTAGCCTGCAATGACTCCAAAAAGAATCAAACCTATCCAGCTTCCAGGGGCGTAGCTTGCCTAAAACTCAATGTATGCAATTGTTGCGATGTGGTTAATGTATGTATGCAAACCTTAAAAGGGAGCATTTGCAAATAGCGTAGACCTAGATGAGACGCCTCAAAACGCGGCGTCTCATCAGGGTCTGCGCTAGTTTGCCATGTTAAGCGTAATCTTGGCATTAAGTTTTATACGAATCAAGACCTCTTGCACTTCGTTAATGGGGTCTAAAAACCCTTTAGGGGGGTCATAGAGCAGGTAATGCCATCATACACATTTATAATCCCTACCAAAATTGGAATTGGACACATTAGAATTGCTTTTTTACACACAGCTTGTATGTGTGTTATCAATAAACCTTCAGAAATGGGATAGAATAATCCCATATGTCGGTTCAAATGTGTACGCAAATGCTTTTTTGCGTAAATGGAAGCTACGCCCATGAGCCTCGTTAAATATTTTATGTAGATAGAGGACCTTATGGAGATAATGCGTGTTCTATTACTTTTCTGTTGAACAATATCATTGTTTCTATGGCAACGGAAATATTAAAATACTTTACAAAATGTTAGGTCCTGTGATAAATCGAAAGTTTAAAGATAACATGTTCATGAAACCTTCCATGGGTTAAAGATTTATTTATGATTCGGGTCGAGAAAAAACATAGGCTGTTATGGCAACAGAAATACATGTATTTAAAGCACACCAAAACAAAATACAGAATGAAATAAATCAAAACTTGAAGTGTCTGATCATAGTCTATCAAATTTGGTGAGTGCACATTACACAGTTATTAGTAGCTACAATGTAAGGCACACCGTTTAGTTGTATTAGTCAAATATAAATCGTTATGTTGCCACGGTAACGCAAACATTGCAAATATCGTTATATGAAAAATGAAAACTTGAATTCAGTTATAGCTTTAAAAGAATGTAATCAAGGCTCGTGAAACTTGAGTTATGGATAGAAAACAAATAGGACATGATGCATATCTATCCGTCTGTCCGTCCGTCAGAAGATTGTTCGACAGTATTATCTAAAGCACAGGAGCTCGATTTTCTGTAATAGCCTCAAAACCAAGAGTTCAAAATTTTCTATCTGAAAGCTACTGACTGAACACCATTTGGAGTTTCGAAGCTTAAAATGAGGCTGCAGAGGACAAAGTGCGGTGTACAAGAGCTGTAACTCTATTGTCAGTTTATTTTGAGTTTTATCTCTTTTTTCGCATAACAAATTTCGTTATTTGAAGATTGGTCGGTAATTTTCTCTAAAAAGTATTGTAGCTACTGACATGAAACCCGATTAAATAACATGGCGGAAGTGCAATGTATATACCCGACAAAAAAGAAACGCACCACTTAAAACTGTTCAGCTCTCAGGAAGATCACAAGGGATAGGCCAGTTTAGTTTATATCAGTGCACAGGTATGTCAGGTACTGCTGCGTTACACGTCTTTTGCAACCAGGCGTCGAACTTGCGTTAAAGAAAATTGGCCATGAACCAAGTGGGGGGTAAAATTGTAAAGTCACAGGAAATAAGCGTTTTTATAATGCTCTCTTGCTGGATAAGTTCAATCAATGGGAATCATCTCAGAAGACCAAATTGTACTCAGACACTTATTATTTGCAAGTTCTATTTTTTAATTTATCATACGCTATCATTGAACGCTAAGTAGCCCATGTATTGTGACTACCCTTTGGATAACGATTCCACACTGGAGATAAACCTTACAAACCATTTCAAGATTTCAACATTGTTTTAATCAATTTAAACGACCCTGACTGATGAAAATGGACTTTTTGAATAACAAATATGCCACAATAAACACATTGGTTGTCTCACATAAAGACAACGTATCGTTTTTATACTTTGCAAATGTAAAACATATTGGGAATTCAATGTAGACAGTAGTATTGAATTAACGCTTCCACAACTCGTTTACCATTCGCTTTGGTGTGTTTTGTGCCTACACAGGGAAGGTTTACAGATGCCAATTTACGTCACACTCAAGTTTGAGTAAGATTTGATTAGAAATGAATTTTTCACGACAATTTACATTTTTGTTTTAAAAGGAGATCTAAATGGGAAAATCGTAGTGCTGCTCTTCTTTTTTGTCGGGTATATTAGGGTCATATATAGCTCTTACTGTAGAGTATATTCTCAGTTGCTGTCCTATATTATTTGTGTTTTTTGGCGAGAGACGCAATGCTTTCTGCTTAACTGAAGAAATATTAGCATCAATACTACTTCATTTTAACCATTTTCATTCTGGATAACGTTCAACAGGTAGGTTGGCAAACAATGAAGACTCAGATGAAATGCCGCATAAAGCGTGGCATTACCTAATTTGGTAGACCATTTTATAAAAAAAAAGACATCGACCCGCCACCCCTTAAGCTACACATTTAAAACCAACAATTCCAGACTTATTATATCAATATGTATGGAAATGATCAAATGAATGTTCTGGTGGCATGTCTATTTGTATATCTTTCAGCCCTGGTGAAGGCTGAGTCATGTGCCGTGGCTAGCGACTGTATGGCTCTTGCCTGTAAAGGTATGGAGGCATGCGAGATGGGAACCTGCACGTGTGCAACAATGGGAGGTCCAACAACAAAAAGTCCAGATGGCGTCCTCCACGGAAATCGTAAGCATTATTTCCCTTTGTGGCGACAGCTGACAGTTATACACTGTTTAGATAAGTGTACAATGTAGCTTTAAACCCAAGTTTAGTGGCAGCTGAACTTTCACTGATTATGGTTTTATCAGTTACCTCTCATATTAACTGCATTGTTACACGTTGCCTGATAAACGTTATCTATCTCACGGCATGTGCCTTTATCAGGACATGATGACGTTGCACTTTTTGAATGACGTCGCTATAATGACCTGAATCAACACAAAAATCGAAAATTACGTCAAAATCGCTAGTTTGAAGAAAAAAAACAATAGGTTAACTGATAAAAAGAATACCAGGTTCGCGTCTTTTGAATTAAGTTTACCAGACTTGCCTTTGAGAATGCATGTTGAATCGCTCGGCAAGCCTCGCGATGTCAACAAGCATTCTCAAAGCATGACATCAAAAGACACTCACCTAGTATTCTCTATAAAACTTTCACCTACTGTAAAAACTATGCTCTGTTGATTGTTTTGTTCCAGAGAATAACTGCAGCAATAAGAGGTAGAAATAAAATTAATGTGTAACTTTTATCACTGGGGAAATATTGGCGTCAAGTTACCTTAGCGCGTAGATAGGTGAAAGTTTACACCAAAAGGGGTGGCAGCTGACTTTTTTGTGTTAACTTACACTTACATATATCAGTGATAGCTCTTGATAACCATATGAGCAAGTCCGTATTGATCTGTCAATGGAGAAAATGTAGCTGTGATTAACGGCGGGACATTGGCTGCTCAAATTCAATCAGGCTTTTCAGTTGTTTAACACCTTTTTCTGCATTCCAACAAAATCGTTAATATTTTTAAGTTTCATTAAGTATAAAAACGTAATATATAAGGAAATGTTTATCACATTACGTCGTGTCTCGGATTGAAATAACGCCATGTAATAAAATCGATAAATCACTAGTGGTTTACAGATTTTCGGGAAACGTTATGACGTCCATAACAACGTTGCGTACATAATGACAAAATTATAACAATTTTTTTTTTTACTTGAGAAATTAGATTTCAAAGTAATCTTAATGTCATATGATAAATAGAATCTAACATTCGTGCTCTTGTATTATTGAATTTATTAAACTCGTTGTGTAAAAGAGATAAGATGCTCGGCAAGCCTCGCATTTTATCTCTTTTTCACAACTCGTTTAATAAATTCAATTAAACATGAGCACTCATGTAAGATTCTCTATTTAAAAGGAATGAATTTCTTTGTATTAGAGTTCAATAATTTTAACTTTGGATTAAGCCCATTGCGTGCCACACACGAAAATGGCGTACGTGTACCTTTCGAGTGTCTCTTTAACTATTGAATAAACTCTGTTTCTCTTACTTTGTCTTGAGCACATGGTGTGCATCTTTTTCATGAACGCCTAAAATAACTGGCCGATATGATTGTTTTTTCCCATCTGATACTATAAAAAAAGAAGAAAAAAAATCCAGCTGTTAATTTTTTAGTACTAATTTTTCATTCCGCAAACTTCTCCAAAAGGTATGGTGCTTGTGGTCTGGTGCAAACTGATTTTGTGTATATAGATGAAGATTTTGCAATAAAATGATTTCGTCCTAAATTTCTAAGTATTTTATTGACAGGTAAAATTCGTATAGGCGTGACAGAAAGGGGTAGTCTCAAAAAATATTCGTAAGCGGTGCATACAATGTATCCCCGAATTCAAAGGGATGAAACTGCCATTTGCATAATCAGAATCTACCGTGCATTTAAGCAGGATCATTTGTAGGAACACATGTTGGGGTTTCGCATGACGTGCCATTTTTCTCTGATGCACGTGCTATGAAATGAATGGTGTTGAGATGACCCCACTACCTTATCGCACGAGCGAATCAGGCGAGATTTCTAGCCATTCATCATAAAACAAAATATAGGCCGTTTAGGAAAGAATTGTGTCCCAGTGGGAGCAAATTCTTTTCTTTAAGAATATTCTAAAAAACTGCAGCTGATAAGTTTTGAGAACTAATTTTTCGCAATAAGTTTTTTATCTTCCATCTTAACAAAAATGTGTTTGCGATGAAAGTTGTAGAGGAAACCTACCGCCAACTTCTTCAAAAGGCCTGATACTTGTGGCGTCAATAGGCTTTTCTGTATATAGATGAAGATTTTGCAATAAATTGAATTCGTCCATAATGTCAAGTCTTTTATTGACATAGGCGTGACAGTAATGGGTAGTCTCAAAATGTATTCGTAAGCGGTGCATATCCCGTTATTCAAAGGTTGTACATAACATAAAACTGCCGTTTGCATACTCAGAATTTACCGCGTATATGCAGAATCAACTTTGAGCAGGCTTATTTGTAGAAACAAAGGTTAGGCTTTCGCACGGCGTGCCATTTTTCTATGAAATGAACGGTTTTGAGATAACCACCCTAGCAAGCAATCCATCGCTTTAATGATTGAATAAGGGCGATGCAATGCAACGTTTTGACTGGCATCAATCTTAAGACTTGGTTTATCTGCGTTTTGATTAAAATGTTCAAAGATTGCATCTAAGTACAGAGGAACCTGCAGCATCTTAACTGCGGGAACTGTTTGGAGAAGTTGGCGGAGCTGCTTCTGAATACTTTTCATCAGGATACGTTTTTCGATATATGACGCAGTAAAGTTATTGTGAAAAATTAGTTCTAAAAACTAAACAGCTGGACTTTACTATCAACATGAATATTTCGTTACCTTTCAGACTGTAGAACTGTCTCCGACTGTGGTCCACATCTACATAACTGTGTCAGTGGCACTGCTCATTGTAGGGACGGCCATTGTCACTGCTCTCACCACTAGGTAGGTTAACTCCACGTGGTCCTAGGATAAAGTGGGGTAAATTCGGACAGTCGTCTAAATTCGGACAGCGCCCGTTTTTTCATTTTTGAATTATTGGTATAACAAATAATTTAACTTAGCAAACAGCGAAAATCCTGATGAGACGGCTCATTAAGAGCCGTCTCATCTGGATTTTCACTATTTGCCAACGTATGTTCGAATTTACCCGCTGTCCGAAGTTACCTGACTTTACCCTATATGTTCCTGACAAATGAGCCGCGACATGTGATTTTGACAAGTGTAGACTCAGGCGAAGACGAGCCTATGCAACCTCCTTTAAAGCTTAACAACTACAACTGATGTTCGGTCAGTAGCTTAGTAGTCAAAGAATATTCAATCGACTAACAAAGGCTCTGATCAGACTGCGCATATGCGCAGTCTTATCTGTGACTTTGCTGGTCGCACATACTACATTGTTGGAAATCTCATGTCGCGGCTCGAATTCTTGGTGCTAAAACAACATACTCGGTTTTAAACCACCCTTACCAACTTTAGCACGAAATATCTCATGATGTGCAAGGTCTACACTGATGTTAGTGATATAAAATAGTTATACCATGTTTGTCCACCTGTACGTAAGATAATCCACGAGCTAAAGCTCGTGGATTACCTCCACGTACAGGCGGACAACCCATGGTATAACTATTACTTATTGAGTCGGTTCATGAGAATTTTACATGTAACTACGTCCGTTTTTCCTGTGACGTCGTCTCGGAAGCATCAACTGGGTTCTGCTCAAAGTAGGCCTACATGCAGACAGAAACCCATATCATAGATAATCGCATATATGCAAATTTGAGGTTATTGTGTTGATGCAATGTGCAAAAACTGCACACGTTTTAATAGTTTGTACATTTCATGCGATTGTACACGTCATACATATATATAATGCATATGCGCAGCTGTAAATTCGGAAATTAAGAAGAAGTTTTGCGAAAATAAAACCTTTGCGAAATGGCGAAATCTGATGCGGGGAAAGTATGTCATACTCGCGAATTTTTACATGTAACGTGCCAACTAAGTCTTTGAAACGCTATTCGCTAAAATCAAATTCTCGCCAAAAGTTCCGAATTAACAATACATTATCTACCTCCATACCAGCAAAGACTTTGACAAGACTGCACAGATCCTCCTGCTCGTCTGATCCTTTACTGGGCATATTTGTAATTGTTTGCATGCAACAAAGTCAGTTTTTCTCAACTTGTGTATATTCTCTCGCCTTTTTGCAGATTGTTACAGAGACCAAGCCAATACACATGGAACAGATGCATTAGACATGAAGTTTTTGTTAATCGTTGTATATTGTCTGTTTTCTAAAAGAAATAATAAATATCATCCTCAAAAACGAAATCTTGTTCTCTTGAAAATGAAAATGTTTTTCAGTTGTTCTTATAATCTATAAATTGCTAAATATCAGGTTTTTTGTACGGTAGTTTAAACTTCTCAGGCTTTTCTTAATTGTTTGAGCCACATTTTTCTTTTTCTCCTATAAGTGTTTTGCCCTTTTTGCCTCAGTCAGTAAAATGTAGTTACATGGACTTAACCGAATAAGTAAATTCCAGTTACCAAAGCCATCAGCTCTTGTAGATGGATAAATGAGTCGCAACATGCGATTTCCAACAATGTGGTATGTGCGACCAGCAAAGGCTCAGACCGAGCAGTCTGATCAGAGCCTTTGCTAGTCGCTTGAAAATTCTATGACTGTTTATTAGCTTCTGGCTGAACAGCATTTGTAGTTTCTATTCTTAAAAGTAGGCCACTCAGGCTCGTCTGAGTCTACACTTGTCAAAATGCCACATTGTTGGAAATCACATGTCGCGGCTCAAATTATCTATTTTCTGTGGTTTCTCGTCTGAATCAAAAGGTAAGTATGTAAGGCATTGTCAATGTCATAATCACTGACTGCAGAATACACACGGCACCGTGAGAAAGAGACACAGACCACAGACAATCACAACACAATTAAAGAAAAGCAACCAGCTTTCTCTTTCTCGGCAAGATGATTGCTGAACTAGATTTGACACCAAAAAAACACACTACAAAACAAAACAAGAGCCCAACGCAAAAAAACCCCCACACACGATGGGATCAGCAACAACAAACAATGAACAAAAGCATTTTATCTGGTTTCAAATAATCAAGTAAGGATTTCGCGAATTGCGTTAATAAGTTAACCCTGATTGCGTTTAGGCGTTTATCACAAGCAGCTCACAGTCTATTCTTGTTTATTACTGTACATGTTAGCAGCGCTTCTGGAATCGGTAAAAAATAATGGAACAGATATATTGACATACCATCGTGGAAACGCTATCAGATGACAGGGCCTTACTATAAACTCGCATTAATTATTTTAAACCAGCCTATCATGCAATTAACATGCAATAAGATAATCATGAGATAAAACATTATGATAGACATGGAAAAAGGGACCACAGGGTATATGTGAAAAGCAAATATTCAAACCTGTCCACGCACACAGTCTGCTCAACATAATATAATTGGGCCTCGTCATCAGCAAAACCTGACTTTGTTGCAGTCGAACAGTAAATCAGCGCAGGCTGATCAGCGCCTTTTTTATTAACACTAAAGAAAGTATAATAGCTCAGCTAACTACATGCTAAGTTTCAAATATCTAGCTAGTCCGTGTAGCTGGGCAGGTAGGCTTGGGTCTTACTCAGTCGGAGGAGTTGCAGAACTATGTAGGGGACCACTAGACATCCATACATACAAAATATATTTAAGCTGTGGGTTTCAGTTTGTAAATATGTAAGCTGATGGTTTTAGTTTGTTTGATTTGATTTTTACCGTCCCAATCAACACTTTTCAGTTACGTCGGGACGAGTCATCCTGGGTTGAACCAGTATTAAGCAAGGATCAATGTGCCTTGCTCAATGGAACAACGCAGTGACACGGGTGAGGGTCCAACCCGCAGCCCCTCGCTCTCGAGTCAAGCACGGGTGAGGCTCCAACCCACAGCCCCTCGCTCTCGAGTCCAGTACTCTACCACTGAGCCACTGCGCTCCCATCGTGGTTTCATAGAAAATATTCCCATTATTTTTACGAGAGCTTTTAGTCCCCAGTGCTTAGCCATTTTGGACCACATGGCCTTGATTGGCATGATTTATGTAGGAGACCACCAGACTAAGTATATAAATGGTGGGCCTCATGGTTTCAGAGTATTCCCATTATAAGTCTATGTGAGCTATTGATCACTGGGCCAGTAAGGTTCCCAGGTGATGATTGGAATTATTTATGTAGGAGACCACTAAATCTTGACACAAACAAAATATATAAGCTGTGGGCCTCATGGTTACAGAGAAAAGATTTTAAAGTTTTTCCCAATGTAAGTCTATCAGAGAGTTTGATCCCCAGAGCGTGGCCAGTTTGGACCCTCAGACCTAATTGGTAGGGTTTATGTTGGGGACCACTAGACTAAATATATAAACTGTGGGCCTCATAGTTTGCAGAAAAGAAGATGTTTATGTTTGTTGTTTTCCATTTTAACCTATGGGAGATATTGATTACTGGGGCGTGGCCAGTTTAGTACTAGGTGCTTGATTAGCAGGATTAAAAGCAAAAGATTTTGAAGTTGTCTATGGAAGCTTTGGATCCCCAATGCGTGGCCAGTTTGGACCCCAGGCCTTGTTTGGCACGATTTATGTAGGAGACCACTTTCCTAAACATATAAACAGTGGACATCATGCTTTCAGAGAAGAATATATATTTTAGTTTTTCCCATTAAAAGTCTATTTGAGCTTCTGCATCCTATGCTTAAAGTTTTTTTTCCATTGTAAGTCTACGAGAGCTTTGGTTCCCCAGGGCGTGGCCAGGATGGACCTAGGGCCTTGATTGGCAGGATTTTGGTCTATTAAAAATTCAGGTGAGAATCTTAATAAATTAAAATCTAAAGGTTTTCTCGCATCGAGTTTGTCTACATATGCTTTCTCAACTGCCTCATGATCTAATTAAAGAAAAACTAACTGAATTAATTGAACGAGCGGACTCAATTTATTTGGCTTGTAATGATGAACGCGCTTTTTCACTTCTGAACAACCTAAAAGATATAAGTTGTGGTCATGTCAGAAAATGCTCTCCATTATCTTTTGGACACTATATTTATAAGATTTGGCTCAAAATCATATGGACAAATTGTATGTATTCCAATAGGTACTAATTGGGCTCCTCTTGTTGCAGATTTGTTCTTGTTTTCGTTATGGGAGAAATTTCATGTTGTCTCATTTTAACAATTATCAAGCTGATGTTATTGAAGGTTTGACTCTCTTCAAGATATCTATATGACTTACGTGACATTGATATTGCATACTTCAAGCAAATGGTAGGCTAGGTCAGATATATCCTACTGAACTTCAGTTAAATAAGGCAAATTCTTTTGATAGTGAAGCACCCTTTTTTACTTGGACTTGTCCATAACGAAAGGCAAAGTGCCATCTAAAATTTATATAAACGGGATGTTTTTAATTTATAATTAGTCAATATCCCATTTCTTGATGGAGATGTTCCTCGCTCCCCTTCGTATGGTATATATATTTCGCAGCTTTTTCGTTTTGCGAGAATATTCTAATGTTAGTGACTTAAACAATGACGTCACGACGTCAAAAACGCCGTTTTTATCACTTTTGCCTCGGGAATGTATGTCTAGATATTTTTTGAAAACTTTTTTCATGTATGCAATGCCAATAGCAGTACAGACAAAAGTGCATTTTAAAAATTTGCAATTTCTTGATGTGACGTATGATGTTTTTTTTTTTTTAAGTTTTGCTTTTGACGTTGTTTAAACGGCAGTGTTTTTTTTTCTTTCGTTTAAGCAATTTCTAGAAGCTGAAAAGACTCGGAGTCAACCAATCATTGTAAGAGAATGCATTTTCAAAAAATCAGAACTTATGTTTCACGTCACGTTAAACAGTCAGGGACATAACTTCTATAAGTTAAAATATACATCACTTGAGGAAGTTAAAATTGTGCCTTTTCAACAATAATTTCTAAGTGATGCTACAGAAAGTAACTTATTTAAGTTATATCTGAAATTATTTAGGCCAAGGTCAAATTGCAAGCCGTCAACAATATAACTTATTCAGGTTAAAAAGTAGCTTATTTCTGAACTTCAATGACCTCGCGTACTTATTTATAGACGATGCGTACAAAATTTTATTGCATAATCGTAAAGTTATGTAATAGGTCTTTCAGATAAAATTACCAACATTGCCGTGAAAATTGCGGTAACTCGGGAATATGAAGATAAAAAAAGACACGTTCACTCAAACAGGTTACTTTTGTTTTTGTTGCAAAAAAGTTAACTGCTTTAAGTGATATATTTTTTTAACTTTTGAAGGTTATGCACCTGACTGTGAAATGGTAAAAGCGGAATAAACCAAGTTTAACGTCAATTAAGGAACAACGTAAACTATGGATAATAACCGTTTTTTTCTTTATCAAAGTATGTCGCCGTTTAGTGTGGGCTGTCTACTTTGTTATAGTGCCAATTGGCTACACTTTACTTTAATCGAGTATGAATTTTAAGCTTTGCAGTATACACATATCAGCATGTCATTGTGACGCTTGACGTTGCTAAATAGACGTAGGCGGCAGCTATGGAGTTCAAAACGACTGAATCATTGTCAAAATGCATTCCAAACGTCATACAAAGTGGAAAAAAGTTGATAAAGTGGCAGTGCTTTTTAAAAGGTCATAAAACGCTGAAACGAATAAATTGACGTCAAGAAAATGAAAATAGGGCTTTTTGGTTGAACAATGGTTGCATGCTTTATTTGAATGCCAAGAAGATGTCTATGAAATAACAAAGAATCACACTAAAGTGGTTTCTTGTGAATTTTGCGTGATTTCTTTGTTCTTGCGAAAATTGATTTATGGGGTAATGTGACGTTTTGATAGCTGACGTCTGAAATAAGTTCATCTTTTCAAATAATCTCAGTGCATCTTAGTCTACCTTTGTTTAGCTTTACGCAATGGAAAGACAAGTGTGCATTGTATTCATTTACTACCAAATATTTACACACAGTATGTGTCAGTTTTCTTTAGTAGTTATGTATATAGTTATGTGTTCAAAAGTCATATATATATATATATATATATATATATATATATATATATATATATATATATATATATATATATATATATATATATATATATATATATATATATATATATATATATATATATCTACCATGCGCTAAATAAACTAATGTATCGATTCTGTATTTATGAGAAGATTATAAAATGTTAAGAAATATGCAACATACATTTACGCAGGTATACTCAATCATTCATGCCTGTATACATACATGCATGCAGACTGCATGTATCTTATCTCTGCTGACTGCATGCATGCGCATTCTGTATTGGTCCTGTGTGTGTCCAAATGTGTGTTAATCTTGTTAAGCTTCTGGTAAATAACTAAACCTGAATTTGCTTGGAACCAATTAGTATCACTTGATTTGAAATTATCTGGTCATTTTTGAATTTCATTGCTTTATAAATATAAATACCTAGATTCAGTAAAAACCTTTTATTGTTTGAATTTAATAATTCAGTTAGTTTTGGAATGTTTGGTCGTCTCCAATAATATCTTGGAATATAAGTTTTTATTAGATCATCGTGTAATTTGCATTCGAAAATGAAATGGAATTCGTCCCCCAGAGAGGTGCAAAAACGGCATTTCCTTTCATCGAAAGGTATTGGAATTGGCTCGTTCCACCTGCCTATTTCCACGGCTAATCTTTGTGATGACAGGCTAAGTTTATATCAAGGAGTAATTGTATTTTGGAATTCTTTCAAGATTTAAATAATCATGAACTTGGTAAGATCCAAATAAATTGAAAAAACGAGCTCTGCTCTGTGTTTGTATTTAGGTTTTGGACATAATTATTTGTAAGCCTTTGCTTAAATAATGAGAGAAATACATTGTAGTTTCCCACCCCCTGTTGTTCCCAAAGTCATAAAATCCGAGCTCTAACAACAAGTTCCTGGCCAACACTGCCCAGTAAACCTTATTAGGATGTGCTTCTACAGCTTGCAACATGAGATTATAAATGTATTTAAATATATATACTGAACTACTTAAAAAACCTGACACTTTTTACTTGCTTCAAACTCCTAAATAACTAAGGACCTCTGACACTTTGATAGGGTATCTGCCTATTTTTCTGATGCTTCCTAAAATTTCCCTATGCATAAGATATCACTGGTATCCTTTTTGATAGGACGCTTGATGTATTAGGAACGAATTAAGGTTATAATTAGACAGGCAGATGCCTAAGACAAAACAGGAGACACTACCAAAGGGGGCAGGGGTTGCAACATTTGACTTCACCAAAACATTTAGAAATCAATTAAATTCACGTGTAAGGGTATTATATCATCAATACTCGATTACAAATCACAGTGAAAGTATTTTAAAGTCAAAAATCATGAGCATTTTAATGATTATTTTTGTTGTTGTGTTTTCTATCTGATTTGTAAAGAAATATTTTGAAGTGCGACTGTAGTCCATATTCAACCTTGATGACAATGTATTTACCTGGTGCAATTTTATGCAGCAATGTATCATAACCACTCATCCATGCGTAAAGTACACCTAGTCAGTGGCCATGTAGTTTATGTGTATTGGATAGATACAGTATATGTGCAAAATAATCTACCAACTGAATTTAGTAATAGGACAATTTCCATAATCTAAAGAAAAATATGCTAAAACGTTGTAATATTCAATGACTAATGGGTTATGAAAAGGAAGCTTACTTGTACTAATTATTTCCTTATACTTGAAAAAAAGATTTTCAAGAGAGCACACCAAAAATCCAAATGCTATTGTTCGGGCTCGCCCAGACGTCACATTTTGGGCTGTGGGATATCATTCCCCCCCGAGTCCCAGCTAGCTTTTCACATATCTTATGTAAAATATGAGAACACACTTACGTGCAAAAGGATTAGTTGGGACTCGGGGGGGGGGGGGGGGGGGGGGGAATGATGTTTCAAAAATATTTTTCTATTTCCTATATGTATAATACAAAAAAGTGACCATTTAAGCCCCAAAATAAAGCCGTACATTTATGCAAATAGGAAATCAAATGCAAAATCATAAAATAGAGACCAACAGTGAGCTTATATATGAAGATGGAAGCATTTGATCGACTTTAATTTTTATCAAAATTATAGGCAGCGATACACTGTGATTCCCATTACCACCGTCAGAGGTCCAAAATAGAGCTAAGCTGATATGATAAATTTAATAACAAGACATAAAATAGTATTCTTCGAAAACATATATTCATCAAATATAGAACATGACTTCGCGACGCCAAAAATACCGTTTTATCACTTTTGCCTCTGAAGAGTATGTCTAGATATTTTTTGAAAACTTTTTTCATGTATGCAAGGCCAAAATCAGTACAGACAAAAGTGCATTTTAAAAATTTGCAATTTCTTGCTGTGACGTATGATATGGGGGATTTCAGTTGTGCTTTCGAAGTTGTCCAAACGGCAGTGTGTTTTTTTCCTTTTTATAAGCAATTCATAAAAATTGAAATGATTAAAAGGCAACCAATCATTGTAAGAGAATGCATTTTCAAGAATCAGAACTTATGTTTCGCGCCACGTTAATGGGTAAAAGCTGAATAAACCAAATTTAACGTCAATTAAGAAACAACGTAAACTATGGGTAATAACCGTTTGTTCTTTCTCATATGTCGCCGTTTAGTGGTAGCTGTCTACTTTCTTATAGTGCCAATTGGCTACACTTAATTTTAATTGCGTATGAATTTCAAGCGTTGCAGTATTTACATATCAGCATGTATTTGTGACGCTTGACGTCGCTAAATGGACGTAGGCGGCAGCTACGGAGTTCAAAATGACTGTTACACTGTAAAAATGCGTTCTAAACATTATATAAAGTAAAAAAAGTTGTTAAAGTGGCAGTGATTTTTAAAAAGCTCATTAAACGCTGATAACGTAAAATTGACGTTAAGAAAATTAAAATAGGCTTTTGGGTTAAACAATGCATACATGCTTTATTTAAATGCCCAGAAGATGTCAATGAAACAACAAAGAATCACACTAAAGTGGTTTCTGGTGCATTTTGCGTGATTTCTTTGTTCTTGCAAAAATTGATTTTAGGGGTCACGCGAGGTTTTGAAAGCTGACGTCTGAAATTAGTTTATCTTTTAAAATAATATTAGTGCATCTTTGTCTACCTTTATTCAACTTTACGCAATGGAAGGACAAGAATACATCGTATTCATTTACCACCAAAACATTGACATCCAGTATGTGTCAGGTTTCTTTAGTAGTTTAGTATATTTAGTATCTTGTGATGTCAAAATTTTAAACCAGTAATTGACTATTTGTACCAATCGTTTTGTGTGTAAAGTTTGTCTACCCAATTCTGCAATTAAACCACATAATGTCATGCACAAAATAGTCATATGCAGCTAATAATTTATCATTATTGTTAATGCAATGTGAAATTAAATGGCGTTTCGCAGGCGGGACGATGATGGTCCGCCTTTTGTGGTATTTGGGCTCTTGCCCCCTTCATCACCTAAAAAGTAATAGTAAAGCATAGTTGGATACTCTCTGACAAAACTTTCTGGATTCGCGGATGTTCCTAGACATGGTGGACAAAAGTATATGTCACTTTGTGACGTCGTGCCTTTCCAGATTTTTTGTACAAAATACCGTCACTAAGTAAAAAAACACTTTTGATGGATTTTCCATGGATAGTAACCAGTACTGGACCGGGAGGGTTTATGATTTGTGTGTTTATTTTATGACGGGAACTCCCGAAGGCTCAACCGAAAGTGGTTAATGGAGAAGTTTAATCGAACCTGCGGCCCCTGGTTTACAAGACATAGGTTTATCCCATACACCACGAAGGCTTCTTAGTTAATGGGTGAACTATCACAAAGGTAACAGGATGATTACACTTTTACTTCTCAAAGTAGAACGCGTTCACAGTGAAGGTTAATTTTAAAATGCTCAGTTTTCCATTGACGCTAGCGTTAACGTCATCAAAGCAATGACATTTTGAAATTTTCTTTGTGTAAAAACAGTTGGCTAAAGAAAACATGAGACAACAGAAAACTACTGTTTATATGTTTAATACGTAAATCCATTTGCTTCCATTTTATACTTCTGTTTTGCAGCAACATTTTTGCAAAAAAATGTAAATACACTGTTTTAAACAGCAATGCCATTAACAGTGACGAATACTTTTGTCCACCATCTGCAGTTTCGAAATCATCTCGTTGAGGAAGAGAGGGCAGGTTGCTTAGTTATTTATTTTATTGTTTGTATATGTGTATCATGGATTTGTCTTTGTGCTACATGTGTTATATCTTTCTCTTGGTGCCATAGCTAAGTCCCCAATATGTCAGTGTGTCGTGTCCTGCACTGTAAAAAATAAGTGTAAATTAAAACCAAATTCGGTGGAAGCTGAACTGCCGCTGATTTTGCTGTAAGGTGTCAACTGCTTTGAAAGCTATGTTGTTATCGATTGTTTTATCCGGAGAATAGCTACAACAATAACAAGTAGAAATATACTCAGAAAAACAAGTGAGGGATATTTAGTTTCAGTCCCATATCTAACATTCAATGCAGTAAAAACTAAACTAATTACACATGCATTTTATAGTTACAGATATCTGCAACCAAAATGGATGCTGTATTTCTGTCACGCTACAATGGTTTAAGTGCAGTACAAATCCAAATGGTGCAACACTCTATACTCAAAAGTCACACACGTTTAAAAATGATTAAATCCCATTTTTATCGTTTGTATTCCATAATGACTGGCTCCAAAATCATTGCTGGCTCTCCCTCTAAAGTATGACACCTAATTTTGTAGATGTTGTCAGTGTTTTACTGCCAATTTGTGGTCAAATATGCCATGATATGACATAGCTGTGCATTTTTGTTGAAGAAGTTGTCTCATTATTAGGGACAATGACTGAAAAATGGGTGTTAACATTTGTCTGTGGTCGGAATTAGAACATAAGCAATGACCTGGTTAGGGTTGCAGCAAAAATTTTAAGTGCTAATTTTTTTGCTTGTGAACTTTGAGTAGAGAGGGTTAGTACATTTGGTGTGGTACTGTATTGTAACCAATGACCTGTATATTTCATTTTGCATTTTGGTGAGTTGCATAGTGTTAGTTCTATCAGATACAAACTTACTTTGTTTGAAAATTATATTCCCAAATGTTATATAGTCAAAAGAATTTTAATATCCTTCAATTGTTTTTCTGAGTATATTTAAACGTTTAATGTTGGTCTAAAGTTCTTTTAGTAGAAAAGTAAGTGTAAGTTTAACACAAGGGGGTGACAGGGCAGCTTCCACCTCTTTTTATGTGAACTTACACTTTGATTTTACTGTGTGGTAAAGGTCCAATTAAACAAAATATTTTGGCGTAAAATTGTGATAACTTTCTTACCCATTAGTTTAAACATGTGTTTTGAGTGCTCAAAAGAACGGTCTCATCGAGAGGGTTCTTTTGTTTTGTTTGTTTGATTTTATTCTTTACGTCCCATCAACAATCTTTCAGTTATATAGAGACGGGTCTTCCTGGGTTGAACCAGTATTAAGCTAGGATAAATGTGTCTTGCTCAAGGACCACAACACAGTGACGCCGGTGAGGCTCGAACCCGCGGCCCTTCGGTCTCGAGTCAAGAACTCTACCACTGAGCCACTTCGCTCCCAAAGGTTCTTTTGAGTACCCACAACATATGGTTTGGTTGAGAAATAAGAATAATAATGTTCTGTTACGCACTCTTATATGGGGGCCTGGTGTGGTCATATTCACATCTTTTTCGTTCCGTCATTTTTCATTTTTTTTATCCATCACTAACATTTAAATGTTACAGTGTGGTCATATTCACATCTTTGTTGTTAATTTGTTACTTCATTTTTTTTTTCATTTCTTTAATCCAGCACTGCCATGGTTACGGTACCTGTAGCAGACATTATTAATTGCTTTGAAGGCCAGTAAAATGAGACGATCACTTTATAGCAATAAATATTGCTGCTAGCGAGTCTGTAATCAGGTAGAAACGACACGAGTGCTGTCATTACGTAGTTTCTATGGTGTTGCATGCAGGACAATATTTCTAATAAATTTGAGCAGTGGCATGAGATTTCCAAGGATTTGACATTTTGACAAGTGTAGACTCGGACGAGGCTCTGCAGCCTCCTTCTAAGCTTAGACACTCCAACTGGTGTTCAGTCAGTAGCTTAACAATAATAGAATACTTAAGCGACTAGCAAAGGCTCTGATCAGACTGCGCATATGCGCAGGCTGATCTGAGGCTTTGCTGGTCGAACATACCACATTGTTGGAAATCTCATGCACTGGCTCATATATTTTCGGAGATGGATTAAATGTTTAGCATTGTGTTTGAGGTTACAATCCGCGAGTTTAACAATTAAAGCACCTGCAAAAATTACATTGGAAACTGTCATCTGCTTGAGTCATCTGCTGCTTTTATTCGCTAACCTTATTTGCTTATGTAGGTTTAGAGGCAAACAGTGTAACCAAAGTCTACACTGCTTGTCGGAGAGGCTGCAGACGATTTGTTGTGATTGGCGCTTTAACCAAACCCGAACTCAAGCGAATGAGATCCTGGCTCTGAGGTTATAAAACTTATAAAACCACGCTCAACTCAGCTTAGCACGAACTTTATCCTGCTCATAAATGTTAAAATGCCAACAATTGTTGGCATTTTAACATTTATTAGCATGACAAATACAACATCTTAGAGACTTAAAGCAAAAAACTTTCTTCATTTGTCGGTATTTTAGTTTTCATGAGCAGTTGAAATTTCGTGTTCAGTTCAGTTGAGCATGGAAAAAGTGTTATAACCTCGGGGCTCGACTGGCATTTGAGCGCTCACTGAAGATTACGGTTAACCTGGGCTGATTCCCGGGCTGATCTGTGTCATCAATAGGCTGGGTGTCAACGCCATGTTGTTTGTTATGCCATGCTAAAGTGCCATTATGTCGTTTTGTAAGAGGATCTAAACCAGATCTGGATCGGTCTGCGAATCGTTTCAGTGGTAGGGACATCATGTAAATCCGGACACACATCTGCAAACAGTGTAAATCCAGATGAGACGGCTCTTTATGAGCCGTCTCATCAGGACTTTTACTGTTTGCTTAGTTAATTTATTTTTTATTCCAATATTAAAATATAAAACATACAAGGTCGCTGTCCGAATTTAGCTGTCTGTCCGAATATACCCGACTTTACCCTACTGTAGTACTCGGATCAAGAAGCCAGGCTGGCGAAAAGCCATAAATGTATCCTGTTCTGTTGATTTGAGCAAGAATTTTGTCATGTTTGATGCCACATTTGTTCATCGAACTTGCACAATGAATTATCAATTTTGGAAACAAAAAAAAATGGTCACGTGCCCATTTCAAAGGATACAAGTATTATTTAGGCTATTTTCGAAACCGTAAAGATAACGAACATGTTTTAATATCATTTTATATTTATAAAAAATTAAGTGCAAGTCTAAATTCAACGATTTCATTTGTAAGGGCATATAATTGATAGCATGTTTTAATATTTTGCGCATCCTTAATAAATATTTAAATATTTAAATACGTCAGTGCCTGTGAAATTTTCAGAGAACTTTTATGAACTGAAATCTATAGACCATAAATGTATGGTTAGGTGCAACCACAGGAGCTTGAAGTTCGGTCCTTATATCACATATATAGCCTCAAAGCCAAAAGCTCACGGTGTCATTACGAAGTACTACGTAATGACATTGTGAGCTTTTGGTTTTGAGGCTATAGGGGTGATTTTAGGATCGAACTTCAAGCTCCTGTGGTGCAACACGGTTCTTCAATTTTTTACCGACTAGCGTCGTCTGCTGATTGCCTTTGCAAACAGTTTGAACACAGATCTGGATCCAAACTATTTGAAACTCTTATGGTATTCATGAAAGAAATTTTCGAAAAAGTTTGTTTTTAAAAAAAAATCAGCAGACGACAAAAAACGTGCTAACTCCCAGTAGGCAAAAAGTTAATTGACAGGTTATTCTCGTATTCGTTGTCGTTTTTTCCACTTATTGTTCGAAGGGATGGGTTCTCACTCCTATACGTGACAACAAATTGAAAGCAACTACGTAGTACAGTGAAGAAGATGAGACTCTTCAGTTTTCTATGGGCAACTTGTCTTTTGGGTTATACTAAAGCTGCAGGTAAGCACATATTTATTAACCCACTTGCCAACGTATTTTGTCCTGAGAGTGTGGTTTGTTTTGTACGTCAGACCACACTTGCAGGACACTACTGCATATATTCAAACACAATCCAGACTACTTTTATCTTGGAAGCAAACAATATCAACCCTGATCAGTCTGTTCCTAAGGATATAGCAATATAGACAACCAAAGTAAGTCGGCAGATGAGAAATCAGACGAACTTATTCGTGAGTGGGGAAATAATGATTACAAAATTGCTATACGTGACCATTGTTCTTAGGAATATGGGATGTTTTAGATATGAATGAGAGCTAGTACAAGCAAATATTCTAATAAAAAACAAGCAAATATTCTAATAAAAAACTAGCAAATATTCTAATAAAAAAACTCTAATAAAAAAAAACTAGCAAATATTCTAATAAAAAATAGCAAATATTCTAATAAAAAAATCTCCATAACATTTCCATAAAATTATGACCCTTGTTTTCTATGCTTTGGCTCAATATTATCAGTTATGTCACTGACGGGTATAGGTACATGTACTGAATTTTTACAAGGACCTGTTCAATAAGACCATTTTCCTGTTGAAAAAGCTATGTATGTCTATTGGAACATTAAAAAATAAACTATACCTTGAACATTTTATGCATGTACATGTTCACATCTAAAGTGAGACCTTGACCTCTAAATGACCAATGTCAGAGAAATCCTTCTAATCCCGTTATATGTAGGGTGCTCATGGAATTGTACTTCGATTACATCAGTTCAATTAAACCCTCACAGACATACGCACATACGCGCGCGCGAACGCACACACACACACACCGTTCTATAGAATTGTACAGAGGAAATTCAGGTAAACCTTAATAATACTTTCAAGATAGAGCTAACAACAAGTTGAAAAATGATTTACTTAAAAAGACACATGTGAGTTTATTTAAAACTGATACAATCGCAAGTACGGATTTCCTATTTTGAACTTTCACACGATTTTACACTGTAATGAAATAGAATTACGTTGTAAACCCTTAACAGACCAAATACTCCTAGCTCAAATTACTGATAGCTAAAAGTAAAATAATATGGTCTGACATAAATTGGGGTTAAGGGGCTTTGACTTTTTACTACTTTAATTTCAGACCCTGTTTGGGTAGCTCCAGTGGCTGGCACAGCCTCCCCAGCCATTGATGAGGGGTCAGCCGCCGCTACCTCAGTTTTTACCCTTGCTGCAACGGACGCGGATGGCGGCGATACTTTGACATATACAATTGTGTCCCAAACACACGGAGACAACTTTGAACTATCAGGAACACAATTACAGGTGAAGGCTGGTGCCAGTCTGGACTATGAAACACATACATCACACGATTTGGTTTTCAGGTAGGTCTAAACCTATTTTGCTGAATGGAATTTCCCATTCTTATTAATTGGATCAGTCCATTTACGTTTTAAGGGATCTTTGGTTTATTCAAATATTAATACAACATTCTGTAAGCAAACAGTGGAGACCCTGATCAGACGCCGCTTTGTGCGGCGTCTGATCTGGGTCTGCACTGTTTGCCTCTGTCCCACAAAAATGACGCCAGTCTTTTTTGGCTTAACGTAATACGAATGCGCTGAGAAACAATTAGGCATCGGCGTAGACAGAAACTTTATAATTAACCCCTATATGCCGAATGGGTTTTCTTATCCTGTTCAATTAGATGAGTTCATTTTCAATTTTAGGGTTGTTATTTACCTAAAACTTTACAACCTAAAACTGGTACCACTCATTATTTTTTAGAACTTTCCCTACGGAATAATACCTGTTATAATGAGGTGATTATGAACTCCTTAATAAAGAGGTCCTTTGAAGGGTTTATGTAATTACTGATAAAATATTGGTTTTTATCTTTGCGAAAGAAATGTTGTTGTGTATAGTCCCCGCTTGAAGCCCCCTTAGTCTGGTAAGATATTGAAATGCACTGTAATCTGTCCCTTATCAGTTAATCCCCTTATGACTCCTTATAAACACATATGTAGGCATTGAAGTTGGCTTTTTCATTTTTATTCTAATCTTAGAAGAACATGCTGTAACCAAACAGCGAAGATCCTGATCTGATGCCGCATTATGATGCTACTGATCTCGTTCTGTACTGTTTACCTATGTGCCACAAAGAGGGCGCTCGGCTTATATGGGTTAATATTAAAAGCTGAGCATGGGCATGCATAATCGATTTCATTCGCAAAAATATGTGAACAGATTAGGTAAAGCACTGTAACAGTTCCGCCTGTCTTTTAGAAAGAGTCCTAAAAGCGCCGATCACTAAAGTCTCGTTGATATATTCATATTACATATTGCTCCTCGGCAAGCAAAGCCTTGGTTAAAGATATTAACAAATGACATAGTTATTGCAAAATTTAAATAATACAAATTTAAATATTTGACCTTTGACAACGTCGAAGAGGGCCAGGTGGGTAGGGTAAACGTTAAACGGTTTGTTTATCTCATGAACTTGGCAAGCATGGACCGTAGTGAGAATATTCTAGATACATGTACATCTATAAGGAAATGTGAAGTTAATAACACAAAAAGAAAATGTAGCTTTTGCACTATACGAGATTGCCTTTTGTAGCTAAGTCAAGGGCAGACTCGATTTAGTGTCTGCTTTTAATTTGACATTCTGATCCTCGGAGGAGCCGCCATGCTGTACTGGATAAACCACTGAGCTTGTACCCAGGGGTCCCGAGTTCGATCCTCGGCTCCTCCAGTCGGTCGGGTGAGTGGCCCGTCTCCATATGACCTTAGCTGTTGTTGGGACGTTAATTACAAACTCTCCCACTCGCTCTCTTGTCCTCGTTGATCCTTTGTGACAATTGGATTCATGTTTCTGTAAACTCAAAAAGGCTATTTAATTAACCCATATACGTCTAGCGTCTTTTTCTGGGACATATGCAAACAGTGCAGACCCAGACCAGACGCCACAGAATGCGGTGTCTGATCAGGGTCTCCACTGTTTGCTTGCAGAATGTTCTTTGAATAAAAATAAAAAATACCACCCAACATCCCTTAAAGACATACAATTTTTTAGCAGTAATAGTGGTACAATTTATTATTACTCTCTCCAGGGGTCATACCGGACAGATCAAAGGACGTTCATAATTTAATGATTATGACATCTTTGCTATCCTATGAAAGCTACGTTCTGTGTGTGTGTGACAGAGAGAGAGAGAGAGAGAGAGAGAGAGAGAGAGAGAGAGAGAGAGAGGGAGAGAGAGAGAGAGGGGGGGGGTTATAACAAACTGAACAAATGCAGTGACAAATCTGATAGATGAACAAAGGTTCTGATCCACCTGTGCTTTTCACCTGAGCATATCTATCCAGACATGTGATACGAGTTGATGCGCTTTCTACAAAACTGATTGATATTTTGTTTCACAAGGAGATCAAAGTCTTTTCAAGATAATTTATTGCGCGAGACATTAATGCTCGTCTAGGCGGTGCGATGTTGCATCAATTTGCAAAATTGTATGCAATGCTCAGAAACGTCTTAAAAAGTAAATCGATGCCCACTAACAGCTCGATTCGGTGTTTATGGTTATTGTATCTGGTCAGACAAAGCTTTAAAGGGTTTCATTATACAATTGATGCATTCTTTTGAGGTTAACATTATACAATTATTGACTTCAATGAGGTAGACATAAGGATTTATCTACCCGAAAAAGTGATAATTCACCGAGGCCGCTAGGCCGAGGTGAATATCACTTATAAGGGTAGATAAATTCTTATGTTCACCGGAATTGAAGTCAATGACTGTTTTGTTATATGACTTTTCATTTAAGAATGAAACTTTTGCTACTTTCACTTTTGTTGTTAAAGACATGTTCATACTTCAATCAAAGACATCTAAGGACTTTCTAAAAAGTTTTAGCAACTGTTATTAAAATATTATTATGTAGCGTTTTGCGTTTTCAAATGTATATTAATTCATTTAATGAGGAATATAAAATGTTATCATAAAACTGTTTTTACAGTTTGTTTATTAAAACAAAGATAAATAAGCAAACAAAACAAAACAAAACTGTTGTGAAAATTCATGAAAGTCTTTAGTTAACCTGTTGGGAGGAGAAACAGCAAATCATGTCAATTTCATGCAGCACATCATCATGCTATTTTAGCTCTCTAGGGAGTAATATTGCAGAAGTGTCAAAAATATTAACTTCTGGAAACTAGTTCTAGCAGGTTTTCATGCAATATGAACTTGTGGACCGGTTTAGACCAGTTTTCAGGTAGACATAGAGATTTATGAAGACTAATTGGGCCAATCAGGAGACAGGATTATGTCCAGTCTTATAACAACAGGATTTGCCAACCCGAGAATAGTGATTCGCCCAGGTGAACATCACTTTCGAAGGTTGACTAACCCTGATGTTAACCGAAAAAGAATGTACCAATTGGTTTACACTGCTTGTCTCTCTTTTCCTAGTTTTACATAAAAGTAAGTAGGAAGTTAAGATCAGGAATCGATGCATCAAGTACATAAAGTATTTTCATATTTATCAATACTGAAGTCCAATGTTCCTAGTGCACTGAAAACAAGATTATTTCAACTATTGCTTTTCAAGTTTCTGAAACTCTTATGAGATATAAAAAAGAATTGCATTTTGTTAATTACTTTTTTTCATAAAATGAACAAATTCTTAATACAAAACATTTGACATGTGAAATATAAATACGAAATCATGCTATCTCTTGAGTCAATTTTTTCAATATCTATTTTTAGCTGTCAGGCAGCAGTGAAAAAAACTTTATGTCTACCTGTCCTGGGCTAATTTTAGTTCAATCTATTTTAGCTGCTGTCTGGCAGCACTTGCAAATCCTGCTGTCTACCTGTCCTAGGCTAAATTTAGCTCATTACTGGTAGACATCAAAATCTGTCACAACCAGTTTCAGCCAATAAGACGAGGTCTTTTATATGAGTCATATAACAAAACGGGATTGGGAACAGAGGAAGAAATGATTTTACCTAGAATGTTAATAAATAAATACGATTAAATCATTTACTCGGAAAAGACAATTTGATTGCACATGTTGATCTGCTGTACCAGCATATATTTTTTGCGTTTTCGGTCAGCTACAATTTTACATGCTGATATTTTTTATTAAACAACAAATCGGACCTATAACACGAGATGTTAGTTCTTATTGCATGGCCGTACGTGTATTCTAACGAGAGGTTCACTGCTTTCATATCAAAAGTAAAGAAATATTAGACATCTAGTCAACTAGATAGGTGCGCATGCATGATTTATAGGGCGACTTTGCGCATATGCCATGCGTGTCATTTTATAATTTCAAACTGAAATAAACAATTAATAATTCATTCACATCAAATAGGCTTGGTCGCTAGATGCCTGACTTGTTGCCTGCGAACATCAAAGGCGCAGATCAGCCTGCGCATCCGCACAGGCTGTTCAGCGCCTTTGTTATTCGCGCTTTGAATAGTGTACTATCAAAACTAGACTGATAGCAGTCGTAGATGTTGTTATTGCCCCTATGAATCCATACCAACCGCTACGATTACATTTCACATCTCATTTTACGCTAACATTCCAGTCCAGAATTTTACTTTATGCTGGCTCAAACAATCAGCAGAAGAAGAACAAATGTACTTGAGAGGAATTGAGTTGCAGGACCTCAATAATGATAATAATAATAATAATAAAAATAACTAAACTTCAGTCAAGGGTACACCATAGCATATACCCGCTTTATGTCTTTGACCTTGACCATGGGGTTACACAAAATATTGCCCAGTATCTATATCATGTTACATATGCACCTGCAAAGTTTGAAGTTGCTATGTCCAACGGTTTAGGAGGAGATGAATTTAAAGAAAATACATTATTTGTCCTCTGACATTTACATAAAGGTCACATGAAATATTGCACAGTACCCTCTACATCATGAGACCTATGCACCTGCAACGTTTGAAGTTGTTACTCCAAAAGGTTGAGGAGCAGATGCATTTACAAGAAAATACCGTATTTGACCTTGACCTTGGGATCAAGGTCACAAAAGATGTTGTCCAGCACCCTCTACATCATGTGACATATGCATTTGCAAAGTTTGATGCTGCTGCGATTAACGGTTAAGGAGATGCATTTACAAGAAAATACAGTATTTGACCTTGAGGTGTGGTACTTGATTGTATCGATTCCTGATCTTTGCAACCTTACTTACTTTGACGTCCAGGTCAGACAAGATGTTGCCCTGTACCCTCTACATCATGTGACCTATGCACATGTACATTTTGAAGTTGCTACGTCCAATTGTTTAGGAGGAGATGCATTTACAAGAAAATACATTATATGACCTTGACATTTGAGGTCAAGGTCACACAAAATGTAGCCCAGTACCCTCTACATCATGTGAGCTATGCACGTGCATAGTTTGAAGTTGCTATGTCCAACGGTTTGGGAGGAGATGCATTTACAAGAAAATACATTATATGACATAGGTCAAGGTTGCCCAAAATGTAGCCCAGTGCCATCTACATCATGTTACCTATGCAGCTATAAAAGTTTGAAGTTGCTAGGTCTAACGGGTTAAGAGGAGGTACATTTACAAGAGACGTGACGGACGCACGGATGCACAGACGCACGAACGAACGGAGAGACGGACGATGGACCGACTTGGGAACAAAATTAATATACCCTTTTTCTAAAGAGAAAAACGGGTATAATAATAATAATACTAGAGCATCAGTCGATGGTACACCATCGCAAATACCCGCTTTTTTTACCTACAACCTTTACCTTGGGGTCAAGGTCACACAAAATGTAGCTCAGTACCTTCTACATAATGTGACCTATGCACCTGTGAAGTTTGAAGTTGATATATCCAATGGTTAAGGAGGAGATGCATCACAAGAAAATACATTATATGACCTTGACCTAGTTGTTAAGGTCACACGAAATGTTTCAAGTGCCCTCCAAATCATATGACCTATGCACCTGCCAAATTTGAAGTTGCTACGTCCAACAGTTTAGGAGAAGATGGATTTACAAGAAAGTAAATTTTATGACCTTGACCTTGGAGTCAAGGTCACACAAAATGTTGCCCAGTACCATCCACATCATGTGACCTATGCACCTTTAAACTTTGAAGTTGCTATGTCCAATGGTTCAGGAGAAGATTCATTTACAAGAAAATACTTTATTTGACCTTGGGGTATTTGACCTTGACCCCAAGGTCAAGGTCACAGGAGGTGTTGCCTAGTACCCTCAACATCATGTGACCTATGCACAGGCAAAATTTGAAGTTGCTACTTCCAAAACATTATGAGGAGATGCGTTTTCAAGAAAATACATTATTTGACCTTTGACCTTGACAAGGTCAAGGGTCAAGGTCACACGAAACGTCGCCCAGTACCCTTTACATTATGTGACCTATGCACAGGCAAAATTTGAAGTTGCTGCTTCGAAAAGTTTATGAGGAGATGCATTTACAAGAAAATATATTATTTGACCTTTGACCTTGACCTTGGGGTCACACGAAATGTCACCCAGTACCCTCTACATCATGTGATCTATGCACCTACAAAGTTTGAAGTTGCTATGTCCAACGGTTTAGGAGAAGATACAATTACAAGAAACGTGACGGACTGACGGACAGACAGACGCACGGACGGACGGACTGACGACGGACCGACTTTGGTATGAAATTAATATACCCTATTTTTCTTACGAAAAAGCGGGTATGATGATTAGAGCTGCAACATGTGATCTCCAACACTGTGACATTTTGACACGAATAGACTCAGACAAGCCTATGAAGCACTCCAAGTGATGTACAGTCGGTAGCTTAACATTTATAGAATATTCAAGCGACAAGCAAATGCTCTGATCAGACTGCGCATATGCGCAGGCTGATCTGAGCCTTTGCTGTTCGAACATACCACCTTATTGGAAATCGCATGCTATGGCCCAATAATAATAATAAACATCTATATGAATAAAAAGTCATACATGTCAGACTTTATAAGTCTATATCTAAACATGCTGCATTAAAAAATGAGTATTCTATTAATCTCTGCAGCTATGCAAGCTGGTTAAGCGTTACATGGTCACAACTACCGAAGTCAGGTTTTCTCACGACGAGGGCCAATACATGATTCTACGTTACATGCATCATGTTTAATTTCCTGTGTGTTTTATAGCCTTTCGCTTTATTGTGCGCCGGTCCATATGGACTCATAACTGAAGCCTTTGTTTTCCCAGAAACAAGTCGGGTAGATTAAATATATGTAGTAATGTTTCAGAACAAAATGAACAGTCTGAATGTAATAAATTACTACATGTATATGTAGTAGCATGATATTGACGTCCATTAAACACCGTGCAATTATATAAACCTACATGTATATCAAGAAACATTTTTTTCTCAATATTGATTAATTCGGTTTATTCCGGGCAGTCTAGCTACATGCTCTGGGCCCGGAATCACAATGCCACCTTAAAGTTAAAGAAGACTTAAGTTAAGTATTGATATTTCAACATGCTATATTAAATGCTAAATAAATTGCCTGGATCGATGTGGCACTTGTGGTGTAAGATATCATAGTGATCTTCAGAAAAAAATGAAACTATCTTGATGTTATCACTTTTAAACGTTATTTTTCGCATCCTGAAAAATCAATACTTAGTTTAAGTCTTCCTTAACTTTAAGGAGGAATTGTAATTCCGGGCCCTGGGCCAGGAATTACAATGCCTCCTCAGAGTTAAGGAAGACTTAAGTTAAGTAATGATATTTCAACATGCTATAATAAATGATAAATAAATTGCCTGGATCTATTCAATACTTGTGGTTTAAAATACCATTATGAACTACAGAAAAATGAAATTGTTTTGATTTTAATCAGTTTGAAACGTTCTTTTTGCATCCTGAAAAATCAATACTTAGCTTAAGTCATCCTTAAATTTAAGGAGGCATTGTTATTCCAGGCCCTGATCAATAAAGAAAAAGTGTATTGTGTCTTTGAGGAAGACGTTGCTGTCGAGATACACATGATCCCTAACTGAGGGTGTATATCGATAGGAAAAGTATTAAAGCTGCATAGTCTGTAACTTTTGATATTCTCATTTTGGAAAAAAAGTTTCTATTATTCAAGAATACAGTAAAAATATTCAAATTCAGGTAAAGTTTTTACCATTTTCATAAAATTAAACAAATTATTACTATCAAAACAACAGCATTTATGTTAAAAATCAACTGTCTAGAATTATTAGAGGGACGCAAATAATTCCAAACAAGAGAAAAATCACCTTTTTTTATAAGATAATTCACTTTTCCACGCAGTTTTCAACTGTAATGAACATATTTATTGTGAAAACATAACTTAATTCTATTTTTACAAATGATTTAAAACGAAAACATTTTTTTCGAAAAATGTCCAAAGTTACAGATCTAGTCTCTTTAATCAGCAGACCTATTAAGTAGCCTGGCTTTCAGGCCCTGGCGTCAAGGTAAACTACTCCTACTAGACACTATTAGAATATTTGCAGCTTTTTTTTGTAACAAAATTATCAGTTAGACTGGGGCCAGTCTTACCTATGAAGGAGCCGTGGTGCAACGTGTCAGCGTTTTACATCTGCGCAGTTCGGCCAAACATTTCCGCATTATTTCATACGAATGCGCAATTTTTAACAGTTCATGAATTTGTGTTGGTGGTACATTCAACTGCTTTAAAACAGCTTCTATATTTATGTTCTCACCAATTGTATTGATCCGAGGAATAGTTACAGCAGTAACAGGTACAGTTAAACCTGTCTAAAACGGCCACTCAAAAATAAACAAAACAATTATCTCAATGACAAATGGTAGCTTAATGAAGGTCGAAAGTATTGCAGAATGCTCCACTTGGAGCATTCTGCAAAACTTTTGATCTGCTTTAAGCGATAATTGGTCTTAAAAAACCCAATTTTTGGTCTTGTTTTAGAGTGGCCGTTTTAGATAGGTTTTATTGTAGTTTCATATGAAATGTTTGTTTCAATGTATTAAGAAGAAACTTAAGTTTAAGTTCTTATCAAAAAGAGACGGCAGCTGAACTCAGCTGCGGAGCTGCAATCTCTTTATGTGTGAACGTTTATTCTACGGTGTATTTAAACATGTCTGAATGAGGGGCCTGTATGCTGGGTGTATTTTTTTTTCTTTCAGTGTAACAGATGGGACCACACCAGTGAGCAGTGAAACGTTAACCGTAAACCTAAATGACATCAATGATGAGCCACCCGTATTTTCACCTGCCTCTTACGACGTCGACGTTCACGAAGGCACTGCGCAAGGTAAAAAAAACCTCATCATTATTTATCATATAACGTCGCGCCTTGGAGTGAAATAACGCCATGCATTAAATTCGATAAACCACTATTCTAATGCAATTGTTTTGTAACGCGTGATTTCCGACCGTATACCCGACGACATACCTCCCTAAATGAAAATTTTGAATTCAGTTATCCCCTTAGTGGTTTACAGGTTTTCGGGTAACGTTATAAAATGACGCTTTTTACGTCACGCATGTGGCAAACTACTAACAATTTCAGGCCAAAAATGAGATTTCAAAATAGTTTTAATGTCATAATTATGATCAATAGAATCTTACATTTGTACTCCTGTATTATTGAATTTATTAAGCTCGTTCCGAAAAAGCGATAAATTGCTCGGCAAGCCTCGCATTTATCGCGTTTCCTCAACTCGTTTAATAAATTTAATACAACATGAGCAATCATGTACGATCCTCTATGTACTATGTCTTGCGAAAATATACCTTAATCATTTGTGAAAATTCGACCGTGAAATATACATGTACTGAAGTAAATGCTAATTTATGTCGAAAATTGGATATTTTCATTTTGTGAAAAATAAAATTGACAAGTTCCGTCATTTAGCTTGCATTCAATAAAAAAATCGAAACGCTGTGGCTTATGATTGCCGTGACGCCGCGATAATTCTGAGACAACTCAAATTCGAAAAGTCACAGAGTACCCATACCTTCCATATTGAACGAAAAAAAGTTTTCGAGCCGATGTTTGTTCTTGAAAGCAAAAGGAAAGATAAAATCAAATCCTGAAGTTTTAGGCCTCTAGCAACGTTCATTACGTCTACATGACGTAATTGATTGTTGACGCAATTGGCCGTTTACATCCTAAGAATCAGGAATGATAAAAATCTTTTTGTTGCCAACAGATACTCCTCAAACAGTTGCATAAAAGACAAAAGTATCGCGTCATGCGCGGTCGTCACCCGTCTGTTATTGATGTTTGAAAATTTAAGACTGACGTTAGCAAAGAAACGCTGCAGAGGGAGTGTAATAAAACGATTTATTATATACAAAGTAATGAAATACAGAAAAATATTGATTAAATATAATGCATATTTTAAAAAAGCTGTATTTCACAGCCGTGAAAATATCAAAAGTTGTATTTTCACTGGAGTGAAAATATAAGTTGTATTTCACGGGTGAAATTGGATGTCCTCTGCTTTCTCCATTGACTTCCTTGAGCCCACTTCAGAATTTCAAACGCCTGTAACTTTCTTATTAGTTGACAAAAACACAAAGTGTGAGTATTCATTTTCTTAGTTAGATCGCAAGGAACATTTTGGTAATAAAATTGACAGGATTTGCTTAAATTTTCACTTTTTCTACTCCTGCTCTTATGGTTTCAGTTTTGGCCGTCATTGTACATTATGCAACGTCATCATTAATATGACGATATGTGCGAACGTGTATGACGTCATTTACTGCAAAAAAAAATCTGTTACGCTTAAATGGTATTATATATAATAAAAAGAAAATTCAATTTTTTGGAATGAATATGCCATTTATTTCATCTCGTGAAGTGAGAAAATGTATATTTCATTCGTGGCTTCGCCACTCATGAAATATGCATTTTTCGCTTCACTCGATGAAATAAATGGCATATTCATTCCAAAAATTTGAATATCCTCTATTATTTCTGAAAACTTTTGTGTTTTTCCATTTGTTAAGACATCTGGCTACCACCTAAAAGTGTTTGTTTTCAAATTGAATCAAATTCACATTTTTCAGACGACAATAGTTGAAAAACACTTTCGTCGATATTACGTCAGAATGAACAGCATGGGCAAATCGAAATCATGGTCCATTTTGCAAGAGGATAAAAAATGATAAAGAAAACATCCTCAAATCAACCATGTGGAAGAGACAGAGAATGTAAAATGGCGCGTTTTAATGTCCCTCAGTATATGTGAAGCCCCCGTTGCCTCGGCTGCTCGGCTGCAATAGGAACTGCCTCGGCCAATTCCGCGAAATTCCGTGGAATCTGAGCATGGATGTACATCGATGATCTACTTGAATAACGCGGGTGATAAAGTGACGCTGACGTCAAATAACATGACGCTGACGTCACAGAAACCATGTTAACACAATAACAAGTGACATTGCAGCCAAACAAACGGCTTAAATGAAGTTAACGTCTTTTTCAATAAATTATCGCTATAGCGATATTTTATTGAAAAAACATAAACTTCATTTATTCTGCCGATTATAATCAGAATAATCGATTTCAATAGAGCTGAATCCACATGCCACAGAACTAATTTTCCATACGCCAGTTCCGGCTAAAAAATGGAATGTTTTGGTGCATAGTACTATGCGTAATGCTCCTTACATACATGTACACCCAAGCCATGATTCGATTCTCGAATTGTGGCGGCCTTTTCCGAATGGTGAGTGATTGTGGCATTTCCTGCTCATAGTCACTTAGTTTTAGTTGATTACCCAGTAAGCTTAAGAAAGTTGGCCACCATTGGTCCGCCAGCGAAACGCAATACAAATGGCCCGAGACTGTACGCTGGCTGGGTGAGGTTTGGGTCAACCACACATTGACTGAATAGAAGCAAGAAAATCTTTCGTATTAATTTTTTTCTATGAAAAGCTGCTGGCATTATTTACACTGTTAATGCTGACTGCGACTTGCTCTGATGTAAAAAGATAATAATAATATTGAAAAATCAAGAAATGTAAAAATAATAAAGCAATCTAAAAATAAAGACATGCATTATTTCATCTTAGGTAATGCTATTTTTATTTAATGCGTTTACGTTGATGCGCTCTATCAAACCCTACAACATGTATTAACTCATATAAGCCTAGCGTCCTTTTGTTGCGTCACTGGCAAACAGAGAAGTCCAAGATTAGACGCCAAACAGAATGTTCTATTTAAATTTAAATAAAAATGAAAAATACCATCAACAACCCTTAAAACAGAAATGGTCCGGTCCAATAAAGAAAAGTAGGAGATTTCCATTAGGCTTAATTGGGTTAACATCGATTTATTGAATTTAAGATATACCTCATTGCTTTTACCAATGTTGTTATTTCTGAACACAGCATGTAATAAATAGAAATGCGTATACAGTAAAACCTGTGTAAAACGGCCGCTCAAAATAAGACAAAACGAAGATCTTAATGAAAAATGGTAGCTTGATAAAGGTCGAAAGTATTACAGAATGCTTTCCTTAGAGCATTCTGCAGTACTTTTGACCTGCATTAAGCGATAATTGGTCTTGGAAACCAATTTTCGGTCTTTTTGAGAGTGGTCGTTTTACACAGGTTTTACTGTATTTTTTTATTGCCATTAATATATAGGTGATCAAGTATTCAATCACATTTCTAAGGATGTAGTTTAGGCTGTTTGTCAGGCCCACCAGGGTTACTTTGCTCCGGTATTCAGTTCTATACTGTTGAGTCCTTATCTTTGCGTATCTTGATTTATATACTGAAGGACTTTAATACGCACCACCTGCTTAAATGCTAATTTATGTCGAAAATTGGATATTTTCAATTTGAGAAAAATAAAATTGACAAGTTGTGTCATTAAGCTTGCATTCAATAAGAAAATCGAAACGCTGTGGCTTATGATTGCCGTGACGTCGCGATAATTCTGAGACAACTCAATTTCAAAAAGTCACAGAGTACCCATACCTTCCATAATGAACGAAAAAAAAGTTTTCGAGCCGATGTTTGTTCTTGAAAGCAAAGGGAAAGACAAAAACAAATCATGAAGTTTTAGGCCTCTGGCAACGTTCATTACGTCTACATGACATCATTGATTTTGACGTAATTTGCCGTTTATATCCTAAGGATCGGGAATAATCAAAATCTTTTTGTTGCCAACAGATACTCCTCAATCAGTTGCATAAAAGACAAAAGTATCTCGACATGCGCGGACGTCATCCGTCTGTTATTGATGTTTGAAAATTTAAGACTGGCGTTAGCAAAGAAACGCTGCAAGTGGGCGTGTAATAAAACGATTATTTCTGAAAACTTTTGTGTTTTTCCATTTGTTAAGACATCTGGCTACCATCTAAAAGTGTTTGTTTTCAAATTGAATCAAATTCACATTTGTATGACGACAATTGTTGAAAAACACTTACGTCCATATTACGTCAGAATGAACAGCATGAACAAATCGAAATCATGGCAAATCATAGTCCATTTTGCAAGAGGATAAAAATGATAAAGAAAACATCCTTAAATCAATCTTATGGAAGAGACAAATAAATGTAAAATGGTGCGTTTTTAAAGTCCCTCAGTATATGTTCTATGAGATGATGTTAGGGGTCTTTCATGCAAACCAAATATCCATGTGTCTTGATCCATGTCTGGATTAAGGGTAAGGTTGGCGCCCTTCAGTAAAATATTTTTTTTCTGACCGTTCCAAGGCGGTGCTTCGTTTGTGGATAATTTACGCTTTTCTGTATTGTGTTTGTTATGCCTTTGTGTGCGTCTGCGCCTTGTGGTCACCTGCTGGGAAAGGGTTGACCTCTTGGCTCTCGTTTGTGGTTTGTCACTTTCCTATTGGTATCCTAGGTCAGATGTGGTACTTGATTGTATCGATTCCTGATCTTTGCACCCGGACTTACTTAAACGTGTAGACCTCTGTAAGCGTTAGTTGGCATTTTGCCTCAACTTGGCTCTAACTTAGTACAGTAAAACCTGTGTAAAACGGCCACTCTCAAAAATATCACAAAATGGTTTTCAAGACCAATTATTGCTTAATGCAGGTCAAAAGTATTGGATTCTGCAATACTTTCGACCTTCATTAAGCTACCATTTGTCATTAAGATCTTTGTTTTCTCTATTTTTGAGTGGCCGTTTTACACAGGTTTTACTGTACGCTTTAAAGCATATTTTTACAAAACTTCTCACGAATAAGTAAAGACAACATAATGATTATGTTGTCATTGCTAACGCAAGTGTGCATGACCATGACAAAACCAACATATTGAGTGTGCACCGAGTGGCATCCGCCCAGTCTGATCAAAATTTTTGATATACGTTCAATGGGTATAACTATGGATCCAAGCTTTCTCCATGTGGACAGCGAAGGCTTTGATCGGCATGAGCTGATACCTAGGCTGATATGCGTCTTCTCGTGGCGTACAGCCACATTTTTGGTTTTTTCATGTCGTTGCTCATATACAAATGTATGGAGTTGAAATGCCCAAGACTGTCAATTCAGTTCTTGGTGTTTCGAACTACGGCCTACAATGCCTTGAAATCGGTCAAGACAGCCACATTGCCAATATATGAGTTCGTAATTTTGGGTAAATGTCAGAAATATCGTGTAAAATGTTGCATGCGAACAACACACTTGTATATAAGGCTGTACATCCATTCAGTTTGACCAGTGCCTTTGCTAGATAAAATAGATACACTCACTACATCCAGTGGTCTAGATAAGGATTTGGACCAATGGGTATTTCACCCCCTACTTTTTAATTGAATGAGTATTTTACTCCATATTTAAAATATCGATTTGCAGAAATTGCAAAACCTTGTAAAAAGACCCAATATTTGTTTAACATATGATTGTATCAAATACATGTTGCGTTTTTAGGAAAACTTACAAGATTTATATAATTGGTGAATATTTATTAGTTTTTTCTTACTAAGAATAAAAGATTGCACCACATAAATTGATTATCAGCACTGAAACCTCAAACTACAAAGGGTATTTTCACCCTTTAAAGAGGCTTAGTCTGCAACTATGAACATTTTTCAGTTTTTTTTATTTTCTTTTCAAATCATTTGTAAATGTAGAATTAAGTTATGTTTTCACAATAAATCTGTTCACTTTAGCTGAAAACTGCACGGAAAAGTGAATTATCTTATAAAAACAGGTGTGTTGGTAATTATTTGCATCCCTCCAATAATTATAGACAGTTAATTTTAACATAAATGCTGTTGTGCTGATACTGATATTTTTTTAAGATTTACGAAATTGGTAAAATGTATACCTGAATTTTAGTTTTTTAATATGTTCTTGAAAAATAGAAACATTAGTTCTAAAATTAAAAGAACAAAAGTTGCAGACTATGCAGCTTTAATTTAATTTTCAATGCTGGTTTCCATAAATTCAATGGTAAAATACCCTTTACCCCCTCTTATCTGGAGCCATGTACATCTTGATATGTGTTGGGTAGCTCAAATATAACTCATAAATATAACCCTAGCATCCTTTTTATGGGACAATATGCAAGCTGTGCACATCCAGCTAAGTTGTCTCTGATCAGGGTCTTCACTGTTGAACTGAGTTAAAACCCTGTTGACTCATATAAGCCTAGCGTCTTTTTTGTCGGACATATGCAAACAGTGCAGAGCCAGAGCAGACGCTGCAAATTGCGGCGTCTGATCAGGGTCTCCACCTTTTGCAAACATTCAATTGACTACCTCAAAACAACACAAAAACTGGATATAGACATGTAAGTAAATAATGATGTAAAGTCCACTCGACTTGAAATGCTTAAGACGACAATGCAACACCAATTAAATTTACAATGTATAAATCTTTCTTTTATATTACAGATACCTCTGTGGTGACGGTGGCGGCAACTGACGGTGACACTACCCCTTCATTTAAGACGTTTTCTTATTCGATTCAGTGTAAGTTTTTGGCATATAGATTTCACTCACAATATATTTGACGTTGGCTAGATTAAGCCTACGCTTGATCAAAAACCACGTGCAATGGCGTAGCCAGAACGTTAAAAACTTACGAAAATCAAAGGGAGACTACTGGATCAAACAGTGATTTTCTTCAATTGCGTCCCTTTTGATAATGCGAAATTCTCTTAAAAGAAATAATTTGCTCCCAGAGGGAGCGAATTCTTTCCTTTCAGACCAGTTCCTTATGGCATGGATATCACTTTTGCCACATAAGGTGACCGCCCTTGAATGTTACTAGTTATAATACGCAAGTGCGTAACTGCCTAATGGGAGCTACGCCAATGACGCGTTTTTGGTTTTGATACACTGCACGTATCACAAACAATCATACTTTTTTCTGTATCGAAGCGTAACAGAGTTATTGCGCTAATGACGTCATTCATCACAGGTGACGTTATATTTATGTGTGTATGTCTTCTTTACCCATATAAGCCTAGCGTTCTTTTAATGGGACATAGCTAAACAGTGTAGAACCAGATCAGACGCCGCAAAACGTGGCGTCTGATCAGGTTCTACATTGTTTGCTTACATTATATACTTTTAAAACCTCATTGTATTTGAAACTTATTATCAAGCAATCCTTAAGTTCGAAATGGATTCGTCTCATTGATAAGTGTGGGAAATTCCATTAGGCATATATGGAAACCGCAGGAGGAATATCACCTGGAGTAAAAAACTGAAACATTTAGTAAAGTCCAACAATTGTATTACCAATTGTTTCCTTATGCTCCAATTAAGATGTTAAATACCCACATTTTGCGTTTTATCCACTTAAAAGACAGGTACACTGAAGGACTTTAAAAACGCAAAAATCGAAATTCATAAAATTAACAACTTTGTAATGTATCGATTGTATTGAGATTTGGCTAAAATAAACATCAATATATCAAGAAAATATGATTTAAATTTCATATCGAAATAATAAATAACTTTAGAGCATCAGTCTACCAAAAAGACAATACCCTTAGATTCTAAAACTGCAATTTGAAATTTGTCTTGAAATTATTGTAATAAAATATTTTTTATTAAAAATCTGAAACAATTTACCCTTGGAGTCCTGCTATTCGTCTGGCAGTGTTTGAAGCCAGCCGGAACGGATATCGTCGATGTTAATATCGTCGATATAATCGACGCTAGTTGCCGTCTTAATGTCGGTCGCCATTCTTAGTTGGACAGGCATGTGTAGACGTTTAACTGTCCTAGTAGCCTGGTAACAATCTCTGAGGTGCTGATAGCTGACGGATGGCAATTATAATATCTGGCGACGCCAGAAACACGCACCCCAGCTTTTAACATTCCAATATGCCAGGTCGTTCATGTTCAGACAAACGTGGCACGAATAATAAAGCTATAAAGCTAAAGCTACTGTGTTTTTATACATGTATACCTACAAGCACTATGTGAAATGATAAAATATTTTGCTTCATTGATTCGTTGGGACGCCACGTGCAAAAAAACAGTAAATCACGGATGCGTAGCTATTGGTGGCCATTGTCTATAAAAACACAGATTTTAGGTATAGATAGAGGCAGAGTGTCGTTTCCAGCCGATTTAACTTGTTAAAGAAGACTAAAAATGTTCTGGGTTCAAAAAATAATATTTTTCATTTTTGCGTTTTTAAAGTCCTTCAGTGTAAGTATAAAATTGAAATTTGAAATGGGCGAAGGGAAGTCAACAGAGAAAACAGGGGTCATCCAATTTATTCGGTGAGAAAATGTTATATTTTACATGAAAGAATTTTATTTTATCAGTCACCTCTCATATTAACTGTATTGCTTCACATTGCCTGATAAACATGGTCTATCTCACAGCGTGTGTCTTTATCAAGTCATGATGACGTTAGACATTTTAATGACGTCGCTAATGACGCTGAATCAACACAAAAATCGAAAATTACGTCATAATAGCTGGTTTGAAGAGTGAAACAATGGGTAAACTGATAAATAGAATACCAGGTCGCGTCTTTTGAATCAGCTTTGAGTACGCATGTTGAATCGCTCGGCAAGCCTCACGCTGTCAACAAGCCTCGCGATGCCAACAAGCGTTCTCAAAGCCTTGCCTGGTAAACTTGATTTCAAAAGACACTCACCTAGTATTCTATATTTACTTTTGCAAAATTGCACAGGGTTTCATATTTTGTACATTTCACGCGGTGGTACACCTTTTAGACGGAAAATAAAGTACATAACGTGTCTTTTGAAATGGTTCATTTCAATTAGTTGCTATAACAACCAATAATCAATGATTTATTTCTCACGATAGCATGAAAATTACGGAATCCATAACTTGTTTATAGCCAAAAGTCACGTAAGGATATTTGCAAGGTAATCATCGAACATGATCAAAACAAAGCAACACGTAATGACATTATTTGAAATTCGGGATCAATTAGATCAGTCATTTATACCACCCTTATCAACTCTGGCATGAACTATCTCGCAATGTGCCAGGTCTACACTGATGTACATGTAGATGGTATAACATAGTTATACCATGGTTGTCAACATGTACGGGAGATAATCCACTCACTAAAGCTCGTGGCTTATCTCCATGTACAGGCGGACAAACCATGGTATAGCTATTACTGATGTACCTATCCATAAAAGGTTCTTACAATCAATTTTTTTTGATGACTCAATCTCACATGAGCGGAAGGTTCTTTCTAACAGATGGACAGTTAATATAAGTAATCCGGAATGTTGTGTATATTTTGAATAATTAGGGGGCTAAAGCATGATTTTTGTCACACAAAGCACCTTATAGGTAGCTTGTTAAGCCATATGATTTCCAAACGGAATAAATCTCATTGTAAATACACCAAACATGGACATCTCTTGTCCCTTTTGTATCGGTTGGCACATACAAATGCCATCCGTCGTCTTTTGGACCGTCTGTCCGTCAACATTTCAGAATTGCCGAGGCAATTCAATTCAATTCTAATTACATATGGAGACTTCTTAAGGTAAGGTTTTAAAAGCTTGTTCAAATGGTCGTGTTCTCATGACCAAGTTGGTCCCCATGCCTTTATATGTATACACCCTTTAGACTCAAACGTCTAATAACCTTGGGATTTGGTATGCAGTATTAAAGATATATGTATGAGTCCTACCGCAACACAAGTTTGACCAGGAAATGATACAATCGCACCTAATGGCAATGTGAGAAAGAGGCATTGGAGAGCGAAATAAAATTACATACACAACTAGAGAATAGCAACCAGGCCCCTCGATTATAAGACTTTTTTTTTCATGCTCAACTCAACTGATCATGAAATTTATCCTGCTCATAAATGTTAAAATGCCATTAATTGTTGGCATTTTAACATTTATTAGAAGGATAAATACAATATCTAAGGGTTAAAAGGAGAGAAAGACCTCTATTTTCAGCATTTTAGTGTTTATGAACAGATGAAATATTATACTCAGTTGAGTTGAGCATGAAAACAACTGTTATAACCTCAGGACCAGCTAGTCCGGTAGAAAACCAGAATGACCTGGAACTTGATTTTAAAGTTTTTTTCTTTGTTGATTCTTGTTGTTCAGGCATTGTAATTGATGAATCCAACTGATGCCACTCTGGCATCATTGAGCGTTTTGAAATATTAAAGATGGCGTCCAAGATGGCCGTCAGTAAGGAGCCTATGACCTATATGACCCATATATTTGATCAAAAGCACTTTATCTTTGACTTTTTATGGATGTTTAGAAGCAAAATCATACAAACAATTAAAATGGAACATTGTTTTGGGTAAGAAGGTTGAAATGTTCAAGATGGCGTCCAAGATGGCCGTCAGTTTGGCTTCTAAGACCTACATCATGGCTGTATGACCAACATACTCGGTAAAAACATTTTAATTGTGACTTTTTATGGATTTTTAGAGGCGAAAAGATACAACAACTATTTATTGGAACAAAGTTTTGATACAGAAAGTTAAAATTTTAAGGGATGGCGCCAAAGATGGCCGTCATTTAGCTTCCTTATACCTATCTGACCAACAAAGTCGGTGTAAAGCATTTTAAATTTGATTTTTGTATGTTTAGATGCCTAAAAATGCAAACGATTAAAATTGAGCACTGGTTTGATTCAGAATGTTGAAATATTTAAGATGGTGTCCAAGGTGGTCACCATTCACAGAAAATTTTGACCTGAAAGCAAGAGCAGTTAATAATTATTTTCTGATAGCTTTCAGCAGCAGCCGTTGTATTTGGAGAATTTTTGACTGTCATGTTGTTGTTGTTTTTCAGCAGTGTAAAATATTTAAGATGACGTCCAAGATTGCAGCAATAACAGGGTGGGGAATAACATGGTTTTTGCTATGATACACTGCACGGAAAAAATAGCAGACTCTTATTTTTCACAATGGTAATGTTTTTGTCCTTGTTCTGGTTATCGTATCAATCAACCCATGCACATCCAGACCATTTTTGGCCGGATCTGATAATAAACATAATATCATATTATTCTTATAAAGTTCCTTCTTTGGGAAAACATTCTGTCAAAAAATTAAGTAATAAATGCCAAGGTATACTGAATGAGCGATATCACTGAAAACTTTGTTGCAGCATGTTTGATCAAAGTACAAACCTTTTTTGAATCAATATGCGGAAACATTCAGCTGGAAAGTAGTATATGGATGGATGGATAACATTACAAAAAATGAGAGAAAATACAAATGGAGTGCAGTGTATCAACACAAAAATAACCCCTAAGTAAGATATCTGTATGCTGCAGATGTTCATTACCATCTTGACTGCTGGTCGGGTGCAATTGTAACAACCATTACTACAATACTGGTCTGGTGCAAGTGCAACAGACAGCACAGGTGGTTGGATATTGCTATAACAAATATGAATACTGGTCTGGTGCAAGTGTATCAGACATGCATGCTTGTAGGTGCAAGTTTAACAGACATGACTGCTGGTTAAATGCAAACGTGAAAGACTTGACAAATCGTCGGATGCAATTGTTACAGCCATGACTGATGGCCCGGTTCAAATGTAATATACATGAATGCTTATAAGATGAAGCTGTAACAGACATGTATGCTGAATGCTGATAGTATGCAACTTATAAAAACAAGATTGCTGATCAGGTGCAACTGTAACATACATGATTGATGGTCTGGTGCAATTGTGCTTACCAAACCAACGTTTGGTAAGAGCATAGAGACACAACTGCGGGTCTGGGGCAAGGGTAACATATATACCTGCTGTTCAGCCCCACAAATACAGATATGCTTGCAAGTCAGTTGCAACTAATCCAAATATATCTGCTGATGAGTGCAACTCTTACAGACATGCATGCTGGTCAAGATTAATTATAACCGACATGCCAGGTGGTCATTTGTAACTGATGTGCAAGGCGATCCGGTGCAACTGTAACAAACATGCCTGCTGGTTATGAGCAAAGTTTAAAACATGGGTACTGCAACAGGTCTGCTAGTCTCGTGAAGCTGTTACAGAAACAAACTGCTTGGTTTCAGACATATGCCCTGACCCTGTGCCACATAATCAAACATGCGTAATGGTAAATATGTCTGCTGACCCTGTGGCAACGATGGCTGGGCTGCTGGTCTGTTGCAAATAGAACAGACATGTACACTGGCTGGGTTCAACTTGAACAGACGTGCCTGCTGCTCCAGTGCAACAGTACCCAGCATTCCTGTTAGTTGGGTGCAATTATAACGTACAGTATTGCTGGTGCGATGTAATTAACACAGATGACTGCTGGCCCTAAGTCTCTTTAACAGATATGTGTGTTGGTTCAGAACCACATAATTAAACACGTGTGATTGAAAGGACGTTTTATGACCTGATGGCAATAATCAATGAAAAAAGCTACTCGACTGATGCCCCTCCATCAGACATGCCAACTGACAATGTGAAGCTTTATCAGACAAGACTGTTACATTGTCAATACAACATACATGTCTGCTGGTCCAGTGCTACTCTGTGAAGAGAGTTGCTATGTCGCTGCAGCTGCAACATATATGCCTGCTGGCCTTGTGTAACTGCCACAAACACTGCTGCTGTTCAAACATGCCTACTGGTTGAGTGCTGCTGCAAGATGGATGCCTGCTGGACCGTTGCCACTCAATCAGCATGCCTGCCGATCTTTTGCCTCTCAATCTTGCATGTCTGCTGTTGTTGCGCTTCTCTATCTGCCATACCTGCTGGTATGGTGTCTCACTGTCAGCCATGCCTGCTGGTGTGGTGCCTCACTATAGGACATTCCTTCTGGTGCAGTGCCTCACTATCAGCCATGCCTGCTGGTGGTGTGCCTCATTATAGGTCATGCCTTCTGGTGTGATGCCTCACTATCAGCCATGCCTATTGGTGTGGTGCCTCACTATAGGTAATGCCTTCTGTTGTGGTGCCTCATTGTAGGCCATGCCTTCTGGTGTGGTATCTCATTATAGGCCATGCCTGATGGTGTGGTACCTCATTATAAGCAATGTCTGTTGGTTTGGTGCCTCAGTGTAGGCCATGCTTGTTGGCGTGGTACCTCAATGTAGGTCATGCCTGCTGGTCCGTTGCCACACTGCAACAGTTATTTTACTGGTCGAGTGCAGATGGGAGAAGGATGGTTACAAGTCTGGTGCTACCTGTACAGAGGTGCCATTACATCAGACATGCATGCTGGGTTCATTTATTCAGATACGTGTATTTGTAGTGCTTCTCCATCAGGCAAGGTAATTTGGTCTGTTAAAAATCCATCCGACATGCCTACAGGTAAGGTGTCACTCCTCCTGGTCAGCTACCATCCTGGACGCCATCTTGAATATATCAAATTCTGAGTGATACATGAATAGCAATCACTGGGATGTTACAAGGATGATGTCTGAAATTCAAGAATCAGTAAAATTAAATTTTGCATGCATATCCTGGGAGTTTACTGGTCTCAGGGAAGATTTTCTTATATTTTTTGTAAAAAAAATGCCATTCTGGCGGCCATATTGTCTGCATTCTTATTTTATTTTTTATATGGTTACAGGCTAAGTATCCTCAACTAGATTCCAACTTCATAGCTAACAATTTAAGAAAGCAAATGGGTTTGAGACATTTTTCCATATCACACAATTTTTTCACTTATAATTGTCCTCCATCTTGGACGCCATCTTGGATATATCGAAATGCTCAATGATGCCAGAGTGGCATCACTCGGATTCTTCAAGGACAATGTATGCACTACCAGAATCAACAAAGAAAAAAGTTTAAAATCAAGTTCCAGGTCCTCCTAAAATTCACCCCAATTCTTCCGGACTAAGCCCTCTCTTCCTCAGCGAGATTATTGTCAAACTAAAATGACGCAAAAAAAAACTATATCACAAAAGTAGGACCAAACACAAAACCCCGGCAAACAATGAGAACAGCAGCAAATAATTAACCAAAAACAAGTCACCGCCTGTCGCAGCCAGCGGGAGTGGGCCTGAGAGGCTTTGATATATTTGACTGGCCAAATTATCACCAAAGATTCTGCTGTTTTTAAAACACATTAAAATTGTTAAGCTCTCATGGCGGCTTTCTAACTTGTTCACAGCTCAATTTTGTTATCATGGCCATCCTACTCTACTAAATGACATACTAATGTAGTTACATGAGAAAGTCTCGAAAATGTGATTTTAATAACTCTTGAAGAATCTTGAATATATATAAGTACCAAATGACAAGATTAACCCTACATACATGGTCCCTCATATTGGACTACCATCATTATACTTAAACATGTTAAGCAGTGTCAATCGAGGTTTATATAGAAATTCATATAGAGCATCTGCGGCACGAAACTGCCTACATTTGACAATTTGGTCTGGGTATCATGACCAAATGGTCGCCATGACTTATATATCATTCACAGATCGTATTATCTGGAAACAAAACGGACCCAAAACGTCAATGGCCTTGGGCCACTTCCGTATAAGTAGAAGGCAGCTAAGAGTAAACTCCTAATATATCTACATCTATACAAATTGGAAAAAAAATCTTTAAAAAATGATGTTCAACAACTTCTGCAGCCATAAATAACAAATTGGAAAAAAATCTTTAAAAAATGATGTTCGACAACTTCTGCAGCCATAAATAAAAAAATGGAAAAAAATCTTTAAAAAATGATGTTCGACAACTTCTGCAGCCATAAATATGCTTACTAGATCTGTTTGTGGAAAAATTAAAATCGACACAGTTGCGTTGCTGTACAGTAAAACCTGTCTTAAGCGGCCACTCAAAAATAGACAAAGCAAAGATGATAATGGCAAACGGTAGCTTAATGAAGGTCGAAAGTATTGCAGAATGCTCATTCTGCAATACTTTTGACATGCATTAAGCGATCATCGGTCTTGAAAACCAATTTTGGTCTTCTTTTTGAGTGGCCGCTTAAGACAGGTTTTACTGTAACATGTGTCGGACCATCCCTTCTTCAGACAGTATACATTAATAACTACAGGAAAAGGAGTGCTGTAAAATGACGATGGTGCACTATTTCTGGACAAAAATATCTGCATGGTAAATGACACATAGCAAACAGGCTCGGTAGTCGCATGGAAACAACAGTATAGTCTCTAAAAAAAAAATGTGACCAGATAGCAATGAAGTAACTGAATATGACCAACTTTACAAACATACCCTACCATGAAAGTTCTATTTTACCCCGTTGTCAAAACGATAATCAAAATATCCCGAGCGAACGTTAAACACCAGGGAAGAGAAAAAATCTTAGAAAACAAAGCCAAACTCAATCATATTATGATTTTGAATATTAAATAAAAATAGCTGGTAGATTTTATCTATGAATGTCAAGATACGTCATTGCTACTCTGATGATACTAGCTAACGGCATATATATAAAAATCTGTATTTGGACGAAATATTTGCGACTTATTTTGAGGCGATTAAATATTGTAATAAATTTAGTCGCTTCAAAGTATTAACATTCATTAATGAAAAAAATCGACAAAAAGAAAAAAAACGAGAGAAAAGAAACCAGTGCTTTAAATTATGAAGCAGTTGTACCCTCCCAAAGCACTGATAGACATTTATAAAAGCTGCTGTGAGCTAGTATTTCTACCATGTAAAACAACAACTACATTTGGACTGGTGACAGTTGCAGACATGCTTTAGAATATTATATAAATTAAATCCACGAAAAGTAAACCACTGTCAGTAGTCCAACTGTAAAGTTACCGCCATACTGAAATATTTAAATTGTTGTACATGCATCTCATGTTGTTTGCTATTGTAAACCTGAGAAAATTATAATAAACTTGAATCTAATTCATTGTAAATAATTGAGCATGTGTGCATAAATTTCCATAAAAATGAAGTATGTACAGCAAAGACTCAAAACAGTCCGCACACCAACACAGCCTTTTACAATTGCCGCCAGCTCATGACTAGCCCACGTTATGCATACAGTGAAGACCCAAATCAGGCTGCGCGGATTGCCATGCTGATCCGAGTCCTCTCTGGAAGCAAATGTCACTACACTGAACCGAAGTTATAAGTAGCCACCATACAATTTTTCTTCCCGTCCAGAAAGTAAAAATCGCTCTCACAAAATCTAGATTCTATTAAAAGGTCCAAGGCTTTGTCAAGACTCTGCAAATTATGTCATTTCAAAATGACGGGTAGATCTTGCACAGACGATCTTCGAGAAAAGGTATCCTCATTTCAAAAAGTCACACTTTTTAGTGTGATTTTAACTATTCATTAGATGTTATCAATTTATATTTTTATTAGTTTGAAGATGTTTATAACAGCTGTGATATAAGATGAAAAGAATCAAAAAGTTTTTTTTGGCAATTGAACACTCCATTTCTTTTCTACGTTAACTTGAAGACAGCCACGGTCAACAACTTAATCAAAGGATTTTTAGCTTAACCACGCACTTTGCACTCACTTTGCATTGCTGTGTACGCTTTATTATCTGCGACATTGCTATTCTCAGGGGTTCTTCATTATGAATTGGCGTAACTGTTCTGCTTAGAAATTAAAAGAAATCTTTTATTTAACAAATGCCATTTAAATGACATTTTAAGTTTCACGTTAAAATCGGAAGTGGATACCAAATTAGTAAAATAAATCATTAGGAACTGGGCTCATCAAGTTGCATGGTGTTTTGTCAAACATATTGACATAAAATAAAACACATACAATGATTTTAGTATGTGCAGCTGATGATTTCCGAAAATTCTGGAAAATTCGGAAAATTATCATTTTTTATAAATTCATAAAAAAACTGTCATAAGCAAATTGTCAACTGTTTCGACTAGGCAGGTTTGCAATCACCTGTACTTGAATTCGATAAAAAAAATGCACTCAAAACGCTTATTTTCTTCAAAAAGTTGATTTTTGCATTTTTGAAGCCAAAAATTGTGAAGTGATGGAAATTCTTCTAAAGCACCGCTTAGCTTTAGTCTATTACAATGCACATACTTGGGCAAAAATTCATTTCAATATCAAATATCAATAGGGCTCAGTCAGTAAAAAGAAATTGAAAAGTGGCTACTTAGAACTTCGGTTCAATGTATGTACAAACCATTCTGGATACAAAATAACAATATTGTTGAACAAGGAAACTCCGTCTACGGACCTTAACCCTTAAAGCGTCATCTATAATTTGCAGCAGACGACAATTTCAAATTTCGCCGCTTTTACAAAACAACAAATAAGACATGTTATTTCATGAAAATTGTCTGCTGGCAGACAATTCTCATGAAATATCATACCTTATTGCTGGCAGACAATTCTCATGAAATATCATACCTTATTTCTTCTGAACATAAGGAAAGATGTTGCAAAATTTGTCGTCTGCTGCAGTCGTGATTGGCGCTTTAAGGGCTAATAATATTCGTTTAGAAACTCTTTAGATCCTTGTTTCTGGCGAATTAATCTGGTCCTCGGTGGAATTTCCTCATCGTTCAGAAATACAATATATGATGGACACTCCTAGCCAAGGAAAAATAAGTCCATTGAAATCATTGAGTTTCAACCTAGAAACCTTGACCTGGATCAGTGGCTAAATTGTCGTATATTGTGCGTATTTCCTTTGATCGGGTACAAATTATAGGCGAAAATGAGAAGAAATTATAACGTGTTTCTGCCATCGAGATCACCTGTAATTAGAATGGTAACAATATCGACGTAATAATAAAATATGATACAAATTATCGCGTTTTTATGGTAACCCTAAGCCGGCAATATTGATTTGCAATAAATTGTCTTTTTTAATGTCATATGATTGAAAATTCCTCAATGCTAACTTTCCCTTCCGTTGACATTCATTGCACTGATGCATGCAAATATTTGCAATATACGGAATATGGGGCATTGCTGAAGAAGCTGAACGATAAACAAACAACTGGAACTCTTTGCCTCAATCAGCAATGGGACGTAATCAGAAAAGCTACCTGTCTGAACCCTCTTTTTTGACATTCTTGTTATTTCCCCTGTATCGCTATGATCTTTTATGATGCCTGGTCTAAGAAGGCCTACAGGTGTCCTGCTGTGCATATACAGGCCGTCGTGTACCTAGGTAATACCAGGTGTCCAGCGGCGCTTGACGTACGCGCAGTGTCTTGAAGCAATAAACATGCATGTCTCATAGGATAATGTTTCTGTTTGGCTGGCTTTTCAAATTACAGAAATATTTTTCATATATTTATATTATAATCAGTTATCAAAATTACACAATACATGAACCATTTTCGCAATGCAAAACGTGTTTTTTGGTCAGTAACTGCGATACTTGCGGATTTGGATATCAAAAATAAATAAATTAAGTATTAATCAATTAATAGTTTTAACATTTATACACCATACAAATCCATATCGATCCCCACAGAATCTTTAATTCACTGACAGAGCGAAGTTTAAAATAAAGGTAACGATAATTATACTGCGAATTAAAATATGGAAACTTCAAAATTTATCCCACAAATCCAGTTTACAAGACTTTCGCCGAGACACATAAGCGGCACCCCGCGGGCATGTTACTCGTATCAATTAATGTCTCCTCGTCAAAACGACAGCCTTCTATTTTACCATAAAAGCAGGTAATATATTTTATGAAGACTTTTGTATCTACGGGAGTACACGCAGTCTGACCAGCACCTTTGTGATGCGATTCCTGTAGAGCATAAAATCTAAACTTAATTCATGCCAAAAATCCAATACCCTGATCAAATGCAACCTTATACAACATTTCATCTGGGTCTACACTGATTGCCAAAGTACCGGTCATCAGAATGAAAATAAGTATGTGTACGCGATGATAATGTGTCTGTGCACAGAAAGTGTGAATGGGCTTGCTTAACTGTGTCTACCCTGTTCAGTTTCGAGTGGAGTTTTCAAACGTTGGTGTCCATTATTTTCAAGCGGGGTATTCCACTGATAACAGACCTATATAAACGCAGCAGGGTGCTATTGCTTTTGACAACGTGACGCCCCGATGATAAGCTGATAACAGCAGTCTTCAGAGCGTGTCGCGCATGATGTTTCGTGCGCCACTGGTCAGCGCAGTCTTATCTCCGTCTTTATAAAACATCATTTCATGAGAACCTGGAGGTTTGACCAACAACCCCTTGAAATACAAAACGGACAATTACATACTTATTGTTTCAATATGCTATGAAAAGGGTAATCGCTTTTTCCTACAAACTCTTTCAGAATATTACCCGTGTATTATGCCCATGGCATAATAAATTATAGATTCAACCGTATAAGTAATGGAACTTCCCTGAGTAATGGTGTGGTATCTTGTGACAAAAGTGCAAAATATAGCAATTTTGAAAAAGCTATTCCAGATATGATTACACATTTGTTTAAAGCATACGGTTGTGCTTTCAAAAGCAAAAATAACAGTTTGTACGCTTTTACATTAACCCATTTTAGCCGAATTGAATTTGCCAACCTTAATCGTCTAACTCCTACCTTGCGGGCATATTTAAATCCGCAAGTGACCAGGGACTGTCACGGGATATTGGTTTTATGGTCAATGCACATAGATTAAGATCATACCCAAACCAGCCTGCTCAGCTACAAATACTCGATAGAATAGTGAAATTTCGCTTGATGCTAGAATAGATATGATATCCAACCCTAGGCTCAGAAATTGACTTGTCAAACTGATAAGAATGGGAAATTCCATACGGCTAAAATGGGTATTTTTCTATTTCTTATATAAGAAATTATTAAAGTAGGGCATTAATGTTGTATTATAAATAATAATAATTCGGCTGGCGCCATTATTTACAAGTATGTTATTTCACAATCAGAATCTTGAAATTATTTTGACTTTTCAGAAATCAAACATTGCAGACCTTAATGAAACGCCACAGAACGCAGGCACCTCATTCGGCTCATCACGGGTTGCATTTGAGTGGATAAGCGGTATTTACCAATAAACAAAGATTTACAGACCATGTACGATGTATGGACCCCATACAGTGTCGTTGCGTGAGGTGATTTTTTATTGCATGCGTGAATCTTCTTAAAACAAAATAGACCCAGATCAGGCGCGACAAAATACGGGATTTGTATCAGATCCAAACAGATCGTATTTGGAAAAAGTGAGATTTAACAAAAAAAAAAAAAAGAATAAAAGAGATTACATATTATTAGATAGATAATCTAGCTTTGGCTACGCTAGCTGAAGATCGATATTGTCATAGAAAACAGAGCAGACTCTGATGAAATGCGGCTTATGCGGCATTTCATATGGGTTTTCACCGTGAAAGTATCCCACTGAATAGCTCACTTTGGATTACGCTAGCATTGGGCGTTAATGAGGGACATTTGCGCATGTGCGATAAGTACCAGCTTATACAATTGTTCTACTAGGAAACTAGAATAAGATTAAATCTGTAATGGTTTCAGAATGAAACCGTTGTCTTCGCCTTAAAACATCTACATCCTGAAAGCAGCAAAAAAACAGCATATACATGTACGAGAGTCATTGCGTCAACAAGCATGCTTATAAATATGCAATATACCGTGTATTCCATTAATAAGGCTAATTTGGGACCACAGGGAATCCGTGGCATATAACTTTGTACATATTTACCCAGTCAGCATCAAATCTCGGGCCACTATCGGGCCGCCAGCGAAACGCCATTTGGATGGCGTTTAGCTGGCGGGCCGGTTGTGGCCCGATTTTACATGCTCACTGGGATATATTTGTATGGTGCACATTTCTGCATTTATCGAAAACGCAAATATTTAGACCCAATTAATGCAGTAAGTATTACTGTCTACTATTCGTGAATGAGTAAAATGCCAATTAGCGAAGCCAATTAAAGGTCCTGTGAAACTTTCGGCCCTAGGGAGAGTAATCAAACATTGGTCGAGTTGATACATGGCGCCTCAGCCTACTGCAATAATGTTTGCGCATATTGGCCAATTATAGCTTTATAATTACCGCAGTTTTTAGCAACTTAATTGTTGTTGTTTGTTTCTTGAGGGTTTGATGTGAAGGGCGGCAAATAGACAAGTAGTGTTTTCATGTTAAGCCTTTTTTGCCGATTTTTACGATTCATTTTTGGCAAGATCCATTATTCATACGGGAATATTGTTGCTCAATTTGACTTTTATGGTACGAAACGACACAAACCATGACAAGTTGCTGTGTTTTGGATTATCTCATCTAGGTCAGCCTTATATTAACGTGCGTGGACATCTCAGTCTGAGTTATAAAAAAATGCTTAAATAAATTTTGTGTAGCTCTGATTCTGGTTTATGCGAAACTTTCTTTCATTCTTTCTTCTTTCTTTCTTTCTTTCTTTCTGTTTGTCTTTCTTTCTTTCTTTCTGAATATGTGTCTGGTCTGTCTTTCTTTCCGTTGCATTATTTTTACATGGAGAAAGATTATGGTGTTTCCGCGAAATAGTAGACCAAGATTTAAGATTCACTGACTAAAATTTTTCAAAACAAGTTAATAAAAATAATAAACGAAAAAAAATCAAGACAAGAAAAACATCCTAATAGAGAAAACTTTAAATCTATATAAAACAGGCTTAATTCTGTATTGTTTGTCATTTAGTTAAACACAACGAACGCATTTGCAGCAAACCAACGCCTGGGCTTTACTATGAATTTGGACTTAAAAGTTTTTCAAGTTGACTGTGACTTCTTAATGTTTTTGGCAAAAAGGAAGAAATTTATAAAATACTTATTTTGTTAATGACTACAGCAAAATAAACCATAGGATTTTCTCTTTGTGGTGATAACTTATAAAAAATTGTCGTAGAATGCTTTCATTATCAAATTTGAAGGTTAAAATAGCTTCTTAAGCAATCTTGACAAAAAACTCCTAAAATGCACTAAAAATTGACGGCAGTGGAGCAAAACTTGAATCGACTAGGGAAGAAATTTTTAAATAAGTTATTTTATTAATCTTTACATCACAATTTAGAGCAGAGATTGAATATTAAGTGTATAACTTATAAAAAAATGTCGTAGAAGAAAAAATATGTTTAATATCAATTTTTATATCATTTTCCCATTCATTCCCATACAAAACTCGATGTGATTTATACAGGTAAGCGCTCGGGTATATCCGTAGAATGGTATCGGTAAAGTCCGCCGGTTTGAAGGAAAAAGTGCCCTATGGTTCAGGCCTTTAGTTAAGAGTGTGTAACAGGAAATATGTTCTCTTATTTTCAACCAAATCATATGTTGTAGGGAGCGCAGTGGCTCAGTGGTAGAGTGCTTGACTCAAGACCGAAGGGCCGTGGGTTCGAGCCTCACCGGCGTCACTGCGTTGTGGTCCTTGAGCAAGACACATTTATCCTAGCTTAGTACTGGTTCAACCCAGGAAGATCCGTCCCTATATAACTGAAAGATTGTTGATGGGACGTAAAGAATCAAATCAAATCAAATCAAATCAAATCAAAATCATATGTTGTGGGTATTCAAAAGAACCGTCTCAATACCATTACTTCTAAAACCTATGTGTAAGAAAATATTTACAATTTTACGCAGAAATTTTACGCAGAAATGGTTTTACTTCTCATAGAACAGCAAATACATTTCCCAAAAAGGGATTATAACAGTTAGCGCCAATAAGGATACCTGCCCTTCTCAGTAAAGCTGAAAATAATTAAAAGGATAAAATCGCAGATCGCGTTAACTTCCTCACTAAAATTGCGATTTTTCTGCAAAACAAAATATGTCAAAATTTATTTATCTTATTGCTGGTGTCTGTACAGTCAGGGGCATAACCTGTATAAGTTAAAATATATATCACTTGAAGAAGTTAAAATTGTGTCTTTTCAACGATGATTTCAAAGTGAGGCCATCGAAAGTAACTTATTTAGGTTATATCTGAAATTATTTACGCCAAGGTCAAATTTTAGGACGTCTAACATATAACTTATTCAAGTTAAAAAGTAGCTTATTTTCTGATTTTCAATGACCTTGCGTACACATTTCTAGACGATGCGTACACAAATTTATTGCATAATCGTAAAGTTATGTAATAGGTCTTTCAGATAAAATTACCCACATGGCCGTGAAAATTGCCGCAACTCCGGAAAAGACCGTTTCACTCAAACAGGTTTGTTTTTGTTGCTAAAAAAGTTCACTGCTTTAAGTGATATATTTTTTTTAACTTTTGGAAGTTATGCACCTGACTGCTGTAGGGCGATGTTGTCATTTTATACAATTGATTTGTTGAGATCCAGATTCTCTTGACCAATACATTCAAGAATGAGCTTTTAAAATGTTTCAATTAATAAACTTTTTAAATGCGTGTGGCATTTCTATTTTGCTGCTATAACCTTGGGAAATGTACAAGATATGAAGCCTGTGCAAAATTTCACAGGTTGCATGTTTTTAGATTTCTTGCGACAGACACATTTAGGGATAAGATGGAAACGAAATCACATCGAATTAGTGTTTCTTCTTATTCCATCTATGTCATATATTTCAGCTGGTGACAGCAACAGTAACTTTAATATTGACAGTAGCTCTGGACTGGTCACTAACAGCGGTAATGCTCTGAGTTTCTCCACCAATGGTGCTTCTGTTACCCTAGTCTTACTTCGTCTGTGTCATATATTTCAGCTGGTGACAGCAATAGTAACTTTAATATTGACAGTAGCTCTGGACTGGTCACTACCAGCGGTAATGCTCTGAGTTTCTCCACCAATGGTGCTTCTGTTACCCTAGTCTTACTTCGTCTGTGTCATAAATTTCAGCTGGTGACAGCAATAGTAACTTTAATATTGACAGTAGCTCTGGACTGGTCACTACCAGCGGTAATGCTCTGAGTTTCTCCACCAATGGTGCTTCTGTTACCCTAGTTGTGGCTGCTACAGATGGAGAATCAAACTCTAACACGGCATCCGTGGTAGTACATGTCAGTAAGTATAAAGATACAGTGGCGGATCCAGAGGGGGCTTAGAAGATTGGCATGACCCCCTACCTGTCCCCCATCCCCGTTTTTAATTATCCTATAAAAATGAAATAATTGGTCTCTGTGAGACCAAATTGTTTCATCTTCATGGGATACTTAAGAAAAATGATATTAGATCAGCTAAGCCAACCCCACCCCATTCCTTTATACTTCTGAACCCCCTTTCCAGAAATCCTGGATCCGCCCTTGAGAATGTATTGCCGTGGTATGAACCCCCTCCCACGTTATTAATTATCCCATGAAAATGACATAACTTGGTCTCAGTGAGACCAAATTATTTTATCCTTATGGGATACTTAAGAAAAATGAGATAAGATCAGCTAAGCGAACCCCACCCCATTCCTTTACACATCTGAACCCCCTTTCCAGAAATCCTGGATCCGCCCTTGAGAATGTATTGCCCTTGTATGAACCCCCTCCCCCGTTTTTGATTTCCCATGAAAATGAAATAATTGGTCTCTGTGAGACCAAATTATTTCATCTTCATGGGATACTTAAGAAAAATGAGACAAGATCAGCTAAGCGAACCCCACCCCATTCCTTTACACATCTGGAACCCCCTTTCCAGAAATCTTGGATCCGCCCTTGAGAATGTATTGCCGTGGTATGAACCCCTCCCCCGTTTTTAATTATCCCATGAAGATGACATAATTTGGTCTCAGTGCGACCAAATTATTTCATCTTCATTGGATACTTAAGAAAAATGAGATAAGATCAGCTAAGCCAACCCCACCCCATTCCTTTACACATCTGAACCCCCTTTCCAGAAATCTTGGATCCGCCCTTGAGAATGTATTGCCGTGGTATAAACCCCCTCCCCCGTTTTTAATTATCCCATGAAGATGAAATAATTTGGTCTCAGTGCGACCAAATTATTTCATCTTCATGGGATACTTAAGAAAAATGAGATAAGATCAGCTAAGCGAACCCCACCCCATTCCTTTACACATCTGAAATCCTGGATCCGCCCCTGAGATTGTATTTTCCGTGGTAGGGATTATCAGTAAGTAAATGTATGTGGAACAGCGCCAAGAATTACAATGCCTCCTTAAAGTTAAGTAAGACATGCTATATTAAATGCTAAATAAATTGCCTGGATAGATGCGGTATTTGTTGTCAAAGATATCATTGTTTCAGAAAAATTAAAACTATTTTGATTTTAATCAGTTTTAAACGTTTTTTTCGCATCATGAAAAATCCATTCTTAACTTAAGTCGTCCTTAACTCTTAAAAGGCATTGTAATTCCGGGCCCAGGGCTCAAAATTACAATGCCTCCTTAAAGTTAAGGAAGACTTAAGTTAAGTACTGATTTCTTAAAATAAAGTTTCGAACTTATTATAATCAAAATAGTTTCATTTTACTGATGATCACAATGATATCATTGACCATAAGTACTGCATTGATCCTGGAAATTTATTAAACATTTATCGTACACTGTTGAAATTTCAATACTTATCTTAAGTTGTCTAACTTAAAGGAAGTATTGTAATTTTGGGCCCACATCGTATGTGACAGTGCTTGTCAGTAAGTATATAGAACAAATCGTCCGTGGTAGGGCTTGTCAGTGAGTATATGTATATAAACAGATCATGTGTGATAGTGCTTGTCAGTAAGTATATAGAACAAATCGTCCGTGGTAGGGCGTGTCAGTAAGTTCATGAACGATATCCTGTCTCCCTTGTTGATACCAGTACTAAGCAGAGCTCAAGGACACAACACAGTGCCTATGGAGAGTCCCGAACTAGCAACCCTTCGATCCGAAGTTTATTACTCTACCACTTGGCCACTGTCTTCCTCATGTTCGTGGTAGTTAATGGCAATACGTTTACAGAAAACAGCTTTTCCATTTCTGTGGATGAACAAAATCATATGTATTGTACATTGTAAATTCTAAAAGTACCGTTTGAAGCAGAACACACTAAAAGTATCATGCGCAACTAATACTGCAACTGACCACTATTTGGTTGAAATCCACCCGCCAACCAGTGTAAGCCTGGGGAACACAGCGACAGTGGTCATCTATGCGAGTAACTATAGGGAAATTTCGAATACAGCGACAAGGATAGTGTATGTCAGCATATATTTTCTGGCCACCATTCCAATGATGTTTTGCTGACAGGCCTATGGTGATCCGCATTAGTTTAAACATATTTTATTTGATAAACTCTTTACATGTGTACAAACAAGAGCATACATACTAATTTTTTACAGAGTTTATAAACTGGGATTCAGAAAGAAGTCTTGACGACTTATTCAAATCTGTTTCCCAACATATATAAGTTGCTATAACTATAAATATATATATTCTGGTGAAAACAATATCTACATGTATTTAAAATTCAAATGATCATCAATCATATCAATAGAAATTTTCTATGAGAACATACTGTCTTTTCGTATAGGCATATTCACTACAAAACATTATGACTACTCTATATGCATCACATATTGGTCAATATAGAAGTTCAGAGAGAGAGAGAGAGAGAGAGAGAGAGAGAGAGAGAGAGAGAGAGAGAGAGAGACGCTCCTTAATCTAAAACAAAACGTTTGCTGTCAGAAATGTATGTCTGAACTGTTAGAAATATTAACTTGTTCTGGTGGTTATTAAGAGTTGTGTCTCCATATAATAAGTTATTTAGACTCGGAACACAAAAAGTAGACAATGCAGTGATGATATCTCTTCTAGCTTGAATATATTGTGGACATTCGAATAGAAAATGGTTTGTTGTTTCTACACTGCCACAAGCACATAATGGGTCGTCAATAATATTTTTAGAGTGTAGATGCTGGTTTAGAGAGCTGCATTTAGTTCTTAACCTAGTATGGTGTATTTGTAGCAATCTGTTGCCTGAACTGTAATATACTGGTACCTTATTGTTGTTTTTGTTAAGCTGTTGTTTAAAACTTGAGAGAGAGGTTGAATTTCGAATATTAAGAGGAATTTCATTCCATTCTCTTATGCATGACGGTAAAAAAGATTTATAATATAACTGTGTTCTTGTAAGTAAAGGCCTAATGTTATGAGAGTCTCGAAGATTATAAGCTGATGTGTTTTCAACTGTTGAAGGAACTAAGGACGTTAAGTAGGTAGGTGTTAAATCATTTATCATTTTGTAGAATTGGCACATTTTATGTTTGTAGCGTCTATCCCGTAATGATTCCCAGCCGGTTTCCTTAGATAACATATCTAAAGAGACAAGTCTGGTTGCCCCAGTAACTATTCTAGCTGCCTCTATTTGTATTCTTTCAATTGCATTTGTCTCATATTGTGTACAATTGTCCCATACGATATTAGCATATTCAAGAGTAGGTCGTACAAATGAAATATAAATTTTGTTCAGAGAGTCCCTATCAAGCATAAATTTTAGTTTACGCATGACATATATCTTTTGCCATGCTTTAGAAGTGATTAAGTTAATATGTTCATGCCAAGTGCCATCGTTTGATAAAATAACACCCAAGTGCATATGATGTGGAACTTCATTGATAGTAACTGCATTCATTATTAATGGTGGGTGCATGTTTCTATTATTTTTCCGGGAAACCAAAAGTGATTCAGATTTAGAGGGATTAAATTTTACTAACCATTTTTCCGCCCATCTATGAATAGTTTCTAAGTCAGTATTAATCATTTCTGCAGCACTGATAGGGTTGTCTACTATAATGTACAAGCTGGTATCGTCGGCGAAAAGTCGAACACATGATTGTAAATCAGCAACAATATCATTTATGTATAATAGAAATAGCAGTGGGCCAAGAATAGATCCTTGAGGTACGCCAGCTCTGATAAACTGCCAATCAGATGTACCCCCTGGAATGACAACTCTTTGCTTTCTATTTGTAAGATAGTCACTTAACCAATCTAGTAATAACCCATTTATACCAGCCCTTTTCAGCTTGTAAATGAGACCTTTATGCCAAACCGCGATCAAAAGCTTTGCTTATGTCGCAAAAAACAGCCCGTACTTCTAAACCGTTGTCTAGGGCTTTACAAAAAGTATTATAAATATCAACTAATTGATTTACAGTCGAATCTCCAGGAACGAAACCGGATTGCAAACACGTTATTATAGAATTGTCATTAAAATAATTAAACATATGCTTATGAACTATTTTTTCCATAACTTTACCAATCGAACTTAAGAGAGATATTGGTCTATAATTACATACCAGAGAAGGGTCATCTTTTTATACAGCGGAGACACATTTGCTTGTTTCCATACGTCGGGGAAAATACCACGTGATAAAGAATAATTGAAAAGATCACACAATTGTTTGGAGATAGGATACGCTATTTCTTTCAAAATTCTATTATTAATATTATCAGGACCAGAAGATTTTCCCAGTTTTAGTGTCTGTAAAACAGATCTAACTTCCTCTACTGTAATTATTATATTGTGAAGTGTGTTATTTGCAGGTAAATCAGTATTTGGGAGCGTGGCAGTTGAATCGTCTAATGATGTTTGACTGACAAAGAAGTCATTTAATAATTTCGCCTTATCGCTACTGTCAGAAATATAAGACCCATTATGAAAGATAGGAGGAATTGACGTGTCGACTGACGGTTATATAAACGATTTAAGGGTTTTCCAGTAGTCCGACGTAGCAAGACTTGATGATTTTAGTTTGTTTGCTAAGGATTTAAAATACTCTTTCTTAGATTTACGAAGGCTTGAAGTAACATTGTTTCTTATATCCTTAAATGATTCATAATTTTCTACAGTTTTATTACGTTTGTACTTCTTATAGAGTCGATTGCGTTTTCGCATGAGCTTGCGAATTGTGCCATTGATCCATGGTAAATCTTGTGGCCTAGTTCTAACTTGCTTGTGTGGAATGCAGTCCTGAGCGAAGTTAATGAGCTTATCAGTAAAGTTTAAAGCATACTGGTTAACATTCTCACTTTTGATAGAATCCCAGTTAAAGTCGGCCACAGAGTGTCGAAATAAATTGAAATCACCTTGATTATACAACCATAGTTCACGTAAAAAGGACTTTAACAGTGGCTTCTTAAAAGTGAATATCACATACACTGGACAATGGTATCCGACATCTTGTGATAAAAATGGTTCGCTTACACCAGACAGTTTAACTGAATGAGAATTACTGACCAACACTAAATCTATAATGGAAAAAGACGTTTCCGTATAATGTGTAGGGTCCGCATTGGCTCAGTTACAGTTCCTAGGTCAGTTTATTTGTCCGAGACCGAATAGGTTGACCTTTGACCTGCAAATGAAGAATTTGACAAAACTTTAAACCTACATTAGCAAAAGAAGCAATTAGGTGCATTTGCGCATATGCGATAGCATGCAGGGATCCAGATGGGGACATGGGGTCTGGACTCCCCGCTGGAAAATTACAAATTGCTATAGGTTTCCTAAGAAATACTGGTACGGACCCCCTCGAAAAAAAAAATTGTACCCATCTTAGAGTAGGTTCTTACAGCCCTCAGTGAATAACAGTTGATGAGTAAAAAAGTGTTTCAGGACCCCTGTCCCTCTGACGTGATTTGAGCCGTGACATGAGATTTCCAACAATGTGGTATGTGCAACCAGCAAAGGCTCAGAATTAGCCTGCGCATACGCGCAGTTTAATTAGAGCCTTTTCTAGTCACTTGAATATTCTATGACTGTTAAGCTACTGAGCGAAAAGCATTTTGAGTTTCTAAACTTAACAGGAGGCTACAATGGTTCGTCTGAGTCTATTCATGTCAAAATACCACATCGATGGAAATCACATGTCATGGCTCATTTTCTGATCGTGGCAACATCTTGTGTTCTGGCTCATATAATTGTCATGTAAAATAATTGGGCCTCGACGTGAGAAAACCTGTCTACAGGGTTTCCGAGAAAGCGAGTTTCAAACCAGTCACCCCAGCTACAGAGACTAGCTAGAAAATCGAAATTTAGCTCGTAGCATTTCTAGATATGATACTGTTCAATAAGTGAATAACAAAGGCGCTGATCAGACTGCGCGGATGCGCAGGCTGGTCTGCGCCTGTATTGTTCGCAACCCCCGAAGACAGGTTTTCTCGCGACGAGGCCCATATTTAGTTAACTTTAATTTCGTTTCTTTCAGAAACAATACCTGTATTCACAGCCCCTGTCGCCGGTACGGATACAGCAAGCATTGATGAAAATTCAGGCACAGGGGTATCAGTGTTTGACGTGATTTACTCCGATGCAGATTCAGACCCACTTACATTGACTATTTTAAATCAGGCACCAGGCACAAATTTCGAATTGAGTGGTTCCCGGTTACAGGTTGCAGCGGGCGCAGTCTTTAATTACGAATCTGGTACAAGGACTTATACAATTCAATTCAGGTAAGTCAGGTCATCATTATTTATTTGATATACAACAGCACGGCCTTGACAGGACAGCATTGTATATCACCCAGCCAAGTCGGTAAATGTTGCAAAAAAGTAAGTGAGTATGATTGGGAAATACCACAATCACACACTGTAGACCAACCCACAGCACCATGAGTATGAGCCACAGAACACTAACAGTTACAATACATCAGGAAGACAATTAAAGTAAAGCAAATAGCCCTCTTTTCCCTTTCATGATGATTGCTAAGCTTGAAAGGACACTAAGTACTGCATGACAAAACAAGAACCAAACACAGAGTCCCATAAGCAATGGGGGCAACCAACAACAACAAAACCACCTCCAGCCTAAGCAACTGGAGGTTTGATAAGTGTTCGATGGTTCTCTATTGACTGCTATAGTTTGTTCCTGATTTTGACCCTGGGTACATACCCAGCTAGCATGGAATCTCAGGTCACTATCTGCCCACCGGGATGGCACTTATAGACCGTAATGGATGCATTTCTTTGGTCATGCATGTGATTAATCATTTTATCTTTTACAGAGTTACTGACGGTGAGAATCCAGTAGAAAGTGTAGAACTAACGGTTTCAGTGAATGACGTCAATGAACCACCTGTATTTACTGAAACAACGAAGACTGTTGAAGTACATTCAGACCAGACACCTCCACAAGCTGTTACTACAATGGCTGGGACAGATGTGGATAGCGGAGATTCAATAACATATGCTATTACAAGTAATACACTGCTCAAAATATTTAAAGGAACACTGCGTGTTTTGCCATTGATCACAATACAAATGCATCCATAGTCCGTCTCAAAGCAAGAGTTGGATTAACAAGGCAAACGCATGTTAGTCCTGTGAGAAGTTTAGTTACTGATAAAGGATGATGATTCTTGATGAAAATGAAGTACAGTCGACTCTCGTTAACTGAACTATGCATAACTCAATACTATCGCTTATCTCGACTCGATGGCCCGGTCCTGGTATTCTCCCCTATATATTATTGCAATTCCACAACGTTTATCTCGACAACGGCTAAGTCAATAAAACTGATAACTCGTTATGAAGAGCTGGTCCCGCTGATCAATTTTAATGTATTTTACAACGCCTAACTCGATTCCATTTCAAAAGAAAAAGACAGTCATTAACTTACCTTTTTATCTGAATGTGTCTCCAGTTAATCCACTAATTGAAAGTTAATTATCCCCATTTTATTTAAAAACCATCAATTGTTTGATCACTTGGTCCACGTGTGTGAAACATGCAGTTGTAAATTAGTGTGTTGTAAAATTACATAATTGGCTGCAGTCGGCGAATTCTATTTACTATTTGTTTACAACTTCAAGCGGGTACATGTCTATCTCTATAAGTGACGGTTTGAGCTAATGCGTCATATTTTGTATTGTATTGTATATTTGAGCAATCTATTTGAGTATTAAAGCTGTCCGATGACTGCTCGTTTTAAATAAGGCTAAAGTATAATTTAATTGTTTCTAGGGCCATTTTTTTTAAAAAAAATTGAAAACAGATGCAGCGTTTTATTTCAGTGCGTGTAAGGCTATTTTCGGACATTGGTCATGTCATGATAAAAGCTGACAAAAATTAAAACGTGCATGTACACTGTCTGTTGAGGCTTAAACATATGACGACGTACGAAAGGGTAAACCTGCGAACGCGGGACCAGTCGCCAATACTTACATAGAACTGAAAATGCTTTGTTTATTTTATTTTGCCTTAGAAAGTGAAAAAATGGCCATAATGTCAGGACTGCAGGGGTAGTGCTAGAATGTCTATTCCCAAAATGTCTATTCCCAAAATGTCTATTCCCAAAACGTCTATTCCCATAATGTCTACTGTGTCAAAATGTCTATTCCCATTATGTCTACTGTGCCAAAATGTCTATTCCCAAAATGTCTACTCATTTGCAATTGGTAAAATTGAATTAATGATGAAGAACTGATATATTGTTTTAATAGATATTTGGAAAAAAGTTTGTTCTGCCATGTAAATATTGTGATTTAGGTCAATGCAGCAATTTTCATTGACAGACAGGGTTACCCAGGAGACGGACGGACATCAGCTCGATGGGTATACTATAAGCTCACCTTGTGCTCACGTGAGCTGACTTTAACTTTTTGGACACCATAAAATTTTCTATAAAAAGTCTAACAGGAAGTAATTTAATTAATATTTTGAATACTTCTGATGCACACACGGTAGGTATACTATAAGCTCACTTTGTGAGCCTTTGGGTCAGTTGAGCTTTAATTTTTTGACACCATAAAAGTTGCTATAAAAACTACTAGGAAGTAATTAAATTATTTTGAATACTTCGGATGCACAGATGGATGGATGCCAGCTCAATGGGTAAACTATAAGCTCACCTTGTGAGCCTTTGGCTCAGGTGAGCTAATAACTGAAGCTTGGTGATTGGCATAGTGAGTGGTTTTCGCCTATGTTATCTGTAACTGTCAACTGTGTGAAATTATACATGTAAATGGTTAAAAGATTACCTGTCTTATGTTGTTGTTTTGATTTTAAAATTTTGCTATACTTATTTTCTTTTTTTCTTTTTTTTACCATTTTTTGATTAATTTATTCGTGTTTTTTCAAATAGTAGATAGACATTTTGGCACAGTAGACATAATGGGAATAGACATTTTGGCACAGTAGACATTATGGGAATAGACATTTTGGGAGTAGACATTTTGGGAATAGACATTTTGGGAATAGACATTCTAGCACCTACCCGGACTGCAGTGGTACCTGAAAAACGATTCTTTTTTTCCCATTCTTATTCTTGTTTTGTTTTAATGTCAACTGATTCTTGGATCAGTTCATCCCACAGTTCATTAATGTAATAGCTACCAATAACGATCTATTAATGGACGAGTTGAATTTACGAATTGACGAGTTATATTTGCCCCAAAATTGTGGCTATACGTCATGATATGGTTACCTCGAACTATGGATAACTCGACACATTTTGCTCAGTCCCTTGAAATTCGAGAGTAGACTGTAATCCCTTTCCAAAAATCTCCATGGAACGCTTAATATAAATGGAATTTTATCAAAGACCCTTTTTCAAAACCAAATTTATTGACAACTTTTTCAATCAATCACCACAGCACCATCATTTATGTACATTCAATAGCCCTTTTATTTTTTAGAAATAACTCGATTACGCTATTAAAAAATCCAAAGATTCTACAGAGTTCCGGAAAAAATCGTCATTTTCAAGAAATTAAAAATTACAAAATTTGAGCCATGAACTTAAGCAGCGATTGTTTTGTCATTTTTTGATCCAATACTTGGACTCTCTTTTCAAAGATAGCAAATTTAACTGGGTGTCTACCTTATTGTCTAGTGAAATGTATGGCTTGTCTATAGGACATGGGTTAACATTATCACCTATGGAAAATTATCTGGTGTTCCATTCAATATTTTGAGCAGTGTATATATCAAAAATCATATTCACTTGTTTTTTGTAGCAACCCTTACAAAAATGGTACTTATTGCATATGCGTCAAGTGATTTGATGCTGTAAATAGAGGATCTTACATAAGTGTTCATGTTTAACTAGATTTATTAAACAAGTTGGGAAAAGTGATAAAATATGAGGATTGCTGAGTATTCTATAACCTTCTCGCAACGAGTTTGATAAATTCAATAATACAGGAGCACGAATGTTAGATTCTATTTATCATATGACATTCACATTACTTTGAAATCGCATTTTTGGTGTAAATAAATAAGTATTTTGCCATATATATGTGACCTTATTATGGGCGTTATTTCATTACGTTACCAGATTTATGTAAACCGCCAGTGGTTTATCTATTTTTACATGGCGTTATACCACTCCCAGTCGTGACTTCATATGATAACATCTATAAATGGTTACTTTGTATACAATTAGTATATACCCAGATGAGACGCTAAATAATACTGCATTTTATCAGGTTATGCACTTGTTGCTAAAATAAATAAAATAGCAACTAAAATTGTTATTTTACTATATATAACAACAATACAATGTTCAAAAAATACCTAAACCTAAAAGTTTAATGATTACATGCATTTGATAGTTTACTTTACTGTCACAGTCACGTGAACTGTGAAAAATGAAAAAAACTACACATGAAACATTACACATATTTTCCATTTTGTATTATTTTTGAATGTGCTTGAATACCTTAAATGTCAAAATTGTTATACCTTGTGTACATAACTGTTTCTATAATGGATACAATATATGCTTATGAGAACACAGACATATATAGACATTATTTTGATAAACACAAACTGATGTGTACATAGATGCTTACTTCAAAGATGTGGAAACAGTTAGCGCCATTTGTTCTCTTTAAAGGTGGCAATGCAAACTCTGATTTTGCAATCGTCCCAGCAACAGGTGTCATCACTACAGCCAAATCTATTGCGTTTACCTCGACTCCATTGGTACTACTGATAACAGCAACAGATACTGGTAGTGCTGTTTCTACAGGGACTGTTAGCGTCGTTATGAAATCAGGTAAAATACATTTCAACAACATAAATGACATTGACGTTTTAGGTAAGTATCAAACGTGTTTGTTCAAGTATGTTGAAAGCCACCAAAGGTTTACGAGCGTATCATATTTGCAGGAATTTGGATGTTTCCAACACATGTAATTAATAGTTTGCAGTTTACCATTAAAAACTTTTATTATCTTTTATAATTTATTCAGACATAATCATTTTCTTTAAGTTATCTATCTGGGATTAGCCTATACGGTGAACCTATAAATTTTACCATCACAGTTGAGGATAAAATTTACATATTAATAGACTTTTCGCTTACTGTAAAGGCGGCAATTTTAATATTCATATCTGGGCGTGGTTCGGCTTATCAAAGTGCTAAGGACGGGAAATCTCGTTCTATTTATAATTTGGTCAAGAGTTAATAAGCTTTTTGGGCCGCGCAAACGTGCGTGCATTTCATGAAAATCCTAACGAACTCACATATATTAAACCTTAAAGCGCATAATCACAAAATTTGTGTTTTAGTCGTCCACTAAAATATTTGAAGCCTCATAGGCAAACAGTGTGGGCCCAGATCAGACTGCTCCTGTTGGAGCAGTCTGATCTGGATCCTTATGTTTGCCTCTATGCTAATGTTAAATAGACATTTTCAGATGCAGTAATTTTGCTGGCGTTTTAAGGACTAAATAATGTGCTTTGCGTCTATACTGAGGTAATGGAGCAAGATGATACAGTTACTTTTGAATAAAACCACGCCTCATTTTCAGCGTTTACCTACGTCTAAGGTTGACCAGTCCTAATTACGCAAACATGAGGAGCCGCCTTTACAGTACGCTAAAGGCCAAAGAATATTCACTGTTATGATGTGTGATAATTTAGATATTTCTTTAAAGTAATGAATTAGATTTAAAACTATATTAAAATCATTAATATCAGAAAGCTACAGTAGAAATATGAATTGTACCATTACTTTTGGAAAAAAACATTTTCAATGTAGTGCTTTGTGATTATTTTGAGATTCAATTTAAGTAATTCATTTAAATCTAAACCATAATTCCAGCAAAATGCAGTAAGAATATTAATTGTACCATTACTCATGACGATATAAGTTATAGTTTCACTGTAGAAACTTGTGATTATTTAAAGTTACTCGTAACCAAGGTAATTAATTAATATCTTAAATATAATTCCGGCAGGCAACAGTAAAAATAAAAATTATACCAAAAGTGATGATCTATAATTTCATCTTAGTGAATTGTGATGACTTGGGAATTCAATTAAATAACAACAAAAACATAGCTTTAAATTGGAAATATATTTATAGCAATTTTACTGCAGTGACTTTTGTGTTTTTTGCGATTTGATTTAAACAATGAATAATGATCGGAACTGATTTGTTAGCTTAGCAAGCTAAGCATTTAATACACCAATAATATTAAGCTATATTTTCACTGTTGTGCCTTGTGAGTATTTGTTATATACATTAAAGTTATTGCTTTCTCTGTTGACTTCTTTGAGTTCACTTCAGAATTGTAAATATTTACATGTAACTTTTTTATAAGTGAAACAAAATGAAAGTAAGTATGCCCAGGAAATGCCAAAATCACATATTGCAGACCAATCTATAGCACCGCGAGGAAGAGATACATAACACTAAATGGAGCAAAGAATCTCAGTGGTAGAGTGCTTAACTTGCTGCGTTTTGTCATTTAGCATGACACATTAACCCATCCTTAGTACTGGTTCACCCGCGGGATGGATTGTCACTACATTACTGAAAAAGTGTTGACTGGGACGTAAAGATACAAATAAAACAAACAAAAACATAACACTTACAGCCACACAACACAAAGAAGACACCTAAAGTAAAGCCACCAGAACACCATTTATCAGTGAGATGACTGCAAAACTAGAAAGGACATCAAGTAATACATAACGCTAAGAGTGAGATTTCACTCCCTTACATAGACAATAAGGACTATTTTGGTACCAAACTAGCATATGCCAAAGGTGATATCATAAATATACATCTTCAATCTGCATCTTAGACAATGCATTTTGTGACGTCCATACACTATGTGTGCGAGTAATAAATGCTCTGACAAGACTTGTAGTTGAGCAGTCTTGACTGGGCCTTCACTGCTCACATATGCAATACATACCGAATTCTAATGAACTGACTCATATTTTGTTTTGTTTTAAATAGTGCCTGCGTTCTCAGCCCCAGTGGATGGTTCAAATACAGCAACCGTTGATGAAAATTCCCCTGCAGGTACATCAGTGTTTGACGTTACATATGCGGATGAAGATTCAGACCCACTGACATTAACTATACTCAGTCAATCTGGTGGGACAAATTTTATGCTCACTAATTCCCAGTTACAAGTTGCTGCTGGTGCAGCACTGGATTTTGAATCTGGTACCAAGACTTACACAGTTCAGTTTCAGTAAGTAAAATGTAACTCAAACCAACTCAAACCTATATAGGTTGCTGCTAGATATACTGTTGATTTTGAGCCTTGTCTAGATCAGAAGTAGTTTAAAGTTCACTTGTTCTCGGATGGAGAAGCTCCAGATTTGGAAACTTGTCTAGATTTGAAATTACTTAACGCTAGAGCAACATTCGATTTCGAATCTTGTCTAGATGGAACTAAGACTTTAAGCTCAAATACTTCCAGTTGAAAATCGCCACTAGAGCAGCTCTAAATCAGGTACAATTACTTCCATGGTTCAGTTTCGTTATGTTTAATGAAGTTTTTAAGGAGTTAAGTATTTTATCACAGAAACAACTCTGCAGAAAAGCTTCTTGTATTCAGTTGTTGGTGATTCATTATCAAATGTTGTTCCCATAGTGTGTATGTGTGTTTATGTGTGTGTTTGATCCTTCTATCTAACACAGTACTAAGTGTTCTGCAATTCATCCCGCTGAGGAAGGCAGTTAGAGCTGGTTGTATTACTCTAATTATGTACTTCCTGTCGTATGAATTGTATTGGTCTGTGTTTCTTCATCATTGTGCCTTGGGTGAGTCATACTCACTTACTCAACAATTTTAGTATCAGGAAGGTGTCCTGATTTACAGATTTTTTTCCAAATTTCAAAGGGGAAATGCAATTTTTTGGGGTGGTGTGAAAAATACGAAAAATGAAAACAAATTTCTAAATGATGCCAAATTGGTCATTAGAACCACTGAAAGTAAAGAAAAATATTATACAAAAAATATGCTATTTGGATTGTGTGAAATTGCATTGTTTCCATGGCAACATATAGTAAAATTTTAAAGAATAACATGTGTCTACAAACATACTCATATCTCATCAGCAACTTGTCCTAGAATATTTAACTTGGTATCAAATTATTTCTTAGTCAATAGACTTTTTCCCGATTGTCTGATATTTAAATTATCTAATGTGTATATTTGTCAATTGCTATGAAAAACATGAGAAATTAAAGATATTTTTCAGAAAAGTTAAGGGGGTATACATACATAATAACTTAAACCGCAGCTGCTATTGCTCTAAAAAGCAAAACCGGTTCCATTGCTCTTTTATTCATTGATTTAATATGCAAATGATCTAATTGTCATATCTATCAATATTGTTGTGCCTAGAGTGTGGCATTGAGGGATTCCAATGATTTTACCGGCAATGACCCTTAAAAACGTATCCAGTGCGGCCTATGGGCACGCCATTGAAAATTGGCTTATTTTTTCGCTATTTGTAACCATTTCAGTACTTAGTGTAAACAAGTAAAGGGAAGTAAATAGCCCAAATCAAAGTCTGCGCAGGTGCAATACTGAGAGGTTCAGTATTTTGAAAATGCTTCTTATCAGAGATAATGGCGCAAATTAGAATGTGCACATGCTATTTACTGATGAACAATGTTTACATCAGGTATTGATTTCTTAGCCAGTCAAATATATCACCAATGATGGAAAACGCAAATTTTATTATGAAGATACAAGAGATTTAGAAGAAACTCAGAAAAAGCTATTTTAATATAGAAATAGTTAATTTGCTGGTGAATTCAAAACTATGGCAATGGCACTACTTCACTATCATCTACACTCCTTTTTGAGCCAAAACTATTGACATCAAGCTCCAATTTAATTAAAAAATGAACAGAAAATTCCCTAAAAATGTATTCAATTTAACAGGTAAAAATCAGATAGATGTAGTGTGTCCCCCAGAGTTTGAAAATGTCCCTCAGAAATTCAGGTAGGGGGACACTGGTGTCCCCAGAAATCTTGACCTAAGCTCAACACTGTATCAATATTTATTTTTTAAAAATAAGAAAAAAAATCAAAACATCTAAGTGGGTATACCTACAAAATTACTCATATCTCAGCTGTAATTGCCCTAAAGAAACACAAATGATACCAAATTATTGCCAAGACAAAATTCTTTTCCCATTTGTTCAACATGCACATGATTTAATTAAACTATTCATGAATATTAATTAAAACATTGGAAATTATAGAACAATCACCAAAAAGGTAAGGGGATACACCTACAAATTACTCTTATCTCAGATGCTAGCTGCCCTTTATTACTAAACTTGGTTCTACCATGCTACTAAGTCACAGTCATTTTACCCAGTGGCTCAACATGCAAATGATCTCATTGTTTTTCATGTTCATTATTGAAAACGTTGGAAATTAAGAAAATTGCAGAAAAATTAAGGGGCATACCTACAAAGTTACTAATATTTCAGTTGCTAATTTCCTTATAGTATCTTATTTGGTACCATATCAAAATATGTTATTTAGGCTTTAGCTTTTTGCAAAATTTAGAAGTCTAAGATAAAAAGGAGCTGAGATAAGTGTTATTTAATAAGTATGGTATGTTGCTATGAGTTTGTCAACATTTATTTGTTCATTTCTAGTATGTTCATTAATATTCATGCATTCACAATTTAGATATTTTCTCATATAGAACATATGATTACAGTTCTATGTCTTAGCATCAATTTGGTACAAATTTGAGATATTTTAAAATTGTTAGCAGCTGAAATAAGAGTAATTTTGGAATTTTTTGATATTTTTCTCTTATTCTGAAAGTTTTTATTTATATTTCTGCATATTGCAAAGGACCTCAGAGAGTCTTAATGAAGGATTGCCCATAAAATGACCAGATGAAAATTTCAAAGAAAATGATATTTTTTCAATGAAAAATATGGGTTAAAATCTGGTTTTGCTATTCAACAGATAGGAAATAGAAAACGTGTTTTGAAGTGCTTTTCCCCTGTGACCAACTAATTCATTTGCATAAAGTAGAAATTTTACATTACACGCATCATATAAAAATGGCATGATTAGTCAGAGGGGGGAAGGGAAGGCTATCAAAGTGCTCAAAAACAATTTATTAAAAAAAGTTCATTATGGGCTAATATTTGTACAGACATGTAGCTTGATGTCAATATACAGTGGCATGTATACAGTATGTAGTTATGATATACCTCAGTGAACAGGTCAGATTGATTAACTTGAAACAGAACAGGTATAATATGCGTATAAGACATTTACAGGTTCATGTAATAGTCAAAAGTTATAGATAGCATACTTTTTTTTAAAAAAAACACATGAATTCTTCTAGACCCAAAATCTTTGCAAAGGCATCACTTTTCTCTAAAGTTTAATGCTTTATATATTTTTTTTGCATGTATTTGGATGAATGCCTGACGAAACTTTGGCTTTCTTTGAAAAAATGGTCACAATAATACCCCATCAACAAAACCATATGGTCCTGGCATTATATATACAATATTTTCTTAATATCTTTTATTTTGCTAGGTGCACAAAATGTCAGGTTTTGATAGCCATATGCTCTCCAAATCTGGGAAGATTTAACAGGGGTCCTTAGAAAATTTGCATGTCAGACAACTGGGTAATATCACTGTGTGTAAGCATTATTTTGTTACCATGTTTGCTGCTCTAGGGCAATTAGCAGCTGTAATATTAGTTATTTTATAGGTATACCCCCTTAATATTCTTGTGTTTTTTTCTATGATTTTGTATATACTCTTAAATATTCATTAATATAGAATTAGATCATTTTCAATTTGAATCAGAGAAAAAAACACTGCGTCTAACCATTGATTCAGAACCACATTTGGTAATTCAGGGTATTTAGCAGCTGTGATATGAAAAATGTTGGTATTTGTGCTTTATATTAATTACTCTGCCAAACGCCTCAATGGTGAAACCAAACTAAATCTATAATTTTACACTTAAGCTATTGTTCTGATAAAGCAATGGGAAATAGTTGATAAAAGCAAATTTTGATTTTTGGTCTCATAGAAGGGCAAAAATAGCCCCTTAATGCATGGAGGTCTTTAATCATGTATGTGATTAATCATTTTACCTTTTACAGAGTTACTGACGGTGAGAATCCAGTAGAAAGTGTAGAACTAACGGTTTCAGTAAATGACGTCAATGAACCATCTGTATTTACTGAAACAACGAAAACTGTTGAAGTGCATGCAGACCAAACACCTCCACAACCCGTTACTATGATGGCTGGGACAGATGTGGATAGCGGAGATTCAATAACATATGCTATTACAAGTAATGTAGATCAGAAATCATATTCACTTGTTTATTATGAACAACCCTTACACAAATAGTACTTATTGCATATGTGTCAAGTGGTTTGATGCTGTAAAATATTTAAATGGGTACTTTGGTTATTAGTGTGAACTCTGATGAAACGCTTAAGGGTGCAGAATTTTATCAGGTTATGCACTCGTAGCTACAATAAAAGAAATAGCGACTAAATTGTGAAGTTACTACTTATAGCAACAATACAATGTTCAAAATGACCTAAATGCTCCTATATTTTTGGCGTATATTTTCCTAGCATTACTGTTTAGCAAAAGAAATTAAGATGCAATTTACAAAAATGAGTTGACAACATGTTTAAATAGTTTAATGATTGTACGTACATAATAGTTTTCTATGCTGTCACAATCACGAAGCTGTAAAAAATAAAACCTTTGAAAATTTGCACACGTTTTCCATTTTATATTTTCATTTAATGGCCTCGAATGCCTCTAATATCAAATTTTAAATAACTTTTGTACATAACTGTTTCTGTAATGGATAACGATATATGATTATGGGAACAAAACGTAAGTGAGTATGATCAGGAAAAACCACAATCACACACTGCAGACAAACCCATGGCACCATGTAGAAGAGCAACACAACATAAACAGTAACCATATACAAGAAATACAATTAAAGCAAAGCAACTAGCTTTCACTTCCCCATCAAGATGATTGCAAAACTAGAAAGGACACACATACCAAAACAAAGATCGATACAGAGCCTCTGCAAAGAATGGGAGATATATAAAACAGTAATTCAACAGCAACAGAACCACTGCCTACATATATAGACATTATTTTGATACAACACAAACTGATGTGTACATTGATAGTTACTTCAGAGATGTGGAAACACTTAGAGCCAATGTTCTCTTTTAAGGTGGCAATGCAAACTCTGATTTTGCAATCGTCCCAGCAACGGGTGTCATCACTACAGCCAAAGCCATTGCGTTTACATCGACTCCATTGGTACTACTGATAACAGCAACAGATACTGGTAATGCTGTTTCTACAGGGACTGTTAGCGTCGTCATGAAAACAGGTAAAATACATTTCAACAACATAAAGGATATTGAATTTTTAGGTAAGTATCAAAGGTGTTTGTTGGAGTATGTTGAAAGCCACCAAAGGTTCATGCGCGCATCATACTTGCACAAATTTGGATGTTTACAAAATATGCAATCAATATTTTGCAGTTTACCATAAATTATGCTTCAATATCTAGCTGGGATTAGGCTATTTGGTGAAACTATGAATTTTACCTTTATAATTGAGGATATAATTTACATTATCACTGTTATGAGTGGGATTATTTAGATTTTAGTTAAACTAATGAATTAGTATCAAAACTATATCAAATCTATTAATTTCAGACAGCTACAGTAGAAATATAAATTGTAACATTACTTTTGAAAAAAAATATTTTCAGTGTAGTGACTTGTGATTATTTTGAGATTCAATTTAAGTAATTTATTTAAAATCTAAACCATAATTCCAGCAAAGTGCAGTAAGCATATAAATTGTACCATTACTCGTGAAGATATAACTTATTTTTTTTTCTGTAGAACTTTGTAATTATTTAAAGTTACTCATACTCAAGGTAATTCATTATCTTAAGTGTAATTCCAGCAGGCAACAGTCAAAATATTAATTATACCATAAGATATAATTTATAATTTCAACTTAGCAAATTGTGATGACTTGGGCATTCAATTAAATAACAACAGAAAATAACACAAAGCATAGCTTTAATTTGGAAATATATTTATAGCAATTTTACTGCAGTGACTTATGTTTATTTTGTGAATAATGCTCAGAACTGAACTGTTAGCTTAGCAACCTTAGTTTTAAATAAACCAATAAAATTAAACAATATTTTCACTGTTGTGCTTGTGAGTATTTGTTATTTTAATTAAAGTAATTGCATTCTCTGTTGACTTCTTTGAGTGTACTTAAGAATTGCAAATAATTATATGCAAGTTTTTTTTATAAGTGAAACCAAATAAAAGTATACTCAGAAGAAAAAGTTTAGTCAGTATTTATGTTTTCTCATAAAATCAACAATACTGGATATATCATTGTCAAATTGTATATATAAGTTGTTTTATCGTAGCTTTACATGTATCCGTTTATTGTGTGACAAATAATACCTCTATTAGACTGTATCAACCAAATTTCAAAATGCACGATGTGCACGTGCTGCCGTAAACCAGCAGGGTTATTTTCTCATATGCTGTTTGATACTGAAAGAGAGTTGTTCCTATTGCAATAATGCGGAGAAAATTCAGTGCTAGCAAGCTTAAGTCGCCGTCCAGGCTATCAACAAATTACAGAAATACCGCGTTTATGACGTCTTGAAGCAGGTACACGTGTTGCTGACGTGCCACGCAGTTTTGGATGAAATGAACAAACAATTTATCGTCTGCAAACACGTTTTCGACAGTCTGGCAGTAAAATTGACAAGCATCCGTCAAGGAGACCACGAATAACGAACCCAGTTGAAGTTAGGGTCATAGTGACGTCAACCTGATGTAATCGCTTCATGGCCGCTTGGAAACTTCTTAAACACCTTAGACATGCAAAAGGTACGAGAATTTCCGTCTTTACTACCAGAAATCATCTGAGGAGCGCTAGACTGATTTTTGAGTTTTTAAATTTGAATTTTGACAGTGACCCCTTTGTGTAATTTTGATGAAAAAAAGAGGTATATTTTCATTTTTTTTTGTTGAAAATGTTCACATTTGAAAGAAATTAAATGAATTTCATGTTAGGTAAGGTTTTGTCAATATTAAGACTGTCCTACAAAATAATTGTACACAGTGTCTGTACAAACTAAACTTTTTCTTCTGAGCATAATTATGTCCGGGTAATGCCAGAATCACATACTACTAACCAACCTATAGCACCATGAGGAAGAGATACATGGCATTAAATGGAGCAGAGTATCTCAGCAGTAGAGTGATTGACTCGCTGCAATGTTTCCTTGAGCAAAACACATTAATCCTTACTAAAAAAATAGTAAGTGAGTATGATCAGGAAATACCACAATCACAAACTGCAGACTACACCGTGGCACCGCGAGGAAAAGCCGCTCAACCATCACGAGACACCAGGAAGACAAATTAAGCAAAGCAACCAGCTCTAACTTCCCCATCAAGATGATTGCAATACTAGAATGGACATAAAGTAACGTACAACAAAACATAGAACAATTACAGACTCCGACAATGGGAGTAACAATAAACAAAAAGTCAACAACAACAGAACCACCTCCTTAGAACGGACAGCAGCCTTAGCCATCAGGGGGCTTAAATGCATTTTACTGGTACCAAATCTTTGCCCTAGATTCTAGATTCTAGGCCCTAGATTAATACTGGTTCACCCCAGGAAGGCGCGTCAAGGCATAACTGAAATGTTGTTGACTGGGAGGTTAAGACTCAAATCAAATAAACAAACACATAACACTAACAGCTACCTGACATAAAGAAAACAATTAAAGTAAAGCAACCAGGTCACTCTTTATCAGTGAGATGATTGCAAAACTAGACAGGACATCAAGTAATACATAACGCTAAGCGTGTGTGATTTCACTCCCTTAAATAGACAATAATGACTATTTTGGCGCCAAACTAGCATATGCTAAAAGTGATTTTATAAATATACAACTTCATCCTGCATCTAAGCCGGTGCATTTTGTGACGTCCATAAAATTTGTGTGTGAGTAATAAAAGCTCTGACAAGACTTGTAGTTGAGCAGTCTTGACTGGGCCTTCACTGCTCACATATGCAATAATTCCCAAAATCTAATGAACTGACTCATATTTGGTTTGTTTTAAATAGTGCCTGCGTTCTCAGCCCCAGTGGATGGTTCAAATACAGCAACAGTTGATGAAAATTCCCCTGCAGGTACATCAGTGTTTGATGTTACATATGCGGATGAAGATTCAGACCCACTGACATTAACTATACTCAGTCAATCTGGTGGGACAAATTTTATGCTCACTAATTCCCAGTTACAAGTTGCTGCTGGTGCAGCACTGGATTTTGAATCTGGCACCAAGACTTACACAGTTCAGTTTCAGTAAGTAAAATGTAACTCAAACCAACTCAAACCTATATAGGTTGCTGCTAGATATACTGTTGATTTTGAGCCTTGTCTAGATCGGAAGTAGTTTTAAGTTCACTTGTTCTCTGATGGAGAAGCTCCAGATTTGGAAACTTGTCTAGATTTGAAATTACTTAACGCTAGAGCAACATTCGATTTCGAATCTTGTCTAGATGGAACTAAGACTTTAAGCTCAAATACTTCCAGTTGGAAATCGCCACTAGAGCAGCTCTAAATCAGGTACAATTACTTCCATGGTTCAGTTTCGTTATGTTTAATGAAGTTTTTAATGAGTTAAGTATTTTATCACAGAAACAACTCTGCAGAAAAGCTTCTTATATTCAGTTGTTGGTGATTCATTATTAAATGTTGTTCCCATAGTGTGTATGTGTGTTTATGTGTGTGTTTGATCCTTCTATCTAACACAGTACTAAGTGTTCTGCAATTCATCTCGCTGAGGAAGGCAGTTAGAGCTGGTTGTATTACTCTAATTATGTACTTCCTGTCGTATGGATTGTATTGGTCTGTGTTTCTTCATCATTGTGCCTTGGGTGAGTCATACTTACTTACTCAACAATTTTAGTATCAGGAAGGTGTCCTGATTTACAGATTTTTTTCCAAATTTCAAAGGGGAAATGCAATTTTTTGGGGTGGGGTGAAAAATACGAAAAATGAAAACGAATTTCTAAATGATGCCAAATTGGTCTTTAGAATCACTGAAAGTAAAGAAAAATATTATACAAAAAATATGCTATTTGGTTTGTGTGAAATTGCATTGTTTCCATGGCAACATATAGTAAAATTTTAAAGAATAAAATGTGTCTACAAACATACTCATATCTCATCAGCAACTTGTCCTAGAATATTTAACTTGGTATCAAATTATTTCTTAGTCAATAGACTTTTTCCCGATTGTCTGATATTTAAATAATCTAATGTGTATATTTGTCAATTGCTATGAAAAACATGAGAAATTAAAGATATTTTTCAGAAAAGTTAAGGGGGTATACATACATAATAACTTAAACCGCAGCTGCTATTGCTCTAAAATGCAAAACCGGTTCCATTGCTCTTTTATTCATTGATTTAATATGCAAATGATCTAATTGTCATATCTATCAATATTGTTGTGCCTAGAGTGTGGCATTGAGGGATTCCAATGATTTTACCGGCAATGACCCTTAAAAACGTATCCAGTGCAGCCTATGGGCACGCCATTGTAAATTGGCTTATTCTTTCGCTATTTGTAACCATTTCAGTACTTAGTGTAAACAAGTAAAGGGAAGTAAATAGCCCAAATCAAAGTCTGTGCAGGTGCAATACTGAGAGGTTCAGTATTTTGAAAATGCTTCTTATCAGAGATAATGGCGCAAATTAGAATGTGCACATGCTATTTACTTATGAACAATGTTTACATCAGGTATTGATTTCTTAGCCAGTCAAATATATCACCAATGATGGAAAACGCAAATTTTATTATGAAGATACAAGAGATTTAGAAGAAACTCAGAAAAAGCTATTTTAATATAGAAATAGTTAATTTGCTGGTGAATTCAAAACTATGGCAATGGCACTACCTCACTATCATCTACACTCCTTTTTGAGCCAAAACTATTGACATCAAGCTCCAATTTAATTAAAAAATGAACAGAAAATTCCCTAAAAATGTATTCAATTTAACAGGTAAAAATCAGATAGATGTAGTGTGTCCCCCAGAGTTTGAAAATGTCCCTCAGAAATTCAGGTAGGGGGACACTGGTGTCCCCAGAAATCTTGACCTAAGCTCAACACTGTATCAATATTTATTTTTTAAAAATAAGAAAAAAATCAAAACATCTAAGTGGGTATACCTACAAAATTACTCATATCTCAGCTGTAATTGCCCTAAAGAAACACAAATGATACCAAATTATTGCCAAGACAAAATTCTTTTCCCATTTGTTCAACATGCACATGATTTAATTCAACTATTCATGAATATTAATTAAAACATTGGAAATGATAGAACAATCACCAAAAAGGTAAGGGGATACACCTACAAATTACTCTTATCTCAGATGCTAGTTGCCCTTTATTACTAAACTTGGTTCTACCATGCTACTAAGTCACAGTCATTTTACCCAGTGGCTCAACATGCAAATGATCTAATTGTTTTTCATGTTCATTATTGAAAACGTTGGAAATTAAGAAAATTGCAGAAAAATTAAGGGGCATACCTACAAAGTTACTAATATTTCAGTTGCTAATTTCCTTATAGTATCTTATTTGGTACCATATCAAAATATGTTATTTAGGCTTTAGCTTTGTGCAAAATTTAGAAGTCTAAGATAAAAAGGAGCTGAGATAAGTGTTATTTAATAAGTATGGTATGTTGCTATGAGTTTGTCAACATTTATTCGTTCATTTCTAGTATGTTCATTAATATTCATGCATTCACAATTTAGATATTTTCTCATATAGAACATATGATTACAGTTTTATGTCTTAGCATCAATTTGGTACAAATTTGAGATATTTTAAAATTGTAAGCAGCTGAAACAAGAGTAATTTTGGAATTTTCTGATATTTTTCTCTTATTCTTAAAGTTTTTATTTATATTTCTGCATATTGCAAAGGACCTCAGAGAGTCTTAATGAAGGATTGCCCATAAAATGACCAGATGAAAATTTCAAAGAAAATGATATTTTTTCAATGAAAAATATGGGTTAAAATCTGGTTTTGCTATTCAACAGATATGAAATAGAAAACGTGTTTTGAAGTGCTTTTCCCCTGTGACCAACTAATTCATTTGCATAAAGTAGAAATTTTACATTACACGCATCATATGAAAATGGCATGATTAGTCAGAGGGGGGAAGTGAAGGCTATCAAAGTGCTCAAAAACAATTTATTAAAAAAAAGTTCATTATGGGCTAATATTTGTACAGACATGTAGCTTGATGTCAATATATAGTGGCATGTATACAGTATGTAGTTATGATTTACCTCAGTGAACAGGTCAGATTGATTAACTTGAAACAGAACAGGTATAATATGCGTATAAGACATTTACAGGTTCATGTAATAGTCAAAAGTTATAGATAGCATACTTTTTTTTAAAAAAAAAACACATGAATTCTTCTAGACCCATATCTTTGCAAAGGCATCACTTCCTCTAAAGTTTAATGCTTTATATATTTTTTTTGCATGTATTTGGATGAATGCCAGACGAAACTTTGGCTTTCTTTGAAAAAATGGTCACAAAAATACCCCATCAACAAAACCATAAGGTCCTGGCATTATATATACAATATTTTCTTAATATCTTTTATTTTGCTAGGTGCACAAAATGTCAGGTTTTGATAGCCATATGCTCTCCAAATCTGGGAAGATTTAACAGGGGTCCTTAGAAAATTTGCATGTCAGACAACTGGGTAATATCACTGTGTGTAAGCATTATTTTGTTACCATGTTTGCTGCTCTAGGGCAATAAGCAGCTGTGATATTAGTTATTTTATAGGTATACCCCCTTAATATTCTTGTGTGTTTTTTCTATGATTTTGTATATACTCTTAAATATTCATTAATATAGAATTAGATCATTTTCAATTTGAATCAGAGGAAAAAACACTGCGTCTAAGCATTGATTCAGAACCACATTTGGTAATTCAGTGTATTTAGCAGCTGTGATATGAAAAATGTTGGTATTTGTGCTTTATATTAATTACTCTGCCAAACGCCTCAATGGTGAAACCAAACTAAATCTATAATTTTACACTTAAGCTATTGTTCTGATAAAGCAATGGGAAATAGTTGATAAAAGCAAATTTTGATTTTTGGTCCCATAGAAGGGCAAAAATAGCCCCTTAATGCATGGAGGTCTTTAATCATGTATGTGATTAATCATTTTACCTTTTACAGAGTTACTGACGGTGAGAATCCAGTAGAAAGTGTAGAACTAACGGTTTCAGTAAATGACGTCAATGAACCACCTGTATTTACTGAAACAACGAAAACTGTTGAAGTGCATGCAGACCAAACACCTCCACAACCCGTTACTACGATGGCTGGGACAGATGTGGATAGCGGAGATTCAATAACATATGCTATTACAAGTAATGTAGATCAGAAATCATATTCACTTGTTTATTATGAGCAACCCTTACACAAATAGTACTTATTGCATATGTGTCAAGTGGTTTGATGCTGTAAAATATTTAAATGGGTACTTTGGCTATTAGTGTGAACTCTGATGAAACGCTTAAGGGTGCAGCATTTTATCAGGTTATGCACTCGTAGCTACAATAAAAGAAATAGCGACTAAATTGTGAAGTTACTACTTATAGCAACAATACAATGTTCAAAATGACCTAAATGCTCCTATATTTTTGACGTATATTTTCCTAGCATCACGGTTTAGCAAAAGAAATTAAGATGCAATTTACAAAAATGAGTTGACAACATGTTTAAATAGTTTAATGATTGTACGTACATAATAGTTTTCTTTGCTGTCACAATCACGAAGCTGTAAAAAATAAAACCTTTGAAAATTTGCACACGTTTTCCATTTTATATTTTCATTTAATGGCCTCGAATGCCTCTAATATCAAATTTTAAATAACTTTTGTACATAACTGTTTCTGTAATGGATAACGATATATGATTAAGGGAACAAAACGTAAGTGAGTATGATCAGGAAAAACCACAATCACACACTGCAGACCAACCCATGGCACCATGTAGAAGAGCAACACAACATAAACAGTAACAAAATACAAGAAATACAATTAAAGCAAAGCAACTAGCTTTCACTTCCTCATCAAGATGATTGCAAAACTAGAAAGGACACACATACCAAAACAAAGATCGATACAGAACCTCTGCAAAGAATGGGAGATATATAAAACAGTAATTCAACAGCAACAGAACCACTGCCTACATATATAGACATTATTTTGATACAACACAAACTGATGTGTACATTGATAGTTACTTCAGAGATGTGGAAACACTTAGAGCCATTTGTTCTCTTTTAAGGTGGCAATGCAAACTCTGATTTTTCAATCGTCCCAGCAACAGGTGTCATCACTACAGCCAAAGCCATTGCGTTTACATCGACTCCATTGGTACAACTGATAACAGCAACAGATACTGGTAATGCTGTTTCTACAGGGACTGTTAGCGTCGTCATGAAAACAGGTAAAATACATTTCAACAACATAAAGGATATTGAATTTTTAGTTAAGTATCAAAGGTGTTTGTTGGAGTATGTTGAAAGCCACCAAAGGTTTATGCGCGCATCATACTTGCACAAATTTGGATGTTTACAAAATATGCAATCAATATTTTGCAGTTTACCATAAATTAAGCTTTAATATCTAGCTGGGATTAGGCTATTTGGTGAAACTATGAATTTTACCTTTATAATTGAGGATATAATTTACATTATCACTGTTATGAGTGGGATAATTCAGATTTTAGTTAAACTAATGAATTAGTATCAAAACTATATCAAATCCATTAATTTCAGACAGCTACAGTAGAAATATAAATTGTAACATTACTTTTGAAAAAAATATTTTCAGTGTAGTGACTTGTGATTATTTTGAGATTCAATTTAAGTAATTCATTTAAAATCTAAACCATATTTCCAGCACAGTGCAGTAAGCATATAAATTGTACCATTACTCGTGAAGATATAACTTATTTTTTTCTGTAGAAGTTTGTAATTATTTAAAGTTACTCATACTCAAGGTAATTCATTATCTTAAGTGTAATTCCAGCAGGCAACAGTCAAAATATTAATTATACCATAAGATATAATTTATAATTTCAACTTAGCAAATTGTGATGACTTGGGCATTCAATTAAATAACAACAGAAAATAACACAAAGCATAGCTTTAATTAGGAAATATATTTATAGCAATTTTACTGCAGTGACTTATGTTTATTTTGTGAATAATGCTCAGAACTGAACTGTTAGCTTAGCAACCTTAGTTTTAAATAAACCAATAAAATTAAACAATATTTTCACTGTTGTGCTTATGAGTATTTGTTATTTTAATTAAAGTAATTGCATTCTCTGTTGACTTCTTTGAGTGTACTTAAGAATTGCAAATAATTATATGCAAGTTTTTTTTTATAAGTGAAACCAAAGAAAAGTAATTATGTCCGGGTAATGCCAGAATCACATACTACTAACCAACCTATAGCACCATGAGGAAGAGATACATGGCATTAAATGGAGCAGATTATCTCAGTTGTAGAGTGATTGACTCGCTGCAATGTTTCCTTGAGCAAAACACATTAATCCTTACTAAAAAAATAGTAAGTGAGTATGATCAGGAAATACCACAATCACAAACTGCAGACTACCCCGTGGCACCGCGAGGAAGAGCCGCTCAACCATCACGAGACACCAGGAAGACAAATTAAGCAAAGCAACCAGCTCTCACTTCCCCATCAAGATGATTGCAATACTAGAATGGACATAAAGTAACGTACAACAAAACATAGAACAATTACAGACTCCCACAATGGGATTAACAATAAACAAAAAGTCAACAGCAACAGAACCACCTCCTTAGAACGGACAGCAGCCTAAGCCATCAGGGGGCTTAAATGCATTTTACTGGTACCAAATCTTCGCCCTAGATTCTAGATTCTAGGCCCTAGATTAATACTGGTTCACCCCAGGAAGGCGCGTCAAGGCATAACTGAAATGTTGTTGACTGGGAGGTTAAGACTCAAATCAAATAAACAAACACATAACACTAACAGCTACCTGACATAAAGAAAACAATTAAAGTAAAGCAACCAGGTCACTCTTTATCAGTGAGATGATTGCAAAACTAGACATGACATCAAGTAATACATAACGCTAAGCGTGTGTGATCTCACTCCCTTAAATAGACAATAATGACTATTTTGGCGCCAAACTAGCATATGCTAAAAGTGATTTTATAAATATACAACTTCATCCTGCATCTAAGCCGGTGCATTTTGTGACATCCATAAAATTTGTGTGTGAGTAATAAAAGCTCAGACAAGACTTGTAGTTGAGCAGTCTTGACTGGGCCTTCACTGCTCACATATGCAATAATTCCCAAAATCCAATGAACTGACTCATATTTGGTTTGTTTTAAATAGTGCCTGCGTTCTCAGCCCCAGTGGATGGTTCAAATACAGCAACCGTTGATGAAAATTCCCCTGCAGGTACATCAGTGTTTGACGTTACATATGCGGATGAAGATTCAGACCCACTGACATTAACTATACTCAGTCAATCTGGTGGGACAAATTTTATGCTCACTAATTCCCAGTTACAAGTTGCTGCTGGTGCAGCACTGGATTTTGAATCTGGCACCAAGACTTACACAGTTCAGTTTCAGTAAGTAAAATGTAACTCAAACCAACTCAAACCTATATAGGTTGCTGCTAGATATACTGTTGATTTTGAGCCTTGTCTAGATCGGAAGTAGTTTTAAGTTCACTTGTTCTCTGATGGAGAAGCTCCAGATTTGGAAACTTGTCTAGATTTGAAATTACTTAACGCTAGAGCAACATTCGATTTCGAATCTTGTCTAGATGGGAACTAAGACTTTAAGCTCAAATACTTCCAGTTGGAAATCGCCACTAGAGCAGCTCTAAATCAGGTACAATTACTTCCATGGTTCAGTTTCGTTATGTTTAATGAAGTTTTTAAGGAGTTAAGTATTTTATCACAGAAACAACTCTGCAGAAAAGCTTCTTGTATTCAGTTGTTGGTGATTCATTATTAAATGTTGTTCCCATAGTGTGTATGTGTGTTTATGTGTGTGTTTGATCCTTCTATCTAACACAGTACTAAGTGTTCTGCAATTCATCTCGCTGAGGAAGGCAGTTAGAGCTGGTTGTATTACTCTAATTATGTACTTCTTGTCGTATGAATTGTATTGGTCTGTGTTTCTTCATCATTGTGCCTTGGTTAATTTCTACTCACTTACTCAACAATTTTAGTATCAGGAAGGTGTCCTGATTCACAGATTTTTTCCAAATTTCAAAGGGGAAATGCAATTTTTTGGGGTGGGGGTGAAAAATACGAAAAATGAAAACAAATTTCTAAATGATGCCAAATTTGTCATTAGAACCACTGAAAGTAAAGAAAAATATTATAAAAAAATATGCTATTTGGATTGTGTGAAATTGCATTGTTTCCATGGCAACATATAGTAAAATTTTAAAGAATAACATGTGTCTACAAACATACTCATATCTCATCAGCAACTTGTCCTAGAATATTTAACTTGGTATCAAATTATTTCTTAGTCAATAGACTTTTTCCCGATTGTCTGATATTTAAATTATCTAATGTGTATATTTGTTAATTGCTATGAAAAACATGAGAAATTAAAGATATTTATACCCCCTGTACGAAGTATATAGGGGGTATATAGTTTTTGCCTTTTCTGTAACTATGTTTGTCTGTCTGTCTGTTTGTCTGTAAACTTTTTTTCGTCAAAGATTTCTCAGCAACTACTTGAGTTAGGATTCTGAAATTTGGTACAAAGCTTGATAGTGATGAGTTGTATTGTGTAACAAAAGAACAGCTACATATTGCTTATCAGTCCCTTTATTTGTTCATTTTTCTTTCTCTCCAATGGATAAAAGTTTCGTCAAAGATTTCTCAGCAACTACTTGCGTTAGGATTCTGAAATTTGGTACAAAGCTTGATAGTGATGAGTTGTATTGTGTAACAACAGAACAGCCACATATTGCTTATCAGTCCCTTTATTTGTTCATTTTTCTTTCTCTCCAATGGAAATTTCTGTCACAGATTTCTCAGCTCCTATTGGAGCCAGTGTTTTTAAAATTTGTGTACATCTTCAGGTAGGCAAAGTGTACTGTGTAAATGGAAATTAAGATGCTAATCCTCATTTACCTTCTTTTTTCAAATTTTCATTTTTTCCTTTCATTCTTATATAATACATATAGACATTTTTTCTGTCAAAGATTTCTCAGCAACTACTTGAGTTAGTCTTCTGAAATTTTGTACAAAGCTTGATAGTGATTAGTGGTATTGTGTAACAAAAGAACAGCCACATATTGCTTATCAGTCCCTTTATTTATTCATTTTTCTTTCTCTCCAATGAAAATTTCTGTCGCAGATCTCTCGGCTCCTATTGGAGCCAGTGTTTTCAAATTTAGTGTACACCTTCAAGTGGGCTGAGTGTATTGTGTAAATGAAAATAAAGATTCTAAAGCTCATTTTGGCTTCTTTTTCAATTTTTCCTTCTGTCACTCCTATATACACATATGGACGTTTTTTGTCAGAGTTTTCTCAGTAACTACTTGATTTAGGATTATGAAATTATTTGTGTACTTTCAGGTAGGAGAAGTGTATTGTGTAAATGAAAACTTAAGGTGCTAATCCTCATTTTGCCTTCTTTTTTCAAATTTTCAATTTTTCCTTCTGTCACTCTTATATAACACATATGAACATTTTTCATCAAAGATTTCTTAGAAACTACTTGATTTAGGATTATGAAATCTTTGACAATTTTGTCTTTTCTCAGAAAGTGTTTCAACCTCTGATGGCTACCGCCGGGGGTATGTGAGCTTTGCTCACTTCTTGCTATATTTTTCAGAAAAGTTAAGGCGGTATACATACAAAATAACTTAAACGGCAGCTGCTATTGCTCTAAAAGGCAAAACCGGTTCCATTGCTCTTTTATTCATTGATTTAATATGCAAATGATCTAATTGTCATATCTATCAACATTGTTGTGCCTAGAGTGTGGCATTGAGGGATTCCAATGATTTTACCGGCAATGACCCTTAAAAACGTATACAGTGCAGCCTATGGGCACGCCATTGAAAATTGGCTCATTTTTTCTCTATTTGTAGCCATTTCCGTACTTAGTGTAAACAAGTAAAGGGAAGTAAATAGCCCAAATCAAAGTCTGCGCAGGTGCAATACTGAAAGGATCAGTATTTTGAAAATGTTTCTTATCAGAGATAATGGAGCAAATTAGAATGTGCACATGCTATTTACTGATGAACAATGTTACATCAGGTATTGATTTCTTAGCCAGTCAAATATATCACCAATGATGGAAAAAGCAAATTTTATTATGAAGATACAAGAGATTTAGAAGAAACTCAGAAAAAGCTATTTTAATATAGAAATAGTTAATTTGCTGGTGAATTCAAAACTATGGCAATGGCACTACTTCACTATTATCTACACTCCTTTTTGAGCCAAAACTATTGACATCAAGCTCCAATTTAATTAAAAAATGAACAGAAAATTCCCTAAAAATGTATTCAATTTAACAGGTAAAAATCAGATAGATGTAGTGTGACTCCCAGAATTTGAAAATGTCCCTCAGAAATTCAGGTAGGGGGACACTGGTGTCCCAAGAAATCTTGGCCTAAGCTCAACACTGTATCAATATTTATTTTTTAAAAATAAGAAAAAAATCAAAACATCTAAGTGGGTATACCTACAAAATTACTCATATCACAGCTGTAATTGCCCTAAAGAAACACAAATGATACCAAATTATTGCCAAGACAAAATTCTTTTCCCATTTGTTCAACATGCACATGATTTAATTCAACTATTCATGAATATTAATTAAAACATTGGAAATTATAGAACAATCACCAAAAAGGTAAGGGGATACACCTACAAATTACTCTTATCTCAGATGCTAGTTGCCCTTTATTACTAAACTTGGTTCTACCATGCTACTAAGTCACAGTCATTTTACCCAGTGGCTCAACATGCAAATGATCTCATTGTTTTTCATGTTCATTATTGAAAACGTTGGAAATTAAAAAAATTGCAGAAAAATTAAGGGGCATACCTACAAAGTTACTAATATCTCAATTGCTAATTTTCTTATAGTATCTTATTTGGTACCATATCAAAATATGTTATCTAGGCTTTAGCTTTGTGCAAAATTTAGAAGTCTAAGATAAAAAGGAGCTGAGATAAGTGTTATTTAATAAGTATGGTATGTTGCTATGAGTTTGTCAACATTTTTTCGTTCATTTCTAGTATGTTCATTAATATTCATGCATTCACAATTTAGATATTTTCTCATATAGAACATATGATTAAAGTTCTATGTCTTAGCATCAATTTGGTACAAAGTTGAGATTTTTTAAAATTGTTAGCAGCTGAGATAAGAGTAATTTTGGAATTTTCTGATATTTTTCTCTTATTCTTAAAGTTTTTATTTATATTTCTGCATATTGCAAAGGACCTCAGAGAGTCTTAATGAAGGGTTGCCCATAAAATGACCAGATGAAAATTTCAAAGAAAATGATATTTTTTTAATGAAAAATATGGGTTAAAATCTGATTTTGCTATTCAACAGATAGGGAATAGAAAACGTGTTTTGAAGTGCTTTCCCCCTGTGACCAACTTACTCATTTGCATAAAGTAGAAATTTTACATTACACGCATCATATAAAAATGGCATGATTAGTCAGAGGGGGGAAGGGAAGGCTATCAAAGTGCTCAAAAACAATTTATTAAAAAAAAGTTCATTATGCGCTAATATTTGTACAGACATGTAGCTTGATGTCAATATACAGTGGCATGTATACAGTATGTAGTTATGATATACCTCAGTGAACAGGTCAGATTGGTTAACTTGAAACAGAACAGGTATAATATGCGTATAAGACATTTACAGGTTCATGTAATAGTCAAAAGTTACAGATAGCATACTTTTTTTAAAAAAAAACACACATGGATTCTTCTAGACCCAAAATCTTTGCAAAGGCATCACTTTCCTGTAAAGTTTAATGCTGCTTATATTATTTTTGCATGTATTTGGATAAATGCCTGACGAAACTTTGGCTTTCTTTGAAAAAATGGTCACAAAAATACCCCATCAACAAAACCATATGGTCCTGGCATTATAAATACATTATTTTCTAAATATCTTTTATTTTGCTAGGTGCACGAAATGTCAGGTTTTGATAGCCATAGGCTCTCCAAATCTAAGAAGATTTAACAGGGGTCCTTAGAAAATTTGCATGACAGACAACTGGGTAATATCACTGTGTGTAAGCATTATTTTGTTACCATGTTTGCTGCTCTAGGGCAATTAGCAGCTGTGATATTAGTTATTTTATAGGTATACCCCCTTAATATTCTTGTGTTTTTTCTATGATTTTGTATATACTCTTAAATATTCATTAATATAGAATTAGATCATTTTCAATTTGAATCAGAGGAAAAACCACTGCGTCTAAGCATTGATTCAGAACCACATTTGGTAATTCAGGGTATTTAGCAGCTGTGATATGAAAAATGTTGGTAATTGTGCTTTATATTAATTACTCTGCCAAACGCCTCAATGGTAAAACCAAACTAAATCTATAATTTTACACTTAAGCTATTGTTCTGATAAAGCAATGGGAAAAAGTTGATAAAAACAAATTTTGATTTTTGGTCTCATATAAGGGCAAAAATAGCCCCTTAATGCATAGAGGTCTTTAATCATGTATGTGATTAATCATTTTACCTTTTACAGAGTTACTGACGGTGAGAATCCAGTAGAAAGTGTAGAACTAACGGTTTCAGTAAATGACGTCAATGAACCACCTGTATTTACTGAAAAAACGAAAACTGTTGAAGTGCATGCAGACCGTACACCTCCACAACCAGTTACTACGATGGCTGGGACAGATGTGGATAGCGGAGATTCAATAACATATGCTATTACAAGTAATGTAGATCAGAAATCATATTCACTTGTTTATTATGAGCAACCCTTACACAAATAGTACTTATTGCATATGTGTCAAGTGGTTTGATGCTGTAAAATATTTTAATGCGTACTTTGGCTCTTCGTGTGAACTCTGATGAAACGCTTAAGGGTGCAGCATTTTATCAGGTTATGCACTCGTAGCTACAATAAAAGAAATAGTGACTAAATTGTGAAGTTACTACTTATAGCAACAATACAATGTTCAAAATGACCTAAATGCTCCTATATTTTTGGCCTATATTTTCCTAGCTTTACGGTTTAGCAAAAGAAATCAAGATGCAATTTACAAAAATGAGTTGACAACATGTTTAAATAGTTTAATGATTGTATGTACATAATAGTTTTCTATACTGTCACAATCACGTGAGCTGTAAAAAATAAAACCTTTGAAAATTTGCACACGTTTTCCATTTTATATTTTCATTTAATGGCCTCGAATGCCTCTAATATCAAATTTTTAATAACTTTTGTACATAACTGTTTCTGTAATGGATAACGATATATGCTCATGGGAACAAAATGTAAGTGAGTATGATCAGGAAAACCCACAATCACACACTGCAGACCAACCCATGGCACCATGTAGAAGAGCAACACAACATAAACAGTAACAAAATACAAGAAATACAATTAAAGCAAAGCAACTAGCTTTCACTTCCTCATCAAGATGATTGCAAAACTAGAAAGGACACACATACCAAAACAAAGATCGATACAGAACCTCTGCAAAGAATGGGAGATATATAAAACAGTAATTCAACAGCAACAGACCCACTGCCTACATATATAGACATTATTTTGATACAACACAAACTGATGTGTACATTGATGGTTACTTCAGAGATGTGGAAACACTTAGAGCCATTTGTTCTCTTTTAAGGTGGCAATGCAAACTCTGATTTTGCAATCGTCCCAGCAACAGGTGCCATCACTACAGCCAAAGCTATTGCGTTTACATCGACTCCGTTGGTACTACTGATAACAGCAACAGATACTGGAAATGCTGTTTCTACAGGGACTGTTAGCGTCGTCATGAAAACAGGTAAAATACATTTCAATAACATAAAGGATATTGAATTTTAAGGTAAGTATCAAAGGTGTTTGTTGGAGTATGTTGAAAGCCACCAAAGGTTTATGCGCGCGTCATACTTGCACAAATTTGGATGTTTCCAACATATGCAATCAATATTTTGCAGTTTACCATAAATTAAGCTTTAATTATTTTTTATAATTTATTTGGACATTTAATCATTGTCTTTAAGTAAGATCAAATATCTAGCTGGGATTAGGCTATTTGGTGAAACTATGAATTTTACCTTTATAATTGAGGATATAATTTACATTATCACTGTTATGAGTGGGATAATTTAGATTTTAGTTAAACTAATGAATAAGTATCAAAACTATATCAAATCTATTAATTTCAGACAGCTACAGTAGAAATATAAATTGTAACATTACTTTTGAAAAAAAATATTTTCAGTGTAGTGACTTGTGATTATTTTGAGATTCAATTTAAGTAATTCTTTAAAATCTAAACCATAATTCCAGCAAAATGCAGTAAGAATATTAATTGTACCATAACTCGTTAAGACATAACTTTTTTTTTTCTGTAGAAGTTTGTTATTATTTAAAGTTACTCATACTCAAGGTAATTCATTATCTTAAGTGTAATTCCAGCAGGCAACAGTCAAAATATAAATTATACCATAAGATATAATTTATAATTTCAACTTAGCGAATTGTTATGACTTGGGAATTCAATTAAATAACAACAGAAAATAACACAAAGCATAGCTTTAAATTGGAAATATATTTGTAGCATTTTACTGCAGTGACTTGTGTTTATTTTGTGAATAATGCTCAGAACTGAACTGTTAGCTTAGCAACCTTAGTTTTAAATAAACCAATAAAATTAAACAATATTTTCACTGTTGTGCTTGTGAGTATTTGTTATTTTAATTAAAGTAATTGCATTCTCTGTTGACTTCTTTGAGTGTACTTAAGAATTGCAAATAATTATATGTAACTTTTTTTAAAAGTGAAACCAAATAAAAGTAATTATGTCCGGGTAATGCCAGAATCACATACTACTAACCAACCTATAGCACCATGAGGAAGAGATACATGGCATAAAATGGAGCAGAGTATCTCAGGAGTAGAGTGATTGACTCGCTGCGATGTTTCCTTGAGCAAAACACATTAATCCTTACTTAAAAAATAGTAAGTGAGTATGATCAGGAAATACCACAATCACAAACTGCAAACTACCCCGTGGCACTGCGAGGAAGAGCCGCTCAACCATCACGAGACACCAGGAAGACAAATTAAGCAAAGCAACCAGCTCTCACTTCCCCATCAAGATTATCGCAATACTAGAATGGACATAAAGTAACGTACAACAAAACATAGAACAATTACAGACTCCCACAATGGGAGTAATAATAAACAAAAAGTCAACAGCAACAGAACCACCGCCTTAGAATGGACAGCAGCCTAAGCCACCGGGGGCTTAAATGCATTTTACTGGCACCAAATCTTCGCCCTAGATTCTAGATTCTAGGCCCTAGATTAATACTGGTTCACCCCAGGAAGGCGCGTCAAGACATTACTGAAATGTTGTTGACTGGGAGGTAAAAACTCAAATCAAATAAACAAACACATAACACTTACAGCTACATGACATAAAGAAAACAATTAAAGTAAAGCAACCAGGTCACTCTTTATCAGTGAGATGATTGCAAAACTAGACACGACATCAAGTAATGCATAACGCTAAGCGTGTGTGATTTCACTCCCTTAAATAGACAATAATGACTATTTTGGCGCCAAACTGGCATATGCTAAAAGTGATTTTATAAATATACAACTTCATCCTGCATCTAAGCCGGTGCATTTTGTGACGTCCATATAATTTGTGTGTGAGTAATAAAGGCTCTGACAAGACTTGTAGTTGAGCAGTCTTGACTGGGCCTTCACTGCTCACATATGCAATAATTCCCAAAATCTAATGAACTGACTCATATTTGGTTTGTTTTAAATAGTGCCTGCGTTCTCAGCCCCAGTGGATGGTTCAAATACAGCAACCGTTGATGAAAATTCCCCTGCAGGTACATCAGTGTACGATGTTACATATGAGGATGAAGATTCAGACCCACTGACATTAGCTATACTCAGTCAATCTGGTGGGACAAATTTTATGCTCACTAATTCCCAGTTACAAGTTGCTGCTGGTGCAGCACTGGATTTTGAATCTGGTACCAAGACTTACATAGTTCGGTTTCAGTAAGTAAAATGTAACTCAAATCAAACTCCCCAACAGTGGCGTCCCCTAGCGGTCATCCTTCCCTCAGAAAACCCCACTGCCACATGGTTCCAAATGAGTAGGAAGCTGCCGGGACTATTTGCGGTCATCTGGTACCCTGCTTCTTAGCGCTTGGAATTGTTTACAGATGGCTGCCATGCCTGACAACAGTTCGCTTCGCTATATGTTTTACTTTTAATCTCTGCTCACACATTTGGCAGAAATATGAGACTTCGGCACATCAATCTGCTGATCATTTTATTTGTGATAAGATGACTTCAGGCTCACCAACTAAGTAAATCAGTTTTAAATGCAAAACAAACCAGAAACGTGTGCCCTGCCTCTACCATCGATCGATGCTTAGAGTGACCACAGGTCTTTGACTCGTAAAAATCCCATAAACTGGTCGTATTTATCTTCCAGTCGACGTTGGCTCGAAGTATATCTTAGGTAAATAAATTGGCATTTTACAGCTGTAGCATGTCAATGTCATGTGGTGTGACTCAAGAAAAAGCAGAAAATAAAGATGTCCTGGATTTTGACCTTAAGCCCCAGCTTTGTCATAATATGAATTCTTTCTAATAAATGGTTGGCAAGAAATTTGCATAAGTCAACAGGAAATACATGTAAATATTAAAGCACTTTTAAAGGAGTCCTAGATTTTGATATCTAGCTCCTCTCTGTGTCAGGGGGGTCTGGTATTCACTATTCATAAAAAATTTAGTCCATTATTCATCTCATTAAAATTTTGGGTTATTCATTAAAATATGACCAATTATTCATTAAAAGTAAGAAAGATGGCAAAGAAATCTGATTATTCACTATTCATTATTTTTTATGTAATTTATTAACAAAATAGGATTATTCATTAATTTTTAGGCCTGCATTATTCACTATTCATTATTTTTATGGCTCATTATTCACTATTCGTTATAAAAAAGGCCATTATTCACTAATCATTATACCCAATCCAGACCCTCTGTCATATGCTCTGAGGTTCTATTAAAGTCATAGAAAGAAAGTCAGTCCAAAATAGGACCTGTTCTTCCAATATGAGTGATTCTGTAAGCCGATAAGGAAAAATCTCAAGATATCTCCACCCTTGGGCATTGATCAAGGGTCTGATGCCATCTAGTGCAGGTCAACTATGAATGGTCCAGCCATGAATTGTTCAAGAGAAGGCCTAACTGCAATCTGCATACATGTAATAAGTCAGAAAAAAGATAATAGCATTTTTAATATTGTCTAAGATTTTTTACCTCCAACCCAACCCAGGGGCAGGGACCTGGGGTCTGGAGTCATGATGTGTATACTAACTCTCCAGGGTAGCCATGGTCCAAATATGAATAATTTTTTGATAATTGTTTATTAAGATCACTTGAGAATCTTTAACAAATCATGCCAACACCAATGACACATCTCAGAGGGAATGTGCAATATGTGCTGATAATGCTTTGCTGAGATAACCCATTGTGGCCAAAATGATATGAAATATGTCAAAGGAAAACATCTACACAGCAACAGTAAAAACATATTTATTACTTACCATGTCCAAGTCAAAGTGCACACATTTTGTCCTAAGAAGAGGATACTTTAGTATTTTTTTGGCTGTTAACAATTTACAATGTATGTGCCTCTGATTTCCTGTAAAACCAATGATATAATTTCATTAGACTTTACTTACTAAAGAGAAGGCAGACATAATAATTGACTTTACATACCTATAAATTTACAGGCATATAATTAATGAGCCAAGTTTTGCAGTATACTTTAAACATATTTATCACTTTTCCCCCATTATAAATAAATATAAAGGAATAAAAACATATCGTCTTTGAAAATAATTATGAATATTGCTTGTGAACATTACATGAGCACACATATTCTGCAGTGATAAAGTTTTTCTTTCCTGATCATGCTCACTTTTTGACAAATGTCACACCTTACATATATCAGGAATGGATATAGTTGTAAGGAATGGATCTACATGTAGTTTTTGTACACATGTCACACATATTTTGCATATTTTACCATGTCTTATGATTCACAGGGTTCTCATAGAAATTCAAAAACACAACTTCATGATTTTTCCATGATCAACAATGTAATTTCCATGACTATTTAATGCACGGCCTCCAACCTCCTATTTTAGCGGCATCTTCACCATGCAGAGCATAAATGCAGAATACAGAAACAGTAATGTGTTCAAAATAAGCATGATTGTAGACTATACATGCATTTTGAAATAATTAAAACTTGAAACCACCAGTAGCCAGAAAAGTAGCTGTCAGACACACAAGTTTTGTTTGTCTGACAGGTAGTTTTCTGGCTTCTGGTAGTTTCATCAAATTATTTCACAAAATTCCATGTTTTTTCCGTGCATGGAACTTTTCTTCATAATTTTTCAGGTTTTCCATGATTTCCAGAGCTCGTGGGAACCCTGTATGAAGAATTTACCCAATCATAATTTTGCATTCATTTAGTAAAAATATTCAAAAGATAGCACAGGTTCCAATAATTAAAGCAAACATCTTGAGCATATGATTTTAATTTTTTTCTTATTCATAAGTATAAAAAAGTTTTGTGTCTTCAAAAGCAATATCTTATTGAGACGGTTCTTTTGAGTACCCACATCTTTGGGTCAAGAACTGAGAAAAATAAGATCTGGTTGCACACTTTCATCTTGACTGCATCCCCAACCTCAGGTTTCTAATTATTTTGAGAAATTAGTTGTTTTTTTTAAATTAATTGTTGTTCTTGTTGTTTGTTTGTTTTCAAATGTTTTCCATATCTATGCATTAAGGCCAATTTTCAGAGTTTCAGGTTCCTATCTATTTTGAGAGAATTTTTTTAAAAATTTGTTGTTGTTGATTTTTTTTATTGTTTTTTTTTAAAACGTTTTCAAATATATATGCATTAAGGCACATTTTCAGAAAATCTGACTTCTGTAGATGTTCAAGCACACACATTTATAAAATATTGTGGAAATGCAAATTTTCAGGTCAGGAGGGAGGTTTTATGCCATATCTCGACCACAATGTGTCTGTATGAGATAAATCTCACAGAATTTGGCCCTTTTGAAAGCCAATTCCCCCGTAAGAGTTTAAAATCTCACATTTTCAGACCATCTAAAAACACATTTTATAAAGAAATAATGACAAATCACACTTTATTCTGTTTATCACAAGCTTCTAATATTAAAATAAAAGCTTTTTGGTTATAAGGGCGAATTCCAAAGTGATTTTTATGAAAATATCACAGAATTTTTTCAATTTTCACTTAAAAGAGATTTCAGCTTAAAAAATCAAATTTGACACTTTCTTCTTACGTCTAACATTTTCAGGTACACAAAAAGCTAGTCAGGACAGCATGCAAATAGTGAAGACTAGCTGTGGGAAGCTAGCTATCATTGGTCCTTTCTAATAAACAAAAAACAAAGCCCTTTGTTCACAAACCACCGAAGACAGATTATCACGCAGTGAGGCCCAATTGGAAGTCTTTAATTTCGAAAATTCAGCATTTATAAGCAGACTGGTACACACAATTGTATTATCTTTCAACTTGGCCTGAATGGCCTCATATGTATAGTCTCTTAGGAAAGCAGGGCTTTTTTATTTTGCCATGGGGTCAATGAACCCACTAATTATGAAACAAACACTAAGAAAACTCTCATTTTAAGGCACATTTTGGAAATATGGGGTACATAAGTCACTCATTACTATATAAAAAGGGGTCAGGGAAATCTGTGGAATAGAATCTGAAAACACTTTACATCATATGAAAAAAAGACTCACAATGATACATGTTAGTCAAAAATACCTTGCAGCTTGGAGTATGCCTCAACCATTTGGAGTCCCCATACCAAACAAAACACTCAAAAAATAGAAATGGTCCAAAGACGAGCTGCCAGATGGGTCAATAACAACTACTCCACATATGACAGTGTCTCAACAATGCTGGATAACCTTGGTTGGCGATACCTTGAAAACAGACGCATTGATTCCCGCCTCTTCATGTTCCACCGAATTATTTATGGTTATGTAGCCATACAAATTCCAACATATTTTGAGAAACCCCAGCGATTTACCCGTCACATGCACCCTCTCTCCTATAGACAGATCCACACCCATGCAGTTTACTACCAGCAGTCGTTTTACCCAGCAACAATTGTTCTATGGAATAAACTCCCGTCAGAGATTGTTCTCATAGATGATCTTGACTCCTTCAAAGAAGGAGTCAGCAAGATCAACCATCAGTCCCCTTAATTTCTTAAACACTGTTTTTAATCTGTTCTTAAACCTCACCCTGCACTAACACTATGATCTTTTATTCTTTCCTTACTATTTTACTTTAACACTTGCTAGAATCTAGCTTTTATCCTTGCACTAACAGCGCAACTGCACATAACACTCGAGAGAGGGTGCTGCAGGATGTAAAGATAGATAGATAGATAGCTTGTCTTTATTTTCCTCAATGCCATGCAGGTGGGTTCTGTATATATTGAAGCAGTCAGTCAGTTGCATTATATGTAAATCTAGGCTGATCAGAAAAGTGTTTGACCAGTCTCGACAACAATAAAGGCAGTCTGACTGTTATTTCTATCTCCATTAGACTCCAAATTTGCATCCTGGTTTATTTTTTTCATGTTGGATAACTTTTACATGCTTTAACATTAGATATATATTGATCTGTGTTATAGGATACTTAGAATAGGGTTGGACCCTGAGGAAAATTTAAGAAATGGTTATTGAAGATCAAACTAAATGGTTATTGAAGATCAAACTAAATCCTATCTTTCAGGTTCTTATATTGACAAATGAATAGATCTTAAGGACCAGGTCAGTAAAACTTCTGACATTCAATTTGGCACATCATTGCAAGTTGTGAAATCATAAATCTGCATATGTGTATTTAGATAGGGTCAGTGAAAAGGGGCAGCTCTTCACCTGGAAAGTAAAACATTCTATAATTATAGGAATTAACAATTGGACTCCGGACCACCCCCAACCCTGAAGGAAGCTGGATCCCCTTTAGAAAATGCTGGACCACCTCTGTAACCTTTATAAACCATTGACTACCTCTGTTAAGTCAGCTGCGGATTAAAATAACCATTCTGTCACAACTTGTCAGTTAGGCCCAGACCCCCCCCCACACACACACACCCTGAGGAAGATTCCTGGATGATCTATGACTATCTGTATATCTGAGACCGAGGTCGTCCTTGGGAGGGGAACAGGAGAAAAAGGACGTTAATATTTCATGGGTACAGGGGAACAAAATGGAAATTATGAGCAAAGGAACAAGGGAACAAGTACCCGCCATCCCCATGGGAGGGCTTCATATCGTAAATTACTGGAAAAGCACACATAATCTGTGCATTTAAGGCTTCTGAATTTTCCGGACTTGGTTTTAAGGTAGCAGACGAATTTTCATTCGATTTCCTTTGAATTTTGAAGACGGATTCGACAGAATGTTAAAAGAGCGATCAGGTCGATAATTAGATCTTAATTGTACCTTCATTTTGTTTTTCTTAATTTAGAACACGAACGCAAGCTTTTTAGCCACGTGAAGAAGGAACGACTTTTAACAGCCACGAAAACTCGTTAAAACTGACGTAAAAGTTTAGTGCAGCGCCTTTTTGCTTATTTTTTCAAATTTTCAAGGTGCTTTATGATAAAATAGTAATTATGATGAACGAAAATGTATACCTTCCCATGTACTTACCTCAGAATTGTCCGGTAGCACAAAAAATGTTGATCACCCGTTTTGTTCAAAATCTGAACAAAACGGCCTAACCCTGTGGCAGTGATGTTTTCAGAAGAATTCATTCGAGGAGACATCGCTGTTGGGGAGTTTGAACTCAAATATGACCTAATATATATAGGTTGCTGCCAGATCTACTGTTGATTTTGTGTCTTGCCTACATTGGGAGTAGTTTTTATGTTTTTGCATTGATGAGTTAGGGGTCTTTCGTGCAAACCAAACATCTATATGTCTTGATCCACATCTGAACTAAGAGTGAGGTTGGTGCACCGTTAAACCGATTTAAGCCCTCCAGTAAAATACATTTACTGATCATTCCAAGGTGGTGCTTCTTTTGTGGATCATATATGTTATTTTTGTCTTGTTTTGTTATGCTTTCATGTGAGTCTGTTTGTCGATGCCTTTTGGTCACCTGCTGGGAAATGGCTGACCTCTTGGATCTCTTTTGTGATGTCTAATTGTGATGTTGTCACTTTTCTATTGGTATCCTGGGTCAGGTGTGGTGCTTGATTGTATCGATTCCTGATCTTTGCCCTCTTTCTTACTTTAACTTCACTTGTTCTCAGATGGATAGGCCGCAAATTTGGAAACTGGTCATGTTTTGAAATTACTTAACGCTAGAGCAACATTCGATTTTGAATCTTGTCTGGATGGGAACTAAGACTTTAAGCTCAAATACTTCCATTTGGAAGTCGCCACTGAAGCAGCTCTAAGTTTTGAATCAGGTACAAATACGAGGGATGTTCGAAAAGAATTGCTTATTTCTATCTGGAGACCACAAATTTCAAGTTAGCCCCAAATTGCTCATTTCATGCCATCAAAGAACTCCCAGTGGGTAGAAATGCAAAATTTCAGCCAATGTCACCACTTCCTGAAGGCCTCAGGGTACACTGATTTGGGCACAGTAATAGGGTACTGATGAATAGCAGATCCAAGTGCCTGTCAGGACTGGTATTTTCGCCCAGCAAGGCATTATTTCAATTTTGGAAACATAAAGAAATCACATAGGGCAAAATCTAGAGAATACAGGAGGTGAGGCAAAAAAGTTACTTTTTCTTTCTTCAAAAACGCTGTAACTATTTGGGAGGTATGAGCAGGGGCATTGCCATGTAGAAGACTGATATGTTTAAAACCAGTGACAGGGCGTCGTTTCTGATATAAAAAAAGTTTCGGCTTCTCCAGTACTATGTATTTGTTCTACTTTCTGGTGATGTATTTTGCCCTTTTCCACAGGCACTTTTATTGCGACTCCTTTATCAGAGAAGAAAATTGCATACCAAACCTACCTTGCACTCAAAGACCGTTTGGCAACTATTGGGCGTTTGCTGTCTTTAGTGGCCCAGATCTTATTGCTAACCTTTCTGACGTACTCAAAATAATAGACACAAGTTTCATCACCTGTGACGACATAGGCAAACTGCTTTTGTCACAAGTTTGAAACATTTGAAGCAGCTTTTTGGCCACTTTTACCCGTTGTCTGTTTTGCTTATCAGTCAACAGATGTGGCATCTATCGAGCAAAAATCTTACGGACTTTCTAATGCTTCTTCAAAATAAGTTGAATTGTTGGTAGTGATATTCCTACTTTTCATGCAATATCACGAACTGTAAATCTGGCATCTCCTTCAATGATTTTCTTTTTCTTTGAAACGATTTCTTTAGGAGATGCAAATTTTGGCCTACCTGATTTTGGTGCATTTTTGATGGACTCTACACCAGATTCGAATTTATCAGCGCCTAACTGTGTCATAAGACACACAAGAAGGTCCTTAAGTAGTAGAAAGTTCAGTCATCAGCTGCTTCTAAGAACAACCAAGTTTTGAGCGAGCTTTGATGTAAGCCCGTTTTTCATCTTTCTGGTTGACGCTTCTGCCAACCATTCTTACCACATTGGTCAATGACTGCGTGTATTAATATGGCAATTTTTATGTCTTACATTTAGTCTAACATGTACGTTTATACACCGTTGTGTAAACCTTGAATTAACTTAGATGGGTTTATATAGGTTTTTATCATACCCCACGTAGATATCGAGATATAGGACAATAAGCAATTCATTTTGAACATCCCTCGTACTTCCACAGTTCAGTGTCGTTATGTTATATGAAGTACTTAAGGTGTTAAGTATTTTATCACGGTAACAAATCTGCAGAAAGTTTTTTGGATTCAAGTGTTGGTGATTCATTGTTTAATTGTGTGAGTTTGATCCTTCTTTCGAACAGTGTACTCATGGGTGGCAAATTGTTCATTTGGATCCCCTGAATGCTATAAAAATCCTCAATAAAAACATAATCTGTCTATTAGTAAAATTGCTAATTAAATGCATGGTTTCCACGGCAACCTATGATGTGATTCTCAATAATGGGTATGTACCTACATAACCAATCATATATCCGCTGCTTCTCAGTCTAGAATACCAAACTTGATACCAGATTAAAGCTTAGACATAGGTTTTTTATTACATGGTAGTCTAATTTACATATTAATGAATATTATTGAAATGTTAAAAAATGTAGTAAAATCGTAAAAAAAGAGTTAAATTAACTGTTTTCCAATCCCAAATCATCATAAATGTATGTTGTTATATCAAACGTAATATCATTGACAAGATTGTAAGCCATTCGTCTTATAAGAAAATTACCTTTTTTCATATTCTTGAATATATACTCAGAAGAAAAAGTTTAGTCAGTATTTATGTTTTCTCATAAAATCATTGTCAAATTGTATACATGAGTTGTATTATCGTAACTTTACATGTACCTGTTTATTGTGTGATAAATAATGCCTCTATTAGACTGTATCAACCGAATTTCAAAATGCATGACGTGCACGTGCTGCGGTAAACCGGGAGGGGTATTTTCGCATATGCTGTTTGATATTGAAAGAGAGTTATTCCTATTGCAATTATCCAGAGAAAATTCAGTGTTAGCAAGCTTAAGTCGCCGTCCAGGCTATCGACAAATTACAGAAATACAGCGTTTGGACGTTTTGAAGCAGGTGCACGAGCTGATGACGTGCCACGTAGTTTTGGATGTAATGAAAGATTAATTTATTGTCTGCAAACATGTTTTCGACAGTCTGGCAGTAAAAATAACAAACCTCCGCCAGGGAGACCACGGATAACGACGCCACTTGAAGTTAGGGTCATAGTGACGTCAACATGACGTAATCGCTTCATGGCCGCTCGGAAACTTCTTTAACGTCTTAGACATGCCACTGGTACGAGAATTTCCGTCTATACTGTCAGAAATCGTTTGAGGGGTACATCACTGATTTTTGAGTTTTGAAATTTGAAATTTGATGTGTGATTTTGTTGAAGAAAATGGGTTATTTTTCAGAATGTTGTGTTGAAAATGTTCACATTTATAGGAAATTAAATGAATTTCATGTTGAATAAGGTTTTGTCAATATTAAGACTGTCTAGCAAAATATTGCACATAGTGTCTGTACTGACTAAACTTTTTCTTCTGAGTATACATAAAAACTTAAAAAAATGAGGGGAAAATTTTTGGAAAGTGAAAAAATAAGCAATGACCAGGAACTAGGTCCCTGGTGATAGTAAATCCACCTTTCATTCCTATGAAAATTCCTAATTGATACCAAATTGTTCATTAGAACCACCAAAATGCAAACAAAAATATTGTCTAAAAATATTCTATTTAAGTTATGTGAGATTGCATGGTTTCCAGGGCAACCTATACTATAATTCAAAAAGAACTACCTATAAGGTACTCATAGTTCTTCAACAGCTTATCCTAGAATACTAAACGTGGTATTAAATTATTTCTTAGTCATTAAACGTTTTCCTTAGTTTCTGATATTTAAATATATAAAGATATACCTACAAAATAACTCTAATTTCAGATGCTAGTTGCCCGTAATTACCAGACTTGGTTCTACCTTGTTTATAAGACACAGTCATTCTACCCAGTGGCTCAATATGCAAATGATCTAATTTTATTTTTCATGTTCATTATTGAAAACATTGGAAATTTAAGAAACTTGCAGAAAAATTAAGAGCCATACCTACTAATTTACTGAAATCTCAGTTGATGATTGCCTAAGAGGGGCTGAATTGGTATCATAACAAAATTTTATATCTAGGCTTTAGTTTTGTGCAATTTTAAGACGTCTAAGATAAAAGAAACTGAGATACGTGTTATTTTGTAGGTACACTGCTATGAGTGTGTCAACGTTTTTCTCTCATTTCTAATATGTTCATTAAAGAAAAACGCAGTGAATGAGAAAACGTGCGCTGTATTTGTTCAAAATATATCACACAACATAAATTTGGTGAGAATAGGAAAATGAAGACGATTGAATAGATTTTCTATCCGTATAAATATACCAACATAGCGAATTTTTGCTTGCTTGAGAGCGCAGCCATTGATTTTGGTTTGGTTCCTTTTTTCGCAAGTGCTATACTTGGAGCGTGGCAGTCAGTATCCCGGATGTGACGTCATTCACTCCGTTCTGTGTGTATTGTGAAAGTGTGAGTCATTTTATTTACATGTAGGTGTGCAGCATAAATATTGGATTTATACCAAAGTCTACACTTAATTATTTGTGAATATCATTGTATTATAGTTTAAATAAAGATTGACTGGAATGAAAAAAGTAAGTGAGTATGATCAGGAAATACCACAATCACAAACCGCAGACAAACCAATGGCACCGAGAGGAAGAGCCAAACAACCATCGTGAGACACCAGGAAGACAAACTAAGCAAAGCAACCAGCTCCTTCTTCCTCATCAATATGATTGCAAAACTAGAATCGGAATAAAGTAACGTGCAACAAAACATAGAACAATTACAGACTCACACAATGGGAGTAACAATAAACAAAAAGTCAACAACAGAACCACCGCCTTAGAATGGACAGCAACCTAAGCCAACGGGGGGCTTAAATGCATTTTACTGGTACCAAATCTTTGCCCTTGATTCTGCTGTTATTGAATTACAAGAAATGGAGAAACACTAGACCATTAAAATCCATAAAGAAATGAAAAAGATACATCCAATAAGCGTTGGTATCCAGATTTTATCTGTCAAAAATAGATCAGCTGTCCTATAATTTGCAATCATGGTGAAGTTAATAGCACATATGTCACGTTGTGTTATTAAGACTGGTCACTGAATTATGGCAAATCTTTCATATTCAAATGGTTAAACTTCACTCACATCGAGTGTCAACACGGGTACTGAATTACATATGGTCAGTGGCATAGATCGTGTATTGTCTGATACACATTCTCGAGAATATTGGTGGATTTGCCAAAAATGGTACACAAGGTTTCGTCGTAGTACTGATGCATACAAAAGTGTTGATGTTAAGATTACTTAATGTATGTCAATGTTGTTGGATAAAACTTCTCAAAAATTGGTCAATCTTCAGACAACGTTCCTTCACTTTTGAACTGCAAATAGTATTCCATCTCATTTCAGTATTTTTGCTGTGATTGTGGCCCAGAATATTGGTATTTGCTTTATTGCATTATTCGATCTGAATTTTTCCATGAAAAACATGGATCTCTGTTTTGCTATTCAACATATTGGAACTAGACAAAAATGAAGTGCTTTTCCAATATGACCAAACTAATTCATTTGCGTACAGTATACATGTTACTTTACACACATCATATAAAATAGATTGATTAGTCAGAGGGGGGAAGGCTGTCAAAATGCTTAAAAATAATTTATTAAAAAAGCTCATTAGGCGCTAATTTTGTACAATCCTGTAGCTTAATATCAATATACAGTGGCATGTATACAGTATGTAGTTATGATATACCTCATTCAACAGGTCAGGTTGGTTTAACTTGAACTAGAACAGATATAATCTGTGTATAATTCAATTACAGGTAATAATCAAAAGTTCTGGACAGCATACTTATTAAAAAACATGAAATCTTCTAGACCTGAAATGTTTGCAAGGTCATCAATTTCATCTAAGTTTAATGCTGCTGACATTATAGTTCCATGTATTTAGATGAATGCCTTACGAAACATTGGTTTTCTTCGAAAAAAAATACCCCACCCCCTAAACCCTACGGTTCTGGCATTAATATACAATACTTTGCAAATATCTTTATTTTGCTAGATGCACTAAATGCCAGGTTCCAAATTTGGTCATATTGAATAGGGACTGTCCGAGGTCCTTAGATAATTTGCATGTCATACCACTGGGTAACATCACTGTGTGTAAGCATTATCTTTGTACCTTGTTTGCTGCTCTATGGCAATTAGCAACTGTGATATTATTATTTTTATAGGTATACTCCGTTAATATTCCTGTGATTATCTTTTTTTTTATCTTCTCTTAAATATTCATGAATAAAAGAATTAGATTATTCTCATATTGAATCACTTGAAGAAGCACTGCGTCTAAACATCAATTCAGGACCACGTTTGGCAATTCAGGGTATTTAGCAGCTGAGGTATGAGAAATGTTGCAGGTTTATCCCTTAACTTTTCTGCTGATTTACTTAAGTTTCTAAAGTTTTATAAATATTCATGAATATTTGAATTAAATTATTTTCATATTGCTCCACTGAGTAAAGGCAGTTTGTCCTGGCAGCAGTTTAGCACCATTTTAGTACTTTAGGGTAATTCACAGCTGAGATAAGTTGAGTGTTTTTGTTGCTATACCCCATTAGTTGTTTTGCAACTTTTCACTTATTTCTAATGTTTTCATTAATATTGATGGTATGTGTAAGTATAATTGTAGGTACATCCCCACACTTTGTCGTTGGTTGCCATGGAAACTAATATTCTTTCTGCTGACCTATCAGTTTACACACAACTGGACACACCATGTATATTCAACATTTACTTAAAAAGAATGTGGAATATATTAGCATATTTTGTCAAAAATCATACTTTCAATTTTTAGGTTACCCACTCACTAATAACAAAGTTGATAAGATCTTAAATATTAATTTTCTTGAAACTGGCACAAATGACTTTTAGGACTTTATATGGTTATTTACATAACCCAGTCCTGAGTTTTGGCACTAAAACCATTTCTCAAGAAATTATCTTGACCGTAAAAGTTTTAAGTTCCTTGCCAAAATATGTACTGGCAGGTTATTTTGGAGGAGAAGATAACCACTGTTTTGCCAAAACCAGCTGTAATATTAGCAGGTAACTCTTTGAGGAAATATGAATTATTAGTTCTTGTTAGAAATGACACTTTGAGGGTTTTATAAAAAGTTTCCATACAGCAATTACATAAAGACTACGCATGTTTTATGTTTTTAAAAAACAGATGTGGGAACTTAAAGGCCCTGTCACACTACGACGTATAGCGCCGACGTATGAAAAAAATATCCAATACGTCGGCATACGCTGAAGTCGAATGAAAATATTCAGAAAAATTCTCCTTCTGGGCGTATCCAAAGCGTATGCTGAACGTGCTGAACGTATATATAGCGCATTTCTAACGTATGAGTAACTTATTCATAACTTACCTCTGGCGTAACATAACTTATAAAAACGTATAACAGCGTATGCCCAGCGTATCTTTAGCGTTCTTGACTTATGAGGAACTTATGCACAACGATAGTCTAACTTATATCGAACTTTTGCAAAGCGTGCTAGGAGCGATTAAGTGACTTCAGCTATACTTAAGGACTTTGAAAACGCATCACCCAGACTAAATCCTTTATTTCACAAACCCTGAGAACGTCAGCGAAATAATTGTTATTGCATATCATAGTCTGACCACCTTGTAGTGTGCCCTAGAAAATTCAAAGTTGTAAATTTACTTTAAGGTATTGAAAAAGTGTCCGTTTTAAAACAGGGTGGTCGATTTTGAAGGACACACATTCAACTGCATGTTAACACGTGTTAGTTTTGATTCCTGACTCAACAAATTTGCGTCCTTTGCTTCTTTCACATTTGCACATTCATTACTGAAAGATTAGAAATGAATTGACAATTCGGTATGCTCTAACTTACACCCCTTTAAAAAAACTGACATACCCCACCCATCCTGATTACTATAGTCTAGTGATAAAATTCAACGTCCTGGGCCTTTCAAAGTTTCAATTTTTATTGGAATAGGCTAAGGGCATACACACATGACAGATTATGCATAAGTTACGCTTATATCACGTGTCTTTTGTATTGCGCAAGTGACATTAACGTAAATTTTTAAGACGTTCTCGATCATATAACAGCATATCTCCTGCCATGATTTACTTTAAAACGATTTCCCCACATGAATGCCAGTGTATGTAGTCAATATCAGTAATGAAGGCGTGCATAAAGGTAACTTATGGAGATGTTTTCCAAACAGGAGCTATAAATTGATAAACAAATTTGACGTTTATTTTCGAAATATTGAAGTTATCAATATATTTTAATTAGAAAAAGTCTATAATCTCTTTTGGTAATATGATATCATACACGCCACAGTTTAAACATAAAAATAATCAAAAAGCTTCAATTAAATGTGCAGAAAGGTGCTGGATGCTGTACGCATCCATGTGACGTCATCAGCAGCGTCGCGTGATAGTGAAGCCAAATTAAAGATGATTCATACCGATTCTGGTTTGCACATTAAAACCTGCGAGTAACTTTTCAATCGCATATACGGTTTGCAAGAAAAGTGCATAAATATGGTGATGTGTTTTCAAAGTTCTCTAGTATATAATTAAACGGGGTAGCTCTCGTAGTCCCATGTCATTACAAAAGTGGGTGTGTAACAGTTAGCATCATGCCACCAAAGAGACCAAAGAACAATGCAGGAAGGGGCTGACCCAAGCAAACTTCATTCTTACCATGTGCACGCCCACCCTCGTCTCCATCGTCATCTTGCCATTCCGTAATCTCACCACACCATAATAACCACTTTTCTGATGATGAAGGCCAACATCGCCCTCTTTCAGACTCAAATACTTCTTCCTTGGTAACTGTGTTGGCAACTGCAGACACTGTGGTGGCTTTTCTAATTCAACCTCATCTAAGGATCTAGATGACACGAGGAAGAGGGCCAGAAAGACTCCATTTTGTTAGATATAGTATGGCGACCCTCAGGAGTGTTTGGAACAGCCAGTTCTTCATCTTTGTATTCGTCAATTATGGCGTTACCAACTTGTCCCCAGATGCAAAGTTGGCGTATGGTCAGGGAAAGCTTCAGGCCTGGCAGAGAGATTCCCTGTACCGTGTATGCATCTTGGTTGTCCTTGGACCCACTCTGTCTAGCAGCTCTTCGAACATGTCTGGAGGCATGCGGAGGAAGTTGGTGATAGATGCAGGGTCCTCATTACGGAGTTCCATCATAAGCTGATCGTATATACCGAACTCCGTTGCCTTCCGATCCATGGCCTCGCCCAGATCTACGTTGACAAATCTCCATAGAGATTTAGAAACATCTCCATAAGTTACCTTTATGCTCCTGTTCCTGTTGGCCGGAAATAGTGCCGAATCAAGTATGTGATTTTGATGCTCTAAAATGGCTATTTGGTACTCTCTTCGTAGCCTCTCACAGTCTTCCATTCTCCATCCCATCAACAAGAATGATGGTGTGCTCATCTGTATCCACTTAATATTGGAGTTCCCATAACGCTGGCAGATACGCTTCTCGTAGGTTATAAACACGTCCAGTACGTTCTGCATACGTTTTCAATACGCTGAGTAAGTTCTATGTGCGTAAGACAAACGTTTAATACGTTAATATACGTTTTCCATAAGTTACGCATAAGTTAGAAACACGTTGACAATAGGTTATTAAATACGTTACGCATACGCTAGACATTCGCTACACAAGCATCAAACAGACCATGACGTAATACAGCGTATGCAAACGCATGCGTAACTTACGAGTAACGTAACTAAACTTATGCATAACTTACCCGTAGCGTACATCTAACTTATGGCTAACGTATAAGCAGTACGTCGGCATACGCTGAAATTTTTGTGCATGCACAAAATTTTTGGACCCATTCGACGAATGACAACGTATACCAACGTACTGTAGCGTATTCGTAACGTATTTAAAACTTATCTCTAACTTATTCAGCGTACGCCAACGTACTGGCTCAATTTCTCATACGTTGGCATACGTTGGTGCCATACGTCATAGTGTGACAGGGCCTTAAGCCCAAGCCAAAAACCTGTCATATGTGTTGACAGATGTGAACCATCTCTGTAAATTTTACAAATTAAACAAATCGCTTCTCACAGAATGACTTATGAATGTACATAAAAAGGGGTAAACAAAGTAAGTTTTGATGTCAATATTGAGCTAGTCTTTGCTGTAACACTTCATAAATTAGTTGTTCTAATATGCTGTTAGATATGTGTCAATTGGTCAACATATGAAACTTGTGTACAAGTCCTGCATTGTGCATTTCTCGTGGTTGTATCCCTCAAATAGTAAAAACAGTGCTACTACAGAAAAAAATCAGTAACACTTATTATTTTTTCAGAATGGACCAAATTACACGCAAGACCCACAGATTTTGTGCATAATTCAACATAAAACGTTCAGGAGTATTTTTTATTATTTTTTATTATTTTAATAATTCTGTATAACTAGTATGAAGTAATGCAGCATTAAAACCCTAAAAAGAAAAAAAGAAATAAACATTGTAAAGTAGGTCCCCGTCCAAGAATCGACCCAAGTCTTCTGGTTTCATAGTCTGACATGCTTACCACTAGGCTAGGAGTCCAGGAATCCAGGTCGGTCGCAGCTCAAAAAAAGGTATATGTAGAATATATATATAATTAGAGTTTCTTCCTCTTTCATAATAGTGGCAAGACGTTTTAATAGGAAATTGTTTATTGCACTTATATTCCTTTAACCTACCAAGCCCTTTCATACTATTCTCACATACTTTAGACAATTTTTATATTTTAGAGTTGGAACTTCAATCTGACCTAAGAGTATTTGAACACTATACTGCTCAAATTCACAAATGGTCATAGACAGGGAAAATAAACATTCTCAATTGTTTTTGAATTATTCAAAGCAGAAATGGTGCCCCTGATAATATGTCCTTTATATACGATACCGAACATGTAGATCTTCTTAATAAAAAGTAACCCTAGCCCTAAGAATAGCCCCTTAATGCATGGAGGTCTTTAATCATGTATGTAATTAATCAATTATCTTTTACAGAATTACTGACGGTGAGAATCCAGTAGAAAGTGTAGAACTAACGGTTTCAGTAGATGACGTCAATGAACCACCTGTATTTACTGAAACAACCAAGACTGTTGAAGTGCATGCAGACCAGGAACCTCCACAACCTGTTACTACAATGGCTGGGACAGATGTGGATAGCGGAGATTCAATAACATATGCTATTACAAGTAATGTTGATCAGAAATCATATTCACTTGAGCAACCCTTACACAAATGCAACTTAATTTATATGTGTCAAGTGATTTGATGCTGTAAAATATGTAAATGGGTATTTTGGCCTTTAGTGTGAACCCTGATGAAACTCTAAAGAGTGCAGCATTTTATCAGGTTATGCACTCGTTGTTTAAATAAAAGTAATAGAGACCAAAATTGTGATTTTAATACAAATAACAACAATATGCTGGATTTCCCAGTTTTCGTGGTATTAATGTATGAACGATCAAAGTATAAATCTATTTAGACATATTCTAATTTTTTTAATAAAAATATTTGGACATGCATATCTCTGCTGTACTCACCATTGATGTGCTGACAGGTTAAATCCAGATTGATTCCGGACTGGGTCTCTTTCCTAACAAGCGCCAGTTTTCGTGGTAACCATCGCAAATCTAGGTTTATTTAATCAGTTGCCAAAAGTTTGGCAATAAAATGCCACCGAATTATAGTTTTATTCTAATCAAATGGCTTGTTGGTCAAATTTTACTGAAGCAACCTTCCAATTTGTTCATGTGACGAAAAATTTTAGCTACCTGTTGTCAGAGTTAGCTTTCTGCCATTTGTAAAATGGTGGCTGTCACATTCAAAGATAATTATGTCATAATGACGTCATTGGTCAAGTCATGTCGCAAGATATTTATTACACGATGACCAAATTTAATTGTTCCCGTAACTGATGAAATTTCATTGCTCAATTTCTAGTGGTTGATAAATGGTGGTTTCTTATCTGTCATACCAAGAATTCTGGAGCTACCACCAATACTGGTACATCTACTATACAATGTTCAAAACGGCCTTAACGCTCCTATATTTTTATGCATAGATTTTCCTAGCTTTATGGTTTAGCAAAAGAAATCAAGATGCCATTTACAAAAATGAGCTGACAACATGTTTAAATAGTTTAATGATTATATGCATATGATAGTTTTCTTTACTGTCACGATCACGAGAACTGTGAAAAATGAAACTGCACATGTTTCCTGTATGTATATTTTATGCGCTTTAAAACCATAAATGCCAAATTTGTTATAACTTGTGTACATAACTGTTTCTGAAAAAGATGCAATATATGTTATGGGAACAAAGACATATATAGACATTATTTTGATAAAATATAAGCTGGTGTGTACATAGTTGGTCACTTCAGAGATGTAAACATTTAGAGCCATTTATTCTCTTTTAAGGTGGCAATGCAAACTCTGATTTTGCAATCGTCCCAGCAACTGGTGTCATCACTACAGCCAAATCTATTGCGTTTACATCAACTCCATTGGTACTACTGATAACAGCAACAGATGCTGGTAGTGCTGTTTCTACAGGGACTGTTAGCGTCGTCATGAAAACAGGTAAAATACATTTTCATAAAGGTATTTGACGTTTTAGGTAGGTATAAAAGAATGTTGAAAGCCACCAAAGGTTTACAAGTGTGTCATACTTTTCAAATTTGCATGTTTCCAACACATGCAACCATAACTTTCATTATCTTTAATAATTTATTTGGACATTTAATCATTGTTTTTAAGTAAGATCAAATATTTTACTGGGATTAGCCTATACGGTGAAATTATGAATGTTACCATAATAATTGAGGATATAATTTACATATTAACTGTTGTGACATGTGATAATTTAGATATTTAGTTAAAGTAATGAATTAGTTTCAAAACTATATCAAATCTATTTATTTCAGAAAGCTACAGTAGAAATATGAGATGTAACATTACTTGTGAAAAAAATATTTTCTATGTAGTGACTTGTGATTATTTTGAGATTCAATTTAAGCAATTAATTTAAAATCTAAACCATAATTCCAGCAAAATGCAGTAAGATAATTTATTGTACCATTACCTGTAAAGATATAACTTATATTTTCACTGTAGAAACTTGTGATTATTTTAAGTTACCATTTATCAAGGTAATTAATTAATTAATCAACCAGATCACTCTTTATCAGCAAGATGATTGCAAAACTAGAACAGACATCAAGTAATACATACCGTTAAGAGTGTGATTTCACTCCCTTAAATAGACAATAGAACCTTTTTTGACACAAACTAGCATATCCCAAAAGGGATTTTATAAATATACATCTTCAGCCTGCATCTTAGCCTGTGCCTTTTGTGACGTTCATACACTCTGTGTGCGAGTAATAAAAGGCTCTGGCAAGACTTGTAGTTGAGCAGTCTTGACTGGGCCTTCACTGCTCACATATGCAAAAACTACCAAAATCTAACGAACTGACTCATAATTTGGTTTGTTTTAAATAGTGCCTGCGTTCTCAGCCCCAGTTGATGGTTCAAATACAGCTACCGTTGATGAAAATTCCCCTGCAGGTACATCAGTGTTTGACGTTACATATGAGGATGAAGATTCAGACCCACTGACATTAGCTATACTCAGTCAATCTGGTGGGACAAATTTTATGCTCACTAATTCCCAGTTACAAGTTGCTGCTGGTGCAGCACTGGATTTTGAATCTGGTACCAAGACTTACACAGTTCAGTTTCAGTAAGTAAAATGTTACTCAAATCAGCTCAAACCTATATAGGTTGCTGCCAGATTTACTGTTGATTTTGAGCCTTGTCTAGATTTGAAGTAGATTTAAGTTCACTTGTTCTCATATTGAGTAGCTCCAGATTTGGAAAATTGTCTAGTTTTAAGCCCTCCAGTAAAATATTTTACTGACCATACCAAGGAGGTATTTTTTTTGTTGATATTTTATGTTTTTCTGTCTTGTGTTTGCTATGCCTTTGTGCGTGTCTGTTTATATGTGTCAGTTTGGTCACCGGACCACTTGGCTCTCATTTGTGGTGTCTAACTGTAAGTTTGTCTTTTTTCTATTGGTAACCTGCGTCAGGTGTGGTACTTTATTGTATCTATTCCTGGTCTTTGCATCCTTACTTACTTTGAAATTACTTAACGCTAGTGCAGCATTCTATTTCAAATCTTGTCTAGATCGGAACTAAGACTTTAGGCTTAAATACTTCCAGTTGGAAGTCGCCACTGGCGCAGCTCTAAGTTTTGAATCAGGTACAATTACTTCCACATTTCAGTTTTGTTTTGTTAAATGAAGTACTTAAGGGAAGGTATTTTATCACAGAAACAAAGGACGTGCAACGGTTTTGTATTACAAATGGCCCACTTTTACAGTAAAAAATTGATTGTTAAGAAATTCCTCCAAAATATTACCAAATGATACCTAAGAGTCTCTAGTTTAATGTTAACAATTTATTTTCTTCATTAAAATGTATTTTTATGATAAATTTTGGGGTTAAATGCATGGCCTATCAATCACAATTAACACTAAGTCTATGTTAAAACCAAACACCCTCGTGTACTTCGTGACTCAATTGCATACATGTCCACATGCGGAACCGGATAAATCTATTTCTCATTTTATTGTGCATATAATATTACACCATAAAATGGTAACTCTGAGCCGGTTCCACATGTGGCAAATACTGTAAAAAGACTTTTTCTGCAAATTTTATCCTGAAATGTACTATTCAATTCATACTTATCAAAGCACTGAGAGTATTAAAATCACTGGAGAGACGTAAGATTCCCGTACAAAAATGGAATACAATGTACATATTAGCAAGCTCGTATCAATATTATTTCTTACAAACAGTCCTCGGATATATTGCGTTTGAAAAGCAAATGCAACAACATTTCAGTAAATGCGAGTCTTATTTGAGAGAGAGAGAGAGAGAGAGAGAGAGAGAGAGAAAGAAAGAGAGAGAGAGAGAGACAAGCGGAGAGAGAAGGTGCAAGGGCAGAGTTTGATGTGCCCCCTTCTTTAACTGATACATAGACTTCTGGAGACAGTTCTTTTGTACAATCTGCTTTTAAAAAGACAACTCACCGCCACTTTTGTTTTGGCATGGCCCATTGCTTTGAATTAAGATTGTCAAAAATGGCAAATTATGTGATCATTCTTTGGAGCATGAGGAAAAAATAATCAATTATTGGTATTCTCAAATTACAGGGCAGACACTGTTTAATATGGCCACACTAGAGTAGTTAGGAATGGAAAGTATATAACATTAGATAGAGTTGTCCCTCACCCACTTAAAGGAGTGAGATGATGCATTGATAAGTTAGGGATCTATCATGCAAACCAAATATCTATGTGTCTTGATCCACATCTGAATTAAGGATGAGGTTGGCGCCGTTAAAACGGTTTAAGCCCTCCAGTAAAATATTTTACTGACCGTTCCAAGGCGATACTTCTTTTGTGGATCTTTTATGTTTTTTTCTGTCTTGTGTTTGCTATGTCCTTGTGCGCGTCTGTTTATATGTGCTTTGTGGTCACCTGCTGGGAAAGGGCTGACCTCTTGGCTCTCGTTTGTGGTGTCTACTGTGAGTTTGTCACTTTCCCATTGGTATCCTGGGTCAGGTGTGGTACTTGATTGTATCGTTTCCTGATCTTTGCACCCTTACTTAATGGGACGCCGATGATCTTGGAATTAAGGTCAATTTTTATGAATTCTAGTCATTCATTAAGGTCTTCACAATGAGTTATCTGTGTCAGTTTGGTAAAAATCTGGTCATTGGTTAGGAAGATAAAGTACAGAAAAGCCTTTTTTATATATGTCCCTGGTGACCTTGTAAATAAGAATCTTATAATTCGTTTTGGCTGTCCCAGATAAGTATCTGTGCAAGTTTCGATAAAATTCAATCTAGCGGTTCATAAGGTAGAGCAAAAAGCTACTTCACAGCACAGATATCGGAATCATTTGATATGATTCCAAAATTTTGATAGAACTGTTTCAGTTTAATGGTAATATAATAAAGTGAGGTTATTTGAACAAAAAGGACCTGGTGTGATGTATACAAATGCGCACTCTCAACATATATTGTAACTGACCCTCAAAACTAACACCTATCTATATTTTTTGAAGTTCGTAATTTCTCATGTACATATATGAAGTATAAAGGTGGCACAGATTTTATGGCAAATAAACCAATGTAATTCTTTGATTTAGTCTTGTTCTTTGTCGATTCATTGTTATTTATGCAAGAAAGCATGTATAAAAACAGCCAATGGCCTGAATGCGAACGCCACAAGCATTTTATTCATAATGAGTGTAATGCGCTTTTCATGCTTACATGTACACAATATCTGTGCTAAACTGTCTGTTTCCTCAACGAATAGCGCTCTCGTAAAGTGTTTGCTAAAATAATGCAGTATATATACAACAACCACTTTTCTGCAGATGGTAAATAGTCACTGGTACCTACAAACACATGTATTCAATATTCAAGGATCGAAATACTCTATTTTAGATGTTTATTCACCTTTATCAAAACACAATGTATTTTGTTCAAACGGTTCGGAAATCCCTGCATTGACGAAAGTTGTCACCCTTGAAATAGATGTCTGCACCACAAATGCTTGAAACATGACTAAGTGTTTTAATGCTCTACGTCACTGCTCTACGTTACAGTGAACCATATTTCAGTCATGACGTTTCCTCGGTTGAACATGTATTACGCAATAATGATGAAAGGTCTTGCACAATGACACAAAACATATGTTGCTTCGGGATAGTGAACTGTGAACCCTTAGTTACACGTAAGATAATAGGTAAGTAATATAGACCACAGTGCTATCACGACTGTTGGATATCTGAGCTGGAACATGCGTAAAATATGGAGCAGATATGCATTCTGTACATGTAACCTATGACCGCCTGCTTTGACATGGCCTTTTGTTTGTTTGTTTGTTTGTTTGTTTTGCTGTTTTACGTCCCAAGTCGACAGCTATGGTCATGGCGGGACGGTCAGTTCACCTAACCACACTTTTTCCTGGGCAAGCTTGAACAAGCAGTTAACCAGTACTTCGTGCACATACTTTCGCTTGTAACTGACAAAAACCCTTCTTGAATGACTCAGCGGAAGGGAGGAGAATGACCGTAGAAATTATTTCAACAACCCTTCTTGAATGACTCAGCGGAAGGTAGGAGAATGACCATAGAAATTATTTCATGATCAATCTCCACGAAAGTATGGGACCGGGCCGGGATCGAACTCGCGACCCCTGGATCTGCAGTCAGACTCGCATCTGTTGCCAGACATTTACTGACTGCGCTATTGGGCCTGGTTGACATGGCCTTAAAGTATTCATTTATTCTGCATGTTCTTTCACAAAGGTGCACAGTTTTGTGAATTAATCTTATAATCGAATCAGGTGTTTGGAAGATACGTCACAGACACAAATGTGTGACATACACACGAACTGACAGATGAACAGACATATACAACACTCACATGTATCTATTTAATAATTGTGGCTGTGAGCAAAAAAAGTGTTCAAAGCTTCTATTATCATTTCTGTTGCTTTATAACTATTTATATTCATGTTTCATACTAATCCAGCAAAAGAGGTTGCGCATTTAATGCCGCGTTTAACATGTTACATGCACGCATGTGTACATGTCGTACTGATTATATTGATATGAATAAACCGGAATAGGCTTGTTTGAGCTATTGATTAACTGAAAAAGGCGATAAAACACTAAATGTTCTCTATATAATAATCCTAAAAACAACATATCATCAAGGTAATCATAAACACAGTATTTAGCCAAGTTTTAGCATATTTTTTAATCAATGATGGTAGTGTAAGCTCAAATTACGACATAGACATGACGAATATAAACCTACGCATGTTTGGTATTATGTTTGAGGTCAGTTTGCTTGTTGCATCTTTAAAAATATCCACATTCATGAACAAACCTCTGTTTATACACACTAGTGAGAAACTTTAATTCATGTGACTGCATATGCCGTCGTTAATTCAAAAACATGCTCATGTGAAAGGGCAAAGATCAAACCACCATATATTCAAATTTCAGCCAAATCCATTGTTGGCCAAAAAACGGCCAAACCGTTACACGTCCCTTGTAGAAAAGTTTCTTTGATTCAGTTTCTGGTGATTCATTGATTAATCTTGTTCCCATGGTGTGTGGGGATGTTTTTGTGTGTGAGTTTGATCCTTCTTTCGAACACAGTACTTAGTGTTCTGCAATCATCTCACTGAGGAAGAGAGAGAGAGACCTGGTTGCAGTTCTCTAATTATGTGCTTCCTGTCGTATGGATTATATTGTTCTGTGTTTCTTCTTCATAGTGCCTTGGGTTGGTCATACTCACTTACTCAACAATTTAAGTATCAAGAATGTATCCTGTTTCACAGATTTTTTTCACATTTCAAAGGGGGAATGCATTTTTATGTAGGTGAAAAATACAAAAAATGAGGAAAAATCGATAAAACAGGATAGTTGCATGGTTATAATGTCACTCATACCCCGGGATCTTTGACCTACCTTACACCCAAGGACAATCATTCTTGGGTGCCATTTGTTTTTAATTTTGATACCTTGAATGCTATAAAAAATCCTCAATAAAAAACTTAATCAGTCTTTTTGTAAAATTGTAAAATTAAATGCATGGTTTCTATGGCAGCCTATGATTTCTCAATAATGGGTATGTACCTACATAACCAATTATATCTCAGCTGCTTCTCAGTCTAGATTACCAAACTTGATACCAGTTTAAAGCATTGACATAGGCTTTTTACTCCATTGTAATCTAATTTACATATTCATGAACAATAATCAAAACGTTAAAATTTTAGTAAAATCGTAAAAAAAGAGTTAGAGCCGTAAAATATTTGATCCCCATTCCAAATCATCATTATTGTATGTTGTTATATCAGAAGTCATATCATTTAACAAGTTTTAACAACTATTGGTCATATAAGAAAATTATCTTTTTTTTGCATATTCGTGAATATTCATTAAAACTTAAAAAAATAGGGGGGAATTATTGGAAATTTAAAAAGCTAGCAATGACCAGGAACTAGGTCCCTGGTGATAGTAAAGCTAGTATGCATACAAATTATCTTAAACCTCACCTATTATTTGCTTTAGAATACAAAACTGGTTCCATAGTTCTTCTATTCTGCGGTTTAATATGCAAATTAACTAATTGTCATATCTATCAATTTTTTTGAAAAAATAAAGGAAAATTCTAAAAAAAACTTAAATTACTCATATCTCAGCTGTAATTGGTTAGAGTTGTAAAAATGGTACTAAATTGATGCCAAAACCAAACCTTCTTCCAGTTGTTCAACATGCACATGTCTTAATTAAAATATTCATGAATTCTAATTAGAATATTGGAAATTATAGAACAATCACAGAAAAGGTAAAGGATATACCTACAAAATTACTCTTATCTCAAATGCTAGTTGCCCTCAATAACCAGACTTGGTTCTACCCAGCTTATAAGACATAGTCCTTTTACCAAGTGGCTCAATATGCACATGATCTAATTTTATTTTTCATTGTTCATTATTGAAAACGCTGGAAATTTTAGAAAATTGCAAAAAAATAAGGGCCATCTCTATAAATTTTACAAATCAAATCAATAGCTTTCACAGAATAGCTAATGAATGTACAAAAAAGGGGTAAACAAAGTAAGTTTTGATGTCAATATTGAGCCTGCCTTTTCTGTTATGCTCGATAAATTAGTTCTTCTAATTTGCTGTTAGATACGTGTGAATTGTACACCATATGAAACTTGTGAACAGGTTTCCTGCATTGTGCATTTCTCTGGTTTTATCCCTTAAATAGTACAAACAGTGCTACTACAGAAAAATTCAATAACACGTATTATTTTTCAGAGTGGACCAAATTTCACCCAGACCCACATATTTCTTGCATAATTCAACATAAAAAGTCCAGGAGAGATTATTTTGTTAGTATGAAGTAATTTAGCATTAAAACGCTAAAAAAGAAGAAAAAAATAAACATTGTAAAATAGGTGCTCGCCCAAGAATCGACCCTAGTCTTCTGGTTCCATAGTCCCATATGCTTATCACTAGGCTTGGAGTCCAGGTCAGCCGCAGATCAAAAAATCGTACATATAGAATATATAATTCGAGTTTCATCTCCTTTCATATTAGTGGCAAGATGTACAAATAGGTAGTCGTTTACAGCCCTGACATTCCTTTGCCCTATGAAACCCCCTTGGTACTATTCTCACAGATTTCAGACACATTTTTATATTTTAGACCTACGAAAGAACTTCAACCTGACATAAGAGTATTTGAACACTACACTGATCAAATTTGTAAATATTCATAGACAGAAACATAAACATTCTCATTTTTTTTGAGTTATTCAAAGCAGAAATGGTGCCCATGGGAACTAGCAGCCTATGTCTTTAATATGTGATACTGAAACATGTAGATCTTCTTAATAAAAAAAAACACCTTAACCATTGCTGGTTGTTAGTTCTGTTTATCTCCATATTCCCAGATTTATAATCATCTATGTGATAACGCAATAGAAAAAAATTGATGAAAACAAATTTAAGGTAAAAAATAGCCCCTTAATGCATGGAGGTCTTTAATCGTGCATGTGATTAATCATTTTATCTTTTACAGAATTACTGACGGTGAGAATTCAGTAGAAAGTGTAGAACTAACGGTTTCAGTAAATGACGTCAATGAACCACCTGTATTTACTGAAACAACCAAGACTGTTGAAGTGCATGCAGACCAAACACCTCCACAACCTGTTACTATGATGGCTGGGACAGACGTGGATAGCGGAGATTCAATAACATATGCTATTACAAGTAATTTAGATCAAAATCATATTCATTTGTTTATTATGAGCAATTCTTACACAAATGCAACTTAATTCATATGTGTCAAGTGATTTGATGCTGTTAAATATGTAAATGGGTACTTTGGCTTTTAGTGTGAACCCTGATGAAACTCTAAAGAGTGCAGCATTTTATCTGGTTATGCACTCGTTGCTAAAATAAAAGAAATAGAGACTAAAATTGTGATTTTAATACATATAACAACAATATGCTGGTTGTCCCAGTTTTCGTGGTATTAACGTATCAACGTTTCAGAGTATATATACTTATGACATATTATTATTTTTGAATACAATATTTGGACATGCATATCTCCACTATACTCACCATTGATGTGCTGGCAGGTTAAATCAAGATTGATTCCCGGCTGGGTCACTTGCCAAACAAGCGCCAGTTTTCGCTGTCACCATCGCAAATATAGTTTTATATAACCAGTTGCCAAAATTTTGGCGATAAAATGCCACTGAATTATAATTTTATTCTGATCTAATGGCTTGTTGGTCAATTTTTACTGATAAACCTATCAATTTGTTCATGTGACGAAATATTCAAGCTACCTGTTGTCTTCGTTAGCTCTCTGCCATTCGTAAAATGGCGGCTGTCACGTTCAAAGATAATTACGTCATAATGACGTCATTGGTGTCGTCATGTCGCAGGATATTATTACACAACGAGCAAATTTAATTGTTTTGGTAACTGATGGAATTTCATTGCTCAATTTCTAGGGGTTGATAAATGGTGGCTTCTTTTCTGTCATACCACGAATTCCAGAGCTACCATGACAACTTGTACATCTACCATACAATGTTCAAAATGACCTTAAAGCTCCTATATTTTTATGTGTATATTTTCCTAGCTTTGCGGTTTAGCAAAAGATATCAAGATACAATTTACAAAGATGAGTTGACAACATGTTTAAATAGTTTAATGATTATATACACATAATAGTTTCCTTTACTGTCACAATCACGTGAACTGTGAAAAAATGAAACTGCACATGTTTCCTGTTTGTATATTTTAGGCGCTTAAACACCTTAAATGTCAATTTTGTTATAACTTGTGTACATAACTGTTTCTGCAAAGAATGCAATATATGTTATGGGAACAAAGATATATACGTATAGACATTATTTTGATAAAACACAAGCTGCTTTGTACATAGATGGTTACTTCAGAGATGAGGAAACACTAAGAGCCATTTATTCTCTTTTAAGGTGGCAATGCAAACTCTGATTTTGCAATCGTCCCAGCAACAGGTGTCATCACTACAGCCAAATCTATTACGTTTACCTCGACTCCATTGGTACTACTGATAACAGCAACAGATACTGATAGTGCTGTTTCTACAGGGACTGTTAGCGTCGTCATGAAAACAGGTAAAATACATTTCAACAACATAAAGGATAATGAAGTTTTAGGTAAGTATCAAAGGTGTTTGTTCAAGTATGTTGTAAGCCACCAAAGGTTTACAGGCGCGCCATACTTGCACAAATTTGGATGTTTCCAACACCTGCAACCAATATTTTGCAGTTTACCATAGAATAAACTTCCATTACCTTTAATAATTTATTCAGACATTTAATCGTTGTCTCTAAGTAAGATCAAATATCTAGCTGGGATTAGGCTCTTTGGTGAAACTATGAATTTTACCTCAGCAATTAATATAAAATTTACATAATCACTGTTGTGATGTGTAACAATTTAGATATTAAGTTAAAGTAATGGATTAGTATCAAACTATATCAAATCTTTTAATTTCAGACAGCTACAGTAGAAATCTGAATCATACCATTACTTGTGAAAAAATATTTTCAGTGTAGTGACTTACGATTATTTTCAGATTCAATTTAAGTAATTCATTTAATATCTAAACCATAATCTCAGCAAAATGCAGTAAGAATATAAATTGTACCATTACAAGTGAAGATATAACTTATATTTTCACTGTAGAAACTTGGGGTTATTTAAAGTTACTCATAATCAAGGTAATCTCAAAAAATAATATCTTCAGTATAATTCAAGCAGGCAACAGGCAAAATATAAATTATACCATATATATGATTTAGAATTTCAACTTAGTGAATTGTGATTCAATAACATCAGAAAATAAAACAAAGCACAGCCTTAAATTGAAAATTTATTTGTAGCAATTTAACTGCAGTGACATGTGTTTATTCTGTGAATAATGATCAGAACTGAAATGATACCTGAACATGCTAAGCATTTAATAAACCAATAAAAATTTAACTATATTTTAACTGTTGTGTCTTGTGAGCATTTGTTGTTTTAATTAAAGTAATTGCTTTCTCTGTTGACTTCATTGAGTTCACTTCAGAATGGCAAATAATTATATGTAACTTTTTTATAAGTGAAACCAATGCAAGTAAGTATGACCAGAAAATGCCAGAATCATATACTGCAGACAAACCTATAGCACCGTGAGGTAGAGATACATGGCTCTGACAAGACTTGTAGTAGAGCAGTCTGGACTGAGCCTTCACTGCTCACATATGCAATAATTTCCAAAATCTAATGAACTGACTCATATTTGGTTTGTTTTAAATAGTGCCTGCGTTCTCAGCCCCAGTGGATGGTTCAAATACAGCAACCATTGATGAAAATTCTCCTGGAGGTACATCTGTGTTTGACGTTACATATGCGGATGAAGATGCAGACCAACTGACATTAACTATACTCAGTCAATCTGGTGGGACAAATTTTATGCTCACTAATTCCCAGTTACAAGTTGCTGCTGGTGCAGCACTGGACTTTGAATCTGATACCAAGACTTACACAGTTCAGTTTCAGTAAGTAAAATGTAACTCAAACCAACTCAAACATATATAGGTTGCTGCTAGATCTACTGTTGATTTTGAGCCTTGTCTAGATTGGAAGTAGTTTTAAGTTCACTTGTTCTCTGATGGAGAAGCTCCAGATTTGGAAACTTGTCTAGATTTGAAATTACTTAACGCTAGAGCAACATTCGATTTTGACTCTTGCCTAGATGGGTACTAAGACTTTAAGCTCAAATACTTCCAGTTGGAAATCGCCACTAGAGCAGCTCTAAATCAGGTACAATTATGCTACGTTTACACTATGTCCCCGGCGACCACGGCAGTCACAATTTCAGCCATTGTTGACAAACAGGGTGACTGTAACACAACGTAGGGGAACGTGGTCGACAAACGTAGCTCGCCGTGGTTGCCGTGATTGCAGGGACAGATTTTTAAACTGTCAAAAAATTTGCCACGGCAGCCATGGCGGGATTGACCTACTTAAATGTGCCGTAGTAGAACGGGGAGAACGCAACAAAACGTGACGGAACGTAACATACCTTAACACAACTTGGAGTATGTCCGTAGCTAGACGGCTTGTTACGAGACGCCAACGCAAGGTCTGCCAAGATCTGTCAAGGTCTATCAAGTTCTGTTGCGGTTTGCCACGTTGTCCTAACCCGACCCCTAAGCTCGAACCTGAACATGGAGTCTAAGAATTTAAGATAGATGCATCTGAGGAGGAAAGTAGTGGCAAGGGTAGAAATAATTATTACTGAATGGATTTGGGTAGTTTCATTGTATTATTAATGTGTCAAAGTTTATAATTTCCAGTGGCAGAATATTGCATTTATTTATTTGAATATCAGTCAGTGTAGACATTGATAAAATGCTGGCTTATGCGCCATTTCATTAGTAGCTTTGTGGACCTCCTCTTTATACCATGGGCATATTGGGACTCAAACACCATTCATCGCCCACGTTTTATCGTAGAAAACCTTGACAGAACTTGATAGATGTAGCAGAACTTGATCGCAAAGTAACAAAACGTGAGAGGTCCAACAGAATGTGGCAGGTCGGGATGAAAGGTAGAACCATCCGTGACAGACCATAGCGCGCCAGCGAGCCTCTGTCACGCCAGACCTTGACAGACCATGAGAAACGTAGTTTGACTTAACAGAACTTGAACACAAAGACAAAAATGACTAAAGCACCACAGCGAGCTACGTTTCTGGCTACCGTGTAAACCTAGCATTACTTCCATGGTTCAGTTTTGTTATGTTTAATGAAGTTTTTGGGAATTAAGTATTGTATCACAGTAACAAGTCTGCAGAAAAGCTTCTTGTATTCAGTTGTTGGTGATTCATTGTTAAATGTTGTTCCCATGAAGTGTATGTGTGTTTATGTGTGTGTTTGATCCTTCTATCTTACACAGTACTAGACTCATACAGGTATCGCTACGACTGACGACAATCAACTATTGACCAATAACTAAACTAACTGTACGGAATGCTGAACTTGTGAACTAATGTACCTTTTCACAGCACATTAATTTAATCAGTTAGGAATTGTGCAGGCTGTTTGTGTTCATAAAATCCTCTTTTTGTTGGCCAGATGACTCTTACTTCAACTGAGAAATTCGAAAAACTCTCAAAAATTTTACTTTTCATCAACAATTGCATTTTCTCCTAAAAATCATATTTCACTTTTTTTGTATTTCACAATCTCTAAAATTTAGCGTTGCAAATGTTTTGAGTAGTATATTATGCACGTCCTCGATACCTTCAAATTTAATTAATCTGATGATTAGAATCTGAGCAAAAAGGAAAAGGGATGTTTTGGACGCTCAAGGGCAGCTTACTCTGTAGTGTGTGATCAGATATGACAGAAAACTCACCCAAGCTATTGTGTATGTCTGTTTTACCTGAAAGCTTCAAGTATGAAAATGATCCACATTTCCCATTCTCATCCCAGCTAATAAACAACTGGTCTCAAATGCATAAAAAGCTATCTTTTCATATGCAAGCGGACCTCTTCAAGAAGAGCAAGTTGTCAGTGCCTGGTGAAAGAATAGTCTTAAAACTTATTAACTGCTTCCAGGAGGGTTTTTCCGGTACCTCCGTGGCTAAGTAATTGTCCCATTGTACAGTGGAAGTATTAAGAAAAGAAAAAGAAAACAATTTTCATTGGGTGCTCTTAGAGTTTTAGCTGAGCTAAGTCATGAGGCTCACTAAGTGAGCTAACCAGAATAGCTATCATCTCTTGCATTGTCTTTCTTACGAATATGGGGTATAATGCGTTGCTTTACATAAGTGGTCCAGGGACATCACAAAATGATCGCCAAGCCCATATTCAGTAATATATTTGAAATCAGTTACTTAAAAGCCCAAAATCGTATGATAGTGAAACTTGTCATGCAGCATTGAGGACTCAATCTCAACAACTTGTATATAACTTTTATTTTTTGGGTGGCCTTGACCTCTTGTGGCAGGTCAAACTTCGTTGTATTTGCGCTTGAATGGGAAATTCCAATTTAAAGGCATTTAACCCATATAAGCCTGGCGTGCGTTTACTTTGCACAAAAATAACACCAGATGTGACGCAACAAACACGCCATCCCCAAGTTTTCACCAAAACATTGGCCCAAGGAAGTTGTAGGCCCGGCCCTGAAGTTTTTTTTATATTATCATGTTCTTATCTTAAACCTTTTGGTCAATCTGAGCCAATTTTTGTGGAGACTTCTTAGGAGTTACGAGTGTGGTGGAGAGAAGCAAACAAATGGCCTTGCTCACATGAACAATATTGACAAATGACCAATATAACCGCAATGTCCATATATTGTCAAAATCTTGAAAAAAACTTCTTTTTCAGATCATTATTTCCAAATATTTTCTTTTTCTAAACGTTTGGCTTATCAACCCCTTAATTATGTAGAGCTTGATTGGGAAGGGTAGGCATTTTATAAAAATAGTGCAAGTCACATGACTAAGCTGCCTAGCGTGTCAATATATCACAAACCATTAAAATCTTCTTCAAAACTAATGAGAAATCCCATGGTCTTAAAATCTGGCAGGGACTAACGGGGACTCAAGATTTAAGAAATTTATAAATGTTGGCCCTGTGCTTAACTTGACCTGTTTTACAACAAGGTCGAATTTGAAATTTTATAAAAATGGTGCAAGTCACATGACTAAGCTGGCTAGCATGCCAATATATCACAAACCTTTAAAATCTTCTTCAAAACTAATGAGAAATCCCATGGTATTTAAATCTGGCAGGAATGAATGGGGGTCGGGGTTTAAGATGTTTATAAAAGATGGCCCTGTGCTTACTTTGACCTGTTCAATTTGGTCACACCTCATTGATATGCTTATCTCGTATCAGGCCCATACACGTATGTGTAGTGAGCGTTTGAATGGCCATTGGCTTTCTGGTTCAAAATAGTCACAAATTATTGGTAAAAGCCTAATTAATTAGAAGAGACCCTAAACTAAACCAAATGCCTTAAACGAGCGAAGCAAATGGCATGTTTAATGTAGAAAGTTTAAAGCATTTCCAATCTAAGACCATTTAAGAAAAGGTGACGACTTGTTTTAAATTATATACCAAGAATACATTCAAGTGATATAATGAATGTAAAACAGTCATATACTGAAAAAGGGTAGTGCGTGCTTATGCATATGCCTTTTTTCGATTTTACTCCAGCATGTGTGGTAAATAGAGCGAATACGGTAAAGATGACAAGCTTCCGTGTGACAGAGATATGTGTATTTTTCCAGCGACTAAGACGGGTACGCTCAAATCATTTAGGTTTCACTCATACTGAGAACAAGGGACAGATATTGTCCATTTCAACAGTATTTTAGCAAAAACAAAATTGAGTATGATTAGGACATACCACAAATACACACTGCAGACAAACTCATGGCACCGTGAGGAAGAGGAAGAGGGGGGCTTAAATGCGTTTTACTGGCGCCAAATCTTCGCCCTAGATTCTGTTGTTGTTGAAACACAAAATTGTTTAGCTCGCATGGAGGTGTCCTTGCTAATGCAATGTATCACCACAGAGAATAAACAAATAAAAGTAACAGACTATGGTAAAACAAAGAAAAGGCCCATGACTCACAGATAGTCAGAGCTAACAAAAACTTCAATTTGAGCTACGGTAGGCCCAGCCAGCGAAAAACATCTGACATCAACAAACGGAATAAAGCATTGCGTCTGGGACGTCATTGAGTCTGAGGTCTGACCCACTGTCGTGCAATCTAAGAGGAAACCATAAACCATGATTTTTACAACCAGGCATGCAGACTTGAAGGCGCTGTAAGATGAATCATCGTGATACATTGACGTATGTAAGAGGCGTACCTAATGTGTTTGAAAAAGAAATCCCACGTTTAGTACGTATGTCTGGTGCTTCCACAATTTTAAGCTGTGAAAGAAGAATGCAGTATACATCTTGTTATTTGTGTCTTATTTTTCCTTGAGTGTACAATTTTTAATTGTTGTAAAGAATCTTGGCCACACCCTGGAACACTAACATGTTAAAAAGCTGCATTCAGTCTGCATTCAAGAACGGTTCCATGGCTTAGACGCACTTCGCAGATGCTCCACTTGCGTAAGACAGAACAGCTTTGTACATGCCATGCGTGTTTCGACATCTCATTGTCTTTAACAGGAATCCATTAAAGGAAAACACAGCGCAGCTTTTCCACGTGTGCACAAAAGTTCTGCTAGAGCTCAATATATTACATGAGTTGAAGAATTGAATTTAAGCACTGAAAAAAATATGTCCATCCTGGCTCAGATTCGATTGCCAATGCTTAAGGGGCTGCTGATTGTATGTACACCAACTTCGATTCATTCAATATGCATTACGTTTCTGTGCATTTGACGGAATAAAATATAAAAATGTAAACATCGGTTTTAATGAAAAAGAATTCACACTATATGTTACATGATATATGGGATAATAGGATATATATACTGGAGAGAAAACATGACGTGTGGGAGATTCAAACCTCACCTGCCCACACAGTAGTCCAGCATACTGACCACTGGGCCAACGGCGAGCATGTGAAAATTGCAAATCACTTGTATATATATGAAAACAGTGACGGTTAGGACGTACACACTTCATAACTGTGGAAATTACGCTAACGTTTCGCATGACTGCCTGACTAAGCGAGACAGATCTAGCGTTAAAAACCTTGTTTGGCAGCAAAATACTCTTAATATCAAGGCCGGTTAAGTATAAGTTGTGTCCTCCACCTCTACTTAGTCAGGAACTGCTATCTTGTTGCTAGTAGACCCTTATCTGTACGAGTCCACTAAGTGTTCTGCAATTCATCTCACTGAGGAAGACAGTTAGAGCTGGTTGTATTACTCTAATTATGTACTTCCTGTTGTATGGATTGTATTGTTCTGTGTTTCTTCATCATTGTGCCTTGGGTTGGTCATACTCACTTACTCATCAATTTTAGTATCAGGAAGGTGTCCTGATTCACAGATTTTTTTCCAAATTTCAAAGGGAAAATGCAATTTTTTGGGGTGGGGGTGAAAAATACGTAAAATGAAAACAAATTTCTAAATGATGCTAAATTGGTCATTAGAACCACTGAAAGTAAAGAAAAATATTATCAAAAAATATGCTATTTGGATTGTGTGAAATTGCATGGTTTCCATGGCATCATATAGTATAATTTTAAAGAATAACATGTGTCTACAAACACACTCATATCTCATCAGCAACTTGCCCTAGAATATTTAACTTGGTATCAAATTATTTCTTAGTCAATAGATTTTTTTCTGATTGTCTGATATTTTAATTATCTAATGTGTATATTTGTTAATTGCTATGAAAAACATGAGAAATTAAAGATATTTTTCAGAAATGTTAATGGAGTATACATACAACATAACTTAAACTGCAGCTGCTATTGCTCTAGAATGCAAAACCGGTTCCATTGCTCTTTTATTCATTGATTTAATATGCAAATTATCTAATTGTCATATCTATCAACATTGTTGTGCCTAGAGTGTGGCATTGAGGGATTCCAATGATTTTACCAGCAATGACCCTTAAAAACGTATCCAGTGTGGCCTATGGGCAGGCCACTGAAAATTGGCTTATTTTTTTGCTTTTTTTAACCATTTCCGTACTTAGTGTAAACAAGTAAAGGGAAGCAAATAGCCCAAATCAAAGTCTGCCCAGGTGCAATACTGAAAGGATCAGTATTTTAAAAATGCTTCTTATCAGAGATAATGGCGCAAATTAGACTGTGCACATTCTATTTACTGATGAACAATGTTGCATCAGGTATTGATTTCTTAGCAAGTCCAATATATCAACAATGATGGAAAAAGCAAATTTTATTAGGAAGATACAAGATTTTCAGAGAAGATCAGAAAAAGCTATTTTGATATAGAAATAGTAAATTTGCTGGTGAATTCAAAACTATGGCAATGGCACTACTTCAATATTGTCTACAATCTTTCTTGAGCCAAAACTATTGACATCAAGCTCAAATTTAATTAAAAAAATGAACAGAAAATTCCTGAAAACTGTATTCAATTTTACAGGTAAAATTCCCAGTTGTTCAACATGCACATGATTTATTTCAAATATGTATGAATATATAATTAAACATTGGAAATTCTAGAACAATTCCAGAAAAGGTAAGAATATACACCTACAAATTTACTCTTATCTCAAATGCTAGTTACCCTTAATTACTAGACTTGGTTCTACCATGTTACTAAGACACAGTCCTTTTACCCAGTGGCTCAGTATGCAAATGATCTCTTTTTTTCATGTTCATTATTGAAAACGTTGGAAATTAAGAAAATTGCAGAAAAATTAAGGGTCATACCTACAAAGTTTCTAATATCTCAGTTGCTAATTTCCTTATAGTAGCTTATTTGGTACCATATCAAAATATTTTATCTAGGCTTTAGTTTTGTGCAAAATTAAGAAGTCTAAGATAAATAAGCAGCTGTGATACGTGTTATTTTATAGGAACGCTGCTATGAGTTTGTCAACTTTTTTCTTTCATTTCTAAAATGTTCATTAATATTCGTGATTTTGCAATTTAGATATTTTCGCATATAGAACATATGATTAAAGTTCTATGTCTCACCACCATTTGGTACAAAGTTGAGATATTTTAGAGTTGCTAGCAGCTGAGATATAGGTAATTTTGGAATTGTCTGAAATTGTACTCTTATTTTAGGGGTTTTATTTATATTTTTATGCATATTGCAAAGCACCTCAGAGAGTCTTAATGAAGGATTGCCTATAAAATGACCAATGCAAGTGTCAAAGTAAATGATATTTTTCCAATGAAAAATATGGGCTAAAATCTCTGTTTTTGCTATTCAACATATAGGAAATAGAAAAAGGTTTTTGAAGTGTTTTTCCCCTTTGATTAACTAATTCATTTGCATACAGTAGTAATTTTACATTACGCGCATCATATAAAAATGGCATGATTAGACAGAGGGGGACGGCTGTCACAATGCTCAAAACACCAATTTATTAAATTAGCTCATTATGTGCTTCTATTTGTACAAACATGTAGCTTGATGTCAATATACAATGGCATGTATACAGTATTTTGTTATGATATACCCCAGTGAACAGGTCAGATCGATTAAACTTGAAACAGAACTGGTACAATATGTGTATAAGACGTTTACAGGTTCATGTAATAGTCAAAAGTTATGGACAGCATACTTATTTTTTTTAAAAAAAGAAACATGAATTCTTCTAGACCCAAAATCTGTGCAAAGGCATCACTTTTGTCTCAAGTTTAATGCTGCAAACATTATATTTGCATGTATTTGGATGAATGTCTGATGAAACTTTGGCTTTCTTTGAAAAAAATGGTCACAAAAAATATCCAATCCCCAAAACCATATGGTCCTGGCATTAATATACAATATTTTCCAAATATCTCTTATTTTGCTAGGTGCACTTTATGTCAAGTTTTGATTTAAGCACAAAAATACAGTTGTCAATTATACATTATCCTAGCCATATGCTCTCCAAATCTGGGAAGATTGAATATTGGTCCTTTGCAAATTTGCATGTCAGACCACTGGGTAATATCACAGTGTGTTAGCATTATTTTTTCGTATCATGTTTGCTGCTCTAGGGCAATTAGCAGCTGTGATATTAGTTATTCTATAGGTATACCCCCTGAATATTCCTGTGATTTTCCTATGAGTTTGTATATACTCTAAATTATTCATGAATAAAAGAATTAGATTATTTTTATTTTAAATCACAGGAAAAAGCACTGCGTCTAAGCATCATTTCAGAGCCATGTTTGGTAATTCAGGGTATTTAGCAGCTGAGATATAAGAAATGTTGGTATTTGTGCTTTATATTAATTACTCTGCCAAACGCCTCAATGGTGAAACCAAACTAAAACTATAATTTTACACTTAAGCTATTGTTCTGATAAAGCAATGGAAAATAATTGATGAAAACAAATTTAAGTTTTTGGTTCCAATAGAAGGGCAAAAATAGCCCCTTAATGCATGGAGGTCTTTAATCATGTATGTGATTAATCATTTTATCTTTCTCAGAGTTACTGACGGTGACAATCCGGTAGAAAGTGTAGAACTTACGGTTTCAGTAAATGACGTCAATGAACCACCTGTATTTACTGAAACAACCAAGACTGTTGAAGTGCATGCAGACCAGACACCTCCAAAACCTGTTACTACTATGGCTGGGACAGATGTGGATAACGGAGATTCAATAACATATGCTATTACAAGTAATGTAGATCAGAAATCATATCCACTTGTTTATTATAAGCAACCCTTACACAAATGTTACTTATTGCATATGTGTCAAGTGATTTGATGCTGTAAAATATGTAAATGGGTTCTTTGGCTTTTAGTGTGAACCCTGCTGAAACGCTTAATGGTGCAATTTTATCAGGTTATGCACTATTAGCTGCAATAAAAGAAATAGTGACTAAAATTGTGAATTTACTGCATATAATAACATACAAATTTCAAGATGACCTAAATGCTCCTATATTTTTATGCATATATTTTCCTAGCTTTATGGTTAAGCGAAAGAACTCAAGATGCAATTTACAAACATGAGTTGACGACATGTTTAAATAGTTTAATGATTCTATGCACATAATAGTTTCCTTTACTGTCACAATCACGTGAACTGTAAAAAATGAAACCTTTGAAAATCTGCCCACGTTTTCCATTTTATATTTTCATTTCATGGCCTTGAATACCTTAATTATCAAATTTTATATAACTTTTGTACATAAATGTTTCTGTAATGGATAACGATATATGATTATGGGAACAAAACGTAAGTGGGTATGATCAGGTAAACCCACAATCACACACTGCAGACGCAATCCATGGGACCGTGTGGAAGAGCTACACAATATAAAGCAGTAACCAAATACAAGAAATACAATTAAAGCAACTAGCTTTCACTTCCTCATCAAGATGATTTCAAAACTAGAAAGGATACAAAATAATACATACCAGAACAAAGATCAACACAGAACCTCCGCAAACAATGGGAGATATATAAAACAGTGATTTTACAGCAACAGAACCACTGCCTACATATATAGACATTATTTTGATACAACACAAACTGATGTGTACATAGATGGTTACTTCAGATATGTGGAAACACTTAGAGCCATTTGTTCTCTTTTAAGGTGGCAATGCAAATTCTGATTTTGCAATCGTCCCCGCAACAGGTGTCATCACTACAGCCAAATCTATTGCGTTTACATCGACTCCATTGGTACTACTGATAACAGCAACAGATACTGGTAGTTCTGTTTCTACAGGGACTGTTAGCGTCGTCATGAAAACAGGTAAAATACATTCCAACAACATAAAGGATATTGACGTTTTAGGTAAGCAACAAAGGTGTTTGTTCAAGTATGTTAAAAGCCACCAAAGGTTTAAGGGCGTGTCATACTTTCACAAATTTGGATGTTTCCAACTCATGCAATCCATATTTTGCAGTTTACCATAAAATAAACTTTCATTATCTTTTATGATTTATTTGGACATTTAATCATTGTCTTTAAGTAAGATAAAATATCTACTTGGGATTAGGCTATATGGTGAAACTATGAATTTTACCTTTATAATTAAGGATATAATTTACATAATCACTGTTATGAAGTGTGATAATTCATATATTTAGTTAAAGTAATGAATGAGTATCAAAACTATCTCAAATCTTTTAATTTCAGACAGCTACAGTTGAAATCTGAATTGTACCATTGCTTTTGAAAAAAATATATTTCCAGTATAGTGACTTGTGATTATTTTGAGATTCAATTTAAGTAATTCATTTAAAATCTAAACCATAATTCCAGCAAAATGCAGTAAGCATATAAATTGTATATTACTTGTGAAGATATAACATATTTTTTCTGTAGAAACTTGTGATTATTTAAAGTTACTCATAATCAATGTAATTCATTAATATCTTAGGTACAATTCCAGCAGGCAACAGACAAAATATCAATTGTACCATAAGATATGATTTATCATTTCAACTTAGTGAATTGTGATGACTTGGGATTTCATTTAAATAACAACTGAAAATAACACAAAGCATAACTTTCAATTGAAAATATATTTGTAGCAATTTAATGCAGTGATTTGTGTTTATTTTGTGAATAATGCTCAGAACTGAACTGTTAGCTTAGCAAGCTAAGTATTTAATAAACCAATAAAATTAAACCATGTTTTCACTTTTGTGCCTTGTGAGTATTTGTTATTTTGATAAAAGTAATTGCTTTCTCTGTTGACTTCTTTGAGTTCACCTCAGAATTGCAAATAATTATATGTAACATTTTTATAAGTGAAACCAAATGAAAGTAAGTATGACTGGGAAATGCCAGAATCACATACTACAGACCAACCTATAGCACCGTGAGGAAGAAATATATAGCACTAAATTAAGCAGAGTGGCTCAGTAGTAGAGTGATTGACTCGCTGCCATGTGTCTTTGAGCAAGACACATAAATCCTTACGTAGTACTGGTCACCCCAGGAAGGCTCGTCGAGACATTACTGAAATATTGTTGACTGGGAGGTAAAGACCTAAATCAAATAAAAAACACATAACACTAACAGCTACATGCCATCAAGAAGACAATTAATTAAAGTCAAGCAACCATATCACTCTTTATCAGTGAGATGATTGCAAAACTAGAAAGGACATCAAGTAATACATAACGCTAAGAGTGTGATTTCACTCCCTTAAATAGACAATATGGACTATTTTGGTACCAAACTAGCATATGCCAAAAGTGATTTTATAAATATACAACTTCATCCTGCATCTTACCCTGTGCATTTTGTGACTTTCATACGATGTGTGTGTGTGAGTTATAAAGGTTCTGACAAGACTTGTAGTTGAGCAGTCTAGCCTGGGCCTTCACTGCTCACATATGCAATAATCACAAAAATCTAATGAGCTGACTCATATTTGGTTTGTTTTAAATAGTGCCTGCGTTCTCAGCCCCAGTGGATGGTTCAAATACAGCAACCATTGATGAAAATTCTCCTGGAGGTACATCTGTGTTTGACGTTACGTATGTGGATGAAGATGCAGACCAACTGACATTAACTATACTCAGTCAATCTGGTGGGACAAATTTTATGCTCACTAATTCCCAGTTACAAGTTGCTGCTGGTGCAGCACTGGATTTTGAATCTGATACCAAGACTTACACAGTTCAGTTTCAGTAAGTAAAATGTAACTCAAACCAGCTCAAACCTAAATAGGTTGCTGCTAGATCTACTGTTGATTTTGAGCCTTGTCTAGATTGGAAGTAGTTTTAAGTTCACTTGTTCTCTGATGGAGAAGCTCCAGATTTGGAAACTTGTCTAGATTTGAAATTACTTAACGCTAGAGCCACATTCGATTTTGACTCTTGCCTGGGTGGGAACTAAGACTTTAAGCTCAAATACTTCCAGTTGAAAATCGCCACTAGAGCAGCTCTAAATCAGGTACAATTATGCTACGTTTACACTATGTCCCCGGCGACCACGGCAGTCACAATTTCGGCCATTGTGGACGAAACGGGGTGACTGTAACACAACGTAGGGGAACGGGGTTGACAAACGTAGCTCGCGTGGTTGCCGTGATCGCCGGGACAGATTTTTAAACAGTCAAAATATTTGCCACGGCAGCCACGGCGGGATTGACCTACTTAAATGTGCCGTAGTAGAACGGGGAGAACGCAACAAAACGTGATGGAACGTAACAGACCTTAACACAACTTGGAGTATGTCCCTAGCTGGACGGCTTGTTACAAGATGGCAACGCAAGGTCTGTCAAGGTCTATCAAGTTCTGTTGCAGTCTGCCACGTTGTCCTAACCGGACCCCTAAGCTCGAACCTGAACATGGAGTCTAAGAATTTCAGATAGATGCATCTGAGGAGGAAAGTAGTGGCAAGGGTAGAAATAATTATTACTGAATGGATTTGGGTAGTTTCATTGTAATAAAATGTGTCAAAGTTTATAATTTCCAGTGGCAGAATATTGCATTTATTTCTCTGAAGATCAGTCAGTGTAGACATTGATAAAATGCTGGCTTATGCGCCATTTCATTAGTAGCTTTGTGGACCTCCTCTTTATACCATGGGCATATTGGGACTCAAACACCATTCATCCCCCATGTTTTATCGTAGAAAACCTTGACAGAACTTGATAGACGAAGCAGAACTTGATCGCAAAGTAACAAAACGTGAGAGGTCCCAACAGAACATGGCAGGTCGGGATGAAACGTAGAACCATCCGTGACAGACCGTAGCGCGCCAGCAAGCCTCTGTCACGGCAGACCTTGACAGACCGTGAGAAAACATAGGGAGACTTAACAGAACTTGAACACAAAGACAAAAATGACTAAAACACCACGGCGAGCTACGTTTCTAGCTACCGTGACTGCCGTGGCTGCTGGGAACATAGTGTAAACCTAGCATTACTTCCATGGTTCAGTTTTGTTATGTTTAATGAAGTTTTTAGGGAATTAAGTATTTTATCACAGTAACAAATCTGCAGAAAAGCTTCTTGTATTCAGTTGTTGGTGATTCATTGTTAAATGTTGTTCCCATATAGTGTATGTGTGTTTATGTGTGTGTTTGATCCTTCTATCTAACACAGTACTAGACTCATACAGGTAACGCTACGACTGACGACAATCAACTATTGACCAATAACTAAACTAACTGTATGGAATGCTGAACTTGTGAACTAATGTACCTTTTCACGGCACATTAATTTAATCAGTAAGGAATTATGCAGGCTTTTTGTGTTCATAAAAACCTCTTTTTTTGGCCAGATGACTCTTGCTTCAACTAATAAATTCGATAAACTCTCAAAAATCTTACTTTTCATCAAAAATTGCATTTTCTCCTAAAAATCATAGTTCACTTTTTTGTATTTCACAATCTCTAAAATTTGGCGTAGCAAATTTTTTGTGTAGTATATTATGCACTTCCTCGATACCTTCAAATTTAATTAATCTGATGATTAGAATCTGAGCAAAAAGGAAAAGGGATGTTTTGGACGCTCAAGGGCAGCTTACTCTGTAGTGTGTGATCAGATATGACAGAAAACTCACCCAAGCTATTGTGTATGTCCGATTTACCTGAAAGCTTCTAGTATGAAAATGATCCACATTTCCCATTCTCATCCCAGCTATTAAACAACTGGTCTCAAATGCATAAAAAGCTATCTTTTCATATGCAAGCGGACCTCCTCAAGAAGAGCAAGTTGTCAGTGCCTGGTGAAAGAATAGTCTTAAAACTTATTAACTGCTTCCAGGAGGGCTTTTCCGGTACCTCCGTGGCTAAGTAATTGTCCCATTGTACAGTGGAAATATTAAGAAAAGAAAAAGAAAACAATGTTCGTTGGGAGCTCTTAGAGTTTTAGCTTAGCTTAGTCATGAGGCTCACTAAGTGAGCTAACCAGAATAGCCATCATCTCTTGCATATGTCGTCGTCAATCGTCTTTCTTACGAATAAGGGGTATAATGCGTTGCTTTGCATAAGTGGTCCAGGGACATCACAAAATGATCGCCACGCCCATATTCAGTAATATATTTGAAATCAGTTACTTAAAAGCCCAACATCGTATGATAGTGAAACTTGTCATGCAGCATTGAGGACTCAATCTCAACAACTTGTATATAACTTTTATTTTTTGGGTGGCCTTGACCTCTTGTGGCAGGTCAAATTTCGTTGTATTTGCGCTTGAATGGGAAATTCCAATTTAAAGGCATTTAACCCATATAAGCCTGGCATGCGTTTACTGTGCACAAAAATAACACCAGATGTGACGCAACAAACACGCCATCCCCAAGTTTTCACCAAAACATTGGCCCAAGGAAGTTGTAGGCCCGGCCCCGAAGTTTTTTTTATATTATCATGTTCTTCTCTTAAATCTTTTGGTCAATCTGAGCGAATTATTGTGGAGCCTTCTTAGGAGTTACGAGTGTGGTGGAGAGAAGCAAACAAATGGCCTTGCTCACATGAACAATATTGACAAATGACCAATATTACCGCAATGTCCATATATTGTCAAAATCTTGAAAAAAACTTCTTGTTCAGATCATTATTTCCAAATATTTTCTTTTTCTAAACGTTTGGCTTATCAACCCCTTAATTATGTAGAGCTTGATTGGGAAGGGTAGGCATTTTATAAAAATAGTGCAAGTCACATGACTAAGCTACCTAGCGTGTCAATATATCACAAATCATTAAAATCTTCTTCAAAACTAATGAGAAATCCCATGGTCTTAGAATCCGGCAGGGACTAACGGGGGCTCAAGATTTAAGACATTTATAAATGTTGGCCCTGTGCTTAACTTGACCTGTTTTACAACAAGGTCGAATTTGAAATTTTATAAAAATGGTGCAAGTCACATGACTAAGCTGGCTAGCATGCCAATATATCACAAACCTTTAAAATCTTCTTCAAAACTAATGAGAAATCCCATGGTATTTAAATCTGGCAGGAATGAACGGGGTCGGGGTTTAAGATGTTTATAAAAGATGGCCCTGTGCTTACTATGACCTGTTCAATTTTGTCACACCTCATTGATACGCTTATCTCGTATCAGGCCCATACACGTATGTGTAGTGAGCGTTTGAATGGCCATTGGCTTTCTGGTTCAAAATAGTCACAAATTATTGGTAAAAGCCTAATTAATTGGAAGAGACCCTAAACTAAACCAAATGTATCAACGAGCGAAGCAAAAGGCATGTTTAATGTAGAAAGTTTAAAGCATTTCCAATCTAAGACCATTTAAGAAAAGATGACGACTTGTCTTAAATTATATACCAAGAAAACATTCAAGTGATATAATGAATGTAAAACAGTCATATACTGAAAAAGGGTAGTGCATGCTTATGCATATGCCTTTTTTCGATTTTACCCCAGCATATGCGGTAAATAGAGCAAATACGGTAAAGATGACAAGCTTCTGTGTGACAGAGATATGTGTATTTTTCCAGCGACTAAGACGGGTAGGCTCAAATCATTAATGTTTCACTCATACTGAGAACAAGGGACAGATATTGTCCATTTCAACAGTATTTAGCAAAAACAAAAGTGAGTATGATTAGGACATACCACAAATACACACTGCAGACAAACCCATGGCACCGTGAGGAAGAGGAAGAGGGGGGCTTAAATGCGTTTTACTGGCGCCAAATCTTCGCCCTAGATTCTGTTGTTGTTGAAACACAAAATTGTTTAGCTCGCATGGAGGTGTCCTTGCTAATGCAATGTAACACCACAGAGAATAATCAAATAAAAGTAACAGACTATGGTAAAACAAAGAAAAGGCCCATGACTCACAGATAGTCAGAGCTAACAAAAACTTCAATTTGAGCTACGGTAGGCCCAGCCAGCGAAAAACATCTGGCACCAACTAACGGAATAAAGCATTGCGTCTGGGACGTCATTGAGTCTGAGGTCTGACCCACCGTCGTGCAATTCAAGAGGAAACCATAAACCATGATTTTTACAACCAGGCATGCAGACTTGAAGGCGCTGTAAGATGAATCACCATGATACATTGACGTATGTAAGAGGCGTACCTAATGTGTTTGAAAAAGAAATCCCACGTTTAGTACGTATGTCTGGTGCTTCCACAATTTTCAGCTGTGAAAGAAGAATGCAGTATACATCTTGTTATTTGTGTCTTATTTTTCCTTGAGTGTACAACTTTTAATTGTTGTAAAGAATCTTGGCCACACCCTGTAACACTAACATGTGAAGAAAGCTGCATTCAGTCTGCATTCAAGAACGACTCCATGGCTTAGAGGCACTTCGCAGATGCTCCACTTGCGTAAGACAGAACAGCCTCGTACACGCCATGTGTGTTTCGACATCTCATTGTCTTTAACAGGAATCCATTAAAGGAAAACACAGCGCAGTTTTTCTATGTGTGTACAAAATTCTGCTAGAGCTCCATATATTATACGAGTTGAAGAATTGAATTTAAGAACTGAAAAAATATGTCCATCCTGGCTCAGATTCGATTGCCAATGCTTAAGGGGCTGCTGATTGTATGTACACCGACTTCGATTCGTTCCATATTCATTACGTTTCTGTGCATTTGACAGAATAAATATAAAAATGTAAATATTGGTTTTAATGAAAAAGCATTCACACTATATGTTACATGATATATGGGATAATGGGATATATATACTGGAGAGAAAACATGACGTGTGGGAGATTCAAACCTCACCTGCCTACACAGTAGTCCAGCATACTGACCACTGGACCAATGGCGAGCATGTGAAAATTGCAAATCGCTTGTATATATATGAAAACAGTGACGGTTAGGACGTACACACTCCATAACTGTGGAAATTACGCTAACGTTTCGAATGACTGCCTGACTAAGCGAGACAGATCTAGCGTTAAAAGTCTTTTTTGGCAGCAAAATACTCTTAATATCAAGGCCGTTTAAGTATAAGTTGTGTCCTCCACCTCTACTTAGTCAGGAACTGCTATCTTGTTGCTAGTAGACCCTTATCTGTACGAGTCCACTAAGTGTTCTGCAATTCATCTCACTGAGGAAGACAGTTAGAGCTGGTTGTATTACTCTAATTATGTACTTCCTGTTGTATGGATTGTATTGTTCTGTGTTTCTTCATCATTGTGCCTTGGGTTGGTCATACTCACTTACTCATCAATTTTAGTATCAGGAAGGTGTCCTGATTCACAGATTTTTTTCCAAATTTCAAAGGGGAAATGCAATTTTTTGGGGTGGGGGTGAAAAATACGTAAAATGAAAACAAATTTCTAAATGATGCTAAATTGGTCATTAGAACCACTGAAAGTAAAGAAAAATATTATCAAAAAATATGCTATTTGGATTGTGTGAAATTGCATGGTTTCCATGGCAACATATAGTATAATTTTAAAGAATAACATGTGTCTACAAACATAGCAACTTGCCTTAGAATATTTAACTTGGTATCAAATTATTTCTTAGTCAATAGACTTTTTCCTGATTGTCTGATATTTAAATTATCTAATGTGTATATTTGTTAATTGCTATGAAAAACATGAGAAATTAAAGATATTTTTCAGAAAAGTTAATGGGGTATACATACAACATAACTTAAACTGCAGCTGCTATTGCTCTTGAATGCAAAACCGGTTCCATTGCTTTTTTATTTATCGACTTAATAAGCAAATTATCTAATTGACATATCTATCCACATTGTTGTGCCTAGAGTGTGGCATTGAGGGATTCCAATGATTTTACCGGCAATGACCCTTAAAAACGTATCCAGTGCGGCCTATGGGCATGCCATTGAAAATTGGCTTATTTTTTTGCTATTTTTTTTAACCATTTCCGTACTTAGTGTAAACAAGTAAAGGGAAGCAAATAGCCCTAATCAAAGTCTGCTAAGGTGCAATACTGAAAGGATCAGTATTTTAAAAGTGCTTCTTATCAGAGATAATGGCGCAAATTAGACTGTGCACATTCTATTTACTGATGAACAATGTTGCATCAGGTATTGATTTCTTAGCAAGTCCAATATATCAACAATGATGGAAAAAGCAAATTTTATTAGGAAGATACAAGATTTTCAGAGAAGATCAGAAAAAGCTATTTTGATATAGAAATAGTAAATTTGCTGGTGAATTCAAAACTATGGCAATGGCACTACTTCAATATTATCTACAAACCTTCTTGAGCCAAAACTATTGACATCAAGCTCAAATGTAATTAAAAAATGAACAGAAAATTCCTGAAAACTGTATTCAATTTTACAGGTAAAATTCCCAGTTGTTCAACATGCACATGATTTATTTCAAATATGTATGAATATATAATTAAAACATTGGAAATTCTAGAACAATTCCCAAAAAGGTAAGAGTATACACCTACAAATTTACTCTTATCTCAAATGCTAGTTACCCTTAATTACTAGACTTGGTTCTACCATGTTACTAAGACACAGTCCTTTTACCCAGTGGCTCAATATGCAAATGATCTCTTTTTTTCATGTTCATTATTGAAAACGTTGGAAATTAAGAAAATTGCAGAAAAATTAAGGATTTTACCTACAAAGTTTCTAATATCTCAGTTGCTAATTTCCTTATAGTAGCTTATTTGGTACCATATCAAAATATTTTATCTAGGCTTTAGTTTTGTGCAAAATTAAGAAGTCTAAGATAAATAAGCAGCTGTGATACGTGTTATTTTATAGGAACGCTGCTATGAGTTTGTCAACTTTTTTCTTTCATTTCTAAAATGTTCATTAATATTTGTGAATTCGCAATTTAGATATTTTCGCATATAGAACATATGATTAAAGCGTATGTCTTAGCATCAATTTGGTACAAAGTTGAGATATTTTAGAGTTGCTAGCAGCTGAGATAAAGGTAATTTTGGAATTGTCTGAGATTGTACTCTTATTTTAGGGGTTTAATTTATATTTTTATGCATATTGCAAAGCACCTCAGAGAGTCTTAATGAAGGATTGCCTATAAAATGACCAATGAAAGTGTCAAAGAAAATGATATTTTTTCAATGAAAAATATGGGCTAAAATCTCTGTTTTTGCTATTCAACATATAGGAAATAGAAAAAGGTTTTTGAAGTGTTTTCCCCTTTGATCAACTAATTCATTTGCATACAATAGTAGGTTTACATTACGCGCATCATATAAAAATGGCATGATTAGACAGAGGGGGAAGGCTGTCAAAATGCTCAAAACACCAATTTATTAAAACAGCTCATTATGTGCTAATATTTGTACAAACATGTAGCTTGATGTCAATATACAGTGGCATGTATACAGTATGTAGATATGATATACCTCAGTGAACAGGTCAGATCGATTTAACTTGAAACAGAACAGGTATAATATGTGTATAAGACGTTTACAGGTTCATGTAATAGTCAAATGTTAGGACAGCATACTTATTTTTTTCTAAAAAAGAAACATGAATTCTTCTAGACCCAAAATCTGAGCAAAAGGCATCACTTTTGTCTCAAGTTTAATGCTGCAAACATTATATTTGCATGTATTTGGATGAATGTCTGATGAAACTTTGGCTTTCTTTGAATAAAATGGTCCCAAAAATATCCAATCCCCAAAACCATATGGTACTGGCATTAACATACAATATTTTTCAAATATCTCTTATTTTGCTAGGTGCACTTTATGTCAAGTTTTGATTTAAGCACAAACATACAGTTGTCAATTATACATTATCCTAACCATAGGCTCTCCAAATCTGGGAAGATTGAATATTGGTCCTTAGCAAATTTGTATGTCAGACCACTGGGTAATATCACAATGTGTTAGCATTATTTTCGTATCATGTTTGCTGCTCTAGGGCAATTAGCAGCTGTGATATTAGTTATTCTATACGTATGCCCCCTGAATATTCCTGTGATTTTTCTATGAGTTTGTATATACTCTAAATTATTCATGAATGAAAGAATTAGATTATTTTTATTTTAAATCACAGGAAAAAGCACTGCGTCTAAGCATCAATTCAGAGCCACGTTTGGTAATTCAGGGTATTTAGCAGCTGAGATATGAGAAATGTTGGTATTTGTGCTTTATATTAATTACTCTGCCAAACGCCTCAACGGTGAAACCAAACTAATACTTTAATTTTGCACTTAAGCTATTGTTCTGATAAAGCAATGGAAAATAATTGATAAAAACAAATTTAAGTTTTTGGTTCCAAGAGAAGGGCAAAAATAGCCCCTTAATGCATGGAGGTCTTTAATCATGTATGTGATTAAGCATTTTATCTTTTACAGAGTTACTGACGGTGAGAATTTGGTAGAAAGTGTAGAACTAACGGTTTCAGTAAATGACATCAATGAACCACCTGTATTTACTGAAACAACGCAGACTGTTGAAGTGCATGCAGACCAAACACCTCCACAACCTGTAACTACGATGGCTGGGACAGACGTGGATAGCGGAGATTCAATAACATATGCCATTACAAGTAATGTAGATCAGAAATCATATCCACTTGTTTATTATGACCAACCCTTACACAAATGGTACTTATTGCATATGTGGCAAGTGATTTGATGCTGTAAAATATGTAAATGGGTACTTTGGCTTTTAGTGTGAACCCTGATGAAACGCTAAAGAGTGCAGCATTTTATCAGGTTATGCACTCCTAGCTACAATAAAAGAAATAGTGACTAAAATTGTGAATTTACTACATATAACAACAATACAATGTTCAAAATGACAAAAGGCTCCTATATTTTTATGCATATATTTTCCTAGCTTTATAGTTAAGCAAAACAAATCAAGATGCAAGGAGCTCTAGCGATAAAGCTTATATTTTCCCTAGTTGACATGATTACAAAACCTTAATTTTCAAATTGCCCTAATGTTTTTAAAATTTGTCTGTTCTGGTAGTAAAATTTAAATAAAAAGCATCAAAATAGGTTACAACGAGATTCATCATTTACAAAACCGTTAAAATTTGCGCCTTCTACTCCCACCCCTCATTTTACGTCTTTAGACTGGGTGCCGTTTAGACGAGAGTTTTAGTAAATCCTTTGCAGGTTTTCAAAAAGTAAAAGTGCTAAAATATTAAGGATATAAGTGCCCTTCATTTTCGAAATTTGCGGTATTCCTTCTGCACATGTGTACGAAATATACTTAAAATTGTGACGTTTGTCATTGAAAAGATGAAACTGGCGTCTTTCAGTTTGTTTTTAGATGCTTTCCCCCCCAAGACCCAAGATGCCCTTTGGACAATTAAATGTCTCTATACAAATATATAACATATGTAAAGGGCGTCTTGGGTCTAGGGGGGAAAGGGGTTGTATAAGCGAAATAAGACATCAAATATCTGACAAAAAATAGACCACTTTGCAAGATGGTCGTTTTTATTGTACATCAACTGTATAAATAGTTTTACTGTACATAGCGTGATAGAACGATTGGTACCCTTGTTTAACGGTCTAGTTCCCATATATGTTACTGAATAACAAGTACAGTTGATGATCGAAATAAATTCTCATTCAATCAGAAGTAGATTTATAACATGCATTAAGGAAATCCCCTTTTAAATATACAAATTCGGGGGCTATGTTGTATCGACGGCCCGTCTATATATATTTGTTGAATGTGCCTAGTTTCTCCAGTCGTTATTTCAACAAAATAAAACGAACGTCTCGTTTAGGGAGATTGCTCGCCTTATCGCTAGGAATTCTTTACAAAAATGAGTTGACAACATGTTTAAATAGTTTAATGATTATATGCACATAATGGGTTGTCTTGACTGCCATAATCGCGTGGACTGTGAAAAAATAAAACCTTTGAAAATCTGCACACGTTTTCCATTTTATATTTTCATTTCATTGCCTTGAATACCTTTAATATCAAACTTTAAATAACTTTTGTACATAACTGTTTTCCTAATGGATAACGATATATGATTATGGGAACACAACGTAAATGAGTATGATCAGGAAAAACCACAATCAGATACTGCAGACCAGCCCATGGCACCATGTGGATGAGCCACACAACATTAACAGTAAGAAAATACAAGAAATACAATTAAAGCAAAGCAACTAGCTTTCTCTTCCTCGTCAAAATGATTGCAAAACTAGAAAGGACACAAAATAATACATACCAAAACAAAGATCAACATAGAACCTCTGCAAACAATGGGAGATATATAAAACAGTAATTCAACAGCAACAGAACCCTGCATACATATATAGACATATATAGACATTATTTTTGATACAACGCAGCTTGGGGTGTACAATGATGGTTACTTCAGAGATATAGAAACACTTAGAGCGGTTTGTTCTCTTTCAAGGTGGCAATGCAAACTCTGATTTTGCAATCGTCCCAGCAACAGGTGTCATCACTACAGCCAAATCTATTGCGTTTACCTCGACTCCATTGGTACTACTGATAACAGCAACAGATACTGGTAGTTCTGTTTCTACAGGGACTGTTAGCGTCGTTATGAAATCAGGTAAAATACATTCCAACAACATAAAGGATATTGACGTTTTAGGTAAGCAACAAAGGTGTTTGTTCAAGTATGTTAAAAGCCACCAAAGGTTTACGCGCGTGTCATACTTGCACAAATTAGGATGTTTCCAACTCATGCAATCCATATTTTGCAGTTTACCATAAAATAAACTTTCATTATCTTTTATAATTTATCTGGACATTTAATCATTGTCTTTAAGTAAGATAAAATATCTACTTGGGATTAGGCTATATGGTGAAACTATGAATTTTACCTTTATAATTGAGGATATAATTTTCATAATCACTGTCATGGCGTGTGATAATTTATATATTTAGTTAAAGTAATGAATGAGTATCAAAACTATATCAAATCTATTAATTTCAGACAGCTACAGTTGAAATCTGAATTGTACCATTGCTTTTGAAAAAAAATATTTCCAGTATAGTGACTTGTGATTATTTTGAGATTCAATTTAAGTAATTCATTTAAAATCTTAACCATAATTCCAGCAAAATGCAGTAAGCATATAAATTGTATATTACTTGTGAAGATATAACATATTTTTACTGTAAAAACTTGTGATTATTTAAAGTTACTCATAATCAAAGTAATTCATTAACATCTTAGGTACAATTCCAGCAGGCAACAGTCAAAATATCAATTGTACCATAAGATATGATTTATCATTTCAACTTAGTGAATTGTGATGACTTGGGATTTCAGTTAAATAACAACAGAAAATAACACAAAGCATAGCTTTAAATTGAAAAAATATTTGTAGCAATTTAATGCAGTGATTTGTGTTTATTTTGTGAATAATGCTCAGAACTGAACTGTTAGCTTAGCAAGCTAAGTATTTAATAAACCAATAGAATAAAACTATGTTTTCACTTTTGTGCCTTGTGAGTATTTGTTATTTTGATAAAAGTAATTGCTTTCTCTGTTGACTTCTTTGAGTTCACCTCAGAATTGCAAATAATTATATGTAACATTTTTATAAGTGAAACCAAATGAAAGTAAGTATGACTGGGAAATGCCAGAATCACATACTACAGACCAACCTATAGCACCGTGAGGAAGAAATATATAGCACTAAATTGAGCAGAGTGGCTCAGTAATAGAGTGATTGACTCGCTGTCATGTGTCTTTGAGCAAGACACATAAATCCTTACGTAGTACTGGTCACCCCAGGAAGGCTCGTCGAGACATTACTGAAATATTGTTGACTGGGAGGTAAAGACCTGAATCAAATAAACAAACACATAACACTAACAGCTACATGCCATCAAGAAGACAATTAATTAAAGTCAAGCAACCATATCACTCTTTATCAGTGAGATGATTGCAAAACTAGAAAGGACATCAAGTAATACATAACGCTAAGAGTGTGATTTTACTCCCTTAAATAGACAATATGGACTATTTTGGTACCAAACTAGCATATGCCAAGAGTGATTTTATAAATATACAACTTCATCCTGCATCTTACCCTGTGCATTTTGTGACGTCCATACAATGTGTGTGCGTGTGTGAGTTATAAAGGTTCTAACAAGACTTGTAGTTGAGCAGTCTAGCCTGGGCGTTCACAGCTCACATATGCAATAATTCCCAAACTCTAATGAGCTGACTCATATTTGGTTTGTTTTAAATAGTGCCTGCGTTCTCAGCCCCAGTGGATGGTTCAGATACAGCAACCATTGATGAAAATTCCCCTGAAGGTACATCTGTGTTTGACGTTACATATGCGGATGAAGATGCAGACCAACTGACATTAACTATACTCAGTCAATCTGGTGGGACAAATTTTAAGCTCGCTAATTCCCAGTTACAAGTTGCTGCTGGTGCAGCACTGGATTTTGAATCTGATACCAAGACTTACACAGTTCAGTTTCAGTAAGTATAATGTAACTCAAACCAACTCAAACCTATACAGGTTGCTGCTAGATCTACTGTTGATTTTTAGCCTTGTCTAGATTGGAAGTAGTTTTAAGTTCACTTGTTCTCTGATGGAGAAGCTCCAGATTTGGAAACTTGTCGTCTAGATTTGAAATTACTTAACGCTAGAGCAACATTTGAATTTGAATCTTGTCTAGATGGGAACTAAGACTCAAATTCTTTCAGGCGAAAATCGCCACTAGAGCAGCCCTAAATCAGGTACAATTACTTCCATGGTTCAGTTTCGTTATGTTTAATGAAGTATTTAAGGAATTAAGTAGTTTATCACAGTAACAAATCTGCAGAAGAGTTATTGTATTATGTTGTTGGTGATTCGTTGTTAAATGTTGTTCCCATAGTGTATATGTGTGTGTTTTTGTGTGTGTTTGATCCTTCTATCGAACACAGTACTTAGTGTTCTGCAATCATCACACTAAGGAAGACAGTCAGAGCTGGTTGTTGTTACGACATAAAGCCGGTCAGGAAGGAAGAGGGGAAATCTTATTGGAAAATTCCTTTATGCGATGACGATGCTACCAGGGAAAAAATAATGCACACAACTAGCAAAAACTTTTCAGTACTTTATGTACTAAGAAAACATCAACAACACATTAATATACAATGACACCACCTACGCTGTTATTTCTGGCTAATTGACCATCCTATACTAGAGCAAGTTGCCACTCCAAGATCATTTCAATAGAACCAATCTTGGACTGTCCTGTTCTAGATGCACGTCAACTAGTCAGAAATAAGAGACGTAAAGAATATGATTAACATATAGCTTAAGTTCTCAAAAAAAAAAATTGGGCCCTTTAATATTTCAGTTCTCGTATTGACGAGAAATCTCGAGATTATATGCGTCTCGCGAACACTATGTCTTCTAAGCTGCACGTGTGTCTACTTCAGACCATCGGCGCTGAGGTGATCGAGCCTGTACTTTGGTCGTCACTGGTTTCACGTAATATTTCTTACGCGTACTGCTGATCGTCGTTCAAGACGTCAGGATTAATATAAGTAGTTCTTCCTGATCATATCCCCACGTTGGGGTGTCAGATTCACATATTACAATTCAAGCCGGTTGGCTTCCCATTCGATTGTGCTACGTGGTAACGATTGGGCCTTGATCCACGCTGGTCGTGGCCTGAGGGGGACAGCTAATATGTGCCCTCAGGTTATAATCATACTGCTCACCAACATTCAGCCTCCAACGTAGGAGGGGACACAAGAGACAATTCTGCAAAAAACAATCTATATTTAGAATCTCAGAATCACTCTTTTGCGTCAATAATGGGGTTGTTCGTTCGAAGTTCACAAAAATAGAAATAATTTCAGTGGTCTCACTCTTTTAAATTACATCCTAACCCTATAAACGCGCGATTAGCCCCCACCTGTGGGTGTATGGCTAACGGCTCCCATGCGGTTAGGATGGATTGGCTCTTCTAAATATCCACACTTAAAATTATATAATAGAAAAGTATTTTTAGTGACTGGCCTATGTCAGCGCTAAACAATACCTCTAATGCCAAACGAACAAACCCATACGTAACAAAATTTTCTATACACTGTCGTAACGTCACCCTGGTTGAGACGCTATTGCAGCCGAAACATCAAGATCCCGTGGCCCTTTTTCCCTTCAAGGTCACGTTATCTAGATAGTTTCGAGGTTTACAAATACTGATACCAATTCTCTTAAAATTCCAGGAAAAAGGTTGAACAGTGTGGTGCCGAAGTAACGTTTGGACGTTTACGTCGGACATCACCCTGCCCACGCACTAATTTCGTACATGTATAACGTATCAGTTGTAAACAACTAATTATGACCTCTCGGCAAAAAATATTTACATCAATATTGAGAGATTACATTCTGCTGTTTTATGTGTGTAAAACCGTACAATGCTTTCTTACATTTATTTTGGTGTAACAAATATTTTTACATTTACTTTGGTGTAACAAAAAATATTTTACATTTACTTTGGTGTAACATTACACCTACCTAATCTCTAAACATACATGTCAGCTATCACCTTATTTATGTAAGTGTGTTGTAGTGTATGCACCTAACCCTTATTCTTATATGCGTCAGATATAACCTCGAGGTGACACATACAGGTCGCTACAGAAAGTCGATTATCACTGGCAGTTTAATCGTCTTTCCAACAACGCCATATAAAATCACAACAATTTAAAATCTAGCTGCTAAAATTGTTTTTCACCTATCGGTCCCTGGTAAATCTTTCAGCATGCCATTATAGTTTTAGGCGCAGGCCCGACATGGCCTGTGACTACTTTTGTCCGAAATAACCCGACAAGTCCATTCGGACAGCTTTTACTATAGCCGCGAGAATGGTCCCAGCAGATTTTTAGGCAATACGCATGTGCATAGCTTCATACGCAAGTGCGTAACAATCGCTTTTTCACCGAAAAAATGGGACGTTATTGATAACACCCGAAAGAACTCATACACGGAATGCTGGCCGATTCAACAGACAACAAAATAGAAAACGAGTGACTTATTATTTCAATACAATGTGACATGCTAGAGACATTGCGATTCAATGCAATTACACGAATCGCCATCGCCCTGTCATGTACAATTTCAACACAGTAACAATATATATAACTTCACATACCTTTTATAATAATGAATAGCGTCTCTATATCGAACCTTTCAACGGTATGTTTAAAATGTCCCCTAACAAGAATGGGAAATTCCATCCTTTATATATTGAAAAACGCACAAGATTTCCGAGATATTCAAGAAGGGTAAGGAAATCGTGCAAGCGTTGATAAATATAGACACAATGAATTCCATCTCAGACAAACCGACCTTTTATTGGGACTATCAATAGAAAGAGTACCGTATCATGGTTTGAATAGGTGACCAGGTGCATACCTAAACCTCTGCGTATTTGTGCGTATACACAACCATCGCTGATTCTGTTATTCCAGCCATTCTGCATCTTAACAGTTGTATTACTCTAATTATGTACTTCCTGTCGTATGGATTGTATTGTTCTGTTTCTTCATCATAGTGCCTTTGGGTTGGTCATACTCACTTACTCAACAATTTTAGTATCAGGAAGGTGTCCTGTTTCACACTTTGTTTCCAAATTTCAAAGGGGAAATGCAATTATTTTGGGGTTGAAAAATACAAAAGATGAAAACAAATTTTAATTGGTGCCAAATTGGTCATTACAACCACTGAAAGTAAGCAAAAATATTGTCCAAAAATATGCTATTTGGGTTGTGTGAAATTGCATGGTTTCCATGGCAACATATAATATAATGTTCAAGAATTACATGTACCTACAAAGATACTCATATCTCATCAGCAACTCGTCCTAGAATATTAAACTTGGTATCAAATTATTTCTTAGTCAATATACTTTTTCATGATTGTCTGATATTTAAAGCATCTAATGTGTATATATGTTAATTGCTATGTCAAACATGATAAATTAAAATTAATATAATTCAGAAAAGTTAAGGGGATATACATACAAAATAGCTTAAACCACAGCTGCTAATTGCGCTTGAATGCAAAACTGGTTCTATTGCTCTTTTATTCATTGATTAAATATGCAAATTATCTAATTGTCATATCTATCAACATTGTTGTGCCTAGAGTGTTGCATTGCCGGATTCCAATGATTTTACTGGCAATGTCCCTTAAAAACGTATCCAATACAGCCTATGTGCGCGACATCGAAAATCGCTAATTTTTTTCGCTATTTGTAACCTTTTCCATATTTAGCATAAACTAGTAAAGGAAAGTAAATAGACCAAATTATAGTCTGTGCAGGCGCAATACTCAAAAGATAAGTATTTGGAAAATGCATCTTATCGAAGATAATGGCGCAAATTAGACTGTTCACATGCTATTTACTGATGATCAATGTTGCATCAGGTATTGATTTCTTAGCCAATCCAATATATCACCAATGATGGAAAAAGCAAAGTTTAATATGAACATACAAGATTTTCAGAAGAAGATCAGAAAAAGCTATTTTAATATAGAAATAGTAAATTTGCTGGTGAATTCAAAACTATGGCAATGGCACTACTTCGCTATCATCTACACTCCTTTTTGAGCCAAAATTATTGACATCAAGCTCCAATTTAATTAAAAAATGAACAGAAAATTCCCTAAAAATGTATTCAATTTAACAGGTAAAAATCGGATAGATGTAGTGTGTCCCCCAGAATTTGAAAATGTCCCTCAGAAATTCAGGTAGGGGGACACTGGTGTCCCCAGAAATCTTGACCTAAGCTCAACACTGTATCAATATTTATTTTTTTAAAAATAAGAAAAAAATCAAAACATCTAAGTGGGTATACCTACAAAATTATTCATATCATAGCTGTAATTGCCCTAAAGATACACAAATGGTACCAAATTGTTACCAAGACAAAATTCTTTTCCCAGTTGTTCAACATGCACATGATTTAATTCAAATATTCATGAATATATAATTAAAACATTGAAAATAATAGAACAATCACCAAAAAGGTAAGAGGATACACTTACAAATTTACTCTTATCTCAGATGCTAGTTGCCCTTAATTACAATACTTCGTTCTACCATGTTACTAAGACATAGTCCTTTAACCTAGTGGCTCAATATGCAAATGATCTCATTTTTTTCATGTTCATTTTTGAAAACGTTGGAAAGTACCATATCAAAACATTTTATCTAGGCTTTAGTTTTGTGCACAATTTAGAAGTCTAAGATAAAAAGGAGCTGAGATACGTGTTATTTCATAGGCACGCTGCTATGAGTTTGTCACCATTTTTTTTTTCATTTCTAATATGTTCATTAATGTTCGTGTATTCGCAATTTAGATATTTTCTCATATAGAACATATGATTAAAGTTCTATGTCTAAGCATCAATTTGGTACAAAGTTGAGATATTTTAGAATTGCTAGCAGCTGAGATAAAGGTAATATTGGAGTTTTCTGAGATTTTTCTCTTATTTTTAAAGTTTTTATTTATATTTTTATGCATATTGCAAAGGACCACAGAGAGTCTTAATGAAGGATTGCCCTATAAAGGACCAGGTGAAAGTTTCAAAGAAAATGATATTTTTCCTATAAAAAATATTGGTTAAAATCTGTTTTTGCTTTTCAACATATAGGAAATAGAAAACGTGTTTTGAAGTGTTTTTTTCCTGTGACCAATTAATTCATTTGCATACAGTAGTAGTTTTACATTACACACATCATATTAAAATGGCATGATTAGCCAAAGGGGGGAAGGCTGTCAAAATGCTCAAACCAATTTATTAAAAAAGCTCATTATGCGCTAATATTTGTACAAAGATGTAGTTTGATGTCAATATACAGTGGCATGTATACAGTCTTTTGTTATGATATACCTCAGTGAACAGGTCAGATTGATTTAACTTGAAACAGAACAGGTATAATATGTGCATACGACAATTACAGGTTCATGTAATAGTCACAAGTTATGGACAGCATACTTTGTTTTAAAAAAACATGAATTCTTCTAGACCCAAAATCTGTGCAAAGGCATCAATTTCATCTCACGTTTAATGCTGCTAACATTATATTTGCATGTATTTGAATGAATGCCTGACGAAACGTTGGTTTTCTTTGAAAAAATATCACAAAAATACCTCATCCCCAAAACCATATGGTCCTGGCATCAATACATAATATTTTCCAAATATCTTTTATTTTGCTAGGTGCACTAAATGTCAAGTTTTGATTTAAGCACAAAAATACAGTTGCCAATTATACATTGTCCTAGCCATAGGCTCTCCAAATCTGGGAAGATTGAATAGGGGTCCTAGAAAATTTGCATGTCAGTCCACTGGGTAATATCACTGCGTGTAAGCATTATTTTGGTACCATGTTTGCTGCTCTAGGGCAATTACTCGTAGCAGCTGTGATATTAGTAATTTTATAGGTATACCCCCTTAATATTCCTGTGATTTTTCTGTGAGTTTGTATATACTCTTAAATATTCATGAATAAAATAATAAGATTATTTTCATTTTGAATCACAATCAAAAGCACTGCGTCTAAGCATCAATTCAGAAGCCGTTTGGTAATTCAGAGTAATTAGCAGATGAGATATGAGAAATGTTGGTATTTGTGCTTTATATTAATAACACTGCCAAACGCCTCAATGTTGAAATCAAACTAATACTTTAATTTTACACTTATGGAAAATAATTGATGAAAACAAATATTAGTTTTTGGTCTCATAGAAGGAAAAAAATAGCCCCTTAATGCATGGAGGTCTTTAATCATGTATGCCATTAATCATTTTATCTTTCTCAGAGTTACTGACGGTGAGAATCCGGTAGAAAGTGTAGAACTAACGGTTTCAGTAAATGACGTCAATGAACCACCTGTATTTACTGAAAAAACGAAGACTGTTGAAGTGCATGCAGACCAAACACCTCCACAACCTGTTACTACGATGGCTGGGACAGACGTGGATAGCGGAGATTCAATAACATATGCCATTACAAGTAATGTAGATCAGAAATCATATCCACTTGTTTATTATGAGCAACCCTTACACAAATGGTATTTATTGCATGTGTGGCAAGTGACTTGATGCTGTAAAATATGTAAATGGGTACTTTGGCTTTTAGTGTGAACCCTGATGAAACGCTTAAGGGTGCAGAATTTTATCAGGTTATACACTCCTAGCTACAATAAAAGAAATGTGATTAAAATTGTGAATTTACTACATATAACAACAATACAATGTTCAAAATGACAAAACGCTCCTATATTTTTATGTGTATATTTTCCTAGCTTTATAGTTAAGCAAAACAAATCAAGATGCAATTAACAAAAATGAGTTGACAACATGTTTAAATAGCTTAATGATTATATGAACATAATAGGTTGTCTTTACTACCACAATCGCATGAACTGTGGAAAAATGAAACCTTTGAAAATCTGCACACGTTTTCCATTTTATATTTTCATTTCATTGCCTCGAATACATTTAATATCAAATTTTAAATACCTTTGTACATAACTGTTTTTTCTAATGGATAACGATATATGATTATGGGAACAAAACGTAAATGAGTATGATTAGGAAAAAACAAATTCACATACTGCAGACCAGCCCATGGCACCATGTGGATGAGCCACACAACATTAACAGTAACAAAATACAGGTAATACAATTAAAGCAAAGCAATTAGCTTTCTCTTCCTCATCAAGATGATTGCAAAACTAGAAAGGACACAAAATAATACATATCAAAACAAAGATCAACACAGAACCTCCGCAAACAATGGGAGATATATAAAACAGTAATTCAAAAGCAACAGAACCCCCGCATACATATATAGACATATATAGACATTATTTTTGATACAACGCAACTTGAGGTGTACATAGATGGTTACTTTAGAGATGTGGAAACACTTAGAGCCGTTTGTTCTCTTTCAAGGTGGCAATGCAAACTCTGATTTTGCAATCGTCCCAGCAACAGGTGTCATCACTACAGCCAAATCTATTGCGTTTACATCGACTCCATTGGTACTACTGATAACAGCAACAGATACTGGTAGTGCTGTTTCTACAGGGACTGTTAGCGTCGTTATGAAATCAGGTAAAATACATTTCAACAACATAAAGGATATTGAAGTTTTAGGTAAGTATCAAAGGTGTTTGTTCAAGTTTATGAGTGCATCATACTTGCACAAATTAGGATGTTTCCACCACATGCAATCAATATTTTGCAGTTTACCATAAAATAAACTTTCATTATCTTTTAAAATTGGACATTTAATGATTGTCTTTAAGTAAGATCAAATATCTAGCTGGGATTAGGCTATATGGTGAAACTATGAATTTTACCTTTATAATTGAGGAAATAATTTACATAATCACTGTTATTATGTGTGATAATTTAGATATTTAGTTAAAGTGATGAATTAGTATCAAAACTATATCAAATCTTTTATATATAATTTCAACTTAGCAAATTGTGATGACTTGGGAATACAATTAAATAACAACAGAAAATAACACAAAGCATAGCTTTAAATTGGAAATAGATTTGTAGCTATTTTACTGCAGTGACTTGTATTTATTTTGTGAATAATGCTCGGAACTGAACTGTTAACTTAGCAAGCTAAGCATTAAATAAACCAATAAGATTAAACTATACTTTTTACTGTTGTGCCTTGTGAGTATTTGTTATCTTAAATAAAGTAATTATTTTCTCTGTTGACTTCTTTGAATTCACTTCAAAATTGCAAGTATACTATGCACAATAAGTCTAGCAATTTCTTATGTTTCGCATCTTTATGTGCACATCTTTGTGCAATGTCGAACAGTTTCAAATGCAAAGACGAACACAGGATCTTAGGCAAATGAAACCACGAATTAACGGACGCCATCCTTTAAATAGGCATTTGGGGAGTGCAAGAATTGCAGGAGGGGTCAGTAAGCAAAAATGATATCCGTTGTAAGTAATGCTAAATGATAAGCATGTGATTTTACGTTTTGTTGTCTTACATCTTCCCCATGCATCATACGCCTATAAAAACTATTGGTTGTGAGACAGATGTGATAGAGATTTCTTCCTTAAAAAAATTAGCTGCCATCAATGACGTCAAAACGTGTCATCATTTGATTACACTACAAATGTTAATTGGCGTGCCAATTCAACAGAGATCGGTTTACAAAGATGGCATAGGCTTACAATGTAATTGGTCTTATGGTTGATTAAAACCTTAAGTTGCTGGAAAATGGTGAGAGATAATGGTGACGTTAGATTTTATCTTTTGGCTCGTGCTCTATAGCCATGAATATGTTTCGTTCATTATGATTTTTACTGAATGTGTTGGAAGCCATAAAACAGTTTCACTTGTCAATGTGGTTCAAGAAAATGCGACTAGAAACACCGTTTAAAGGCGATGACGTAAAAGCATTCATAAAAACGTCAAATTGTGAAAACTTGGTCCTTTGTTTCTCTTAGACAGTTCAGAAAATTGCAGCATTTGCTATGCTTTTTTGGTTTCAGTGACCAAACAATCATTGAAAATGTTTTTGGCTTCCTCTAATGATCAGAAATACCCACGTTACCCACTAGCCTTAAAATTTAACGTCACTTTAGCACGGCCGCTGCGTTTGTTTATTCCATATTTTTTTTAAATGGAAATTCTTTTCAGATGCTCTGCGCTTGTATCTTCATGACAGCAAAGGAAACTTGAGATCTGATGTGAATGGGCTCACCCATACAAAACAATTGCTAAACTTATTGTACATAGTATAATTAAATGTATTTTTTATAAGTGAAACCAAATGAAAATAAGTATGACCAGGAAATACCAGAATCACATACTACAGACTAACCTATCGCACCACTAGGAAGAGATACATAGCACTAAATGGAACAGAGTGGCTCAGTAGTAGAGTGATTGACTCACTGCGATGTGTACTTGAGCAAGACACATTTATCCTTACTTAGTACTGGTTCACCCCAGGAAGGCTCGTCAAGACATTACTGAAATATTGTGACTGGGAGGTAAAGACTCTAATCAAATAAACAAACACATAACACTAACAGCTACATGCCATCAAGAAGACAATTAATTAAAGTAAAGCAACCAGATCATTCTTTTCAGTGAGATGATTGCAAAACTAGAAATGACATCAAGTAATACATAGCGCTTAGCTTGTGTGATTTCACTCCCTTAAAAAGACAATAATGACTATTTTAATACAAAACTAATATATGCTGAAAGTGATTTTATAAATACAACTTCATCCTGCATCTTAGCCTGTGCATTTTGTGACGTCCATACAATTTGTGTGTGAGAAATAAAGGCTCTGACAAGAATTGTAGTTGAGCAGTCTTGACTGGGCCTTCACTGCTCACATATGCAATAATTCCCTAAATCTAATGAACTGACTCATATTTGGTTTGTTTTAAATAGTGCCTGCGTTCTCAGCACCAGTGGATGGTTCAAATACAGCAACCATTGATGAAAATTCTCCAGGAGGTACATCTGTGTTTGATGTTACATATTCGGATGAAGATTCAGACCCACTGACATTAACTATACTCAGTCAATCTGGTGGGACAAATTTCATGCTCACTAATTCCCAGTTACAAGTTGCTGGTGGTGCAGCACTGGATTTTGAATCTGGTACCAAGACTTACACAGTTCAGTTTCAGTAAGTAAAGTGTAACTCAAACCAACTCAAACCTATATAGTTTGCTGCTAGATATACTGTTGATTTTGAGCCTTGTCTAGATTGGAAGTAGTTTTACTTTCACTTGTTCTCTGATAGAGAAGCTCCAGATTTAGAAACTTGTCTAGATTTGAAATTACTTAACGCTAGGTCCACATTGGATTTTGGTTCTTGTCTAGGTGGGAACTAAGACTTTAACATCAATTCTCTGTAACTACTGTACCTGTTATAATAGAGGTTGTTCACGCTCGGTCTCAGATTTTATTAAAAATTGCTGACAATGATTCTTCCTTGGTAAAACCAAAAAAAATAATGCTGGTTCACTCATTTGTCTTTCCGTTGGCATGGCAACGGCTTCCAAATATTTTGGCCAAAAATCAGCCAAAATTACCTTAAAATTCAATAATTTCACTGCAAAACTGCCATTTATATTGCCTTTCTTTCACAATATTTTTCATTTTGTCTGGTAATTCTAACTTACACTTATCTAAATCATACCTCATATCATCCCGACTGAAAAGTTTTTGTTGACTAAATTAACACTGAATGTGGGCGGGGTAACACAACCCCAAAATGTGTCGTTTTTTGCACTTTTTGACAGCTTATATCATTAAGGGCACAACAACCGGACACATTATAGGACTAACATGAAAATCAATCTTACCCCATCTTTCAAAAATTGGAATAAAATTTTTGGGAAGTTACCATCTTCTATGTGTTACCATGGAAACAAGAGGTACACCGTTCCAAAATGCATGTTTTGATTTTAACAAATATTTATGAGGTGTGAAATTCACACAACCGTCAGACTGTAACAGTGAACAAAAGAAAGTGTTAAGCTACCATTTTTCTGCCAATATCTATGAAAAATATTATCAGAGGCCCCAATGGGGGTTTGATTTAGTCATTTTAGGGGCGCAACGGGGGCAAAATTAAGAAATTATTTGAAAAAAGTCAAAGCTCTCTTACATAATAAAATTAATTGTATCAAAGTTGTTTTGAAAAGTCATGTCTACATTATACAATTGTAATGAAAGAATAAAACAATTGTAAATCTCAGGGGGGGGCTCCCGAAGGGGTTCAAAATCGATTGAATGTGGGTGGGGTAACACAACCCCAAAATGTGTTGTTTTTTGCACTTTTTGACAGCTTATATCATTTAAGGCACGACAGCCGGACATATTAAAGGACTAACATGAAAATCAATCTTACCCCATCTTTCAAAAACTAGAATAAATTTTTTGGGAAGTTACCATCTTCTATGTGTTACCATGGAAACAAGAGGTACACCGTTCCAAAATGCATGTTTTGATTTTAACAAATATTTATGAGGTGTGAAATTCAGACAACCGCCAGACTGTAACACTGAACAAAAGAAAGTGTTAAGCTACCATTTTTCTGCCAATATCTATAAAACATATATCAGAGGCCCAAATGGGGGTTTGATTTAGTCATTTTAGGGGCGCAAGGGGGGGCAAAAATTTAGAAATTATTTGAGAAAAAGTAAAAGCTCTCTTACATAATAAAATTAATTGTATCAAAGTTGTTTTGAAAAGTCATGTCTACATTATACAATTGTAATTAAAGAATAAAACAATTGTAAATCTCAGGAGGGGCTCAAAATCGATTGAATGTGGGTGGGGTAAGCCTATCCCTAAAAATCATATTTTTTGCATTTTTGATTAGCCACAGACAGCTTGTGCGGATAATTTGACATTCTGGTGTATGCTTAATTAAAGCATTGAGTGTGAAATATCATGAGATAGAAAAAGAAATGGGAAGATAATATCTACTGGAGGTAACCATTGCAACAAAAATGGGTCCATTAAAATTAAAAAAACAACAACACTGTAATAGTTAAAAACATTATACTCCCATATCACATGGTTATTATCAATACCAGCATATACATTTGTTGCTTTAGCATAATCCTAAAGAGAAGCTAACATTATGCCCAGCAAATCTAATTATAATCCTTTTAGGGACCCCTAAAGGGTAAAATACCTAATTATTTACATAAATTACAAATTTTTATTTCATTGATTGAAATAAAACACTTTAGATCTACAAAATATGCATAAATAAAGATTCTTATATGGAAGTTCACATATTGTTGACTTAATTAAAGAAAATTTGGGGAAAGATAACTGAAAACGAGACTTTGTTGAGCACTTGATTAAGGTCACAGCTGACACCAATAACCATAACTCTTGCATGACTGAACACATTTTGCCTTATAACTTCAATATTTGTTATCGAATCTATCTGAAAGCTACTGAGATAAATGGGCTTGGTATGCCAGATACAATTTTAATGCATTAAACTCTCCACATATTTCAGCAAGAGGTACTGCCCCTGTTTATTATTTTACCATTGTTTTGTATGAGAAAACTGCAGTAAAGTGAGTAAAAGTTCAGAACCTTGAAAACTTATTAGCTAAGCTGCATGAAAGCTGTTCTGAACCATAACTATGTAAACTATAGATCGAAGTTCTTTCTGCCATATTTTTCTTTTTTCAAACATGAATTGTTGCCCCTTAAAGCTAATATTTACATAGAAAATGTGCCAAAAATCAATTTTTCACCTAGAACTTGCTTTCTAAGGATTAGATTTCAGTAAAAGCATATACAAGATGTTTGGTTTGATACGTCTGTACATCTGTTTTAAAACTTACGTCATCTAAATTTTGCACCAAACATGAGTTTTAACATTAAAATACCCTTAATTTTGCATTTTGAGATGACAAAAATCATAAGATTATGCCTTATGAATGCATCAATGTCCCCAAAATGTTGAATTAATATTTTTAACACTACTATTTTGACATATTTTGATGACTTTTGCCATTGTCTATAAAAATATATTAACAACAGAATTATGTGTTTGCAACTGTTTGTGCCATTTTATCTGGTTCATTGCACCAGAGTAGATAATCATTGAAAAAAGCGGGTGGGGCAACAATATATATTTATTTCTTAAGTTAAACTTTCTTTTATCAGAAAATCCTCTCAAAACTAGTTTCTGCACATACAACCAGCATCAGAGCATTATTAAAACAATTTCGGTCTGTTGAAAGTAAATTTATCGCTATGCAGTTGAAAGTTACAAACTTGAAATTGTGCAATACAGGGGGTAGGGGTAGTAACAAAGAAATATCTCTTTTTCTAGACAGTGAAAATTGCTCAAATTTCAGACTGATTCCGCATAATAATGATTATGACATACAAGTTCAAAAAAATCTATTTTTTTGAATTGCCTTACATACATGTATATAAATATTACGTAAAAATGGCAGTGATTTTTTAACTATTATTTTTAATGAAAAAGTTGATCCATAAATATACAATGGCTAGATTCATTTCAAATAAACGTTACAGTATTTCAAGTAAACTTAAACCTTTCTGAGGCAATAATTCACAATATGCCATTATTATCAGCTAGTACACAGCTACCATATCATAGGCCTGTTTATTTCTTACTTCGGCCCTGAACTGTTTTGGAGAAAAAGGGCATATAGTGCATGTCTTTGAAGAGCCATAGCTCAAAGACTAAAAGGTGACATTGCACTTTTATTGTTTTATATCATTATTAATAATGCAAAATAGCGAATTACAAAAAATGAAGAAAATTAATATTACGTAAAAAATGCCCAGGTGTCAGTAGTGACCTTAAATTGTCTCCTTTAAAAATAATAAGTAATTTACTATGATTGTAAGATTCCTTGAAATTAAAATTGCAATTTATGCACAATTTCCACAACAAAATATCATAAACAGGGGATAAAAAATCCACTTGTAGCCTCGTAATTACAAGTGAAATCTAGAAAGGACGAGTAATTCTCCCCACAGCTCTGGTCCTGTGGGACGACTGCTTTCGGATGAATTACTCAAGGAAGTCATATTACATATTACTCCCTTATGTTTTTTTTAAAAAAATATTGCATATTCTTTTAAAGGTTTTAAAGGACGGTGAATGTGTTTGCAGGAGAAGTGAGAATTGTAAGTCACCAGTCCTGCAAGACAAGTGCAATATTGAAATAATTTAGTCCCCTGATAAAGTTTTAAGATACCTTCTAAATCCTTATACCCTAGAAATCTATTTTGATCTTTTTCTGGCACCCAAAAGGGGTAGAATACTTTATTATTTACATAGCAGATCTTACATGAGTGCTCATGTTTTATTGAATTTATTAAACGAGTTGGGGAAAAGAGATAAAAAGCGAAGCTTGTCCATTATTTTATGTCTTTCGCGACAAGTTTAATAAAGTTAATACAGGAGCAAGTATGATAGATTTTTTTATCATATGCCATTAAGATTACTTTAAAATCTAATTTCTATGCATTATGAACGTCATGTTTCCCGAACATCTGTAAACAACAAAGTGGTTTATAAATTTTATTGCATGGCATTATTTTACTCCCAGATGCAACATCATATGATAAATGAAATTAAACATTTTCATTTCATTGATTGGAAAAAACACTTTAGACCTCTAAAAAATAAATAAAGATTCTTTTATGAAAGTTTATAATATTACTGACTTCAAGAATTTGGGAAAAGTAACTGAATGCAAGCCTCGGAAACAGAAAAATAGCTGATGTTTTTCATGAATATGAATTTCAATCCTTATATTTACATTCTTTTTCATCAATCAAATTTACTTCATTATCTTTCACCCTTCCCCGCCAGTTATCCTTATAAAATGAATAGAGGAAATATTTCTGCTCCCCTAAAATGAATACCAAATATATTTCATTGAGGGGGGTAGCTGCACAAGATGAAATATATTTGGAATTTGCCCCCAAAAAGTAAATTTTCTTTTTATTTTATACTGAAAGGAAATACAGAAAGCACAACCTAACTGATTCTCTGGTCGTTTCTCGTTTGATTTGACTTTTTCAGTATGCATATTGGGAAATGGTTTAGAATTAGGGCATAACTGTATTCAAATTTTTTATTTGGGGAGGTATATCATCTGATATACGGTGGGAAATTTAGTTTTACGGCGACACGCGAGCGGAGCCGTGAAACGTGATTTCCGAACGTAAATCCGACAATATACCTCCCCAAATGAAAATTTTGAATATGTGTAACCCCATTCTAATGCAGGTCTACAGTTTTCTCCCAAATTAAAGCGTTACAAGCCCCATAAAGCCGCACCTCATCCAACGTAATGTGACGTAATTAATAACGTCAAACTATTTCCGACAGTATATCGCAGGATATACTGTCGCAAATTTTTGACGTTATCCAAACACACGTCGCGTTACAAAAGCAAGTGCATTAGACTCATATTTTAACGACTCAAAGGCAAGAAATAAGCATGTAAAGAAAGTCAATTGTGTGTGCCTTAGCACAGGCGTCACTTGCAAACTGGCACACCAGGTCAAACAGTGGCATCACTATCTTTGATGTTGACGTGACAACATACGTAATTTCTGACAAACATCCTTCTTGTAAAATGTTTTGAAAAATGTTCAGTACCATTCCCAAAATTCCCCCAAAATCATTGTTTTGCTACAGTGAAAGTATAAATTGTATCAGTCACTAGTGAAAAAATGCCATATTTTTTCACTGTAGAAAAATACCAACTGTATTCACATTTGATATGCATTGAATTCACTTGTTTTCATTATGCAAAAAGCCTGTTTTCTCATGGCTCGACTTATATGCAATAAGTATATAATTAGGGGATAACTGTATTCAAAATGTTCATTTGGGGAGGTATATTATCTGATATACGGTCGGAAATTTAGTTTTATGGTGGCGCGCAAGCAAAGTGGTACAAAGTGATTTCCCAACTTTTATCCAGGGCTGTGGAAATACCATGGCCGACTTGTCCAACCTGGTCTCATTTCATTTAGGACAAGTTAGAAATTTATATTTACAAATGTCCTGGGACAAGTATAAACTTAATGCAATTCTGTATTTCATATTGGATTAATTATTTTAAACTTGCATGTTGCTTTAGAAAACAGTGTGGATCTTGATCAGCTGGCTTCTTAAGAAGCCAGCTAATCTGGATCTACACTGTTTTCAGTTGAGTTTATATCTTTCAAGAAAATTTACATTTGATATCAACACAGTAACACAGGGGGTTAACTCAGTCACAGTGCGGGGTAATTCTTTATGAAAGTTGTCAATGATGCTTTATGAAAGGGTTACAGGTGCTTTATGATTTCCTTAATCAGTATAAGGTAGGTGATGGGAAACTGCATTAAACGTAAGATTTTCGAAGCCCGAAAGTATATTATTTTTATTAATTCATATAATTGAAAAGCTAATGGTGTTACTCTGTCAGTCTTTGCTATGATGGTTTATGTGTCAGGGATAAATGAGCGGTTTAATTAAGATATTGTTAAACCCCATAAGAGAAATCAGCATATTTATCAAAGTACATATTCCATCAAAGCTAGTGTGCATACAACTTCAAGTTCAATCTAAATGTGTTTGAAAAAATCAATTTTCTTCCCATGTAAAACTATAAAGGGCTTATTTTAAATGACTAATATTGACAAGCCAAAAACTGGTGGTAAAGAATCATTGACAAATTTTGGTAACAGGTTCTTTACCTGTCCGAATGATGGAAAACTGGTTCTTTATGAAAGGGTTCGGATGCTTTATGAAAGAATTTGCAAAGATGTTAATGGTTTTAGAATCCAATATCAAGGCAATTAGACCTATTACTGCAGCCCTGACTCGTTTATTGAATGAATTAAGACTAAACGGCCCAGTCAACAATATTTCTGTCATGTCGGGACTCCTCCTGGAGACAGGGAGATACTTAAAGGGCCCAATCCCATCCAATTTGCCACAAGTCAAGCTAATCACGCCCTATCATAACGATTAAGGTTAGGATTCATTTCAATATTATATCAGTGATGCCGAGACGTAGCCATTGATTTTGTTTAACTGTTGTTTGATTTGATTTGTTGTCTATGGTAAACAGCTGTGGTCATCTTAACTACAGTTTTCCTATGCAAGCCTACTGTAGGGCAGTTTACCATTATTTTTGCTCATTCTTATACAAGTAACTGGCAACTTGGTCTTCTTGAATCATCAGGAGAGGAAACAATTCTCCATGAAAAATATGCTGGGTGCGATCTCCTGTCTGCTTGCATATTAAGCAGATAGGCAACTGACCGAGCTACAGAGTTCAGATTGTTAGCTAAACATCGCACGTGCGTGCCCTGAGGGTGGGGACAGCGGGTTTGCATCCCACCTGGAAGATCACAAGTTGTTATATGTTTCCTTAGAAATACTATTATTGACAACCTCGAGAAGAAGTAGGATCCCTTGGGTCCAATTGCTTCGAAAGGGAGCCTAGGTCCGCAATGTCCTCTGTGAAAAACTAAAATAAAGTTTTCAGGACACCCACCCCCAGACAGAATTTTCTGGATCCTCCCATGCATCGTAAACATCTATGCCCTGCTATCAGCATCCAGTACTGTAGCATTGTATCGGAGACATCGTTTTTCTAAACTCACAATAGGAGCATGTGGTGGATTGATGGGGTTGAGGTGGCCCAGCGTATTTGGAAGGGACTTAACATGAATTAGTGAGAGTTGAGCCTGACAGGGCAAAGTAGGAGCGTTTGGTTTGTTCGTTTGCTTGTTTTGACTTGCTTGGCTTGAGTCTTTACGTCCAAGTCGACAATCTTTCGGTCTTCTCGGGATGGATCTACCTGGGTGGATCCTGTAAAATGTCTATTTGCTTTGATATTTTTCATCCCAGTCGGATCAGGACGATTTCTCATCCTTCTGTTTTATACCAGTTTCGGTGCCTTGCTCTAGGACACAATACAGTGACTGACGTCTGTGAGTCTCGAACTAGCAAACCTTCAATTGAGCCATTGCGCCTTACATAGGCATGAAAGATTAAGGCAAACATTGTCCATAATAACTTTAATCTTATAAGCAGACAACAACTATTTACATGTTTGGATTCTCAAAAGAAACGTCTCATTTAGACGGTTCTTTTGAGTACCCAGAAGAAATACAAATGATTTTTTTTCAAAATTCACAAACTTACCTCGCCTATTAATATATCCAATCATTAGAATCTAACAAAAAACCCATCAAAAGCAGACTGTTTGTGAACCCAGACGCAAGATTTCTCGTTCTGGGGTACCTGCAGTTGCAGTTATAGTTCTCTTCGCTGTCCCAGAGTTGTTTATTCATAATTTGAAAACGAGGGGCGGACTTGATTTAGCAATTTCAGAGTACGCGGAGTACGCCAGAACAGCCACCTAAAACAAGCAAAACTGGGTACCTTGGGGTACTCCAGAGTAAATCAAGCGATTACTGTTTGAATTGTGAAAAAATAACACGATCCTATTGCCAAGAAGAAGACAAAGGATGAAAAATTACATGTGCTTTCAATTCCTTTTACTAATGACCATTCACCGGCGTCACTGCGTTGTGGTCCTTGGGCAAGACACTTTTATCCTAGCTTAGTACTGGTTCAACCCAGGAAGACCGTCCCGTATAACTGAAAGATTGTTGAGTGGACGTAAAGAATCAAATCAAACAAACAAAAACAAAAACTAATGACCATATTCTTTCAATATGAATATTTATCAGAACCTATTGGGAAAGCCTGAAAAATATCTCAGTTCAGTGTAGGCAGTGCTCCGCCATTTTATTTTGGAACAGGTCACGTGACTGTTCTCTCTGCACAACCTTGGAAGATGGAGTATAAACTGGTGCCCCGTTATCGTCTCAAATCGAGACCTAGATAGGTAGATCAAGGGGAGGGAACCAGACTAGATGGAGTACTCCGGCGTACGCCAGCACAGGTGTTCTAGCGCACTTGATTTGTGTTCTGCCTGTTCGGAGTGGAAGGAGTATAGAGAACAGCTAAATCAAGTCTGCCAGAGTGCACAAAGCTGGTGCATACCGGGTATGCGGCAATCGAAAACACTCTTAACAATCGACGAACGCGGATAATCGCAAGAAACGGTGCTTACGATTGCCATCGGGCGACAAATGACAATAGAAAACTCTGTTTCTATCGATTTTGATCTACATTCGTCGATAGTATTAACGTTTTCGATTGCCGCCTACCCGGTGTGATAAAGTGTACGGCTTTTGTGTCTGTACGGGCGATAATCCTCACTTACTCGCACGGCACATCTAAAGTTTTGGCCATTAAAAAGCCAAGCTTCACATCATTGGTTCCTTCATGTATATGCGAACACTATCATTTTTATGCATTTTGTGCGTGTGATTTAGGGGAGGGGGTACCCTCAAGTACTCTTTCTACAAAGGCTTGGCCCCCCTCCCCCGCATCCCGACAAAAATTTCAGGATCCGCCCTTGAATAGCTATTGATGAAGCACGATAAGTGATAAAAGCATGCGAGCTGGCTCCAAGGCGCTCCGTGCATGTTGTTCTTGAGCTATAAAAGCTAGCTAGACTTTAACTTTTGGGTGTAGTTTTTAAAAAAATGACAGAAATTGACGCAACCTCAAAAGGCTAGCCAAAAAACTGTGTTTGATCATTACACCCAAGTCGGCTGCTGCATATATTTGTTTAGATTATAGACTAACTTAAAGTATATTAGCACAGAAGCAAACAGCAACAGTCTGTTCTGGGTCTACATTGTTTGCCTAAGAGGCTTCAAAACTTTAAACATACTGGCAAGAGGATTCTTAAATCGATGTCCATACACGTTAGAAGAAAGTATTCCTAGTCTTACCATATAATAAACAAAAACTGTTTTTTGGGCGAGGTACTTCTATTACAGAGCGGACACGATTAAATTGCAAAATCTACAATTTTCCGTTTTAACCCGTCATATTTTTTTTTTAAAAAGAAGTTAAAACAGAGTTAAAGTCCTTGTGTATTACACGCCATCTTATTTTGATTGATATCTGTTTCATGAAGATATCTTAAACTGTCATTGAGATAGAGATAGGACTAGAGGCACGTATGATCGATGGTCAGACATCTGAATTGAAGTTGATACCTTGAACTCGGGCGATCGTGGCTGAGTGTTGTGCCAATACATTAGATTCCGGATCTAACAGCTTCTGACTCGGTTTGAGCCAAAGTTGTGACCTTGACTTTGGGAGTTGGTGGTTAAGTGTTGTATGCGACACACCTTCGTGGGATCAGTTATAACCATGTGAAGTTATAATCAAAATATAATGAGATTGGCCTACCCGGGCACGAAGCCCATAGTTACAGCGTGGCTCACAGATTTTGAATCAAAGCTGTGACTAAATTGATATCGATACATATGCACTTCCGTGAGTAACCCTGTCTTTGGTGGTTGCGAACAAGAAATGCACAGACCAGCCAGCACATTTAGAAATATATTTGAGTACCGATCAAATCATTCGATCGGTACTCGAATCTATTCCTAAATGCTTACATAAATCGCCATGCACATACTAAATATTTAAAAGGCATTAGGCATTCGTAGCTCATTCGTGGGTAATCGGGAGATTAAGACAAGCAATAAAACCAAGCAAGAAATAGTAGAAGGACTTTCTCATAGAGTAACTACCCCGTCACGCACATACATTCGAGCCAGTCCTTGAAGTGGAAACAGATTTGGCAGATTCAGGAGCACAATCAGGCTCAGTCAGTAACTGCTGGCTGGTGGTTTTTTGCTGATGGCGAGCTACCATATTTTATTCAAGTCAAAGAGTCAGGGCCTCTCGACATTAACGTTACGGTAGTTGTTTTCTTCTAGCTATATAAGTAGCTGTTTTAGACACTCAAGTTGCAGGATCAATTCTAAAGCTGACAAACGAGGAACATTCATTTTGGAACTGATCCCCCCAAGCATGGGTTGGCTTTTTTATAACTGTTGTGAGAGGTGAGAGAACATCTCGAGAATCATCACGAATCGTCGCGGATTTCTGTTAATTCGTACCCAATTCGTGCTGCATTCGGCGTATTCTCAACTAATTCATGATCGATTCTTTAACTTATTAATAGGTTATTGTACATCGTAGTGAATTCGGCACTCAGGCCGAATCCAGCGAATATTCGTAACTGTTTCTTACCTATTTCGTAACTGAATCGTAGAACATCACGAATAGATTGAAAAAATACAATTATCCACGAATCCTAACATTTATCGATTCTTGATGATTTTGGGGATTTGTGGTCTGTGGGGAAATAGGACAAACTTGCCCAGTAAAGTGTGGGATACCCTAACATGACGGAAAAAATTGTTGATTTCCTCTCTCCTACCTCCCCAGACCCTGGGGATGGGTCAATAGGTCAAAATTCAACTTTTTTCCAGAACAACATCAACACAAACCAACAACAAAGACATTTGTACTGGGACAACGTACATGCACGGATCCTGGATTTTTTTGTCAGTAGAGGGGGAGGGGGTCCAGGCTACTCGACTCATTTTACAGTTTACTGAGGGGGTCCAATGATTATATTACACATTTTTCATGGGGGTCCATCTTTTTCCAGGGGGGGGTCCAAAAGCCAATTTCTATAGAAACCTATATAACTATAACTTGTGATTTTCCAGGGGGGGGGGGGTCTGGAACCCATATACCCCTCTGGATCCGCACATTTTGGCACGAATAGGCTCAGACGAGCCTGCGCGGCCTCCTTTTAGGCTTAGAAACTTCAAATGCTAATCGGTCAATAGTTTTTCAGCGACTGGCAAAGACTCTGATCAGACAGCGCATATGCACAGGCTGGTCTAAGCCTTTGGTGCTCGCACATACCACATTGTTGGAAATCTCATATTGCGGCCCATTTATTGGCGCAAAAAATGCAGAACGGCTGTATATCAGGACGAAATCGCATTTGTCTCATAAGGAACCTGTAACTTCTTTCATAAAGAATATGTGACAACTTTCTAAAAGAACCTGTAACCCGAATTTTAGGCTCAAAAAGCATTTGTAACCTTTCATAAAGAACCATTAACTGCGAGAATTTTTGAAATTGGCTAAAACGTATATTTAAGGAAGAAGCTTCAGATATCAAATTTATAGTATAATGGTTCGTTTTCAAGCATGTTTTGCTCGATAAAACTATAAAATACACACGTTTGCATTTGTTGCAACTTAGCATCTCTATTGTAATTGGTGAATTGTTGGACAGCTAAACTGTATGATAAATGCATAGACTATCATAAAACATGCTTCTTAATGACTTTTAACAAAATTTGACTCTAAAATGGTCTAATATTACCATTTTCACCCCGTGTCTGGCATGAGCATCGCATCTTGTCAAGAATCATTAACCCAAAGTAAAGAACCTGTAACCCTTTTCATAAAGCATCATTGACAACTTTCATAAAGAATCACCCCGCACTGTGACTGAGTTAACCCCCTGTGAGTAAGGACTAAGCTATGTTGTTTGTGCATTATCTGCCCTTTGGGACAAGTAAACTTTTCTTTGGACAAGTGCATTATGCATTTTTACTTTTCCCTGGGCAAGTATAAAATGTTGCTATTTCCACACCCCTGGTATATCTGACGATATACCTCCCCAAATAAAAATTTTGAATACAGTTATATCCATTCTAAGGGCTTTCTACAGTTTCCCCTCAAATTGAAGCGTGGCAAGCCCTTTAAAGTCGCACATCATCAACAAAATAAAAAACCCATTAGGACCTCAGATAATAATTTGAATAGATATTGGCAGAGAAATTTCGAACTTAAACTTTTATTGGCTCTGTGTTACTATTTTGCACTTATTACTGAACAAAGTCGGTCAATTTCATTTATTCCCTAGATTTCATAGAAATTTTACCCTTTTAATCTGTTTTGAGCCCCTTAGGGGGCCCCTCATGTGAATTCCAACTGTTTATATTCTTTAACTACGATTGTTTAATATAGATATGACATTTCAAAACAAATTTGGTACAATTAATTTTAATCTGTAAAAGGGCTTTGACTTTTTCAAATGATTTATTAATTTTGCCCCACACCCTCCCAATTGCGCCCCTAAAATGAACAAAATGAACCCCCCATTGGGACCTCTGATAATAATTTGTATAGATATTGGCAGAAAAATGTTGGCCTTAAACTTTTATTGGCTCTGTGTTACTTTTTTGCACTTATAGCTGAACAAAGTCGGTCAATTTCATTTATTCCCTAGTAGATTTCATAGAAATTTCACCCTTTTTATTCCATTTTGAGCCCCTTAGGGAGCCCCTAATGAGATTTCAAACCGTTTAAATTCTTAAACTACAATTGTATAATGTAGATATGACATTTCAAAACAAATTTGGTACAATTAATTTTAATTTGTAAAAGGGCTTTGACTTTTTTTTTTAAAAAATCTAAATTTTTGCCCCCCTTGCGCCCCTAAAATGACCAAAATCAAACCCCCATAGGGGCCTCTGATAATATGTTTTATAGATATTGGTAGAGAAATGGTAGTGTTACATTTTCTTTTATTCATTGTTACATTCTGGAAGTTGGGTGTATTACACACTTCATAAATTTTTGCTAAATTCAAAACATACATTTCAGAAGGGTGTACCTCTTGTTTCCAAGGAAGCACATGGAAGATGGTAACTTCCCAAAACTTTTATTTTAATTTTTGAAAGATGGGATTATATTTAATTTCACGTCAGTCCTATAATGTGCCCAGCTGTCGTGCCCTTAATGATATAAGCTGTCAAAAAGTGCAAAAAACAACAAATTTCGGGGTTATGTTACCCCACCCACCTTTCAGATAGAACTTCGATATGAAAGAGACCAGAAATTCATTAAATATTAACGTTCTGATACTAACCAAGGGCAATCCTCTAATTAATAAACAGCTTTATAGCTAACATGTATGTATTAAAGAAGATATAACAGTCCAAAATTCGCCAAATTTCATTGATTTTCTGACAAATTTTAGCCAAAAACTATTGACCCTGTTACCATGGCAACGGATATGAAAATGAAGGAATGATGCATGATTTACGTGTTTTGGCATGAAAACAAACAATTATAGAAAGTTTCAATGAAATCTGAGACTATGCGTGAACAACTAGGTTCTATGGTTACAGAGAATTGGTGTTAAGCTCAAATACTCCCAGTTGGAAATTGCCACTAGAGCAGCTCTAAATTAGGTACAATTACTTCCATGGTTCAGTTTCGTTATGTTTAATCAGTAGTTAAGTAATTAAGTATTTTATTACAGTAACAAATCTGCAGAAAAGCTTCTTGGATTCAGTTGTTGGTGATTCATTGTTAAATGTTGTTCCCATATTGTTTATGTGTGTTTATGTGTTTGTTTGATCCTTCTGTCTAGCACAGTACTTGAGGAAGACAGTCAGAGCTGGTTGTATTACTCTAATAATGTACTTCATGTCGTATGGATTGCATTGTTCTGTGTCTCTTCATCATAGTGCCTTGGGTTGGTCATACTCACTTACTCAACAATTTTAGTATCAGGAAGGTGTCCTGTTTCACAGATTTTTTTCCAAATATCAAAGGAGAAATGCAATTTTTTTGAGGGGGTCAAAAAGTACGAAAAATGAAAACAAATTTGTAATTAATACCAATTGGTAATTAGAACCACTGAAAGTAAACAAAATATTGTTCAAAAATATGCATTTTTAGTTGTGTGAAATTGCATGGTTTCCATGGCAATATATACTATAATTTTAAAGATTTACATGTATCTACAAAGAAACTCATATCTCATCAGCAACTCGCCTTAGAATATTAAACTTGGTATCAACTTATTTCTTAGTCAATAGACTTTTTCGGAATTGTCTGATTTTTTAATTGTCTAATGTGTTTATTTGTTAATTGCTCAGAAAAACATGAGAAAATAAAGATAATTTTCAGAAAAAGTAAGGGGGTATACATACAAAATAGCTTAAATAGCTGCTAATTGCTCTCGAATGCAAAACTGGTTCCATTGCTCTTTTATTCATTGATTTAATGTGCAAATTATCTAGTTGTCATATCTATCAACATTGTTGTGCCTAGAGTGTGGTATTGCTGGATTCCAATGATTTTACCGGCAATGTCCCTTAGAAACTTATCCAGTGCGGCCTATGGGCGGGCCATCTAAAATCAGCTTATTTTTTTGCTATTTGTAACCATGATTTCAGTATTTAGCGTAAACTAGTAAAGGGAAGTAAATAGCGCAAATCATTGTCTGTGCAGGCGCAATACTCAAAGGATCATTATTTGAAAAATGCTTCTTATCGGAGATAATGGCGATAAATAGACTGTGCACATGCTATTTACTGATGATCAATGTTGCATCAGGTATTGATTTCTTAGCCAGTCCAATATATCACCAATGATGGAAAAAGCAAATTTTATTAAGAAGATACAAGATTTTCAGAAAAAGATCCGAAAAAGCTATTATAATATAGAAATAGTAAATTTGCTGGTGAATTCAAAATTATAGCAATGGCACTACTTCACTATAATCTACACTCCTTCTTGAGCCAAAACTATTTACATCAAGCTCCAATTGATTTAGAAAATGAACAGTAAATTCCAGAAAACTATTTAATTTAACAGGTAAAAATTGGATAGATGTAGTGTGTCCCTCAGAATTTGAAAATGTCCCTCAGAAATTTAGGTAGGGGGACAATGGTGTCCCCAGAAATCTTGACCTAGTCTCAACACTGTATCAATATTTATTTTTTAAAAATAAGAAAATAATCAAAACATCTAAGTGGGTATACCTACAAAATTACTCATATCTCAGCTGTAATTACCCTAAAGAAACACAAATGGTACCAAATTATTGCCAAGACAAAATTCTTTTCCCAGTTGTTCAACATGCACAAAAGTTAATTCAAATATTCATGAATATATAATTAAACATTGGAATTTTTAGAACAATCACCAAAAAGGTAAGAGGATACACTTACAAATTTACTCTTATCTCAGATGCCAGTTGCCCTTAATTACTTAGACACAGTCCGTTTACCCAGTGGCTCAATTAGTGATCTCATATTTTCATGTTCATTATTGAAAACGTTGGTAATTAAGAAAATTGCAGAAAAAATTATTAAGAGCCATACCTACAAAGTTACTAATATCTCAGTTGCTAATTTCCTTATAGTAGCTGGTTTGGTACCATATCAAAATCTAAGCTTTTGTTTCGTGTAAAATTTAGAAGTCAAAGATAAAAAGGAGCTGAGATAAGTGTTATTTTATAGGTGGACTGTTATGAATTTGTCAACATTTTTTCTTTCATTTCTAATATGTCTTTTTATATTTGTGAATTCGTAATTTAGATATTTTCTCATACAGAACATATGATTCAAGTTCTATGTCTTTGCATCAATTTGGTACAAAGTTGAGATATTTTAGAATTGCTAGCAGCTAAGATAAAGGTAAATTTGGAATTTCTGAGAGTTTTCCCTTATTTTTAAAGTTTTTACTTATATTTATGCATATTGCAAAGTACCTCAGAAAGTCTTAATAAAAGATTGCCCAAAAAAATGACCAGATGAAAGTTTCAAAGAAAATGATATTTTTTCAATGAAAAATATGGGTTAAAATCTCTGTTTTTGCTATTCAACTTATAGGAAATAGAAAAAGAACTTTAAAGTGTTTTCCCCTGTGACCAACTAATTCATTTGCATACAGTAGTAGTTTTACATTACACGCATCATATGAAAATGGCATGATTAGTCAGAGGGGGAAGGCTGTCAAAATGCTCAAACCATTTTATTTAAAAAAGCTCATTATGCCCTAATATTTGTACAAATATATAGTTTAATGTCAATATACATTTGCATGTATACAGTATGTAGTTATGAAATACCTCAGTCAACAGGTCAGATTGATTTAACTTGAAACAGAACAGGTATAATATGTGTATAAGACATTTACAGGTTCATGCAATAGTTAAAAGTTATGGACAGCATACTTATTTTATAAAAAAGATAAAACATGAAATCTTCTAGACCCAAAATCTGTGCAAAGGCATCACTTTCGTCTCAAGTTTAATGCTGTTAGCATTATATTTGCATGTATTTGGATGAATGCCTGACAAGACTTTGTCTTTCTTTGAAAAAATGGTCACAAAAATACTCCATCCCCAAAACTATATGGTCCTGGCAATATTTTTCAAAATATCTTTTATTTTGTTAGGTGCACTAAATGTCAGGTTTTGATTTAAGCACAAAAATACAGTTGTCAATTATACATTATCCTAGCTATAGGCTCTCCAAATCTGGGAAGATTAAATAGGGGTCCTTAGAAAATTTGCATGTCAGACCCATGGGTAATATCACTGTTTGTAAGCATTATTATTTTGGTACCATGTTTGCTGCTCTAGGGCAATAATCAGCTGTGATATTAGTTATTTTATAGGTATACCCCTTAATACTCTTGTTATTTTTCTATGATTTTGTATATACTCTTAAATATTCATGAATAAAAGAATTAGATTATCTTCATTTTGAATCACAGGAAAAAGAAATTTTGGGTCTCATAGAAGGGCAAAAATAGCCCCTTAATGCATGGAGGTCTTTAATCATGTATGTGATTAAGCATTTTATCTTTTATAGAGTTACTGACGGTGAGAATCCAGTAGAAAGTGTAGAACTTACGGTTTCAGTAAATGACGTCAATGAACCACCTGTATTTACTGAGACAACGAAGACTGTCGAAGTGCATGCAGACCAAACACCTCCACAACCTGTTACTACGATGGCTGGGACAGACGTGGATAGCGGAGATTCAATAACATATGCTATTACAAGTAATGTAGATCAGAAATCATATTCACTTGTTTATTATGAGCAACCCTTACACAAATGTTACTTATTGCATATGTGTCAAGTGATTTGATACTGTAAAATATGTAAATGGGTATTTTGGCTTTTAGTGTGAACCTTGGTGAAACGCTAAAGAGTGCAGTACTTTATCATGTTACATGTATGCACTCGTTGCTAAAATAAAAGAAAAAGTGAATAAAAGTTGTGAATTTTACATACAACAACACTACAATGTTCAAAATGACCTAGACGCTACTGTATTTTTTATGCACAGATATTTCTAGCTTTATGGTTTAGCAAAAAAAATCCAGATGCAAAAAAAAGCTGACAACAAGTTTAAATTGTTTAATGATTATATTCACATAATAGTTTTCTTTACTGTCACAATCACATAAACTGTGAAATAACAAAAACATTTTTTTTCCATTTTGTATTTTTATTTCACGGCCTTGAATACCTTAAATGTAAAATTTGTATTAACTTTTGCACATAACTGTTTCTGTAATGAATACGATATATGCTTATGGAAACAAAACGTAAGTGAGCATGATCAGGAAATACCACAATTACCCATGGCTGCGTGTGGAAGAGCAACACAACATAAACAGTAACAAGACACAAGAAAGACAATTAAAGCAAAGCAACTAACTTTCTCTTTCTCTACAAGATGATTGCAAAACTAGAAAGGACACAAAGTAATGAATACCAAAACAAAAATCAACACAGAACCTCCGCAAACAATTGGATAAATATAAAACAGTAATTCAACAGCAACAGAATCACCGCCTACATAGCCATTATTTTGATACAACACAAACTGATGTGTTTATACAACTGACATAGAAGGTTACTTCAGAGATGCCAAAACACTTAGTCATTTGTTCTCTTTAAAGGTGGCAATGCAGACTCTGATTTTGCAATCGTCCCAGCAACAGGTGTCATCACTACAGCCAAATCTATTACGTTTACTTCCACTCCATTGGTTCTACTGATAACAGCAACAGATACTGGTAGTGTTGTTTCTACAGGGACTGTTAGCGTCGTCATGAAAACAGGTAAAATACATCTCAACAACACAGCCAGCCTTTTGAATTGTCTGCTGATACTGTTTGTTTACAAATCACTATATCAACACTAAAGAGTTTCTCAACAGGGGCGTAACTGGTTTTATTAAGCAGTAAGAATCTATATTTGCAACCACAGAAAATATCAAGAAAATCAATAATATGTTCTTAGAAATAAGCCAGTGCATGAGATATCCAACAATGTGGTATGTGCGACCAGCAAAGCCTCAGTCTGATCAGAGTCTTTGCTAGTCGCTTAAATATTCTATGAGTGTTAAGCTTATGACTGAACATAATTTGGAGTTTCTAAAGTTAAAATGAGGTTGTAAGGCTTTCTGGGTCTACATATGTCAAAATGCCACATCGTTGGAAATCACATATCATGGCTCATATGTTCTTAGAAATGTTATCCTTTGGAAGCTAGAAGAATGCACCTGTGCACCAAAGAATGGACAGTATAGAGTGTGCTTTTTTTGACCATACTAGCTAGTTTTTAGCCATTTAGGCATCATCAGTGACTCTCTTATGGTTTCAAAGACTTCCAAGGCGGTGCTTCTTTTGTGGATCATTTATGTTATTTCTGTCTTGTTTTGTTATGCTTTCATGCACGTCTATTTGTTGATGCCTTGTGGTCACCTGCTGGGAAAGGGCTGACCTCTTAGCACTCGTCTGTGATGTCTAATTGTGACGTTGTTACTTTCGCATTGGTATCCTGGGACAGGTGTGGTGCTTGATTGTATCGATTCCTGATCTTTGCTCTCTTTCTTACTGCTACAATGCAATCCTTCATTCCAAAGGACAACACAATAAAATATAAAGTGAAACTAAACCAAACAAAAACTTGCTTTTTATCGCAGAACGAACTTTAATAACACCCTTTATAAAGACAATTGCAGAAGGCACCAAAATATATAACGATTTTAGGGAAATTTAATATTCATTCAATGTATAGGGGTCATTGATGCATTTATAATGCCTTTCTTATTGGTTTATTTTACCTCAAAATGCAAAATCAAGGGTATTTACTTATGTTTTATGCAAAATTGTATATCAGTTTTGAGGATTATAAAAGATTATCAAACCAAATATTTTGTATATGTGTTTACTGCAATCTGATTCTTTGTATTCAAGATATTGGAGAAAGTTGGACTTTCGACCCATGTCCTATGTAAATAATGCAATTTAATGACAATTAATGAATGTAACAGAAGCAACTTTTGATCTACAGTTTGATATAGTATGGTTCAAAAAAGCTTTCACACAATTTAGAAAATACGTTTTCAAGTAGTTGAGTTCTTACTCATTTTTCTGCATTTCACCCATACAGAACAATGTTTAAATAATAATGAGGGGCAGTAACTCTTGCTAAAATATGTAGATAGTTTAATGCATTATAGTTGCATCTGACGTACTAAGTCCATTTACCTCAGTAGGTTTCAGGTTAATATAATTGTGAATATTCAAGTTATAATAAAAAAAGAGGGCAAAGGTCAATAATCGATCCAATCTAGCACCACACTTGACCCATGATACCAATGAAAAGTGACTTCATAACTAGACATCATATACGATCGGCAAGAGGTCAGCCCTTTCCCAGCAGGTGACCACAAGGCATTAATAAACAGACGCGCATGAAAGCATAACAAAAACAAGACAGAAATAACATAAATGATCCACAAAAGAAGCACCGCCTTGGGGCGGTCAGTTAAATATTTTACTGGAGGGCTTTAACCCGTTTCACAGTGCGCCAACCTCAAGGCAAAATGTGCTTAATCATGCAAGAGATGTGGTTATAGGAGTAAACACTTTGGGCACAAAAATAGTAAGTGAGTATGATCAGGAAATACCACAATCACAAACTGCAGACAACCCGATGGCACAGCAAGAAAGAGCTGCTCAACCAAAATTGTTATTGCTTTTATTCTTTTGAACTTTTTGAGTACCCATAATATATGCTTGTGATTGAGAAGTGAGAATACTACGTTCTAATAACCCCCTTTTATCTGAAATCCTGTTTATTTGTGCAGCCCCAATATTGACAACCCCTGCTGCGGCAAGTGGCACAAGCCAACCATTGAATGAAGATGCCAATATAGGAGATACAGTGATAGGTCTAAGTTCTACAGATGAAGATGGAGATTCGCCAACATATTCCATTGTGGCGCAGAGTGTAGCTAATGTTTTTGACATAAGTGGTACTAACCTTATTACTAACATGGTGTTTGATTATGAGTCAGCTGTTAAAACTTATGAAGTAACCATACAGTAAGTAACTAAGCCGCACAGGCCTCCAGATAAGAGTGTGTATTTGAAAATTATTTTCTTATTTCTCAACCAAAACATATGTTGTGGGTACTCAAAAGAACCGTCTCAATGAGACGGTTCTTTTGAGCACCCAAAACACATGTTTAAATTGATGGGTAAGGCAATAAATGCAATTTTAGGTTCACAAACGATCCTTATCTGGACCTATGTAAGCAGAGTGGAAGTCATGATGAAGTGCAGATAGAAATGACATATGGACCTCGACACGAGAAAAATCTGTCTTCAGGGTCTCCAAACTAGTGAGATTCAAATCAGTCTGCTCAGCTACAGAGACTAGCTAGAATAGTGAAATATTGCTTGTAGCAAGTTTTGATATGATACTTTCCAATAAACGAATGACAAAGGTGCTGATCAGACTGCGCAGATGCGCAGGCTGGTCTGTGTCTTTGTTATTCTCGGAAGCCTGAAGACGGCTTTCTCGCGTTGAGGCCCAATTTTAGTCCTAAACTGCAACTGGCTAACCCTTAGTATACTGATGTTCTTCCATCTGATTGGATACTATAAATGGGTTTCAAAGCAAGAAAATCTGTATTTGGTGCTTTGCGAACAACAAAGGTGCAGACCAGCCCAATCAGCGCCTTTGTTATTCGTTTATTGGAAAGAATTAAAGTGGAGAAAACTTCCTAGTATCAGTTAGAGTGCAAAAAATACACCAACTATTTTCATTCATATGGGATTCAAAACCAGTCAAAATTCAAAGAACTAGATTATACCAAGATTATGAAAATGGAGGTCTTAGATTGATCAAATTAGAAAACTTAATTTATTCATTAAAAGCAAGTTGGCTAGAACGAATTTTGAAATCAAAAATGAATCCTACATTTGGAAAACCTTATATAAACAAAAACTTGATGAACATGGGCGCCAACTCATATTAGAATGTAATTTAAAGGAAAGTGATTTTACACGTGTATGTAAAACTTATGTATTTTTAAAAATATATACTGACTACATTATGCAAAATAACTCATAGTGAAATGCAAGAAAATATGCAAACAAATTATTGTGAACAATTCTAACATTTAAAGTTCTAATAATAGTTTATATTATAAACAATGGCAAGAAAAGGGCGTCAAAATACACTTACAGATCAAAGCAATTTTACAGCTTTGAAGAACTGCAAAATTTATATACATAATTGATAAAGATTGTCTTAAAAATACCAAATTGTTAATAATGTTCAGACTGGAAGGCATTGCTGAAAGAGGAAAACCCAATTACACTTGAACCAAATATACAAACAAAAATACTACTATTCCACAAGTCGTTTATGACAGGGACGTTAGGTAAATCCCAGACCATTATAGCTTTCAATAACTGTAGGATCTACTGATAACACAAATCTAGTATAAAACATATTATGAACTCAATGTCAGAATCTCCTAGTTTAATAGTAAATATATTGCATACAAAACAAAATAAAATTACCAAATTTCTATACATTGCTCAAGTACAAGCTCAAGATAGCAGCAATGAAAAGTCAGAATTGAAATAGACAAACAAATTTTCATTTCATAGCAAAATATCGTTGCTGCTTTAAACATTGATGTAAACCATTAAGATACTGAAATGAAATTCCTCATATAAATTTACCTACAGCGGTTTAATATAGTGCAATTGTCTTGCGCAGAAAATAAACTAGATACACAAAGGTCATTTGTGTTATTTATGTCTTGGGTTTGTCTTGCTTTCGCGTCTGTGCATTGCTGCCTTGTGGTCACCTGCTGGGATATGGCTGACCTCGTGGCTCTTGTTTGTAATGTTCAACTGTGTTTTGGTCACTTTCCCAAATGATATCCTGGGTCAAGTGTGGTACTTGATTGTATTGTTTCCTGATCTTTGCCACATTTCTTACTTTTATTACAGATAAATTATAGACCGTTAATGGACACGAACCCACTAATTTGAATATGATGTTTCAATATGTAATATGAATATGTAATATGTAGACGTAAATGCGTAAAAGATATTCTAAATAAAGATATACATGACAAAAACTTCAGACTGTAAGGCATGCACATCTGTTTAAAATCAAAATGATTAGACCTTTGTTTTACAGGGTGACAGACGACAGCACATTATTGCTAACATCAACTGGAACTCTGACTGTGAATATACAGAATGTTAATGATGAAGATCCTGTTTTCTCACCAAGCTCATATTCAGGCAATGTAAAGGAGCAAACAGGGGGTAAGCATCCAAATGTATTAGTTGGCTCAAATTACAAGGAGATAGTTTACATGCCAATCAGTGGAATGTGAGAAACTATTAACTGAACTAGTAAGCAGATGTAAAATCTAAAATATAATTTTAACATGTGAAATTCCATCTGTTTATAAATCAGAAAAAAGTATTAAATTGATGTGTGTACAACCAAGCGAAAAATCAATGGGTTTTTTTTCAAATCTGATACTTATTTCATCTTTATAAGTAAAAATGGACACTTCATATGATCATTGTAAATGAAGTAAAAGTGTATACATTTTTTCGTTTTTCAATAAATAACATTCTGATACTGGAACGTTCAGGTAATAATGGTTGAAAATCAGCAGTGTTGATTTGAGTCTGTCCATAAGGACCAGTGGAAGTAGACCTTTACCACACACCTCAGCACTAGCTTCCTCTGTATACCAAACTTGTTCTGTCATCTATGATTGTGGTATCCTTAGCTGTGCGTTATGTTTTTTTTTCATTGCACACTCATAACTAATACCCCCATTTCACCAAGGATTGTTTTGGTTCCAAGAGTACCCGATCCCTATTTTTGGTTGATCAGCTACATTTCTGCGAAAGATCTGGCGCAATCATCTCAGTCCTTCAAGAGAAGGGTTCCAAAAACGTTCAAATACAGTATCCGATCAAAACCTGTTGGCTTGGGAACAACGTGGTCGTCCGAGAGTCCCTGGAAGGTCTCCTTGTCTCCCCTACCCTCTGGAGCTCTCGTATGAGCCTCTGCAGCTCTCTTCTACCCTCTAAAGCTTTTTATACCCCCTGCTACTCTCTGCCACGGATCGTGCGCAAAATGTCATAAAGAATCAATAGTTACTAAAAACAACAGCAACACATACTTCTATATTTACTCAGAATTATTATGAATTATGATATATTTACAAATTAATACCTACACCAGAGAATTATACACCAAATACAATTTAAAAAAACTACACACTTTTTTCAGAAAGGGTACTGAAATAAAACACAAATGAAAGCTCTTTAAAACTGAAAAAAGTTTACTCCATTCTGGCATATTTTCTCTTGGCCTTTCCTAATGTAATAACATTTAACTGTGCTCTGGCAGAACGAATTTTAGAGCTAAAACAAGCCCTAGCACTGATTATTGGTACATGATCGTCCCTGTCTGGCCAGAAAGGGATGAATGGCTTTCATTTGAATAGTCGGGCCTTAAAAATGCTGACCCCTGGCTGATCCAGGCTAATTTGGTCGGTCGTAGAACGTCTGATTACCCTTTAAATCGCCAGAATAGCGTTTACTTTCGGCTACCTGCGTCATCATTTGCGTACACTCGCCCTCTCTCATGCAAAGAGCGGTAGAGGAATGGCTAAAAATGGTCACAGACCAGCAGAAAGCTTCATCTCTCAGCCGAACAATGCACGAAAATCGCTCATTTGCGGAAAAGAAGCAGGTCTCTACCAGGTTTTTGCCATGTTACTGCGAGTACTTGCAGCCCAAGAAACGTGTCGATGGTACGAGAAACGTCAGAGAATCGTCCTTTGTCATAGTCCATTGGTTGGTACTCAACCGTGTCAAAAAAGTGGGCAATAGGAGGGGATTCAGGACGACAATTGGGAGGATCAAAAAATTGTTTCGTCGGGGACAATCTGGTCCAGTATGGGCCGATTGGAAAAATACAATCCCTGGTGAAATGGTGGCTTAAACCAACACCTGAGATTTTTGTACTTATTTAACCAGCAAGCAGCGAAGGCTCAGACAAGACTGTGCATATGCGCAGTCTTGTCAGAGACTTTGCAGCTCACATACACAATATATGGATGTAGATACGGACTTAGGCATATATTTAGGCATCTAGCCCCTCTGGATACATCATCATGGACATATTAGATTTTTGCATATGTGTGATACCTAAATACAAAATCTCATGTGCTCGCCCATATTTCTTTTTTTTTTTCATTGCTTAATCATAACATATTTTTCACTATAGTCTATGTATCTTCCAGTTCAATCCAGTTTTCTTCAAGTATTGGCCACTGATGCAGATGCAGGCGATTCAATTACCTATACAATAGCAGGTAAGTCAGCAGAAACGGTATTTCAATACTTATCACATATGCGCAATACCATCTATTGAACGAGCATACACAGCTATTTAGTTAGGCTATTTTATAGTCTGGGTTTTAATCTACTTCCATAACTTAAGAATATGAGCAACCAAAGCTGTGAGCTAGGTATTATATATTTTTAGACTCTAGCCTCTCAATATTGTAAAAATTTAAGAAAATATCAAAATAATTCAAGCTGGTATTAAATATTTATCAGCCATGTTGCTTAAAATGCTACAGAGCACAATTTTATTTTAAAAAATGATCAGAGGTATTGTCCCTTGTTTCTGTTGACTATTTCAGAAAAGACAATTTGGTTCAATTTAGGTTGGGGATATAAAGTCTGTTCTGGCTATTGAGCTGTACATTTTAAAATTTTAAATGTTTTCCCACCCATAACTTTTAACATATGTTTTGGTGCTCAAAAGAGCCGTCTTATAGAGACGGTTATTTTGAGTGCTCACGACATATGTTTTGGTTGAGAAAAAAGAAAATATTTTCTCGTTATGCCCTCTTACCATAAATCATTCTGAGTGTTTAATATTCTGTACATTTCACTTGTGTCTAACAGCAAAATTAGAACAATCACATTCGTTTAAAAACATTGTCAGCTCTTTTAAAAAGTATTGGTTTTAATCTGCACAATAATGTACAAGGGCAAATCAACCACAATAGTCACATAGACCATCTGATCATATACTGCACTATTTGCCTTAGAAGTATGTTTGAAAAAAATGACATTGAATAGAAACCTACCAGATACACCTTAACTTCTTGAATGATATAATACCAAGCATAAAGCTTTTGTAAACGCTTTGATCTTCTGGCGATGAATTGATATGGAAATGGAGCCCACATGGGAACTCATGTGAGTATTGCGGGTTCGTTTGAGAGTCTTAATAATAAGTGGATATAATCATAATTGAGGCGCAGCATGAGATTACTAACAATGTGGTATGTATGACCAGCAAAGGCTCAGACCAGCCTGGGGAAATGTGCAGTCTGATCAGAGCCTTTGTTAGTGGATTGAATATTCTATGAGAGCAAAGCTTCTGACCGAACATTATTTGGAGTTTCTAAGCTCAAGGCTTGTCTGCTTCAACACTTGTCAAAATACCACACTGTTTGAAATCTCCTGCCGTGGCTCGTTTGAAACAAGATAATAATTTACACATCAAATGATGCTTTGTTTTTCTTTCTAGCAAATCAAATCAGATATAAAGCCAAATACCTATGCAGGAAGAGCACAAGATAAGGCCATAAAGCTAGGCTAATAAGTTATAAGATCTAATTTTCTCTATATGCTTTAGGTAGTGCTCTGTTTGAGATTGACTCGTCAACAGGCTGGATATCTACAACTGGTGATTTGGTGTACGATACAGCAGGTTCTTACTCCCTCACAGTGACAGGCACAGATGGTGCAGGACATACCGCTACAGCAGCTGTTACCATTACTGTAATGGAAAGTACGAGCTGTATATGACCACTTTCATACTGTAAATTTAGAAATTTTCGCAAGAATAGTAAGTGAGTATGATCAGGAAATACCACAATCACAAACCACAGACAACCCATGGCACCGCGAGGAGGAGCCGCTCAACCATCATGAGACACCAGGAGGACAAATTAAGCAAAATTTTCGAATTTTGTTTTCGCAAATAGTGTTGAAATAATAGTTGCCACGGTAAAAAAAATTGGGTAAATACGGACATCAGGTAAATTTTGGACACACGTTTGCAAGCAGTGGAAATCCAGATGAGCCGTCTCATCAGGATTTTCACTGTTTGCTTAGTTAATCTATTTTTATTCCAATAATTTAACTATGAAACAAACAAAGTGGCTGTCCGAATTATGCTGTCTGTCCGAATATACCTGACTTTACCCTAGTAGATTATAATCATAATTGAGCCGTAACCTGTGGTGATTTGGTGTACAATACAGCAGATTCTTACTCCTTCACAGTGACAGGCACAGATGGTGCAGGACACACCGCTAAAGCAACAGTTACTATATCTGTAACTGAAAGTACGAGCTGGAAAATGAAATCTGTCTTAAGCGGACACTTAAAAATAGACACAACGAAGGTCCTAAAGACAGATGGTTGCTTAATGCAGGTCTAAAGTTTTGCAGAATGCTGAAGCATTCTGCAATACTTTTGACCTGCATTAAGTGATAATTGGTCTTGAAAACATATTTTGGGTCTTCTTTCGAGTGACTGCTTAAGATAGGTTTTACTGTACTTTATTTTCTGAGTAATTTGCCAGTCTGTGTGATAATATAAGAACCCATGATAGCTGTGAGGGTGTGATAGATAAATCTGTCCCGAGGATCACTGCTTTGCATCACAAGACTTGCTGAATGATGACAAAGGGTGATCCTGAGGGAGGGATGGATTTTTTCTATCCCACCTTCACAATAAAGTTAATAATGGATTCTTTTTCTTGATCACTATGAAACGCTGCCTTTTATTTTTTAAAATTTAATGAATACGCTGAAATGGGACATACTATGATTACGTAATTAGCTAGTCACATTCCTAACCACCCGATGGGTCTACTATTTTATCTCTCATAGAGGTATATAAGATAAGCTTCGTTGATACACATGAAAGAGCCTGATGACAAAACTCAATCTGTTGTGCACCAAAAGCATTGATCACATATGAGCTAAGCTATAGAGAATATTGCATGAGTGTTCATGTAGTATTGAATTTATTAACGTGTTGAGATGGAAAGTTTGCTAATCATTTTACTCCTTTTTGCAACGACGATACTTGAATTTGATAATATAGGCCACACAAATGTTAGATAATATTCAATATGTGAAACAAAAATAGCTTTGAAATCCCATTTTGGGTGTAAAACACCAATATTTTGGAATATATATGCGACAATGTATAGGTGTCATATTATAACTTGACCAAATAATTAAATTTCTAGCGTATTTTATCAATTTTAATACATCACATTATTACACTCCAAATGCAGTGTCAGTGTCATATCGTGAATGGGCCGCGACGTGAGAAAACCTGTCTTCTGTGGTTTGTGAACAACTAAGGCACTGACCAGCCTGTGCATCCGCGCAGTCTGATCAGCGCCTTTGTTATTAGGTTATTATAAAGTATCATTTTATTGACTTGCTAAGAGCAAAATTTCAATTTTCTAGCTAGTTTCTGTAGCTGAGCAGGTTGATTTGAATCTCACTTTGTCAGAAACATGAAGTCAGGTTTTCTCACTACGAGGCCCAGATCATTTTGACCATTTGTAGACTGGAACCTCTAAACAGCTATTCTGGCAAACAGCAAAGACCCAGATGAAATGGCACAAAGTGTTGCATTTTATCAGGGTCTGTACTGTTTGCTTAGACACAATCGATTGATCAGAGAAAGAAATAATCAAAATGGAAAGTATAACCTGTGACCCCTCAATATATACAATGGACCATCCTGACTTCATTGTATATTACTGTATGGAAACTTTGGTTGGTCTGAAAAATTTTAATAGTCTGCACTATTCCAATGTCAACATGAAAATAAACTGATACATTTTAGCAACATTTGAAAAGTAATCCACTATATTCACTGTATAATTTATGATGCCCATTTCAATGATTCAAGCATGTATGATCGTTAATCTTACATTGTACATTCACCTAAATCTAAACCTAAATCACACAGAAAATGCCATTTAAACAGTAAAAATACCATTTTTCTAACACTGGCTTAGCTTGCAAAGGAATGTCTGACGTTATATGGGTACAGAAGAAACAATAAAAGAATTTAGGCTTTGTTTGAAACGCCAAGAAAAAAATGCTTCTGAAAGTGTCGTCTGCTGCAAAAAAATGCCTAACATTACTGACAAAATAAGTATAGAAGCAAACAGCGTGGACCCAGAACAGACTGCTCCTACAGTCTGATGTGGGTCCACACTGTTTGCCATAGAGGCTACTTAAACATTTCATTAGACGAATAAAGCAGACGACTTTTGTTGTGATTAACGCATTAAGGGTTAAATAAAGATTAGTGGGTCATGCCTCTAGATCAGGATGTGTAATTTAAAGCTTTTTTTCTATATAATGTGAACTCAAAAGAACCATCTCAATGAGATGATTTCTTTTGGGAATCCACAATAAATGTTAAAACTGATGGGTACGAAAATCAGAGTTGGGGTAATTAAAATTGTTATTGTAATTAATTGTAATTTAATTACATTTTCTAAAGTACTTGCATGTAATTGTAATTAAGACATTTCTTTAATCACAATAATTGAATGTAATTAATTACTTTGTCAAAAATGGGAGTATTTAACAATTACTTTTAATTACTTTTTAATTACTTTTCAGATCAGTTATCATATGAAATTCAGTTACCTTTAGAAGATAATCATGGATATTTAAAATGCTACTAAATGGTTCTTCGTCTTTGTAAATACATTTATCATATGCTTTACTCAATATATGGAAAGTTGAGTACAACATGGAACAAATGTAAATTGGAACTAGTCATGCTAGTATAGACATAAAATAGCATTTAACAATTTTACCTCAGTCACATACAGTATGTAACCTCTACTCTCTACTATTTTGAAAACACCTTTTTTAGCAAATTCTATATTCTTTGTTTATCTGCCTATAAAAGATATAGCTTTGTGACAATCAACCTTTAATAGCTAAGTCACCAAAGCAATACAAAAACAAAGAAGGCGTGAAAATCTCAACAATTGTTTTTTTACTCAAACAATAGACTAGTGAATTGACCCCTTGAAGGCGATGTATTAAGTTTTCACACCTAGGACCAACACACTCATATGCTAAGGTGCATGACCCAATCTATCCTCTACATTATTGTAAATCCTTAAATTTCTTATTTGCCGCCTTCAATAATAATAATAATAATAATAAGAATAATAATAATAATAATAATAATAATAATAATAATAATAATGATAATAATAAAATGTAATTCAGTAAATTAAATTAGATTTAGCTCCTTCAGTAACCTAGGGCCTATCATTGTTGTTATGATAACAAAAAATAAAATAAAATAGATGTTCCAGTGGGGACGGAACTTGCAACGCCAGCATTGAACACACAAGCAATATTTAGTTCATCACTATCTGATATTCCTTTTTGCACTTTTTACCAACTTTAATGTCTCATAGGGCCACACAGATTTCTTATCAACACTTTTTGAGAACAGTTGTTCTCTGGCATTTAAGCTATACAAGAGGTGTTTCATGTTTATTTGAACACATTTGAAATTGCCATTTCTCATTTATTTCTAATTATATTTAGTTATGATAAATTTACGTTGGTTAATAGATCTCCAGAAATGCGCAGTCACCACGAAAATAGCTCTTAACTTTATTCGCTGGATTTAAACAGTCTCTGAAGATGTGTAGTCAAAATTTAAGCGTTTAAAAATTGCTGTCTGAAACGAAATGTTCAAAATCGTTCTCGAACGATTTCTCTTAAAGGGGTTATTTTTTTCTCTTGAAACCTATTATAAAATGTACATACATGACTAAATTGTCTTGTACTAAGAAATAAAGCATTTCCGTTGGATATTTACTTTTTTGAAGCAACTTAAACTTCAATTTTGGGGATTTACAGTTTCCAAAGCAACACTTAATTGTGAGCAAAATTCATGAATGCAATATTTGGTGATTAGTTTTATCGGCGATATATTCTTGAACTATTTAAGAATTTGTGTCGGCTGTGAGTTTTGAGAATTTGTTTTTCACAATTCTTCCAGGGCACATTTTATACATGGAATGCCCATTTGGGCACTCGTATGGTAGAACATATAAAGCCCAGTTGTCAAGCAAAAGCAGGCATACAGAAGCTGTTTTTCATTTGAATAATAGACTGAATGCTCCTCTAAACTTAAAAGAAATTTGAACACTTTTATACGCATTTTCAATAGAAAAACACCAGTTTTAGCTCTTAAAACAGTAAAAGGGAGTGGGCGAGTATTTTTGGGACGCCATGTTATAATTGTGCTTTAAATTGCCTATTTGTCTATTGGGTCATTCAAGTGACGCGTCCGTTATTTAGGAGAAAGCAAAAGTTATTTATTTTAATGCAATCTCGAAAAATGAAATTCACATTTGTTAAAATAAACATGAAACAGGTCTCATAGTTTTACAAAATCTTTTCCATGGTTTATCTTCCACAATTGTAAGACTTTTGTCAGACCAATGTGTATTCCTGAACTTTGTTCTGCGGTTATAACAGCTAGTTTTTTTACAACATCGGCAATTTAAAAGTGACCCCCCCCCCAAAAAAAAAAAAATGATAATAATAATAATTTTCATATTTTCTTATTGTGTTCTCATGTCAGCAACAAGAAAAAACAACTGATTTTGTACGTTTCATTTCCTTTAAGTTGCACCACATGACAAAAATAGAAGAAGTCCTAAAAGTAAAATCGATATTGAATTTATAATGCCAATGTTACTCAGACTTTTTAAGGTGTTTTTACTCATTTCATATATCTCTGAAATTAAATTCTGATGAAGCTGTCTAAGTGGCAGTGAAATGTAATATAATGTAATTTATTACATTTGGAAAAGGAATTGTATGTAATTAATTACTTTGCTTAAAAGTTATGTAATTGTAATTTAATTGAACTATTTCCAATGTAATTGTAAGTAATTAATTACTTTTTCAAAGTAATTGACCCCAAGTCTGACGAAAATAATCTCAATTTTACTATAAAAAAGTTCAGTTAATATTGACCTATGATGGTTAATCCTATGTACACAAGTGAATTCTAAATGCGTTCTTTGGTAAACAGGGAAGAGCCTGATAAATAGCTGCATAATGCAGCATTTTACCAGGGTCTATACTACAGGACTTTAGTTAAGAGTGTGTTACAAAAATTTTAATTTTCTTATTTCTCAGCCAAAACATATGTTGTGTGTACTTAAAACAACCGTCTTAATGAGATGGTTCTTTTGAGCACCCAAAACATATGTTAAAACTGATGGGTAAGAAAATATTTACATCTTTACGCTGATCAATAAACTATCTTCAGAGGAAGAAAAACATATTCTTTGAAGTATAGCATGTGGCCCCTCCAATTATATAATAGACCATCCCAGGTATATTTATCAAACCTTAAGGAAGAATCCATCAGTGTGTAAATTGTCAATCTTTTAATTTGAACCAGACTTTAGTTAAGAGTGCGTTCCAAAATTTAATTTTCTTATTTTTCAACCAAAACACATGTTGAGGGTACCTAAAAAACCGTCTCAATGAGACAGTTCTTTTGAGCACCAAATTTATATGTTAAAGCTGATGGGTAAGAAAATATTTATAATTTTACGCTCAAAAATTGTGTTTGTCTAAACCTATGAATTTTCTATGGTATTGCAGTAAGTTATCCACATTTTACACTTCCACCTGAATCAACCGGTGCAACAATCTCTGTGATGGAAGACGAAGGCATCACTACATCTATTTACACTATTTCTGCAAGCGATGCTGATAGTGATACCTTAACGTATGAACTTGTACTGGGGGCTCCTGAATTCGCGTTGGACAGTTCAACAAGGATAGTGTCTATAGGCTCTGCGCTGAACTTTGACGTGCCACCAACAGTGTACAGCCTGACATTCAAGTAAGCAGTAAACTGTGGCATTAGACAAACTTGTGTTTTCATCCACAATTAGGTAATAAAGGCGTAGCGTAAATATACACAGCTTGTTCCAATAAATCTTCTAAAGGGAATTTATTCATGCATAATAATACTATTTTACTCGGTGTTGAATTCAATTTCAGTCTGTTTCGAAACAGAAGTAAAATAGTATTATCAAGATTATTATGTTTGAGAAAAGTTGTATAACCTGAATAAATCACATTCCACAGAATCGTTAATGATAAATTTGTGAATTAGAATGGGTTAAAGCAATTAGGGCCTCGTCGTGACAAAACCTGTCTTCGGGGTTTTCGACAAACCGAGACTAAAACCAGTCTCCTCAGCTACATGCAGAGACTAGCTAGAAAATTGAAATTTTCCTTGTAGAAAGCTTAGATATGGTACTTTCCAAAACGCGAAAACAAAGGGCGCTGATCAGACTGTGCGGATTCCTGTGTTGTTAGCGAACCCCCAAAGACAGGTTTTCTCGCGTTGAGGCCCATTAAGAGTTGGTACCAGTATAGGGATTAAAACTAAAGCTGAGTAAAACTGGAAAAGAATTCACGCCAAAATTGTGATTTTTCTGCATTAAAATACATTATACAAAATTGCCATATTACTGGTAAGACAGATTTTGTCAAAAGAAAATGCAACGTTGTCATGGGCGTCGACGGCTGATATCAGACTTGTCTGCAGTTTGTGATTGTGGTATTTCCTGATCATACTCACTTACTATTTTTGTAACTGGTCTCATTTGAAATCATTTAATTAATGCTTTTTTTATTAATTAACTACTTAATATTTAGCACTTTTACAGGCAAATGTGTCTATGTCGTAGCTCAGCTAACCTGAGACCATACTGTCTGTTGATATAAAGACAATTTCGATTATTCTTTGATTAATACAGAAATCCACTTTGTAGTTAACAAATAACACTTTTTATGGCATAGATTATCCACTGAAAATCAGAAATGTAATATATCAGCCTCGTGTCAAGACATAGCAAGTGTTAATGCAATGAAACTAATATGACTGTTATTCTTGCATTTTACCTTATTCCAACAATATCTGCGCTGAAAACGCTGCTAAAACATTAAATTTCTCTTTTCTTACTCTGGATTTCTCTAAAAAAAATGGTGTCAGCTGTAAACTTTCGAATGTCATAACGGTGTAACAATGCCATACATACACGAACGGTATGTTTTGCATCCAAACGCATTGGCAAAATTGTCAGTCTGGTTCGCAACGCCTTCCATATAACGTTATGTGAATAACACAGGGCTCATTTTAATTATTTTAAGGTAAAAACCCATATTCCAACAGCACGTGAATATCCTGATTTGAACATGGATTTCCATTCATTTGGCATTAATGCAAGGTTAAAACAGCTTTTCAAATAGGTATAAATACATGACGTCGCATCTGGAAGTGATATAATACCATGTATTAAAATCGATAAATTACTACCGTCCTGCCAGCTAAGAGTGACAGTGACGCCATGTTTTGTTTGCAAAGTTATTAGGGACTACTTTTAATCAATATATTACTTGTGTATTAATCCTATCAGCAGGATAGGATTAATACACAAGTGATCTATTGATTCGTGTTAGCTTAAGTGGAAAGTACAAATTAATTTTTAACTGAACAATTATAAACAAAATATTACGTCACTGTCACTCTTGATTGGTACTACAGTAGTAGGTTACGGATTCTGGTGGCGAAATAGAAAATTACGTACATAACAACATCGCGGATATACTGCAAAATTAAGCTTTCCAAACTAAAAATGTGATTTCAAAGTTCTTTTAGTGGCAAACTTAATGTCCTGCTCATACTTTATGGAATTCATTTTTTTAAAAAAAAACTCATTGTGTTAAAGGAATAAGTATCACATTTTATTACTTTACTGGACTCATTTAATAAATTCAATAAACATGGGTGCTCATGTAAGATCCTCTATGTATTTTACAGGGTTGTAGATGAAAACAGTGGAACATCATCTGCCACTTTAACTGTCAGTCTGACAGACGTGAACGACATATCTCCTGAGTTCACCGAATCATCGTACACTGCCACTGCTCTTGAAACTGGTAACACAGGCAAGTTTACTGCAACTAGCGCCAGGCCCCTAGATAAGAGTCGATTTCTTTTTTCTCATTTAACACACATGCAAACCCTTTACCTCATAGGCTTTTGAAAACAAGGCAGTCCTCGATCAGGCAGAGCTGCCTGATCAGGGGCTACTAATCATGGGAATATATGTATCTGATTCTACACAAGTGGACCTAAAAAGTAATTTCTATATTCTATGTAGCAACATGATAGTTTATGTATATAATTATTCCTAGTGGGTGAAGCCTACCCTGAATTTCATGATGGAAATGGTTAAGTTGGCGGAAGTACAGGCCAAAGTGTAGAAAATCTAGTCACACTAGATAGCTGTGCATGCATGCTTAAAGGTTAATTACCAAAAAGCAGATAACTAGCTTAGCTGGATACATCAGCATAAGCGTTTATCAGGGACATTTGCGCATACTTGTATGGGAAAAGTACCCAAATCTCATGTGCTATTTTTATTTATCAGTTACCTCTCATATTAACTGTATTGCTGCACATTGCCTGATAAACATGGTCTATCTCACAGCATGTAGCATTGCTGCACATTGCCTGATAAACATGGTCTATCTCACAGCATGTATCTTTATCAGGTTATGATGACGTTACACTTTTTAATGACGTCACTTATGACGCTGAGTCAACTTAAAAATCAAAAATTACGTCGTAATCGCTAGTTTGAAGAGTAAAACAATGGGTAAACTGATAAATAGAATACCAGGTTTGCGTCTTTTGAAATCAACAGATTCAACAAGCATTCTCAAAGCCTTGCCTGGTAAACTTGATATCAAAAGAAACTCAACTTTTATTCTCTATACATTGATCCCTTTTAAAATATTGTTGTTATCCTTAAATTGTAATAGTGACAGCCATTAATGGTTATAGCATCTTGATCTATTGCAATGTTATATAATATAACATGCAAATTAAGCACATCTACAAAAAGCCCATGAAGCAGTATACCTTCATGTAGTTTGTGTACATAGCATATCTCGCGCAGGTGATAGCCATGAATGACACCGCCAACGCCAAAGCTATCCAATGTGGATATATATCTTCTTATAGAATGGCAAATAAATGTGTAATGTATTTAGAATGAGGGAAAATCAAATTTAAGGTTGATGAATTTATTACAGTGTCTAATTTTTCGGTCAAGTTGAAATTTAATAATGAAAAACCCATGCTTAATACCAAAAGTGGGATTTTTCTAGAGTAAATGTAGAATGGTAAAAATGCACAAACGCTGATATCTGATATATGGATAGAAATGATTTGATAAATTTTTATGCAGTAGACATTCAGATTCACTTTTCAAATACTACGTATCAGAAACAACATGGCAAAATTGTAAAAAATACTTTGTTACGAGTTCTTTTTATTGACTAGAATCACCGGAAATGTTTGAAATATGAAACCTTGCACACGTTTACATTTTTTTTATATTTCATGAGGTTTAGCACCTTTAACCCATACTTCAGTAATAATTGCACGCAATACACTGGAGGAAAATACGGCTATTTTGATTTATTATGGTGTAATATATGATTTCATACAAATCATAACCAACACTGTATGGATTTACACCAATTTTTTCCTGCTTGTTTGCGACATATGGTACAATGTCTGAAATAATGTTTTCTAGTGATAGCCTGTCAAAAAAAATTTAACAGCTAAAAATACATGAATATCTACTTTCGTTTACAACATCATTGTTTTAGAATGGTTTGGAAACAATGGTTCAAAAATGTGAGAATGACAGGAATTTCCTACTTAATATCAATTGTCATCCATATAAAAGCCATTTTAGACTTCCAAAATAACGTCTACTTCAAAGAAACACAACAGACTAATGCCACTATCGCCTGCCATCTTTGAAAAAAAATATTCTTCATCAAAAGGGCAGTTTTCCCTGTGAAAAGAAAGCTTTCGACCGCGGAGTTATGATATAAATCTTGGAAAAGTTAACTCTTTCATTATAGAGCAGATAAGGATAATTGAGTTCTGTCCTTTGAATATTATCGTGCTAACAACACGCATATAAACAACACCGTGTTTACCCTGAACAACGCTCAGGGTACTGGCGTATAGGAAGCGGTATTCACCTCAAGCGGTTATTAAAAAACCTCAGTGTTTTATATAATATTTCATTGATGTTATGGAAGTGTTTCAAATAACCTACCATAGGTTGAGATAAACAATCTTTTTAAGCATAAAATTGTGAATATTTTCGTATCTATTCATTTTATTTTTTTTTTTATTTGTGCTCAAAAGAACAGTTTCATTGAGATGGTTCTTTTTAGTACCCACAACATATATTTAGTTGAGTTATAAAAAAAATAATATTTTATTACGCACCCTTTTAGGGGGCCTGTCCACTAATATACTATTACACGTATGTTTCAGTGACAGACGTTGTACAGGTTGCAGCCACTGATGGTGACAGCAGTTTAAACAATTACAATGTCATACAATATTCCATAAAAGGTAAGAAACTTAGACGATCTTACATGAGTGCTCATGTTTTATTGCGCGAGTTGGGGAAAAGAGATAAAATGCAAGGCTTGTTGAGCATTTTATCTCCTTTTTGCAACGAGTTTAACAAATTCAATAAGACGAGCACGAATGTTAGATTCTATTTATCATATGAGATAAAGATTACTTTGAAATCTCATTTCTGACGTAAAATGGTTGTAATTTTTCCAGTATATACGCAGCGTTGCTGTGGACATCATAACATTTCCCGTAAATCTGTAAACCACTAGTGGTTTATCGATTTTATTGCATGGCGTTATTTCACTCCCAGACGCGACGTCATATGATAATCTGAAATAAAACTAAAATTTTACCAGACTTGGTTTGAGTAAACAACTCATTTTTTGTGTTATCATTGATCTTTACGTTTTATGGACTTCTTTTCTATCTTCACAATATTACTTTGTTTTAGATGGAAATACAGGCGACAAGTTTACAATTAATGCAGCATCTGGCCAAGTGTCTGCAAGTAATCTGGACTTTGATACTTTAGACACATACACTCTCGTCATAGCCGCTAAAGACCTGAATGGAGCAGCAGGTGCACTCGAGACAACAGTAAATGCAATTGTCAATGTAAAAACAGGTACAGTAATACACACTTATACAAAAAAGTGAGTATGATCAGGAACTACTACAATCACACAAGGCAGATCAATCCACCGCACCATGAGGAAGAGCCACAGAACAATAACTGTCACAAGACATTAGAAAGACAAATACAATAAAACAAATAGCTCTATCTTCCCCAGCAAGATGATTGCAAAACTAGAAAGGACACAATAATAAAACAAGGAATAAACACAGAATCCACGCAATGGGAGCAATCAATAAACAATGAATCAACACCAACAGAACCGATGCCTCAGAACGGACAGCAATATAAGGATGTTACTTTACTTGAATTGCGTTCTCTATCTGTTAGAACTTTCCTAGCTGAGCATGATATTGATCCCACTCATAAATGTTAAAATGCCAGAATTATGAGAAGGATAAATACAACATCTGAGTGTTTAAGCAGGGAAACATCATTATATTCAGTAGTTATTTTTTAATGAACAGTTGAAATTTCATGTTCAGCTGAGTTGAGCATGAACCAAAAGTATAACACTGGGCCTGGCTGATCATCAAACTTCTGCTGTTCTGAAAGCTTGTATGGTTTGACCAATTGTGTTTAAATGTGCTTTTTCTTTATTCATGTCATGTTTAGACTTGTATAGAAAGCTTAAAGCTGCATACTCTGTAACTATGAACATTTTTCGAAAAATTTTCTTTTCTTTTTAAATCATTTGTAAAAGTAGAATTAAGCTATGTTTTCACAATAAAAATGTTCAGTACAGCTAAAAATTGCATGGAAAAGTGAATTATCTTACCAATTAGTTGTATTTTGCTCTTGTTGGTAATTATTTGCGTCCCTCCAATAATTCTAGACCGTTGAATTTTAACATAAATGCAGTTGTTTTGATAGTGATAACTTGTTAAGATTTACAAAAATGGTATGTTTACCTGAATTTGAGTATTTTTACTGTGTTCTTGAAAAATAAAAACATTATCTTTAAAATTAGAAGATCAAAAGTTACAGACTATGCAGCTTTAAATACATTCATAATTCTAGTGTATAGACTTAGATGTGTTCACCTCGTCTCAGAGGTTAACATCGCAATTAAGCGAGTATGGACAGAATTTAACAAATCAACATTAAGGTAACCTATTTTGAAAGGTTTTTTTTTTATCACTACCACACATTACTCGTGACAATTTTGTCAAAATAAATGTGGTTTTTGAATAAACGGCGAGTCAGCGCACTTCAATGGCGACAATAACGTCGCAAGTCTTCATGACAACGTTCCAGGTGTAAGTTCAGGCGTTATCTTAGTTGTTAACAATGGTGTCTAGTGGAAATGCAAGGGAGCAGCATCCGGCGTAATACAGCACAATATCTGGCCCCCGGGGCTGGTTTATTGTCAAACAAGGACATCAAATAAGATGCAGATCCCCTCAAGAACAGGCTGAAAATCCTCTAATGAAGTCCATAATTATTGCACGAAACTAATATGTTGCCATTTATTTAAGCTTTTTTGCCAGTAAGTTGTGCGCATCGGTAGTCTGGACATCGTTAGCCACTCACCCTTACCTTTCATGTTTTGAAGAGTAACTGAAATAGCTCTACCAGCAATAACTTATAAAAATGATCAGACATTTCGATACAGTAAAGAAAACTTTAATGGGTGGTAAGGTATATTCATTATTAACCCTTTTCCCGCCATTCAAGACACACAAAGTCTGCTTGAATCCTGAGTCTGTTCTTTTCAGCTGAATGTTATTTTACTTTCAGTGTCATTATAAATCATAAATATATGATTTTCAATTAATGTGCTTTCTATGCTTTTACCATGTACATCATCTGTTTTAATGCATCCATAAAATTTAAAACATGTGTAAATAACGTTTTGATGTATATAGCTTTGTTATCTGGGACACTTGGCAGATTGTCTATTTTAGCTTAAAGTGTACACCTCTTTAGATATTTTATAAATAGATAAAATGAAAAAAATGAAGCTTATGTTGCAAATAGTATGAACCCATAATGGTGCAATCTGATCGAGATTTATAGTGTTTGCTTCTGTAATGAAAGCCATTTTGTAGTCTATTTGAATGAAGCTACTGACGTAATATACACAATCTCTCTAGAGCATTTGCTTCTCATGTCCACTAAGTATAGAAGTAGAGCAAGGCTCAGACTTACATTAAAACCTCTAATCGCTCCAAATGCATCAGCATGAATATTTAAATGAGAATTTTGGGCATATGCGATAAAATACCCAAATCTCATACGTTGCTAACCATCTATATACTAGGGACTTTGGCAAATAGTGAAGACCCAGATGAAATGTTCATCAGGATCTGCACTGTTTTTTACGATAAAAACAATCTTCTTAGAAAGAAATACAATATTTTATTCGAAAATCATAACCTGAGACCCCTCAATATTTTCAATAAACGATCCCAAGTATACTGTGTCAAACCAGAAGTAAGAATCCATTAGTGCATAAAGGGTTAAATATCTATATATTTAGTGCCAGTGTTTGTTGCACCTGCTTCTGGAGGAGCCACTGCCAGTGTTGCTGAGAATGTTGACACAACACACACGGTATATACAGTACAAGTGACTGATAGGGATGGAGAAAGCATATCATTTTCTTTTAACCAAAGCCCTGGTTCCAAGTTCACCTTAGATGGGAATGATGTTAAATTGGCAGCTGGCCAGACTATTGACTTTGAAAATTATCCTGGGCCATATACACTTAGCTTTGTGTAAGTTGTTATTTTATGGTTAAATATTGTTATTATCAGCATGTAACACAAATAATTACAAAATGCCCATAAAAGTTCAAAGCTACATTGGAACCTCAATAATTTTGAACTCTGATGGCTGAGCTCAATGTGGCTCTTCTAGGGGTTTACTTAAGCTCTGATTGTCTGTGGGATTAGAGCCCTTTTCCTTGATTCGTCACAGCAATTTGATTTGATTGTTTCCTTGTGATGATACATTGCATAAGTTAGGAAGCCTCCACGTGACCTAACCAACTATGTGTTTTAACAACAGTAGAATATAGGGTGAAGATTTGGTACTGGAAATGCATTTACACCCCCCCACACACACTCACACACTCCAAGTGACCTTTGGCTGTTGTCCATCCTAAGGTAATGGTTCTGTTGTTGTTGATTCATTATTGATAATATTGCTCCCATTGTTTGCAGGCGTTCAAGGTTTGGACCTAATTTTGTTATACAATATGCTTAGTGTCCTTTCTCATTTTGCAATCATATTGATGTGCTTCAATTGTCTTCCAGATGCCTGGTGGCTGTTAGCGTTAGTTTACATTTATCAATCAGACTGGCAGAGAATACATGGATTTAAATATAAGAAAATTCAAAATTTCTTATCTCATATCAGAAAGTTAGCTAACAGGTTGAGATATATTTATCCCACAGTCAGTAAGTTCCAGGATAATTTAATCTAAGCACCATTTGTATTTGAGAAAAACAATTTATTCACGTTGCTTATCTTTAAGATCCAGAGGAAAAATCTAAGATTTGAAAAAGCACCTGCGGGCCTGAAACTAAATAATGTACTTTCCAAAATAATAAAATTGCAATGAAAATATTTGTACATTCCATATAAATAGATTTCTCTATAAACTCATTTTATCACATGGCGTTGCTTTTGTGAGTGATAAAATGGCATGCATGTATTATAATTGATAAATCACTAGCCCTTTACCTATTCAGTAACATTATGTAATAACATCCATACCAACCTAATGAATATGCATATATGACAAAATCTTAGCATTTCTCTGCGAAAACGTGATATAAAAATAAGTTTAATGTCATTTGATAAAAAGAATCAAACATTTGTGCTCCTGTATTATTTAACTTATTAGTTCATTGCGAAATTGCAACAAAATGCTCGACAAGCCTCACATTTTGCTGTTGCTCTTCCTCAACTTGTTTAATAATAAATTCAGTAAAACATGAGCACTCATGTAAGATGATGATTATTTTTGTCTTCAGTGTCACTGATGAAAGTGGATACTCCGCATCCAGTGATGATGTTGTTGTGTCAGTAACGGATGAAAATGACATGACTCCAACGTTTCCTCAGGCAACATACTCAAAGATACTGAAGGATACAATAACAAGTGGTAGGTTCCGTTTGTTCTATTGCGTTTTCCCTTCTAAAGGTTGTCTCTATCGGCGAGATGATTATCAAACTAGAAAGAATGCAAAAAATTACACTACAAAACCAGAATTGAACACACACAAGTACCCACACACATACACACATTAGACTGGTCAAGACTTTGCTCTAGTTTCTGTCTCTCAATTTATACACACAAATCACCAGAAATTAATGGCTCGATATGCCATGTTGCAGAATTGTTTTAAAACCATCATTATAATTAACATTCCTCCCTGTTTGTCTGAGATTGAATTTAGAAAAGCTTGAGTTATGAAAAAGTCCAAATCCAAAAAAGGGGAACCAGTATCAAAATATTTTTTGCATTTTACTGAAGTGCAGCAGGATATATTTAAATAACCATTTTGTTATAAATAAGGATTGTCAATATTAAGTCATCTAGATAAGTTGATGTAGAGTTGAACGCTTAAATAACATCAGATTGGTTGTTATCAGATAGGGACATAAAGTCCGTCTTAACAAAATCTTCAACAAAAGGAGCACTAATAGTACCCTTTAAATTTACTATTTTAGCCACAGTGTGCCCATCAAAATACAAGAATTAGGCAACGACCTACCAAGATGTTGTGTTACTGAAAAAATTATGCATACTGTGCACATAACTTTTCAATGACATACCTTTTGAAGAGCACTGTGTGCATAATATTTTCAATAACATACCTTCTGAATAGCATTTTCAATGTCATACCTTCTGAATAGCATTTTCAATGACATACCTTCTGAAAAGCACTGTGCGTATACCATTTTCAATGGCAGATACCTTCTGGAGAGCACTGTGTGCATAATATTTTCAATGACATACCTTTTGAAGAGCACTGTGTGCATAACTTTTTCAATGACCTATACCTTCTTTTAAAACAGTGTATATCCCAAAAAGCTGGCTTGTCAGAAGGTAGGTGGCCCTGATCTACACTGTTTTAGCATATCTTGAATAGGGTAATATACATGCAAATATTTATTGCAGGCACAAGTGTAATGACCTTAGCGGCCACTGATGGTGACAGTTTGCCGAATAATATTCAGATAACTTATTCTATTGATAGTAAGTACAACATGCATGTGTCTATAACATTTTGAAATTTTAGAGCGTACTGTAAATTCAGAAATTTTTGCGATAATTTTATTTTTGGGAATAGCGTTTAAAGTCAAATTTGCAATGTTAAACATTTGCAACTAGGGCATGATTTACCTACATCAGTAAATGACAGAGTGATTGTGGCATTTTGTGAAGGTTTTATTTTCACGAAAAATCACATCCATTTCACAAAAATAAAACCTTTGCAAAATATTTCCAAATTACAGTATGTATTAGTCATAGGTCCAGATAAACACAATTTATGAGTGTAAAATTGTGAATATATATGATATCAACTTTATCATGGGTCATGTATTGGGTGCACAGTGGCTCAGTGGGAGAGTGTATGTCCTGAGATCGAGAGGTTGTGGTTTTGAGCCTCACTGCGTTGTGTCCTTGAGTAAGAGACATTAATCCTTGCTTAGGACTGGTTCAACCCAGAAAGACACGTCCAATAATAACTGAAAAATTGTTAACTGGGATTAAAGAATCAAACAAACAATGTGTCATGTACGGTGTATCATGTGCAAGAACGGTTGTTCTCTCTTGCTTCATTTTTGACATATCTCCATTAAATGAACTTTAAAGGGTACAAATTGCAGGCTCCATAAGTCTTATACCCTTCAAGATAGTTTTAAGCTATTTGGTAGGATGGTATAAATACCAGGTCAACTGCTGCATACTTAAATGGTTGCTCACCGTTTTTATAGTGACATTTAAAGAGGAAACCCTGTGCACTCCTTTACTCTAATACATTTTGAGATATTTCGTAGGAACAAATATCAGACATAAGCGGTGTGCCACGTGCAAAAATGGTAACTTTTTAGTTTCCTGTTTGAGTTATCTACATTGCATGAAGTTAAAAAAAGAGAGAAGCCATGTGTGCTCTATAGCGTTTATTTTGGTATGGTTAATTACATGTATCAGTTTATAATGTTGTGTCACATGCAAATCTGGTTATACCCTTTCCTTTAATTTCTGTTTTATAGGGGAAATATTTTGCATTCCATAACTTCCATGCCCTTTGCTTGGAGATATTTTGATAATATTTGGTAGGATTAAATATCATGTCAATTGCAAAACTGTTTACCATCATGTTCTTTCTGTTTAAGCTATCTCCATTGAGCAAAGTTTAAAGGCAAATCATTGAACTGTTTATAACTTTCATACCCCTATTAGTTATATCATAACTTGATAATATTTGGTAGGATTACATATCAGGTCAATGTGATTTGTCTTGCGAAAGACATGTTTCTGTTTTAGGACCTGATTGAGCTAAATTCTTTGAAAAAATCTTAACACAAACACTCTACACTTGATAGCTTTCAATAAAATGGGTGAAAGTTAAAAACTTCCGAATCCTGACCTTAAAAAAAGCAAATTTCAAAACTTGCAGCATGCCTACAAAAGTGAATAATTTCAAGTTTGAATGATTAATTGTGGTTAGATAATCTGAAAGCTAATCAGAGCATCTATTATAATCTGCCTAATTCAGCATTTTGAGGCTGACTTTCTATTGAAAGTCAGCTCCAAAATCCTGAATTTTGGATTAATCCTGAACACTTCCACGCACGCATTCACTTTCTGGTAATGTATTGGTCATAAATCAAGTCAAGAAAGTGTGTCACATGCAAATTGATTTCTCACTCTTTCCTACTGTTAAAGTACCTCCTGAAGGCAAAATTAAAATGGGACACTTTGTGATCTTGAAAATACTTATATCCTTTAAGATAGTTTTGTCATATTAAGTATGGATATATAGGGGTCAGGATGGGGTTTAATAATTGTGAATTTCATGAATAGAGAATAATAAGGTCATGAAAAAATAATGAATAATTCTATACTCAGAAAAACAATTGAAGGATATTAAAATTGTTTTGACTTTATAACATTTGAGAAAAGTACTTTCAAACAAGTTAGTTGTGTATCTCATAAAACTACCACTATGTAATTCAGAAAATGCAAAACGAAATTTACGGGTCATTGGTTACGATACAGTACCACTCCAAATGTACCTACCCTCTCAACCCAAAAGTCACAAGCTACAAATTTAACGCTTATATTTTTTGCTGCAACCTTCACCTGGTCATTGATTGTGTTCTAATTCCAACCACAGACAAGTAATAACACCCATTTATCAGTTATTGTCCCTGATAATGGGACAACTTCTTCAACAACAATGCACAGATATGGCATACTCGAGCCAATATGACAACAAATTGGCTGTAAAACACTGACAACTACAAAATGAGTCGCTATGCTTTTGAGGGAGAGCCAGCAATGATTTTGGAGCCAGTTATTATGGAATACAAAAGATAAAAATGGGTTATGATCATATTGATCGTTTGTGACTTTTCAGTATGGAGGGTTGCACAATTTGGATATGTACTGTACATAAACCATTGAGGTGTGACTAAAACCTAGCATCCATTTTGATTGCATTTATGTGGAACTATGAAATGCATGCATAATTGGTTTAGTTTTTATTGTATAGAATGTTAGAGATGGAACTGAATCTAAATATCCTTCAATTGTTTTTCTGAGTATATTTGTTTAAAGAATCCAAGAATAAAGTATTTAATACTGAATAATAAGTTGTTGTTGTTTTTTTTAAAAAAAAGAATATTAAATCAAATATTAGTCCAAAAATAAAATTATAAGCTATCAAAAATATTTAAAGAATAATGGAATTCTTTTTACTGAATAAGGAAACAATTTAATGAGAGTTAATAATGTGCTAAACTTTTAATGATTCGTGAATACCAAACACCCTCCATCCAGACCCTCATATATATCATGTCAAAATCTTTCAGTGAATGCAAGAATAACTGATCTGCAGGGCTTTTTTTAACTTTACTCTCTTGATGAATGTAGAAGTAACATGAACTTGTTTATCTACGGACATTTTTCTGGACTTGGTTATAGATTTGCATTGACAATCAGTATTATCTCCCCTATTATTATAAATACTTGTTTGTTAGTTTGTAAATGTTTATTTATCGTTAAGTTGGGAGATTTGAAGCCTACTTTTGCAGAGATTTCTCAAATGGGGGTCATCTATATTGAGACAATTCTAGCGTTCATATGGGCCTATGCCAGGGCCAAATGCATCGCAGGACATCACAATCATTATCATATTTTACTAATGGTGACACGTTGCGTTATGATCAGTGCCATGACTATTGTGTTTACTTTATAGCTCTATTAATTTAAGCTGGTTTCCAGCAAAATAAACAAGCTGGTATGTGCACCCATCGAAGCAAGAAAGATGGCAAAGATCAGGAAACGTACGATGCAATGAAGTACCACACCTGATCCAGGTTACAACATGGGAAAGTTACAAAAATACAATAAACATCACCAACAAGAGCCAGACTCAGACCAGCCTGCGCATCTGCACAGTCTGATCAGAGTCTTCAATGAGTGCTCCATAGGTAGCCAAGAGACCATTGTTTCTTCAGGCCGAAAACTAAGACCTCCAGTAGAATATTTTACTGACCGTTCCAAGGCGGTACTTCTTTTGTGGATCTTTTATATTTTTCTGTCTTGTGTTTGCTATGCCTTTGTACGCGTCTGTTTATATGTGCCTTGTGATCACCTGCTGGGAAAGGGCTGACCTCTCGGCTCTCGTTTGTGGTGTCCAACTATGAGTTTGTCACTTTCCCATTGGTATCCCGGATCAAGTGTGGTACTTGATTGTATCGATTCCTGATCTTTGCACCCTTACTTTGGATGCGCAGACTGATTTGAATCTTCGCTGTACGCACATGCCAACTTGTACTTTATGCCGGATACCGTTTCATTCGTTTCACAGGTGGAAATACTAATACAGACTTTGGGATCTCATCGTCTACTGGGGAGATAACTACTTTAAACTCCTTGACGTTACAAACTGCGACCTATGCTCTGGTCATTTTTGCTGTTGATGGAGGAACACCACGTAACACTGGATCTACAACACTTAGTATAACTGTAAAACAGTGTGAGTAAATTCTCTGTCACAATTGAGAGATTTTGGTACTTATCACAAAGGTAGGCATCGAATGCTCAGGCCCCGAGGTTATAAACCTTTTCCATGCTCAACTCAGCTGAGCATAAAATGTATTATGCTCATAAACGTTAAAATGCCAACAATAACTCTAGTCTAATTAGATACATGTAGCTGTGCATGCCATTTAAAATGGACTTTAAACATGTGTGATAAATACCCATTATCTCATTAACTTCGTCAATGATTCGTGTGGACCCATCAAACGAATTAAATTATAATGCACTGGCAAATGCAACGCGACATCTTATTGGATAACATCATAAATTTGCACCAGTATATCATGCAATATACTGTCGCAAACTCGACGTCATCATCGAACGTCATTTTTCTTTGGCTGACAAATGATTATATGCAGCTGGCGAGCGGCTGGGCGTATGCACAACATGCTACATTTTCAGGGTCTGTTTGAATGAAAAATGTTACAAGTGCGTTAGAATTGGGATAACCATAATTCCCATTCCTTTTTATTTGGGAAGGTACATGTCGATACAAAGGCGTCGTCGTGAAAGTAAATATCTGACCGTATATGCGATAATATACCTCCCCAATTAGTAAAAAAAGTTATTCTCTAATCATAGTATAACTATAAATATCAAATAATTAAATAGAGGATCTTACATGAGTGCTCATGTTTTATTGAATTTATTAAACGAGTTGGGAAAAAGAGATAAAATGCGAGGCTTGTCGAGCATTTTATCTCTTTTTCGCAACGAGTTTAATAAATTCAATAATACAAGAGCACGAATGTTAGATTCTATTTATCATATGACAAATTCTTTGAAATCTCATTCCTGACGTAAAAACGTTATAATTTTGTCATTATGTACGCAACGTTGTTATGGACGTCATAACGTTTCCCGTAAATCGATAAACCACTAGTGGTTTACAGATTTTATTGCATGGTGTTATTTCACTCCCAGACGCGACGTCATATGATAAATGGTGATAAAACGAATAACAATCAGTCTGTTTTCTCTAGGTCTGCACTCTTACATGACATTTGCATTCTCTCCACATAACCTCTTATAAAGGCCATTTTGATATGCCAGTGTCTAGAGTACCACCATCTATAAAAGTACATTACTTATGTACCTTAAACTAAGATGCTGAATAGGTTCATCTATACACTCCATGCTTGTGATTTAACTTCATGCATTAGAGTTTCATTTCATGTATCCTTTCTTGATATATCTAATAATCCATCTTGATAATAAACTTAGATGTTTCATTTTTATATCTTGGAGGATCACGGGTTTAAATGTCTGAATCATTGTTTTTTTCTGTTCTGAAAGGCTGTTTGTAGGTAAGCAAACAGTGAAGAACCTGATAAATTACTCTATGGTTAAATTTATGGATATTATTTGATAGAATGAACCATGCACATACAGTGGTATGTACAAGTTTAGTATAAATTGAATAGACAATTGGTATATAAAATATTAAAATGGCAAGTTTATACTTACGTTAGCATTCCAACAGATATGCAATCAAACTTGTCTTCTTTGCCTTTTTTAACCCTTTAAGCGCCATGAAAAAAATCATCTAAAAATGTCGTCTGCTGAATCGAATTAAGTATAGAAGCAAACAACGTGGACCCAGAACAGACTGCTCCTGTAGGAGCAGTCTGATCTGGGTCCACACTGTTTGCCATAGAGGCTTCTTAAACATTTCAGCAGACGAGAAAAGCAGACGACTTTTGTTGTGATTGGCGCATTAAGGGTTAACACTGAAAATTTAAACAGCGATCAATTTATCAGAAACAAGTGGCCAAGACTAATACCCACTTGCTCCTAAAACACGGTTTGTACAGGTGTAAACCCAAAGGATAGTTACAAAATATGAAACCTATTCATTACACATGGGTTTCATTTTTCAATATTTTTTCCAATGTAGACACTAAATAGATTTAGAAAGGTAAAGCTACGGATGTTAGAGATGCAAGGAATTTGACAAGTTTGAAAATTGTGTTTTCAATGTAGAAAATCCCAATTTCGGTAGAAAACATGCTCTTGGGTTGAGTATTTTCACATTATTTTAACTTTACCGTTGACAGGTCTCCATATTAAATCCCCTCTCATATTGTCACTTCTTCTTATTTATTAATTTACATTATACGAAATATAAACCAATGGACATTGTTTTAATGGCCATTATACCAGAAAACAAGTGGTTAAATACGTTGACAAATTTAATCTGTTAATGTTTTGTATTTCACTAAGAAACTGTATTGCGGGTGTACTCTTTGGAAGCTGAAAATACTACAAGAAGCACCACAACAAAGATTTCACTTAATAATTAGACTTGATTTCAAGCTAGCTGCATGTTTGATTAAAGGGAGCTGGTCAGTAATTGATTTAAACTATTTTTAACATTTCCTTTCAATGGAAATTCGTGGCCTTAGATATGATCATACATTTTGATACAACTCGTTTCCCCAAAATACACCATTTGATGTGAATGTAATGCATCACAACAAAGACTTTATGGATGCTTTGAGTTCATGTATCAAGACTCCACTAAAAAAGAAACACCTGCATTAAAATTGCCATTTTAGTGGTCCTCACACTGGTAAATGTATACGTCGATTTGGTGGCATTTACGCGTGTTGCCGGTGCTTCATAGACCAGAAGTGGTAGATTTTGATGTGAATACTATATAGAAAAACATGCCATATGCCCAAAGGACTATAGAAAGAGATCATTTTTAAGTCTTCAGTATGTGCATGGTGATTTATGTAAGCATTTAGGAATACATTCGAGTACCGATCATCCAGATCGGTACTCGAATCTATTTCTAAATGCTTACATAAATCGTCATGTGTATGCCGAATACTAAAGAATGATCTAATTCTACAGTCCTTTAGGCATATGGCATGTTTTTTCTAATTAGTATTAACATCAATATTCACCACTTCCGGTCTATAAGGTACCGGCAATATGCGTAAATACCACCAAATCGACGTATACATTTACCAGTGCGGTCCTGAGACTACTAAAAGACTACTGAGAGAATGATCATTGATGAAACTAAGTCTGCATCAATGAGATTGCTTGTGACTGTTAGTGTTCTGACTCTTCCTCGCGGTGCTGTGGGTTGGTTTGTAATGTGTGTTTGTGGTATTGTCTGATCATACTCACTTACTTCTTTTAATACTCATCATATATACAAACAGGAAAGGCCCAGGCAAGCCTGAATAAAAACAAGTGCGGATCCAGAGGGGGGACAGGGGGTCCGGACCCCCCCCCCCTGGAAAATCACGTTATAAGGGTTTCTATAGGGAATATGCAATTGGACCCCCCCCCCCCCTGGAAAAAGTTGGACCCCCTTGGAAAATGTTGGACCCCCTCTGGAACCTTGAAAAGTGACAGTTTCTTTGAAATTGACCATTTGACTTCTGTAAAATAAACTGAGGACTAAAAAACAAGAAAAACAAACAAAAAAACGTTGTCTGATTGTTTTGTCAGCCTGACCTTGACCCCCCCCCCTGACGAAAATTCCTGGATCCGCGCAGCATGAAAAATGCAGTCTCACCAGGCCAGACCCTTTCCTGCTCTGACACACATATTCGTATAGTAGAAGCGCCAATGAAAGCTTAGGCAAAATTTAAGGCACATATTCTCACTAGATAAATTTGCATGCCTTTAAAGAACAATTAAACACTTTGGTGATAAGCACCTGAATCAAATGAGGGAGAGGGGCTTTATTTTAATATGGCGTTTGTTGTTTTCAGTGGATAACGTCATGATGTTAAGTCTTTTCTTTATTAATAATATCATAATGGCATAATGATGTCCGATAAATATCGTTTGTTTATGAAATATTCTCTTCTAAAATAGTCTAACCGTAGTTTACAACGACCATATGATAAACAGAAACTTACGCATTTGGCCATTTTATAGTCCGACCAGGTTAGAAAGACTGGGCGGTTCTTAGCAAAGACACACCCTTGGACATTTCCATATAAAAATCGGTAAGACAGAGTGTATTTATTCACCTGTGAAACGCTTTGCAGCTGTATACCTATATATATACCTGTATTAATTTTGAGCCCATTGTGAGAAAAATGCATCTCAAATTAATTTGAATAACAAGGAGACTGACTAGTCTAGATATATGCGCTCTGACAATGTTTCGAAACTTTAACTATTCAAGTTATAATCCTGAATAAGAAAATAAAATGATGGTCTGCAATGAAAAATTAATACTATAAATTGGTTAGCACACGAGATGATGGTTCATATTACATAGGCATGTGGCGAAGGCTCCGACGAGCCTGCATGTACGCATGACCTCGCCAGGGCTTTCGCTTCTCGAATAAACAAAGCAAGTTGAAGAAGACTCCGGACAACTTTTAGACATATAGTCTCTCTGGACACGCCAGAATGAGCGATATTTAGAGGCATTTTCGGATATGCGATAAGACCAAATCTCATGTTTGTATGCCCTTTTCTCATGATCCAGATACTTAACCCTTGTCCCGCTGAATTCTAATTGGTAATTTATTAGTTTGTATCAGGCTTAAAAATCAAACCAGTTTTGCCATACAGACAAAATTTGAAGGACGTGCAAACCTAATCTCCCCCAAAACTTTCACAACATATCCAGCCCGGAAAATGAAATGCAGCAGGTCCCTGGCAGCGTACTAAAGATAAACGTTTACCAGACATGCAAACGTATAAAGTTGGTCACCCCTGTCGTCTGCGCTTCAGTTGGTTGCACGAGTAAAGCGTACATAGGCTATTACACCCGATTTACTGTAGACTAGTCTTATTTGACAGTGTATGACAGTGCTCTGTCTGACACGCCCAGTCTCTGTTAACTGGTCGCACTATATATGAACAAGTAAATGAGTATGACCAGGAAATGCCACAATCACACTCAGCAGACCAGCCTATGGCACCATGAGGAAGAGACTTGCTGAAGTCTGTTTCATAAATTTCATACAAAATAACCACTCCTGTATGCTCCTCTATGTATGTCATTTTGTTATAATTCAGCCTCTACACCAGTGTTTACTACACCAGCCCAAGCACTCAGAATCGCAGTACCTGAAAACAAGGCCCAGAACTCTGTTCTGTTTACTGTAGAGGCAAATGATGAAGATGGAGACACTCTGACCTATGATATCAAGACAATTTCACCCAGCAGTAGCAGATTGACAGTATCTGGAGCAGAACTTCAAGTTTCTACCGGACTGGATTATGAATCAGAATCATCATATAGCATTACTTTCGTGTATGTTGACCAAAGGTGTAGTCAGACATTTAGCTAAAATTAAGCACAGCGAGAAAATTGGACATCATCTTTGCCAACCACGGACCACATGCTAATAAATCATCTAAAAATTTAAACTCATGCTAATTATATCTGTATTAAACCCACCTCTGCATTAAGCAATCAGGGTTTGCTTTTTCCAGGAAAAAGCCAACCCTAATTGCTTAAGGCATGTGTAAGCTGAAGACATGTGGTTCTACATTTAGTACAAAAATCAGTTAATTTCAGAGGTTATTGGAAACAGTTTTGTTAATCGCCAGCTTCATTTTAAAGCACAGGTGTCAATGCTTCTGTCTATGTGCTTATAATGTATGTCTTGTATTTCATGATTTAGAATTAGTTCAACATGAGGTTTCTTTCTGGTTATGCGTCTGTTATGCATCTGTCTTGTCTTACTTCAGTCATTAGAATTTTACCAACACGAGGTTTCTAATTGGCTTAGTGCCCATTATGTATAGGTCTTGACTTACCTCAAGCATTAGAATTTGTTCAACATGGGGCATGAGGTTTCTGTCTGATAATTGACCTGTATTTTCTATATACTTTCTATACTTAAAGCCATTAAAAACGCAACTGGTACAAGTGTTATTTCTCCTATAAATATTAACTTGATACACTTTGCCTTTATACTAACAAGCGCCCCTAACGTAGGAGAACGTTGTACCAAAACTTGAGCTCAATTGCACACCTCTGTCAAAATTTTTGGTGAAAAATGACAAATTCATCAAATTTTTTGGTAACCATATTAAATCTTGACTTTTTATTCAATTTCAGCGTGCAAGTACTGCGTTTCACTCAAACAAACAATAAAACGGTCTACAACACAAAATTCACTTTGATGGAAGGACCTAAAATTTATGTTTTAAACTTCAATTTTCATGAAATTTCCCCAAAATTTGAAAAAAATCACTAAAGCTTCAATTAAACTGAATCATTTAAAAATTTGCATACGTAAGTTGTAAAGTCATAACCTATGGTTATCATTTATCGCAGAATTGACCGTCGAAAGTGTCATATTTTCATTAACTTCCCGTTTTCATGCTGAAACTTTGATGACCATTTTTAAGGTCAACACTTCAAAACAAAAAAAAATCTGTTGCGTGTGCATGGAAAGTAGAGTAATGTTGAAATTTTCCGAAAGTTTGAATCCAAAAGAGCCATTCATAATGAAGATCTGATATCCAGATTAATAAGGTGATTTTGCAGTTTTTGTGTCGAAGTTCGGGTTGTGTCCCTTTATCAAAAAATACAGCCTGGCTTAGCTGGACTGCTTTATCTGCAACAAAAGAGCATTGGCTTGATATCGCGACCATAGGTTTACGCTTTTCTTTTATTGGAGTGATACAAAAAGCATTAAATCGCGAGTAAGGTTGTACTGTAAATGTTGCGTTTTTACTGGCGTTAAGTATATATATGTGATAGCTTTTGCGATTTTTCTACATATTTGGAACATGCATACTTTTATGCAGGAGATTGGGGAAGCTCTGGCAAATTGTTACTATAGTGCAGATTGTCTGAAGTTTCACAACTTACATGTACAAATATATTGTTTCTGTTTCGCTGTAGTTTAATTGTTTTAGCTTTAAATCTGTATGAACATATACAGAAAATGTAATTTTTATTTTGGTCTCTATTGAACTAGCTCATGAAATATGAACTTATAGTAGTGAAGGCTCAGATGGGACTGGGCATCCATGCAGTCTTGTCAGAACCTTTGCTGCTGGCAAACACAAAGTAGGGACGTAGATGAAGACTCGTGCCAGAAATCAAGCTTCTATCCCTACTAGATAGCTGCACCTGAATATGTAAAGGATGACTTAATGCGAAATTGAACCAGTGCATGAGATTTCCAACAATGTGGTATGTGCGACCAGCAAAGCCTCAGATCAGCCTGCGCATACGCGCAGTCTGATCAGAGCCATTGCTAGTCGCTTGAGTATTCTATGATTGTTAAGCTACTGACTGAACATTATTTGGAGTTTCTAAGCTTAAAAGGAGGATACAGAGGCTCGTCTGAGTCTACACATGTCAAAATGCCACATTGTTGGAAATCTCATACACTGGCTCATTAATGAGATTAGCTCCAAAATCACCTGTTTATATATAGAGGATCTTACATGAGTGCTCATGTTTTATTGAATTTATTAAACGAGTTGGGGAAAAGAGATAAAATGAGAGGCTTGCCGAGCACTTTATCTCTTTTTCACAACAAGTTTAATAAATTCAATAATACAGGAGCACGAATGTTAGATTCTATTTATCATATGACATCAGGGCTCGAAAATAGTACTCATCCGCTCGTATTTACGAGTGTCTCAGGCTGCAGGGCAAGTGAATAATTTGATATTTCTACTGAAAATTAAATTTTCCCCATGTATGCCAATAAATTTTGTGTTGCAGGGCAAGTGCCTATTTTCAGATATTTCGAGGCCTGGACATTAAGATTACTTTGAAATCTCATTTCTCGCGTAAAAACGTTATAATTATGTCATTATGTACGCAAATTTGTTATGGACGTCATAACGTTTCCCGAAAATCGATAAACCACTAGTGGTTTACAGATTTTATTGCATGGCGTTATTTCACTCCCAGACGCGACGTCATATGATAAATAGAGGATATTTACTTTTTTGAGGTGAATACCAAATATATTTCATCGAGTGCGGTGAAAAAAATCAGTATTTTTCACGAGTGCGTTGCACGAGTGAAAATGTTGATATTTTCACCGCACGAGATGAAATATTTTTGGTATTTGCCGAAAAAAAGTAAATTTTCTTTTTATTTTATACTCAACGGAAATACAGAAAGCACAACCTAACTTGTTCCTTTGTCATTTCTCGCTCGATTTGACTTTTGCAGTGTGTTTATTGGGTATAACATTGGGTGTAAACATAGTTTGCACCTAGAAAATGGCTTAGAATCATATTTTAACGAATAAAACGCAAAAAATCAGCATTTAAAGAAAGTCAATTGAGTGTGCCTTAGGTTAGGCGTCACGTGCAAACTGGCGCTACGCAAGGTCAAACAGTGACGTCATTATGTTTGATGTTGACGTCACAACATGAGTAGCGTTATTTCTGACAAATATCCTTCACTAAAACCTTTGGATAAAAAATCCCAGTCCCAAAATTGCCAAGAAAGCCTCATTTTGCTACAGTGAAAATATAAATCGTATCAGTGACTAGTGAAAAAATACGATATTTTTTCACTGTAGAAAAATACCAATTTTACTCACATTTGATATGCACTGAATTCACTGCTTGGGATAAAATAAACTTGTGTATTTTTTCTGTTAAACTACAGGGTGAGCGACAGTGATGGTAATGAGGCCACGAGTCCAATTCTACAAATCACTGTTACAGATATCAATGACAATCCTCCTGTGTTTGGACAAACTTCCTACTCTACAACTACCAGTGTCAAATTTGCTCAAGGTATTTTTGTTGACGCTTACTAGCTTATTTTTATTTATTCTACTTGTGCACTTTAGAGAAAACAAAATATGAATATGAAACTCATATGCCCTTGGATCAACAGCAATGCATAGTACTACTTTATTCAACTTTTTTTTGTTTGATTTGATTCTTTACGTCCCATCAACAATCTTTCAGTTATATAGGGACGGTTCTTCCTGGGTTGAACCAGTACTAAGCTAGGATAAATGTGTCTTGCTCAAGGACCACAACGCAGTGACGCCGGTGAGGCTCAAACCTGCGGCCCTTCAGTCTCGAGTCAAGCACTCTACCACTAAGCCACTGCCCTCCCTACTTTATTCAACTATTATTTAATAATTTCAAAAGATGGTTAAAGTCCTGATCGAAAGTTAATGTCACAAACCATTTATATTGGTATAAATGAAAAGCTTTTCCCACATAGTATATACGAGGTTGGTGGTGGGGTTGGCTGATCTTATTTGGAATACCATGAATAAACACTTTAAACAGAGTTTGAACCCTGTCATTTTTTTGCAGATACTAATGTTATAAACGTGGCAGCCACAGATGCTGATAGTTCACAAAATGCTCAGGTTACCTTTTCATTGACAGGTAAGGTATTCATGCAAAGTGAGTATAATAGCCTTAAAATATTTATCAAATTATGCAAAGCAGGTTAAGCTGTTGATCATTTTAGCTCATTGAAGACCAGGAACTCCAAAATGAGTAGCTTGTCAAACAGTGAAAACCCTGATGAAATGCCACATAACGTGTCATTTCATCAGGGTCTGCATTGTTTGCTAAAATAATCTTCAGAGGACGAATAACAAGATTTCTTTGGAAATATAACCTGTGATCCCTCAATATATACAAAAAACCATCCTGACTTAAATGTACCAAACTTTATGGGGAATTCCATCAGTCCAAAAAGGGTTAATATACATACATGAGGGCTTGAATGGGGGGCTACTTGTTAAATTTTGGAATGTGTTTAATCAGTAATCACAACTTCCAGTGGGACCTGTCTTTCTAATTGTATTGAAAGGATGTTTAAGTGCTCATATGGATTCGCCATATCACCAGGGTTGCCACTCAATATCCATTTCAAAATTCCCTGACTTTTCACTGACTTTTCCCTGACTTTCAACCGTTTTCCAGACCCTTTTGGAAGGCCAATTTTAGCCATTTTCATCCATCGACTATTCGAATATTTTGCACAAATATTTGAACTTGCTGATTTAATCTTTAAAGAAAAATCGTAAACCATTAATATTAGAAAAGGAATGTTTCTGAACATAAATTGCTTGCAATTTATGTTCAGAAACATTCCTTTTCTAATATTGCTTGCAAATCATGGAAACTAAAATTTCCAGAAGCCTGTTAACTAGCATCTTTTTATGAAATTTTTGAAATTCCCTGACCTTTCCCTGACTTTTTTTCATTTTTTTCCCTGACTGAAATTGTAATTCCCTGACTTTTCCCTGACCTGGAAATTTTTTCATTTTCCAGAACTTTTTCCCTGACCGCGGCAACCCTGTATCACTCTTGTATACAAGAGGTGTTTCATGTTTATTTGAACAAAATTGAAATTGCCGTATCTCATTTATTTCTAATTATATTTAGTAATGATAAAATTACATTGGTTAATCAGATCTCCAAGAATGGGCCGTCACCAAGAAAATAGCCTCTAACTTTATTCGCTGGATAAAAACAGTCTTTGAAGATGAGTAGTCAAAGTCTAAGTGTTTAAAAATGTTGTCTGAAACAAAATGTTCAAAATCATTCTCGAGTGATTTGTCTTAAAGTGGTGAAAGTATTCCCTTGGAACCTATTATAAATTGTATATAATGAATAAGGTATGTTCTGTTAGGAAGTAAAGTATTTCCGTTGAATATTTACTTTTTTGAGCAACTTTAACATCAAATTCTGGGGTTTGCAGTTTCCAAAACAACACTAAATTGTAAGCAAAATACTTGAATGCAATATTTGGTGATCAGTTTTATCAGCGATTTATTCTGGAACTATTTTAGAACTTGTGTCGGCTGTGAGTTTTGAGAATTTGTTTTTCACAATTCTTCCAGGAGACATTTTATACATGGAATGCCTATTTGGGCACTCGTATGGTAGAACTTATAAAGACCAGTTGTCAAGCATAAGTCGGCGCCTAGAAGCTGTTTTTCATTTGAATAATAGACTGAATGCTCCCCTAACCTTAAAAGAAATTTGAACACTTTTAAACTCATTTTCATTAGAAATACACCCGTTTTAGCTCTTAAAATCAGTAAAAGGGCGGTGGGTGTGTATTTTGGGACGCCTCGTTATGGTTATGCGTTAAATTACCTATTTGTTTATTTGGTCATACAAGGGACACGTCCGTTTTTTGAGAGCAAGCAACAGTTATTTATTTTATTTACATGCAACCTCGAAAAAAGGAATTCACATTTGTTCAAATAAACATGAAACAGGTCTCGTATGTCAGCCCTAAACTCATTATAGTTTAGGCTAAAAATCGTTTAATTTTAGATAAAAATAATCGCTAAACGTTATTTTGGGGGCTAGAAATCGCTAATCAATATAAAATATGGCAAAAAATGACTAACCTATATACCCCATCAAAGCCCTCATAAAACAGGAAACTGTCAGGTGCGTTGCAAGAACATTGTTTCTTTTTTTAATTTTGTTTGTTTTGTTTGTTTGAATTAATTCTTTTACGTCCCATCAACAATCTTTCAGTTATAAAGGGACGTGTCTATTGGGTTGAACCAGTACTAAGCTATGATTAATGTTCTTGCTCAATGACACAACGCAGTGACGCCGGTGAGGCTCGAACCCGCGGCCCTTCGGTCTCGAGTCAAGCACTCTACCACTGAGCAACTGCGCTCCCTAAGGACCTCGGACAGTTTCCTATTCAATCTGCCCAAATTTTGACAGCCTGAGGCTAGGATAATGCATAACTGACAACCATAGTTTTGTGCTTAAATCAAACCCTTAAATTTTGTGCACCTAGCAAAATAAAAATATTTTGAATAAATTGAATAATTTTGTCAGGACTCTAGGATTTAGGGGGCGGGGGTATTTTTTGTGACTAAATTTTATTTCACAGAAAGTCACAGTTTCGTCGAGTATTCCCCTAAATACTTATAAATATAATGTTTGCTGCATAAAACTTGAGACGAAAGTGATGTGTTTGCATAAAATTCGGGTTGAGAAGATTTCATTGTTTCATCTAAAGCAGTGTGTTGTAAATAACTTTTGACTATTACCTGTAATGTTTCAAGGTTAACCACTTTGAAGTGCACTGAGGTGTATCATATCTGCATACTGTATAAATCATAGTCTAGATAAACACAGTTTTTGAGCGTAAAATCGTTAATATTTTCTTACACATCAGATTTAGGCTATAATTTGGTGCTTTAAAGAACCGTCTAATTGACACGGTTCTTTTGAGTACCCACAACATATGTTTTGGTTGAGAAATGGGACAAGTAAGTACTTTATAAGCACTCTTAACTAAAGCCCTGATACATGCCATTGCAAATTGATATTTACCTACAGGCTTTTACAAAATAAGTTTCTAATATGTTTTTATAATAAAGTGTTTTTGGGCATTTTGACAGCATTCCCCCCCGTGACCAATCATGCCGTTTTTATATGATGTGTGAAATGTAAAACTACAACTGTATGCAAAAGGATTAGTTTGGTCACGGGGGGGGGGGGGGGGGGGGGAAGCTATTCAGTTAAACCTTTTCTATTTTCTATATGTTGAATAGCAAAAACAGAGTTTTCAACCCATATTTTTCAATTGGTACTTGTCCAATCAGAAAACGGTTTTAGTGGATAAGTCGAGTGTTGAACCTACTATCTTTTTCATCGAAAAAATATCATTTTCTTTGAAACTTTTCTCTGGTCATTTTTATGGGCAATCCTTCATTAAGACTGTCCGAGGTCCTTTTGTTTGTATATGAATGCAAGTATTGATAATATGTATCTGTTCTTCTTCACAGCAGGGTGAGGTATAGCACATACGAACCACGACATGAGATTGCCAACAATGTGATAAGTGCAACCAGCAAAGCATCAGATCAGCCTGTGCATACGCACAGTCTGATCTGAGCCTTTGTTAGTCGATTGAATATGCTACTGACTAAACTTCATTTGGAGTTTCTATGCTTAAGTGCAGTTCATTAAAATAATTTCCCATTATAAAAAGATTGGCTATAACATTAATTTATTGCAACAGACAGCATGCTTGGTGGTCAACCCAATCATGGTTGGCAACTTTGCTTCCCTCTTTAATTGCACGCCGGTGGGTCGTACTTCAGACTCTATAATGGTTCTGACTTAAAGACTTATCTATTGATGAGATGGTAGGGGCCTGATGCTTTGGCTGTTTGTCTGGCCCACCGGGGTTTACCTGTTGGATTTCTTTTGCTCCAGTATTCAGTTTTATTTACTGTTGAGTCCTCATCTTTGCTTTATCTCCTTGTTATACCTTGATTTATATGTTTTAGGAGATGATGCATTGACAAGTAATGGGGTCTTTCGTGCAAACCAAATATCAATGCATCTTGAAACACATCTGAATTAAGGGTGAGGTTGGCGCCGTTAAACAGGTTTAAGCCCTCCAGTAAAATATTTTACTGACCGTTCCAATGCCATACTTCTTTTGTGGATCATTTATGTTTTTGATCTGTGTTGTGTTTGCTATGTCTTTGTGTGTGTCTGTTTATATGTGCTTTGTGGTCATCTGCTGGGAAAGGGCTGACCTCTTGGCTCTTGTGGTGTCTAACTGTGAGTTTGTCACTTTCCCATTGGTATCCTGGGTCAGGTGTGGTACTTGATTGTATTGATTCTTGATCTTTGCACCCTTACTTACTTTCACAGGCTCGTCTGAGTCTACACATGTCAAAAAGCCACAATGTTGGCAATCTCATGTTGTGGCTCATAGATTTTGGTATAAATGACATATGCCCAAAATACTCTTTTACATGTACCCCCATACTGATGTACCTAGACAGGCAATAGATCTGATTTTTGATCTGATCGTTCATCAACCTCCATTCTTTGTGTATGTGATCAGCTAAAGCTCTAGTGAGACTGCACATATGCGAAGGCATATATGAGTCTTCGCTTTTGCCATTGTAGCGGTTAGTCCCTAAAGCTCATGTGCTGACTCATACAAGAGTGATATGGCGATTTCATATGAGCACTTAGCCATCCTTTCAATACAGTTAGAAAGATAGGTTCCAAACACTAAGGATTAACACCTTCCCAATCACACATTTATTACTTTCAGTGAGAACTCACATACTAAACTCCATTTAAATGGGGTTTTGCTGACGGACCAATGGTGGCCCACTTTGCTACTGGTCATAGATTTTCTTAGGAAAACCGGTACCAGCCCCCATATCCCCCTGTAAAATAAGAGGACTAAAAAAATTGTCAAAACTTTGGACATGGACTCCATAAACCCTGACTAAACTTTCTGGGTCCCAGCATGTTCTTAATGACTACTAAGTGACTTTTCTACAATTTTAAATAATGACCCAGACTACATAGAGTTTGGTGCACTTTTGACCCATTACCATTCAAAGAACACTTAAACAGTACTAGGCGGGTGCTTATTATATGAGGTAATTAAATATACAACGGATACATAGAGGATCTTAAATGAGTGCTCATGTTTTATTGAATTTATTAAACGATTTGGGGAAAAGAGATAAAATGCGAGGCTTGCCGAGCATTTTATCTCTTTTGCGCAACGAGTTTAATAAATTCATAATACAAGATTCTGTTTATCATATGGCATTAAGATTACTTTTAAATCTCATTTCTGGCGTAAAAACGTTATAATTCTGTCATTATGTACGCAACGTTGTTATGGACGTCATATGTCCAACATTGTAATGGACGTCATAACGTTTCCCGTAAGTCTATATACCACTACACGGCCTCCAATCTCGGCCTCCTTCTCCAAAAAGAGCAGAGCGTAAAGTGAGGCGAAGGCCCTTCCGGGAAGCAGGCAGTGGGCAAAACAATGGAACACGGTAAGTTGTGTTGACACATTTTCAATCATAAGTAAATTTTCAGCGCAAAACTCGAAAATCTAAGAATGCTATGCTTCGGGCAATTGTTCAAGCTATCCGTAGAGCATGCTGTTTGCACATTTGAACTTAGTTTGTAAGCGTGAGAGTTTTTCTCCCGTTGCACAGTTGTCCAAGAAACGGTGGTTCCCGCATGGTTTTGCCTTCTAACCAAACGTATAGTAGCGTTTGGACCCTTATTCATACTACCGAGGCCCCTCCACACCCATGTTGTCCCAAATGTAATTTTTCGAGATATTTCAATGATAATTGAGTGATTTAGAGCCAAATTTCTTTAGGAGCAGGAGGCGAAGGGCAGGAGAAGCAGGCTGGGAGAGGAGAAGCAGGCGGCGATGAAATCAAAATTTGCATTGATTTTGCTTATTTTTAATAATATACTTATTCAATCGGTCGCTGGACATTTCGGCCCATAACAATTTCGGCCCATGTCAATTTCGGCCCATAACCAAATCGGCCTATACAATTTCGATGTTCGAATCAAACTTTAGCCACTATAGTACGAACTATAGTACGATTCGAAGTGCGCCACTGTCGTCCGGGTAAGAGTTACACATACACACACAAATATTTTAAGCCGCATCTTAATCATGCGATCGATAAAGCAGCCAACAGGGCAAACATTTAACGCAACTTTGTAGGGACGTAATAGTTGGTAAACTTTATTGAGAATAACTCATTTATAAATGAATATTCGGAAGACATTTTGTATATCTTATAAACATTTATTTGCGGAAAAAAAACATACAGCTGTCAACGTTTTTTGATAGCGAAAATCTCAAAGAAGACTGAATGCGTCACCAGGACAAAATGGGTTTATAAAAATGAGATAAGTAAGTGACAAACCAAATGCTGTTTTTATATAAACGTCAAGAGTCGGCAAGAATGGGTTTATAGGCCCCCATCGGTAAAAAGATGTGTTTAAATATTTAATAATTATGTTGATTTAAGTAAGAGTCTGTCAATTTGGACTATCTATTTATGATTTATAGGCGTAGGAGTCTCGTAGAACGGTCAGTGGGGCGCCCCGATGTTCAAATTTCAAGGAACACTTGGTTTGAATTCCTTTTTTTTCTGCGTCTAAGTCTTTCGCACCATCAGTAATTGTTGCTCTTAATCAAAGCTTGAGAGGGGGTGGGTATAAAACAGAGGTTCGACCCAGTCTGAGATTTTTGATAATCCTTTTCCCAAGAACTTAGGGAGAAATTCACAAGTATCACTAATCTGTGAGCATTACATGATTCCAATGAGAAAAAAAAGTGAACCACACATTACGTTGGTGGTGGCATTTAAAGCGAAGTAATTTCGATTTATTTAAATGTTTTGAAATATTCATACATGCAAGTTTGATATAGATTGGATAAGTATATTATTAAAAATAAGCAAAATCAATGCAAATTTTGATTTCATCGCCGCCTGCTTCTCCTCTCCCAGCCTGCTTCTCCTGCCCTTCGCCTCCTGCTCCTAAAAAAATTTGGCTCTAAATCACTCAATTATCATTGAAATATCTCGAAAAATTGCATTTGGGACAACATGGGTGTGGAGGGGCCTCGGTAGTATGAATAAGGGTCCAAACGCTACTATACGTTTGGTTAGAAGGCAAAACCATGCGGGAACCACCGTTTCTTGGACAACTGTGCAACGGGAGAAAAACTCTCACGCTTACAAACTAAGTTCAAATGTGCAAACAACATGCTCTACGGATAGCTTGAACAATTGCCCGAAGCATAGCATTCTTAGATTTTCGAGTTTTGCGCTGAAAATTTACTTATGATTGAAAATGTGTCAACACAACTTACCGTGTTCCATTGTTTTGCCCACTGCCTGCTTCCCGGAAGGGCCTTCGCCTCACTTTACGCTCTGCTCTTTTTGGAGAAGGAGGCCGAGATTGGAGGCCGTGCACTAGTGGTTTATCGATTTCATTGCATGGCGTTATTTCACTCCCAGACGCTTGATCATGTGATAAATTATATTAAACATTTTTTCTCAGAATGACCAAATCTCTTAAGGATTTTAAAGAGACATCTTAAACGCAATACTATAATTACCTTATGTATTTGGACAGACAGGGTTATCAAACAGAACAAACCCAGATCAATCTGCTTCTTCAGGAGCATACTGATCAGTGTTTTAACTGTTTACCATTTTTACATCATCTAATACATCTCATCCACAGTTCGAACGAAATCCTCTCAAAGTTTAGCATTCATTTTGTAAGAGATTAACCCTTTGTATTCAGGGAAACTTTTGCAAACAGTGAAAACACAGATGAAATGCAACATAATGCTGCATTTCATCAGGGTCTACGAGACTTGATTCATGTTTATTTGAGAAGTGAATTTCCTTTTTACTGTTGCATATAAATAAAACAAACACATTGTGCTTTCTCATAAATAATGGATATGTCACTGGTATGACCAAATAGACAAAATGGCAATTTAAAGCATAACATGGCGGCACAAAATACACAACCACCCCACTTTAAATGATTTTAAGAGCTAAAACGCATGTATCTTTCATGAAAATGCGCATTTAAGTGTGCAATTTTCTGTTAAGTTCAGAGTAACATTCAGTCTATTATTCAGATGAAAAACAGCTTGTGTGCGACTGTATTTTACTTGACAGCTGAGCCTAATAAGTTTTACCATACAAGTGCCCAAATAGGTATTCCATGTATAAAATGTGCCCTAGTAGAATTGTGCAATACAAATTCTGAAAACTCACAGCCGACTCAAGTTCTTAGATATTTTAAGTATATATCGCTGATAAAACTTATCACCAAATATTGCATTCATGTATTTTCCATACAATTTAGTGTTGCCTTGGAAACTTACTGTAAACCCTAAAAGTTGCTTCCAAAAAGTAATTATCAAAATGAAATGCATTATTCTCTAACAGGACACACTTTAACTATCTATGTACAATTTATAATACGTTCCAAGAGAAAAACTTTATCCCTTTAAGAGAAATCGTTTAGAACATTTTGTTGCAGACAGCATTTTAAACGCTTAGACTTTGACTACTTATCTCCAGAGACTGTTTCAAACCAACATATAATGTTATGAGTAATTGTCTTTGTGACTGCATATTCCTGGAAATCAAACTTACCTATGTAAATCAATTATTACAAAATATAATTAGAAATAAAGGAGTGATGCCATTTTCAAACATGAGCACCTCTTGTACACTGTTTGTAAAGGTGAGAAAAAATCTTCAGACGAATGAATACAAAATTTCTTAAAATTATAACCTGACACCCCTAGATATGTACAATAGACCATCCCAAGTTTATTGTATCAAACCAGATGGATGAATCCATTAGTATATAAAGGTTTATGGTATCTGAATAATAAGAATAAATAGTCTTCTTTTTTTGCTTGATCCAGGTGGAAATTCCGATGGCTATTTCACAATCAATCAAATTGGGGCTATACTAACAACCACAGAATGGCCAGTTGGTGATGCTAAGACTGCGGAAGTAGTTCTGACTGTCAGAGCTTCTGACGGTGCACTCTTTAACTCAGTTGAAGTGACAATTACATACAACACGGGTACAAGAACTGCCACAGTGGCCTTAACTACCATGTTAGTTGTATATTGTATATGTAAACTGTTATCAAACCTGTAAAAATATACTCAACGTCATTGAAAAGTTACCAGTAAATCACATACACTTAACATAGGACAATATTAAGTTCATTCTGAACGAAGAACTGCGGATACTTCAACACTCAACTTTATGGCATAGAGTGACATGCATCACCACTATGGAAAACTGTATCCGTTACACCCAAGTGCATTATAATCATTCCTTGACAGGCCCTTGTAGTTTTCATTGTATTGTATAGGAAAGTGCAAAGTTTTGATGCTACGTTAAAGTTTGATCCTCGTTTTTTCGCGTTTAATGGGATAAACTAAACCATTTTGGTGGCGTTTTCAATGAAAATGTCTAGGCCATGTTCTGGCATGTTGTCTTCTAAGAATGATTATTTCAAATTCTTAAAAACTGCAAAAAAACATAAAATGCACGTGCATCACGTGCACCATAGTTACAGGCTCGTGTAACTGTTTTATCTCTTGTCGTTGATCAGAAACATGAATGTAACATTAGTCTAAGAGCTGTACTACATATTTTCCGAAATATCGAAATTTCGATGCTGGTAACTTTTCATTGACGCTGAGTATATGTTATTATGTTTATATCTATGGCTGTGTAATTAATGTGTGGTATTTGCACTTGACCCATTTGGCTTAAACATATTTATTTCAACTTTGTAAGATACAAAACACAGAACACGGCTTCTGATCAGGTTCCTCACTGTTTGCTTATAGCATGTATGAGTTCTTTTGCAAACAGTGCAGACCCAGATAAATGCAGCATAATGCTGCATTTCATCAGGGTCTACAATGTTTGTTAAGGTAAAAGAGATATTCAGAAAAAGAAATGCAATATTTTTAATAGCAACCTGACACCCCTAGATATATACAATGGACCATCCCAAGATGATTGTATCATATCAGGTGAAAGAACCAATCAGAACACAAAGTCTATCCCACATGGACACTCATGATGGATTGTAATTTGTAATTATCTTATACATGTTATTATGAGAGGACAGTATATTGGTTTTATTGGACGTCATTTTATGTCAAAATCACATATTTATGTATTATTGCATCTCGGCTTATTCAGGAACTTCTGTTAGCATATGTTAAAATACAATGCGGAATTCAATGATTTGCAAGAAAAAGAATCCAATATTTGTGTGAGCATGGGCAATCTGTCTGCTGCGATCACCATTTGTCATCACTTTGTAAGCCTTCTGATGCCAAATATCAATCATCAGGATGGATTTTTCTATCCCACCCTAAATAATCTGGAAAAAATGGATCCTTAAGAAATAGAGAGAACCTACTTTATAAGAAAACAGCAGACTTGGTTTTATTGAGTCTGCTCATGAGAAGTAATGGAAAGTGCAACAATACTCAAGCCACCTAGTACTTAAGCGGTATTCTGCTTTCCGTCAGAACCCAATATTCCTCAAGAACCAGAACATGAAAACACTCGTGATAGATTCTATTATTACAATGATGGTGCCTTAAGGTTTCCAGATAAATTAGCCACAACATAAGATTTCCAACAATGTGGTTTGTGCGACCAGCAAAGGCTCAGACCAGCCTGCATATATGCGCAGCCTGATCAGAGCCTTTGCTAGTCGCTTGAATATTCTATGGCACATAAACAACTAACCGAACGTCATTTGGAGTTTCTAAGCTTAAAAGGAGGCTGCACAGGCTCGTCTGAGTTTTTTCATGTCAAAATATCACATTGATGGAAATCACATGATCACGGGTGGTAATGTCGTAAGAGGCAATCGAACGGTTATGCAAATGAAATCTTTGCGAGATCATCCGGACATGAGCTACGGGAGCAATAAACAATGGAATTAGCTATGCGAGTAGTCCTGTTTTAACTGTTTTACCGTTTTGGAGCCTAACATAAGGAAACGGAGAATGCTTTTCCCAATAATGTCCATTTCTGTACAAGAGGCAAAAGAATCTGACGTAAGAAAGTTGACATCTAACGAATAATATACTTTCTCCTGAGTAAGGTGAACGCATATCATTTAAGTGGTTGCTAATGAAGGTGTTCTGTTCAATAAATGTTCTTAAATGCTTTATTTTTGTAAAAACAATCATATCTTTTCCAACTTATTTTTCAAGCATAAGCCATATACACCATCTTCTTGGCGTCACTTTGTGTCTGCGACGAGTTTTTGGTGCCCATTACCCCTTACGATATTGGTTGCCCCTAACGGTACAATTGCCCCTTACAAGACGAATAAACTTGGATAAACAAAAGAGAAAATTAGAACAGATAAGTTTTAGAAAATATTCTCGTTGTGGTGCATGACGTGTCACTGATATAAATTCAAATTATCCTAGTCATGTGAAAACCTGCTTAATGTCAATTGCGACCAACGAAGGCGTTGATCAGCCTGCCTGCGCAGTCTGAACAGCATCCATTATTTCGCTTCTTTGATAACAGGATATCTACTGATGTTAAGGCCAGCCTAATTATGCTAAAACTAGAATGTCAATGATGCAGCTTGTTTCTGTGGCTGAGGAGGCTGATTTGAATTTTACCCCGTCGGCCTAGAAATCCCTAAGACGCATTTTTGCATGGTTTGGCTCAATTTTAAGTTGATTATATTGAGGAGCGCGGTGACTATTCGGCGAACTCAAGGGGTTGAGGGTTCAATGTTTGGTCATTTTAGGCTCTCATTAAGTTTAAGGTAAGATAGGAATACTTTGGGAAGGGGGTAAGCTATATTTCGTGTGTGTGTGTGTGTGTGCGGTGGGGTGCGTGCTAGAAATGTATAGTTAAGGGGACCTAATACTGTAGACGGAAATTTCTGAATGTAGCCCACCCTCCACCACCAAAACCAATGTGCATGTCTTCACTTGGTGATTTTCTTTATTTATTCTTTTCTTTTGCTGGGGGTGTGAGGGGTGTGTGGGTTGCTACTAAATGGGATTTTTTTTGGGGGGGGAGGTCATGTTTGGTCCACTCTTAGGCTAAGGCTAAGACTTGGAATAGTTTCAGGGTGTGGTATACTCAAATTTAGATGTTTTTGGGGCATGTTTGATACATATATCTTGAGGAAGGGGTGTAGAGCAAAGTAGTCAGTGGATTGTAAGCCGGCCTGATAATTTAGCCAGCAGACAATGAACATAGACGCCCCCTCACACACCTTCCACTGGACGTGTGTATTCCAAGCGATTTCGCTACGTAACCTGGTATTTTAACATACACGGATTTGAACAGAGCTAAAAATGCAATTGCAGCAAAACTGAGTGTACCACCACAACCAAACTCTTTCTTATACCCCAACTCCTCTGCTAGCACCTGCCCAGGACTACAGTTTTGTTTATATTTTCCCCGGGTCTGCTTTAACATATCACCTCATACATCTAGGAGCTGCCTTTGTGTAGCGGATGAACCGGGGGTCGCATGTTAGATCCCTGGCTTCACCAGTCTGTCGGATGAGAATTAATGCCTGGGTCCAGTCTCCATATGACCATAGTTGTAGGTGGGACGTTTTAAACACTGCGCATACATCTATCAAATGGACGTGTGTTGTTGTTTTGTTATAGGAAGGACATCATGCTGCCCCTTTCTGACAAGATCAGGCAAATGTTGTTGAAACGTTCAATTCTACTTCAATCTTGACTCGGGAGAGCAGTGGTTCAGTGGTAGAGCGCTTGCCTCGAGACCGAGGGGCTGCGGGTTCGAGCCTCATCGGCGTCGCTGCGTTGTGGTCTTTGAGCAGGACACATTATCAGGTTCTGGGTCATTTCGGCCCATAACAAAATAGGCCCATGTCAATTTCAGCCTATGTCAATTTCGACCCATAGCAATTTCGGTCCATAAATTTCAACCTGAATCTCTGCAAAAGAGATGATATATTATTGAAATATTTAAAATTGGTAAAAAGTGTTATATTGAGAAAAAACTGAAAATAGATTGACTTTACAAACTAGTAAAGACTAGAAAACCCTTAGACTGGTATCTTTATTAGAAGAAATAATCACACATATATTTTCCATTAGCAAATACAAGTTTTTCACTAAGTTTAACTGAATAATTGGATTAAGAAAGATTCGCTTGCGCTTCATATACGAGCAGGAAAGGATCTGGTTAGAGTGCGCAAATGCACAGGCTCGTCTGAGCCTTGGCTGCCTGTTGCCTATGTGATGGACTCTTTCTTCTCTTACAAACAAACTCCTAATCAATTAAAACGAACCATTCTTATTAATTATTATGTTTGTGTGGATAATTAGAGGTAAGCCAAGCTGATTATAGACAAACATACCAAGGACCTTGGACAGTCTTAATGAAGGATTGCCCATAAAATTGACCAGAGAAAAGTTTCAAAGAAAATGATATTTTTTCTATGAAAAAGATAGTAGGTTCAACCCTCGACTTATCGACAACAGCAGTTTTCTCATTGGACAAGTACCAATGGAAAAATGGGTTGAAAACTCTGTTTTTGCTATTCAACATATAAAAAATAGAAAACGTTTTACTGAAGTGCTCCCCCCCCCAACCCCCGTGACCAAACTAATCCTTTTGCATACAGTTGTAGTTTTACATTTCACACATCATATAAAAGCGGCATGAATGGTTACGGGGGGGAACGCTGAGGAATTGCTCAAAAACACTTTATTATAAAACTTCTTTGAAACTTATTTTGTAAAAACCTGTAGGTAAATATCAATTTGCAATGGCATGTATAAGGGCTTTAGTTATGAGTGCTTACAAAGTAATTATTTGTCTCATTTTTCAACCAAAAAAAATGTTTTGGGTACGCAAAAGAACAGTCTCAATGAGAATCAAAAAGTGCACAAGTCAAACTCGTTGACTTTGAACAATACAGGTAAAATAAAAAAAATCAAATAAATCAAAATAATTGACAGCACACCTCTTTAGATGAAACAATGAAATCTTCTCAACCCGAATTTTATTAAACGCATCACTTTCGTCTCAAGTTTTATCCCGCAAAAATAATATTTACATGTATTTAGGTGAATTCTCGACAAAACTTTGACTTTCTGTGAAATAAAATTTGATCACAAATAATACCCCACCCCCTAAACCCTAGAGTCCTCGCAAAATTATGCAATATTTTCAAAATATTTTTATTTTGCTAGGTGCACTAAATGTAAGGGTTTGATTTAAGCACAAAACTTTAGTTGTCAGTTATGCATTATTCTAGCCACAGGCTGTCAAAATTTGGGCAGATTGAATAGGAAACTGTCCGAGGTCCTTATATATTATTATACCTGTGGGCCGAAATTGTATAGGCCGATTTGGTTATGGGCCGAAATCGACATGGGCCGAAATGTCCAGTGACCATTTATCCTAGTTTAGTACTGGTTCAACCCAGGAAGACCCGTCCCTGTTTAACAGAAAGATTATTGATGGGACGTAAAGAATCAAATCAAACAAAATCAAACAAAAAATCAATCTTGATTCCTATATTGATAATCCTTATTTCGAACAAATTGTCCTTTTGGTATGCCCCAGGTCTTTGTCCCCGCTGAGTCAACCATTAAAATATGTTTCAAAGCAACTCGCCGTTTACAAAGTTGTGAAACTTGCATTTTCTACCCCCGCACCTAATGTATCATCCTTAAGCCTGGTGTCGTTTCGACCATGAATGCAGTACTATTTTTCAAAGTGTAAACATGCTGAATTATTAAGGAATGGATAGAAGTGCTCTTTGAATCAAAAAGTGTAATATCTTCTTTCTGCGCATGTGTACGAAAAATGCTAAGATACGTAACGTGTGACATTGGAAAGTTGAAACATGTCTTTCTGTTCAGCTTTAGATGCTTCTCTCCCCCACCTCCCCATTGATCCAAGATAGCATTCCGACAATGAAATGTCGCTACATACACAACATAATATGTAAAACACATCTTAGGTCACACGTCGCATATCTTAGCATTGTTCGTACGCATGCGCAGAAAGAAGGCATTTAATGTTTGGATTTAACTGGCCCACCTATCCTTAAAATTTTAGTGCATCTTACTCTTCAAAAAAAAAGTCCATGCATTCACTCAGTTTGGTCGAAAATGGGTACCCAGTTTGCAAATGGAAACTGAGAAATAAAGGGGAGGAGGTTATAAAATCCAATTTTTTATGACTTTTGTAAATGTGAGTTGCTTTAAGGGAAGATAGTTGAATTTTTCCTTTCTTCAATAAGTCACGCCCCCTGGTGGCCATGTATTTGACAGGTCATATTCGTTTATTGCGTTTTCGCTTTTTTTAGAGGGTGAATTAGTGTTATTTTTTCAAATTCTGATCATTATTTCAAAGAAGATGTTCTAAGATTCTTATATAGGTAAAGAAGCACCCTGGTTGCCATGTCTTTTCGCTAGTTTGGAGCCAGTTCATTCAGTAATCGATTCTTCTAAATTATTTTGAATTCTGAACACATGGTTGCTCTCGCTATGGTTTCAAACCATGCGGTACGTTTGTCCTAATTTGCTCTTCTTTAAACAAAGAACAACAGAAAACAGTCTCAAAAGCATTTTATTCTTTGCCGAATGCTTTAAAGATGAGATGATTAATTTCAAGTGCATATCATGAGGGTATCAATGGTTCTTCATTGTATTGATTCCTGATCTTTGCACCTTTACTTACTTTTACTTATTAACGAAGTATGACCCTAAAATTTAACGGTTAGCGGTTTTTTTAGGGTAAATTTAACTAATAGCGGAATGAGAGCTTCTAGTGGTTAGCGAATTATGGCATAAAATATAATGATAAGCCATTTGGGGGCAAATAAATACCGAATAGCACAGTGGCGCGTTTAATCAGTTAACGAACTTGATGGAAAAACGCTATTCTGCTGTTCCACCTCGTAAATGACTGATTTTTGGGCCTTAAATTTACTGATTTCTGGGGCCAAAATTTAACTGATTAGCGATTTTGGGGCATCAATTTTACTAGTTGGCGATTTGTGGGCATAACTTTACAAATTATCGATCTATGGGGCCCAAATTTTACTGACTAGCGATTTCAAAGGTACCCCATTGAGACCCTCTATCATGTATGGATAATGAGCAAGCGCTAGACCAAGAATTTTCTAGCAGACACTAAAGAGTAATCCATTGTCTATCAGACGAAGGGCGTTTACCATACTGGCTTGTAAGGGTTAACTAACTCGTAAGGGGGAGTCAATGTCGTAAGTGTTGATTTTTTTTTTGATTAAGTCTATGTCAACATTTTAACCCCGATTTTGACTAAACACTATTAAGGCATAAAAGAAAATTCATGTAAAGTATATTTGTGTCACTAAACTTGCTAGTAAACATGTTAAAAAAGCCCCTAAACCATGTTTATTTAGGATCAAAACCAAAAAATCAACACACCCTCGTCCAGGAGAAATTGATTTTTAGACTAACTACTCGGTTTTCCACTTCCGCTATTACTTCCCATTACACAAAAATGATAACTTTTGGGAATAGCATTGCCTGATTTCTGAAAATTAATCTGCAAACATTGAAAAAATGTAGAACTCGCTAACTTACATGTTTTGCTTGTTTATTTTCATCCCGTCACTCATATCTGGACGCTCTCGTAAGGCGACCATTTGCATAACTTTTGATCGCCCTTTACGACATTACCACCCGTGATGATGAGGCTCAAATATGTTCCTACTCCTGGCTTACCGGGGCATTATCTGTTTGCCTATAAGCATGATAAGTTTAGACCTTTGTATGCTAGATGATTCAATTTAAGAATAATTTATCCAAATGTATGACTAATACAGATATCAATCAATATCAAACATATAAAATTGGTACAGTATTGAAATAGGGTTGAACCAAATTTCAAATCACTGACATGGTGCAATTAAAAACAATGACAATATATATCACCAGAAACAGTTATGTTTAAGAAATAGATCAGCTCCAGCAGTGAATTGTTGAGTAATAATTCACTGTTTGGAGGTCAGTTGTAAAGAAGATCAAATCACGAGCAGCACGAGTGATTTATCTTCATACAACTTACCGACAAACAGTGAATTATTACTCAACAATTCACGCACCGGAGCTAATCTATTTCGATACTAACACAGAATAAAAGACGAAAACACATTTGACGCCTTCAGCTTCTTCAATCTCTCCGCCATTGCACTGGAGAACTCCGGCCAATACTTAGACTACGTCGCATATGTTTACATGTAATTGTAACGTCTTTCAAGCGTTAAAACGACGTAACACCGTCTAACGCCATGAATGACGTCATTTTCCAGTGACGTCAGCTATCATACACTTTGGCTGTGAATTATTGTCCGATATATCACAGTTTGTTACCGTTGGCTCTACAGGCGAGGTGTGTTAGAATAACAAACAACTATCAGGTAAAGTTACAAGCCAGCAGTAAAAAGTACTTATCAAACGATAAATAAAGAGATGAGTCAATTAATGAGATTTTTTAAAATTTATTGCATGCCCGAGAAGCAAAGGTTTAGACCACTCTGCACATTGCCACAGTCACATCAGAGATTGTCATGAACGGACTCAGAGGGGGGGGGGCATTGATGGAGACCCCCCGCCCCCGAAAAATCACAAAAGTATAGGGTTCCTTGGCAATACTTGTCCAGATTTCATGTTGGGCCATCAACTGCACGCCAGCGAAACGCTATTTAGATGGCTTTTTGCTGGCGGGCCAATATGGCTTGCTATTAGTGGTATTTGGATCCTCTCTTCTCAAATTAAAAAAAAATAGGTTGTCAGTGTTGGACTGCTCTGGCAAAACTTTCTGAATCTGCGCATGGATTGTGTTGCTAGCAGACACAAAGTAGCGACAAAGATGAAAGCTTCGCCAATAACTTTCGCCCCTAGCCCTATAAGATAGCTGATATTGTATGTATTATGAATGACTTTACTTGTGTGCGATATGTACCAAAATCTCATTAACTAGCTCAAATATACGAAATAATAACGTGAACATGATTACATGGGTCTACTGACATGATAACATTTCTCAACATCTGCCAATTAATGTTCTCATGGGCTCCCCAATTTATTCACTACTATATTTCATGTTAAGTATATAGAGAATACTAGGTGAGTGTCTTTTGATATCAAGTTTACCAGGCAAGGCTTTGAGAACGCTTGTTGACATCGCGAGGCTTGCCGAGCGATTCAACATGCATTCTCAAAGCCAAGCCTGGTAAACATGATATCAAAAGACGCGAACCTGGTATTCTATTTATCAGTTTACCCATTGTTGAACACTCGTCAAACTAGCAATTATGACATAATGTTTGATTTTTGTGTTGATTAAGCGTCATTAGCGACGTCATTCAAAAAGTGCAACGTCATCATGACCTGATAAAGGTAACATGCCATGAGATAGGAAACGTTTATTAGGTTATGTTGAAACAATTCAGTTAATATTAGGGGTGACTGATAAATGCAATTAAGTAACCAAACGTAGTCAAAGAGGGCATTTCATAAAATGAGCTTACTATGTCACTGACTTTAATCATATATAGCAAAATTTTTTGTCAAACAAATCCATTATCCCAAGGATAACGATTTCCATCAAAACATCTCAATAACAAAAATCCCTGGACCATGATAATCACCCACAGGGGAGGATACTCTAATTTTGGGGGGTACTCTCAATTTTTCTTCATACATAGGCTTGGACACAGCATCTACTGTTTACCAAAAAAAATATCTGAATTATCAGACATACCCCCAAAAAATATTTGAATTATAACAACCCCAAAAAATATCCCCATTTTGTACAATGGCCTTAAAAAAGACCCTAAAGAGCATGGAAATAACCAATAAACCAGCCCATATTCATTTTTCCGAAAACCCCAAAAATATTGAAATTCAAGATTATGAACCAAAACAAATGGTCCTAGCCTATGTATATATGAAAATAACCGAGTACCCTCCCCCTCTGGGGATGTTCAGTCACTACATTTCCTAAGAGGTAAGGTTTTTTAGTGTTGAAATGAGTAATTATAGCAAGTATGATGTTCAATTATCAAAGAGTCTACAAAATATATTATAGGTCTCAACGCAAGAAAACTTGACTTTGTTGTATGCTAACAACAAAGGCTCAGACCAGCCTGCACATCTGTTCAGTCTGATCAGCACCTTTTAAATCCTTATCTGGAAAGTATAGTTGTCCAACCTGTTCCATGCGATTTTTTCAATGTTCTAGCTAGTCTCTGTAGCTGAGCATGCTGACTTGGGCTTTACATGGTCAGAAACCCAGAAGACACTTGTTGTTGTTTTTTGCATCGAGGCCCAGTTATTAAACAAATAGTCACAGGACCATTAAATACAAGTCACTAATATCAATGTATATGGTCAATTTTCAGTCACATATATCCAATATCCCTAGAATATCATTTTATGAAAATTGCATTCAAGACATTAAGCAAAATGACTATTATTGAAATAGCCTAATATAAAGAACATATAAATATGTTCATGAAATATATGTATGAAGAGTATATAACTTAAGTCAATATCACTATCACAGACACCATCTATTAACCCTAAAATGACATCTACAGTAAAACTTGTGTAAAACGGCCACTCAAAAATAGACAAAACAAAGATCTTAATAACAATTGGTAGCTTAATAAAGGTCAAAAATATTTCAGAATGCTCCCCCTGGAGCATTCTGCAATACTTCTGACCTGCATTGAGCAGTAATTGGTCTTGAAAACCAATATTCGGTCTTTTTGAGAGTGGCCGTTTTACCTAAGTTTTAATGTAAATTTTGAGACATACATGTATGGTTTAATATAACATTTGCTTAAATTCAAAGGGATATGAGCCAGCACACCAGATTTGGGTACTCATCTCATGTGCTCAAATGCCTCTAATAAACAGTCATGCTGATTTGATTGCTTTGTGTTGATGCTGTTCTTCACAGTCAGCAATTTTCCAGTCATGTTGGGACAATGTTTCTGTCTTCCATGGTTGAACCAGCACTAAGCAGAGGATAAAGTATCTTGCCCAAGGGAACAAGGCAGTACCTCCAGTGAGTCTCAAACCAGCTACCCTTTGACCTCAAGTCTAACATTCTACCACTGGGCCACAGCACTCCTCTACACTCATGCTGACGTATCAAGTGGAGCTGTGGGTCTAATTATTGGTTTGAGAATTCATCTACATCCATACTTTGTGTATAGGAACAGTGAAGGCACCGGCTAGTCTGCACGTTTGCACAGGCTCTCCTGAAACTTTGTTGCTCAATGATGCTATAAGTACCAAAATATTGTGTACTGGCTCATATAACCCTTTCCTTCATGAATATTCATGCTAGGCTCCACCCACTATGAATAATTATATAAATAAACTTTCATGTTGGTACATAGAACAAAGAAATTATTTGCCAGGTCTACTAGAGTAAGATCAGATATAACCTATTTCCATAAGCAAACAGAGTAGACCTTGATCAGGCAGCTCTTATAAAAGCTGCCTGTTCTGGGTCTGCTCTGCTTGCAACAGCTTTAAATAGCGTCTTCATGAGGTAAAGGGTTAAACTCAAAAGTTTCAACACCATTAAACCAAGCTGCTATTCGGCCACTCAGCAACTTACAGTGTTTAACTTTCTCCACAGTCACATTCCAAAATGTTGATTCAAGAAAGACGATTTGTATATATATACAGCTTTAAAAAGCAGTCTAATTCCTGTATGATAAGCTTGTCACTTACTTTTGACATTTTCCCAAATGAAAACATGCTAGTTTTCTAATTCCCAGGTTATTTTTGTCTCTAATCGCTTGGGTATCTCTGCCAACCCCTCTTGGGGAAAGTTTGACAGATATTTTGCTTGTAAATGGGTGTTGATGCGAGAAAACCCGGCTTTGGTGGTTTGCGAACAACAAAGGTGCCGACAAGACTTGGCTTCGGCGCAGTCTGATCAGGGCATTTGTTATTCACATATTGGAAAGAATCATACAAAAACTTGCTACATGTACAAGCCAAATTTCACTATTCTAGCTAGTCGCTGTAGCTAAGCAGTTCTGTTTTGGTATAACCTGATGAGAAATCCCTAAGACAGGTTTTCTTGCGTCGCGGCCCAAATATTATTGAACACTTGCAAATATTATCAAATGTCTATGATTTCCAACAATGTGGCATTTTGACAAGTGTAGACTCAGACCAGCCTGTGCAGCCTCCTATTAAGCTTAGAAACTCCAAATGCTGTTCAGTCAGTAGCTTAACAGTCATAGAATATATAAGCGACTAGCAAAGGCTCTGATCAGACTGTGCGTATGCCCAGGCTGGTCTAAGCCTTTGTTGGTCACACACACCACATTGCTGAAAATCTCATATCGTGGCTCAAATGTTATCAGTTGCTTGTAAATTTAATTATTTTCTTGCAAAAATATCTAATTCTTGTAAATAGATTTCAGGCTATTTATATATTAGCACAAGCTTTTTCACTTATTAAATACAGGATAATGTAAATTACATGTACAGACGAAGCTTTATTAACTCTGCCCTTGCTGGTGGTGACTTTTCTAATCTGCTGATAACCTTTGCAAACAGCTTGGACCCAGACTAGGACCGACAGAACTTCGGTTCTGATCTGAATCCAAACTTTTTGACACTCTGATAGTGTTTCTGAAAGAATTTTTTGAAGAAGATAATTTTAAAAAAGTCAGCAGATGACAACAAAAGCATGAAAAATTACCCAGCATGCAAAGAGTTAAAGCCTCTATTCCCCTCCCAAATGACCAGTTCTTGTTTTCTACAAATAATCAATTAACCATTTGATATCGTAAATATAATTAATGATGGGAATATTCAAAATACAAAACATTTACATGTAACAGCTATTTAGCAACAAAAAGAAAATAAATGTATTCCCTTGTGTAAAAATGTGTCAAGTATTTTAAAAGTAGCTCTTTTCAGGCCTCCAGATAAGAGTGTGTACCAGAAAACTATTTTTCTTCTTTCTCAACCAAAACATATGTTTTGGGTGTTCAAAAGAACCATCTCGATGAGACGATTCTTTTGAGCACCCAAAACATATGTTTAAACTAATGGGTAAGAAAATAATCGCAATTTTATGCAAAAATTTTTGCTTAACTGGCCCTATGTCTTTTTATGTTTAACCTTTTAATAGACTTGAAATCCCAAAACATATACGTTCGCAAACAGTGGAGACCCAGATGAAACGCCACCAAATGTATCATTTCATCTGGGTCTGCACTGTTTGCTTAGAAAAAATCAATCTTCAGATAAAGAAAAATAATATCATTTGGAAAGTTTAAACTGTGACACCTCAATATATACTAAGAATGGACCATCCTGACTTAACTGTAGCAAACAGTATGAGAATATCTCATTGGTCTAAAAAGGATAAGCAGATTTCTGATTTTATTGTACTAGCAATATACTGGTATTATTGATTATATTTACAATATCTAATGTTTATCTGATCATATTGTGACAAAAACAGTCATATGGGATTGTTATATTGACTTTTAAAGCAGATACAACTTCTATTAAATTGTTATATGGTATTGTTGTTGCTGTTTTTCTTTGTGATGATTATGATTATATTAAACTCTTCCTAGATCTGAGAATATTTCTTGTGAGAAAACCTGATTTTGTCCCATGTAAACAACAAAGGTTGCTACCAGCCTGCATATCCAAGCCATCTGATAAGCCCCTTGGTTTTTCTACTTCAGGAAAGTAAGATAGATAAACATGCTGCTTGCAATACAGTAAAACATGTCTTAAGCAGCTACTCTAAAACAGACAAAACAAAGGTCTTAGAGACAAGTGGTGGCTTAGTGTGGGACTAAGGTATTGCAGAATGCTCCACTGGAGCATTCTGCAATACTTTTGACCTGCATTTAGCGATTTTAGGTCTTGAAAACATATTTTGGGGGGTCTTCTTTAGACTGACTGCTTGCGACAGGTTTTAACGTATTCTTGCTAGTCACTGTAGCTAAGGAGGCTAGTTTGAGGCTAACAGGACTGCAAATGCTAAAGAAAGGGGTACTTGCCACAAAGCACATAATGCATATGTGCCTCAATGCAACATAGGTCCAGATAAGGATAGCTTGTGCACCTAAAATTGTGTTCATTTCCTTACCCATCAATTTAAACATGTGTTTTGGGTGCTCAAAAGAACCGTCTCATTGAGACGTTTTTTTTGAGTACCCACAACATATGTTATGGTGAGAAATAAGAAAAATAATTTTCCAGTATGCACAACACACTCTTATCTGGAGGCCTGACGCAAGAAAACCAGCCTTTGTTGAATGCAAACAACAATGGTGCAGACCAGCCTGTGTACCCCATCGCAAGTTTGTAACTGACTCGAGGCACTGTGCTGTGCCCTTAAGCAAGACACTTAATCCTCTGCGTAGCACTGGTTCAAACCAGGAAACCAGGAAAATAGGAAAATGTCTGAACATGACTGAAAACTGTTAACTGGGACGTAATGCATCAAAACAAACAAACAACAGTCAGTAGTATATGTCACTGTGATATAACAAGTGACTGTTTCCATTATCAATAGTTTGATTATTCTCATACAAACTTGAGGCTTCCTCAATGGGAATCAGAGAATAATTTGCACTATCCATATTTGTCAGCTGACACATTACACGATTATTGAAATCATTAGTTACATGACTATCACTATTTAGATTAGTTGTCTCTAAACTAGTTCTTTCTACATTGGTATTATTTGAATTATTTGTATGAGTGTTCACAGAAATATGAGCTTCAACATAACTGACAGGTTCTAGTCTCTTTATTTCATTATTCACTCCTTTCATATTTATATCTCTTGCCTGAGATTTAAAATCATACGAGCTACTCTGAAGTTCATCAGACTGTTTACCACAGTTTTCATTTTCTAAAGTCACTCTTGCCATAGTTTGTTTATCACTACTTTCTGTATCTTCTTCATCAACGTCAGTCTTTTCTGTTAGCGCACCAGTAATCTGGTGGCCTTTGTACTTGTGTTCAGGTATATGGTCTCCTTTACGATGTCTCTTCATGTGTTTAGTCAAGTTCCCTTTAATTGCACATGCATATGAACATATATGACATTTAAAGGGCTTCTCTCCTGTGTGAATTCTGTTATGAGTGTACAGGTCTCTCTTTCCATAGAATGACTTGGAACACTTACTGCATGAATACTTTCTCTGGTTGGAGTGTCTTAACATGTGCTCTCTCAAGGTAGCTTTTCCTTGTAGAACTTTACCACAGATATTGCATTGCTCCTATAAATAGAATATTGCATACTTTCTATAAATAGAATATTGCATACTTCCTATAAATAGAATATTGCATACTTCCTATAAATAGAATATTACATACTTCCTATAAATAGAATTCAAAAGAGTATAAAAAACAAAATCAAATAGTCCAACACTTGAGACATTGCTACTTATTGCAATGTTGAGCAACAAAGGCTAAGACAAGCCTGCGCAAATGCGCAGACTTTCCAAAGCCTTTGCTGCTAGCATGTGCAAAGTATGGATGTAGATAAAGATTCAATACCAAAACATAATCATATTTTTTTACAGTTTAACCCATATAAGCCTTGCATCCTTTTTGTGTGACTTAGGCAAACTGTGCAGAACAAGATAAGACAAGGTAGAATGCAGCATCTGATCAGGGTCTCCACGGTTTGCTTACACAATGTTCTATCAAAATTTGAATAAAAATGAAAAATACCACTTAACAACCTTTAAAACAGAAAAGGACTGGTCCAGGAAATTCCATTTGGCTTGAATGGGTTTTAAACAAACAATCACATAGCTAGGAATTTTTTTTTTTCAATACTTGCATTGAAAGCAGTGATAAACAAGATATGTTTGTGAAATGCTTATCCCCTATGGAATATTCAATTCGCAGTAAAGCTATATTATATTGAACTATTATTTAGGTCAATGTCATATATTTTTAAAGCTCTTCCTACAAGAAGACCCAACTATGTGGGTCATCTCTCATTGCATATAAATGGGTGAAAGTTCAAAATTTCGAAAAATCCTGAACTTTTGCAAATCAAATCTTACAACTTGCAGTATGCCTATAAATATCAACAATTTCAAGTTTAAATGGTCAATTCTTTTTAGATAAACTGAAAATTAAATCCAAGACGCCATAAGAATCTCTTACCGGGCCGCGTAGCGCAGTCGGTAACGTGTCTGGCTACAGATGCGTGTCTGACTGCAGATCCAGGGGTCGCGAGTTCGATCCCGGCTCAGTTCCATACTTTCGTGGAGATTGATCATGAAATAATTTCTACAATCATTCTCCTCCCTTCCGCTGATTCATTCAAGAAGGGTTGTTGTCAGTTACAAGCGAAAGTATGTGCACAAATTACTGGTTGACCGCTTGTTCAAGCCTGCCCAGGAAAAAGTGTGGTTAGGTGAACTGACCGTCCCGCAATGACCATAGCTGTTGACTTGGGAAGTAAAGCAACAAAACCAACCAACCAACCATAAGAATCTGCCTAATTAAGGATTTTGAGGCTGACTTTCTGTGGAAAGTCAGCCTCAAAATCCTGAATTCAGGAATGATCCTGAAAGGTTTCACCCATGCACATAAGACACACCACATTACCTTCTGTCCATCATGCCAAAATTTGTGTAACCTCAAGTTATGAGCTGCGGTGAATGTACTTGAGCATATATCACATGTAAACTTTCTATCTTTGGCATGTACCGAGATCATATGCTGAGTCAGCGATCCTTTATATCTGAACACATTGCCACATAGATCACACTGGAACGTCTCCTTTCTATCACTGTGCATGTTCTTCATATGAGATCTCAGTCCATTTTCTGAAATATAGAAATACGGTAAATGTTCTAAAACTTTTAACACTACAGGGATCAAGCTAGGGGGTGACTAGGGTGAAATAGTCACCCTAGGTGCCGAAATTTCTCCCTAAATGGGATCCAGGGAGAAGTGGGAGTCTTCCTAAAAAAAAAATATTTTTTTTTTAGGGAGACTCATTTTTAGTCTGTCACCACACGAACGCAAGCTGTGGTGACAATCTCCTACCACTGCATCGTGTTTCTCCTTCCATTAAATGGCAATAATATGTGTAATGGCTAATTTGCCTCTAAATTGACAGAAAATGCCGTAATTGTGTGCTATAACTTCTCCCTATCTAACTGTCACTTCTCCCTAATTTTCCTGCAGGGAGAAGTCACTTCTCCCTACTGTCAGGGTCCAACTTGAACCCTGCACTAGTTGCCTGTAAAAAAGGACTAGACAAACGAAGCAGTCTGATCAGGATCTTGTCTGTTTGCTATTCTGACAAGCATTTTAACATTTTTGTGAACTACAGCCCTGAAAAGTAGTATTTTATTTGAAAACAGATGTGTTCAATTTTTTTGAACCTTTACTGTAATCATACAAGTTAACAGTGGGTATTAAAAAATTAAAATCTTATTTCTCAACCAAAGCATATTGTTGTGAGTACTCAAAAGAACCATCTCATTGAAAAATGTTAAAACTGATTAATGATAAAATGTGTTAAAACTTTACACTCAAAGTTTTCGTTCATGCAGGTTCACACTATATACTGCAGGCCTTTAGTTAAGAGTGCGTACAAAAAAATTAATTTTCTTATTTCTCAACTAAAACATATGTTGTGGGTACTCAAAAGAACCGTCTCAATGAGACGGTTCTTTTGAGCACCCAAAACATAAGTTTAAACTTATGGGTAAGATAATATTCACACTTTTATGCTCAAATATTTTGTTTATCTAAACCTGTGTATAGTTAAGTCAGATGTCTAGGTTTTGGTTTGAACCTTCATCGACTACTGTAGCGATGTACTTTCAGGGCAATTTCTGCCCTTCTCTATGGGCCGAATTTCGGCCCCCTTCCCAATCGAAAATAGCCACCCTTTTAGCCAATACCATGTCTGTTTTTCCCAACTGAGAAAAAATTATTTTTTATTTTTTTTAGAGACCACTACTACTTATGTGAAACAATGACCCATATCAGAATGATACTTAAACACTTGTCCTTAAGTGGTATGGTTGGCATTATACAATCTAAAATAACTTGTTATTGAGGATATATTTTGCTACCCTTGTTATGGTCTATGTCGTTAATTTCTCACAATTTTGCTGTTAAGTCGATTATTTTTTCCCAATTTGGGCCAGGGGCCTTTTCCAAAAATTGCTGGAAAAAGCCCTGACTTTGTGTGCATGTGTGTCTTTGTGAGTCATGGAGATCTCAGCATGACTGCTGATATGTTGGTCCACTTTTGACAGTCTTTGTGATTAGTACCAAAACCTCATGTGCTGGTTCTATTTTAGAAAATACATGTGGACATTTGCTCCGGTATTCAGTTTTATTTACTGTTGAGTCCTTGTCTTTGCTTTGTCTCCTTGTTATATCTTGATTTATATGTTCTAGGAGATGATGCATTGATAAGTTAGGGGTCTTTCATGCAAACCAAGTATCTATGTGTCTTGATCCACATCTGAACTAAAGGTGAGGTTGGCGGGCCGTGAAACTGGTTTAAGCCTTCCAGTAAAATATTTGTACTGACCGTTCCAAGGCGGTGCTTCTTTTGTGGATCATTTACAAATGTATATTATTTCTGTCTTGTTTTTGTTATGCTTTTGTGCGCGTCTGTTTATTGATGCCTTGTGACCACCTGCTGAAAAGGGCTTACCTCTTGGCTCTCGTTTGTGATGTCTAATTGTGAAGTTGACACTTTCCCATTTGTATCCTGGGTCAGATGTGGTGCTTGATTGTATCAATACCTACTCTTTGCCCTCTTTCTTACTTTAACTGGAATTTATGCTTACTTTAGCTAAAATGCAAAATAACAGCACTATTTTGTGCACTCATTGACTGCAACCACCACGCGGTGACTGAGCTGTTCCAGTACAGTGGTTATCAAGCATGATTCCTATGTACCCCAAACATAGCATTATAAAGGGACTGTACTGTATTATATGACTTTTTGGGTACTGTAAAGGCGGCACCTCATAAATGCGTAATTAAGACTGGTCAACCTTAGACATTGGTAAAAGCTAAAAATGAGGCGTGGTTTTATTCAAAAGTAACTGTATCATCTTGCGCCATTACCTCCGTATAGACGTGAAACACATCATTTAGTCCTTAAAACGCCAGCAAAATAACAGTATCTGAAAATGCATATTTAACATACAGGTAAGCATAGAGGCAAACATTGTGGACCCAGATCAGACTGCTCATACAGGAGCAGTCTGATCTGGCTCCACACTGTTTGACTATGAGGCTTCAAAAATTTTAGTGGACGACAAAAAACATACTTTTATGATTATGCGCTTTAAGGGTTAATTAATGTGAGTTCAGTGTGTATACGGTTAGGATGTTCATGAAATGCAGGCACGTTTGAGCGGCCCAAACAACTTATTTTTCTTCACCAAATTATAAATAGAACCTGATTTCCCTTGTTTAGCAAATGAAATAGCCGAACCACACCCAGATATGAATATTTAAGTTGTCGCCTTTACAGTAAGCGAAAAGTCTATTAATAGAGTGAAGAACACTTACTTGTGACAAATTTCAAGCAGATCTTACATGTATCATAAGGAACATCTGGGTTATGTTTTCTTCGATTTTTGTGTCTTTGAAGATATTCCTTTGAGCCGAAATCTTGGCCACATTCTGTGCACCGGTATGGCTTTAAACCATTATGCTGCCTCAAATGTATTTCAAGACGCCTTAGACCAGTTGATGATTTTGCAAAGGACTTGTCACAAAAATGACATTGCTCCCTACAGTGTCTACAAAAGCTTTGGTTGTTTCTCACATACGTTTTATTTCCACAGTCATTGCATGTTTTCGATGACAATGGCAGTGTATCTGATTTCATTTTTTGAATTTCACTATTTTTAATATGTTTAGGTATATTCACTTTTCTTTCTTTGTTTGTGTCACTAACTTTCAACCTAGATCTCTTTTGATTACTCAGTTTTCCTTGAGTCAACCTTGAGCCCTTTGAAAATGACTTTGAAGTTTTTAAATTTGATGAAACAGCTTCCCTTTTTGCAGTATTTTTGATTAATGAAGATTTTCTGGCTTTGTTCTCTTTCACTTCTATAGATTTTTCTTCAAGCTTGTTTTCTTCTCTGTCAATGTTCGTTTCCTTGTCAAAGTCATCACTTCCTAAATCACTTTTATTTTCATCCACATGTTTATTTTTTACAGATATTGAAGGATCAGACCCTTCCTTATTATTATACGTATTATTTTCATGATCACTTTTATTAGCCTGTCTGTCATTGGTTTGCTCACATCTTGTTTCTTCTATCTTTTGTGGCTCAATACAGCCATTCACACCTTGATTTTTCTTACATGCTTGATAAATATCAAGTATCATCTCTTCACTATTACTGACAGGGTCTTCATTATCATCCATCCATAGATAGGAAAATTTTGAAGGTAAAACTGTAATAAATACACAGGTTTAGATGAACAAAAAATTTCAGTGTAAAATTGTAAATATTTTCTTACCCATAATATTTAGCATGTTTTGGGTGCTTAAAAGAACCGTCTCATTGAGACGGTTCTTTAAGTACACACAACATATGATTTGGCTGAGTAATAGAAAAATTATTTTTCTGTTAGGCACTCTTTACTTAAGGCCTGTAAATATAAGCCAGCGCATGAGATTTTGAATCAGTGCTGTCCTTTTATAACAATATGTTAAACTTTATATAATGCTGTGTTTGTGGTCCATAGGTATGAACCATGTTATAAATGAATCATTTTATAAAGAGTCAATTTTACTAATTGAATAATAGGAAATGACCATTTATGGTCATTTTCCTATAATTCCTTTGTAAAATTTCATGGAACAGAAATTAGAGCCACAACATGACCATGTTTTAGCCAAATCTGTGTTAACATGAGATGTGTTAAAGAAGGGCTGAACTGACTGTACTCATTGTATATGCACAAAAAATCATGCTGATGTATCCAGTGGGTCTAAACTTTGGCCAGTCTTTATCTACATCCATACTTTGTGTATGTGAGCAGTGCAGGATCTGGCGAGTCTGCCCATTTGAAAATGTGAAAGTAAGAAAGGCAGCAAAATCCATGTTCTGACTCATAATAATACACCAGAAAAAAGAGCATGGGTGAAAGTTCAAAATTTCCAAAGTCCTAATTTTAGAAATTCAAATTTTAAAACTTGCATAATGCCTACAAAAATGGATAATTTCAACTTAAAATGATTAATAGTGTTTAGATAATCTAAAAACTAATCAAAGAAGCTATTATAATCTCCTTAATTCAGCATTTTGAGGCTGACTTTCTATGGAAAGTCAGCCTCAAAATCCTGAATTCAGGATTACTCCTGAAAACTTTCACCCATGAAAGAGTCAATTTTGAAACCTACCCAAGGAAGTTGCCTAAACTGACTGGTTAGAAAGGAGACATAGTATTTTTTGTTTGAATTGATTCTTTACATCCCAGTCAACAACTTTTCAGTCATGTCAGTACAGGTCTTCTTGGGTTGAACCAGTACTAAGCAGCAGATAAATTGTCATGCTCAAAGACACAACATAGTGAGCCCCCGGTGGTGAGTCATGAACTAGCAACATTTAACACTCTACCAACTGAGCCACTGTGCTCGCCAAGACATAGTATTCAATCAAGTGTCTGTTTTTACTTTTTCACATAGATTAAAATATGTGCATAAAGTATATAAGGATTTTAAAAGTTGTGTCACTGATTGGGTGATTCCACTCTGCATTGAAAAACTTGTGAAAAGCAAAAAAGCCCAGCAAAAAGAATGTCTGGGTTACTATCAAATTTGAAGTAGAACTCTTTACCACTTCCAACGATCGATGTTTAAAAGCTATTTTCATCTTCCAATTCTATTAAAATATGTAGCGGTACTTCAGACTGATTCCTCTTCCACCTACCTAGAAACACTGATTCACCCTAATCTTTGACAACCCTAAGCTCAAAATTCAGCTATAGATACAGTGTCTTTTATTGCTTAAATACATGTATTATTACTTAGCATCCAAAATTTCAGTGGACTTCTTTTATCGGAAATAAATTTTAAAGGAACATTATAATAAGCAGTTGCTTATTAATATTAGAAACTCCCTGCACAGTTCTCATCAATAAAGAGATGCTAGGCCTTCAGATAAGAATGTGCGATAAAAAAAAATCTTATTTCTAAAGGAAAACAAATGTTGTGGTTACTCAAAAGAACCGTCTCCAGGAGATGGTTCTTTTGAGCACCTAAAACAAATGTTGAAACTGATGGATAAGAAAATATTAAAAATTTTACACCCCAAATTCTTGTTTATCTGGAGGCCTGATCAACAAGCTTGCGTACATATAAATATAGTGAATTTGAAATTAACACTGGTCAACAATTCAACTCGTATAACGAAAATTATCATAAAAAAATAAAAAGTTTCTACCTTTGCATTTGAAATCCCATTTTTTCTCCTTGAAGAGTTCTTTAATTGAATGTTCTTGTTCTGAGTTGATGATCATGAGCACATTGTAGGCCTCAACACCCATCTACAATACACAGAATATCAGTGATTAGCAATAATTCAATGAAATCACCTTCAGTCCAGGGGTGTGAAAATAACAAAATTTTATACTTGCCCAGGGATAAGTGAATGGCTATAATGTACATGTACAATGAAAATTTTGCTTGCCCCAAAGAACAGCACTTTAATTAGCCCTTACTCAATAGTGATACCATGCATAAACTCTTTAAAAACAGTATGAAACCAGATATAATATCAACTGAAAACAGTGTAGATCCAGATAAGCTGTCTTCTTCAGAATGCATTAACTTTGTTTATACTTGTCCCAGGACAAGTAAATTGTTTGTTTGTTTGTTTTGTTGCTTTACGTCCCAAGTCAACAGCTATGATCATGCGGGACGGTCAGTTCACCTAACCACACTTTTCCTCGGCAAGCTTGAACAAGTATGTGCACATACTTTCGCTTGTAACTGACAACAACCCTTCTTGAATGATTCAGCAGAAGAGAGGAGAATGACAGTAGAAATTATTTCATGATTAATCTCCACGAAAGTATGGGACAGGGCCGGGTGGAACAAGTAAATATAATTTTTTAACTTGTCCTGAATGTAATGATACCAGGTTGTACAAATCAGGCATGGTATTTCCACACCCCTGTTACTATATGGTAACTGTATTAAAATTTCGAACACTTTCCTCTTTCTGTTTTTAAATAAGATGCTGGCTATCAGGGCCGGAATTCACTAGATAAGATGTTGGTTATCAGGGCTGGAATCCACAAAATGCATGTCAGTATAGCTAACAGGGAAGACCCTGATCAGACTGCTTCTTCAGAAGCAGTGTGATCTGGGTTGTACAAGCCAGGCATGGTATTTCCACACCCCTGCTCACTATATGGTAACTGTTCTGAACTTTAGAACACTTTTCTCTTTCTGTTCTTAAATAAGATGTTGGTTATCAGGGCTGGAATCCACAAAATGCATGTCAGTATAGCTAACAGGGAAGACCCTGATCAGACTGCTTCTTCAGAAGCAGTGTGATCTGGGTTGTACAAGCCAGGCATGGTATTTCCACACCCCTGCTCACTATATGGTAACTGTTCTGAACTTTAGAACACTTTTCTCTTTCTGCTCTTAAATAAGATGTTGGTTATCAGGACTGGAATCCACAAAATGCAGGTCAGAATAGCAAACAGGGAAGATGTTGGGCTTCTTAGCCTTTTGGAATTTGAAGTTTGATTTTTATCATTCACTATTACCATCATGGAAATTTGCGCTGAACCGGATGAGAAGCTGCGCATTGTGACCGGGTCAAATGCTGTTTGCAAATGGTGATGTGCAAAAAATCGCTAACCCTGTTTGTATATTTATTTATCCATGTTTATTTCTGAGCAGTCACTATTGCTTAGAAATGAATTTGTTTATGTGTCGTAGAGCGAAAATATTTTACCTGCCCCAGCCGGGAATCGAACCCAGGTCACTGGATCTACGGCAAACACTCTACCACGTCGCTGTAAAAGCCGGCTTCTACCGCAAGGCAGTAGAAGTGTATTTTATACCTAGCCCTGTGACATTCTCCCCCACCAAATTGAACTTAATCCCCAAAGTTCCAGGCCATAGAGAATCATTTCTTATGAGACTCGGGAATTACTGCCAGGGCCAGCTGAGTAGGGTGGGTTATTTACGGTGGGCGCCATTGTCGTAGAGTGAAAATATTTTACCTGCCCCAGCCGGGAATCGAACCCAGGTCACTGGATCTACAGGCAAACACTCTACCACGTCGCTGTGAAAATCGGCTTCTACTGCAGGGCAGTGGAAGTGTATTTATATATACCTAGACCCTGTGACATACACCCTCTCCAATTTGAAATTCGTCCCTGAATTTCTTGGTACAGGAATCACGTGAAATGAAACCAAGGAAGATATTTATACACAGAAGGGTCATAGGATGGGTTAATTGCGGTGGGGGCCATTGTCGTCGAGCTAAAATATTTTACCTGCCCCAGCCGGGAATCGAACCCAGGACGCTAGATCTACAGGCAAACACTCTACCACGTCGCTGTAAAAGCTGGCTTCTACCGCAAGGCAGTAGAAGTGTGTTATATACCTAGCCCCGTGACATTCTCCCTCACCAAATTGAGCTTCGTCCCCGAAGTATCAGGCCATAGAGAATCATTTCTAATGAGACTCAGGGAATTACTGCCGGGGTCTAGGGTGGGTCATTTGCGGTGGTCGCCATTGTCGTAGAGCGAAAATATTTTACCTGCCCCAGCCAGGAATCGAACCCAGGTCACTGGATCTACAGGCAAACACTCTACCACGTCGCTGTAAAAGCCGGCTTCTACCGCAAGGCAGTAGAAGTGTATTTTATACCTAGCCCCATGACATATGTATCAACCACATAAAATAATTACAATTGGGAGGGAAATTCTTTTATTTTTGTTAGCGACCTTATTTATATGCATCTGGTGTCGTCTGTTGGTAACAATTTAAACAGTTTGGTCCAAAATCTGGCCTGACAAAACCTCGGGCCTGATATATACTAACTATGTAAGATAAAATCTGAAAAAAAAAAAGAAAAACGAATGTTGAATTTGCTTAATAAACACCCTAGTATTAGCAGCTTCCTCTCTCATCTGGAGTCATCATGACTCTATCCCAAGTTCAACCCCGGCCCAGTCCCATACTTTCGTGGCCATAGCTGTTGACTGTGTAGGATGCATTTTCGTTCATGCATATAAATAAGAGGCTCTGCATTATTTTCCCTTTGGAACTCCCCTCACCATGGAAGGACTAAGAGAAAAAACTGTAGAAAATAAAGGATCTAATGTTCTGTTTGGTAAAATAAAATAAATACTAGAATGCGCAGTCGATGGGGCGCCATTGCAAATCCCCATGCTAAGTTTTTGATCCACCCAGCACCCCCAAGTCCCACCCCTGGGGCATGACCCCAGCAACAGAATGAAAATTCTGGTCAATATGTTTCTATCTTTTATTTGTGAGAACACACAAAAAACACACACAAATTGTTTAGTACAAAAATCTTTAAAATTGACATGGTAACCAAAATTTAATGATATTTGAGCTTTTGACCTCACTCCAAGGTCACCAGTTTGACCCTAGGAAGAAAATTTTACTTGACTTCTGATTCTGCTTGTCATCCCCGTCGATTTGATATGGCACATGACCATGTTTGAAAAAAATAATTTTTGACCCCCTGGGACATGACCCCAGTGACAGAATGAAAATATTGTCTGATATGTTTTGTATCTTTCATTTGTGAGAGCACACACAAAGTTTGGTATAAAAATCTTAGAATTTGACAGGGTAATCAAAATTTAATGATATTTTACCTTTTAACCTCACCCCAAGGTCACCAGTTTGACCCTAGGATGAAAATTTTACTTGCATTCTGTTCTGCTCGTCATCCCCGTCGATTCGATTTGCCACAAGACCATGCTTGAAAAAAATATTTTTTGACCCCTGGGTAGCCCAGCACCCCAAAGTCCCACCCCTGGGGCATGACCCAGGTGAGAGAATGAAAATCCTGTCTGAGAACACACAAAGTTTGGTATAAAAATCTTTGAAATTGACATGGTAACTGAAATTTAATGATATTTGACCTCAACCCAGGGTCACCAGTTTGAACCTAGGATGAAAATTTTACTTGCACTCTGTTCTGCTCGTTGATTTGATATGCCATTTTAAAAAAATAAATTGTTGACCCCCTGGGTACACCCAGTGCCCCAAAGTCCCACCCCTGGGGCCTGACCCAGGTGACAGAATGAAAATCTTGTCTGATTTGTTTTGTATCTTTCATTTGTGAGAACACCCACAAAGATTGGTATAAAAAAAATTGAAATTGACTTTGTAATTGAAATAAAATGATATTTGACCTTTTGACTCTGCCCCAGGGGGCAGAGCCATCAAAATTTTGCTGTGGCACGCCCCATTCATGTGAGTAACTCTTACTCACACACCAAACTTGGTTGAATTTCGTTTAACGGTTTAGGAGTAGATAGCATTACAGACAGATGGAGGCAATTACAATATCCTCTTCACTTTTTAAAAAAGCGTGGAGATAATAAACTAGGAAATATGTGTATTAACTATTTGCATGGTGTTGTTCATCTGTCTGTATATCGATTCATCAATTCCTTCACCCATGGTCATCCATCAACCCATCATTATATCACTCCATCCTACCACAATACACTTCTTAGATATATGTTCTGTTAAAATAAGTATCTGAACAGAGTTTAGACTAATATGGCATAGGGTATCTATAATATAACAGCCATTAAATAGAGATTCTTGGGCGATTTCCTGGTTATTTTTTATGGTGCTTTTGATTTGAAAGTGAAAATAATATATTTTATCAATTTATTAGAAAAACAAAAGAAAACAAACAAACTGGACTTAAGCCTATTATACTAATTCTTATCACATCTTAGCATAGACTTAACAAGAAAATTTTGATTTCCTATTTTGTCTTTAGGTTTCCTTCGAAGGAACTTGGCTTTCACACCTAGGAGTACTAAGGAGGTTGCATACAAAACTTTGGTAAGCCCTAAATTGGAGTATGCAGCCCCCATTTGGAGCCCATATTGTAAAACTCAGATTCAACAAGTGGAGAAGGTACAGATGACGGCAGCCCGCTGGACCTGCAGGAGGGGGCGCAACACTAGTTGTGTTGGAGAAATGCTTGATGAGCTGCAATGGCCAACTCTTGAGGCCTGGAGGGATCAATCCTCTCTGCTTTTCTTCCACAAGATTCATTGTGGGACTATGTCTATTGATAAAGACAAGTACTTGACCCTGTCTCAGAGTACAAGATCTACCAGGTCATCACACAACTCACAGTATTGTAGGCCCCAGACTTATGGTGATGCCCTGAAGTATTCTTTTTTCCCAAGGACTATGGAATAGTCTGGCTCCATCTGTGGTCGCAGCTGAGACCACAGAAGAGTTCAGGGCACTCATTTAGATGACTCAGCCAAAAGCTTTTTTGTCTCCAAAATTCTAAAACACTCACCTCAGAAAATGATCATAATGATCACCTGAGTATCAGAAGATAGATAGTCTAGAGAGACCAGACTGGGCGATTGTTGCGGTCCGTGTACTCACGGGATCGGACCTAATCACTGGATCGGACAGGATCGGACCGGATCAGGCCCGAAATTGGCTATTTAGCTCATTTTTAAAACATTTTTTTATTATTATTATGTTTTTAAAGTATGTATATGATCATAATAATGATGTCAGGATCATCAAGGTCGGAGACGATAGCTACTATCTGACCGGATCGGGCCCAAAAATGGTCAAATAACGCTATGATATAATTATCTTATGTTGTAAAGTATTTTTAGGATCAAATTAATGCATCTGTTCCAAAAATGGCTTGTTTTAATTTGAGGAAAATTGGTTTCTTTATACTGAACAAAGGATAGACCTGCGCATGTCATTTTATGTAAAACACAACAGGTGTGAATTGATAGCTGACCATTGCAAAAAGGGTCTGTTGAGTATTTTTTTTGCTGTTTATATCAATATTAATATATTCTAGGGCATACAAATTGCACTAAATACATAATCTTTTATGCACATCATTCTTGTAAAGAATAAACAATCAGTTAAGCAAAGGAATAGGCCAATTTCGGGCCCGATCCGGTCTGATCCGGTGATTAGGCCCGATCCGGTGAATACACGGACCCCGATCGTTGTATTCCGCACGGATGTATACTTAAAGGGATTGGCTTCTTACCTATTTTATCAATATTATTGCCTACACGTAAATCGGGTATACACCGAGATAAATACCTTTCTGCCGCCATTTTCAAAGAGGCTGTTCATAGCGATGAATCATAGGAAAGTTTTCAATGTTGAAACCGTGAATATTCAAATATATGTGGAGAAAATTCTTACGGAATTTACGAGAATAAGTATTTAAGTATATCTCATATGAGTTATGTTGGAATAAAATCAGTGGATAATGGTTAATTTTCAAGTTATTTTGGACAGGTTGCGTTGTTTAGAAGCCGCCATCTTGAAAATGGTGGATATTAGAATTTAACTGAGGTACTTGTCACTTTAAATGTGGCAATGTGAAGCGCTCAATGAGTGTAATTCTTTAAATTCCTGAACGTTAATATATTTGTCCTAAATTTGCATTTTGTAGAATATCGTTATATTGCAAAATTTTGAGGCAGAGATAATATGAAAAAGAGGCAAAATGATAAAATTTTCAACTTTTCGTACTACATCTGTATATTCTATACCATCGAAATTGTGGGTTGTAGAGCTAATTGATGTGAGTAGATTTGATATACTTAACACTTGATACATAAATTACACATTTCCGAACTAAAATTTAATTTTTTTTAGCAAAAACAAAATAAAATCATGCAGATAAGATGCTAGCAAAATCGTCTTTCTTTCATATTTCCGCATAACATTCCACTCTACGGAGGTGTCCCAACACTGGGAACTTAAACATTGCCTCTAATGTACAATAGTAATTTAGCCACATTGCAGGGTTTAAAAGTGTGAAAACATACATTTAATATATAAATGATGATTTGTCAACCATAGATACACTTCATTTCATTTCATTAATAAGGGTTTGTTTAACAATTAACAATGTAGTTGGTAAGATGGCTGTGAGCAGTAATTATTTCCGCGACTGCGTTAAATATCTCTTCAACCAAAACGACTTATTTTAGAAGTGATATTCTCAACAACTGACAATAATAGCCAATTAAAGAATTAAACAAGATACTGAATTTCTATTTAACTCATTTACGCCCTCTCCACTCAATTGGACCAGACGATTTCATTTTAAGGGGTGTTGGTGTAATTTTCATTTTCTTAAATTTTTAAAGAACATTCTGGAAGCAAACGGTGAAGACCCTGATCAGATATCGCGTTCTGCTGGGGCTCATTTGGTTCTGCACTGTTTACCTATGCCCCACAAAAAGGAAGTTAGGCTTGTGTGGGTTAATTGCGTTGTATGAAAAAAATGCCTTCTTCCATGTCTGCGAAATGAAGAAAAGCCTGAGGCATTTTTTTTGGAAGTGTCTGCTGACAACCGGTTGTCACTAGCAAAAAGTCTAGTGACAACCGGTTGTCACCAGCAAAAAGTCTGCTGACAACCAGCTATATTTTCCAATACTACTGTATACTGGAAATCTATCTGAGTCTAGTGGCATTTTAAATACAGTTATAGAAAACTTGAATAAATATTGAATAAGAAAATAATGAATTTACAATTTGGTATTTGATTACAGAAAAAGATTTATATAGTTTGCATTGCAGAAAAATACCAGATAAAGATTTATTGCTTACAGTTTGCATATCAAGGTTCTTTAACTTTTATGATACAAATGTACTAGCACAGCTTTAAGGGAACAAATACATTATAAACCTATACATTATAACTGCATTGTGCACAATGGATGGACAATATCATTTTAGGTTGCGATACTAGATAATGAGCAATCTGATCAGCGACTATTTGTAAACTTATCTTTGGCAAATTAATCATTAATAACCAGATTGGATTAGTAAAAGTCCAAAAAATCGATTGGAAGGTTCCATTTACCACACTTGTCCACCGAGCACTGATATATGTACATGTAGCTTAACTTCAGCTAAAACGCCTAGTAAAGAATTTACAGCTCTGCATATGTTTATCTAGATAAAGTCACGGCGTATTGAATTTGATATAAGCTTGAAATAAACTGATATTTCATCATTATTACCACAATTCTTTAAGCACCAAAATCAAATTACTCGACAAGCAAAAGTTTCCACAAACAAATTAATCATGGATCGGCATGTCCCCTACGGGGAGCTGAGTGGGTCTGCAAGGGGTTATTTGTTAACTTTTATAATAAATAAGCTGTAAGAGTCCAGATAATCAACTGGAAGATTCCGTTTTATAAGAGTTAAAAGAATAGTGCCTTTAATCATGATTAGTCAATTTACCAATAATTACCAAGCATTGTATAATTGAAACTTAATATCATTTGATCATATACACAAATGTATATTTTTTTGTATCAAAATCTCTAAATACAGACATATGTATAGAAAAACAATTTATATCAGTATATCATAAAGTGCCTGATATTGTTGAGTAGGGTACACATTGTTATTGAAAAATATACAGCTGGTTGTCAGCAGACTTTTTGCTGGTGACAACCGGTTGTCACCAGACATTTTGCTAGTGACAACAGGTTGTCACCAGACATTTTGCTGGTGACAACCGGTTGTCAGCAGACCAAAAAGTCTAGTGACAACGGGTTGTCAGCAGACCTCGCCTTTTTTTTATTCTTTGGTATTTTTTTTTCTGAGAACACTAGATTGTTTGGTATCATATGGGCCTCGTTGTGAGAAAAACTGTTTTGGGGGGGGGGGGGTAGACAAAGAGTGTTTCAAACCAGTCTCCTCAGCTATAGAGACTAACTAGAAAATTGAAATTTCACCTGCAGCAAGTTTACAATAGATACTTTCCAAAAAGCGAATAAAAAGGCGCTGATCAGACTGCGCGAATGCGCAGGCTGGTCTGCGCCTGTGACAGGGTTTCTCGCATCGAGGCCCATATTATAGCTGTATTTATGATCCGTGCAATAGTGAATGAACTGCATCCCACGTTTTTTTGTTGTTGTTTTTTAAATTCTCATTGAAAGTATTCTCTTTTATTGAATAGTTTTACATTTCATTTGTTTTACCAAGCCATGTTTGGCTAATTAGGGTTCATCACCACGGATGTATATTGGGGGGGGGGGGGGTAAATTTAAGATCTGTGTCATCACAGGACGCGGATAAGATGGAAATCTTAGGTTCATTTCTTCCGCGGAATTAAATTACTTTTTACCGGAACAACATCGTGTTTGGTATCAAATTGCAGCTAAGAAGCTTCTCCATAAAACAGTGCTCTTCTTTCAGACCTATCGCTTCTTACTGAGATGCTAGGGGCGAAGAAACAAATGCCCATACAGATGCGCATCTCTCTCTCGTTAAGTGATCCGTCACTTTATCGGAAATTGCCTGCCTCCTACCTGGGTTTTAGCGCGGCAAAGATCGAATGACGATTATCAGTAAATCTATTGGTGTTTCCAGTCCAGGTAATATATACGTCCATGTATTCCGTCCATGTATTCCGTATTCGTTGGGCAGATATTTTGTGAAAGCCAATAGTTGTTATTAGTATTAAAGAGAAAAAACTTCAATCGGTTATATCAACAGCTTTCGACTCGCCAAACGTTTTATTGCAAATGTAAAAATATATAGATCAACTTGTCACAAGTTTAAATTACCCTTTTGTATGCAGGTAAGACAGAAAAATCAGTGAAAAAGCAAAATTGTTGATTCCCAATTTCCGGAAGTAAATAATGGGACTGATACGATTGCGGTGCACGGAAAGGAATCAAAGTCAAAACGTCCCCAGGTCAGAACGTCCTAGGCTTCCCTGGATCTATCTATCGAATTGAGACGAGAACAGGGCACCAGTTTAAATCTTATATTGCAAAAAAAGTTGGCCAAAACGTAACTCATTAAATCATCTTAATTTATTTACTGGTAAAGTAAATAGAAACCTAATCATTTTCTTGAAGAACTGTTAGCCCAGTTCCGGGACCGGTTTTCCTGCTCCTTATGAAGATTTTGTCTCCCTTCTGGGTGATTTTAGTCTTGTACAAATGGTAAATGAACCAACCAGGGGTGAAAATGTCCTTGACCTTTGTCTCACTTCAAATCATACCTTAGTTAATGATATCAGTATCTTGTTGGGAATTGCTGACCATGACATTGTAGTAGGGAATGTTAGTACAAAGCCCAAGGTAAGCAAACAGATTCCCCGAAAAATTCCTTTGTTTAAAAGGGCAAACTGGACTGGTTTCCAAAGCTATCTGGCTGAAAAGAAAACAGAAATCCTGAACAACCTCCATCAGCAAAGCGTGGAAAGTATCTGGACTGCCTTTAAAACTACCCTACAAAAGGGTATTTCAGAATTTGTCCCGACCAAGAAAATTGGTGCCAAAAAAGCTTGCCCTGGCTAACACAGGAAATTAAAAGGCTGATCAGAAAAGGGACAGCCTTTATCAAAAACAGAAGAGAGGAGGGTCAAGAGACAGACATCACTTTAAGCAGGTGAAACACCATGTCCAAGCAAAAATTAAAGCAGCTTATAACAGCTATATCCAAAATATACTCAGCTTGAGTGAGGGAGGGGATGATAATATCGAAAAAAAATCAGGATCTATTTCAAAAACCTCTTCTCTCTTATAAAAATGCTAGACAGGGAACACAGGGTGTCTCACCTCTTAAGGACCCAAACACAAACACAACTTCTTCCCTGAACAAGGAAAAGGCAAATTATCCTCAATAGACAATTTCAGTCCGTCTTCTCCCAATTATCACCTTTAAAACTTGGCCAGATCTGTATTGATAAGTTCCAACTCTACTTCAAACAACACCTACCTGACAAATTTAAATGCAACTACCTTCAAATGCCTGACATTTGTATAAATCTAAATGGCATCACTAAACTACTTTCGAACTTACGACCCGATAAAGCAGCTGGCCCAGATGAAATCCGACCTATTGTGCTAAAGGAACTTAGATCTGAGATAGCCCCTATTATCCAGCTCATATTTGAAAGATCACTAGCTACTGGCAAAGTACCATCTGACTGGACCAAGGCAAACGTAAGTCCGATCTTTAAAAAGGGTGATAAAAGTGACCCAGCTTATTATAGGCCCACCTCTTTGACATGTGTACTATGCAAAGTGATGGAGCATATAATTGCATCAAATCTCACCAAACAACTCATCAAGCACAACATACTATACGATCTTCAACATGGATTTAGACAGAAAAGATCATGTGAGACCCAGCTAATCCAACTTGTTGAAGACCTAGGAAGGCAGCTCATACAAGGCAAACTGACAGATCTAGTACTTCAGCAAAGCTTTCGATAAGGTATATCACCTAAAATTACTTTTCAAACTCTCCCAACATGGGGTCAAAGGAGATACACTGAATTGGATCAAAGCTTTTCTTGTGAGTAGAACCCAGGCCGTGGTGCTGGAGGGATAGAGTTTCTAGGAGGCACCAGTGACATTTGGTGTGCCACAGGGCTCTGTCCTTGGACCTCTCCTTTTCTTGCTCTACATCAATGACCTACCGCAAGGTAAGGCTTTTTCGCCGACGATACTGCAGTCTACTTGATAGTTAACTCACATGAAGCTGCAAACACACTCCAGCCTGACCTTGACACATTACAGGAATGCGAACTAACATTGGATATTGAGTTCAACCCAGGTAAGTACCAAGTCATGCACATTACAAAGTCAAGAGTACCATTCCAATCCCAAAACACCCTTCATGGTCAGACCCTGGAATCAGTAGACAGTGCTAAGTATCTCGGCGTTACCATATCTCATGACCTAAACTGGAATAAACACATCAACAATATCACTGGTAAGGCAAATAGAACCCTCAGATTTATAAAAAGAAATGTTAAAACCAAAAACGAGTCTGTAAAAGAACTAGCATATGAAACCCTAGTGCGACCACAGGTGGAGTCTGCCTCATGCCTCAACCATTTGGAGTCCCCATACCAAACAAAGCACTCAAAAGATAGAAATGGTCCAAAGACGAGCTGCCAGATGGATCAAAAACAACTACTCCACATATGACAGTGTCTCAACAATGCTTGATAACCTTGGTTGGCGGTCCCTTGAAAACAGACGCATTGATTCCCGCCTGTTCATGTTCCACCGAATTATTTATGGTTATGTAGCCATACAAATACGAACATATTTTGAGAAACCCTAGCGATTTACCCGTCACACGCACCCTCTCTCCTATAGACAGATCCACACCCATGCAGTTTACTACCAGCAGTCGTCTTACCCAGCAACAATTGTTCTATGGAATAAACTCCCCTCAGAGATTGTTCTCATGGATGATCTTGACTCCTTCAAAGAATGAGTCAGCAAGATCAACCATCAGTCCCCTTAATTTTTTAAACACTGTTTTGAATTTTCTTAAACCTCACCCTGCACTAACACTATGATCTTTTATTCTTTCCTTACTATTTTACTTTAACACTTGCTAGAATCTAGCTTTTATCCTTGCCCGGACAGCGCAGCTGCACATTACACTCGAGAGAGGGTGCTGCAGGATGTAATGATAGATAAAACTAGATAGATAACAGCAGGGACTAGACTGATATATAATCAACTATAACCATGACACTGTCTTCCTGTAGGAGAGGCAGGTGTCATGGTGATAAGTATCACAGAATCATTTGAGTATCAGTATAGGTATCAGTATTAAGCTAAAAATATGTTTTTATACTAACCAAGCAAATTAAACAAGACAATTAAAACGGAAAATAAATAACATTTTTTGGCCTGTGTATTCACCGGATTGGGCTTACCTAAACTTCATAAACGACCCTATAAGTCGCGTTTTATTGCTAATTCTAGTGCATGTACAACTACTGAGTTGTCTATTCTTTTGACTTCTTGTTTCACTGCAATTAAAAACCATGTCATTAAATATTGCACAACAGTTTATGAAAGAAATGGTAAAAATTTATTTTGGTCTATTAAAAATTCAGGTGAAATTCTTAATAAATTGAAGTCTAGAGGTTTTCTAGCATCTAGTTTGTCTACATATGATTTCTCTACTCTCTATACTACATTGCCTCATAATCTAATAAAAGAAAAACTAACAGAATTAATTGAACAAACATTTAACAGAGAGGGCTCACTTTATTTGGCCTGTAATGATAAAAATGCCTTTTTTACTTCTGAACAACCTAAACGATATAAATTATGGTCATGTCAGAAAATGTGTGATGCGCTCCATTATCTTTTGGACAATATATTTATAAGATTTGGCTCTAAATTATATAGACAAATTGTCGGTATTCCAATGGGTACTAATTGTGCTCCTCTTGTTGCAGATTTGTTTTTGTTTTGTTATGAGAGAGACTTTATGTTATCTCTGTCAGACAATAATCAATCTGATGTTGTTGAAGCTTTTAACTCTACCTCCAGATATTTAGATGACTTACTTAATATTGATAATCCTTATTTTGAACAAATGGTAGGTCAGATATATCCCACTGAACTTCAGTTAAATAAGGCGAATTCTTCTGATACTGAAGCTCCGTTTTTGGACTTGAACTTGTCAATAACAAATGGCATATTTCTTCTAAAATTTATGATAAACGTGATGATTTTAATTTTGAAATAGTAAATTTCCCATTTCTTGATGGAGATGTTCCTCGCTCTCCTTCCTATGGTGTATATATTTCTCAGCTTATTCGTTTTGCTAGAGTATGTTCTAATGTTGATGACTTCAACAACAGAAACTTATTTTTAACTGCTAAATTATTAAAACAAGGTTATAGATATCATAAAATTCGAAAAGCATTTTCTAAATTCTACCACAGACACTCAGAGTTAATTGTTAAATACAACATTGGGTTAAAAACTCTTCTGCAACAAGGCATATCAGAACCTATATTTTATGGTGATTTAGTCTATAAATTCAAACGAATTGTTGGAAAACCTAATTTTAGTGATCAATTCAAAAAGATAGTTAAACGTTATAAAAGGGTTGGATATAACTTGGATATCATGCAACAATCTGCATGCCTAGTTGTAAACCCAATCACGGTTTATAGCTATGGTTTCCTCTTTAATTGCACGATGGTGGGTCGGGCCTCAGACTCTATGACGGCTCTGACGTAAAGCTTTAATCGGTGGATTGGTGCCTGATGCTTATCTGTAGCTGGACCCACCGTGGCTCAACTTGAGGTTTTCTTTAGCTCTGACTATCTGTGAGTCATGAGCCCTTTTCTTTGTTTCATCATGGTGTAGTAATTTGATTAGAGTGTTTTTCCATGATGATACATTGCATTAGTTAGATGGCCTCCATGCGAGCTGAACATTTTTTGTACTTCAACAACAGCAGAATCTAGGGCGAAGATTTGGTACCAGTAAAATGCATTTAAGCCCCCCGGTGGCTTAGGCTGCTGTCCGTTCTAAGGCGGTGGTTCTGTTGTTGTTGACTTTCTGTTTATTGTTACTCCCATTGTGGGAGTCTGTAATTGTTCTATGTTTTGTTGTACGTTTCTCTATGTCCATTTTAGTATTGCAATCATCTTGATGGGGAAGAGAGAGCTGATTGCTTTGCTTTATTTGTCTTCCTGGTGTCTCGTGATGGTTGAGCGGCTCTTCCTCACGGTGCCACAGGGTTGTCTGCAGTTTGTGATTGTGGTATTTCCTGATCATACTCATTTACTATTTTTGATCACCGGATCAGACCAGATCTGACCGGATCGGGCCAAAAATTGGCCATTTCGCTCTATTTTAAACTTTTTATTATTATTATTATGTTTGTTAAGTATGTATATGATCATAATAATGATGTCTGGATCATCGGGTAGGGCTTTTTAGGTTGCAGTGACCATTGATACAAAAAGCAACTGTCTTGTTTGCGTCTAGTGGAACTGAAGCTCACCGAATCCGGCCCTAAATTGGTCAAATAGCTTATCTTTTATTATCTTTTTTGTATGATTATGTTTGTTCAGCATGTATATGATCATGATGTCTGGATAATCAAGTTGGGCTTTTTAGGTCGCAGGGACCATTGATACAAGAAGCATACGTCTTGTTTCAAGGTCGTAAACGATAACTATATATCTGACCAAATCGGGCCCAAAAATGGTCAAATAACTCTATGATATAATTATCTTACGTTTGTAAAGTATACATGGAGTGGTCTGTGGGGATGAAAAAGTAAACATTCTGCTTTCTGCGGATGACATTGTGCTTATAGCTGAAAACCCAAATGATTTGCAAGTTTTACTTAATATTTTGAGTGCCTGGTGCAAGCTTAATGGGATGGTGATAAATGGAACAAAATCAAATATAGTTCATTTCCGAACACCCTCAGTTCCTCGCTCAGATTCAGTTTTAACTGTTGGCGATATCAACTTAGATGTGGTCGAGTCTTACAAATACCTAGGACTCGTTTAACTGAATTTCTAGATTACTCAAAAACAGCTAAGGCAGTAGCTAAATCTGCAAATAGAGCTTTAGGCCTGGTTATAGCTAAATCAAAAGCTTTTGGTGGTTTACCTTATGTGTTTTATAAATTATATGAGAGTATTGTATGTCCTGTAATTATGTATGGAGCCCCAATTTGGGGGACAGAATGTTTTAGCTATATACAAGCAGTGCAAAATCGAGCAGCTAGTTATTTCCTTAACGTTGGTAAATACACTCCAGTTGCAGCTGTAAATGGTGACACTGCATGGTACCCAATGGAGTGTAGATTATGGGAGTCAGTTTTGAATCATTGGTGCCGTTTAGTGAACATGGACATCGACCGTCTGAACAAAAGAATCTTTGTCTGGTGTGATCTAAAAGGAAATAACTCGTGTAGAAACTGGAATTTTAGAGTAAGAAAACAATTCCAACAGTATAATGTACAAGAAAATTACCAAATTTTGCCTTGTTATATCTTGATTTATATGTTTTAGGAGATGATGCCTTGATAAGTTAGGGGTCTTTCATGCAAACCAAATATCTATGTGTCTTGATCCACATCTGAATTAAGGGTGAGGTTGGCGCCGTTAAACCTGTTTAAGCCCTCCAGTAAAATATTTTACTGACCATTCCAAGGCGGTTCTTCTTTTGTGGGTCGTTTATGTTTTTGTTCTGTCTTGTGTTTGCTATGTCTTTGTGCGCGTCTGTTTATATGTGGTCACCTGCTGGGAAAGGGCTGACCTCTTGGCGCTCGTTTGTGGTGTCTACCGTGAGTTTGTCACTTTCCCATTGGTATCCTGTGTCAGGTGTGGTACTTGATTGTATCGATTCCTGATCCTTGCACCTTTGCTTACTTACATAGAGCCAAATTATATTTGTTCCCTTATTGTGGATAAAGTATTTGAAGATTTTGTTCAGGAATGGCATTCAGATTTAAATAGAAACTCTGCAAGAAGTGGCACGGGTGGAAACAAACTCCGCACATATAGACTAATGAAAAATGACTTTCATGCCGAACCATATTGTTTTGAAATAATGTCTAGAAGGCATAGAGGATCTCTAGCTAAGTTTAGATCTGGAACAGCCCCCATCAAAATAGAAACTGGTCGGTACCAAAATTTAGACTTAAATGAGCGGGTTTGCTTCCATTGTGCCTCTTGCATTGAAGATGAGGAACATGTACTGATGGTATGTCCTATATATGAGGATCTTAGAATGCGTTTAGTAAGTGAAGCAATGTTGGTTAATCCTGCTTTTGGTGGCTATAGTGATATGCAAAAGCTGTGCTTTTTTTTGTCTGATTCTAGAACGGTGAGGTCGAGCTCAAAGGTATGCACACTTATACTTGAGCGTAGGAGAAATTTTCTAAGTCGTGTTTAATTGACATTTCTGATAAGTCACACTTGCTTATATCATACAGTCAGACCTGGGTTAAATGTAATCAGTAATTGTAATTATCTGTAATTAAATACAATTTTCAAAGTTATCATATGTAATTGTAATCATGGTTTGGCTCAAATACATGTAATGTAATTGTAATCATTACTGAAAATATTTTAGCTGTAATTATAATTACTTTCAAATACTTTTTAAATACATTTGGCTATTTACTAAAGAAAATTTGCTCACCACTAGAAAGTAACTGATAAGGATGACTTGTGGCATTATTCTAGTTCAGATAATTGAGAAAAGGTACTCTATGTATATATTAATACATATAAAAATATTGTGGACAATACATTAATAAAAGCATACTTTAAAGTTTTAGTTACTTTCAGAATCAACATCTATTCTATTTAGATGTTTAGGATTAACATGCAATGTTCAATTAAAATAATTTTTGAAATGCTTCAATAGATTTTGTAACATGGTATAATGTACCTTTTTCTGCTAAAATTCACTCTGACAGCATTTTTATATCTCCTTTCATTTGTTGGCATGCCTAGCTGATAACACAGGTAAATTCTCAAATTCAGACCATAAAATGAAGACATCTCAAAGGTGTTAAAATCTTTTGTTATAGAATATGGCTAGGGCATGTGAAATAGAACTTATGACGCTCTAAATCGCTACCTGTATATGTGTACAAGCTTGATTAAGATTATGACTCAAAAATACATTTTTTGTGGAATGGCCAAATCATAATGAGTTACAAGTGTTTATTATAATCAGATCACCAAAATTTCTAAATGAATGTTTGTGCAATGGTAGCACCTGTTTTAAGCCATTTTGAATTATGTTCCCTCAAAAAGGACACTTTTGAAAAACTTATAATGATTAAAAGTAAATCTGTTAACAATTTAAAAGTTGCTGACCAAGCAAAATATTGAAGTACCAGACAATTTCCATTTTACTATATCTTGCTATATAGATGTGGCATGCTCATCATCTATAAAGTATAGTTAGATCTGATCAATGATGAATAAAAACATGGTATATCTTGGTATGAACTGAGCATTATATGTACTATATATTTTTCAAAACTTTTGCAAGAATGTGAATAAAACTTCATAGCCAGTTAATTTTCATACATTTAAGAAAAAGCAGTATAGGACATGGCATTATATATGTATAAAACTGCAAAGACCATACTCTCTTTATAACTTTAAAAGTGAGTACTATATATAGCAGTATAATTTTATACAAAAATTTCAAAGTAATCAGTAATTATTTGATTACATTTCTAAAGTAATTGTAATTGTAATCATTACATTTCTACAGGTCCTGTAATTGTAATGTAATTGTAATCATTGATCAGTGAAGGTAATTGTAATGTATTTAAGTACTTTTCAATGTATTTGGCCCCAGGTCTGCATACAGTAACCACAAAATTTGCCAGCACAGTTAATGTATGTTCTCTTGTGCATTGGTTTATACATGTGTTTTGTGTACTCATGGGAGTTGTCTCATGAGATGATTCCCATGGGTGCCCACAACATAGGATTTCTGCCGCCAGATATGAAAAGGAAGCACAGGTAATGGAGGTTCTCCTGTACACTGGTTTAAACATGTATTTTGGGAGCTCGTGGGAGTTGTCTCATCAAGACGGTTCCTTTGAGTACCTACTAATGCACATGTGATACCTACTAGTGTGCATTGGCATTGGCATGTGGTTTGGAAGCTCATGGGAGAGGCCTCACTGAGACGGTTCCTTTGAGTACCCTTTGAGTATCCATATGTGATATGTGATAGGAGAGGTTAGCACAGATGATGGACGTTGCTTATATTAACCTTTCTAGTACAAAAAAATGTTCAGTAAGCAAAGAATATGCCTTTTTTAGGTCCGATTCGGTCAGATATGTAGTGTTGTAACATGCAAAAAGAGTCCGTTGAGTATGTTTTTAGCCGTTTTTATCGATATAAATATATTCAAATGCATACAAATTGCACTAAATACATTATTCTTTCCTATACACCCTTCTTGCAAAGAAAAAAAATCAGTTAAGCAAAGGAATAGGCCAATTTTGGGCCAGATCCGGTCCGATCCTGTAATTAGGTCCGATCCGGTGAATACATGGACCCACATTTTTTATAAAACACACGCCAACCAGAATGATACTGGCATCCTTATTGAAAATAGTAGGCTATATCGGACCAGGCCGAGCTCGAGATGACCGGGCCCAGTTGATCCAGGCCGACTTGACTCGGGCCGACTTGACCCAAGGCCGAGACAAGTATATGACCCCTGCTCATAGTTTGAAAACTACCAGGTCATCACATAGTGCTCAATACCGCAGACACCAGACATACAGTGATGCCCTGAAGAATTCTTTCCCCCGTACTATTCCACATTGGAATAGTCTGCCTCCTTCTGTGGCAAATGCCCAGTCCACAGAGGAGTTTAGGGCACTCCTTATTTAAACAAAAATTCAGCCAAAAGTTTTTGTGTTTTTTTGTGTTGTTTTGTTGTTTTTTTTTTTGTTTTTTATTTTATCAAAATTTCCAAATTCGCACTCCCTGGTGTAATGCTCATGTATGAGCGAACCAGTATATATAGAAAGAAAGAAAGAGAGATGACCCGCATTCCTTTCTTCGATTTCTTTCGGTGATGCATCTCGGTGAGCTGTGTTGTCGGTGAACTGTCTCGTGTTGTCTTGCACCGACTGAATCGGGCCAATCAATTTCAATCAACAGTATGTGAAACGAAAGCGCCGAAGTAGTGTGGAAATCCTAAAAAATAAATAAAAAAATTAAAAAGTTGGAAAACACGCCCATACTCCAATCGAAAAGGTTCTGAGAAGAGATGCAGAACGACGATGTAATGATGTTTTGAAGTATATTATTCTGAATGACCATCTATTGATAAGGCTTGAGTAGACAAACTTTCCCTAGTGGCCATGTGAACTTTTATAAATTCGTTTGTAACATAAATTTCGTACAGCTGATTCTTTCTTTCTCAATATACTGCCAGACCCTCTTTCGAGTATTTACCATATCTACATTAATTGCTGGTTCCCTGTCTACAGGTGGTCAGTTATGTAAATACAGGTAACCAGAAGCCCCCCCCCCCCATTTCCAGGTATGGTTGCCTGTTTTTCCATTACTGACAACCTGTAAAGCGGGAACCAGCAATTAATGTAGATATGGTGAATTATCGGCAGGTGTACTTTGTACACTCCTGGTTGCTGGATGAAAGCCTACAAGTAACCATATCTAAATTATCGTAGGGTTCTTTAACCTGCACAGGGGGTGACTCTACCTGCACAGGGGACATCCAGTTAACATCCCGATCTGAGGGACGATGCACTTATCTAGAGTCATCCCTGCAAATGACACTAGAGAAAGCGTGTTCGGACACCGAAATTTTCCTAGCCACAAGCTGGGATCGAACCTGGGACCTCTAGCACCAGAGGCAAGTGCCTAACAACTGAGCTACCACACTTTCTTTACAATTCCACCCATTAAGTAGGGGGGAACAAAATAGATATTTTAAATATTTTGGAAAAGTAAAGACTTAAAACTAGACTTGTACCAAATTAAAGCAGAAACTAGACCAGAGCCCTAGATAATTTTTTCGAGACGGTATTTACTCATCAAATTTTCAACTATCTGATTAAAACGATGTGACTGAGTAAAGATTACTCGAGGAATAAGTCCAGGTTTACTCTGGGGAAGAAGAATCAAATTTCTAAAAGCATAAAAACAGGCCCATATGCGTAACCAGGGAATTCGCTATATTGCTCAGCTGATACAAAAGATTTTATAAGTGCAGGACCACGCTAAAGGGCGACTTGAGCGAAATTTTTGATTTTTTCTGCACCACTTCGCCTTGGAAACTTAGAAAAGAGAAGTGATTTCGCTTTTAAATTTCAGGAAATATTTACCTTAGCATGCTAAGAGTTTATTCAGCGACTGTCAATAAAGATAATCCGTAAATAAAGTACGCTCTCAGCGGGTGTAAAACAGCTGTTTTGTCCTTCTGATTATTGATTTTCACTATGTATTATATGGTTGACACTCCACGGGAGCCAAGCAGTCAGGTGTGAAGGGCACTTATTCACATTGTTATTATGGAGCCTTTCTTTTATGTCAAATTACGTAATGAACATTTTCTCTTGGAAAGGCTCAAGTGAAAGATCAAAGACTTAGACCGAAGACATAAGTAGCTCCAGATAAGTCGGTCTTGCATATAGCTAGATAAATTCAATAACTGCAAGATAAATTGTCCATATAAAAAAAGAAAAGTCATGATATTTAAATTTACAATCATGTTTTGCTATCCATGCATGCATGCCAGGGTTGGCACGATATTACCCGCCCGGGTAAACCCACCCCATAAAACCCGGGTTGGGCAATAAGGTCATATTACCCACTTTGGGCAATATGCGGGTTTTATGAATTTTTGGTCATATAAATAGGGCTTCCACGTTTACGAAATTTTGTAAACGTTTACACGAATTCCAGAAATCGAAACGATTCCGTTTACACGCAATTACCGTACTGCATTTTTTCATTGTCGCAGATCGGTAAAAATCGCCAATATTTTTCCTAAAAAAGAGCTCTTAAAATATTGTACCTTGTGCAAACATTCGAAATTGTTTGGTTAGCTGTTGTGATAAAACTCATTTCAAGTAATTGCAACCTGACTGCAACATGCGCAGACTCATCGATAACCGACATTTCTTTAGTGTGTCTTCCCTTGTAAACAGTAGCAAATGTGTAATTCGTTGACACGCGCGAGATGTAACTGCCAAATGTCACGTAGGCAGCTGAAATTGACATCAAATCAAAGACAATACACACACCGATGGGAAGTGAAAAACGACAACACAGTTTGAAGCCATATTCATTCACGTGCGTGTCCACCTATTATTAAGGACATAAGGTGTGCTTTTACATATCTGATGAAAATGCCTAGCACAGTGAGATAAAATTCAGGACATTTTCATCACAACGGACATAGGTCACTGTGTCCGCTAAGCATGTCCACCGTAGTTCTAATTTTAGTAATTAATTATTGTCAGAAACTTTATCAAATACACCCAAATCTGAAAAAAAACAACTCTATTTTTCATTAGAAGATGCTATTAATAAACCATGAAGGTCGTCACGTGCTAAAGTTCGTTTAAACGGTAGGTCATTTTTGTAAACGTTTATTGCATAAACACGAAACGCTTCCGTTCACACGTGTAAACGTGGAAGCCCTACATATAAATTCTCGGTTTTCAGTCTGATGATAGATATAAAAGTGGAGAAATGATTCTATATAGCCATATTTTAATCAGTGCAAAGGGTAATAGTGAGATAGTGATTAAATTACAAAATACAGAAAAGTCAGTTTGCAACTATATCTGATTATTATTATCTTGTCTATTATCATGATTATACCAGTCTACCAATGTCATCTTTCCCCTAAAAAGATATCTTGGGCTTCATTAATATAAACAAATCCACTCTGGGTCTTTAATATTGCTTGATCATATTGGCAGTAAATGAAAATTTTAAAGCCAACTAATTGGTGATGAGCTGTTTTATGCTAAAGCCTGAATAAACTTTATGTACAGTATGTATGTTCTATTCCAGAATGTGAATAAGTTCCCATTATCCAATAAGAATACATTAAAACATATTCACACTTGTGTTACTAGGACCAGCATGACTGCATTTGAAAATAATTTCAAAAGCCAAGGATAATTGCTCAATTACTGCCCAGAGGTGTGAATCACATGCAATCACAACAATAATAATGTTATTTTTCTAAATTCTGGAATATCCCCACAGTTTTTTGCAATCAGCCTAAATTTTACCACAAAGTAATAATACCATCAAAAGATGCAGACAGAAATGCAAACAGCTTTAATCCTGATCAGGCTGTTTCTCTTTAGACCAGTACTGTTTGCACAGAAAACTGTAAGGTAGCAGCTGGATTGATTATTTTAATGATAAACTTTCAGATTTATAAAACCCACATAAAAAGCCAAAAACCAGCCCTCATAAAACTTGTAAAACCCGCAAGGTTGGGCTTTATGATAAAACCCGGGTTTTATGCCAACCCTGAATTGCATGCACCATCCATCCATCCATCCATCCATCCAATCTCTCTTCACTTGTAAATAAACCATCTATCTATCTATCTATTAGGCCTGCAGCGATACGCTCACCTCATGATACGATACGTATCGCGATACAAAGGTCACGATACGATACGTATCGCGATACATCATAAGTTATTTGCTCTGCTAGGAACACAAATCTTGAATAAGGAAAAAACAAGAAACTATGCAAAATTTACTTAGCAATGAAATTAGAAATCTTTAATATTTGATTCAACATTTGATAAAGGTAAAGGTGGGCCGGGGTGTTTTCTCTGCAGATGAGTGAACATATTGGTTGTGTTGCCAGTTCCGTAGGAAATTTGGGCCCGACATTGTTTGCAAACAGTTTTAGATTTATCTAAAGTTCTGGTTCCATTGTTATCAATGATGTTTTCAAAGCCGAAGTACTGTCAAACTCTTGATTTAAACTTCGAGGGAGCATCCGCAACTTTACAGTCAGCCATTTTGGTAAACACGCCGCTCAAGTATCAATAAGAGTAAAATTTATAAATCGATTGCAAGAGAGAAAAAAACGATTATCAGATAGCTAGACTCAAGAAACAAATAAAACCGTAATCTTGCGATTTACGAAAGTGGCAAATCAAGTTTTTTTCGCTTTTTTTTCTTCTTTTTTGAATTTTAGTTGTTTTGTTTTTTTGCCTAAGCGGCACTTAAAAGGACCGGATGAACCGGACCGAACCGAATATGAAAGAAGACCGTATTGTTAATCGAATCGAACCGACCGCACTGCTATGCACCACGTTTTCGAGGAATCGTTTCACCTCTACTATCTATCTATCTATCTATCTATCTATCTATCTATCTATCTATCTATCTATCTATCTATCTATCTATCTATCTATCCATCCATCCATCCATCCATCCATCCATCCATCCATCCATCCATCCATCCATCCATCCATCCATCCATCCATCCATCTATAGCATACAAGTGGAAAGGAGAATGAAAAGAGAAAATACTGTTTCTTCTATATTATTTCTGATACAGCACAGTGGATTCCATTAACCAATCAAAAAGTTCTTACAAGTTCTCTTATGAACTAATGTATAGTATTGACATGCCTTTGTCGTCCATTCTGGGTAAATACTCTAACTTTTCCCTAGGATCAGCAAACTTCTCCCTAAAATTCTTGGCTGGAGAAGTCACTTCTCCCTAAAATTCTGGGCCAGCTTGGTCCCTGTAAGTGTTTGCGTATTCTGAGCATACTCGGCCCCTAACCCACTTGGCCCCCCAGCAATTCTCTTAAGCAGTAATAAGTCACACCCTAATCTGGATGATCAACGTGCTTTACCCACTTGGTTAATACACAGGTAATTCTCAATTATCCCTACGTATTTTTGTGAATTTATAACTCACAATATCTTTAAAGCTACTGAAAATTCTGCGTCGAACTTTACAGCATCTATATGAAATAAGATTTTTGTTCAACAAAAAAAGAGTTAATAAAGTAATCGGGCATATTTATGAATATATTATTGATAGAAATTTCATGATTTTGAGCGCTTTTTGAGCAATACAAGTAAATAGCCCTGCATACCAGCCTTTACCACTCCGCCTACCAATTACTCCCCAACAGTTGTGGATTTCCGTTCAGAGACCTGAATCCTCGCTATTAGGAATGATGTTACTATTGGGGAGTTTGCGCTGTAAGGGTTTTTGTTTTTTTCTGTGCAGTTAATTGAACACAGCCAATGGACTGGTTCACCGCATTCACTCAAGAGCGAGGAATTTAGAGAAACAAACTAAGAAATTTATGGGCTATTTTAGCCATTCCTCCTTTAATCCCAGCCAGTCACCACCGGTATTGTGAATGAATTGATTGACTACTGTGTCAGACAAGGAGTAATAATAGCATCATCAATAATTAATGACATTATAGGCAAGTTTGAAAGCGAAAGGAGCTTGCACTCGGACAGTCAATTATCAAGAAAAACACAAATTGAATGGTGCAATAAGACATAAATTTACAAAAATACCAAATTGAAAAAAACAAAATACCCAAATAGACATTTCTTAAAAAATTAGAATAACCAATTAAAATTTGCAATATCCAATTGAACGAAAAAGGGGTTGGTAAAATATACAATTACTGACAAAATTAATTAAGGTACTGGATCATTTTACTTTTTCCCAAATGATGATTTTACAGTGGTTTACTAGCAGGCATTGGCAGGATATCTTTGCTGGATATAAAATTGATTGTTTGCTGAAAAAATAAATCACCATTATCTTATTTTGAAATTGTGTTAAATGACATTTGGATCTTTCTGACTCCTAAGGGGTAGACGTGTGTTTTGTTTTTTTTGTAGAAAAACCAATTCTAGTTGAAAACATGAAAATAAATTTCCTTATTTCTAATCCAAAAATATGTTGTGGGTACTCTAAAGATTAGTCTCCATGAGACGGTACTTTTGAGCTACATCCAAAATGCATGTTTAAACTGAGGGCTAAGAAAATAATCACATTTATATGTTAAAAACCTCTTAACTGGACCTATGTTACCTATTTATCTTTTTCAGGTTATTTGGAGTATTATCAATGGGTCATTCTGCTCTTTTAAAGTCAGGTAACTATGACGATATGTTCCTACCTTCACTTTCTATCTATCACATTCTTCCCGTAGTTACAATTAGTAACTCTTTGTATACTAATGGATTCTTCCTTCTGGTTTGATACAATATACTTGGGATAGTCCATTGTACACATCTAGAGGCTATAATTTTCAAAAAATATTGTTTTCTTTTGTCTGAAGATCTTTTTTACCTTTACAAACAGTGTAGACCCTGATGAAATGTGGTATTATGCAGCATATCATCCAGGTCTTCACTGTTTGTAAAAGTACCCGTTTAGGGATTTCCCGTATACAAAGGGTTTAGGTGATCAGACTGACACCCGTGATATAAAATGTATGATAATTGTTCTATATATGATTTCACCTGCTAGTTTTTGACAAAAAATGTATGTGTGTTCAGGCCAAAATATGATTTTCTTATTTATCAACCAAAACATATGTTGTGGGTACTGAAAAGAACCCTCTCCATGAGACAGTTCTTTTGAGCACCCAAAACATATGCTAAAAATTAGGGATAAGAAAATATATTTTCAATTTTACGCTGAAAAATTTTGCTTATCCAAACCTATGGTGTTTCAACTGTTTGAACTTTGCGCCTGCTAGTGGGCCCAGCATGTAAGGGGCTAAGTGCCTAGACATACATGTAGATATTGGCATAAGAGTGAAAGCAAATTCTGTGTAAAATGTTTTTATTACATAAAATGTCAATGTCTGACATATTTGCCAATATTTATATTGACATTGAAGGCTTATTCACTTTTCCTCAAATCATATTCTTTCAATTTAATTCATATAGAAACAAATATATTATTTGAGTACAATATGTAAAATTCATTTCTGTGACTTTTCATAGTTTGACTCGTAATTCCAGACAAGTAAAAATCAAATGCAAGTGAGTATGACCAGGTAATACTGGTAACAGAAAGCATGCCAACCCACAGTGACCATGAGCACTGTGGTCATACCTCTTCGGCAATTTGGGTCTCGTCACTTATTTCGGTGTTAAGGTAACTTTCTCATCATGTTCAATTTCTTCATTTAATCACAGATAAACTCCCCAAAATGCTTGGGTTCCGATTGATTTTTGTTCATCAAATTCACATTGTATCTTTATGCTTTAAAATCATATGAAAACCTTAACATTTGATGCCTGGGCATGAAATAACTAATTACGGTTTCGTCATCGTGGATAATAAATCAATGACTAAACCGTAAAATAATGACTAAACCGTAATTGACAATTTTTTTTTTACATAACTGTTAAAACACATTTAAAATCAGATTTTTATCTCCGTTTTGGCAAGACAACACAGAAGTTGTTAACTAAAGGATGCAATCTCGAAGCAAACATATTCGAAAGGTCTCGTTTTTGTCAGCCTTTATTTTAAGGTAATTTTACTATAACACCGAAGTGGGTGACGAGACCCAAATTGCCGTAGTGGTATGACAACAGTGATGAGGAAGACACACAGAACACAGCCAGCCACAACACAACCAATGCAAAGCAACCATCCCTCTCCTCCTCAGCAAGTTGACTGCTAAACCAGAAAGGGCACCAAGAACCACATCATAATACAAGAACCCAACACAAAACCCACACCATAATACAAGAACCCAGCACAAAACCCACACCATAATACAAGAACCCAACACAAACCCACACCATAATACAAGAACCCAACACAAAACACACACCATAAAATAAAGGACCTAACACAAAACCCACACCATAATACAAGAACCCAACACAAAACCCACACCATAATACAAGAACCCAACACAAAACCCACACCATAATACAATAACCCAACACAAAACACACACCATAATACAATAACCCAACATAAAACACACACCATAATACAATAACCCAACACAAAACACACACCATAATACAAGGACCTAACACAAAACCCACACCATAATACTAGAACCCAACACAAAACCCACACCATAATACAATAACCCAACACAAAACACACACCATAATACAAGAACCCAACACAAAACCCACACCATAATACAAGAACCCAACATAAAACACACACCATAATACAAGAACCCAACACAAAACACACACCATAATACAAGAACCCAACATAAAACACGCACCATAATACAAGAACCCAACACAAAAGACACACCATAATACAATAACCCAACATAAAACACACACCATTATTCAATAACCCAACACAAAACACACACCATAATACAAGAACCCAATACAAAACCCACACCATAATACAATAACCCAGCACAAAACACACACCATAATACAAGAACCCAACACAAAACCCACACCATAATACAAGAACCCAACATAAAACCAACACCATAATACAAGAACCCAACACAAAACACATACCATAATACAATAACCCAACATAAAACACACACCATAATACAAGGACCCAACACAAAACACACACCATAATACAAGAACCCTGCACAAAACCCACACCATAATACAATAACCCAACACAAAACACACACCATAATACAAGAACCCAACACAAAACCCACACCATAATACAAGAACCCAACATAAAACACACACCATAATACAAGAACCCAACACAAAACCCACACCATAATACAATAACCCAACATAAAACACACACCATAATACAAGAACCCAACACAAACTCACACCATAATACAAGAACCCAACACAAAACACATACCATAATACAAGAACCAAACACACACTATAATACAAGAACCAAACACACAATACAAGAACCCAACACAAAACACACAGCATAATACAAGAAACCAACACAAAACACACACACACAAGGGGAGCAATAATAAACAACAAATACAGAACAACAAAATCTCCACCTCAGAATGTACAGCAGCTCAGGTCACCTACAGCCTTAAACATACCTCGCTTGCAGAACCTTCGTCCCAGACCTTGCTACTGTCAAAGCACAAAAATTGTTTAGCTCACATGGAGGCTTCCCCAGTTTGATTTGACATTTACAAATATAGTACAATATCATCAGAAAGTTCTATGGCAAAGTGTCTGAGTGTTCTAGACTTCATATTTAATTACATTGTATGTTATAACTTTATAAAAAACTCTTGAAAGTTAACAACATTATTGTTTGCTCCCTCCATTCGCTGAAATTCTGTTAAATCTCACTGGAAACACTTTAGCTAATTTAGAAATTGCATTTTACTTAAATGGTCCACCATTAACTCTTTCCTTGCGGGCAGTGACTTGTGTCGTCTGCTGATAACCTTTGCTAACAGTTTGGACCCAAATCAGGACCGACGAAATGTCGGTCCTGATCTGGATCCAAACTGTTTGACTATCTGATTGTGTTTCTGAAAGAATTTTTGGAAAAAGATGATTTTGAAAAATGTCAGCAGACGAAAACAAAAACATGAAAAATTACCCAGCATGCAAAGAGTTAAGGGCACTTAGTGCATAACTTTTAAATACGCTGTAGTCACCAGGGACCTACCTAGGTGTACACAAATACGCATGTGCGTATAACTTGACCCAGCAAGTATAGTCTTTTTTAGTTACAGTAAAGCCTGTCTTAAGATAAACAAAATTAAAACTCAATCTTGATGACAAATTGTAGCTTAATGAAGGTCGAAAGTATTGCAGAAGGCTCCAAAGGGAGCATTCTGCAATACTTTTGACCTGCACTAAGCGATAATAGGTCTTGAATGGCCACTTAAGACAGGTTTTACTGTATTTAATTTGATTTTTGGAAGGAAAATGCAGCTAGTTGTGTTTAGTTGTGTGTCTTGAGGGCTTATTTAGCCCTTTGGAATGCCCTAAAACAATTTCTGCCACAGGGCTTCATCCCTGGACCCATACAGGGGGAGTATCCCTCGACCCCATCAAGAGTGCGTACTCTGTAAAATGCCATATGAACGGGCCTGGTCACTTTGAGAATTACAAGTTTAGACAGTTAGATTTAAAGATATTGGCCATTTTGTGGTCAACATTTTTGCCTAATTTGTATCTATACCTCTGAATCTGTGATGACTTTCTTTCAGAACCAAAACACAGAAATTTTGCCGAAATGAATTCAGCTTAACAGGAATATGCAACAGAAGGTCCTGCCCACTAGCCAACAGCCAGTATGCTACAGTCAGAGAAGAAAAGGGTATGATGAATCATAGACTTGGATTCTAAAGCTTGTTCATGCTCAGCTGAGTTTGAAACTGTTGGCATTTTAACATAAAAGCAGGATAAATACAACATCTGAGTGGTTTAAAACAGGAAAAATCTTATGTTTTCATCATTTTAGTTTTTATGAGCAGTTTTAATTTCATGCCCAGTTGAGTTTTGCAATTAACATTTGATATAGCAAGGCATCAGCTGGGTAACTGAGGTTTACACGGGTTTTATCTAGGTTTTCTTTGATTTTTAGGCATAGGCTTTCAGTGCTTACTCTGGCTCAAAATTTGTTGTAGCCAACACGTTAGCCAAATGAAAAAATTTGGAGCCAAATTAAATTCACTTTAGCCAAGGTTTTAGCCAGAAAGTACACTGACCCAAAATGAAAACTTTACACTTTATTTCTTTGAATAACTGTTTTGTTAGTATACATGTTGTTGTAAGATTTACGCATGCTTATCGAGACTTCGTCGCAGATAACGATTATGCAATTTTTATTCAGATCCCAGGTCTATTCAAGTGTCAACGCCTGAAAAACGTGTTTCGTACGCTGCACGTGCTGAGGAACAGGTGGGTCATTAACAGCTTTAAAACCGACAAGAAAACATTTGCAGCTGAGTCCTGGTAATAAAAACAATTTTTTGTTACAAAACGCTTCGATTTAGTGACGCCACGTCTTTCAAAAGATCAAAGAAACCACGTTATTGGTGTGCTCAATGCGGGGTCTACGGTAAATGATATCGCACATCAATTTGGTTGCTCTAGACCGACTATTCATTATCTTATGAACCGGTACAACAGAACTAGGTATGTCAAGAGTTCGTGCAAAGACCTGGTCGCGCAATTGTAACGACGTTACGTCCTTATCGCGTAAACACGTAAACTCACCCACGTAATCCTTTTAAACGGAAATTATTATTGCTCGTCTTTACGGGGTTCATGCTCTAAAGATAAAACATGCAAAATAACGCGCTGGCATTTTCCAGCATGACAACGCAAGGCCTCACACAACACGTAAATAACCACACAATTCTATGCTAAAAATTACGTCAACCTCTTGCCTTGACCTGCTTCATCCCCGGATATGAACCCCATAGAACATGAATAGGATGAATTGGGTCGGAGGGTCAGGTCCAATCATCAAATGGAAGCGTTAAATGACTCCAATATGCACCTCTGTTAGCATTTCACACGTATCCCTAACTTGCCAATACAACGTTAGGTAAATTCAATGAGGCGATGTTTTCTGCTAAGCATTCGTAAAAAATGAAGGTCACACTGGTTACTGATGATCTTTTTAACAATGCTTAAAGCTCGCAGTCAGTAATTTCTTGTTTCCAAAATCTGTGTGACTGGTTTTATTGTTTTTAGAATTTTTCATTTTGACCCCTCTGAACTGAATTATTCATAAAAATGATGCAATTTATGTTTTTCATCCAATATTTTTTTCAGAGACATCGATAAGGCATTGAAGATTCCATGACCGAAAAAAAATCACCCCGAAACTTAACTTATCATCAAAATATATACTTTTGCATACTATGTAAAGTTTTCATTTTGGGTCAGTGTATTAACAACAAGTTGTTTTGTATTTAACTCTTTGCCAACTAGTGTCGACTTTTGTTGTCTGCTGATAACCTTTGCAAACAGTTTGGACCCAGATCAGGACCGACAAAATGTCGGGCCTGATCTGGATCCAAACTGTTTGACACACATATGGTATTGAAAAAATCCAGCATCCAAAGAGTAAAATATGGCACAATAACAAAGTGTGAAGGAATAATAAAAGTAATATTTGAAATCCAAAAGCTGATCAAAATACACTTTTTCGCAAATACCGTATGTATTTTTTGAACCACCTAAACTGTACTTTTAGCCAATGACTTATATTTGTAGCCACTCTACATTTTTAGTAGCAATTGGCTACAATGGCTAATGGCAGGGTGAGCCCTGGGCTTTAGAGCTGTTAACTAGAGATGAATTGTTAACTAGAGATGAATAATATAAAAAACAAGTACAAGGAAAAATCATTTGTGCATTTTCTCTTTTAATGTTAATGTTCCTGCTTTAAAAAGTTAACCCTTTTGTCTCTTTAATCTATAACTATAATTTTTTTACCATTAAACAGTTCTACATTGACAGTGCTGTGTTGTATAATATAGCTGAACAAAGCTTAAGAATATATTTTCAGAAGAGATTTGCAGTACATGTGTTTGGTCCACTTATTTGAACCTCAATGGTATCATTTACTGGCATTTAGCCAATCATTTCTACAATTTAAGTATAAAATGATTATTTATGACTAAACAGTGATTTCATTGTTTTGTGTCAAATGCAGTTTAGTAATCAGTTGCATTTTTTAACTCTTTCCTTGCTAGTGGCAATTTTGTAAACAGTCTGGACCCAGATCAGGACTGACACTGTCACAGAATGTCGGTCTTGATCTGGACCCAAACCGTTTTCACTCTGATAGTGTTCCTGAAAGAATTTTTTGAAAAAGTTAATTTCACAAAAAGTCAGCAGAAGAAAATTACCCAGAATGCAAAGAGTTAACCCTTTCCTTGATGAATATTCATGCTAAGCTCCACCCACTATGAATATTTATATAAATAAACTTTCACGTTAATGTACATTGAACGTAGAAATTACTTGTCAGGTCCAGTAGTATAGGATCAATTCTAACCATGTTTCTTTAAGCAAACAGTGTAGACCCTGATCAGGCAGCTCTTACAAGAGCTGCCTGGTCTGGGTCTGTTCTGTTTGCAAAAGTATTAAAAGGCAAGGGATAAATAATCTGTTTTTCAGGTGTGATATATTTATACATGAAAGTTGTTGAAAGAGCAGCATTTCCTAGAAGACTCTGGGAGAAAGTGAAACTGTCAAGAAGCTATGAGAAAGCTCTTAAACAGATTGATGAAAATCTCATTTATTGGCCAAGGTAAGCAGAGTTGACTCTCAATGATTACATTTTTTATAACTTCTTGATTTGCCCCCCCCCCCCCCCAACTCAGGACAATTGTCACCTGCTCTCTCTCTCTTCTGTTTACATGTATATACTTCGGTGGCCTGTATCGCAAAAAAAGCCCTTAGGGGCAGTCTGATCAGGGTTCATGGTGTTTTTGTATCCAAGATAAAATTAGTCTTGAGTGTATTTGAATACATGTATATACTATGTAGCAGACGTAATAAGCAGACAACATTTTCTGGACCAAATATATTAGCAGGGTAAGTGTAAGCCCAATTTAGCCAAGTGGACATTTAACTGGATGAGTCCATTTAAAACTTTAACCGATTTATGGCTAATGTATTTTCCCATCCTTATCAATTAGGCGAGTCCATTTCTACTTTTAGGGTTGTTGGGTGGTATTTTTCTTTTTTATCAAAATTTTTAAAAAACTTCTGTTTGCTAACAGTGGAGAACCTGATCAGACGCCACATTTTGCGGTGTTTGACCTGGTTCTGCACTGTTTGCCGATGTCTCACAAAAGGGACGCTAGGCTTAAATGGGTTAGAGTTGCTGGGTGGGATTTTTTATTATTCATTTTCTTATAGAACATTCAATTTCTGTATGTAATTAAACAGTGGAGACTGTCACTCTGACCAGATGCCACATGCAATGGCATTTGATCTGGGTCTCCACTGTATGTCCAAATAAAAGGACTCTAGGCTTAATAAGTACATGTTAGAGTTAAAGCAAATTTTTGATATATTGCAGGGGTGTGGGAATAGTAAAATTTTCTACTTGTCGAGGGACAAGTAAATGGCCATAATGTACTTGTCCATACAAAATTTTATTTGTCCGAAAGAACAGATTTGAGCGACACGTATACCGTTTTGTGCTTAAACAATTTACTCTTTGGAAAAGGGTATGAAACCAGAACTCTCTTGTAAACAGTGTAGATCCAGATCAGCTGGCTTAAGAAGCCAGCTGATCAGGATCCACAATGTTTTCAATGCAACATGTGAGCTCGTAATGATTAATCAAAATATGATATGCAGAATGGTATTTACTTTTGCACATTTGTACTTGTCCAAGGCCAAGTAAATAGAAATTTTCAACTTGTCCTGAATGAAATGGGACCAGGTCAGACAACTCGGGCATGGTATTACCACAGCCCTGTATATTGGATTTAGATGAGAGGGAGATTTTCAGTATTTCTAGTAATTTTCATTACATGTATTTCCTATCAAAAGATCTACAGTAAAACCATGATAATTCGAAGTTCTAGGATCTGCAGGATTTCTTTCAAGTTATCTCCAAAATTTGTAGCTTTTGGGTATGTTCATGTATTTTCGTAACCAGATTTTGGCACTTCCGTGAAGTAATAATGGCCGTATTTACTCTATATCATCATAAAACTACGCTGTAATATATTTTGCTTTCCATGATAAACCTTCCTACCAAATGCTCTATTCTCAACCGCTAATAATTAAACTGAAAATGAAAAACAATTTTATTGTCTTCTGGTTTGATTTCGAGGAGCTAAAAAGGTAAATAAACCTTGCACAGTCTGCGATTTGAGTAATATTTTTTTTCATTTAAGGGCCCTAGTGCAGCTTTTGAGAATAAGTAATGTAACTTTGCTATTATTGGTCACATTTTCATGATAGTTTCACTGAAATTAGGAATGTTCTTCATCATTTTGGGAAGTTTTTGCTCATTTTTAAACACAGAAGGGGCTGATATTCAGCCCCAAATTGGGTCTACTATTTGTAGGAAAATCTCTGAGATAACCATTTTTATTTTCAGATTTGTAAAGCACAAATGTAAACAAAGATTCACAAAAATAACACAGTACCTGATTAGAATAAGAAGACTCTCCTTAAAAAGACAGTAAGTACCTTATTATACCTTATAAGTGTGCAGTGTGCATAAGTTTGTCAAAATTCTAGACCTCTAATAGAAAACTGTGTATATCCTGATCAGCTGGCATCTAATGATGCCAGCTGATCAGGATCCACACTGGTATTCATCCACACAATGAATCCATATTGATTATGAAAAATCACCACTAGATTCACCTCCAGATAAGAGTGCGTACTGGAAAATTATTTTCTTATTTCTCAACCAAAACATACATTGTGGGTACTCAAAAGAACTGTCCCATTGAGACAGTTCTTTTGAGCACCCAAAACACATGTTTAGATTGATGGGTAAGGAAGTAAATGCAATTTTAGTTGCACAAACTACAGTGTATCCCTATTTGGACATATGAGATTGACTGAAAACTAGAAGTTCATATAGTAACAACACAGTAAGTACCCAGTGTGCGCTTATAGGAGGATGTGCGGTTTCTAAGGTCAAATGCAGTATGTAATGGACTAATGGTAGACAGCGGCCAGTTATCTCCCTTGCATACTCTTGCGCAACAATGAGGTTAAAATACTTGGGACCTCTATTATTATCGCTGCTTTATATTCAAATACTGGAAAACATTTTAATATGAATACAAACACCATAGTATCAGATATTCAATGTATTTAAAAATTTAATCTTCTGTACTGAAAATATGTGGTTATTACACATTATTGTCTGAGATTCAGAGATCAGGTATTCCAAAGACTGTGCATTAAATGTACAGGTCAAGAAATCTGCACTAAATTTTATTAAAACAAAATTTAGGTAAAATGCGAGAATTTTTCGGTTCTTGTTCCAAGTTTAGCTTATTCTTGAATGTTTCAGGAAGAAGTTAGTACCAATAAGTAGAAAAGTTGAAAGAAGAGAAAAAAGACGAGAGGTAAGTTAGACAAGCATTGGTCGAGATAAAACAAATTCTTTGAGCGTAAACTTGTTAATATTTTGTTATCCATCAGTTTTAACATATACTCCTCAAAATAATTGAAGGACCAATGCTATCAATTATAACAGTGATGCATTTTGACTAGAACGTATTTCGAAAACCAATTTTACGATCTAGCCTAAATTTTTCGGACATCTTTGACGCCTTATTGCCAAGTGAAACAGCAAAAAGAAAGTGGTAGAAAATGTAACTAACAAGGATTCTTTTGTCATTTTAAAACTTGACCTAAATGTATTGGAATATCATTTTTTGTGTGTGATCCATGGACCACATAACTGCATGAAATGAATGAATAATGCTTTCAGATGCTGAAATCTCTGTTTTCCCATGATTTTATGGTGTTTTAATCCCACCGATACCACCCACCTCTTCCTGTGGGAGAAAATTGCCGTGTTTGGCTGTGGCGTAATGGCCAGACTATAGATTCAGACTACTGGTTTTGGCGTTTATCTATGCCAATCTTTAAACGATCTGTCGGGACATCTTTCTAACTCTCAATGGCATAGAATGACGATTGAAAATCTGATTCTTGATGGCCAAGTACACACATTGTTTTCAGAAAACAAAACAATGTCAAAACTCCATTGTCAGAGATGAAAATGCTTGCTCCCCAGTATATTGAAACTGTTTGAAGATTATTTTTGCATGTAAGCTAAACTGTTTAAAGCAAAGTTTAATTTGGTTTCACTTTCATTCAACTCGAATGACCACAGAAGAATTTCTTTACCCCCACCCACCGCCTTTTAAAAGTGTGTTTTTGAGGGTATGTTTCTTTGAGACACAGCTATGGCAGAATTAGGCATGGGAACCATTAATAATGATTCTTGATTTATGGGAATAAAGAATAGAAAGATTTGGGCCAAGTTTTACAGAATTTAAATGTTTGAGCTAATTATACTCGCGTTCTAAAATCTTGGTCCTTTAATTATTTTGAGGAGTATATATTTTGGGTGCTCAAAAGAACCATTTCATTGAGATAGTTCTTTTGAGCACACAAAATATATGTTTTGGTTGAGAAATAATAAAATGTATTTTTATTTACATAGCCTGAGGAGGCATTGATTAGGTAACAATGAAGTTTCCCTAACTTTTCCTGTGGTGCTAATTGGATAGGTCCATGCAGGCTTCTGCTGTGGTGCTCAGTAAGCCTTTGCTGTGGTGCTCATTCAGTGATTTATTTGGCCATTTTTACCTCCTTATATGGGGAGTCATTCCCAATCCAAAAATGACCTTTATTTTCCCAATTTCATGTATTTTAGCACTTATTTTCCAAATTTTTACTATAAAAATTCCCAAATGTTCAAGAAAAGGTAGCTTCCCAAAATCCAAAATAAAATCACTCTCATTCGATGTGTCTATGTAAGCTTATGCTGATAGCTTTTAAAGTTGTGCTCATTGGTTGTGTCTATGAAAGCTTATGCTGTGGTGCTAATTGGGTGTGTCTTTGAAAGCTTATGCTCTGGTGGTCATTGGTTGTGTCTATGAAAGCTTATGCTGTGGTGCTTATTGGGTGTGTCTTTGAAAGCTTATGCTGTGCTGCTCATTGGTTGTGTCTATGAAAGCTTATGCTGATAGCTTTTAAAGTAGTGCTCATTAGGTGTGTCTTTGAAAGCTTGTGCTGTGGTGCTCATTGGGTTGTGTCTATGAAAGCTTATGCTGATAGCTTTTAAAGTAGTGCTCATTGGTTATGTCTATGAAAGCTTATGCTGTGGTGCTCATTGGTTGTGTCTATGAAAGCTTATGCTGTGGTGCTCATTGGTTGTGTCTATGAAAGCTTATACTGTGGTGCTAATTGGATGTGTCTATGAAAGCTTATGCTGAGGTGCTCATTGGTTGTGTCTCCGAAAGCTTATGCTGTGGTGCTCATTGGTTGTGTCTATGAAAGCTTATGCTTCAGAGCTTATTGGATGTGTCTATGAAGCTTATGCTGTGGTGCTCATTGGTTGTGTCTATGAAAGCTTATGCTGATAGCTTTTAAAGTAGTGCTCATTAGGCGTGTCTTTGAAAGCTTGTGCTGTGGTGCTCATTGGGTTGTGTCTATGAAAGCTTATGCTGATAGCTTTTAAAGTAGTGCTCATTGGTTGTGTCTATGAAAGCTTATGCTTCAGAGCTTATTGGATGTGTCTATGAAGCTTATGCTGTGGTGCTCATTGGTTGTGTCTATGAAAGCTTATGCTTCAGAGCTTATTGGATGTGTCTATGAAGCTTATGCTGTGGTGCTCATTGGATGTGTCTATGAAAGCTTATGCTGTGGTGCTCATTGGATGTGTCTGTGAAAGCTTATGCTGTGGTGCTTATTGGATGTGTCTATGAAGCTTATACTGTGGTGCTCATTGGATGTGTCTATGAAAGCTTATGCTGTGGTGCTCATTGAATGTGTCTATGAAGCTTATACTGTGGTGCTCATTGGATGTGTCTATGAAAGCTTATGCTGTGGTGCTCATTGGATGTGTCTATGAAAGCTTATGCTGTGGTGCTCATTGGTTGTGTCTATGAAGCTTATGATGTGGTGCTTATTGGATGTGTCTATGAAAGCTTATGCTGTGGTGCTTATTGGATGTGTCTATGAAAGCTTATGCTGTGGTGCTTATTGGTTGTGTCTATGAAAGCTTATGCTGTGGTACTCATTGGTTGTGTCTATGAAAGCTTATGCTGTGGTGCTCATTGGTTGTGTCTATGAAGCTTATGCTGTGGTGCTTATTGGATGTGTCTATGAAAGCTTATGCTGTGGTGCTTATTGGTTGTGTCTATGAAAGCTTATGCTGTGGTGCTCATTGGATGTGTCTATGAAAGCTTATGCTGTGGTGCTTATTGGTTGTGTCTATGAAAGCTTATGCTGTGGTGCTCATTGGATGTGTCTATGAAAGCTTATGCTGTTGTGCTTATTGGATGTGTCTATGAAAGCTTATGCTGTGGTGCTTATTGGTTGTGTCTATGAAAGCTTATGCTGTGGTGCTCATTGGTTGTGTCTATGAAGCTTATGCTGTGGTGCTTATTGGATGTGTCTATGAAAGCTTATGCTGTGGTGCTTATTGGTTGTGTCAATGAAAGCTTATGCTGTGGTGCTCATTGGATGTGTCTATGAAAGCTTATGCTGTGGTGCTTATTGGTTGTGTCTATGAAAGCTTATGCTGTGGTGCTTATTGGATGTGTCTATGAAAGCTTATGCTGTGGTGCTTATTGGTTGTGTCTATGAAAGCTTATGCTGTGGTGCTTATTGGATGTGTCTATGAAAGCTTATGCTGTGGTGCTTATTGGTTGTGTCAATGAAAGCTTATGCTGTGGTGCTCATTGGATGTGTCTATGAAAGCTTATGCTGTGGTGCTTATTGGTTGTGTCTATGAAAGCTTATGCTGTGGTGCTTATTGGATGTGTCTATGAAAGCTTATGCTGTGGTGCTTATTGGTTGTGTCTATGAAAGCTTATGCTGTGGTGCTTATTGGATGTGTCTATGAAAGCTTATGCTGTGGTGCTTATTGGGTGTGTCTTTGAAAGCTTATGCTGTGGTGCTTATTGGTTGTGTCTATGAAAGCTTATGCTGATAGCTTTTAAAGTAGTTCTCATTGGGTGTGACTTTGAAAGCTTATGCTGTGGTTCTCATTGGGTTGTGTCTATGAAAGCTTATGCTGATAGCTTTTAAAGTAGTGCTCATTGGTTGTGTCTGTGAAAGCTTATGCTGTGGTGCTCATTGGTTGTGTCTATGAAAGCTTATGCTGTGGTGCTCATTGGTTGTGTCTATGAAAGCTTATGCTGTGGTGCTCATTGGTTGTGTCTATGAAAGCTTATGCTGTGGTGCTCATTGGTTGTGTCTATGAAAGCTTATGCTGTGGTGCTCATTGGATGTGTCTATGAAAGTTTATGCTGTGGTGGTCATTGGATGTGTCTATGAAAGCTTTTGCTGTGGTGTTCATTGGATGTGTCTATGAAAGCATATGCTGTGGTGCTCATTGGTTGTGTCTATGAAAGCTTATGCTAAAGTGCTCATTGGTTGTGTCTATGAAAGTTTATGCTGTGGTGCTCATTGGTTGTGTCTACGAAAGTTTATGCTGTGGTGCTCATTGGTTGTGTCTATGAAAGCTTATGCTGTGGTGCTCATTAGTTGTGTCTACGAAAGTTTATGCTGTGGTGCTCATTGGTTGTGTCTATGAAAGCTTATGCTGTGGTGCTCATTTTTTGTGTCTATGAAAGCTTATGCTGTGGTGCTCATTGGTTGTGTCTATGAAAACTTATGTTGTGGTTCTCATTGGTTGTGTCTATGAAAGAGTATGCTAAAGTGCTCATTGGTTGTGTCTATGAAAGTTTATGCTGTGGTGCTCATTGGTTGTGTCTACGAAAGTTTATGCTGTGGTGCTCATTGGTTGTGTCTATGAAAGCTTATGCTGTGGTGCTCATTGGTTGTATCCTCAGAAGATTATGCTGTGGGGCTCATTGGTTGTGTCTATGAAGTTTATGCTTTGGTGGTCATTGGATGTGTCTATGAAGCTTATGCTCTGGTGGTCATTGGATGTGTCTATGAAGCTTATGCTCTGGTGGTCATTGGTTGTATCCATGAAAGCTTATGCTGTGGTGCTCATTGGTTGTGTCAATGAAAGCTTATGCTGTGGTGCTCATTGGTTGTGTATATGAAAGCTTATGCTGTGTTGCTCATTGGATGTGTCTATGAAAGCTTATGCTGCGGTGCTCATTGGTTGTGTCTATGAAAGCTTATGAGGCAGTGCTCATTGGATGTGTCTATGAAGCTTATGCCGTGATGCTCATTAGATGTGTCTATGAAGCTTATGCTGTGGTGGTCATTGGTTGTATTTATAAAAGATTATGCTGTGGGGCTCATTGGTTGTGTCTATGAAAGCTTATGCTGTGGTGCTCATTGGTTGTGTCTATGAAAGCTTATGCTGTGGTGCTTATTGGTTGTGTCTATGAAGCTTATGCTGTGGTTCTCATTGGTTGTGTCTATGAAAGCTTATGCTGTGGTGCTTATTGGTTGTGTCAATGAAAGCTTATGCTGTGGTGCTTATTGGTTGTTTCTATGAAAGATTATGCTGTGGTCCTCATTGGTTGTGTCTATGAAAGCTTATACTGTGGTGCTCATTGGATGTGTCTATGAAAGCTTATGCTGTGGTGCTCATTGGTTGTGTCTATGAAAGCTTATGCTGTAGTGCTCATTGGTTGTGTCTGTGAAAGCTTATGCTGTGGTGCTCATTGGTTGTGTCTATGAAAGCTTATGCTGTGGTGCTCATTGGATGTGTCTATGAAAGCTTATGCTGTGGTGCTCATTGGATGTGTCTATGAAAGCTTATGCTGTGGTGCTCATTGGATGTGTCTATGAAAGCTTATGCTGTGGTATTCATCGGTTGTGTCTGGGAAAGCTTATGCACATAGAATGTGTACATTGCACTTTTTGACTGACGTCAATGACATTGCATCAACGCTTTAATCGATCTTTAGGTCATAATCGCAATTTTGAAGAGTGAACCAATGAGTAAACAGGTAAAAAGAATACCTTATTCACCTCTTTTGATATAAAGTTTAACAGAATCGGCTTGGAGGTCGCTTGTTGAAGCGCTCAGCAGAACCTCGCTATTCAACAAGCGTTCTCAAAGCCTTGTCTGGTAAACTTGATATCAAAAGGCACTCACCTAGTATTCTCTATCTCTCAGTGTTTTCCAATGATGAATATCCATGATATCATAAAAGTTGTCCATAAATGTATTAAGAATGATAGGCATTTGACATTTGTCAAATGGTTTAGATATTCCTACTCTGACCTTATCTCTACTTTACATGTATGTAGATTGTCTCCTTTGCTGTTTAGTAAATGAAATTAAGAACAAAGTCAATAAAATTTACGACGGAATATGAGTCAGTGGAAGCCGCTTTCTGGTCATCTGGTTCCAATATCCCTGCCATGATTATATCCTAGCTATGACTAGGTTGTCTCCCTTGGTATCTAGTTTGTGAAATTAAGAATAAAGTTGATAAAATTTACTTAGGTATGACAGGCATTTGACACAGTTTTATGAGAACGGAATTGGCTTGCAATTTCAGAGCAGTCCCTTTGGGGTCCATTGGAATGGACAGTATTTTAGGTGAACAGTGTTATAAAGGGAAATTTTTACAAAGAAATTATAGGAAAATGACCATTTCATGGTCATTTTCCTATAATTCCTTTGTAAAATTTCACAGTAAAAAAAATTTGGGAGCCACAACATTACCATGCTTTATCCAAATCCATGTTATATTGAGGTGTGTTATATAGGGACTGCTCTGTATTTTTGAATGAAGCTTGGGTATCTACACAGATGATTAAGATTACATTTTTTTCTTTGGTTCAGGTTACATTTTCTTTTTGTTTCTTTCAGGAAATTTTCTTTGGTTCAGGTTACATTTTCTTTTTGTTTCTTTCAGGAAAAGGCATTGGTAGCTGCCCAGTTGGATACTGCTGTAGAGAAAGAACTTTTAGAAAGATTAAAACAAGGAACAGTAAGTTTTTTTATAACCTTAAAGCCCCATGATTTTCATAGGTCCAGTTGAGTAAATTTTTGAGCGTAAAATTGTAATTATTTAAACGTATATTTTGGGTGCTCAAAAGAACCATCTCTTTGAGACGGTTCTTTTAAGTACCCACAACAGGTGTTTTTGTTAAAAAATAAGAAAAATAATTTTCAAATACTCACTCTTATTAGGAGGCCTGGGTTTTTACCTGATGTAGGATATTGAGTGCCAGAGTCCCAAAACTCTGCCTGGGTCCACTTGTGAAAAAATATGTGCATCCTGATGGAGTAAGTAAGGCTGCAAAGATACTCCAAAATACAGTCATATAATACCTTAAAAGACAAAAAAGCCTTGCACAGTTTTTCACTTAAAAAAAACAACAACAATAGGTTTTAAAAGTTTTTGGCAAATTAAAGAAGACTGTTAAATGAAAATTCACGCTATAAAACATCAGGGATCAAAATTAAGCACTCACTTAATGCCAGTGGTTTCTCCTAAGGCAATTACAAATTATTATAGTTTGCTATTTAACCTAGTAAATACGCGCCACTCTCACACCAATAGAATCATGCATGAAAGAATAAGCTGTATGACAAACAGTGTAGATCTTGATGGGCTAGCTTTGAAGAAATTGGCTCATTTTCAGAATTGTGTACACGTGCAAATGACAGCATTTTATATTTTTGCAATAAACGTTTACAAAATCTACCTAATGTTTAAAAAAATTTAGCATCTGATGGGGCTATGGTTTATTAATAGCATCTTTTAATAATAAAAAAAATTCTCCCAGAATTGGCTGTATTTGATAAAGTATCTAACAATAATTGGTTATTGCAATTTGAATTATGACGGACATGCTCTGGCAACAAACATGTTTCATTGCCATAAAATATCCTGAATTTTATCTCAGTCCCTGCTAGGAGCAATATTCACTCAGTTATTACCAGTTATGTTATGGCAACTCAGACTATTTGCAGGACACGCCTGTGAATGCACATGGCATAAAACAGTTGTAATTTTTACTACTCCATCAGCATGTATTGATCGTATTTTGGCCATGCCGGCATACATGATGTTAGGCACTTATGTCAATTATGTCTCTTCCATTTCAACTCATTTATTACACACTGCAGTTGGAATATACAAATTGAAGACAGAAACAGTCACTAAGCTAAGGAGTCTACGCATGTTTCAATTGGGTTGCAGTCATTTGAAATGAGTTCTTTCACAACACCCAGCCAAACAATTTTGAATGTTTGCATAAGGTACATTTTACAAGTTTATTAGGAAAATATATTGGTGATTTTACTGATCAACATTTATAATTAAAATTGAAAAAAAAAATACGAAAGTTTTAGGTAAACAGAATCATTTCATTTTCAGGAATTTGTGTAAACGTTTACAAAAACACCAAAAGCAAGTTAGAAAAATAGGCAAAAAATCATTAAAACTGGATTTACAAAGTGAAGGTCTTAGACTATCTAAGCAGCTATCCACAGTGGTACTGATCAGAATGGTCAGATATGCAGTTTGATCTGCATTAGCAACATTCACATATGACATAAAAAGTGTTTTATTACCATATGTAATTTTATGATACAAACTGCTGTTGTATGTGAAAAACGGAGGTGTTGCATTGGTGCAGACTGATCAGCAACATTGTTCTTGACTGTCAAAAATGTATAATAGTCACACATGTTTCATTGGTGCAGACTGATCAGCAACATTGTTCTTGACTGTCAAAAACGTATAATAGTCATACATGCTTCATCTAAATTTGCAAGATTCTAGCTAGTCTATTTAGCTAAGTAGGCTAATTTTTGTATTTCCTGATCGCGAAACACAAAGACCTGGCTTATACATGTATATGTTTGTTGTTGATTTCAGTACAAAGACATCTACAACTTCCCTCAGAAGGCCTTTGAACGAGTGGTAGAGGGTGAAGAGGTAGAGACAGACAGCGAGTCGGAGAGAGAAGAAGGAGAAAAGGAGAATGAAGAGGAATCAGAAGAAGAAATGGAAGAAGATTCTGTAAGTATAGGTCCAGATAAGGAAACTTTTTCACAGCAGGGGATTTTCTGCCCATCTCTAGGGGCCGAATTTCGGCCCCATTCCCAATGGAAAATAGCCACCCTTTTTCCCAATACCATGTCTGATTTTCGCAATTAAGAAAAGAAAATATTTTTTTTCTTTTTTTTTTTTAGAGACCACTACTACTTATGAGAAACTATGACCCATATCAGAATGATACTTAAACATTTGCACTTAAGTGGTATGCTTGGCATAATACAATCTAAAATAACTTGATTTTGAGGATATATTTTGCTACCCTTGTTATGTTCTATGTTGTTAATTTCTCCCAATTTTGATGTTAAGTCGGATCATTTTTTCCCAATTTTGGCCAGGAGCCTTTTCCCAAAATTGCTGGAAAAGCCCTGGTATATAGGTCCAGATAAGAAAACTTTTTCACATGTTTAGATAAACACAATTTACAAGCTTAAAAACAGTTAATATTTTCTTACCCATCAGTTTTAAGATAGGTTTGAGGTGCTTAAAAGAACCATATCATTGAAAACATATTTTTTGGTTGAGAAATAAGAAAATTAAACTTTCATTATGCACTCTTACTTATAGTCCTGCTTTTTTAGCGTAAAATTGTAATTATTTTCTTACCCATCAATTTAAACATACATTTTTGGTGCTCAAAAGAACCGTCTCATTGAAAAGGTTCTTTTGAGGACCCACAATATATGTTTTGGATGAGAAATAAGAAAATTAAACTTTCCTTTTGCACTCTTAACTAAAGTCCTGCTTTTTTTTTAGTGTAAGGTTGTAATTATATTCTTCATTATATCCATCAATTTAAACGTGTATTTTGGGTGCTCAAAAAACGTCGTATTGAAACGGTTCTTTTGAGTGCCCACAACATATGTTTTGGTTGAGAAATAAGATAATTAAACTTTCGTTATGCAATCTTAACTAAAGTCCTGCTTCTTTTAGCGTTAAATTGTAATTATATTCTTACCCATCAATTTAAACTTGTGCTTGGGGTGCTCAAAAGAACCGTCTCATAGCGATTGAAGATGAACTAGAATAAGAGTTGAAAGTAGATTCCAAAGTATAGGTCTAGATAAGGAAATTTTGACCATAAAGTTGTTATTATTTTTTTACCCATCAATTTAAACATGTGTTTTGAGTGCTCAAAAGAAACCGTCTTATTGAGAATGAAGACACACTAGGAAGAAATGGATTCTGTAAGCATAGGTCCAGATAAGAAAACTTTTTTAGAGTAAAATTGAAATTATTTTCTTACCCATCAATTTAAATATGTGTTTAGGTGCTCAAAAGAACCATCTCTTTTAGACAGTTCTTTTGAGTACACTGTCTCTTTGAGATCGTTCTTTTGAGTACCCACAACATATGTTTTGGTTGAGAAATAAGAAAAATATATTTATCTGTTAGTAGCTGGAAGCAGCAACCTAACTCGTTTCTTTGATTTTTGTCATCTAACCTTTCCAAACAGTTTGGACCTAGATCTGGATCGACAGGACATAGGTTCTGATCTGGATGCAAAACCATTTGACACTGATAGTGTTCCTGAAAGAATTTTTTGAAAATTTTAATTGTGAAAAAGTCAGCAGAAAACAAAGGCATGAAAAATTACCCAACATGCAAAGTTAAAGAAGCTGCTCACACAGGTTGCCATGTAACATCAACAACCAGAAGTAACATCTACAAAATCAGCAATATCCTAAGACAGGATGTCCGATTCACAGTGAGGCAATTAGGCTGGTTGACAAAAATGTCATATAAGCATGAGTTCATGGTATTTTGAAGACCTATTTACACTTTAGGAAAATATATGCAAGATGGATACCCTGATGTTTGACAGATAAACAAAAAAAGACCTGTGCAGCAAATGCAAAATAAAATATGAAAATGTGCCCAAAATATTATAGCTAAAAGGATTTCCACAATTTTGTCACTGGTGATGAGACTTGGGTTTACTATTTTGACCAAAGAGGAAGTGTACCACTTGAATTAGCGTCGCAAAAAATGTGAGACTCCAAATATTGCCAAATGAAAAATAATGGTTTTGTCAGTAATTTCTTCAATTATATAGAGTTTATTAACCGTTCCATTTGAAATATGGGATTTATAAATCCCATATTTCAAATGGAAAGATTTAATAAACTGTATATTACATGTATTCTGCTTGAACTGCTTGCTAAAATCAAGAAAATACTACGGTATGCGACGTGGTAAAACTAGCGCGATCATGACATGTAGTAGTGATACTTCAGCTAGCTGTTCCCTGGAAGTCCGCCATTTTGGAAATCTTCTCAATGAGTCCACCTCAGAATTTCAAACGTCTGTAACTTTTTTATTAGTGAACGAAAACATAAAGTGTGGGTAGTCATTTTCTTAGTTAGATCGTAACGAACATTTTGGTACTAAATTTATTGTGATTTCCTAGAATTTTTCGTTTTTGTTCCTCGATCCTCCAGTTTCATTGTTGAAAGACAGAAACGTTATGCAACGTCATCACATGTGCGAATGACGTCATTTATTAATGTGTCTGATGTCAAAGGTGCAGAGAAGTGTTATGCTTGTTAAAAAACTGTAAATGATAAAACGAAAATGAATATGACATCGGTTTCATATCATCGATGCATTGGGTCACCTGTGGTCTGGAAAAAGGAGTTCCGGCTAAAGCGATTTATTTCCCTAGAGGAAATATATCTTTCTAGGCAAAAACAAAATTACTGATTTTATTTGTTTGATAAATCATGGTATTTTCCCGCCAAACATGTAATATAAAGGTCCAGTTATGCTTTTTACAGTGCTAAAATGTATCCAGACCTGTAGGTGAGGAGTATTTTGAAGCGCAGAGCAAGTCTAGATGATTATGACATTTGCAGTAAAGGAGAAACAATGCAATGTCAGATCAATGCAAGTGGCGTTTATTTTGGCTTTGCCCTTGTATATGCGCACATGAGTACCTCTAATTGAGTTCTAATCAGTCAAGATAGGCAATATTAAGGTTTGAGCCGGTCAATTTTGTGGACTAGCTTATAGAAAGCTAATCATGAAAAACATCAGCTAGCACATACATGTGTGAATGTTATCAGATTTACACCTGAATTCAGGATTTTTTGGTTTTACTATTTGTTCGCTAAAAATTCCTGAATTAGACATATATTATAAATGCATATCAGATTCATTATTCGGTGATTTGGGTTTCTTTTGTTCTGAAATTAGGGGTAACTCATTTGCATAATGCTGGTTCAAAGATAAACACTTTTCCCGCCAGTTACGACTTTTGCCATCTCATCTGCTTATTTTCAAAAAAGCCTATATTGCAAACAATATTGACCCAGAAAGAGATGTCTGAATAGGGGTCATAGTGTTTGCTTCCGTGATAATATAAGAATCTATCATGAGTGTGAGGGTAGGATAGAAAAATCTGTCCCGAGAATCACCATTTGGCATCACAAGGCTTGATGAGTGATGACAAACAGTAATCCCGAGGGACGGATTTCTCTATCCTACCCTCACACGAATAATAGATTCTTGCTCACCACTGGTTTTTACTTTAAAATAAGCTTCCAGAAGTCCCTGAATAAGCTAAGATTCAATTTCACATGATGACGTCACTTTAACATAACAATGACATCACTTGACAACCATGTGCGTGAGTTCCAATACAACCAATGTATGAAACCCTCACATGACAGCCAGGGTAAGATAGCATGGGTAAGATAATATTTTCTATCCCAGGGTAAAATCTCAGATTTCCTTATCCGGTGTACAAGAAAATCTTGTCTGAAGTGCACTTTTGTATTTACAGCAGAAGAAAAAAAGCAGAAGCATTTTTTTGGACAAACAAAATATTTGTCTGAAGCTCATTTGAATATATGCAGCAAACATAAAAAGCAGACATTTTCGAGACAAAATATAGTGGCGGCATAAGGGTTAAAGTTAAAATGATATGTTGAAAACATTGAAACCTCAGAGAGCCTTTCCTGTCAAAATTGCCATTTTTCTACAATAGAAATACAATGTTCAAATACAAATACATGTAGCATACTTTCTGGTATTCAATTAATCATATGACGTTGCGTCTGGGAGTGAAATAACGCCATGCATTAAAATTGATAATCCACTAGTGGGAACAGATTTTCGTGAAACGTTATGACGTCCATTAACAACGTTGCGTACATGCATGTAATGACAAAATCATAACATTTTTATGACAGAAATGAGATTTCAAAGTAATCTTTATGCCATATGATAAATAGAATCTAACACTCTTGCTCTTGTATTATTGAACTAATTAAACTCGTTGTAAAAAAGAGATAAAATGCTCAGCAAGCCTCACATTTTAACCCTTTTCCCAAACTCATTTAATAAATTGAATAAAACCTGAGCACTCATGTAAGAAATTAAGATCCTCTATGTATTAGTAGATTTGCCCATCTATACAATTATGCAGTCAATATCCAGATGCACTTGACCACTACATTAAAAAATGAGCCAACAACATTTTCAAAAAATAACCTGCTTAACTCTTTCCTTGCTAGTGGCCATTTTTGTATTGTGCTTATAACCTTTGCAAACAGTTTGAACCCACGTCAGGACTGTCAAAATGTCGGTCCTGATTTGGATCCGAACCGTTTGACACTCTGATATATAGTGTTCCTGAGAGAATTTTTTTGAAAGAGTTAATTTTGGAAAAAAAAAATTCAGCAGACTACGACAATAGCATGAAAAATTACCCAGCATGCAAAGAGTTAAATGACATGTGATAGTTAAATGTTCTAATTCCAGGACTTTAGTTTAGAGTGCGTAAAGAAAATTTATTTTTTTAATTTCTCAACCAAAACATATGTTGTGGGTACTCAAAAGAATCGTGTCGATGAGACGGTTCTTTTAAGCACCCAAAACATATGTTAAAATTGATGCGTAAGAAAATAGAAAAACAATTTTACACTGAAAAATTTTGTCTATCTAAACCTGTGTAATAGGATGTTCATTTTTTTCTGTTTTACAGGATTCTGGAGAAATAGAATATGTGGCAGAAGAAGAATTTGAAGAAAGTGATGCAGAAGATCTTGAGGTAACTTTATAATAGGTCTAAACAAAATAAACAAAAAATTAGGCGTAAAATTGTGAATATTTCCTTATCCATCAATTTAAATATAAGTTTTAGGGTGCTCAAAAGAACCGTCTCATTGAGACGGTTCTTTTGAGCACCCACAACATATGTTTCCGTTGAGAAATTAGAAAATTAATTTTTCATCCATCATTATCATTAATCAGATTTTTGATTAACATTCAGGAGCAGGGGCATCATCCACATCAGTGGGCCCCTTTCCAGGTAACTGGCTAGCTGCACGCATAGCAGATCTCACACCTGATCTCCAGGTGCTCCTTTCTTGAGGGTCAACTGTCGTGAGCTTCCACTCATGGCAGTCATTACGCACTCTTATCTAGAGGTCTGGGTATGGTAATTTTATTGACCCAGCCCTTTCATCCCTCCGTTTTTGCACCAGCTTTTGCAAGGTTGACTTGGGCCTCGCAGTTATTATCCATTTGTCATAGCATCTTCCAACATGCACTTTAGTATTTATCTACTTATAACATTTTTCCTTGAAGTAGCATTATTACATTGGAACGCATAGCACGGTAGCTTCGTATATGATCAGGGATTGCACAAAAATTGGTCAGATTGTTAAACCATGATGTACTTTTGACGGGAGTGCAGTTGCTCAGTGGTAGAGTGCTTGATTTGAGACAGAGGAGCCGCGGGTAAGAGCATCACCAGCGTTACTGCGTTGTGTCAATGAGCAAGACACATTAATCCTAGATTAGTACTGGTTCAACCCAAGAAGACCCGTCCCTACATAACTGAAAGATTGTTGATAGGACGTAAAGAATCTAATAAAAAAAACAAAAGGTATTTTTGTGTCATTTTTCTTTAATTCAATAATGCAATATCTCACCTATAAGGCACCCAATATTCCTTATTGGTTGCATTTACACTATACAGTAAAACCTGTGTAAAACGGCCACTATCAAAATGACCGCAAATTGGTTTTCAAGACCAATTATTGCTTAATGCAGGCCAAAAGTATTGCAGAATTGATGATTTCTCTTTACATTTCACCATTAGAACAATGGGAGAGTTGGTTTGTCTATGTGCTTATACAATTATTCACACCTTACCACAATAATAATAAATTAACAACTTTTATTAGATGCACTTTTAACAATTTGACAGAGCCATATTTTCTGTCAGACAAGCATTTAAACCAACAATTGACAAAATTTATTGGGGAAAAGGGAGCTCTGAATGATCAGACAGCAGTAAAAAAACGGATGCTATGAGATGCCCATCGAAAAAGCAAGAGCCATGTCACAACAGCTTTATAACAGTCTCTATCGGTTTACAGTATAACTGTGCTCCAGTGTACTCTGAGACCATAAGAGTCACAGTGTTTAATATAGCTGACCAGGCCAATACTAAATCACTTGATTAATAACAAGTTAGCTTTATTGTACAATTTACGAGTGTATGTACAAAAATTCGCTCTTGTAGGCGAGTCAAAGACGAGTTTCCCCCTACAAGAGCGAATATTTGTATATTCACAAGTATTTGTACAATAAAATACTTGTATCATGACCAATAAGACAATCACCTTTTAATTTATTCATCAGATATTCAAGTCAATCATAAGCTCCACCTTTGACCGGTCTTGTCGAAATTAATGAACAGCATAGATCAAAGAAAAGGGTGGCAAAGTCATGATACAATAGTATATAATAAATTGGTATATTTCTTTGATTTTCAGGATAGTTATAGAGTGGGTACGGATGACTCGTCTGATACAAGTAGTTCAGAGGAAGATGCAGACACACCATCCACCAGCCGACGGAAACGACCACGACCGAGAGTAGAGATAGAATATGAACAAGAACTCGACCAGCCATCTAAGTCAAAAGTCAAAGTCACTTCCTGATAGCTTGTTAATAAAGAAATTTAAAAAAATACAAAATATTATGTCTTGGTTGATCAAGGGGTATCCAGCTTTTTATGCTTTCTGGGGGAGACCTAGGGCATAGGGAGAGCGTAGTTACAGTATGGGTGAAATTTTTCAGGATTATTCCTGAATTCTGTATTTTGAGGCTGACTTTCTATAGAAAGTCAGCCACAAATATTGAATTAGGAAGATTATAATAGCTGCTCTGATTTGTTTTCAGTTTATCTAAAGACATTTGACCAAGTAAATTTGATTTTTTTACTGTTTTGTAGGAATAATGCAAGTTTTAAATTTTGAATTTCTAAAGTTTAGGATTTTGGAAATTTTGAACTTTCACCCATGTCACAGTTTGCCAAAACATTCCCTTCATCCATCCCATCTGTCCATCAGTCTTGAAAGCCGGAAGGATATAGTTTTTGACCACGACCTAAAGTGGAGATAGAATATGAACACGACCAGCCATCTAAGTCAAAAGTCAAGTTCACTTCCTGATAGCTTGTTAATTGTTAATGAATAATTAAAAAAAAAAAAAATGTAAAATAATATGTCTTGTTTGATCCATGGGTATCCAACTTTTTTTGCTTCCTGGGGGAGACCTTGAGCATTGGTGAACATTTTCAAGGCTATTATTGAACTCCATATTTTTAGGCTGACTTTCTATAGAAAGAAGAAAGTTGGTCTCAAAATACTAAATTAGGAAGATTATAATTGTTTCTCTGATTTACAAATATAAATGAAAATATTATGTCTTGTTTGATCATGGTGTATCTTATTTTTAGCTCACCTGAGCTGAAGGCTTTGGGATGAGATAATAGTCTACTAATGACTATTTCCTCTGTCCATCCATCTGTTAGTTAAAAAAAAAAAAAATCTTCTGCAACCACTGGGCAGATTGAATTTAAATTTTATATTATGGGTGCACATAATAATGCTCAAGTCCTGGTCACATGGCCAAGATAGCTCAGTTGGTAGAGCATATGGGAAAAATTGTGAAAAGTTGATGTTTTAAAAACTGTATAAGACAAAGTTATAATACATACTAAATATGTACTTAATGAGACAATGTCTATAGATAAGTACCAAAGGTCAAGGTTGACATGTGACCTTTTAGTTGAGGTCGCTCAACTTGTATTGTCATTATATGTTTAAACAAATTTTTTTTGGAAACCACAAGGCAAATAAAATTCAAATTTTACATGGAGATACCTCAGGTAAGGGGAACCAAAGTTTGTTCTAACTTGACCAAGATTGCCGCCACACCCATATATGGTAAAACTCCTTAAACTCAACTTTGTCCTGGGCATGCCAACTATACTGCTCAACAAAAGTTTAGCACAGGTTAGTAAAAACTATTTTTTTTATTTAAGCAAATGGTTAAATGATATAAAATATTTGCTGAAATGATGGTTTGATATGTGGTACAGTTGAAGAAAGCAATTGGTGTACTTTAATTAGATTTCCACTGCCTTGTTCGTTGCTTTAAACAAGAGAGGGGTCAAAAACGCGTCTCAACTCCATTATTCGCAATACAAAATTGATACAGCATCGGTTCATAAAGTCTTTTGTTTTCCATCTTGGTCGAATCGGCCAATTTGAAAAACAGATAAAGGTCATCTCCACTGAGCATTTGAAGCAAAATTTGAGTCTTGAAAACAACTAATGTCACTGTTGTTATGACGTTTACATGTAAAAAACAGTAGTTTTTTCGTTGTGTAGGCATGCTTAATTGAAAGGGTTTTCGTGTTTTAGATGATGCCAAAAGAAAGACTGTTTCTCGAAAGGTTAGTTTGTAAAATAAAATCCCTTGGTATTTAATTCATAAAAAGTGACGTTAATCTGAAGTTGAGGCTAAATGTTGGCGGTATTGCTATCTAAAGAAGACGTTTTCAAATGGCCAACTAACAGAAATGTTCCAGGTGCTTGTGCCATTCAAGCATCAAAAAGATTTCTTGCTCTCTTGATTAAGTTAGCTGAAAAGTCAAAAAAGTGGAAAAAGTAGAGAATCCCATTTTAACGTCATAATGGAACGTTCAAACGCGGCATAAACGGGTATTAAACTTCGACGTTTTCAACGTTTTTCATCATTGAGAACCTTTTGCTTTTTTCTAGATTCAAAAGTTCTAATTTCTGATGTAGACATTTATGCTTTGCATGCCCATGACATCGAATTTAACGTCAATTCACTGACGCCTAACCAGATTACATGTCTGGCGGACACGAAAAAACATTAATTGCACGATCCCCATGCATGTTGATTACATTAAAATAAAATGTTTCATGTCCGTTCAAAGCGGGACATTAAATAAAAATCCGTGCTAAACTTTTGTTGAGCAGTATATATTTCTTAGAACATGATCAAACTGCAAGAACAAACAAGAACATGAAAAAAAATCTCATCCAAGTTTGAAATTTGGCCATATGATATAATGCAATTTTCCTTGGAATTACTTGCCATTGAGTTCTAAAAATCCCATATTTGACCTTGTCCCAAGTCATTGCTGATTTATTTTGGATTGTAACTTCATGAAACTTACAGATAATCACAATAGACATAAAACCTTGATAAATTTCTGCAAGATGGGACCTATATGCACTTGAGCTCAGAAATTCAAAATTTGAGCCGCTACATGTGATTTCCTTCAATGTGGTATATGCGACCAGCAAAGCCTCAGATCAGCCTGCGCATACGCGCAGTCTGATCAGAGCCTTTGCTTGTCGCTTGAATATTCTATGACTGCAAAGCCACTGACCGAACAGCATTTGGAGTATTTAAGCTTAAAAGGAGGCTACACAAGCTCATCTGAGTCTACACTTGTCAAAATGCCACATTGTGCCAAATCACATGTCACGGCTCATTTGACCTTTTCCGAGGCATTTATATTATATTGTAACTTTATAATCAGGGCCCGGAATTACAATGCCTCCTTAACGTTAAGGAAGGCTTAAGTTAAGTATTGATTTTTCAGGATGCGAAAAATAGCGTTTCAAACTGATTAAAATCAAATTAGTTTCATTTTTTCTGTAGATCACAATGATATCTTTGACCACAAGTACTGCATCGTTCCAGGCAATTATTTAGCATTAAACATAGCATGTTGAAATATCAATACTTAACTTAAGTCTTCCTTAACTTTAAGGAGGCATTGTAATTCCGGACCCTGGACAGCCATAATATAAACACCAAGTTCGAATTTGGGCAAAATTGGACTGTTGATTCCAGGGTTATCTGCCCTTGAGTGCTAAAAATTCTATACTTGACCATGTCCCAGGTAACTATGAAACCTGCAGATAATCAGGGCAGGCATTAAGATGACGACTATGCAGAGAAAAAAACAGGCACAAGGACTTTAAAAAACGTCATTCCCATTTTTTGCTCCTTCTTTCTTTCTCTACTTTTCCTCTTGCTTATTTTCTCCTAAACTTTGGACAAGCACACATCTTTTGAATGTAGCCATTTAGGACAGGCGCAATTGGTTTTGATCTGACTGCACTTCTAAGGTAAAAGCAGATAAGGGCAGAAAAGTGTGTGTGTTTTTCAAAGAGGAAATTTTACACTTTCCTCCAACTTTTGAAGCTTCCATCTATCTTTGGATAAATGTTCACTGGCTCATATGCCTAGTCAGCATATGGCTCTACTCTGTTTAAACAAAACATAAGAAATTTTTGCTGTCATTGGGAGTGATGGTCGTTTAAAAAGTCTGGCTTCAATCACGCATAAATATGCTATGACAGTGGTTATTATGGCCAAACTTTTGACACCAAAATGCAAGTAATTCACTGTGACCTACATTTTATGGTTGAATGATTTTGGCCTACTATTCGATGTACAATTTTGATGGTTTGTGTTGCTTCATATGACCAGACCTTTGACCTTAAAATAAAAGTATTTAACTGTGACCAATATTTCATGATTTAGTGAATTTGTATTATATCGAGGACTTTTGATACTTGAACATTAATATTTGAGATTGTACATTTATATGACACAAAGCTTGACCTCAAAATAAATGTAGGTCACTATGTTTCAGTTAAATAGCCTTGAAAGTTTTTTTGTGGGGGGGAGACTTCGATGTTTTGCCATAAGCATGGACGATGTTTTTATTGGTGTTATTACATACATATGCATTGTCACCAAACATTAAATACAATATTGTTAACTTAATTTCTTTATACATGTACTATATTCCCGGCGTACCCAGTACCCCAAAGTAGATAGTAACTCCCTTACAGTCTCAAGACCAGCGTCAGTCTGTGTGAGTTCACTACTGGGATGGCACTGTCACATTTTAATAACCAAGTCATTTTATGCTTTATAGCAGTAGTAAATGTACATGTAGGTCTTTTAAATTTCATCATTATCCCACACCCATTTTCTAGCTGTTTCCGGACAGCGCCTCAGAGTCGTAGTGATTGTTGGGAGTATGAAGTACATTGCCCAGTCGCAGAAAATGTGAGGCATGTTTAATATTTTGCATAATTCATGCATTTATGCACGTTTAACCCATTATTATCAATTTGACCATTCCATTTCCGTTGTAAGGGTTGTTGGGTGGTATTTTTCATTTTTATTCAACTTCATTTTAAAAGAACATTCGATAAGCAATGGAGGCCCTGATCAGACGCCGCGTTTTGCGGCGTCTGATCTGATTCTGACCTGTTTGCCTATGTCTCACAAAAAGGACGCTTGGATTATATTGGTTAAGAATACACCAAACATATTATCTATCCATAGCAAACTATCGAAGAGAATAGTTGTTAAACAGATATAAACGACACGGCCATAAAACATTCAAAACTTGTTTGTATCTTTGTAGCTCATTGATTCAATAACACTATTAAATATTGAAGTATAGAGTGATTTTCACCTACTTGACATTATCTTTTGTCAACAGGCTGGCGACTGTCCCCCGACTCGTGAGTGGGCTTTATACACCGATCGACGCTGTCTTGGTAAACCTTAACTCTGTCCCTGCTATCCCATATGAACATACCTCACCCACTGTTAATTTCGCCATTTGAATTATTTTGTGTGATGTTAGCTATATTTTGGAAACATACAGGTAAACGGTTAAGCTCCAGATCAGCCGGTTTCTACAGAAACCGGCTGATCCGGAGTTGAACTGTTTGCAATGCGGATCCTATCCGAACTCATCATGAAAATGGATGAGCTCATAAAAGCAACAAAACATGCCGATACTGTTTTAAAATCTGCAATTAATGATAAAACAAGCGACCAATAAGGTATGCGTTGGGAACGAGGAGACCGTTGGTGTTTGTACACTTCACTCCTTCAGAACCTTCGGCTTTTTTTCTGATTATTTGGAAAATATGTTCTTAAAAGGGTACCCTTTGGAAGCAAAGAATGCACCAAAGAATTGAAACTAGAGTGCGCATATTTTCTGAGCCAGACTAGCTAGTTTCGGCCTTTTAGGTCTAATCAGTGACCCTCTAATAGTTTCGAAGTTCCACAATGAAACCCACGATCCCAAAGGACAAGAAAATAAAATCTACACTATCGTGAAGGGTAGGGAGGCGTTCTACCGCCGCCACACAGTCCCAGTCACCAGCTGTAATGAAGTCAAATTTATGTCTGATCATAGGATTCTGAAGACGAACCCTGAGCTGGTTGTCGGAAAGAGGCATTTACATTTATAAGGTGTGTGGTTTTATAAGCGAGTTGAAAAGAGCTTTTCCGAATAAAGTCTACATGTCATGCTCAGCCCATTGTATACTAATGGATTCTTGCTTCTGGTTTGATATAGTATATTGCACAAATCTTTGGGTGTCAGGTTATAATTTTCAAACATGTTGGTATTCTATTGTCTGAAGAAAGTTTTTTACCTTTACAAACAGTGTATGTACTGATGAAATTTATCTGGGTATTCACTGTTTGCAAAAGTACTCGTTTTGGGAACGAGTATTGCTGCGCAAAACATGCTGAGTTGTAGTTCACTGTATCACACTAATCACAATATCCCGTTAATGGCACTACAACCTTCATTTGTACGATACTAAAGCCCAGGCTAGACGATAAAGCAAGTTTCACGAACCATGTTCATCAAACCTTTTTGTTTCATAGAACTTGTAGTGCTACACGATACATCTTGATTTTTATTTCCTTATCATAAATCTATAACATTTTTTAGTATCGCCTCCTTAATGAGTATCCACAGCAAAGGGTTTTTTCTTGGATTTTAGCCAGTGCCTTTGACGGACATCCTTTGAATAGTCAGAATGGGTAATATCCCAGAGATACTGTTCGTACATAATATAATGGTGAATTGATGTATCCATTTCATTCGTTGTCCATTCTTTATCCAATTTTGATTTTTTAGCATTTATTTCCTCCATACTTCTACAGAATAATGATTACAAACAATAGCACGTGTTCCATGACCCTATGATTTTCATTGGCCACATGTCAGTGAGTCAATGATGTATTGTGAAAACTTTCATAGAACAAGCTGTATGGAATCGGACATGTTCTATCCAACATTTTCTTGCACGAAACTCTAAAAAAATTCCATAGAACAATGTTTTAAGGTGGGCTACACGAAAAAACTTGATGCAACTTTCAAGTTTCATGGAACAAAGTTTCACCGTGTAGCCTGGGTTTAAGAGAATTTCATTCATGCCAACGCCTTGAACGCGTCCCGTGGATTCTGACTGTCAAAATTGTCTTTTTGTCCGTCAGTCTTTTCGGGGATATAGTAGTAACCGAGTGTATCTTTTGTGCGCAATTCCTGCAGTTTCATACCGATCTTTTTGACTTTGCAGGTGTTTTTGTCATGATCTGAAGGCGTGCGTATTTTTATACAATCCTCAGATTCTACTTTGTCATTTTTTCAGAATGTCAACTTAGAAAATTTCCCAGCTTGAATGCTGTCATTGGCTGTATACAGGAAGTACCTTGTGTGTGCAACTTTTTTACCGATCAGTTCAAAACTTCGCAAGTGCTTTAGTCATGGTCGTAAGATATGCATGTGTTTTTATTTATATAATCCTGAGATTATTTTTTCTGACTTTTTCCATATTATGAACTAAGGCATAATTCTGCCATCCGGAATGCTACCAATCTCTATAAACAGTGGGTACCTTATATGCGCGACTCTTCTTGCAGCTGGTTATTTTAAAACTTTGTTTTATCATATTTCTCTGACGTTATGCATGTGGTTCTTGTACATTTTTCAGATTACATTTACTTTTTATTGGTTGAGAATGATAACCTATATTCATGCTTAGCTCCACCCACTATGAATAATTATATAAATGTACACAGAACGTCAGGTCCACTAGTGTAGGATCATATCTAATCATATTTCTATTAGCAAAAAGAGTAAACCCTGAACAGGTAGCTCTTACACAAGAGCTGTCTGACTTGGTTCTGCTCTCTTTCAAAAGTGTTCAAATGCATCTCTATGAGGTGAAGGGCCAACTAAAACTGACTGCGTTGAAACCTAACATGTGCTTATGGTATGGCCTGCTTTGGATATAGCTCTCAGATTGATTTTATATGACTTTCTGATTTGCGTTCAATTCAATTTTTTCCGTCACGTGGTGTTTCCTGTGTGCAGAGGATGAAGTGTCTTGTTCAGAGACACAATAATGCCCTCGTTGAGGCCCGAACCAGCGATCCTCCATTTTAGTCATTCTAAGCTTTTCATGATACGTTAAACATTAGACTACAAACAGTACGGTCTGGGTGCATATTGTTTTAGTTTTTTTTTTATATTCTACAATTATTGACTTCAATAATTTATTTACCCGAAAAAGTGATATTACACCGAGGCCGCTAGGCCGGGGTGAATAACACTTTTTAAGGGTTGATAAATCCTTTTGTTGTATGACTGGAGAGAATCCTGCTTCCTGATTTGCCCAATTTGTCTTTATAAATCTGAATGTCTTCCTGGAAACTGGTCTAAACTGGTCCACAAGTTAATATTGCATAAAACCAGCTCGAACTAGTTTCCAAAAGTTAATATTTTTTACACTTCTGCAATATTACCCTCTAGAGAGCTAAAAATAGCATGGTGAGTGTGAAACTAGCATGTGCTGCGTGAAATTGACATGATTTGCTGTTTCAGCTCCCATCAAGTAAATTGAAGACTCTCATGAATTTTTACAACAGTTTTGCTTTGTAAGCTTTGTCTGAATAAACAAACTGTAAAAATAGTTTTATGATAACATTTTATATACCCCATCAAGGGAATTAATATACATTTGAAAATGCAAAATACTACATAAAAATATTTTAATACTTCTAAAACTTGCGAGAAAGTCCTTAGGCCTAGATGTCTCAGATTGAAGGCTGAACATGTCTTTAACAGCAAAAGTGAAAGTAGCAAAAGTTTCATTCTTAAATGAAAAGTCATATATAACAAAACAGTTATTGACTTCAATTTCGGTAGACATAAGGATTTATCTACCCTTAAAAGTGATATTCACCTTGGCCATGCGGCCTCGGTGTATTATCACTTTTTTGGGTAGATAAATCCTTATGTCTACCGAAATTGAAGTCAATAATTGTATAATGTCTACCGAAATTGAAGTCAATAGCTGTTTTGTTATATGCCTTTTCGACTAAGAATGAAAATTTTCTACTTTCATTTTTGTTGTTGAAATCAACCTAAGGACTTTCTCACAAGTTTTATCAACTGTTATTAAAATATTTTAATGTAGTATTTTGCATTTTGAAATGTATATTAATTATCTAAATGTGAAATGTAAAATTTAACCATACTTTTTTTACATTTGTTTATTCAAACAAAGATAAATGAACAAACAAAACAGTTGTTATAAAAAAAAGTAGTTTCAAAGATAGATGAGAATCGTTGTAAACAAACACTGGCAAGTTAACCTTGATTTTGGGCGTGAAGGTAGTCTCAGTTTACAATTATATTGAACCTACCACGGATTAATGCATATGTAGTGAATAGTCATGCTTTACCTACTGTATCTGTTTATAAGAAAAATAGAATTGCCTCATTACTATGCATATTTGAAACTACTATAAAATTCATGACGTCTTTAGTTTACCTGTTGGGGTGTGAAACAGCAAATCATGTCAATTTCGTGCAGCATATGTTAGTTTAATACTCATCATGCTATTTTTAGCTCTCCAGAGGGTGATAAAAATATTAACATCTGGAAACTAGTTTGAGGTGGTTTTCATGCATTATTAACTTGTACGCCAGTTTTGAGCGGTTTTCAGGTAGATATAGAGATTTATAAAGACAAAGTGAGCCAATCAGGAAACAAGATTCTCTCCAGTCATCCAACAAATCAGTTTATTTGTGTGGGTTTAGCTCATCTGAGCCAAAGGCTCATCGGTGAGCTTATATAGTATACCAATGACTCCAGTGTCAGCAGGTCCCTCTTCCGTACGTCAACATTTTCAAGCATCTTCTCTGAAATCACTGGGGGCCTTAAAGTTCATATGAAGACACCTTAGGATGCGAAAAGGAAAGTTTGTTCAAATGGTCTTGGCCACATGACCAAGATAGCTGTCACGCCCAAAAATGATAAAACCCTTTAAAATTGTCTTCTTCAGAACCAGAAGGCTGGTGGCCTTGGGACTCGTTATATATCATTAGGGTTTTGGGGCATGCCGAGTTTGTTCATATTATTATCCTAGGTTGACTTTTACCTACTTAGCGTCAAGGTCAAATTTACTTCCTGGTGCATTAAAATGGGAAAATTTTGAAAAGATGATTTTTGAAAACTGTTGAAGCCAAAGTTATTTTTTATCATTATACATGTTTAATCTAATGATACAATGACTATAAATAAGTCCCAAAGGTCAAGATTTGCATTTGAGCTTACAGCCAAGGCCGCTGAATTTGGATTCCATATGGAGACGCCTTGGGATAGCGGAACAAACATTTATACAATTGGTTTCGGTCACATGCCCATGATGGCCAACATGCTTAAATATGATAAAGGCCCTTCAAAAGTCTTCTCTGCATCCGAAAGGTCTTGATGCGTAGCAGTTGGGGATTTAAGCCCTACAAAGTTTGTTCAAATGATGATCCTTTGTTGACCTTGACCTACTTTATATGGCGAGGTCAAATTTGTTTCCCAAGTCATTTAATGGCATTACTGTTGAAAAATTTATTTTTCAATTACTGTTTAAACCAAAATCATTATACTTACTACATATGTTAAACCCAATGAGACAATGACTATAGATAAGTACCTAAGGTCAAAGTTGATATTTGATCTTTTTGCCGAGGGCACTCACATGATAAAAAAACACAAATATATTTAAACATATTTTTTTCTCAGTTACCACAATGCCAATCAAAATAGTTTTCATACAGAGCATCCGTTTGATGAGAATATGTAAAATGATTATGTTGTCTAGGTCACATGACAAAAATGACTGCTATGCCCTTAAAAGGTAAAAACTCTTTAAAATACTGTATGGTTAGCATAATTAGTAATGTGGCAATGCCTTTTGGTAACCACAAATGTCATGATTGAACTTTAGGAATAGTATATGTGTATCTCTATAATATAGGATTTCTCAGAAAGCAGAGAGCCAGATGAAGTCGAATTTCATATGTAGCATGTATAGGATTAGACAACCAAAATATGTCACAATACCAAAATGTCTTCAATGCCAGTCTTGGTATAAAGTATTCACACATCTTCGTCTCTGAAACTAATTGGTCAGTGACATTTTCACACTGGTCAATGTAAACGCACCGGTGGTTGCTACAACGAGCTGGTGGTTGCATTTTTCAGCACCGGTGGTGGCGTAAAAGGTAATTAAATCTATACCTGTTGACTTTATTATTTATTTAATAACTTGCATTTATTTTATTTGTGATGACACCTGGCGCACAGACCACCGGTGACATTGCAGTTTATGGCTCTGCCAAGCAATTGGTAATATTATTCATGGTTTGGACTGCAAATCCAACAAAGTTCTTGAGTTTTGCCGTGACAGGTGCTTTTTTCTAGTGTAACTGCCTAAATTGAGTGAAATCTGCATGTCGAAGCACAGCTGTTGTCATATTTCCATGAAATTACATCCAAAAAAACGATTACTACTTTGGTTTTTTTCTTGGTAAACTAGCAAATGTTTTATTGAGGACTTTTTATTACAACGCACTGGGAGCATTTTTTGACGCATTGATACAACGCACTGATGGTTGCACAGAATTCCTGTGGTTGCTGGTGCAGACTCATCACATCATTCGCTGTTCACGTAAACGTTGCAAAAATCGCCATTTCAACCAGCACATGATATTTCGATACTGTATAGAAGGCTCAGGCGAGCCTGTGCAAACGTGCATACTCACAAGAGCCTTTGCTGCCAGCACAAGAGATCTTGATAATTATTACATTGTCCAGTGACTGCCTGCGCAAATGTGCAGACTCATCAGAGTATTCGCTGCTGGCGTGAATAGCGCACAAATAGCCATTTAAGGCAGCACAAGAGATTTTATACAGTGACGAAGGCTAAGGTAAGCCTGTGCAAATGTGCAGACTCGCCAGATCCTTCGCTGCTCGCACAAAATGGCATTCGATCGCCATTTGAGTCACCACATGAGAATTTTAAACTGTGACGAAGGCTCAGACTAGACCAAGCAAATGTGGCAAAAGCCATCGCTGTTCGCATGAATTACACCCCATAATAGTGAGTATCACAATCACAAACTGCAGACAAACCCATGACACTGAGAGGAATAGCCACACAACAATCACGAGACACCAGGAAGACAAACTAAGCAAAGCAGCCAGCTCTCTCTCTTCCCCATCAAGATGATTGTAAAACAAGAATGGACATAAAGTAACAAAATGTAGAACAATTACAGAATCCTGTAATGGGAGTAACAATCAACAACGAATCAACAACAACAGAATCACCGCCTTAGAACAGACAGCAGCCTATACCTCTGGGGTGCTAAAATTGCATTTTACTGGTACCAAATCTTCGCCCTAGAATCTGTTGTTGTTGAAGTACAAAAATTTTAAGCTTGCATGGAGGCTTATTAACTATTGTAATGTATCATAACGGACAAACAATCTCATTAAATTAAAAGTTTTGGGGTCAATCTGAAAAATAAGTGGAAACTCTCAAAGTGCGAACAGAGCTAGCTCTTGAGCATCTCTGGTGAGGCTACACATTTGCAGAGTCACGCTTGAGCCTTCATCGGTGTACAAAAACCACAAAATCTATGCCTATTGACTGTATGATTTCTTTATAAGCTTGCTTTTATTTTACTTTGGATGACCCAATGCGCACAAACCGTCAGAAACATTGCAGTTTATGGCTCTGCCATGCAATTGGCGTTTTAATTCATGGTTTGACCGATAAATCCGACACAGTTGTGGAGTTTGACAGTGACAGGTGCTTTTTCTAAATTGTGATTGCCTAACTTCAGGAAATTCTGCATGTCTAAGCACAGCTGCAGCTATGTTATCATAGTCCCATGAAATAACATCCAAAAATGATTACTACTCTCTATTTTTTCTATGCAGAGAAGGCTCTGGCGAGTCTGTATATTTGCATAGGCTCACCTGAGTCTTCGTCCTGGTACTGAAATATCATGTGTTGGCTCAAATAACGATTTATGTACCGTTTATAAGAACAGTGAATGCTGTGGTGAGGCTGCATCAGCAACCACAGGAATTCTGTGCAACCATCAGTGCGTTGTATCAATGCGTCAAAAAATGCTCCCAGTGCGTTGTAATAAAAATTCCTCAATAAAACATTTGCTAGTTTACCAAGAAAAAAAACCAAAGTAGTAATCGTTTTTTGGATGTTATTTCATGGGAATATGAGAACAGCTGCGCTTAGACGTGCAACTTTTGCTCAATTTAGGCAGTTACACTAGAAAAAAACACCTGTCACGGCAAAACTCCAGAACTTTGTTGGATTTGCAGTCCAAACCATGAATTAAATCACCAATTGCTTGGCAGAGCCATAAACTGCAATGTTACCGGTGGTCTGTGCGCCAGGTGTCATCACAAATAAAATAAATGCAAGTTTATAAATAAATAATAAAGTCAATAGGTATAGATTTTTGTACCTTTTACGCCACCACCGGTGCTTAAAAATGCAACCACCAGCTCGTTGTAGCAACCACCGGTGCGTTTACATTGACCAGTGTGATTTTGTCTTGGTATGTAACAATAGGGGTATGCGCTTTACGAAGTTTGTTTAAATGAGGATCCTAGGTCAATCTTGACATTGTAAACCCTTATATAAACCCTTAAAGCGCCAAGAAAAATTGCATCTGAAAATGTCGTCTGCTGAAGTCATCTGCTGCAAATAGTTGCCTAACATTACTAACGAATTAAGTATAGAAGCAAACAGCGTGAACCCAGATCAAACTGCTCCTATGGGAGCAGTTTGATCTGGGCCCACACTGTTTGCCATAGAGGCTTCTTAAACATTTCAGCAGACGAGAAAAGCAGACGACTTTTGTTTTGATTGGCGCATTTAGGGTTAAGGTCATCTACACGAACATTCTTGTGACTCAGTTTCAGGTGAGCGCTTGAGGACCCAAGGTCCTCTTGTTATTTGTTATATATTTTTTAAATCGGTGATCGGTAAAAGAAGTGATTGGGCATGTTGAATTATTCCAAATTACTTGTTTTTGCAAAATTCAATCAACAAAACTGGAATTGGTGATGATAAATGGCTTTATTTTGACATTTTGTTTGAAACAAATCTAAGTTGAGACTGGCACATGTAAAACATGCTTAATAATGCTACTCGATTTAGGGTTGTATACATCTCTAGTATGTGTGTTTTTGGGATTGGCAACAAGGCTGGAATCCATTTTACACGCAATAGTTGTATAGTATTAGAGTCTCAATATTTAACCCTTTGGGGCCGGAAACCCCTAAATGGATATATTGGCAAACAGTGAAGATCCTGATGAAAAAATGCGGCATTTCATCAGCATATGATCTGTTTGCTTTGACAAAATCGATTTTCAGAGAATAAAATGCATCTTATTTTCATTTTTTGCGGAGGTGGGGGTGTGATGGGATTATAAAATGTGATCCCTTTCATATGTACAATGGACCGTCCTGGCTTTGCTGTATCAAGATTTATAGGAAATTTCATTGGTTTGAAAGGGTTAAAGATATTTAATCTGTACAAAAAATAAATGATAGGTAATCTACATGTAGTGTAGTGTCACTGTCTGCATTTAATACTGTGAGATCATGCTACGTTATAACATGGTCATGGGTGAATCCCTGATTGTCATTGCCAATATTAAGACTCTTCAAGACATCAATAAATATGTTCTAGAGGTTTTTAAACCCTCTATGAATTAGAAGCAAAATCACAGCCCTAAATTCCAAGGTTACTATTTCATAAATTTATTATACGTGCCGTTCTATGAGAAAATACCCATAGTAAGTATGTGTGCGAAATAATTGCTAGCCAAAAACCATAAGACTCGCCGCGGTGCGAGCATTGTCTCCCTGTTTAAACTATAAAATACTGTCAACACGAATAACATAAAACAAGATTGAAACAGCATCTTGCAGGCATGTCGGACCGTTTCAAAATGATGCTATACTTTTTTTCTTATAAAACGGTCTTCTTTTTTTGTTTTCGAATAAAATAGTTTGACATTTTTACGAGGACACGAGACAATGGTATCATGATGACACCATATAAAAGTATAAGTGGACATGTGGCGCCCGTCTCGCCTATTAACATGGCCATTGTTTTAAGATTGCTCTTCTTCAATATTTCTGTGCCAAAGTATGCAATATATTACCTCTTCATTTCTTAACCATCGTCCTGCTAAATAAAATGATCTTTTCTTCGTATGAAAATGGGGCTCATCACATAACCGACCGTCACGTCAGACCCGTTGCTTCACACACGAAGTCTGGCAGTAAACGAAGGTTCTGTCGGTGAACTGTCTTCAAAATGCATGTCGGTGAACTGTCTTGTCGGTGAACTGTCTCGATACCCAACACACAAACCCTCTTAGAGAGTGGTATACTGGAGTATTGACGTGCTCCCTTCGCCATTCGCGGAACGCCCGTCACGGTTCATGACCGTCTCACTTTTCAAATCCAATCGCAACTGCCTCAGGCTGCCAATTCCGTGGAATCAGACCTCAGGATCTACTTTGTTAACGTGAAGCTAACGTCACAGAAACCATGCCAACTCAATAACAAGTATGATTGCAGCAAAACAAACAGTTATATAAATCAAGTTTATGTGTGTGTGTGTTTTTTTTCAATAAATATTTTATTGAATAATAGCCTACATAAAATTCATTTATTTTTCAGGTAATCTGAAAAAGGGCTTTTGATACGGCTGAACCCACATGCTACAGACGCCAGTTCTGGCTATCGAAATGGAGCTTTTTTGTACTGTGCGTAATGCGCCTTACGTACACCTGAGGCTTGATTCGATTCTCGAATTATGCCGGACTTTCCCGATTGTTTTCAAACCCTGAACTGAAAGTTCTATCACTACTTCAGGAATAAATATATGATACATCTACTTTAATGATTACTTCCCCATTGTCCAAAATACATGGCCCTGTAAATCAGACATTTTAAGGATAGTGTACATTTTTGTTTGTCTAGTTGTGTGCATATTTTTGATATTGCTCTATTTACTGGTCTGATACCAGTCTAAGCTCTTCCCCGAATTTTTCGGTCGTACATTTGGCATTCTGTTCCAATAGTAGAAGAACGCCGTAAAACCGAGACATCCACTAACTGAAGTCATCAGATTCGGAGTGGGCATTGTGCTCACTGTACATGCACTGTAGGTATGATACATGTCCTTTACAATATGCTCCCGATTTAAGGGGGAGCATATTGTGTATGCAGGGTACACAATATGCTCCTCGAGAGAGCATATTTTGTATGGAGCATTTTGTGGCTCTACAATGCACACTCCTAGAATAAAACGTTGTTCGCTGTGGAAGTTAAATGTACAAACTTGAGTCACGAATCTCAACGTATCTTTTGTATTAAACCTATTTGCGACGGAAAACAATACCTCTAAAGGAGCCTGTTAGCCGAGGCACTTCAATGAAAACAATACAAGTGAACAGCTTCTAATGAGATCCATGTACTTCCGCTAATCATCATCCATGTCCTCCCACATTACACCAGCCAAGATCACTTCCCCGGGTTTGACATTTTAACTTTAACCCTTAAAGCGCCAAACACGACTGCAACAGACGACAGATTTTGGTACATATTTCCTAATTTTCGAAAAAAAATAAGGTATGATATTTCATGAGAATTGTCTGCTGGCAGACAATTCTCATGAAATATCATGCCTTATTTGTTATTTTGTGAAAAAGCAGCAAAATTTGAAAGTGTCGTCTGCTGCAAATTGTAGGTGGCGCTTTTAAGGGTTAAAAGCACCAATCACAACTGCAACAATTAAACAATTAGCGCCATAAGTCTTCATTAAATTGAGCTTGAATAAAGTGATCCAGATGGAAATATCAAGCATCAGCACCTGTACCATTGCCAAGAATGGCCTGAAAAATCTCACATTTCATGATTTCTGTGTCATTCTTTACCAATGATACATTAGTTTTTACTTATTGTGCCGGTGAAAAAAGTTCTTGCTTATGTGCCATCTATAGTCTTGCCTTTGGTGTAGATTAGTAACTGGAATTATTGCCAAAAGTGCATTTGTACTTGTGGCCACGATGTTGTGCTACGTCGTACTGCATTCAAACGCGTGTATTTGGGTTCTCGTGACTACCAGAAATAGTTTTGCTACAATTCATTTGAGCATACAATTTAATCGTTCTATTAAGGAAATTTACCTCAACTTTTATAAAGGAGGTACAAAATACCATATCCAGCAGAGTTGATCTGGCTTTTGGTCCAAACGCCTTTTACCTCGATTCGGCTAAAAAATCACTCGATCCTTGTTAGCGATCTAATTCATAATTATTATTAATCATTATTCCCGTTCATTTTTTATAAATTTATTTCCTTAAATATTAGTCAGCGTAACAACGGTGAGTTGGTCACCGGATTTTTATCCAAGCATGTTTATGAGTATGCCTTGGGCCATCCTTAATAGGTCTTTTTTTAAAATTCAGCACAATTTTATGACCTCTTCTTACCATAAAGTTTAGAGGTCTACAGACAAGAATGCATATAATAACGGTCTCTGTAACCGTTCTTCAATTAAAATGTAGATTTAATGATTTTAAAGAAGCGTTTGTTAACAGAAGACGAGAAAAATAAAAAAAAAACTCAGAAAGGCAATATTGTTTTTTTTTTTTTTTTTTTTTGAGGGGGGGGGGGCCTGTTTTTGGGAGGGTAGGTAGGAGCACGGCAAACCAACATTTTTTAAGGTCGGCCTATAGATTTTGAAATGAATTTTACCGTAAGAGATTTTTTAAATGATCGAAGAAATACTGAAATGACCATGACACACCACGCCTGACCGTGCGTTGCCGTTGAATATCATAAATTCATTTAACTGCATGTTATGTTCTTTCCTTAATCGTACAGTAGAACCAGTGTAAAACGGCCGCTCAAAAATAGACAAAATGAAGCTCTAAAGGACAAATGGAAGCTTAATGAATGTTGAAAGTATTGCAGAATGCTCCTGCATTTTGACCTGCATTAAGCGATAATCGGTCTTTAAACCCATGTTTTGGTCTTTTTGAGAGTGGCCGTTTTACACTGGTTTTACTGTAGTCCCCAGCACATTAAAATATGATGCTTATTGTTTTACGGCGAGCAGTCAAGTCTGAGACCCACTTGTATTGCACGACTGCGCAGCCTCACCAGATCCTATCCATACATAAAGTATTGAAGTTGATGAAAGTTCTGGTCAAATATAGACATTCAGATATGCGCAATTGTTTAAAATATAGTAGCGACATACGCATATTGCGAAAAGTATCCAACTCAAGCTTTATCCTTCAATCAGCAATGGGACGTAATCGGAAAAAATACCTGTCAGGACCCCCTTTTTTAATGGGCATGTATTGTATACAGCTATTCAGCAGAAGCCTGGTTTAACTCTTTCCATGATAGTGGCATTGATAAACTCCGTAAACAGTGTGGATCCTGATTTGGATCCAATCCGTTTGGCACTTTAATAGTGTTCCTGAAAGCGTATTTTTGTGTGTTTTTTAAAGTTAATTTTCAAAAAAGTCTGAATGTGTCGCCAGGCTCGCTCGATTATAAAAATACATAATTGGAAGTTCCCAGTTGGTAGCAATACCGGTACTTTGTTCTATCGACCCCCTAATATCGGTGGGAAACGAAAACAAATTCTAACCAACAATAAATAAAAGTAGAGTACATTAATTAAAAGTGTAAATTTCACTAAGTGGTTTTTAAAATCCGTTTTATTTGTAAACGCTTATTTCTTTTGAAATATTCTAAGAAAATATTAGTCAATGTCTGTAACGATTTGAAGTTAAACTGTAACAATATTATTAGGGGTATGAAAACCTCAGACGGTGAATTTGTTTGAACTTAACAACTATTGCGTAGAAAGGTAAACACATCCTCTTCCTTTTCTGTTTGCCCTTGTTAGGGCGCATGAATAGGGGCGTCTTGTTCAATTTCGCAGTTTATTGATGATTTTTCAGCTATAGCGAAGGAAAATGGTTGAGCAAATAGTGCGGTACCAGAATTGCTATATTTGAGATACCACACGAGAAAAATATTTTAAGCATGTGCGAACAACAAAGGTGCAGATCAGCCTGCGCATCCGCGCAGTCTGACCAGCACATATGTTGTTCACTGCATAGATAGTATTATAGTTATACTTAGTTCATTGTACATCCAATTTTTCATAATTTTATCTGGTCTCTGTAGCTAAACAGACCGGTTTAATTCTAACCGGGGATATGTTTTCTCGTGCCATGGTGTATGTTTGTCTAAATTACGAAGTACACCAATAAAGGCTAATATTTAACCATTAGATATTCTACTGCGGCTACTTTATTTAATATTCTGTAAATATAAGGGCATATCAATTAAAATAAAACTGGTCAGTATTGACAAGATAAGGAAAGAGAACTCAAGAGCATGAGAGCCACCAAACCACTCACATTGTACCCAGGGGTCCCTAGTTCGATCTCCGGCTCTCCCAGTCTATCGAATGCGACTCTTACTCGTGGCCGTGTCTTCTGAGACGTTTTAAACCAGAACTTTCGGGTGTCCCGGACATAAAACCATAATCCTACCAGGCTGAGTACTGGTAAATACCAAGGAACAGCCACACAAGTTTTGAACTTTGTTGTTTATCAGAGCATGGAAGGTGTTTACAGTCATCGACGTTTACAGGCAATGATACCAGATAACAGGAAAGACCCAGATGAAATGTCGCATTAGGCGACATTTCGTCTGGGTCTGCACTGTTTGCTAAGATATGAAGAATCTTTAGGGATACACAAGTTATATAAATGCAATATAATTTAGAAATAACGACACGCGATCCCTTAAGTCACAAAGTTAACAATCTCATACAAATCGTATCAGTGTGCCTGGGACTTACACCAGAATGAAAAGGATAAAGCGTGTTCTGTTTACTACCGTCATGCTGTTGAAATTACGTTTGTTTAGTATTGCACCTTGTGTTGTTTACTAATGTAAACCTGAGGATTGAAATAAAATCTTGAATCTTGAATCTTAGATGGCAATTATACATCTTGTCTTTTATATTTCCCTTTTTAAAGATTTATAAACATAAACATCATTTTATTTTTCGTTCGACAACCTCACATCAAGTGATATATACTGGTTAGAGTGGGCTGTGCATCTTAGAAGTAATTGGTGCGCATTATATTTATTTTTAACGTATGAATATAATAGTACGTTTGTTTTAGGCTTTTTTACATTAGGAATGTGTTAAACCCCTTCCATTTTCAGACGAACCAGACGCAAATGAAAAGCGCTGGCTGGTTATAACTGCAAATAGGCATCGGTGTCGACCAACATGTTTCAATGGTATATTTGACCTAAGCCCATGGAGTGATTTAACAGATGAACATTCTTCAAGTCATGGTTTAAGCTGGCACATCAGTGATCTTGGGTAGCCTTAAAATTTAGAGAAAAATATGGAGTCGAGTTTTAGATTTCAAGTCAAAATTCTGTCTAGATTATACAATTATTGACTTCAATGAGGTATATATGAGGATTTATCTACCCGAAAAAAGTTATATTAACCGAGGCCGCAAGGCCGATGTGAATATCACTTTTAAGGGTAGATAAATCCTTATGTTTACCGAAATTGAAGTCAATATGACTTTTCAACTATGAATGAAAATGTTCTTCTTTCACTTTTGCTGCTGAAGTCATGATCAACCTAAGGACTTTCTCACAAGTTTTAGCAACCGTTATTAAAATATTTTAATGTAGTATTTTGAAATATATATTAATTCTCTGAATGCGGAATGTAAAATTTAATCATAAACATTTTTATTCTACCAAAGAAAAATGAACACACAGAAGTTAAGAAAACAAAACTGTTGTTAAAGTTCTATAATATCTTTGATTTACCTGTTGGTAGGTGAAACAGCAAAGTCATGTCAAATTTCGTGCAACCCATGCTAGTTTCAAGCTCAGCGTGCTATTTTTTTAGCTCTCTAGAGGATGATATTAGAAAAGTGTCAAAAATATTAACTTCTGGAAACTTGTTTGAGCTGGTTTTCACCCTATATCATCCTGTATGCCAGTTTAGAGCAGCTTTCAGGTAGACATAGAGACTTATGGAGACAAATTGGGTCTATCTCTCCAGTCATATAACAGTTCTTTTTGTCTTCTGAACATGTTCTTTTTCATTGAATATTACTTAAACTAAACATTTAACCCACACTACTTTTGCCCCGTTATGCGTCTCATAATCATGTGAAGGAAAGTCCTTACATTCTAAAAACATAAAACCCATACCTTAACGGTGTACAATGGTGTGAGATGAACAAAATGTGAAACCTGTACAATTTTTTACATTTTTCATATTTTGTTTTTATGGCACCAAAATAGATTTCATGTATCACATGTATTTAAAAGCATTTTATTTCTTAACCTACTGTCGTGCCAAACAAAAGTAACAGTGACGTAATATTTTGTTTACAATTGTTAAGTAAAACATTAAATTGTACACTGCACTTGAGCTAAAGCGAATCGATAGATCACTTGTGTATTAATCCTATCCTGTGGGTAGGATTAATACACAAGTGATCTATCGATTATAAGTCCCTAATAATTTTGTAAACAAAACATCTCGTCATTGGCACTATCGGCTGACAGGACAGTACTGTTACATTCAGGTTATTCTGTAAGAGTGCATCTGCAATTTCACTTCCCAGTTGCAAAAAAAGCAAATCTACGCATAAAACGGATACGCCAACGAATAATGAATTTGATTTAATTGGAGGAATATCGCAATTTTAGCGAGCAGTATGTGTGGTCTACTATTTTAACTTTTTTCAACATTATTTTGCTGCTTTAATGAGAATCACAATTTTTCGTATTGTTAGCAAACACTTAATTTGTTACATTATTTATTAAGCACCACATTATTAACGAATGTATTTACATTGTACAATATTAAATGTAGTATTTTAAATGCCTTAGTGCATTTAAAATTTAAACACGTTCCTACAAGAGCTTAGAATATAAACGCCACATGTTCAAACTAATATAAGCCGAATGATACGGGACGAATCTAGAGTTTATATCCTAGACACCACTACTTCTACAAACTTGCATACTATGTGTACCTCGTCGCATAAAATGATTTTGCTGCATGCGAGCAACAATGGCACAGGGCAGCCTGCGAGTCCACAGAGTACGCTCACCACCTTTACTGTTTGCTGCGTGGAAACTACCATAGTTATGCATACGCAGCTACGATTCTAGCTAGTCTGGAGCTAGTTTTTGAGTGTAACCAGAACAGAACAGAACATTATTTTTACTAATCTCAGGCCACATAACCTTGAAAATAGCAAATTCCGAAGAAAGGTTTTCACGCACCGAGGCCCATATCTAACTAAGAGGTCTAACATTATTTTAAGGCCAGTAAAACCTGTGTAAAACGGTCACTCTCAAAAAGACCGACTATTGTTTTTCAAGACCAGTTATCGCTTAATGCAGGTCAAAAGTATTGCAGAATGCTTTCTGCAATACTTTTGACCTTCATTAAGCTACCATTTGTCATTAAGATCTTTGTTTTGTCTATTTTTTGAGTGGCCGTATTACACAGGTTTTACTGTGGAACCCAAATTACGTGGAAAAGTGTCAAAGCTCAGTGTTAAAATCCGGACACTTAATTATTTTAAAATCTGAATGAAGTACTACTCAGTGAGTTTATCTTAAGCACCATTGGATGATAACCATTAAGTAACTCCGCCTTCATCTTAAGATTTCTTACCGGACACTTCTTTTAATTTAAGAAAGGCTTGACAAATAGATATACAAATATGTCCAAGAAGCGAGCGCGAATCATATTGCCCCGTTCTTTAATAAATTGATAAGTAAATATTGGGATAAGGGGGCAGATAAGCCACTGGTATAACCGAACACCCTGAACACTTTAGTTCCTTATTGTGACAATCTGATTATGACTGGATCTGTGTATTCGAAAAATCGGTGTTTTTCAGGATATTAAAATTTTGATATTGTTTCACAAAAAAAATAATTGAGTAAAAATCAACAGACAAGAAACACCATTTTGACTTTTTGTGGATACGGTGCAACAATCAAAGTATTTTGAGGATAGAAAAGTTAAACTTAACTTTAGAAGGGGATTTTCATCGTTTTTAACTTAGAGAAGTTCTATTGTATCATGTGAATAAATACCTGCGTTGGTAGTTTTTCAGAGTTTGGAAAAAATCGAAATGAGTATGTTACACCTTATGTCGCAGTTCCCAGTCTTGTCTGGTCAGACGGACAATTCGAGCAGTGATGTCGCGCGAGAAACACTGTCGTCATATTATGCCAACTATCCGTCATTGTACATGTCTAAATTAGTCACTGTACAAAATATGCAAAACACAACAAATCAGCAATCTAACCAGACCTCGTTTCTTATAGACGATATTCTAGGAAAACGTACACGTGAACGACGAAGGGAGAAGGCACGGTTCCATGAGAGTGAACGCGAAGTTGAGATCGAGCAAAACGAGCAACAACGCTCTGCTGAGGAACGGCGCTCAGTTGAACGCGCGAGGGAAACTGAACTCTATGAGCGCGCTCGAGCAGCTGAGAGAAGCAGAGAAAGGGAGAGGTTCAGTGCAATGAGGGAGAGAGAGATTGAACAGGAGCGGGAAGATGAACGGAGGAGGGAATTAGAACGGCAAAGAGAGATGGAGAGAGAAAATGATAGACAATCTCACTTACTTTCAATTAATTTACCAAAGACTATTTGTTCGTCCAGTTCTAGCGTAGACTTAGCCAGGCCGACGCCAATTAATCCAGCCGCAATACAAACCAGTGCTCTCACGACGCCGACGATATACAAACCCTTGCCGACGATGTACGACCCGACGGTTTTGTCACAGAGTTACCTCCCGACCCACATGTCGGCATGTCAGACGGCGCTGATGAGACAGATGTATGGAGCATTGCCGTACGGCCGACCGGACTACAGTATGTTCGATGGTCAGTGCAATGCCTTTTCAAAAGGTAAGTCAGACTGAAATACTACAATGTAAAAGATAACTGTAAGTTAACACCAAAAGAGGTGGCATCTGAGCCACCTCTTTTGGTAAAAACTTACTTTCCTACTAAAACAATTTGAGGCCAACATTTCTCCAGCGATAAATGTTAAAATATTTCTATCTGTAATTGTTGTAGTTATTCTCCGGATAAATACAAAAAACAGAACATAGTTTTTAAAGCAGTTGAAGGGTTACACCAAAATCAGTGGCAGTTCAGCTGCCACCAAATTTGGTCTAGATGTTACACTTATTTTTGCAGTGTACAGTCAGCCTACTTTATGGGCTTTTACATCACTCCTCTAACGTAAATATGCAACTTTCCGGTGAGGCTCGGTCCCAGAATTACAAAATTTATAAGCAGCGACATGTGTTTTGTAATAATGTGGCATTTTGATAGGAATAGACTCAGACGAGCCTGTTCGGTCTCCTTTTAAGCTTAGAAACTCCAAATCATGTTCGGTCAGTACTGATATTTCAACATGATATTCAAGTTAAATATCTAATAAATTGTCAGGATCGGCCGAGTACATTTGGTAGAAGATGTGATCTACAGTAAAAATGAAACAATTTTGATTTTTATAAGTTTTAAATGGAATTTTTCGTGTCCTAAAATAAAAGCTCATTCAAGAGAATTATTATCAAAACAATAAGCTTCGTAATTACTGAATAATTTTTGAGTTTGAAATAAGGGTATCCGTTTTTTTTTATTATTAGAATGAAAGAGAATTCCCTTATTTTGTATTATTATCATTATAATGTTGTTATCATTATATATATGCAGTGGTGTATGAAACTGATAATTGAATGTTTTACATCAAACATCTCACAATGTACAATGTGCACATGCATGCATGCTGGTGCAATAAATAGAAAAGAACGTGCGTATGTACGGGAAGATAATACACTTGCTAAAGCTCTTTGATTATCTTCCCGTACATACGCAAAAACTCCGTTGACATCATATATAATCATGATTATACCGTTCAGTCATAAAAACAAACCATTATATTAGGGGTTTTGTTTTTTTTTTGTGGGTTATTTGTTGTTGTTGATGTTTGGAGGGTTGTTGTTTTACTGGGGTTTTTGTGTTGCAAAAATATGTATCCATATTTGTTGTTAACGAATTAGATTTATTACTCGTGCCTCGCACTCTTCTTATTTTTCATCTGCCATGCAAACATGTAATAATTGTCATCTTCTCCACCGGTTTAGACAAAAAAAACAGCGTAAAATTTCGTGTGCTGTTTTTTTTTTAATATTGTTTGCAAAAATTATTCTGGATGTGCTTAAAATTGGTCAAAATTCTTTTAAAAAATTGTCTCAGATTAGATCTAATCAAATAAAATCTTACAACAAAAAAAATCTTTAGAAATCGTAAGAGGAAACTAAGGACGTTTCAATAAGTTCGACGTTAAAACCAAATAAACAAGCAAATTCAGAAATGTTTTGTTACCGCTTGTTTTTTAGTTTATGTGTATGAGCTACCGGAATCATGAAACGACTCTTAAAACGAGTAAGTTAAACATGACTACGTTCACAAAGAAGAAACCGAATGCGAAAATACTGAGTGAAAAAAGGCATATGCATATCTTCATAACATCATTAAAACACCTGGATCAGTCAAAAACTCTTGGTATTGCGCCCACAAGGCATCTACTCCCTATACACGTTTGTAGTACCATAGTTCAAAAACAGTCTTAGTTTTAAAAAATGCAAAAAAAAATGCACAAAAAATAGTTTCAGAAATCGGAAAAAAGTGCATGCAAATCTTCAGACCTTCATTGAAACATGTGTGAAGTTTCAAAACGATCAGTCAGAAACTCTTGGGAGGAGTTGCCCGCACTAGGTACCTACTCCCTATACACCTTTATAGTATTAGAGTTTAAAAAGTCCATGTTAAAATGCGAAAAAGGTAAATAATAATGTTTTAGATTTCTGAAAAAGCTCATGCATATCTTCAGACCACCACTAAAGCATTTATAAAGTTTTCAAAAAGATCGGCCAAAACCTGCATGAGGCGTTGCACCCATAATGTACCTACGTCCAATACACTTTTATATTATAAGCATGAAAAAAGTTAAAATGAGCAAAAAAGTAATAGAAACAATTCTAGAATTCTTGAAAAAAAAACTGTGACCCCCAATACATGTATTTGCAATGTATCATGACTGCATTGTATGTACCCTCTTGGAAAATTCCATTGGTCTAAAGGCCCCCAGAAAAAAGTGCGACAATGAAAATTAGTTTTCTTATTTCTCAACCAAAACATATGCTGTGGGTACTCAAAAGAACCTTCTCGATGAAAACGGTTCCTAGTTTTGAGCACAAAAAACACATGTTTTAACCGATGGATAAGAAAATAAACGCAATTTTATGCTAAATGAAATTGCTTAACTGGCCCTATAGACTCTAAAAAGGGTTATAACCCGTGTTCTGTTCGATTATACTGACCAGGAGAGTGTTGTTGCTGATGCTTTTGCGAAAATAAATGGATGATATATTTACTTCAAGTTGTTTAAAAAGGAAACTAAGTCGTAAGTGTTCAGCCTCCACAGTAAGCACGCAATATATACTGACCCCATGCTTGTCTGAATCCTCGCTGGGTGAACTGGCCCCGAGATTATAAAAAAAATCATGCTCAACGCAACTGACAATGAAATTTCAACTACTCATAAAACTAAAATGCTGAAAATAAAGAATATTTTTGCTTTTAGACTCTCAGATGTTGTACGATGTATTTGTCATGCTAATAAATGTTAAAGTGCCAACAATTGTTGGCATTTTAACATTTATTAGCTGGATAAATTTCATGCTCATTTGAGCTGAGCATGATTTTTGGGGACGGATGCTGGCATCCGGACTCAATTTTAACACTTACAGTTTTTCAGTCACGTCAATTTTTCACCCTTGCCAGGCCATACATTAAATATATGCTATACTCCTTGCAAATTTTTAGACATATAAGTTGCATGGTTTCAATATTAACAATTTAATTAGATGCATGATAAACAGTCGTATCGATCCTGATTAGTTTGTTCCTGAGAAGCCAACTGATCCGGATCTACAATGTTTTCCAGAACGTGGTATATCCGGATTCCGCAGGATAAAGGCTTAATACAAACCGAACAACTTTCTGGAATATATTACGCGTAAAAAGTAGTTCATTTTTTGTTGTTTTATTATTGTTTTTTATGCTTTGCAGTTTAGAAACTTCAATTTGGGTATCGAAGCAATGATTTATTGCCAATTGCTAATTCAAATACAAATATATTTAAAAAATAATACCTTGCGCAGTAATATAATAATGATAGGCATATCGTAAAAGACATGGTGGACTTGCCATTGTAGTCTGCTTTCATTGACAACAAACAAACAAGTCGGCGTGTTTTTTTACGCGGCTATGTATGTAAATAATATAACATTCATATGAATCAAGAATTATCTCAGTTGACCCCAGAAGGTCGCTTGGATATTGTGGATTAATAATATTACTTGCATGAGTTCATTTGAAGTTTTACTTTATGCCTATCCCGCCAAAACGATCACGTGATATATACATTTGCGAAAGGACGCTATCTGTTAGACTGGTCTCCCTTTAATAGTATTGCGTCTATTTATAGCATACACTCTGGCGCAGTATTGGAATTTTGAGTCCATCCGCGGTATTAAATAAAAGGGCATAAAATAAAATAAAAGGGCCCGTCATGAGCCACTACCATGAGGCCTGCCGACGAAGCCTCGCACGAACCACAATCCGCGGATGACGGTTTCATTGACGGATTCAAGTGGCAGGGGGCGGGCGCCCCCCCCCCCCCCCTAAAATCGCCAAATCAAAGTTTTTAATATGATTTTAGCACCACTATTGTTTTTTGTTGCTGATTGTTTTCAATTTTAAATAGTCTGGGGTTTTTCTTGCATCTAAATTCAAAGGTGCCACATCGGCGGCGCCCTGCTAAACTGTAGCCCACCATATCTTTCGGTTCCGTTTTGAGAATGACGTCTACTGGAGTCCTCGGATCAGAGCAGTCTGATCTGGGCCCGCAATGTTTGCAACAAGGACGTTTAATGGTCTAGCAGAGTACAGTATATAGGGATTATGAATCTAAAAATTGGCTTATATGCCTTCTGCGCCCAGAGGATGTTAATGGATAGAAACACATGTGTGATCACTATAATAAAGGATATATGCGTGTCAAAATGTGGTAGAAACTTTTTGAAAACACGGCGATATGATTCTGTGCTATCTCCTCTTTTTCTTTTCTTTAATCTTATTAAAACAGTCGCTAAATTCATGCGGACTGAGTCAGTAAAATGTCCAGCGCATGCGGTAAGCCAGGCACGTGCATATTATGTCACTCAATTTACTTACAAGTCCGAAAAGCCCACTGATTTAAACTATTCGATAAGCCGGGTCTCCTATGTTCACTCGTCTCGGACTACCGATGAATCACTACACTTTTTCGTTCTTCCTTCAGAAAACCAAAACGCTTTCGCTCGCTCTGCCGACTTCGAATTCCAGTTTATATTGTATTCAAGAAATGAAACCGCTAGACATCTCGTGCGATCAGATTTTTTGCAAAGATATACACAAATTTTTGAAATACGTAGACGAGTTCCCAGAGTAAATCAAAGCACTGAGAGTACTGATGGAAACGATGTCTTGTGATTTTAGCTCTTGTAGGCTAAGCAGAGTGCATTTTTGTAGATGATATTTTAGGAATATTTGAATTTGTATATTGTATATTTTTCTGACCAATGATGAAGGAAAAGTTTGATATGATTTCTATTTTTAGTTTTTAGTTTTAGCATAACAGAATTTTGAAGGGGCATGCGACAAAATTTCATTCTTATCATTTCAAACATGGGCTGGTATGTCTTTAAACCCTATTTCACTTTTAAGCTCTGGTGGCCATTTTGTTATGTGGGATCAAAAATAGTAAGTGAGTATGATCAGGAAATACCACAATCACAAACCGCAGACAACCCCGTGGTACCGGGAGGAAGAGCTGCTCAACCATCACAAGACACCAGGAAGACAAATTAAGCAAAGCAACCAGCTCTCTCTCTCTTCCCCATCAAGATGATTATAATACTAGAATGGACATAAAGTAACGTACAACAAAACATAGAACAATTAAAGATTCCCACAATGGGAGTAACAATAAACAAAAAGTCAACAACAACAGAACCACCGCCTTAGAACGGACAGCAGCCTAAGCCACCGGGGGGCTTAAATGCATTTTACTGGTACCAAACCTTTTGCCCATATTTAGCAGAGGGCATTATGCCGAATACATCACTGAAATTATTTTAAGAGTTTGGATTACTGGTTAAGAAGTTTAGATTTCTTTTTAGATTTTCCATTCGGTTCATTGTTGCCCTATTTTGAGGGTAATGTGATGAATTATTGCAAACAGGAAACAATGGTTAAGGAAAGGTGGTTTATAGCCATTTCCTTTTGCCTAGCTCTTGATAACATTTTGTTCAGTGGAGCAACCCGTTAACATTTTGCTAAAATAGACTTGCATTATAATTGCCTAAAAATTCCAACAAGGGCAATAACTAAAGTTTTAAGGGTCGATTTTGACGAAACTTATAGGATATCAGAGTACTTGATACTTATTGTGTACCAAATATGTATCAAATCTGACCAGTAGTTCTGAGATGTGGATGGACAAAAATGCGACAGACGGACGACGCCAAAACTATATCCCTCCAACTTTGTCAGGGATTATTAGATATCAGCATAGCTACATACCTAAAAAGCTTTTAATATGTTATGTGTTCTGATAATTTTTATCACCTGGTAAAATATCTTGTTTGAGTTTACGTTAATTTCTCTGTCAAATGTCTCAAATTTGTTCCAAAATGTTCGCTTTTCCATTTTTTAGCCCATTTTGATGTCCGTTTTTGGTAACCATAGCAAAGATAAACGTCAATTTTAAAGTTTTACTTTTAAACTTGGTATATTGTTCAAATAAACCAATAAGAACAAATTGGTGAAAAGCATTTTAGCCCATATGTGGGCCAAAATAGCACCCCCCCCCCCTGATGCATGTAGCTCTTTGGCAATATTAACTGTGTATTTCTGGCATATAGTATAGATATAAAAAGAAGATTTATAGATGGTAAACTTAGGTTTCATTAAGAACATTGACAATAAAAAGTAAAAAAAAAAGCACTTAAAAATAAAAAAGAGCAAAAAAAGAGCCATGACATGTGATTTCCAAAAATGTGGCATTTTGACAAGTGTAAACTTAAGCGTTGCATCGATGATCAATTATAATCACCAATTATAATCGATGATCAATCAAAAACTTCGTTTGATTGTGTTTTTGGTAATAATCGATGATAATTGAAAACATCACACTTGATCCAATTTTAAGCTCCTATTCTAAATATGCAAGTTTGCTACAAGGAATAGCAGTTAAATGGAGAGTTAAATGGAGTTTGCTGTCAGGACCAGTTGTGGTATTGGCTACTAGCACAAAGGCTCTGATCAGACTTGACCCGAACCTTTGCCGGTCACAGGAAATCTCATGTCACCTAATTCCTTGAATTATACCCAAATCATTATTTGTAATTTGTAATATTCTTACAACCACCAGGTTGAGTTTTGTTCATAATGGCACAGAGTATGCTCCAATAGCAAAGGTACAAGCAACAGCAAATTGTAAATTTGCAAGCAATTTGTTGACAAAATTTTTAAACAATATAATATCTGGTTTCAGCGACTATTTAGACTTCTTACAGATCAAACATAATATGGAATTTGTCAAAAAGCAAATAAAGCATTTTCACATGCTTCTGCAAAATATACTGTTTGGTTTTTCGTTTGATTTGATTCTTAACGTCCCATCAACAATCTTTCAGTTATAAAGGGTTAGTAAGGGTTGAAACCAGTCCTAAGCTAGGATAAATGTGTCTTGCGCAAGGACACAGTGCAGTGACGCTGTTGAGGCTCGAGTCTGGGCCCCTTCATCTCGAGTCAAGGACCCTACCACTGAGCCACTGCATATACATATCTTTAACAAACATGCACTTTGTTTGTAAAAAAAATAACTCATTGTGCTACCAATGTTTATTTTAGGAAACAAGGCTGTGACTCTCGGTGGGTGAAATTATTCTGGACTTCAAAACTATATGCAATGACACAATGACAATACATGCGTTACCTCAGACCTACATACAATGATTATTAACATGTATACAATCTATACATAAACTCAACTATCGTATGGCAGTACTGTTATTCAGTAGATAACATCATGTTATACAAAGTAGATCTTGCACAAAAGATTATTGCATAGAGTTTAATATCAAGTTTGTGCAAATGTGAATAAAGCATTTTCACACATTTCCTTTACTTGGCATATGCAAAATATACTTATCTATAATGAACATACACTTTGCTGAGAAAAATTCTAATCCATGTGCTACCAATGGTTATCTTAGGACACAATGATGTGACGCTTGATGGGTGCAATTATCTACTTCAGAACTATATGCAAAGACACATTGACTATACATTATTTCAGACCTATATGAAGTGACTAGAAACATTCATACAATCTATACATAAATTTAACTATCATATGACATTACTGTTATTCAGTAGATAACATCATGTCATACATAGTGGCTCTTACAGAAGTGATCATTTCATGAGAAATTTTAAAAAAAAGTTATTGCTTTACTTCAAAGAGTGTTTAAGAGTGTTTAGAGTCAAAGAGACTCTATGATGGTTCCGACTTAAAGACTTATCTATTGATGAGTTGATAGGGGCCTGATACTTTGGCTGTTTGTTGGGCCCACTGGGGTTTACCTGTTGGATTTCTTTTGCTCCAGTATTCAGATTTATTTACTGTTGAGTCCTTATCTTTGCTTTATCTCCTTGTTATATCTTGATTTATATGTTTTAGGAGATGATGCATTGATAAGTTAGGGGTCTTTCATGCAAACCAAATATCTATGTGTCTTGATCCACATCTGACTTAAGGGTGAGGTTGGCGCCGTTAAACCGGTTTAAGCCCTCCAGTAAAATATTTTACTGACCGTTCCAAGGCGGTACTTCTTTTGTGGATCTTTTGTTTTTTGTTCTGTCTTGTGTTTACATCTGTTTATATGTGCTTTGCGGTCACCTGCTGGGAAAGGACTGACCTCTTGGCTCTCGTTTGTGGTGTCTTACTGTGAGTTTGTCACTCTCCCATTGGTATCCTGGGTCAGGTGTGGTACTTGATTGTATTGATTCCTGATCTTTGCACACTTACTTACTTTTATTCCAATTGTGTTTCTTGTCACCAAAGAGTTATTTAACTTCTGGCTATGACATTATTTTTTGACATGATTTGTTTGTTTGATTTGATTCTTTACGTCCCATCAACAATATTTCAGTTAAACAGGGACGGGTCTTCCTTGGTTGAACCAGCACTAAGCTAGGATAAATGCGTCTTGCTCAAAGACCACGACGCAGTGACGCCGGTGAATCTTGAACCCTCAGTCTCGAGTCAAGCACTCTACCACTGAGCCTCTGCGCTCCCTTTTTTACATGAAATATTCCACTGAATAACAGTAACATCAAATGAAAAAATAATGTTATGGCCACAGGTTGCATAATTTTGATACAAAGAAGTTATGTTAATAACAAAGTAAATTTTCTTTGAAATGAACCAGCTTTGGAGGTGTTAATTTCGCAATAGTTCATATGATGAGAGAATCTTCCATTTGTGCCCATTTCAAATCATTTTTTAAACTAACCTAAGGCTGTCTAAACTGATTGACTTAAGCTTTAAGTATTTGGTCAACATTATTCAGTCTAGTCAGACTCCTCCCACAGAGGAACGCAAAGAAAAGAATATACTTCCTGGCCCCCATCCCTCAACAAAGTTTGACAAGTAAATTTAATCCTGCCAACAATAGAGGAACCATCTCTCAGAAACCTTCAGCAGAAAATAAAATGCCCCACTCTACCACCTTGTTATGAAATGATAACTTGTGTAAGACCCTCTATAAAATTCAAAGAACAAATCAGAACGAATGGAATAAGAGACCCTATTTCTGCTTGTTAAAGTACCATCAGCACATCAAAGAACAAACATAAGAGTCCCTGTCAAGGCTAGTCACCAAGTCATTTTCTATTTCATCCTTGCTGGGAATCTATCTTAATATATTATCCCAAGGAATCCTAGTTAGTTGGATTTTATAATACGGTAAATCTTGTATTAGTTCGTACACTCGAATAGTTCGTTAAATGTCATGTATTAGTTCGTACACTAGTCATTTTTATATGCAATTCTATTAGTTCGTACACAACGATTTTTTCCTTCATTGGTGCTTGTTTTTAATCAGCGTGGCTGTCAACGATATGTTCCTGTTAACTTTCGCGTGCTTACACCAAACAGACCTTTTCGTCTGTCAATCTAACGACTTCGGTCGCTAACGTAAATCCAGCATTTAACATTAAAATTTGTTTTCTGAAAATCGAGCGAATGCTAATTTACACGACCTATGCCGCCGATGCGTCGGAGATATATTCTGTACGGTCATTACAAAAAGTGTCCTTAGAATAATGGATAGTTACATTTTACTTCTGTGTCATATATCTTTTATAATCGGACACCCAAGCCGCGTGCGACCCGGAAAGCATTTTTATACTTGTGCAGCTCGGGGCCGACACGAAATTAACTTGCGCGGTGCCTCATATAAACTGGTACCAGAATATTTCGTAAATAGCCTGCTGGTACTTATGACAAGGCCCAGGAGAGCATGTGCGTTTGCGCAATCTCATCAGGGTCCCGCTGCTCACTAACATAAAGTTTGTAGTGGATGAAGACTCAGCATGCTCAGACCAAATCAAATTCTAGATATTTACGTACGTTTTGTTTTATACAGTTGAATATCAATTTCGGTTTTCTGAGCGTAAATAACTCAATAAATGTAGTAATAACGGCTATTCCTAGGTTCAAACAAATGGAACATTTTAACAAATTGTTTAGCCGATCGTGGCGTGTCTTGCTGTCCTCATGAAACTACATACGGAAGGTCCTGAGATTTCATGATTACCGAGATAGTGTACGCACAGACGCACAAACCGAGTATAATTTGATTGTATCATGATTCTAGGTCTTGATGAATGGCATTTCCATGAAATAAGCCAGTTCATGAGATTATGGTACCTATCGCATATGCGAGCAGCGAAGGCTCAGACGAGCCTGTGCATCTGCGGAAAATCGTCAGCGCCTTCAGGCTTAACTGCGAGCATAGAAGGAATGTAGATGAAGGTACGTTCATTAACTTAGGATAATAGCCCCACTAGGTGGCTGTGAATTTGAAAACAGGAAGAATTCGCTTTATTTTAACCACCACACATCTATTGATGTACAATACATTAGTTTTCATGAACAGTCAGACCGTGTGTCTTTTTTGGAAGGAAAAGTCTTCCAATATGGATGGATTTTCCTTCCATTTAGTTTTTTTTACAGAAAATTGGAAGGTCTTTATAACATCCATCTTAATGAAAACAGCAAAAGACTTTGAGATCATCCGCGGTGACATACATATCAGAATTTGCAAACATCCTTACCACACGTCTGTAGATGTTTTACCCCGACTTTGTTGTATGAGACCAACAAAGTCGCAGATCAGCCTGGGTACCGCACATTCTTATCAGCGCCTTTGTTATGAATACAAACATTAAACATTTTGTCGGGCCTGGTCTGGGTCAAACCTGTCTGCTAATAATATCAGCCGCAGACATGAAGATCAAATCCGCCGCTTTCATGCCACGTGCTGTTTTAAGAGTTGGGTAGCACGTGGTGCATTGGCACATAAAAGCGGACTTCGCACATAAAACATAATTGCTCAGCTGCATGCGCGGATCCAGAAAGGGGTCCAACTTTGACAACTTTTTTTTAATTGATGATGGGAGAGAGGATCCAAACACCACTATATGCGGGTCATCATTGGCCCACTAGCGAAACACCATTTAAATGGCGTTTCGCTGGCGTGCCGCTGATGGCCCAACATCGAATGCTGGCCTGGTAGCTTTGTGATTTTAAAGGGAACCGGACCAGTATGCTAAGAAACCCTATTTTTCAGGGGTGGGGTCTGTCCCCCTCTGGATCCGCCCATGAGCTATCTGGCATGAAAAGACAATTTCTGTAAACTCATCACTTTCGCTCATTGCGATCGCGTACACGTTCGCAAATATGTAATATAAATTGTTTTGGATCTCGGAAATTTACTTTACAAAATCAAACTATCAATGCCCCACAATTTTATCAAATGGCGGGCGACAGCCAGGACTCCTTTTTTTAAAAAATTTCCAGTGGGTGCATAAAAGGCCTCGATACACCGTCACAAAACCGAAAAATCGCACCGGAAATTCACTTTTTTTCTTAACGACGTGAAGAGCATTAGACGCTAGTAGGCAAAGATGAGCCTGTGCATCCAACACTGTTGACTTTACGGTAGTATCTTGCGCGGATCCAGGAATTTTTGTCATGGGGGGGGGGGGTAGGGGGCTCCAGGCTCAACTGACAGAGAAAAAACACTCTGATAACGTTTTCTTAGGCATCAGCCTTTTACAATTTTACAGAGGGGTCCAATAATTTATTTTAAGGAAAACTATAATTATTTAAGGTTCCAGTGGGGGTCTATCATTTTTCAGGGGAGGGGGTCCAAATTTTTCCAGGGTGTGTGGGGTCCAAAATGCTAATTTCAATTGAAACCTATAGAATTTGTGATTTTCCAGGTGGTCCGGGCCCCCATACCACTCTGGATCCGCGCATGTGTATGATAGATCCACTTGCGATATCAAAATTTTCAAGTCAACAGTAAAGCCAATCCCGAAGGACAGGTTGTTTTTTTCATGCAATTGTTCATTTTCCATTCCCGGAGCATCTAGTGACACCTCAAACATGATGAGGTATATGATTCTGCAATATGTTAGTGGAAAACAAATGTTGAGACCTCGGACCCTGGTCCGAGTTGAGACACAGTGATTATCGCGACTTTTAGTCAACTATTGATGGTTTCAGTCTTTCATTATGTATATAAGACTAGGCCTTGATTTCTGGCATCAGTTTTAGAAAAACGGGCTGTCCAATGTTGTCAAATAACGTTCATGCTAGATACGTTACCATAACATACCATGCATAAGCTGGGTGCTTAAGATCAAGCAACATACTCGCTGGAAGAATGTGTTTAATGGTAAAAGTTCATACGTAAATAATCAGATCTTAGAACAAATCTACATGGATATGCTCGAGAAGCTCAAAATGGAAGCATGCAGTGTGCAAGAACACATACAATAATATGGCTAAACAACCGCCAGCTTTTTTGAAAAGCTAATACTTGTGTAAATCTTCTCGATGATGATATTGTTGCGCGAAACGAAACGAAAGTTAAGGTGTATTTATTTTATTATTATTATTCGTTTCTGTCTATCGACAGTGTCTTTTCATGCAATTAACTTAATTTCAAACGCCACTGCTATCATTCTGTCCATAAAAACTTATATCTAGCGCACTATATTTTTTAGAACTATTTTAGTGGCGGTCAGGTTCATAAAGGGCGGGAAAACATTAGCAATCCACAAGAAAACGTGTCTTCTTCACGTTTATGACAAAAGGACAGGGCTGCGTTTATTGTCCGTCTCGTAATGTTTAAAAGCAAAGAAAAGTATAATGATAAAAAAACTATTGCAAGATATTGTGCTTTTAACTGCAATATCTGGCTGCATCATAGATATTGCAAACGGTTCTTCGTCGTACAAGAGCAGGTTTTCTCATGCTAAGGCATTGTTTTTCTGACGCTCGTTTGAGGCATCCAATGGGGTTTACTGATTTGCGAATTTGTCCCAAATTTTTACCAATTAGCGTCTTCATAAAACTCATTTTTACCAGTAAGCACATTCAGCATTACAAAATATTTTTTTTATCACTGATTTCTCTTAAATTAAACTGATTAAAGCGTAATTTTAACAAACGAAACACTGATTTTTAAGGTACCCCGTTGAGACCCTCTCCGTTTGATGTACAAATAAACTTATAATTCTGTTTCAATCATATGTAAGCTTTCAATAATCAAGTTTTCAAGCACAAAAACGTTTTTCTGACCATTGGGTTTACATTTCAGAGCTGAAAACCGCAACAAACTAATAAAATACCAATATTGTTTTTGTCTAGCAGCAGGACAAGGGTTGTTTGCATTAAGGCCATTTGGTTCCCAGCGACTTACACAGGCTGTAACGGTATAGGTAGCGGACTGGGTAGCAATGTTGAACGGGGGTTCGATGGTATGGGGAATTTGTGTGTATTTTGTGTATATGATACCATTGGAAACAGATGTTTTGAGAAAACATCGTTTCCAAAAATCAACAAACTGACGAAAATCAACACACACACACACACACACACACACACACACACACACACACACACACCTCTACTTGTCGATCCGCCGATGCAATGTTTACTTTAACGTGCCTGCACCAGTCTCTCTCTCTCTCTCTCTCTCTCTCTCTCTCTCTCTCTCTCTCTCTCTCTCTCTCTCCTAACATTTGCAAACACGGTTTGGATCCAGATCAGACCCGAATGGTATTCAGGATAGAATGTTTCGTCAATTTAAAAATGTGTGCATGCGATAGAAGTACGCAAAGTATTAATACTGTGGAATGTCCGACTTTGCCGTACAAAAGCCGATTTGGATTTTGGGTCCTCATCGGAAGCTGATTGACTGACCCAAACATTGTGTTTCGATATTCTAAGAAAACAAGCCAAAACAAAAGATTCGTGTGCAAACACCGTGCAGTCTCCTCTCTCTCTCTCTCTCTCTCTCTCTCTCTCTCTCTCTCTCTCTCTCTCTCTACTTTTACGACCTGCTATCAAAGTTCGCAAATAGTTTGGATCCAGAAGATCGTCCGATGTGCCTGATCAGGGACAAACAAGCATACCAAGAGTTATAATCTAGTCCGACTTTGCGTCCGATGATCACGGAACATTTCAGACAAGTACCTTCTTTCAGATGCATGCCACGGGCGAATCCAGAGGGGGACAGGGGGTCCGGACCCCTGTAAAATCATAAAATATAGGGTTTTCTAGCAATATTGATCCGGATCCCCAAAAAATTACAAAGCTACCAAGCCAGCATTCAATGGTGGGCCATTGACACGCCAGCAAAACGCCATTTCAAGGGCGTTTCGCTGATGGGCCGATGGTGGTCAATTTTAAGTGGCATTTCGGTCCTCTCTGACAAAATGCTCTGGATCCGCGCATGAATACAGTGCGTGTGAACCGGCTCGATTGAAATTAAACTGTCGACGGACATAATTTCATGATATTTTGGTACTTACAACGTGCGACAAAGACTCAGACTAGCCTGCGCAATGGTGCATTCTCAATTCAGCATTACAGTACTTAAAATATGCGAGAAAAATGAACGAGTACTTGAAATCGGGATACTTTGGGATTGATTGACAATTACACATTTTTCAGAAATGGTTTCTATATTTTTTTCGTTTTTGGTGAAACGACATTTACTTGTTTTACCTGTATGTTAATGATTTGGTTTAAATAAGCGTTGATTGTTTATGAGAAATACCCCTTCAACGGTTGCAAGTCTTAACCGCGGAGGTGTGTGACAAAATACTTCAGCATCCGCGGGGTTTTGTTATCTGGCCGCGGGGCAGGGCTTTTTAGAACCGTTTTTTTTCACATATTAATTAAAGCGGCAGGAACTAACTATGGGCTCAAAGGCACTAACATTTTGATAGCCTGTTAGTTTCTACCAGCAGGGACAGCCGATACTGGTTCTATTGCGAGTTTGACGCGAATCTGTACCACAGGGTGAGAGCATGCTCCTAATCTTAGTGCTAATGTGACCATTGTCGTCGTTGTTCATGGCCGCGGGGTTCTGCAATATGCTTTCCTGTCCATGGAAATCCTAAAACTCAAAACATCAGAAACATCTATGACAAAAGATAGGTAGGTGGTATGCTGAAACCACTGGGTCAATTACGGTTAGATCAGAATGTAGCCATTGGGTTTTCACTATTTTTATTTCTCTGTATGCTGATTTAGCCAAATTATCTAGTTTTACGGTAGTAAGATCGCCTGACCAAAGTGCCAAGGTTGTGAGCAGCAAAATCTAGCTGTTTGTCTGTCTGCCCGTTAATCTGTCCATCCGTCTGTCTGTCTGCATTGGTTCTTCGTTCTTTTACTTATATGCTCGTTAAACCAGCTTACATGTGTCTAGTAGCTCAGGTGGTTTGAACGCCTGTCCATTGTTCTGAAGGCTGTGAGCAGCATAATCTAGCCTTCTGCCTGCCTGCATACTTGTCTGTCTACTTGCCACTGGCTGTCTGTCTCCCTGTATCTGTTCTTTGCTCTTTTGATTTTTTGTAGGCCTGTTTTGCTAGATTAATATCTAGTAGTTCAAGTGTTTAAGGTGCCTGACCCCATTGAGGTTACTTTTAATTTTTCTAAATACGTAGGCTTGGACCCAGCATCTACTCTTTATCCCCAAAAATATCAAGAATATCAGGCACACCCCAAAAATATTTAAAATTTAGCAACCCCAAAAATATTTTTCAAATCTGTACCTTGACCATAAAAAAGCGCCAAATTGATAGAAATGACTCCACAAAACATAAAAAAAAATCAAAATTTCATCATACTCCCAAACATATTTATTTATCTGACCTTCCCGACCCCTCCCCACTCCAAAAAATGCAATTCAAAATTTTGAACCTTCAAAAATGGACCGAACCTACTTATATATGATAATATCAAAGTACCACCCCACCCCTCGCCCAGGAAAGCTGGCCAGTGTTTCAGAGCAGTATGCAGCAAAATATAGCTGTCTGTCTGCTTGTTTCTCAGTCAATCAACCAGTCAGCCAGCCAGCCCGACCAACTGCTTCGATTTCTTAGTGTAGACAGAGCCTCTTTGTAAAAGCGTATTCTTGTTACATAAAATTATTTGCATGTCCTATTTTTTCTTCATACGTAGGGTCTGGCCCAGCATCTACTGTTCACCCATATCCGGAAATTTAAGGACCCCAAAAATATTTGAAAGGGGTAGGTGCATTAAGAGGCTATTTTGTCCCCCCCCCCCCCCCCCTATGAGTTAAAAAAAATAAAAGTTGCTCTTCACAAGTTTTTTCTTATTAGTTCATTAGAACAATAGCCAAAGTGTAAAGGTCTGGTATTGATTCGACTTTTACCGTTGCTATGGTAACAAAAAAGGCCGCCAAAATAGGCTGAAAATAGGAAAATGACCGTTTTGGAGCAAATTTGAGACATGTAAAAGAGAAATTAATATAGAGCACAAGCAAATATCAAAAAAAATATTTTAACATATGATGCGAATTATCATGCCACACAATATACTAAAAGGTTTTTTTTTTTGTATTTGCTTGTGCTGATAACTAATTCTTAAAAAAAAATCGGTCTCAAAAAGCCTCAAATTTGGCCTAAAATAGCAATTTCTCTATTTTAAGCCAATTTTGTCAGCCATTTTGGTTACCATAGCAACTGGTAAAAGTAAAAAAAAAATGCCAGAATTTTACACTTGGGCTATTCTTCTAAAAAATCAATAAGATGAAATTGGTGAAAAGCAACTTTCATTTTTTGGGCTATAGAGGGGGCCAAAATAGCCCATTAATGCACGTACCCCTTTTAGCAACAAAAAAAAATATCCTTGACCTAAAGAAAAGACCCTAAAATGCATCATATCCCCCAAAATATTCACGTTTCTTGGGCTAGAGGTCAAAATCTAGGACATCTTGGTGTTTTTTTTAGAATCATTTGTATTTGAACAACAGTGGCAATTTCAACAAGGTGAGCGTTTGCGGGCACACTTTCATGATCTTTATTAGTAATGTGTAAAGTCTGGCATAAGTACAACGAGAGCGCTCACATTGTTGAACTCACCATGTCTCTGTCACTTTTAACCTGAGGGTTCATTCCCCCAAGGTGGGGCTAGAGGTCATAATATAGGAAACCTTTCAAAAGAGCTATTCTGTTTTACTAACCTATGCAGATATCTTTCCAAACATTTATAAGAAAACATTCATATTTAGGCATTTGGTATCATATTCATGGAAGGCTTCCAGTCATCAGCTTCAGAGCCTTGCGTCCATACCTCAGGGTGGGGCTAGAGGTAAAAATCTAGGACATCTTTTTTTTCTTTTAAAGAACCATTTGTATTTGAAGAACATATACTATTTCATTTTCTGACTTTCTGTGACTTCAGGTCTTCTGTTCAGGACCTTTGAGCAAAAGACTGCCAGAGCTCTAGCTAAGAAACTTCTTTTAACAGAATTTCCTCCTGAACCACTGACCCAAAAGCAACTTAATGTCACAGATTTGTACCCAATGGTGTCTTCTACCAATTTTGCACAAAAGGTTCCACTCCACTGAACAATGGATCTGCCTAAGCTCCAGATAAGAAATGTCTTACAATGACTTCTCCTCCTGAACCAATGGTCCAAAATTTACAATAATTTCACAGAATTGTCCCTAACGATGCACTCTACCAAAATTATACAATTGTTTTGGCTCTGCCATTAAGAGACTTTATTCAAGCCTGCACATAATGTCTCTGATGGCGATTAAGTAAAAGTAAGAAAAACATATACAAAAAAGGACAGAACTTTATCAAATCAGTTTTTGATCATCATTAATTTCTTTGAATATGTGGGTGGATTTGTCTTAGGTAAGATACTAGGAAACACTTTCCCTAATCCTCGTAAGATCTTTAACCAACAGAAACCAAAAGAAAATCTGAAGGGAAAAAAAACGTGCCACGGTATTTGGGATCAAATTACACATGTTTAGTTGGGGTTGTGCCAAAGAAAGTTAAGAGAAAATTGTTACCGCTTACCTGCCTGAAGAGCTTCACCAACGTTTATTGAGGGATTATTTTTAACACTGTAAGCTCTATAATAAAAGCATTTGACATAAAGTTTGATTATTTACTTCTTAAGTTAGTTATTAATCAACTGATTTCTTGCACTGTTCATATATTGATTACATTTATTAAAGGCTGGTTTTGTCCAATGAACAAATGACAATGTCGCCAGAAAGATTGCTTTCCCATTTCACTTTGTGGCAATATGTTTGACCCTACATCAGAGACTTCCAGTTTCCATTTGCATGTTTTAGAAAAGGTATCTAACTAACAACCTCCCTATTTGAACGCTTTAATGCAGCCGTCCCCATCAGTACTCTCAGTGCTTTGATTTTGTTCATTTTGTTGTTTTTTATCATGCACTGACTCATATACATGTAGTGCAGGCGCAGGCCTACAGGACGGACCGGAGAGTGAGCTTTGAGCCTCAACGGAACTTATTAGAATATGAATCAAACAGCTGAATCACTGCGATCTATTGTTTAAATGGGTCCGTGGTGAATATTTCCTGTGTTTTAGTTCACCAGGAAAGACAAACTATCAAACTCGCAGTTATAATCATTATCTCAATTAATAACTAATCCGTTGAAAAAAAGAATTGATTATGGAACATATGTCATAATTTACGGCTCATCCAGCCGGGACGTATGCGCGGATCCAGAGAGGGGGAAGGGATCTTGGGGCCACCCCCCCCCCTCCACCATGGAAAATTTCAAAGGTATATAGATTGTCTTAGGAATACTGGTCCGGCCCCCTCAAAAATCACGACTACCTACATGTAGCTGCATTGGCCCGCCAGCGAAACGCCATTTAAAGGGCAACTAGTTTCTCCTCTCTCTCTCTCTCTCTCTCTCTCTCTCTCTCTCTCTCTCTCTCTCTCTCTCTCTCTCTCTCTCTCTCTCTCTCTCTCTCTCTCTCTCAGATAAATCGAAATATAATCTAAATGATTCCACCATTTGTGTTTAGGAAACGTTTCCGTATATTACGGATTCGGTCTCTTAGAAAACTAGACCAAATTATATTGATGAAAGCGGCCGAAATTTGTAAATTATAAACTAATGCATTAGTTGAATTTAGCAGCCCCCACTTGAACCAGATTGTTGAACGAATATATGATATGGGGATATTGGTAATTGGTTTTATCTATATTTAATAGGATCAATTCGATAATGAAGTAGGTACGAATTGATAATATCTGCCACGTCGCGAGAAAGCCGTCCACGGGGTCCGCGACTACCAGCCTGCTCAACTACAGAGACTATATAGAAAATTGTAAAATTTGCTTCTGACAAGTTTATTTGCCATACTTATCACAGAGCGAACTACAAAGGGGCAGATCAGACTGCGCGGATGCGCAGGCTGATCTGTACCCTTTGTACTTTGCATGCAAAATCAGGTTAGCTAGTACATGCCCTCTAGCTTTTCTACATGCCCTCCATTGAGTACCCGTTTCACCCAGCGTATGTGACAACGGTAAAAAATGACGTTGTGGTAATTCGATCTATATTTTTAGTAAACGCGCGGCTATCCTTTGGCACACAGTGTCTCCTTGTATATATTTGGTGAGAACCATCATCTGGTTTTAATGTATGCGAACAGACTGCACGAGTGTGCTGGCTCGCTTGAACCTCTGCTGGTAGACAATATGACAGGTGCCATTTACACGCGGACTGGCTCATACGTCCATCACTGAGTACTAGTACCAATTCTATAAACCGCACCTCGAAGAAAGGGCATTTGGGCTTATGCTCCGATGTACCCGGCATCAAGGTTTATCTCTGCTCCCGAAGTGGACAACGCGCTCACTGGTTAAAATAAGCTATGGCATGGATCATAAAATACCGGGTATTTTATGATCCATGGCTATGGTAACTCTTTTGATGTCAACTCTTTACATTCTAGTATCGCCTGCTGATACCTCAACTTACAAACAGATTAAACCCAGATCAGGCCCGACGTTTTATCGGGCCTGATCTGGATCCAAACTATGAGACACTCTGGTGGTATTCCTGAAACAATTTCCGAAAAAGTTGATTTTGAAAACAAAATCAACAGACGACAAAAACGCATGCAAAATTCCCAGTAGCAAAAAGTTAAACCACCTCTTTTGGTGTTAACTTACGCATAATTTTACAGTGCGTCTGCTACATACTTTTATACGTAATAATAATAATAATAATAATAATAATAATAATAATAATAATAATAATAATAATAATAATAATAACCTGTTGATGGTTGTGGCGTACACGTACCAATATTCGTGTTTATTCGAAATCTCCCTTATTCAGAAAATGGAGTCCAATCCGTAAATGGGTGCCGGCTATTAAGATTATCATATCTTCAGTCTTCTAACACCAATTAAGGGATAAAATCACTTAAGACGATCACTGTACTTAGATAAGTTTCTAAGACCCCGTAACCTCAACTCAGTGGGATCTACAAATCTGTTTACAAACCACTGATACTTGAGCCGATTCATGATAAAGCCAACAAAATGGCATGTACGTGGTAGCTTTCCAGAAGGAGACACCTGATTTTTGAAGACAAAAACTGGGAGAGGGTGTCGCAAGTGTACGGCTCCAGACATTTGACTTTTTATTACAATATACAACTGGTTAAAACAACAGAGAGAATTCATGTTCCGCAATTCTGCAATTTCTTTGTTTGTTTTCTGTTGTGTATTTTTGCTGTTGTTGTTTTTTTGTTTTTGTTTTTCGTTTTTATTGCTTTTGCGTTTGGCATAACGCCGTGTTTGGCAAGCTCCATTTCATTTGTGTCCAAATCTAAAAGTTGTGTTACTTATGCATGTTTGCAGTTGAAAACAGGTTCTTGGTAATGGTGTCGTTTGTCTTGTTCTAGTTGTTATTGCCTTTTTGCAGTAAGTAACCAAAGGCAAGAAGTCTTTCCAAAGTCGATTAATCATTTAGTTTGTCTTTTCTTGTTTTCTTTGTCTTTCTTTTTTTATCTTTTTATATTTTTTTCGTTTTCAGTTTTCGACGCACCGCTTGTCACCGACCCGAGTTTAAACTTACATGTGACCGTTATTGCCTACTAGGAAATTGTGCATGCTTAATTGTCGTCTGCAGGTTTTTTTCTTGTTTTTTTTTCTTCAAATTCTTTTAGGAATAGCATCAGGGTGTCACACAGTTTGGACCCAGATCAGTTCCGACATTTCTTGGTCCAAACTGTTTGCAAAGATTATCAGCAGACGAAACCAGCAGATAAAGAACTTCAGTATGATTAAGATAAACTAACTTACCATTGAGAAAAACATGTAATAAATTACTACAAGATAAATGACAAATGAAAACATTATTGCCGTCACCACGCCCACTCGCGAAAGATAGCAAACATTCCAAAATTGGAAGACTATTCAAATAAGTTACAAGGAAACAACTTTAAGCTTAACAGTAAAACATACCCTGTTTATAGGTGCATAATTTTTGTACACTGTAAAAAATGTAGCAGTGCATACCAAACGGCAAAGTTGCAACTACTTTTGGTGTAAACTTACGCTTAAAGAGACTAGGTCTGTAACTATGAACATTTTTAAAAAAAAAATCTTTTTAAATCATTTGTAAAAGTAGAAATATGTTATGTTTTCACAATAAATATGTTCAGTACAGCTGAAAACTGCATGGAAAAGTGAATTATCTTATTAAAATAGGTGTTTTTCTTATTGGTAATTATTTACGTCCCTCCAATAATTCTAGACAGTTTATTTTTAACATAAATGCTGTTGTTTTGATAGTGGTCATTTGTTAACATTTACGAAAATGGTAAAAAATTTACCTGAATTTGAGGATTTTTACTGTTTTCTTGAAAAATAGAAACTTTATTTCTAAAATTAAAATATCAAAAGTTACAGACTATATAGGTTTAACAACTTGACACCCCTTTTTCTCCAGTATTAAATGTTTAAACATGGGTGGCTGTTTTGTTGTAGTTTTTCTCCGGATCAATAAAAATGAACAAAGCATAGCTTTTAAAGCAGTTGGAAGATTACTCCAAGAGCAGTGGCAATCAGTTGCCATCTAATTTGATGAAAAGTTAAAACAACGTAACGAATTTATAATAGAAAATTTGTTCCATTTTTGTACCACTCATATTTAACATCCCCAAACCTCTCCTATTATCATTCCCCCATCTCTTTTAATAAATTCAAGACTACATGAGCAGCACTCATGTTAGTATACAATCATTTAATTCATGCCTGTTTGTAGTAAAGTCAAAACTATAACCCCGAGGTGCCGTTGACGACCTGATGCACTATTGCACGAGGGTTCGTGCAATAGTGCATCAGGTCGTCCACGGCACCTCGGGTAATAATTTTGACTATACTACAAACAGGCACGAACTAACTGTATACTATCTTACTAATGGCACTGTCATTTGATCAAATATCATCACATGGAGGCGATGGTACATCATCAACACGGGGGAAAAAGTTAAAAGCCTCAACTTGCTGTGGACGTATTCATGAATGGACAGCATGAAAACAATAGAACAATCAGCCACCCTTTAAAGCTGCATAGTCTGTAACTTTAGATCTTTTAATTTTTGAAATAATTCTTCTATTTTTCAAGTACACAGTAAAAAACTAAAATTCAGGTATACATTATACCAATTTCGTAAATCTTTACAAATTATCAGTATCAAAACAACAGCGTTTATGTTAAAAATTGACTGTCTATAATTATTGGAGGGACGCAAATAATTAATAACAAGAGAAAAAACGCCTGTTTTATCACATAATTCACCGTTCCACGCAGTTTTCAGCTATAGTGAACAGATTTATTGTGCAAACTCAACTTAATTCTGCTTTTACAAATGATTTAAAAAGAAAAGAAAATTTTTCGAAAAATGTTCATAGTTGCAGACAATAAATTCCTATGTGGAGCAATAACAGTCGTACAATATTATCGCACATATTTCGTTATATAGAGATCGTTTCCGTGTGTATTGTTCCAAAGTAAATACGATAATTGTGCCGTGATGCAGGAAAAAGAAACTATTGCTAACAATGGAGGTCACATTTCGTGAGCCTCAGGTGTGTCCCATCACTGAAAGATGTGTAATCTGTGTGTGAACATTCTGATCTTTTTATGCTAACGACTTATCTGATCTTTCCTGTTTGTATCAACGTGAGTGTATCAACGATTAAAGAAATTACAAGCCATATGGTCAAAAGGTGTAAGTTACTACCAAGAGAGGTGGCAACTAAGATGTCACCCTTTCAGTGTAAACTTACTCTTACTTTCCTTCTTTTACATCTTGAGGCCAACATTTCAGCAGTTCAAAGGTTACATCAAAATCAGTGGCAGTTCAGCTGCCACCAAATACTTTTCACAGTAAACGTGGTGTAAACCTGGCCTCGGGTTATACAACTTGAGTACAGCCTCAAACTTAAAATAAAGCAAAATGATTGGTTGCTTGCGGACACGTGTCCGCAAACAGCCAATCGTTGCGCTTTATTTTGAGTTTGAGAATTAACTCAAGTTTTATAACCTCGGGACCTGTCTTAAGGGTTTGCGACCAAGAGTCTGCTCAGCTACATAGACTAGCTTCAGTCCAAAAAATTGAATGTAACAAAATGTAGCTGATATACGTTCAAGGCATGGAACAACAATGGTGCATATCTGCGTGCGCAAAAATGCACAGGCTGAAATGAGCACTTTGCTGTTTGCATGTAACACAAAATGTTTTCGAATGACTTGACTCTAACTCAAATGGATGAAGGGAAGTGCGGCTTCTGTCCATGATAGTTGAATTAACAAATGTATGTTATTAAACCGCAATTTAAGGGTAAAATAGTTTCGCCTCTAGGAACACTAACTCGGTTAGCCATCCCCTGTCCAAAGCTGGCGAATTAATCCTTTAATAGATGCTATATATCCATCAAATGCTACTTGCTTAAAACAAAGAGATTATCTCATTATCTTGTGCACGTAGATTTCTCTAGTCGGCTTAATGCTGGCGTCTTGCCGTCGCAGCGTCGATCTGAGTTTTTGAATATCTAATGAAACAAATCCTCTGGTCGGCCATCTTTCGTAAACAAACACGAAATGTGATTATATGTGAATATCATTTCAATTAAAGTCTGAAAACAAATACGACTAATTTGGTAGTTTTATGTATTTAGCGCTCACTGTTTAAACGTGTGGTTTTCTGTTTTTGTTAGTTGGGGCAGGTTTAATAGTCCTGTTTGTGTTTTACCACGAAAGTTCAGTTATATGTTAGGTGCATTTTCATTTTAGTCTTAATTACAGCCAATAATATGAGGGGGTCATATCGCTGGCTGTGGATGCTTTCTGGTCTAAGGCGGTACTTCTGCTGTGGCAAGTCATGTTCTTTGGGATGGATGTATCGCTGGCTGCATGTGCTGCCCGGCGCTGATCATGATGTTGCAAGTTCTTGTGTAATGTGGTATTTCCTGTGCCCATTAATTGAGGGGGACTTAATTTTGTCAATGTAGTTATTTGTGTGCCCTTGTTTGATCATCTAGCTGAGGAAGAGCTCGAGGTTGTTTCTTTTTTGCGCATGCTTGTCGCGTTTGTTTACGTTTTTTATTGACTCTTTTCCTGTTATGGCCATATGTTGGTCTGTGGTTGTGGCATTTCCTGATCTTATTCATTTATTTTACAAAGCAGCTGCCTCTAGATAACCAGGCCTCGAGGTTATAAAACTTGAGTTCATTCTCAGACTCAAAATAAAGCGCAATAATTGGCTGCTTGCGGACACGTGTCCCCAAGCAGCCAATCAATGCGCTTTATTTTGAGTCTGGGACTGTACTGTTTTATAACCTCGAGGCCAGGCCTCAAGATAAGAGTGTAGAGTTGGAAATAACTACAGTATATGCAGAAGCGGGTACTAAAAGAATCGTTTTAAGGAGGCAGTTCCTTTTAGCACCAAGACACGTAGCACTATTTAAATTGACGGGCAAGAAAATTATTACAATTTTACGCTAAACATCCTTTATTTGGACCTTTATATAGCTCAAATTCTTAAAACTGTAATTACTTGCCCAATTCAAAATGTAATTGTCGGCAAGTTATTTAGACTAGCAAAGGGTATTTCCAAATAGTAAGTTGTTTTAATATTAAAGTTGACGGAATATAAACCAATTGCTTCACGGAAATAATGAGAGAAAAAAAAACTTTTTATAAACTCGACAAAAGCGTGGTTTACGCTAAGCATATATAAATTGTCATTCTGATCAAGTCATGTTTAAGCAAAGGTGAACGTAGGCAGCCTTAAGATATTAATAATTCTTAATTTAAAATATTAAAAAAATTAGCCGTTGCAATATTTCAGTCCATTCCATACATTCTAGTCTATTGATATGACGCTCTGCCATATCTTTCTTGTTTAACTTAAACTAGCAATATCCAAAAGTCAAACTATGAAAATGCTTATTTTTTATCAGTGTTTCATGCAGTAGAATTGTCCAGCTGTTTTGTTATATATGATCTGAAGTTTGAATAAAATTTAAAAAATAGAATTAACATAAACAACACGACAATTCACCATTTTAGATATAGAATACTAGATGAGTGCCAGTTTACCAGGCAAGGCTTTGAGAACGCTTGTTGAATCGCGAGGCTTGCCTCGCGATTCAACATGCATTCTCAAAGCCGAGGCTGGTAAACTTGATATAAAACGACACGAACCTGGTATTCTATTTATCAGTTTACCAGTTGAATCACTCTTCAAACTAGCGAATATGGTGTAATTATCGACTTTCGTGTCGATTCGCAACGAAATCGACGACGTTATTCAAAAAGTACAACGTCATGATGATCTGATAAAGATTCATGCCGTGAGATAAGCAACGGTTATCAGGTCAACGTGCAGCAATGCAGCTAATAGGAAAGGTAACGGATAAAAATAAATATATAAATGAACTAGTAAATAAATAAATAAAATTTGAAACTGTTCTAAATAGTGTTAGTTGCTCGTATACAACATCTGCGGCTTGATTTTATAAACCGTCTCTTCAGCTAGGAATATCTATTCTACGCCCTATTAAAAAGTGGCCATGAACTTTTATAGACATGTGACAACATTGTCGTCTGTCGCAGTCAGGGTCGGGACGTTAAGGGTTGATTGTCTCAAAGAAAGGAAATAAAGTAGTAATATGTATCAATACGCTGTAAGAGGCAACTCTTGAGTAATCAGTTCGGCACGTTTCCGTGCTTCAGTATCGGCGCGCGAGGTGTTGACCCCACCAAGTCGTAGCGCCCTCTCTGAGCCGCAATACCGGAAAACAATTGTACTTCAATTGTCAATTAATTGTTGGGCACAGGATACTAACACTGAAAAACAAGGGCCACTTTGGTGGAATGAAACCATCAATTAACCCTTTAAACGTCAACCACACCTGCAGCAGACGACATACTTTACAATATTTTTTATTCATTTTAGGGGCAAAATAAGGTTTGATATCCATGTGAATTGTCTGCTGGCAGACAATTCACATGGATATCAAACCTTATTTGTCTTTTATTGAAAAACAGAAAAATATTGACAAATGTCTTCTGCTGCAAATTCTAGGTGGCGCTCTATGTCTCAAGTAATAATTGTTATTTGTCGGAGTTAATTATTACATATTCGCCTTGATATTGTAATAACTTCTTGAGTCTAATATTTCATACCGGAAAATTAAGGACAACAAAGAAAAGTGGTTCTTTGTTCTTGCAGTATTCAAGACATGACAATGAGATTCGACATTCTTTTGTTTTAGATCTTTATAAATCTCAACTGAAAATTAAGAAAAAGCAAGAAAGAGGGCAAAGATCAGGAATCGATACAATCAAGCACCACACCTGACCAAGGTTACCAATGTGAAAGTGACAACGTCACAATAAAACATCACAAATGAGAGCCAAGAGGTCAGCCCTTTCAAAGCAGGTGACCACAAGGCATCAACAAACAGACGTGCATGAAAGCATAACAAAACAAGACACAAATAACAAAGATAATTCACAAAAGAAGCACCGCAGAAGTCGCAGATTTGATCATCGTGTCCGCCTTTATTGTTTTCTATAGATTCAGTCTCCCCTTACCGCTGACATGCTGTCCGAAAGTGATCAAATACGCAATATGTTGTCTGGAACTGTAAACATCAAAACAAGACAATCATACAAATGTGAAAGGGAAACACTCAGCAACTAATGAATTAGCATTAAAAGACAGAATTTAAGCAAAGTATTTTGCTACATTTTATCAAAATCTGTCAAGAAATAAAGGTTATATGCATTTGAATGAGTCAATAATTATTTCATGAGGGCCACCATATTTGTGAGTTTATTATGTCTAAACCTCCTGGTTAAATATGCAAAAATCAAAAATAAGATGTGAAGATCATTTTCATTACAATTTGATTTATTTCACTAATATTGCATAAAGATCATATATTCTGGAAATTGCATGATTTCAACTAAATTTAAGAAGATTCTATGCAACTTTATGATTTTTATACGTCGCATAATAAATTAAAAATGGCGGCACTAAGCTGTTATTATGAAAACTTATAATATGAAAATTCCTGTCTTTTCAGACATATTTACATCCTGATGAGCGTTTCCCTTCAACTTCATTTGAGACATAACATGAGATTTCCAACAATGTGGTATGTGCGACCAGCAAAGGCTCAGATCAGCCTGCCCATACGGGCAGTCTGATCGGAGCCTTTGCTAGGCGCTTAAATATTCTGTGACTGTTCAGCTACAGGACATTTTTTTAGTTTCTAAGCTTAAAAGGAGGCTGCACAGGCTCGTCTGAGTCTACACTTGTGAAAATGCCACATTGTTGAAAATCACATGTCGCGGCTCAAATTTATTAATTTACATGTTGATGAGCGTTTCCCTTTAACTTCATTTGAGCCACAACATAAGATTTCCAACAATGTGGTATGTGCGACCAGCAAAGGCTCAGACCAGCCTGCCCATACGGGCAGTCTGATCAGAGCCTTTGCTAGGCGCTTAAATATTCTGTGACTATTCAGCTACAGGACATTTTTTGAGTTTCTAAGCTTTAAGGGAGGCTGCACAGGCTCGTCTGAGTCTACATTTGTCAAAATGCCACATTGTTGGAAATCACATGTCGCAGCTCATATTTACATGTTGATGAGCGTTTCCCTTTAACTTCATTTGTGAATCGAATATTCTTGACATCCCTTATTAGTGGTACTGTTTAATCCATATTTATATGTTTAATTTGCATAGCCAGCTAGAGGGTCATCTAGCATTCATTGTTGTTTTATTATAGGGCCTCGACGCGAGAAAACCTGTCCTCGGGGGTTTGCAAACAACAAAGGCGCAGACCAGCCTGCGCTTCCGCGCAGTCTGATCAGCACCTTTGTTATTCGCTTATAGAAAAGTACAATACCTAGACTTGCTACGAGTGAAATTTCAATGTTCTAGCTAGCCTATGTAGCGGACCAGGTTGGTTTTATATCACTTTGTTGGAAACCCCGAAGCTAGGTTTTCTCACGTCATGGCCCAATTATGTATATGTGTGTAGGGTGTGGGTGTTCTTTATTGTTGGATATATGTATTTTCCTCATGTTTGAGGGCCTCAAGGAAGATTGATTCGTCAATTGGGTTACCCTCACTAGATAAAGTCGTTACTTACTTACTTACTAACTAACTTACTTACTTACTTACTTACTTACTTACTTACTTACTTACTTACTTACTTACTTACTTACTTACTTACATATTTTTTTTCATTTTTCAGTTTACCCCAACCGTCCATTCTTCTGGCACCCCTTCCTACAAAGGCCCATGCATAAACGTAAGGGTGGACAGGTACGATTCTCCAACGATCAGACTGTAGACCTCGAGAAAAAGTTCGAATCTCAGAAGTATCTATCCCCGCCTGAGAGAAAACGACTAGCCAAGTCCTTGCAACTTACCGAAAGACAAGTAAGTGACAGAACCATTGTCAACCATGCTTTAAAACCAGGGACAAGGCATGCCGCTGGTTGTTATAAGTTGTTTTACTTGGAAACATATACATGCAGATGTTCTAAGCAAGTAAGAAGGCAAAGATCAGGTATCGATACAGTCAAGTACCACACCTGACCCAGGATACCACATAGGAAAGTGACAAAAACACAAGAAAACATCACATACAAGAGAGCCAAGAGGTTAGCCCCTTTCTCAGCAGGTGACCACAAGGCTGCAATGAACAGACAAGAAAGCATGACAAACATGAAACATAACTCGTTAATGAGCCGAGCTTATGAGCTTACTTTTGAAAGTTAATACTCGGACAAACTTACATTTCGTATGTGCTTGTGTTGAGGCTATACGTCCCATGGGCAGTCAACCATCGTTCAGTCATGTTGGGACGATTTTCTACTATGTATGTGTATATCAGGCTGAGATGCCAGGATAACACATATGTTACACAATTAAGCGATACTTACCCATCAGTTTAAACATTTGCTTTAGCTAGTCAACATCGACAAGCAAGGGAACGATAATGGTACGCTTATAAAATCTAAAAATTACAAAAAAAAAACGTTGTCAAAGTTGGACCCCCTTTGACAAAAGGAAACTTTCTGGATCCGCACCTGAGAAATGAGAAAATAATTTTCAAATAGGCACTCTTATCTGGAGGCCTATTGCAGGACATGCCACAATTATAGATCCAATGCCACAAGGCACGGTTCTAAAATAACAAGTCAGGCCCACAAGCTTGAATTTAAATATAAGCTTGCTTTGTATCAGATCCTTTTGTTATATACCTTGTAAGTAAATAAGATTTCATTGTAGACTTATGTGTTTGCTATTCCTTTGTTTTCCAGGTGAAAACGTGGTTTCAAAACAGAAGAGCAAAATGGCGAAGATTGAAACAGGTATGAATTTTTTTATATTTAAGAAATGAATTCAATTTTTGAAATTTTCATGGAATCATGAATACTAGTTCTGTGGCGTCTGATCTGGGTCTGCGCTGTTTGCCTATGTTCCACAAAAAGGACGCTAGGCATATATGGGTTTGAAAATCAATTATTTTGCTATCTCATAAGAGTTCCAGAAATTTGGGAAGTAGATTGTTGAAATAATCTTCCTAGTGAAAGTGCACAAGGAACATCTGACTTGAGTAAATTTAGAAATATGAAAACATTTTAAATAAAACCAGGAAAAGAGAAACAGTGTTATATAACAAAATAATTGATGCATTCTTTTTCGGTTAACATCAGCATTAGTCAACCCTCGAAAGTGATGTTCACCTCGGCTTTGCCTCAGTGAACATCACTGTTCTCGGGTTGACAAATCCTGATGTTAACCGACAAAGAATGCATCAATTGTATATTATTATGAACCATTTTCTGTGTTACAGCGCAGTTGTAAAATTTGACAAGAATGTTTGTCTGTGCTGATAAACTGTATAAATCTGGAGGCCTCTGAACGAGCTAGACAATTTGTGTGTATTACAAGCAACCGACTCTATGTTGAATATTTTTCAAGTAAATATATATACAAATGTACTGACCAAAATTGAAAACTTTACACTAGCTGTTTTGTTAGCATACATTTTGCTTAGTTTAAACGTATTTATTGCCAATACAAAGCAAGGGGTCGGGCCACAAGTTTTTCCAACATTAGTTACGGCCCTTCCCCTACAATATACATACAAAGCATTACATAGACAATGGCGAACATATTTGAGCCGGGACATGAGATTTCCAACAATGAGGTATGAGCGACAAGCAAAGGCTCAGACCAGCCTGCGCATACGCGCAGTCTGATCAGAGCCCTTGCTAGACGCTTGATTGCTCCATGACTGCCTAGCCACCGACGAGTATCATTTGAAGTTTCTAAGCTCAACAGAAGGCCGCACAGGCCCGTCTGAGTCCACACCTCTCAAAATAACACATTGTTGGAAATGACGTGTCGCGGCTCATTTCTTTAAGAACAAATACCCCAGCATCCAATTTAGGTTACCTTGCACCCCCCCAGGACAATTTTTCATGGGTGCAAAATTGTTCATTGGGACCCCCTGGATGGGAAACGAAGGTGTCCTCAAAAAAAATTTGGTTTGGGCTATGTGAAATTGCATGGTTTCTATGCCAACCCATAGCGAATTTGAGAAGGGGGGTCTGCCTAAAAATTACTCATATCTCAGCTGTTACTTATCCTAGACTACTAAACTTAATACCAAATTAAAGCTTAGTCATATGCCTATTATCCCCTTGTTGCATATGGAAATGGTCTAATTTGCATATTCATAAATATTTATGAAAACATTAAAAATGTGTTTCACGAATGGGGGTATACGTACAAGATCAATAATATCTCAGCTGCTTTTAGTCGTAGAGTACTAAAATTTGTACTAAAATAAAGCTAAGACATAGGCCTTTCATTCCAAGGTCAAATATGCAGCGTACCTTATTTGCATAATTTGCATATTCATGAATATTAATAAAAACGCTAAAAAATAAGGGAAAATCATTACAAATATAAATAGGCTGATTTCATCCCAATATTGTCATTGTTGCATGTTTTAATATAATCAATGTTACAATTTGACAGGTCCAATCATCCAGTGGTCCTATATGAATATTATCTCATTTGAATATTCATGAAAAAGCATGAAAACTTAAAAAATGAGGGAAAATCACGTAAAAACTATAAGCCTAGGGGAGGGTTTAAGGTAAGATCTATCCTGCACTCCTAGGGCCTTTTAAATTCATGCCAAATTATTCAGTGGGACCCTTTGAATGTGAAATGAAGTTCTCCTCACAAGAAATTAGGTATGGGCTACGTGAAAATGCATGGTTTCCATGGCAACCGCTTATATGATTCTCGAGATTGGGGGGTAGGCCTACCAATTCAATCATATCTAGGGTTCTACTTATCCTAGAGCACTAAAATTGGTGTCAAATTAAAGCTTAGACACATGTCTTTTTTCCTGTGGTCAGATTTGTAAATCATCTAATTTGCATATTTATGAATATTAATGAAAACCTACAAAAAAGAAGTAAAATCATAAAAAACAACAGAAATTAACATATTTCAGCATAAACAAACATCATCTAACCACCATTGTTGCCAGTTTTTATATCCTCGGTTATTCAATTTGATAAGTTCTTTCATCCAGTGGTCCTATATGAAAATTATCTAATGGTCCTAAATGAAAATTATCTCATTTGCATATTCATGAATATAAATGAACTCTTAAAATGATGGAAAAAAGCATGGATAAACTATAGTATGCAACGGGGGTAATCAGACCTAAATTGAACACATCAGACATTTTATTATGGGCATAAATTTGTACAATAGGACCACTTAAATGTAAAAAAAATATTGTCCTCAAAAATAAATGTTATTTGGGTTTTTGAAATTTCATGGTTTCCATGGCAACCCATTATGCCGACTGTAAAGATTGGGGGTATACATACAAAAAATACTCATATCTGAACAACATCACATCCTAGATTAATAAACATGGTACCAAACTAATCCCTGGACATAGCAGTTTGATTTGGTAGTTAGATGTGCAAATTATCTAATATCCATATTCATGAATATTAATGAAAACTTTAGAAATGAGAGATAAAATCTCAGAAAAATTAAGGGGTGTATGTATAAAATTACCAATATCTCAGCAGCTATGCGTCCGAGTGTATCAAACTTGGTGCCAAGTCAATGCTTGGACATAATACTTTTACCTTAAGTTCAGCTTTGAAAAATAGTTAACATAAATAATTATGAATTTTAATTAAAACAGAAGAAACAAATGAAAAATCGCGGAAAAATCAAGGGGGTGTACTTACAAATCTAATAATATCTCAATTGCTAAGTGCCCTAGAGTACCAAAATTGGTTTTAAACTAATGCTAAGACAATAGTATGTTTAACAAATTATCAAATTTTAAAACGGTCATATTATAATATTCATGAATATTGATGAAACCTTGAGCATTTTGAGAATAATATTTGAAAATGAAGGGGATGTACCTACAAAATCACTCATATCTCAGCAGCTTATTGCCCTTACGTAGCAAACAAGGTGCCAACTTATTCCTATGATACAGCCCTTTATCTCAATGGTAATATTTGCCAGTTGTCGCATTTACATATACATGAAAATTAATAAAAACATTAGAATAAAGAGAAAAATCGCCAAAAAATGAATGGGGTATACCTACAAAATTACCAATATCTTAGCTGCTAATTGCCCTAGAGTAGCAAACAATATACTTAATTTAAGTCTATGCATAGCAATTTTACCTAGTGGGAAGATATAAGAATTAACTAATTTGTTTAATATCAATTTTAATAAAAACTTTAAAAATACAAATAAAAAATGTATACAAATTGATAGCAGTGTACTTACAAAATTACTCATATCTCAGCTGTTATAAATTTTATACTTTTTTCTTTTACTCAATTTAATTAAGAATAATGCTGTTTGATATGGTACCAAGCTTGTTACTATTGGGCCATTGGAAACCAAGATATGAATCACTTTGTAGCTATACCCCCTTAATATTCCTGTATTTTCTCTTAATTTCTCATGTTTTCATCAATATTCATGAGAATTTAAATTTGATGTGTTATGAATTGGATCATTTTGGTAAACACGTTGTGTCTATGCATTGACTTAAAATCAGGTTTGGCACTATTGGGCACTTAACTACTGAGATATGAGTAATTTTGGAAGTGCACCCCCTTGATTTTTCCGCAATTTTTCTTTCATTTCTTCTGTTTACATTAAAATTCACGAGTATTCATGATAAATATTTTTCATATTATACCTTATGGTAAAAGTACAATGTCTAAGCATTAAATTGGCACTAGGTTTGATACACTGGAACACATGGTTGGTGGAAATATTTGTCATTTTATATGTACATCCCTTAATTTTTCTAAGATTTTTTCTTTAATTACAAAACTTTTCATTAATATTCATGAATATGCAAATGAGATAATTTTCATATAGGACCACTGGATGAAAGAACTTATCAAATTGAATAACTGAGGATATAAAAACTGGCAACAATGGTGGTTTGGTGATGTTTTTGTGCTGAAATATGTTCATTTATGTTTTTTTTTATGATTTTACTTCATTTTTGTAGGTTTTCATTAATATTCATAAATATACAAATTAGATGATTTACAAATCTGACCACAAGAAGAAAGAAATGTGTCTAAGCTTTAATTTGACACCAATTTTAGTGCTCTAGGATAAGTTGAACCCTAGATATGATTGAATTTATAGGCCTACCCCCCAATCTCGAGAATCATATAAGAGGTTGCCATGGAAACCATGCATTTTCACGTAGCCCATACCTAATTTCTTGTGAGGAGAACTTCATTTCACATTCAAAGGGTCCCACTGAATAATTTGGCATGAATTTAAAAGGCCCTAGGAGTGCAGGATAGATCTTACCTTAAACCCTTCCCTAGGCTTATAGTTTTTACGTGATTTTCTCTCATTTTTTTAAGTTTTCATGCTTTTTCATGAATATTCAAATGAGATAATATTCATATAGGACCACTGGATGATTGGACCTGTCAAATTGTAACATTGATTATATTAAAACATGCAACAATGACAATATTGGGATGAAATCAGCCTATTTATATTTGTAATGATTTTCCCTTATTTTTTAGCGTTTTTATTAATATTCATGAATATGCAAATTATGAAAATAAAGTACGCTGCATATTTGACCATGGAATAAAAGGCCTATGTCTTAGCTTTATTTAGTACAAATTTTAGTACTCAACGACTAAAAGCAGCTGAGATATTATTGATCTTGTACGTATACCCCCATTCGTGAAACACATTTTTAATGTTTTCATAAATATTTATGAATATGCAAATTAGACCATTTCCATATGCAACAAGGGGATAATAGGCATATGTCTAAGCTTTAATTTGGTATTAAGTTTATTAGTCTAGGATAAGTAACAGCTGAGATATGAGTAATTTTATAGGCAGACCCCCCTTCTCAAATTCGCTATGGGTTGGCATAGAAACCATGCAATTTCACATAGCCCAAACCAAATTTTTTTTGAGGATACCTTCGTTTTCCATCCAGGGGGTCCCAATGAACAATTTGGCACCCATGAAAAATTGTCCTTGGGGGGTGCAAGGTAACCTAAATTGGATGCCGGGGTAAAAGTGATGATAATCGTTTCTTAAAATGAGCTAATGATATAATGTTATTGATGGTAATGGAAATGAGAATGAGTGATTGGACGGACTTTGTTGGGGTAATATCAGTGTGTTTCAAAGTTCATTTTGCTGTAATGTTTACACATAATGATCACGATTGCATTTGGGACACCGACTATGCTATTGTTTTCCGAAATCACATTTCTTCACAAAGCCTGAAAACCCTGTTTCTTACTTCGCATGTGTAAATTATAGAACAACATGTATGGCAGCAAAGCGGCTATTGAAACAAATACAGTGTAGCGTTTTCATTTTGCACTAGTATAGTTCAAGATCAACACTAATTTCACAGGGAAGCGTTTCTTTGCTCCACAATTGTAATAGTGGCCACTAGTTAATGATAATTATTTGCTGCCCATGCATTGGCTAATCTCCATCTGTTTTTGTGTGCCCAAATTGATCAGATTTTTGACAAAATCTTGTCTGCAAGAAGAAGTAAGAAGTATTATTTTATAAAAGGTTTGGTATTGTTATAATTGGGCCTCGTCACGACAAAACCTGTCTAAGTGGTTTCCGGCAAAGCGAGACTCAAACCAGTCTCCTTAGCTACAGAGACTAGCTAGAAAACTGAAATTACGCTTGGAACAAGTCTAGGTATGATACTTTCCAGTAGGCGAATTACAAAGGTGCTGATCAGTCTGCGCGGATGCTCAGGCTGGTCTGCGCCTTTGTTGTTCGCAAACCCCCGAAGACAGGTTTTGTCGCGTCGAGGCCCAATTATATATAATACTGTTTAAAAAATTCTATTCAGCTTGAAATCACTTGAATTTATGGATTTTGAAGAACCGATGCGTGAATATATCTTTAATTTTTGCACCCAATCATCTACAGACTTTAACCCTAAAAGCGCCAAGAAAAAAATACATCTGAAAATGTCGTCTGCTGAAGTCGTCTGCTGCAAATAATTGCCTAACCATACTGACGAATAAAGTATAGAAGCAAACAGTGTGGACCCAGAACAGACTGCTCCTATAGGAGCAGTCTGATCTGGGTCCACACTGTTTGCCATAGAGGCTTCTTAAACATTTCAGCAGACGAGAAAAGCAGACGACATTTGACGCGATTGGCGCATTAAGGGTTAACCTATAACATTTATATTTTCAACAGGAAACTCCAACTCCAGATAAAACAGGAGAAGAGGGTTCCGAACATACACAAGACAACGATCCAAACGATTTATGTCAAACCAGCTCAGACGAAGAAGATATAATGGACAATGAACATGACGAAATTGATGACGTCATCGATGTCGGTCAGGAAGTCTAGATAGTGAAATGGAAACAGCTCTAATAATTTATATGACTTGAACAAAACAAATTCAACTAGGGTCTAAAGAACTGTACAGTTAGCACGATTAGCCTTGTGCAGTTTAGTTGCAATTACCCTTAAAGCGCCAATCACAACTGCAGCAGACGGCATATTTGGCTTCATCTTTCCAAATTTTCGAAAAACATTAAGGTAAGATATTTCATGAGAATCATCTGCCAGCAGATGATTCTCATGAAATATCATGCCTTCTTAGTTATTTTTGAATAAGCGGCAACATTTGGAATTGTCATCTGCTGCAAATTATAGGTGGCGCTTTATGGACTAAGCAAAATATCATCTGCAGAGTGTATACAGACTGTTCTAGGTGGATCCCATGCAATATACACCAGATAATCAAACGTTTTAAGCGTAAAATGTGAATGTTGTCTTACCCATCTATTTAATGTGTGGTTTGGGTACTCTTATTGAGTACCCATAACATACGTTTTGGGCAAAATAGGAAATTATGTTAATTACGCATGCTTATCTGAAGGCTTGAATTTAGCAAGACTAAAAAGTGTTCTGGAACCATGGAATCTGAAAAGCTAACTTTTATTCCAATAATTTAAACAGGACCCTAAAGTGCTCAGTATGTTCATATATCCAGATAAGCAAACTACCTGAGTGCAAACATTTACAATGTGACTATCTAGTTATCCATTAGCTTAACCATGTAATTTTATGCTCAAAAGACCTGAAGATGTTCTTCTGAGTATCCTCAACATATGTTTGGTTGGGAAAAATATCCTTAATTGACTGTTTATCCACAGGAGCTTGAAGTTCGACCTTATATCACTTCTATAGCCTCAAAACCGAAATCTCAAACTGTCATTACCATTATAAGCTTTCGGTTCCGAGACTATAGACGTGATACGTAATGCCATTATGAACTTTCGGTTTTGAGGCTATATTACAACGTAATGACATTTTGAGGTTTCGGTTTTGAGGCCATAGAAGTGATATTAATGACATTATGAGCTTCCGGTTTTGAGGCTATATTACAACATTTCGGTTTTGAGGCTATAGAAGTGATATTAATGACATTATGAGCTTCCGGTTTTGAGGCTATATAAGTTAGTCTGGTTCCCTCCCCTATATCTACCCATCTAGGGTCAGGTAACATGTATTTAATTACAAGTAGAGAATCCTACTCATGCGACTGCGCATGCTCCAGAAAAGATTTTTTAACACAAACTTCAGATTTTTTTCAGTTGCTATAATTTGATAATCAAGTATGAGAAAAAAATATATAAACTCCCAGGACAAAATTAACTTAATAAAACGGCTTGTTTAAAAAATGCACTTTATGTCAAGGGTATTTTCCAATACCACGTCACCCATGACGTCATTGTGTATGCTATACGTAGGCGCAATGGCGGTTAGTAGTTACCTGTCTTAATATGCTGACAAGCTATTAAAGGGAGAGAACCAGTCTATATATAAGTGATATAAGGATCGAACTTCAAGCTCCTGTGGTTGTTCTTGAGGCTTGCATGAGAATTGTGAGAGTAAAGATGGCTTTGTGTTTTGTTGGAAATACCGGTGATGTAACAGAATTGTCTACATTGATAGAAAGAAAGTGTAAACACAAAAGAACATTGAAAATAGGTGAATTTGAAACGACCATGCAATCTGCCGCTAATTGATCAAATCTGGCAATCGAAACTGCCTCAGCCAATTCCGTCAATTTCCGTGGAATCAGGCCTCGGATGTACATTCCACAAGATGCTTTAAATGAAGTTTAGGTTTTTTCAATAAAATGTCGCTATAGCGATATTTTATTGAAAAAATAAACTTCATTTATTCTGTTGACAGAATAATGGATTGAAACAGAGCTGAACCCACTTAGCTTTCAGTTCTCTACTATACAAACATATATTGAAACTTTCTTATATTTTATTCGATTTTGATTTGGTTTGCGAAAGATTGCACAGTATAATAATGTCTAGCATTTTAGATTCACTATCTTACATTGTTGGTTGGTTGGTTTTGTTGCTTTACGTCCCAATTCAACAGCTATGGTCATTGCAGGACGGTCAGTTCACCTAACCACACTTTTTCCTGGGCAGGCTTGAACAAGCGGATAACCAGTAATTCGTGCACATACTTTCGCTTGTAACTGACAACAACCCTTCTTGAATGAATCAGCGGAAGGGAGGAGAATGACCGTAGAAATTATTCCATGATCAATCTCCAAGAAAGTATGGGACCGGGCTGGGATCGAACTCGCGACCCCTAGCCAGACACGTAACCGACTGCGCTACGCAGCCCGATCTATCTTACAATGTAACTGTTCGTCAACTTATATTGGTTTCAAAAATAAGGCTACTTATTTTCAACTTATTCTTAAGTATGCTCTCATCATATATCATATTATTCGGCTATTGGATCACTGTCTAGCCTCACCCTCAACTGGTTCCTATCTCCATTAGCTTTACAAGAGACCGAGACATTGCATACCACGTGGCAATACAGTGACCGAAAAGTTGAATAATACAGTCAACGTATATTTCTTAGGTACATGTAAGTCATCTTATATGTAAACGGCATTTTTCTTAAAACTTGTATGTGCAACTGCATGTTATGTTTTTTATCAGACTTCATCACTGGTGTGTTTAATGATCGAATTTCTATAAGAACGTTTTCACATGGGCTGTGTCATAATTGGGCTTCGTCGCGAGAAAACCTGTCTTCGGGGTTTCCGACTAAGTGAGCTTCAAACCACTCTCCTCAGCTATAGAGACTAGATAGAATAGTGAAATTTCGCTTGTAGCAAGTCTTGATATGATACTTTTTCATTTAGCGAATAACAAAGGCGCTGATCAGACTGCGCGGATGCCCAGGCTGGTCTGCGCCTTTGTTGTTCGCAAACCCCCGAAGACAGGTTTTCTCTTGTCGAGGTCCATATATGCATTGACGCGAGAAACCTTGCCTTTGAGCCACGCGGTTATAAACCCTTCTACATTCTCAACTCAACTGAGCACAAAATTTTACCCGCTCATAAAAAATTAAATGCTAAAAAAATAGATATATTTCATGCTTTCAAACTCCCAGATGTGGTATTTTGAATTATGTTCATAAAATGTTAAAATGCCAACAATTGTTGTCTTTTTTAACATTTATGATCAGGATATTAGGATGACATCATGCTCAGCTGATTTGTGCAAGAAATTGTTTCATAATCCTGGCCTCGAGGTTATAAAACCTTTTTCGTGCTCAACTCAGATGAGAAATAATTATTTTTCTTGCTGTCAAACTCATAGTTAGTGCATTTATCCAGTATTTATCCTGCTAACAAATGTTAAAATGCCAACAATTGTTGGCATTTTAACATTTATGAGCAGGATAAATTTCGTGCTCAGTTGAGTTGAGTTTGAAAAAAGTTTTATAACCTATGGACCAGGGGTCTTCTCGCGACATTGCACATCTGAGCTATTGAAACACGAATCTAACGCAATATTATGTTTAAAATTTTGTTTGTGAATGTTCCAGCAATTTATTGAAATAAAGTTATTTAAAATGTTTATTTTATTTTCTATTATTTCCACACAGTGATAAGTTTCCATACTACGTTTACATACTTTATTTTGGACTTAAAAGGGGAGGTCTCATATGCGCCCACGCATGGATTTACATCTAGTTTTACATGGTGAATACCTATGACCTATCAACTATAAAAATGCATTTATTTATTTCAATAGTGCATTTTAGGTCTCAGGAGAGCACCTTGTTTTACTCCATTTTTTCAATGACACCTGTCCAATATTTTGTCAATTTTTAAACATCAGTTTTATCGGATCTCACCCAGTTTAAGCTGGAATAGTGAAATGACTCAATATGGATTGTTTTGATACTATTTTGGCCTATACAAACATGCACACAATTTTTTAACAAAATCTTAAAGTAAAATTTTTCCAAAAAATATAATTGAAATTCATGTGTTTGCCAAATTGCGTCTACAATTTCTATATGTTCCTGTCCTTGTCAACATATGATACTGCCTATAAAATTTGCCTCACATGTCTTCTGTATACTGAAAAAGTTTCGAGATTTTTTGAAACCGGTAACAGTGCAGGAAAACACATTATATACATGTAGGTCATTTTTTGACATTTATCATAATTTAATGTTTGAGGCTAGTTTTGTTCTGAAACCATGTAATTTCGCAATTTTATTATTAAAAACATTATAAATATCGATAATAAAAAGCTATGCGTATACAAATGCATATTTAATGTGATTGAAACAAATCTGAGACTTGTGTAGCTTTAACTATCAGTTAGAGTAACACACAATAAGTCTGTAACATTCAAACTTCTCAAAATCAAGTTGAAACACATCAATTAATAGATTCAGTGCTATGATCTCTTCACCGAATGTGTCTTAAATGTATTTTGATTTGTATTCGCATACCAATGTTTTAATTGACGGTTCAGTCTCAAATAGTGCTAGACAAGGTAAGGCATTTGATCGCTGATTTCATTTATTTTGTCCCTTTGTAAACTTATATGTTATGTTATATATGTAACTGACATTCATTCTACCTACAATGGCATGTGTCTGAACTGAACTGAACTGAACTGAACTTTATTAAATATAGTATTTTTGCCCAGGCCATACGCAGATTCTCTAACCTTTTTAATTGTTCTTGTATTATCCTTGTTTAATATGATATTTAGTTGTTATGCATGATTTTCCCCTGAAATGTCAATGTGTTTGGAATAGCCTAGGGTGTGGCTTTTTAATTTAATACCAGGTACTTGTTGGGATTCTTTATGTACCATTGGCTTACTGTTGCACAGGCATTTAATATCTGGCAAATGTTATGACTGTTTTGAATTCATCAGTTTGTCAATTCATTGAATACCAAGATGCACATGCAAACTTATTAACTGAAAGCACTGACTTTATTTTAAACTCTGTTTGCAATTTACTACCTTTTGGAAAGAGTTGCACATAGGTTCTACTTTCCTAGTGTTCTCCTAGTATTATATATATTTTGTAGTTTTAGTCTCGTGTTGAATATTGGCTTCAAGTTTTGATTGATTGCCTATTCCGTTGCAAGGGCAAGACTTTGGTCAGATTACCTCAGTTCCTGATCATTGTAACTTCTTCTTATACCGTCAGACCCTTTTTGCAATTTCACTTTTGTATATATTAAATAGGTTCTGTATTTGTAGTTTTATGCTTAACACTATCTGGAGTTTCCATGATGTATTTTCAAAACTGGTTCCTCAGTCAAGTAAATGGCAATTTAATCAGGGAATCAGTTATCATTTGAGCGATCTGACTGTACTAGATGAAACCTTAAGAAGATAGTTTGGACATTAATTTTCTATATCATTTGATTCTTTGACTTTCTACAGGATTTGGAATATGATTATAGGCACCTATGATTGTAGAGTTTGGTACATGTATTCTTTAAATATTTCAGCATTTTGTGGTAGAAAATAATAAAGCAATAGATCCCACAACTACATAAAATGGGTGAATACTGTATTTTGGCATTATATTAAAGCAAATAGCAAAATAATACCATATTGTGAAGATTAATGAAATTAACTACTTCAAGAGGAGTTCGACAGGGTGAAATTCTCTCTATGTGGTCAGTGTTGAATTAAGGATGACAGCTTTGAAACATTAAATATTCTGTCTTGCTTACGCAGGAAAGTATGCAACATGTTTTAAAGTATGAAAATCTGCAGAATGTGGTATATGATTATATAAGGTTACAATATTTATTAAATATTTGTTTTATCTTGTTGGTGATCAAGAAATGATGAAACAAACTATTCGCTGACACAAATGAAATGAATGAATTATGGATAAGACTTTCCATTAGAGTGAATCTGGTATTGAAACTGTATTATGAAGATTATCAAAGTTTACTGTTCTATGAGGAGTTGGACAAGGTGAAGTTCTCCCTAAGTGATCAGTGTTTATGTTAATTTAATAATTTAAACAATATTTCTTATAGAAGAATGCAAACACAAAAAACTTGCTTTTAAACTATTCGAACACTTAAATTCATTAACTACAATCATTTTTTTACATTTCTGAGAACTTGGATTTGTAACATTCAAAGTTCTAGGACAACATGTTACCGGTCTTCAATTTTCTTGCAAATTTTAGCATTACATCTATATATGTATAGCCTAATTTGAGAGTAAATTCATAGGTTGACAAGAACTGGAACATGCCGAAATTTTAAAACATAATTGTTAAAAAAATATTATAGAGCTGAAATTTGGGCACAATTCCAAACAAAATCATATTTTTCTGAATTTAACTTTACAGAAACTGATTTTTGTTTTATGCATATCTAATCAGTGATGATCTTAGATAGTTTTAAAATTAATTAGAACACAATATATGGAACTATAAGAGTTATGGGCGGCTTAAACTGAAGGTACCCCCATAAGCAGATGCCCGATTACATAACACGTCATTTTTTGACCATTTAAATAGGTCGGTGGGAAACTATATCGCAAATAGAATAGTTATATGGGAGGCAATCATTATGCATAATATTATAAAAATCCATGCGTGGGCAGAACCCTATGTAAATTTCCTATAGGGTGAGACCTCCCATTTTATATAATGATGGTTTGAGAACTTTTCTAAAGGGCGTATCAGGGCAAGTACTTGAAAGTATTGAAAAGAATCATTCCTGATCAATGCAAAAAGACATTGGCTGTTGCCCGTTCTAATGCAATGAATCAGTTGTAAACTAGTTCTGTTCTGTTCCTAGTATTGCAATCACCTTAATAGAGAAAGAGAGAGAGAGAGAGAGATTGTTGCTTTACGTTAAAGGCACTCTTGCTTCTTTGTGTTTGTACATATTTGTATGTGTCCTGGTGTCATGTTTGAAATTCCCCAAACTCAATGGCGATGAGTTTACTTGTAAAATACCTTTAAGCCACCCACACCTAAAGTGGCGTCCGCTGCTGTCCATTCTAAGGTGTCGATTAATGTTGTTGTTGGTTTATTGTTGGTTGGTGCTACCATTGTGTGTGGGGGTGTTTGGTTGTGTTGTTGTGATTGAGTTCTTTATGTCCTTTCTGGTTTAGCAACTGGGAAAGAGGGAGCTGAGGCGAGTTCAACAAAGCGAGTGCTCTCGAGCGCTCATTGTTCTGATGCCAGGCTTTACACATTACGAATAAAGATAGGTACCAGAACAACGAGCGCTCGCAAGCACTCGCCTTGTTGAACTCGCCTCTGGTTGCTTAACTTTTATGGTGTGTTTGCTGTTGTGTGGGTATCTGAGTTTGTGTCTTCAGTGTCTCTTCCTTGCGGCTGTGATTGTGGCCTTTCCCATGCGCGGATCCAGAGGGGGGATTGGGTGTCTGGGCAAACACCCCCGCCTAGAACAGTCACAACAATATAAGATTTTTTATCCTTACTGGTTCGGATCATCTTCAAAATCAGAAAGCTACCAAGCCAGCATTCAATGAAGGGCCATCATGGGCACGCCAGCGAAACGCCATTTAAATGGCGTTTTGCTGGTGGGGCGATGTTGGTCCGCTTATAGTGGTATCAGGATACTTCCTCCCCTCATAAACTAAAAATAAAATGTTGACAAATTTGGACCCCCTCTGACAAAACTTTCTGGATCCGCGCATGTTTCCTTGTCATATATCTTTCCATGCATTTGGTGCAGATGCTTATTGTGAAATTTCCATGTAATATACGCATGTAATTCATTTGATTGTCATTGTAGCATATTTAATAAAAAGACCAATCCAACTGGTTTTAAGTACACTGCTTCAGACATTAAGAGTCAAGGCTGGCAAACTGAGGGAGGATGGTTATTTGGTCCACTATTCAGGCGGGTATTATATTTTTCACTAGATATAGGTAATGCAATTCGATCCAAAACATGACTACTGTGTGCACAGAGAAAAAAAACATGCACACAAACTTAAAAACAGCTCTTTATTCCCATTTTTCGACCCTTATCTTCTTTCTTTCTCTTCTTTTTCTTTGACTTTCTTTTCCGTCTATGCACAAATCTTTTGCACTCGGCCATTTAGGACTGTCTCAATGTTTTTGATAAGATAATGGTAGAAAAGAGCTTTTTGGCAGGGGTAACTTTTACACTTCCTTTCAACTTTGGAAGCTTCTAACTACATTGTAGCTTCTTATAAATATTGGCCAGCTCATATTCCTGTTATGTCTAATAGCTTATTGCTCAACCAACTACGTACATGGTATCAAAATATTATACAATTATTAACTTCAATGAGGTAGACATGAGGATTTATCTACCCGAAAAAGTGATAATTCACCGAGGCCGCAAGGCCAAGGTGAATATCTCTTTTCATGTCTACCGAAATTGAAGCCAATAACTGTTTTGTTATATGACTTTTCAACTAAAAATGAAAATTTTCTACTTTCACTTTTGTTGTTGAAGTCATGTTCAACCTTCAACCTAAGGACTTTCTCACTACTTTTGTCAAGTGTTATTAAAATATTTTAATGTAGTATTTTGCATTTGGAAATGTATGTTAATACTCTGAATGTGGAACGTAAAATTTAATCATAAAACTATTTTTACATTTTGTTTATTAAAACAAAGATAAATAAACAAACAAAACAAAACAGTTGTTAAAATTCATGAAAGTCTTTAGTTTACCTGTTGGGATGTGAAACAGCAAATCATGTTAATTTCATGCAGCACATGCTAGTTTTATTCTCATCATGCTATTTTAGCTCTTCAGAGAGTGATATTAGAAAAGTGTCAAAAAATTAACTTCTGGAAACTAGTTTGGGCTGGTTTTCATACAATATTAACTTGTAGGCCAGTTTTGACCGGTTTTCAGGTAGACATAGAGATTTATAATGACAAATTTAGCCAATCAGGAAACAGGATTTTCTCCAGTCATATAACAAACAATGTTATTGCGGTCTTGTCGGAGTGAGGGTCGTCCAAAATTATACACATAAATATAATATGGCAGTGGAAAGAATATTGTGCGCGGTTACATAACTGTAGCCTGAATTGACGCTATACGTCCAAGTAAACACTCTTATTTCTCCTATATTTTCCAAACATGTGTACATTACTGATACTCATTAAATGACGTACTCACCGTAACAATACACCATAACAACCAATAACTAACAGCAGGACATTCATCTTGGCGAATGAAAAACGGCGAGCAACTCCAAATATATACCAGAGAATGCTGATGCTTTGTTTGTTTGTTTGTATTTGTTGCTTTACGTCCCAAGTCAACAGCTATGGTCATTGCGGGACGGTCAGTTCACTTAACCACACTTTTTCCTGGGCAGGCTTGAACAAGCGGTTAACCAGTAATTTGTGCACATACTTTCGCTTGTAAAAGAATGCTGATGCGGAATTAGACAACTTCCATCAAGTTGTATGTTATTATGTACTCCAAGCAAAGACTCCGATCAGACTTGGGTAGACGATTCAGCTTGTGGGATGTGTTTAGGCCCACGATGGTCTGAGCTGCTGTCGATTCTAAGGCTGTGGTTCTGTTAGGGTTTGTTTTGCTCCCACTGTGCGTGTTGATTTTGTGTTTGGTACTTTTTGTGGTGTAGTTCTTGGTGCTCTGCTTGGAAATAAAAGGGTTGGTACTGTCGTGCCAACCAAGAGTGACAGTGATGTAATATTTTGTTTACAATTGTTAAGTAAAACATTAACTTGTACACTTCACTTGATGTACGAGAATCAATAGATCACTTGTGTATTAATCCTATCCTGCGGATAGGATTAATACACAAGTGATATATCGATTCTAAGTTCCTATTAACTTTGTTGACAAAACATGACGTCACTGTCACTCTTGGCTGGCACGACAGTAGGTTTGCTTAAATTGTGTTGTGGCTGCCAATGTACTATGTATTTTCTCGCGGTGGCTGCCAATGTACTATGTATTTTCTCGCGGTGGCGAGGGATGGTTCTGCAGTCTGTGTTTGAGGCATTTCAAGTTCATACTTGCTTTTTGGCTCCCGTCCAGTCAGATCAAAGTCATCGCTGTCTCCATGAATAATTTACGAGTAATTAGCTGTCGAAGATTGATGTGCAGACTGGCACCAGTCACTATTGGCTGCACATGTAATTTCATTGTTTTTGTAATTGTAAATGCTTTTTTTATGCTGGCACGTTATAAAGGAAACCCGCCCACCAAACGCCTTAAATCCTAAGATTGTCCTAAATTATCCAACGGAGAACAATAACAAGCTAGAAGGCATTGTTTTACAGCAATTAGTACAAAGCATATTTGAGCCGCGACATGAGATTTCCAACAATGTGGTATGTGCGACCAGCAAAGGCTCAGACCAGCCTGCGCATACGCGCAGTCTGATCAGAGCCTTTGCTGGTCGCTTGAATATTCTATGAACTTTAAGCTGCTGACTGAAAAGCATTTGGAGTTTCTAAGTTTAACAGGAGGCTGCACAGGTTCGTCTGAGTCTACACTTATCAAAATGCCACATTGTTAGAAATCACATGCCATGGCTCACTTTATGACAATCTGGATTACAGAAACCTTTGTGGGCAATGTATAACTATTTAAGATAATTTGATTACTGTTTGAAGGGGTCATTCAAACCCTGATGAGGAGGTGATTGAAAGTTGAGAGATTTTAGGTGGCAATAAATCCAGGAGACTGGAGACATTCTGTCGAGACATTGAATAAATCCATACCATAAAGAAAATCTAGGTGCAAACTTGAGGTAACTTTTCACGGATATTTTTCAAGAAATGTTAATAGGCTGTTAATAAATAATTTCATATATATCACCCCACCCCTCGAAAAAATTCGTATTGTGTCTTTACTGTGGTAGGTGGTGTAAAATAGTAATACCAAGGTTAACGTTGCTTTAAAGCTCGTGGATTATTTCCACGTACATGCGGACACACCATTGTATAGCTATTGCGTATTTGCCTGTACAATATTACAAAAGACCATAAATCAAACTCAACAGTGTGCGTACTGTTCTTTTGATTATTCAACGATGGAATCTGGAAAGTCATGATTCAACAGAGTAATACAATTGTGAATGCGCTAATCCTCGAAGCCATCTACGTATCAAATTCGGATTTGTTTATTCACTCATGCTATAATTTTTTATAGCTAACTAACAACATGAGGAGCTTAAACTTATATAGCAAAACGTATGGTGGCTAGTCTTCAGTGTAGTAAAGATGGTGGCATAAAGGCCATACAGGCAACATGAAGATAACTATGTGGGTATTACAAGCTCATGATCTTGCTACATGTTTATTTCAGCCGTGACATGAGATTCCCAACAATGTGGTATGTGCGACCAGCAAAGGCTCAGACCAGCCCGCGCATACGCGCAGACTGATCAGAGCCTTTTCTAGTCGCTTGAATATTCTATGACTGTGAAGCTACTGACTAAACATCATTTGGAGTTTCTAAGCTTAAAAGGAGTCTGCATAGGCTCGTCTGAGTCTACACTTGTCAAAATGCCACATTTTTGAAAATCACATGTCACGGCAGCTCATATTTTAGCAAATAACAAAAGGACTAGCATACCATGAGATTTGGTACGCATTGCATATGCATTAAAGTAAGAAAGAGGGCAAAGATCAGCAATATAAACAACCAAGCACCACACCTGACCCAGGATATCAATGGGAAAGTGACACCGTCACAATTAGACATCACAAACGAGAGCCAAGAGGTCAGCATTTTCCCAGCAGGTGACCACACAGACGTGCATGAAAGCATACCAAAACAAGACAAAATAACATAAATGATCCACAAAAGAAGCACCGCCTTGGAACGGTCAGTAAAATTATTTTACTGGAGTTCTTAGACTGGTTTAACGGTGCTCCAGCCTCACCCTTTGTGCAGACGTGGATCAAGACACATAGACGTTGGGTTTGCATGAAAGACCCCTAACTTATCAAAGCATCAACTCCTTGAACATATAAATCAAGATATAAAAAGGAGATAAAGCAAAGATAAGGACTGAACAGTAAATAAAACTGAATACCAGAGCAAAAGAAATCCAACAGGTAAACCCTGGTGGGCCTGACAACCGTCAAAGCATCAGGCCCCTACCATCTTATCAATAGATAAGTCTTTAAGTCGGAACCGTAATAGAGTCTGAAGTCCAACCCACCAGAGTGCAATTAAAGAGGAAAGCAAAGTTGCCAACCGTGATTGGGTTGACCACTAAGCATGCAGTCTGCTGCAATGCATTAATGTTATAGCCAATCTCTTCAGAATGGGAAATTATTTTAATGAACTGCGCTGAAAAATTATCATAGCCAACAATCTTCTTCAATTTATACACCAAGCCACCATAGAATTCAGGTTCCGAAAGTTCTTGGTGCAAGAGAGATTTAAGTCCAATTTGGAATTTAGATATCAAATCATAGTAATGTCTATAAAATTTAGAAAAAGGTTTTGTGAAGTTTATGATACCAATAGCCTTGTTTAAGAAGTTTCTGATTAACAATTTATTGCGAGTGTTGAAGTCAGCAACATGGCTAGAAGCTCTTGCAAAACGAATAAGTTGAGAGATATAGACTCCATAGGATGTAGAGCGAGGAACATCACCATCTAAAATGGGAAAATGACAACTTAAAAATCAAAGTCGTCACGTTTTTCATAAATATTGGTAGAAACCATATCAGTAGAAATAGACAAATGCAAGTCACTCTCTAAACAAACATGCACAGCTAACAAGTGGGGCTAATGTCTTTAGATTGGTCTGAGCCTTTACCATCTGTCATATTTTTTGTAAACCAGCAGTACAGGCTCTGACGAAACTGTGCACCTGCGCAGGTTTGTCTGAGCCTAGCTGCTCGACTATGCAATACGCGTCAAACTTTCGTGTCATGGACCAGCTATGTACTAAGTGGTAAATTCTTTTAAATAGCTTAATAAAAAACAAGGACCTCACCTTTAAAGCTGCATAGTCTGTAACTTTTGATCTTCTAATTTTAAAAATAATGTTTTTATTTTTCAAGAACACTGTAAAAATACTCAAATTCAGGTAAACATTTTACCATTTTCGTAAATCTTAACAAGTTATCACTATCAAAACAACTGCATTTATGTTAAAATTCAACGGTCTAGAATTATTGGAGGGACGCAAATAATTACCAACAAGAGAAAAATACACCTATTTGGTAAGATAATTCACTTTTCCATGCAGTTTTCAGCTGTACTGAACATTTTTATTGTGAAAACATAGCTTAATTCTACTTTTACAAAAGATTTAAAAAGAAAAGAATTTTTTTTGAAAAATGTTCATAGTTACAGCGTATGCAGCTTTAAGCGCGATAGGGACGAAATTAAACGTTTGAACTTGTACGTAGAGGCAATTGAACAATAAAACTATTGCTATATCTTGTATTAATCTAATATAACCCCATATTAATCTACTGTATATTGAAGGTAAATAATTAATACCAGCAATTGATGTAGCAATATTTTACAATGAGTCTTTCAATTGATTTTAGAGTATTTTGTAAACACCAATAAAGGCCACTTCGCCAGTTTAAGCGGTATAACCAGAAATCCTTAACCTGAGATTCGGGTGGAACAATATGAGTATAGAATAAAGGTGAAAGTGATCATTGTTGATGCTCCTTATAAGATGATTTTGGATGGAGTATTCGTTTGCTGGATCATTTCAATTCTGTTGTACACTGTAAAAAGTAAAGTTTACATCAAATTTGGGGGCAGCTGAACAACCTCTGGTCTTGGTGTAACTTTTCAACTGCTTTAAAAGCTATAATCTGTTCGCTTAAATTGATCCGTTGAATAACTACAACAAATGTTGGCAACAGATCAGCTGTCACCTCTTTTGGTATGAACTTGCCAATTATATATTGTCAAATATCTATTGGTACCTTCTGTTGTTATACTGTTTATACCTTGGAAAGAATAAAGTAATGAATTTGAAGTGTCGCAGAAATGTCGTGACGGCCAACTAGGGACAATTCGAGTCCAGACACTAATGAAATCAATGGTACAAACATGTATATACAAGTTTCATACTTAGGTTTAAACATATTTATTCCGTAATGAAAGTGTCGCAGAAATGTCGTGACGGCCAACTAGGGACAATTTGAGTCCAGATACTCATGAAATCAACGATACAAACCTGTATATACAAGTTTCATACTAAGGTTTAAACACATTTGTTCCGTAATGAAAGTGTCGCAGAAACGTCGTGACGGCCAACTAGGGATAATTCGAGTCCAGCTTCTAATGCAATCAACGATACAAAACATGCATTAAAGGTTGCGTACTTTGGTTTAAAACCTGCCTAAGCGGTTTGTTTTGTCATTTTATGTGTGGCCGCTTCAGACATGCTTTAAATGCGTTGTTGAATTTCTAATTTCTGTAGTTGAACATGGCAATATTGATAACTACTATTTTGGAGGAGAAAAATGCTTTCTATTAAACAAAATGATGTGACGAAATTACTATATATTGCCATTAAACTATTAAATAGTTTAAATGCATTATGTCGGTTATGGTATAAGATCATTAAGTACAAAAACCAAACATCCTTTTAACGTCCAAAAGAGACGTAATCATTTTTATTTTATTTTATTATTGTTTTGTTTTTGTCCTTTATTTATTCATTTATATATTTATTTGCGAACATTTTTTGTATAATCGATGAACTAATTATTGTTTTGATAAATGATATCAAAATACTTTGTATCTTTTATTCATTTATTATTGTGCATGTATGATGAAAAGTCATTTAGTGTCCCAGATATAGTGTCTTTAAGCTGTTAAATTTTACTAGCTACAATCGTAGCTTTATGAACACGGTATAAACAGTGTAACAACAGGAGGTGCAATAGATATGCAGTCTCGGCGTTTCAACAAGAATCCCATGCAATTAGATATTCTTCCAAGGATACAAACAATGTAACAGCAGGGGGTACAATATAAATCTGACAAAATACAGTTGGCCGTCAGAACCTCTTTATCCCCTCCAGGATACAAACAGGAGGTAAATACAATGTAGATATGTAAAAAGTACACGTTTCTGCAAGAATTTTACTTTTTACTCGTTTTTGGACCAAATTTGAGGCATAACTACTTTTTTAGCTCGTGCTCTATGCCAAAGTCTCAAATTGCACGACCCTTGGGTTTGCACTATGTGAGTCCGTCCGTCCGTCTGTCTATATATACGTCCGTTACCAGTTACTGTTCATTCACGATATTTTGGCTCAAAGAAACCGTTAGGTGGATTTTACCATTACATCACTGTAGGGTAGCTTCTTCTTTATGTTCTAGATATATAGGGTATATAGCGTTATACGTGATGCATTTTCCAATCAATATGAGTGGTGTAGAGGATAGCGTGGAGAATCATCAATCATATTTAGTTGCATAGTGTATGTTCATGGTGTTCGAGTCCTATGGAATCCATTTTTATTTTCCTTTTGCTTTCAATCACATTCTATTCACTGCGCATACTTCTCTTGGCTGTAGAAAACTTTTGATAGGAATGCTATTCGATCGCAAGCCAGACAAATTGCTGTCACGGAGGCTATATATGACCCATGTTGCTGAGCATGTTATTTTAGAAGTGCGTGAAGAAGATGCCATGAATGATGCACTATTTGCGCCATTATCAAATTATGCAGAGAGAGAGCCAGCAAGCTGACTGGCATATCGAACAAAACGTTATCGCGTTGAGTCCGAGGTGGTCCTCGCGCCTCGGAAGTCAGGAAGCGACGGGATGAAGCCTTGGGACTTTGACAAGTGCGAAATATGTATAAATTGTAACATTACACACAAGCAAGACAACAAACTATATATAATCAAAAAGATAGTTGATTTTAGGTTGCGAACCACTATCTCTTCAGTACTGTTCAAAAAGATACATGGATGTATAACCAACGTGTATGTGCGCCCTACCGACTGAGCCACCAAGCCGTTTAGAGTTCCAATGTGATATAAACTGTTTTGTTATAATTATACCATTAATATGCATCAAACCTCATGTTACCTTATATTCAATAGTTCAGTCCACCGTTAACGGTATCACTGAATCAAGATATCGTGAACGAAAAGTAGTGAAAATGTTCATAACTCTTGAACCACATGGTATATTTTGATCACATTTTGCATACATAATTATGCATGTCAACATTCCCTAACCATTGGCACGCGAAACCACCTTTTTGATGGACGAGGGTTTGTTGAGCATCAGTCCAGCCTGCTGTGGTCAGTTAGTGAAAATCCCCATAACTCTTGAACCTTATGGGATATTTTGATCAAATTATACAAACTTATCCATTTTAATATTGTCTAGCCACTGGTATGCAAAACGGTGTCGAGGGTTTGCCAAGCATCATTTTGGCAGGCAATGGTATTTTAGTGAAATGCTCATAACCCCTGAACTGCACAGTATACATTTTAATCAATTTTTGCATATTAATGCATTTTAACAGTATCAAGCCTGGACCTTGGATGTTTGGTGGTTCAGAATATCAGTATACAACACAATGAATAATAGATACAATATCTATAGGAACAATGCAGGCCTAGCTGAAACTGTGCATCGATCAGCGCAGTATCGCCTAGATTTTGGACCCGTTTTTGTACGGAGCCTATTTCAGAACGGCTTTCCGTTCACTTTGATATAGATATGTTGAAACACTAAGTTCGGCTACCGTAACATTGTTTTCATTTTAATACTGTCAATTGATTTGGTCAGAAATAGAAATTTTACTATTTTCAGCCTATTTTGGCGGCCATTTTAATGCGTTAATTGTCAAACGCATACCAGTCTTTTACATTCGGCGGGAGGAATAGCTTTCTAATGGATGTAGGTCTTTGTAATACATTGGATTCAGAAACATGAGCGCGCAATTACATGTATGAGCTATTTTCCGTATTTGCTCCGTGTGCCCTAAGGAAATACTTTTCCAATCCATCGTTTGTGTTATACATTACTCACTCACTCACTCACTCACTCGCTCGCTCGCTCGCTCACTCACTCACTTACTTACTTACTTACTTACTTACTTACTTACTTACTTACTTACTTACTTACTTACTTACTTACTTACTTTAACCTGATCTATTGATAACTCGAAGGAAAATAATTGGTCCCGTCGAATTCGGATTACATGTAACTAGAGTCAACTTTATTCTTTTAAAATGATAAGGTAATGTACCGCGAAGACATGGCATGACAGGTGCAAGTGTTTGATGGGGCGGGAAAGGCTCGCATATACTTTTTTGTTTTTTTTTTTTTTTTTTTTTTTTTGGTTTTTGTTTTATCTTTTCTTTCTCTTCATGGTGGCCCTTGTCTAAAATGTCCGCGAGTGCGTAGGCTGAATTCAAAGCAGGGTGACTCAGAAATGTTCCTATTCGCTTCCATGCTAATAGGCAAACACTATAAATAACACCAAATAAGGAACCCCGGTCTGGAGCGGCTGACATGTTGGTACATAAATCTAACGGTAAACTAGCATTCTTCGCTAATCCATATACTAATAGATGGGCAATTGAATAAAGAGTAAGAAATAATTATACCTCTTTACTATGTTGTTCCAAGATATGGTCTATTGTGTGGAACAATGACACCTATTTGGAATGTCACATTAATCTCTGAACTAACCCCCCATCTTCGGTTTAGTAACAGTAAAGTGTATAGGAGATTGTTCCTAATACTCGTCTATTCATTAGATCGAGGGAATACCGATGTTGAGACTCAAGACCGGCGCCACTAAAAGCCATGTGTCACTGCGAAACAATTAAAAGTTTGAGAAAGTGCTCGTATTTTATTAGCAAGTTGTGTGCTATATAAGATAGAGACTTACTTCATGGCAAATAAATTACATTCTGATATTGACACTTCTTGTTTATGTTAACGTTAAATGCAGTTGAATGGTTTGTGAGTCAAACAATTTGTGTAATATATGTCTACCATTCATCTTCCCTGGGAAACAGGTATGGTTTGCAGATCTCCCCACCAATACACTGTAAAAAATAAGTGTAAGTTTACACCAAAAGAGGTGGCAGCCTAGCTGCCACCCCTTTTGGTATAAATTTTCACTTATTTTCCTACTAAACGACTTGAGGTCAACGTTTCTCCAGTGGTAAATGTTAAATATTCTACGTGTTATTGTAATATATTTCTACCTGTTATTGTTATAATTACTAAGTTCTCCGGATTAATGCAATCGAACAGAACATAGTTTTTCAAAGCAGTTGAAATGTTACACCAAAACCAGTATCAGCTCAGCTGCCAACAAATTTGGTGTAAATTAACACTTAAGTTACTTTGCATCCCTCAGGAGCTGGCAACTTTCAACTCTACCTCGATTTTGTATCCAGCGAATGATATTGCAAAAAAGGCATGTTTGGTCCGCATATTGAAACGTTTGGCGTTCGCCTTAAGAGTGAGAGTGTAAACAAGGCGAAACATTTATACAAACAGCACCCCATCTATTTGTTCTGTTTAAATATATGTGATGTTTCTATAAGATAAAGGGGGTACAACAAACCTATAGCCCGCAATCGCCGCGATTAAATTCTTAACCTAAGGATGGCTGTGCTGTGATGGGTAGCCACAGTATGTCGTACATTCACTACGTAAATATTGGCGTGATACGACGGATGGACTTGAAAGCAATTCGCTTTCTTTTGTGACTGATTAGTGTATTTGGCTATTTGTGACCGCATGGTTCAAAATTTTGAGAGCTGTTATGACCCCCTTTTCGCCACTAATGATTCAATAAACATTTGTGCCAGCAAATATTTTGGTACATGTATAAATCACAAGACATTCGTGAAATTTAGATTTCAACCAAACAATATATCAAAACGAGTTTATTTGAAAATTTGGACCTTTTTTTCTTCTTAAAATGTTTTTTCAAGGACCATAATTCCATTTTTGTCAAAGAAAAAAGAACATCTATTTCGTTTCATAGCACACAATTGACATAAACAAAGACAAAAACAATAATCTCCAAACATGTTTTTGAGTCAGTACTTAGAACCAAAAAGAAGTTTTGTCTGCCTCGTTTCATTTATTTGTCGTATGACTGGAGAGAATCCGATCTTCTGATTGGTCCCATTTGTCTTCATAAATCTCTTTGTTATATGACTGGAGCGAATCCTGTCTCCTGATTGGCCCGATTTGTCTTCATAAATCACTATGTCTACCTGGAAACTGGTCTAAACCGGTCCACAAGTTAATATAGCATGAAATCCAGCTCAAACTAGTTTCCAGAAGTTAATATTTTTGACACTTCTGCAATATTACCCTCTAGAGAGCTAAAAATAGCATGATGAGTGTGAAACTAGCATGTGCTGCATGAAATTGACATGATTTGCTGTTTCAACTCCAAACAGGTAAATTTAAGACTTTCATGAATTTTTACAACAGTTTTATCTTGTTTTGTTTGCTTATTTATCTTTGTTTGAATAAACAAACTGTAGAACAGTTTTATGATGACATTTTATAATCCCCATTAAGAGAATTTAATATACATTTGAAAATGCAAAATACTAAATAATAACATTTGTGAGAAAGTCCTTAGATGTCTTGGATGTCTTTAACAACAAAAGTGAAAGTAGAAAATTTTCATTCTTAGTTGAAAAGTCATATAACAAAACATTTATTGACTTCAATTTCGGTAGACATAAGGATTTATCTACCCTTAAAAGTGATATTCACCTCGGCCTGGCGGCCTCGGTGAATTGTCACTTTTTCGGGTAGATAAATCCTGATGTCTACCTCATTGAAGTCAATAATTGTATAATGTCTACCTGAAAACTGGTCTAAATTGGCCTACAGGTTGATATTAGAGGATGAAAACCAGCTCAAACTACTTTCCAGAGGTTGGTATTTTGGCAATTGTCTTATATCACCCTCTAGAGAGCTAAAAATAGCATGATGAGTAACTGAGAAATTAACATGGACTGCATGAAATTGACATGATTTGCTATTTCATCTCCGAACAGTTTAATGAAATTTAACGACAGTTTCATTTTATTTGTTCATTTTTTGTTTTGTTTAAATAAACAAAATGTAAAAGGGTGTTTTATGATTAACATTCTGCATTCAGCGAATTTATATACATTTCAAAATGCAAAATACTACGTTACAGTTGTGAAAAACTTGTAAAAAAAGTCCTTACATGACAACAACACAAATATAGTTACATAAGTGAAAGTAGAAAATTTCTATCACAGTTGAAAAGTCATATTTTTTTTAACAAAACAGTTGTTGGCTTCATTTTCGGTAGACATAAGAATTTATCTACCCTTATATAAATCCTTGCGGCCTCGGTGCATTACACTTTTTGGGTAGATAAATCCTCATGTCTACCTCACTGAAGTCAATAAGTGTATAATCTAGACGGCTAATGAAATGTTGACAATCCTTCGATATTTTGAACAACTGATGTCAAATTTATTTATCTCAACTTCAGTTTAGTAAAACGAAGTTCCAGTTTTGGATTTGGATTGTCCATATCAAATAGCACCCAATAATAATAGCATCCAATTATAATGATCGTATTTTGGAGATGCTTCTCACTCGACAGCTTATATTAAAGTGATACATTTTAAAACGTATTCGTCTTTTAAAGCTTTTGGCTTCAACAAAAGAAATATACACGTTTGACTGCTAAGAACACGGGACCATTGGTATCAGAAATTGAAAGAAGATCGGATCGCCGTTGCTGTCCATTCTAAGTTGGCGATTCTGCTGTTTATTCATTGTTTGTTTATTGCTCCAATTTGTGTTTGGTCCTTGTTTTCTAGTGTGGTTCTTGGTGTCCTTTCTTGTTTTGCAATCATCTTGGTGAGGAACAAAAAGCTGGTTGCTTTTACTTAAGCTGTGTTGTGGCCATCTCTGATTTGTGTCTCTTCCTCAAGGTGCAGTGAGTTGGTCTGTGGTCTATAATTGTCGCATTTCCTAGTTATACTCACTTGCTTCTTAATTGGTTAGTATGAGGCTGATTTGAAATATCATCTGCAACAGGGCATATCAGAACCAAACATTTGTTGAATACAAAAGAATCGCATGAAAGCATGTTTACAATAACATATAAAAAGATAAATAAATGTAGCATTCCCTCTTCTATTTCGTGACAGGCCTTAGGGTAAATTATAGCCCTAATCTGAAAAGTCTGAAAAGTTTTTTTTTTTTTTTTTTTTTTTTTTTTTTTTTTTTTTTTTTTTTTTTTGCTTTACGTCCCAAGTCAACAGCTATGGTCATTGCGGGACGGTCAGTTCACCTAACAACACTTTTTTCCTGGGAAAGCTTGAACAAGCAGTTAACCAGTAATCGTGCACATACTCTCGCTTGTAACTGACAACGTTTATTGATGGACCAGTACCTTGCCTTTCAAGTGGGCACATAGGAGCTTAACTGCTGGTTGTCCTTAGATTTTGTTGTCTGTGGGTAATATGATCTCAATTTTTGTCATCACAGTATATAATTGGATATGATTGTGATGGTGCTCTTGATCAGTTAGAAAGACTATATGGTCCCGATGCAAGAAAACCTGTATTCTGGGTTTGCAGTAATGATGTTGATTTCAAACAACAAAGATGCAAAGCAGACTGTGTATTCTCGCAGTCTGGTCAGTATTATTCATTTATTGGGTCACTGTATAAACACGCCCCAACTGATTCTTATCTCCATTATGGACTGTTTACACGGCAAGACTTGTCTTATATGACTGTCATAAAAGTCATATAAGCCGCAGCGTAAGATTTCCAACAATTTGACATGTTGACATGTGTAGACTTGGACGAGCATCTGCAGCCTCCTTTTAAGCTTAGAAACTCCAAATGGTGTTCAGTCAGTAGCGTAACAATCATATGGTACTCAAGCGACTAGCAAAGGCTCTGATCAGACTTCGCGTATGCGTATGTTGGAAATCTCATTCACTGGCTCATATAAGACTCTGTCATATAAGAATTTTGCGTCTACATGGCCATACAAATCATATAAGATTTTTTTCCTTCCTAATTATCTAAAGATAGTTTCAACATGGAGGAAGACGACATTGTTGTTTCTTTATGTATATTATTAATTGCAAGTGCTGCTCTCAGATTCGGGCGAGACAGAATAAGACCTAGGGCATGTTTCTCTTTTACACGTTGAATGGCCGCTTTTCCTTTCTCACTTTTTGAATAGTCTGCCAAATTTTGGTTCCAAAGAACATCTTCATCCTGGTACAATCCATAGATACCCTCTCATACAGTAGGTTTCTGCGGCCGAAAACTCTATCTCCTGTTTTTCTTTAGATGATTTTTGGTGTAATTTTACAGTTTTTCCTGCCTACTACACTATTTTATGAATGAAACTTTGAACCTGGTTTTAATGCTTCTCAGAAATACATTAACCTCAGTGACCCCGATGATTACAAGTTGAAATGCCAAGACTCTGTCTATTTGCCAAGATTTGTCTAATGAGACAAAGAATAATATAAGACTAAGTAATAAGAGAGTTTACATGGTAAGATTTGTCTTAAAAGACTAATCATAGAAGACTAATCTTGTCGTGTAAACATGCCTTGTAGTATGGCCGATGCTTTTTTCTTTGATATTTGCTGATGTTTAAATCAGACACCCTAGAATAACGACGAAGGAGGAGCTTAAAACCGTACTCTAACTTCCAATTTTAGTTGAGCAGCGATGTAGGCGGGAACTTCCTAAATAGCGACAAATTAACCCGTAGGTAAATGTAATATAATTGACAGCTTAGGCCGGATGCCGGGAGGAGCGAATAAAAAATTTCGTCAGGTGTCAGTAACACGTGTTTATATGTGCCTGCGCCATACTACAAGCTAAATAAAGGATTTTTCCTCGGCTTTCTGCTTAAACCGCTGGGTGGGCTACGCCCACCTCGCGGTTTAAACAAGAAAGCCTCGGAAAAGTATCCTTTATCTATTACTTAGCTTTACAGGAGACGGGACATTTCATACCAGGTGGCGATACAGTGACCCAATAGTTGAATAATACGCTTGTTATTCGCACTCTTGTTGGTATACATGTTACGTGCAATACATAAATAGAGAATACTAGGTGAGTGTCTTTTGATATCAAGTTTACCAGGCAAGGTTTTGAGAATGCTTGTTGACATCGCGAGGCTTGCCGAGCGATTCAACATGCGTTCTCAAAGCCGAGCCTGGTAAACTTGATACCAAAAGACGCGAACCTGGTATTCTATTTATCAGTTTACCCATTGTTAAACACTCTTCAAACTAGCGATTATGACGAATTTTTTTATTTTGGTGCTGATTCAGCGTCATTAGCGACGTCATTCAAAAAGTGCAACGTCATCATGACCTGATAAAGGTAACATGCCGTGAGATAGGAAACGTTTATTAGGTTATGTTGAAACAATTCAGTTAATATTAGGGGTGACTAATAAACTATTCTAGCTAGTCTCTGTAGATGTACACGTGTTGGCTTGATTGAGCCTTACCTGGTCATAAACTGCAATGTCAGGTTTTCTCGCGCTTCGAGGCCCTTTTAGGCCACCGCGTGGTTATGGCTGCTGTATCGTTCCCTGATTACTTTCGTTGTCAAACGTTGCGTGCATTTAGAATATGCGCAATAATGGGAAATTTCATATTGTGCGAAACATTTTGTCTCTTAACCACAAAATTACAATCTCTTTTGAAACGAGTATTATGAATCGTGCAATAAAAAAGAGAAAATTCTGTATAGTACCAATTTATTTATTTCAGAAAAAACGCATAATCTGTAACAGTTGTGAATAATTTATCAATTTTGGACAATCTAACATTGAATCAAGATATAAACTGGACTGGCTTAACAAAATCATGTTTGGCTTAAGTGCCTTGGTCTTTATTACAATAATCGACCAGCGACAATATATATAGCAAAGCAAATCATAAATGAGCCGTGGCATGACATTTCCAACAATCTGACATTTTGACAAGTGTAGACTCGGACAAGCCTCTGCAGCCTCCTGTTAAGCTTAGAAACTCCAAATGGTATTAAACAATCATAGAATACTCAAGCGACTAGCAAAGGCTCTGATCAGACTGCACGTATGTGCAGGCTGATTTGAGGCTTTGCTGGTCGCACATACCACATTGTTGGAAATCTCATGCACTGGCTCAGATGATAATTACTTTCTTTGTTTCAAAGTTTATCTTTCACTGAATTTCAAACTCCCTTTAAGTTTGTATGCGCAAACACAATTTACTGTTACTCCCATCAGTTGAAGTACTCTGATTTGTTTGCGTTTTATCGTCTTGAAATTCATTTAGAAGGTATTAGCTGTTTTCGAAGTATCCTTATCGAAGAGGGATAATTGATCCAAGTATTTGTAGACGCCTCTTGGGCTCTACAGTCTTTGACAAGAGCTGTCTTAACTAAGTCGTTGACCATTTCGGCGCTATACAACACTAAAATACCTGTCAATTGCCATTAGAAAGCTATAATTGTCCATAAATCACTTTGATATCACTCTGATATGCTCATTCAATTTCAACTGGAGTTTAATTTATATGTATATAGAGACTTTAATGGTGTTTGCAGAATCTATATGTCTATGTCAAAACGTCTGTGCTGTAAAGATATGACGCTCTTAAGACTTCACAAGAACGTAAAATTCTGTAAATATTTCGAAGATTATATTTTAGATTTTGATACCTTAGACGCCTTTGATTGTTTTGTTTACAGTGATCACGTTGTTAATAGAGTGTAAGGTGAAAGTGATGTTTGAATAGGAATCACTCTAGACTACGTATAACGAACGATAGAAATAATTACAGTCTCAATTTATACCAAGGTTTTATAATTCAGTCTTAGATAATCTGGAAAAATGGATCTTTCTGAAATAGAAAAATAAACCTGCAATCGGAAACTATACTATGACTTTTTGGTTACTGTAAAGGCGGCACCTCATGAATGCGTAATTAGGACTGGTCAACCTTAGACATTGGTAAAAGCTAAAGATGAGGCGTGGTTTTATTCAAAAGTAACTGTATCATCTTGCGTCATTACCTCAGTATAGGCGCAAACACATTATTTAGTCCTTAAAACGCCAGCATAGTAACTGCATCTGAAAATGTCTATTTAACATAAGCATAGAGGCAAATATTGTGGACCCAGATCAGACTGCTCCTACAGGAGCAGTCTGATCTGGGTCCACACTGTTTGTCTATGAGGCTTATATTTAATTGGACGACAAAAACATACAGTTTGTGATTGTGCGCTTTAAGGGTTATTAAATGTACGTTCAGTGTCTATACGGTTAGGATTTTCATGAAATTCACGCACGTTTGCGCGGCCCAAACAACTTATTAGTTCTTCACCAAATTATAAATAGATCCTGATTTCCCTTGTTTAGCAGATGAAATAGCGGAACCACGCCCAGATATGAATATTAAAGTTGCCGCCTTTACAGTAAGCGAAAAGTCTATTACATAGATATTGTAGCTGATTTTGCAAAATTGGCATGCGATTGAAAGACCAGACTCAGTGGACTTATAGGAATGCTATTACTTATTGTTGCTTAGTGCAATATGTTTTCGAACATTAATTTCGACAATTGTACCCAACAGCAGATGAACGGCATGGAGAAAATACAAATTGAAGCTGGAAAAATAGTTTCAAGTGCAACTAAGATTGTTGCACTAGAAATGCTTTAGGATGCGGAACTCTCTGAAAGGAGAAGGCTCCACAAACTGTATTTATTTCATAAAATGGAGAATGGTCTGGCTCCTGATTATTTAGCAGAACTGATTCCATCTCGTGTCCAGGATGATACTTCTTACAGCTAATATTCGACAATATTCATTTCTTCCCTCAACGTTTCGAGATTGGAACGAACTACCAAATGAAATAAAATCAGCACCATCCTTGCCGTCTTTTAAACAGATACTTCAAAAACCCCAAAATGTTATTTATGTGGTGATAGAATAATCCAGGTTCTACACACGAGGTTAAGAACTAAATGTAGTGCATTGAAGAAAAAATTCGCCCCAAACGCCTAGTTTGTCTGTGGAGCTGTAGAAAATAATTTCCATTATTTGATGGAATGTCAAAGGTATGATATAGTCAGTATAGTATGTTGATGTATCTGAAAAAGTACTAGTAGTTGGTGATAGCAATTTATCAGATAGAAATAATGAAATTATATTTAAAGCAGTTCATAAATATATTCATCAAACTAAAAGATTTTCACCTGGTAACTGAGATACTATTTAGATGCATATGATTGGAACTACAAGTCTTGCACACTGGATTAGTAAATTAGTTTTTTACAACACAACAATGTTAATTCCTTAGTAGGACTTATAATATGCAGCATTTTCTTTTTTCACATTCTTTCATCTTTCCTCCCTCCTTTCTTTTTTGCCTTATTCTCTCTCTGCAGCTTAAACTATGATGTTGATATATTGTTTAACTTTGGCACTTTATAGTCAGTCCAAGGACGGTAGTTTCACTAACTCCGTTCATAACATGTACTTGTATTACAGGAAATGATTTAAAAAGCATTATTCCTTTGGAAAACGGTGACCACACGTGTATACATGTAAATGTATTGAGTTTGAGAATAGATATTGTTTAAAACTAACATTAATTTCTGTCGTCAGAAAAAAACATTATAGTGATATGTGGGGACAACTTCAAGCATTGAGCGTCACACTAAGTAATCGAAATGAAAATCTAGAAACTACAAGCTTTGAACATCGTGGTTTAATATTTGACGGGTACTGTTTTCATCTAATCTCTGTTGTCATATGAAATGTGTTATTCAACACGTCTGATTCTTTGTACAGTTAATACTGGCAATCGCTAAAGCCTGCGCTATTGTGCGTGTGAGATGTCCTAATGTTACTTTGGTGTGAGTAGATATAGTTAAAACAATTGCACTGGATAAAATGTAGTGTTAGATGGGCGATGACTATTCAATGATGGTGGTCATGTAATTGGTAGCAAGGTGAGGACATACAGATTATATGTCTGACATACAGGTAGAAACATGAGTATAACTCACGCCCAGGACATTTATATGTAAGATATTTTAAATAGACATACACATAACCCAAGATAAGAATCATTTTATTTATCTAAAATTGATATTTATCTTACTGCATCATACTATGAGATGCTTCAAATGAGCGCCACAACATTTTTGTGGAGAAATACGGAAAATGGTGACCTGGATATCTCTCTGACCTTGGGCTATGATGTTAATATCTATGGAATCCAATGAGATTTTAGTGTCATAGTTTAAATATGAAAAAACATTGTTTTATTATTATTATATGTTGTTGTATTAGAAGTTCGAATAATCGATGGTGAAACGAGTGTATCGATATCTTCCGTTTTCACTTCACGTCACTTATTCATGGATTTGGTTTCGATTAATCGGCACAATACTACTGTCAACCTGACTGCAACTACATGTATCTGAAAACAGAAGAATGAGCCTGACTTGTAACGATCATGACCGGTTCCAGAGGGGTGGGGGCAGAGGGTCCGGGCCCACTCTGAAAAATCACAAAGGTATATGGTTTCTTAGCAAAGCAAGCATCCAATGATTGACCATCATAGGCCCGCCAGCGAAACGCCATTTGAATTTAAAAGGTGTTTCGCTGGCGGGTCGATGATGGCCCGCTTTTAGTGGTCTTTCTCTCTCCTCTCATAAAAAAAAATCAAAATAAAAAAACTTTGTCAGAGTTGGACCCCTCTGACAAAGCTTTCTGGATCCGCGCATCCACAGGATCGCAAACTCTGTTACTACTCTTCGTCACCAAGTGCCATCATTATCTGTAGAAATTCTTGAAAGAAATTTTCTATAAGATAGTTTGAAAAAAAATAGCAGACATCAAAACATGCAAATAACAAAGAATGCAAACATTTAACGAGGGCGGATCAAAATGTTCTCAAACCATATTGAACAGTATGGATCCAGATCAGGACCGACCCGCTGTCGGACCTGGTTTGGACCCGGACTGCTTGCATGTTAATTACACTAAACATATCAGAAGAAATGCTAGATGCTCCTCAGGAAAATTGTTGTTGTTTTCACTACATTAATATGTATGTTAATGTGTAGGCTATAAACATTGTTATATGTTTAATGCTGAATAAATATATTGTATTGTATTGAAACAGTCGACATTGCACTTTTGTTTTGTCATCAGCTTTAATACAATGTTTTATAACTGTATCCACTAAATCTGACTTATCTGTTGAGCTTACAAAGGCAGCTGATACCAATTTTGATAATATAACTTGACTTTTCGCTTTCTGTAAAGGCGGCGCCTCATGAATGCGTAATTAGGACTGGTCAACCTTAGACATAGGTAAAAGCTGAAAATGAGACGTGGTTTTATTCAAAAGTAACTGTATCATCTTGTGCCATTATCTCAGTATAGACGCAAAACACATTATTTAGTCCTTAAAACGCCAGCAAAATAACTGCATCTTAAAATGTCTATTTAACATAAACATATATGCAAACAATGTGGACCCAGATCAGACTGCTCCTACAGGAGCAGTCTGATCTGGGTCCGCACTGTTTGTCTATGAGGCTTCACATATTTTAGTGGACAACAAAAAACATACATTTTGTGATTATGCGCTTTAAGGGTTAATAAATGTGAGTTCAGTTTGTATACGGTTAGAATTTTCATGAAATGCACGCACGTTTGCGCGGACCAAAAAGCTTATTAACTCTAAGTCTTTACCAAATTATAAATATAACCTGATTTCCCTTCCTTTACTGATGAAATAGCCGAACCACACCCAGATATGAATATTAAAGTTGCCGCCTTTATAGTAAGCGAAAGGTCTAGTAATACATGGTAGCGATAATCTGTAAAATTAGCAAACATGAAGTCGGATCTTCATATAAATGGAACGAAACTTAAGCAAGTGATTTTTGTCTTGTCGGGTTTATGAAATTTTATCATGCTCAACTCAGCTGAGCATGAGCTTTCAATATGCCATTTAAAATGCCAACAATTGTTAGCATCTTAACATTTTTGAGCAGGATAAATTTCATAATCAGCTGAGTTGAGCATGAGGAAAGTTTTATAACGCCAGGGCGTGAATCGTCCTTCTTTACATTGGACTATGAAACCTCAAGTGTTTTCATCGTGCCATCATGGATATCCTGGATTTCATCACCTTCAAATAAAGATTTGATTTGATTTTTGAATTTTGATTTTTTTTTTGTCTGATTTACAGATTATCGCTACTATGTATTATCTAAAGTGTATCACACAGCTAGTAGTTACATCAGATTTGGTGGATTAAGACATTGTTTTATAATTGTCTGTTTCAATAAAGTGTATTTATGTCTTCTATGTGATGCCTAGAACTTTTTGATCAGTCCACGTTGTAGCATTCAGCAATTGAATGATTGCATGAGTATATATCTATCATTTCACAAACAATGGACTTTAACTTAGAATACATTTTACATAATAAGTTCACTTCAAGTCGTTTAAAACTTTTAGTAATCTTCGAAATATGAACTGTTTTTTATGCCCAATTCAATAGAGCATAAAATTACCTTGCACATAAATATCGAGATGCCAACAACCGTTGACATTTTAACATTTAATAGCAGGACAATTACAATATATGAGCGTTTTAAAGCAGAAAATGTCTTTATTTTCGGTATTTCAATTATATGAGTAATTTGAATTACATGTGCAGTTGAGTTGAGCACGAAAAATGTTTTATAACCTCGGGGTCAGTTTTGGCCCAGGGGAATAATTAGAACAAACTTGGTTGAAGTCCACTAGATAATGCTACACACCAAATATCAACGCTCTAGGCCAAGAAGATTTTTTTCCATATTTTCCATATATAAACCTATGTAAAACATGTGCTGATTTAGCTTCAGAAAGAAAACAGAAGTAGTATAATAGAGATTTTTAGATCACTGTAAAGGCGGCAACTTTAATATTCATATCTAGGTGTGGTTCGGCTATTTCATCTGCCAAGAAAGGGAAAATAGGTTTAAAAGTTACAAGTTGTTTGAGCCGCGCAAACCTGTGCGTATTTCATGAAAACACTGAACTCACGTTTATTACCACTTAAAGCGTCGATCACAACAAATCGTCTGCTTTAGTCGTCTGCAGAAATGATTTTGGAGCTCTTTAACAAACAATGTAGATACAGATAAGACTGCTTCTGCGAACGGTCTGATCTGGGGTCCACACTGGTTGTCTCTATACTTATGTTAACCAATAAACAGACATTTTTGCTGGCGTTTTAAGGGTTAAATAATATGTTTTGTGTCTGTAATGAGGTATTACGGAGCAAGCTGATACAGTTACTTTCGAATATAATCACGCCTCATTTTCAGCCTTTACCTATGTCTGTTGAAGACCAGTCCTAATTACGTTTTCATGAGATGCCGCCTTTTCAATGACCCAAAAGTGTATTTTTAAATAGTAGAAAGGAGAGTTAAACAGCAACAATTTAAAAGTGCTCACTGAATGAAACATGTTTCAACTGAAGGCGGATAAATAGTAACTTGGAGAATCTATGGCGAAAATTCGGCCAGTAAAATTGATTCAAGCACCTGGTGGCTTCCGATGCTGCCCATTCCAAGGTGTAGGTTCTGTTTTTGTTGATTCATTGTGTATGCTTTGTGTTTGGTCCTTGTTTTGTAATAATTCAGTAATAAGTGACCTTTCTAGTTCTATAATAACTGAAGAAGAGAGAGCTGGTCGCGTTACTTTAATCGTGTTCAAGCTGTCATGTTCTATGTCTCTTCCTCGCGGTGCCTTGGGTTGATCTCTGGCCTAAGATTGTGGCACTTCTGGTCGAGTGGTTGATTCGCTACACCACAGCGGCTCCCGTATTGGGAGTAAGTAAATAGTAAATATTTAAAGCTATTCATACCATAAAACCTACATTTATATTGATGTCCAGCCGATTTCGACTTATAAGACACCTTAAAACTGATTTAAACGTTAATCAGACCTCCAGATGAGAGTACGCAATGGTAAATCAGTCCTCCTGACTCCAAGCCAAACCACATGTAATACATCCTGTAATCTGAATCCAATGTATCCTATTTTATCAGTCTGCCCTTATATTAACTTAATTGTTTCAACATAACCTAATAAACGTTTCCTATCTCACGGCATGTTACCTTTATCAGGTCATGATTGACGTTGCACTTTTTGAATGACGTCGCTTAAGACGCTGAATCAACACAAAAATCAAAACTTACGTCATAATCGCTAGTTTGAAGAGTCTTCAACAACGGATAAACTGATAAATAGAATACCAGGTTCGCGTCTTTTGATATCAAGTTTACCAGGCTCGGCTTTGAGAACGCATGTTGAATCGCTCGGCAAGCCTCGCGATGTCAACAAGCGTTCTCAAAGCCTTGCCTGGTAAACTTGATATCAAAAGACACTCATCTAGTATTCTCTATCAGTCTGATTCAAACTGTTTTAATCTGTTGGGAGGCCTGATTTCCATGTTGTTGTTGTTGTTGTTGTTGTTGCTGCTGCTGTTTTGAAGTGTTGTTGTTTTGAAAACGAAAATTTTGAAAGAAAAATGCGGACGACAAATAGAATGATAAAAAATCCCAGTATGCAAACATTTAAATTATTCAAAGTCAACGGCACATCATTGTATCATTTATTAGCATTTATCGTTTTGACATGAGTAACAAATCGTAGGTAGCTAATGAAACCATTTATTGTCAACGTTACTTTTTTCCTTACCTACAAACGAATGCCAGCTATGCGCATCCCACGTCTTCACTTCCTGTAGGATACTCTTTAGATAAAGGAGGCGACGTCTGGTCGCTTACAACGTGAGGAAAAGGTTAATTTCACATCCAATATGGCAGCCATGGTGTCATTTGTTATACTAAATTATCCGTTGGCGCACGACGTAAATCCACAACTCATTGAAATAACATTGGCTACCCTATTTCAAATTAATTTTCTATTAGTCTTAGATAGGGCTATCTTGGTATTCGTCCCCTGAATTGCTATCTTGTTATGGTAAATCTCTTCTTTTTAAGAGGCCTAGACTGTCTTACTGTTTGTTTGTTTTCTTTATCCCGCGGTTAATATCTCCATTTCAAATTGAAAGTGAGTCATGCGAATTCCATTTTAAATGTCCGAATGTATACGGATTACCTTAAGCAACCTGGATTTGTTCAGCGTGTATTAATCAAAGGGAGAAACAAACAAACGATTTGCCAGCGATATCACGAGCACTTAAACGCAGCTTCACGTCCAACCCCGACCATGTCAAACGTAAACTTCATTCATACACTGTATATGCATATGCCAGGGATATGGTGATTGACTGTATAATGGAAGCTTTACAGCATAGTATCAGTTTTTTTCCGTTTTTGCGGTCATTTTGAACGCGATCTTGATGCCATCGAAATGCCCAAGGGTGACAAGATTCTTAAAGTAGAAGGTCTTAGCTTTTCAAATATATCAAAACATTTTGTATGGTCTCCAAATCTAGGTCCAACTAGAAAGCCCAAATATCTGTCGGGCTAGTATCGTTATTCTTTATCATCACCACAATGTCATTTGTTTGGTATCGCAAAACAACCATAATAGTATTCACGGGTGGTAAACCTAGGAACTACCACGAAATTGTGTTAACGTAATTTTGTTCCCAAGCCACATCCGGGACACGTCGTGGTAGTTTCCAGACCGAAAATTGGATAAAGAAAGGTTGGTGTCACTTTCATTTTTGTTTTATTTTACAGCTTAGAACAAACAATGGTGAAATCCGGCAATGTGGTTCAAACTACCACGACGTGTCCCGGATGTGGCTTGGGAACAAAATTACGTTAACACAATTTCGTGGTAGTTCCTAGGTTTACCACCCGTGGTATTGGTGTTCTGCACCACACATTCTCAAAGGGGTACGTGCATTAAGAGGCTATTTTGGACCCCCATGAGGCCAAAAAATGAAAATTGCTTTTCACAAGTTTCTTCTTATTAGTTTATTAGAAAAATAGCCCAAGTGCAAAAGTCTGTGATCGATTCTATTTTTATCGTTGCTATGGTAACAAAAATGGCTGCCAAAATAGGCTGAAAATAGGAAAGTTACCATTTTGGAGCAAATTAAAGACACTTGACAGAGAAATTAACATAGAGCACAAGCAAATACCAAAAAGATATTTTAACAGAGGGTGAGAATTATCATGGCACACAATATATTAAAAGGTTTTTTTTTTATTCGCTTGTGCTGATATCTAATTCTTAAAAAAATCGGTCTGAAAAAGCCTTAAACTTGGCTCAAAATGACAATTTCTCTTTTTAAGCCTATTTTGTCGGCCATTTTTTGATACCATAGCAACGGAAAAAGTAAAATAAATGCCAGAATTTTACACTTGGGTCATTCTTCTAATAAACCAATTGAATGAAATTGATGAAAAGCAACTTTCAGTTTTTGGCTCCAGAGGGGGCCAACTTTGCCCCTTAATGCACGTCCCTCTTTGACCTATCTATTTACTCGGTGACAATGAAAAATTAGGGCAAGATCACCAAAATCGAATTTGGCCCCGAGGTTACAAACCGTCTTTCATGCTCAACTCAACTGAGCAAAGAATTTATTTCTTAAATTGCCAACAATTGTTGGCATTTTATCATTTATTATGAGGATAAATACAACATCTGAGAGTTTGAAAGTAATAACTGTCTTTACTTTTTCCTTATATTTATTGTTATGAGCAGTTGAAATTTCGTATTCAGTTGAGTTTAGCGCGAAAAAAAGTTATATAACCTCGGGGTCAGGTCTTCCTCATGACCAAATATGTCTCATGCAAAGTTGGTTCCAATCATCCAGCTAGTTCATGCATTTTTCGCGGTTGAAAATCTTGAGATGGCTCTAGTAGTCTACACGTTGACCTGAGGCATATCATATACGCCCCTGTGTTTTGTGTGCGAGCATCTAGACCTCTGGCGAGACTGCACCTTTGCGAAGGCTCGTCTAAGCCTTCGGTGGTCGCCAAGAATCTGACTTTTTACGTTTTTTTTCTTTTTTCTTTGATTCAAAACTTATCGAGCTATGACTTTTTTGCAAGTTTACAAGATCTTACAAGGTGATCATTTTTTCCAAGGTGATCATCCATATGACGATGTAATATAAGATTATTGGGGCGGAGAACTAATTACTTTGACTTTCATTTTCATATTCTTAAACAGTGTAAACATTACTTCACAAGTTTCTAAGTTTTCATCTCAACTTATTAAGGTAGGCTTGTCAGTTTAAAAGATTAACAAATTGTATAGATATCAAAGGTTAGGTTTCACTTATTTGTGCAGTCTTCATGTCATAGCCATCAATCACTGCCAAATTATTTGTAAATGTCAAGTTCTACCCCTTTTCAGAACGAATATTTGTTTGATTTAAAGTAATAGAGAAGCCAATATAATATCTGGGCAAACTCATTCAAATTATACCGTTTTCAGAAATTATAGACCCGCACTACACGAATCCAAAACGAACATCACAAATCATCCGCAAAGAGTTGGTGAGCTAAGTGTTTGTCGGAGCAGAGTAACATATCAGTGTTCTAAATATAGTATTCGCTGTTTTCAAGAAAATGACCGCATGGGTCATTTTCTTGAAAACAGCGAATACTTTATTCAGGCTCAGAATCTTCGTTCTTCATGCATGCATACTGTTGGTTTCATGTGGTCCGATCCAAAATACTTACAGAATGTTTGCAACCCGTGAAGATTTACTTTATTTAGCATTATTCAAAGTGAAACGACTGGATGGAGTGACAGTACAAATATTGTTGGGGAAATTAAAAAGTCAATTTCTATTGACTCTTCTAAAGATAAGAAAACGTTATATCATGGGATGGATATTGAACACTCAAAAGTTGAATAGTAAGGTGGTCCAGATTAAAACTAATTGAGTAAGTTAAACATAGGTGCTGGTCATTAAGAAATAATCTATTTTCAAACACGTTTACATAAAAAGTTTGCCCCCCGAAATGATGTGGAATATCTTACCTAGAAACGGTGTGCGAATGCATCACCAAGTCAAATCGGTTGAAAACGTCTACTGTAAATTCGAAAAATTACGCGAGAATTTCATTATCGCGTATAACGCTAAAACACATATTTTAGACGTTGAAATTCGCGACAAGGCCGTAATTTACCTATTATAAGTAAACGACAGAGTGATTTCTCCAGTTCGTAATGATTATATTTTCACGAAACTTCGCGAAAATAAAACCCCCGCGAAAATGTCCAAATTTACAGTAAATGCACAAACGGATCTTTCGGAGATATTGTGAGAACAGACAAAAACAAGAGGGCCCTCGGGTCCTGGCACGCCCACCTGAGAATTACTGTTTATAAGGTCAGGAGAAAGCAGTATCCAGCCCACCATACAGCTATGGTCATGGATTAGCACTTTCAATAAGACTTTATCTAAAAATGTATTCAATTTTTAGAATGTTCATGGAATACTTCCATGATTAGACAATGTTAAACACATATGATAATTTGCCAGCATCTCGTTGAGATAGTGGGTGGCTTTGATTTTACCAATTTCTGGCGTGTATACTACTAGAAAGAGCAACGTCGTTACCGTGGATTTAGATGAAACTTGTTTAAGGTAACTTAAGAATGGATGACTAGAAAGCTCTTCAAAAAGACTTAAAGAACGTTTATTAATGCTTCTATACCTTAGCATCTGGCGATATAGTGTTACCGCTTATCTTAGTGAATAGGGTTAACTGACCCATTAGGGGATTCAATCGGCGTCTAGAGGCATTACTGTTCCCAGCGAATATTCTGAAGATAGCTAGTTATGGTAATTACTTGGAGAGATGTGATTTTACCGGGGTCATTTATCTACTAGTTGCGACGTTTATCGGATCCTAGTTTGCTTAAGGTAGCATTAAGGTGACAAATTAAAGTCTCATTACATACTGATAGCGCTGACGTGTATGCTGTAACGTATCGTGGCACGGCCAGAGGACTGATAGCCGTATGAATGATATCGCTCTACTTTGGGAGCATGGCTGATGCCACTTGAATACGGCTATTGAAACTCAAATCTTGAATTGTTTGCCAAAACTGACTGAGCATTGTTCTTGTAACGATAAATAACTCCCATTTAAGGCAAGTAAATGGTTTCGAATGAGATGATTAAGACACGTATTTGCTGCCTTGAATGGAATGAATTTGTCTAATTGTGGGAAATGTCAAATTATTAATCGTGGTATTAAGAGGTAAATGAACATGCCAGGACCAATCGACCAATGCAAAGCACACAGAACTCTTTTATTGAAAGTAACTATTTCGTATTACACAGGTTTAGATAAACAAAAATTTTCAACGTAAAATTGTAAATATTTTCTTACCCCTCAGTTTTAACATATGTTTTGGGTGCTCAAAAGAACCGTCTCATTGAGACGGTTCTTTTGAGTACCCACAACATATGTTTTGGTTGAGAAATAAGAAAATCAAATTTTCGCTTCGCACTCTTATCTAAAGTCCTGGGCTATTAAGTGTGTTGCAAACAGCCCAAGACATGCTGCCAATTAGTCCGAGTTTTCCTGGATTCTTTATTTTGATAAAATAAGCTAAGTTACACTCAGACATCAGTCTGAAACATTGTCTCACCAAATGATATAATCTATACCCACATACCATGCAGGATATTCCAGGTACTACACTCCTCCCAATTGTGTGTGCTTTGAACTTACTGTAAAAACCTGTCTTAAGCGGCCAATTAAAAATAGACAAAACAAAGGTCTTAATGGAAGATGGTAGTCTAATGAAGGTCGAAAGTATTGCAGAATGCTCCCATTGGAGCATTCTGCAATACTTTTGACCTGCATTAAGCGATAATCGATATTGAAAACCAACTTATGGTGTTCTTTTTGAGTGGCCGCTCATAACAGGTTTTACTGGATATGTTTCTCTGTAAATGTTTTCTTCACTTGTTTGTATTTTGTAGGCTAGATAACATTGTAAAATGTTTAACGACGAATACACGGGTGGTAAACCTAGGAACTACCACGAAATTGTGTTATCGCAATTTGTTCCCAAGCCACATCCGGGACACGTCGTGGTAGTTTCCTGGCCGAAAATTGGATAAAGTAAGGTTGGTGTCACGTTCATTTTTGTTTTATTTTACAACTATGAACAAGCAATGGTGAAATCCGACAATGCAGTTACGTGTAAATATGTTTCAGCGTCCCCTCTAGCCCAAAATTTTGTATGGAAAGTTATTTTCTTTCTTTTGATTCGTGTTTCCCCACTGAGCATCGGACCAACTTTCCCCAAAGTTCGAAAGATTTTAGCCCATATGGAATTTGATACCATTTGACGATGAAAATGATTAAAAGACCCTCAATAAATGTTCCTACACAGAAAAAACATCTGAGTATTTACTCGTAAACGATTCATGCCCAGTTCGTCCTGTGTGGTAGTTTCCAGCTCATCGTGGTTGTTAAAATGCTATTGTGGTAGTTTCGAAGAGTTTGTAGGATACGTTTCTGAAGTGGTACAAAACATTCTAGTAGTTGCTTGTTTTGCATGACAACCCTCGAATTCGTCAATTAATTGCCACGGTAAACAATTAAATCACATTTTAACTCCATGAAAAAGCAAAGCTGAAGACTCAACATATTCGATGTAATGCGTGACAGGTGGAGATCATGTCCTGGACTACCAAACAACATCTCTTGAAATCTAAAGCAAAAGAAGGTCATCAGTTGAGTCCCGGTGGACCAAGCAACGGACAAAAAATGATCACTCGCTACGTTGTTCCATGTTCAGTCAACTTTAAGATAAAATGGCAGGCTAAGACTACTGGCCCAGAGTATCGTTAGTACTTGCGCTTCAGAAAAAAGAGGAATATCCTTGGGTTGGGTCACTTTTGATATACATGTGAGTGCGACTATGAACGGGCATGTTATTTGATAATTAAAAAGCATAGTTATTCAAAAACAAAATATGTGAATATCCCTTCTTTTCATTCTTTTCATCATTCAATAGCCCACTAAATTTAAAATTCAGGCAGTCGACATTTGTTATCTGACATAAGGTTGTTTGAAAAGGTCTCTGTAGGAATAAGAGGGGTATTCAATGTTCAGTCCGCACACCCTGTCTTTAAAAAAATGAAGTAGCCCCTGAATAGAAAATATCTGCTGATGCGAACTACTACTAAAGAATTTCTAGCGATAAGGCGAGCAATCTCCCTAAACGAGACGTTAATTTTGTTTTGTTGAAATAACGACTGGCGAAACTAGGCACATTTAACAAATATATATAGAAGAGCCGTCGATGCACCATTGCCCCCGACTTTGTATATTTAGAACGGGGTTTCCTTTATGCGTGTAATAACTCTACTTCTTATTGAATGAGAATTTATTTCGATCATCAACTGTGCTTGTTATTCGGTAACATATATGGGAACTAGACCGTTAAACAAGGAGAACCATGCTATGTACAGTAAAACTATTTATACAGTTGATGTACAATAAAAACGACCATCTTGCAATGTGGTCTATTTTTGTCAGATATTCGATGTCTTCTTTCGCTTATACAAACCTTTTCCCCCCCTAGACCCAAGACGCCCTTTACATATGTTATATATTTGTATAGCGACATTTAATTATCCAAAGGGCATCTCGGGTCTAGGGGGGGAAAGCATCTAAAAACAAACTGAAAGACGCCAGTTTCATCTTTTCAATGACAAACGTCACAATTTTAAGTATATTTCGTACGCATGTGCAGAAGGAATACCGCAAATTTTTGGAAATGAAAGGCACTTATATCCTTAATGTCTTAGAACTTTTAGTTTTTGAAAACCTGCAAAGGATTTACTAAAACTCTCGTCTAAACGGCACCCAGTCTAAATACGTAAAATGAGGGGTGGGAGTAGAAGGCGCAAGTTTTTACGGCTTTGTACATGATGAATCGCTTGGAAACCATTTTTGATGCTTTCTATGCATATTTTACTACCGAAACAGACCAATTTTAAAAACATTAGGGTGATTTGAAAATTAAGGTTTTGTAATCATGTCAACTAGGGAAAATATACGCCTTATCGCTAGAGCTCCTTCCTACAAAGTCTTGGAAACTACCACAATAGCATTTTAACTACCACGATGACCTGGAAACTACCACGCAGGACGAGCGGGGCATAAATTGTTTACGAGTAAATGCTCAAATGTTTTTTTCTGTGTAGGAACGTTTATTGAGAGTCTTTTTATCATTTTCATCGTCAAATGATATCAAATTCCATTTGATTTGACAGATATGGGCTAAAATCTTTCGAACTTTGGGGAAAGTTGGTCCGATGCTCAGTGGGGAAACACGAATCAAAAGAAAGAAAATAACTTTTCATACAAAATTTTGGGCTAGAGGGGACGCTGAAACATATTTACACGGAACTGCATTGTCGGATTTCACCATTGTTTGTTCTTAGTTGTAAAATAAAACAAAAATGAACGTGACACCAACCTTTCTTTATCCAATTTTCGGCCAGGAAACTACCACGACGTGTCCCGGATGTGGCTTGGGAACAAATTTGCGTTAACACAATTTCGTGGTAGTTCCTAGGTTTACCACCCGTGGAATAAAGTATTTGTATAGTGTTGACTTTTGTATAATGCACTTCTCCCAATGGATGCGAGATATGGGTATTTGGAAATCTAGATATTATAGAACGGGTCCAGTTGTGGAATTGAAGAAATCTACTCCCTCATATATGGTTTATGAGGGTCTGGATGGGGTATAATGATTAGTGAATAATTGCCCTTTTTATAATGAATAATGAATAATGAGCCAAACATATAATGAATGAGGGTCTGGAGGGGGGGGGGTCTGGTATTCACTATTCATAAAAAAAATAGCCAATTATTCATCTCATTAAAATTTTGGGTTATTCATTAAAATTAGACCAATTATTCATTAAAATTATTCATTAAAATAACAATATATCTACGGACGAGGCATTGGTCAAAAAAATGCTTACTGTAAATATATAACATGACTGCATGGTGTATTACTTAATGTAACTTGCAGGTATCTACACTAATTATATGCAGCTGATTGTTCTGCTATCCAGTACTTGTTAGTGTGTGGTTCGTGCTTGCAAGTTAAGGTACCCCTCATTATTTACGCTTCACTGAGGGGCCCGGCTGTGATTTCGATTCATTGTCCAAATTTTGGATGACATCCCCACCATCCTTAAACAATGTAAAAACAATGACCCCCCCCCCCACACACCCTGGGAAACCATAAATATAGCCTCCCCCCCCCCCCCCCATTTTACACTATCTATTAAAAAGGTAGCGGCAGTAGGGCTGTTCCAAGTACGAAATCAATACAATAACTTTTTAAAAGTTAGAAAAACGTAATATTAGCAAAAGCAGAGATACTCTTTTGTTTAAAAATTCGAAATTTAGGTGGTTCAGCGGTCTGCTCCCTGAATATATAATAGCTTATTTACAAAAGTCGAGCGAGCGAAGCGAACAAAGAAAAAATCTGTATTTTTATCACATGATTAATATTTTAGAGTGAAAAAGTAGGGAAAGTAGGGCCTTTCAAGAAAAGTAGGAGCACAACAAAAAGTAGACCTGAATAGTAGAAAAAGTAGGGCCCACTTGAAAGCCTGATTAGTTAATTAATTGCATGTCTAGTAAAGTCTGCATGATAAAAGTTGTCACAATAAAACTACCAAAACCGAATAACTTTTGCACTTGCAAAAATAATAACTGAAATATTAAAGTCCTGCCAAACTATTTAAAGAGTTTAATTTATCAAAACCGAAGCGAGCGAAGCGAGTGAAGAAAAAAAATAAAGATTTTATTGGAACAATTAAAACATGACTCTCCCCCCTGCTGGGAAGCATAAGTTAAATGTGACCCCCCCCCCCTACTAGCCAAATGGAAATTCATATGACGACCCCACCCCCTACTTTTTAGCCGCCCCCCCCCCCCCTGACACTTAAATAATGAGCGACCCCTTACCCTTTCCCTATGTAGCAAATCAAACTAGAATGTGCAGTCGATCGACATCGCAAATCCCGACTCATAGGTTTTTGATCCCCCAGCTTCCCATAGTCCCATCCCTGCGGCATGACCCAGGCAACAGAATGAAAATTCCGTTCAATATCTTTTCTATCTTTTATTTGTGAGAACACACGCAAAGTTTGGTATAAGAGTCTTTGAAATTTACCTTGTAACTGAAATTAAATGATAATTGACTGTTTGACCTCACCCCAAGATCACCAGTTTGACCTTAGGGTGAAAATTTTACTTGCATTCTGTTCTGCTCGTTATCCCCATCAATTTGATATGCCACATGACCATGTTTGAAAAAAAAAATTGACCCCTGGGCACCCCAGCGCCCCAAAGTCCCACCCCTAGGGCATGACCCAGGCGACAGAATGAAAATCCGTCTGATATGTTTTGTATCTTTTATTTGTGAGAACACACACAAAGCTTGGTATAAAAATCTTTGAAATTGACTTTGTAATTGATATTTAATGATATTTGACCTTTTGACCCCTCCCCAGGGCCCCAGAGGGCAGGGCCAAAATATTGAGTTGTTCCATGCCCCATTCATTTGAGTAACTCACACACACGATTTGGTTAGGTTTCGTCCAATGGTTGAGGAGATGATAGCATAATGGATGGACAGACTGACAGACGGACGGAGGCGATTACAATATCCCCTTCGCTTTTTAAAAAAGCGTGGGGATAATTATGGCATACATGTAGAACACTTATTAAGTTACATTTTAGTAATGCACTATGCAACCATCTTATATATTGTCCATAAGCATTATTTTGACCACTACCTCATTTGATTGTGGCACACCCTGTATCATCTAATCAAGCTTTATATTACCATAAATGACATCTACAAATCCATTTGAACAACAGCCTTTATTTTACGGCCTGATTTTGTCATATGATATATGTATGATCTGTTATAGTGTAGTTATTTGATAACCAGTCAATTACAAAGGGGGATGGGGGAGCAATCTAAAAAAACAGAGTCAATATTTTACAAGTATAGGCTTTAACAAATGCATTGATTTTATTTTCAGCATTATTCATTATTCATTAAAGTCTGATTATTCACTATTCAGTAATTTTTTTCTTCAAATCATTAAAAAAATAGGATTATTCATTATTTTTAGGCCCTCATTATTCACTATTCATTATTTTTTGGGCTCATTGTTCACTATTCATTATAAAAAGGCCATTATTCACTAATCATTATACCCCATCCAGACCCTCATGAATAGTGAATAATGAAGGCCTAAAAATTAATGAATAATCCTATTTTTTAATGAATTGAAGAAAAAATTAATGAAAAGTGAATAATCAGATTTCTTTGCCACCTTTTTTACTTTAAATGAATAATTGGTCTTATTTTAATGAATAACACTAAATTTTAATGAGATGAATAATGGGCTAAATTTTTAATAAATAGTGAATACCAGACCCCCATCCAGACCCTCGTTTATGGGGAATGTGGGACATATCTCCGGAACATTGACCTACAGGCAAAGGTTTCTGTGGTTTACGAGATTTCATTTAAAGATATTTCGATTTTCAGCTCTGGTGGCAATTTATTTCAGAGTAGTGGAACAGTTTGTCCAATTTTGGTAGGGGGCATTATTAGCAACATTTCTGTGAAATATTTTGAATTTGGGCTCGTGGTTCTGGAGGAGATGTCATTTAAATATCATTTTTATCTTGAGCTCTGGTGGCCATTTTTGTTCAGCGGAGCAGAACCGTTTGTGCAAGTTTGGTAAAGGGCATAATGAGGAACACTTCTGTGAAATTATTTTGAATTTGAATAAAACTTCAGGAGATGTCTTTGAAAGGCGTTTCTTATCTTGGGCTATGGTGGCCATTTTATTCAGCAGAGCAGAACGGTTTGTGCAATTTTGATAGAGGGCATTATGAGAAACATTTCTGTGAAATTATTTTGAATTCCGAACAGAGGTTCAGATGTCGTTTAAAGGACATTTCTTATCTACAGCTCTGTCAGTCCTTTTGTTCAATGGAGCGGAACCATTTCTGCAATTTTCGTAGAGGGCATTATAAGAAACAGTTATGTAAAATTAGTTTGAATTTGAAACAGTGGTTCAGATGTTATTTAAAGGTATTTCTTATCAACAGCTCTGGCGGCCCCTTTGTTCAGTGAAGCAGAACCATTTGTGCAATTTTGGAAGAGTGCATTATGGGGAACATTTCAGTGAAATTACTTTGAATTTGGAGATGTCGTTTAAAATATTTCTTATCTAGAGCTCTGGTGGCCTTCTTGTTCGGCGGAGCGTAAATATTTGTGCAATTTTGGTAAATTGCATTATGGGGAACATTCCTGTGAAATTATTTTAAATTTGGACCAGTGGCTCAGAAGGAGATGTCGTTTAAAGAAAAAAAATGCGGACGATGGACGACAGAAGCCGGACGAAGACGATTATAAGTGAGCTAAAAATAAATATCAAAATTACAAAATTAAACTGGTTTGTTAATCATTAGGTACTTTTCGTTTAACTCTTCTAAAATGGAATCCTCCAGTTGACTATCTGGACTAATCTAATCTAGTTATTTATTTGCAGAAGACAGTTAATACAACAAAAAATTATTGATCAGACTGTGTTCCTCTAGTGACAGGCTGATCCGTGACTTATTTTATTGCGCACTTTTCCTCTTGAGAAATTTGATTCTGGTGCTTAGTCAATAATGCTAAAATATCAGTTTTAGATCAGGGGACTGAGCTTATAAATGTAGTCTGGTAAATGTATACGTCGATTTGGTGGTATTTACGCGTATTGCCGGTACTTCATAGACCGGAAGTGGTAGATATTGGTGTTAATACTATGTAGAAAATCATGCCATATGCCTAAAGGACTATAGAATTAGATCGTTTTAAGTATTCGACATGCAGATGGCGATTTATGTAAGCATTTAGGATTAGATTCGAGTACCGATCTGGATGATCGGTACTCGAATCTATTCCTAAATGCTTACATAAATCGCCATGCATATACTGAATACTTAAAACTGATCTAATTCTATAGTCCTTTAGGCATATGGCATGTTTTTCTACATAGTATTAACACCAATATCTACCACTTCCGGTCTATGAAGTACCGGCAATACGCGTAAATACCACCTGATCGACGTATACATTTACCAGTGTGATACAAGGGAGATTTATATGGAACAATATTTCAACGATAAAATTTCCATTACCTCTCTTGTGTGTCTTCTTTACCTTCTTGTGTCGTTTGCTTATAACCTAAATGCAAACAGTTTGGACCCAGATCAGGCCCGACAAAATGTTGGGCCTGATCTGGATCCAAACTGTTTGACACTCTGATGGAATTCCTGAAAGATTTTTTCGGAAAAACGGATTCTAAAACAAGTAGCACAATGGGCAAGGATTGCTCACCTGAGAGCCAGCATAATATTTGGAGACTCCAAGTTTTAGAATGCTCAAAGGCAGGTAATTCTGAACTTGAAACAGTGATTAGGCCTAAATTCAAACACAATATATGCCATTTCTACTTATCTGCAAGTATAAAAAAAGATCTGAATTAAATTGGACGAGAAACCTTGGAGAAACTATATTTTCACACTCTATATTTCCAGACCATCAAGGGCAGCTAACTCCATAGTCAGTGCTGGGATCAGATCGAAAGTCAAACTCATCCAAACTTTTATGCATCTCCTTGTTACCTATAAGAATGAAGAAGATCAAATCAAAAATGAAGTTGCTATCTTGAGTGCATCAATATTTCTCCCATTTAAGTATATGGTGATTACTCCAGACGCTCAAGGGCAGCTAACACCACAGTCCCAAGTGAGTGCTGGGCAAAATTCAAACTCATCCAAGCTTTTATGAGTGTCCTCATTACCTGCAAGAATGACAAAGATTCAATAAAAATTGAAATCACTTGAGTGGTCACAACTTTGAACATCGATTTTCAGACGCTTAAGGGCAGCTAACTCTTTAGTCGGTGGTAGGGTGGGGCCGCAATTCAAACTCATTCCAGCTTTAATAGTTGTCCTTGTTATCTGCATGATTTAGAAAGATCATTTCTTTCTTTCTTCCAATACTTCTAAATCTCTATTGAGGACTTAAGGAGGGTATTCCCTATACCAAGTGCTAAGGGGGTTAGCTGAAATAAAAGATCAGTAAAGTTGGTGGGATGAGTTTGTACAGTGCGAAAAAGAGGGTTAGTTTAGTTAAAAGATAAAAACAGAATATGGTGATTTAGGGGGACACATACACCACCTGGCACACAGCATGACTAAACTGTGCCAAGGTCGGGAGCAGGGCAATGCAGGTTGGGCGGGCATTCCAGTGTATGATAGTTCTGGGGAAAAACTGTATTTATAGTAGTTTGTAGAGGTGGGGATCTGCTTGTATGCCAGAGGGTGGATAAATTTAGACTCCTTGCGATTAGCTAATTGATACTCAGATGCTGGAATTGCAACAAGGTCATATGTGACCTTGAACATTATTACAAGGCGACTGCCTATGCGTCTTTGGTCTAGTGGACGCCAGTGTAGGTTTTCGAACATTCTGGTTACACTTGAGGTTTGCGGGTAGTCACGACAGGCCCACCGGGTAGCCCTGCGTTGGACCGAGTCGATTTTGTATGTATCTGAGGCAGTGTGTGGAGAGCAAACAGTGGAGGCATATTCCGACTGCGGCCTAATGAGGGCTTTGTATGCTGTGGATTTTAGTTCTTGTTTGTGTGGTTTGAGGTTCCTCTTGAGAAAGCCTAATGTTTGGTTTGCCTTTTTTGTAATGTTGGCTATATGTGTTCCCCAGCTAAGGTCGTCCGAAATGGTGACCCCTAGGTACTTAGCAGCAGATACACTTTCAAGGTCTATGCTAAGAAGGAAGTATTTGGAGGGAATGGGGGTCTTGAGCCTGGTGACACGTAAAACTTGACATTAAGTGGGATTAAAGTTAATGTCCCAGATCTCTTCACATAGCTCCAGTTTACAGAGGTCTTCTTGTAATGCGTTTGCTTCTGACAAGTTGCTGATACATAAATATAAAGCTGTCGTCTGCAAACAGTCTGACTCTTGATCTGACCTGCTCAGGGATGTCATAAATCTAAGCTAGAAAAAGGATGGGTCCGAGAACAGAGCCCTGCGGGACACCAGAGGAGACGGGAATAATGTTTGAATGAGTGCCGTTTGTAACCACTGACTGTTTTCTGTTATCCAGAAAGTTTTTTATTCAAAGTAAAGTGTCTCCTCTGATACCAAAGCGGTAGAGGTTTTGGGGCATTTTTCATGTGCCACTTTATCGAAAGGTCTACTTAAGTCAATAAGATTTAATCAGTTTGTTTTCTTGACTGCATATTTTAGAAAGTTCGTCAAATAGCATAATTAGCTAGGTCTCGCAGGACCGCTTTTCTCGGAACCCGTGCTGTAAGTAATAGAGGATGTTTGAGTTTGCAAATGTTTTGATATGTTTGAAGCAACAATGTGTTCCAGTACTTTACATGGAACAGAACAGATCCATTCTGAAATTAAAGCGCTTGTGTGGTCGCAACATTTATCCCATTGTAATTATATGGGGATATTTCCAGAAGCTCAAGGACAGATAACTCTGCAGTCCTGGATCGGATCTGGCCTAAATTCAAATTAATTCAAGTTGTTATGGTTGTTCTCATTACCTGCAAGAATGATGAAGATCCAAACAAAAATGAAAGCTCTAGAGCGGTCAGGACATAATACATCAATTTTTAAAACGCTTAAGGGCAGCTAACTCCGTTGTCCGTAATGGGACCTGGCTGAAACTCAAAGCCACCCCAAGCTTGGATTGTTGTCCTTGTAACATGCCAGAATGAAGATCCATTCAAAAGCGATATAGTGGTCACAACATTTCTCCCATTATAAATCTATGGGATTTTTTCAAGATGTTCAAGGGCAGCTAACTCTACAGACCCTGGTCCGATCTTACCGAATTTCAAACCCATCCAAGACTTCAAAGTTGTCCTTCTTACCTGCAAGAATGAAAATGATCCAATCAAAAATGAAGGTGCTAGAGTGCTCACATTATACATTGATTTAAAAAAATTTCAGATGCGCCAAGGGCAGCCAACTCAATAGTTGGTGATGGGATCTGGCAGAAATTCAAACTCATCCAAGCTTTTATGGTCTTCCTCGTTACCTGCAAGCATGATGAGGATCCATCCAAAATTGAAAGCACTAGAGTGCTCACATTTCTCCCATTATAAGTCTTTGGGAATTTTTCCAGGCATTCAAGGACAGCTAACTCCACCGACTCTGGTCCGATCTCGCCCAATTTCAAACCTTCCAAGATTTTAAAGCTGTCTTTGTTACCTGCAAAACTGAAGACGAACCAATCAAAAAGAAAGCGCTAGTGCTCACAACATTGTACATTGCTTTTTCAGATGTTTAAGGGCAGCTAACTCAGTAGTTGTCGATGGGATCTGGCAGAAATTCAAACTCATCGAAGCTTTTATGGTTGTCCTTGTTGTATTGCAAGAATGATGAAGATCCATCCAAAACTGAAGTCACTAGAGTGCTCACAACATTTCTCCCATTGAAACCTTGGAGAAACTATATTTTCACACTCTATATTTCCAGACCATTAAGGGCAGCTAACTCCATAGTCAGTGCTGGGATCAGATCGAAAGTCAAACTAATCCAAACTTTTATGCATCTCCTTGTTACCTATAAGAATGAAGAAGATCAAATCAAAAATGAAGTTGCTAGAGTGCATCAATATTTCTCCCATTTAAGTATATGGTGATTACTCCGGACGCTCAAGGGCAGCTAACACCACAGTCCCAAGTGAGTGCTGGGCAAAATTCAAACTCATCCAAGCTTTTATGAGTGTCCTCATTACCTGCAAGAATGACAAAGATTCAATAAAAATTGAAATCACTTGAGTGGTCACAACTTTGAACATCGATTTTCAGACGCTTAAGGGCAGCTAACTCTTTAGTCGGTGGTAGGGTGGGGCCGCAATTCAAACTCATTCCAGCTTTAATAGTTGTCCTTGTTATCTGCATGATTTAGAAAGATCCTTTCTTTCTTTCTTCCAATACTTCTAAATCTCTATTGAGGACTTAAGGAGGGTATTCCCTATACCAAGTGCTAAGGGGGTTAGCTGAAATAAAAGATCAGTAAAGTTGGTGGGATGAGTTTGTACAGTGCGAAAAAGAGGGTTAGTTTAGTTAAAAGATAAAAACAGAATATGGTGATTTAGGGGGACACATGCACCACCTGGCACACAGCATGACTAAACTGTGCCAAGGTCGGGAGCAGGACAATGCAGGTTGGAAGGGCATTCCAGTGTATGATAGTTCTGGGGAAAAACTGTATTTATAGTAGTTTGTAGAGGTGGAGATCTGCTTGTATGCCAGAGGGTGGATAAATTTAGACTCCTTGCGATTAGCTAATTGATACTCAGATGCTGGAATTGCAACAAGGTCATATGTGACCTTGAACATTATTACAAGGCGACTGCCTATGCGTCTTTGGTCTAGTGGACGCCAGTGTAGGTTTTCGAACATTCTGGTTACACTTGAGGTTTGCGGGTAGTCACGACAGGCCCACCGGGTAGCCCTGCGTTGGACCGAGTCGATTTTGTATGTATCTGAGGCAGTGTGTGGAGAGCAAACAGTGGAGGCATATTCCAACTGCGGCCTAATGAGGGCTTTGTATGCTGTGGATTTTAGTTCTTGTTTGTGTGGTTTGAGGTTCCTCTTGAGAAAGCCTAATGTTTGGTTTGCCTTTTTTGTAATGTTGGCTATATGTGTTCCCCAGCTAAGGTCGTCCGAAATGGTGACCCCTAGGTACTTAGCAGCAGATACACTTTCAAGGTCTATGCTAAGAAGGAAGTATTTGGAGGGAATGGGGGTCTTGAGCCTGGTGACACGTAAAACTTGACATTAAGTGGGATTAAAGTTAATGTCCCAGATCTCTTCACATAGCTCCAGTTTACAGAGGTCTTCTTGTAATGCGTTTGCTTCTGACAAGTTGCTGATACATAAATATAAAGCTGTCGTCTGCAAACAGTCTGACTCTTGATCTGACCTGCTCAGGGATGTCATAAATCTAAGCTAGAAAAAGGATGGGTCCGAGAACAGAGCCCTGCGGGACACCAGAGGAGACGGGAATAATGTTTGAATGAGTGCCGTTTGTAACCACTGACTGTTTTCTGTTATCCAGAAAGTTTTTTATTCAAAGTAAAGTGTCTCCTCTGATACCATAGCGGTAGAGGTTTTGGGGCATTTTTCATGTGCCACTTTATCGAAAGGTCTACTTAAGTCAATAAGATTTAATCAGTTTGTTTTCTTGACTGCATATTTTAGAAAGTTCGTCAAGCTAGGTCTCGCAGGACCGCTTTTCTCGGAACCCGTGCTGTAAGTAATAGAGGATGTTTGAGTTTGCAAATGTTTTGATATGTTTAAAGCAACAATGTGTTCCAGTACTTTACATGGAACAGAACAGATCCATTCTGAAATTAAAGCGCTTGTGTGGTCGCAACATTTATCCCATTGTAATTATATGGGGATATTTCCAGAAGCTCAAGGACAGATAACTCTGCAGTCCTGGATCGGATCTGGCCTAAATTCAAATTAATTCAAGTTGTTATGGTTGTTCTCATTACCTGCAAGAATGATGAAGATCCAAACAAAAATGAAAGCTCTAGAGCGGTCAGGACATAATACATCAATTTTTAAAACGCTTAAGGGCAGCTAACTCCGTTGTCCGTAATGGGACCTGGCTGAAACTCAAAGCCACCCCAAGCTTGGATTGTTGTCCTTGTAACATGCCAGAATGAAGATCCATTCAAAAGCGATATAGTGGTCACAACATTTCTCCCATTATAAATCTATGGGATTTTTTCAAGATGTTCAAGGGCAGCTAACTCTACAGACCCTGGTCCGATCTTACCGAATTTCAAACCCATCCAAGACTTCAAAGTTGTCCTTCTTACCTGCAAGAATGAAAATGATCCAATCAAAAATGAAGGTGCTAGAGTGCTCACATTATACATTGATTTAAAAAATTTTCAGATGCGCCAAGGGCAGCCAACTCAATAGTTGGTGATGGGATCTGGCAGAAATTCAAACTCATCCAAGCTTTTATGGTCTTCCTCGTTACCAGCAAGCATGATGAGGATCCATCCAAAATTGAAAGCACTAGAGTGCTCACATTTCTCCCATTATAAGTCTTTGGGAATTTTTCCAGGCATTCAAGGACAGCTAACTCCACCGACTCTGGTCCGATCTCGCCCAATTTCAAACCTTCCAAGATTTTAAAGCTGTCTTTGTTACCTGCAAAACTGAAGACGAACCAATCAAAAAGAAAGCGCTAGTGCTCACAACATTGTACATTGCTTTTTCAGATGTTTAAGGGCAGCTAACTCAGTAGTTGTCGATGGGATCTGGCAGAAATTCAAACTCATCGAAGCTTTTATGGTTGTCCTTGTTGTATTGCAAGAATGATGAAGATCCATCCAAAACTGAAGGCACTAGAGTGCTCACAACATTTCTCCCATTGTTAGTCTATGTGGACTTTTCAAGAAGCTCAAGGGCAGCTAACTCCGCAGTCACTGGTTGGATCTTGCTGAATTTCGAACCCGTCTGAGATATTATGATTGTACTCGAAACCTGCAAGAATGAAGAAGATCCAATCAAAAATGGAGGAGCTAGAGTGCTCACAAGATTTTCCTCATTATAAAAGTAAGGGTGTAAAGATCAGGAATCGATACAATCAAGTGCCACATCTGACCCAGGATACCAATGGGAAAGTCACAAACTCACAGTTAGACACCACAAACGAGAGCCAAGGTCAGCCCTTTCCCAGCAGGTGACCACAAGGCACAAATAAACATACGCACACAAAGGCACAGCAAACACAAGACAGAAAAAACATAAAAGATCCACAAAATAAGTACCACCTTGGAACGGTCAGTAAATATTTTACTGGAGGGCTTAACCGGTTTCATGGTGCCAACCTCACCCTTAATTCAGATGTGGATCAAGACACATAGATATTTGGTTTGCATGAAAGACCCCTAACTTATCAATGCATCATCTCCTAGAACATATAAATCAAGATATAACAAGGAGATTAAGCAAAGATAAGGAATCAACGGTAAATAAAACCGAATACCGGAGCAAAAGAAATCCAACAGGTAAACCCCAGTGGGCCCAACAAACAGCCAAAGCATTAGGCCCCTGCCATCTCATCAATAGATAAGTCTTTAAGTTGGAACCGTCATAGAGTCTAAAGTTCGACACACCGGCGTGTTGTTAAAGAGGAAAGCAAAGTTGCCAACCGTGATTGGGTTGACCTATAACCCTATGGGACCTATCTTTTGCCATGGAAACCAGAGTTCTGATCCTATCTGGCCCAGAACCTTATGCAGCCTTCCCCCCCCACCCCAACGATGCTCCAGATGAAATATAATTGCAATCGGCCAGCTGGTCTCAGAGATAAGACTGGCTTAGATGTTGAAAACTCAAACAAAAATGAAAACTAAATATATTAAAAATGTTTTAGTTTTATTTTAAGTCATGTTAAAGGTACATACACAGTGATCATATAGCTAAAATAAGAAAAAATGGCTTCACAGCCAAGTTGTTCAGTGATAGGCATGTTATGATTTAGCAAACAGTGTTTAACCATTTACTTAACCAATCTGTGCTATATATTATATGAGCCGCAACATGTGATTTCAAACAATGTGGCATTTTGACAAGTGTAGACTCAGATGTGCCTGTGCAGCCTCCTTTTAAGCTTAGAAACTCCAAATAATGTTCTGTCGGTAGTTTAATATTCATAGAATAACTAAGGGACAAGCAAAGGCTCTGATCAGACTGCGCATATGCGCAGCCTGATCTGAGCCTTTGCTAGTCACACATACCACATATGCGCAGCCTGATCTGAGCCTTTGCTAGTCAAACATTGTTGAAATCTCATGTCGCTTCTCATATGTTTTCATTTCATTATCATGATACTCATTTGGTGGATTATCAGTCCCACCCCATTTGGTTTTGATGTTTGTTCCCATAAATATTGGAACAAAAAGGCTGGGATTGTCAAAAATATATTGTTAGGGGTCACAGATCAGAATTAACAAATTATCGTGTATTTCTATCCCTGTCAGTAAACAATGTGGACCATGATGAAATACCGGTTTTTGCTGCAATTCATCTCGGTTTTTACTGTTTTTCGATTACCCATTTACAAAAGGGTTACGTAATGCACAAGCTACAGTTTTAGAATATTTTCAAATTTTGTTTGTTCTTTAACAAACCAAATAAGATTTTGTGGTTCAAGTGAATCATATAACACATGATTTTTTATTAAAAAAATGAAGAAAGAGTTTACAAACTCTATCATTTTCTGCCACAGGAGCTAGTCACACACCCTTAGAATAGAAAAATTGGATCTATATTTACTTTTGTACACTATTTGTAGTGATACACATCTACCGTGTGACTAGCTCCTGTGTCTGCTGCAGTTGTTAATGAACCTAGGGGTAAGAAAACCCATCTTTCTTTTGGTTTAATTCTGAAACACCAACAAAGTACCATAAAACAGAATATTTTAGCGGCGCCAAATTTTCGCAATTTGGCCTCAAAAACATGAGTATAAATTTTCGTAGTTTTTAATTTTTGGGGTCGTTTGTACACTCGAAAATTAATGCAATGGCATTGTCCTTTTTTTCTCCAAAAACAATCACTTTTTAAGTACCATTTATTTAATAATCATGTGAACACACACTGACAGAAATATGTGAACACATACTGACAATCACTGGTCCAAATCTGAATAAACGATCAGGTGTGTTTAGGCGTAATTAATCCATTATCTTTCCAGCTTGTCCAAGCCTCAATTGTGTAACGGTTGATCTATTCATGTCAAATGAACAGTATACATCTAGCTTGACCTGTAAACTACGCTGGTCAGTCTATGAAAAACGGTACTTTATGTGCTGTTATTGCAACACAAATGAATACACAATTATTGTTCTGTATAAAGGTAAATAAAGGAATGGTCAAACTTGGAAAGTATTTTGTGGATTTCAATTTTTGCGGTTCACAACTTACCGGAAAATACCGCAACAATTGGATGACGCCAAAATTTCCCATTTTACAGTAATAAGCAATTAAACATGAAAATCACATGTTAATATCTAATTCCAGCATAAAATAACAATGTAGTCTAACCATAGAAAAAGCAACATTTTTTCACTTTTCTGGCTCCTCATAGGCAACTAGAACACACCCATACAGTAAAACCTGTGTAAAAACAGCCACTCTCAAAAAGACCAAAAATTGGTTTTCAAGGACATTTATCGCTAAATGTAGGTCAAAAGTAAGGGAGCATTCTGCAATACTTTCGACCTTCATTAAGCTACCATTTGTCATTAAGATCTTTGTTTTGTCTATTTTTGAGTGGCCGTTTTACACAAGTTTTATTGTATTTGTTATACACATTCAACCAGCACTTGAGTATCAGATGGTTGACCGCTACCTTCTATAACTGGGACTTTTACAAGTAATAGGCCATGTGATGATGCTACTTATGGTGAATGTTCTAAAATTTCCAACACTTTCTGATCTCATATAAAATGTTGATTTTCAGGCCTGGAACTCACACAATGCTTGTAAGAATAGCAAACAGGAAAGACCCTGATCAGACTGCTTCTGAAGAAGCAGTCTGATCTGGGTCTGCACTGTTTGTCTATGTCTTTTTAGCAGACATGTAGTGATTTAGAACATTTACCATATCACATCATATACACACATGGGTGAAAGTTCAAAATATCAAAAATCCTGAACTTTAGAAATTCAATCTTAAAAGTTGCAATATGCCTACAAAATAATAGCAATTTCAGGTTTAAATTGCCAATTGTCTTCAGATACACTCAAAATATATCAGAGAAGCTATAACAATCTGCCTAATTCAGGTTAACAGGAGGAGTGTACAAATAGTACATAAAAATATTCAGCATGACAAGTGTTAAACTTGGACAAGGCTATGCTGAAAAAAAATATCACTTTTGACTGACAAGAAGTCCTGCTCCCTGGCAAATCCAGGCAAATAGCGCTACTACTGAAGTAAATCTGTTTATCTAAATATGACAAAACACATTCTACACATTTAAAACTTACATCTAGCCTTAAAATCCTTTCCTTTAATAATTGACCCTTTTTATACTTTCTTCCATCGGATTTGATACAATAAACCAGGCAAATTCGTTGAATTTGACGATGGATTTTTTTAGAGAAAAGGATACTTATCTTTTATACTAAGAATGCATCAAATCTAACAAATAGATTATAAGAATCTATCATTAGTGTGACAGTGGGATAGAAAAATCCACCCGGGGATCACCGTTTGGCATCATGAGGCTTGCCGAGTGATGATAAATGCAAATCCCGAGGGACAGATTCTTTTTCTTGCTCACCATTGACTGTTTATTTTAAAACAAGCTTCCAGATGTCCCTGAATATGCTGAGATGCAATAGCATATATATGATGACGTCACTTTGACTAAACATTGACGTCATTTGACGACCATGTGCGTTAGTTCCAATACAACCAATGTACGTGACAGTCTGGGTAAGATAACATGGGTAAGATTAGATTTTCTTTCCCAGGATAAAACATCAGATATCCTTATCTGGTGTGCAAGAAACTAAGACATATGGTTCCCGAGGGAATGACAGACAGACAGATGGAAGGGACTCCCGCTGCCGAAACTATATCCTTCTGAATTTATCTAGGTATGACTAGGGATTGTTCATAGAACATATCCACAAACCAATTATAAGATTTTCAAATTATCATGGATTTTTGAAAATGTTTTGTATCAGCTAACAGTGTAGACCCTGATGAAATACCACATGTGGCAATTCATCTGGGTATCCACTGTTAGCCATACAACAAAACAGGTTTTATCTTGACAAGGCCCATATCATATAGCACATATTGCCTTTGTATTTATATTGCACTTAAATAGTTTCAGGCGAGTTAGTGATACACATTTATTTACACAGTGTGCTTAACAATTTCATTGTAGCTACAGCAACTCTGCACAATCTGTACTAAATAGTCGATCTTACATGAGTGCTCATGTTTTATTGAGTTTATTAAACGAGTTGGGGAAAAGAGGTAAAATGTGAGGCTTGCCAAGCATTTTATCTCTTTTTCGCAACAAGTTTAATAAATTCAATAATAAAAGAGCATGAATGATAGATTCTATTTATCATATGACATTAAGATAACTCTGCAGTAAAAACATTATAATTTTGTCATTATGTACACTTAGTTGTTATGGACAAAATTTATTGCATGGCGTTATTTCACTCCCAGATGGGACGTCATATGATAAACTGTGATTAACTCTTTGCATGCTGGGTAATTTTTCATCCTTTTTTTGTCATCTACTGACTTTTATCAAAATTATATTTTTTCAAAAATTTCTTTCAACAACACTATCAAAGTGTCAAATAGTTTGTATCTGTTGGTCCTGATCTGGGTCCAAACTGTTTGCAAAGGTTATCAGCAGATGACACAAGTAGTTGCTAGCAAGGAAAGAATTAATAAAACAAATTTTGAAGGCAACCCCGAATGCAGTTATAATAAAAAGGAAATCTAAGCACAATGTACTTATAAAAGATATGAATGGTGACTCACTGACAACAAACTTGAAATCAGAAATAAACATTCATCATATATCTAGATAATACAGTCATTTCTTGTTTGAATGATCAGTTGTTTGTATTGTAGGGAGTTAATGAGCAAATAACATAACCCCAATAAAGATTATTTTAATTATTTTCAGTATAATGTATCAAAACATCTGTTTTTGGTTGCTTAAAAGAAACGCCTCAGTGAGATGTTTCTTTTAAGCAACCAAAACAAGTTTTAATAGGAAATTATTAAAATTATAAATCAATATATCCCATACTCTGAATCCAATATTTCTCTAATTAACTTCAAATAAGTGAGTACTTCGACCTATAGAAGCTTGAAATACCAAGTCTTTACTACATATAAGAACACATGTATTAAGATTCCAAATTTAAGATTCACTCCATGCCTTATCTTGCAATGTTGGAATGTTTAAACATGATGAATGACTTTGAACATGACGAGTTAGAACTTCTGGGATATTAAATAATCTCCCAGCCAGAGGAACATATGGGCCAGCACACAAGATGTTGATACTTATCACATTGGCATATCCTGCACATATGCACAGTCTTGTCATTATCTAGGGGTGTCAGATTATAATTTTCAAAAAATATTGTATTTATTTGTCTGAAGATCTTTTTTACCTTAACAAACATTGTGCTGCATTTCATCTGGGTCTTCACTGTTTGCAAAAGTACGGGTTTAGGGATTTCCCAAATACAAAGTGTTAAAGAATGACTTGACGATTATGTGGTAAGTACCATTAAATAATGGGCTGGCTCATATGGTCCTGTATTGCTTACCTGGATAAAAGAAAACTTGTATTGCAATCTTTTAAAGTAGAAAGCATTTACCATACAGTACTTAAACTTAATATTCAGACAGCTTTTAAACTTCTTATCATACTTATTCTCATAATGTGCTAACTTATGAACAATTCACGAATAAATCTGATTTTAATGCAAGAGTGATTGTAAGGGTTGATATTAGAGCTTACAGACTTAATAAACAGATCAGATTTTGGATTAAAAATGATGATGAAATATACCAGTACATGAGATTTTGGTACTTATCAGGAGCGCAGTGGTTCAGTGGTAGAATGCTTGACTCGAGACCGAAGGGCCGCGGGTTCAAGCCTCACAGGCGTCACTGCATTGTGTCCTTGAGCAACACATAAATCCTAACTTAGTACTGGGTCAACCCTGGAAGACCTGTCCAGATGTAACTGAAAGATTGTTGACTAGGACGTAAAGAATCAAATCAAACAAACATATGCCTCTAATAAACGCCCATGCTTACATATCCAGTGTGGCTATATGTCTAATTTTTCTGTCTGAGTCTTAATCTATATCTATACTTTATGTATGCAAGCAGTGAAGGCTCTGGCGAGACTGCGCATATGCGCAGACTCGCCTGAGACTTCACTGCTCGCCGATGTGATACATACAAAAATCTCTTGTGCTGGCAAAAAAACGGTATGATCAACACATACTTAACAAAGAGTTGCTGGATAAAATAAATCTGATCATTACAGCTTTTAAAAACACATCCATTTTTAACAGACATTATAATAAAGCGATCATTATTTACATGTAACAAGATATTATATGTGTATTTTGCAAACATCACAGGTGGTAAACTCCTCCAATTGACCTATGGTGGAGATGAATCGGAACCTTTTCTGTACTGTAATCAGAATTTGCAATTTTTACTGAGGTTGTTAGATGAGAACAGAATAAGGAAAAAAAGGTAACTCCTTGCTAGGAGCAGTCTGATCAGGGACTATTTGTTTGGTCTCTTCAGAAAAAGAATGTAATTAAATGAGATGGATTAGTGCAGACAATCATATGGAGTATTCCATTTTTGAAATTCAGAGGCCACAGAGCTAAATGAAATTTTCTTATTGATCTCCAGGAAAGTAATTACGGTAAATGTTCTAAAATTTTGACACTTTTCTCTTTCTGTTCTCAAATAAAATGTTGGTTTTAAGGGCTGGAATTCACAAAATGCTTGTCAGAATAGCAAACAGGGGAGACCTAGATCAGACTGCTTCTTCAGAAGCAGTCTGATCTGGGTCTGCCCTGTTTGTCTAGGCCTTGCTGGCAGGCAACAAGTGTTTGAAATTTTAGAACATTTACCGTATTGTTTTGTTATTTTAGCATTTCTATCTTCAGGTCAATTGAAAAAGTCTACCGCCCTGGATATAATATGAAGTGCCAAATGACAGAACCAGCAAAATGACATATGCTGGCAGACTCATATCAGCTTGGGTATACACCCAGCAGGGGTATCCACCCAGCAGGGACTGACTGTTTTTGGAAGATGCCTAGGTTGACCAGTCTTAACTAGGCAGAGTTCTCACTAGGATTTTGAAAATAGGAGTAAAAATGCTGTTTGCCAGAAAAATTTGGAGTCACAATCAAAAAGTTGGAGTAAACTAATCCAAATTTGGAGTTAGTGAGAGCTCTGCTGGGAGTGTATGCCATTTTGTAGATTCTGTCCTGTGGCAGCTCTATAGGTTGGTGTACAGTGATCATCTTAGCTCATCATAAGCACAGCTCACAAGAGCTTTATATATTTTATCACAAAATAATTAAGAAAGGACTTATTAAGGAGGCATATTTGGTGATAAACAACTACAAGTACTAGGGAATAATTTTGGGAGCCACGTGCACAATGATGACCATGTTATACCTAAATTGTTGTTATAATGATGTGCCACAAATGTATAAAGGGACTGTATTGGCTTACACTTCTTTTCAGATGTTGGAGACAGAATTGATGCCAATTTGCTTGCCTTGTTGTTTATTAGCATGGAACAGACATGGGGCGAATTACTTTTGAAAGTAATGCATTGAATTAGCATTACTTGCCAAAAATGTGCATTGAATTACCATTACCATTACTTGATTTTGAAAAAGTAATGCATTGAATTAGCATTATTTATGAAAGTAATGCATTGAATTAAGCATTACTTTCATTCATGTGAAACAGAATGCTAAAATACTGTTAACTCAGGATATTTTTGATACATTGAACAAAATGTGTGCATACCGTAAACATGTGAAATTCACATATAGATATTTAATATATATATAAATATTTCAAATGAGCCACAGGTTACAATATGTGCACTTTTAGTAGTGAATTTTGTATTCTTGTCAGTAACATTTGTTGGAATGTCATAATTTTTGAAAATTGGAGGAAATAACACTCAGATGTAGCAACCCAAGATCTTTTGTCAAGTGATATTTCATTGTATATTATTATCATACAACTGGGAAGCTTTCTAAAATAGTTTCTTATTTGGAAGTATAATTTATTTGAGGAAATTTATAAACATTTTTAGTCTCTTGACTGAATTATCCAATCTTCAAAGCGCAGGCTGTATCTTAATCTCTAATCTCTTTTATTTTTGATTCCAATATATTTACCCTGTAGCTCAACTGACCACAGTAACACACTGTAAGTGTCAGTGGTCAAGTGTCAAATTGTATGAACAGAACAATCAAGTGATAATTACCCTTATTGTGATCAAAACATTTGTTTCTTTGAAATTGGATTGTAACAAAATTCACACCATTTTAAAGCTCATTTAATTTGCTTTAAAATGATTTATAAATAAAAGAAAATGCATTTGACTTAAATTAAGTTATAAAGTGGGATAAAATACCGTACATTTCAACACTTCCCAGCTACATTTTCACTGTTCAAGGTTCATCTGGGATTGCCAGTGACTGTAAGGTGTTTCACTTTAATGATATAAAGTCAAAGCCTTTACTTGCAAGGTTCACAGTTCATTTTGCATGTTCCATAGTCAAATAACAGTCTTTACAAGCAAGTTGAACAAAAGAAAACTGTGATTGGAAATAACTTATGGAAACACATCCTTTTGTTGTGTATCTGTTTTCTCTATTGTGCAGTCTGTATACTATTAATGGCAAAATTTCTGATAGACAGTAATTCAAATTAATGCAAGTAATGCAGTGAATTTTGACTGAAGTAATGCATTGAATTAGCATTAAAGTAATTCAAAAACCGGTGAATTAATCATTACCTTGAATTACTTGAAAAAGTAATGCATTAATAATGCATTAGCATTAACGATTAATTCGCCCCATATCTGGCATGGAATAAGTATAATACACCTCCTTAATAAGTTCTCTGTACTATCTACTAAACGTGCTAGTGCAGTTTTACAATATTCCATTTCATTAACATTAATACTCCCAGGCTCCTAGACTACGTAATCAAAAAATAATTTTCTTATTTCTTAATCAAAACATATGTTGTGGGTAATCAAAAGATCTGTCATATTGAGACGGTTCTTTTGAGCACCCAAAACTTATGTTTAACTTGATGCATAAGAAACTATTCACAATTTTAAGCTCATAACTTTATCTGGGCCTATTACTCCTTTGCCTATCCTGAACAGAGATATTAGTACTCGTTTTGGGTACAGGGACACATAAATTTGGTAAAAGCTGGTACATGTAGCTATCACATATTCGGGACGCTATTTGCCACGATAACCCAAAGTCTGCATATGCCATAAGCTCTTTCCCGCCAGCTGGTTATCACCCCCCCCCCCCCCCCCCCCCCCCCCCCCCCGTGATGATAACCGGAAGTCATGTATTTTGAACGGGAAGAGGTTATCATGCCCGGCACGTAACATTGATCATTTGATGACGTCAGATGTAAACAAGCCGCGTGACATCACCCAAAATAAACGCCATTTATCTGTTTTATTTACATTTTTGTACGTCTAACACGTTGAAATAGTGATATGGAATATGTGATAAACAGATTATAACATGGGGTTTTGGTTATCTCCCTCAGTATCAACCCTCGACCATTATCAGCCACAGAGCTAAAGCTCTCGAGCTGATAATGGGGTCTCAGGTTATCTCTAATTATCAAATTCACTGTATTTACCAGTTACCATGTTCAACCTAATAAGTGCGCTGTGCACTTAACTTTTTCAAAATTTTATATCCTCTTTATGGAGCCAGCTGATCAGGACCGCCACAGTGTTTATTATCAGTGCAATGAATCTGTATTATTGCATAAAATCTGTGTCACACACTTTTAACAGTCATGTTTCAACCAGCACAAACCTTTGTATTAACAAGGCAATGTATGTGCTGTTAATGCATGGTTTTAGTACCTTAAATATATGTACACTGCTTCTGGGCTACTACTACATATTACAAAAGCTGATTGTTTATCACTCTTATATATAGCCTGGCCAAGGAAAAGGAATACTAAAAAAAACCTTCCAAACACCTGTTGACACAAAGTTAAGTGCCATACTTTCCGTAAATCGACTGAGATGAATATATGGTTGAATTTATGCAATAATAACAATCAAACATTGTTTTTTTAATAATTTAACGTTTGCCAGGTCCCTCAAGAGATCAGGACTTTAGTTAAGAGTGCCTAATACAAAACTGATTTTTTTTATTTCTAAACCAAAACATATGTTGTGGGTACTCAAAAGAACTGTCTCCTCAAAAGAACTGTCTCGATGAGATGGTTCTTTTAAGCCCCAAAACAAAATTATGTTAAACTGGTGGGTAAGAAAATATTTACAATTTTAAGCTCACATTTTTTGTTTATCTAAACCTATGAGAGATGTTGAAAACCTTGCTTCCACCTCGAATTTTAACATCTTCCTAGGGACCTGCTGACCATTAACGCATGAAAAACCATGATTGATCCCTATCATGAGTACTTGATACATGTATAGGTTCTTCAGCCATTAAACAGGCAAATACACATTGTTTCACTGGAAGATTTCCCTCAAAATCAGGAAGAAAACACCAATTATTGGGATTAATATTCATCTCCAAATTCAGGTTAGGAAAAGGCCTGCTAGATTGTTAGGAGAATTCTTGTTAATATACAATGTTATTAAATTCCTGCTTAATATAGTATTTTAGGAAGATTTCTGCAACAAAGAAATGTTAGGGAAAATCCTTCTAATTATAGAACAAGAATAGCAGGTATGTTCCTACCATTTTCAACTGGAGTCAAAAGCCATTGGTTTGGGAAAACATACAACACAACCACCTTCAGTCATGGCTCCAAATAAGGGGTTTGTTTGATTTGGTTCTTTACGTCCCATCAACAATCTTTCAGTTATAAAGGGACAGGTCTTCCTGGGTTGAACCAGTACTAAGCTAGGATTAATGTTCTTGCTCAAGGACACACCACAGTGACGCCGGTGAGGTTCGAACCCGCGGCCCCTCGGTCTCGAGTCAAGTACTCTACCACCGAGCCACTGCGCTCTCTCCAAATAAGGGACTCAATGAGTATTTACCAAAGTATTTTTTGAAGAACTGGTTAATGTCAATTTTAATTTGGATAAAATATGAATTTGTTATGATTTTAAATAAATTTTGGTAATCTTTTCTTATAATTTGAAACTATGAGAGTTGTGTTCTTTAGAAACACTGTTTAAAAGTGTCCCTGCCCATATGTACTCATTTTTGAAACAAGTACCATAACTTCAGTAATATTTTTGGCAATTGCTTCAAAAGTTAATCTGGCAATCTGCCCATCTTCTCTTATCCGATTACCAGGTTTAAAGGCTGTAGCTCTTATACTTTAGGGGATATCTTGCTTACAAGGTATGTGTGACAGTAAGAGGGACTGATGAACAAGCCAAATGCAATTTTCCCCAACTTATTCAAAGATAGTGGTGTCAACCTTTTCTAAGTTAGTGGCATAAAAATACATCCCATTAGTCAATTGGAATGGACCCATATTCAGCTGTATATTAACCCATGTCCTGCTGAGCCCGCATTTATCTGTTTTTGAAAACACTGTAGATCCAGATCAGCTGGCTTCTGATGAAGCTATCTGATCAGGATCCACACTATTTTCCACTCTGTTTGAAAATACATTCTTGTACATGTATTAACATGCTGCAGATTGACAGTATATAAAATGGAGAGGAGTTTAGTACATGACCAGGGTTAAAGCAAGGCAAACCCTTGCAGCCATGGGAGTACTACCAGGGGACAAAAATATTTCAATATTGCACTTGCCCTGCAAGACGAGTGGCTTACAATTTTCACTCGTCCTGCAAACATGTGCACTTGTCCTTTAAAAGCGTATGCAATAAAGAACTTAAGGGAGTAATATGCAATTTGACTTCCTCGAGTAACTCTTCCCAAAACACTCGTCCTGTAAATACACTCGTCCTATAGGACGAGTGCTTTTGGAAGAATTACTCGTCATTTCTAGATTTCATTCGTATTTACGAGCGGATGAGTGGAATTTTTGTCCCCTGACTACAATGGCACATTGTAACACTGGACTGGCCTCTTTACTATTCACACAACCTTCAACTTCCTTCCGAAGATTCTGTCGAAGGTGCAACAACCACTTGAACAACGTATCCTTTTGGAATTTTAGCGTCCTCAATCTTCAACTTGTCACTCAATATCTTTCCTGAAAAGAACCATTTCTGTCTGGAGGGCTCAACTTTCTCCAGTTCAAAAAGTTTCTTTTTGATTTTCAGGACTGTGTCAGTTGTCCTCACTTTTAGTTTGAGGTCTTTGCTCAGTGTCGAAAGCCGGAATTTTATCACAACTTCAGCACCAGGCTGAACGGTTTCAACATCCTGTACAGTGTCACTATCACTGGTGTCATCTATAAGGTTTGTGGGTGCACCAAGTACATACACAGGTAGCTGGTACCTGTTTCCTAACTCATCATAACAATCAAGTAGGGTACCTGAAGTAGTAACATGTATGTGGTGTGATGAACAAAGTAGAAAATGTTTGTTTTTTTCCAATCTTAGACTACCAATACCAAGTGGCAGCATATTATGACAACAATCTCAAAACATTTATTTAGATCTTTCTAGAAAGCATTATTGCGAACAAAGTTGCAGACCTGCCTGAGTGCATGCCCATCCATGCAGTCTGATTCACTCTCTGGAAGGTAGAATACATAGAGCTAACCTTGCTTCTTTGGCCCAAATCTAAATTTCACTTTTAGCCATTTAAAGAAAGGTGTCCAGGAATTTCATAGCATCTGCTGATAAGGCTTCTAATAATGATGTGGCTGTTTAATGGATGTGACAGATCAAGATGCTTAAGCAAGAACGTGGCAGTGTTTAGACTGGTTATTGTTATTGGCTTGGTAATTTACTGGTATACCGATAAAACCCAGTTCACAAAAGAAAAATATTATGACACCATTAGATGCGGTGTCTGATCAGAATCTTTACTGTTTGCTTACAGAATCTTCTATTAAAATCTGAATGAAAATGAAAATTACTACCCAACAACCCTTAAAATGGAAATTGACTGGTCCAATTGATGAGGACAGGAAATTCAATAAGGCATTAATGGGTTAAGGTGGTGATTCTGTTGTTGTTAAATGCTCTGATTGTTTTTGGTTTGGTTTGATTCTTTATGTCCCAGTCATCAGCTATGGTCATGTCGGGACAGTCAATTTACCTTACCACACTTTGCTCCTGGGCAAGCTTGACTAAGCAGTTAACGAGTATTTTGTTTACATACTTTCGCTTGTTACTGACAACAAACCGTCTTGAATCAGTGGAATGGAGGAAAATGACTGTAGAAATTATTTCATGATCAATCTCAATGAAAGTATGGGACCAGGCAGGGATCGAACTCGCGACCCCTGGATCTGCAGTCTGATTGTGTGTGGGCTTTGTGTTTGGTCTCATTTTGTAATGTAGTTCTTTGTGTACTTTCTAGGTGTTTGCAATCATCTTGCTGAAGAAGAGAGAGCTGGTTGCTTTACTTTAATTGTACGCTTGCCTTATTTTGTCTGTTTTCTAAAGTGTCTTCCATGTGGTACCATATATAGGATGATTTGAGCCGTGACATGTAATTTCCAACAATGTGGCATTTTGACAAGTGTAGATGCATACGAGCCTGTGCAGCCTCCTTTACAGCTTAGAAACTCCAAATGTTGTTCGGTAAGTAGCTTAACAGCCATAGAATATTCAAACGACTTGCAAAGGCTCTGATCAGACTGCGCGTATGGGCAGGCAGCTCTGAGATTTTACTGGTTGCACATACCACATTGTTGGAAATTTCATGTTGCGGCTCATTTGTGATTTTGGCATTTCCTGGTCAAACTCACTTATTTTTTTTTCTCCTCAAACATTCCAGCACCTAAAACATCTTTAGCAATGTTTGTGAACCATATTGCGATCAAAAGGGCCAAAATTTACATGTTTGGGCCATTTTGAATGGGATATGGTTAAGCAAATATGGGACTTGATGCGAGAAAACCTGACTTTGTTGCTCAGTCTGATCACCATCTTTGTTATTCGCTTTTTATAAAGTACAGTAATCAAACTTCCTCCATGCAAAATTTCAATATTCTAACTAGTATCTGTAGCTGAGCAGGCTGGTTTGAGCATTACTTGGTTCCAAACCCCGAAGACAGGTATTCTGGCGTGAGGGGCCATTTGAAAAACATACATTTAGGGCTCACCCTGTCATTAGCCATTGTAGCCATTTGCTACTAATATAAAGAGTGCCTACAAATACATTGTAAAAGTCATTGGCTAAAAGTACACTCTAGGTGGTTCAAAAATAATATATCTGTGAAAGAGTGTATTTTGATCAGCTTTTGGATTTTCCAACATTGCTTTAATATTATTCCTTCACACTTTATCATTACGCCATATTTAACTCTTTGAATGCTGGATTTTTTCAATATCATCAGGGTGTCAAACAGTTTGGATCCAGATCAGGCCCGACATTTTGTCGGGCCTGATCTGGGTCCAAACTGCTTGCAATGGTTATCAGCAAATGCCAAAGTCGCCGCTAGCGGGCGAAGAATTAAATACAGAACAACTTCTTGATGCTACTTTCTGGCTAAAACCTTGGCTAAAGTCAATTTCATTTGGCTTCAACTTTTTCCATTTGGCTAAAGTGTCGGCTACAACAAATTCTGAGCCAGGGTAAGCCCTGTACATTAGTAATGTGTATTTCATATGGCCATGATTAGGGCATCAGTATGTGCTTAGAATAGTAACTTAGCATGAATATATTATATCAAATTTCTCACCATGAGGCAAAGTTATATTTGCACCATCAATAATAGCCTGTGCCAATGTGTGGTCCCCTGTCTCTAAAGCATACGCTGCAGCTTTCAAGGCATCCCAGATCTCTTTACGACCCTCAAAAGCTGGAGCCGTATCCCAGAATTCATCTCTTTTGCTTCTTAGTTGTCCTTCTGTCAAAGGCACATCACTCTTCCATTTAGGTTTTTCAGGTCTAAGGGGCTGGTTTCTGCCAATGGAAACTAAAAGAGGAAAATGGATAATAAGTACATATACCATAATCAAAACCAGCCACCATTGACTCCAAAAATAATCCTATTAAAATCATAAAAATGATAATAATATTAATAATAATAATAATAATAATAATAATAATAATAATAATAATAATAATAATAATAATAATAAAAACAAGCCTCCAGATTTTTTTTGTTTGTTTTATTTGATTCTTTACGTCCCATCAACAATCTTTCAGTTATAAAGGGACGGGTCTTCCTGGGTTGAACCAGTACTAAGCTAGGATAAATGTGTCTTGCTCAAGGACCACAACGCAGTGACGCCGGTGAGGCTCTAACCCGCGGCCCTTCGGTCTCGAGTCAAGCACTCTACCACTGAGCCACTGCGCTCCTTACAAGCCTCCAGATAAGAGCGCTTAATCAAATATTGTTTTTCTTATTTCTTAACCGAAACGTATGTTGTGTGTACTCAAAAGAACAATGAGATGTTTTTTGAGAACCAAAAACATATATAAATGTCAAAACTGATCGGTGATAAAATATTAACACTTTAACACACACAAAATTGCTTATATTATAGGTTAAGATAAACAAAAATTTTGAGCGTAAAATTGTATAAATTTTCTTACCCATCAGTTTTAACATGTGTTTTGGGTTCTTTTGATCATCCACAAAGTAGGTTTTGGTTTAGAAATAAGAAAGCTATTTTTTGGTACGCGCTCTTAACTAAAGGCCTGTTATCTTGACATATCATAAAAACCACTGTCACAACCTTAACAATTTTACCACAAGTTAATTATTAGTAATTAACAAATCTTCATAAAAGCAAACACAAGACTTGACGAAATTAATATATGTAATTCTGGCTCCAAATTTTATGAGAAAATATCTTGTTCACTCAAATTCTTAATGACATTTTTGCTAAAAATGAGTTTTAAGACACATACTTGTGATAACCTGATGATGGCCATGAGGGAGATTTGATGTTCAGATGAGGGAGATCAGGGTCTCAATGAGGGAGATTTTTCGAAGTTACAGGAAGTTGTACTTAAACAACTTATTGAAGTCTTTAACCCCCTTCATTCTGGTGGATTATCATATACACAATGCTATAATAAGTATGGAATAGTCCATTTTGTACTTAAAGTTGTTTTGACAGGCAAAATTTATTTAAAATGAAGTATATTTTTCATATCTTAATAAACAGTGCAGACACTGATGAAATGCCACTGTTTGGGTCTTCACTGTTTGCCAAAGTACCTGTTTACTACTACTGTTTACCAGTATCTAGACAACTAAAATTTATCAAAGTAATACGGGCTCATGTTTATTATTGTATTTTGCACATATAATGTTTAAACAGGGCTGGTAATGATCGGACTTAAGTGTATATTTATTGGTTCCTATCTGGTAGGTATTCAGCATACATGGAACACCTCCATTCAGTAGGAAACCCCTAACGTGAGAAGGGTATTTTTTCAACATTTACGTGGTTGTATAACATGAATAGATACTATATATGACGAAAATTTTAAAATTATATTAGCTTTTTACTTACGAGTTTAAATGCTAGTTTTTAGTGTGAATAAAAGCTTGCAGTTAATGTCATCCTCGGTAGAATATATAATTATAAAATACTTTAATTAAAAATGTTGAAATTTGGAAAATATATATTAAAATAGGTGAAGAATCGCCTTGAAATTAAAGAATTTGCTAAAATATATTGCAACAAGGGAGCTAACTCAAAAACGTCATTGAATAGTTACCTTGAAAAAACTTCTTATCGGAGTAATGGGATTTTACGGGTATTTTTTTTCTGACAAAATAAACTTCAGTGAGCCATCACATCATAAAAATACCTTAAAAATAAAAGGTTTCCGTTTAAAAATGATAGATTTAGATGTCTGAGAATGCAGAGAAAGGCACATCAGCGTGCGTAACTCTGTTTGGAGAGAGAAGCAATCTTCGGCTTTGTCTTGCGTCTCATGCACGGATCCTTTCTCATGCCTGTAATGTCTGGTGAGTGATGCTGAAGGACGAATTGCACTCTGTCCCCTTTCTCACTACGCTTGATGGAAAGTCAGCTAGCTTGAAAGGGAGACTTGTATTTTTTTCTTCTTTGCGGATGGCGATCTTTCAAAATGTTCAGAGTCTACAATATATTTGCAAAGACGTCGTGGTGATAAGCTTGGTATACGAGTGCCCTACTTGAGAGATTATTTACAGTATGACACCATGTATATTATGATTATCTGACCGTTACCAGTAGCATTCAATTGCCGACAGCTGTTAAAAGTGCGTGCCGATCCCCGTAAAAATGGTCATGGTCGCTTGCGAAAATATCATTATAGCAAAATTCAAAATGCGGGAGATTGCGTTGCCCGCACGGGAGTGCGGGAGATAGGGTTCAAATTCGGGAGCCTCCCGCTTGATCCGGGAGGTATCACATGTATGAAGACAGTTGCCTATTACCATTACAACATGTTGTGACATTGTTGTCCCACTGGCTCTAAATCAATGAGACTGTTGACAAAAATATACAACAAAGCTAGCAATTAATGCCCCAAACTTCTTCAGCAGGTCCAAACTCATGCTAGACACCATAATCTCCCACTTTTTGGTTTTCAGGTAAATTTGGTGTGGGAAAAACAGGATTTATAGTTCAACAGGCCTTCTTCTCCAACCCTGACATCCAGGTCTCAACCTTCAACAGCAGTTCCTCAGGGACTTTGCAACGATTATCAGGTCATCCACATTCATTTGTACAGCAGCTCCAGTAGACAGCCCATGTGGAAATCCCTGGATATTGAGAGGATGATGATAAAGAGAAGCAGACTAAGAGCAGAGACCTGTCATATGAATACCTAGGCTACTCCAACACCTGACCAAACTGCTCTCTCTACCTACATGTATCTCAAACTTAACTCTGTTCATATGATCTTGTACATGGATTGGACCAGTGGCACCAGCCACTCATATATTCCCAGTTTGTGTTTCAACCAGATCTCATGGAACCCTGTCAAATTATCCAGGTCCACAAAGGAAATGTAGAGTGGCTTGTTTGCACTGAAGTAGATACTTCTCCTATATCTGGCGTAGAATGAATATTGTCGGTGTCAGCGGCATAAAGCAAACCTGCTCTCGTTGATCCTAGGTCTCTGTCTAATCAGATCCCCTACAACATGGCACACTCAAACACCCTCATCACTTGCTCAATCAATTTTAAGACTTAAAGCACTTTAAGGGGTTTAAGTTAAACCCTTAAAGTGCCAAGAAAAAAATGCCTCTGAAAATGTCGTCTGCTGAAGTCGTCTGCTGCAAATAATTGCCTAACATTTCTGACAAATTAAGTGTAGAAGCAAACAGAGTGGACCCAGAACAGACTGCTCCTATCGGAGCAGTCTGACCGGGGTCCACACTGTTTGCCATAGAGGCTTCTTAAACATTTCAGCAGACGAAAAAAGCAGACAACTTTTGTTGCGATTGGCGCATTAAGGGTTAAGTGCATGTACATGTAGCTTCATCTGTTCAATGAATCCCCTTTGCCTTTGTACAAGCGCACAATGTAGCTCTCCTGCCAGTCGGCAGCGATGTGGACCTCACAGACAATGGCCTTCACAACATCACAAACCTCTGCTGCACCAGATTCCGCAGTAGGCTTCAGCATCTAAGCTATGATACTTGATGGACCTGCTGCTTTGTGAAGACACATTCTGCCAAAGGCCATTGGGATCACATGTACACAATATTGGCTCACTGGGGCCTTCAACTGGAGTTTCCTTTTGTTTGGTTGTTTGTTTGATTTGATGCTTTACGTCCCGGTCAACAGCTATGGTCATGTCGGGATGGTCAGTTCACCCAACCACACTTTTTTCCTTGGCATGCTTGACTAAGCGGTTAACCATTACTTTGTGCACATACTTTCGCTTGTAACTGACAATAACCCTTTTTGAATCAGCTGAAGGAGAATGGCCATAGAAATTATTTCATGATCAACAGTGTTTCGCGACAGTGCGTTTCTTGCTTTTTTGACGCAATAAATTGACTGCCGACGCACTGACAGTTGGTCTGTGTGTTTTGCTTGACGCAAAGAAGAAGCAGTGAGAATGAAACTCTGTCGTCTTTATTATCCGAGATAAGAGGACTTGTCACGTATTTCATGTTTCCATCAATGATAAAACTTCTAACAATTGTTCTCCAGTGCAAAATGGACATGCACACAAATACCTTTGCTGGGTATTTCTGTGACGTGTCTGTTTTATTTTTAATATAGCGAATACACTGGCAACTCATATATGGAGTTTCGTTCCTATTCATTTCTGTTTGTTTCGTTCTCGATGCTTTTGTAGGCGATTTTACAAAGTTCTATTAATTTAAATTTTAAAACAGCATTTTAGAAAAGAAAATATTCTTTGCTCCAATACATCAAACTATAAAACAATGATTTAAAAGAAACTTAAATCAATATGTCAGGTATATTTTTAGATTGACCATCTGCTCAAGAGTAAAGTGCTTAAGAGTATTAAATAATGGCTGTGTCAATGACCCCCAAAAAATCCCTTTCTTGCAGAAACAATGGCATTGTCATCGACCGGAAGCATTTTATCAAATACTGACCTGTCTGATTTGAGCACTGTGGGTACATGTGACATATCTGTTTACCAAATGCATCACAGAGTCATGTGATTCGCCCGATTGGCTGATTCAATATTGTTTATCAAGCGCGTCATCACGTGTCACTGAAACGGTTTCAATGAAAATGCCATGCGGAGAATGTCTTCAAAAATGTTTTAGTGCAAACAATATGATCAGTCTATGGCTGAATACCGTAATACCTATCATTATTATTATTTGGCTACCCAATATGACTAGATATCTCCAATGAAGGATTATCTATAGGCATTTAACGCTTGTTACTTTTTAACGTAGGTGTTTTGAGTAATGTGCACCGCGTAACAGCACAAACCCGACTTTTCAGTCGCGATGTCCCATAGCAGACAGGTCGATCCTTTAGTATCGCACATGCGCAGACAATGGAAACAATGGATCAATCTCCACGGAAGTATGGGACCGGGCCGGGATCAAACTCATGACCCCTGGATCTACAGTCACACTCGATACCGACTGCGTTATGCAGCTCCGATGCCCCTCAATCCACAGCCTACCAAGCCACGGGTGTAGATAGTTGTTTTAACTTGTAGATACTGGAGCATTTTCTTGTATATACTCTCGAGAGATGACTGTCTTGTCCTAACCTCACTAACACTGTGGTCAAAGTTACATTCCAGTATTGGATTTCTGACCTGTACCAGGAAGATGAAGATGGGGATGTTTTTTTGTTTGATAATTTATTCTCAGCATTTGCAGATTTGTGAACCTTTCCAAATTACTTGGCTGGTTTAGAATAAATACATAATACCCGCGACGTCCGATGATTCTCTAGAAGAAGGGCCGTTGTCTCTATGGCTTCCCAGACACCCTCCCATCTCAGTATTTGAGGGTTTGTTTGGAAAGCATCAAAATTTGACAGCTCTTCTTTTCCTTTCTTTCTGACGTCAGGCAATATGAATAACATCCGGTCAGATGATTGGATGAAAATAAGGATAAAAACTATTTTAAGATCATTAAAAATACATAAGATTTAGTTTTAGTATCATCATATTTTAATTGGTATACAGTTTTATCAAGAGTGTGCAGATGTAAACATAAAAATAAATGCAGAAGGTATCCGACCGCAGAGCTACAATATGGCCGCATCCATGGATGGTGCGATTAAAAAATACATCGATGATTTTGATGATTCTGCTTTCAGTCTTATTTGTCAGGGTAAGGCAGTGTGTCCACGATTTTGTTTGTGAACCATAGCTTATTTGTCACATAGATTCTCCTTACGCATATGTCAATGCAACATGATTTTTCTTGATTCAAGTTTCTTTCCCTCAAATTCAACAAGTATTTGCTTTTGAAAACGCAGTGGTTTAAGGCGATTTACATAAGGCGAGCGCTTTTATTTTGCGTCTTATAGCGCTTTCTTAACGCAATGACTACGGACCAAAAAAGTGGTTTTCTGTAGCTGTCGGTTTGACAATGATAGCCGAGCGGTTACATTGATTAAATATGCACATAACAGAGAAAATGGAATTTGACCGCCTAGATAGCTCAGTTGGTAGAGCGTCAGCTTTCGGAGCGGGAGGTCATGGTTTCGAATCCTGCGGCCGCACCATACCAAAGGTGTAAAAATGGTACTAGCAGCTCCCTTGCTGACGCTCGCATAAAAGGAGTTGTGCTAGGAAGATAGAGTAAGGCATGTAAGTATCTGTTTAAGATATAATTGTTATGTCGCAGAATAGCTCGTGAGCTAATGTTGTCTGTTTCATTATAAGTGACGTTAAATAAGGCTTCTTTATCTTAAGACCGATGCAAAGGAAAAAGCCAACATTTGTAATAGGCAATTCCAATTAGCCTTCACATGCGAAGGCGACTCTGACCCGTTCTCCTACACGTAGGACATAACAATTGACCCAAAAGGTGTCACCAAGCTGTTGGACGGACTAAACCTTCATAAAGCTCCTGGCCCGGATGGTCTGAACGCCAGAGTACTAAAAGAGTGTAGCAATGAGATTTCTCCAATACTGGCACTTAAATCTTTAATGATTCTTTAGCTCGGGTTGATGTACCAGATGAGTTTCGACAAGCAAATGTTTCTCTGGTCTTTAAAAAAGGAAAAAAATATGATGCTGCTAACTATAGATCGGTGTCGCTGACATGCATCTGCTGCAAAACCCTAGAGCATATACTAGTAGTCAGTAACATCGACAAACACTTAACCTTAAATAGCATACTTGCTGACTGTCAGCATGGTTTCCGAAGTCAGAGGTCCTGCAAAACCCAGTTGGTCCAGTTTGTGCATGACATCATCATCAACCTGGATGGGGCTGTGAATCATGGACACAAACAGACAGATTTGATCATAATGGATTTCGCAAAGGTCTTTGATAAGGTGCCACACAGGAGGCTATAACATAAATTGGACTATTATGGAATAAGAGGGTCCACCCACAAGTGGATCAACTCATGGCTCTCTGGGCACACTCAACAAGAAGTTTTAGATGGTCAAGCCTCAGATCCAGTCCCATTGTTATCCAGTGTACCCCAGGGGTCGGTTTTAGGACCGATCCTGTTCCTTATTTTTATAAATGATGTGCCGGATAACATCAGGTCTTCTGTTTGCCTGTTCGCCGACGACTGTACGTGTCCTGTATAGGAACATATATTCAATTCATGAGTGTTTGATCCTGCAAGAAGACCTCACTAGCTTAGGACAATGGGAAGCCGATTGGCAAATGAAATTCAATGTGGCCAAATGTCACTCTATGAGAGTGACTCGGCATCAGCATCACAAACAAATACTCTTTGACTATTCCCTTCTCAACCAAACTTTGGAAAATGTTCAGTCAGCAAAATACCTTGGTACAACTATCTCTGATAATATGGATTGGAGTCAACACATTATAGAAATTTCTGCCAGAGCAACTAAGACACTCGATTTCCTTCACAGGAACTTGGCTTTTGCACCTGAGAGTACTAAGGTAGTTGGCAACTTGCATACAAAACTTTGGTTCGGCCTGAACTTGAGTATGCAGCACCCATTTGGAGCCCTTACTGTTATGCGCTATTAATTTAACACCGAAATGTCATCTGTATTCATGATTCGAAATGTCGCACAATAGTAAATATTAGTTTAGCAGTTTACACTTCTAAAAATTCCTAAAATGCCGCATATTTCCCCCCAATTCAAGCCAGGGACCTTTTTCCAAAATAGCTGGAAAAGGCCTTGCACCATGAGAAAACCTGTTTTTGATACATTTTTTTGTCTGAAGGCATTTTTTACCTAAACAAACAGTGTAGATCCTGATGAAATGCCGCATTATGCGGTATTTCATCTGGGTCTTCACTGTTTGCAAAAGTACCCATTTAGGGGTTTTCCGTTTACAAAGGGTTAAGAGACTCAGGGAGAGAAGGCTTCCCTGGTTTGGAAATTTGGAGTGTTCTAGTGGTGTTGTCAGAAGAGCGTGACATTTGTGATTCTATTGTTAAGTCATCCGGGTATTTTAGGCTCTATGTAACCTCACGCTGAAGAGCTCCGCTAGGATACTCGGTGAAAATAATGCAAGACGCTTATTAAAAATCGTTCAAAATCCTGAAATTTTAATCAATAATATGTCCGTAAAAATGTCCGATTATTTTATAAACACTTTCTGTATAAAAAGAAAATCATATTTTTAATTGATACTGAAAAATTTCAACGCAAAATTTTGAGTAGTTTTAAAGATATTGCAAGTTATAAATTCACGATAACTGAGAATTACCTGTTTATTCACCGAGTGCGTAAAGCGCCTCGATGATCCAGAGGGGGATATGACGTATCACTGTTTAAGAGAATATACAGGTTGATCGAAGGCGTGGTCCAGGGAGGCTCAAGAGTGACATGGAAGAAATTGATGGAGAATGACTGCTGTGAGTGGAAGTTCAGGAAAGGTGTGAGATCTGCTATGTGTGCAGCTAGCCAGCTACCTGGAGCAGTGCCCACTAATGATGATGATGATGATGATGATGATGATTTCTGTGACACAGTTGCAGGCCTCGAAATATCTCTTAAATTAAGCACTTGCCCTGCATCACAAAAATTATTGACATATGGGAAAATATTTAATTTTCATTAGAAATATCAAAAATTTTACTTGCCCTGCAGCCTGAGGCACTAGTAAATACGAGCGGATGAGTGCTATTTTCGAGCCCTGTGTTGTATGAAGACTATATATTATGTTCAGAGTCCAAGTGGCAGCTCTGTACTATTTCAGATTTGTGACAAATTGGATTTGTGTACAGGCTCCTTACGTTGGAGCCATACTCAAGTTAAGGCCTGACTATTGTCTTGTGTGCAACTTCGTGGACACCCGGGTGCTGACATCTGATATACGTACATGTACATGTATCAACCAAACATTTTGTGGTTACTCAAAAGACTGTTTCATTGAGATTGAAACCATTGTTTAGCTAGCTAGTGCCCATCAAACAAAAAAAATGAAATTAATTATATTTGTCGCAAGAAATATATTGAAAATTCAAATTGAATGTTCGAGACTCATTTGTAATATCAAAGTTAAAACCTAGGGTTTAAAATGTCATTTAAGATGTATTTTCCAAGGTAAATACATGTACATGGGCACGAGATGGAACTTTACTGAGTTTTATTGACCATCCATGGCCAGAATTAAGACAATAAAGCATGTATTCAGGCCTCAGTTAAGAGTGTGTAACAAAATAATATTTTTCTTATTTCTCAACCAAAACATATATTGTGGGCACTCAAAAGAACCATCTCAATGAGATGGTTCTTTTGAGCACCCAAAACATATGTTAAAACTGATGGGTTTTTCACGCTCAAAGTTTCTGTTTTTTCTAAATCTGTGTGTATTGTAAATGGCTGTCGTCTATCTTTGTATACTCAGGCAATCATAACTAGCTGAATCTCAGTAAAATGGTCATTTCGTAGTTGAATACATTTTTTTTCTTCTTAAATTGGAATAAGGCTGATGATTTAGTAAAAAAAATTAGGATGTGGTTAATCTCTCATTGAAAGCAAGCTAATATTTTTGTAAGCATAGTTTTTGTTGTCTTTCATGTTACAGAGTTAATCAGCAGAAAGGCATCATTTGCAGACATCACAGAAAGGCTTGGGTAAGTTTCTTTAATACTAGCAAAAAAAATTGACCTTCTTCTGGGCTTAAAATACAAAAAAAATGTTTGTTTGCCATTTCCGACTCTACCCCCTACCTAAAACAATTTATAGTCTCAGAAAGAGATTTTTTGTTTACTTTTCATGTCAAGTCTATTAAGCAAAATGCATTAATCATGTCAAGTCTATTAAGCAAAATGCATTTATCATGTCAAGTCTATTGAGCAAAATGCATTAATCATTTCAAGTCTATTGAGCAAAATGCATTAATGCATTTTGCTCAATAGACTTGACATGAAAAGTAAAAAAAAAAATGCATTTTGCTCAATAGGCGGACATGAAAAGTAAAAGAAATCTAATTCTGAGGCTATGAAATCTTTGAGTACATTTAGAAGCAATGCCTCTCAGATAGTCTTCTTCAAGGAAATGTTCTGTAAAGATTTTACATTTAGGACTAGATATACATATAGGGGAATAAGGGGATGACTTTATTTATATTTATTACTGTTGCCAGTGGTTGTCTGCTGTGTAAAACCACCTGCCAGCCAACAAAAAGCAACTTTATGTAATGATGTTGGGTTTTCAACAGTTTATCATAGGATTATCTGTCATAAATATATGATTTTATCCTATCAGACCTTGCGTTACATTTGCAGGTGAATAAGAATTTTAAATACAATGTACATGTAATTAACACCAAACTTAAAGGGAAAACAATGACAAACAAGCCAAAATACAGGCTCAGTACAATGAGTGTACTTTTCACTTTTTTAATGACTATCACATTGCTATGAGGGCATAAATTATATTTGCAATTTATATGGAGCTGAAATCTACCAATTTTATTAAGGCGATTCTCTTTTTATTGGAACAGGTCTTATCTTGTTAACAAAGATACAACTGTTAGAGCAAGGGCAACTCGTCTAGTGGCTGATATTCTCAACAATCTACCCACAGATTACCTGTCTAACAAAGAAGGTATGAGATTATTTTGATATTAAGAAACCATCTGATCTGGATCTATGATGTTTTCCCTGCCACTTTTGGATAAATAATAATACCATATGATTTGATCTTATATTAAAGTGCATTTTGCACAAAGCTTTTCATAATTCTATACCCTCATTTTAAGAAAAGTATGGCCAAGATCAGCTGGCTTCATTTAACCCTTTGTATTCTGGTAACCCCTAAATTAGTACTTTTGCAAACAGTGAAGACCCAGATTAAATGCAGCATAATGCTGCATTTCATCAGGATCTACACTGTTTGTAAAGGTAAAAAAGATCTTCAGACAAAAGAATTCAATATTTTTATTAGAATTATAACCTGACACCTCTAGATATGTACAATAGACTTTACCAAGTTTATTGTATCAAACCAGAAGGAATAATCCATTAGTATTCAAAGGGTTCAAGAACACCATAGGTATAGAAAAACACAAATTTTGAGCGTAAGATTTTTAATATTTTCTTACCCATAAGATATAAAAAAAAATAAACATAATGTTCTGGGTGCTCAAAAGAATCATCTCAATGAGACAGTTCTTTTGAGTACCCACAACATATATTTTGGTTGAGAAATAAGAAATATATTTTTTGTTGCGCACTCTTAACTAAAGGCGTGGAGCACCAAAAATGTTATGATGTGCGCTTGTTATGATTAAATAAGGTAGTACTTAATCCCATCAGTTTTAACATATTTTTTTGGTGCTCTAAAGACCCATCTCATTGAGACCCACAATATATGTTTTCGACTAAAACATAGTATTGGTGCTGATTAGGGTCTCACTAGGCAAAAAATAAATCACTCAATACGATTATATATTATAGTTTTTTACATTGTTTTTTACACATCTTACCTAAAACCAGTCTTTGTTTTTGAAAATATTCCTTCATATAATTTTTTTCATACTTTTACTTGTGTCTGTTTATAGGTTACGGACACTACACCTAAGATATAACATGCAAGATAAGAGCAAAAAGATTAATATTTGCAGTTCTTTTTCTCTGAAACAACAATGGGAGAGACTGGTTAGCATTATGAGAGGCCAAACAAAGAAGATAAACACTTAAAGATGCAAAATATAAGCATATCTTTGCGGCAACCATTGGCTGAATTACCCTCTATCAGATTGCATCGCTTAACTTCTACCAGAAGTATATCTACATGCATAAAATCATTTTCTGAATACAGTAAACCATACTTAAAGGCATCAAAGTACTTACAGTAGTCCAAAAGGTCAACTATCAAAAAATATCCCTTGTCAAAATAGTGTCTGTAACTTTTTCTGATGCTAATTTCTCATAAAGTCCAATTGTCATGACAATGAAACTTTGTCTATCTGATATTTATGTTGAATGACATAAAATATTAAAAGGAAGTTATTCTGAGATTGAAAATCTTCAAGATTTCGCTTCATGAATTGTCATAGTTACAGACACTACAAAAATTTAGTTTTTTGTTCCTGACAGAAAATTGAAATGTTCTATGGTGCGAAGCGTTGGGCTAGCCTGGAATGCAAACTGTATTTTTTGGAAACTATAGACTTTAATGATATAAAGGAAATGAATTTTACTTAAATTAACACATGTCTTGTATAATCATGGGTATAGTACAGTGTATTAGTGTCGTTCTTGCAGTTTTTATCAAAAACACTATCTTTAGAAATTTTAGGAGAAAATCCACAATTTTTGAACAATTTCTTTAATTCAATTTTCAAAATGTAGCAGATAAAGGTCTTTATAAGATGCAAATAGTTCTGTATCAATATTTAAATAGGAAACATAAATTATTTGGACTTTAAATGCTTTGATTTTTAAAATGAGACACCATAACGCTTATAAATGGCCATTTTGGGAGCACATTAGAGGCCATATCTCCAAAACGGGCAATGTTAGCAGCTTGAAATTTTCAGGTAAACAAGATCTGACAATGCCTTTCTGCATAGCTCTTAAAAAGTGTTCCTTTATGACACAGTTCTTCTGTAGCATAGTTATAACATGAAAAATATTAAATCAGCACCAATACCGTGTTTTAACCGTTTGGTTGAGAAATAATTATAAGAATTTTCAATTAATCACTCTTATCCGGAGGCCTGTAGTGTAGACCTGTTGTATATTACTTGAAACATTTAAATCAGTATTCTGGCAAACAGTGAAGGCCCAGATGAAATGCCACAATATGCAGTATTTCATCAGGATTGTCACTGTTTGCTAAAGGATTAAATCATTCTCCAGAAATAGAACTACAGTAAAACCTGTGTTAAACGGCCACTCAAAAATAGACAAAACAAAGATCTTAATGACAACTGGTAGCTTAATGAAGGTCGAAAGTATTTCAGAATGCTAGGAGCATTCTGCAATACTTTTGACCTGCATTAAGTGATAATTGGTATTGAAAACCAATTTTCGTTCTTTTTGAGAGCGGCCGTTTTATTCTGGTTATACTGTATGATATTATTAGGAAATATAATCTGTGATCCCTCAGTATATACAATGGACAATTCTGACTATTATACCAAACCTTATGGAAAAGTCTGCTAGTCTTTAAACTGAAGATGTATTTTTTCTTTTTTACAGGAAGTTCTCTAACTAATTTTTTATGTGAAAAACTTCAAGACCATCATTCATTGCAACCTCACACCTTGCAGGGTCTTCAAGCAATCGTAAGTATCTTTCAGGGTTCGCACAGGCTTGAAAAGTACTTGAATATATACAGGACTGTCTTGAAAAGTCTTTGAAAATTAAATTTACCTTGAAAAGCACTCAAAGGCCTTGAAAAGTCCTTGAATTTTACCATTTACAGGAGTATTCAACACTGTCTTTGGAGACCTAAATCACTATAAAATTGTGGTGCCTTTATTTGGTGCAGCATATGCTTCTACAAGTAAAGGCACCACTATTTCATACTAATTTTCTTAAACTAATATCTTCAGTAATACAGTCTAGCATTTCCAAAGTAGAATTTCAATGTGTAAATCAGTAATTTTCATAAGTTTTCAGTCCTTGAAAACAGTAGGATAGTCTTTAGAAGTCCTTGAAAAGTCATTGAATTTTACTCATACTTGCCTGCATGAACCTAGTCTTTGATTTCTGGAATTTTTCTAGACCTGGCCACATCTGAGAAGCGCAGTCGGTAACATGTCTAGCTACAGATGCGTGTCTGACTGCAGATCCAGGGGTCGCGAGTTCGATCCCGGCCCGGTCCCATACTTTCATGGAGATTGATCATAAAATAATTTCTACGGTCATTCTCCTCCCTTCCGCTGATTCATTCAAGAAGGGTTGTTGTCAGTTACAAGCGAAAGTATGTGCACAAATTACTGGTTAACCGCTCGTTCAAGCCTGCCCAGGAAAAAGTGTGGTTAAGTGAACTGACGTCCCGCCATGACCATAGCTGTTGACTTGGAACGTAAAGCAACAAACCAAACAAAAAACAAACAAATCTGAGAATCTTATTTGTCACATGACGTCACACCTGGAAGTGATTTAAGGCCATCTATTAAATTCAATAAAACACTAGTTTACATATTAAGTAATGTCATGTAATGAAGTCCACATTAAACAACACTGCATGCATAAATGACAAAATCTTAACATTTTCACAACAAAAATATGATTTCAAAGTAAATTTAATGTCATACGAGGACTGTTCAAATATGAATGCAAGTAACTTCGTAACATTGGTCACATATATGCTACGACAAAATGGTATATGTTTCTATAAAGGATTATATATTACCTTTAAACTGGCACCAGACCTAAAGAAAAATCCAGTATACTTATTGAATTATAGCCCTTTGAATGAGGGTTACTTAAGTATACTAACAAACTCAATGCTTCGAACATAACAGTGATATAGACGAACGTTTAATCCTTTGATAAACCGGTGAAATTTCTTGAAATTTTTAAGGAAGTATCCCCATATACTTATTTAATGAGTCTATGAAAGTTGCGAACATCCGACATGTTTTTGTTAAATTACATTGAATCGTTTTCACTAAAGTCTTCTTATGGTTTGCAAATAAATGGTAAAAAAAACACCCTTTCAGTTTTCAGTCAAACTTTTCTCTAACAAAATGCACGAAGCAACATTTAAAATAGTTTTAACTCAAAGACAATATGTTGATCGCTCATACTGAGTTGTTGCTACAAATCATTGAAAGATAGTGGGTAATTTTTAAACGCTGAAAAGCATTTTTTGCTTCACTATCATTTAGTCAAAACTGCTTTAGGTGAAAAGGTTATAGAACTTATACTTAATTTTGTTGCCATAACATTGCGGTTTTAATCTAAATTTGAACGTTAACTTTAAGTTTTACCAAAATAGGCATTTTTTACATTAAAATTACTCACCTGGTCTTGACAACTAGACAGATCGAACATATTTTGATTAATGTAAACACATCATTAAGAAGCAGAAAAAAGCTTGAAAAATTACATAAAATGTCATATTGGTCATCATCCAGAATCCGAGCCCTTTATTATAGGAAATAATTTTATTTTTTGTGGATTTTATTGATGTGTAAACTGTGGCAAATCACTCACAAACTGACTTATGTAAAGTTTGTGAGTGATTTGCCAGAGTTTACACATTGATAAAATCCAGAAAAACAACAATTCATTGCGAAGAAAAAGTTTGAAGCGTGTAGTGGTCTTAAAATGGATATACATGTAGGCACTTAAAGCATAAAATATATTGGTAGGATAAGGGTTTATGGTTGACTGCATTTTTATAGATGTTTTTTTAATAGAGTTGTTGCAGTAACTTGCCAGAAGAATGTGTGGAAAAGATATGTCGGTCCATCTTCAAGGAAGTCCACTGCCAGGCCCTGCCTCAGGCCGACAGGAGGGCCATCTTCACTATCATTTCAACATTTATACAGACCAAACTCCCAGGTTAGACCACGGGGACCAGTCCCTTTTTACAGTATGCATTTAGTGTTATGTTTGTAATTCAGACTGAATTTAGCATTTTTTTTTCGTCCAAGACTTTAAAATTTGATTAAAAACCATATATTCTCAGTTTGACTCTTGTAAAATGCTATACAATTAAAAGTTTATAACCACTTTCTAAATGATTATTTTCTTGCTTGCTAAAAGTGCTGACCATCTTACATAATAAGTGAGGCATGGGTGAATGTTTTCAGGATCATTCCTTAATTCAGGAATTTGAGGCTGACTTATTTTGGAAAGTCAGCCTAAAAATGCTGTATTAGACAGATTATAATAGCTTCCCTGATATAATTTCGGTTAAACTAATGACTATTTATTGACCTCAGGCAAAGTGCAAGTTTTAAGATTTAAATTTCTATGTTCAGGATTTTGACCTTTCACCCGTACTGCTGAAATTGCCATTATTGATGATGATGATGATGATGATGATGATGATGATGATGATGATGGTGGCGATGGTGATGATGGTGGTGGTGGTGGTGATGGTTATGGTTATGGTGGTGATGGTGATTATAATTGTGATGAGGGTGATGATGATTATGATGATGATGATGATGATGATGATGATGATGATGATGATGATGATGATGATGATGATGATGATGATGATGATGATGATGGTGGTGGTGGTGGTGATGGTGATGATGATGCTGATGCTGATGATGATGATGATGATGATGATGATGATGATGATGATGATGGTGGTGGTGGTGATGATGATGATGATGATGATGATGATGATGATGATGATGATGATGATGATGATGATGATGATGATGATGATGATGATGATGGTGAAAAAAAGGGGTTTTCTGCTTACTGGACGCATATAGTTATTGGGGTAACAATGATTTTGAAGGCAAACCTCAACTTTTGGTCCTGAATGTAATAATAAGTTGTTTTTTGTAGAACTCCAGAAACTTGGGGCAGACTTTGTGTATGGCTACCTACAAGTGATGGATGGGGAGAAGGATCCTAGGAACTTAGTGTTAGCATTTCAATGTGCTAGAAGAATCATTGAAAACTTCCCCCTTGGTAGGATTTTGATTGTACATTTATTCGTTAGAAAATTGATGACAAATACAAACGGAATGCAGTGCAGTCCCTTTATAACACACCTCGTTATAACAGATTTGGATGACACATTAATCCTAGCTTAGTACTGGTTCAACCCAGGAAGGCCCATCCCGACATAACTGAAAAACTGTTGACTGGGACGTGAAGAATCAAATTAAACAAACAAACAGATTTGGAAATAACATGGTTATGTTGTGGCTTCCCAATTTTTTTTACCATGGAATTTTACAAAGGAACTATAGGAAAATGACCATAAAATGGTCATTTTCCTATAATTCCTTTGTAAAATTTTCTCTTTATACCACTGTTCACTTATAACACAGTCCATGCAGATGGAACCCGAACAGCATTGTAAAGGGACTGAACTGTAGTATGCATGAGTGAAATTTTTCAGGATTTTTACCAAATTCAGGATTTTGAGGCTGACATTCCATAGAAAGTCAGCCTAAAAAATGCTGAATTAGGCAGATTATTATAGCTGCTCCGATTTATTTTGGACAATTGACCATTTAACTTGAATTATTAATGATTTGTAGGCATACACCAAGCTTTAAGACTTGAATTTCAAAAGTTCAGGATTTTGGAAATTTTGAACTTTCACCATGGAGCAAAAAATGGTGCGTCATTTTCTGAAATGATAGGCCCAAGCACAGTTGACATTTGGGTTACACTTTACCTACACACTGACACAGACTTATGTATGCATATGTATATTGACACATTGAAAACTGATGATATTGACAACCTACTTTCTGCTTTGTGGAATTTTGTAGACTTCCTGTGAGATGAATATTTTTATTAAAGTGAGATTTTTTTACAACTAAAAAGGATGGGTCCTTTGGGCCCACTGCCTTGAAAAGTGGTTGGCCATATTTTGAGATGATGGGACAATGGTCAGTGCCAACCATAAATCTGAAGCCCTGTAGGCCACCAGACAGAATGTTGAAAGGGACCCGGTTAGTTGTAACGGAGGGAAACAAACATGCTTGATCATTATTTTTACATTTTGTCTGATTCCTCTAACCAAAAAAATGCTTCTCAAATATTTAGAAAATATATCCTTTCTCTTAAACTTGATGTCTTTAAAAAATATCTGACATATAACATTGTCATAACGTCATTACTGCAGACACAACATTTTCCTGTACAGTAATGCAGGTGAAATGATCATTGCGGTCAGTAACATGTTACCATGTAATGTGAGATTTCCAGCAATGTGGTATGTGCGACCAGCATATGGCAGACTGATCAGAGTATTTGCTTATCGCTGAAATTTTCTATAACTGTTAAGCTACTGACCAAACATCATTTGGAGTTTCTAAGACTAAAACGAGGCTGCACAGGCTCATCTGAGTCTAAGCTTGTCAAAATGCCACATTGTTGGAAATCATCTGTCGCGGCTCATTTGTACTTGTCGCATGTAGGCAAAAGCATCCTTTAAGCGCTCATGCTGATGTATCCAGCTGGGCAAGAGGTCTTAATTTTGGTCAACACTTTATCTGCCTCCAGACTTTACAGGCCCCAGATAAGAGTGTGTAACTGAAAATTATATTTCTTATTTCACAGCCAAAACTTATGTTGTGGGTACTCAAATTTCTTTTGAGCACCCAAAACACGTTTTAACCAATTATAAGAAAATAATCGAAATTTTACGCTAAATAGTTTTGCTTAACTGGGCCTATGGACTTTATTTATGCAAGCAGTGAATGCTCTGGCGAGACTGTGTAGATACACAGGCTCATTAGAGCCTTGGCTGCTGGCTAATGTGATACATAACAAAATTTCATATGCTTAGTGTAAACCATGATTAAACAAAGCATATAACCAATTTAAAAATCTTAGTAACCTCTGATGTCTTGAAATCAAGGAGATCTGATCTAAATCATCCACAATAAATGACAAATTTTCCTCTAAAATATTGTGCAAATTTTTCAGTAAAATACCAAGGGTTAGATATTCTTTTTTAAAGTTTATATTTTTTACAGGAGTGTTCACTGAGGAATGTTTTGAAGTTGTGTCCTGCTACTTTCCCATTGATTTTATACCAGTAAGTTTGACATCACTAAACATTTATTCAGGGCTTCAGATTTTTTTCAAGATTGGTGGGCCGAAGTGCCCCATGGAGCAAAAAATGGTGGGTCGTTTTCTGAAATGATGGGCCTAAGCATATAAACTTAAGAAGTGTTGACATTTGTGTAGTATACTTTACCTACACACTGACACGGACATTTGTATGCATATATGTATATTGACTGCTGATTATACAATAAAACCTGTCTTAAACGGCCACTCAAAAAAGAAGACCAATTATTGCTTAATGCAGGTGAAAAGTCTTGGAGCATTCTGCAATCTTTTCAACCTCCATTAAGCCACCATTTGTTATTAAGATCTTTGTTTTGTCTTTTTTTGAGTGTCTGCTTAAGACATGTTTTTCTGTATTGACAACCTACATGTAGTTTCTGTTTTTATGGAGCTCGTAGACTCGATGTAAGATGAATATCTTTATTAAAGTGAGATTTTTTCACAACTAAAAAGGATGGGTCCACTGGGCCAACTGCCTTGTAAGGTGATGGGACATATTTTGAAATCATGGGACAATGACCCTGACCCACCATAAATCTGAAGGCCTGAACATTTGGTATCATTTATCCTGAATATTGCAAAGTACCTGCTTAAGTCAAAGAAATTTGGGTGTTATAATCAGAAGGCATATTTCTGAGGCCATACAAAAAATATATGTGTTCAGGTTACATGAAATTTTTAAATAGGGACGGTAGGTAGGAAAATATTTTTATTTTTGCAAAAGTTTTTACATGGGGAAGATGGGGCTATGGCCGAACTGGTCCTTGGGTATCCTCTGAAAATGCTTTAAAAAAAATTAGGGTCGAGGTAGGGTAACCTGAAACTCGTAACTTTTTATTTTATGCCTGAGGGCAAATAGCAAATGTGATTTATGTGCTAGTGGATTTATTAAAGTTTGGCCAGCTTGTGCAAGTCCATGTAGCATTCTGACCTTATGAACTGCTGAAAACACCCAAAATTTTTGCATGATCTCATTTCTATATTTATCCTCTGTGATTGCAAGAAAAAATCCAAGCAGTTGTTTCATTGGATGATTTATAATGATTATTTAAATTTGTGCACCCTCGCAAGGTCAGCCGAAAATCAATGTGGGAGTTTCAAAATGTCCGCCGATGTGTAACTTTGGAATCAATATTTCTTACATATTTGACTTTACCAAAGTCAACTAACACTTGAATTGACAACATTAGTGTATTATTTATTCAAAAATTAAAGACCTTTGTAAAATCAAGGCATGTTTAGTGGAGAAATATGGATTCAAAAAGATTGACTTTGCACTGTGACAGATAGGAGAGGCCAATCCATTGTTTTCGCTACCCATATCAGATATGGGTGTCTGGGGTTGATATAGATTAGATATAGGAATTGTCAATGTCATATAATAATCTATATTTATCTCATGGGCTGCTCGTATGCTGATGGTACTCATGCTAATCATCAAATGGTACTGTGACCTCAGTACACATTTTCCTGGAAAAACAAAAGCTTTATAATATCTACAGTATTGCTTGGCAAAAAGGTATGTGGACATATCTACTTGTGTTAAGCTTGGAGGAAATGAATTATTCAAACTTTCTTTTGTAGTCTGAGTCTGATCCAAGTGGGATAACTCAAAGTGATCTGATCGAGGGACTGAGACATTGCCTAGCTGCTACACCACAGTTTTCCCAATATTGCCTCCCTTTATTGATGGAGAAGTTGACATCGGACCTAAAGAGTGCTAAAATTGATTCACTGCAAACACTGGTAATACAAAAAAGTACTTGAAATGCCGCTTAAACATTGAAATATCCTTTTCATGCGCTAGATCTCTCTGACATCAGTTCCAAACTTTTGAACCTCATACCATCATCACAGCATCATAGCTGTGTGCAACATTGTCACAAACCATAGCATAAGCTAGACCAGAACGCTTGTCCATGTAACATCATTTAAACAACTTTTGGGTCATTTTAAATGCAGTCTAGTTAATGTTTAACTGATGTTCAAACAACGTGTGAACCTCATGATTTGAAAATAGATATTTTTTTATTTGACAATGGCTTCAAACAGCAATGCACATAGCTATACAGTCAAAACTCTTTATAACGTCACTCGTTATAACAGAATATTCAATATATGACATAAATTTGCTGGGAACGGATCTGTTTCCATTGAAATTCCCTCTTTATAACAGAATATTCACTTAATGACACTGACAGTAACTTCTGGGAACAGATATACAATTTCTATTAAAAATAAATTCATTATAACAGAATTTTTACCATGTATCAGACAATTTTGTGATCAGGACAAGGTCTTTTGCATGATCAGGTTTCTGTCTCACTTGATAAGAGGAAAGCATTGTGCATTTTCATGCAATATGAAATTGAACTGATGTATACATTTGGAATAATAGCATTTTAATTCATTGTATAATATTTTCTTTTACCAAATGATTATGATGTGGAAATCTGGTACTGGTCAGAATTTCTTTATAACAGCAAATTCACTTTAACGTCAAAGATAGCTTGGAACAAACAGTGTCGTTAAAAGAGGGTTGACTGGATTGACAAGAATATGTAGTCATCCAATGGATGAAAAGGTGTAGATGCAGATCAGCTAGCCAGCTGATCAAGATCCACGCTTTTTTCCACCCTGCTTGTAAATACATACTAACAAATGAACTCCAGGACCTGAAAGTTAATTGGAAAAATGGGGAGGAGTGTAGTACATAAAAGAATTTAGTATAATAATGGTTAATATCGAGAGAACAGGACTTCAGTTAAGAGTATGTAACAGAAAAATAAATTTCTTATTTCTCAACCAAAATATATGTTGTGGGTATTCAAAAGAACAGTCTCAAAGAGATGGTTCTTTTGAGCACCCAAAACATATGCTAAAAACTATGGGTAAGAAAATATTTACAATTTTACGCTGAAAATTTGTTTGCGATATTAAACCTGTGAGAGAAAAAACTAAATTTATTTTCAGGCTGTTTGTGCTGAAGTGTATGGGTCTGCACCTATCCAGGAGTTTCAGAGCCCTTTCTTCAACTGTATAAAGAAGGAGGTATTCCTTTCAGGGGACCCGGTAATAGAAGAGGCAGCCTTGAAGGCTCTAACAGCTCTTGTCAAGACATCATCAACAGGTGTTATTGAGGTACTATTTTTACTCTAACAGCTGTTCTACTCTAACAGCTCTTGAAATGTTTAGCTTTCACCCATGTGCCTGTAACTGAAGTAGGGCAGTTGTAAGTTAATGGCAAAAGTATGAATACATTAAGTAGTGAGTAACTGCTGCAAGAGACTGCCCAGAAACAGGGTTATAAGATGAATAACTGGGGTGATACATAGATCCAGATAGGCAAATATTTCAGCGTCAAAATAGTGAATATTTTCTTATCCATCAGTTTTAACTTCTGTTTTGGGTGCTCAAAAAGAACCCTCTCATTGAAACGGTTCTTTTGAGTACACAAAATATATGTTTTGGTTAAGAAATAAGGAAATAAATTTTTGATTATTCACTTTTATCTAGAGGCCTAGTGATATGACTGAAAAAATCTTGAAAGCAATGTCAAACCCTAAACACGAAAAGATCAATATTCTAGTGTGTATCGGTTGCTGAGAAGGCTTACATGGGTGAAAGTTTTCATGATTATTCCTCAACTCAGGATTTTGAAGCTGATTTTCAAGAAACTAAGCCTTGAAATACTGAGCTAGGTGGATTCAAACAGCTGCTCTGATTTATTATCAGATTATCTTAAGGCTATTAACTATTTAAACTTGAAATTATTAAATTTGTGCAGTCATACTGCAAGTTTTCAGTTTTGAATTTTTTTAAGTTCAGGATTTGGGAAATTTTCTACTTTCATCGATGTGCTTGAATGAGCTGTATCTGATCCCAAACCGCAAGGAACTGTTTACCTGCGACAAATTAAGCCAAAATGATGCCAGACACCCCTAAATTTGTACATGGACCTGTTCATTATATATGGAGGTATTACTTGACTTTTTGGTTACTGTAAAGGCGGCACCTCATAAATGAGTAATTAGGACTGGTCAACCTTAGACATAGGTTAAAGCTGAGTTATTCAAAAGTAACTGTATCATCTTGCGCCATTACCTCAGCATAGACGCAAAACACGTTATTTAGTCCTTAAAACGCCAGCAAAATAACTGCATCTGAATTGTCTATTTAACATAAGCATAGAGACAAACATTGTGGACCCAGATCAGACTGCTCCTATAGGAGCAGTCTGATCTGGGTCCACACTGTTTGTCAGTGAGGCTTCAAATATTTTAGTGGAAGTCAAAAACATACATTTTGTGATTATGCGCTGTAAGGGTTAAGAAATGTTAGTTCAGTGTTTATACGGTTAGGATTTTCATCAGATGCACGCACGTTTGCGCAGCCCAAAAAGCTGATTAACTCTTTACCAAATTATAAATAAAACCTGATTTCCCTTCCTTAGCAGATGAAATAGCCGAACCACGCCCAGATATGAATATTAAAGTTGCCGCCTTTACAGTAACCGAAAAGTCAAGTAATAGGGTCTACGAGTGTATGAGATAAGACTGTTGTGACTGTCAGTAATGTTTTTGTTTTCTTCTCTGTAGGTTGGTACAAAGAAAAGTGTGGAAGGATTTGTTCAAGAGATTCTAGCAGGTAATTTCATGATCACTGGGTTGTGTATACTACTTTTTGAAAGGAAAATATATGGCCCAGCCCATTAGATGATGGAACATAAATGTTTCACTTTCACTTTCTGTTTTCAAAGAATTGTGGTTTCTAAGTGATGGAATTCACAAAATGCTTGTCAGAATAACAAACAGAAAGGACCCTGATCAGACTGCTGAGATGGGGCTATAGTCAGATTTTCTGACAATTCTAGTTTTTTTTTTATAAAATGTCAATGAAAAACAATGTGAATCCGCATTAGTTGACTCCATCAGAAACAAGATAATCTGGATCTACACTGTAAACAAAAGATGGTATAGAGTTTTGAAATTTTATTTACACAATGACCTTATAAGATGATTACTGTATTCTTATGATTTCAGAAGTAAAGCAACACCTCCTTGAACCAGAGTTGATGTTGATGCTGTCAGCTGGTCGTCTGCTGCAGGCAGTGGCACTAGCATCCAGTTTGGCTTGTAGCCAGATTCTTGAAACCTGTGTTCCTATGTTGATAGAAACATACAACAAACAGACTGAGGTGAGAATTGGCCACCAGGGGGCGTGTCTTATTATGGTAATGGAGACTTTACAGGGTTCGCATAGGCTTGAAAATTACTTGAATTTAAAGGGCTTTCTTGAAAAGTCCTTGAAAATTAAATCTGCCTTGAAAAGTACTGGAAAATCACTCAAAAGCCTTGAAAAGCCCTTGAATTCTACTATTTTCTGTAGGACTAAGCACTGTTGATAGAGACCTAAATCAGTATAAAATTGTTGTGCCTTTATTTGGTGCAGCATATGCTGCACCAAATATAGGCACAACAACTTATACTAAGGACCTCTGACACTTTGATAGGGTATCTGCCTATTTTTCAGATGCTTCCCAAAACTTCCCTATGCATAATATATCACTGGTGTTCTTTTGAATAGGACGCTTGATGTATAAGGAACGAATTAAGGTTATAATTAGACAGGCAGACCCCTACAACAAAACAGGAGATGCTACCAAAGGGGGTAGGGGTTGCAAAATTTGACTTCACCAAAACATTTAGAAATTAATTATTTTAAAGTGTAAGGGTATCACATCATCAATACTCGATTGCAAATCGCAGTGAAAGTTTTTTAAAGTCCAAAATCATGAGCATTTTAATGATTATATTTGTTGTTGTTGTTTTCTGTCTGATTTGTTAAGAAATATTTTGAAGTGCAACTGTAGTCCATATTCAACCTTGATGACAATGTATTTACCTGGTGCAATATTATGCAGCAATGTACTGTAACCATTCATCCATGCGTAAAGTACACCTAGTCAAGGGCCATGTAGTTTTTGTGTAATGGATGGATACAGTATATGTGCAAAATACTCTACCAACTGAATTAAGTTAAAGGACAATTTTCAAAATCAAAAGAAAAATGTGCTAAAAACAGTGTAATATTTCGTGACTAATCGTTTATTAAAAGGAAGCTTACTTGTACTAATTATTTCATTATACATGAAAAAAAGATTTTCAAGAGAGCACACCAAAAATCCAAATGCTAATGTTCGGGCTCGCCCAGACGTCACATTTTGGGCTGTGGGATATCATTCCCCCCCCCCCCTGAGTTCCAACTAGCTTTTCACATATATTATGTAAAATATGAGAACACACTAACGTGCGAAAGGATTAGTTGGAACTCGGGGGGGAATGATGTTTTAAAAATATTTTTCTATTTCCTATATGTATAATACAAAAAGTGATCATTTTAGCCCCAAAATAAAGCCGTACATTCATGGAAATAGGAAATCAAACGCAAAATCATAAAATAGAGACCAACAGCGAGCTTATATATGAAGATGTAAGCATTTGATCGACTTTCATTTATATCAAAATTATAGGCAGCGATACACTGTGATTCCCATTACCACCGTCAGAGGTCCTTTTCCAGTCTCCATTATCTCAGTCTAGCATTTCTGAAGTAGAATTTTAACACTTAGATCAGTATTTTTCATTTAATTTAAGTCCTTGAAAACTGTTGGAGAGGCTTTTAGAAGTCCTTGAAAAGTCCTTAAATTTACTCATACTTGCCTGTATGAACCCTGCTTTAAAACTCTCCTCTGAAACAACTGATCATAATTTACCTTTCCCAAAATCACGCCTACTTTAATTTTTTTGTTTACAAGTGTCGTCTACTGATAACCTTTGAAACAGTTTTGACCAAGATAAGGTCTGACAAAATGTCGGGCATGATCTGGATCCAAACTGTTATCTCTGATGGTATTCCTTAAATAATTTTTCAAGGAAGATGATAAATAAAATAAAATCATGACAAAACGCATGAAAAATTACCCAGCACACTAGCTGTAAGGTAAACCTCAGATTAATTGTAGAAGATTGAACATGTGTAATTTTTTTGTGTGACTATGTCACATGCTAAGTCATTGTTGCATTTGTCAGTTAAAGACTATCGGGTGACTTATGAGTGACATTCTGGGCGTTGTTCATAAATGTCTATTCATAAAATTTGGGCAGAAATGTTCATTTGGTGACCTTCTTCTTAATAGCTATTTAAAAGCAAATTTGATCTGTCCAAAAACATGGCCACCAAGGGATGTGGCAAGTTTCCCTTATGTTCATATGTAAGAAATTTAAAATATCTTCTCTGAAACCAATGTTCAGAATTAAAAAAAAAATGGCAGAATTAGTCACTAGGTGACTTACTACAAAAATAGCTGAATCAAAATTGATCTGTCGAAAAAACATGGCCACCAGGGGGCATAGCCAGTTTCCCTAATGTACCTTTATACACCATACAGTATATATAGATCATATTGTTCAAAGTTTTGTTAAAACAATAGCCATACAGGTCAAGCTGAGCAGATTAAGATTAAAGCAGCACATTGCTCATATTTTGGCACCCGATCATTTCTTGCAGCTACCCATCACATTCACATACAGTAAATGTTCTAAAATTTTGAACACTTTTCTTTTTCAAATAAAATCTTGCTTTTCAGGGCTGGAATTCACAAAATGCTTGACAGTATAGCAAACAGGAAGACCCTGATCAGACTGCTTCTATTTGTCTAGGCCTTTTTGGCATGCAGCTAGTAGTGTTCGAAATTTTAGAACATTTACCATACCGCTAGATTGTTTGATTTCAGGCAACCCCCAAATACAACGTGCTATGGGTCCTCAATGGCTTTATTGAGAGTATTTCCAGTATTACCTACACTACCCAATGTAAGTGTCTTGGCTTTATATTATTCTTATCCTAGTATGTTTTACTTAAAATATTTTGGCAGATGCATGAGCAAACAGTATAGATCCGATCAGACTGCTCTCTCCTTCAAGGGGACTTCAAATCATGCATTTGGGTTGTAACACCATGTTATAATAATATGAACCGTGACATGAGATTTTCAACATTGTGGTTTGTGCGACCAGCAAAGCCTCAGATCAGCTTGCGCATGCAAGCAGTCTGATCAGAGCCTTTACTAGTCACTAGAATATTCTATGAGTGTTAAGCTACTGACAGAACAGCATTTGGAGTTTCTAAGCTGAACAGGAGGTTGCACAGGCTTGTCTAAGTCTACACTTGTCAAAATACCACACTGTTGGAAGTCTCATGTCGCGGCACATATATTTATCACATATTATAATTTACTGTTTTATTGTCTTTTAAAAAAGTACAAAAATTTAAGAAAATCAGAAGAGTGGTGATGTTAGTGTAACACACCAAATAGGCGGCAATCAAAAACTAATACTATTGACAAATGTAGATATAAAATTCATTAGAAACAGAGTTTTTGATTGCATTCTGTTGCCTGACTGGCGACAAATGGCATTGGTCAATTGTTAAGAGCATTTCAGAATGCCGCCTTTCCGGTGTGGTGTTATGTCACGTCACTGTTTACATCTGATGTCATTAAATGAACGACGTCAGGTGTATGCATGATAACTTCTCTCCATTCAAAATACATGAGTTCTGGTCATCAGCCCGAGCAGGCAGATATGCCATGTAGTGGGAAAAAGATTATCATATATACAAATTTTGGTTTATCACCTTAATTACAGTATCAAATATGTGATAATGTTGCTTATTACATGTGTGTTAAGTCACTCTTAAATGATTGTGTTCATCTATCTTGCGGGGCTATATTTCTGATTTTCCAAGCCTCGGTCTACATCTATGCATTGTGTATGGGAGCAGTAAAAACCTCTGGCAAGACTGCCCATTTATCCAGGCTCAAAAGTAAGTATCTAAGCAAAGACTTTATTTTAAGAGGGACACAACATTTAGCAAATACATACGAGCACAATGTAACAGCTTATCTTCCATGAGGCCCTCTATAATGGTATATTCATTTTACATTATGTACATAAAATATACATGTTTTATACAAAAAGTACATAGATTAAGGACATATGCTACAAAATACTTCCCATATTGAAATATTTTCAATACTTTGCATACAGTTTGTTTTATGCATGGGCCATCCATTTATGAAATAAAAAGGATATGTCACCGTGCTTATTTTTTCAGAATATCATATTGAAGTTTACAGCATTTGACCAATTTTCTAGAAATATAAAATAATAACACTAGTCCTAATTATCGAGCTAAAACGGTTGTAATCTTCAGCCAGCTTCTTTCTTTTAACTTAAATTACTGCCCATTACCTCAAACTTTTAAGAAAATGTGCATGTTTACTTGTTATCTCATGCTGTGACGAGATACTGCATGATATATTTTGACAATTCGTCAAAAAATGGAATTTGTTTTTAGAATAAATCATGTATTAAAAAATCTGATATTGAAAATCTTGAAGATTTATTTTTAATTCATGGACTATTATAATACCCTTCAGAAAAAAGAATAAAGATCTGGGTTCACCGAACTAATTCTCTTTCTAGAGGGCCAAATTTAACCCCACCCCCATAGGTTTCATGCGTAATTCAATATAAAAAGTTTGGGGATGACCATTTCGTTCGTTTTTCTGATGCCATTTTACTAGTAATTTAGCATTAAAATGTTAAAAAAGAAAGAAAAAACACACTAAAAATATGTGCGCATCCGGGAATCGATCCTGGTCCTCTGGCTTTGTAGCCAGACACGCTAACCACTAGGCCACGAGGTCAGGTCGTGCGCCGCTCTAAATAACCATACAAATGGTATAGACTCGGCCACTATCGTATTCGTAACCAGGGTTATTGTGTACGTCGTTTGATTTCGACTGAGCTACATTTATCTGTCTTTAGTGCTGAGACGATCAGTTCTGAAAAGATATCAAAAGATATTTCGAACACACTTTAATTAGTTATTTTGTGAAGAAATTGTCGGAACACCGATATGCCATAAGAATATCGGAAGCTGTGTTGATCTGAATCCATTAAGGGTCGAAAGACAGGACCCAGACAACTTTCCCCGTTTGCAGACGCGGGAAAGGTGCGCATTGGAAATAGCCGCATATGTCTTTAAAAGTATCAATTATCACAAGTTATTACAAAATATATAAGAAAACAGTTTGAGTACCACTATATATTGATCTTCAGATTTCATACCAGAAAAGTTGCAAATGATCAAAACAGTGTGGACACCGTCTGGTTGCAACATATGGGCAAACTGATAAGGTCCACACTATTTGTCTACTGGTCTGCATCTTTAAATCCATAAGATTAACGGTGTCCATAAATTATAGAATTTTGGTCATCTGCACCTTCACAACCATTATGAGTGAGATAAGTACCAAGCTCTCATGTTCTGACTCACTAATTTACAGGTGTGACAACAATGAAGCAGGGGAATCCTCTTTGAAGGCAGATATATATAACCCTATCAGCTGATAGGGTTAATATATCTGCCTTGAAAGAGGATCCCCCTTTCTGCAACAGCAGGCTGTTTGAGGGTTTAAAGCTTTATTTGCTGTTAATGATCTCCTGGCATGTGATATTATGTTCAACTAATTTACAGGTGTGACAACATTGAAACAGATGCTTGATCAGCTGATAGAGTTATATATGTCTGCCTTGAAAGAGGATTATCCCTTACTTCAACAACAGGCTGTTCGAGGGTTTAAAGCTTTATTTGCTGTTAATGATCTGACATGTGATAATATGTTCAACTTATTTACAGGTGTGACAACAATGAAACAGATGCTGGATCAACTGATAGGGTTATACATTTCTGCCTTGAAAGAGGACTCCCCCTTACTGCAACAGCAGGCTGTTCAAGGGTTTAAAGCTTTATTTGCTGTTAATGATCTCCTGGCATGTGATAATATGTTCAACTTATTTACAGGTGTGACAACAATGAAACAGATGCTGGATCAACTGATAGGGTTATACATTTCTGCCTTGAAAGAGGATTCCCCCTTACTTCAACAGCAGGCTGTTCGAGGGTTTAAAGGTTTATTTGCTGTTAATGATCTCCTAGGAAGTGATGATATGTCAGCTATTGGACAGACAATAATTGTGAAAGTTCTTGAGAAAACACTGGATAAAGATGTACGGTAAGAGTTTGTCATTGCAAGCCTCAAGATATAATAAGAATGCTTAATTTAGATCCTTTTTCTTGTTTCTAAACAACATCATTCATTGTCGGTACTCAAAACACCTGTTTGAACTGATGGATATGCATTGCATTAAAATTGAATGTTTTCAGATTAATACTGGCACATTGACTTTTTTTTTACCGCCATTCACAAAAAAATTGTCTGCTTTTTCATCTGCTGATACACTTTGGAAGGCTATATTGCAAACACTATGGACCCAGATCAGGCTGCTCCCTAAGAAGGAGACTGATCAGGTTTCATAGGGTTTGCTACCATGTCCATGATGACCATGATAAAGATAGTGTGGAGTGCAGTTGAATGTCAGCAGCAGCATAATAAACAGATGACATTTTCAAGACAAAAGTTACTGGCAGGATACTGTTAATTTGGAAAAATTTTCGCGAGGGTTTTATTTTTGCGAAACTTTGCAGACGCGAAGTTTTGCGAAAATAACACCCACGCAAAATGGGAAAATCATCTGTAGTTTACTGTTGTATGTAAATTATGTCCCAATCCCGAATTTTAAACGTGCCAAATATGTCTTTTAAGTCTATTCACGAAAATAAGATTCTAGCGAAAATTTCCAAATTTACAATAAATAGAGAATACTAGGTGAGTGTCTTTTGATATCAAGTTTACCAGGCAAGGCTTTGAGAACGCTTGTTGACATCGCGAGGCTTGCCGAGCGATTCAACATGCATTCTCAAAGCCGAGCCTGGTAAACTTGATATCAAAAGATACGAACCTGGTATTCTATTTATCAGTTTACCTATTGTGTCTCTCTTCAAACTAGCGATTATGACCAAATTTTTGATTTTTTGTATTGATTCAGCGTCATTAGAGACGTCATTCAAAAAGTGAAATATCATCATGACCTGATAAAGGCACATGCCGTGATATAGACCATGTTTATCAGGCAACATGCAACATTACAGTTAATATGAGAGCTAACTGATAAAGGATGAATTATAGGAATACATGTTTTACGGCAGTCACAAATCTACTAACATTCATATTTAAACAATCATGCATAAGAGTGTCTTTGTAAGTTTCATATTAAATACAGTATATGGTAAACAGTGATTTTATGGAAAATATTTTGTTCATGTTCATTTTCCAAAAACATCAAATTATATTTTGATATCTTGAAGAGTTATAGCAAAATACTTGACATAAGTTTGCCTAAATGGAAATATCTCTAAAAGTGGTCAGGCCAAATGAAAAAAAAAATACCTGAGTTTAGGGTAACCTGACCCAATCTAAATTTACTGGTGAAATCTAGAATTTTTTTCAGGTTTTCTGAAAAAAAAAATAAAGAATTTATGCATTTTGAAAGGCGAAGTGCCTTTCAAAATGGATAAAAAAAAAAAAATTCCAGAAAAAAAAAAGAATTAAAAAAAATATGTGTGCCTACCCTACCTAGAATTTTCAGGCCCGTTACCCGAAACACACTTGTTTTATCCCCCGACAAAGTCGGAGTGATATAGTTTTGGCGTTGTCCGTCCGTCCATCCGTCCGTCCACACTTTTTGTCTGTCTGGAACCATATTTCAGTACCTATTGGTCAGATTTAATACATTCTTGGTACAAATGATAAGTACCATACACTCTCGATATCCTATCAGTTTGGTTAAAATTTACCCCTTAACACTTGAGTTATTGCCCTTGTTTAAGTATAGGCAATTGTAAGGCAAAACCTATATTAGCTTTTTTTTGTGATGATCTTCACATTTCATCAAAGCTATTATATTTAACAACTTCTCGCTATAGACCATGATTGCCAAAAGCCTGTAGATAAGAATGGCAGTGTCAAAGTTTTACCCCACCCCTTTGACCCCACCTAAGGGGTCAAAGGTCAAATATTTAAATTTCGCAATAACTAAGGCAATTATTAATATTTTTTGCTGAAATTTTGCATGCAGGCAGAGCAGCAATAGATATGAAACATATCAAATGGGATTTCAGTTTGAAGGCCTGATTCGGAGCCCCTGGGTGGGGCCAAGCCAAAATTAAACTTTTTCAGAATATGGTCATGTTGCATATCAAATTAAAGCTGACGACGCTGGCAGCAACATGGTAGCAAATATTTTGCCCACAGACACACCCTCGACCCAGGGGGTGGGGTCAAAAGGTCAAACTATACCTTTTACTGAAAGTAGTCATGTTGCATATCAAATTAAAGTGAATAGAGCACAGAGCACCATGAAAGCAAGTATGCTATCATTACACACACCAACGACCCCTGGGGTGGGGTCAAAAGGTCATTTTTTGTTCTTTTCTAAAAGTGGTCATGTTGCATATCAAAGTAAAGTGGAAGAAGTGTAGACCTATATGCAAGGTAACACTTTGAATTTACACACAATCTTGACCTCTGAGGTTGGGTTTAAAGGTCAGATATTGAAATTGTGCAGATGTAAGTATATTTTTTATTGAACTAAGCACTAAAACATACTTGACAGGCGTTTGTTATGATCTGAATGATACTGTAGGTGAACTAAGGGTTAGATAAATGGGATTTATGTTTTGTGATTTACATGTTTCTCTCAAATAACCCTTCGTTGGGGATATAAATTCGTCGAATTTGCCTTGTTATATTTGGCCTCATTAACTCTTTCCCTCCTAGTGGCGACTTTTGCTTTCTGCTGATAACCTTTGCAATCAGTTTGAACCCAGATCAGGACCGACAGAAATAAATTAGATAAAGTGAAAAAAAATGTTTGTAGTAAATAGTTGTCATCTGACTTGTGTCTTTTGCAGATATAAATGTAATGACTTGTTCCAGTTTGTTGCTAGAATACAACCACATATTGTCTTACGAGCTCTGGTGCATGGTGTGTTCCCTTCAATAACTTCAGGTAGGTTTATGTTTGGGCCTATAAAAGGTTATGTTGCATTGATTCCAGTGGTTGATTCAGAGGTGTGCAGCAATTACGCAAAGTATGCATGTGAGATATGAAATGTGTACACATTCAAGGGAGGTCATCTAATGTGGAAATGTTGTTTTTACATATAAATAGACTTTTCGCTTACTGTAAAGGCGGCAACTTTAATATTCATATATGGGCGCGGTTTGGCTATTTCATCTGCTAAGAAAGAGAAATCATGTTCTATTTATAATTTGGTGAAGAATTAATAAGTTGTTAGGGCCGCGCAAATGTGCGTGCATTTCATGAAAATCCTAACCGTATACACACTGAACTCAAATTTATTAATCCTTAAAGTGCATAATCACAAAATGTATGTTTTTTGTTGTCCACTAAAATATTTGAAGTCTGATAAACAAACAGTGCGGACCTAGATCAGACTGCTCCGGTAGGAGCAGTCTGATCTGGGTCCACAATGTTTGCCTCGATGCTTATGTTTGATGCAGTTATTTTGCTGGCGTTTTAGGGACTGAATAATGTGTTTTGTGTCTATACTGAGGTAATGGCGCAAGATGATACAGTTACTTTTGAATAAAACCACACTTCGTTTTCAGTTTTTTTTTTACCTATGTCTGAGGTTTACCAGTCCTAATTACGCATTCATGAGGTGCCTTAACAGCAACCAAAAAGTCATATTATACCTTTAGGAACTGCTCTTAAAGAAAAGAATTTACTATCTATAGGAGTGAGAATATGCTCCCTATAGGAACAAGCATCTGCTCCCTATAGGAGTGACTTTTTTCCTTAAAGAAAAAATCCCCATTTTGAAAAGTGATGAATTTGAAGAGAATCACTACTCATTGCAGTAATCTCCCTTTGATGTGCATAAATATGTGTTAATGAGCTGGCTATGCCTTTGCACAGGTCAGATACGCCAAACTTGAGAGTGTAAACTTGCTGGGTTTGTGGTTTTACATCCCAGTCAATAGCTATGGTCATGTCTAGACCTTGTGATGATAATCCCTTCTTACCACAAAATGCTTTGCAGTGAGTATTCAAAACAATGTCACCTTACATATTGAAAATTGATTTCCATGCATAGTTCGAGACTCAATGCACTGTGTTGTGTCCTTGAGCAAGACATTTTATCCTCTGCTTAGTACTGGTTCAACCAGGAACACAGGAAAAATGACGGACATAACTGAAAAATTGTTGACTGGGATGTAAAGCATCAACATAAACAAACAAAGTGTCTTTCATTAGAACATAACTGAAGACAGTTTAATTATTCAGTGCAGGAGAGAAGCAGGCCCCTAGACAAGGGTGTGTCATCAAAGATTAATTTTCTTATTTCTCAACCAAAACAATGGTTAAACTGATGGGTAAGAAAATATACACAATTTTATGCTCAAAAATTGTGTTTATCTGGACCTAGGGATTAGTATGCTTACTTCAGATGTATACATTGTTTATTATAGGAATGAAATTTTATTTTTTGGTTTTTATCGATGTGTATACTCCGGCGAATCACTCACAAATTGAATAAAGCCCAGAGGGCTTTATGTTGAATTTGTGAGTGATTCGCCGGAGTTTACACATCGATAAAAACCAAAAAATTAAATTTCATTCCTTATAATTCCAACTTTCCAACAAAACAGCACATTTGTAAAAGGTTGTTGACAAAATTTCAATTTTAAAAGCCCACTGAAGAAAAATAGTTCATAACCGCTGTCAATGAAAGATCGGGCAACCCTTGAAAATTCTGTCAGTTCAAACTTTGGTCTGCTAAATAATGATTAAAATAGCACTCTATTTGGGGCGAATATATGAATATGGGCTGATTGGGCTCAAACAACTCCATTTGTTTTCTTATGTCAAAAATGCGCACAGCTTGCTGGGCTCATTGAAAGGTCCTACCACGGATTGGGCCACGAATCGAAGTCCTTACCTTCACAAGTCCTGCCTTAAATCTCTGAAGTAGATCTAGGATCTTAACGTCAAATTTAAAAGTGCGATTTGATAATTTCAAACTGCGTTGAAACATTTTCTTGTTGATGTAAGCCTTTACATTGTTTTGATGACGATTCTCTTCAATGACGTGACCGTTTGTTAAGTGACGTCACATAACTCCCCATCCTGTTCATTTCTTAGAGTTCCCCCGTTGCTTTGAAGGTGCACCATCATGTACAGCGTAAGGGCTTTTAAATAAGCTTTAGAACATACTTAACTATATTTAATTTGGTAAAAGTAATTTAGTTTTCTGTACAGTTTGTTATTAGGCCTAAATGAAATGTATGTGTGGTTCCTGTTGCCTACCTACCCTAATTTTTTTAACCCTACCCTAAACATTAAAATGGTCTTTGGAGAAAAAATACCTAAAATGGGCACTTTTTCAGATTTTGTCACTATTTTATTTGTTAAATGTTATAACAAAATTTAATAATTTCCCTACCTACCTACCCTAAATTTTGTTGGTATGCAACAGGAACCACACATATATTTCATTTAGGCCTTATCAACACAATCTAGCACCGTGAAATCAAGGCAGTTATCAAATATTCCTACGCATGGGTTTTTATTGAAGTGTAAAATCAATTTAATTTTGCCAACGGACCAATCAAAATCTCCGAAAAAACGATAAAAGCATTGACTTGGAATTATTAACCCTTAAAGCGCCAAGAAAAAAAATACATCTGAAAATGTTGTCTGCTGAAGTCGTCTGCTGCAAATAATTGCCTAACATTACTGATATATTAAGTAATAAAGCAAACAGCGTGGACCCAGAACAGACTGCTCCTATAGGAGCAGTCTGATCTGGGTCCACACTGTTTGCACTAGAGGCTTCTTAAACCTTTAAGCAGATGAGAAAAGCAGAGGACTTCCGTTGCGATTGGCGAATTAAGAGCTGAGCACTGTTATTTCAAACATTTGATTGTGTACCATGTGTGCATTAAAAATTAGTAATACACAATCTTTTTTCAATCAAATGTGTATCCAGAAAAAATATCGTCGCAAATGCCACACACCAAGATTTGTTGAGAGTTTTAAAGTAATAGTGTGCAATTGTAAATTGCACAGGTTTCATATTTATGCATTTTACACAATCATTGTATCCCTTTAACTTGAAAGGTAGTTTAAGGAAAATAAAGTGTTCAAGAAATGTTTTCTATTCTCAGGCCTTTAGATAAGAGTGCGTAACAGAAAAATAATTTTCTTATTTCTCAACCAAAACATATGTTATGGGTACTCAAAAGAACCGTCTCAATGAGATGGTACTTTTGAGCACCCAAAACATATGCTAAAAATTATGGGTAAGAAAATATTTGAGTGCGGATCTGAGAAAAGGGTCCTTAAGGCATTCCAGCAATTATTGCATAATAGACATTTGAAAAAATGCCTAAAATGACAAAATTTCACATGCTTTTATATTACCACAAAAGTGTTCTTATCGCTTGATGTCATCAAAGAAGCAAATGTTTCTTATTATATTTAAAGTTTTGTATGCTGCCTGTTGCCATGGTAGCAATTAGGCCATAACACCTACAAGGGCTCTTAATGAAGAGTGTGTCACTTTAATTGTCTATAAAGCAACTTAGAAAGTATAAATTCATACATTTTCATATGCATTTACTTTATAACATTGATAATGCTTGTGAATACATTATATTTGTTAGATGTTTATATTGAGTCAAAAATAACCAACAGGCAACTGGAGATCAGCACTCTGACGTCATATTAGGTTTAACGTTCTTCTAGACGTCACATTCCAAACCTTATTGCATATGTTGCTTCAAACCTCCATATATTCGTCAATATTGAAGATAACTGCTTCAAATTTTCAGGAAGTGCTCTTAAGAGATAGTACTTTGCAGCAGCAACATTAGCTAGATTTTGATGAACAAAACCATAAGGTACCTTTTGTCATATCCTGGTCCATTTACAATTTTACGCTGAAAAATGTTGCTTATCTAAACCTATGATTCTTATATCCTCCAGATGCTGAAAAAGCTGGTGTTGGTGAATCCGGTGATGTTGAAATGAGTATAATACAGGAGACAGAGCTCTTTATGAAGGAAATTGATGAGAAAATGCAGATTGATACGGATAAATGGTCAACCGTTTTAGAGAATGGGCTGACCAATGAACAGAGAACTCACTTACTAGTTGAAAATCCTGATATTCTGGATACATTGTCCGCAGTCTGTGTGAAACTTATCTTTGTTAAACTAGTCACAAGAATGTTGTTGCAGTATTTATTCTATGTTAAAGGTAAGATTATTATGTATAGGCTATAGATCATATATTACAATTAACTGGGCCGCGTAGCGCAGTGGGTAACGTGTCTGGTTACAGATGCGAAGCTGCCTGCAGATCCAGGGGTCGCAAGGTTCGATCCCGGCCCTGTCCCATACTTACGTGGAGATTGATCATGAAATAATTTCTACGGTCATTCTCCTCCCTTCCGCTGAATCATTCTGAATCTGAAGGGTTGTTGTCAGTTACAAGCAAAAGTATGTTCACGATTTCTGGTTAACTGCTTGTTCAAGCTTGCCCAGGAAAAAAGTGTGGTTAGATGAATTGACCGTCCCGCAATGACCATAGCTGTTGACTTGGGACGTAAAGCAAACAAACAAACAATATTACAATTATACTTAAAGCCATTAAAAACGCAACTGGTACAAGTGCTATTATTCCTATAAATATCAGCTTGATACACTTTGTCTTTGTACTAACAAGCGTCCCTAACGTAGGAGAACGTTTTACCAAAACTTGAGCTCAATTGCACACTTCTGCCAAAATTTTTGGTGAAAAATGACAAATTCATCAAATTTTTTGGTTACCATATAAAATATTGAAATGTTATTCAATTTCAGTGTGCAAGTACTGCGTTTCACTCAAACAAACAAAAAAACGGTTTACAACACAAAATTCACTTCGCTGGAAGGACCTAAAATTTATGTTTTAAATTTCATTTTTCGTGAAATTTACCCAAAATTTGAAAAATCACTCAAGCTTCAATTAAACTGAATCATTTGAAAATTGGCATACGTAAGTTGTAAGGTCATAACCTATGGTTATCATTTATCGCAATATTTACTGTCTAATGTGTCGCATTTTCGTTTACTTCCGGTTTTCATGCTGAAACTTTGATGACCATTTTGAAGGACAAAACTTCAAGACAAAAAAGAATCTGTTGCGTGTGCAAAGAAAGTAGAGCAATGTTGAAATTTTCCGAAAGTTTGTATCCAAAAGAGCCATTTATAATGGGGATCTGATATCCAGATTAATAAGGTGATTTTGCAGTTTTTGTGTCGAAGTTTGGGTTGTGTCCCTTTACCAAAAAATACAGCCTGACTTATCTGGACTGCTTTATCAGCACCAAAAGAGTATTGGCTTGATATCGCGACCATAGGTTTATGCTTTTATTTTATTAGAATGATAAAATAGCATTAAATCTTGAGTAAGGTTATACTGTAAAAGTTGCGTTTATACTGGCGTTAAGCAGACATGTTAAGTTTCTGAAAAAAAATGCGGGACAACGCGCGGAAAATCCGTGATTTTTTAAAAAAATCCGTTTCCCCATGTCTACAGACGTCGTCAATCCCGCCGTGAGAGACGCTGAAATGCTTACTGCAAACTTTGCAGTACGCCATCTGCTTGCCCCGGTCGCTGGCCATAACCCAGTCAAACGTTCTCGTATATTCTGTATTAAAATTTGACACGCTTCTATATCGTATTCGTTTTTTTGCTGGGCTAAACCCTGGCGATGATTCGCGTTCCGCCATCTTTGTTGGGTTTATCAAGTTATACAGCCGCTTGGATTATTTGTACCTGTATTATTCGGTTTACATTCAAGCCCTTAATTGATATCGATTTTTCAGTGACTTTGAGATGCTTTACCTCACAGCTATTCGAAACTACCAAGCTTCCTTACGATATCAATTGATCATTGTCGCAAACAGGAAGCTCGTCAGGTCTCGAGAGAATGCGGCGACTTCCGCCAAATTATCACAAGAAATGGCTTTTAACAAAAAACGGTAAGACTGAGCGGATTTTTGAAAATCCGTGATTTTTTTGGAAAATCCGTTTTGCGGAAAACGGCAGAGTTTTCCGTTAGTTACACGGGAGATCCGTTAATCTTAACATGTCTGCGTTAAGTATATAAAGGAATAAAGTGGGAAAGAGTGCAGCGAGTGAACCAATTTCTTTATAATTGTAATATATGATCTATGACCTACTTATAGTTTCTCATCCTTTTTCATGACTGCGCCTTTGAAAATGGTCGCATTGACCACTTCACAGATTTACTTCATGACTTACTTAATAGATATTACACAAATTGACAAAATATGTTACACATATTGACAAAATATGTGATTAAGTTGGCCAAAAATTTAAAGTTCTGTGCAAACTGATTGGTAGTGAAGCACAGGAAGGGGCGGAATAAAATATAGATAGAGTTTATCAATCATTTGATTTGAAATATAGGATTTATAAACTATAAATTTATGTTGATATGCATTCATTATAAAGGTGAAAATCAGTGCTGATCCTGGTCAGCTGACTTCACTAGAAGCCAGCTGGTCTTAATCTACTTTGTTTTGAAAACAAGGTATCTATCTATTTATCTTTCTGTAGTTGCACAATCATTTCTGATCACTTTACCAGGGTTTACTAAATTTTGAAAAAAGTATGTACATGGTGTACTTGTTGGGTCGTATACAGTATTCAGAAAAATACCCTGGATAAGACCTGATTGAAAATACAATCGAGTCCCTCTATAATACCATGTTTGGGATCCATAGGAATGGACCATTTGAGAGCGCAGTGGCTCAGTGGTAGAGTGCTTGACTCCAGACCGAAGGTCCGTGGGTTTGAGCCTCACTGGCGTCACTGCGTTGTGGTCCTTGAGCAAGACACATTTATCCTAGCTTAGTACTGGCTTAACCCAGGAAGAACTGTCCCTGTTTAACTGAAAGATTGTTGATGGGTCGTGAAAAATCAAACAAACAAACAACCCGTGTTGTAAGTGAATCTTGTTATAAAGGGACAATTTTACATGTAAATATATAGGAAAATGACCATTTCATGGTCATTTTCCTATATTTCCTATGTAAAATTCCATCATGGTAAAAATATTTGGGAACCACAGCATGACAGTTTTATATCCAATTTTTCTAATAACAAAGTTTATTATAAATAGATTGCTTTGTACAAAAGACTGGGAAATGTACATGCAGGCTGTTATTAGGTTAGAATATGTAATGTGAATGGGTCAGGGGACAAAAATTCCACTCGTCCGCTGGTAATTATGAGTGAAATCTAGAAAGAACGAGTAGTTCTTCCCAAAGCACTGGTCCTATAGGATGAGTGCTTTGGAAAGAATTACTCGAGGAAGTCATATTACATATTACTCCATTATGATCTTTATTGCATATGCTTTTAAAGGACAAGTACATGTGTTTGCAATACGAGTGAAGATTGTAAGTCACTAGTCCTGCAGGACAAGTGCAATATTTAAATATTTTTGTCCCCTATGGGTATATATGCAAACTGTGATAGAATTTTTTTATTTCCTTATTCCAGGTTGTTCTGTTGAAACATGTCGACGTATATTCCGATGTTTTATATCTATAGTGGAGGAATCTAGTTCTGATATTGAATCTCTACAGTATTTATACACTAACATTGTACCTGCGGTATATAACTGGGTGATAACACACCGTCATGTAAAAGGATGGAGGGACAGAGTACGGGATGAAATTATACTACAGCATATAGCAACATTCCTCAGGAAAACTGTGAATTCCTTGACAAGACAAAATCAAAGGTATAGAAGATACTTTCTTTTTATGCCCCCAGTGGCGGATCCAGAGGGGGTTCGCAAAAAAGCATAAAAAATCACCCAGTAAGCAAAGAGTTAAGGGTAAGGTAATGCAGAATTGCTATAAAAATGACCAGATAAAAGTTTCAAAGATTATTATGCTTTTCACATTGAAGAAGTACTGATTAAAAAATATGGGTTGAAAACTCGTGTTTCTGCTATTCAACATATTGGAAATAGAAAAAGTATTTTTGAGGTGCTTTATCCCCAGTGATCAAGCTAATCCTTTTGCATAGAGTTGTAGTTTTACACTACACACATCATATAAAATGGCATGCTTGATCAAAGGGGGAAAGGCTGTCAAAATGATCAAAAACAAATTATTATAAAAGCACATAAGTCACTAACTTTGTACAAACCTGTAGCTTAATATCTATTTGCAATGGCATGTATACAGTATGTAGTTATAGTATGATGTAGTATGATACATCTCAAATGTCCTCGATGAACAGGTCAGAATGATTATACTATAAACAGAACAGGTATAATCTGTATGCAGTACCTTAATTAGTAAGCGTATTTGCGTATTTACCCAATTTAAATATGAGAAAACGTAATTAAAATTGATTTGGTAGCGTAACAAAACGCAAGAGAAATTCTTGATACGCAATACAAGTAAATAGCCGTGCCTACCGGCTTTTACCACTCCGCCGACCGATTACTCCCCAACAGTTGTGGATTTCTGTTCAGAGACCTAAATCCTCGCTATTAGGAATGTTGTTACTATTGGGGAGTTTGCGCTGTCCAGGGTTTTATTAATAGAACACAGCCAATTGACTGTTTCACCGCATTTACTCAATCATTGTAAAATATTCAAATGTTAGCAGAGAACCAGTCCGAAATAAAAAAAAATGTTGTCAATGTCCGAGCGATGAATTTAGAGAAACAAACTAAGAAAATTATGGGCTATTTTAGCCATTCGTCCTTTGATCCCCAGCCAGTCATCACCGGTATTGTGAATGAATTGATTGACTACTGTGTCACACCAGGATTAATAATAGCATCATCAATAATTAATGACATTATAGGCGAGTTTGAAACCGAAAGTAGCTTGCACTCTGACTGTCAATTATCAAGAAAAACACAAATTGAATGGTGACATAAGACATTTACAAAAATACCCAATTGAAAAAAACAAAATACCCAAAATAACATTTCTTAAAAAATCAGAATACCCAACAGTCATGGACAGCATACTTAATACCAAAAACAATGAAATATTATAGACCTTATTATAGACCTGAACGCAACACTTTCATCCCAAGTTTTATGCTGCAAACATTATATTTCCATGTATTTAGATGAATACTTGATAAAACTTTATCTTTCTGCAAAAAAAAAATGATCACAAAAATACCCCCAAGGTCCTTGAATTTATGTGCAATGTTTTCAAAATATATTTATTTTGTTATGTACACTGAATGTCAGGTTTTAATTAAAGTTCAAAAATAAAGTTGTCAATTATACATAGTTGTAGCCATATGCTCTCAAAATTTTGGCAGCCTGTTTAAGGTCCTTTAAGAATTACAGTATGTTATTTTCTTTATATTCCAGTATATATCCATCAGCATATTCCTCTTATTGTGTGCCCCTATACCTTGGTGGCAATTTGGACAGTATTGCAGTTGACTTTCTCTCTCATCAGAATGTTGCTCAGCAAACCTTTTCTCCCCTACAAGTAGGTATTGATTTGGTTATCACCAATGGCAGTTTCAGATTTACTGTATTTACTTGGACTTTTAAACTCCTAACCATGCTTATCTTCAAATTTGAAAGAGTTTTTACGAACTGATGAGGTATTGATAGTATGGCAAATAATGAAAACCCAGATCAGACCACTCCTTCAGGAGAGGTCTGATCTGGATTTACACTTTTTTGCTATTAGTATTTTTACAAAAACTGCTTCCAAAATTTGTCTGATAAGAATTTTATCAAGCTCATATATGTTAAAATGCCAACATTTTTTGGCTTTTTTTGAAACATTTATTAGCAGTATAAATACAAGCAAGAAATATCATTATTTTTCAGCATTTTAATTTTTATGAGCAATTGAAATTTCATGCTCAGTTGAGTTAAGCATAAGTGTTTTATAACCTCGGGCCCAGGTTATACTCAAACTCATCTATTAGGCTAAAGGGACTATTTAGATAGAATCTTGAAATTTTGGATGTAATAATTGTTCATTCCAGAGCGGGAATACAAAATGTGTTTGATCAGAATGTTCAGATGCACAGACTGGTTTGCTCTATTGTTATTCACATACAAAAAAGACTCCAGATTTTCTCAGTTTGTCCATTATATGGGCATTCAGGCAATAAAACCTGGCCCCGAGGTTATAAAACTTGAGTGCAGCCTCAAACTCAAAATAAAGCGCAATAAATGGCTGCTTGCGGACATGTGTCCGCAAGCAGCCAATCATTGCGCTTTATAATGAGTCTGAGAATGAACTCAAGTTTTATAACCTCGAGGCCTGTTGTCGGGGTTTGCAACCAGGTAATGCTCAAAACAGTTACAGAGACTAGCTAGAATATATTGAACTTTTGTGTGTGTGGAAAGTCTATCATATTTTTCAGTGAGATAATAACAAAAGTGCTGACAAGATTGCACTAATGCTCAGGCTGGTCTGTGCCTTTGTTGTTTGCATGCAACAAAATCAGTTTCTTTCATATCCAAGCCTGTATATACCTGAAATCACTAAATATATGTGTATATACCAAAAATGCTATATGTATACAGTAAAACTTGTCTTAAGCGGCCACTCAAAAAGAAGACCAAAAATTGGTTTTCAAGACCAATTATCGCTTAATGCAGGTCAAAAGTATTGCAGAATGCTCCAATGAGAGCATTCTGCAATACTTTTGACCTTCTTTAAGCTACCATTTGTCATTAAGACCTTTGTTTTGTCTATTTTTGAGTGGCCATTTAAGACAGGGTTTACTGTATCTGTTTCATTACTGACCTCTTATTTTATTTATTTCAGAATGGTGAAGATACCATATATACTTTCCTACTAACTCCAGTTTTATGCTCAGGTCCTCCAGAGGTATGTACCATAATTAAGGCCCTTGTTCTTATTAACCCGTATAGCCTGCTATGAAAAAAAATGCACCAGAATATAGCATCTGCTGAAGTCGTCTGTTGCATGTAAATGCTAACTCAATGACTTATTTCAGCATGCAGACAAACCATGTGAATCCTGATCAGAGGAGCAGTCTGATCTGGGTCCACTCTGTATGATTGATTATTTGAGTTAATATATAAGGCTTAAAGTCACAGTCAACAATATTTCAATCATGTCAGGACTATCCACTCTGTATGCTTCAGATGTTTTAAATGGACTAGCAGATGATACAGCAGACACTTTTTAGTCGCAATTAGCAGCCAAAGAGTTAAGATGAATTATAATGCCATTCAATATTTCTCTATAACGTAGGTTAAATCTATATCATTATGTTCATATTATTGTAATGTCTGTCTTTGCAATACTCCTTCCCTGTAAGAAATCTGCCAAAAGCGTTAAAGGATGATTATTTCCGATACTTAGTATTTGACTGATCTATGTTAACATGTGACAAGCCTAGGTGAAACTCACTTTCCTTATTGATATACTTAACTCTTTGCATGCTGGGTAATTTTTCATGCTTTTGTTGTCGTCTGCTGACATTTTTCAAAATTAACTTTTTCAAAAAATTCTTTCAGGAACACTATCAGAGTGTCAAACAGTTTGGATCCAGATCAGGACTGACAGAATGTCAGTCCTGGTCTGGGTTCAAACTGTTTGCATAGATTATCAGCAGAAGACAAAAGTCGCCCCTAGTGTGGAAAGAGTTAAAACCCCCTAAATTTCTTTTCAGATAGATATTCCAAGTGGCAAGGAGTTCATTGACAGATTATCTGCCCTTGCTGAGACTGTCACTGAAGTTTCTAGTTTTATGTTTGTGATCAAATGTCTTTCTGGGCTAGTGAACAAATGGAAAAATGGTAATTATAATTATTCCTATCATATCCGTAGCCTATGACAAGAGGGATGGATGCATGCTGGGTAATTTTTCATGCTTATTCCTTGTTTTCTGACCTTTTTTCAAAATAAACTTTTTCAAAAAATTCTTTCAGGAACACAAGCAGAGTGTCAAATGGTTTGGATCCAGATCAGATCCTGATCTGGGGTCCAAACTTTCTGCAAAGGTCATCAGCAAAAGACAAAAAAGTTACAAGTGTTGTGGGTACTCAAAAAATGGTCTCCATGACACTGTACTTTTTAGCACCCAAACCACTTGTTTAAGTTGATTGGTAAGAAAATTTTCATGATTTTACACTAAAAAAAACTGTGTGTATCTAGACCTATGAGAGGGGTTCTCTTACTTTTATTCTTCTTATGTCTAGGGAAAAACATACAAGGCAGCACAAGATTTTTGTGCTTATCACAATGGGGAATAGTCAGTTTCAGAAGAGTTGCATCATTTTTCGCAGTCTCACCAGAGCCTTCTCTGCTGTATATATAATAACATCTATAGATGTTATGGGTGCTTAAAAGAGCCATCACCACAACATATGTTTTGGTTGAGAAATAAGAAAATTAATTTTTAATTTCAAATAATGAGGGCAATAACGAAATGTTTTTTATGCAGAAGCTGCAAAGTATCATAATCTCTAAAGCTATGGCATTTCCATATGAATTTATTTTGTAGGCAAACATGTCCAAGAATTCTTTAAGATTTTAGTCAATTCTGATGCCCGTATTTACCAAATAAATGCTCAATAAAAACAGACTGTAATTGAAACAAAAGACTGTACAGTAAAACCTGTGTAAAACAGACACTAAAAAATAGACAAAGCAAGGTCTTAATGACAACTGGTAGCTTAATGAAGGTCAAAATTATTGCAGATTGCTCCCTTTGGAGCATTCTGCAATACTTTTGACCTGCATTAAGCGTAATCGGGTCAAATAAACTAAAGCAACATGAGGAATGCAGTGGCTCAGTGGAAGAGTGGTAGACTTGGGATTGAAGGGTCTCTAGTTCGAGACTCACTGGAGGCACTATGTGGTGTCCTTGAGCAAGACACTTTATCCTCTGTTTAGTACTGGTTCAAACCAGGAAGACAGAAAATCCTCTTGACAAATTGTTGACTGGGACATAAAGCATCTACTTGTCAAATAAACTAATGCATCATGAAAAAACCTGCACATGCTATATGCAAACTAGGAAGGTGTTGCCCAGCCTGCACATCCACTCAGTCTGGTCAGTGCCTTTGTTATTCAATGATGGCATTTTTTGTGACATGGCACACTGTAATCATGATGTGAATATACATCTTTTTTTGTTTCATGTGAATAGCAAAGGCACAGACAATTCTGCACATCAGCATAATTGTGCATTAAGGAAAAAAATTGCGTAAAATTGTGATTCATCTTGTTGATCATGATATTTTGATGTCCAAACTTGAATTTTATGGCATAAATGACAAAACACTCTCTTGGTTTAAGTCTTATCTATCACAGAGACAGCAGCAGGTCTCGATATACAATACCAAATCAAGATTCAGACCAATAACATGTGGTGTTCCTCAAGGCTCAATTTTGGGACCACTTTTATTCTTACTCTTCATTAATGACTTGCCACTGTATACCAGCAATGTTTTAGATATGTATGCTGACGATACAACATTATATAATGTCCAAACATCTCCAGATACCATTGAAAAGAATAATGGTATGGTTTTAAACTCAGCTAAGACTAAAGTAATGCTCATAACCACAAATCAAAAGTGACATGGTTTAAATAGAGGTGGCCTTAATCTCAATTTTAATGTAGAGCCTCTGCAAGTGATAACTAGTGACAAGATTCTCGGTGTTTTTGTGGACAATAATTTAACATGGAACGAACATATTAAGCACATATCAAAGAAAATTGCTTCAAATATATGGTTATTGTCTAAAATGAAAGTTTACTTATCACAAGAACATCGCATTCAGTTTTACAAGTCATACATACAACCTCACATTGATTTTTGTAACATAATTTGGGGAAATACATCTGAAAGTAACAAACAAAAGATTTTGCGGATGCAATTGAGGGCAGTTTGAGTAATACTTGATTATAATGTAGAAAACTCACACGAGGCTATGAAATCATTAAATATACAGTCTATTTATGATCGTTTGTTTCTAAGAAAGGCCAAGTTTATGTTCAAAGTGTATCACAATCTTACTCCCACATATATAAGTGAAAACTATAACTTGCGTAGGAACTTCAACATATCCGTAAACCTCAGATCTGCATCAACGAGGTGTTTTGTGCCACCAAAACCAAGAACAGAATGTTTTAAGCAGAGCATAAGATATTCTGGATGCTTGATTTGGAACAGCTTGCCTGAAGAAGTTAAAAGTGCCGAAACTCAAGAAACATTCCATAAAAGATGTTTAAACTGGCTCTTGAATTAAGTTTTGCTGATAAGAAAATGATCACTCAGCTGTTAACTGTTCGTGTATATATTTTATATTGTATATTTGTTCTTTTTTCCTCTATCTATTTACTTCTTTAGCTATGTTGATTCTTTAACTTTCAATGAGTGTGGATCCTGATCAGCTGGCTTCACAGAAGCTAGCTGATCTGGATCAACACTCATAAGAAATATTTATAAATAGGCAGTATCCTTAATTTCTTCTCCATAAAATTATCTCTCAATACTTTTTTCGTTGAATTTACTGCTGAGAAAGTTTATAAAACATATGATGACCTGTAAATAATTTAAAAGGTAAATCTTTTAACCCATATGATGCTGAAACTGGATACATCCTGTTTTGAAATCAGTATAGAACCAAATCAGCTGGATCCTGAAGCAAGCTGATCAGGTTGCATACTGTTTTCTGCTCTTCTTGTAACAATGCATTTAATTCTATTAAGTGGAACCCTGCAAGTCAGTTGGATTTAAAGTGGGGAAGAGTGTAGTAAAGCATGGAAAGGGTTCAGAATTTGTTGCCTTATTTGTATAAATTGAAATGCTTAATTACTTACACTAGATCCTACTCTAGTACCATCATATTCATTTCTGAACTATTTCTGCTACATTTGTCATTCTTACCAGGTCTTTACTAAAACCTTTGCATTTCGTTTCGGTGAAGGCTTTAAAATTTTAAAGATTCATTTGAAGATATAGCAGATCCTGTTTTGAAATAAGTATAGAACCAAATCAGCTGGATCCTGAAGCAAGCTGATCAGGTTGCATACTGTTTTCTGCTCTTCTTGTAATAATGCATTTAATTCAATTAAGTGGAACCCTGGGTTGTCAAGGTAGTTCTGGTCATTTATTGAGTGCAGTTTAACCAGCATTTTATGACTCATGATGCAGCTGACCCTTTGCTGCAATTGTTGTCTGTTAATAACCTTTGCAAACAGTTTTTGAACCAGATCAGGACCGACAAAATGTTGAGCCAGATCTTGATCCTAACTGTTTGACTCTCTAATGGTGTTTAAGAAGGAATTACTCTTGACAATATCAAATTAACCCTTGTTCTGCTGAACCTAGATATTTCCCGTTTTTGGAAATAGTGTGGAAACTGATCAGCTGACCAGGATCCACTTTTGTGCATTCAGTTCATGGTCTAGCCAAAATTTAGCTTTAAGCTTTGGGATTGTTTTGCTCAGCAGTACAGGGTTTAACAATCTAAATTTGATAGTTTGTGTAAACTTGTTCTATTTTGTGTGTGTACATATTATTTATTTTGAGGGCCTCATGGAAGATTAGTTGTTCTACTAAATGTTGTCACCCTCTTTGAATGAAGACTTTACTTACTTACTTACTTACTTATTATTTTCTTATCCATCAGTTTAAACATGTGTTTTGGGTGCTCAAAAGAGCCGTCTCATCGAGACGGTTCTTTTGGGTACCCACAACATAAGTTTTGGTTGTGAAATACGAAAAATAATTTTCAGTTACACACTCTTGTCTTGGGGCCTGACTGTGGTATGGTGCCCAGATATATTGATATCTGTACTTGACAAATCCAAATGTTCAAGATTCTACTTTGTCTATGTAGCTCAGCAAATTGGTATGAACCTCCTTTGTCTACAGGCACTGGGTAATCATTGCCTATAGTGAGAAAGTGCCAGATATAATGGTGTTGGAGAAATATGAAGTTTATTCCACAAAAAAGCTAATACAGCTTTTGCATTAGCCTAAACCTAAGTCAAAAAGGGTCATAACTCTGTCAAAAGGTTGTGAATGACAATAAATGTATGAAATTAATATCTGTTTTCAGATCAGGAATTAAACAGCCTGTTGCAGCATATCACACAACATGTAGAGAGTACCTTACAGTCATTTGTTGATAAGTCAAGGAAACAACAGGCTATACAGTACTGGGCATGGATGACTAAAGCATTGGTTCTCAGAAACCACAGACAGTCAACCACCTTTACTGATAAGGTGACTATAGACCTAGCCTCGTTGTTATAAAACTTGAGCACAGTCTCAGACTCAAAATAAAGCGCAATGATTGGCTGCTTGCGGACATGTGTCGGCAAGCAGCCAATCATTGCACTTTGTTTTGAGTCTAAGAATAAGCTCAAGTTTTATAACCTCGAGGCCTGGTCTATTTATCCTAAATATTCAGATACATTACTTTTAATTAGGCCTCCAGATAAGCACAAAAAATAGGGTGTAAAAACGTTAATATTTTCTAATCCATCAATTTAAACATTTTTTTGTGGATGCTCAAAAGAACCATCTCATTGAAATGGTTCTTTTGGGTACCCACAACATATGTTTTGGTTGAGAAATAAGAAAATTGATTTTTGGTTTTGTATTTTGATGCACTCTAATCTGGAGGCCTGTTTTAACCTATGCTTGTCCTAACAGATCAAACAGACTAACCGACTAGGTACATGTATATAAAATATATGTATATAAAATAGAGTATCTTAGAGAAGTGCTCATGTACAAGGGGCATTTGGAAAGTTCTTAGCATGGTCTTTTATCTCTGTCACTGATTTACAAACCCTATCATGTTTGGTATCATTTTAAAGAGCTATCTTTCTTCTATGTTATTGCACAAATTTCATTGGGATATTAAATTGCAGACACGAAAAATATTATTGTGAATACATGTACTGTTTGTATATTGGAAAACACAAAATTACAGTGGAAAATATAACATTTAACCTTTTGAAAAGTGTGCAGAACATTAACAATAGGTGATGAAATTAGATAATTTTGTATCATTTGGTAGGCCACAATATGATGCAGCTATTATACAATTGATGATCGAGTTGGCTGTTTCTAAATAACTAAATACCGTAACAGCAATACCTAAACTGTCTGGAAAGCAAAGCAATGCGCTAAAATCTTTGACTAAAAATCGCATGTCATAATGCATATATTTTGAAAAATTTTAACCTACAGTAGTTTAAAAATGCCGTGCATTGGTATTTTTGTCAAGCACACTGTATGCTATTTGTATTGAAACCAAAAGAAATTTTGTAAACCAGAACAAAGGGAAGATAACTCGTATAACCTTCCCATGGGTCAGAGTAGGTTTAGCTATGAGTTGACTTTCTGGTTCATTTCAATTGAAAAGGTGGCAAACAAAAAAGTAAAATACCTTGAGAGTAGAAATCAATCAATTTTGTGATGGTGAACTCGATGCCATGAGTAGTTTTTATGTGAGGGGTTAAGTTACCCCACCCACTTCTTGAAAACTATGGGGAGTGTTATTAGAAATAATTTTCTTGAATACAGAACTAAACAAGCCACACTTTTTGCGCAATGAAATGATTTTTATGCATTGTTCGCTACAATTAAAAGCAAAACATATACTCAATAGATATTTTTCGTGCTCCTGTAGTGACAATTTATAGTAAAAGTATAGAGAAAAATAAAAAAAGTCCCATTTTTTAAAGTTCACCATTTCTCTTATAGTGAAAATTTTCCGAATGTAAAGGTGTAAGTCGTGCAAGCAGTGATCGCGTAGTATATTTTAATAAAAAATAAGTTGGCACCAAATCGTTAAGTTGTCAAACGATGATCATAAATAAGGTCCCCAATTTTCGTTCGTTTTGGTTTATAGATATTTTGCTTAAAATTCAGCCAGTGTATAAACCCTACTCTTTTTGAACATGCGCTGCACGTGCATGCTGAGTCTTTTTTCAACAAAAATTAAACCATCATGTAGCCATTAAATTCTAGTGTCCAAAAATGTATTATTTGATAGCATTTTATCAACGCATTGTGGAGTTATGATGCCATGCTAAGAACTTTCCAAATGCCCCTTGTATACTGAGCCAAAAATCTAACGCAACTTTGTTTTATTTTGATAATACCTTTGTCGAACTATTGCCCTAGGCCTATTGGTTCACCTAAAAAAAAGTTCATTCAGTTAGGCATTGAAAATTACTTTAGTTTTAACAATATGCCTCAAACTTTTTAAACAACAAAGCATTCCATTGAGGAAGAGTGGTTGAAAAAAATGAAATGCATGGTAATGTTCCAATATTCGATATGTGACCTGCATTTCGGCATCATGAAATCTGAGATGATTTTTGGGATTTCTGTTAGAATTCTTTAAGTTTTTAGCGATAAATTATTCTTCCTCAATTTGGCTAGGCATCAAGTCCCTTGTTTGTCAATAAGAAGAAAGTGGTAGAGTGTTAGACTTGACATCAAGGGGTCACAGGTTCCAGCCTCACAGTAGTCACTGTGTTGTGTCCTTGAGCTAGAAACATGAGCCTTTGCTAAGTAATGGCTCAACACAGGAAACCTCTCGACATGACTGAAATATTGTTGACTGAGATGTAAAGTATGAACTGAAGCAAAACTTTATTTTGTCATATATTACTGGTAGCTACTGGAACTTCTGGCAGACCCATCTGTAGGTACTGAGGCTGCTGAGGGCATTGCTACCATCCTGACACCCTGTGATGATGTACTCTTTAAAGAAATGTCAGCCAACATCAGATTCATGTATAGACAGAGATTCTTCTCAGAAAACTACACTCTACACCTTTTGTAAACAGTGTAAATCCAGATCAGCTGGCCAAAGCCAGCTGATCAGGATTCACACTGTTTCCCCCACACAGTTAGTTTCATATGTAAAAATGCACCACATTTAAGTCACTTTTTTTATTTTGTCATATTTTAGCTACTGGAACTTCTGGCAGACCCATCTCTAGGTACCGAGGCTGCTGAGGGCATTGCCACTATCCTGGCACCCTGTGATGACGTACTTACCAAAGAAATGTCAGCCAACATCAGATTCATGTATAGACAGAGATTCTTCACAGAAAACTTGACCAAGTTAAGTCAAGGATTTGATTCTGCAGCTGAAGGTAAGAGAAATTGATTGATTGATTGATTGATTGATTGATTGATTGATTGATTGATAAACCCTTTAAATGCCTACTTTAGAAACCATAAAAGGCTTGTTGGAAAACCTCATGGGTGAAAGTTTTCAGGATTATTCCTCAACTCAGGATTTTGAGACTGACTTCCATAGAAAGTCAACCTCAAAGTAATTAGGAAGATTAAAATAGCTTCTTTGATTTAATTTCACATTACCTAAAGATAATTGACAATTTAAATTTGAAATTGTTAATATTTTGAGGCATTTTACTGCAAGTTTCAAAACGTGAATTTCTTTAGTTCAGGATTTTGGAAATTTTGAACTTTCACCCATGATGTACGAAAAACAAATATTTGCAGTTTTACGGATGTACATTTGCAGCTATTTTGATTGTAATTGGGTAAACTGCAAGAGTAATAATGATCACACATGTTTATTTCATGGTAAAACACTTTCCCTGTCAATAGGCTTAGATAAACAAAAATTTTCAGCATAAAATTGTAAATACTTTCTTACCTATTATTTTTAGCATATATTTGGGTGCTCAAAAGAACCGTCCCATTGAGATGGTTCTGTTGAGTACCCACAACATATGTTTTGGTTGAGAAATAAGTAAATTATTTTTCTGGTACGCACTCTTAACTAAATGCCTGCCTGTCCCTCCGGAGATGTTTGAAAGCTAGGCCTAGCAATCTTGTGAGCAAAAAGCTTCCTTGGGACCCAGCAAATGTTTAAGCATTAAAAAACAAACATTTGTGATCCTTATACTTTATGGCTGAAAAGTCACTATTTTGTTTGCTTATAGGGTGCATATTTACCATTGTTTACCATAAATGAGCCGCGACATGTGATTTCCAACAATGTGGCATTTTGGCAAGTGTAGACTCAGATGAGTCTGTGTGGCCTCCTTTTAAGGTTAAAAAATCCAAATGGTGTTCCCTCAATAGCTTAACAATTGTAGACATTCAAGTGACTAGCAAAGGCTGTGATCATACTGGGCATATGCGCAGGCTGATCTGAGCCTTTGCTGTTCGCATTTGTTGGAAATCTCAGTTCGCGGCTCAAATGTTCTGACACTGTTCTAAACTTTGAGCAAATCCTTTTGACTACCTCATGAGGTGTGAAAATTGTAATGGCAAGCAGTGTAGATCATGATCAGACTGCTCCTTCAGGAGCAGGCTGATCTTGGTGTACACTGTTGAGGCTTATCTGTGCAAAACATTTGGACCCAGATCAGGCCAGGACTTTAGTTAAGAGTGCGTACCAAAAAATTGTTAACTTATTTCTAAACCAAAACATATGTTGTGGGTACTCAAAGAACCGTCTCAATGAGATGGTTCTTTTGAGCACCCAAAACATATGTTAAAACTGATGGGTAAGAAACTTTTTACAATATTACGCTCAAAAATTTTGTTTATCTAAACCTATGTCAGGCCTAACAAAACCTAGCCTGATTTGGATCCAAATTGTTTGACACTGATCGACAGACAACAAAAAAGCATGCAAAATTACCCAGCATGCAAAAAGTGATTTTTCTTTTTTATACGTTCAGAGTGCAAGAAAAATTACTTGGTGGCAGCTTCTCATCTTATAAAAGACCTGAACAAGCAAGTACTTGTTCCTGAATTACACAAGGTAACATTCCTAGACCCCTCTATTTAAAGTGTCAATACAATCATTAGTTGGGAGCACAGTGGCTCAGTGGTAGAGTGCTTGACTCGAGACCGAGAGGCTGCGGGTAAGAGCCTTACCGGCATCACTGCGTTGTGGTCCTTGAGCAAGACACATTTTTTCTAGCTTAGTCCCGGTTCAACCAAGGAAGACCTGTCCCTGTTTAACTGAAAGACTGTTGATAGAACGTAAAGAATCAAATCAAACAAACAAAAACAATCATTAGTTAGCATCAAGTCAAAATAATATTACAAGAGCTTCACCGTTTCAAGATGCTTGAATTTTATTTTAAAGAATCCATTTTTATGCATAAAGCTAAAGCCTAATAATACACATATAATATATTGTTCATGCTTATGGCTTCATAGCTTTGCATGTTTAATAGTCTTATGTGCAATATTTAAGTTAAAGCATTGTATTTTGAGATTTTCTATCAAGAAATCCATACAAATGGAAGTCAAAATGAGATATATGGACAAAATTAAAAGAAAAACTCAATAAAAGTGTTTTAATGAGATTCAAACAACAGTTCCAGAGAATTAAAGCCTGCTCTCATAACTGCCATGCTAGTAAAAATGTAAACTGTATGGATTCACCAGTAAAAAATTACATTTCCACGGCGAGTCTTTAAAATTAATGAACTTTTACATTTGAGATGTCCTTCATGAATGGATAGATTTAAACTACAACCACATATGCATCATTTAGGTGTACCAACATCAATGCTATCCAATGACTTTGTTTGTTTACTTTTGCGCAGATGCTCTACAGATGTAAGTATCAGGTCTTGTCCGCCGGCCCAAATTTATTTAGAGGTGTATATCATTTATGTACATGTATATATATACAGGTGTCAGTACATGAGATTTTGTCACATCGCATGTGCCACACGACTCAGAATAGCTTGTACATTTTTAAAATTTCACCAGAACTTTCGCTGCTCGCACACACAAAGTATGGATGCAGATTAAGACAAGACCAAATTTTAGACCAAGTTTTAATGTCTCATCCACAGACTAGAGGAGCCGGAATGAAACCTACAAAATTGAACCTGCAGGATCTAAGCTGTAGTTTGATACAAGATTTAAAAGAAATGAATGTTGGATTCATTTTGATATTTGATATTCGGTATTCATCGGCTCCACCCAAACCAATTCCAAAAGGGAATAGATATGGGTCAGCTCACATCATTTAGGTACGTATCGCAAAGCCTTCTTTATACGCTTGTTCTGACCTATCCAGCTGGTGGTCTAAAATTTGGTCTTGTCTTTATCTACATCCATACTTTGTGTGTGAGAGCAGCGAAAGTTCTGGTGAAACTTTAAAAATGTACAAGCTAATCTGAGTCTTGGCAGATGCGATAAGTGACAAAATATCATGTAATGACACATGTTTATATGTAGATAAATGCTATACACTTCAAGTATATTTGGGCCGGTGAACGAGACCTGATACTTACATTTGTAGCGCATCTGCACAAAAGGCTAAGCTTAAGGTTGTGGGGTCTTAGAGATAAGGACTTTGAGTGGGGCAGGGGTAAGTGTGCTAGTTTGTACACAGGGAGTAGCATTTGAGATGATTTGGTGGTGGTTTGGGGTGTCTCAGTAGATAATAAAATATTAAACAGCTCTCTCTCCGCGCCTGCATGCACTGCATGTACTGACATGGTATACTGGAATGAATTAGAGCATGACGTTATTTCTACGACGTTGGCGAAGGTGCTGCTGCGCCTGAAAACTTTGACATTATTCCTTCATAGAACATAATCGGTTCGATTTTTTTACGCCCGAAGGACCAATAAGGGCTCTTATGTACATGTCAGGTGTAAAATGCTCCTGGTCTGAGCTAAAACTGGCAAAGCATCTGCATACTTTCTCCGTTTTGACATAAAATTGAAAAAATCCTGTTCTGGGTTCGATTTGGTTACAGTTCTCATCTCAAAGCAAATATTTTTTTCAACATCACGTTTGGCCTGTTTAGCAAGGTAAATCATATCTACATGGAATAGCATTGCCCGATTTTTATATATACTCAAAAGTAAAAGTTTAGTCAGTATTTATGTTTTCTCATAAAATCAACAATACTGGATATATCATTGTCAAATTGTATACATGAGTTGTATAATCGTAACTTTACATGAACCTGTTTATTGTGTGATAAATAATGCCTCTATTAGACTGTATCAGCCAAATTTCAAAATACACGATGTGCACGTGCTGCGGTAAACTGGCACGGTTATTTTCTCATATGCTGTTTGATATTGAAAGAGAGTTGTTCCTATTGCAATAATCCGGAGAAAATTCAGTGTAAGCGAGCTTAAGTCGCCGTCCAGGCTATCAACAAATTACAGAAATACAGCGTTTTGACTTCTTGAAGCAGGTGCACATGTTGCTGACGTGCCATGCAGTTTTGGATGTAATTAACAAACAATTTATCATATGCAAACACGTTTTTGACAGCCTGGCAGTAAAAATGACAAGCCTTCGCCAGCGAGACCACGGATAATGATGCCACTTGAAGTTAGGGTCATAGTGACGTCAACATGACGTAATCGCTTCATGACAGCTTGGAAACTTCTTAAACACCTTAGACATGTAATAGGTACGAGAATTTCCTTCTATACTGCCAGAAATCGTCTGAGGGGCGCTAGATTGATTTTGGGTTCTGAAATTTGAATTTTTATATTGACCCCTTTGTGTTATTTTGATGAAGAAAAGGGGTATATTTTCAAAATGTTTTGTTGAAAATATTCACATTTGTACCAAATTAAATGAATTTCATGTTGAGTAAGGTTTTAGTCAATATTAAGACTGTCTTACAAAATCAAAATCATTACACACAGTGTCTGTACTGACTAAACTTTTTCTTCGGAGTATTAGTCAAGAAGCTAGGTTTTTGAAAATTGACTTGGCACAATTGTCCAGCCAGAAAAGGTTTGACTTCAGAAATAGTTAGAACTACCCTTCGACAGCATTTCTAGGCACGTCGTACAGTCAAATTGTGGTAGCAGTTTTCCAGGAGGAGTCGATTTGTACACCTACCCCATGTTTACTATAAAAACAAAATGGCGACATTTGAATAAGAGAAGGTATCCAGGTTGTATCCAGATGGTGCATACGGTCGTTATTTACTGCCAAACTCTGGATAAGGACCTAAACAATTATGAAAATAAATTGTTTGCATCCAGAAGCACACATTTATGTTATAACTGTCATTTACGTTATATCATCAATTATGTCTTATTTAATCAATTAATTTTGGTCAAAGTTTAATTTTTATAAATTCGATAATGGGTATATACGTTTTACATACCATGTTTGGTAAAAAGATAATTACCTGACTGTTTCAAAACTGCAAACATCTTGTTTCTTTCATAATTAATTTAAGAATTATAAGCTGTTGAATATGATTACCCCCAAAAAGGGTGAATATGGTTAGAACCATTTCACTTTGCAAGTTAGCATGCAATACCAGCTGCTGACTTTTTAAACCATAATTGAGCATTCTATCGATACACGATAGTAAAAATATATACTTGACTGCGTTTCTGGTTTAAAATTCCATTTTAATACTTGTATGACAATAAGTAACGTACATTACAAACTTTAAGACTTCCTATAGATATATATTGCTAAATACCTTATATTAAATGCCATATGGTATCTTATTTAATTTCAAACCTGTTTTGTTTTAAATTTATAACAAGACAGCAGTTTGTTCTAAAATATTTATCAGTTTTTATTGAGCTAACATATCTATAAACATTTACATTTGCAAAAAAGAGGGTTTTTTTTAATTTTCATTTCCACGAAATATCATTTTAATTTGTCCAAAGGTAAAGATTCTAAAACACATAAACAAAGAAATGGACAGCTCTTTATTATTAGTAGAATACATTCCATTTTCTGTCAAATTTATCAAAGTAACATATATAACCATAACAAATATCATAAGGTCTTACGTTTGTCCTTAATGTTATCAAGGACAGTATACGATTGGGCCCTGAAAAGGTAAAATATTAAGGATGTAGAATTTCGTAATATTTATCGCAGGAGAAAAACACCACAACTATTTTTTATTGAATGGAGTCTCATCAGTTATTTGAAAATATTTTTATGTACCCAGTTTACTATTGTACACATTATGCAAACAACATCAGTAACATAATATAGGTTAGCTCCTTGTATAATACCTAGGTTAATTCCCCATAGACAAAAATACAAATTACTAAATGTTTAGAGAGATGGTAATAAAATTATACTATTTTTCTTTGCTTACATTCCAGACAAAATCAATTAACTAAGAGTTGGTAGGATAAAATTTATATATATTACAATAGAGGTTATACGTCGTGTCTGTAATCAGTTATTTTTAAAAGATAATCTCTAAAAATCCAATTGTATACTGACATTTATATGCATATACAGATGATGCCGCATTACTTGTTTCAGCTTTTAAATAGATTTTGATTTATTTTCAGCATACTTTTTATAGTTTATTTACTGAAACTGTTAGTACCTTTGGTCATTTGCTATACTAATCTCACTTTATAAGGAGCGGTTTTATATTGAAGAAACATTTCCCTGAAAATGGGTAAAATCAGTTATAATGGATGACAACGATCTCATGTGATATGATCATATCCAAGGAACGCATGTTAATTGCTGCTTAAGAAACTATTTTTAACACATATGACATTATCAGTCAAGGATTATGTCAGGCTGAATAAGACATTGTGACACTCAGGTAGTGTAAAATATATTTTAAAATGTTCTTTAAGATATTCGATGGAAAAATAAGAAAGTTTAAAAACATGCAGTCATGAGATCTTACTCAGTTTTAGCAATCAATGCTTAAATAACTGATGGTAATTTTCAATATACAAAATGTGGCATGGCCAAATTATTACAGGAGTCTTATAAATATAATTCTTAATAACAAAGCGCTATATGTATATAAACATAAGAATGAATAAGTGATTTAAAATTAAAATCAACACAGCTTTTTTTTTATTAACTTGCTTCTTCAGACACAAAACAAATGCATTACACATAAATATGAACTTATATAAAAGCACAAACTTGTTAAGGTAGTGATTTATAGAGACGTACAAAGAGTCAATTATTCTTACAAACACTTTGTGCAGTAGTCTTTGTCCTGAATGAAATACTTAAATGCAATGCATAGAAAGGATGCATGAAAGTATCATATTATGCATGTCATATTTGCAATGCTTCCTTCCAAAAGAAATCATGCTCCTATTACTTTTAAAGGTAAGTATAAATCTTAGAGGTTGATAAAGCAGTGCATCTATTGTTGTATATGTTATGTGATATAATATACAATATTTTGAATATCTTATCTTCGATATGATCTTTGACAGTAGCTCAAGTGTGAATTTCGTTGCCATAAAATAAAAAAAACAGTTGCTGACCTCTATTATGCAATTAATACATACTCAATTAAAGATTTGAAGCGCTATATGTGATTTCGGTACCTACCTCACATGGACAAATGCACCGTTTAATCCCCCATGCTGATGCAGTGGAGCTAGCGTTTGTCTTCATCTACATATACAAGCAGCAATTGCTCTGATGTGTCTAATGACACATTTTTACAGGCTCGCAGGAGCCTTCATTGCTGAACTAAAATCAAATGTGCTTACTAATTTGATATTTTATTTACGTTACTATTTATCATCAATTTAGCTTGATTTGGAACATACGAAGGATTTACGGGATGCCATTCTTTCACCATTGATTATGTCCTCATTTGACATGCTGAATATCATAATGATTTTATATGAACGAATTCCATGTTTAGACTAAGCCTAATTGATAGAAATAATGCAAAACAAAATTTCCAATAATTTATTTGAGTCCATTTATTTTGCAACAGCTACAATATAATCTTTACAATGCAAGAGAGAGTTGTTCTAAGTGATAAGACTTGACCTCTAAATGTATAACCATAAAGAACATTGGAAAAAATATCCTGTTTCAATGCTCTTTAACATTGCAGAACCAGAAAAGGCGTATGATAAATGTCACTATCTCCTTAACCCTTTTAAGTCGAATGAAACTTCAAACTTTTATCATATGTACCAGTCCATTCTCGTCTTTAGGGTTGTTGGGTGTTGTTTTTCATTCTTATTCAAATTTTAATAGAACATCCTGTAAGTAAACAATAGAGAACCTGATCAGACACTGCAGTCTGTGGCGTCTGATCTTGGCCTGTTCTATTTGTCTTTGTCCCACAAAAAGAACGCTTGTCTAATATGGGTTAAATACTTTTGTTGTATAGATTACTCACATCAGTTGTATTTTTCATCAAACTGGATAATGATTGGATAAAGAACGGTTTAACCATATGAATAGGCATGGTGTTTGTCATGTGTGAGACAGAAACCAATACAATTAAAACAGTTTTGCTATGGCAAGGATTAACGTTCGCTTTAATGTTTCATTTCTCGATTTTAACCAATATTGTAAATAAAAAAACTTTGGTAATTTTATGAATTAAGTGTAAGGCTTCCACCAAAACATAGCTATCAATATAGTTATTGTAGTCATGCTATAATTGCATGTATTTTGCTGGCTTATACAATTTGTGAATTAGTGCTGTCATTTCATTAAATATTGTATCTAGCAGAAAGTAACATATATAACTGTAATAACAGGTGCGAAAATTAGCTTAAAATCATATTGCTAGTAATTTTCTTTCAATTAAAAGTTAATATTGATACGTAAAAATAAGAAATAACTGGATATTAACACTATAGGAATTCCTATTATTTTAGGGTAACATAGTGAATTTGGCTATTGCAGGGTAACACCTTATCCGCTGAAAAGCTAAAGCACTTCATTATGTGACTAATATAATTTGGTATTAGAAATTTACAGTCTAAAAACCTAATTTTGTGGAGGTCGTTTTGTAGCCAAAAATCTAATGATAATACTGCATTAAATAATTATACATTTGAAAGTAAGTAACGTATATAACTGTCATGTCATGTTGTAAAATGGTTAAACACTTACTGGCTGTTTGCTGCATTTCATTTAATGATTTTAAAGCTATCGTCATGTCCTTATATAAGAATTTAGTATAAGTCACTGATACGATATATTGCAGCAGAGAATGTACACTGAAAATTATATAATACACGCATTCCTGCATTGTCATTTCAGGTGGTATGTTCTTTCTTTGATTTGTAACAAATGTAAAACATGACAAACATATAAGAATAATGTTTAAATATGATCATAAATATGCTATTTTACTTGATAAATTACGTAATGGGGAAGATTTCATTTATTTTTGAATTTGGATACATTAAATTCAGGGGGTGGGGTAAATCACCCCTTTTGCTGGAAATTTTCACGTCTAATATACCATATATACACAAATTTTATATTGCTTTACTGTCGTATGCCATTGTTTACATGTAATGTATAAATTTAAAGGGAAATATGCTGAATAAGAAGCAATGGTTGAACGTGAGGCGTGTTTCCTCTCAATTTACCTAAGTCTCATTTAGCGTAGGGTACGTTCAAAGATGACGTCCTACAGCAAAAGTGCTACCACAATTTAACTGTACGACGTACCTAGGAGTATTGCAGATGACCCCAGGATTGCATTTCTGCAGTCAAACCTTTTCTGGCAGGTAAGTTGTGCCAAGTCAAAAACTAAGGCCTCTACAGAAATCAGCGCCTGGACTATATAGTTAGCTCATTCTTTTACAAAAAATCAAAACAAGTGAGAGAACCTACCTTTGTTTGGCTTTTCCATGATGATGCCACTTCTGTGAAAGGTCCAGGATGTGACGAAGCAACAAATTTATGTTAACGCGATTTTAGCGGTAGTTCCGCTGGTGCCCACCCGTGACCTTGGGTTTCCTGCAAAGTTAAGATGAATTCCTTCGGGCTTCACTTACTTTGCAAGAGACCCAAAGTATTCATGATTCCATGAACAGACAAAAAATCAAATTTATTTCTTAATTGATATACATGTATGCTAAGCATAAAATAAAAACATTTTCTTCATTTTAGGTGTTTCCATTACTTATACATTCCCTCCTGTATGAAGATGTTGACCTTCAACTGTCCACCATGTTGACCTTGGTTGACCTCATCCAGAATGCTCCTGAGCTAGTCCATAAACAGATGGATGCACTTGTACCTAAACTCCTGAAACTAACCACATATAAATCATCCATGGTAGGTTGAGTTACAATAGTTTTGGAGCCTCTGGATAAGCTTGGTATTTCTGAGTTTATTACCTTATCTCTTAAACGAACAAAAGAACATCTAGCGATAAGGCGTACATTTTCCCTAGTTGACATGATTACAAACACCAAATTTTCAAATTGCCCTAATGTTTTTGAAATTGGTGTAGTTTGGCAGTAAAATATGCATAGTAGGCAACAAAATATGTTTCAAAGCGATTCACCATTTACAATATCGTGTAAACGTGCACTTTCTACCCCACCCCTCATTTAACGCCTTTATACTGGGTGCCGTTTAGACCAGATTTTGAGTAAATGCATTGCGAATTTAAAAAAAAATAAAAGTGCTAAAATGTTAAGGATATAAGTGCTCTTCATTTCCAAAACATTACCGTATTCCTTCTGCGCATGCGTACGAAATACACCTAAAAGTGTGACGTTTGTCATTGGAAAGATGAAACTGGTGTCTTTCAGTTTATTTTTAGATGCTTTGCCCCCCTAGACCCAAGATGCCCTTTACATATGTTGTAAATGTTTATAGCGACATGTCGTTGTCCAAAGGGCATCTTGGGTCTAGGGGGGCAAAGCATCTAAAAATAAACTGAAAGACACCAGTTTCATCTTTCCAATGACAAACGTCACAATTTAGGTGTATTTTGTACGCATGCGCAGAAGGAATACGGTAAGGTTTTGGAAATGAAGAGCACTTATATCCTTAACAGTTTAGCACTTTTATTTTTTTTAAATTCGCAATGCGTTAACTCAAAATCTGGTCTAAACGGCACCCAGTATAAAGGCGTTAAATGAGGGGTGGGGGTAGAAAGTGCACGTTTACACCGTATTGTTAATAGCGAATCGCTTTAAAACGTATTTTGTTGCCTACTATGCATACTTTACTGCCAAACTACACAATTTTTAAAAACATTAGGGCAATTTGAAAATTTGGTGTTTGTAATCATGTCAACTAGGGAAAATATACGCCTTATCGCTAGAAGTTCTTTTATGATCTCTCCTTGAAGTGATGGAACTAATTGCTATACCAACAATGTGGCATTTTGACATTGAAGACTCAGATGAGCCTGTTCAGCCTCCTTTTAAGCTTAGAAACTCCAAATTATGTTCAGTCAGTAACTTAACACTCATAGAATATTCAAGCGACTAGCAAATGCTCTGATCAGACTACACCTACGCGCAGGCTGATCTGAGGCTTTGCTGGTCACTCATACCACATTGTTGGAAATTCCATGCCATGGCTCAAATATATATAGTTAAAGTTGATCTTGAGAATATTGAAAACTTACTTTTGCTGCAATTTTGTTATTTTCACACAGTTGTTACAGACATGTTCCTTGAGTAATTTGCTGCCAAACATATAAATTCTAAACAAACATTACATATATATATTTATTTTCATGCAAAATTTATTAATCAGTACTTTATTTACCCTATACATGCTGACACTTCAACTACTTTACCTACTTTTCCTAGCCGTTGAACAGGTCTGTTTGACACCATGGGAGGGATAATAATGTTTTATTTTGTTTGATTTGATTCTTCGTGTCCCATCAACAATCTTTCAGTCATATAGGGATGGGTCTTTCTGGGTTGAACCAGTACTAAGCTAGGATAAATTGTGTCTTGCTCAAACTCCACAACGCAGTGATGCTGGTGAGGCTGGAACCCGCGCCCTTCAGTCTCGAGTCAAGCACTCTACCACTGAGCCACTGGGCTCCCAGGATAATAATGTGACTTGTATGTGCTCTTGCCAGAAGTCAAGTGACATCATTGTTTAAATGCTATGTTAAAGTGAGGTTATGGTATGTCACATCTCAACATATTCAGGAACTTCTGGGCGCATTTAAAAATGAAAAAATATGGAATTTAACTGTGGGCAAGAATAAGAATCTATCATTTGTGTGAGGATATTATAGAAACATCTCTCTTCAGGATCTCTTTGTTGTCATCATTCGGTAAGCCTCATAATGTCAAACAGTGAACCTCTGGAGTCGGGACAGATTTTTCTATCTCACACTCACGTAGTAGATTCTTAAATTATTCTTGAGCAGTTTATGAACTGGTTGGTTGTGGTATTGGCTTGAAAAAATAGAATTTGTGAAAAATCAAGAGAACAACAATCAGGAAATTTTGTGTTGGTCCCAAGAACAGGAATTCTGAATATAAAAACAAAATACTTTCTCTTTGCAGAAAGTGAGGATAGCAGCTTTGAAATGTATTGAGAAAATGAGTACACTTCCGCTACATATTGTGATACCCTATCGCCGTCAGATCACAAGGGCCCTGGAGTCAGCATTAGATGATAGGAAACGACTAGTCAGAAAACAGGCTGTGTCTGCAAGACAAGACTGGTAAGATCGCTTCTTATTCTCAAACTTTGAAATTGACCAGGCACTAGTTTCCGCCTTTCTAAACTTGAAACACATAAATGTGTATTTTAGCAAATCTAACAGTGAAGAACCAGATAAAATGCTGCAGAGTTTTGAAATTCTAACTCGTGACTACTTGATAAGTAAAATCCATATCACCACCGCTACCATTCGCCCTCCCCCAAACCCAACTCCCCTTATCCCCAAAAATAAAACAAAACAAAAACCCTTAAGAAATCTGCGTGGGATTTAAACTTTGGTTTTTAACTTGAATTTATTATTACTGTGCGTACAGGAATTCAGTGAACAACGCTTTTTTGCGTTTATTTCGTTATGTGCGGACTGATCGCACAATGACCATCAGAATTTAATACATCTATTAACCGCCTGATTGGTGATATTTTTTCATTACAAAATGTATTGTCATATGGGCTGTGATATGATGGAATTTGTCCTCATTTGAGCATCTGCATTTTTTAATTTCCCCTAAATGCACCTTTGTACGGATCACTGCCTTTAGTTTACTATCGATGAATAAATATACGGTTTTATAAGACGAAGTAACGTGTAAGGAGAAGGGATTTTTCTCATATCAAAATCAAATGCAAATTATGGCCATAGTTTGGGAGCACATAATTTTGGCATACGAGAAAATATTGAGGCCTTCCCAGTGGGTACCCCGTCCGCTTGTTCCTATTAAATGAATATCTGTATTCCCCTGTTCCTCAATTTAAAATCTTGATTTTCTGTGTTCCCTGTTCCTTCTCTGATCATCAGGTTTTTAAAAAAAAATCAAACTTGTTTTATTGAATAAATTGAACTTTCTATCTGTTTATTCCAAATACTGATTTGTTGACACCATACAATGCAAAACATGCATCAAAACGCAATGCAGGCAACTATAAGTGATAAGATAAAAAAATCACAGGGCTCATCCGTCAGGTGTGATTCAAGTGAAAAAAAGACTCTCCAATAAAAAATAATGCTGAGGTCGGAAAGAGAAACTAGTGATGGGGTGGGAATGTGCTTGGAAATGTGTTGAACAATCTATCAGCGGATGTCATATTTTGTGTTTGGGGTCAATATGTTTTTGGGGTGGCTGAGAACTAAATGTTCATGCGAAGTGCATCATAGGCTATAAATAATGCACCAGTCATTTGTAACCACTGCTTCACCCAAACCTCTGAGCAGGATGGTGATATAATGTGCTGTGTTTTTACTTTTTCGTTGCTCCACAATGCGGATGAAAGGTAGGGCTTTGATATACCTAGACAAACATTGCTGTGCAGTATAATAACAGACTTCGGAGGAGAACCGTCATGGCTTTGCCAGCTAGCTGCCCCCACAGTATGGTGGTTACTATGGGGAACTGCAGACACAAAATCAAAGTCCTCGACATTCCTCTGAGCTGGGGGTGGTCACAAATGACTGGTGCATAAAGACGAAAAAAATTATGTGCACCATTCATTTGTAGCCACACACAAGCCGGGCAAATGCGCTGTTAGTACATGGTTATACCAGAGACCTGTAGCCAGAAAATCAAAGCCCCCGCTGTTCCCCGGCTCTGTGGGCCGTAGTTACAAATGACTTGTGTATTAGACGATGTAGAGCGCAATCAAATAATGTGATTCCCGTTAATATACCCGATAAACAGCCTCCTCATTATATTTGTTTTTAATATTATTATCTGTTGCACTTGAAATATTTGTCCTATAGCTGTTGAGCAAGCAACACAGGCCACGACGCGAGAAAACCTGTCTTCTGGGTTTCCACAAAGCGAGTCTCCGCTAAACAGGCTAGATAGAAAATTGAATTTTTTTCGCACGAGGCAAGTCTAGGGATGATTCTTCTCAAAAAGCAGACGACAAAGTTGCTGATGAGACTACGTGGATTCGCAGGCTGGTCTGGGCCTTTATTGTTACAAATCACAAATATTTTCTTTATCATATACGAAAGTAAACATGGTATTCATTGAACTGTATAAACCATGTGTTACCCATATGAAATACACTGAGGGAAAATAAGGATTTTTCTAAATCAAAAATGACTAAGTTATTTTATTTCACAAGAGATTCCAGACTTATTTTCCTATCATAAATATTCAAAAATGCAATTGTATATTAGGCGGTGCTTTATTATATGTATGTGCAAAATTCTGGTCCAAAATTTTATCGTTAAAGACATTTTAAAAAAGAAAAACGATGTTCACTGAATTTCTGTACGGACTATAGTTTGTTGGTATAACACAAAATTTGGTATTTTAATTTCTTAAGTCCGGATTTTAGAAATTTTAAAATCTTTATTATAGCAATATAAAATTTGTTCAAAAAAATTGAAATGGATCATGTACAGGATGCCATGGGGGGAAAGTCTGAAAAATGAAAAAAAAAATCAAGGTCAGAAAAGTTAAGGATTTTCATTTTCAGTCAGAGAATTTAAAAAAAAAAAATGAAAAGTCAGGGGAAAAAACACACCAAAAAGTTGATAGTCAACAAGCTCCTGAAAATTCTATTTTCCATGGATTTCAAGCAGTTTATATTCTTGGTTTGAGATTTTTCTTTGAGATTAAATGAGGCAGCATAGATATTTGTACAAAATATTCAAAATGTCAATCATGAGAATGGCTATTATTAGCCATCAAAAGTGGTCTGGAAAATGGTCGAAAGGTCAGGGAAAAGTCAGTAAAAAGTCCGCGAATTTTGAAATGGATATTGAGTGGCAACCCAGAATTGTATAATAAGTATGTTAATAAGTTTAATGTTGCTGAAAAATTAGGGTAAATATGTTTTTTTTTTCATTTTTCAGGTTCTTGTTGGATTTCAAGAGTAAATGATGGTGTTTGTAGATAGACAGAACCTACAGATTCTCAGGAATTCCACAGATAGACGTCCAAACAGGGGCGGCTGTAACAGCTAGTTGTGTTTATTAGCTACGCAAGATAATGGAGCCTAGTCTTGCCATGAGTGGGCCACTACATAGCTTCAAATGTGACTGATTATTAAACTGACATCTAGTTTACTTTAACTAAAATTGTCAATAATAGCCATGAATAGAACAAAACTGATAACATAGGATGAATTAATTAACCTTTGTCCTGCTGAAGTGAACCTGGATTTAGCCCTTTTCAAAAACAGTTTAGATCCCGATCAGATGGCTTCCTCAGATGGCAGGACGAAGCCATCTGATCACAGGATCCACGCTGTTTTCCACTCTGATTGAAAAAACATTCTTACAACTTGAATGTTGCAGGTTGATGGGATAAAGATAGGGTAGGGGTGTAGTTCATCAAAATATTCAGCATGACAAGGGTTAATCAATCAAGTGAATATCCACAATTATCACTGTATATATCGTGGAGTGATATAACACCATGTATTAAAATCTGTAAACCACTGGTGGCTTACATATTTAGTAACGTTATTAATGACAGCCATAACAATGTCGCATATTTATTGCAAAATATAAGTTTTTTGACCAAAAAAAAACAACAACATGATTTTAAAGTGGTTTGCGTGTCATAGGATAAATAGAATCTAACATTCTTGCATGGGAATTCGTTATGCGAAGATGTTTGAAGCCACAAAATCCATGTTCAAATCATGAGATTCACATGCTGCTTGAACATGGCTTTTACTTGAAAAAGCATAAACTGGGTCCGGATTTGCATGCATGACATTACACAGGAAAGCATTGCGGTCGTGACTGATCATTTCGCCGATGCTTTCGTTCGCGAAAACATTGCCTGCGTATATATGACTTTGTAGCGACGAAATGACGTTCGAAAGTTTGATGCTGACACCATTTTGTTTTGAGAAATCAATTGTAAGAAAAGGGATATTTAATGTTTAAGCAACTTTTTCAGCGAGGTTTATGCTGAAATCAGGTAAAATATGCAAGAATAACAATCACACATGTTTGTTTCATTGCATTAGCACTTGCCGGGTCCCTCGGACGTTGTTTGAACACTCGGCCTAACAGCCTTGTCTTCTAACAGCTTCCTGGGTACCCATCAAATGTTAATGCATGAAAAACATGTATGATCCCTATATTCTTGCTCATGTATTTTGGAATTTATCAAACTTGTTGCACACACAGCTTCACATTTTATCTCCTTTCCCCAACTTGTTTAATAAATTCAATAATACATGAGCACTGTCTCCTTTCTTTAAACTAATTAACGTGGATTGTTGACCTTATTGCACTCACATAGGTGAAAGCTTTCAGGATTATTCCTGAATTCAGGATTTTGAGGCTGACTTTCCACAGAAAGTCAGCCTCAAAATCCTTAATTAGGCAGATTCTTATGGCTTCTTTGATTTAATTTCAGTTTATCTAAAGTCAATTGACCATTTAAACATGAAATTGTTGATATTTGTAGGCATACTGCAAGTTTTAAGATCTGATTTTCAAAAGTTCAGGATTTTGGAAATTTTGAACTTTCACCCATGCACTCAGAAAGGCCAAACCTCGAACCAGTTTTGGCAATTCTCAATTCAGAAGAGTTAAATATCACTTTCCTCCAGTGAACCAAACAAAACCTTGTACACGTCATCACCTTTGTGTGCAAAACATTATATTGTCCATATTGATCGAGGTTTTCATGAGTTATATGCCCTTGGACTTAGACATTTTTGTACCGGCACTTTTGACAAGTAGCAGATCTGGATCTTAACTGTTTTCGAAACTGGAAGCATGGTAAGAGTTATAGTATTTGCTATATGTGTGTATAATGAGGTACATAGGTTGCAGTGGAAATGTCATTGACACTTCAGGGTTTATCTTCTTCTTGACCTTTGTCCCGCAATATATTTTATTCTGAAAATGTTGTCTGCTTATTATGTCTGCTGCATTATACTCACATGCACTCTTTAATACTTTTACTAAGTAAGCAAACACTATGAACCCTGATCAGACTGCTCCTTAGGGAGCAGTCAGATTTAGGTTCATATTGTTTGCCATAAGTATAGCCTACACAAGTACATAAGCAGATGAGAGAGCAGAAGACAATTGCCATGAGTAATGGGAATAGGGTTAATTAGGTAATGCTTACTAAGAGAATGACCCCTCTTGACTGACCCACACCCAGAGAAAACTGGTCTTTTTACATGAGAAACTCCGAGCAACCTGCTTAACCATGTGGAAAAATTTAATATTTGAAAAAATATGCATTGCAAGTTTGGCCATGATACACAATTTAGGAAGTGAGCAACAAAAAGATTGATCAGACTGCAAATGTGCATTCTTATTAAGACCTCTCTTCTTATTTGGCTTATATAGCGGATCCCATTTTGTGGCCGAGATAGCCAAGGTGACTGGCCTTTTACATCATGTTGACAGATATTTAATACCATATGAGCTAGTACTTTATTTTTGCTTTACTGTGTGTGTTTTTGGTCTTTTTTGCTAGATTAGCGGATTTACCACTAAACTCTTAGACATCACAACATCATCTTGTCTGAGTTGCAATCTGGCTTGTATGTGGGGGCAGTAGTTTGAACCCCACTTCGATCCAGTGTTTTTGTAGAGACTCCTCTCTCTCTACTTCTGAATCAGTTGGCTAAGAAAGCCTTCTTTGGAGTTTGCATTCACGTTTTCTTACTTTGAAACTTTCAGATGTTGTATTTATCCTGTTAATAAATGTTAAAATGCCAGCAATTGTTGGCATTTTAACATTTATGGGCAGGATAAATTCCATGCTCAATTGAGCTTGAGAAGTGGTTGCAATCCCCAAAGAAGGCTTTCTTAGGTCCTGGTCAGCTACAGACTAGCAAGAATATTTTAATATTTGCATGAAGCAAGTTCAGCTATTTTATTTTATAGCAGCACTTTTCAGACTGTATGGATACAGAGACTGGTCTGCACCTTTGTTGCTTGCATACAACAATAACTGTTACAGTTGTTGTTGTGAGAAGGTCCGTGCACCAGATTCTCTGTAACAGAGCATATCTGTTATTTGTAATCACTGGTCCAGTCTTAAATAAATAAAAAAAAATACTGATATTGTTATTGAGTTAGATTGTGTTACTTTTCCAAGACAGATGCTTTTGCCCTCAGGTCACGGGGTAAACAATTTGACTGTCCATTTCTGTTTTACAGGCCTGTGAACTCTAGGTACTTCATCACTGTAATTATTCAGACACCAAAGGGAAGTTAACATCACATGAAGTAACTTATCTGATCAATTGTCGCTTGTGTGACTGACTTTACCTTGGAATTCAACGCAGCTCAATCAGGCATTTCACTAGAGATTCTGATCAATTGCTTCACAGTAAATAAAACTCCACCCATCTACATGCTTAGCACATTTAATGCATGTAGTCGGGTGATTATCTACTGGGTAGTTACTGATAATCCTTTATGGGGTAGCATAGGTTCTAAACCTTTAAACTAGACTATTCATTTACTCAAACAAGAATTGCCTTTGCATATTTCAGTGGCTGATTCATCTGTATTATGTCTATGCAGGAAACCATGGGTGATAGTTTTCAGCATTAATCCTGAATTTAGGATTTTGAGGCCTCAAAATACTGAATTATAGCTTCTCTAATTTATTTTCATTTTGTCTGAAGACAACCATTTAAACTTGAAAATGTTACTGTTTTGTAGGCATTTATATTTTGAATTTTTTAAGTTCAATTTAAGCACAATAGTCATGATTTTTATAGGCTTATATAGGGAAGAAGAAACAAAGGGGCCCCGTGTTGCTTACCTGAGAATGAGTGACTGTCAGGGGAAAACATTATACTTCCCAACATCCAGCTTTGAAATTTTTGGTGGATCAGCAATTTCAATTGGACTTTACATGGAAAAGCTTAAAACTATGTTGACACAGTAAAAGGATGTAGAACCTCAACGAAAATTTTCATTTAGCCCACGAATAAATGAAATCTGGTCAATGGCTAACAGGATACAGAAGAACAAAGACATGGCTGGCCTAAGACCGTAGTCAACTTTATGCATTACCTGATCAAGGTGAATGGTATGATAAAAAGACAAGTTGGGTGACATGCTTCAATATTTATTCAACAATTGTAAACATCTCCACTTAGTGGACCCTGCTGTAAAAGCACTAAACCTACATAATACCACTACCATAGTCACTAAACTTGACAAATTGACATTCTACAGGGTCTGTTAACCCTTTTTAGACCGATAAAGTTTTCCATGAAGCTCTATACACTAGTAAGGATGGTTCATGTATATATTGAGGGCTCACAGGTTATTCATTTCTAATAATATTCCTGTCCCTAAAGATTGACAAAAAATTTTGTCATAGCAAACATTTCAGACTCTGTTGAAATGATGCTTTTTCCGCATTTTATCTGGGTCCTCACTGTTTGCCAATGTACTGGTTTAAGGTTAAAAAATATTTGACTATTTTTAGAGAAATCAACTGGAATATTTTCTGTAATCTGTTTCTGCTAACTATTCTTTTCATATGTTACACAAGAAAAAGAAGCATTCTGCCCCTGATATTAGAGATCAGGGAAATATTGTTTTTGGTATGCATGTGTGCAACCACTTGAATATTGTTTTGGGTATGCATGTGTGCAACCACTTGAATATTGTTTTGGGTATGCATGTGTGCAACCACTTGAATACTGTTTTGGGTATGCATGTGTGCAACCACTTGAATATTGTTTTGGGTATGCATGTGTGCAACCACTTGAATATTATTTTGGGTATGCATGTGTGCAACCACTTGAATATTGTTTTGGGTATGCATGTGTGCAACCACTTGAATATTGTTTTGGGTATGCATGTGTGCAACCACTTGCGTATTGTTTTTGGTATGCATGTGTGCAACCACCTGAATATTGTTTTTGGTATGCATGTGTGCAACCACTTGAATATTGTTTTGGGTATGCATGTGTGCAACCACTTGAATATTGTTTTGGGTATGCATGTGTGCAACCACTTGAATATTGTTTTGGGTATGCATGTGTGCATCCACTTGCATATTGTTTGGGGTATGCATGTGTGCATCCACTTGCATATTGTTTGGGGTATGCATGTGTGCAACCACTTGAATATTGTTTTGGGTATGCATGTGTGCAACCACTTGCATACTGTTTTGGGTATGCATGTGTGCAACCACTTGAATATTGTTTTGGGTATGCATGTGTGCATCCACTTGAATATTGTTTTGGGTATGCATGTGTGCATCCACTTGAATGTTGGCATGTGTTCCTGACAGCATAGTGTTTCACTTAGCATCTTTTATCATGGTACATATATTATCTGACTAAATGGTATGAGAATATTCCTATATCAAGTTTACAGAAAATATTCAATTTGATCTTTTCTACAGCTCAATTTGTTAAGTTTAATGCCTATGTCTACACTATGGCAACGAAATTTTCCCATCCGTTTAATTTATGCATCTGAGTGCACTTGAAATGGAAGCTTCTACAAGGAAATTTTTTTTTTAAAGGACATTAACCTTTTGCGCCAGCTCATGGGATTTTGATACTCCTCACATAAACATAGTGCATGGGTGAAAGTTTTCAGGATTAATCCTGAATTCAGGATCTTGAGGCTCAAAATGCTGAATCAGGCAGCTTATAATAGCTTCTCTGATCAGATTTCAGATTATCTAAACACAATTAAGCATTTAAACTTGAAACAATTCATTTGTGTGGGCATCCCGCAAGTTTTGATAGTTCAGGATTTTGGAAATTTTGAACTTTCACCCATGATAGTGTTTTTCAAACCTGCATACACAGCTATATTGTGGGACCAGTGGCTTAAATTTTAGCATGAGACTTCATTAATGTCCCTTCTTTGTGTGAGGGAGCAGTGAAAGCTCTGGCAATACTTCACATTTGTGCAGGCTCGCTTGAGCGTGGTCTGCAATAAGTACCAAAATCTCATGTACTCTCATTTTTCAAATATGATAGACTTGACATGCAAAAAAGGACTGATAAATATAGATCATATACTGTATTTCCATATTTACCCCAAACACTTGGACTTGGCTTTTGTTTGTTTTGTTTGATTTGATTCTTTACATCACATCAACAATCTTTAAGTTATACAGGGACAGGTCTTCCTGGGTTGAACCAGTACTAAGCTAGGATAAATGTGTCTTGCTCAAGGACCACAACGCAGTGACGCCGATGAGACTGGAACCGGTGGCCCTTTGGTCTCGAGGTCGAACACTGAGCCACTGTACTCCCTTCCTGAAGGAGCAGTCTTATCATGGTTTACAGTGTTGTTGTTTTTCATTCCATCACTCAATATTCCACATCTCACCAGTATGTCAATTGGACTAGTTCAAATATTAAGATAAAATGGTATGAACTGGCCTCTAGAGTGCATAATTAAACATTTATTTTCTTATTTCTCAACCAAAACATATGTTGTGGGTACTCAAAATAACTGTCTCATAGAGACATTTCCTTTGAGTACCCAAAGCAAGTGTTAAAACTGACAGATCAGAAAATATTCACTATTTTACACCCAAAGTGTATGACAAAATATAGTAGACATTTCCAAAACTAAAACAGACTGACAAGCAAAAAAGATCAGTTAACCCTTTGTATACTGGAAACACCTAAACGGGTAGTTTGGCAAAAAGTGAAGACCTAGATGAAATGCAGCATATTGCTGCATTTCATCTAGGTCTTCAATGTTTGCTAAGATCAAAACAAACCTCCAGGGACAGAAAAACATAATAGTTAAGAAAATTCTACCTGTGACCCCTAAAAGAACACAATGGACAGTCTCAAACTTATTGCATCAATATGTATGGGAAATCCATCCGAATACAGAGGGTAAAATACAATGTATTGCAATATTTCTACAAGCTTAATTTTAACGCATTTAAGCCTTATTGTCCTTTTTATGAGACATAGGCAGAAAGTGCAGACTTAGATCAGACACTACAGAATGTCGCATCTGATCAGGGTATTCACATTTTGCTTAAGAATGCATATCCCAAACTTCTCCCATTCTGTCTTACAAGACTTTACAGGCAAGGCCCCAGCATAGGACAAAAAATGACCTAACATGCAAAGAGTTAAAGTATGAACACTTTAGCAGTTAACTACAGTAAACTCAAACAGAACACCAAAATTGGTTTTCAATACCGATTATCTCTTAATGCACATCAAAGTATTGCAGGGGAGCATTCTGCAATACTTTGGACCTTCATTAAGCTACCATTTTCCATTAAGACCTTTGTTTTATCTATTTTCAAGTGGCCTCTTAAGACAGGTTTTACTGTAGTACATGAAAATATAGTTTTGTTTAGTCTTAAACTGTCAACTATCTGATCTCTGCTGTGACCTTATTGAAAATGGCGCGGATCCAGATCAGCTGGCTTATGAAAAGCAGATTGATAAGGATCCCCAAATATTTTCTAGACAGCCTGTTAATCCTTCAAAAATGGGCCTCAAAGCGTGAAAACCTGTCTTAGGGATTTCCGACCAAGTCAGACTTGAACCAGTCTACTCAGCTACACAGAATAGCCTTATTACTGTAACTTTGCATGTAGCTAATTTAGCTATTATAACTATCCAGAGAGCAACTAACAAAGGCGCTTATCAGACTGCATGGATGCCCAGGCTGGTCTGCGCCTTTGTTGTTTGCATGCAACAGTCAGGTTTTCTCGCACCGAGGCCCAAATATAATTGTGCAACTAAAATGGTTGTAAAATCAAAAGTAGGCAAGGCATATAAATTTATTCAGCATGACAAATTTAAAGAAGCTTACTGATTACACAAAATATCAGGAAAGCTGTCTTTGGTATTTGCAACTGGGACTGTCACTTTAATTAGCCTGCTCAGCTACAAAGACTAGCTAAATGTTGAAAACTTATTGGTGGCAAGTACAGCTTTGATACTGTCTACTTATCAGAAGATCCAAATGCACAGGCTGGTCAGCCCCTCTTGTTGGTTCTGTATGGCGCATATGGATCTTATGAAGTGACTCATGTTTATATCTTAACCTTATAATGCTGGATACACACGTTTAGATAAACAAAAAAAAATTTAGTGTAAAAATGTAAATATTTTCTTACCCATCAGTTCTAACATATGTTTTGGGTGCTCAACGAGACGGTTCTTTTGAGTACCCACAACATAGGTTTTGGTTTAGAAATAAGAAAATATATTTTTTGTAATGCAATCTTAACTAAGGGCCTGTTGACATTTAATGTACTACACTCCTCCTAAATTTTATCCAATTCTCTTGAAGGACTCTAGCTATTAGCATGCATTTACAGACAGAGTGGAAAACAGAGTGGATCCTGATCAGCTCAGAAGTCAGTTGATCTGAATCTACACTGTTTTCAAAATTGATATATTGGGGTTTAGAAAGGTAAGGATAAAATTGGCAAATAAAATATTCTCTATGAAAGTAGCAATAAAAGCCATTTGGGTACCCAGTGAAAAATATATAACTTACAGTAAAACAGCCACTCAAAAATAGACAAAACAAAGGTCTTAATGACAAATGGTAGCTTAATGAAGGTGGAAAGTATTGCAGAATGCTCCCCTTGGAGCATTCTGCAATACTTTTGACCTGCATTAAGCGATAATTGGTCTTGAAAAACAATTTTTTGTCTTTTTGAGAGTGGCTGTTGTTACACAGGTTTAACTGTACATCAGGGCATATTATTTCTAACATATGATTTCTAGAAAATATATGCCCCTGTAAATGTACAACTCTAGAAAAAAAAATGGCATAAATGTTATCTAAAAAAAAAGGCTTTATAGGAGGGTTAGTCAAAAATAACTGAGCCCTACCTCATAACATTTGAATCTAGTAAAATGGACATATAATTAGATGATATTATATTTATTTCTGTTGGTAGGCTTTGTATAACAGTTGCTGGGCAACAGAATATGACCTGTCAAAGGGGTGCGCTCGCGCTGTGATACATCTAATTCTAAGCGTTGCTGTGGAAACAGTAATGGTAAAGCAAGACTTTAAGCACTGTCGTCTGATATCTTTAACATGTACCTATTCAGTGTCACAGAACAGAAACCAACTGACCCCAAATTATAGATGCTGTGGTAGTTTGATTTCAGAATTTATCAAATTTTAACATGCCTGACGTCCTATAATTTACCCCACCCAAAATCAAAGCAATTTTAACAATTTTAATAGAAAACATTAAATATTAGCCTGATAATGCTTTGTCTGTACTGCATGCACAAACCAACCCTCAGACATATTAAGTTCCTTGATTTAAATTCACAATTTTGTTTCCTTGGCAATACTATTCTCATGTATTTGAAAATTTGTGGAATTTTGGCGTTTTTTGTTGCTAGGCAACGCATACAATCAATGTTCACATAAACATTAACTAACTAAGTGTAATGGAAAGACAATATGATATAGGTTACTAATATAAATGTCAAATAGGTCTTTCAAAAAAACTATCAGGCACGCAAGCTTTTTAAAGACATACTGTATATTCCTGGTGGCCGAGATTGTGAACGCATCGATATGACTGACGACCTGTAGTTGCCTAGCAACCATAACAAATGCTTCACTTGGATTATTCATCAGGGTCAAAACATCGATGTCATATGATACTCATAGAAAAAAATCACATTTGTTGTCTACAATACCAAACTAAAATATTATGAGGTAGGGCTCAGTTATTTTTGAATGACCCTCGTATTATGAAGTAAAATACCAAAGAATTATAAATTAAAAATATATACACTCTTATATCAGAAAAATGGATTTCTTTCTAAATACTTGCATTCAGAGTGCCAAATATATACAGTGCCAACAGTTTTGGCCACTCTGAGTGCAATTTGATAAGTATCTCGACATGAAAAGTTATCTCTAAAACAGTTACCCTAACAATAAAATACCCCATAGTTTTACTAGTAAAAAAATATATATCTTCTTACAAGAGAAAAGGTTGTATCTAAAACAATTAACTTGACCAAAAAAGGGGGTGGGGTACTTAAAAAAAATACTGAAACCAAGAAGTCAAAGACCCTCTAAGCCAATACTAAAAATATAAATATCTTCACAGCAGTCAAAGACCCTCTAAGCCAATACTAAAAATATAAATATCTTCACAATGAGAGAAAAACAAACACATTTTATCAAAAACAGTTACAGTGATAAGCAAAAAATTGTCCTTAACACATAGACACAAAGCATAGGATATACTGAATGTTATAATACCGCACTTTTCAGTACTGATTGCACAAACAATCCCAGCATGGATTCTTACAGTATTATGAGGCAAAGGCTATTCAGTACTGATTGCCTCAAACAAGCCCAGCATGGATTTCTACAGTATTATGAGGCAAAGGATATACTGAATGTTATATTACGCAATTTTCAAACAAGCCCGGCATGAAATCTTACAGTATTATGAGGCAAAGGGGATATTGAATGTTATAATACCACAATTTTCAGTACTGATTGCACAAACAAGCCCAGCATGGATTCTTGGGCTTCCCCGTTTACCCTCAATATTCGGGACAGATTGGTCTGTGCAATGGAATAAACCCAGATCAGACTGCTCAAGGAGCAAATCTTACCAGTAGCAAGCAATGCTACCAACTATATGCACATGCATGTTCAAACATTGGTGGTTTTAACATGTAAAATGTAATGAACAATCAAATCAATACAAATGTATATATGAATAAGAAAGAAATGGATTTCAATAAGCCATCCACAATGTCATGGACATATAAAATGATAACAATAAAAGAACAACCTTGAACAGGATAGAGAAGAAAATCAATTTTCACATTATTTAAAAGGGCCGATCCACGAGATCACCTCGCATAAAAGCTTCCTTTTAACACCCAATCCGACGTATCCATCAGGGCTAGAGTTCTAAATTTCGGTTTGAGTCTTCATCTGTGCAGGCTTGCCCAAGCCTTTGTTGCTTAATAATGAAGTTGAAAACTCTCATGTGCTAGCTAAAATAATAAGCAGGGGACAAAAATTCCACTCGTCCGCTCGTAATTACGAGTGAAATCTAAATAGGTTGCGTATTTCTTCCCAAAGCACTCGTACTGTAGGACGAGTGCTTTGAGAAAAATTACTCAAGGAAGTCATATTCTATATTGCTCCCTTATGTTTTTTATTGCATATGCTTTTAAAGGACTTGTGCATTTGTCTGTAGAGCGAGTGAAAATTGTAAGTAACTTGTACAAGTGCAATATTGAAATATTTTTGTCCCCTGATAAGAATCATTTTACGCAATGGGACAACTCTTTTATGACAGCATTTCTTTCCCATATTCTGTCTGAGCACATTCAATCATAATACAGTAACAGTATATACATATATGAGCCGCATCATGTGATTTCCAACAATGTGGCATTTTGACAAGTGCAGACTCAGACCAGCCTGTGCAGCCTCCTTTTAAGCCTAGAAACTCCAAATGGTGTTCAGTCATTGGCTAAACAGTCATAAAATACTCAAGCTACTAGCAAAGGCTCTGATCAGACTGCGCATATGCACAGGCTGATCTGAGGCTTAGTTGGTCGCACATACCACATCGTTGGAAATCTGATGTCTCGGCTCATATGACATGCCCTCTAGGAGTGTGATAAAATCATGAATTAAAAATATTAATACACAAATATGCAATTTATTTAGATAACATTATGCAAAGACACCCATAACAAAGTTGCTTTTATTTGTGATAATTTCTTGGTGTTTCTTGCAAAAATGTGAGTTTTCAAAGCGAATTTTGTGTCAGATGATGAATAGAATCTGAACATTTGTGCTCAATGATTATTGAATTCATGTAACTTGTTGGATAAAATACTTGGCAAAGCCTTTTATCTTATCATTTCATTCCAATTTGTTTAACAAATTCAATGGAAATGAGTACTCCCGTGAGAGCCTCTATGTAACAATTAAACTGCTAATACAGTACAACTTTCATGTAAGTTTAAATAAATATAGCAAGAAGTGAGCAAAGCTCACATACCCCCGGCGGTAGCCATCAGAGGTTGTAACACTTTCAGAGAAAAGACAAAATTGTCAAAGATTTCATAATCCTAAATCAAGTAGTTTCCGAGAAAACTTTGATGAAAAATGTCCATATGTGCCATATAAGAATGACAGAAGGAAAAATTGAAAATTTGAAAAAAGAAGGCAAAATGAGGATTAGCACCTTCATTTTCATTTACACACTACACTTTGCCTACCTGAAAGTGTACACAAAATTTCATAATCCTAAATCAAGTAGTTGCTGAGAAAACTCTGACAAAAAACATCCATATGTGTTATATTGGAGTGACAGAAGGAAAAATTGAAAAAGAAGGCAAAATGAGCTTTAGCATAGTTATTTTCATTTACACAATACACTTAGCCTACCTGAAGGTGTACACTAAATTTGAAAACACTGGCTCCAATAGGAGCCGAGAGATCTGCGACAGAAATTTCCATTGGAGAGAAAGAAAAATGAACAAATAAAAGGACTGATAAGCAATATGTGGCTGTTCTTTTGTTACACAATACAACTCATCACTATCAAGCTTTGTACCAAATTTCAGAATCCTTACCCAAGTAGTTGCTGAGAAATCTTTGACGGAAAAAAAAGTTTACAGACAGACAAACCAACAGACAGACAAACATAATTACAGAAAAGGCAAAAACTATATACCCCCAATATACTTCGTACCGGGGGTATAAATATTGTTACACAATAGCCTTAATACATTGCATTATTGCTTTTGTAACAATGTCATATAGCTTTAGAAGCACTGCAGCAGCATAGCTTTTGTACTATTTTAATACAGCTTTTGTAACACTGAAGCAGTATAGCTTTTGTAACAATTATATGAACAGCTTGTCGTCAGTGACATTACAATACAGCTTTCATAACATTGCAGCAGTATAAGCTTGTAACAGTAATACATATAGTGTAACATTGCAGCAGTATTATAACAGTAATACATATAGTGTAACATTGCAGCAGTATTAGCTTGTAACAGTAATACATATAGTGTAACATTGCAGCAGCATAGCTTTGTAACAGCAATACATATAATGTAACATTGCAGCAGCATAGCTTTGTAACAGTAATACATATAGTGTAACATTGCAGCAGCATAGCTTTGTAACAGTAATACATATAGTGTAACATTGCAGCAGCATAGCTTTGTTACATTGTTATACATATATTGAAACATTGCAGCAGCATTGCTTGTGATATTATAATAAAGCGTTTGTAACACTGTAACAAAACTACCTTAAAATATCGTAATACAGATTTTGTAACACTGAAAAAGCAGATTTTTGTAACATAGTATTTGTAGCCCTATCACAGCAAAAAAGGAGCTTTTGTAACATATGAGCCAGCACATGTGATTTTGGTACTCATCGCAATGTAAAGCAACAAAGACACAGACAAGCCTGCACAAAAGCACAGACTCGCAAAAGCCATTGCTGCCCACATACACAAAGAATGGATGTAGATGAAGATTTAGACCAAAATTTAGACCTTTAGCCCCTCTGGATATGTCAGCATGGGTGTTTATTGGAGGCTTTTGGGCATGTGTGATAAGTACCAAAATCTCATATGCTGGTCCATATATACTAGAGGCCTTTGAAAATGTATCATTCATAAAGACTTAATCCTTTATTGCTCAAACAATGATTACGACAGTATGATATATTTCATTGCACATCAAAGTCTGAACATCTTTTGGTATGCCCTACCAAATTCATGGTTGTAAATTTAATTGGAGGTATTGAAAGAATTGCCTTTTTAAGATGGGGATGATAAATTACGAAGGACACCATTTCAGCTGCAATTTAACCCACTTTAGTTTTTATTCTGGACTATGTGTTCTGGGCTTCTTTGACGATAACACCCATTTATCATTGACCGAATAAAAATGAGAGTATGGCATGCTCAAATTAATACCCCTTTAAAGATGTTGACATACCCCACACCCCCACTCTGATTACTGTAGCCTAGCAATAAAATTCAACATCTTGAGTCTTTCAATGTCCTCTAGTATAGTTTTGTCAAATTGCAGCAACATACCTCTTGTAATATAATATCATAGATTTTGTTATATTGTAGCATCATAGTTTGTGTCAAAAAAGCTGACGGATTATAATTTCGCAATAAACAGAATACTCTATATATACATATAACATGGATTTGCATATAAATCTCAGCAGGATTTCGTAAAACAAATATCTGTTCAAAAAATAACTCTTAACCCTTTAGAACATTGCATCATTTCTATAAATAATTCAAATTTTGAAATATTTTCCAAAAAATATTTTTCTTATTTCAATAGTTTTGAAAATATTAAGGAGAATGGAACATTTGCTCCTCAGGAGCAAATGTTCCATTTTTCATAATATTTTCAAAAATCTTACATTTCAAAGGCGTCCAAAGGTGCTTGTGTGGAGTAAAGGGTTAACATACAATATTTACATTTTTATCACATTGTACATAAAACAATATTCCTCCATTCATAGACAACGAGGGAAACTATCTGTTGTAATAGTTGATTATCCTGCTACATGTAGTGGTGATTTTTGTTATCTGTTGATAGCCTTTGCAAACTGTTTGGACACAGATCAGGCCTGACAAAATGTCAGGCCTGGTCTGGATCCAAACTGTTTGGCACTCTTAACGATATTCCTGAAGGATGTTTTAAAGTTTATTTCAAAAGCATTCCCCAGAATCTTCCACTGATTTCTGGCAACAGACTACAAATCTTACTAATAAAGCAAGATTATCATACAACAAAAGGATTTTAAAATATAAATAATTGTCAGTTATCCAACACCATTTTGCCATTTATGTAAAGACACAAAGTCCTTGAATAAATTATAATACTTTCCAACAACTTTTTGATTTTTTAAAAAAAATATTTCTAGATATCTATAACTGAGTGTGCTCAAAAACTGAAAATGCATAACAATACCTTTCAAAAATGAAAAAAAAAATCAGAATTTTCAATTCTTAAAAAACAAACAACTTTGTTTTCAATAAGTTATATATAAAAAAGGTATAGGAAGACTAGATTTATCCAAGGCAATGACCATATTTTTCTACCATTGGCCTACTTAATAAATTAATATGCTCTCTCAATTTCTCATTTCCGCCCATTGCTGGCAGAGGGAGGGTGGGATGGGGGCAAAATAAAATACCCTCTGAATGCACATACTGTAGCTCTTTAACATTTAAGCCAAAAATAAGCTGATTTTTGCAAAAATGTCTTCACCGAGTAGTAATTAAGGGACAAATAATTTAATTGAGCCAGAGCATGAGCTTTCCAACAATGTTGTATGTGCGACCAGGGAAGCCTCAGATTTAGCCTACGCATACAGGCAGTCTGATCAGAGCCTTTGCTAGTCGCTTGAGTATTCTTTGATTATTACGCTACTGACTGAACAACATTTGGAGTTTCTAAGCTTAAAAGGAGGCTGCAAAGGCTCGTCCGACTCTACACTTGTCAAAATGTCAAATTGTTGGAAATCTCATGCCGCGGCTCAATTATTAGCAATTTTGGCACCCCAATAGCCATCCAGCCAGTCCCTCATATATAATACCATTGTCAAAAACATATTGCACAAACAGGAAGAAATAACTTCCAAGAACACAGTTTCATTTAAGGATTTAGTTATCAAAACAAGAACACATACTTTATGGTTGTCTCCTTAGCTACAGAGAGTAGCTAGAGAACTGAAATTTCACCTGTAGCAAGTTAGATATGAGATTTACCAAAGACTGAATAACAAAGTTGCTGATCAGTCTGAGTGGATGGGCAGGCTGGTCTGCTCCTTTGTTGTTCGCAAGCCCCAAAGACAGGTTTGCTTGCATCGGGGCCCAAATACTGATTTCCACTCTAAGCAATTATATAATTTCATTATTGATATGGATTCCTCGTCTGAATGAGAACAAGTGTGGATCCTGATCAGCTAGCTTCACCAGAAGCCAGCCAATTTTGGTGTACACTCTTTTCAAAAGATGGTATAAAATTTTGAAAAGGCCATGTGAGCTGTGCACTTCTTAGGGTAAATATGATCTGTTAACCCATTATATACTGGTGACTGCTAAATGCATACTTCAGAAAACAGTAAAAGACCACATAATGCAGCATTTCATCAGGGTCTTAACTGTTTGCTTAGGTAAAAATGGTATTCAGAGAGTGAAATACAAAATTATTTGGAAATTTTCACCTGTGACCCCTTGATACATACAATGGAGCATTCCAGGGTTATAATATTGAACCAGAAGGAAGAATCCATAAGTACAAAAGGGTTAAATGAGTGTTGATGAGAACCAGTGTGATTCGGGGTTACACTTCTACCTGGTGAAACCTATATAAGCATAGCATGTGCTTTATACAGCACTTTTTTAACAGGTATTTAGCATGTGATTATCAAGCACCATTAACAGCACCATTCATCCACACTTTGTGTGGTTGACTTTATCATCTGAACGAGTAAGCCAGCTCACTTGCTTCAGTTTTACACCACTTTGACACTTCCCGTACAGCTGAGGCTCAGTGGATGAGTGAGACCAGATACATCACACCAATTCCCGCCAACAGGCACACAATCTGTTTAATGGACTCTCTGAAAACATGAAACACATCATACAGGGTTCCCACAGAAATTCAAAAACACATTCCATGATTTTTCCATGATTTTCCACGATCAACAATGTAATTTCCATGACTATTTAATGCACGGCCTCCAACCTCCCCTTTTAGCCACTTCTTCACCACACTGAGTATAACTGTGGAATGCAGAAACAGTAATGTATTTAAATAAGCATGCTTGTAGACCATGCATACATTTTGAATTAATTAAAACTTGAAACCACTAGTAGCCAGAAAACTAGCTGTCAGACACACAAGTTTTCTGTGTCTGACAGCTGGTTTTCTGGCTACTGGTGGTTTTGTCAAATTATTTCACAAGATTCCATGATTTTTCCATGATTATTCATTTTTTTTCATATTCCGTGATTTTTCCATGCATGGAACATTTTTTCATGATTTACCAGGTTTGATTTACCAGGTTTTCCATGATTTCCAGAGCTTGTGGGAACCCTGATCATAGAGTATCTTAAATGCTTCATTTTGTTTACCATATGACCATTTTAACTGGGATTTTAAACATTTAAAGAAGACAATTATTTGAAAAGAAAATGAGAAACAGTCACATACATTGCTGTGATATTACATGTTAATTAGTAATACACTGAAAATGGTTATTAAATGTATTGTCCTATCACTTTTTATTGAATGATATTATCAACAGAAAAACAGTGATATCATATTATAAATGCCTCTACATGGGTGAAAGTTCAAAATTTCCAAAATCCTGAACTTTAGAAATTCAAATTTTATAACTTGCAGGATGCCTATAAAAATTAATAATTTCAAGTTTAAATGATTAAGTGTGTTTAGATAATCTGGAAACTAATCAAGAAGCTTTTATAATCTCCCTAATTCAGCATTTTGAGGCTGACTTTCTATGGAAAGTCAGCCTCAAATTCCTGAATGCAGGATTAATCCTGAAAACTTTCTTCCATGCCTCTATTACTTATTTATTGTTTAAAGTTTAATTTCTGTGAAGAAGTTGTTAAATGAGAAAGACAAAATTTTGGAGTGCAATATTGAGAATTTTTTCTTATCCATCAGTTTTAACATTGAGATGGTTATTTTGAGTCTCCATAACATATGTTTTGGTTGTATAATAAGAAAATTAATGTCTAATTATGCACTCTTATCTAGAGGCCCGACATAACCAACAAATGACATGTGTCCCCATCAGATGCCCAGTCTGATCCTAGCCTTTGCTGGGTGTAAAATCATGTTTTTTTTTGTTTTGTTTTGTCATACACAGTCGATCAAATGAGTAAACAGGGATCATACAGGCAAGTATGAGTAAAATTCAAGGACTTTTCAAGGACTTCTTAAAGCATCTCCAACAGTTTTCAAGGACTTAAAGTTAATGAAAAATACTGATCTAAGTGTTAAAATTCGACTTCAGAAATGCTAGACTCAGATGATGGAGACATTGGTATTAGAAAATTAGTGTAAAATTGTTGTGCCTATATTTGGTGCAGCATACTGCACCAAATAAAGGCACAACAATTTTATACTGATTTTGGTCTCTATCTACAGTGCTAAATCCTACAGAAAATATTAGAATTCAAGGACTTTTCAAGGCGTTTGTGTGATTTTCCAATACTTTTCAAAACAGATTTAATTTTCAAGGACTTTTCAAGAATGCTCTCCAAATTCAAGTACTTTTCAAGCCTGTGCCAACCCTGGTAAACTTACTTCTGATGTTTCTCCTCCAAGAGGTCTGGGACAACTGTGACTAGAGCAATATAGATGAACCCTCCAGATGTAAATGGTAGGATCCAAGCAGTTCTATCACCTAAAAATAGAAGATACACTTTTAGTGCTTCAGAATAACCCTTTATGTGGCATTTCATCTGGGTCTTACAACCAGGCATTTCATTTGAACGAAACATCTAAAGATAATTGTCAATGATATAACATTGGCTATCTATTATTGTCATCCAGTTGCATTCCAAACTACACAAAAACTTGTTCATTTCCACATGCTGAAACATAAAAAGTAGATGAGAAGTTTGTGAAAAACCTGCTTTATTTGTGAAAAACACTCATTTTTTGAATGGACATATGTTGGAGCACATTGATATTGCCTCTATGAGGCAATTCCTATGTGTACCAACAACATATGTTACTGAAATTAAGGAAACCTATTTGAAATAAACACTAAACAAGTATCATGTCCATTGGCTTTCCTGTTTTAAACATCTCAATCTGCCTATCAGTATTAAAATACCTGTCACTATATGGCAAATTGTTTTTTATGTTTACATGACAGCTTTGATTTCATGAACTATGCTTTTGCTAAGTTGGTAGTTGCATGGTAGTAACTGTTTACCAAAGTACGTAATTTGGAGTCACTAGTATACAATGGGTTAAAATACAAACAGCTGTTTCTACCCTTTTTACATGTGCCATAGTTTGCTTTTGTTTGTGTTAGACTTTAAGTTCGCTTCAATTTGAAATGCAAGATGGTAACTTTCTGAAAATACGTCTTGGACCCTGGCTCCAAACATGGGGTCAAGGTATGTAGAAGCACTTCTAGTTACTTGCATTTTCATCTACTTCTCTTTGCGCACAAAAAGCCTTCAGACTTAAGAAAGAAAAACTTTTTTATGTTCAAATGCAAGTTAAAATTCAACATTTCAACCTGTAAAACTACAAAATCACTTGTTCTGCTATACAGTAAAACCTGTGTAAAACGGCCACTCTAAAAAACCAAATTTTGTTTTCAATACCAATTATTGCTTAATGCAGGTCGACAGTATTGTAGAATGCTCCAAGGGGAGCTTTCTGCAATACTTTTGACCTTCATTAAGCTACCATTTGCCATCAAGATCTTTGTTTTGTCTATTTTTGAGTGGCCGTTTTACACAGGTTTAACTGTATAAGCATATCATATACCCTGTGACCTTGTTTAATCATACCTGTAACAATGTCAATGTTTTACAGGTTACTTGATGATAAAAAATCTCAGATATTGATACAGATTGATATGGATTTACTTTCAAGTTCAATACCAGGACAATGAACTGTACTGTAAATGTTTTAAAATTATGAACATCTTAATTTTGTAACGTAACTTTTTTTTGTTCAAGTCTTCGATTCGTAAGCTACTTGTCAGAATAGCCAACAGTGAAGGCTCTGATCAGACTGCTCCTTTCAGGAGCAGTCTGATCTGAGTCTGCATTGTTCCAATTTGTCTGGAGTTTTTCATCAAGCTAGAAACTTTTGAAATTTTAAAGCATTAGAGTACTTGTATTTCAAATGTGTATTATATCCCTCTGTTAGCACTTTTTGTTTTCTTTAACAATATTCAACCGCACGCCTACCAAATGCTCGAATGCTCAACATCTGGTTGAATATTAAAAACAATCCTCCAGGAAGAGAATAAAAAATCGGGGAATGTCATGCAACAGACTATGCATTCCTACGTGTGTGGTATAAATTTGAGGTCAAAAAGTTCTCTCGTTTTGTCAGATTTACGTTTCGCGTAAAATAGGTGTACCAGAATGCGACAGGAACGTGTTTATCGCGCGAAAAGTAAATATGACCTAATGAGAATACTTTCTGAGCTCGTATTTATACCACAAACGCAGGAATCCATAGGCTGTTGCATGAAATTCCTCGATTTTTGATTTTCTTCATAGAGCAGTTGTTTTTAATATTCAACCAGATGTTGAGCATTTGAGCGTTTGGTAGGCGTCCAACCATGTTATGTACATTTCCAGCAATTGGGACAGCAAAATGTTCAATATAGTGTATTTTAAGCAAATTATCATTGTCATTTTTTTCTTATGTGTATTGGTTAAGGGAAGCATGGTAGCTCAGTGGTTAGCACACTGTTCTCTGGTGCTAAAGGTTGGAGGTTCATTCCCCACTCACGGCGAGGAAAAGTTTGGTCATTGGAGGGATGACACTTAATAAGTGTGCTGTCCTTCACTTCGTGAAGTTAACTGGATGTCCCCTGTGCAGGGAAAGCTACCCCCTGTGCAAGTTAAAGAACCCTACGGTAATTAAGATATTGTTACATATAGGCTTTCATCCTGCAACCCGGTACAAAGTACACCTGCCATTATTGTCAGATGTGACCGAGTGCAGAAAATATAGAAAAAACACACGTTTTATTGAGTTGTAGATGGTTAACATGTTGCAAGAATTCAAAAGAAGCCTCAGTGATATGATAGACACAGAAAGAGGCATCATCAATATGCTCTTCAATCAGGAGCATGAAATACCTTTATAATCAGTATAAATATGAGCCATGACATGTGATTTCCAACAATGTGGCAGTTTGACAAGTGTAGACTAAGACGAGCCGTTGCTGCCTCCTTTTAAGCTTAGAAGATCCAAATTATGTTCAGTCAGTAGCTAACAGTCGTAGAATATTGAAGCCACTAGCAAAGGCTCTGATCAGACTGCGCATCTGAGGCTTTGCTGGTCGCACATACCACATTGTTGGAAATCTCATGTTGCGGCTCAGTGTTAGACGAGCACTTACCAGCGGACTGAGCAGTGTCTGCAGACAGGGCAGTGAGAGCACCAACCATACCGCCAGTGGCTGTCAACAGCTGAAATAAAAAATGACATGAGATATATAGACGCTTCATGATCATCAAGACATACCATACTCAGACCTCTAGACATGAGTATGTAATTTAAGATTAATTTTCTTATTTCAACCAAAACATATGTTGTGGGTACTCAAAAGAACCATCTCAATGAGATGGTCCTTTTGAGCACCCAAAACAAATGTTACAATTGATGTATAAGAAAAAAATCATAATTTTATGCTTACATTTACATAATATGACTTTAGATATATAGACGCTTCATGATCATCTAGACATACCATACTCAGACCTCTAGACATGAGTATGTAATTAAAGATTAATTTTCTTATTTCAACCAAAACATATGTTGTGGGTACTCAAAAGAACCATCTCAATGAGATGGTCCTTTTGAGCACCCAAAACAAATGTTACAATTGATGTATAAGAAAAAAATCATAATTTTATGCTTACATTTACATAATATGACTTTAGATATATAGATGCTTCATGATCATCTAGACATACCATACTCAGACCTCTAGACATGAGTATGTAATTAAAGATTAATTTTCTTATTTCAACCAAAACATATGTTGTGGGTACTCAAAAGAACCTTCTCAATGAAAGCTCGTAATAGGCTGATAACGTGAAACTGACATTAACAAAATGAACAGAGACTTTTCGGTTGAACAATGCACATAATTATGCTTTATTTGAATGCCCACAACACGTCAATGAAACAACAAAGAAGCACACTTAAGTGGTTTCTGGTGAATTTTGTGTGATTCCTTTGTTCATGCAAAATTGATCGCTGAAGTATAAAATTGGTTCATCTATTCAAATAATTTCAGTGCATCTTAGTCTACCTTAGTTCAACTTTACGCACATAAAAGACAAGTGGGCATCGTAATAATTTACTACCAAACAAATGGCACACAGTATATGTCAGGTTTCTTTAGTAGTTCAGTATAGTAATACTGAGAGTAAAAACTCTGATTTTCAGTTAAATTTTAATTCACATACCTGAGCTTTTGCTGCCTTCCATCTGTTGAAACCGGAGCGCAGTAATATTGCAAAGTCCCCAACCTCATGTGGTATTTCATGTAATAATATTGCTAATGTTGTTATTAGACCAACCTGAAAAAAAAGCTATATAACATACTCAAAATTCAACAGAAAAATGCAAAAATTTTCTTATTTTCCATAAAAACATTTCAGATATCACATGAAAATTTGGTACTTATTGCATAGGGGAGCAGTGAAGGCAGGATTCAGACTATTGTGCATTTTTTGTTAACAGTGAAAGACAAAAATCGGTTTGGCAAAAACTAGTGGCAAATTATTTTTCCTTTAAATTGTCTTTTTCATTGAATTCTGGCCACTACTTGACACATACATTTCATACTTTGACCTATAATGGCTATTCTCCACTCAACAAAATGTTTACCTAATTTGCAAAATATATGGCACTTTATTGATCGCCATCAGGGTTGGATGGTTTCATCAATATTTGTCTTCAAGGCCAATACATATATAAGGATGATTAACAGATCAGCTGTTGTAAAATTAAGCGGCTCGCAATGAGTGTGTTAGGTATCAAATCCATGCATTAACAGCATGTGAATTGCCTTGTTAAAGAGACTAGATCTGTAACTATAAACATTTTTCGAAAAAAAAATATTTTCTTCTTAAATCATTTGTAGAAATAGAATAAAGTTATGTTTTCACAATAAATATGTTCAGTACACCTGAAAGCTGCATGGAACAGTGAATTATCTAATAAAAACAGGTGATCTTTCTCTGATTAGGAATTATTTAGGTCCCTCCAATAATTCTAGACAGTTGATTTTTAACATAAATGCTGTTGTTTTGATAGATATAATTTGTTAAAATTTATGAATATGGTAAAATGTTTACCTAAATTTAAGTATTTGTACTGTATTCTTGAAAAATAGAAACTTTATTTCCAAAATTAGAATATCAAAAGTTACAGACTATGCAGCTTTAATACATGAGTTTGTGCCTTTTAAAACATGACTGATAATAGCATGTGAGAATTCCTCTTATGCAGCAATCAAGATAATGATAGGACTCAAAGAAAATAGCCAGCACTTTTGACCAACGGTAGCTTTGGCTGCTGATCAGACATGTCTGAATGAACACTGTGTAACTTACCTTTCTACTCACAAGGAAGCCGCCGGCCACTGCGAGACCATGTGTAAAATTGTCTATCACATTTGCTGCTAAATTTAAATAGCCGCTCACCTGAAAATAAAGCTATAACTGTAAAAATTGGCACTGGTGAAGCTTTATGTATAGGTTATAGATCATATTATTACAATTATAAAGGAATTAAGTGGGAACGAGCACTCGTTCCCACTTAATTCCTTTATAATTATAATATATGATCTATGACCTACTTATAGTTTTCTCCTTGACCCTTTGAAAATGGTCGCATTGACCACTTTACAGATTTACTTAATGATTTACTTAATAGTTATAACAGGTATTGACAAAATATGTGATTATGCTGGCCAAAATTTAAATTTCTGGGCAAACTGATTGGTTGTGAAGCACAGGAAGTGGCGGAGTAAACTATAAGACTACTATTTGCAATGCACAAGCTGAAAATCAACCAAGATTTCATAAAAAATTCTAAACCTCTTGTCTTGTTTTCTTACAAAACTATTAGGCCTCAAGATAAGAGTGAGCAATTAACAACTATTTTCCTATTGTATTGTATTGTACTAACATAATTAATGAGCCACGACATGTGATTTTCAACAATGTGGCATTTTGACATGAATAGACTCAGATGAGCCTGTGCAGCCTCTTTTTAAACTTAGAAACTCCAAATACTGTTCGGTCAGTAGTTTAATATTCATAGAACATTAAAGCGCCTAGCAAAGGCTCCGATTAGACTGCGCATATGCCCAGGCTGATCTCAGGCTTTGCTGGTCGCACATACCACATTGTTGGAAATCTCATGTCGAAGCTCAATTATGATGTGGACCATTTTTGACAGAGGGAAAATTATATCACTTAGTGTTAAAAAAGTGGCTAAGGTCAATTTTGAATATCTTTTTTCCTTGAGTATACATGAGCCTGTGATAAATTTGTTCAGGTCTTCAAGTTCAGACTTGAATTTTATCTGTATTATAACTTATGAGGTAATACTATTAGATAAAAGTTCATCACCTAACTAATACATGCCACATCATTGAAAAACATGTCATATCGAATGGTATCGAGTGAGCCAGCCTGCGTGCTCAGCACACAGACTATCAAGAGTCCTATAAATTTTAATCTTAGAAAGTATTGCTATCACAACATCTTAACATCAAACAAAAATGACAATGATCAGGCTGTGTATCTGCACAGTCTGATCAGCGTCATTGTTGTTTTCATGTGACATACACAGGACTTAAGTTAAGAGTGCATAACAAAAATGTAATTTTCTTATTTCTCAACCAAAACATATGTTGTGGGTACTCAAAAGAACCGTCTCAATGAGACGGTTCTTTTGAGCACCCATAACATATGGGAAATTTGATGGGTAAGAAATTATTTACAATTTTACGCTGAAAAAAGTTTGTTTATCTTAACCTGTGCACACATGTATAAAGGTTTTCTCACGACAGACATCATTATACTGTACTATGTATCTCTTTCTTAACCTTGAAAGTTTATGTCAAGTTTATGTGCAATCTATATTGTAGAAAATTGATTTGCAAGTGAGTGATCCTGAGCAGACAATTTTCATAGGTTGATTTACATGAACAATATTTGATAAGAACCAACATCTAAAGTGTTTGATCATATTCTGAGCAAACTCATAAGATTTTTGTACTTATCAAATATGTGCAAAAATCTCCTTAAAACACCCATGCTGACGTATCCAGTGCATGATGGCAGTGATTTTATTTGGGATTTTGGGAAGCTACCTTTTCCTTCACATTTGGGAAAATATTTTATTAAAATAGGGAAAATAAGTGCTAAAATACAAGAAATTGGGAAAATAAAGGCCATTTTTGGAGTGGGAATGACTCCTATATATGGCCTTAAAAATGGCCAAATAAAATCACTGGATGGTGTTACGTCTCAGGGAATAAGCTAAGGGGCGACTAGGGAAAAAAAGCCTCCCTATGGGCCGAAATTTCGCCCTAAATGGGACCCAGGGAGAAGTGGGAGTCTCCCTTAAAAAAATTTAGGGAGACTCTTTCATTCTGTCACAACACAAATGCAAGCTGTGGTGACAATCTACTTCTACTATTTCTCCTTCAATTTAATGGCAATATTGTGTGTTATGATTAACGTGCTTCTAGCCGTAACATTGCGCTGTAACTTCTCCCTATCTGACTGTCACTTCTCCCTAATTTTCCTGGAGGAAGAAGTCACTTCTCCCTAATGTCAGGGTCCAGCTTGATTTGCTTGTTTGTTTGATTTGATTCTTTACGTCCCATCAATAATCTTTCAGTTATGTAGGGACAGGTCTTTCTGGGTTGAACCAGTACTAAGCTAAGATTAATGTGTCTTGCTCAAGGACACAACGCAGTGACGCTGGAGAGGCTCGAACCAGTGGCCCCTCGGTCTCAAGTCAAGCACTCTACCACTGAGCCACTGCACTCCCCAGGGCCTAATCCGAGCCTTCTCTGATATTTAAGTGGCTTTTCCATATTTTGATATTTGCCACTAGTGGCAAATATCAAAATAAAAAAGCCACTAAAACGTCAGAGAAAACTCGGACTACCCAGGGCCCAGCTTGAACCTGGGGTCTTGTTTGTTCGTTTGATTCTTTACGTCCCATCAACAATCTTTCAGTTAAACAGGGACGAATCCTCCTGGGTTGAATTAGTCTTAAGCTAGGATAAATGTGTCTTGCTCAAGGACCACAATGCAGTGATGCCAGTGAGGCTTGAACCCACGGCCCCTCGGTGTCGAGTCAAGCACTCGACCACTGAGCCAATGTGCTTCCCATGAACCCTGGGTCTAATTTGGTCGGAGTCTCCAACCTTTGTGTATGTGAGCAGTGAAGAATCACCTAAGCCTTGGTATCATGAGCTGCCTATATGTTTGTTTTTTAATCTAACTGTCTGTTTTCTGGCCATCTGATACAGAAAGTATTTTTCAGTTTGTTGATCCCGCTTTCTGTATCAGAAGGCCAGAAAACAGACAGTTCAAAAGATGTGTCATTTATAGGTATATAATTAAGGAGCTGATCAGACTGCACAGATGCACAGACTGGTCTGCCCCTTTGTTGTTTGCATGCAACAAAATCAGGTTTTCTCATGTCGCTGTACAGTATAAATAGAGGATCTTACATGAGTGCTCATGTTTTATTGAATTTATTAAACAAGTTTAGCAAGAGATAAAATGCGAGGCTTGCCGGACATTTATCTCTTTTTCGCAATGAGTTTAATAAATTCCATAATACAGGAGCACAAATGTTAGATTATATTTATCACGACATTAAAATTACTAAAATTACTAAAAATCACAGTTTTTGCATGAACAAGCAATATTTTGTTATATTTTATGCAAAGTTAAAGTGAATGTCATGTTTCCCGAAAATCTGTAAACCACTAGTGGTTTAATAATACAGGTCAACCTCGCTATGTCAAACTTGCTTATCTCGAATACACGGGCTATGTCGAAGTGATCGTCCATTCCCGAATTTTTCCCCTATATTGCATTGTATTTCGACCTTGCTTATGTCAAACTCGGTTATCATGAAAACTCGGCTATATCGAAGCGATTTTTCATTCCCGAAAGTTGGTTTTCCCTTTGTTTACCACTGCTTGTATCGAAGTGGTCAAAAAGTGAAACAGTCCGAATGACAAACAAAGTAATTTACCTGCTTGATCGAACAATAGCCTTAATTTCAGCCTAATTAATCCATTGTTGCGTGTAATCGCCAATTAGTTATAGCATGTGTTGAGGTGGCCATTGTTAATTGATCAGCTGTTTGTGTAGATAATTGACCCAATTGACCTTGACATGACCACTCAGGTGTGTTCGATTGGAGCATCAGAAAATTAGCGGTCCCTTTCAAATTTTAATGACTTAATATTGTTCATCGGCGTCTTTTGATGAGAGATGTTTTCAACAGTCTTTAATTTTTTTTCACAAACATCTCAAAATTAGTGTCAAAAATGAGTAACTCAAACAGAGTGTATTTAAAGACAGCTCTGTCAACTGCTCAATGTCTTTCGAGATTTAACCTCAAATTGTTGCTATTATGTCGCTGTCTAATACCGAGCAATCTAATGAAGGACCCAGGTCTGATCCTGGGGGGATAGTTAGATCGGTGGACTTCACTTCTGTTGTTGAGCAATCCAGCCAAGGGCCCGTCATCGGGAGGATAACTGGATCAGCAAGGAAAGGGGTGAAGCGCAAATTAGACAACAAGTCGCTTGAGATGAAGTATGAAGTGCTGATGGAAGTAGAGAAAGGTTCCCGCTCCAAGAAACAGATCGCCGACCACTATGGACTAGCACAGAGCACCCTATCTACATGGCTGAAGAAAGCAGATGACATTAAGAATGCTTTCTTGAACGGAGACTTCAGCGCCAAACGTAAGAAGCTGCGTACAGCGGGGCACCCAGAGGTTGAGGAGGCACTCCTTAAGTGGTTCAAGACTGCTAGAGACAACAACATCCCCTTATCTGGTCCGTTCATGATGCAGCGTGCTGGAGAGCTTGCTGAGAAGCTAGGTGTCCCAGCAGGGGAGTTCAAGTGCTCCAATGGGTGGCTCGACTGGTTTAAAGACAGACATGGCATTTCTTTCAAGCGCATATGCGGGGAAGAAAATTCTGTCGACACTGGTAGTGAGCAAATGGAAGAGTGGCACCGGACTCTTTCCATGATTTTGAAAGAATATGACCCTAAGAATGTGTACAATGCTGATGAGACAGGTGTTTTCTTCCGCTGTTTGCCCGATAAGACGCTTGAGTTTAAAGATAAAGACTGTCATGGGGGCAAACAGAATAAAGAGAGAATAACCGCTATGGTGTGTGCAAACATGTCTGGCACAGACAAGCGTCCCCTGCTGGTCCTGGGCAGGTCTGCGAAGCCCAGGTGTTTCAACAATGTCAAGACGTTCCCGACAGAGTATGACGCCAACAAGAAAGCCTGGATGACGAGCGAGATTTTCACCAAGTGGGTCATCAAGTTCGACAAGTTTTGTCAGAGACAGCGACGCAAGTGTGCTTTGATAGTGGACAACTGCCCCGCTCATCCAAAGGTGAAAGGACTGAAGAACGTGACCTTATTCTTCTTGCCTCCAAACACCACAAGCAAGACACAGCCTATGGACCAGGGCGTTATTCGTAGTCTCAAACACAACTACAGAAAGCTGGTTATCGCACGTCACCTCCGCGCTATTGAGAAGAAGAGAGAGATGGAGAAGATGACAGTACTCGACGGTATGCACTACCTGCAGCAAGCCTGGAACAACGTAACAGAGACCACAATAGCCAACTGCTACCGGAAAGCGGGCTTCAAGACTATCGACGACACAGAGACCACCGACGACATCGAGACTGAGATTGAGGACGACCCCCTCGACGATCTGCCACTTGCTAGACTGGTTGGGGCTAACTTTACGCTGAGTGATTATGTCAGTGTCGACGACGACTTACCAACCTGCGAGACTCTGACAGATGAAGCCATCGTAGACGACATCATCGCCGCCAGAGATGTGATGCCAGACGACGTCGACGACGACGATGACATGACTGGCGATCACGACATTGTGCCAGTAGAACCACCGACGGTCGACATAGCCCTGAAAGCATGTAGCACCCTGAGACTCTTTCTTCAGCAGCAGACAGATGTGACCGACATACTCGAGAAGCTTTGTGCCATAGACAAGTGCGTTACGCAGATAGACTTGAGCAAGCGTTGTGCTAAGCAGTCCATGATTACTGACTTTTTTAGGATGTAAAATTGTATAAACTTTGTTCTAAACGGATCTAAACGATCAGCTGGTTTTAATTTGTGCTAGACGAGACCTTAATTTTGTTTGACCAGAAGCCACAACCGTCTTCAATTTACAATCGCGGCCAGCAAAGACTTACACAGCTGGTGCATTTGCACTGTCTGAGCAGTCTTTGCTGTGAGATATTTCGATATTAAAGGATGTAATATTTCTTCGTGTGCAGACTCTGATTAGACTGCGAGAGTGCAGCCTAATCTGATTCAGCTAGAATATCTGTGGATCTGCTCCGACAAAATTGACGTTTTTCAGTGAAGTGTGCTGCATTGATCTCCGTTTTTAGCTATCTATATGCTCTCGTATATGGAGATATTAACTTGTTTTGTTTGATGTTTGCTTATTTTATTTTATTATGTAATTAAAATGAAAATAAAACAACTCAAAATATTTTTCTTTTGTCTTTATTTCAATCCAGTTTTGAGTAGAAACAGTTTTACTACATGTACGTCTGTACTGCAAATGTATATCGTTGGAAATCTGGTTCAACGAAATTCTACATGTATACTGTATTTTGGTGACGTCACATTTTGGCTATGTCGAACTTCGAATATCTCGAAGTATTTCCTCCATTCCCTTGGACTTTGAGATAACGAGGTTGACCTGTATCAATTTATTGCATGGTGTTATATCATACCCAGACACGACGTCATGTGATAAAAGGTGAAAAATAATTTTAATAGCATACCTTTATTGGATCAGATTCACTTCTTGATTTTCTATCTGATTTTGCACCTTCAGAACTGTTTAGTTTTGATTTCACTATGGCACCATTTTGCAAACTAGTAGTTCTATGTCTACTCTTTACTTTATTTTTATTATTATTTTGAGATTTCGGTGAATTTGTGTTGATATCAGTGTCTTTCACTGTGTGATTTATTCCGTTTATTTCTGCTTCATCACATTCATCTGCAAGCTGAAAAATACAGAAAAACTAAATTCTAAAGCACTTGCTTTTGTAAAGCGACGTTTGATTGGATAACGTCAAAAATTTGCGACAGTATATTTTGTGATATACTGTCAGAAAAAATGAGACGTCATTAATCAGTGATTTTATTTGGGATTTTGGGAAGCTACCTATTTCTTCACATTTGGGAAAATATATCATAAAAAATGGGAAAATAAGAACTAAAATACATGAAATTGGGAAAATAAAGGCCATTTTTGGATTGGGAATGACTCCCATATAAGGCCGTAGAAATGGCCAAATAAAACCACTGTTAATTATGTCACATTTTGTTGGATGACTGCCACTTTATGCGGCTTGCAATGCTCCAATTTAAGACAAGACTGCAGAAGTGCATTAGATGGGGATAACCATATTAAAAATTTTCACTTGGGGAGGTACATCGTAGGATATACGTTCATTAATCACGTTTTACAGCTCTGCACGCACGTCACAGTAAAACTAAATTTCCGACTGTATATCCGACGATATACTTCCCCAAATGAAATTTTTGAATACAGTAATCCCCTAAATTTGTGCTTGCGATGCACTTTGCCCCTTAACTCTTTCCTTGCTAGCAGCGACCTTTGTCGTCTTTTAATCTCTTAAATTAACCAATACAAACAGTTTGGACCCACATTAGGATCAACATTCTGTCATTCCTGATCTGGTTCCAAACTGTTTGACACTCATGTTCCCAAAAGAATTTTCAAGTCAACAGACGACAACAAAAGCGTGAAATATTACCCACCATGCAGAGTTCATTATGCTCATCTATATACGGGTGGCACTCTTTTATACCTCTTTGCATGCTGGGTAATCTTTGTGATTTTTTTTTGTCATCAACTAACCTTAGGTGGTTTTTTTTTTTTTTTTCAAAATTAACTTTTTCAAAAAAAAACTTTCAGGAATACCATAAGAGTTTCAAGCAGTTTGGATCCAGATCAGGCTCAACTTTTTGTCTGGCCTGATCTGAGACAAAACTGTTTGCAAAGGTTATCAAATGGAGACACTAGCAGAAAATGAGCAGAAACTGGGGATTATGTAAGATTTTGGCTTAAGGACTTTAATAGGAGAAGATGGCATTTTTAGAAAATATTTTCTGACAACTCAAAATTTGGGCTCCTGACAGAGCTCACCAGGCCCTGAGGTTATAAAACTTATTTCATGCTCAAATCAACTGAGCACAAAATTTATCCTGCACATAAATGTTAAAATGCCAACAATTGTTGGCATTTTAACATTTATGAGCAGGATCAATTTTGTGCTTAAATGAGGTTTTCTTAAAATGCCATCTCCTATTGAAGTCCTAAGCCCAAATTTAACATAATCCCCAGCTTTTGCTCTTTTTCTGCTAGTGTCTGATAACCTTTGCAAACAGTTTGGACTCAGATCAGGCCAGACAAAAAATTGAGCCTGATCTGGATTCAAAGTACCAAACTGCTTGAAACTCTGATGATATTCCTGAAAGATTTTTAGCTAACCTGAGCCAGCTAACCTCGGAGCCAGGAACTTCATGCTCTGAGTGAGGACTGAGCATGGCTGTTAATGATATTACCTATTACCTATTCTAATTCAAAATTAAGACATTGAATGTACCAGACTTCAACACCAATGCAGACACAATTATGCTAATACTCGCCTATACTCATCCTGTGTTTCCATACTTAAGCATGCTAAATGAGTATCTCCACAACATTTGATTTCAAACAATGTGGCATTTTAACAAGTCTAGACTCAGATGAGCCTGTGCAGGCTCCTCTTAGGCTTAGAAACTCCAAATGCTGTTCGGTCAGTAGCTTAACACTCATAGAATATTCAAGCGACTAGCAAAGGCTCTGATCAGACTGCGGGTTTGCGCAGGCTGATCTGAGGCTTTGCTGGTCGCACATACCACACTGATGGAAATCTCATGTCACGGCTCAAATGTGTATCTCCACAAAACTAAGTTCCAGCATTCCAAACTATATATTGTAAGGGAACATGTGGTATTCATTACATGTGATTACTTATGTACATTGTAGACATTTTCATATAGAAAAAAAAAAGACAAACTCTACCACCTTCTGTAACATCTGTTGTGAATGAATAAACTAACCCTTAAGATGCCAAATAAACCTTTTTAAATATAATCTTGTGGACTCTAAGACATCTTCACTTACAAGTTACAATAATTGATTTGTCACAGAAAATTAATTAACACGCCCTGAGCAAACTGCTCCTGGGAGCGGCCTGAATGGTGTCTTTTTTTATGTTAAGACATTTTTCTTGTTTTAGTGATTTGGTTCCCAGCACTCGAAAGGCAATTTCACACATAAATGATGTCAAAATACATTATTAATTCAGATGGCAACAGCTCTCATAATCAATGTTAGCTTGAAGTTAGCTCTATAAATATTACTCGGCTGTCGATTCAGAAAATAGCATGTGCATTTCACTACCTTGTTATCATAATGTTGCAATGTTATTTTGCTTATTTTGAGATAAACATGGTAAAAGTTAGACTTTTCATAGTAAAACAACCGATACAACATTATGAAACTCAAGGTTTAGGCCAAATATAAAATACCTTAGTTTAGGGTAACCCAACCCTACCTAAATTTACTGGTGAAACCCACAATTTTTTCAGGTGTTCTGGGAAAAATATAATTTTATGCATTTTGAAAGGCGAAATGCCTTTCAATGTTTTTTTCCAGAAAAAAAATGTGTTCCTAGTACCCTAACTAAAATTTTCAGACCCGTTTCCCGAAACACACTCATTTTTTTTTTTATTTGCTCTTAGTGCTACAAATCTCACCAAATTGGTTGACCTTAAGTCTAACATCATGCTGATATAAATATCTCAAAAACTGAAAAAAATGAGTTACAACATTTTTAGAGCCACGATCGACATAAGATTTCCAACAATGTGGTATGTGCAACCAGCAAAGGCTCAGATTTACCTGCCCAAATAAGCATTCTGATCAGAGCATTTGCTAGTCACTTGAATATTCTATGAGTGTTAAGGTATTGACCAAACATCATTTGGAGTTTCTAAGCTTAAAAGGAGGCTGCACAGGCTTGTCTGAGTCTAAACTTGTCAAAATGCCACACTGTTCGAAATCACATGTAGCTATTAAGTATTTATATTAAGGTGGCGATTTATTAGGTCAATTACAGTAATTATTACTGTTTAAAAGTACTTACATGTTCGAATTCTCCCTCCTTGGCAAAAATCTTTTCAATGATTAGAAATGATAACATTCCAGTGATAATCCATAGACCTAATTTGGTATGACCATCATGGTTATGTCCTCCTGCAAATAGAGTTAAACAATAATATAGCTGTCCAAGAGGAACTGGCTGTAACATGGCTGCAAAAGCCCATCTTAGGAGAAATGATAACATTCCAGTGATGATCCATACACCTAATATAGTGTGACCATCATGATTATGTCCTCCTGCAAATAGAGTTAAACAATCATATAGCTGTCCAAGAGGAACTGGTTGTGACATGGCTGCAAAAGCCCATCTTAGGAGAAATGATAACATTCCAGTGATGATCCATACACCTAATTTAGTGTGACCATCATGATTATGTCCTTCTGCAAATAGAGTTTAACAATAATGTAGCTGTCCGAGGAAATTGCTATAACATGGTTGCAAAAGCCCATCTCAGGAGATATGATAACATTCCATTGATGATCCATACACCTAATTTAGTACATGTTTGAACATCATGATTATGTCCCCCTGCAAACCTGCAAATAGATTTAACCCTTTGTAGCGATCTTAGATTTCAGAATCCAATGAGTTTAAAGTGTAAAATAGCCACTCTCAAAAAGACCAATAATTGGTTTTCAAGACCAATTAACGCTTAATGCAGGTCAAAAGTATTGCAGAATGCTCCAAGGGGAACATTCTGCAATACTTTTGACCTTCATTAAACTACCATTTTGTCATTAAGATTTCATTTGTCTATTTTTGAGTGGTGGTTTAAACAGGTTTTACTGTAATAATGAATCTCCATGTTGACCAAATGCCTCCGCCAAGTTTTAGTTCAATCAAACAAATGGTTCAACGAGATGACAAATTTATATGAAATCAAGAGGTTGCAGCTGTTATGAATCTCCATGCTGCCCCAATGGTTCCCAAAGTCCTTTAAAGAATTTAAATAGCCATGATAGTGGCAGCTGAAATCTTGGATATCTGAATGAAAAAAATCAACAATTCTGACTCACAGCCTCCCTGAATTAATGCTTCACATCAAGTTTCAGCTTAATAACCCTTTGCATACTAATGGATTTTTCCTTTTCGTTTCATGCAATATATAAACTTGGGATAGTCCATTACAGTACATATCTCGGGGTGACAGGTTATAATTTATAAATTTAATCAAACATTGTATTCTTTCATCTGAAGATCTTTTTTACCTTTACAAACAGTGTAGACCCTGATGAAATGCAGCCTTATGCTGCATTTCATCTGGGTTATCACTCTTTCCAAAAGTACTCGTTTAGAGGTTTCCCGAATACAAACTTAGGGTTCATTAGACCTTATAATGGTTGTGGATGTGACATTGATTGAGTTAAGGCTTTACGTCCCTTCCAACGATATTATATTCATGTCAAGGCTCTGGAAGTGACAGACAGACAAACAGGACATAGTATTAGCTAACCTCACTGGTAAATGTATCTTGTTCATTCATGAGCTGAAGCCATTCTCATTTAACTCTTTCCTTGCTAGCCGAGACTGCGTCTGCTGATAACCTTTGTAAACAGTTAAGACCCAGATCAGGACAGACATTCTGATCTGGATCTAAACCATTTGACACTGTGATAGTGTTCCTGAAAGATTTATTTTGAAGCAAAAAAAGTCAGCAGACTACAACACATGCTTGAAAAATTACCCAGCATGCAGAGTTAAGTTGAAATTCCTGTAAATGAAGAATGTACTTATAACTTGGTGATTATACAGTATATTCATTCATGAGTGCATGCCAAGTTTTTCATTGCAAACAAATGTCTAATGCAGAAAATAGTGAAGACATAAAACATTTAGTACTTTTACAACTTGTATTTTGTGCCAGGCATCCAGATAAAAGTGTGTGAAAAATAATTCTTATTTCTCATCCAAACCATTATGCTGTGGGTAGTACCGTACTCAAAAGATCTGTCTCAATAGGATAGTTCTTTTGAGCACCCAAAACCTATGCTTAAACTGATGGAGAAGAAAATAATCACAATTGTACTCATAAAAAGTTCGCTTTTCTAAACTTACAACACAATTAAGTCTAATTTTTCATATCTTTTGTCGTCATCTGATTTTTTTTTCAAAATTAATAATTTCAATCAAATCTTTCAGAGTGTCAAACAGTTTGGATCCAGATCAGGCTCAAGGTTTTGTAGGGCCTGTTCTGTGGCCAAACTGTTTGCAAAGGTGATCCTCTGATGACATAAGTTGTTACTGACAGGTGGAAAAAACAATAATTTGGCTGCAATCAGTATACAGTAAAACCAGTGTAAAAAAGCCATTAAAAAATAAACAAAACAAAGGTTTTAATGACAACTGGTAGCTTAATGGAGGTCGAAAGCATTGCAGAATGCTCCTCCCTTTGGAGCATTCTGCAATACTTTTGACCTGCAATAAGCGATAATCAGTCTTGAAAACCATGTTTTGGTGTTTTTGAGAATGGTCATTTTACACAGGTTTTACTGTATACACCAGCAGGGAAGAGTTAAACCTTCTGGTACAAAAAATACATCTGAAAAGTTGTCTGCTGCATGAAAATGCTTAAGTCAAGGACAAATTTCTGCATACAGACAAACAATGTGGACCCCAATCAGAGCAGTTTGAGCTGGGTCCACACTGCTACAGAGACGTTTTAAATGGACTAGCATACAATACAGTTGGTCACAATTAGCAGCCTAAGAGATTAGGCTGTAGCTTTTATAGTTTATGAGATATCCTGTTTCAAGGTACAGTAAAACCTCAAACTAGAGGACCTGAAGGTCCTGAGGCGCTCACCTGATCTCCTTAATAATGTTAAAATAGGTCAAGGTCAACTAAAGCTTGTAATGGAACAAATTTTGTTTAACCATATAATGGGGGTTGCAGACATTTTGGTCAAGTGAATTAAACAATCTAATGAATAATCCATCAAACAGCCCAGTGATTTCTGAGAAACAGATGTTTTAAGATAGGTGTGTGGCAGTCCAAATGAGTGGCCTTGGATAAAAGGTCACAGGTCAGCTTGACATTTGGTACTTAATACAAGATTTTTCCCAAATAAATGCATTAGGAATCAAATTTGACCTTGCCATAAAGTAGGTCAAGGTCAACCTAGATTAGTCATTTGTGCAAATCTGGTAGGGCCCACATCCTCAATGCTACATACTAAGTCCCAAGGCCATTGGCCTTTTGGTTCCAGAGAAGAAGACATTTAAAGGGTTTTAACCATATATGGGAGTGGTGGCCATTTTGGTCATGTGACCAGTGCAATTGGTATAAATTTTGGCTAACCTATCATAAGGAGTCTTCATATGAAATTTGAGTTCAAATGGCCTAGTGGTTTCTGAGGAAACTATGTTTTGATGTGTTGATGGGACTCCAATATGAGCGACCTTGGCAGAAAAATTAAAGGTCAACCTTGACCAATGAAACTTATTTATAGCCATTGTCTCATTTGGTTTAACATATCAAGTGAGAATAATGAATTTGGCCTCAACAGTTTCGAAAAGTTAAATTTTCAAAAAAAATCCCATTTAAATGCATTAGGAAGCAAATTTGACCTTGACGTTAAGTAGGTCAAGGTCAACTTAGGTTCATCATTTGAACAAACTTGGTAGGCCCCACATCCCAAATGCTACATACCAAGTCCCAAGGTCATCGGCCTCCTGGTTCTGGAGAAGAAGATTTTTAAATGGTTTTAACCATATATGGGCGTGGCGGCCATCTTGGTCATGTGACCATAATATTTTGCATAAATTTTGGCTAACTTATCATAAGAAATCTTCACATGAAATTTGAGTTCAATTGGGCCAATGGTTTGTGAGAAAACTATGTTTTAATATATTGATGGGACTCCAATATGAGCGACATAAGCTGAAAGGTCAAAGGTCAACCTTGACCTTTGAAACTTAATTATAGCCATTGTCTCATTAGGTTAAACATATCATGTGAGAATAATGACTAAAGCTTCAAAAGTTTTCAAAAAAATCAACTTTTCAGAAATTTTCCCATTTAAATGCATTAGAAAGCAAATTTGACCTTGACGTTAAGTAGGTCAAGGTCAACCTAGGATCATCATTTGAACAAACTTGGTAGGCCCCACAACCCCAATGCTACATACCAAGTCCCAAGGTCATTGGCCTTCTGGTTCTGGAGAAGAAGATTTTCTAAGGGTTTTTACCATATATGGGCGTGGCGGCCATCTTGGTCATGTGACCAAGACCATTTGAACAAACTTTTGTTCCCCCATCCTAAGGAGTCTCCATATGAAATATGAGTTCAATTGGCCCAGTAGTTTCAGAGGAGAAGATGTTTGAAAATGTTGACAGACGACGGACGAGGGACGACGGACGGACGACGGACGCCGGAGTCACTGGTATACTATTAGCTCACCAATGAGCCTTCGGCTCAGGTGAGCTAAAAAGGCCAAAAATTGATTTTCAAGACCGATTATCGCTTAATGCAGGTCAAAAGTATTGCAGAATGCTCCAAGGGGAGCCTTGGAGCATTCTGCAATGCTTTCTACCTTCATTAAGCTACCATCCTTCATTAAGATCTTTGTTTTGTCTATTTTTGAGTGACTGTTTAAGACAGGTTTTAGTATATGCACGACAGAGATTGAAGTTAATAAGATGGACAAGCCAAAAGCAAAATATAAAGTTGGGGGCATAAAATTTTGAATCGATAAAAGCATAAATACTGGTGACACGTACTGTCTGGAAGGCTAAATCTGATTGGTTGAACTGATTTTCATTAAGGATCCTTCATCTCATATTACCAGGCCTCCAGATAAGAAGGGTGTAGTAAAAATAATTTTTCTTATTTCTCAACCAAAACATATGTTTTGGGTGCTCAAAAGAACCGTCTCAATGAGACAGTTCTTTTGAGCACCCAAAACAGATGTTTAAACTTATGGATAAGAAAATAATAACAATTTTACGCCCCAATTTTTTGTATATCTGGAGGCCTGCATTATTCCACAACATATGGGCCTCGATGCGAGAAAATATGACTTAGTTGTATGCAAACAACAAAGGCTCAGACCAGCTGCGCAGTCTGATCAGCACCTTTGTTATTTGCTCTCTGAGAAGTTCGGTAGTCACATTCAATGTTCTAGCTAGTCTCTGTAAATGAGCAGGCTGGTTTGAACGAAACCACAAAGACGGTTTTTCTCTCGATGAGGCCAATACTACATGTATCATCAATATCCTGAAATTAGAGACCATAGAAGGATGTTACAAGCTCATTCTAGTGTCACCTGACCCTGGAGGCTATTCAAATGGAAATATCAAACCAGATACAGGTCCGGGTTACTGCGGAGAGCCATAAATTTGAACAAATTAAAGCCTCTCCTAATTATCAGAATCACCGTAAAAGCCGAAATGTTGCTGCTAAAAATTAAATATTTGTTTGTTTGAATTGATGCTTTACCTCCCAGTCAACAAATTTTTGTTGATTGGAAGGTACTGTCCTGCCAGCCAAGAGTGACAGCCACATCATGTTTTGTTTACAATTGTTAAATAAAATATTAACTTGTACATACCACTTGAGCTTACACAAATCGATAGATCACTTGTGTATTAATCCTATCCTGTGGATAGGATTAATACACAAGTGATCTATCGATTTAAGTCCCTGATGACTATGTAAACAAAACATGAGGTCACTGTCACTTTTGGCTGGCAGGACAGTAACAGCATCATCTGGGATGTTTTCCTGTGTAGCCAGTACTAAGCACTGAAGATAAAATGTGTTGCTCAAGGACACCAATGAGATTCACACCTGTACTGCACTCTACCTAGTGAACTATGGTGCTCAATTTACCACAATAAGATGTTTAAATCAATCACCACTGCTACTATGATGATGATGATGATATTAATGATGATGATGATGATGATGATGATGATGATGATGATGATGATGATGATGATGATGATGATGATGATGATGATGATGATGATGATCATGGTTATAATGGTGATGATGATGATAATGGTATTGATCATGACGGATGTTCATGATGGTTATGGTAATGAGGATGGTGCTGGTTTTATTGATGATGATGATGATGATGATGATGATGATGATGATGATGATGATGATGATGATGATGATGATGATGATGATGATGATGATGATGATGATGATGATGATTATGGTATTGATCATGACGGATGTTCATGATGGTTATGGTAATGAGGATGGTGCTGGTTTTATTGATTATGATGATGATGATGATGATGATGATGATGATGATGATGATGATGATGATGATTATGGTATTGATCATGACTGATGTTCATGATGGTTATGGTAATGAGGATGGTGCTGGTTTTATTGATGATGATGATGATGATGATGATGATGATGATGATGATGATGATGATGATGATTATGGTATTGATCATGACTGATGTTCATGATGGTTATGGTAATGAGGATGGTGCTGGTTTTATTGATTATGATGATGATGATGATGATGATGATGATGATGATGATGATGATGATGATGATTATGGTATTGATCATGACGGATGTTCATGATGGTTATGGTAATGAGGATGGTGCTGGTTTTATTGATTATGATGATGATGATGATGATGATGATGATGATGATGATGATTATGGTATTGATCATGACTGATGTTCATGATGGTTATGGTAATGAGGATGGTGCTGGTTTTATTGATGATGATGATGATGATGATGATGATGATGATGATGATGATGATGATGATGATGATGATGATGGTATTGATCATGACGGATGTTCATGATGGTTATGGTAATGAGGATGGTGCTGGTTTTATTGATTATGATGATGATGATGATGATGATGATGATGATGATGATGATGATGATGATGATGATGATGATTATGGTATTGATCATGACTGATGTTCATGATGGTTATGGTAATGAGGATGGTGCTGGTTTTATTGATGATGATGATGATGATGATGATGATGATGATGATGATGATGATGATGATGATGATGATTATGGTATTGATCATGACTGATGTTCATGATGGTTATGGTAATGAGGATGGTGCTGGTTTTATTGATGATGATGATGATGATGATGATGATGATGATGATGATGATGATGATGATGATGATGATTATGGTATTGATCATGGTAATAGTGATTACCATGATGAAGATGATTATGATGAGGATGGCGACAATGATGTTGATGAGGATGATGTTGATAATGATGATGACCACGATAATGATGATGCAGGTAGGTTTGAACTTGACCTTAAGTAAATCAAGTTTTCTGGGGTCAAGACCCAATTTTATATGTTATGACAAAAAGAATACTTGTAAGCGTAACAGATCTTAATTTCGGTATGTCAGATTTTTTTTCCTTTACGAAAGAATGGGCTGGTCCATACTGGCCATTACATGGCAGAATGTTCTGAGATATGAAGCTACAAGACAGTTCAATGATATGAAGCTCTGAACAGCATGACTGTACCTTTGTCTAAGTGAGCCCAAGCTTCTGGCAGAAGGTGTAAGAAGACATCTCCTAGGAGGCCACCAACAGCAAAACTCAACAACAACTTCAACTTTGCTGCTGCAGCTGAAATATAAATATATTAAGTGTTACGGCAAATGTTCTAAAACTTTGAACACATTCTCCTTCTGTTCTTTAAAATAAAATGTTGGTATCACAAAATGCTTATCAGAATAGCAAACAGAAAAGACCTTCAGAAGCAGTCTGATCTGGGTATACACTGTTTGTCTTCTAAGTCATTTTTGGCAAGCAACTAGTGTTTGAAATTCTATACGGTAAGTGATTTTGGGCAGCGATCAAGTGTTTGAAATTTTAGAATATCTGCCTTATGTTAGAGTTAGTGCTAGTAATACTATAATGCCTCACTGAGGAGCACAGTCAGATCAGTGATAGACTCAGAGTCACTGTGTGACTTGAGATCAAGGAGTCCCCGGCTTGAGCCTCATCAGATTACCACTGCATTGTGCCCTTGAGCAAGAATCTTTAGACTTAGCACAGGTGACTTTTTTTTCAAAATTTACTTTTTCAAAAAAATGTTTCAGGAACATTAGTCTATCAGAGTGTTAAATGGTTTGGATCCAGATCAAGACAGATGATCAACATTTTAAAATGAAGTATGTGGAGCCAGATGTTGTATTTTCATGTTTCTCTTAGAATTATCATTCAAATATGAGTGTCACTTTAACATCCCACTAACAGCTGAGGTCATATTGAGACAATGCCATGGCCTAGAGACTTGGTTTTTCCTGTTTGCTATTCTGATAAGCATTTTGTGATACCAACATTTTATTAAAGAACAGAAGGAGAAAGTGTTCAAGCTCAGGAGTCCTGTGCATGAATTATCCACTACACCATGGTGGCTCTGTTCAATATGAAAACATAAACAAAGGACTTCCTTTGGGGATTTCAAAGACTGAACATTTTCCTGCAGTTATGATCAATTATTAACAATGGCAAATTAATATGGCATTTCTCATAACAAGAGAAACTATAAAGACTCAAAGCAGAAAACAAGTCAACCCTCAGTATACTGAATAAATTAACTCTTTGCATGCTGGTTATTTTTGTTTTCATTTTTTTTGTCGCCGCACAGGCTGCTGATTTTTGTGAAAAATAAAGTTTTTAAAGATTCTTTTAAGAATAACATAAGAGTGTATAACAGCTTGACCAATCATCAAACTTGGTATGGGTCCAAAATGTTACATTGGTTAATCGCTCAGAGAACCTCAAAATCTTCCGTTCTGTTGCTTAAATAGATTCACAAGTTGCAGAATGTGGCCAAAACTCAATAGCTTAAATTTCATATAAAATCATGAGGACAAAATTAAAAAAAAAAAGTTTCAAGTAAGTAGCTGAGCTAATATGTTTGATTTGATTCACAAATCTCCAGGAAGGCCATCACACATTTTGTATATCTGCAGCTTTGATGCAGGTTTTAGTTCTAAGCCAGAATGCTAATCCTAAGCTCATTGGATGCTGGGTAATTTAGCATGATTTTTTGTTGTCTGCTGATTTTTTTTCAAAATAATTATTTAAGCACTTTGAAAAAATTCTTTCAGTCAAATCTATCAAAGTGGAATACATTTTGGATCCAGATCAGGCCCGACGTATATGGGACCTGATCTGAATCCAAATTATTTTCAAAGGTAATCAGCAAACGACACTAGCGGGTAAAGAGTTAAGTAAGCCATTCATTCCGCTGGCACTGTCATAAACAGGTCTTCTGGTGACAGAATTCAGTCTCTGTGAGCTATATTGATTGAAAAGCACATTGGATTCAAATTGATCATGGCAATTGAAAACGGAGCCTGTAAAATATCAATTTCAGGTTAGTTGTTTTGAAATTAACTTAATTTTTGACTCTTGGAATGCCAGAACTATTCCAATTAGAACCGCGCCGCGTAGCACCGTCGGTAACATGTCTGGCTACATATGCGTGTCTGACTGCTGATCCAGGGGTCGCGAGTTCGATCCCCGTCCGGTCCCATACTTTCGTGGAGATTGCTCATGAAATGATTTCTACGGTCATTCTACCCCCTTCCGCTGATTCATTCAAGAAGGGTTGTTGTCAGTTACAAGCAAAAGTATGTGCACGAATTACTGGTTAACCGCTTGTTCAAGCCTGCCCAGGAAAAAGTGTGGTTAGGTGAACTGACCGTCCCGCAATGACCATAGCTGTTGACTTGGGACGTAAAGCAACAAAACCAACCAACCAATTCCAACTAGTGGAAAGAGGCGCGCGGTGGCTCAGTTGGTAGAGCATTAGACTGGGGATCGAAGGGCTGCTATTTCAACCCCCAGTTGCTGTGTTGTGTCCTAGAGCAAGCCATTTTATCCGCTGCTTTAGTACTGCATGGTTCAACCCAGGCACACTCATCGTTTGAGGACTGAAAAACTGTTGACTTGGACATACAGTATCAGAACAAACAAACAAACAAACCAATTAGAAGAAATTACTCTCATAGGAAAAGTATGATTTTTTGTATTTATTTTTTGCTTTCTTCAAGAAATGATTTATTGTTAACCCTAAGCCAGTCAGTCACGACTTACGTCGCCTGCTCCTCACATCTGCTTATGTTCTTAGGTAACCTTGTGAGCAAGCAATATACACCCAAGGGAGCAGTCTGTTCGGCGTACATAATATTATTGTTTGCTTCCATGAAATAATCTAGACTGAAGTATTCATATCACATTCATATCAGACATCTTTTTCAGGAAAAGGGTTAACTTTTGACTCTTCATGCGAATTAGTAGAAAAAAGAATATATACGTGAACAAAAGTCCCATTGTTGATTTTTTACTATAAGAGCTCTGACCAAGACCAGCTAGTACTGTTGTGTCCGTGCTTTGAATCAATTGGAGCCAATGACCAAGGCCTGGCCAATTTGGACCCCCAGGGGTTATCGCTAGATTTATAAAGCTGTACACAGGCCTCATGGTTTCAGAGAAGATTTTTTAAGTTTTGACTTTTTATTCTCATAACATACCCATATTCTTTGCCAGTGGAGTCACTGTGTTATGTCCTTGCGCAAGACACTTTATCTGCTGCTTTGTACTGGTTCAAACCAGGAAGAACTGTCCGGAGACGACTGAAAAATTGTTGACTGGGATGTAAAAAATCAAAACAAAAACAAAAAAGTACCATATCCTTAACATTATTTTCAAAGAACCTTCCCTTCATATTGTCATGGCCTATAATTCACTTTAACTGGTTGCTGATTGAAATACCCAATCATTTCTACATCTGCTGCTGAACATTAGTATTGTTGGCTCTAATAATTTTTCAGAGCAGTTCATTAAAATAATTTCCCATTATAAAAAGATTGGCTATAACATTAATGTATTGCAACAGACTGCATGCTTGGTAGTCAACCCAATCACGGTTGGCAACTTTGCTTTCTTCTTTAATTGCACGACCGTGGGTCGGACTTCAGACTCTATGATGGTTCCGACTCAAAGACTTATCTATTGATGAGATGGTAGGGGCCTGATGCTTTGGCTGTTTGTCGAGCCCACCGGGGTTTACCTGTTGGATTTCTTTTGCTCCGGTATTCAGTTCAATTTACTGTTGAGTCCTTATCCTTGCTTTATCTCCTTGTTATATCTTGATTTATATGCTTTAGGAGATGATGCATTGATAAGTTAGGGGTCTTTCATGCAAACCAAATATTTATGTGTCTTGATCCACATCTGAATTAAGGGTGAGGTTGGCGCCGTTAAACCGGTTTAAGCCCTCCAGTAAAATATTTTACTGACCGTTCCAAGGCGGTACTTCTTTTGTGGATTTTTTATGTTTTTGTTCTGTCTTGTGTTAGCTATGTCTTTGTGCGCGTCTGTTTATATGTGCTTTGTGGTCACCTGCTGGGAAAGGGCTGACCTCTTGGCTCTCGTTTGTGGTGTCTACTGTGAGTTTGTCACTTTCCCATTGGTATCCTGGGTCAGGTGTGGTACTTGATTGTATTGATTCCTGATCTTTGCACCCTTACTTACTTTTATTATATATATGATAGCAAATTATAATTAGTAGACCCTAATTAGATGCCTAATTCCCAGGGAATGTCATCTTGGTCTTCAATGTTTTGAAGTCCCATTTTGGATGCTAGGCTTTAATGTATTTAGTTAATTGCATAAAAAAATTAAGTAGACAGATGATGCATGGAAAATGAGATTTCTCTCAACAATATGTGGAAACTAATGTTTCGCTTATTAATTAATCATATTGCATGCCTCCAGATAAGAGTGCGTAATTGAAAATTATTTTTCTTATTTCTCAACCACAACATATGTTGTGGGTGCTGAGACGGTTCTTTTGAGAACCCAAAACAGATGTTTAAACTGATGAGTTAGAAAATAATAAATATTTTACGCTCAAAATGATTGCGTATCAAGACGTATGATATTATCTTAGCCCCAGATAAGATAAGTATTCATATATACAGTACAGCTACTTCATGGAAAAACGGTTTTGTGCACATTGCATATACATTCAACATCAGAGGCCATTCTCATGAGCACAATAATAATAATTTCATGGATACCCATATAAAAGGGGAAAATGAAATTTTATATAAAACTAAAACTGTGTATAGTAAATTATAAATTGGATTTCTGTATTTTAAAAAAAAAAGACTTTTGAAGTGCCAAATATGTTTGCTATTGAATCCCCTCCATCCCACTCTGCCAAACTTATGTAGGGATGGGTCTTCCTGGGTTGAACAAGTACTAAGCTAGGATTAATGTGTCTTGCTCAAGGATACAACGCAGTGACGCCAGTAAGGCTCGAACCAGCGGCCCCTCGGTCTCAAGTCAAGCACTTTATCACTGTGCCACTGCACTACCTAACATTTCAAATAACATAACACATAAAGTATCAAGTTTGGAGAACAAGACGTTTGTTAATTTGTTGACTGATAACCTTAGCTTTATTGCAAACAGTTCAGACCCAGATCAGGCCCGACAAGGTTTCTGGCCTGATTTGGATCCAAACTGTTTTTAAAATTAATAATTAAATTTTGATTGAATGATTTGTTCCTGAAAATTCTTTTTGTAAAATTATACTTTTGAAAAAAAATCTGTAGATGATGACCACCAAAAAAGCATACGAAACGTAACCCATGCAAAACCTGGGGTCACTTTTGCACTGAGATATTTCGGTGATTCGTACAAAATCATTAGCAGCTGTGATTTGGTAGCTTTTCGCATGATAGACGTCATTTACAGAAATCCTGCAAAAAAACATGACAGTGGAATCCACATAATGATCTGTAGAGTCTTACTGAGAGATCCATTGTTGTTTCTTACAGGCTAAAGATGTGCTCAGAGGATTGTTAGTAGCTGGTAGCTGTCAACGATGTATCATACACAGGAACATTCCCTACCCAAACTCAAGGTCAGTGATTTTTTGCATCCCACCTTTTTTAACATGAGTTTCACCCTTAACATGAACCTGCATATTTAACCCCTTTTTGTTTGGTTTGTTTGATTGTGACTGGACAGGCAGATAGACAGACAGACAGACAGACAGACAGACAGACCAACCAACAGACAGACGGACACCTGGCTGATCGTTATATCCCCCAAACCTTACTGATCTGGGGTAATGTCATCTGTGGCTCATCCATATCAATTTGTGCCAACACTGGGAATCAGATGCTATAATTATTTAGTCAACAATTTCCCACTGCAACTACAGTCATAAAAATCATCATTTATTCATATATTTTAGAGCAATATTAATTTATGTCCTGACTACATTAAGGAATGTTCTAAGGCCTTAAAGAAAGAATGTTTGTTTATCATTCCCAGTCATCTCCCTGATGTTAATTACACTAATCAATATGCTTTCATTCCTAACCTGATCAAAAATAGGCCCCTAAGCAAAGCTAAAACTTGTTTGAACCTTTTTATTATCCAACCTTTATACAGAGTAATTGTCTATTTTAAGCTATATGTCATGGGTCAATGAACTGTTGCGATATTGACTTGAACTATACCATGCCCTGGTTTCCTGTTTTGCTGCTAATAGCATGAAGGCACTCATCGACATGCGCAACGAAGATGCACGTACATTGTACGGTTAGCTTACGTCAAGAGACATTATGTCAAAATGACATATATGAGGCATGGTTTGGCAACTTAAAAACACCCATAACTTTGTTGTTTATGATCAGAAACATAAAGTGTTGGTACTAGTTTTCTTAGAACACTTTGAGAACAAAAGTAAGCAGATCAGACAAAATTTTCTGTTTTGCAACAAATTCACATCATCTACACATCCTTTATTCAATTGACGCTGCATTTTAACATCATCAATGGTTGGGTAATAAAACAGCTATTTCATGCCTGTTTGTAGTAATATATAGAGGATCTTACATGAGTGCTCATGTTTTATTGAATTTATTAAACAAGTTAGGGAAAAGAGATAAAATACGAGGCTTGCTGAGCATTTTATCTCTATTTCGCAAGAGTTTAATAAATACAAGAGCATGAATGTTAGATTCTATTTATCATATGACATTAAGATTACTTTGAAATCTCATTTCTGCCGTAAAAACGTTATAATTTTGTCATTATGTACTCAACGTTGTTATGGACGTCATAACGTTTCCTGGAAATCTGTAAACCACTAGTGGTTTATCGATTTAAATGCATGGCGTTATTTCACTCCCAGAAGCGATGTCATATGATAAAATGGTTTAGTAAGCAAGATTGCTGTTGCAGGTATACTTGTAAATAGTGAATAAATTTCTCTTCTTAAGTTCTCTTCTTAGATGTAGGGGTGATTTTTTTTCTTTCAAAGTAACTATAGAGATATGAATATTGTCAAGTCTATAATATACAGTTATTTCATGCCTGCTTGTAGTATAGTCAAAACCATTATCCCTTGGTGCTGTGGACGACCTGATGCACTATTACACTCGGTCTTCGGCCTGACATGCAACACTGTGCATCAGGTCATCCACAGGATCTCGGGGTAATAGTTTTTTGTTTGTTTGATTTGATTCTTTACGTCCCATCAACAATCTTTCAGTTAAACAGGGACAGGTCTTCCTGGGTTGAACCAGTACTAAGCTAGGATAAATGTGTCTTGCTCAAGGACCACAACACAGTGACGCCGGTGAGACTTGAACCCGTGGCCCCTCCAGCTCGAGTCAAGCACTCTACCACTGAGCCACTGCACTCCCTATTTTGGTCAATGACCTAAACAATCTAATGAATAATCTATGAGAAAAAAGATGAGCTCAAGGGTAATAATTTTGACTATACTACAAGCAGGCATGAAATAACTGTATATACTCGACAATATTCATATCTCTATAGTTACTTTGAAAGAAAAAAAAATCACCCATAGATCTAAGAAGAGAACTATATTGAGTTTATTCACTGTTTACAAGTAAACCCTCAACAGCAATGTTGCAGTCAGGGCTTCAGATTTTTTTCAAGATTGGTGGGCTGAAGTGACCCATGGAGCAAAAAATGGTGGGTCATTTTCTGAAATGATGGGCCCAAGCATATAAAACTAAACACAGTTGACATTTGAGTAGTATGCTTTACCTACACACTGACAGAGACACTTGAATGCATATATGTATATTGATTGCTCATTATACAGTAAAACCTGTCTTAAGCAGACACTTAAAAAAGAAGACCAATTATCGCTTAATGCTGGTCAGAAGTATTGCAGAATGGAGCATTCTGCAATACTTTTGACCTTCATTAAGCTTCCTTTTGTTATTAAGATCCTTGTTTTGTCTTTTTTTGAGTGGCTGCTAAAGACAGGTTTTACTGTATTGACAACCTACATGTACTTTCTGTAGATTCGCTGTAAGATGAACAGATTTTTTTACAACTAAAAAGGATGGGTCAGTCCACTGGGCCCACTGCCTTGGAAAGTGATGGGCCATATTTTCAAATCATGGGACAATGACCCGGGCCCAACAAAAATCTGAAGGCCTGCAGTCTTGCTTACTAAACCATTCTACAACGTTCTTTGGCATTTCATAAAACAATAATAGCTGTAATATTCATGTAATTACTTTGAAAGAAAACATTTCACCCATAGATTTTGAAAAGATTTTGCTTTATATTTTGATGTAGAAATGAGCCACGACATGTGATTTCCAACAATGTGGCATTTAGACAAGTGTTACTAAGACACAGATAAACCTGTGCAGCCTCCTTTTAAGTTTAGAAACTGCAAATTATGTTTGGTCAGTAGCTTAACAGTTATAGAATATTCAAGCGACTAGCAAAGGCTCTGATCAGACTGGGCGTATGCACATACCACATTGTTGGAAATCTCACGTCGCGGCTCAAATGTATTTTAATGCGAATATTTATCCCCACGCTTTTTTAAAAAAGCGTTGGGGATATTGCAATCGCCTCCGTCCGTCCGTCCGTCCGTCCGTCCGTCCGTCCGTCCGTCCGTCCGTCCGTCCGTCCGTCCGTCCGTCACGCTATCTCCTCCTAAACCATTGGACGAAATCCAACCAAATTTGGTGTGTGTGTTGCTCACATGAATGGGGCGTGCAACGACACATTTTTTTTTGGCCCCGCCCCCTGGGGCCCTTGTAAGGGGCCAAAAGGTCAAATATTATTAAATATCATTAAATTTCAATTACTAAGTCAATTTCAAAGATTTTTAAACCAAACTTTGTGTGTCTTCTCACAAATGAAAGATATAAAACATATTAGACGGGATTTTCATTTGGCCGCCTGGGTCATGCCCCAGGGGTGGGACTTGGGGGTACCGTGGGGGGTTGTGGGGTCAAAAATTTTTTTTTCCCGAAATTCAACCAGATTTGGTGTGTGAGTTACTTACATGAATGGCATATGCAACGGCACCTTTTTTGGGGTCCCCGCCCCCTGGGGCCCTGGGGAGGGGCCAAAAGGTCAAATATCATTAAATCTGAATTACATAGTCAATTTCAAAGATTTTTAAACCAAACTTTGTGTATCTTCTCACATATGAAAGATATATAACATACAGGATTTTCATTCGGGCACTTGGGTCATGCCCAGGGGTGGGACTTGGGGGTACCGTGGGGGTTGGGGGCCAAAATTTTTTTTTTTCCGAAATTCAACTAGATTTGGTGTGTTAGTTACTTACATGAATTGCATATGCAGCGGCACAAATTTTGGGTCCCCAGCCCCTGGGGCCTTGGGGAGGGGTCAAAAATTTAATTTTCTGAACATGGTCATGTGGCATATCAAATTAAAGGGAATTTTCAATAGACCAGGATACACTGAAAAAATTTTAACCTACGATCAAACTGGTGACCTTGGGATGGGGTCAAAGGGTCATTTACAATTAGATTTCTTCGAGAGCGTGGGGATTTGCGATGGCGCGCCATCGAATGTGTTCTAGTTTATTTTATGGTACTTTTATGTGGTAATTCAGCAAGTTACATGATTAATTAAAGTCGTAAATGATCAAATGAGTTTGCGAAGTATCCTGATGGAATGCAGTATTGGTCGCTTTCACATTCACTGTTTACATTTAAAATGTAAAAAATCATGAGCTTAGTGATTTCTTTCTTCGTTTTTGTTAACAAAGGGTAAAAAGTTGGTCGTCAGAATCTGAATACAGTTTTTTTAGACTTTGATCAGAGCAACCTTAAGTTAGTTTTTAATTTAAAACACATGTTAACTTATGTAATTTTTCACGGACCATTCTATTCATATGACAGCCTGTGTCATATCTTTTCTTGTTTAAAAACTGTAGAGTCTGACCCAGGCCTCGAGGTTATAAAACTGTTTCCATACTCAACTCAGCTGAGCACGAAATTTATCATGCTCATAAACGTTTAAATGTCAACAATTGTTGGCATTTTAACATTTATTAGGCCATCCTTAAAAATATTTTTGTTTCCCCTTACCCGACCCTGTTTTACCGGTACGGGTCGGTCCGTCGGATTTTTTTTTAACTTCTCAAATTGGATATCCATTAAACTTAATTGTATACAGTAAAACCTGTCTTAAGAGGCCACTCAAAAAATACAAAAATTGTTGGTTTTTTCAAGACTGATTATCACATAATGCAGGTCAAAAGTATTTCAGAATGCATTCTGCAATACTTTCAACCTGCATTTAGAGCCCATTTGTCTTAACGACCTTTGTTGTGTATATCTTTGAGTGGCCATTTTAGGCAGGTTTTACTGTATAGTCCTACTATAGGCAATATGATTAAATACACAAACCATTTGCTAAGATAACACTGTTTACATTGGACAATTCTCTTAGTTTGCAATGAAATTTTGAAAAAAAGTTCTTGACTGAAAATTGAAATAAAATTCTTTGAGTATAGGGCCTTTTTTTCAGGGCCGGTTGGGTAAGGGGAAACAAATAAAATTTTAATTTAGGCCATAAATAGCATGATAATTTGATAAATACAACATCTGAGAGACTTAAAGCAAGAAACTTCTTTATTTGTCGGTAGTTTAATTTTTATGAGTACATGTAGTTGAATTTCGTGCTCAGTTGAGTGGAGTATGAAAATAGTTTTATAACCGATGGAACTTGATCAGGATCCACAATGTTTCCAACTGATCAAGTTTGACATTGCTTTATTAATAAAGTGGAATCTTCCAGTTGATTAGGACTTTAATTCATCCTAGTAATCAATTTAAAAAATGCTGAAGAATGCAAACAAATGCTCCCTGGTCAGGCTGCTTCTATCAGTTTGCATATAGTACTTTGAGCTTCAAGTTGCTGTGAGTCCTTATGCGTGGATCCAGAATTTTTTTGTCAGAGGGGGTCCAACTTTGACAAGGTTATTTTTATTTTATTTTTTTAGTTTGATGAGGGGAGGAAGGATCCAAATACCACTTTTAGCGGGCCATCAATGGCCCGCCAGCAAAACGCCATTTAAATAGCATTTTGCTGGCGGGCCGATGATGGCCCGACATTGAATGCTGGATCGGTAGCTTTGTCACTTTAAGGGGATCCGGACCAGTATTGCTAAGTAACCCAATATTTTTGTAATTTTCCAGGGGTCTGGACCCCCTGTCCCCCCTCTGGATCCACACATAGTCCTAGTGTAGTGGCAAAGTACTGATGTAGATAAAACAGGTGTTGTTGTTGTAGCCAATGGTGGTTATATCAGATCCAACATGCCAAGTTTAATCAGTGTCTGCAGTCAACATGTGTTAGAAGTAGCTAGATAATAATCTTGTGCATCTAATCTTATTATGATAATTGGCAAAGTCAGCATGTAAGCTATCAGAGTAAATATAATACACATGATGAAGTCTGCAACATTATTTACAGTTATTAGCCCACCATTTACAAAAAGGGGCATAGGTTCAGATAAACAAAAATTTTCAGCATTAAATTGTAAAAATTTTCTTACCCATAATTTTTAGCATATGTTTTGGGTGCTCAAAAGAACCGTCTCATTGAGATGGCTCTTTTGAGTACCCACAACATATGTTTTGGTTGAGAAATAAGAAAATTATTTTTCTTAACTCAAGGCCTGAAGGGGGCATTAAAATTTCTTCTCTCTTTTCTCTTTTATGTTTGTTTTTACTGTTATCTTATTTTCCTGAATTTTAATTAAAAATCAATTTTCTTATTTCTAAACCACAACATATGATTTGGGTGGGTGGGGTGATGTCGGCCCGGGACGATTAGGGGAGGGGTACTCTGAATATCAAAATGATTAGGGACGAGCAAATAGGATCCCAGGACCCCTATCCTTTTCAAGACACGATTAAGACCAGGCAGCCCTTTCCAAACTTTTGGCCTCTGCTTTTCTATACCATTTTTCTCATTTACAGCGTTAATTTTTAATTTTTGTTCTTTGTACAGGCTGATTAAAAAGTAGGAATGATTTCTAGAAAAAAAAAATAGGAAAAAAGTAGGAATTTAATGATGAAAAGTAGGATAATAAAATAGGAATAATTTAACTCAGCTCAGACTAAAAATTGTATGTATCAACTAACAACAATGCTGCAAAATGTTGCCCGAAAGCACCAGCATGAAAATAAAGCAGGGGAGGAAAGCGCTCGTGAGATCTATGTTGAAATTATAAAAGAAAGATTATATAGGCGAGGTCTGTGGGGCCGCCTCACTTAGGCCCCAAAAGCTCTAGGGTAAATGCTTTTATCTCATGTGATCTTGGCTTTTCCTGAGACCATCACCTTTTTTGCATTTGACAGCAAAAAAGTAGGAATAGTAGGAACTTTTTATGGTAAAGTAGGAAAAAAATAGGGAGAGAACAAAAAAGTAGGACTACTTCCAAGCTTTGTATAAAATTCAAGGACTTTTCAAGGACTTCTAAACAACTTTCCTACTGAAATCTTTTGAAAAATTCTGATTTACAGGTTAAAATTCTACTTCGGACTGCAAGACTGCATTTCTAAAGACATAAGTTTTAGACAATTAGTATAAAATTGTGGTGCCTTTATTTGGCACAGCATATTATAAAGGCACACAAGTTTATAACTGATTAGAGTCTCCAAAGACAGTGTTAAATCCTCCTGTAAATGGTAAAATTTAAGGACTTTTCAAGGCCTTTAAATGTTTTTCAAGTACCTTTCAAGGAAAATTTAGTTTTCAAAGATTTTTCAAGACAGTCCTGTATATTCAAGTACTTTTCAAGCCTGTGCGAACCCTATAGTTAATGCCAAATCAGAATCTGTCATTAACCATGGTAACACAATCATTCTGCTGAAGGTGTCCAAATACCTTTGTTCTGGCCCTGGATACTAATTATAGCACATGTGTGGATCCAGAGGGGGGGACAGGAGGTATGGACCCCCCCTGAAAAATCACAAAAATGTAGGGTTTTCTAGCTATACAGGTCCGGATCCCCTGAAAAATCGCAGCTACAGGTACCAAGCCAAAATTCAATGTTGGTCCATCATCGGCATGCCAGCGAAACGCCATTTAATGGCATTTCGCTGGCGGGCCAATGATTGTTTGTTTTGTTGCTTTACGTCCCAAGTCAACAGCTATGATCGTGGCGGGACGGTCAGTTCGCCTAACCATACTTTTTCCTGGGCAAGCTTGAACAAGCAGTTAACCAGTACTTCATGCACATACTTTCGCTTGTAACTGACAACAACCCTTCTTGAATGATTCAGCGGAAGGGAGGAGAATGACCGTAAAATTATTTCATGATCAATTTCCATGAAAATATGCGATCGGGCCGGGATCGAACTCGCGACCCCTGGATTTGCAGTCAGACTCGCATCTGTTGCCAGACACGTTACAGCCCGCCTATAATGGTACTTTGATCCTCCCTATCCTCATCAACTAAAAGAAAAAAAGAAAAATTGTCAAAGTTGGACCCCCTCTGACAAAATTTTCTGGATCCGCGCATGTAGCATACGATCAAAACGGGTTGCGCATATTACTATCAACTGATTAAAAGGTTAATGGCCATTAGCCAATGTTATCTTTAGAGATGTACAGAATTAAGGTTTATAAACGGAACATTATTCATTACCAATGTTTACTAAACAGTCATTTAGAAGTAATTTTTTTTTTCATCAGACAAAGAATACCAGCGTTCAAAGAGGCTAAAAGTATGAGTAAAAGTTGAGGACTTTTCAAGGACTTCTAAATGCCTCTCCAACAGTTTTCAAGGACTTAAAGTTACTCATCGAAGTGTTAAAATTCTTCTTCAGAAAAGCTAGACTGAGATAATGGAGACAAGTACAAATGTATCAACTTTTGCTAATTTTCCACACCCCTGTAACAATTCAAGTACAAATTTTCATGACTGTCATACAATGTAGATGGTGAACTAGCTAAGGACTATAATATGTGTGCAAAAATAGTGACCAAATGACGAACAGTAGAGACCATAATTTGAGCGCCGCTGTTAGACCAGTGAGTCCATTCACACTGGCATCTTAAAAACACAGCATACACTTGTGCTAATTACTAACACTTCCCCCACTTGAACCACTGAAGAGAGGGAAAATGACCGAATAAGCACATTTGTGAACATTCCCCAAAAAACAATGCAGAAGTAATTGGATGCAGATTGGGGGTACTAGACTAACAGCACCAACTGAAGTGGACCCTGATCTATATGACTCAATCCCTATGTCTACAGTGCTTGATATACATGTACATTGTATTCACATTCATGGGCAGATCCAGAGGGGGGATAGGGGGTCCGGACACCCCCCCCCCCTTGGTAAAGCACAAGTTATATAAGTTTCTATAGGGAATAAGCAATTGGACCCCCCTGGAAGAAGTTGGACCCCCCCAGGGAAATGTTGGACTGCCTCTGGAATCTTGGAAAATGATAGTTTTCTTTGAAAGTAACCATTGGACTTCTGTAAAATAAGAGGAATAAAAAAACCTTGTCAGAGCTTTTTTTTTTATCTCAGATGGACCTGGACCCCCCTGACGAAAATTCCTGGATCCCCACATGACATTTAAACTACATTCCTCCCCTTTTTCATCCAATTAACACACAAGATTCAAGTTACATTTGTATTATCAATTGCATGCATTTACATGTACAAGCATATGTATAACAATGTGGACCCTGATCAGCTGGCCTCTTAGAAGCCAGCTGATCTAGTTCTACAATGCTTCAAAGCAGGAAATATCGGGGTTTAGCATGGAAAAAGCTTAGAGTTACATGCCCAGTTTTCACAATCACCAAACTACATGGCTCTTATCCAAACAGACAATTTAAGTTGATTGCTTTATTTACCGAGCAATTACTGATGGATTGTTGGCATGGATATAAGAAGCATGTAAAATTTTACTGGAATTCCTCGCAGTCTGGATCAGGACTATGATGTACCTATCATCTGTTTAATACTCGGCCTGCCATGGGGCCTCTATGGGGCCTGCAGTAATAGGATTCCAGCAGGTTTGAATGGTCCATTACACAGTGCTAGATCATGATTTACCAAATTGCATTCCATAGGCTTAGATAAACAACATTTTTCAGCGTCAAATAGTAAGTAATTTCTTATACCCACCAGTTTTAACATATGTTTTGGGCGCTCAAAAGAATCGTCTCATTGAGACGGTTCTTTTGATTACCCACATCATATGTTTTGGTTGAGAAGTAAGAAAATTAATTTTTTGTACACACTCATATTAAACTAAAGGCCTGGGGTGCGTTGCTTAACGCGAGCGTTTTGTAGCGCTTTGTGGCACTTTGCTATGCAACGGTATGTTACAATGTAGCGCTTCGTACCGCTACAAAACTATTCTTGAGCAGTCTCGTGGAAAGCGATATGTGAAACGAACCGTTGCATAAGCAGAGCGCTACGAAGGGGTTTATGTGTATGCATATCTTGAATAGGAATGTTATTGTTGCGCAACGGACTGTTACAAAAAAACGCCTTTTTGAGGCATAATCGTTGCATAAAATTAGGAAAGGGCTACGTAGCGCTACATTAAAGCGCTCGCGTTAAGCAACTCTCGCCTGGCAATCAATTCTAGACTCGTCAAAATTGTTGTGTTATCAGTTATGACCCTATCAGTAGCTGCATTCTGAATCGACATAATCATTTACCTGCAGGATTCAAGCTGGGCCCTGACAGTAGGGAGAAGTGACTTCTCCCTCCAGTAAAATTAGGGAGATAGGGAAAAGTTATAGCATAAAATTACGGCATTTTCTGTCAGTTTAGAAGCAAATTAGCAATTACACATACTATTGCCATTAAATGAGAGGAGAAAACGATGCAGTGATAGTAGATTGTCATCACAGCTTGGGTTTGTGTGGTGAGGATGAAAAAGAGTCTCCCACTTCTCCCTGGGTCCCATTTAGGGCGAAATTTCGACCATTTTGCCCAAGTCGCCCCCTAGCTTATTCCCTGTACCTGTACATGGGTTTCCATTTCTGTGTCCCTGGAATTTCATTTTTGTGTGCAACGAACAACATGAAGGCACATTATACATGTACCTCAGACTCGGGTCACCAAGAAATCCCAAGTTTGAATCCCACTATTTGGCGTGGTGATCTATCCTTGAGCAAGACTCTTTATCCTCACTACTTATAGTGCAGATTCATGAAATCCAGGGTTTGAATCCCACTATTTGGCGTGAGCATGACACTTTATCCTCACTACTTAGTGCTGATTCAACCCAGGGAAATGTACCAACATGACTGAAAAATTGTTGGCTAGGATATAAAGCCTCAACTCAAAGGGTCAGTGAAGCTTCTATCACTTCAAATGCACAATTTAATGTGTATTTTAGTCAATGAACATTTCAAAAGGTACTGGTATGCTCAAAATTGTGCATGACATGGTGTCCAACTGAATGTCCAAAAATAATAAATTTATATCTTTATAAATAAATTAAGAAGGCAAAAAACTAAGACAATATAGTTATCACATTGGGATCTTACAAAACTTGATTTCATGAAGTTTTTTTCTGAATCCCTACCTGTTTACATTTGTACACCTCATCTTATTAGAAGCAGACATCTCTGGTTCATATCAGAAAGCCTGATCTTAGTCAATGGCTGCTTGCTACTGACTATTGAGACTGTATGGCACTCAACAGAATCAGAAGTCTATGAGAATTGACTCTTCAAGACAATAAATGTCTATAGTGTATTCATGTGGGGGGAATATTAATCCGCATCATGCCGATGCAAAAAATCATTTCTTTTCAAACAGTATAGATTCAGATCAGCTGGCTGTTGAGCCAGCTGATCTGAATCTACATTGTTTGCCAGTAAGCTTTTGATTTACATTTACATTGTATGTAAACATGTTAATTATGATGGGAGTGAAAGGAAATTAGCATGATATCTATTTATATAGCAGAGCATGTCAGTTGAAAATGATATGTGCCTTTCTCTTATAGATAATACTACCAAAACAAAGTGGATATCATTTGTTATAGGATAAATTGTAAGGCATTTGATATTGCTACATGTGTATTAAGGAAATTTAAGTGATATTCTGTTGTAAATTTAAAAAAAATCTGAGGATTTGGAATAAAAGAATAGTACTTATAAAAATTCAGGAACATACATGTACATGTACTATAGGATAAATTGGAAGGCATTTGATATTGCTACATGTGTATTAAGGAAATTTAAGTGATATTCTGTTATAAATTAAAAAAAATTCTGAAGATTTGGAATAAAAGAACAGTAGTTATAAAACTTCAATATACATATGTATGTACAACAAGTAAATGGTTGCTTTGACAAACAGTGCAGGCCCACATCATGATATGCAGCAGATTAGGATTTTTGATAAGGGACTTTTCTGTTAAATGATTCAGATAAAAATCAATATGCAAGAATCAGAAATTCAATATAATCCTGTGATTCAAAATATATTAATGTATTTTATCAAACTTGATGGAAGATTCCAATTGTTAAAAGGGTTACTGTTTTTAACAATCAGTATTAAAATATAGTTGGTCATTTTTTTAATAGCAGCAAAGTTGCATGCTCTTTATTGCTTGGTTTGATAAATAAATGCGTTTTAATTAATGGTAGAAACAAACCAGCTTCTGTGAATCAACAATTCTGTCCCTATATTAAATGGCTGTCGTAATCTTATATCGGCATAATAAATCAATTCAACACATTATTTTAGAAATTTGAAAAAAAAATCTCAAATTAGAAACAGTTTCAGACGCAGATTTTTAACAGAGTTAATTCATTGTAATCGAATATCACTTTTATTAACTTCATCTATTAGATTCAAACTGTCTCCTAATGTAATTCTCAGTGCCAAACTCTTCTTTTTTCAGTAATATAGGAATCCAAAATGCTGTTTACTGCATATGCTATTCAAAACATAATTGTACAATTGTACATGTGATGATAAATCTAAAGTAACATTTCATCAGGATTTGCACTGTTGTTTTTCTATATAGGTCCAGATTAAAACCAAAAAAAAATGAGCATTAAATTTAAGTTATGAATACAGTAAAACCTGTCTTAAGCCACTTAAAAATAGACAAAACAAAGGTCTTAGTGGAAAAACGGCAGCTTAATGAAGGTCGAAAGTATTGCAGAATGCTACAAGGGGAGCATTCTGCAATACATGTTTTTTTGTTTGATTTGATTCTTTACGTCCACTCAACAATATTTCAGTTATGCGGGACGGTTCTTCCTGGGTTTAACCAGTACTAAGCTAGGATAAATGTGTCTTGCTCAAGAACCACAACGCAGTGACGCCGGTGAGGCTCGAACCCGCTACCCTTCGGTCTCGAGTCAAGCACTCTACCACTGAGCCACTGTACATTTGACCTGCATTAAGCGATAATCGGTGTTAAAAAAACATTTTTGTGTTCTTTTTGTGTGGCCACTTAAGACAGGTTTTACTTTAAAACTAGGTTCTTATTCCTCACAATATCAGTTTTAACATATGTTTTGGGTGCTCAAAATATACCCCAAAATAACTATCTCATTGAGACGGTTCTTTTGAGTACCCACAAATTATGTTTTGCTTGAGAAATAAGAAATTTAACTTTTATATAATTAAATTATGCTCTTTCATCTAAGAGGACTGTATAAATGCTGTGTTAGAATTTTATTCCTACAAATATGTCGCACACTGAAGGAGGAAGTAAAGGGAAACTATCCAGTCATTCCTTCAGTTCAAGAGCTTCTGATAGAATTTATGTGAAAAAGAGACAGTCGGTAAGTCCAAAATTCATATACCATATTGGCATAACATATTAACATAATTCCAGTTAAATTTTGAGCGTAAAGTTATCCCCACCCCACCCCCCCATATCTGCGGTTTGGGTGTCAAAAGAACCGTCTCATTGAGACAGTTCTTTTGAGTATATATGTTTTGGGTAGGAAATAAGAAAAATAATTTTCAATTACACACTTATATGATAGAGACCCGCCCCAAAAGTAAACTTGGTGACATTTTGTGAATGTCCAAGCAGCCCCAATCCTATTGACATTTTGAAACTTTCTAGGGGCCTAGGAAATATTTGATTAGACTGCCAATTAATAGAATACTAAAATAGGAAGAAATAAACAACACTTAAATTAATACCATGTTAAATCATGCAGATTATTTCCTGTTTTGAAAACATTGTAGATCCAGATCAGCTGGCTTGGCATTCTGCTTGTAAATACATGTACATGCTAACAAATGGAAAATTGTTTTGGGACAAATTGAAGGGGTCACAGCAACAAGGTGCTTTAGTCCATTTTTCATTATTTCGAGAAAAATGCAAAAAACATAAAATTTGGCAATTCTCAAACTATGTAGATTTTTCTTGCATAAATGAACAAGATATGTTTGTCAATAGTGAATTCAGGAGATTTTGCAATGATTCTACTGCTTTAAGTGAGAAAAACTTGATTTTAGCGATTTCATTTCTGCAACAAGGGACCTAAGTCCAAATTTTATAAAACTTAAAAATTCCATATAGAAAGTTTATGACAGTCAATCAATACTAATAAATTGCATGATAATATGTGGAAAGCTCATTTCCTACGAGTACTACAGCGAAAACCTGAATACAACAACTGATTTAAGTAAATTTCATATATTTGCACAGATTTCAATGACACAAAGGTCCTACCTAAGTCCATAGTCTAGGTTAAGTATTGTAAAAATTAGTTTAGCGATTCCATTTGACGGGAAATAATGTCTTGCAAGCGAAATGATGTTATTTGAGGCTCAAAGTGTGAAAAGTATGATTATAAGGTAATAAAACTTTGAAATAAAGCCAAATAAAAAAATATGGACTTAGGCCGTTTGATGCATAAACATCCAATTTTGGACTTAGGACCTTTGTGCAAATGATATAATCCGATTTATTTCAACTTTTTATGGTGATTTGATGGTCAAAAGGAGTTAATAGGGTGCTGAAATGTTTTTTATACATGAAAAAGATGCTAACTCAATTTTGCCCCAAAGTGGACTAAAGCACCTTGTTGCTGTGACCCCTTCAATTGTGCTACCTGCCCAGTAAGGTCTTGGACTTTGGATGAATATTGGGACAATGTCCGCATGTGAGGGCTAACATCAAACTGAATACCTGCCATTCAAAACCTTCCAACTGGGCAGATTTTGAGATGGACAGGGAGGAAACGGCAAACAAATATTTGTTTTGTTTTAGACCTTATCATTCATGCGCAGATCTAGGAAGTTTTGCCAGAGGGGGTCCAACTTTTTTTTTGGTAAGGGGAAAGAGGATCCAAATAGCACTAAAAGCGGGTCATAATCCGCCCGCCAGCGAAACACCATTTAAATAGAGTTTCACTGGCAGGCCGATGTTGGCCCAACATTGAATGCTGGCTTGGCAGCTTTGTGATTTTTAAGGGGATCCGGACCAGTATTGCTAAGAAACCCTATCTTTTTGTGATTTTTCAGAGGGGTACGGACCCCCTGCCCCCCCCTGGATCCGCACATGTCATTTGCAAAGTGCACTATAGCTGCAACATATTTAGCTTGAAATTTCAATGAAGTTTAGTACATGTACATGCACTGCATCCTTATATGGATGTATTTTTATGAGTTTAACATTATTTTGATAATCATTTATCTTAGGATTTTTTTATCACACTGTTACTGGACAGGCTCCCCATAGGTCAAGATAGGCTTAAAAATCAGCGTACAATTTTGCGAATATTTTCGTACCAATCAGCAAGGTTTCCAGAGTCTGGTCTTGCAAAACCTAGTTGGTGAGTTTGTGCACAATATCATTATGAAGGTCCAGGCTGATGGGGTTGAAAATGAGTGTCATGAGTGGAAGCTGCATGATCAGGGGTCAATGTTGAGCTCTCAGAATTCTGCCACTCTTTAATAGGTGAAGATAATTAACTCCTATGCCTCTTTTCTGCAAATGCATGTGAATAAAAAAAACTGTCAGATGATTATAAGTAACGTTCTTAGTTCTAGTATAAACTGAGTTATTCCTTCTATGTCCCAGGAAAAAGTCCCTACATGTTACCTCTAGTTGTCAGTCACTGCCATTAGTTTTTTTTGTTTGTTTGTTTGATTTGATCCTTTATGTCCCATAAACAGTCTCTCAGTTAAACCGGGATGGGTCTTCCTGGGTTGAACCAGTACTAAGCTAGGATAAATGTGTCTTGCTCAAGGACCACAAGGCAGTGAAGCCGGTGAGGCTCAAACCCGCGGCCCTTTGGTCTCGGGTCAAGCACTATACCACTGCTCTCCCTTCTGACATTAGTTTGTACATTTGTTATAAAATGTATACATTTAAGTTTAGGCCAAAAAAAAAAAATAGGTCTGTTTATGGTTTGCCGACCGACCCTGTTCTCTGAAAATAAAAAAAACGAGACTGTTGTCCCACCCTGCTTGAGCGGTCCCGGATTTTAGTACTGGTATTCAAATTTTTTGCTGATTCTATTCTATTCGGTATGTAGTCAAACCTTTTACGGATACCTCTGGATTTTGTCAATCCAAGATGGCGACACTCTCGACCTTTTCGTTTCAAAAATGTGATCACCAAGATCAGAAAAGCTTGTTTGAAGCAACAAGTCAGATGACTTGAGATATTTAATGACAACCATCCATGCAATGGCGTCATCTTCTTTGGGTTTATTTCCCTCTTCTGTTGCTTGACGTTGTAAATAGAGGTTCAGAGCTATTGGAAGAAAGAAAGTTAAACGCATTTATCACTGTCAATATTTACTCGCGCTTTATTATTTACAAGAGTACCAGGTATTGGCAGGTAATGTTCCTTTTGTTCAGTGTTGAACGTAATGTAGGGGAAAATCTGTGCTTTGCCTTTGGACTTTGTCATAAATGAACCAGCCAATCAGTTTGGTTTTCAGTTTGAGAATGTTTTCTTGTTTTATAAATTCCGGTCTTCTCATCTCAATATTCTTTGGTCAGAGCTTGGATCATATAAAACAAAACAAACCAAGTAATTTGCAGTCACTTTTTATATTTTCTTTCCAAACCTTGGTACATAAATAGAAAAAATTAAAAAATCGAGTGAAAAAAAAAATTGACCTGACCTACGTACCCTATTTTAAATTAAAAAAAAAATTTAAAAAAAAAAGAAAATCGACCTTCCTACCCTGTATCAAATTTTTATCAAATAGTAAACACACATATTTTTTTTTGGCCTTAGTACTGGTTATCAGGCCCCTAGATAAGACTTAAGAGTGTGTACATGTATATGAAAATGATTTTTCTTATTTCTAAAGCATATATTGTGGGTACTCAAAAGAACCGTCTCAACTCAAATGTATACAATTTGTAACAAATGTTCAAACTAATGTCAGTGACTGACAACTAGAGGTAACATGTTGGGACTTTTTTCCTGGGACAGGGAAAGAATAAAGTCAGTTTATACTAGAACTAAGAAGGTTACTAATAATCATCTGACAGGTTTTTTTTTTATTAACATGCATATGCAGAAGTATTATCCACACCAGTCAGGGTAGCTGATCTCACACCTGATCTCCAGGGTTTCCTTTCATGAGGGATGGAGGTCAACGGCCAAGAGCTGAGGGCTCAAGCAAGGGGGAGATTTGGGAGGTGTTCTCTATAATCTGACTCACTTCTCTCTATTTTGAACTGAGGGAGAAGTTCAGATGTATTGAACAAAAAGAGGCATAGGAGTTAATTATTTTCACCTATTAAAGAGTGGCATAATTCTGAGAGCTAAACATTGACCCCTGATCATGCAGCTTCCACTCATGAGATGATGACACTCATTTTCCACACCATCAGCTTGGACCTTCATAATGATATTGTGCACAAACTCACCAACTAGGTTTTGCAAGACCAGACTCTGGAAACCTTGCTGAATATTAATGCCTGCAGTCATCGCAATACACTCATTTTTTTTAACCCTGATCTCTGCCAAAGGTGTTTTCCTTTCTAAATCCAAAACAATCACACAAATTTCTTTCACTAATCCACTCTATTATACAGTAGTCTTATCTACTTGCTGATTATGATACAAGTAGCTTTCAAAAATTCTAACCCTTACCTGCAAATTTAGAACAGACCATGACAGGGTGTTGGGGAGCAGGGTACCTGCTTTTCATTATTAGCACTAAGTATGATATCTGTGGGGGAGTTATACTGCGTTCTAGTTCAGTTGGTCATATTTCACATTCCAAAGCTGCCATTTACATTTTTATAAGGCCTAATTTGCAATGTAATTGTGTTGAACATCTAGAAAAAAAAGTCAAATGAATAAATGAATGCATGCATACGTCTAACCAGAGTAACCTGTTGCAGTGTTTTTTTTCTGCTGTTTTTGGCGCCGAAATTCGGCCCCATTCCCCTCGCCAAAAAGTATGTTTTTTTCCCTATTTTGAAAGAAAATTCCTCTCAAAATGAAGTATTCAAAATAATAAATCGGCAAAATGTGACGACAGCGTGTCGGAAGTGCGTATAAATTCGTTCTGTGCATTAGCCATGCCGTGAATTTGCGAGTAGCGTCCCTTGGTGATCGATAGACACTTTCAAGAGCGTCTAAGGGAGAAGTTCCAATCGTGACTTCGCGAACAAAATGTCGCACAATAAGCGTTGTTACATGAAGAAAATTAATAAATCGGCGGCGCAGGGATCAAGAAGAGTCGACTTAATGTTTAAGCAGGCTTCCCTGAAGGCCTTTACCAGTGACTTTGATGTTTGTGACAAGGATTTGGGGATTGACAGTCTCTTCGGCGACATTTATTGAGTCAAACAACTGACCCACAGTGCACTGAATGGATTTAATTAGTTAAATAAAAGTTAAATACTACAGTGTTATATCCTTTAACAGACTTATGGTACAATACAGCCAAACTTAACTGGATCCATTTTTTTCATTCTATTTAATAAATAGAATGGAAAACATGGATCCAATTTGGCTGTGTTGTACCATAAGTCTGTCAAAAGATTATAACGCTTTCATTTTTTACTACAAATGTTTCAATAAAAGATGCTATTGTGTTAAGTTAATAGTTTTCCCCTTTTTGCCCCTACGCACACTAATTTTCCCCTTTTGAAAGGCCCCGCCACCATTCCCCTAAAACAGAGAAACAACACTGTGTTGAACAATAGGGGTGGGGGGGGGGGGGGGCTCTCGACCTAAAGATTGTCTCAATAATCGTATCAGTATCTGGTTTTTACCTCCATGCTTCAAGGCTGGTCCAGATTCCATGGGAATCACAAGAAGTGGAAAGATGCCACTGAGTCCAACTAATATTGCAGCAGTCACAGAATAAGCCCATACTTCCAAATTAATCTCCATGACGTTCTGCGAATCATTCACGTAACCCAAGTTCGATTGTTTAACTCCCGATTTTTGTGCATTAGACTTAGCCCTGTGAATTTCTTGATATGTCTCATCAATCAACAGCACGATTATTATCAGTGCTACTTTAGTCCACTGATAAAAGGCCATGATATACTAAGATAATCGGGAAATTTCGAGTCCAAATTTCAACACATTTTATGCAGACGCTACTTTCATTACACACGACCTTGACCCTCACACGTAAGCAAAGTCTACAGGTGATAGATTCGTACTTTTATCTCTAAAAGAAATCCAGCTGTTCAGTCCATCAAAACTGTATATCTTGAGATATGTTTTTGTTTGTTAGTTTGCTTGCTTTTTTGTGTGTGTGAAATACTTCTCTTATTTTCACTTTTGTTTAAGAAAATAAGTCAACAGCTCCGCTCAATCAGATGTAAATACTTGGGCGTAGACTACTTCACTGCCCCCTGGTAGTCTGCCCCCCCCCCCCCCCTAGGGTCAGGTAACGTGACGCAAACTTCAGATTTTTTCAGTTGCTATAATTTAATAATCAAGTAAAAGAAAAAAATATATAAACTCCCAGGACAAAATAAACTTAATAAAACGGCTTGTTTAAAAATGCACACTATGTCAAGGGTATTTTCCAATACCACGTCACTCATGACGTCAGTGTGTATGCTATACGTAGGCACAATGGCGGCTAGTAGTTACCTGTCTTAATATGCTGACAAGCTATTAAAGGGAGAGAACCAGTCTAGCCCCCTGGTTGTAATACCTGTAAAGTAGTCTAACTTGGGCTTAGCCAACTATTGTGACCTGTAGATTTTATGACTACGGGCGTAGCTATCATATCCGATTGGTTTTGATCTGCAACGGTCCAGATTACATCTTTCCATGCAAGTGCAACAAAATGATACTCCTTTCCACTCATAAAATCTTAAGTATCTATATGTGGCCCTATTTTTTTATGGGTATCTGGACATTTCGGCCCCTAACATTCTCGGCCCTCAACAAACTCGGCCCCCACAAACTCGGCCCCTAGCAAATTTGGACCCTAATCAACTTGGCCTCTATTGTCATATGAGTTAATACATTTCAGATCTTGTAATATCATCACATAGTAGTCCACAGCCTTTTTAACTGTCCAGAGTGACTATGCCGACGTGGCCAATACCCAGAACACAGAGGAGTTTAGGGCGCTCCTCATTTAGTAAAAACACAGCTAAAAGTGTGTTGTTGTTTTTTTTCTCAATATTTCTAAATTGGCACTCCCTGGCATAATTTTCAGAATTGAGCGAGCCAATATATATAGAAAGAAAGAAATAACATACAGGTATACTTCGTCCAGATAAGAGACGTGGGGCGGTTCTTAGCTAAGCTCAACCCCTGGGCAAATACATTTCTAAATTGGCAAGTCAGGTTGCATTGTTTGCTTATTCACCCGTCTGTGAAATACCCACTACCTATGTATATCTGTAGTTTTATATTTGTCATATGTAGGGGAACAAACCCTTTCGAATTAATGCAGATGAATCTGATCAGTCTGGGGATCTACTCCCAGGTGGTGTTCGAAAAGTAAACTATGCAAATGCGTAGCTTTAACTAAATAAGAAAATCAATCAATCTTTAACAATGGAATTTTTGATCACACACGTTTACATTGTTTCATATCATATATTAAGATCTGTGTACCCTTTCCCCATGATCTAGATATTGAACCTTATCACATTTAATTTTGATTTGTGTGTGTTTAGGGAAGGGGCTGTTTTTTTCTTCCTTCGACTTTTTGAGGGTGGATTTTCAGTGTTATTATTTTCGAAATCAGAGATAAAAAACAAATCACTATCTTGGCAAACAAACATAATTTGTAAGAATGTTCTCATCGACAACATATCTAACATGTATATATCGCAAGCAGTTTACTGAAGATAAATGTACCACTAGACGCACACAACTGCAGCAAAGTTGAGAGAGGATTGTCTCTTTTGTTAATTTGACTCTATGATGGTTCCGACTTAAAGACTTATCTATTGATGAGATGGTAGGGGCCTGATGCTTTGGCTGTTTGTCGGGCCCACCAGGGTTTACTTGTTGGATTTCTTTTGCTCCGGTATTCAGTTTAATTTACTGTTGAGTCCTTATCCTTGCTTTATCTCCTTGTTATATCTTGATTTATATGTTTTAGGAGATGATGCATTGATAAGTTAGGGGTCTTTCATGCAAACCAAATATCTATGTGTCTTGATCCACATCTGAATTAAGGGTGAGGTTGGCGCCGTTAAACCGGTTTAAGCCCTCCAGTAAAATATTTTACTGACCGTTCCAAGGCGGTACTTCTTTTGTGGATCTTTTATGTTTTTGTTCTGTCTTGTGTTTGCTATGTTTTGTGCTCGTCTGTTTATATGTGCTTCGTGGTCACCTGCTGGGAAAGGGCTGACCTCTTGGCTCTCGTTTGTGGTGTCTTCTGTGAGTTTGTCACTTTCCCATTGGTATCCTGGGTCAGGTGTGGTACTTGATTGTATCGATTCCTGATCTTTGCAACCTTACTTACTTTGATCTTGTTTGTTTCGATACTTTGCACCACAGTCAACATCATATCTGTAGCGTTGGGAGGTTTTTCTGTCTTCCTAGGTCGAACCCAATGTAGTCATTCCACAACGGCAATTTGGGTCTCGTCACCCACTCCAGTGTTATAGTAAAATTGCCTTCAAATAAAGGTTGACAAAAATGAGAACTTTCTAATATGATTGCTTCGAGATTGCATCGTCTAGTTAACAACCTCTGTGTTGTTTTGCCAAAACGGAGATAAAACAGATTTTCGATGTTTTTTAAAAGTTATATTTAAAAAAAAATGTCAATTACGGTTTAGTCATAATTATACGGTTTCGTCATTGATTTATTGTCCACGATGACGAAACCGTAATTAGTTATTTCATGCCTAGACATCAAACGTTAAAGTTTTCATATAATTTTAAAGCTAAAAGATACAATGTGAATTTGATGAACAAAAATTAATCAGAACCCAGGCATTTTTGGGGCGTTTATCTGTGATTAAATGAAGAAATTGAACAAGATGAGAAAGTTACCTTAGCACCGGAATAAGTGACGAGACCCAAATTGCCGTAGTGGTATGACTACAGTGGAACCAGTACTAAGCAGAGGATAAAGTGACTTGCTTCAGGACACTTCATGGTGCCTCCCTGGAGTCGTCTCAAAGAGCAATCCTCTAATCCTATCACTTAGCAGCTACGGTCCTCAATTGTTTGAGTTTATGCTTTAAATCGAAGTCAATAATTTTTCAGTCTTGTCAGGACATTTCCTGGGTTGAACAAAAATAGTAAGTGAGTATGATCAGGAAATACCACAATCACAAACCGCAGACAACCCCATGGCACCGCAAGGAAGAGCCGCTCAACCAAAACGAGACACCAGGGAGACAAATTAAGCAAAGCAACCAGCTCTCTCTTCCCCATCAAGATGATTGCAATACTAGAATGGACATAAAGTAACATACAACAAAACATAGAACAGTTAGAGAATAGACTAAATTGAGGATAAAGTGTCTTTGCACAAGGACACAACACTAGCCTTGAACCCTAAATTTGAGCACTCTACCACTGTCTGCAGATAGCTGCAGAATTATAAAGGTGTAAATCATGTCAGCCTACGTATTGAGTTATACCTATAATGTGTAATGACTTAATATGTATTACATGTACGCCATTTTTATCCGTATATCATGTGTAAAACGTTAACATAGTAGCACTCTTGCAAGTGTCAACTGCTTAGCGTTTTAGAGGGTTTCTTGTGACATGGCTGTATAAAGAATATACGCTATATGCAATCAGATCTTCATTACGCTGTGCAACCTGACTCAGATCACTCATTTTCATATCTTTATAGCAGCAACATAACCGTTTTTACTTGGGCGTGTCTGCCTTGCCGATCACAACTAAAATCCATATACGTTGGAGGCAACAGTACATGTATGTACCAATGTATCTGTATACACGTAAGACTTAGGTTATCTGTTTCAATCTGACTGCGAATGTTTACCAGGTAACTTACCGTATAAAAATAGTAAATGAGTATGATAAGGAAATACCACACTCACAAACTGCAGCCAAACCCATGGCATCGCAAGGAAGAGCCACACAACAATCACGAGACACTAGGAAGACAAACTAAGCAAAGCAACCAGCTCTGTCTTCTCCATCAAGATGATTGCAAAACTAGAGTGGACATAAAGTAACGTACAACAAAACATAGAACAGTTACAGACTCCCACCATGGGAGTTTCAATAAACAACAATTCAACAACAACAGAAGCCTTCATATAATGCAATGTTTCATCATGGAGAAATACTCTAATCAAATTAACACACTATGATGAAACAAAGAAAATGGATCATGACTTTAGATAGTCAGAGCTAAAGAAAACGTCAAGTTGAGCCACGATGGGTGCAGCTACAGATAGGCATCAGGCACCAACCCACCGATTAAAGCTTTATGCCAGAGCTGTCATAGAGTCTGAGGCCTGACCCACCATTGTGCAACTAAATAGGAAACCAAAGCTATAAATCGAGATTGTGTTAAAAAACAGGCATGCAGACTGTTGCATGACATCCAAGTTATATCCAAACTTTATATAACGTTTGATAATCTTTTTGATTGATCACTGAAAATTAGGTTTTCCAACAATCAGGGTTTTCCAACAATAAAGTTTTATGGTCTTTTTGAATCGATCAGGAAAAGAAAGCTTTCCAAAGATTCTTTTAAATTAATAAGCTTAATCACCATCAAATATTGGCTCTACTATGCTTCGTGGCAGAAGAGGAATCAGGCCAATATTGCATCTAACGATCAATCCTGAGTGTCTGCAGTAGAATTTAGAAAATGCTTCACGAAGTTTATAACATCGATAGCTTTGTTTACAGTAACATAGCAGTCAAAATTTGGCTTCTATTGTTGCAGTCATTAACATTAAAACACACTCTCGCAAAACGTATAAGATGTGAAATACAAACACCACTAAAAAGGGAGCGAGGAACATCTCCATCCAGAAATGTGAAATTAACAATTTCAAAATTAAAATCATCGCACTCATATGAAATTTACTCATTGTGGAATTAGATACTTAGATTTGTCCTCTGTGTTCACTGAAATATTATTGTCTAAGCTCCAATGGCGTGAACATTTTCATAAGTTGAATATGCATATGAAACGGTAATGATATTTTAAAGATTGTTAACTGACAGGTCTGTAATTGATCATTTGCCAGTCTAATTTCGCGACTGACGACATAATCATAATAGGAAGGTAGGTATGTAGATGTATACGGACGCAGGCATGCAGATGCAGGTAAGCAAACATAAAGATGGAAGGGCGGACAGACAGACAAACAGACAGATAGATAGAGAAACGCAATACGTTTTGTATAAGCCAGTACTTGTGACCAATTACAACAAGTATCATCTTTTACGAAACGTGCATTGCCGAAACCATATATTATGGATGTGCTGGACACAGCTGTCCGAGACAACTACACCACAATACAAGATCCAACGCAAAATCTCAACACACAATGGGGGCAATAACAAATAATGTATAAAGAACAATAGAATCACTGCCTTGGAATGGACAGCATTCAAGGCAACCAGGGGGCTAAAGAAACCCCCTAGTTGAGCAAAGGTGGTCCCGGTCAAAGACAAGTACCAGGTAACAACCCACTGGTGAAAGATTCAGACCAGTGACCTATATAAAAGTGACTGGAAACTCCAAGGAAATACCAATACTCAACTCAAATTGCTCTGTCGTGCTTCTTACACAGGTAAATGAGGGGGAATCGATATCATTTATCTACACGATTCGCCTTTATGGCGGTATTGCAATACACAGCGTAATTTCTCTATTGTTTACCAAGACTTATATAGGTCACTGTTCAGACCAAGGCCCCAGGGGGGGGGTACTCTCAATATTTCTGCACACGTAGGCTCGGGCCCAGAATCTACCCTTCACCCCCCAAATATATCAGGAATTTCAAGCACCCCCAAAAAATATTTGAAATTTTAGCAACCCCAAAAATATCCCCATTCTGTGCCATGATCTTAAAAAAGACCATAAAATGCATAGATATGACCCCCGAAATATAGTCCAATTTTGTGATGACACCAAAAAATATCCACAAAATCTTCATACCCCAAAAAATATTTATTTTTCTGAAAACCCCAAAAAATATTGAAATTCAAATTTTGAACCCAAATAAAATGACCTGAGCCTACGTATGTATGAGAATATCAGAGTAATCATTGGAAAAAATGAGTATCACCAGGTAATGCCACGCTTACACACTGCAAACCAACCCACGACACAGTGCAAGAACACAACTAAAGTAAAGCAATCAACTCTCTCATCCTTAGCGAGGTGATTGCGAAGCTGAATAGGACATGAAGCCAGTACAACTATTAAAACAAGGACCAAACACAATACCGCCATAAACAATGGGAACAACAACAAACAATGACTCAACACCATCAGAACCACTGTCGCAGAACGGACGGTAGCAGAAGCCATGGGAGGAGGACAGGGGGGTGCATTTTACTTGTCAATCTTCGTCCTAGATTCTGCTGTTGTTAAACACCAAACGTGTTTATTGTGGCCTCATTACTTATACAATGAATCATCATAGAGACTGAGGCCTGATCCACCATCGTGCAATTAAAGATGAAGCCACAGCTATTCTGACTGACAAAAGAAACGCTACATACTTCCTGATTTTGTAGTACTTATGAAAAGCTAGATACACGCTATGCTCATAAGTGACGCTAGCTAGTAGTCTAGAGTCCAGGTAATGTTTAGTATTGTTATTAATGCAGTTTATGCCTTACGTTTGACGTAATGATGCCATTTGCTAAAAAGTGGTTTTACAGCCACCCCATCTACTAAGTAACTATTACAATGGTAACACATTGTAGCATACTTAGTGGTGACGTAAAGTTTAAGAAAAACACCATATCATTACATGAAATACTGGCAACGCATGTCTATAACAATTTCAAAATTTACCTAAACTGACGTTTTTGGATTTTCATGATTACCTATAAATGGCGAGTGATAAATGGATGATACTTTATACAGTTCGCTTAAGCCTACGCTATTGGGCGTGTAAGATGTTCTAATGTTACTTTGGCGTGAGTAAATATAGGAAAAACAAGTGCACTGGGTAAAATGTAGTGTTAAGAATTCTCGGGACCGCCGTGACGTCACAGCTTTAGCGACACAGGTAAACAAATGTACCGCGGTGATGTGAACGGTGAATTTCAACATTACGGGTAACGGGAAAATGATGAAAAATGGGCCGTATTTACTCAAATTCACCGATTTCTTCATCAGTCTGCGCTTATTTCGAAGGGAAAACATTATCTTTTGTCCCGCCACGATTATTTTGATTATAATAGCACCGATTTTCACAAATTATTGAAAAAAAACGGGTGTGGGTGGGGTAAACGGCCATCGGTTTGCGATCATTTAGACGTGAAAGAAATGAGTGTCTCTAATATCTTAGGAGCTTTAACACATTAAAACGGTCTTTAAATTCCATATACCTTGAGATATTATCAAATTCCAGATAGATAAACGACTATTTTGAATCTAAATTCTGACACATCACACCTCCAAGTTTGACACTCAACACCTTTAATTGGGAGCCGGACAAAACATCCCGGGACAAAACATCCCATGCCATTTTTGGAAACGATGTTTTCTCAAAACATCTGTTTCCAATGGTATCATATACACAAAATACACACAAAATCCCCATACCATCGAACCCCCGTTCAACATTGCTACCCAGTCCGCTACCTAGACCGTTACAGCCTGTGTAAGTCGCTGGGAACCAAATGATCTTAATGCAAACAACCCTTGTCCTGCTGCTAGACAAAAACAATATTGGTAATTTATTAGTTTGTTGCGGTTTTCAGCTCTGAAATGTAAACCCAACGGTCAGAAAAACGTTGTTGTGCTTGAAAACTTGATTATTGAAAGCTTACATATGATTGAAACAGAATTATAAGTTTATTTGTACATCAAAGGGAGAGGGTCTCAACGGGGTACCTTAAAAATCAGTGGTTCGTTTGTAAAAATTACGCTTTAATCAGTTTAATTTAAGAGAAATCAGTGATAAAAAAACTTATTTTGTAATGCTGAATGTGCTTACTGGTAAAAATGAGTTTTATGAAGACGCTAATTGGTAAAAATTTGGGACAAATTCGCAAATCAGTAAACCCCATTGGATGCCTCAAACGAGCGTCAGAAAAGCAATGCCTTAGCATGAGAAAACCTGCTCTTGTACGACGAAGAACCGTTTGCAATATCTATGATGCAGCCAGATATTGCAGTTAAAAGCACAATATCTTGCAATCGATTTTTATCATTATACTTTTCTTTGCTTTTAAACATTACGAGACGGACAATAAACGCAGCCCTGTCCTTTTGTCATAAACGTGAAGAAGACACGTTTTCTTGTGGATTGCTAATGTTTTCCCGCCCTTTATGAACCTGACCGCCACTAAAATAGTTCTAAAAATATAGTGCGCTAGGTATAAGTTTTTATGGACAGAATGATAGCAGCGGCGTTTGAAATTAAGTCAATTGCATGAAAAGACACTATCGATAGACAGAAACGAATAATAATGATAAAATAAATACACCTTAACTTTCGTTTCGTTTCGCGCAACAATATCATCATCGAGTTGATTTACACAAGTATTAGCTTTTCAAAAAAGCTGGCGGTTGTTTAGCAATATTATTCTATGTGTTCTTGCACACTGCATGCTTCCATTTTGAGCTTCTCAAGCATATCCATGTAGATTTGTTCTAAGATCTGATTATTAACGTTTGAACTGTAATTTTTTTACAATTAAACACATTCTTCCATGGAGTATGTTGCTTGATCTTAAGCACCCAGCTTATGCATGGTATGTTATGGTAATGTATCTAGCATGAACGTTATTTGACAACATTGGACAGCCCGTTTTTCTAAAACTGATGCCAGAAATCAAGGCCTAGTCTTATATACATAATGAAAGACTGAAACCATCAATAGTTGACTAAATGTCGCGATAATCACTGTGTCTCAACTCGGACCAGGGTCCGAGGTCTCAACATTTGTTTTCCACTAACATATTGCAGAATCATATACCTCATCATGTATTGAGGTGTCACTAGATGCTCCGGGAATGGAAAATGAACAATTGCATGAAAAAAAAACCTGTCCTTCGGGATTGGCTTTACTGTTGACTTGAAAATTTGGATATCGCAAGTGGATCTACCATACGCATGCGCGGATCCAGAGGGGTATGGGGGGCCCGGACCACCTGGAAAATCACAAATTCTATAGGTTTCAATTGAAATTAGCATTTGGACCCCACACCCCATGGAAAAATTTGGACCTCCCTCCCCTGAAAAATGATAGACCCCCTCTGGAACCTTAAAAAATTATAGTTTTCCTTGAAATAAATTATTGGACCCCTCTGTAAAATTGTAAAAGGCTGATGCCTAAGAAAACGTTATCAGAGTGTTTTTTCTCTGTCAGTTGAGCCTGGAGCCCCCATGACAAAAATTCCCGGATCCGCGCATGATACTACCGTAAAGTCAATAGTGTTGGATGCACAGGCTCATCTTTGCCTACTTGCGTCTAATGCTTTTCACGTCGTCTATAAGAAAAAAAAAAGTGAATTTCCAGTGCAATTTTTCGGTTTTGTGACGGTGTATCGAGGCCTTTTATGCACCCACTGGAAATTTAAAAAAAGGAGTTCTGGCTGTCGCCCGCCATTTGATAAAATTGTGGGGCATTGATAGTTTGAATTTGTAAAGTAAATTTTGAGATCCAAAACAATTTATATTACATGTTTGCGAACGTGTACGCGATCGCAATGAGCGAAAGTGATGAGTTTACAGAAATTGTATTTTCATGCCAGATAGCTCATGGGCGGATCCAGAGGGGGACAGACCCCACCCCTGAAAAATAGGGTTTCTTAGCATACTGGTCCGGTTCCCTTTAAAATCACAAAGCTACCAAGCCAGCATTCGATGTTGGGCCACCAGCGGCACGCCAGCGAAACGCCATTTAAATGGTGTTTCGCTGGCGGGCCAATGATGACCCGCATATAGTGGTGTTTGGATCCTCTCTCCCATCATCAATTAAAAAAAAGTTGTCAAAGTTGGACCCCTTTCTGGATCCGCGCATGCAGCTGAGCAATTATGTTTTATGTGCGAAGTCTGCTTTTATGCGCCAATGCACCACGTGCTATACCCAACTCTTAAAACAGCACGTGGCACGAAAGCGGGGATTTGATCTTCATGTCTGCGGCTGATATTATTAGCAGACAGGTTTGACCCAGACCAGGCCCGACAAAATGTTTAATGTTTGTATTCATAACAAAGGCGCTGATAAGAATGTGCGGTACCCAGGCTGATCTGCGACTTTGTTGGTCTCATACAACAAAGTCGGGGTAAAACAACTACAGACGTGTGGTAAGGATGTTTGCAAATTCTGATATGTGTGTCACCGCGGATGATCTCAAGGTCTTTTGCTGTTTTCATTAAGATGGATGTTATAAAGACCTTCCAATTTTCTGTGAAAAAAACTAAATGGAAGGAAAATCCATCCATATTGGAAGACTTTTCCTTCCAAAAAAGACACACGGTCTGACTGTTCATGAAAACTAATATATCGAAAGTCGGGATACATACATCAATGGATGTGTGGTGGTTAAAATAAAGCGAATTCTTCCTGTTTTCAAATTCACAGCCACCTAGTGGGGCTATTATCCTAAATTAATGAACGTACCTTCATCTACATTCCTTCTATGCTCGCAGTTAAGCTCGAAGGCGCTGACGATTTTCCGCAGATGCACAGGCTCGTCTGAGCCTTCGCTGCTCGCATATGCGATAGGTACCATAATCTCATGAACTGGCTTATTTCATGGAAATGCCATTCATCAAGACCTAGAATCATGATACAATCAAATTATACTCGGTTTGTGCGTCTGTGCGTACACTATCTCGGTAATCATGAACTCTCAGGACCTTCCGTATGTAGTTTCGTGAGGACAGCAAGACACGCCACGATCGGCTAAACAATTTGTTAAAATGTTCCATTTGTTTGAACCTAGGAAAAGCCGTTATTACTACATTTATTGAGTTATTTACGCTCAGAGAACCGAAATTGATATTCAACTATATAAAACAAAACGTACGTAGATATCTCGAATTTAGTTTGGTCTGAGCATGCTGAGTCTTCATCCACTTCAAACTTTATGTTAGTGAGCAGCGGGACCCCGATGAGATTGCGCAAACGCAAATGCTCTCCTGGGCCTTGTCATAAGTACCAGCAGGCTATTTGCGAAATATTCTGGTACCAGTTTATATGAGGCACCGCGCAAGTTGATTTCGTGTCGGGTCCGAGCTGCACAAGTATAAAAATGCTTTCCGGGTCGCACGCGGCTTGGGTGTCCGATTATAAAAGATATATGACACAGAAGTAAAATGTAACTATCCATTATTCTAAGGACACTTTTTTGTAATGACCGTACAGAATATATCTCCGACGCATCGGCGACATAGGGCGTGTAAATTAGCATTCGCTCGATTTTCAGAAAACAAATTTTAATGTTATTAACATGCGACGTCAATGCTGGATTTACGTTAGCGACCGAAGTCGTTAGATTGACAGACGAAAAGATCTGTTTGGTGTAAGCACGCGAAAGTTAACAGGAACATATCGTAGACAGCCACACTGATTAAAAACAGGCACCAATGAAGGAAAAAAACGTTGTGTATGAACTAATAGATTTTGCATATAAAAAATGACTAGTGTACGAACTAATACACGACACGAACTATTCGAGTGTACGAACTAATACAAGATTTACCGTATTATAAAATCCAACTAACTAGGATTCCTTGGGATAATATATTAAGATAGATTCCCTGCAAGGATGAAATAGAAAATGACTTGGTGACTAGCCTTGACAGGGACTCTTATGTTTGTTCTTTGATATGCTGATGGTATTTTAACAAGCAGAAATAGGGTCTCTTATTCCATTCGTTCTGATTTGTTCTATGTATTTTATAGAGGGTCTTACACAAGTTATCATTTCATAACAAGGTGGTAGAGTGGGGCACTTTATTTTCTGCTGAAGGTTTCTGAGAGATGGTTCCTTTATTGTTGGCAGGATTAAATTTACTTGTCAAACTTTGTTGAGGGATGGGGGCCAGGAAGTATATTCTTTTCTTTGCGTTCCTCTGTGGGAGGAGTCTGACTAGACTGAAGAATGTTGACCAAATACTTAAAGCTTAAGTCAATCAGTTTAGACAGCCTTAGGTTAGTTTAAAAAAAATGACTTGAAATGGGCACAAATGGAAGATTCTCTCATCATATGAACTATTGCGAAATTAACACCTCCAAAGCTGGTTTATTTCAAAGAAAATTTACTTTGTTATTAACATAACTTCTTTGTATCAAAATTATGCAACCTGTGGCTATAACATTATTTTTTCATTTGATGTTACTGTTATTCAGTGGAATATATCATGTCAAAAAGGGAGCACAGAGGCTCAGTGGTAGAGTGCTTGACTCGAGACTGAGGTTTCAAGATTCACCGGCGTCACTGCGTCGCGGTCCTTGAGCAAGACGCATTTATCCTAGCTTAGTGCTGGTTCAACCAAGGAAGACCCGTCCCTGTTTAACTGAAATATTGTTGATGGGACGTAAAGAATCAAATCAAACAAACAAATCATGTCAAAAAATAATGTCATAGCCAGAAGTTAAATAACTCTTTGGTGACAAGAAACACAATTGGAATAAAAGTAAGTAAGGGTGCAAAGATCAGGAATCAATACAATCAAGTACCACACCTGACCCAGGATACCAATGGGAGAGTGACAAACTCACAGTAAGACACCACAAACGAGAGCCAAGAGGTCAGTCCTTTCCCAGCAGGTGACCGCAAAGCACATATAAACAGATGCGCACAAAGACATAGCAAACACAAGACAGAACAAAAAACAAAAGATCCACAAAAGAAGTACCGCCATGGAACGGTCAGTAAAATATTTTACTGGAGGGCTTAAACCGGTTTAACGGCGCCAACCTCACCCTTAATTCAGATGTGGATCAAGACACATAGATATTTGGTTTGCATGAAAGACCCCTAACTTATCAATGCATCATCTCCTAAAACATATAAATCAAGATAAAACAAGGAGATAAAGCAAGGATAAGGACTCAACAGTAAATAAAACTGAATACTGGAGCAAAAGAAATCCAACAGGTAAACCCCAGTGGGCCCGACAAACAGCCAAAGTATCAGGCCCCTATCATCTCATCAATAGATAAGTCTTTAAGTCGGAACCATCATAGAGTCTCTTTGACTCTAAACACTCTTAAAGACTCTTTGAAGTAAAGCAATAACTTTTTTTAAAATTTCTCGTGAAATGATCACTTCTGTAAGAGCCACTATGTATGACATGATGTTATCTACTGAATAACAGTAATGTCATATGATAGTTAAATTTATGTATAGATTGTATGAATGTTTCTAGTCATTTCATATAGGTCTGAAATAATGTATAGTCAATGTGTCTTTGCATATAGTTCTGAAGTAGATAATTGCACCCATCAAGCGTCACATCATTGTGTCCTAAGATAACCATTGGTAGCACATGGATTAGAATTTTTCTCAGCAAAGTGTATGTTCATTATAGATAAATATATTTTGCATATGCCAAGTAAAGGAAATGTGTGAAAATGCTTTATTCACATTTACACAAACTTGATATTAAACTCTATGCAATAATCTGTTGTGCAAGATCTACTTTGTATAACATGATGTTATCTGTTGAATAAAAGTACTTCCATACGATAGTTGAGTTTATGTATAGATTGTATACATGTTCTAGTCATTGTATGTAGCTCTGAGGTAACGAATGTATTGTCATTGTGTCATTGCATATAGTTTTGAAGTCCAGAATAATTTCACCCACCGAGAGTCACAGCCTTGTGTCCTAAAATAAACTTTGGTAGCACAATGAGTTAATTTTTTTTACACACAAAGTGCATGTTTGTTAAAGATATGTATATGCAGTGGCTAAGTGGTAGAGTGCTTGACTCGAGATGAAGGGGCCCAGATTCGAGCCTCAACAGCTTCACTGCACTGTGTCCTTGCGCAAGACACATTTATCCTAGCTTAGTACTGGTTTCAACCCAGGAAGACCTGTCCCTTTATAACTGAAAGATTGTTGATGGGGCGTAAAGAATCAAATCAAACAAAAAACCAAACAGTATATTTTGCAGAAGCATGTGAAAATGCTTTATTTGCTTTTTGACAAACTCCATATTATGTTTGATCTGTAAGAAGTCTAAATAGTCGCTGAAACCAGATATTATATTGTTTAAAATTTTTGTCAACAAATTGCTTGCAAATTTACAATTTGCTGTTGCTTGTACCTTTGCTATTTGAGCATTCTCTGTGCCATTATGAACAAAACTCAACCTGGTGGTTGTAAGAATATTACAAATTACAAATGCTGATTTGGGTATAATTCAAGGAATTAGGTGACATGAGATTTCCTGTGACCAGCAAAGGTTCGGGTCAAGTCTGATCAGAGCCTTTGTGCTAGTAGCCAATACCCCAACTGGTCCTGACAGCAAACTCCATTTAACTCTCCATTTAACTGCTATTCCTTGTAGCAAAGTTGCATATTTAGAATAGGAGCTTAAAATTGGATCAAGTGTGATGTTTTTCAATTATCATCGATTATTACCAAAAACACAATCAAACGAAGTTTTTGATTGATCTACATTATAATTGGTGATTATAATTGATCATCGATGCAACGCTTAAGTTTACACTTGTCAAAATGCCACATTTTTGGAAATCACATGTCATGGCTCTTTTTTTGCTCTTTTTTTATTTTTAAGTGTTTTTTATTTTACTTTTTATTGTCAATGTTCTTAATGAAACCTAAGTTTACCATCTATAAATCTTCTTTTTATATCTATACTATATGCCAGATATACACAGTTAATATTGCCAAAGAGCTACATGCATCAGGGGGTGCTATTTTGGCCCACATATGGGCTAAAAAGTGCTTTTCACCATTTTGTTCTTATTGGTTCATTAGAACAATATACCAAGTTTAAAAGTAAAACTTTTAAATTGACGTTTATCTTTGCTATGGTTACCAAAAACGGACATCAAAATGGGCTAATAAATTGAAAAGCGAACATTTTGGAACAAATTTGAGACATTTGACAGAGAAATTAACGTAAACTCAAACAAGATATTTTACCAGGTGATAAAAAGTATCAGAACACATAACATATTAAAAGCTTTTTAGGTATGTAGCTATGCTGATATCTAATAATCCCTGACAAAGTTGGAGGGATATAGTTTTGGCGTCGTCCGTCCATCGCATTTTTATATATCCACATCTCAGAACTACTGGTCAGATTTGATACATATTTGGTACACAATAAGTATCAAGTACTCTGATATCCTATAAGTTTCGTCAAAATCGACCCTTAAAACTTTAGTTATTGCCCTTGTTGGAATTTTTAGGCAATTATAATGCAAGTCTATGTTAGCAAAATGTTAACGGGTTGCTCCACTGAACAAAATGTTATTAAGAGCTAGGCAAAAGGAAATGGCTATAAACCACCTTTCCTTAACCATTGTTTCCTGTTTGCAATAATTCATCGCATTACCCTCAAAATAGGGCAACAATGAACCGAATGGAAAATCTAAAAAGAAATCTAAACTTCTTAACCAGTAATCCAAATTCTTAAAATAATTTCAGTGATGTATTCGGCATAATGCCCTCTGCTAAATATGGGCAAAAGGTTTGGTACCAGTAAAATGCATTTAAGCCCCCCGGTGGCTTAGGCTGCTGTCCGTTCTAAGGCGGTGGTTCTGTTGTTGTTGACTTTTTGTTTATTGTTACTCCCATTGTGAGAGTCTGTAATTGTTCTATGTTTTGTTGTACGTTACTTTATGTCCATTCTAGTATTAAAATCATCTTGATGGGGAAGAGAGAGAGAGCTGGTTGCTTTGCTTAATTTATCTTCCTGGTGTCTTGTGATGGTTGAGCAGCTCTTCCTCCCGGCACCAATGGGTTGTCTGCGGTTGTGATTGTGGTATTTCCTGATCATGCTCACTTACTATTTTTGATCCCACATAACAAAATGGCCACCAGAGCTTAAAAGTGAAATAGGGTTTAAAGACATACCAGCCCATGTTTGAAATGATAAGATTGATATTTTGTCGCATGCCCCTTCAAAATTCTGTTATGCTAAAACTAAAAACTAAAAATAGAAATCATATCAAACTTTTCCTTCATCATTGGTCAGAAAAATATACAATATACAAATTCAAATATTCCTAAAATATCATCTACAAAAATGCACTCTGCTTAGCCTACAAGAACTAAAATCACAAGACATCGTTTCCATCAGTACTCTCAGTGCTTTGATTTTACACCCCGGACAAAACATCCCACAAAAATTTGCCACCCCGGACAAAACATCCCACGCTGTTTTTGTCACCCCGGACATAACATCCCATGCCATTTTTGTCACCCCGGACATAACATCCCATGTCATTTTTGCCACCCCGGACAAAACATCCCATACTCAGACTGCTTCTTCAGGGTAAGTCTCATTTGTGACCTTCATCTACTGTGACATGTACTAGCAGTGAATGCCCCAGTATGACTGTCCAAATGATATAAACTAGATCTTAAATTGATTGAAAGGCAGTTTCACAATGTAAATAGAATTTAATTAAAGATAATTATATCTTCTTGTGACAAACAACTAAATTTGTGTGTTAAGAAGCCAATTAAATCTTAAAAGAAATCATTTACAGTTTGGGTCAAACAAACTATTATAATTGAGAAACATATGTCTAATTAGTCTAATTATCTATCTACCTTTGATCTCCAATCATTTCAATATGTATGGTACATTAAGAATATCAATAATAATAGTGACAATTAACTAAATGGGATGTTTTATGCACTTTCATAGGCTTTAAACAGAGTGTGGGATGTTTTGTCCGGGGTGGCAGAAGTAGCATGGGATGTTTTGTCCGGGGCGGCAAAAATGGCATGGGATGTTTTGTCCGGGGTGACAAAAACTGCATGGGATGTTTTGTCCGGGGTGGCAAATTGATGCGGGATGTTTTGTCCGGGGTGGCAAAAAATGGCATGGGATGTTTTGTCTCGGGATGTTTTGTCCTACATTCCCTTTAATTGGTACAATATGCAGCCTGTCATAAGCACTAAGCTTTTCCAGAAAAGTCCCAAGTAATAATTATTATAAGGCATTCCAGCATAGATGAAACAACAATAGCTCAAGATTTGTATCAAGACATGCGCGGATCCAGGAATTTTCGTCGGGGGGGGGGGGGGGGGGGGGTCAAGGTCCATCTGTCATAAAAATCCCTGACAACGTTTTTATAGTACTCTTTTTAAGTGGTACTCCACTTATTTTACAGAATACCAATGGTTTATTTCAAAGACAATTATAATTTTCCGAGGTTCCAGAGGGGCTCGAACATTTTTTCCAGGGCGGGTCCAACTTTTTCTAGTCCAATTGCTTATTCCCTATTGAATCCCATATAACTTGTGTTTTTCCAGGGGGGTCCGGGCCCCTTGCCCCACCCCCCCCCCCCCTCTGGATCAGTACATGCAATATTTTGCTGTGAAAAAAGTTAACAATGAGAAAAGGTTATCAATTTTGACCCCCCCCCCTCCCCTGGGTATTCCTAAATGTATACATAGTGTCTGGGAAAACAACCATAGTGGCCTGACCAGGATCCAAATTGTTTTTGAATTTTTTAATGGGAGCACAGTGACTCAGTGGTAGAGTGCTTGACTCAAGACTGAAGGGCCACGGGTTTGAGCCTCACTGGTGTCACTGTGTTGTGGTCCTTGAGCAAGACACATTATCTTAGCTTAGTACTGGTTCAACCCATGAAGACTCGTCAGATCATTCTGTTCAGGCCTGGTTGGGGTCCAAACTGTTTGCAAAGATTATCAGCAGATTACAATGTGAAGTTGAACCGATGTATTTTATTTTTGCGCTAAACTTTTACATGCTGATAATGCTTTCAAACAATTTGGACCCGGATAAGGCCTGACATTCTGTCCAGACCTGATAAGGGTCCAAACTGTTTGACACTTTAGAGGCTATGACAAGTTTAAGTTGAACCGCTGTATTTTAACTTTGCATTAAACCATTACATGCAGCGTCATCTGCTGATAACCCTTTCAAACAAATTGGACCCAGATCAGTCTCGACATTCTGTCCGGACCTGATAGGGGTCCAAACTGTTTGACATTTTAGAGGTTATGACAAGTAGAAGTTGAATCGATGTATTTTAACTTTGCATTAAACCTTTACATGCAATAGTCATCTGCTGATAACCTTTTCAAACAAATTGGACCCAGATCAGGCTCGATATTCTGTCCGGACCTGATAGGGATCCAAACTGTTTGACACTTTAGAAGTTATGACAAGTTGAAGCTGAACCAATGTATTTTAACTTTGCGTTAAACCTTTACCTGACTTTGTAATCTGCTGATAACCCTTTGCAAACAATTTGGACCCAGATCAGGCTCGACATTCTGTCAAGGCCTTATCAGGGTCCAGACTGTTTGAAACTTTAAAGGTTATGACAAGCTGAAGTTGAACCGATATATTTTAACAATGCGGTAAACATTTACATGACATTGTCATCTGCTGATAACCCTTTGCAAACAATTTGGACCCAGACCAGGCTCGACATTCTGTCAAGACCCTATCGGGGTCATGACTGTTTGACACTTTGAAGGTTATGACAAGCTGAAGTTGAACTGATGTATTTTAACAATGCGTTAAACATTTACATGACATTGTCATCTGCTGATAACTCTTTGCAAACAGTTTGGACCAAGATCAGGACCGACATTCTGTCCAGGTCTTATCGTTGTCCAGACTGTTTGACACTTTAAAGGTTATGACAAGTTGAACAGATATATTTTGACTTTGCGTTAAACCTTTACTTGACATTGTCATCTACTGATAACCTTTTCAAAATATTAGGACCCAGAAGAGGCCTGACATTCTGACATCAAAAGTCCATACCCATAATGTACTCACTTTGCACTGAGAGTTCAGGTCAGGTCCTTTTAGTAACCAATATTCTCTTCTATCTGTCTGTCTGTCTGTCTGTCTGTCTGTCTGTCTGTCTGTCTGCCTGTCTGTCTGTCTGTCTGTCTGTCTGTCTGTCTGTCTATCTGTCTATCTGTCTATCTATCTATCTATCTATCTATCTATCTATCTATCTATCTATCTATCTATCTATCTATCTATCTATCTATCTATCTATCTATCTATCCGTCTATCCATGCATCCATCTGCGACACCCTCATTGGCTGAGTGTTTTTAGTTATTATTATCATTCAGATTAATTGTCTATGCTTTATTGTCTATGCGTGATTAACATATCAGTACTGAAATGTTCTTTTGTTGTCTAACAGTCTTGTTGCTTAACTGTTGACATAATAGTGCCAGCGGATTCCCGTAAGTTACTAGTGACTGCAAAGACCTTTGTCATTATTATTTGGGAAGCTAAAACTCTGTATTTATTCGTCTTTCATCGTGTTATGCTTGTTGCAACCTACTGCAAACTAGGATTTGGCTATTATTGAAGATTATCTTGCGGGAAACGCAAAAATCAAAATATCGATAAAAAACAAAATGGCGTTGTTGTCATATTCGGCGAGCCTTGGCAACTGTTGCTAACCGGAAGTGCGGTCCCGAGAATTATGCATGTTAATTGTATGCAACATGTGTGAGAAATATCTGTCTTGTACTGTAAAATTTGATGTTATTGAAAATGTTTAAAAAAACGTAAAACTTTACATATATTATTTGTATGTCAGAAACAAATTGTATGCGATGCAAATTTGTGTAAAAACTCACGATTCCTGATCATATTTATTTGACATTATTATTGTTGTCTTTCGAAATTCCATATCACATGTATGTCTTTTTGAATTCTGAACAAAAACCAAGAAATATCGACGTCAATTTTCAAAGTAAAAAGTAACCTTTCCAATGATTCTTTTAAGACTATAAACTTAATCACCATCATCTTGGCTCTACTATGTCTTGTGGCAGAAGAGTTTTCAGGCAATGTTGCATCTCACTATCAATTCTGAGTGTCTGTAGTAGAATTTAAAAAAAGCTTCACGAAGTTTATGACATCGATAGCCTTGTTTATAGTAACATAGCTCAGTCAAAATTTTGCTTTACAAATAATTAATATGCAAGAGAAAATCCGTTTTTGGTTCAAATTTGCTGACAGTCATCTTTGTTGATTTTCTTAATTTTTTTTTATCCCAGAGACACTGAAAAATAGGGTATTGGCGGGATAAATAGTGACCGACCAAATACCCATTCGCATTGGCGCACAGCTCTCATGCTGTGCTAGTGGCGCGGGAATTAACGGAAACTAACGAGGCGTTGACCCTTGAACTTTTGACATATCCGCGGGAAACACACACAAATATGTGTTGGCACCGATTCTCAAAAATACGCAATCGGCATCAGGATGCGATACATATCGCAGATATATTCCTGGAAGTTAATTGCTTTCAAAGAGGTTAAAGCTGTGTACAAGAATAGTAACATGTATGAAAGCTGAGGTGATTGTACTTGCGAGCGATGGAGTTTCACTCTACAATTTATGATGTCGCCCAAGACGCAAGTCAGGTTGCCTCAGCCGGTGGGGACAGCGAGGATCGATACGGGCGATTTATCGCGGTATGTAACTTTTTTTTCGCAAAGGAATAGACGTGCATTAGAAAAGGGTTCAGAGGCGCGCTAGGGAAATGTGGGCCAACTATTGGGCGATACGGTGACTGGGTGATTGGGAGAAGTAAATTAAATAGCGCAGTACTGGGCCCAGGTACATACAGTGATGCTGTAAATAGCCCCATGCTGACAAATTCCTGTAATATTGCTAGCATGTGATAATCTAGACCCCTGGAAAATTACAAGTTCTAGTAAATAAGTAAGTAAAGACTTTATTTTTTGAGGGTAACAACATTTAGTGCATACATAAGTACATACATGTAATTACTAATCTTCCATGATGCCCTCAATATATACATATGTACATAAATATTACCAACGGCATTTTGAGATTGTACATCCAATCATGCATCTCTCTGCAGTACCCTAACTGCAAACAGACACCTAATTAGCTGTACAATCACAATGATAATATGTTAAGCAAGTAGTTATGATAATTTTGAAAACATCAAAAACTACACACAATTAAATGTATTATTATCAACCCTTGCTGTGCATGCAGAATATTTATTTATTTTATGCATCACATTCTTTTCCATTTTTCATCTTCCAGATGTAATCCTGGATTTTCAGAGTGTACAACAATGTGGATCCTGATCAGATGGTTTTGTCAGAAGCAAGAGCTGATCTGTATCCACAGTGTTTTCAAAAGAAGGATTAATTTGGGTTCAGCAGGATGAGGGTTAATCCACTATAATGGCATAAAGCTGGGCAGGATGAGAGCTGCAGTCTGAACAGCTAGACTTGCTCTGTTTGCAATAAGAAATTTCATTTCAAAATCGAATGTGACATGAATAGTTATTAAGTACAATTTTTTTTACAAAACTTCTTTACAACAACAACAACAACAACAACAACAACAACAACAACAACAACAACAACAACAACAACAACAACAAATTTCCAGTCTGATGATACATTGGATGCAAATATGGATACTGAACAGCAGCCAGCTGATCTGGATCCATATTTTCCATTTTGAAATAGTAGTGCTATTCTATTGAATATGGTATGACAACTTGATATGATAGTGACATTATTATATTGACTGATTACTACATATGCTCTGATAAGCGCACACCCAGTGTTCTCAGTGCTCCTTGAATCCTGTTGTACTCAGAATGGCCAAACTTTTAAAGGTTATTAACCATTCTGGATGCAAAAGGGTTGATGATGTTGTTGATGTTACTAAAACTTTAGAGCCATGAGTCAAACTTTTAATTGACAGTAGAATAAATGAACAGCTATAAGGCAGACATGAAATTTCAAACACTGGGCACTTATCAAAGCAACTAGGGTACATGAAATAATTACATTCATAATATCATTCATAATTCAGTTAAATAACAATTTTAAACATCTGCTGTGAAATGTGTTGATGGTCTGAGCACTCTTGATTTCCTCTGAAAGACTATTCCATACAAGACATCCAGAGTATCTCATACTATGCTTAAAATATTCAGTCCTAGGCTTAGGTGGGATAAAACATCCTGCAGAAGCCGATCTAAGGTTGATACTAGTATTTGCATTGTTTCTTAAAGTGAAATTTTCAGAGATATATGTGGAGCTACATTATTATATATTTTAAACATAAATTTGGCTTTCCTTAGGTAGAGCCGCTCATATATGGACATAATTTTCAGTGACTTCATAGCTTCATTGATATCATTTACATTAAAATCAAGAATAACCTTACATGCTTGTTTCTGCAATTTGAATATTTTAAGTTTGTTTGACTCTGAAGAACTTCCCCAGACAATATTGCAAAAATCGATGTGTGGTTGAATGTAAGATTTGAATGGGTTTCTATACAAATTAGCATTTAGCCCCCCCACCACCCCCCCCCTTGGACCCTCCCTGGGAAATGTTGGACCCACTCTGTAAAAACAAACAAACAAAAAAACATTGTCAGAGCTGTTTTCTGGCAGTCGGGCCTGGACCCTCCCTGGCAAAAATTCCTGGATCCGCGCATGGCTAGCATCCCTCCAGACAAAGATTAATTCTCTATGTCTTTATAACCACATTTAAAGCATTTACATGTATGTTTGGAAGCTCAAAATAACCATCTTGGTGTGCTGGCTTGTTTCAGCAGGGTCTTTCTATACAAATTTGTATTTGAGAACCCAACTGAATTGATAAGAAATTAATCACAGTTTTACCCTCTAAAAGATTGCTTACCTATGAGGCCCTCCCAGGGATTTGGGGGAATAGGGGGAAAAGGGCATTTATTTCAGGGGAACAGGGGAACAAAGGCCAATTTTTGAGGAGAACAGGGGAACAAAAAAAATATTGGGGAACAGGGACAATATAAGAAAACAAATTTTTCGATATTTGGGGAACAGGTGAACAATCCAATTTATTTCAGGGGAACAAGGGAACAGGTACCCCACTGGGAGGGTCTCATCTATGCTTTAATCTCGGTCCTGTATACTTCATTATAAAATCAATCAGACATTTTGGGTTGATCTGCTTCTATATAAATTCACACCAACATTTTTCATCAAGGTGGGATACCAAGACACCCTGTTGAAACCCATCTGGTAAACCCATGGGCATTTGCCAGGCCCAACTGACAAAAAAGTTCTGATGTTTTTTGTTTTTTTTAGTCCTCAACTTATTTTATAGAGGGGTTTCAGGGGTGTCCAACTTTTTCTAGGGAGGTCCAATGCCCTGGATCCGTGCATGAGACTCTGAGACACAATTACATATACCAGGCCTCCAGATAAGAGTGCGTATTGGACAATTATTTTCTTTATTTCTTATCCTAAACATATGTTGTGGGTACTTTAAATTGATGGGTAAGAAAATAATTAAAATTTTACGCAAATAAAATGTCCTTATCTGGACCTATGATATACCACCTGATTGATGATTATTGATTTACCTGGTAGTGATTAAGTGGTTGATTAGCTACTGTATTTATCCTATATATTTGGGCTTCCAAAGATTTGTACCAAAATTACCATCTTTGACCTAATAAACACATTGTGTGCATAGCTTTTTCAAATTTAAATGCCCTCTTTTCAAAACATTGTAGATCCAGATCAGAAGCCAGCTGATTAGGTAGGACCCACACTGTTTTTCATCCATAATGACATGGTGAATTCACATTATCTTATTGACTGGGTTGACTGGATATCGGAAGTTCAAACAGTGTAAAAAATGCTTACACTTAAATGAACATGTGCAATTATCAGTTCAAATATGGCACTAGCCTATTTACCATTAATTTGACAACCTGATTAAAGATGTGTAATTTGCAGTAACATGATGGCAAACAGGGTAAACACTGATCACACTGCTTCCTGCATTTCAGCCCGGTTGCTCTCTTTCAAGAGCACTTGTCTTCTTGACCAGGCCTACCTCTGAATATTAGTGACCATATTAATAATTTTATGGCATATACCTTACCATTCTGATATGGTAGAGTCCAGGATTTCTGAAAGGGGGGTTCATATATGAGATATATAAAGGGGAGGGGGGGGTAATATGCTGATTTTACCTAATTTTTCTTAAATATTCCCATGAAAATAAAATACATGTAAGTTGGTCTCAAAGGGAGGTTGAACCCCCTCTAGATCAGCCACTGTGATATCCTGCTCTAAAAGTAGTGTAGATCCAGACCCAGGGTCTTCTTAAAATCCTGCTGATTAGTTTTAACCCTTACCAATGCTGATATCCTGTTTTAAAAACAGTGTAGATATTTTATTAAGTCATCTGCATGGCCCTTTAAGCAAATTGGAAAACGGATCAGACTCATGACAATAGCAAGAGTCTTTGATGGGCCAGTCTTCTCAGGATTTTCACTGCCTTTTTGTCTCTCATCAGGTTTGACCATTAGCATACTGTCATTGTGCAATTAACTTTTTCTAAATTTGAAAATAATGTAGATCCAGATCAGCCAGCTTCTAATGAAGTTGGCTGATCAGGATCCACACTATTTTTTCATCCAAACAATGAATCCATATTAATAATTAAATAGCGCAACTGTATTTTTCTTAGTTGGTATCAGAAAATACTCTGTGTACATTCATCGGAGCATGTCCACTTATTAGGTCAAGTATGGTAATTTTACAAATTTAGGAACTGGATCTATCAGTTTAACTCTTTGCCGTTTTCATGCTTTTTGTCGTCTGCTGATTTTTTCAAAATCAACTTTTTCGAAATCTCTTTTCCGAATACCATCAGAGTGTCAAACAGTTTGGATCGATCAGGCTCGACAATTTGTCGGGCCTGATAATCGTGGGGCCTGATCTGGGTCCAAACTCTTTGGCAAAGTTATCAGCAGATGACACTAGCAGGTAATGAGTTAAACATTTTGTTTTAGGTGTTTCATTGAGACGGTTTTTTTGAGTATGTTGTATCCACAACATATGTTTAGGTTGCTAATACCCCTATTCCACACAGGCCCCGAATCCCACAAATTGCCACGAATTGACAAATATTTAGATTCGTGGCTGAATCGTACTCAGTTCGTGAAGATCTTAACTGATTCGCACAGTCCGTAGACAGTTCTTGCAATTCGTGTCTCTATCGGCAATTCGGCTCAAAAGTTTTGAACTGTTCAAAACTTTGGCCACGAATTCCCCGATTCGAAAAAGCGTGCGTGGTTCGTACCAAATTCCTAGGGCATTCTTGGACATCGTAACTGATTCTTGGACATCGTAACTGAATTGTAATCGATTCGGATGCGCTTTTTGGCGTTCGTAGCTACTCTTAGCTCATTCGTGGGGAGTCGGGAGATTAAGACAAGCAATAAAACCAAGGAATATATAGTAGAGGGGTTTTCCCTTAGAGTAACTACCCCGTCACGCGTATGTGAGCTAGTCCTAGAAGTGGAAACAAATTTGGCAGATTCTATAGCACAATCAGGATTAGTCAGTAGCTCCTGGCTGGTGATTTTGCCAATGGCAAACGGCCATATTTTCCCAAGTCAATGAGTCATTGCCAGGGCCTCTCGACTTTAAAGTAGTTGTTTTCTTCTAGCTATATAAGTAGCTGTTTTAACACTCAAGTTGCAGGATCAATTCTACAGCTGCTTTACGAGGAACATTCATTTTGGAACTGATGCCCCTGAAGCATGTATGGACCTTTTTTTATTACTATCATGAGAGAAAATCTCGCGAATCGTGGTGAATCGTCGCGGATTTCTGTTAATTTGTCCCCCAATTCGTGCTGCATTCCGCATATTCTTAACTGATTCGTAATTGATTCCTTAACTTTCGTGCAGCATGTTCTAATGTTATTTGCTAATCGTAATGAATTCTTGCGCGATTCCAGCCGAATTGAGCCGATTACCCCGAATAATCGTAACGACATAGTATCTGAATCGGGACTGACTCGCAGAACATGACGATTGGAGAAATTGTTTTAATGAAACCACACGAATCCCCCCGAATCAATAAAAAATCAATTCGCGGCGATTTGCGCGATTCGTGGTTTGTGTGGAATAGGGGTATAAATTAGAAGATTCATTTTTAAATAATCACTCTTATCTGAAGGCCTGCAACTTTATGGACAGAGAGTGGGATCGACACCTACTCTGCACGCACATCGGCCAATTCCTTGAAATTAACCTCTGCCGTACATAGCGGGTCTACTTTTCATGGACATTGATAAGGTGACGTTGATGTCACAGAAACCATGCCAACACATTAATAAATGGTTGCAACATTCCACAGTAAATGCCATAAAAAAGATACTTTAGAGATATTTTATGGAAAAGAATATACTTCATTTATTCTGCTGATAAAACTTTTCGGCTAAACAGAATAATCAATTTTAACAGGGCTGAACCCACATGCTACAGAACTAGTTTTCACTGTGCCATTTTCGGCGAACAAAATGGAGCTTTTTGGTACATAGACTTCAGTACTACGCATAATGCTTCTTACATACACCCGAGCCATGATTTGATTCTCGAATAGTGGAAGACTTTCCCGAATGGGATGGGCACGTGAAGTTCAAATATTGGTAATTTTAACCCTTTCCTCTATGAATATTCATGCTTAGCACCACCCACTATGAATAATTATACATATAAATAAACTTTCACGTTTGTACATAGAACAAAGAAATTACTTGTCATGTCTGTTAATGTATCATCGTATCTAATCATATTTCCATAAGCAAACAGTGTAGACCCTGATCAGGCAGCTCATGATCTGGGTCTGCTCTGTTTGCAAAATGCAAGTGTTTAAAGGTTTCTCTATGATGGTAAAGGGTTAAAATTAATGAAGTCAACATGTTTCCATATTAGAACAGATTATTGAGCACAGTGCGCTTATTAGCTAGAATAAGGTATTTACAGGTAGGATTTCACTATTTTTCTTAGAAAACAGCTTGTAGATCATTTGACATTTAACAGGCACATGACGTTGGAACAACGGCATAACAATGTCGATGCGATGCCATGATGCCCAGTCGCATCAATGTTGTGTGGATGTCATGACAATGCTGCCTGCTGGGCATTGTCTGATATTGAATTAAAAGTCTCATTTTTCTTAGTAGATTTGGAAAGATGAAAAAAACATAAAATAGACTGGCGTATGATCCTTAAAACACATTGGAATGGTTTAGATTGGATGCAGGGATTAATCTAAAAAAATGGATCCTTAGGTAAAAGGACCATCAAAGTTATAAGTCGAGGGACTTTTAGATGTGGTCCTCATATGGTCTAAGATGTTGGTTGGTCCAAGAGCACAAAACACATCATTACCATTCCAATCCATTCCAACCCGTTCTACAATGATAATGTGCTTTCAGGAGAAAATCAATAATGTTCCAAGAACCATATAATTCTCAGCTGTGTTTTTTATGGGTCACAGTCTGTGATCTCTGTTTCAGTAGAATTGACATTTCATGAATAACTGTCTCTGGCTAAGTTATATCTATATGAAATAGGTATATAACTTAGCCAGAGACAAGACGTGTATCCAGAATGGTACTTTACTGGCCCTAAATCATAGGTCCAGTTAAGCAAACTTTTTGAGCGTAAAATTGTAATTATTTTCTTACCCAGCAATCTAAACATATGTTTTGGGTGCTCAAAAGAACCGTTTCATTGAGACGATTCTTTTGAGTACCCACAACATATGTTTTGGTTGAGAAATAAGAAAAATAATTTTCAGTTACACACATTTATCTGGAGGCCTGCCTAAATATTTCAAAAATTTCAAATAAATAGTTGTCGATCATGAATAAATATTCTTGGATATAGGACCAGTTTGTATCTATTGCCTAATTGTGTATTATTTCTCTTTTCAGACTTGTACCATTGACAACATCCCTGACAAATGCCTGCTGGGTGTATTTTCGTACATACGGCAACAGGAGTTGGGTAAACTCGCTAGAGTATGTAAGAAATGGCGTATGCTGGCCTATGATAGCCGCCTGTGGCAAGTGGTTTCTCTCAGACCTGAGTACAATGGCCTACATATATACAACTACGAGGCTTTGCTTGCCTTGATCAACGTTCGTTTCGGACCCACACTGCGGTACATCGAACTACCCTGTGAAATGGTGACACCCCCAGTGCTTCACGAACTAGCAAACAAATGTCCCAGCTTACGCTACATGACTCTTGATTTCTCCAACGCTATGCAATTGCATGATTTCAATGATTTGAATTCATTTCCATGCAATTTAAGGAGTCTGTGCATCTGCCTGTCGGAGGTGATTTTCTTAGAGGGCTTTATGAGAAGAATATACAGCTGTCTTTCATCCTTGTCGGTCCTTCACCTTATAGGTAAGCATGCTAAAATTCACCTTTACGAAAACCACACCTACTTTAACTCTTTGTCTACTATGTGTCGTCTGCTGATAACCTTTGCATAAGGTTTGGACCCAGATCAGGCCCAACAAAATGTCGGGCCTGATCTTTATCCAAACCATTTGACACTCTGGTGGTATTCCTGAAAAAAAATTTAGAAAAAGATTTTGAAAAAAGTCAGCAGACGACAAAAAGCATGAAAAATACCCAGCATGCAAAGAGTTAAACAGGTAATGCATCCAAGTTAGGTAAACCTCAGATTAAGTATGGGAGTTTTAATACTTGCAATTTTGTTTGTGGGACTATGTTACATGCTAAGTTGCCATTTCATTGCATGGTCAGTTAAAGTGGAATTCTGGGAAAGGTCTATATATTATAAGGTCAACAGATGAATTTTAGCTATTTGCATGCTGGGTAATTTTTCAAGGTATTTTTGGCGTCTGTTGATCTTCTTCAAAATCGAATTTTGTAAAAAATTTTATCAGCAGGGTATCAAACACTTTGGATCCAGATCAGACCCAACATTTTGTCTGGCCTGATCAGGGTCCAAACTGTTTGCAAGGTTATTAGCAGACGACAAAATTGCCACCAGCAAGGAAAGAGTTAATATGGAATTTACATTTCAATCTGGAAAGTGAGAATTACATTATTACCTGTATGTTGTTGAAGAACAGTGTGGTTCATGATCAGCAGGCTTCATCAGATATCCGAAGCCTACACTTTTTTCAAACAGCCAGCTGATCCAGATCTACTCTGTTTTCAAAAGAGGGTATAGAATTTTGAAATAGTTACATGCACAGTGAGCCTGTTAAGTCATATATGGGCCTAGACGCGAGAAAACCTGTCTTCGGAGGTTTGTGAACAACAAAGGCGCAGACCAGTCTGATCAGCCCCTTTCAGCGCCCTAGATAAGCTTTTGGGTCAATTGGGTATTTACGCAACCTGGTTATCCTCAATTGCGTACTTGCAAAAACAATTGCGTATTTTTTATAATTTTTTTACGCCACGTTTTTGGCAGTGATTACATACGTTTTCTTATTTAATAAAACCATTGTGAATGTCCCTACATATTTTCTCATCCTCTGCCAACTAGCGGATTTTTATTGTACGTGAAGCAAATCTCATCGCCTTGTTGACATTAGTTGCTCGCATCCATTTTGCAAAAGTTTTTCCGCTAAAATACTTGACTGGCAGCGATATTTTATTCATAAAATTGCAATTATACTGGGCGCTCGCTAGTAAAAAAAAATCAATAAGCGACTGGCATTTGTATATTACACAAATGGAAACGAAATGGACCAAATGGTACGCAATGACATCGCATGTAATTGCATACCGATTGACGGAATTGCTTTTCGGTACGCACACATTTAATTTTAATTGCTTTTTTGATGATTTTAATTGCGTATTTACGCAAATACGCTACTTATCTAGGGTGCTGCCCTTTGTTATTCACTTATCGGAAAGTATCATATCTAGACTTGCTAAGAGCAAAATTTCAATTTTCTAGCTAGTCTCTAGCTGAGCAGGGTGGTTTGAATCAAACTGTCTTGGAAACCCCGAAGACAGGTTTTGTCGCCGTGAGGCCCATATGGTATTTGTCATAGGCACCTCACCAGGCATGTTTAAAGATAAGTATGGTAGCATGTGAAGGCTCACCGATATATAGGGTAAATAAAGTATGTTACTTGCATCATCTGTCGGCAATCATCCAGGTGTTTGCCATCTTTTGCTAATTGAGCAGCATCAGAAGAAGCCCGGTCTTTGGGTTGTGTGACCAAAGGCAGCTAAAACCAGCCTGCAGTCTCAATGAGAATGTTGAAATTTGGGTGTAAGATTTTAACCCTCGGGGCCAGTGGCCTGTTGAATTTGAGAAAAAAGCATTTGGACCATCAAAGTTGGGAAAACTTGATGCAGTCTTTAAAAGAACTGGACCTCAATTTTAAATTGAATAAAAACCATGGATATAAGAAATTAGCTGTGTAAAGCTGTAACATATTTGTTGCTTCACATTGCCATTCATAAAAGCTCAAGAAATTAATATAAAAATGTGAATGAAAACATGGTTCACTCACATTTTTATGCAAATTTTCAAGTTTGTAACTATGTTATTTTGTTTGGATTTTCATGAAATTTTCACTAAAATGTAGAACGAAGATTGTGTATGAATCACCATTTCGGGAAATTTTTGCTCATTTTTTAATTTGGAAAGGGCTGATATTCGGCCCAAAATCAGGCCTAGGAAAATCCCTGACCCTATTAATTAGGACTAATAAGCACATATTGTCTTATAAGGGCACACATGCAGTTCGTCAGCCACTCCAGAAATGCAATGATATTATAAATGTAGATGAATCATGTGGATGAAAGTCTGTGGATCCTGTTTGGCTGGCTCATTAAGAAGCCAGCTGATCTGAGTCTATACTCTTTTTTCAAAACCAGGTAGAAAATTTTGAAAAAGGTTGCACAAAGTGCGCTTATTAGGAAGAATACAGTATACATGTACATTTATCATAAGCTGTCAATGCAGTGAACAACAGTGGTTACGTTCCAGTCAACAGCCATTGTCATGTGGGAACAGTCAGTTCACCTTAATCACACTTTTTCCTGGGCAAGCTTGAGTAATTAAGCGGTTAACCAATACTTCGTGCACATACTTTCGTTTGTGGCACTGATCAGAATATTGGGTGGAGGCCTGCATCTGCACAGCAGCAAAAACTGTTTTTCTCCTCCAGGAAAAGCAAAAAAGTGCACCTGATGCGAGTTCAATGATGCGAGTGCTCTCTGTCACTCGTTGTACTGATGTCAGGCTATGCACTTTACAAATTAAGATAGGTGCTAGATCAATGAGCGCCCATGAACACTCACATTGTTCAACTCGCTTCAGAGGCCATTTTAAGGATTCTATATCATATGCAATAAGCACATGTAAATCATGTTTGAACATCTATTTGATGTCATTAAAATACACATACAGTAAATGTTTGAACATTTCAAACACCTAAGTTGCCCGTCAAAAAGGGCAGACCCAGATCAGACTGCTAAGAAACAGTCTGATCAGGGTCTCCCCTGTGTGCTATTCTGATGAGTGTTTAGTGAATTCCAGCCCTCAAAACCAACATTTTATTGGAGAACAGAAAGAGAGATAAATGTTCAAAATTTTAGAACATTTACCATCTATATATAGGTATTAATGCAAGAAATTGTATTCATTTACAGGAACTTTCGAACTTACAAGTGAGGGGGAAGAAGACATATACGAAGTAATCAACATTGGAAAGATTAAATCCCACACTCCAAATTTAAAGATTGTTAACATGTACGGGATAACATTCATCGATGATTCTCACATAGAACTGCTGACATCAAACTGCATCCATTTGGAATGTCTCGCTCTTAATTTCTGCTTGCGTGTGAAAGGGTCTTCCTTCAAGACATTAATTCAACGATGCAAGAAACTGAAGACTCTTTTATTGCAACATACAGGTAATTTATGACACATCAGCTTATCATTTTGTATTTAATATATTATTGCTCAATGTCCCTGTCAAAAATATTAAGATCATTTTGGGAAATTTGACCTATAGCTTCTTTAGTGAACAATTCTACTGTTCACCCATGTTGTAGCTCCATGGTTCTATTCCTAATTGAAAGAAACAGATTTCACCAATAGCTCTTCTATTAATTCCTGACTTACTGTAAGGCAACAGAATTCACCTGTAGCTCTTCTATTCAATTCCTGACTTATTGTAAGGCAACAGATGTCAACCATAGTTCTTCTATTTAACTCCTGACTTATTGTAAGAGCAGCAGATTTCACCCATAGTTATTCTATTAATTCCTGACTTATTGTAAGAGCAACAGAATTCACCTGTAGTTCTTCTATTAAATTCCTGACTTATTGTTTGAGCAACAGATTTCACCCATAGCTTTCAATTTAATTTCTGATTTATTGTAAGAGCAACAGATGTCACCCATAGCTCTTCTATTAATTCCTGACTTATTGTAAGAGCAACAGATTTCACCCATAGCTCTTCTATTAATTCCTGACTTATTGTAAGAGCAACAGATTTCACCCATAGTTCTTCTATTTAACTCCTGACTTATTGTAAGAGCAACAGATTTCACCCATAGTTCTTCTATTTAACTCCTGACTTATTGTAAGAGCAACAGATTTCACCCATAGTTCTACTCCTGACTTATTGTAAGAGCACCAGATTTCACCCATAGTTCTTCTATTCAATTCCTGACTTATTGTAAGAGCACCAGATTTCACCCATAGCTCTTCTATTAAATTCCTGACTTATTGTAAGAGCAACAGATTTCACCCATACTTCTTCTATTCAACACCTGCTTTATTGTAAGAGCAACAGATTTTACCCATTATAAGCTTTCTCTTAATTTCCTGACTTTTTGTAAGAGCAACATATTTCACCCAATGCTATTCTATTTAATTCATGACTTTTTGTAAGAGCAACATATTTCACCCAATGCTATTCTATTTAATTCATGACTTCTTGTAAGAGCAACAAATTTCACCCCACGCATAGCTTTTCTATTCAATTCCTCATTTATTGTAAAATCAACAGATTTCACCTGCAGCTCTTCTATTCAATTCCTGCTTTATTGTAAGAGCAACAGATTTCACCCGTTAACAGCTTTCTTCTCAATACCTGATTTATTGTAAAATCAACAGATTTCACCCATACATAGCTCTTCAGTTCAACTCCTGACTTATTGTAAAAGCAACAGATTTCACCCATTATAAGCTCTTCTCTTCAATTCCTGACTTATTTTAAGAGCAACAGATTTCACCCATACATAGCTCTTCTATTCAACTCATGACTTATTGTAAGAAAATCAGATTTCACCCATAGCCCTTCCTTATTGTAAAAGCAACAGATTTTACACAAAGCTCTTCTATTCAATTCCTGACTTATTGTAAGAGCAACATATTTCACCCATAGTTCTTCTAATCAACTACAGTACTGACTTATTGTAAGTACAACAAATTTCACCCATAGTTCTTCTAATCAACTACAGTACTGACTTATTGTAAGAGCAACATATTGCAACCCCGCATAGCTCTTCTATTCAATTCCTGACTTGTTGTAAGAGCAACAAATTTCACCCATAGTTCTTCTAATCAACTACAGTACTGACTTATTGTAAGAGCAACATATTTCAACCCCGCATAGCTCTTCTATTCAATTCCTGACTTATTGTAAGAGCAACAAATTTCACCCATAGTTCTTCGTATCAAATACAGTACTGACTTATTGTAAGAGCAACATATTTCAACCCCGCATAGCTCTTCTATTCAATTCCTGACTTATTGTAAGAGCAACAAATTTCACCCATAGTTCTTCTAATCAACTACAGTACTGACTTATTGTAAGAGCAACATATTTCAACCCCGCATAGCTCTTCTATTCAATTCCTGACTTATTGTAAGAGCAACAAATTTCACCCATAGTTCTTCTAATCAACTACAGTACTGACTTATTGTATGTACAACAAATTTCACCCATAGTTCTTCTAATCAACTACAGTACTGACTTATTGTAAGAGCAACATATTTCAACCCCGCATAGCTCTTCTATTCAATTCCTGACTTATTGTAAGTACAACAAATTTCACCCATAGCTATTCTAATCAACTACAGTACTGACTTATTGTAAGAGCAACATATTTCAACCCCACATAGCTCTTCTATTCAATTCCTGACTTATTGTAAGAGCAACAAATTTCACCCATAGTTCTTCTAATCAACTACAGCACTGACTTATTGTAAGAGCAACATATTTCAACCCTGCATAGCTCTTCTATTCAATTCCTGACTTATTGTAAGAGCAACAGATTTCACCCATAGTTCTACTCCTGACTTATTGTAAGAGCAACAGATTTCACCCATAGCTCTTCTATTCACTTCCTGACTTATTGTAAGAGCACCAGATTTCACCCATAGTTCTTCTATTCAATTCCTGATTTATTGTAAGAGCAACAGATTTCACCCATAGCTCTTCTATTAAATTCCTGACTAATTGTAAGAGTAACAGATTTCACCCATACTTCTTCTATTCAACACCTGCTTTATTGTAAGAGCAACAGATTTTACCCATTATAAGCTTTCTCTTAATTTCCTGACTTTTTGTAAGAGCAACATATTTCACCCAATGCTATTCTATTTAATTCCTGACTTTTTGTAAGAGCAACATATTTCACCCAATGCTATTCTATTTAATTCATGACTTCTTGTAAGAGCAACAAATTTCACCCCCGCATAGCTTTTCTATTCAATTCCTCATTTATTGTAAAATCAACAGATTTCACCTCCAGCTCTTTTATTCAATTCCTGCTTTATTGTAAGAGCAACAGATTTCACCCGTTAACAGCTTTCTTCTCAATACCTGATTTATTGTAAAATCAACAGATTTCACCCATACATAGCTCTTCTATTCAACTCATGACTTATTGTAAGAAAATCAGATTTCACCCATAGCCCTTCCTTATTGTAAAAGCAACAGATTTTACACAAAGCTCTTCTATTCAATTCCTGACTTATTGTAAGAGCAACATATTTCACCCATAGCTCTTCTAATCAACTACAGTACTGACTTATTGTAAGTACAACAAATTTCACCCATAGCTCTTCTAATCAACTACAGTACTGACTTATTGTAAGAGCAACATATTTCAACCCTGCATAGCTCTTCTATTCAATTCCTGACTTATTGTAAGAGCAACAAATTTCACCCATAGTTCTTCTAATCAACTACAGTACTGACTTATTGTAAGTACAACAAATTTCACCCATAGTTCTTCTAATCAACTACAGTACTGACTTATTGTAAGTACAACAAATTTCACCCATAGTTCTTCTAATCAACTACAGTTCTGACTTATTGTAAGAGCAACATATTTCAACCCCGCATAGCTCTTCTATTCAATTCCTGACTTATTGTAAGAGCAACAAATTTCACCCATAGTTCTTCTAATCAACTACAGTACTGACTTATTGTAAGAGCAACAAATTTCAACCCCGCATAGCTCTTCTATTCAATTCCTGACTTATTGTAAGAGCAACAAATTTCACCCATAGTTCTTCTAATCAACTACAGTACTGACTTATTGTAAGAGCAACATATTTCAACCCCGCATAGCTCTTCTATTCAATTCCTGACTTATTGTAAGAGCAACAAATTTCACCCATAGTTCTTCTAATCAACTACAGTACTGACTTATTGTAAGAGCAACATATTTCAACCCCGCATAGCTCTTCTATTCAATTCCTGACTTATTGTAAGAGCAACAAATTTCACCCATAGTTCTTCTAATCAACTACAGTACTGACTTATTGTAAGTACAACAAATTTCACCCATAGTTCTTCTAATCAACTACAGTACTGACTTATTGTAAGAGCAACATATTTCAACCCCGCATAGCTCTTCTAATCAATTCCTGACTTATTGTAAGTACAACAAATTTCACCCATAGTTCTTCGTATCAACTACAGTACTGACTTATTGTAAGAGCAACATATTTCAACCCCGCATAGCTCTTCTATTCAATTCCTGACTTATTGTAAGAGCAACAAATTTCACCCATAGTTCTTCTAATCAACTACAGTACTGACTTATTGTAAGAGCAACATATTTCAACCCGGCATAGCTCTTCTATTCAATTCCTGACTTATTGTAAGAGCAACAAATTTCACCCATAGTTCTTCTAATCAACTAAAGTACTGACTTATTGTAAGAGCAACATATTTCAACCCCGCATAGCTCTTCTATTCAATTCCTGACTTATTGTAAGAGCAACAAATTTCACCCATAGTTCTTCTAATCAACTACAGTACTGACTTATTGTAAGTACAACAAATTTCACCCATAGTTCTTCTAATCAACTACAGTACTGACTTATTGTAAGAGCAACATATTTCAACCCCGCATAGCACTTCTATTCAATTCCTGACTTATTGTAAGTACAACAAATTTCACCCATAGCTCTTCTAATCAACTACAGTACTGACTTATTGTAAGTACAACAAATTTCACCCATAGTTCTTCTAATCAACTACAGTACTGACTTATTGTAAGAGCAACATATTTAAACCCCGCATAGCTCTTCTATTCAATTCCTGACTTATTGTAAGAGCCACAAATTTCACCCATAGCTCATCTAATCAACTACAGTACTGACTTATTGTAAGTACAACAAATTTCACCCATAGCTCTTCTAATCAACTACAGTACTGACTTATTGTAAGTACAACAAATTTCACCCATAGCTCTTCTAATTAACTACAGTACTGACTTATTGTAAGAGCAACAAATTTCACTCCCGCATAGCTCTTCTATTCAATTCCTGACTAATTGTAAGAGCAACAAATTTCACCCATAGTTCTTCTAATCAACTACTGTACTGACTTATTGTAAGTACAACAAATTTCACCCATAGCTCTTCTAATCAACTACAGTACTGACTTATTGTAAGAGCAACATATTTCACCCCGGCATAGCTCTTCTTTTCAATTCCTGACTTATTGTAAGAGCACCAGATTTCACCCATATCTCTTCCATTCAATTCCTGACTTATTGTAAGTACAACATATTTCACCCATTGCTCATCTATTCAACTCCTGACTTATTGTAAGAGCACCAGATTTCACCCATATCTCTTCCATTCAATTCCTGACTTATTGTTTGAGCAACATATTTCACCTGTAGCTCTTCCATTCAATTCCTGCTTTATTGTAAGAGCAACTTTATTTCAACTGTAGCTCTTCCATTCAATTCCTGAATTATTGTAGGAGCAACAGATACCTGACAAAGCTAATCGATGTTAACAAATTTACCTGGGTACAAAACTTGGCTTTCAAAAGATATCTTAAGTCTTTGTAATACATGTACTCATATGTTGAGGTTAATTTCATATTTAACCCTTACCCTACTGAAAGCATGAATATGTCATCTGCTTAGACATCTGCTAAATATATATTCAAATGCACTCAAGACTTTTTTGATCATGGAAGCAATTATTATGAACCCTGATCACATTACTCCAAAGGGAGCAGTCTGGTTTGGGTCCATATTGTTTGAAGATAGGCTACCAAAGTAAATATATGAAGATGAGAGAGCAGATTACATTAATTTTAATAGCGCTACTACCATATATTTATCTTATAGCTACAACCTTGTTGCCACCAATACAAACTTATGAGCCGTGACCTTGGTGTGTCCCTGTTCAGGACTAAATATAGACTCGAATGACGTCACGGATTCACCAGAAGTGAAGCACGGAAGTGCACGTGACTTCATAAAATTTGTATTGGTGGAAGGAAGAGGAAGCCGTTTTTGAAACGGAAGAATTTTTGTTAAAAATTCATTGTTCTTGGTTGTAATTCCCCTTTTATTTTCACCATTTTGCTGCCAATACTTGCTTTATTAACCGCGAGTCCTCTTCTGTGAATGTTGTTCACTTTTCTTGCATTTATATATGTTTTTTCCGACTGAGTGAACTTTGTCCATTTCGTCTTGGATTATTTATTTTAGTCGAATTTGTCCTTTTTTCACTCGTTGACAGGTGCTCTCTCGTACGTCTGCCATTTCGTTTCGAGTGAATAGCTATCAGTTTTTTCTGAGCGATAAATTCGTATTATTTTATTTATTTGCTAGTTTTCTTCCCGGTTTTCTCCTCAAGGCCTTTATGTCCCAAACAAAAGATTTTTGCGGACATTTTAAGGTCTTGTGGGACAACCATCCGTCATGCGCTAATTGTTTTCATTGTTCCAGGCAAAACACCTGCGAAATTTGTTGTTCCTGGCCTCTGAGCACATGGTTAAAATTTGAACAGAGACGTTCTTACAAGCCAGGATGGAAAGAAGAAATCTGCACCTGCTGAGATGTTCGGGGTAGATGACCTCTCTGATCATGGAGGATCAACTATTGTTCCCGATACGAACAATCCGGGGGCATATCATCTTCGGATGATATCGTACCGCTCAACACTGACCAACCGGACAGGCCTAGGGCGAAACGAAGGGGAAGTCAGTGCGGTACACCTCCATCGGGATCCTGTTTTTCTCACTGGAAAATTCGATCCCATTCTTCACCGGTCAGATTCACCGGTCAACGATCTTTGGGTGAATCTACCAGTGATGAATTCGTGGACAAGTCTACCGGTCATAGAAGGGACCGGACGGGACAAAGTCACCTACCAAATCCACGGAACCGGATCGGACCGGACCGAACTGGGTGTCAATCTCCAGACGAGTCCACCGGTCACGGGATCGGATCGGACCGGACCGGACCGAACTGGGTGTCAATCTCCAGACGAGTCCACCGGTCACGGGACAGTCGAGCTATCTACCGGTCAAAGGACGTTAGATTAGTCTACCGGTCAGCTCAAACTGTCTTCTGTACAACATGGAAGTATTCCAATGGGGCAAAGGTCATCCATTGAACAGCCTACTACAATTCGGTATATGGGACATAGTTCTGGCAGAGGTCCAACTGTTACCAGTAGAAACAGATATTCTACTGGACCGGATCAGACAAACAGTTCTGATTACCGGAAAATAGGCTATAGAACTGATAATATACCAGACTGAACCGGACACCGACGATCAGTAGTCTCTAGGGATTGTTCTAAATTGACTGATCGCCCAAGCAGACTTGATGGTCAAGGTTTCAGAATACCTTTAAGAAATAGTTCACCGAATAACCGGTCCCCTTCTTAAAGTTCTCCATCTAGGAGGAAACCTAGATCGGAGAAGAAGAAAAACGCATCAGGCATTCTTCTTCATCGGTCTCTTCAATATCTAGTAGCTCTTCTTCTTCTAGATCTAGGTCGAGAAGATATAAGAAGAAACATCATAGATTGAGGTCCGTCTCACAGCATTGTGGACATAGACATACCCGTAAGAGACGGAGATTACCATCATCTTCTTCTTCTGATAGAAGAAGCAAGAAGTCTTATAATGAAAGGGCTGGTGTGAAGTCAGTTTCTCCAATTAGACACTCCTTGTAACCTAGCCCTTCGAGGTCCACTGTTACACATGAAATTAGTCTGACAGTGAGACCTCAGGATGATGATTTTTAATATCCATCAAAATCAAATTTCAAGAAACCCCATATTACTGAGGATAATTCTCGACCCAAGTCTAGTATTGAGGCTTAGATTGTCATAAAAATCTAATGTTGCAGAGAGAGCTGGTTGCTTTACTTAATTTGTCTTCCTGGTGTCTCGTAATGGTTGAGCCACTCTTCCTCGAGTTGCCAGGGGGTTGTCTGCAGTTTGTGATTTTTCCTGATCATACTCACTTACTATTTTTCATGTAACCTTCCAACGTAGATCCATTGGATTTACAAGAGGAAGATGAACTTGCACATATTATTGATGGAATTTTCCTTATTCTACAGATGGAAAATTTCTCATATAAGAAACTGGCGTTGAAGATAGTTATTGTCCAAAGTCCAGCATTGAGTCTGAGATGGTCAAAGAGGAGAGGAAATCAATTCTTCTTCCTCAATCCACATTAATTCTGGACAGCATTAACGTCATTCAAATTCAGTTAAAGCTTCATTAACAATTAATCCTGCACTGAAGTTGGCTTCCGATAACAAGACATTTCGGCTCTTGCCAACTTGAAATATTTTCAGGCTTATGCAGTGAAGTATATGACCTCAACTACTTCACCTGACAGTGATTCTAGAAAACTTAATCTGTCTTTAATCTATCAAGTATACCTGGGTCAAGTGTGGTACTTGATTGTATCGTTTTCTGATCTTTGCCGTCTTTATTACTTTAAATGGCAAGTGTCAGATTCACATCAAAAGACTAGATTTATTAATACATAAAACAACCAAGAGACATAAGATCTGAATGTTACCTAATATAGATATATATGTTCTGCGCAAAGTAGGAATCGATACCATTCTAGAATGGCTCTGCGCAAAGTAAGAATCCCCACTTGGTTGCGCAAAGTAGGAATACTTACTTTGCGCAGAGCCATTCTAGAATGGTCTCTGCGCAAAGTAAGAATATGGACCAAGTAAGAATAGTTGTGATTCTGTTCTATCCTTTATTAGGGCAACGGTTGAATCTCATTTTAAACCTTGTTTGGTGCTTGTTGGACTGAGATATTATTTTCTGGTCTGTTAAACGATATAAATGTGCAGCATTGAACGACAATTTAAACCATATCAGGAGAAGAATGCGTACGTTTGGAAGCATTGGTTAAAACGATTTCCGTCTATTTGTTGACCTGGGATGACTTGAAAAGTGTTTGAACCATTTTGTTTAAGATGACTGAAATGTTAACTGGTTCCAGAGGAAAACGTAAACAAAATATCTATTTACTGAACATGAGATTCTGTTATTGCGTACCGTCTCGACATCACCATTTGAATTATATTAGTAAATGAGACGTTATGGGAAGCAACAGTTCGGGCAAAGTTTGATTATGAGCCGCTACATGAGATTTCCAACAATGTGGTATGTGTGACCAGCAAAGCCTCATATCAGCCTGCGCATACGCGCAATCTGATCAGAGCCTTAGCTAGTCGCTTGCCTATTCTACGAGTTGAACATCATTAGGAATTACTAGGCTTAAAATGAGGCTGCACCGGCTCGTCTGAGTCTACAGTTGTCAAAATGCCACACTTTTGGGAATCGCATGTCGCTGCTCTTTTATGCTGTTGCTGTTGTTGTTGTTGTTGTTGTTGTTTTTGTGTTTTTCCTTGCTTCGTAAAACTACTAAAGTTTAGATCGTGGACCGCTTGCTTTTTGTATCTATGGTCTCTCCAACATGGAAACTAGAGTATGCCTAACACAAAACTAACTGCGTTTTCGCATACATGCTACAAATATAGGTAGGAAAATCGTTTAACTTGGAAATATTGCGTTTGCAGAAAGCCTATGTTTCTGAGAAAGCAATATTGACATAAACCGGCACACTCAGCGGAAACGCACCTATTTTTGTTTTAGTCATAAAGAATAAAAAACAAGACATGTTTGATATTTCTCTCTTTAATAGAACATAAATATTTGGGCCTGCAGACGAGATTTTGGTACTTATTATATCATTGAGCAATGAAGGCTACGACGAGTCTGTACAAAGCACAGACTTACCTTCGCATTCTATGTTCGAAACTCCAAAGTATAGAGTATGGGTGTTGATGAAGTCTCAGACTAAGATGAAGACTTCTAGATCCGTTAAATACATCCGCAATGTTGTTAAATAGAGGTACAGTATTTGCGCATATGTGATAATATTAAAAAATCTCGTATGCTTGCTCATGAAAAAATATGTACGTTTAGAAGTGCAGTCTGATTGACAATCAACGGCCGACGAGAAACAATCGCACAAATATAACTGAATTTAAATTCCTATTACATGTAGCAAAGATCCCATATGAGATCAACGAACGCTCAGGAAAGCCTGTACCACCACGCAGCCTCACCAGAACTTTTGTTGATGCTACTAAACTAATGCATCGAAAAAAGTCGTCTTCTTTTGAAGTAGTTTGGAGCAGTGCAGTGGCTCAGTGGTTAATTCGAGACCGAGGGGTTGCGGCTTCGAGCCTCTCCGGCGTCACTGCGTTTTGACGTGAAGAATCAAATTCAACAATCTTTCTATGTAGTTGAAAAACGTCGTAAGATCAATTATTTTGATAAGTACTCATTAACAGGTTGAGTCAAGGACATTATTCTTTATAATCTGGGTAAATTTCTACACGTAACATACAGAGGCTTGACCATTCTGAGTGAGATAGGGTTAAATATATGTATGACGTTGGCCAAAAGTAAAATTTTATACAGAACCTCTTATGGGGCATGGACATTGTTCCATGCAATCTGAAAACTTTTGGGGTATAATCCTATTGCACTCAGAATGGAAAATTCAAACAATAAATGTCGTTTGTTCTACATATTTCCTGCATCTTAACGACTTGTTTTAATTTCTGTTCTGGTTTCTCGTTTTATTTTTTTTCTCTTTACTTGTTCGGATTTTTTTGTGTTAATTTCTTTTCTGTTTTCTTGTATAAATTTCCAAAATAATTTTCTTTTCTTTTTTTATTTCTTTTTAATTTCCATTCCGATTTTAAAATTATTGTTTTGATTTCTGTCTTTATTGTTTTAATTCCTATTTTGATTTCTGGTTTAAAATTCCATTCTAATAAATTTGATTGTTTAAATTTCATTTCATATTTTCTCGTTAAATTTCTTAATAGTATAAAAAATATTTGTCAAAGTCGCGCGTCAAAAGCCACGCCCACTTGACATGGAAGAAATAAAACCATCTGCTAAAGGGATTATCTGTAACCAATGAGGTTTGAACAGTAGCACAGAATATCTAAATAGCTCCGCCCAACTAATACTATGCACAAAATCAAACGTAGGTAAATAGATAAGAATTATAAAGAGCAATAAAAGGTGTTGAAACTTATGGACGATATATTAGGGTAATATGCCCATTTCTGTTTTGCTTGAGTTGAATCTTAACGTACCAGTTAACATTTTTTCAGTCAAATCAGAACGCCACTGATTCTTAGATAAAACAAGTCACTACCAGACAACGCATTACTGACTGAGCTAAGGTGCTGTCCGTCTTTTGTCAAACAAAGATCGAAGGAGACATGGAGAAATGAAGCACTACTTAATTTCTTTTTCACCGACTGGATGAGCCGAGATCTAACCTGTGAACTTAAACACGCGGGGTCGAACGTGATGCTCATGGAAAATAGCTTGTTATCGTTGATATCTTCAATTCAGGGTATACCTCCGTGATTGAAATACTTTCGCTTTTCCTTCCCTCTTGTAAAATAAATAAAGCATAAAAATGAGCATATGAATGAGCATACGTGCATTCTCACCTGACCATCTCAACTTCGCACATGTACAATTTTGACATATTCTCACTTGGTCCGAATCATTCTTACTTTGCGCAGGGCATCTACCTAATCGATAAAACCGAAAATATCCCTTGCGCAATTCTAGAATGGTCCGATACCATTCTAGAATTGCGCAACCAAGTAGGAATTCTTACTTTGCGCAGAGCCATTCTAGAATGGTATCGATTCCTACTTTGCGCAGAACATATATTCTCATTTGCTGTTTTCAAATGTCTACAGCAAGAATATTCAGATTTTAGAATCACTATATTTCTGTGAAACATACCTTTCTTTAATAGCTAAGAACCAACTTAGAATTGTTCCTTTTGCTTCAAACTCTTTTCAGAAGTCAAATTGATTCTATTTATAAAGAGAATTTTAATATAAATAGAAACAATTGATCACTAAAGCAGTATCTCATCAATTGTCCTCAAAGCTCTGCTACCTTTGGCATCTCAACAGAGAATAAGTCCGATCTAAGAACCCAGTATTTCATAAGAATTCTAATCCTGGTAATAGAGATTCTTGACCAGTAAATTGTAAACCTAGACCCAGAGGTTGACATTCTGGTTCAGGTTATTTAGGAAGGACGGAGTGGCCCCCTCTAATAGAGGGGCCTTCTCTGGCTGTAAATTTTGTAAACCTACTCCACTGTCTCTTTCAACCACAAATCATGTTGGTAGAAAAGTTGGCACACTTCGTCAAAATTGAAAAATATTGTGACAACCAATGGGTCCTCTCTTTGACTAATTTGGTTATCAATCCTGTTCATAGAATGTTCTCCTTTATCTAGAGAACTTATTTTCCTTCAACAATCACTAAGTACAGGTTGGAGGAAGAAGTCACAAGGGACAGTGGAGGAAATTCAACTGGAGGTTTTTACTGGGGAATTTTCCTTGTTCTGATCACAGATCTAACTACTCTCAACTTATATGTTTTCATCCAGAGTTTCAGGTTTTAAAACATAGAGATAAGTGAGGAATGCCATTCAGCATAATGTTTCGGCATTTTTCCTTGTGTTTTGAATTTTCGAATGGTGTCTCGGGTCAGGTGTGGTACTTGATTGTATCAATTCCTGATCTTAGCCTTCTTCTTCTTTACTTTCTTTGGATCTGACAGACCTAAGGAGAAGAACTATAATTCTACACTTCAATCTAGACAATTGATTATCGAAAATTTAAATTTTCGATCTCTTTTGGAGCACAGACACTTTAATATTCAGGGCAATGGCTCAGTGGTAGAGTTCTAGACTTGAGACTGAGGGTCCTCGGGTTCGAGCCTCACTTGCGTCACTGCATTGTACCTTTGAGCAAGAACATTAATCTCAGCTTAGTACTGGTTCAACCCAGGGACAGGTCCCTTATAACTGAAAGATTGTTGATGGGACGTAAAGTTTCAAATCAAACAAAAAAAAAAACCAAAATCAAATCTTTGGGACTGGTCATCAATCAAGAAAGTCCGACCTGATTTCTTTAAATTGTTCACTCTTATAGGAATAGAATTTGCCACTTGTATGATTAGAGTTACTCAAGTCAGAGTTCAAACTCTTTTAGAAATGTCACGAAATTTCTCAAGGAACATATGTTTCAACTCGAGAATTCCCTTTCTTTTGGGGCAATTCAATACAGCAGCAGACGTTGTAGTGTTAGGCAGATTGCGTCTCAGACCATTACAATATGTCCCTGCTTACTCTATGTAGGTCACAAGCATTTAAGCTTCAACTTCAAAATAAGTTGTCACTGGATGTTTTACATCTACTCGATTGGTGGAAACAACATCGTTTCTTCCTTCAGGGTATTGCCATGAGGGCAAATCCTCCCTTTCATCTGATTAACACAGATTCCAGCCTATTGGGCTCGGATTCATATTTACATCTAACGATGATGGTCATTTCATTGGCATTGAGGAATGCTGATCAGTTCATAAAGAACTTGACAGTTCTCATATCAAAAGACAAACAACAGTAGTAGCATATTTCAACCATCAAAAGGGTGAAGAAACATTCACCAGATTGTTGTATGGAAGTTTGCAAGCTTGTCAAATAACTCTTCTGATAAAGCACATTCCTTGGAAGTTCATAAGTAGGAACAGGTCTGTACAAGTGGTACTCAGATTGCTTTTTTGTGGCCTAACAGATTGTGATTTCTATAGATATTCAATCTGTCGATATCATAGCAAATTTACCCTTCCAGTAAACCAAATCTTGAGGAGCCGCTGTGGTGTAGTGGATAAGCCACTTGCCTTGTAAACCAGGGGTCGCAGGTTCGATTCCCTGCTTCTCCAGTCTGTCGGATGAGACTTTAAGCCGTGGCCCCGTCTCCATATGACCTTAGCTGTTGGTGGGACGTTAAACACTAACACAACAACAAACCAAATCTTATGGAACAGTTTCACAGAAGGCTTGTCTTGTATTAAAAATTCCAGTCTTCTGCAACTACACACAAGGTTACTTAAAATTCACAATCCATCAGAGATTAAAATTTCAAGTAATTGCAGATCATGTCCCTAAGGCTTGTAGAGAGTTTACAAGGAAAGTCTATGATGTAAAATTTGCAAGTCTTTGTTTAGTGGGCAAGTCAGAACCAAATTGATCCTATCTAGGCATCTCCAGATGTAATCGCTGATTTCTTGATATTATGGTCATAGGAAAACAATGTCTAGTTAACACAAGTAAAGGCCTAGATCAATAATTCCTCTATTTTGAAATTCGAATCCGGATATACCATAGGATCACATATTATTTCTGAACTGGTTAAATCTTACGAAACTCAGAAACCAGAGGAAAATCACAAGCTCCTAAAGGGGATTTGTTCTTTGTTCGTTCACATATATGTGAGGCCACTTGCGTTATTTATAAATGAAACTGTACTACTACTCACCAGGGCTATAACTGCTAGAAGAGTGAGTGTCAGAGGTACATGCATTGTTATACATGTACATTAAGATCATCTTAGATTTAGCTATATAGATGGTTTACTTAATATAGGATAAGTAGAATCTGCTTTCCTTCATGGCTCATGATTCTATTAATATTCCAACTGTCTTTTCTGTCCTATAAAAATAGTAGAAGATTTCTTTCTACAAGGGAAGATCATGATATAAACAATATATGATCTCCAAGTGGGTTCAGAATACTATCAAACATGCTTACATTACAAGCAAAGTTCTAACAGTCAGGCTAAGCTTCTTAAAATTAAAACACACAAGCTATGATCTCTATCAGACTTTCTAAATTTCATCTCACTGGATGAAATCATTACAGCAGCTGTATGGTAAACACTTCGGTCTTTGCCTCACACTATCTCTACTACGTTCGTGGGCAACATTCAACTTACACGACATCGGTCTTGTTGTCATTGTCCCAAAAGGTGGTAGGGGGCCCAACAAGCAGGCTCCCTTGGGTTAAGATATCTAGATAATTAACACCTACTAACCAATGGAGACAGCTTGCTGAATAGTACTATTTAGATATATGACTAAGGGCTGCACCCAGAGATAAACTGAGGTTGCTGGAAGATTATATCTACTCATTTCGACTCAGTTTTTTGGGATCTTGTACTTTGATTATTTCAAATTACTTCTAAGATCCTCTAGATTATCTCTGGAAGCTTATACTGAGCCGACCTTGGTGTAAAGACTCCTCCCACCATTTTTGGTGATTCTGGGTAGCTATAAGATAAATATATGGTAGTAGCGCTATTAAAATTAAATTTTTTAAAAGTAAAATTTATTTTAATAAGCATACCTACCATATATTTATCTGGAAAATTCCCACCTCCCGGGAAATACCCCTCAGTCTTGTTTTATATTATTATTAATAATATTTACAAATTTTATGAAGTCACGTGCACTTCCGTGCTTCACTTCTGGTGAATCCGTGACGTCATTCGAGTCTATATTTAGTCCTGAACAGGGACACACCAAGGTCACGGCTCATAAGTTTGTATTGGTGGCAACAGGGTTGTAGCTATAAGATAAATATATGGTAGGTATGCTTATTAAAATAAATTTTACTTTTAAAAAATTTAATTTTCAGGCCCCCAGATAAAAGTGCGTATTGGAAAACTATTTTCTTTATTTCTTACCCAAAACATATGTTGTGGGTACTCAAAAGAGACGGTTCTTTTGAGCACCTAATTGATGGGTAAGAAAATAATTACAATTTTACCATCATAAAATGTCCTTATCTGGATCTATGATATATATACTCATATTTCATATTTAAAGGTAAATTTCATATTTAAACCTTATCCTGCCAATATTGTTTCATCTGCTGCATATATTCAAATGCTGTGACTCAAGACCATTTTGATAATGGAAGCAAACATTATGAAAAAAGCAAGTGAGTTTGATCAGAAAATACCACAATCACACACCGCAGACCAACCCAAGGCACCATGAGGAAGAGCCACAGAACACTAAGTGTCACAAGACCTCAGGAAGACAGTTAATTTTGTAAAGCGACCAGCTCTCTCTTCCCTATCAAGATGATTGTAAAACTAGATGAACACAAAGTACTGAATAACAAAACAAGGGCCAAACACAGACTGATCTGGGTCCATATTGTTTGCAAGATAGGCTACCAAAGTATATAGGTAGATGAGAGAGCAGGCGACATTTGTCATGTATGGCGGAATATAAGAATATATCATGAGTGTGAGGGTAAGATAGAAAAATCTGTCCCGAGGATGACCGTTTGGCATCACATGGCTTGCCGAGTGATGACAAACGGTGATCCCAAGGGACAGATTTTTCTATCCTACCCTCACACGAATAAAGGATTCTTTTTCTGCTCACCATTGTTTTTTTATATTTTAAAGTAAGCTTCCAGAAGTCCCTGAATATGCTAAGATGCAATTTTACATGATGACTTCACTTAAACATAACAATGACGTCACTTGACGACAATGTGCATTAGTTCCAATACAACCAATGTATGTAGCCCTCAGGTTTTCAGTCTGGGTAAGATAGCATGGGTTAGATAAGATTTTTTATCCCAGGGTAAAATCTCAGATAGCCTTATCCGGTGTACAAGAAAAAGGGTTAAACTATCTTTTGTTGTTATTGTAGGTATAGAGGATCAGCATATGATCAGTGTCCCCTGGGAAACTTCACAAGTTCATGAGCTAGATCTCACGTCAACAGAACTCTCTGCTGAATGTTTAGAAAACGTGCTTCTGAGAATACCATACTTTACATATCTTGGTCTTGGGCACTGTGAGTTCTTCACTGACAAGGTAAGGCTAGATTAACCCTTTACCCCATAATGGCGCCTTTGAAAATAACAACATATTTGAAAATATTATGGAAAATGGAGCATTTGCTCTTTTGAAGCAAATGCTCCATTTTCCATATTATTTTCAAAAGTACTCAAAACTTTTCTTTGATTTTTTGTGAATTTTTTCAATGTTGTCTAAAAATAGAAATTGATGTCATGATCTAAATTAGCCTAAATATTGAGAAAAGGGTTAAGACTGCATGGATCGGAAAGTTAATTAGATCTCACGTCAACAGAACTCTCTGCTGAATGTTTAGAGAATGTGCTGCTGAGAATACCATACTTTACATATCTTGGTCTTGGGCACTGTTAATTCTTCACTGACAAGGTAAGGCTATGATAAGACTGGATCCAGAAGTTAATTAGATCTCACGTCAACAGAACTCTCTGCTGAATGTCTAGAAAATGTACTACTGAGAATACCTTACTTTACATATCTTGGTCTTGGGCACTGTGAGTTCTTCACTGACAAGGTAAGGCTATGATAAGACTGGATCCAGAAGTTAATTAGATCTCACGTCAACAGAACTCTCTGCTGAATGTCTAGAAAATGTGCTACTGAGAATACCTTACTTTACATATCTTGGTCTTGGGCACTGTGAATTCTTCACTGACAAGGTAAGGCTATGATAAGACTGGATCCAGAAGTTAATTAGGTCTCACATCAACAATACTCTCTGTTGAATGTCTAGAAAATGTACTCCTGAGAATACCTTACTTTACATATCTTGGTCTTGGGCACTGTGAATTCTTCACTGACAAGGTAAGGCTATGATAAGATTGGATCCAGAAGTTAATTAGATCTCACGTCAGCAGAACTCTCTGCTGAATGTTTAGAAAATGTACTCCTGAGAATACCTTACTTTACATATCTTGGTCTCGGCCACTGTGAATTCTTCACTGACAAGGTAAGGCTATGATAAGACTGGATCCAGAAGTTAATTAGATCTCACGTCAGCAGAACTCTCTGCTGAATGTTTAGAAAATGTGCTACTGAGAATACCTTACTTTACATATCTTGGTCTTGGGCACTGTGAGTTCTTCACTGACAAGGTAAAGCTATATTAACCCTTTACCCCATAATGGTGCCTTTGAAAATTAGAACATATTTGAAAATATTATGGAAAAAGGAGCATTTGCTCTTTTGGAGCAAATGCTCTATTTTCCATATTATTTTCAAAAGTATTCAAAACTTTTCTTAAATTTTTCGTGAATTTTTTCAATGTTGTCTAAAAATAGAAATTGATGTCATGATCTAAATGCGCCTAAATATTGAGAAAAGGGTTAAGACTGCATGGATCGGAAAGTTAATTAGATCTCACATCAACAAAACTCTCTGCTGAATGTTTAGAAAATGTACTACTGAGAATACCTTACTTTACATATCTTGGTCTTGGGCACTGTGAGTTCCTCACTGACAAGGTTAGATATATAGAATGGCTCCAGTTATTCACTAGATCTTATATCAACAGTCAGAATGAGGTCAGAACTCTACAGAATGCCTAGAAAAAGTGCTACTGAGAATACTTTAGTACTTCACATATCTTGGTCTCGGGCATTGTGAGTTCTTCACTGACAATTAAAGCAAGGTTTGTCTTCTGAAAGCTTAGGGCCTTTTCTTAAGGTCAAGGTACAGAATGGGGGGTATTTTTTGGAGTTGCTAAAATTTCAAATATTTTTTTGGGGTGCTTGAAATTCCTGATATTTTTTTGGGGGGTGAACGGTATATGCTGGGCCCGAGCCTACGTATGACGAAAAAATGAAAGTACCCCCCTGGGTAGATTAGTAAGTATTTTAGCATAATTTTGGGATTGTTTACTTATGCATCAGTCTAAACATATGTAGGAAGGGGTAACACTTTATTTTGAAAGAATATTTTAACTAAAGTAGTTTCTGAAATCTAATCTTGAGCCGGCCTATGCGATTTTGTTACTTTTAACATAGATGACAAGCAAATGCTCAGTCAAGCCTGTGCATCTTCACAGAAAAACAAGTGAGTATGACCAAGAAATGGCATTATCATAGACCAACCCAAGCACTGTGAAGAAGAGATAGCCTAAGAACACACTGCAGGGCTTCAGATTTTTTTCAAGATTGATGGGCCGAAGTGACCCATGGAGCAAAAATGGTGGGTCATTTTCTAAAACGATGGGCCCCAGCATATCAAACTAACCACAGTTGACATTTGGGTTGTATACTTTACCTACACACTGACACAGACACTTGTATGCATATATGTATATTGACTGCTGATTATACAGTAAACCCTGTCTTAAGCGGCCACTCAAATAAGAAGACCAATTATCTTTAATACAGGTCAAAAGTATTGCAGAATGCTCCCCTTGGAGCATTCTGCAATACTTTTGAGCTTCATTAAGCTACCATTTGTTATTAAGATCTTTGTTTTGTATTTTTTGAGTGGCTGCTTAAGACATGTTTTACTGTATTGACTAGCATCATGTACTTTCTGTTATGTGGAGTTGGTAGACTCACTGTAAGATGAATATTTTAAAGTGAGATTTTTTCAAAACTAAAAAGGATGGGTCCACTGGGCCCACTGCCTTGGAAAGTGATGGGCCATATTTTAAAATCATCGGACAATGACCTGGGCCCACCATAAATCTGAAGGCCTGCACAGACACCCATGCAACAGCAAGAATACAGTAAGGCAAATGCAGCTGACTCTTCTTCTGTAAGATGATTGCAGAACTAGGAATGTCACTAAGAGATGCATCACAAAACAATTTAAGGACCAAACACATAACCCCACACACATAATGGGGGGGGGGGGGGAGGGGACAATAAACAATGAATCAACAACAAAAGAATCACAGCCTTATAATGGACAGCAGCGGAGGCCACTTGGGGACTCAAATATATTTTACTGGGCCAAGATGGATTCTGCGATCATTAAAATGCAAAATTTGTTTAGATCCCATGGAGGCTAACTCAATGTAACATCACAGGAACCAATCAAATCAAATCAATTTACTGTAATGAAACAATGACAGGACTTTAGTTAAAGACAAAGATTACTGTCCAATAGAGATCATTTAAGGATTAACTGATAAGGGACAGTTTCAGTATCTCACAAAATTAATGGGGCCTCAAGAGGGGACTTACCTGTATCAACACAATTTCATTCACTAAGATAAAGATCAATATTTTATCATAAAATACCTAATCCCTTTATGGGACCACTTTATTGCCCCAGTAAGGAAGTCATAATCACCTCATTATGACTGTTCTTTTGATCTGACCAGAATGACCCCTGGAGAGAGTCATAATGAGTGGTACCAGTATTATTGCTCAAATATTTGTCCCTTTAAGAGTGTGTCACAAAAAAATTTTTTTTTCTTATTTCTCAACCAAACATATGTTGTGGGTACTCAAAAGAACTGTCTCAATGAGACGGTTCTTTTGAGCACCCAAAACATATGTTAAAATTGATGGGTAAGAAAATATTTACAATTTTACCTGACAATTTTTGTTTATCTAAACCTGTGCAATGAAAAGGGCTCTTAACTCACAGTCAGAGTTAAAGAAAATCCCTTAGGTTTGGCCACCATAGGCCCAGCCAAAGGCAAGCATCAGTCAAAAATTTCTGTTAATAACCTTTGCAAACAGTTTTGGAACCAGATCAGGACCGACAAAATGTTGAGTCAGATCTTGATCCTAACTGTTTGACTCTCTAATGGTGTTTAAGAAGGAATTACTCTTGAAAATATCAAATTAACCCTTGTCCTGCTGAACCTAGATATATCCCATTTTTGGAAATAGTAAGGAAACTGATCAGCTGACCAGGATCACTTTTGTGCATTCAGTTCATGGTCTAGCCAAAATTTAGCTTTAAGCTTTGGGATTGTTTTGCTCAGTAGTACAGGGTTTAACAATTTAAATTTGATAGTTTGTGTAAACTTGTTCTATTTTGTGTGTGTACATATTATTTATTTTGAGGGCCTCATGGAAGATTAGTTGTTCTACTAAATGTTGTCACCCTCTTTAAATAAAGACTTTACTTACTTACCTACTTACTTACTTAAAAACACACCAAAGAAAGTGTTAGGTCATCTGAGGCCTGACTCACCATTGGGCAATCAAAGAGGAAATCATGGCTCTATGTAAACTTTGATCAAGTTTACAACTAGGCATGCTGAAGTCTTGTCAGAGCCTTCATTGTTGACATTGTTTGCTCAAAACAGGGATTAAGCTAGGGGGTGACTAGGGCGAAATAGTCGCCCTAGGGGCCGAAATTTCGCCCTAAATGGAACCCAGGGCGAAGTGGGAGTCTCCCTTAAAAAAATGTTTTTTTAGGGAGACTCATTTTCATTCTGTCACCACACAAACACAAGCTACATGTATGGTGACAATCTACTACCACTGCATCGTGTTTCTCCTTCCATCAATATTCTTATTTCTCCAACTTGTGGGTACTCAAAAGAACCATCTCAATGAGATGGTTCTTTTGAGCACCCAAAACATATGTTAAAACTGATGCATAAGAATATATAACAATTTTACGCTCAAGTTTTTTGTTTATCAAGACCTATGTGAACCCCTGAATATTGCAGATTCTTGGTGAGATGGTGATGACGGGCAAGTTTACGAGACTTCAAGCGTTTGACATCAGCTACACCCACGCTCTGTCGGAGAACGCCATCTACCAGTTCCTCCAGGTGCACGCTGGTAACCTGAGAGGCCTGTTACTGAGTGGGAAACCAGCTCTGACAGAGAATTTCTGGCTGAATGTAATACCATATCTACAAAATATCAGGTAAATGAACAAGTGTAGAGCTAGATATTTAATTTGGGAACAGTTGTTACATATTTTGGACACTATTGAGTTTTCATAATATACACACATAGCACAGATAAGCAATTTCTTTTAGTGTAAAGTTGTAGTTAGTTTCTTACCCATCAGTTTAAACATAATTTTTATGTTGTGGGTGCTTCATCGAGAGTTCTTTTGAGTATTGCTTTTCCTTCACTACATATAAAATACCTCACCAGGAAGTTACATGGACCTGTTCAAAAAGTAGGAATAAATATGTGTGAGAGTTTCAGGATTATTCTGAGACTATTTCTGTAGAATGTCAGCCTCAAAATGCATGTAAGGCATGCTATAAAAGGTTCTCAGCTTCATTTTCAAATTATCTATGGGCAACTACTTGTCACCATTTCAACATGAAATTACAATTTTTTGTAGGCATACTGAGTTTTAAGTTATGAATTTCTCAGGATTTTCGGAAATTTTCAGCTTTCATCCACTGATGAGGGCCTGGATGAGGTATATTGGTCATGTTATATATTTATTAGCAATTTTAACCCCCCCCCCCCCCCCCCAAAAAAAAAAAAAGTAACGTTTAGCAATTTTTTTTGGTCTGAAACTTTATGATTAAATTCTGCCTAAAATATAATGAGGTTGTGATTACTAATTAGGCACATTTTAAATTAACCCTTAAAGCGCCAATGGCAACTGCAGCAGACGACAAATTTTGCGACATCTTTGAAATTCTCAATTTTCGGAAAAAAAATAAGGTATGATATTTTATGAGAATTGTCTGCCAGCAGATGATTCCCATGAAATATCATGCCTTATTTGTTATTTTTGAAAAAGCCGTAAATTTGAAATTGTTTCCTGCTGCAAATTATAGGTGGCGCTTTAGGGTTAATGATAAGCATACTTGTACACACAATTTTAATTTACTGATAAATAAACAGGTGAATTTGATTGATTATGCAAATATTTTATCATAAAGGATTAAGGACCAAAATTTTAATGATTAGTGATTTCCAGACCCCCCACCCTCTCATCCAGGAGGCCCTCATGGATATATGGTAAAAAGGTTGAAGGTGTCAGACCTACAGATTAGGGTGCGTATTTGAAAATTATTTTTCTTATTTCTCAACCAAAACATATGTTGTGGGTACTCCAAAGAACCGTCTCAACGAGACGGTTCTTTTGAGCACCCAAAACACATGTTTAGATTGATGGGTAAGGAAATAAATGCAATTTTAGGTGCACAAACGATGCTTATCTGGACCTATGAGGTGTCCTTATAAGAGTAAATAAAATATTTGTGACTTTTACAGGATATGTGTTCTGGGCACTGCTGATGGCTGGTTTTTGAAGTTGACTACCAAAGTTCATATAGATCAGGTGATTGAGGGTTTTGCCCAGCAATGTCAATATATGACCCGGCTAGAGATTCAGTGGGACCCTGACACCATCCGGTTCAGTGACAAAAGTAACAAGTTTGTCGACCATATCAGGTATGTTTCTAGAAGCCTAGCCTTTGGTTAATTCTTTGTCTGCTGGGAAATTTTGTGTGCTTTTTGTCGTCTGCTGGGTTTTTTCAAAATCAACTTTTTCGTAAAATTCTTTCAGGAATACCATCAGTGTCAAACAGTTTGGATCCAGATCCAGATCAGGTCAGACATTTTGTCAGGCCTGATCTGTGTCCAAACTTTTTGAAAATTTTACATTGCAACCACTTGTCCCCAATATTCCAACAGCTCTGGCATGTTCTTGGATAGACAATATAGACAATCTGGCGACGTTTTATGTTTTTTGGCAAAGAGTGAAAACATTTTCAATCCCAAATTGACAATGCATCTCTTATTTCTTTATTTTATACATTTGCAATCGTTATAAAAATTAGATATTCTTTTAAGTGCGGTGGAGAATTACTCCAAGACCTTGAAAATTACTTGAATTTTACAATTTTCTAAAAGCTAAAAGACATAACCATTTAAATTTGGATCAAAATCAGTTTAAAATAATTGTTCCTGTACTTTGTGTAGCAGTATAGTTATTTTCATTCAATATTTAAGCATGTAAACCAGGGGTCGCTGGGTCGCTGGTTCAATTTCAGGCTTCTCCCAGTCTGTTAGATGAGACTTTAAACTGTGGCCCCGTCTTCTGAGACGTTTCAAACCAGAACAACTGCCGGTGAGCCTTCGGGTGCTCCTGGGCATATAACCACAAAAACCATAAACCCACCCGGCCAGTACTGGTTATAGCCAAGTAACACGGCCACAAACAATTTATTTAAGCATGTCCTGTCATTGTAATTCTTAAATTCCACAGATAACCCTTTTCCTACAATTCGCAACAATTGTCGTCTGCTTTCTTTTCTGTGTATGTACTTTGGTAGCCTATATTGTAAACAATTTATATGGACAGGACTTTAGTTAAGAGTGTGTACCAAAAAAATAATTTTCTTATTTCTCAACCAAAACATATGTTGTTGGTACTCAAAAGAACAGTCTCAATGAGGCAGTTCTTTTGAGCACCCAAAACATATGTTAAACTGGCTTGGTAACAAAATATTTACAATGTTACGCTCAAAAATTTTGTTTATCTAAACCTATGTATGGACTCAGATCAGACTGGAGCAGTCTTATCAGGGTTCATAGTGTTTGCTTCCCAGATAAAATTACTCTTAACTTCTAAAGTGCTTTTGAATAAAAAGTGGAAGGCATCTTCTGAACAAAATATCAACAGTATATGGGCTAAGGAAAATTACATATTTGGAAAAAGAGTTTTCATTTAATCTGTTAGAAAATGGACTTAGATGCAGCTGATAGGGGATGATAAGTAATTTACCTGGTGAACTTATTTTTATTGCCCTTTTTTGAAAATTTTACAATGCAACCACTTGTCCCTAATATTTCAACAGCTCTGGCATGTTCTTCGATAGACAATCTGGCGATGTTTTATGTTTTTTGGTTTGGTCAATTAATGTAAATTAGAAATTGAGTGTTTTCAAAAACCTATATTCAAGGCATGATTAAGTGCACGTGCAGGAAAACAGAAAATAGACCTGCCGATCTGTTTGACTGCTGGTGAAATCATTTGGTGTGGTTATTTTATCAAATCAACAGATAATATCGCGTTAATCACTCGAGCAATTTTTTCTTGTGTAAATTCAATCATTGGCATTCGAGAAATTACAATTTAAAAAGTGGATGGTGGGCAGTTTTGTTGAGAGTATAAGTGAATTTTGTTGTAAAGGGACAATTTTACAAAAGAATCATGGGAAAATTACCATTTCACCATTTCATGGTCATTTCCTATAATTCCTTTTGTAAGATTCCATGGCAAAAAAGTTTGGGAGCCACAGGACAGTGTTATAGCCAAATCTGTATAAAGGGACTGCACTGTATTATCATGTCATTGTTTTTTCTTTTGAACAGATTGAAATGTCCATACATGAAGTCATTTACTCTAAGCGATGGAGAGTATTACGAGATGGTGAAATCCAACTTCGAGCGTGCTGACAGAATGAAAGTTGTGCGTACGACGACCAACTACTGTACAAGCCTTGTGAGTTTACTGAGCTGCTACAATGACCTTCTCTTCAACTGATACGCTACGAGTGACAGTCTACTGTGTTGTTACAATCACCTTCCAAAGATGTCATGCCAATCATTTAGTGTCACATTACACATATGAGCCGTGATATGTGATTTCCAACAATGTGGTATTTTGACATGTATAGACTCAGTCGAGCCTGTACGGTCTACTTTTAAGCTTAGAAACTCCAAAATGATGTTTAGTCAGTAGCTTAACACTCATAGATTATTCAAGCGACTAGCAAAGGCTCTGATCAGACTGCGCGTATGCCCAGGCTGATCTGAGGCTTTGCTGGTCACACATACCACATTGTTGGAAATCTTGTGTCGCGCACTTGTGTCATATATTTTCGTGTTCCATCCAAATCATGTTTATACTAGCCGCGCTTGATGCTAATGACCCACAAGGGTTGATGCATTGTTGAACCAACCAAAAACTTCCAACTGTAATGCTTCCATTGACAATGTATTGAGCATTTGAGCCACGACAGGAGATTTCCAACAAGGTGGTATGTGCGACCAGCAAAGGCTCAGACCAGCCTGCGCATAATCCCAGTCTGATCAGAGTATTTGAGCCACGACATGAGATTTCCAACAATGTGGTATGTGTGACCAGCAAAGGCTCAGACCAGCCTGCACATACGCACAGTCTGATCAGAGCCTTTGCTAGTCGCTTGAATATTCTATGACAGTTAAGCTACAAACCGAACAGCATTTGGCGTTTCTAAGCTTAAAGGAGGCTGTACAGGTTCGTCTGAGTCTATGGATGTAAAAATGCCACAATGTTGGAAATCTTGTGTCGCGGCTCATTTATATTGATGTTTTTATCTGTAACTCTTTCATCTTGTTATAATGATCTTCTCTTGAACTGAAAGTTTCTGCTGGCAGATTGCTGGGTTAATATAATGAACTTGTTTTCAGCTAAGATGCTTCCATTGACCTTTTGTATATTGGAAACCCTCTTGCAAACAGTGAAGACCCAGATGAAATGCTGCATAATGCAGCATTCATCAGAGTCTACACTGTGTGCTAAGACTAAAACAATCTTCTAAAGCCGCTGTGATGTAGTGGATAAGCCACTTGCCTTGTAAACCAGGGGTCCCAGATTAGATCCCCGGCTTCACCAATCTGTTGGATGAGACTTTAAGTCGTGGCCCCGTCCCCATATGACCTTAGCTGTTGGTGGGATGGTAAACACAAACACAACAACAAAACAATCTCCAGAGAAACACATTCACTTTTAGTTGGAAATTAAAACATGACCATTGTGACCCCTCAATATATACACTGAACCATCCTAAGTTTATTGTATCATATCGAATGGGAAACAATGGTGAACAGCCCACTGAGCTGCTGAAAACCAGGACTTCAGTTAAGAGTGTGTACCAGAATTTTTTTTTTCTTATTTTTCAACCAAAACATATGTTTCGGGTGCTCAAAAGAACGGTTCTTTTGAGCACCCAAAACATATGCTAATTATTATTGGTAAGAAAATATTTAGAATTTTACGCTGAAAATTTTTGTTTTTCTAAACCTGTGTTACAACTGAAGTCTAATGAGCTGCTAAAGTGACATTCTCTACAACAGCTATGCTTAATGGCTGTTTAATGAGCTGATGAAATTACCTTCTCAACAATTGGAATGCTTTCATTAACCATTTACCGAGATGACAGAAATGCTTCCATTGGCATTGATAGGCCAAAACCAAGGCAGCTTACATACAGGCCTTTAGTTTAAGAGTGTGTACCAAAAGAATAATTTTCTTATTTCTGTGTTGTGGGTACTCAAAAGAACTGTCTGAATGAGACGGTTCTTTTGAGCACCCAAAACATGCAGTGCAGGTGATTTATCTTCATTCAACTGACCGACAAACAGTGAATTATTACTCAACAGTTCACACACTAGAGCTGATCTATTTTGATTCTAACACACAATAAATGCCGAAAACACATTTGAAGTCTTCAGCTTCTTCCAAATTTCCGCCATTGCACTGAAGAAATCCTGCAATAGTTGGACTGTTTCACATACGTTTACATATATTTGTAACACTTTCAAGTGTCAAAACGATGTTACACTGTCTAACACCATGACTGACTTCATTCTGCAGTGGCAATTGATGTCAGCTAGTGCATGCTATCTTTACGCTTTCAAATCTGTGACTTTGTTGTTTCATATAGCATGATTTTTTAGCATTGGTTATATAGGCGAGGTGTGTTAGAATCTTTTTTTTTACTATAGATATGGTGGAAGTAGAACAATATAAAAGGCTTCCTATGAGCACAGTAATAAATGTTTTGAGATATATCCAATTTTTAACCCATTTTTGGGGTTGTAAAATGTATTTTGTCGATAGCTATATGTTACAATAGTTTAGTGTCATTTGTCCATTGAAGGGGAAATCTGTGTATTGTAGACACTTACGAGTTATTCTAGTCACATATATTTATTTACATTACTGTTTTATTTTAAATGGGTCATCAGAAGAAACCTGATTTTGTTATAAGCAAACAACAAAGCACAGACTAGCCTGTGGATTGGTGTAGTCTGCTCTCTGGATATTAAAGCAGGGCCAACCCTGGATTAGAATTTGTTGTAGCCAACACTTCAGCAAAATGGAAAAAAAATTGGAGCCAATGAACTGGACTTTAGCCAAAATTTTAGCCAGAAAGTAGGAACAACAAGTTGTTCTGTAGTCTGTACTAAATATGGCACTTTACTAAAATGTGAAGGAGTAATAAAAGCCATTATTGGAAAACCCAAAAGCTGAGCAAAACACCGGTTTAGATAAACTAAATTTTTTAACGTAAATTTGTGAATGCTTTCTTATCTATCAGATTTAACAAATGTATTGGGTGCTCAAAAGAACCGTCTCATTGAGAGGGTTCTTTTGAGTACCCACAACATATGTTTTGGTTGAGAAATTAGAAAATCAATTCTTAAATAGCGTCCTTGCAAAATACACTTTTACGCATTGACTTGTATTAAAGTGATTTTTGAACCACCTAGAGTGAATTTTTTGCCAATGACTTATAGTTGTAGTCTAAATTTTCAGTAGCAAATGGCTACAATGACTAAATTCTAATGGCTGGATGAGCCCTGAAAAGGTTAGCAGTCAACAAAAGTATATAAAATTACCCAGCATGCAAATAGTAAAGGCATGTTTGAAAGGATTGTTTTAAAGAATAAATCACTAAAGTCACTTATTTCTTTGTTTTCGTTTAAGTCTTTGTCTACTAGCTTGGACCCAATAAACACGGAATGGTCACTTACATACAGGTAAATGTATATATTGGAAATACGTTGTCGTGGCTCAACGGTGGCTGAGCTTTCAAAACAGACGTATGTTCCGGATTAAATAATCATATCTCCATTAATTCTCTACATATCTTTGAATTTTCTTCAAAAAGCAATGGTTCAATATACTATCTTTAAGACTGTATTGTTGTATTTATTGAAAGTTTATCTGTCTTTATGAACATCAGAAAGAAACCCAGGTACAGTTTTTAGCTATTTTCGGCACTTTTAGCCAAAACTCGTCAGAAATCAACATAAAAATGGGAAAAACTTCAATTCATTTTAATGTAACTTGCAATATTTCAGCTTCGCATACTGGGAGTAACCTCTTATACCCTCATGTTTGTTCTGAATTAATTTTTTTGGCTGTAGTACTTTAAAATAGCGCTTAAATAAATAAAGCCTCGACAAAATAACTTTGTATTTCCGTCAGTGACCAGTCCATTTATACTGGGTCTGAACTACTAGTGATAAACTTTGCATACAGTTTGGACCCAGATCAGGCACAACATAATGTTGGACGTGATCTGGACCCAAACTGTTTGTCACTGTGATTGTATACCTGAAAGAATTTTCTAAATAGTTGATTTTGAAAAACAAATTAGCAGACAACAAAAAAGCATGAAATATTCCTTAGAAGGTAATGAGTTAATTTTCTTACTCCAAAGAGTTAGGCCCTTTGACAATCGGAACTGCCTCGGCCAATTCCACGAAATTCCGTGGAATCAGACCATGGATGTACATCGAGGATCTACTTTGATAATGCGGTTGATGCTGACGTTATATAACTGACGCTGACATCACAGAAACCATCATGTTAACACAATAAATGGTGGGATTGCAGCAAAAAAACAGGTTAAATGAAGTTAATGTTTTTTCAATAAAATATCGCTTTAGCGATATTTTATTCAAAAAACATAAACTTCATTTGTTCTGCTGATTAAACTTTTTGGATGATCAGAATAATCGATTTTAATAGAGCTGAACACACATGCTATGTACTGAACTAACTTTACATACGCCAGTTCCAGCTTACAAAATGGAGCTGTATGGTACATAGTACTACGCATAAGGCTCCTTACATACACCCCAGCCATGATTCCATTCTCGAATTGTGGCGGACTTTCCCGAATGGCCTTTGTGTGCCAGAACCAAATAATTTATACAGGAAACGGATGTACAAATGAAACAGCTCAAGTTTGAACTATAATTCATAGTAAAGCAGCTTGATGAGGGTCCTTTGACAATTTTAGCTCACCTGAGCCAAAGGCTCTGGGTGAGGTTATAGGATAGGACTCAGGCTTGCATCTGTGTGTCCAAACATCTGCTCACACTTAAAACATGAATATCTCTGAGACCAGCAGACCAATCAAAACTGAACTTCATATGGAGCATCATCTGGGTAGCGGAAAGGCTACAAAAGTTTTAGGCCAGATCTAATTAGAACTCTGGTATCTATGGCAACAGAAAGTTCTTGGAGGTTTACAATAGGGAAATCTTGGGAGCATTTGCTGCTCCAGTCTTGATTGGATCTTCATTTTTGCAAGTAACGAGTATACCATAAAATCTCTGATAGGTTTGAAATTCAGCAAGATCCAACCAGGGTCTGCAGATTTAGCTGCCCTTGAGTGTCTGGAAAAAATCCATAGACTTATAATGGGTGAAATGTCGTGAGCACTCTATGCCTTCATTTTTGGCTGGATAGTCATCATTCTTGTCGATAAGAAAAGCTTGGATGAAATTGAATTTCTGCTAGATCCCATCACCAACTGCTGAGCTAGCTGCCATTGAGGAAGCCCTCCAGTGGGGTCTATGCTGCTTTGCTATGTGAAAATAATGCATTGATCTCCCGAAATCCCAACAAAAAATAATCAGCTCCCTGAAAGTATTCTGCCTTAGCCCCCAAAATCCTTTAAATCATTTCATTCCTCCCCAAATCCACAAAAGTATATGCAATTCTCCCTAAAATGTATTTTAGATACTTAAAAACGAGGAAGCTATACACAACTTAATGTTCATTTAATAGTTTGCCTTATACATGTAAAGACAGGTCTTATAATAATTATTTCAATGAAATGTATGATATGTAACTCAAGTATGAGGCCATCCAGGCGATCATACGCATTCATGCAATACATTAAAAGAGGCAGGAGTCAGCTTCGTGCTGGTTGGTAAAGGGCTGTACTTTTTGCATGTTGAATAATTGTACAAGCTCTTCTTTTCGCCTGCTATTGTTATACCTAAAGGAAACGCCTTTCAAAAAGTCTTTGAGTGATACCATCAAAGTGTCAAATAGTTTGGATCTAGATCAGGCCTGACCTGTTGTTCAAGTCTTTTAGGGATATCATCAAAATGAATATCAAATAGTTCGCATCCAGAACAGACATGATTTTGTCAGGCCTGTTCTGGGTTCAAACTGTTTTCAGTGTTTATCAGCAGACGCCAAAAGTCCCCCTAGCGGGATAAGAGAAGAATGCATTGGCGATAGGCATTCATAGGCGTACTACGTACATCGATACACATTTGCATTAATGGCCAACCTCGCACATACTGCTTGCAGGAAACGTGTAGACAACTTTCTCATTTGCATTTATCACACATGAAATGTGCATGTTCTTGTGTCATCAGGTGCCCGTGCACAAACAGACCTGCCATTTAAGTCGATGTTAACTGGCTGATTTGAGGCATCAGCATCTTCATTCAGGATAATGTTTGAAAATTTCTCTTTCTGTGGGTGACAAGATTTATTATCCACCTTCAAGAAAAGTGAAAGTACAACCTGCCTAGACGACTTTGGCTTCTCAACATGCACAAAAGTAAACCGGAAATCAGAACAGCGTCGTATGTTACCATGGTAGTCAGCTCTGTCTACTGTGACAAAATAGTCCACGCAAAGATGCATTTGCTTTCAACCACATGACAAACATGCATCGATGCATAGTCCTATGCAAGTTTTAAATCCAATAGAGCACTCATTTACCGAATAGAGAGCACAGAAACTGTGAATTTCACAATGTTAAAAGGTACTATTTTCGTGGGCTACCAAAATAGGAATTTCCTTTTATGTGCCAAACTCCCCAACAGTAGCAACTTTCCGTCACGTCAAAATTGTGTATCGATGCAACGAAATGACGACGAAATAACAATACATCGACGTTCTTTCATCATTGCTGTTTTTATTAAAAGTAAGAAAGAAGGCAAAGTTCTGAAATTGTTACAATGAGGCACCACACCTGACCAAGGACACCACACGGGAAAGCAACAAAACACAATAAAACGCCACACACAAGAGAGCCAAGAGATAAGCCTTTTCCCAGCAGGCGACCACAATACAATTAATTCGATAAGGATAAATGCAGTCTATCGACTGCATCGATGCATATGCTCATCTGAGACTTTGCTGTTTGCCTATTGCAAACAGGCATCTGCCATGCTAACCTATAGAGCCTGCAAGAAGATAAATACTTGGTTAAATGCAGTGTACAAATACATATGGACACAACAAGTAGCCTTGGTGAACGCTTTAGACCTTTAATTATCAGAAAATGAAGAAAAGACTAATATTGCCCGCATTGTGCACATTTCTAAAGCTGCTTGTATTGTATATCACCCAAACCTTAAACTGTTTAATACATCTTTTACAGTTATCTGTATATAAATGGACCAATTCAGTACGAAGGCATATGAAGCTTTAGCTTAAAACTGTCCTCCATAAAATTGTAAATGCCAAAATCAAAGTTTGAAAGCCACTGGATGACCTGGATCTAAGATTCTCGTTTTTTTACATAGAAAAAGAGAAAATTCATCACCCCACATGACAGATGACTTATATTTCATTGAATACTGGTACCATCTAGTAAAAACCTGCAGTGATAACAACCCAGGTTGGCTGTACGAACCAACCAGGTTGTACCACTACCCCACCCTGCAAAGAAAAAAATGTATGGACCAACCCAAGAACCCAGCAAAAGAAAAAAAAAATAACCAAAAAAAAAAAAAAAAAAAAAAAAACGGTAAAAAAAATTGGGGGGGGGGGGGGGGGGGGGTCTATCTTTGCGAATCCTCCCTCGGAGAATCCGCTTGTTGACGAGCCTTCATAGGAAAAAGGCTCGTAAGGCGTGGCCTACAGCAACAATACATAATGAGATGTTCAAATTCAGTGTAAATTAAGTATACAGGAAATATTAAATATGTAGTGTAAGTGTTTGTGAATAACATAATGAATATAGCGTTCTATTATTTTTGTTTTATTAATTTGTAGACAGAAATGAAATACAGCATGAAGCTTCAAGATTGTGAAATTTCTTTGGGCCAAATTGGCTATATTCTTCTGTTTTTGCTAAAATTGGGATTAATTGCTTAAACATCAAGAGTGATGTCCCTGTAATCAAATCTTATACAAAATCACTCACTTAAAGGAAATTTAATCCTTGTCATTAATAGGCCCATACAGCTCAGTGGTTAAATGGTCTTTCTCTAAAACCAACTGCATTTCTGGAATGACTAGGTTAAGAGTTCGAATCCCACAAACTCCAGATAGCCCAAAATATTTTTTTTTTTACTTTTTTTATTTGAACAGATAACATAATTATGGAAACAAATAATATCATAATTTTTGTATAACCTTTGGAATTGCAAAATCAGGATACAAGATAATGCGTTTTGAAAGAAGCAGTAAACGTGTACATATCTTAGTTTTAGAATCCTGACATTCGACAATGGCTATTGAGCAAATACGAAAAACCAAATAAACACACTTTCCAGCCTCAAATGAAATATCTTACCATCTCTGTGGAACTATACAAGCAAATGCGAGTCTGTGTTTTAAGCATATGCTAACTATCACCTTTCCTGCATTCGGAATGCACGGGAGAGACCATTAGAAAATTATACCTATCTCATATATGAATACAGTTATTCATTAAACGAGCATGCGTAGTTTCCCAGTGAGGCTGGTTGTTTTTGTAAGGTGTTCCTTCATATATCACTACTGTGTTTGCTGATAGTGGTGGCTCTGTTAAGTATGTGCAGATGCGCTGGCTCATTCAAACACTTCCTTGGCGTCAATGTGAAAAAAGCCTACTACAAGTTCAGTACTTATTTCTGGGCGTTCAGAGAAGGCCCTGGCCAGCCTGCTGCACAAATGCGCATTCTCGCCTATGACGATTTTTCACATGTTATTACAGAAAAAGTGACATAGATTAAGGTTCAGGCCCAACCTTGTCCCTTCTAAGGCGGTGGCTCTGTTGTTGATTCCTTCTTTAATGTTCCTTCTCTTTGATTATGGGAGCTCTGTGATTGGTCATTGTTTTGTTATGCAGTACTTCAGTGTATATTCTAGTTTTGCAATTATCTTGACGAGGAAGAGAGAGCATGATGCCTTACTTTAACTGCCTTCCTACTATAAGTGTTCTGTGGCTTTTTCTCACGGTGACATGGGTTGATCTGAAGTGTGTGATTGTGGTACTTCCTGATCATACTCGCTCTCTATTTATGGGCCAGTTCATGCGAGTTTGGTATTTATCGCATAAACGATATCAAACAGGAAAGGATCAGACGAGACTGCAAATTTGCGCAGTATCACCAGAGGGAATCGCACTCAAAAGAAGGGATGTAGATGATGGCTCAGGCCCAATATTATGGGCCAGTTCAAAAAACTTTGGTATTTGTCGCATATGCGAGCAGTGAAGGATCAGGCGAGACTGCAAATTCGCACAGTATCACCAAAGTCTTTGCAAATCATACTAAAAAGACGGGGTGTAGATGAAGGCTCAGCCAAATTTTATAAGCCAGTTTAGGAAAGTTTGGTACTTAGCGCACATGTGAGCAGCGAATTCCTAAAAAGAAGGGATTTAGATGAAGGCCCAGGGAAATTTTATAGGCCAGTACAAGAAAGTTTGGTACATGTCGCATATGCGAGCAGCAAATACCTAAAAAAGAGGGAATGTAGTTGAAGGCTCTGGCCAAAATTTCAGGGCCAGTTCGTGGAGGTTTGGTACTTGTCCCATGTGCGAGCAGGGAATGATCTGGCGAGACTGCGCAAATATGCAGTATCGCCAGGGCCTTTGCAAATCGCACTGCAAAGAAGGGATGAAGACACAGTTTGGTACTTGTCGCATATGCAAACAGCAAATGATCTGGTGAGATTGCATATTTGCACAGTCTCGCCAGAGCCTTCGCTGATTGCACTAAAAAGAAGACACGTAGATGAAGGGTCAGGCATCATTGTCTATACCATTTCATGTGATTTAGGTACTTATTGCATATGCGAGCAGGGAAAGACCAGGCGAGCCTGCACATTCAGGCAGTCTCGCTAGAGCCTTCACTGATTGCACTAAAAAGAAGACACGTAGATGAAGGGTCAGGCATAATTGTCTATACAATTTCATGTGATTTAGGTACTTATTGCATATGCGAGCAGGAAAAGACCAGGCGAGCCTGCACATTCAGGCAGTCTCGCCAGAGCCTTCACTGATTGCACTAAAAAGAAGACACGTAGATAAAGGGTCAGGCATAATTGTCTATACCATTTCATGTGATTTAGGTACTTATTGCATATGCGAGCAGGAAAAGACCAGGCGAGCCTGCACATTCAGGCAGTCTCGCCAGAGCCTTCACTGATTGCACTAAAAAGAAGGCAGGAAGATGAAGGGTCAGGCATAATTGTTTATACCATTTCATGTGATTTAGGTACTTATTGCATATGCGAGAAGGGAAAGACCAGGCGAGCCTGCACATTCAGGCAGTCTCGCCAGAGCCTTCGCTGATTGCACTAAAAAGAAGGCACGAAGATGAAGGGTCAGGCATAATTGTTTATACCATTTCATGTGATTTAGGTACTTATTGCATATGCGAGCAGGGAAAGACCAGGCGAGCCTGCACATTCAGGCAGTCTCGCCAGAGCCTTCACTGATTGCACTAAAAAGAAGACACGTAGATGAAGGGTTAGGCATAATTGTCTATACCATTTCATGTGATTTAGGTACTTATTGCATATGCGAGCAGGGAAAGACCAGGCGAGCCTGCACATTCAGGCAGTCTCGCCAGAGCCTTCACTGATTGCACTAAAAAAAAGGCACGAAGATGAAGGGTCAGGCATAATTGTTTATACCATTTCATGTGATTTAGGTACTTATTGCATATGCGAGCAGGGAATGATCAGGCGGGCCTGCACATTCAGGCAGTCTCGCCAGAGCCTTCACTGATTGCACTAAAAAGAAGGCACGAAGATGAAGGGTCAGGCATAATTGTTTATACCATTTCATGTGATTTAGGTACTTATTGCATATGCGAGCAGGGAAAGACCAGGCGAGCCTGCACATTCAGGCAGTCTCGCCAGAGCCTTCGCTGATTGCACTAAAAAGAAGGCACGTAGATGAAGGGTCAGGCATAATTGTTTATACCATTTCATGTGATTTAGGTACTTATTGCATATGCGAGCAGGGAAAGACAAGGCGAGCCTGCACATTCGCGCAGTCTTGCCTGAGCGTTCGCTGATTGCATTAAAAAGGATGTAGGTGAAGGCTCAGACTAATAATTATTGGCCAGTTCATGAAAGTTTGGTACTTGTCACATATGCGAGCGTCGAAGGCCCAGGCGAGCAAACGCATTCGTGCAATACATTAGAAAAATAAAAGGAGCAGTCATCGACTTCATGCTGGCTTGTAAAAGGCTGTACTTTTTGCATGTTTAATAACTGTACAAGCTTTTCTTTTCGCCTGCTGTTCTTTTACCTAAAGGAAACGCCTTTCAAAAAATCTTTGAGTGATACCATGAGAGTGTCAAATAGTTTGGATCCAGATCAGGCCTGACCTGTTGTTCAAGTCTTTTAGGGATATCATCGAAATGAATATCAAATAGTTCGCATCCAGAACAGACATGATTTCGTCAGGCCTGTTCTGGGTCCAAACTGTTTGCAGTGTTTATCAGCAGACGACAAAAGTCGCCCCTAGAATGCATTGACGATAGGCGTACTACGTACATCGATACACATTCAAATATTCAAATTTATGGCCAACCTCGCACATGCAGGAAGTGTGTAGAGAACTTTCTCATTTGCATTTATCACACATGAAATGTGCATGTTCTTGTGTCATCAGGTGCCCGTGCACAAACAGACCTGCCATTTAGGTCGATGTTAACTGGCTGATTTGAGGCATCAGCATCTTCATTCAGGATAATGTTTGAAAATTTCTCTTTCTATGGGTGACAAGATTTGTTATCCACCTTCAAGAAAAGTGAAAGTACAACCTGCCTAGACGACTTTGGCTTCTCAACATGCACAAAAGTAAACCGGAAATCAGAACAGCGTCGTATGTTACCATGGTAGTCGGCTCTGTCTACTGTGACAAAATAGTCCACACAAAGATGCATTTGCTTTCAACCACATGACAAACATGCATCGATGCATAGTCCTATGCAAGTTTTAAATCCAATAGAGCACTCATTTACCGAATAGAGAGCACAGAAACTGTGAATTTCACAATGTTAAAAGGTACTATTTTCGTGGGCTACCAAAATAGGAATTTCCTTTTATGTGCCTAACTCCCCAACAGTAGCAACTTTCCGTCACGTCAAAATTGTGTATCGATGCAACGAAATGACGACGAAATAACAATACATCGACGTTCTTTCATCATTGCTGTTTTTATTAAAAGTAAGAAAGAAGGCAAAGTTCTGAAATTGTTACAATGAGGCACCACACCTGATCAAGGACACCACACGGGAAAGCAACAAAACACAATAAAACGCCACACACAAGAGAGCCAAGAGATAAGCCTTTTCCCAGCAGGCGACCACAATACAATTAATTCGATAAGGATAAATGCAGTCTATCGACTGCATCGATGCATATGCTCATCTGAGACTTTGCTGTTTGCCTATTGCAAACAGGCATCTGCCATGCTAACCTATAGAGCCTGCAAGAAGATAAATACTTGGTTAAATGCAGTGTACAAATACATATGGACACAACAAGTAGCCTTGGTGAACGCTTTAGACCTTTAATTATCAGAAAATGAAGAAAAGACTAATATTGCCCGCATTGTGCACATTTCTAAAGCTGCTTGTATTGTATATCACCCAAACCTTAAACTGTTTAATACATCTTTTACAGTTATCTGTATATAAATGGACCAATTCAGTACGAAGGCATATGAAGCTTTAGCTTAAAACTGTCCTCCATAAAATTGTAAATGCCAAAATCAAAGTTTGAAAGCCACTGGATGACCTGGATCTAAGATTCTCGGTTTTTTACATAGAAAAAGAGAAAATTCATCACCCCACATGACAGATGACTTATATTTCATTGAATACTGGTACCATCTAGTAAAAACCTGCAGTGATAACAACCCAGGTTGGCTGTACGAACCAACCAGGTTGTACCACTACCCCACCCTGCAAAGAAAAAAATGTATGGACCAACCCAAGAACCCAGCAAAAGAAAAAAAAAATAACCAAAAAAAAAAAAAAAAAAACGGTAAAAAAAATTGGGGGGGGGGGGGGGGGGGTCTATCTTTGCGAATCCTCCCTCGGAGAATCCGCATGTTGACGAGCCTTCATAGGAAAAAGGCTCGTAAGGCGTGGCCTACAGCAACAATACATAATGAGATGTTCAAATTCAGTGTAAATTAAGTATACAGGAAATATTAAATATGTAGTGTAAGTGTTTGTGAATAACATAATGAATATAGCGTTCTATTATTTTTGTTTTATTAATTTGTAGACAGAAATGAAATACAGCATGAAGCTTCAAGATTGTGAAATTTCTTTGGGCCAAATTGGCTATATTCTTCTGTTTTTGCTAAAATTGGGATTAATTGCTTAAACATCAAGAGTGATGTCCCTGTAATCAAATCTTATACAAAATCACTCACTTAAAGGAAATTTAATCCTTGTCATTAATAGGCCCATACAGCTCAGTGGTTAAATGGTCTTTCTCTAAAACCAACTGCATTTCTGGAATGTCTAGGTTAAGAGTTCGAATCCCACAAACTCCAGATAGCCCAAAATATTTTTTTTTTACTTTTTTTATTTGAACAGATAACATAATTATGGAAACAAATAATATCATAATTTTTGTATAACCTTTGGAATTGCAAAATCAGGATACAAGATAATGCGTTTTGAAATAAGCAGTAAACGTGTACATATCTTAGTTTTAGAATCCTGACATTCGACAATGGCTATTGAGCAAATACGAAAAAACAAATAAACACACTTTCCAGCCTCAAATGAAATATCTTACCATCTCTGTGGAACTATACAAGCAAATGCGAGTCTGTGTTTTAAGCATATGCTAACTATCACCTTTCCTGCATTCGGAATGCACGGGAGAGACCATTAGAAAATTATACCTATCTCATATATGAATACAGTTATTCATTAAACGAGCATGCGTAGTTTCCCAGTGAGGCTGGTTGTTTTTGTAAGGTGTTCCTTCATATATCACTACTGTGTTTGCTGATAGTGGTGGCTCTGTTAAGTATGTGCAGATGCGCTGGCTCATTCAAACACTTCCTTGGCGTCAATGTGAAAAAAGCCTACTACAAGTTCAGTACTTATTTCTGGGCGTTCAGAGAAGGCCCTGGCCAGCCTGCTGCACAAATGCGCATTCTCGCCTATGACGATTTTTCACATGTTATTACAGAAAAAGTGACATAGATTAAGGTTCAGGCCCAACCTTGTCCCTTCTAAGGCGGTGGCTCTGTTGTTGATTCCTTCTTTAATGTTCCTTCTCTTTGATTATGGGAGCTCTGTGATTGGTCATTGTTTTGTTATGCAGTACTTCAGTGTATATTCTAGTTTTGCAATTATCTTGACGAGGAAGAGAGAGCATGATGCCTTACTTTAACTGCCTTCCTACTATAAGTGTTCTGTGGCTATTTCTCACGGTGACATGGGTTGATCTGAAGTGTGTGATTGTGGTACTTCCTGATCATACTCGCTCTCTATTTATGGGCCAGTTCATGCGAGTTTGGTATTTATCGCATAAACGATATCAAACAGGAAAGGATCAGACGAGACTGCAAATTTGCGCAGTATCACCAGAGGGAATCGCACTCAAAAGAAGGGATGTAGATGATGGCTCAGGCCCAATATTATGGGCCAGTTCAAAAAACTTTGGTATTTGTCGCATATGCGAGCAGTGAAGGATCAGGCGAGACTGCAAATTCGCACAGTATCACCAAAGTCTTTGCAAATCATACTAAAAAGACGGGGTGTAGATGAAGGCTCAGCCAAATTTTATAAGCCAGTTTAGGAAAGTTTGGTACTTAGCGCACATGCGAGCAGCGAATTCCTAAAAAGAAGGGATTTAGATGAAGGCCCAGGGAAATTTTATAGGCCAGTACAAGAAAGTTTGGTACATGTCGCATATGCGAGCAGCAAATACCTAAAAAAGAGGGAATGTAGTTGAAGGCTCTGGCCAAAATTTCAGGGCCAGTTCGTGGAGGTTTGGTACTTGTCCCATGTGCGAGCAGGGAATGATCTGGCGAGACTGCGCAAATATGCAGTATCGCCAGGGCCTTTGCAAATCGCACTGCAAAGAAGGGATGAAGACACAGTTTGGTACTTGTCGCATATGCAAACAGCAAATGATCTGGTGAGATTGCATATTTGCACAGTCTCGCCAGAGCCTTCGCTGATTGCACTAAAAAGAAGACACGTAGATGAAGGGTCAGGCATAATTGTCTATACCATTTCATGTGATTTAGGTACTTATTGCATATGCGAGCAGGGAAAGACCAGGCGAGCCTGCACATTCAGGCAGTCTCGCTAGAGCCTTCACTGATTGCACTAAAAAGAAGACACGTAGATGAAGGGTCAGGCATAATTGTCTATACAATTTCATGTGATTTAGGTACTTATTGCATATGCGAGCAGGAAAAGACCAGGCGAGCCTGCACATTCAGGCAGTCTCGCCAGAGCCTTCACTGATTGCACTAAAAAGAAGACACGTAGATGAAGGGTCAGGCATAATTGTCTATACCATTTCATGTGATTTAGGTACTTATTGCATATGCGAGCAGGAAAAGACCAGGCGAGCCTGCACATTCAGGCAGTCTCGCCAGAGCCTTCACTGATTGCACTAAAAAGAAGGCAGGAAGATGAAGGGTCAGGCATAATTGTTTATACCATTTCATGTGATTTAGGTACTTATTGCATATGCGAGAAGGGAAAGACCAGGCGAGCCTGCACATTCAGGCAGTCTCGCCAGAGCCTTCGCTGATTGCACTAAAAAGAAGGCACGAAGATGAAGGGTCAGGCATAATTGTTTATACCATTTCATGTGATTTAGGTACTTATTGCATATGCGAGCAGGGAAAGACCAGGCGAGCCTGCACATTCAGGCAGTCTCGCCAGAGCCTTCACTGATTGCACTAAAAAGAAGACACGTAGATGAAGGGTTAGGCATAATTGTCTATACTATTTCATGTGATTTAGGTACTTATTGCATATGCGAGCAGGAAAAGACCAGGCGAGCCTGCACATTCAGGCAGTCTCGCCAGAGCCTTCACTGATTGCACTAAAAAGAAGACACGTAGATGAAGGGTCAGGCATAATTGTCTATACCATTTCATGTGATTTAGGTACTTATTGCATATGCGAGCAGGAAAAGACCAGGCGAGCCTGCACATTCAGGCAGTCTCGCCAGAGCCTTCACTGATTGCACTAAAAAGAAGGCAGGAAGATGAAGGGTCAGGCATAATTGTTTATACCATTTCATGTGATTTATGTACTTATTGCATATGCGAGAAGGGAAAGACCAGGCGAGCCTGCACATTCAGGCAGTCTCGCCAGAGCCTTCGCTGATTGCACTAAAAAGAAGGCACGAAGATGAAGGGTCAGGCATAATTGTTTATACCATTTCATGTGATTTAGGTACTTATTGCATATGCGAGTAGGGAAAGACCAGGCGAGCCTGCACATTCAGGCAGTCTCGCCAGAGCCTTCACTGATTGCACTAAAAAGAAGACACGTAGATGAAGGGTTAGGCATAATTGTCTATACTATTTCATGTGATTTAGGTACTTATTGCATATGCGAGCAGGGAAAGACCAGGCGAGCCTGCACATTCAGGCAGTCTCGCCAGAGCCTTCACTGATTGCACTAAAAAGAAGGCACGAAGATGAAGGGTCAGGCATAATTGTTTATACCATTTCATGTGATTTAGGTACTTATTGCATATGCGAGCAGGGAATGATTAGGCGGGCCTGCACATTCAGGCAGTCTCGCCAGAGCCTTCACTGATTGCACTAAAAAGAAGGCACGAAGATGAAGGGTCAGGCATAATTGTTTATACCATTTCATGTGATTTAGGTACTTATTGCATATGCGAGCAGGGAAAGACCAGGCGAGCCTGCACATTCAGGCAGTCTCGCCAGAGCCTTCGCTGATTGCACTAAAAAGAAGGCACGTAGATGAAGGGTCAGGCATAATTGTTTATACCATTTCATGTGATTTAGGTACTTATTGCATATGCGAGCAGGGAAAGACCAGGCGAGCCTGCACATTCGCGCAGTCTTGCCTGAGCGTTCGCTGATTGCATTAAAAAGGATGTAGGTGAAGGCTCAGACTAATAATTATTGGCCAGTTCATGAAAGTTTGGTACTTGTCACATATGCGAGCGTCGAAGGCCCAGGCGAGCAAACGCATTCGTGCAATACATTAGAAAAATAAAAGGAGCAGTCATCGACTTCATGCTGGCTTGTAAAAGGCTGTACTTTTTGTATGTTTAATAACTGTACAAGCTTTTCTTTTCGCCTGCTGTTCTTTTACCTAAAGGAAACGCCTTTCAAAAAATCTTTGAGTGATACCATGAGAGTGTCAAATAGTTTGGATCCAGATCAGGCCTGACCTGTTGTTCAAGTCTTTTAGGGATATCATCGAAATGAATATCAAATAGTTCGCATCCAGAACAGACATGATTTCGTCAGGCCTGTTCTGGGTCCAAACTGTTTGCAGTGTTTATCAGCAGACGACAAAAGTCGCCCCTAGAATGCATTGACGATAGGCGTACTACGTACATCGATACACATTCAAATATTCAAATTTATGGCCAACCTCGCACATGCAGGAAGTGTGTAGAGAACTTTCTCATTTGCATTTATCACACATGAAATGTGCATGTTCTTGTGTCATCAGGTGCCCGTGCACAAACAGACCTGCCATTTAGGTCGATGTTAACTGGCTGATTTGAGGCATCAGCATCTTCATTCAGGATAATGTTTGAAAATTTCTCTTTCTATGGGTGACAAGATTTGTTATCCACCTTCAAGAAAAGTGAAAGTACAACCTGCCTAGACGACTTTGGCTTCTCAACATGCACAAAAGTAAACCGGAAATCAGAACAGCGTCGTATGTTACCATGGTAGTCGGCTCTGTCTACTGTGACAAAATAGTCCACACAAAGATGCATTTGCTTTCAACCACATGACAAACATGCATCGATGCATAGTCCTATGCAAGTTTTAAATCCAATAGAGCACTCATTTACCGAATAGAGAGCACAGAAACTGTGAATTTCACAATGTTAAAAGGTACTATTTTCGTGGGCTACCAAAATAGGAATTTCCTTTTATGTGCCAAACTCCCCAACAGTAGCAACTTTCCGTCACGTCAAAATTGTGTATCGATGCAACGAAATAACGACGAAATAACAATACATCGACGTTCTTTCATCATTGCTGTTTTTATTAAAAGTAAGAAAGAAGGCAAAGTTCTGAAATTGTTACAATGAGGCACCACACCTGACCAAGGACACCACACGGGAAAGCAACAAAACACAATAAAACGCCACACACAAGAGAGCCAAGAGATAAGCCTTTTCCCAGCAGGCGACCACAATACAATTAATTCGATAAGGATAAATGCAGTCTATCGACTGCATCGATGCATATGCTCATCTGAGACTTTGCTGTTTGCCTATTGCAAACAGGCATCTGCCATGCTAACCTATAGAGCCTGCAAGAAGATAAATACTTGGTTAAATGCAGTGTACAAATACATATGGACACAACAAGTAGCCTTGGTGAACGCTTTAGACCTTTAATTATCAGAAAATGAAGAAAAGACTAATATTGCCCGCATTGTGCACATTTCTAAAGCTGCTTGTATTGTATATCACCCAAACCTTAAACTGTTTAATACATCTTTTACAGCTATCTGTATATAAATGGACCAATTCAGTACGAAGGCATATGAAGCTTTAGCTTAAAACTGTCCTCCATAAAATTGTAAATGCCAAAATCAAAGTTTGAAAGCCACTGGATGACCTGGATCTAAGATTCTCGGTTTTTTACATAGAAAAAGAGAAAATTCATCACCCCACATGACAGATGACTTATATTTCATTGAATACTGGTACCATCTAGTAAAAACCTGCAGTGATAACAACCCAGGTTGGCTGTACGAACCAACCAGGTTGTACCACTACCTCACCCTGCAAAGAAAAAAATGTATGGACCAACCCAAGAACCCAGCAAAAGAAAAAAAAATAACCCAAAAAAAAAAAAAAAAAAAAAACGGTAAAAAAAATTGGGGGGGGGGGGCTCTATCTTTGCGAATCCTCCCTCGGAGAATCCGCTTGTTGACGAGCCTTCATAGGAAAAAGGCTCGTAAGGCGTGGCCTACAGCAACAATACATAATGAGATGTTCAAATTCAGTGTAAATTAAGTATACAGGAAATATTAAATATGTAGTGTAAGTGTTTGTGAATAACATAATGAATATAGCGTTCTATTATTTTTGTTTTATTAATTTGTAGACAGAAATGAAATACAGCATGAAGCTTCAAGATTGTGAAATTTCATTGGGCCATATTGGCTATATTCTTCTGTTTTTGCTAAAATTGGGATTAATTGCTTAAACATCAAGAGTGATGTCCCTGTAATCAAATCTTATACAAAATCACTCACTTAAAGGAAATTTAATCCTTGTCATTAATAGGCCCATACAGCTCAGTGGTTAAATGGTCTTTCTCTAAAACCAACTGCATTTCTGGAATGTCTAGGTTAAGAGTTCGAATCCCACAAACTCCAGATAGCCCAAAATATTTTTTTTTTTACTTTTTTTTATTTGATTAGATAACATAATTATGGAAACAAATAATATCATAATTTTTGTATAACCTTTGGAATTGCAAAATCAGGATACAAGATAATGCGTTTTGAAATAAGCAGTAAACGTGTACATATCTTAGTTTTAGAATCCTGACATTCGACAATGGCTATTGAGCAAATACGAAAAACCAAATAAACACACTTTCCAGCCGCCTCAAATGAAATATCTTACCATCTCTGTGGAACTATACAAGCAAATGCGAGTCTGTGTTTTAAGCATATGCTAACTATCACCTTTCCTGCATTCGGAATGCACGGGAGAGACCATTAGAAAATTATACCTATCTCATATATGAATACAGTTATTCATTAAACGAGCATGCGTAGTTTCCCAGTGAGGCTGGTTGTTTTTGTAAGGTGTTCCTTCATATATCACTACTGTGTTTGCTGATAGTGGTGGCTCTGTTAAGTATGTGCAGATGCGCTGGCTCATTCAAACACTTCCTTGGCGTCAATGTGAAAAAAGCCTACTACAAGTTCAGTACTTATTTCTGGGCGTTCAGAGAAGGCCCTGGCCAGCCTGCTGCACAAATGTGCATTCTCGCCTATGACGATTTTTCACATGTTATTACAGAAAAAGTGACATAGATTAAGGTTCAGGCCCAACCTTGTCCCTTCTAAGGCGGTGGCTCTGTTGTTGATTCCTTCTTTAATGTTCCTTCTCTTTTATTATGGGAGCTCTGTGATTGGTCATTGTTTTGTTATGCAGTACTTCAGTGTATATTCTAGTTTTGCAATTATCTTGACGAGGAAGAGAGAGCATGATGCCTTACTTTAACTGCCTTCCTACTATAAGTGTTCTGTGGCTTTTTCTCACGGTGACATGGGTTGATCTGAAGTGTGTGATTGTGGTACTTCCTGATCATACTCGCTCTCTATTTATGGGCCAGTTCATGCGAGTTTGGTATTTATCGCATAAACGATATCAAACAGGAAAGGATCAGACGAGACTGCAAATTTGCGCAGTATCACCAGAGGGAATCGCACTCAAAAGAAGGGATGTCAGGCCCAATATTATGGGCCAGTTCAAAAAACTTTGGTATTTGTCGCATATGCGAGCAGTGAAGGATCAGGCGAGACTGCAAATTCGCACAGTATCACCAAAGTCTTTGCAAATCATACTAAAAAGACGGGGTGTAGATGAAGGCTCAGCCAAATTTTATAAGCCAGTTTAGGAAAGTTTGGTACTTAGCGCACATGCGAGCAGCGAATTCCTAAAAAGAAGGGATTTAGATGAAGGCCCAGGGAAATTTTATAGGCCAGTACAAGAAAGTTTGGTACATGTCGCATATGCGAGCAGCAAATACCTAAAAAAGAGGGAATGTAGTTGAAGGCTCTGGCCAAAATTTCAGGGCCAGTTCGTGGAGGTTTGGTACTTGTCCCATGTGCGAGCAGGGAATGATCTGGCGAGACTGCGCAAATGTGCAGTATCGCCAGGGCCTTTGCAAATCGCACTGCAAAGAAGGGATGAAGACACAGTTTGGTACTTGTCGCATATGCAAACAGCAAATGATCTGGTGAGATTGCATATTTGCACAGTCTCGCCAGAGCCTTCGCTGATTGCACTAAAAAGAAGACACGTAGATGAAGGGTCAGGCATCATTGTCTATACCATTTCATGTGATTTAGGTACTTATTGCATATGCGAGCAGGGAAAGACCAGGCGAGCCTGCACATTCAGGCAGTCTCGCCAGAGCCTTCACTGATTGCACTGAAAAGAAGACACGTAGATGAAGGGTCAGGCATAATTGTCTATACCATTTCATGTGATTTAGGTACTTATTGCATATGCGAGCAGGAAAAGACCAGGCGAGCCTGCACTTTCAGGCAGTCTCGCCAGAGCCTTCACTGATTGCACTAAAAAGAAGGCACGAAGATGAAGGGTCAGGCATAATTGTTTATACCATTTCATGTGATTTAGGTACTTATTGCATATGCGAGAAGGGAAAGACCAGGCGAGCCTGCACATTCAGGCAGTCTCGCCAGAGCCTTCGCTGATTGCACTAAAAAGAAGGCACGAAGATGAAGGGTCAGGCATAATTGTTTATACCATTTCATGTGATTTAGGTACTTATTGCATATGCGAGTAGGGAAAGACCAGGCGAGCCTGCACATTCAGGCAGTCTCACCAGAGCCTTCACTGATTGCACTAAAAAGAAGACACGTAGATGAAGGGTTAGGCATAATTGTCTATACCATTTCATGTGATTTAGGTACTTATTGCATATGCGAGCAGGGAAAGACCAGGCGAGCCTGCACATTCAGGCAGTCTCGCCAGAGCCTTCGCTGATTGCACTAAAAAGAATGCACGTAGATGAAGGGTAAGGCATAATTGTCTATACCATTTCATGTGATTTAGGTACTTATTGCATATGCGAGCAGGGAAAGACCAGGCGAGCCTGCACAATTAGGCAGTCTCGCCAGAGCCTTCGCTGATTGCACTAAAAAGAAGGCACGTAGATGAAGGGTCAGGCATAATTGTTTATACCATTTCATGTGATTTAGGTACTTATTGCATATGCAAGCAGGGAAAGACCAGGCGAGCCTGCACATTCGCGCCGACTTGCCTGAGCGTTCGCTGATTGCATTAAAAAGGATGTAGGTGAAGGCTCAGACTTATAATTATTGGCCAGTTCATGAAAGTTTGGTACTTGTCACATATGCGAGCGTCGAAGGCCCAGGCGAGCATATGCATTCGTGCAATACATAAGAAAAATAAAAGTAGCAGTCATCGACTTCATGCTGGCTTAGACCTGAAATCAGAACAGCGTCGTATGTTACCATGGTAGTCGGCTCTGTCTACTGTGACAAAATAGTCCACACAAAGATGCATTTGCTTTCAACCACATGACAAACATGCATCGATGCATAGTCCTATGCAAGTTTTAAATCCAATAGAGCACTCATTTACCGAATAGAGGGCACAGAAACTGTGAATTTCACAATGTTAAAAGGTACTATTTTCGTGGGCTACCAAAATAGGAATTTCCTTTTATGTGCCAAACTCCCCAAATGGCTGTACTTTTTGCATGTTTAATAACTGTACAAGCTTTTCTGTTCGCCTGCTGTTCTTTTACCTAAAGGAAACGCCTTTCAAAAAATCTTTGAGTGATACCATGAGAGTGTCAAATAGTTTGGATCCAGATCAGGCCTGACCTGTTGTTCAAGTCTTTTAGGCCTGACCTGTTGTTCAAGTCTTTTAGGGATATCATCGAAATGAATATCAAATAGTTCGCATCCAGAACAGACATGATTTCGTCAGGCCTGTTCTGGGTCCAAACTGTTTGCAGTGTTTATCAGCAGACGACAAAAGTCGCCCCTAGAATGCATTGACGATAGGCGTACTACGTACATCGATACACATTCAAATATTCAAATTTATGGCCAACCTCGCACATGCAGGAAGTGTGTAGAGAACTTTCTCATTTGCATTTATCACACATGAAATGTGCATGTTCTTGTGTCATCAGGTGCCCGTGCACAAACAGACCTGCCATTTAGGTCGATGTTAACTGGCTGATTTGAGGCATCAGCATCTTTATTCAGGATAATGTTTGAAAATTTCTCTTTCTATGGGTGACAAGATTTGTTATCCACCTTCAAGAAAAGTGAAAGTACAACCTGCCTAGACGACTTTGGCTTCTCAACATGCACAAAAGTAAACCGGAAATCAGAACAGCGTCGTATGTTACCATGGTAGTCGGCTCTGTCTACTGTGACAAAATAGTCCACACAAAGATGCATTTGCTTTCAACCACATGACAAACATGCATCGATGCATAGTCCTATGCAAGTTTTAAATCCAATAGAGCACTCATTTACCGAATAGAGAGCACAGAAACTGTGAATTTCACAATGTTAAAAGGTACTATTTTCGTGGGCTACCAAAATAGGAATTTCCTTTTATGTGCCAAACTCCCCAACAGTAGCAACTTTCCGTCACGTCAAAATTGTGTATCGATGCAACGAAATGACGACGAAATAACAATACATCGACCTTCTTTCATCATTGCTGTTTTTATTAAAAGTAAGAAAGAAGGCAAAGTTCTGAAATTGTTACAATGAGGCACCACACCTGACCAAGGACACCACACGGGAAAGCAACAAAACACAATAAAACGCCACACACAAGAGAGCCAAGAGATAAGCCTTTTCCCAGCAGGCGACCACAATACAATTAATTCGATAAGGATAAATGCAGTCTATCGACTGCATCGATGCATATGCTCATCTGAGACTTTGCTGTTTGCCTATTGCAAACAGGCATCTGCCATGCTAACCTATAGAGCCTGCAAGAAGATAAATACTTGGTTAAATGCAGTGTACAAATACATATGGACACAACAAGTAGCCTTGGTGAACGCTTTAGACCTTTAATTATCAGAAAATGAAGAAAAGACTAATATTGCCCGCATTGTGCACATTTCTAAAGCTGCTTGTATTGTATATCACCCAAACCTTAAACTGTTTAATACATCTTTTACAGTTATCTGTATATAAATGGACCAATTCTGTACGAAGGCATATGAAGCTTTAGCTTAAAACTGTCCTCCATAAAATTGTAAATGCCAAAATCAAAGTTTGAAAGCCACTGGATGACCTGGATCTAAGATTCACGTTTTTTTACATAGAAAAAGAGAAAATTCATCCCCCCACATGACAGATGACTTATATTTCATTGAATACTGGTACCATCTAGTAAAAACCTGCAGTGATAACAACCCAGGTTGGCTGTACGAACCAACCAGGTTGTAAAACTACCCACCCTGCAAAGAAAAAAATGTATGGACCAACCCAAGAACCCATCAAAAGAAAAAAAAAATAACAAAAAAAAAAAAAAAAAAAAAAAAAGAAACAGAAAAAAAATTGGGGGGGGGGGGGTCTATCTTTGCGAATCCTCCCTCGGAGAATCCGCTTGTTGACGAGCCTTCATAGGAAAAAGGCTCGTAAGGCGTGGCCTACAGCAACAATACATAATGAGATGTTCAAATTCAGTGTAAATTATGTATACAGGAAATATTAAATATGTAGTGTAAGTGTTTGTGAATAACATAATGAATATAGCGTTCTATTATTTTTGTTTTATTAATTTGTAGACAGAAATGAAATACAGCATGAAGCTTCAAGATTGTGAAATTTCTTTGGGCCAAATTGGCTATATTCTTCTGTTTTTGCTAAAATTGGGATTAATTGCTTAAACATCAAGAGTGATGTCCCTGTAATCAAATCTTATACAAAATCACTCACTTAAAGGAAATTTAATCCTTGACATTAATAGGCCCAGACAGCTCAGTGGTTAAATGGTCTTTCTCTAAATCCAACTGCATTTCTGGAATGTCTAGGTTAAGAGTTCGAATCCCACAAACTCCAGATAGCCCAAAATATTTTTTTTTTTTTACTTTTTTTTATTTGATCAGATAACATAATTATGGAAACAAATAATATCATAATTTTTGATAACCTTTGGAATTGCAAAATCAGGATACAAGATAATGCGTTTTGAAATAAGCAGTAAACGTGTACATATCTTAGTTTTAGAATCCTGACATTCGACAATGGCTATTGAGCAAATACGAAAAACCAAATAAACACACTTTCCAGCCTCAAATGAAATATCTTACCATCTCTGTGGAACTATACAAGCAAATGCGAGTCTGTGTTTTAAGCATATGCTAACTATCACCTTTCCTGCATTCGGAATGCACGGGAGAGACCATTAGAAAATTATACCTATCTCATATATGAATACAGTTATTCATTAAACGAGCATGCGTAGTTTCCCAGTGAGGCTGGTTGTTTTTGTAAGGTGTTCCTTCATATATCACTACTGTGTTTGCTGATAGTGGTGGCTCTGTTAAGTATGTGCAGATGCGCTGGCTCATTCAAACACTTCCTTGGCGTCAATGTGAAAAAAGCCTACTACAAGTTCAGTACTTATTTCTGGGCGTTCAGAGAAGGCCCTGGCCAGCCTGCTGCACAAATGTGCATTCTCGCCTATGACGATTTTTCACATGTTATTACAGAAAAAGTGACATAGATTAAGGTTCAGGCCCAACCTTGTCCCTTCTAAGGCGGTGGCTCTGTTGTTGATTCCTTCTTTAATGTTCCTTCTCTTTGATTATGGGAGCTCTGTGATTGGTCATTGTTTTGTTATGCAGTACTTCAGTGTATATTCTAGTTTTGCAATTATCTTGACGAGGAAGAGAGAGCATGATGCCTTACTTTAACTGCCTTCCTACTATAAGTGTTCTGTGGCTTTTTCTCACGGTGACATGGGTTGATCTGAAGTGTGTGATTGTGGTACTTCCTGATCATACTCGCTCTCTATTTATGGGCCAGTTCATGCGAGTTTGGTATTTATCGCATAAACGATATCAAACAGGAAAGGATCAGACGAGACTGCAAATTTGCGCAGTATCACCAGAGGGAATCGCACTCAAAAGAAGGGATGTCAGGCCCAATATTATGGGCCAGTTCAAAAAACTTTGGTATTTGTCGCATATGCGAGCAGTGAAGGATCAGGCGAGACTGCAAATTCGCACAGTATCACCAAAGTCTTTGCAAATCATACTAAAAAGACGGGGTGTAGATGAAGGCTCAGCCAAATTTTATAAGCCAGTTTAGGAAAGTTTGGTACTTAGCGCACATGCGAGCAGCAAATTCCTAAAAAGAAGGGATTTAGATGAAGGCCCAGGGAAATTTTATAGGCCAGTACAAGAAAGTTTGGTACATGTCGCATATGCGAGCAGCAAATACCTAAAAAAGAGGGAATGTAGTTGAAGGCTCTGGCCAAAATTTCAGGGCCAGTTCGTGGAGGTTTGGTACTTGTCCCATGTGCGAGCAGGGAATGATCTGGCGAGACTGCGCAAATGTGCAGTATCGCCAGGGCCTTTGCAAATCGCACTGCAAAGAAGGGATGAAGACACAGTTTGGTACTTGTCGCATATGCAAACAGCAAATGATCTGGTGAGATTGCATATTTGCACAGTCTCGCCAGAGCCTTCGCTGATTGCACTAAAAAGAAGACACGTAGATGAAGGGTCAGGCATCATTGTCTATACCATTTCATGTGATTTAGGTACTTATTGCATATGCGAGCAGGGAAAGACCAGGCGAGCCTGCACATTCAGGCAGTCTCGCCAGAGCCTTCACTGATTGCACTGAAAAGAAGACACGTAGATGAAGGGTCAGGCATAATTGTCTATACCATTTCATGTGATTTAGGTACTTATTGCATATGCGAGCAGGAAAAGACCAGGCGAGCCTGCACTTTCAGGCAGTCTCGCCAGAGCCTTCACTGATTGCACTAAAAAGAAGGCACGAAGATGAAGGGTCAGGCATAATTGTTTATACCATTTCATGTGATTTAGGTACTTATTGCATATGCGAGAAGGGAAAGACCAGGCGAGCCTGCACATTCAGGCAGTCTCGCCAGAGCCTTCGCTGATTGCACTAAAAAGAAGGCACGAAGATGAAGGGTCAGGCATAATTGTTTATACCATTTCATGTGATTTAGGTACTTATTGCATATGCGAGCAGGGAAAGACCAGGCGAGCCTGCACATTCAGGCAGTCTCACCAGAGCCTTCACTGATTGCACTAAAAAGAAGACACGTAGATGAAGGGTTAGGCATAATTGTCTATACCATTTCATGTGATTTAGGTACTTATTGCATATGCGAGCAGGGAAAGACCAGGCGAGCCTGCACATTCAGGCAGTCTCGCCAGAGCCTTCACTGATTGCACTAAAAAGAAGGCACGAAGATGAAGGGTCAGGCATAATTGTTTATACCATTTCATGTGATTTATGTACTTATTGCATATGCGAGCAGGGAATGATCAGGCGGGCCTGCACATTCAGGCAGTCTCGCCAGAGCCTTCACTGATTGCACTAAAAAGAAGGCACGAAGATGAAGGGTCAGGCATAATTGTTTATACCATTTCATGTGATTTAGGTACTTATTGCATATGCGAGCAGGGAAAGACCAGGCGAGCCTGCACATTCAGGCAGTCTCGCCAGAGCCTTCGCTGATTGCACTAAAAAGAAGGCACGTAGATGAAGGGTCAGGCATAATTGTTTATACCATTTCATGTGATTTAGGTACTTATTGCATATGCGAGCAGGGAAAGACCAGGCGAGCCTGCACATTCGCGCAGTCTTGCCTGAGCGTTCGCTGATTGCATTAAAAAGGATGTAGGTGAAGGCTCAGACTAATAATTATTGGCCAGTTCATGAAAGTTTGGTACTTGTCACATATGCGAGCGTCGAAGGCCCAGGCGAGCAAACGCATTCGTGCAATACATTAGAAAATTAAAAGGAGCAGTCATCGACTTCATGCTGGCTTGTAAAAGGCTGTACTTTTTGCATGTTTAATAACTGTACAAGCTTTTCTTTTCGCCTGCTGTTCTTTTACCTAAAGGAAACGCCTTTCAAAAAATCTTTGAGTGATACCATGAGAGTGTCAAATAGTTTGGATCCAGATCAGGCCTGACCTGTTGTTCAAGTCTTTTAGGGATATCATCGAAATGAATATCAAATAGTTCGCATCCAGAACAGACATGATTTCGTCAGGCCTGTTCTGGGTCCAAACTGTTTGCAGTGTTTATCAGCAGACGACAAAAGTCGCCCCTAGAATGCATTGACGATAGGCGTACTACGTACATCGATACACATTCAAATATTCAAATTTATGGCCAACCTCGCACATGCAGGAAGTGTGTAGAGAACTTTCTCATTTGCATTTATCACACATGAAATGTGCATGTTCTTGTGTCATCAGGTGCCCGTGCACAAACAGACCTGCCATTTAGGTCGATGTTAACTGGCTGATTTGAGGCATCAGCATCTTTATTCAGGATAATGTTTGAAAATTTCTCTTTCTATGGGTGACAAGATTTGTTATCCACCTTCAAGAAAAGTGAAAGTACAACCTGCCTAGACGACTTTGGCTTCTCAACATGCACAAAAGTAAACCGGAAATCAGAACAGCGTCGTATGTTACCATGGTAGTCGGCTCTGTCTACTGTGACAAAATAGTCCACACAAAGATGCATTTGCTTTCAACCACATGACAAACATGCATCGATGCATAGTCCTATGCAAGTTTTAAATCCAATAGAGCACTCATTTACCGAATAGAGAGCACAGAAACTGTGAATTTCACAATGTTAAAAGGTACTATTTTCGTGGGCTACCAAAATAGGAATTTCCTTTTATGTGCCAAACTCCCCAACAGTAGCAACTTTCCGTCACGTCAAAATTGTGTATCGATGCAACGAAATGACGACGAAATAACAATACATCGACCTTCTTTCATCATTGCTGTTTTTATTAAAAGTAAGAAAGAAGGCAAAGTTCTGAAATTGTTACAATGAGGCACCACACCTGACCAAGGACACCACACGGGAAAGCAACAAAACACAATAAAACGCCACACACAAGAGAGCCAAGAGATAAGCCTTTTCCCAGCAGGCGACCACAATACAATTAATTCGATAAGGATAAATGCAGTCTATCGACTGCATCGATGCATATGCTCATCTGAGACTTTGCTGTTTGCCTATTGCAAACAGGCATCTGCCATGCTAACCTATAGAGCCTGCAAGAAGATAAATACTTGGTTAAATGCAGTGTACAAATACATATGGACACAACAAGTAGCCTTGGTGAACGCTTTAGACCTTTAATTATCAGAAAATGAAGAAAATACTAATATTGCCCGCATTGTGCACATTTCTAAAGCTGCTTGTATTGTATATCACCCAAACCTTAAACTGTTTAATACATCTTTTACAGTTATCTGTATATAAATGGATCAGACGAGACTGCAAATTTGCGCAGTATCACCAGAGGGAATCGCACTCAAAAGAAGGGATGTCAGGCCCAATATTATGGGCCAGTTCAAAAAACTTTGGTATTTGTCGCATATGCGAGCAGTGAAGGATCAGGCGAGACTGCAAATTCGCACAGTATCACCAAAGTCTTTGCAAATCATACTAAAAAGACGGGGTGTAGATGAAGGCTCAGCCAAATTTTATAAGCCAGTTTAGGAAAGTTTGGTACTTAGCGCACATGCGAGCAGCAAATTCCTAAAAAGAAGGGATTTAGATGAAGGCCCAGGGAAATTTTATAGGCCAGTACAAGAAAGTTTGGTACATGTCGCATATGCGAGCAGCAAATACCTAAAAAAGAGGGAATGTAGTTGAAGGCTCTGGCCAAAATTTCAGGGCCAGTTCGTGGAGGTTTGGTACTTGTCCCATGTGCGAGCAGGGAATGATCTGGCGAGACTGCGCAAATGTGCAGTATCGCCAGGGCCTTTGCAAATCGCACTGCAAAGAAGGGATGAAGACACAGTTTGGTACTTGTCGCATATGCAAACAGCAAATGATCTGGTGAGATTGCATATTTGCACAGTCTCGCCAGAGCCTTCACTGATTGCACTAAAAAGAAGACACGTAGATGAAGGGTCAGGCATCATTGTCTATACCATTTCATGTGATTTAGGTACTTATTGCATATGCGAGCAGGAAAAGACCAGGCGAGCCTGCACATTCAGGCAGTCTCGCCAGAGCCTTCACTGATTGCACTGAAAAGAAGACACGTAGATGAAGGGTCAGGCATAATTGTCTATACCATTTCATGTGATTTAGGTACTTATTGCATATGCGAGCAGGGAAAGACCAGGCGAGCCTGCGCATTCAGGCAGTCTCGCCAGAGCCTTCACTGATTGCACTCAAAAGAAGACACGTAGATGAAGGGTCAGGCATAATTGTCTATACAATTTCATGTGATTTAGGTACTTATTGCATATGCGAGCAGGAAAAGACCAGGCGAGCCTGCACATTCAGGCAGTCTCGCCAGAGCCTTCACTGATTGCACTAAAAAGAAGACACGTAGATGAAGGGTCAGGCATAATTGTCTATGCCATTTCATGTGATTTAGGTACTTATCCCATGTGCGAGCAGGAAAAGACCAGGCGAGCCTGCACATTCAGGCAGTCTCGCCAGAGCCTTCACTGATTGCACTAAAAAGAAGACACGTAGATGAAGGGTTAGGCATAATTGTCTATACCATTCCATGTGATTTAGGTACTTATTGCATATGCGAGCAGGGAAAGACCAGGCGAGCCTGCACATTCAGGCAGTCTCGCCAGAGCCTTCACTGATTGCACTAAAAAGAAGGCACGAAGATGAAGGGTCAGGCATAATTGTTTATACCATTTCATGTGATTTAGGTACTTATTGCATATGCGAGCAGGGAATGATCTGGGCCTGCACATTCAGGCAGTCTCGCCAGAGCCTTCACTGATTGCACTAAAAAGAAGGCACGAAGATGAAGGGTCAGGCATAATTGTTTATACCATTTCATGTGATTTAGGTACTTATTGCATATGCGAGCAGGGAAAGACCAGGCGAGCCTGCACATTCAGGCAGTCTCGCCAGAGCCTTCACTGATTGCACTAAAAAGAAGACACGTAGATGAAGGGTTAGGCATAATTGTCTATACCATTCCATGTGATTTAGGTACTTATTGCATATGCGAGCAGGGAAAGACCAGGCGAGCCTGCACATTCAGGCAGTCTCGCCAGAGCCTTCACTGATTGCACTAAAAAGAAGGCACGAAGATGAAGGGTCAGGCATAATTGTTTATACCATTTCATGTGATTTAGGTACTTATTGCATATGCGAGCAGGGAATGATCAGGCGAGCCTGCACATTCAGGCAGTCTCGCCAGAGCCTTCACTGATTGCACTAAAAAGAAGGCACGAAGATGAAGGGTCAGGCATAATTGTTTATACCATTTCATGTGATTTAGGTACTTATTGCATATGCGAGCAGGGAAAGACCAGGCGAGCCTGCACATTCAGGCAGTCTCGCCAGAGCCTTCGCTGGTTGCACTAAAAAGAAGGCACGTAGATGAAGGGTCAGGCATAATTGTTTATACCATTTCATGTGATTTAGGTACTTATTGCATATGCGAGCAGGGAAAGACCAGGCGAGCCTGCACATTTGCGCAGTCTTGCCTGAGCATTCGCTGATTGCATTAAAAAGGATGTAGGTGAAGGCTCAGACTAATATTTATTGGCCAGTTCATGAAAGCTTGGTACTTGTCACATATGCGAGGGTCGAAGGCCCAGGCGAGCATACGCATTCGTGCAATACATTAGAAAAATAAAAGTAGCAGTCATCGACTTCATGCTGGCTTGTAAAAGGCTGTACTTTTTGCATGTTTAATAACTGTACAAGCTTTTCTTTTCGCCTGCTGTTCTTTTACCTAAAGGAAACGCCTTTCAAAAAATCTTTGAGTGATACCATGAGAGTGTCAAATAGTTTGGATCCAGATCAGGCCTGACCTGTTGTTCAAGTCTTTTAGGGATATCATCGAAATGAATATCAAATAGTGCGCATCCAGAACAGACATGATTTCGTCAGGCCTGTTCTGGGTCCAAACTGTTTGCAGTGTTTATCAGCAGACGACAAAAGTCGCCCCTAGAATGCATTGACGATAGGCGTACTACGTACATCGATACACATTCAAACATTCAAATTTATGGCCAACCTCGCACATGCAGGAAGTGTGTAGAGAACTTTCTCATTTGCATTTATCACACATGAAATGTGCATGTTCTTGTGTCATCAGGTGCCCGTGCACAAACAGACCTGCCATTTAGGTCGATGTTAACTGGCTGATTTGAGGCATCAGCATCTTCATTCAGGATAATGTTTGAAAATTTCTCTTTCTATGGGTGACAAGATTTGTTATCCACCTTCAAGAAAAGTGAAAGTACAACCTGCCTAGACGACTTTGGCTTCTCAACATGCACAAAAGTAAACCGGAAATCAGAACAGCGTCGTATGTTACCATGGTAGTCGGCTCTGTCTACTGTGACAAAATAGTCCACACAAAGATGCATTTGCTTTCAACCACATGACAAACATGCATCGATGCATAGTCCTATGCAAGTTTTAAATCCAATAGAGCACTCATTTACCGAATAGAGAGCACAGAAACTGTGAATTTCACAATGTTAAAAGGTACTATTTTCGTGGGCTACCAAAATAGGAATTTCCTTTTATGTGCCAAACTCCCCAACAGTAGCAACTTTCCGTCACGTCAAAATTGTGTATCGATGCAACGAAATGACGACGAAATAACAATACATCGACCTTCTTTCATCATTGCTGTTTTTATTAAAAGTAAGAAAGAAGGCAAAGTTCTGAAATTGTTACAATGAGGCACCACACCTGACCAAGGACACCACACGGGAAAGCAACAAAACACAATAAAACGCCACACACAAGAGAGCCAAGAGATAAGCCTTTTCCCAGCAGACGACCACAATACAATTAATTCGATAAGGATAAATGCAGTCTATCGACTGCATCGATGCATATGCTCATCTGAGACTTTGCTGTTTGCCTATTGCAAACAGGCATCTGCCATGCTAACCTATAGAGCCTGCAAGAAGATAAATACTTGGTTAAATGCAGTGTACAAATACATATGGACACAACAAGTAGCCTTGGTGAACGCTTTAGACCTTTAATTATCAGAAAATGAAGAAAAGACTAATATTGCCCGCATTGTGCACATTTCTAAAGCTGCTTGTATTGTATATCACCCAAACCTTAAACTGTTTAATACATCTTTTACAGTTATCTGTATGTAAATGGACCAATTCTGTACGAAGGGATATTAAGCTTTAGCTTAAAACTGTCCTCCATAAAATTGTAAATGCCAAAATCAAAGTTTGAAAGCCACTGGATGACCTGGATCTAAGATTCTCGTTTTTTTACATAGAAAGAGAGAAAATTCATCCCCCACATGACAGATGACTTATATTTCATTGAATACTGGTACCATCTAGTAAAAACCTGCAGTGATAACAACCCAGGTTGGCTGTACGAACCAACCAGGTGGTACCACTACCCCACCCTGCAAAGAAAAAAATGTATGGACCAACCCAAGAACCCAGCAAAAGAAAAAAAATAACCAAAAAAAAAAAAAAAAAAAAAAGAAACGGAAAAAAAATTGGGGGGGGGGGGGGTCTATCTTTGCGAATCCTCCCTCGGAGAATCCGCTTGTTGACGAGCCTTCATAGGAAAAAGGCTCGTAAGGCGTGGCCTACAGCAACAATACATAATGAGATGTTCAAATTCAGTGTAAATTAAGTATACAGGAAATATTAAATATGTAGTGTAAGTGTTTGTGAATAACATAATGAATATAGCGTTCTATTATTTTTGTTTTATTAATTTGTAGACAGAAATGAAATACAGCATGAAGCTTCAAGATTGTGAAATTTCTTTGGGCCAAATTGGCTATATTCTTCTGTTTTTGCTAAAATTGGGATTAATTGCTTAAACATCAAGAGTGATGTCCCTGTAATCAAATCTTATACAAAATCACTCACTTAAAGGAAATTTAATCCTTGACATCAATAGGCCCAGACAGGTCAGTGGTTAAATGGTCTTTCTCTAAAACCAACTGCATTTCTGGAATGTCTAGGTTAAGAGTTCGAATCCCACAAACTCCAGATAGCCCAAAATATTTTTTTTTTACTTTTTTTATTTGAACAAATAACATAATTATGGAAACAAATAATATCATAATTTTTGTATAACCTTTGGAATTGCAAAATCAGGATACAAGATAATGTGTTTTGAAATAAGCAGTAAACGTGTACATATCTTAGTTTTAGAATCCTGACATTCGACAATGGCTATTGAGGAAATACGAAAAACCAAATAAACACACTTTCCAGCCTCAAATGAAATATCTTACCATCTCTGTGGAATTATACAAGCAAATGCGAGTCTGTGTTTTAAGCATATGCTAACTATAACCTTTCCTGCATTCGGAATGCACGGTAGAGACCATTAGAAAATTATACCTATCTCATATATGAATACAGTTATTCATTAAACGAGCATGCATAGTTTCCCAGTGAGGCTGGTTGTTTTTGTAAGGTGTTCCTTCATATATCACTACTGTGTTTGCTGATAGTGGTGGCTCTGTTAAGTATGTGCAGATGCGCTGGCTCATTCAAACACTTCCTTGGCGTCAATGTGAAAAAAGCCTACTACAAGTTCAGTACTTATTTCTGGGCGTTCAGAGAAGGCCCTGGCCAGCCTGCTGCACAAATGCGCATTCTCGCCTATGACGATTTTTCACATGTTATAACAGAAAAAGTGACATAGATTAAGGTTCAGGACCAACCTTGTCCCTTCTAAGGCGGTGGCTCTGTTGTTGATTCCTTCTTTAATGTTCCTTCTCTTTGATTATGGGGGCTCTGTGATTGGTCATTGTTTTGTTATGCAGTACTTCAGTGTATATTCTAGTTTTGCAATTATCTTGACGAGGAAGAGAGAGCATGATGCCTTACTTTAACTGCCTTCCTACTATATGTGTTCTGTGGCTTTTTCTCACGGTGACATGGGTTGATCTGAAGTGTGTGATTGTGGTACTTCCTGATCATACTCGCTCTCTATTTATGGGCCAGTTCATGCGAGTTTGGTATTTATCGCATAAACGATATCAAACAGGAAAGGATCAGACGAGACTGCGAATTTGCGCAGTATCACCAGAGGGAATCGCACTCAAAAGAAGGGATGTAGATGATGGCTCAGGCCCAATATTATGGGCCAGTTCAAAAAACTTTGGTATTTGTCGCATATGCGAGCAGTGAATGATCAGGCGAGACTGCAAATTCGCACAGTATCACCAAAGTCTTTGCAAATCATACTAAAAAGACGGGGTGTAGATGAAGGCTCAGCCAAATTTTATAAGCCAGTTTAGGAAAGTTCGGTACTTAGCGCACATGCGAGCAGCGAATTCCTAAAAAGAAGGGATTTTGATAAAGGCCCAGGGAAATTTTATAGGCCAGTACAAGAAAGTTTGGTACATGTCGCATATGCGAGCAGCAAATACCTAAAAAAAGAGGGAATGTATTTGAAGGCTCTGGCCAAAATTTAGGGCCAGTTCGTGGAGGTTTGGTACTTGTCCCATGTGCGAGCAGGGATTGATCTGGCGAGACTGCGCAAATGTGCAGTATCGCCAGGGCCTTTGCAAATCGCACTGCAAAGAAGGGATGAAGACACAGTTTGGTACTTGTCGCTAGTCAAACAGCAAATGATCTGGTGAGATTGCATATTTGCACAGTCTCGCCAGAGCCTTCACTGATTGCACTAAAAAGAAGACACGTAGATGAAGGGTCAGGCATAATTGTCTATACCATTTCATGTGATTTAGGTACTTATTGCATATGCGAGCAGGGAAAGACCAGGCGAGCCTGCACATTCAGGCAGTCTCGCCAGAGCCTTCACTGATTGCACTGAAAAGAAGACACGTAGATGAAGGGTCAGGCATAATTGTCTATACCATTTCATGTGATTTAGGTACTTATTGCATATGCGAGCAGGAAAAGACCAGGCGAGCCTGCACATTCAGGCAGTCTCGCCAGAGCCTTCACTGATTGCACTAAAAAGAAGACACGTAGATGAAGGGTCAGGCATAATTGTCTATACCATTTCATGTGATTTAGGTACTTATTGCATATGCGAGCAGGAAAAGACCAGGCGAGCCTGCACATTCAGGCAGTCTCGCCAGAGCCTTCACTGATTGCACTAAAAAGAAGGCACGAAGATGAAGGGTCAGGCATAATTGTTTATACTATTTCATGTGATTTAGGTACTTATTGCATATGCGAGAAGGGAAAAACCAGGCGAGCCTGCACATTCAGGCAGTCTCGCCAGAGCCTTCGCTGAGTGCACTAAAAAGAAGGCACGAAGATGAAGGGTTAGGCATAATTGTTTATACCATTTCATGTGATTTAGGTACTTATTGCATATGCGAGCAGGGAAAGACCAGGCGAGCCTGCACATTCAGGCAGTCTCGCCAGAGCCTTCACTGATTGCACTAAAAAGAAGACACGTAGATGAAGGGTTAGGCATAATTGTCTATACCATTTCATGTGATTTAGGTACTTATTGCATATGCGAGCAGGGAAAGACCAGGCGAGCCTGCACATTCAGGCAGTCTCGCCAGAGCCTTCACTGATTGCACTAAAAAGAAGGCACGAAGATGAAGGGTCAGGCATAATTGTTTATACCATTTCATGTGATTTAGGTACTTATTGCATATGCGAGCAGGGAATGATCAGGCGAGCCTGCACATTCAGACAGTCTCGCCAGAGCCTTCACTGATTGCACTAAAAAGAAGGCACAAATATGAAGGGTCAGGCATAATTGTTTATACCATTTCATGTGATTTAGGTACTTTTTGCATATGCGAGCAGGGAAAGACCAGGCGAGCCTGCACATTCAGGCAGTCTCGCCAGAGCCTTCGCTGATTGCACTAAAAAGAAGGCACGTAGATGAAGGGTCAGGCATAATTGTTTATACCATTTCATGTGATTTAGGTACTTATTGCATATGCGAGCAGGGAAAGACCAGGCGAGCCTGCACATTCGCGCAGCTTTGCCTGAGCGTTCGCTGATTGCATTAAAAAGGATGTAGGTGAAGGCTCAGACTAATAATTATTGGCCAGTTCATGAAAGTTTGGTACTTGTCACATATGCGAGCGTCGAAGGCCCAGGCGAGCATACGCATTCGTGCAATACATTAGAAAAATAAAAGTAGCAGTCATCGACTTCATGCTGGCTTGTAAAAGGCTGTACTTTTTGCATGTTTAATAACTGTACAAGCTTTTCTTTTCGCCTGCTGTTCTTTTACCTAATGGAAACGCCTTTCAAAAAATCTTTGAGTGATACCATGAGAGTATCAAATAGTTTGGATCCAGATCAGGCCTGACCTGTTGTTCAAGTCTTTTAGGGATATCATCGAAATGAATATCAAATAGTTCGCATCCAGAACAGACATGATTTCGTCAGGCCTGTTCTGGGTCCAAACTGTTTGCAGTGTTTATCAGCAGACGACAAAAGTCGCCCCTAGAATGCATTGACGATAGGCGTACTACGTACATCGATACACATTCAAATATTCAAATTTATGGCCAACCTCGCACATGCAGGAAGTGTGTAGAGAACTTTCTCATTTGCATTTATCACACATGAAATGTGCATGTTCTTGTGTCATCAGGTGCCCGTGCACAAACAGACCTGCCATTTAGGTCGATGTTAACTGGCTGATTTGAGGCATCAGCATCTTCATTCAGGATAATGTTTGAAAATTTCTCTCTCTATGGGTGACAAGATTTGTTATCCACCTTCAAGAAAAGTGAAAGTACAACCTGCCTAGACGACTTTGGCTTCTCAACATGCACAAAAGTAAACCGGAAATCAGAACAGCGTCGTATGTTACCATGGTAGTCGGCTCTGTCTACTGTGACAAAATAGTCCACACAAAGATGCATTTGCTTTCAACCACATGACAAACATGCATCGATGCATAGTCCTATGCAAGTTTTAAATCCAATAGAGCACTCTTTTACCGAATAGAGAGCACAGAAACTGTGAATTTCACAATGTTAAAAGGTACTATTTTCGTGGGCTACCAAAATAGGAATTTCCTTTTATGTGCCAAACATCCCAACAGTAGCAACTTTCCGTCACGTCATAATTGTGTATCGATGCAACGAAATGACGACGAAATAACAATACATCGACGTTCTTTCATCATTGCTGTTTTTATTAAAAGTAAGAAAGAAGGCAAAGTTCTGAAATTGTTACAAATGGGCACCACACCTGACCAAGGACACCACACGGGAAAGCAACAAAACACAATAAAACGCCACACACAAGAGAGCCAAGAGATAAGCCTTTTCCCAGCAGGCGACCACAATACAATTAATTCGATAAGGATAAATGCAGTCTATCGACTGCATCGATGCATATGCTCATCTGAGACTTTGCTGTTTGCCTATTGCAAACAGGCATCTGCCATGCTAACATATAGAGCCTGCAAGAAGATAAATACTTGGTTAAATGCAGTGTACAAATACATATGGACACAACAAGTAGCCTTGGTGAACGCTTTAGACCTTTAATTATCAGAAAATGAAGAAAAGACTAATATTGCCCGCATTGTGCACATTTCTAAAGCTGCTTGTATTGTATATCACCCAAACCTTAAACTGTTTAATACATCTTTTACAGTTATCTGTATATAAATGGACCAATTCTGTACGAAGGCATATAAAGCTTTAGCTTAAAACTGTCCTCCATAAAATTGTAAATGCCAAAATCAAAGTTTGAAAGCCACTGGATGACCTGGATCTAAGATTCTCGTTTTTTTACATAGAAAAAGAGAAAATTCATCCCCCCACATGACAGATGACTTATATTTCATTGAATACTGGTACCATCTAGTAAAAACCTGCAGTGATAACAACCCAGGTTGGCTGTGCGAACCAACCAGGTTGTACCACTACCCTACCCTGCAAAGAAAAAAATGTATGGACCAACCCAAGAACCCAGAAAAAGAAAAAAATAAATAACAAAAAACAAAAAAAACAAAAAAGAAACAGAAAAAAAAATGGGGGGGGGGTCTATCTTTGCGAATCCTCCCTCGGAGAATCCGCTTGTTGACGAGCCTTCATAGGAAAAAGGCTCATAAGGCGTGGCCTACAGCAACAATACATAATGAGATGTTCAAATTCAGTGTAAATTAAGTATACAGGAAATATTAAATATGTAGTGTAAGTGTTTGTGAATAACATAATGAATATAGCGTTCTATTATTTTTGTTTTATTAATTTGTAGACAGAAATGAAATACAGCATGAAGCTTCAAGATCATTGTGAAATTTCTTTGGGCCAAATTGGCTATATTCTTCTGTTTTTGCTAAAATTGGGATTAATTGCTTAAACATCAAGAGTGATGTCCCTGTAATCAAATCTTATACAAAATCACTCACTTAAAGGAAATTTAATCCTTGACATTAATAGGCCCAGACAGCTCAGTGGTTAAATGGTCTTTCTCTAAAACCAACTGCATTTCTGGAATGTCTAGGTTAAGAGTTCGAATCCCACAAACTCCAGATAGCCAAAATATTTTTTTTTTTTACTTTTTTTTATTTGAACAGATAACATAATTATGGAAACAAATAATATCATAATTTTTGTATAACCTTTGGAATTGCAAAATCAGGATACAAGATAATGCGTTTTGAAATAAGCAGTAAACGTGTACATATCTTAGTTTTAGAATCCTGACATTCGACAATGGCTATTGAGCAAATACGAAAAACCAAATAAACACACTTTCCAGCCTCAAATGAAATATCTTACCATCTCTGTGGAACTATACAAGCAAATGCGAGTCTGTGTTTTAAGCATATGCTAACTATCACCTTTCCTGCATTCGGAATGCACGGGAGAGACCATTAGAAAATTATACCTATCTCATATATGAATACAGTTATTCATTAAACGAGCATGCGTAGTTTCCCAGTGAGGCTGGTTGTTTTTGTAAGGTGTTCCTTCATATATCACTACTGTGTTTGCTGATAGTGGTGGCTCTGTTAAGTATGTGCAGATGCGCTGGCTCATTCAAACACTTCCTTGGTGTCAATGTGAAAAAAGCCTACTACAAGTTCAGTACTTATTTCTGGGCGTTCAGAGAAGGCCCTGGCCAGCCTGCTGCACAAATGTGCATTCTCGCCTATGACGATTTTTCACATGTTATTACAGAAAAAGTGACATAGATTAAGGTTCAGGCCCAACCTTGTCCCTTCTAAGGCGGTGGCTCTGTTGTTGATTCCTTCTTTAATGTTCCTTCTCTTTGATTATGGGAGCTCTGTGATTGGTCATTGTTTTGTTATGCAGTACTTCAGTGTATATTCTAGTTTTGCAATTATCTTGACGAGGAAGAGAGAGCATGATGCCTTACTTTAACTGCCTTCCTACTATAAGTGTTCTGTGGCTTTTTCTCACGGTGACATGGGTTGATCTGAAGTGTGTGATTGTGGTACTTCCTGATCATACTCGCTCTCTATTTATGGGCCAGTTCATGCGAGTTTGGTATTTATCGCATAAACGATATCAAACAGGAAAGGATCAGACGAGACTGCAAATTTGCGCAGTATCACCAGAGGGAATCGCACTCAAAAGAAGGGATGTAGATGATGGCTCAGGCCCAATATTATGGGCCAGTTCAAAAAACTTTGGTATTTGTCGCATATGCGAGCAGTGAAGGATCAGGCGAGACTGCAAATTCGCACAGTATCACCAAGGTCTTTGCAAATCATACTAAAAAGACGGGATGTAGATGAAGGCTCAGCCAAATTTTATAAGCCAGTTTAGGAAAGTTCGGTACTTAGCGCACATGCGAGCAGCGAATTCCTAAAAAGAAGCGATTTAGATGAAGGCCCAGGGAAATTTTATAGGCCAGTACAGGAAAGTTTGGTACATGTCGCATATGCGAGCAGCAAATACCTAAAAAAGAGGGAATGTAGTTGAAGGCTATGGCCATAATTTCAGGGCCAGTTCGTGGAGGTTTGGTACTTGTCCCATGTGCGAGCAGGGAATGATCTGGCGAGACTGCGCAAATGTGCAGTATCGCCAGGGCCTTTGCAAATCGCACTGCAAAGAAGGGATGAAGACACAGTTTGGTACTTGTCGCATATGCAAACAGCAAATGATCTGGTGAGATTGCATATTTGCACAGTCTCGCCAGAGCCTTCACTGATTGCACTAAAAAGAAGACACGTAGATGAAGGGTCAGGCATCATTGTCTATACCATTTCATGTGATTTAGGTACTTATTGCATATGCGAGCAGGGAAAGACCAGGCGAGCCTGCACATTCAGGCAGTCTCGCCAGAGCCTTCACGGATTGCACTGAAAAGAAGACACGTAGATGAAGGGTCAGGCATAATTGTCTATACCATTTCATGTGATTTAGGTACTTATTGCATATGCGAGCAGGGAAAGACCAGGCGAGCCTGCACATTCAGGCAGTCTCGCCAGAGCCTTCACTGATTGCACTAAAAAGAAGACACGTAGATGAAGGGTCAGGCATAATTGTCTATACCATTTCATGTGATTTAGGTACTTATTGCATATGCGGGCAGGAAAAGACCAGGCGAGCCTGCACATTCAGGCAGTCTCGCCAGAGCCTTCACTGATTGCACTAAAAGAAGACACGTAGATGAAGGGTCAGGCATCATTGTCTATACCATTTCATGTGATTTAGGTACTTATTGCATATGCGAGCAGGAAAAGACCAGGCGAGCCTGCACATTCAGGCAGTCTCGCCAGAGCCTTCACCGATTGCACTAAAAAGAAGGCACGAAGATGAAGGGTCAGGCATAATTGTTTATACCATTTCATGTGATTTAGGTACTTATTGCATATGCGAGAAGGGAAAGACCAGGCGAGCCTGCACATTCAGGCAGTCTTGCCAGAGCCTTCGCTGATTGCACTAAAAAGAAGGCACGAAGATGAAGGGTCAGGCATAATTGTTTATACCATTTCATGTGATTTAGGTACTTATTGCATATGTGAGCAGGTAAAGACCAGGCGAGCCTGCACATTCAGGCAGTCTCGCCAGAGCCTTCGCTGATTGCACTAAAAAGAAGACACGTAGATGAAGGGTTAGGCATAATTGTCTATACCATTTCATGTGATTTAGGTACTTATTGCATATGCGAGCAGGGAAAGACCAGGCGAGCCTGCACATTCAGGCAGTCTCGCCAGAGCCTTTACTGATTGCACTAAAAAGAAGGCACGAAGATGAAGGGTCAGGCATAATTGTTTATACCATTTCATGTGATTTAGGTACTTATTGCATATGCGAGCAGGGAATGATCAGGCGAGCCTGCACATTCAGGCAGTCTCGCCAGAGCCTTCACTGATTGCACTAAAAAAAGGCACGAAGATGAAGGGTTAGGCATAATTGTTTATACCATTTCATGTGATTTAAGTACTTATTGCATATGCGAGCAGGGAAAGACCAGGCGAGCCTGCACATTCAGGCAGTCTCGCCAGAGCCTTCGCTGATTGCACTAAAAAGAAGGCACGTAGATGAAGGGTCAGGCATAATTGTTTATACCATTTCAAGTGATTTAGATACTTATTGCATATGCGAGCAGGGAAAGACCAGGCGAGCCTGCACATTCGCGCAGTCTTGCCTGAGCGTTCGCTGATTGCATTAAAAAGGATGTAGGTGAAGGCTCAGCCTAATAATTATTGGCCAGTTCTTGAAAGTTTGGTACTTGTCACATATGCGAGCGTCGAAGGCCCAGGCGAGCATACGCATTCGTGCAATACATTAGAAAAATAAAAGTAGCAGTTATCGACTTCATGCTGGCTTGTAAAAGGCTGTACTTTTTGCATGTTTAATAACTGTACAAGCTTTTCTTTTCGCCTGCTGTTCTTTTACCTAAAGGAAACGCCTTTCAAAAATCTTTGAGTGATACCATGAGAGTGTCAAATAGTTTGGATCCAGATCAGGCCTGACCTGTTGTTCAAGTCTTTTAGGGATATCATCGAAATGAATATCAAATAGTTCGCATCCAGAACAGACATGATTTCGTCAGGCCTGTTCTGGGTCCAAACTGTTTGCAGTGTTTATCAGCAGACGACAAAAGTCGCCCCTAGAATGCATTGACGATAGGCGTACTACGTACATCGATACACATTCAAATATTCAAATTTATGGCCAACCTCGCACATGCAGGAAGTGTGTAGAGAACTTTCTCATTTGCATTTATCACACATGAAATGTGCATGTTCTTGTGTCATCAGGTGCCCGTGCACAAACAGACCTGCCATTTAGGTCGATGTTAACTGGCTGATTTGAGGCATCAGCATCTTCATTCAGGATAATGTTTGAAAATTTCTCTTTCTATGGGTGACAAGATTTGTTATCCACCTTCAAGAAAAGTGAAAGTACAACCTGCCTAGACGACTTTGGCTTCTCAACATGCACAAAAGTAAACCGGAAATCAGAACAGCGTCGTATGTTACCATGGTAGTCGGCTCTGTCTACTGTGACAAAATAGTCCACACAAAGATGCATTTGCTTTCAACCACATGACAAACATGCATCGATGCATAGTCCTATGCAAGTTTTAAATCCAATAGAGCACTCATTTACCGAATAGAGAGCACAGAAACTGTGAATTTCACAATGTTAAAAGGTACTATTTTCGTGGGCTACCAAAATAGGAATTTCCTTTTATGTGCCAAACTCCCCAACAGTAGCAACTTTCCGTCACGTCAAAATTGTGTATCGATGCAACGAAATGACGACGAAATAACAATACATCGACGTTCTTTCATCATTGCTGTTTTTATTAAAAGTAAGAAAGAAGGCAAAGTTCTGAAATTGTTACAATGAGGCACCACACCTGACCAAGGACACCACACAGGAAAGCAACAAAACACAATAAAACGCCACACACAAGAGAGCCAAGAGATAAGCCTTTTCCCAGCAGGCGACCACAATACAATTAATTCGATAAGGATAAATGCAGTCTATCGACTGCATCGATGCATATGCTCATCTGAGACTTTGCTGTTTGCATATTGCAAACAGGCATCTGCCATGCTAACCTATAGAGCCTGCAAGAAGATAAATACTTGGTTAAATGCAGTGTACAAATACATATGGACACAACAAGTAGCCTTGGTGAACGCTTTAGACCTTTAATTATCAGAAAATGAAGAAAAGACTAATATTGCCCGCATTGTGCACATTTCTAAAGCTGCTTGTATTGTATATCACCCAAACCTTAGACTGTTTAATACATCTTTTACAGTTATCTGTATATAAATGGACCAATTCTGTACGAAGGCATATGAAGCTTTAGCTTAAAACTGTCCTCCATAAAATTGTAAATGCCAAAATCAAAGTTTGAAAGCCACTGGATGACCTGGATCTAAGATTCTCGTTTTTTTACATAGAAAAAGAGAAAATTCATCCCCCCACATGACAGATGACTTATATTTCATTTAATACTGGTATCATCTAGTAAAAACCTGCAGTGATAACAACCCAGGTTGGCTGTGCGAACCAACCAGGTTGTACCACTACCCCACCCTGCAAAGAAAAAAATGTATGGACCAACCCAAGAACCCAGCAAAAGAAAAAAAAATAACAAAAAAAAAAAAAAAAAACCCAGAAAAAAAAATTGGGGGGGGGGGGGGGTCTATCTTTGCGAATCCTCCCTCGGAGAATCCGCTTGTTGACGAGCCTTCATAGGAAAAAGGCTCGTAAGGCGTGGCCTACAGCAACAATACATAATGAGATAGTCAAATTCAGTGTAAATTAAGTATACAGGAAATATTAAATATGTAGTGTAAGTGTTTGTGAATAACATAATGAATATAGCGTTCTATTATTTTTGTTTTATTAATTTGTAGACAGAAATGAAATACAGCATGAAGCTTCAAGATTGTGAAATTTCTTTGGGCCAAATTGGCTATATTCTTCTGTTTTTGCTAAAATTGGGATTAATTGCTTAAACATCAAGAGTGATGTCCCTGTAATCAAATCTTATACAAAATCACTCACTTAAAGGAAATTTAATCCTTGACATTAATAGGCCCAGACAGCTCAGTGGTTAAATGGTCTTTCTCTAAAACCAACTGCATTTCTGGAATGTCTAGGTTAAGAGTTCGAATCCCACAAACTCCAGATAGCCCAAAATATTTTTTTTTTTACTTTTTTTTATTTGAACAGATAACATAATTATGGAAACAAATAATATCATAATTTTTGTATAACCTTTGGAATTGCAAAATCAGGATACAAGATAATGCGTTTTGAAATAAGCAGTAAACGTGTACATATCTTAGTTTTAGAATCCTGACATTCGACAATGGCTATTGAGCAAATACGAAAAACCAAATAAACACACTTTCCAGCCTCAAATGAAATATCTTACCATCTCTGTGGAACTATACAAGCAAATGCGAGTCTGTGTTTTAAGCATATGCTAACTATCACCTTTCCTGCATTCGGAATGCACGGGAGAGACCATTAGAAAATTATACCTATCTCATATATGAATACAGTTATTCATTAAACGAGCATGCGTAGTTTCCCAGTGAGGCTGGTTGTTTTTGTAAGGTGTTCCTTCATATATCACTACTGTGTTTGCTGATAGTGGTGGCTCTGTTAAGTATGTGCAGATGCGCTGGCTCATTCAAACACTTCCTTGGCGTCAATGTGAAAAAAGCCTACTACAAGTTCAGTACTTATTTCTGGGCGTTCAGAGAAGGCCCTGGCCAGCCTGCTGCACAAATGCGCATTCTCGCCTATGACGATTTTTCACATGTTATTACAGAAAAAGTGACATAGATTAAGGTTCAGGCCCAACCTTGTCCCTTCTAAGGCGGTGGCTCTGTTGTTGATTCCTTCTTTAATGTTCCTTCTCTTTGATTATGGGGGCTCTGTGATTGGTCATTGTTTTGTTATGCAGTACTTCAGTGTATATTCTAGTTTTGCAATTATCTTGACGAGGAAGAGAGAGCATGATGCCTTACTTTAACTGCCTTCCTACTATAAGTGTTCTGTGGCTTTTTCTCACGGTGACATGGGTTGATCTGAAGTGTGTGATTGTGGTACTTCCTGATCATACTCGCTCTCTATTTATGGGCCAGTTCATGCGAGTTTGGTATTTATCGCATAAACGATATCAAACAGGAAAGGATCAGACGAGACTGCAAATTTGCGCAGTATCACCAGAGGGAATCGCACTCAAAAGAAGGGATGTAGATGATGGCTCAGGCCCAATATTATGGGCCATGCCAAAAAACTTTGGTATTTGTCGCATATGCGAGCAGTGAAGGATCAGGCGAGACTGCAAATTCGCACAGTATCACCAAAGTCTTTGCAAATCATACTAAAAAGACGGGGTGTAGATGAAGGCTCAGCCAAATTTTATAAGCCAGTTTAGGAAAGTTCGGTACTTAGCGCACATGCGAGCAGCGAATTCCTAAAAAGAAGCGATTTAGATGAAGGCCCAGGGAAATTTTATAGGCCAGTACAAGAAAGTTTGGTACATGTCGCATATGCGAGCAGCAAATACCTAAAAAAGAGGGAATGTAGTTGAAGGCTCTGGCCAAAATTTCAGGGCCAGTTCGTGGAGGTTTGGTACCTGTCCCATGTGCGAGCAGGGAATGATCTGGCGAGACTGCGCAAATGTGCAGTATCGCCAGGGCCTTTGCAAATCGCACTACAAAGAAGGGATGAAGACACAGTTTGGTACTTGTCGCATATGCAAACAGCAAATGATCTGGTGAGATTGCATATTTGCACAGTCTCGCCAGAGCCTTCACTGATTGCACTAAAAAGAAGACAAGTAGATGAAGGGTCAGGCATCATTGTCTATACCATTTCATGTGATTTAGGTACTTATTGCATATGCGAGCAGGGAAAGACCAGGCGAGCCTGCACATTCAGGCAGTCTCGCCAGAGCCTTCTTTGATTGCACTAAAAAGAAGACACGTAGATGAAGGGTCAGGCATCATTGTCTATACCATTTCATGTGATTTAGGTACTTATTGCATATGCGAGCAGGGAAAGACCAGGCGAGCCTGCACATTCAGGCAGTCTCGCCAGAGCCTTCACTGATTGCACTGAAAAGAAGACACGTAGATGAAGGGTCAGGCATAATTGTCTATACAATTTCATGTGATTTAGGTACTTATTGCATATGCGAGCAGGAAAAGACCAGGCGAGCCTGCACATTCAGGCAGTCTCGCCAGAGCCTTCACTGATTGCACTAAAAAGAAGACACGTAGATGAAGGGTCAGGCATAATTGTCTATACCATTTCATGTGATTTAGGTACTTATTGCATATGCGAGCAGGAAAAGAACAGGCGAGCCTGCACATTCAGGCAGTCTCGCCAGAGCCTTCACTGATTGCACTAAAAAGAAGGCACGAAGATGAAGGGTCAGGCATAATTGTTTATAACATTTCATGTGATTTAGGTACTTATTGCATATGCGAGAAGGGAAAGTCCAGGCGAGCCTGCACATTCAGGCAGTCTCGCCAGAGCCTTCGCTGATTGCACTAAAAAGAAGGCACGAAGATGAAGGGTCAGGCATAATTGTTTATACCATTTCATGTGATTTAGGTACTTATTGCATATGTGAGCAGGGAAAGACCAGGCGAGCCTGCACATTCAGGCAGTCTCGCCAGAGCCTTCACTGATTGCACTAAAAAGAAGACACGTAGATGAAGGGTCAGGCATAATTGTCTATACCATTTCATGTGATTTAGGTACTTATTGCATATGCGAGCAGGGAAAGACCAGGCGAGCCTGCACATTCAGGCAGTCTCGCCAGAGCCTTCACTGATTGCACTAAAAAGAAGGCACGAAGATGAAGGGTCAGGCATAATTGTTTATAACATTTCATGTGATTTAGGTACTTATTGCATATGCGAGCAGGGAATGATCAGGCGAGCCTGCACATTCAGGCAGTCTCGCCAGAGCCTTCACTGATTGCACTAAAAAGAAGGCACAAAGATGAAGGGTCAGGCATAATTGTTTATACCATTTCATGTGATTTAGGTACTTATTGCATATGCGAGCAGGGAAAGACCAGGCGAGCCTGCACATTCAGGCAGTCTCGCCAGAGCCTTCGCTGATTGCACTAAAAAGAAGGCGCGTAGATGAAGGGTCAGGCATAATTGTTTATACCATTTCATGTGATTTAGGTACTTATTGCATATGCATATGGGACAATATCAGCTGTTATCGGTTTTGTCGGCCCGATTAGCTCCCTTGAATATTGACCACTCTCGCAACTTACCTGTTGAAATCCGTGGCATCAATTACACAGAAAAGTATACAAACCTTTAAATAAATTATTAATAACTAACTTATTATTAAGTTGTCATTATTTTATAAGTTATCAAAAGAAAATTTAATGTTTTATCTTTACAATGATATAAACAAATTTGAAATAACTTAATATTTAGTTTTGTCAAATTGTTCATCTTTTTAACAGGTAAAATCCCATTCATTTCAATGTAAATTGAATGAAAATGCTGAGGGTGAGCATTTTATGACCCAAAAATAATCATATTCTGATAATTTCCCAATTTTTTATAAGTTATAAATGGTATCTCTATCATCCAACAATATCAACAATATAAGTTTCATAGAAATAAATTACATTTTAGTTCTGTCATTTTTAGGTTGAAAATTGAGTTTAAGCGCCTTCTTGCCAAAGCGGAGAAAATGTATTAGTTCGAATATTGTGGATCTGTAATGCTTCCGCGATATGCGATATGCTTGCTTAGATAATGTTGAGAAATCTTAACAGCATTTTAAAAGAAAGGGGAAACTTGGCTGATTGGGAGACATGATTATGAAAAAAAAATTCTTAATTTTAGTAAAATTAAGAAAATAAAAATAACCATATCTTATCGCGGAATTAAAAATAATTTTATTACAAGTTGCTTCAATTTATTTTTTAATTTTTATCTTAAGTATAACATTATTATTATTATTATTATTATTATTATTATTATTATTATTATTATTTAACCTTCTGTTATAATTCATTGTTGTGACTGACTCGAGACCGAGAGGCCGCGGGTTCGAGCCTCACTGGCGTCACTGCGTTGTGGTCCTTGGGCAAGACACATTTATCATAGCTTAGTACTAGTTCAACCCAGGAAGACCCGTCCCTGTTAAACTGAAAGATTGTTCATGGGACGTAAAGAATCAAATCAAACAAATTATTTAACCTATTTGCCTATTTATGGCAAGAACATATTTGACGAGAATATTCGGACTTCTGTCTCACATCGGATAGGCGGCAATCGAAACTACTTATCCTATCGACGAACTTAGATCAAAATAAAGTTAAAAACAGAGTTTTCGATTGCTATTTTTCGCCCGACTGGTGACAAATGGCAATCGAAAACAATGTTTCTAACCATTTTTGATCCACGTTCGTCGATTGTTAAGAGTGTTTTCGATTGCCACCTATCCGGTGCGATTCTGGTGACAAACGATTTTGAGAAGCTCAGAACGGATATCCGATAATCCCAGGTGTCAGATATTCCCTGGGGCTATAGGTCTTATCTTGGTCCTGATAAAATACTGCTTTTACGGTTTTGGAAGAAATAAATAAAACACCCCGCATATCGATGAAATAAAAATAAAAGTTTCATTTCAAGTTGTTACCATTTTTTTTTTTCATTTTATGTTTAACATTTATTATTATTATTATTTAAACACCTATTTATTGCAAAAGAAATTTTTTTGAGGTTCTTTATTAATCATTTTTGATCAAATCGCGGCTCATTTTATATATTTTCTTCGGTTTTGTGTAAAAAAACTTAATGATGTAAAGCTGGCTGAATACGAAGATAATTATGGAAAAGATCAAACTGCCAAAAACATTTCACTTCACAGAAGCAATCATTTTTTGAAGTTGTGTCTTGTCAATTAACGAAAAAGATATTTGATAAAATATAATTGACGGTTTTTCGCACATTATCGAGACGAATGACTAGTCAAATAAACCGCCTTGTTACTCAATTCAAATTGGCATACGGTCATTGTTTCCCTTGCGCAACACCGTAAAATTGTTATGAAAACAATTTTAATAAAAGAAGACAAAACAAACGCATCATTTTAATTGACAACAAACCACTATTCATCATGGCTTCCGTACCTACATAAAGACGCAGATCTGAACTAAATTACAAGACACTTCATGAGGGCGATCCACTGCCTGTACCACAACAGAAAAGAAACATCAACGTTGTTCTTCCAGAGACCTATATTGTAGAGCGATTGGTTTGGCGGAAGAAAAATGACCAGGTAAGCATGATCATAAACCTTCTTTTAAGATTTCAGGATTATCAGCAGACGACACTGGTGGACAAGCATTTAACAAAACCCACGCACAAAAACTTCACCGCCAAATTAAAAAAATGTGTAAATATTTTTCATGCTGATTGTTTTCTCAAAATATTATTTTGAAAATATTCTTTTAAAATAGTATATAAATTTCAAACAATTTGGACCATGATCAGGCTTGACGATTCGAGAGACCTGGGCTGGGTCCAAATTTATCAGCAGACGACACTGGAAAACAAAGTGTTAATAGAACGCCCGCCCACAAATGAACACCTCCAAATTAAAAAAAATGCAGATGTCCTTCATAATATTGTGCAAATATTACTAATATATTTTACCTTGTTTAAATCATTGGTGCTTTGTATTGTTGTATGCTGAATTTTCTTCTCAAAATAGTTTTATGTTATAAAAATCTTTCCAAAAAAATTGTCGAATGTCAAACAATTTGAACCCTGAAAGCAAAGAAGACTGCTTCAGATCCATATTAGTTTTAAAATTTCTTAAATGTATACTATATATTGCAAACAATATAGACCCAGATCAGACTGCTCTTCATCATTCTGTAAGGTTTATAGTGATTGATTTTATAAAAGAAATATAGTCTGTCGTGCACTTTCAATAAGTGTTTTGATTAGCCCGTGATGAGACCGATCTGTGTCCACAGAATTTGCCTCTATACTAATATTTAGCATGAATATGCAGCGGACGACTCTTCTGCTCTGTAACCCTAGGTTTAAACATTTCATGGTAGTTTTTCATGCCAATTTGCTTTTTTAAAGTTACTTTAAAAAATATGAGAAATTTAAAGCGTCAAACTGTTTGGACCCAGACCAGGTGCAGCGCCTGACTTTGAGTACAAACGTTTTGCGAGGGTGAAGTTTTATAGCCATAGTATCATAAAACATGGCCGCGCACAGCATGGGGGACCATAATTATTAAGGGTCATAAAACGATTAAAGATTACCACTGGCCAAATGAACTTGGACTGGCCCCAGTCCTTATTTTCCCCTCCACTGATGGCTTATCATGATTGCAAATTTATATCAATGTTTCAAACTGTGGCCTGTCTACAATGGACTATTCCATCTGGTATATTACTATATACCTAGATGGTTCATTGTTGATAATGAGGGGTCACAGATTAAAGTTTTCAAATGATAATTGAGCCATGGCATGAGATTTCCAATAATTTGACATTTTGACAAGTGTAGACTCAGACGAGCCTCTGCAGCCTCGTTTTAAGCTTAGAAACTCCAAATGGTGTTCACTCAGTAGCTTAACAATCATAGAATACTCAAGCGACTAGCACAGGCTCTGATCAGACAGCGCGTATGCGCAGGCTGATCTGAGGCTTTGCTGATCGCACATTCCACATTGTTGGAAATCTCATACACTGGCTCATATTTTATTTCAGCCTCTGTATTTTTTAAAGACTTTAAATCATTTTGATAATTACAATCTTTTTCACTCCATTTGTCTGAAAAAAGTGCATGTTTTTACTGCCTGGTGGTAATTGCAAATCATTTAGCAAATTTTAATAGCATAGTTTTTTTTCTAATTCCAGGGACATATGTTTTTGGTGAAATGGTCCGGATATCATAGAAATGAATCCACATGGGAACTGTTTGAAACTATAATAATGTTCTCGGAAGAGCCAGAACTGTAACTATAATTTTCGCATGGTTGCTTATGATCGGGTTATATATATATATATATATATATATATATATATATATATATATATATATATATATATATATATATATATATATATATATATATATATATATATATATATGAGCCGTGGCATGGGATTTCCAACACTGTGGTATGTGAGACCAGCAAAGCCTCAGATCAGCCTGCGCATACGCGCAGTCTGATCAGAGCCTTTGCTAGTTAGCTTGAATATCCTATGTGTGTTAAGCTACTGACTGAACATTATTTGGATTTTCTAAGCTTAAAAGGAGTCGGTACAGGCTTGTCTGAGTCTACACTTGTCAAAATGCCACATTGTTGGAAATCTCATGCCACGGCTCAATTATATGATAGGCCTTGGGAGATAAGATATAAAATAAAGACCAAGCAAAAATATGATGGTATTCGTTTTAATTTGCTTCAGCCCTTTAAGTGCCAGATTTTGTTTGTTTTTGTCGATTTATATGTCCCAGTCAACAAAATTTCAGTTATATCAGGACGGGTCTTTGTGGGTTGAACCAGTACCGAGCAGGGCGGCTCGAGTTCGCAGCCACTCGATCTGGTGTCAAGCACACTACCACTGAGCAGCTGCGCTCCCATAGATCCTTTTTAATACTCAAGTACTCATATACTGTTTTAAAAACATATTCGAACCCACGAATAGTGGACATACATGTATTGTATTTGGATAAAAAAAACTATCTTTTTCCAAGTGATTTCAATTAATTGTCATTCATACTCCGATTTGAAATAAAGCTTAAACGCACATTTTATGTTATATAAAGGAACAATCGGTGAAATATTTCTGATTAAGTATCGAGATGGTATAGCTATAAACATTCGTCAGCACTTACTGCGAGGCAAATACCATGAATACCTGGACTCAGATTCAATCGATTTTGCGATACAGTGGCCGCGGTGTAAGGGGGATAATTGACTTATCGATTATCTAGGTGACCAAGAACCATAACCTACACGTTAAGTCAGGCCATAGTTCTATTTGCAAGCAGGGAAAGACCAGGCGAGCCTGCACATTCGCACAGTCTTGCCTGAGCGTTCGCTGATTGCATTAAAAAGGATGTAGGTGAAGGCTCAGACTAATAATTATTGGCCAGTTCATGAAAGTTTGGTACTTGTCACATATGCGAGCGTCGAAGGCCCAGGCGAGCATACGCATTCGTGCAATACATTAGAAAAATAAAAGTAGCAGTCATCGACTTCATGCTGGCTTGTAAAAGGCTGTACTTTTTGCATGTTTAATAACTGTACAAGCTTTTCTTTTCGCCTGCTGTTCTTTTACCTGAAGGAAACGCCTTTCAAAAAATCTTTGAGTGATACCATGAGAGTGTCAAATAGTTTGGATCCAGATCAGGCCTGACCTGTTGTTCAAGTCTTTTAGGGATATCATCGAAATGAATATCAAATAGTTCGCATCCAGAACAGACATGATTTCGTCAGGCCTGTTCTGGGTCCAAACTGTTTGCAGTGTTTATCAGCAGACGACAAAAGTCGCCCCTAGAATGCATTGACGATAGGCGTACTACGTACATCGATACACATTCAAATATTCAAATTTATGGCCAACCTCGCACATGCAGGAAGTGTGTAGAGAACTTTCTCATTTGCATTTATCACACATGAAATGTGCATGTTCTTGTGTCATAGGTGCCCGTGCACAAACAGACCTGCCATTTAGGTCGATGTTAACTGGCTGATTTGAGGCATCAGCATCTTCATTCAGGATAATGTTTGAAAATTTCTCTTTCTATGGGTGACAAGATTTGTTATCCACCTTCAAGAAAAGTGAAAGTACAACCTGCCTAGACGACTTTGGCTTCTCAACATGCACAAAAGTAAACCGGAAATCAGAACAGCGTCGTATGTTACCATGGTAGTCGGCTCTGTCTACTGTGACAAAATAGTCCACACAAAGATGCATTTGCTTTCAACCACATGACAAACATGCATCGATGCATAGTCCTATGCAAGTTTAAAATCCAGTAGAGCACTCATTTACCGAATAGAGAGCACAGAAACTGTGAATTTCACAATGTTAAAAGGTACTATTTTCGTGGGCTACCAAAATAGGAATTTCCTTTTATGTGCCAAACTCCCCAACAGTAGCAACTTTCCGTCACGTCAAAATTGTGTATCGATGCAACGAAATGACGACGAAATAACAATACATCGACGTTCTTTCATCATTGCTGTTATTATTAAAAGTAAGAAAGAAGGCAAAGTTCTGAAATTGTTACAATGAGGCACCACACCTGACCAAGGACACCACACAGGAAAGCAACAAAACACAATAAAACGCCACACACAAGAGAGCCAAGAGATAAGCCTTTTCCCAGCAGGCGACCACAATACAATTAATTCGATAAGGATAAATGCAGTCTATCGACTGCATCGATGCATATGCTCATCTGAGACTTTGCTGTTTGCCTATTGCAAACAGGCATCTGCCATGCTAACCTATAGAGCCTGCAAGAAGATAAATACTTGGTTAAATGCAGTGTACAAATACATATGGACACAACAAGTAGCCTTGGTGAACGCTTTAGACCTTTAATTATCAGAAAATGAAGAAAAGACTAATATTGCCCGCATTGTGCACATTTCTAAAGCTGCTTGTATTGTATATCACCCAAACCTTAAACTGTTTAATACATCTTTTACAGTTATCTGTATATAAATGGACCAATTCTGTACGAAGGCATATGAAGCTTTAGCTTAAAACTGTCCTCCATAAAATTGTAAATGCCAAAATCAAAGTTTGAAAGCCACTAAATGACCTGGATCTAAGTTTCTCGTTTTTTTACATAGAAAACGAGAAAATTCATCCCCCCACATGACAGATGACTTATATTTCATTGAATACTGGTACCATCTAGTAAAAACCTGCAGTGATAACAACCCAGGTTGGCTGTACGAACCAACCAGGTTGTACCACTACCCCACCCTGCAAAGAAAAAAATGTATGGACCAACCCAAGAACCCAGCAAAAGAAAAAAAAAAAAAAAAAAAAAAAAAAGAAACAGAAAAAAAAATTGGGGGGGGGGGGGGGGGGTCTATCTTTGCGAATCCTCCCTCGGAGAATCCGCTTGTTGACGAGCCTTCATAGGAAAAAGGCTCGTAAGGCGTGGCCTACAGCTACAATACATAATGAGATGTTCAAATTCAGTGTAAATTAAGTATACAGGAAATATTAAATATGTAGTGTAAGTGTTTGTGAATAACATAATGAATATAGCGTTCTATTATTTTTGTTTTATTAATTTGTAGACAGAAATGAAATACAGCATGAAGCTTCAAGATTGTGAAATTTCTTTGGGCCAAATTGGCTATATTCTTCTGTTTTTGCTAAAATTGGGATTAATTGCTTAAACATCAAGAGTGATGTCCCTGTAATCAAATCTTATACAAAATCACTCACTTAAAGGAAATTTAATCCTTGACATTAATAGGCCCAGACATCTCAGTGGTTTAATGGTCTTTCTCTTAAACCAACTGCATTTCTGGAATGTCTAGGTTAAGAGTTCGAATCCCACAAACTTCAGATAGCCCAAAATATTTTTTTTTTACTTTTTTTTATTTGAACAGATAACATAATTATGGAAACAAATAATATCATAATTTTTGTATAACCTTTGGAATTGCAAAATCAGGATACAAGATAATGCGTTTTGAAATAAGCAGTAAACGTGTACATATCTTAGTTTTAGAATCCTGACATTCGACAATGGCTATTGAGCAAATACGAAAAACCAAATAAACATACTTTCCAGCCTCAAATGAAATATCTTACCATCTCTGTGGAACTATACAAGCAAATGCGAGTCTATCACTACTGTGTTTGCTGATAGTGGTGGCTCTGTTAAGTATGTGCAGATGCGCTGGCTCATTCAAACACTTCCTTGGCGTCAATGTGAAAAAAGCCTACTACAAGTTCAGTACTTATTTCTGGGCGTTCAGAGAAGGCCCTGGCCAGCCTGCTGCACAAATGCGCATTCTCGCCTATGACGATTTTTCACATGTTATTACAGAAAAAGTGACATAGATTAAGGTTCAGGCCCAACCTTGTCCCTTCTAAGGCGGTGGCTCTGTTGTTGATTCCTTCTTTAATGTTCCTTCTCTTTGATTATGGGGGCTCTGTGATTGGTCATTGTTTTGTTATGTAGTACTTCAGTGTATATTCTAGTTTTGCAATTATCTTGACGAGGAAGAGAGAGCATGATGCCTTACTTTAACTGCCTTCCTACTATAAGTGTTCTGTGGCTTTTTCTCACGGTGACATGGGTTGATCTGAAGTGTGTGATTGTGGTACTTCCTGATCATACTCGCTCTCTATTTATGGGCCAGTTCATGCGAGTTTGGTATTTATCGCATAAACGATATCAAACAGGAAAGGATCAGACGAGACTGCAAATTTGCGCAGTATCACCAGAGGGAATCGCACTCAAAAGAAGGGATGTAGATGATGGCTCAGGCCCAATATTATGGGCCATGCCAAAAAACTTTGGTATTTGTCGCATATGCGAGCAGTGAAGGATCAGGCGAGACTGCAAATTCGCACAGTATCACCAAAGTCTTTGCAAATCATACTAAAAAGACGGGGTGTAGATGAAGGCTCAGCCAAATTTTATAAGCCAGTTTAGGAAAGTTCGGTACTTAGCGCACATGCGAGCAGCGAATTCCTAAAAAGAAGCGATTTAGATGAAGGCCCAGGGAAATTTTATAGGCCAGTACAAGAAAGTTTGGTACATGTCGCATATGCGAGCAGCAAATACCTAAAAAAGAGGGAATGTAGTTGAAGGCTCTGGCCAAAATTTCAGGGCCAGTTCGTGGAGGTTTGGTACCTGTCCCATGTGCGAGCAGGGAATGATCTGGCGAGACTGCGCAAATGTGCAGTATCGCCAGGGCCTTTGCAAATCGCACTGCAAAGAAGGGATGAAGACACAGTTTGGTACTTGTCGCATATGCAAACAGCAAATGATCTGGTGAGATTGCATATTTGCACAGTCTCGCCAGAGCCTTCACTGATTGCACTAAAAAGAAGACACGTAGATGAAGGGTCAGGCATCATTGTCTATACCATTTCATGTGATTTAGGTACTTATTGCATATGCGAGCAGGGAAAGACCAGGCGAGCCTGCACATTCAGGCAGTCTCGCCAGAGCCTTCACTGATTGCACTAAAAAGAAGACACGTAGATGAAGGGTCAGGCATCATTGTCTATACCATTTCATGTGATTTAGGTACTTATTGCATATGCGAGCAGGGAAAGACCAGGCGAGCCTGCACATTCAGGCAGTCTCGCCAGAGCCTTCACTGATTGCACTGAAAAGAAGACACGTAGATGAAGGGTCAGGCATAATTGTCTATACAATTTCATGTGATTTAGGTACTTATTGCATATGCGAGCAGGAAAAGACCAGGCGAGCCTGCACATTCAGGCAGTCTCGCCAGAGCCTTCACTGATTGCACTAAAAAGAAGACACGTAGATGAAGGGTCAGGCATAATTGTCTATACTATTTCATGTGATTTAGGTACTTATTGCATATGCGAGCAGGAAAAGAACAGGCGAGCCTGCACATTCAGGCAGTCTCGCCAGAGCCTTCACTGATTGCACTAAAAAGAAGGCACGAAGATGAAGGGTCAGGCATAATTGTTTATACCATTTCATGTGATTTAGGTACTTATTGCATATGCGAGAAGGGAAAGTCCAGGCGAGCCTGCACATTCAGGCAGTCTCGCCAGAGCCTTCGCTGATTGCACTAAAAAGAAGGCACGAAGATGAAGGGTCAGGCATAATTGTTTATACCATTTCATGTGATTTAGGTACTTATTGCATATGTGAGCAGGGAAAGACCAGGCGAGCCTGCACATTCAGGCAGTCTCGCCAGAGCCTTCACTGATTGCACTAAAAAGAAGACACGTAGATGAAGGGTCAGGCATAATTGTCTATACCATTTCATGTGATTTAGGTACTTATTGCATATGCGAGCAGGGAAAGACCAGGCGAGCCTGCACATTCAGGCAGTCTCGCCAGAGCCTTCACTGATTGCACTTAAAAGAAGGCACGAAGATGAAGGGTCAGGCATAATTGTTTATAACATTTCATGTGATTTAGGTACTTATTGCATATGCGAGCAGGGAATGATCAGGCGAGCCTGCACATTCAGGCAGTCTCGCCAGAGCCTTCACTGATTGCACTAAAAAGAAGACACGTAGATGAAGGGTCAGGCATAATTGTCTATACCATTTCATGTGATTTAGGTACTTATTGCATATGCGAGCAGGGAAAGACCAGGCGAGCCTGCACATTCAGGCAGTCTCGCCAGAGCCTTCACTGATTGCACTAAAAAGAAGGCACGAAGATGAAGGGTCAGGCATAATTGTTTATAACATTTCATGTGATTTAGGTACTTATTGCATATGCGAGCAGGGAATGATCAGGCGAGCCTGCACATTCAGGCAGTCTCGCCAGAGCCTTCACTGATTGCACTAAAAAGAAGACACGTAGATGAAGGGTCAGGCATCATTGTCTATACCATTTCATGTGATTTAGGTACTTATTGCATATGCGAGCAGGGAAAGACCAGGCGAGCCTGCACATTCAGGCAGTCTCGCCAGAGCCTTCACTGATTGCACTAAAAAGAAGACACGTAGATGAAGGGTCAGGCATCATTGTCTATACCATTTCATGTGATTTAGGTACTTATTGCATATGCGAGCAGGGAAAGACCAGGCGAGCCTGCACATTCAGGCAGTCTCGCCAGAGCCTTCACTGATTGCACTGAAAAGAAGACACGTAGATGAAGGGTCAGGCATAATTGTCTATACAATTTCATGTGATTTAGGTACTTATTGCATATGCGAGCAGGAAAAGACCAGGCGAGCCTGCACATTCAGGCAGTCTCGCCAGAGCCTTCACTGATTGCACTAAAAAAAAGACACGTAGATGAAGGGTCAGGCATAATTGTCTATACCATTTCATGTGATTTAGGTACTTATTGCATATGCGAGCAGGAAAAGAACAGGCGAGCCTGCACATTCAGGCAGTCTCGCCAGAGCCTTCACTGATTGCACTAAAAAGAAGGCACGAAGATGAAGGGTCAGGCATAATTGTTTATACCATTTCATGTGATTTAGGTACTTATTGCATATGCGAGAAGGGAAAGTCCAGGCGAGCCTGCACATTCAGGCAGTCTCTCCAGAGCCTTCGCTGATTGCACTAAAAAGAAGGCACGAAGATGAAGGGTCAGGCATAATTGTTTATACCATTTCATGTGATTTAGGTACTTATTGCATATGTGAGCAGGGAAAGACCAGGCGAGCCTGCACATTCAGGCAGTCTCGCCAGAGCCTTCACTGATTGCACTAAAAAGAAGACACGTAGATGAAGGGTCAGGCATAATTGTCTATACCATTTCATGTGATTTAGGTACTTATTGCATATGCGAGCAGGGAAAGACCAGGCGAGCCTGCACATTCAGGCAGTCTCGCCAGAGCCTTCACTGATTGCACTAAAAAGAAGGCACGAAGATGAAGGGTCAGGCATAATTGTTTATAACATTTCATGTGATTTAGGTACTTATTGCATATGCGAGCAGGGAATGATCAGGCGAGCCTGCACATTCAGGCAGTCTCGCCAGAGCCTTCACTGATTGCACTAAAAAGAAGGCACGAAGATGAAGGGTCAGGCATAATTGTTTATACCATTTCATGTGATTTAGGTACTTATTGCATATGCGAGCAGGGAAAGACCAGGCGAGCCTGCACATTCAGGCAGTCTCGCCAGAGCCTTCGCTGATTGCACTAAAAAGAAGGCGCGTAGATGAAGGGTCAGGCATAATTGTTTATACCATTTCATGTGATTTAGGTACTTATTGCATATGGCAAGCAGGGAAAGACCAGGCGAGCCTGCACATTCGCACAGTCTTGCCTGAGCGTTCGCTGATTGCATTAAAAAGGATGTAGGTGAAGGCTCAGACTAATAATTATTGGCCAGTTCATGAAAGTTTGGTACTTGTCACATATGCGAGCGTCGAAGGCCCAGGCGAGCATACCCATTCGTGCAATACATTAGAAAAATAAAAGTAGCAGTCATCGACTTCATGCTGGCTTGTAAAAGGCTGTACTTTTTGCATGTTTAATAACTGTACAAGCTTTTCTTTTCGCTTGCTGTTCTTTTACCTAAAGGAAACGCCTTTCAAAAATCTTTGAGTGATACCATGAGAGTGTCAAATAGTTTGGATCCAGATCAGGCCTGACCTGTTGTTCAAGTCTTTTAGGGATATCATCGAAATGAATATCAAATAGTTCGCATCCAGAACAGACATGATTTCGTCAGGCCTGTTCTGGGTCCAAACTGTTTGCAGTGTTTATCAGCAGACGACAAAAGTCGCCCCTAGAATGCATTGACGATAGGCGTACTACGTACATCGATACACATTCAAATATTCAAATTTATGGCCAACCTCGCACATGCAGGAAGTGTGTAGAGAACTTTCTCATTTGCATTTATCACACATGAAATGTGCATGTTCTTGTGTCATCAGGTGCCCGTGCACAAACAGACCTGCCATTTAGGTCGATGTTAACTGGCTGATTTGAGGCATCAGCATCTTCATTCAGGATAATGTTTGAAAATTTCTCTTTCTATGGGTGACAAGATTTGTTATCCACTATCAAGAAAAGTGAAAGTACAACCTGCCTAGACGACTTTGGCTTCTCAACATGCACAAAAGTAAACCGGAAATCAGAACAGCGTCGTATGTTACCATGGTAGTCGGCTCTGTCTACTGTGACAAAATAGTCCACACAAAGATGCATTTGCTTTCAACCACATGACAAACATGCATCGATGCATAGTCCTATGCAAGTTTAAAATCCAGTAGAGCACTCATTTACCGAATAGAGAGCACAGAAACTGTGAATTTCACAATGTTAAAAGGTACTATTTTCGTGGGCTACCAAAATAGGAATTTCCTTTTATGTGCCAAACTCCCCAACAGTAGCAACTTTCCGTCACGTCAAAATTGTGTATCGATGCAACTAAATGACGACGAAATAACAATACATCGACGTTCTTTCATCATTGCTGTTATTATTAAAAGTAAGAAAGAAGGCAAAGTTCTGAAATTGTTACAATGAGGCACCACACCTGACCAAGGACACCACACAGGAAAGCAACAAAACACAATAAAACGCCACACACAAGAGAGCCAAGAGATAAGCCTTTTCCCAGCAGGCGACCACAATACAATTAATTCGATAAGGATAAATGCAGTCTATCGACTGCATCGATGCATATGCTCATCTGAGACTTTGCTGTTTGCCTATTGCAAACAGGCATCTGCCATGCTAACCTATAGAGCCTGCAAGAAGATAAATACTTGGTTAAATGCAGTGTACAAATACATATGGACACAACAAGAAGCCTTGGTGAACGCTTTAGACCTTTAATTATCAGAAAATGAAGAAAAGACTAATATTGCCCGCATTGTGCACATTTCTAAAGCTGCTTGTATTGTATATCACCCAAACCTTAAACTGTTTAATACATCTTTTACAGTTATCTGTATATAAATGGACCAATTCTGTACGAAGGCATATGAAGCTTTAGCTTAAAACTGTCCTCCATAAAATTGTAAATGCCAAAATCAAAGTTTGAAAGCCACTAAATGACCTGGATCTAAGTTTCTCGTTTTTTTACATAGAAAACGAGAAAATTCATCCCCCCACATGACAGATGACTTATATTTCATTGAATACTGGTACCATCTAGTAAAAACCTGCAGTGATAACAACCCAGGTTGGCTGTACGAACCAACCAGGTTGTACCACTACCCCACCCTGCAAAGAAAAAAATGTATGGACCAACCCAAGAACCCAGCAAAAGAAAAAAAAAGAAAAAAAAAAAAAAAAAGAAACAGAAAAAAAAATTGGGGGGGGGGGGGGGGGGGTCTATCTTTGCGAATCCTCCCTCGGAGAATCCGCTTGTTGACGAGCCTTCATAGGAAAAAGGCTCGTAAGGCGTGGCCTACAGCTACAATACATAATGAGATGTTCAAATTCAGTGTAAATTAAGTATACAGGAAATATTAAATATGTAGTGTAAGTGTTTGTGAATAACATAATGAATATAGCGTTCTATTATTTTTGTTTTATTAATTTGTAGACAGAAATGAAATACAGCATGAAGCTTCAAGATTGTGAAATTTCTTTGGGCCAAATTGGCTATATTCTTCTGTTTTTGCTAAAATTGGGATTAATTGCTTAAACATCAAGAGTGATGTCCCTGTAATCAAATCTTATACAAAATCACTCACTTAAAGGAAATTTAATCCTTGACATTAATAGGCCCAGACATCTCAGTGGTTTAATGGTCTTTCTCTTAAACCAACTGCATTTCTGGAATGTCTAGGTTAAGAGTTCGAATCCCACAAACTTCAGATAGCCCAAAATATTTTTTTTTTTACTTTTTTTTATTTGAACAGATAACATAATTATGGAAACAAATAATATCATAATTTTTGTATAACCTTTGGAATTGCAAAATCAGGATACAAGATAATGCGTTTTGAAATAAGCAGTAAACTTGTACATATCTTAGTTTTAGAATCCTGACATTCGACAATGGCTATTGAGCAAATACGAAAAACCAAATAAACACACTTTCCAGCCTCAAATGAAATATCTTACCATCTCTGTGGAACTATACAAGCAAATGCGAGTCTGTGTTTTAAGCATATGCTAACTATCACCTTTCCTGCATTCGGAATGCACGGGAGAGACCATTAGAAAATTATACCTATCTCATATATGAATACAGTTATTCATTAAACGAGCATGCGTAGTTTCCCAGTGAGGCTGGTTGTTTTTGTAAGGTGTTCCTTCATATATCACTACTGTGTTTGCTGATAGTGGTGGCTCTGTTTTATGTGCAGATGCGCTGGCTCATTCAAACACTTCCTTGGCGTCAATGTGAAAAAAGCCTACTACAAGTTCAGTACTTATTTCTGGGCGTTCAGAGAAGGCCCTGGCCAGCCTGCTGCACAAATGCGCATTCTCGCCTATGACGATTTTTCACATGTTATTACAGAAAAAGTGACATAGATTAAGGTTCAGGCCCAACCTTGTCCCTTCTAAGGCGGTGGCTCTGTTGTTGATTCCTTCTTTAATGTTCCTTCTCTTTGATTACTGGGGCTCTGTGATTGGTCATTGTTTTGTTATGCAGTACTTCAGTGTATATTCTAGTTTTGCAATTATCTTGACGATGAAGAGAGAGCATGATGCCTTACTTTAACTGCCTTCCTACTATAAGTGTTCTGTGGCTTTTTCTCACGGTGACATGGGTTGATCTGAAGTGTGTGATTGTGGTACTTCCTGATCATACTCGCTCTCTATTTATGGGCCAGTTCATGCGAGTTTGGTATTTATCGCATAAACGATATCAAACAGGAAAGGATCAGACGAGACTGCAAATTTGCGCAGTATCACCAGAGGGAATCGCACTCAAAAGAAGGGATGTAGATGATGGCTCAGGCCCAATATTATGGGCCAGTTCAAAAAACTTTGGTATTTGTCGCAAGTAGTAATGGTAGGCACTCTGCATATGCGAGCAGTGAAGGATCAGGCGAGACTGCAAATTCGCACAGTATCACCAAAATCTTTGCAAATCATACTTAAAAGACGGGGTGTAGATGAAGGCTCAGCCAAATTTTATAAGCCAGTTTAGGAAAGTTCGGTACTTAGCGCACATGCGAGCAGCGAATTCCTAAAAAGAAGCGATTTAGATGAAGGCCCAGGGAAATTTTATAGGCCAGTACAAGAAAGTTTGGTACATGTCGCATATGCGAGCAGCAAATACCTAAAAAAGTTTGAATGTAGTTGAAGGCTCTGGCCAAAATTTCAGGGCAAGTTCGTGGAGGTTTGGTACTTGTCCCATGTGCGAGCAGGGAATGATCTGGCGAGACTGCGCAAATGTGCAGTATCGCCAGGGCCTTTGCAAATCGCATTGCAAAGAAGGGATGAAGACACAGTTTGGTACTTGTCGCATATGCAAACAGCAAATGATCTGGTGAGATTGCATATTTGCACAGTCTCGCCAGAGCCTTCACTGATTGCACTAAAAAGACGAAACATGGATGAAGGGTCAGGCATCATTGTCTATACCATTTCATGTGATTTAGGTACTTATTGCATATGCGAGCAGGAAAAGACCAGGCAAGCCTGCACATTCAGGCAGTCTCGCCAGAGCCTTCACTGATTGCACTGAAAAGAAGACACGTAGATGAAGGGTCAGGCATAATTGTCTATACCATTTCATGTGATTTAGGTACTTATTGCATATGCGAGCAGGGAAAGACCAGGCGAGCCTGCACATTCAGGCAGTCTCGCCAGAGCCTTCACTGATTGCACTAAAAAGAAGACACGTAGATGAAGGGTCAGGCATCATTGTCTATACCATTTCATGTGATTTAGGTACTTATTGCATATGCGAGCAGGGAAAGACCAGGCGAGCCTGCACATTCAGGCAGTCTCGCCAGAGCCTTCACTGATTGCACTAAAAAGAAGACACGTAGATGAAGGGTCAGGCATAATTGTCTATACAATTTCATGTGATTTAGGTACTTATTGCATATGCGAGCAGGAAAAGACCAGGCGAGCCTGCACATTCAGGCAGTCTCGCTAGAGCCTTCACTGATTGCACTAAAAAGAAGACACGTAGATGAAGGGTCAGGCATAATTGTCTATACCATTTCATGTGATTTAGGTACTTATTGCATATGCGAGCAGGAAAAGACCAGGCGAGCCTGCACATTCAGGAAGTCTCGCCAGAGCCTTCACTGATTGCACTAAAAAGAAGGCACGAAGATGAAGGGTCAGGCATAATTGTTTATACCATTTCATGTGATTTAGGTACTTATTGCATATGCGAGAAGGGAAAGACCAGGCGAGCCTACACATTCAGGCAGTCTCGCCAGAGCCTTCGCTGATTGCACTAAAAAGAAGGCACGAAGATGAAGGGTCAGGCATAATTGTTTATACCATTTCATGTGATTTAGGTACTTATTGCATATGCGAGCAGGGAAAGACCAGGCGAGCCTGCACATTCAGGCAGTCTCGCCAGAGCCTTCACTGATTGCACTAAAAGAAGACACGTAGATGAAGGGTCAGGCATAATTGTCTATACAATTTCATGTGATTTAGGTACTTATTGCATATGCGAGCAGGGAATGACCAGGCGAGCCTGCACATTCAGGCAGTCTCGCCAGAGCCTTCACTGATTGCACTTAAAAGAAGACACGAAGATGAAGGGTCAGGCATAATTGTTTATACCATTTCATGTGATTTAGGTACTTATTGCATATGCGAGCAGGGAAAGACCAGGCGAGCCTGCACATTCAGGCAGTCTCGCCAGAGCCTTCGCTGATTGCACTAAAAAGAAGGCACGTAGATGAAGGGTCAGGCATAATTGTATATACCATTTCATGTGATTTAGGTACTTTTTGCATTTGCGAGCAGGGAAAGACCAGGCGAGCCTGCACATTCGCGCAGTCTTGCCTGAGCGTTCGCTGATTGCATTAAAAAGGATGTAGGTGAAGGCTCAGACTAATAATTATTGGCCAGTTCATGAAAGTTTGGTACTTGTCACATATGCGAGCGTCGAAGGCCCAGGCGAGCATACCCATTCGTGCAATACATTAGAAAAATAAAAGTAGCAGTCATCGACTTCATGCTGGCTTGTAAAAGGCTGTACTTTTTGCATGTTTAATAACTGTACAAGCTTTTCTTTTCGCCTGCTGTTCTTTTACCTAAAGGAAACGCCTTTCAAAAAATCTTTGAGTGATACCATGAGAGTGTCAAATAGTTTGGATCCAGATCAGGCCTGACCTGTTGTTCAAGTCTTTTAGGGATATCATCGAAATGAATATCAAATAGTTCGCATCCAGAACAGACATGATTTCGTCAGGCCTGTTCTGGGTCCAAACTGTTTGCAGTGTTTATCAGCAGACGACAAAAGTCGCCCCTAAAATGCATTGACGATAGGCGTACTACGTACATCGATACACATTCAAATATTCAAATTTATGGCCAACCTCGCACATGCAGGAAGTGTGTAGAGAGAACTTTCTCATTTGCATTTATCACACATGAAATGTGCATGTTCTTGTGTCATCAGGTGCCCGTGCACAAACAGACCTGCCATTTAGGTCGATGTTAACTGGCTGATTTGAGGCAACAGCATCTTCATTCAGGATAATGTTTGAAAATTTCTCTTTCTATGGGTGACAAGATTTGTTATCCACCTTCAAGAAAAGTGAAAGTACAACCTGCCTAGACGACTTTGGCTTCTCAACATGCACAAAAGTAAACCAGAAATCAGAACAGCGTCGTATGTTACCATGGTAGTCGGCTCTGTCTACTGTGACAAAATAGTCCACACAAAGATGCATTTGCTTTCAACCACATGACAAACATGCATCGATGCATAGTCCTATGCAAGTTTTAAATCCAATAGAGCACTCATTTACCGAATAGAGAGCACAGAAACTGTGAATTTCACAATGTTAAAAGGTACTATTTTCGTGGGCTACCAAAATAGGAATTTCCTTTTATGTGCCAAACTCCCCAACAGTAGCAACTTTCCGTCACGTCAAAATTGTGTATCGATGCAACGAAATGACGACGAAATAACAATACATCGACGTTCTTTCATCATTGCTGTTTTTATTAAAAGTAAGAAAGAAGGCAAAGTTCTGAAATTGTTACAATGAGGCACCACACCTGACCAAGGACACCACACGGGAAAGCAACAAAACACAATAAAACGCCACACACAAGAGAGCCAAGAGATAAGCCTTTTCCCAGCAGGCGACCACAATACAATTAATTCGATAAGGATAAATGCAGTCTATCGACTGCATCGATGCATATGCTCATCTGAGACTTTGCTGTTTGCCTATTGCAAACAGGCATCTGCCATGCTAACCTATAGAGCCTGCAAGAAGATAAATACTTGGTTAAATGCATGTACAAATACATATGGACACAACAAGTAGCCTTGGTGAACGCTTTAGACCTTTAATTATCAGAAAATGAAGAAAAGACTAATATTGCCCGCATTGTGCACATTTTTAAAGCTGCTTGTATTGTATATCACCCAAACCTTAAACTGTTTAATACATCTTTTACAGTTATCTGTATATAAATGGACCTATTCTGTACGAAGGCATATGAAGCTTTAGCTTAAAACTGTCCTCCATAAAATTGTAAATGCCAAAATCAAAGTTTGAAAGCCACTGGATGACCTGGATCTAAGATTCTCGTTTTTTACATAGAAAAAGAGAAAATTCATCCCCCCACATGACAGATGGCTTATATTTCATTGAATACTGGTACCATCTAGTAAAAACCTGCAGTGATAACAACCCAGGTTGGCTATACGAACCAACCAGGTTGTACCACTACCCCACCCTGCAAAGAAAAAAAATGTATGGACCAACCCAAGAACCCAGCAAAAGAAAAAAAAATAACAAAAAAAAAAAAAGAAACAGAAAAAAAATTGGGGGGGGGGTCTATCTTTGCGAATCCTCCCTCGGAGAATCCGCTTGTTGACGAGCCTTCATAGGAAAAAGGCTGGTAAGGCGTGGCCTACAGCAACAATACATAATGAGATGTTCAAATTCAGTGTAAATTAAGTATACAGGAAATATTAAATATGTAGTGTAAGTGTTTGTGAATAACATAATGAATATAGCGTTCTATTATTTTTGTTTTATTAATTTGTAGACAGAAATGAAATACAGCATGAAGCTTCAAGATTGTGAAATTTCTTTGGGCCAAATTGGCTATATTCTTCTGTTTTTGCTAAAATTGGGATTAATTGCTTAAACATCAAGAGTGATGTCCCTGTAATCAAATCTTATACAAAATCACTCACTTAAAAGAAATTTAATCCTTGACATATATAGGCCCAGACAGCTCAGTGGTTAAATGGTCTTTCTCTAAATCCGACTGCATTTCTGGAATGTCTAGGTTAAGAGTTCGAATCCCACAAACTCCAGATAGCCCAAAATATTTTTTTTTTACTTTTTTTTATTCGAACAGATAACATAATTATGGAAACAAATAATATCATAATTTTTGTATAACCTTTGGAATTGCAAAATCAGGATACAAGATGATGCGTTTTGAAATAAGCAGTAAACGTGTACATATCTTAGTTTTAGAATCCTGACATTCGACAATGGCTATTGAGCAAATACGAAAAACCAAATAAACACACTTTCCAGCCTCAAATGAAATATCTTACCATCTCTGTGGAACTATACAAGCAAATGCGAGTCTGTGTTTTAAGCATATGCTAACTATCACCTTTCCTGCATTCGGAATGCACGGGAGAGACCATTAGAAAATTATACCTATCTCATATATGAATACAGTTATTCATTAAACGAGCATGCGTAGTTTCCCAGTGAGGCTGGTTGTTTTTGTAAGGTGTTCCTTCATATATCACTACTGTGTTTGCTGATAGTGGTGAATCTGTTAAGTTTGTGCAGATGCGCTGGCTCATTCAAACACTTCCTTGGCGTCAATGTGAAAAAAGCCTACTACAAGTTCAGTACTTATTTCTGGGCGTTCAGAGAAGGCCCTGGCCAGCCTGCTGCACAAATGCGCAGTCTCGCCTATGACGATTTTTCACATGTTATTACAGAAAAAGTGACATAGATTAAGGTTCAGGCCCAACCTTGTCCCTTCTAAGGCGGTGGCTCTGTTGTTGATTCCTTCTTTAATGTTCCTTCTCTTTGATTATGGGGGCTCTGTGATTGGTCATTGTTTTGTTATGCAGTACTTCAGTGTATATTCTAGTTTTGCAATTATCTTGACGAGGAAGAGAGAGCATGATGCCTTACTTTAACTGCCTTCCTACTATAAGTGTTCTGTGGCTTTTTCTCACGGTGACATGGGTTGATCTGAAGTGTGTGATTGTGGTACTTCCTGATCATACTCGCTCTCTATTTATGGGCCAGTTCATGCGAGTTTGGTATTTATCGCATAAACGATATCAAACAGGAAAGGATCAGAAGAGACTGCAAATTTGCACAGTATCACCAGAGGGAATCGCACTCAAAAGAAGGGATGTAGATGATGGCTCAGGCCCAATATTATGGGCCAGTTCAAAAAACCTTGGTATTTGTCGCATATGCGAGCAGTGAAGGATCAGGCGAGACTGCAAATTCGCACAGTATCACCAAAATCTTTGCAAATCATACTAAAAAAACGGGGTGTAGATGAAGACTCAGCCAAATTTTATAAGCCAGTTTAGGAAAGTTCGGTACTTAGCGTACATGCGAGCAGCGAATTCCTAAAAAGAAGGGATTTAGATGAAGGCCCAGGGAAATTTTATAGGCCAGTACAAGAAAGTTTGGTACATGTCGCATATGCGAGCAGCAAATACCTAAAAAAGAGGGAATGTAGTTGAAGGCTCCGGCCAAATTTCAGGGCCAGTTCGTGGAGGTTTGGTACTTGTCCCATGTGCGAGCAGGGAATGATCTGGCGAGACTGCGCAAATGTGCAGTATCGCCAGGGCCTTTGCAAATCGCACTGCAAAGAAGGGATGAAGACACAGTTTGGTACTTGTCGATTATGCAAACAGCAAATGATCTGGTGAGATTGCATATTTGCACAGTCTCGCCAGAGCCTTCACTGATTGCACTAAAAAGAAGAAACGTAGATGAAGGGTCAGGCATCATTGTCTATACCATTTCATGTGATTTAGGTACTTATTGCATATGCGAGCAGGGAAAGACCAGGCGAGCCTGCACATTCAGGCAGTCTCGCCAGAGCCTTCACCGATTGCACTAAAAAGAAGACACGTAGATGAAGGGTCAGGCATAATTGTCTATACAATTTCATGTGATTTAGGTACTTATTGCATATGCGAGCAGGAAAAGACCAGGCGAGCCTGCACATTCAGGCAGTCTCGCCAGAGCCTTCACTGATTGCACTAAAAAGAAGACACGTGGATGAAGGGTCAGGCATAATTGTCTATACCATTTCATGTGATTTAGGTACTTATTGCATATGCGAGCAGGAAAAGACCAGGCGAGCCTGCACATTCAGGCAGTCTCGCCAGAGCCTTCACCGATTGCACTTAAAAGAAGGCACGAAGATGAAGGGTCAGGCATAATTGTTTATACCATTTCATGTGATTTAGGTACTTATTGCATATGCGAGCAGGGAAAGACCAGGCGAGCCTGCACATTCAGGCAGTCTCGCCAGAGCCTTTACTGATTGCTCTAAAAAGAAGACACGTAGATGAAGGGTCAGGCATAATTGTCTATACAATTTCATGTGATTTAGGTACTTATTGCATATGCGAGCAGGAAAAGACCAGGCGAGCCTGCACATTCAGGCAGTCTCGCCAGAGCCTTCACTGATTGCACTAAAAAGAAGACACGTAGAAGAAGGGTCAGGCATAATTGTCTATACCATTTCATGTGATTTAGGTACTTATTGCATATGCGAGCAGGAAAAGACCAGGCGAGCCTGCACATTCAGGCAGTCTCGCCAGAGCCTTCACTGATTGCACTTAAAAAAAGGCACGAAGATGAAGGGTCAGGCATAATTGTTTATACCATTTCATGTGATTTAGGTACTTATTGCATATGCGAGCAAGGAAAGACCAGGCGAGCCTGCACATTCAGGCAGTCGCGCCAGAGCCTTCGCTGATTGCACTAAAAAGAAGGCACGAAGATGAAGGGTCAGGCATAATTGTTTATACCATTTCATGTGATTTAGGTACTTATTGCATATGCGAGCAGGGAAAGACCAGGCGAGCCTGCAAATTCAGGCAGTCTCGCCAGAGCCTTCACTGATTGCACTAAAAAGAAGACACGTAGATGAAGGGTTAGGCATAATTGTCTATACCATTTCATGTGATTTAGGTACTTATTGCATATGCGAGCAGGAAAAGACCAGGCGAGCCTGCACATTCAGGCAGTCTCGCCAGAGCCTTCACTGATTGCACTAAAAAGAAGGCACGAAGATGAAGGGTCAGGCATAATTGTTTATACCATTTCATGTGATTTAGGTACTTATTGCATATGCGAGCAGGGAATGACCAGGCGAGCCTGCATATTCAGGCAGTCTCGCCAGAGCCTTCACTGATTGCACTAAAAAGAAGGCACAAAGATGAAGGGTCAGGCATAATTGTTTATACCATTTCATGTGATTTAGGTACTTATTGCATATGCGAGCAGGGAAAGACCAGGCGAGCCTGCACATTCAGGCAGTCTCGCCAGAGCCTTCGCTGATTGCACTAAAAAGAAGGCACGTAGATGAAGGGTCAGGCATAATTGTTAATACAATTTCATGTGATTTAGGTACTTATTGCATATGCGAGCAGGGAAAGACCAGGCGAGCCTGCACATTCGCGCAGTCTTGCCTGAGCGTTCGCTGATTGCATTAAAAAGGATGTAGGTGAAGGCTCAGACTAATAATTATTGGCCAGTTCATGAAAGTTTGGTACTTGTCACATATGCGAGCGTCGAAGGCCCAGGCGAGCATACGCATTCGTGCAATACATTAGAAAAATAAAAGTAGCAGTCATCGACTTCATGCTGGCTTGTAAAAGGCTGTACTTTTTGCATGATTAATAACTGTACAAGCTTTTCTTTTCGCCTGCTGTTCTTTTACCTGAAGGAAACGCCTTTCAAAAAATCTTTGAGTGATACCATGAGAGTGTCAAATAGTTTGGATCCAGATCAGGCCTGACCTGTTGTTCAAGTCTTTTAGGGATATCATCGAAATGAATATCAAATAGTTCGCATCCAGAACAGACATGATTTCGTCAGGCCTGTTCTGGGTCCAAACTGTTTGCAGTGTTTATCAGCAGACGACAAAAGTCGCCCCTAGAATGCATTGACGAAAGGCGTACTACGTACATCGATACACATTCAAATATTCAAATTTATGGCCAACCTCGCACATGCAGGAAGTGTGTAGAGAACTTTCTCATTTGCATTTATCACACATGAAATGTGCATGTTCTTGTGTCATCAGGTGCCCGTGCACAAACAGACCTGCCATTTAGGTCGATGTTAACTGGCTGATTTGAGGCATCAGCATCTTCATTCAGGATAATGTTTGAAAATTTCTCTTTCTATGGGTGACAAGATTTGTTATCCACCTTCAAGAAAAGTGAAAGTACAACCTGCCTAGACGACTTTGGCTTCTCAACATGCACAAAAGTAAACCGGAAATCAGAACAGCGTCGTATGTTACCATGGTAGTCGGCTCTGTCTACTGTGACAAAATAGTCCACACAAAGATGCATTTGCTTTCAACCACATGACAAACATGCATCGATGCACAGTCCTATGCAAGTTTTAAATCCAATAGAGCACTCATTTACCGAATAGAGAGCACAGAAACTGTGAATTTCACAATGTTAAAAGGTACTATTTTCGTGGGCTACCAAAATAGGAATTTCCTTTTATGTGCCAAACTCCCTAACAGTAGCAACTTTCCGTCACGTCAAAATTGTGTATCGATGCAACGAAATGACGACGAAATAACAATACATCGACGTTCTTTCATCATTGCTGTTTTTATTAAAAGTAAGAAAGAAGGCAAAGTTCTGAAATTGTTACAATGAGGCACCACACCTGACCAAGGACACCACACGGGAAAGCAACAAAACACAATAAAACGCCACACACAAGAGAGCCAAGAGATAAGCCTTTTCCCAGCAGACGACCACAATACAATTAATTCGATAAGGATAAATGCAGTCTATCGACTGCATCGATGCATATGCTCATCTGAGACTTTGCTGTTTGCCTATTGCAAACAGGCATCTGCCATGCTAACCTATAGAGCCTGCAAGAAGATAAATACTTGGTTAAATGCAGTGTACAAATACATATGGACACAACAAGTAGCCTTGGTGAACGCTTTTGACCTTTAATTATCAGAAAATGAAGAAAAGACTAATATTGCCCGCATTGTGCACATTTCTAAAGCTGCTTGTATTGTATATCACCAAAACCTTAAACTGTTTAATACATCTTTTACAGTTATCTGTATATAAATGGACCTATTCTGTACGAAGGGATATTAAGCTTTAGCTTAAAACTGTCCTCCATAAAATTGTAAATGCCAAAATCAAAGTTTGAAAGCCACTGGATGACCTGGATCTAAGATTCTCGTTTTTTTACATAGAAAAAGAGAAAATTCATCCCCCCACATGACAGATGACTTATATTTCATTGAATACTGGTACCATCTAGTAAAAACCTGCAGTGATAACAACCCAGGTTGGCTGTACGAACCAACCAGGTTGTACCACTACCCCACCCTGCAAAGAAAAAAAATGTATGGACCAACCCAAGAACCCAGCAAAAGAAAAAAAAAATAACAAAAAAAAAAAAAAAAAAAAGAAACAGAAAAAAAAATTGGGGGGGGGGGGGGGGGTCTATCTTTGCGAATCCTCCCTCGGAGAATCCGCTTGTTGACGAGCCTTCATAGGAAAAAGGCTCGTAAGGCGTGGCCTACAGCAACAATACATAATGAGATGTTCAAATTCAGTGTAAATTAAGTATACAGGAAATATTAAATATGTAGTGTAAGTGTTTGTGAATAACATAGTGAATATAGCGTTCTATTATTTTTGTTTTATTAATTTGTAGACAGAAATGAAATACAGCATGAAGCTTCAAGATTGTGAAATTTCTTTGGGCCAAATTGGCTATATTCTTCTGTTTTTGCTAAAATTGGGATTAATTGCTTAAACATCAAGAGTGATGTCCCTGTAATCAAATCTTATACAAAATCACTCACTTAAAGGAAATTTAATCCTTGACATTAATAGCCCCAGACAGCTCAGTGGTTAAATGGTCTTTCTCTAAATCCAACTGCATTACTGGAATGTCTAGGTTAAGAGTTCGAATCCCACAAACTCCAGATAGCCCAAAATATTTTTTATTTACTTTTTTTTATTCGAACAGATAACATAATTATGGAAACAAATAATATCATAAGTTTTGTATAACCTTTGGAATTGCAAAATCAGGATACAAGATAATGCGTTTTGAAATAAGCAGTAAACGTGTACATATCTTAGTTTTAGAATCCTGACATTCGACAATGGCTATTGAGCAAATACGAAAAACCAAATAAACACACTTTCCAGCCTCAAATGAAATATCTTACCATCTCTGTGGAACTATACAAGCAAATGCGAGTCTGTGTTTTAAGCATATGCTAACTATCACCTTTCCTGCATTCGGAATGCACGGGAGAGACCATTAGAAAATTATACCTATCTCATATATGAATACAGTTATTCATTAAACGAGCATGCGTAGTTTCCCAGTGAGGCTGGTTGTTTTTGTAAGGTGTTCCTTCATATATCACTACTGTGTTTGCTGATAGTGGTGAATCTGTTAAGTATGTGCAGATGCGCTGGCTCATTCAAACACTTCCTTGGCGTCAATGTGAAAAAAGCCTACTACAAGTTCAGTACTTATTTCTGGGCGTTCAGAGAAGGCCCTGGCCAGCCTGCTGCACAAATGCGCAGTCTCGCCTATGACGATTTTTCACATGTTATTACAGAAAAAGTGACATAGATTAAGGTTCAGGCCCAACCTTGTCCCTTCTAAGGCGGTGGCTCTGTTGTTGATTCCTTCTTTAATGTTCCTTCTCTTTGATTATGGGGGCTCTGTGATTGGTCATTGTTTTGTTATGCAGTACTTCAGTGTATATTCTAGTTTTGCAATTATCTTGACGAGGAAGAGAGAGCATGATGCCTTACTTTAACTGCCTTCCTACTATAAGTGTTCTGTGGCTTTTTCTCACGGTGACATGGGTTGATCTGAAGTGTGTGATTGTGGTACTTCCTGATCATACTCGCTCTCTATTTATGGGCCAGTTCATGCGAGTTTGGTATTTATCGCATAAACGATATCAAACAGGAAAGGATCAGACGAGACTGCAAATTTGCGCAGTATCACCAGAGGGAATCGCACTCAAAAGAAGGGATGTAGATGATGGCTCAGGCCCAATATTATGGGCCAGTTCAAAAAACTTTGGTATTTGTCGCATATGCGAGCAGTGAAGGATCAGGCGAGACTGCAAATTCGCACAGTATCACCAAAATCTTTGCAAATCATACTAAAAAGACGGGGTGTAGATGAAGGCTCAGCCAAATTTTATAAGCCAGTTTAGAAAAGTTCGGTACTTAGCGCACATGCGAGCAGCGAATTCCTAAAAAGAAGGGATTTAGATGAAGGCCCAGGGAAATTTTATAGGCCAGTACAAGAAAGTTTGGTACATGTCGCATATGCGAGCAGCAAATACCTAAAAAAGAGGGAATGTAGTTGAAGGCTCTGGCCAAATTTCAGGGCCAGTTCGTGGAGGTTTGGTACTTGTCCCGCGTGCGAGCAGGGAATGATCATGCGAGACTGCGCAAATGTGCAGTATCGCCAGGGCCTTTGCAAATCGCACTGCAAAGAAGGGATGAAGACACAGTTTGGTACTTGTCGCATATGCAAACAGCAAATGATCTGGTGAGATTGCATATTTGCACAGTCTCGCCAGAGCCTTCAATGATTGCACTAAAAAGAAGAAACGTAGATGAAGGGTCAGGCATCATTGTCTATACCATTTCATGTGATTTAGGTACTTATTGCATATGCGAGCAGGGAAAGACCAGGCGAGCCTGCACATTCAGGCAGTCTCGCCAGAGCCTTCACCGATTGCACTAAAAAGAAGACACGTAGATGAAGGGTCAGGCATAATTGTCTATACAATTTCATGTGATTTAGGTACTTATTGCATATGCGAGCAGGAAAAGACCAGGCGAGCCTGCACATTCAGGCAGTCTCGCCAGAGCCTTCACCGATTGCACTAAAAAGAAGACACGTAGATGAAGGGTCAGGCATAATTGTCTATACCATTTCATGTGATTTAGGTACTTATTGCATATGCGAGCAGGAAAAGACCAGGCGAGCCTGCACATTCAGGCAGTCTCGCCAGAGCCTTCACTGATTGCACTAAAAAGAAGGCACGAAGATGAAGGGTCAGGCATAATTGTTTATACCATTTCATGTGATTTAGGTACTTATTGCATATGCGAGCAGGGAAAGACCAGGCGAGCCTGCACATTCAGGCAGTCTCGCCAGAGCCTTTACTGATTGCACTAAAAAGAAGACACGTAGATGAAGGGTCAGGCATAATTGTCTATACAATTTCATGTGATTTAGGTACTTATTGCATATGCGAGCAGGAAAAGACCAGGCGAGCCTGCACATTCAGGCAGTCTCGCCAGAGCCTTCACTGATTGCACTAAAAAGAAGGCACGAAGATGAAGGGTCAGGCATAATTGTCTATACCATTTCATGTGATTTAGGTACTTATTGCATATGCGAGCAGGAAAAGACCAGGCGAGCCTGCAAATTCAGGCAGTCTCGCCAGAGCCTTCACTGATTGCACTAAAAAAAGGCACGAAGATGAAGGGTCAGGCATAATTGTTTATACCATTTCATGTGATTTAGGTACTTATTGCATATGCGAGCAGGGAAAGACCAGGCGAGCCTGCACATTCAGGCAGTCTCGCCAGAGCCTTCGCTGATTGCACTAAAAAGAAGGCACGAAGATGAAGGGTCAGGCATAATTGTTTATACCATTTCATGTGATTTAGGTACTTATTGCATATGCGAGCAGGGAAAGACCAGGCGAGCCTGCAAATTCAGGCAGTCTCGCCAGAGCCTTCACTGATTGCACTAAAAAGAAGACACGTAGATGAAGGGTTAGGCATAATTGTCTATACCATTTCATGTGATTTAGGTACTTATTGCATATGCGAGCAGGAAAAGACCAGGCGAGCCTGCACATTCAGGCAGTCTCGCCAGAGCCTTCACTGATTGCACTAAAAAGAAGGCACGAAGATGAAGGGTCAGGCATAATTGTTTATACCATTTCATGTGATTTAGGTACTTATTGCATATGCGAGCAGGGAATGACCAGGCGAGCCTGCAAATTCAGGCAGTCTCGCCAGAGCCTTCACTGATTGCACTAAAAAGAAGGCACGAAGATGAAGGGTCAGGCATAATTGTTTATACCATTTCATGTGATTTAGGTACTTATTGCATATGCGAGCAGGGAAAGACCAGGCGAGCCTGCACATTCAGGCAGTCTCGCCAGAGCCTTCGCTGATTGCACTAAAAAGAAGGCACGTAGATGAAGGGTCAGGCATAATTGTTTATACAATTTCATGTGATTTAGGTACTTATTGCATATGCGAGCAGGGAAAGACCAGGCGAGCCTGCACATTCGCGCAGTCTTGCCTGAGCGTTCACTGATTGCATTAGAAAGGATGTAGGTGAAGGCTCAGACTAATAATTATTGGCCAGTTCATGAAAGTTTGGTACTTGTCACATATGCAAGCGTAGAAGGCCCAGGCGAGCATACACATTTGTGCAATACATTAGAAAAATAAAAGTAGCAGTCATCGACTTCATGCTGGCTTGTAAAAGGCTGTACTTTTTGCATGTTTAATAACTGTACAAGCTTTTCTTTTCGCCTGCTGTTCTTTTACCTAAAGGAAACGCCTTTCAAAAAATCTTTGAGTGATACCATGAGAGTGTCAAATAGTTTGGATCCAGATCAGGCCTGACCTGTTGTTCAAGTCTTTTAGGGATATCATCGAAATGAATATCGAATAGTTCGCATCCAGAACAGACATGATTTCGTCAGGCTTGTTCTGGTACCAAACTGTTTGCAGTGTTTATCAGCAGACGACAAAAGTCGCCCCTAGAATGCATTGACGAAAGGCGTACTACGTACATCGATACACATTCAAATATTCAAATTTATGGCCAACCTCGCACATGCAGGAAGTGTGTAGAGAACTTTCTCATTTGCATTTATCACACATGAAATGTGCATGTTCTTGTGTCATCAGGTGCCCGTGCACAAACAGACCTGCCATTTAGGTCGATGTTAACTGGCTGATTTGAGGCATCAGCATCTTCATTCAGGATAATGTTTGAAAATTTCTCTTTCTATAGGTGACAAGATTTGTTTTCCACCTTCAAGAAAAGTGAAAGTACAACCTGCCTAGACGACTTTGGCTTCTCAACATGCACAAAAGTAAACCGGGAATCAGAACAGCGTCGTATGTTACCATGGTAGTCGGCTCTGTCTACTGTGACAAAATAGTCCAAACAAAGATGCATTTGCTTTCAACCACATGACAAACATGCATCGATGCATAGTCCTATGCAAGTTTTAAATCCAATAGAGCACTCATTTACCGAATAGAGAGCACAGAAACTGTGAATTTCACAATGTTAAAAGGTACTATTTTCGTGGGCTACCAAAATAGGAATTTCCTTACATGTGCCAAACTCCCCAACAGTAGCAACTTTCCGTCACGTCAAAATTGTGTATCGATGCAACGAAATGACGACGAAATAACAATACATCGACGTTCTTTCATCATTGCTGTTTTTATTAAAAGTAAGAAAGAAGGCAAAGTTCTGAAATTGTTACAATGAGGCACCACACCTGACCAAGGACACCACACGGGAAAGCAACAAAACACAATAAAACGCCACACACAAGAGAGCCAAGAGATAAGCCTTTTCCCAGCAGGCGACCACAATACAATTAATTCGATAAGGATAAATGCAGTCTATCGACTGCATCGATGCATATGCTCATCTGAGACTTTGCTGTTTGCCTATTGCAAACAGGCATCTGCCATGCTAACCTATAGAGCCTGCAAGAAGATAAATACTTGGTTAAATGCAGTGTACAAATACATATGGACACAACAAGTAGCCTTGGTGAACGCTTTAGACCTTTAATTATCAGAAAATGAAGAAAAGACTAATATTGCCCGCATTGTGCACATTTCTAAAGCTGCTTGTATTGTATATCACCCAAACCTTAAACTGTTTAATACATCTTTTACAGTTATCTGTATATAAATGGACCAATTCTGTACGAAGGCATATGAAGCTTTAGCTCAAAACTGTCCTCCATAAAATTGTAAATGCCAAAATCAAAGTTTGAAAGCCACTGGATGACCTGGATCTAAGATTCTCGTTTTTTACATAGAAAAAGAGAAAATTCATCCCCCCACATGACAGATGACTTATATTTCATTGAATACTGGTACCATCTAGTAAAAACCTGCAGTGATAACAACCCAGGTTGGCTGTACGAACCAACCAGGTTGTACCACTACCCGACCCTGCAAAGATAAAAATGTATGGACCAACCCAAGAACCCAGCAAAAGAAAAAAAAAAAACAAAAAAAAAAAAAAAAAAATTGGGGGGGTCTATCTTTGCGAATCCTCCCTTGGAGAATCCGCTTGTTGACGAGCCTTCATAGGAAAAAGGCTCGTAAGGCGTGGCCTACAGCAACAATACATAATGAGATGTTCAAATTCAGTGTAAATTAAGTATACAGGAAATATTAAATATGTAGTGAAAGTGTTTGTGAATAACATAATGAATATAGCGTTCTATTATTTTTGTTTTATTAATTTGTAGACAGAAATGAAATACAGCATGAAGCTTCAAGATTGTGAAATTTCTTTGGGCCAAATTGGCTATATTCTTCTGTTTTTGCTAAAATTAAGATTAATTGCTTAAACATCAAGAGTGATGTGCCTGTAATCAAATCTTATACAAAATCACTCACTTAAAGGAAATTTAATCCTTGACATTAATAGGCCCAGACAGCTCAGTGGTTAAATGGTCTTTCTCTAAATCCAACTGCATTTCTGGAATGTCTAGGTTAAGAGTTCGAATCCCACAAACTCCAGATAGCCCAAAATATTTTTTTTTTACTTTTTTTTTATTTGAACAAATAACATAATTATGGAAACAAATAATATCATAATTTTTGTATAACCTTTGGAATTGCAAAATCAGGATACAAGATAATGCGTTTTGAAATAAGCAGTAAACGTGTACATATCTTAGTTTTAGAATCCTGACATTCGACAATGGCTATTGAGCAAATACGAAAAACCAAATAAACACACTTTCCAGCCTCAAATGAAATATCTTACCATTTCTGTGGAACTATACAAGCAAATGCGAGTCTGTGTTTTAAGCATATGCTAACTATCACCTATCCTGCATTCGGAATGCACGGGAGAGACCATTAGAAAATTATACCTATCTCATATATGAATACAGTTATTCATTAAACGAGCATGCGTAGTTTCCCAGTGAGGCTGGTTGTTTTTGTAAGGTGTTCCTTCATATATCACTACTGTGTTTGCTGATAGTGGTGAATCTGTTAAGTATGTGCAGATGCGCTGGCTCATTCAAACACTTCCTTGGCGTCAATGTGAAAAAAGCCTACTACAAGTTCAGTACTTATTTCTGGGCGTTCAGAGAAGGCCCTGGCCAGCCTGCTGCACAAATGCGCAGTCTCGCCTATGACGATTTTTCACATGTTATTACAGAAAAAGTGACATAGATTAAGGTTCAGGCCCAACCTTGTCCCTTCTAAGGCGGTGGCTCTGTTGTTGATTCCTTCTTTAATGTTCCTTCTCTTTGATTATGGGGGCTCTGTGATTGGTCATTGTTTTGTTATGCAGTACTTCAGTGTATATTCTAGTTTTGCAATTATCTTGACGAGGAAGAGAGAGCATGATGCCTTACTTTAACTGCCTTCCTACTATAAGTGTTCTGTGGCTTTTTCTCGCGGTGACATGGTATGATCTGAAGTGTGTGATTGTGGTACTTCCTGATCATACTCGCTCTCTATTTATGGGCCAGTTCATGCGAGTTTGGTATTTATCGCATAAACGATATCAAACAGGAAAGGATCAGACGAGACTGCAAATTTGCGCAGTATCACCAGAGGGAATCGCACTCAAAAGAAGGGACGTAGATGATGGCTCAGGCCCAATATTATGGGCCAGTTCAAAAAACTTTGTTATTTGTCACATATGCGAGCAGTGAAGGATCAGGCGAGACTGCAAATTCGCACAGTATCACCAAAGCCTTTGCAAATCATACTAAAAAGACGGGGTGTAGATGAAGGCTCAGCCAAATTTTATAAGCCAGTTTAGGAAAGTTCGGTACTTAGCGCACATGCGAGCAGCGAATTCCTAAAAAGAAGGGATTTAGATGAAGGCCCAGGGAAATTTTATAGGCCAGTACAAGAAAGTTTGGTACATGTCGCATATGCGAGCAGCAAATACCTAAAAAAGAGGGAATGTAGTTGAAGGCTCTGGCCAAAATTTCAGGGCCAGTTCGTGGAGGTTTGGTACTTGTCCCATGTGCGAGCAGGGAATGATCTGGCGAGACTGCGCAAATGTGCAGTATCGCCAGGGCCTTTGCAAATCGCACTGCAAAGAAGGGATGAAGACACAGTTTGGTACTTGTCGCATATGCAAACAGCAAATGATCTGGTGAGATTGCATATTTGCACAGTCTCGCCAGAGCTTTCACTGATTGCACTAAAAAGAAGACACGTAGATGAAGGGTCAGGCATAATTGTCTATACAATTTCATGTGATTTAGGTACTTATTGCATATGCGAGCAGGAAAAGACCAGGCGAGCCTGCACATTCAGGCAGTCTCGCCAGAGCCTTCACTGATTGCACTAAAAAGAAGACACGTAGATGAAGGGTCAGGCATAATTGTCTATACCATTTCATGTGATTTAGGTACTTATTGCATATGCGAGCAGGAAAAGACCAGGCGAGCCTGCACATTCAGGCAGTCTCGCCAGAGCCTTCACTGATTGCACTAAAAAGAAGGCACGAAGATGAAGGGTCAGGCATAATTGTTTATACCATTTCATGTGATTTAGGTACTTATTGCATATGCGAGCAGGGAAAGACCAGGCGAGCCTGCACATTCAGGCAGTCTCGCCAGAGCCTTCACTGATTGCACTAAAAAGAAGACACGTAGATGAAGGGTCAGGCATAATTGTCTATACAATTTCATGTGATTTACGTACTTATGGCATATGCGAGCAGGAAAAGACCAGGCGAGCCTGCACATTCAGGCAGTCTCGCCAGAACCTTCACTGATTGTTTTAAAAAGAAGACACGTAGATGAAGGGTCAGGCATAATTGTCTATACCATTTCATGTGATTTAGGTACTTATTGCATATGCGAGCAGGAAAAGACCAGGCGAGCCTGCACATTCAGGCAGTCTCGCCAGAGCCTTCACTGATTGCACTAAAAAGAAGACACGTAGATGAAGGGTCAGGCATCATTGTCTATACCATTTCATGTGATTTAGGTACTTATTGCATATGCGAGCAGGGAAAGACCAGGCGAGCCTGCACATTCAGGCAGTCTCGCCAGAGCCTTCACTGATTGCACTGAAAAGAAGACACGTAGATGAAGGGTCAGGCATAATTGTCTATACCATTTCATGTGATTTAGGTACTTATTGCATATGCGATCAGGGAAAGACCAGGCGAGCCTGCACATTCAGGCAGTCTCGCCAGAGCCTTCACTGATTGCACTAAAAAGAAGACACGTAGATGAAGGGTCAGGCATAATTGTCTATACAATTTCATGTGATTTACGTACTTATGGCATATGCGAGCAGGAAAAGACCAGGCGAGCCTGCACATTCAGGCAGTCTCGCCAGAACCTTCACTGATTGCACTAAAAAGAAGACACGTAGATGAAGGGTCAGGCATAATTGTCTATACCATTTCATGTGATTTAGGTACTTATTGCATATGCGAGCAGGAAAAGACCAGGCGAGCCTGCACATTCAGGCAGTCTCGCCAGAGCCTTCACTGATTGCACTTAAAAGAAGACACGTAGATGAAGGGTTAGGCATAATTGTCTATACCATTTCATGTGATTTAGGTACTTATTGCATATGCGAGCAGGAAAAGACCATGCGAGCCTGCACATTCAGGTAGTCTCACCAGAGCCTTCACTGATTGCACTAAAAAGAAGGCACGAAGATGAAGGGTCAGGCATAATTGTTTATACCATTTCATGTGAATTAGGTACTTATTGCATATGCGAGTAGGGAAAGACCAGGCGAGCCTGCACATTCAGGCAGTCTCGCCAGAGCCTTCACTGATTGCACTATAAAGAAGACACGTAGATGAAGGGTTAGGCATAATTGTCTATACCATTTCATGTGATTTAGGTACTTATTGCATATGCGAGCAGGGAAAGACCAGGCGAGCCTGCACATTCAGGCAGTCTCGCCAGAGCCTTCACTGGTTGCACTAAAAAGAAGGCACGAAGATGAAGGGTCAGGCATAATTGTCTATACCATTTCATGTGATTTAGGTACTTATTGCATATGCGAGCAGGGAAAGACCAGGCGAGCCTGCACATTCAGGCAGTCTCGCCAGAGCCTTCGCTGATTGCTCTAAAAGAAGGCACGAAGATGAAGGGTCAGGCATAATTGTTTATACCATTTCATGTGATTTAGGTACTTATTGCATATGCGAGCAGGGAAAGACCAGGCGAGCCTGCACATTCAGGCAGTCTCGCCAGAGCATTCACTGATTGCACTATAAAGAAGACACGTAGATGAAGGGTTAGGCATAATTGTCTATACCATTTCATGTGATTTAGGTACTTATTGCATATGCGAGCAGGGAAAGACCAGGCGAGCCTGCACATTCAGGCAGTCTCGCCAGAGCCTTCACTGATTGCACTAAAAAGAAGGCACGAAGATGAAGGGTCAGGCATAATTGTCTATACCATTTCATGTGATTTAGGTACTTATTGCATATGCGAGCAGGGAAAGACCAGGCGAGCCTGCACATTCAGGCAGTCTCGCCAGAGCCTTCGCTGATTGCACTAAAAAGAAGGCACGTAGATGAAGGGTAAGGCATAATTGTCTATACCATTTCATGTGATTTAGGTACTTATTGCATATGCGAGCAGGGAAAGACCAGGCGAGCCTGCACATTCAGGCAGTCTCGCCAGAGCCTTCGCTGATTGCACTAAAAAGAAGGCACGTAGATGAAGGGTCAGGCATAATTGTTTATACCATTTCATGTGATTTAGGTACTTATTGCATATGCGAGCAGGGAAAGACCAGGCGAGCCTGCACATTCGCGCCGACTTGCCTGAGCGTTCGCTGATTGCATTAAAAAGGATGTAGGTGAAGGCTCAGACTTATAATTATTGGCCAGTTCATGAAAGTTTGGTACTTGTCACATATGCGAGCGTCGAAGGCCCAGGCGAGCATACGCATTCGTGCAATACATTAGAAAAATAAAAGTAGCAGTCATCGATTTCATGCTGGCTTAGACCTGAAATCAGAGCAGCGTCGTATGTTACCATGGTAGTCGGCTCTGTCTACTGTGACAAAATAGTCCACACAAAGATGCATTTGCTTTCAACCACATGACAAACATGCATCGATGCATAGTCCTATGCAAGTTTTAAATCCAATAGAGCACTCATTTACCGAATAGAGGGCACAGAAACTGTGAATTTCACAATGTTAAAAGGTACTATTTTCGTGGGCTACCAAAATAGGAATTTCCTTTTATGTGCCAAACTCCCCAACAGTAGCAACTTTCCGTCACGTCAAAATTGTGTATCGATGCAACGAAATGACGACGAAATAACAATACATCGACGTTCTTTCATCATTGCTGTTTTTATTAAAAGTAAAAAAGAAGGCAAAGTTCTGAAATTGTTACAATGCGGCACCACACCTGACCAAGGACACCACATGGGAAAGCAACAAAACACAATAAAACACCACACACAAGAGAGCCAAGAGATAAGCCTTTTCCCAGCAGGCGACCACAATACAATTAATTCGATAAGGATAAATGCAGTCTATCGACTGCATCGATGCATATGCTCATCTGAGACTTTCCTGTTTGCCTATTGCAAACAGGCATCTGCCATGCTAACCTATGGAGCCTGCAAGAAGATAAATACTTGGTTTAATGCAGTGTACAAATACATATGGACACAACAAGTAGCCTTGGTGAACGCTTTAGACCTTTAATTATCAGAAAATGAAGAAAAGACTAATATTGCCTGCATTGTGCACATTTCTAAAGCTGCTTGTATTGTATATCACCAAAACCTTAAACTGTTTAATACATCTTTTACAGTTATCTGTATATAAATGGACCAATTCTGTACGAAGGCATATGAAGCTTTAGCTTAAAACTGTCCTCCATAAAATTGTAAATGCCAAAATCAAAGTTTGAAAGCCACTGGATGACCTGGATCTAAGATTCTCGTTTTTTTTACATAGAAAAAGAGAAAATTCATCCCCCCACATGACAGATGACTTATATTTCATTGAATACTGGTACCATCTAGTAAAAACCTGCAGTGATAACAACCCAGGTTGGCTGTATGAACCAACCAGGTTGTACCACTACCCCACCCTGCAAAGAAAAAAATGTATGGACCAACCCAAGAACCCAGCAAAAGAAAAAAAAATAAAAAAAAAAAAAAAAAAAAAAAGAAAAAAAAAAGAAACAGAAAAAAAAATTGGGGGGGGGGGGGGGGGGGGGCGGGGGGTCTATCTTTGCGAATCCTCCCTCGGAGAATCCGCTTGTTGACGAGCCTTCATAGGAAAAAGGCTCGTAAGGCGTGGCCTACAGCAACAATACATAATGAGATATTCAAATTCAGTGTAAATTAAGTATACCGGAAATATTAAATATGTAGTGTAAGTGTTTGTGAATAACATAATGAATATAGCGTTCTATTATTTTTGGTTTATTAATTTGTAGACAGAAATGAAATACAGCATGAAGCTTCAAGATTGTGAAATTTCTTTGGGCCAAATTGGCTATATTCTTCTGTTTTTGCTAAAATTGGGATTAATTGCTTAAACATCAAGAGTGATGTCCCTGTAATCAAATCTTATACAAAATCACTCACTTAAAGGAAATTTAATCCTTGACATTAATAGGCCCAGACAGCTCAGTGGTTAAATGGTCTTTCTCTAAATCCAACTGCATTTCTGGAATGTCTAGGTTAAGAGTTCGAATCCCACAAACTCCAGATAGCCCAAAATATTTTTTTTTTACTTTTTTTTTTATTTGAACAGATAACATAATTATGGAAACAAATAATATCATAATTTTTGTATAACCTTTAGAATTGCAAAATCAGGATACAAGATAATGCGTTTTGAAATAAGCAGTAAATGTATACATATCTTAGTTTTAGAATCCTGACATTCGACAACGGCTATTGAGCAAATACGATAAACCAAATAAACACACTTTCCAGCCTCAAATGAAATATCTTACCATCTCTGTGGAACTATACAAGCAAATGCGAGTCTGTGTTTTAAGCATATGCTAACTATCACCTTTCCTGCATTCGGAATGCACGGGAGAGACCATTAGAAAATTATACTTATCTCATATATGAATACAGTTATTCATTAAACAAGCATGCGTAGTTTCCCAGTGAGGCTGGTTGTTTTTGTAAGGTGTTCCTTCATATATCACTACTGTGTTTGCTGATAGTGGTGGCTCTGTTAAGTATGTGCAGATGCGCTGGCTCATTCAAACACTTCCTTGGCGTCAATGTGAAAAAAGCCTACTACAAGTTCAGTACTTATTTCTGGGCGTTCAGAGAAGGCCCTGACCAGCCTGCTGCACAAATGCGCAGTCTCGCCTATGACGATTTTTCACATGTTATTACAGAAAAAGTGACATAGATTAAGGTTCAGGCCCAACCTTGTCCCTTCTAAGGCGGTGGCTCTGTTGTTGATTCCTTCTTTAATGTTCCTTCTCTTTGATTATGGGGGCTCTGTGATTGGTCATTGTTTTGTTATGCAGTACTTCAGTGTATATTCTAGTTTTGCAATTATCTTGACGAGGAAGAGAGAGCATGATGCCTTACTTTAACTGCCTTCCTACTATAAGTGTTCTGTGGCTTTTTCTCACGGTGACATGGGTTGATCTGAAGTGTGTGATTGTGGTACTTCCTGATCATACTCACTCTCTATTTATGGGCCAGTTCATGCGAGTTTGGTATTTATCGCATAAACGATATCAAACAGGAAAGGATCAGACGAGACTGCAAATTTGCGCAGTATCACCAGAGGGAATCGCACTAAAAAGAAGGGATGTAGATGATGGCTCAGGCCCAATATTATGGGCCCGTTCAAAAAACTTTGGTATTTGTCGCATATGCAAGCAGTGAAGGATCAGGCGAGACTGCAGATTCGCACAGTATCACCAAAGTCTTTGCAAATCATACTAAAAAGACGGGGTGTAGATGAAGGCTCAGCCAAATTTTATAAGCCAGTTTAGGAAAGTTCGGTACTTAGCGCACATGCGAGCAGCGAATTCCTAAAAAGAAGGGATTTAGATGAAGGCCCAGGGAAATTTTATAGGCCAGTACAAGAAAGTTTGGTACATGTCGCATATGCGAGCAGCAAATACCTAAAAAAGAGAGAATGTAGTTGAAGGCTCTGGCCAAAATTTCAGGGCCAGTTCGTGGAGGTTTGGTACTTGTCCCATGTGCGAGAAGGGAATGATCTGGCGAGACTGCGCAAATTTGCAGTATCGCCAGGGCCTTTGCAAATCGCACTGCAAAGAAGGGATGAAGACACAGTTTGGTACTTGTCGCATATGCAAACAGCAAATGATCTGGTGAGATTGCATATTTGCACAGTCTCGCCAGAGCCTTCACTGATTGCACTAAAAAGAAGACACGTAGATGAAGGGTCAGGCATCATTGTCTATACCATTTCATGTGATTTAGGTACTTATTGCATATGCGAGCAGGGAAAGACCAGGCGAGCCTGCACATTCAGGCAGTCTCGCCAGAGCCTTCACTGATTGCACTGAAAAGAAGACACGTAGATGAAGGGTCAGGCATAATTGTCTATACCATTTCATGTGATTTAGGTACTTATTGCATATGCGAGCAGGGAAAGACCAGGCGAGCCTGCACATTCAGGCAGTCTCGCCAGAGCCTTCACTGATTGCAATAAAAAGAAGACACGTAGATGAAGGGTCAGGCATAATTGTCTATACAATTTCATGTGATTTAGGTACTTATTGCATATGCGAGCAGGAAAAGACCAGGCGAGCCTGCACATTCAGGCAGTCTCGCCAGAGCCTTCACTGATTGCACTAAAAAGAAGACACGTAGATGAAGGGTCAGGCATAATTGTCTTTACCATTTCATGTGATTTAGGTACTTATTGCATATGCGAGCAGGAAAAGACCAGGCGAGCCTGTACATTCAGGCAGTCTCGCCAGAGCCTTCACTGATTGCACTAAAAAGAAGGCACGAAGATGAAGGGTCAGGCATAATTGTTTATACCATTTCATGTGATTTAGGTACTTATTGCATATGCGAGCAGGGAAAGACCAGGCGAGCCTGCACATTCAGGCAGTCTCGCCAGAGCCTTCGCTGATTGCACTAAAAAGAAGGCACGTAGATGAAGGGTCAGGCATAATTGTTTATACCATTTCATGTGATTTAGGTACTTATTGCATATGCGAGCAGGGAAAGACCAGGCGAGCCTGCACATTCGCGCAGTCTTGCCTGAGCGTTCGCTGATTGCATTAAAAAGGATGTAGGTGAAGGCTCAGGCTAACAATTATGGGCCAGTTCATGAAAGTTTGGTACTTGTCACATATGCGAGCATCGAAGGCCCAGGCGAGCATACGCATTCGTGCAATACATTAGAAAAATAAAAGTAGCAGTCATCGACTTCATGCTGGCGTGTAAAAGGCTGTACTTTTTGCATGTTTAATAACTGTACAAGCTTTTCTTTTCGCCTGCTGTTCTTTTACCTAAAGGAAATGCCTTTCAAAAAGTCTTTGAGTGATACTATGAGAGTGTCAAATAGTTTGGATCCAGATCAGGCCTGACCTGTTGTTCAAGTCTTTTAGGGATATCATCGAAATGAATATCAAATAGTTCGCATCCAGAACAGACATGATTTCGTCAGGCCTGTTCTGGGTCCAAACTGTTTGCAGTGTTTATCAGCAGACGACAAAAGCCGCCCCTAGAATGCATTGACGATAGGCGTACTACGTACATCGATACACATTCAAATATTCGCATTTATGGCCAACCTCGCACATGCAGGAAACGTGTAGAGAACTTTCTCATTTGCATTTATCACACATGAAATGTGCATGTTCTTGTGCCATCAGGTGCCCGTGCACAAACAGACCTGCCATTTAAGTCGATGTTAACTGGCTGATTTGAGGCATCAGCATCTTAATTCAGGATAATGTTTGAATATTTCTCTTTCTGTGGGTGACAAGATTTGTTATCCACCTTCAAGAAAAGTGAAAATACAACCTGCCTAGACGACTTTGGCTTCTCAACATGCACAAAAGTAAACCGGAAATCAGAACAGCGTCGTATGTTACCATGGTAGTCGGCTCTGTCTACTGTGACAAAATAGTCCACACAAAGATGCATTTGCTTTCAACCACATGACAAACATGCATCGATGCATAGTCCTATGCAAGTTTTAAATCCAATAGAGCACTCATTTACCGAATAGAGGGCACAGAAACTGTGAATTTCACAATGTTAAAAGGTACTATTTTCGTGGGCTACAAAAATAGGAATTTCCTTTTATGTGCCAAACTCCCCAACAGTAGCAACTTTCCGTCACGTCAAAATTGTGTATCGATGCAACGAAATGACGACGAAATAACAATACATCGACGTTCTTTCATCATTGCTGTTTGTATTAAAAGTAAGAAAGAAGGCAAAGTTCTGAAATTGTTACAATGAGGCACCACACCTGACCAAGGACACCACACGGGAAAGCAACAAAACACAATAAAACACCACACACAAGATAGCCAAGAGATAAGCCTTTTCCCAGCAGGCGACCACAATACAATTAATTCGATAAGGATAAATGCAGTCTATCGACTGCATCGATGCATATGCTCATCTGAGACTTTGCTGTTTGCCTATTGCAAACAGGCATCTGCCATGCTAACCTATAGAGCCTGCAAGAAGATAAATACATGGTTAAATGCAGTGTACAAATACATATGGACACAACAAGTAGCCTTGGTGAACGCTTTAGACCTTTAATTAGCAGAAAATTAAGAAGAGACTAATATTGCCTGCATTGTGCACATTTCTTAAGCTGCTTGTATTGTATATCACCCAAACCTTAAACTGTTTAATACATCTTTTACAGTTATCTGTATATAAATGGACCAATTCTGTTCGAAGGCATATGAAGCTTTAGCTTAAAACTGTCCTCCATAAAATTGTAAATGCCAAAATCAAAGTTTGAAAGCCACTGGATGACCTGGATCTAAGATTCTTGTTTTTTTACATAGAAAAAGAAAAATTCATCCCCCCACATGACAGATGACTTATATTTCATTGAATACTGGTACCATCTAGTAAAAACCTGCAGTGATAACAACCCAGGTTGGCTGTACGAACCAACCAGGTTGTACCACTTCCCCACCCTGTAAAGAAAAAAATGTATGGACCAACCCAAGGACCCAGCAAAAGAAAAAAAAACAGAAAAATAAAAAAAAAAAAAAAAAAGAAAAAAAAACAGAAAAAAAAATGGGGGGGGGGGGTCTATCTTTGCGAATCCTCCCTCGGAGAATCCGCTTGTTGACGAGCCTTCATAGGAAAAAGGCTCGTAAGGCGTGGCCTACAGCAACAATACATAATGAGATGTTCAAATTCAGTGTAAATTAAGTATACAGGAAATATTTAATATGTAGTGTAAGTGTTTGTGAATAACATAATGAATATAGCGTTCTATTATTTTTGTTTTATTAATTTGTAGACAGAAATGAAATACAGCATGAAGCTTCAAGATTGTGAAATTTCTTTGGGCCAAATTGGCTATATTCTTCTGTTTTTGCTAAAATTGGGATTATTTGCTTAAACATCAAGAGTGATGTCCCTGTAATCAAATCTTATACAAAATCACTCACTTAAAGGAAATTTAATCCTTGACATTAATAGGCCCAGACAGCTCAGTGGTTAAATGGTCTTTCTCTAAAACCAAATACATTTCTGGAATGTCTAGGTTAAGAGTTCGAATCCCACAAACTCCAGATAGCCCAAAATATTTTTTTTTTTACTTTTTTTTTTTATTTGAACAGATAACATAATTATGGAAACAAATAATATCATAATTTTTGTATAACCTTTGGAATTGCAAAATCAGGATACAAGATAATGCGTTTTGAAATAAGCAGTAAACGTGTACATATCTTAGTTTTAGAATCCTGACATTCGACAATGGCTATTGAGCAAATACGAAAAACCAAATAAACACACTTTCCAGCCTCAAATGAAATATCTTACCATCTCTGTGGAACTATACAAGCAAATGCGAGTCTGTGTTTTAAGCATATGCTAACTATCACATTTCCTGCATTCGGAATGCAAGGGAGAGACCATTAGAAAATCATACCTATCTCATATATGAATACAGTTATTCATTAAACGAGCATGCGTAGTTTCCCAGTGAGGCTGGTTGTTTTTGTAAGGTGTTCCTTCATATATCACTACTGTGTTTGCTGATAGTGGTGGCTCTGTTAAGTATGTGCAGATGCGCTGGCTCATTCAAACACTTCCTTGGCGTCAATGTGAAAAAAGCCTACTACAAGTTCAGTACTTATTTCTGGGCGTTCAGAGAAGGCCCTGGCCAGCCTGCTGCACAAATGCGCAGTCTCGCCAATGACGATTTTTCACATGTTATTACAGAAAAAGTGACATATATTAAGGTTCAGGCCCAACCTTGTCCCTTCTAGGGCGGTGGCTCTGTTGTTGATTCCTTCTTTAATGTTCCTCTTCTTTGATTATGGGGGCTCTGTGATTGGTCCTTGTTTTGTTATGCAGTACTTCAGTGTATATTCTAGTTTTGCAATTATCTTGACGAGGAAGAGAGAGCATGATGCCTTACTTAACTGCCTTCCTACTATAAGTGTTCTGTGGCTGTTTCTCACGTCGACATGGGTTGATCTGAAGTGTGTGATTTTGGTACTTCCTGATCATACTCGCTCTCTATTTATGGGCCAGTTCATGCGAGTTTGGTATTCATCGCATAAACGATATCAAACAGGAAAGGATCAGACGAGACTGCAAATTTGCGCAGTATCACCAGAGGCTTTTGGAATCGCACTAAAAAGAAGGGATGTAGATGATGGCTCAGGCCCAATATTATGGGCCAGTTCAAAAAAACTTTGGTATCTGTCGCATATGCGAGCAGTGAAGGATCAGGCGAGACTGCACATTCGCACAGTATCACCAAAGCCTTTGCAAATCATACTAAAAAGACGGGGTGTAGATGAAGGCTCAGCCAAATTTTATAAGCCAGTTTAGGAAAGTTCGGTACTTAGCGCACATGCGAGCAGCGAATTCCTAAAAAGAAGGGATTTAGATGAAGGCCCAGGGAAATTTTATAGGCCAGTACAAGAAAGTTTGGTACATGTCGCATATGCGAGCAGCAAATACCTAAAAAAGAGGGAATGTAGTTGAAGGCTCTGGCCAAATTTCAGGGCCAGTTCGTGGAGGTTTGGTACTTGTCCCATGTGCGAGCAGGGAATGATCTGGCGAGACTGCGCAAATGTGCAGTATCGCCAGGGCCTTTGCAAATCGCACTGCAAAGAAGGGATGAAGACACAGTTTGGTACTTGTCGCATATGCAAACAGCAAATGATCTGGTGAGACTGCATATTTGCACAGTCTCGCCAGAGCCTTCACTGATTGCACTAAAAAGAAGACACGTAGATGAAGGGTCAGGCATAATTGTCTATACCATTTCATGTGATTTAGGTACTTATTGCATATGCGAGCAGGGAAAGACCAGGCGAGCCTGCACATTCAGGCAGTCTCGCCAGAGCCTTCGCTGATTGCACTAAAAAGAAGACACGTAGATGAAGGGTCAGCCATAATTGTCTATACCATTTCATGTGATTTAGGTACTTATTGCATATGCGAGCAGGGAAAGACCAGGCGAGCCTGCACATTCAGGCAGTCTCGCCTGAGCCTTCGCTGATTGCACTAAAAAGAAGGCACGTAGATGAAGGGTCAGGCATAATGTTTATACCATTTCATGTGATTTAGGTACTTATTGCATATGCGAGCAGGGAAAGACCAGGCGAGCCTGCACATTCGCGCAGTCTTGCCTGAGCGTTCGCTGATTGCATTAAAAAGGATGTAGGTGAAGGCTCAGACTAACAATTATGGGCCAGTTTATGAAAGTTTGGTACTTGTCACGTATGCGAGCGTCGAAGGCCCAGGCGAGCATACGCATTCGTGCAATACATTAGAAAAATAAAAGTAGCAGTCATCGACTTCATGCTGGCGTGTAAAAGGCTGTACTTTTTGCATGTTTAATAACTGTACAAGCTTTTCTTTTCGCCTGCTGTTCTTTTACCTAAAGGAAACGCCTTTCAAAAAGTCTTTGAGTGATACCATGAGAGTGTCAAATAGTTTGGATCCAGATCAGGCCTGACCTGTTGTTCAAGTCTTTTAGGGATATCATCGAAATGAATATCAAATAGTTCGCATCCAGAACAGACATGTTTTCGTCAGGCCTGTTCTGGGTCCAAACTGTTTGCAGTGTTTATCAGCAGACGGCAAAAGTTGCCCCTAGAATGCATTGACGATAGGCGTACTACGTACATCGATACACATTCAAATATTCGCATTTATGGCCAACCTCGCACATGCAGGAAACGTGTAGAGAACTTTCTCATTTGCATTTATCACACATGAAATGTGCATGTTCTTGTGTCATCAGGTGCCCGTGCACAAACAGACCTGCCATTTAAGTCGATGTTAACTGGCTGATTTGAGGCATCAGCATCTTCATTCAGGATAATGTTTGAATATTTCTCTTTCTGTGGGTGACAAGATTTGTTATCCACCTTCAAGAAAAGTGAAAATACAACCTGCCTAGACGACTTTGGCTTCTCAACATGCACAAAAGTAAACCGGAAATCAGAACAGCGTCGTATGTTACCATGGTAGTCGGCTCTACTGTGACAAAATAGTCCACACAAAGATGCATTTGCTTTCAACAATATGACAAACATGCATCGATACATACTCCTGAGCAAGTTTAAAATCCAATACAGCTCTCATTTACCGAATAGAGGGCACAGAAACTGTGAATTTCACAATGTTATAAGGTACTATTTTCGTGGGCTACCAAAATAGGAATTTTCTTTTATGTGCCAAACTCCCCAACAGTAGCAACTTTCCGTCATGTCAAAATTGTGTATCGATGCAACGAAATGACGACGTAATTACGAAAAATCGACGTTCTTTCATCATTGCTGTTTTTATTAAAAGTAAGAAAGAAGGTTAAGATCAGAAATCGATACAATCAAGCACCACACCTGACCAAGGACACCACAAGGGAAAGCAACAAAAACACCACACACAAGAGAGCCAAGAGATCAGCCCTTTCCCAGCAGGTGACCACAATACTATTAATTCGATAAGGATAAATGCAGTCTTATCGACTGCATCGATGCACAGGCTCATCAGAGCCTTTGCTATTTGCCTGTTGCAAACAGGCATCTACCATGCTAACCTATATAGCCTTCAAGAAGATAAGTACATGGTGGAAATGCAGTGTACTAATTCATATGGACACAACAAGGAACCTTGGTGAACGCTTTAGACTATTACCTTTGATTATCAGAAAATGAAGAAAAGGCTCATTGAAAATTAAGTAATATTGCCTGCATTGTGCACATTTCTAAAGCTGCTTGTATTGTATATCACCCAAACCTTAAACTGTTTAATGCGTCTTTTAAAGTTTCATATATATAAATGTACCAACATATGAAGCTTAAGCTTAAAGCCATCCTCCGTAAAATTGTAAATGCCAAAATCAAAATTTGAAAGCCATGGGATGACCTGAATCTAAGATTCTCGTTTGTTACACAGAAAATAATAAAAGAGTTATGATGGTTCGTTCCCCCCCCCCCCAAATAACTTATCTCTCATTGAATACCAGAAGCCTGAAGTGATAACCACCCAGGTTGGTTGTACGACCCAACCAGGTTGTACCACTACCCCACCCAGGGAAGAAAAAAAAGTCTGGACCAACCCAAGGACCCACAAAAGATAAAAAAAAAATATATCAAAAAAAAAAAAAAAAAAAAGGGGGGGTCTATTTTTGCGAATCTTCCCTCAGAGAATTCGCTTGTTGACGAGCCTTCATAGGAAAAAGGCTCGTAAGGCGTGGCCTAGAGCAACAATACATAATAAGATGTTCAAATTCAGTGTAAATTAAGTATGCAAGAAATATTAAATACGTACTGTTAGTGTTTGTAATTTATATAATGAATATAGCGTTCTATTGTTTTTGTCTTATTCATTTGTAGACAGAAATGAAATACAGCATGAAACTTCAACATTGTGATTTTTTTTGGGCCAATTTGGTTATATTCTTCTGTTTTTGCTAAAATTGGGATTAACTGCTTAAACATCAAGAGTGATGTCCCTGTAATCAAATCTACACAAATCACTTACTTATAGGAATGTTAATCCTTGACATTAATGGGCCCAGATAGCTCAGGGGTTAAATGGTCTTTCTCCAATAGGCTTTCTCTAAAACCAACTGCATTTCTGGAATGTTTAAGTTACGAGTTCGAATCCCACAAACTCCAGATAGCCCAAAGAATTTTTTTTTTACTTTTTTTTATTTGAACAGATAACATAACGAAACAAATAATGTAATAATTTTTGTATAACCTTTGGAATAGCAAAATGCAAATAAAAACACTTACCAGCCTCAAATGAAATATTTTACCATCTCTATGGGACTATACAAGCAAATGCGAGTCTGTGTTTTGAGCATATTCTAACTATCATCTTTCCTGCATTCGGTTGGCACGTGAAAGACCATAAGAAAATTATACCTATATCATATATGCATACAGTTATTACGTAGTTACCCAATGAGGCTGGTTGTTTTCTAAGGTGTACCTTCATATATCACCATTCTTTGTGTTTGCTGATAGTGGTGGCTCTGTTAAGTCTGTGCAGATGCGCTGGCTCATTCAGACACTTCCATTGCGTCAATGTGCAAAAAGCCTACTGCAAGTTTAGTACTTATTTCTGAGCGTTCAGCGAAGGCCCTGGCCAGCCTGCTGCACAAATGCGCAGTCTCGCCAGAGCCTTCACTCAGCGTAAAAGATCTGCAAAGGCTACTCAGGTGTTTGTTCTCATTTGAAAATGTCACCCATGAGCCATTTTTTGAGATATTAAAATACTTATCTCATTAGGCTCAAACCAGTCTGCACATATGTGCAGTCTTGCAAAAGTATTTACTGCTTGCAGATAATGTACTTATCGCATATGCACATACACACATATTTTAACATACAGACGCAACTATCCATAGCAGCTAGGGTCTACATTTTTGATCTATACCTTCATCTACTACCATGCTTGGGGTATGCAAGTACTGATGGGGTGATTGTACAGATTCGTATAAGTCCTCGCTGTTATTCTTAAAATCTATGAGTTGGCTCGTTCCAACTGGCGATGACAATTTTTCACAGGTTATTACAGAAAAAGTGACGTAGATCAAGGTTCAGGCCCAACTTTGTCCCTTCTAAGGCGGTGGCTCTGTTGTTGATTCTTTCTTTAATGTTCCTCCCATTGGATTGTGGGGGCTCTGTGTTTGGTCCTTGTTTTGTTATGCAGTACTTCAGTGTATATTTAGTTTTGCAATTATCTTGACGAGGAAGAGAGAGCAGGGTGCCTTACTTTAACTGTCTTCCTACTTTATGTGTTCTTTGGCTGTTCCTCACGGTGACATGGGTTTGTCTGAAGTGTGTCATTGTGGTACTTCCTGATCATACTCGCTCTCTATTTATGGGCCACATCATGCGAGTTTGGTATTTATCGCATAAACGATATCAAACAGGAAAGGATCAGACGAGACTGCAAATTTGCGCAGTATCAACAGTGGCTTTGGGAATCACACTAAAAAGAATGGATGTAGAAGATAGCTCAGGCCAAATATTATGGACCAGTTCAAAAAACTTTGGCATTTGTCGCATATGCGAGCAGTGAAGGATCAGGCGAGACTGCACATTCGCACAGTATCACCAGAGCCTTTGCAAATCACACTAAAAATACGGGATGTAGATAAAGGCTCAGCCAAATTGATAAGCCAGTTTAGGAAAGTTCGGTACTTAGCGCACATGTGAGCAGGCTAATCCCTAAAAAAGAAGGGGGTCAAACAAGGCAAATTTGTCGAATTTATATCCCCCGCGAAGGGTTAATTTAGAAAGACTTGTAAATCACAAATCCCGTTTTAGCCGCGACATGAGATTTCCAACAATGTGGTATGTGCGACCAGCAAAGCCTTAGATCAGTCTGCGCATATGCGCAGTCTGATCAGAGCCTTTGCTAGTCGCTTGTCTATTTTATGATTGTTAAGCTACTGACCGAACATCATTTACAGTTTCTTAGCTTAAAGGGAAGCTGTACAGGCTCGTCTGAGTCTACATTTGTAAAAATGCCACTTCGATTAAATCACATGTCGTGGCTCATTTCTCCAACCCCTCAAGTAACCAAGGGTGTCATACAGATCAACAGTAAAAGCCTATCAACTAGTTTCAGTGGTTAGTTTCAAAAACCCTTATCTGTACAATGTCAATATCTGACTTCCACCTGACCCAGATGCTAGGGGTGAGTGTTAGGTCAAAGTGTTTGAAAAAGCTGTATTTTGACCTTTTGACTCCACCCCAGGGTGTGTGCGTGGTGCTAGGGTAAGTTTTTGCGGGCAAACGTTTGCTACCATGATGCGGCATTCGTGATTCCCTTTAATTCGATATGCAACATGACCATGTTCTACAAAAATTGAAATTTGATCTAAAAACCTTATCTCCAGGGTCAGGGGGTTGGGGCGGGAAGAGATGGGCTGCAGGCCAAATATTTTCTATCATGGTACTGCAAACGCGATTCTCTTTGATTTGATATATGCAACATAACCATTTTCTGAAAAAGTTGAATTTAGACCTTTTGATCCCCCGGGTCCAAGGGAACTAAAATTTCCAAGGTGGGAGGGGAGTCCTAGGTTTTAGGCGCTGTGGGGTCCGGGTAGGGGTGAGGTGTAGAAGTCATAATACTTATTACTAAAGAATCTTATAACTCTTGTAATTTTCTGGAGGGGGGTCTAGATCTCCTGACCTCACCTTTCTATGGATTTATAATTCAGAAATCAAGAGAATCAGTAGAAATATAGAAGCATCTTGGAGTGGTTGAGTGATGCGTACCATTTTTGAGTCACTGTGAACATAACCTCTGACATTGTTTCTGGAATTATCATGTCCGGAGCATATCTCCTATATAATGTGAGGTTGGAATCCCAAATGGGGCATGTCGGTACATCTTGGGGTGGCAGAGTGTTGCATACCATTTTAATGTCATTTTGACCTTAACCTCTTCGGCCATTTCAAGAATAGTGGTGCCAAGAGCATATATCACCTATACCGTTTGAGGTTGCAATCTCATTTGGTTTGTGGATGAATCTTGAGATGACAGAGTCTCGCATACCATTTTGAGTAGCTGTAATGTTGACCTCCGACCTCGTTTCCAAAATAATCGTGTCCAGGGCATATTTCCTATATTACTTGAGGTAGGGTTTGTAACAAAGCAAGGTTAACCTTGATAAGACTGGCTTTCATTTATTCTTCATACTCAAGCTGTGTTCAGGCTCCGAGGTTATATTTTTATCCTGCTCAACCCAACTGAGCATGAAAAGATTGCTCATAAAATGTAAAATGCTACAATTATGTGCATTATGACATGATAAATACAACATCTGAGGGTTTGCAGCAAGAACAGACTTATTTTCCCAGCATTTAGTGTTTAGTGTTGCAATTACAATTAAATAGTATCATACTCTGTATGGTCACATTCATCAAGGGTCACATTCTGCGCATGTGTGACGAATGTGATCATGAATGTGTTCTGTGGTAATGTGATCCTACAATGCTCATTTTGAACACGTTTTCGGAGCAGAAGTATAATTTACACAATTGCATTGCCAGAACGCTGAAAAAGTACTCACATCAAAGGGATACTACTGGGTCAGGCAGTGGTTCTCTTCAATGGCGTCCCTTTTTAAAATGGGAACTTCTATTAAAGAAAAGAATTTGCTCCCAGAGGGAGCGAATTCTATCCTTTAAGAGCAGTTCCTTATGGTATTGAAAACCACTTTTACCACATTAGGTGGCATCCTTTGAATGTTACTATTTTCATTTCGCACGTGCGTAACTGCGTAATGGGAGCTACGCCAATGTTTATAGACTGGAAAAAACAAGTCGCGACATCATTTTTATTGTGAGGCACTAGTTTAGCTAAAACTCAAAGAATTTCTAGCGATAAGGCTAGCAATCTCCCTAAACGCGACGTTCTTTTTATTTTGTTGAAATAACGACTGGAGAAACTAGGCACATTCAACAAATATACAGACGAGCCGTCGATGCACATTTGCCCCCGAATTTGTATATTTAAAACGGAGTTTCCTTAATGCATGTAATAACTCTACTTCTAATTGAATGAGAATTTATTTCGATCATCAACTGTGCTTGTTATTCAGTAACATAAATGGGAACCAGACAGTTAAACAAGGGTAAACAATCGTCCTATCACGCTTTTATATGTACAGTAAAACTATTTATACAGTTGATGTACAATAAAAACGACCATCTTGCAAAGTGGTCTATTATTGTCAGTTATTCGACGTCTTCTTTCGCTTATACAACCCCTTTCCCCCCTAGACCCAAGACGCCCTTTACATATGTTATATATTTGTATAGCGACATTTAATTGTCCAAAGGGCATCTTGGGTCTAGGGGGGGGCATCTAAAACAAACTGAAAGAAGCCAGTTTCATCTTTTCAATGACAAACGTCACAATTTTAAGTATATTTCGTACGCATGCGCAGAAGGAATACCACAAAGTTTTGGAAATGAAGGGCACTTATATCCTTAATATTTTCGCACTTTTACTTTTTGAAAACCTGCAAAGGATTTACTAAAACTCTCGTCTAAACGGCACCCAGTCTAAAGACTTAAAATGAGGGGTGGGAGTAGAAGGCGCAAGTTTGCACGGCTTTGTAAATAATGAATCGCTTTGAAACCTATTTTGATGCTTTTTATGCATATTTTACTACCGAAACAGACCAATTTTAAAAACATTAGGGCAATTTGAAAATTTAGGTCTTGTAATCATGTCAACTAGGGAAAATATACGCCTTATCGCTAGAGCTCCTTTTCTGCAGTCTTACTCTAACGATGTTACATAAATCTGTGTTGATTCGTTTTCACACCATGTGAAGAATTTGTATACCATACGTCACTTTTGGAAAACGTGAAGTTTACGTACGGGCAATTTCAATAATTTTTGGGGTATAAAATTTGTGTTCAAATTTCTAATTTTTATGGTTTTTACGTGTCGATTTTTCTCAAATGTGAAGAATTGGTACCAATTATTCACATTTGTGAATAATTGGTACAAATCCTCAAATCTGTGAAAAATTAGTATCAAACCATTACATATGAAAAATTGGTATCAAAACTAACACGTTTGAAAAACTGGTACAACATCCTCAGACATGTGAAAAATGGTACCAAATTATCACAGATATAAAGAACTGGTACTTAATCTTCACAAATGTCACTGACAAAACTGTGAAGAATTGGGAGGGGGTATTTTATCAAATTTGAATGTGAGGAATTCGCATGTATGCTATTTTAAATTAAGCCGCGGCTTATATTTTCAAACGATTTGGCATTTTGACAAATGTGGACTCAGACGAGCCTGTGCAACCTCCTGTTAAGCTAAGAAACTCCAAATGATGTTCGGTCAGTAGCTTAACACTCATAGAATACTCAAGTGACTAGCAAAGGCTCTGATCAGACTGTGCGTATGCGCAGGCTGGTCTGAGCCTTTGCTGGTCGCACATATCATATTGTTGGAAATCTCATGCACTGGCTCAAATTTTTACTTCGTGCGTATTTTCACAAAGTGTGAGATATTGGTACGAAATATGTGGCATATTTGTACCATTTTCACGTGCTGTGAGGAGTGTACTAATTCTTCACAGTGAGAAATTTGCGAAGTGTGGAATCTACTGTTTAGCAAAGCTACTGTCCTGCAAGCCAAGAGTGACAGTGACGTCATGTTTTGTTTACAAAGTTGCCAAGGACTTATACTCGATGGATCACTTGCGTATTAATCCTATCCGGGATTAATACACAAATGAGCTACCGACTCGCGTTAGCTCAAATGGAATGTACAAGTTCATGTTTTACTTAGCAATTGTAAACAAATATTAAGTCACTGTCACTCTTGGCTGGCAGTACAGTACATGTATATTGATCGATCTTCACACTGAGAGGAAGTGGAAATCATAACATATACGCACAACTTGCTATTAACAAACGTTCGTTAAGTGCAATTTAAACACTTGGGCATCGACTGAAATTACTTATTGATTATAAAACTGTAAAAGTTTATAAGATAATAATAGGCTGACTTGCCGAACTCAGATGCATGTTTCTTGCACACCGGATAAGGATTAGACGGATGGCTGAGAATGGGTTTGCTCCCCCCCCTAGGGAATTTTGCAGACATATCCTATCTTGTAGAGAATTGAAAGCCGAGTCTTTTAAGACATGTTTGCACTCTAGTTGAGGCGTTAGTCTGCAAGAGCCTGTAACATACGTTACTTTATCAAATTAAGAAAAAGTAAATAGAAAGTTTGGGATACAAATTAAAGACATTAAAATATTTTTTTCTTTTTAAATCATTCATATAGTCTGCATACTGGATATCTTAACTACGTATGACAGCCATTTGAACAAAATTGCGGCTTCCTAAGGTGTCATAAGCGTTACATAAATCAGATAACCCATTAAAATTTGCAAGTGTGGCTACCATCATTTACATTCACAATCTCTCTGTGTGTTTTGTAAAATGTTTTTAACCATGTCTGACTAGCTTATGCAATTGGCTAACAGAAAAATTAAAGTTTGTTTCCCTAGCTTTAATATTTTTTCTAGAATAAGCAATTAAACAACCCAACCCCTACCCAGTTTTAATGTTTGGTATTAAAACTAAAGTAAAAATAGTTAAAAAATATTTGCAGTTGATGAATGTGTTTCATTGTTTGGGATTTATTTGCTTATATGGAAAGACTCATAAATCTGCAAGTTTGTTGCAAAATTTTTAATATCAGAGGCTGTAACATATGTTACCTGATGTAATAAATGGACAAGCTCATTGTCTTTGCGTAAGATATGCCTAAAAATGTTTTAATCTCCCAGAGGGAATTTTGCAGACATATTCCTTCTTATAGTACAACTCAAGCTGCATAGAATAAGGGATGTTTGCACTGTCTACGTTGGGGCGTTAGTCTGAAACAGCGTGTTACATGCGTTACTATATCAAATTAAGGAAATGTAGTTTGAAAGTTTGAGCTAAAATTGTGAAAAAAAAACTCGCAGCTGTTGGATATTTTACATTGTTTGGGGATTTTAAGCTGGCTCGTATGATAAAGACTTATAGATCTGCTTGTTGGCACCAAGTTTTAAAGATCAGAGAGCGTTACATATGTTAGCGTGATAAGTAAAATCATCAAACAGTGTTTTGACATCAAGCTGAGTAAGGGCCTGCTCCATCTCAATCCCCTTTGGAATTCTGCAGACATATTACATCTTATGCAACCATTCAAGATGCATTTAATAAGAAATGTATGCACTCTGTAGGTCAGGGCGTTAGCCTGTAACAGCTTGTTACATATGTTACTATATCAATTTGAGAATAAGAATTATGAATGTTTTAGCTACCGAAAGAAGACATTAAAATTAGATAAATTGACATTCTTATAGTCTTTATACTGGATGTCTTTACTACATATGGAAGCTGTTTAACATTTATACAGATAACTGTGGTGTTATGTGGCTTACATGAACCTAATTATAATTTAAAAGCTATCATTGTGGCTATCGTCATTTAGTTAAACAACTACTATGACTTGGTCTTAAACTGTTTTATTAGATTTTACAAACATATACTCAATTGATGAATAGGAGAAACCAAGTTTGCTTTTCTATCTTAAATATATTGTCTTATAGGAGGTAATACACAGCCCTACTCCCAGTTTTACAGAGGACCAAAGTTTGTTATTACCGTTTAAGTAAAACACATGCAAGCGATTACAGCGTGTGGATATTTTAAATTTTCTTAGTCTGTCTTGGTCATATATCTGCAAGATGTCATTAAGTTTATGACCAGGACACTAAATGTGTTCTTATAAGTCTTTGGTGCCAAAACACTAGAAATTATTTTCATTTCTGATTATCAAGCCCATGGACTGTTGTTACAGATGTTATCAATGACCTTTTGGACACATTTCTATAATACTGTGCATATAATGCTAAATATAGAGCCACAAATAGAAAAGATAGTTTTACATTTGTACAAGAAAATAAGATAAATGAAATGGTCCAAACTATTTCTCATGTTAAACGCTTGTCGTTGTCTGCTTCTGTGGTAATCATTATTATCACACGCCTCCTTGCAACTAGTAGTTTCATCACACAATATTTCAATCATCTACTGTTATACAATTTTACCACCAGTCCACTCAAAATTGATGAGCTATTATCAACTTTCCAATTTTGCCATTCATGGCTTGGAACATTCGGAAACTGATATGAATTCCTAATAGTTGGCTCTTTGAGTATGTGTTTCAAGTGATACTCTGCACGTAGGAGAAAAACTAAAGCTTTAAAAGGAGGAAAACCATGCCATTAAAAGCAAAGAGTACATGGACTGATGTACCTTGGTATTTCTGTGATAAGAAACATATCTTAGCTGTTTAACTTATATAAATGTAGCCTTTCCATACATGCAACAAACATTTTTTCATCTAATAATGTCTCTGCACTTATTATCTTTCCCCAAGCATTCAAAAACTTATTTGAAGCCTTAGTACTTCTGAAGTGCTGAAACCGAGGTAACTCTTTCCCTTCAGATAAACGAACTAAATGTATCACAGCAGGTAAAGCAATGACATGCAGGATGAACAGAGCGTAAATTAGACCCTTTCAATTCAATGATTTACTAGGTTTCAAAGATTAGAGCGCTTATTAAAGGACGTAACATATATAACTCGTCATAGAAATTAGCAAGGGCATTGTCGTGACATCATTTTTGATTACACAGTCAGAGGCAAGTGTTTTCAATTTCAGTGTTTTCAATGGATCATGAAATGAGGCATCTTATCAACTTGTTTACTCTGTGTAAATCTTCAATTGAGCATAATATAGAACTGCTGGTTATCCTATTCTACCTATAGTCCACTTTCCTTCTTTTAAATACAACAGCTTATGATATGGCTGGAAAAACTGTGAAATCATAGGTTTTACATTATTTTAAGACTTGCTTCAATGTACTGACATAAAAAAACCAACCAGCTACAAACATTATTGATGGCATTGTCCAACTTCATGCTCTTTCTCATATACCAGATAACTTTCAAGGTGTAACAGAAATTGTTTCAGACGGTCTGCCAAAACCATCAAAAGTCAACATTGTAACTACAGAAAACTTATAAAGTTCTTTGGGGGCAGCAAAATACTATTGATCTAAGACCTGAGGACTTAAGCACCGAAGGACTGGATAGGTTTCATGGCAAATGATGCAAAAAAGCAGCCTATCAAATTTCTGTTTGACCAATGTCAGAAATCTTAAAGTATTCTTAGAGGTACATGGTAGAGACATAGATTTTGTAAAATCAGAGCAAAGTTATCATTTGACTAGCAAGGATGCAGAGGCAGCTGCAGTAAGATTGCTTTTGCCACTTCACAGGTAGAGACATATACCAGAGTCATACTCCATTGTATGCATATATGTGAAATGGCATTAAACCCATATTTAATCAGGTGTTTGATCCCATGACACTGACATGCTGTTTCTGCTTTTGAAGAATGCTAAGGATTCAAGTTATAGTTGAGTCAATTTGTTTGACGCTGGCACTGGCCACACATACAAAGAAAATTAAGTCTTTTGATGGCATAAGAGGAGGATCATACGAAATGCTTATAAGTGATGTTTGTCACAATTACCAATTTATAAAAGTAATCTTAATTAATGTAACACATATAACACCATAGGAAGCTGTATATTTGTTAAAAAACACTTTCTCATTTATCAAAGGTATTTAGCATGCAAACTACACGAATAATTCAAATAAATAGATAGTTTTATGTCTTCTTTCTGTTTCTCAGACTTTCAATTCATTTATTCTTAAATTGATATGGTAACATATGTACCATACCATTACAGGCTAACCTCCCAGTTAAGAGAGTGCAAACATCTTTTATTTGATGCAGCTTAAATTGTTCTTTAAGGTAGGATATGTCTGCACAATTCCCAAAGGGGTGGAGAGGAACAGGATTGTACTCAGTTTGCAGTCCTAATAATATGCCAATATTCTACTGGTTGTGATGAAATGGGTGATTATTTTGCCATAGAAGCAGACACAATGATAGACATTGTGAGGTTGACTTGAAAAAAGATTGTTTTAAATAAATTATAATAGGAATATCTATTAAATTCTGTCATTTAAATGAGAACTATTATTTTCTATCTCTTCGTCTATATATTTTAATATTATAGGCATTAGGCAATATGTGATAAAAGGATTATATATAACATAGGTAACACAATTCCATGGGCTTGTTATCAGCAATGACTGTAATTACTAAGACTAAGGTACTAGAGGCTAGAGATTAATAGGAAAACATGTGAAAAATGGTATTTTTTCTGAACTATCATCTCTTATTTCCAAGACAATTTCCTTGCTCATTTATTATGCCATGTAACATACGTTACATACTTTAATAAGTGCTCTGAACATCATGTCATTAACTTGCAAATGTATGATTCTTTATTGCATTAGCAAGACAGTGCCAAAAATGTAAGATATCTACGAGTGTCAAATATTTTCATATATTTTTCTTCAATAATAGATACCAAAATTGGATACTTAAAATTGGGGGTAGGGTTGTTTAATAGCTCATATAAAACAATGTTTTTGAGATAGAAAAGCAAACTTTGTTTTTTCTATTAGTCAAATAAGTATTTTAGTAAACTAAGATTAAAAATACTTACAAAAATGCACAAATCGTCTGTAAAATTAAATGATGTTAGTCACGATTTCAACTTTCAAAAGGAAATTTAATCTATGTAACGCATATAACGCCGCTGAAGGCTGTATTTTTATTTTGATTTTATGTAGCTGAGGCATCCAGCTTGCAAACTACATAAGAAATTTGAATAATTAGATGGTTTAATGTCTTCTTTCTGTAGCTCAAACTTTCATTTTGATTTTTTTCCTTAGTTTGTTACAGTAACATATGTAACAGGCTGTCAGAGACTAACGCCCCGGAGCACAGAGTGCAAACATCTCTTAAAAGATGCGGCTTGTAATTTTCTTTAAGATAGGATATGTCTGCGAAATTCCCTAGGGTGGAGCAGGACCTTTTTTAGCTCGAAGTCTAGATATACTGGAATAGAAAATCTTATTTTACCTATGCTATCTAATCATGACGTCATTGTGGTGTTAAAGCAAAGTTATCATGTGAAATTGCATCTTAGCGTATTCAGGGACTTCTGGAAGCTATTTTAAAATAGATAAATTAATAAATAAATAAATAATTAAAAAAAAACAGTGGTGAGCAAGAAAAAAAATCCATTATTCGTGTGAGGGTAGGATAGAAAAATCCGTCCCTCGCGATCACCGTTTGTCATCACTCGGCAAGGCTTGATACCAAACGGCGATCCTCGGGACGGACTTTTCCATCCTACCATCACACTCATGATAGATTCATATAAACTGCTGCACATTATAACAACGTTGCTCTCCTGGCAACTTGTCTTGTAAGCATTCAGAAAGAAACTGGGTGGCAATAGCTTAATGTAAATACAGTAAAACCTGTCTTAAGTGACCACTCAAATATAGACAAAACAAAGTTCTTAAGACAGATGGTAGCTTAATGAAGGTCGAAAGTATTTCAGAATGCTCTCTTTATGCTCTCTTGGAGCATTCTGTAATACTTTTCACCCGCGTTAAGCAATAATCAGTATTGAAAACCAATTTTTAGTCTTCTTTTTGAGTGGCCGCTTAAGACAGTTTTTACTGTATTGCTTAACCCAATTACGACTAATGATCCCGTGGTTATCATTTTGACGAATCCATTTTGAATTTAAGGGTTGTTTGGTGGTAAATTTCAATTTAATTCAAGTTTTAAGAATAGCTTAGTGGCACAAATATTCATTCGATACCATTAATTTTAGTTATGATCATTAAGACGAACATTGGGGACTCAAACTTTAATTAAATGAAATTTAATTTTCGTCACCGAAAAGGAAATAAATTTAGCCGCATTTCATTATATTACAATCCATGTTTTAACAAAATGCGACTAAATATTTATTCGGCGAAAAACTATATCTATCGTCTATATTCTAACGATTTGAAATCATCTACCTTGCTGAGCTGCAGAGAAAATGGTAAAAATGACTGTAAACGCACCGCTTTAAGACACACTTTTACCCGACTCTAACGATTCAATATTATTATATGCATTACTTGTAACATTTAAATTTGCAAACATTTCTGGAACATCTAGACCATATGCAGTGATTTTGTTACCTGCGCATCCTGCACCTTTTGCGGGTTTTTTTTTCAGCGAGTCCCAGGATACAATACTCAACGACAATAGTATTGCAGACTTGTCATTAAAAATAGTGTTCTGGACTCATAAGTTTGCAGTTGGACACATTGATATGGGAAACAGCAAGCCACAGGACCAATAAGCCCAAAATTGTAAATGAAGCACTGCATATGCCAGGTTAATTTACATGGACAGTTCAGTTCTGGATATTCTGTGACACTTTGCTTTTGCATATGTGTATAAATAGCATAAGTACAATATGAGCCTAGGCATGTGATTTCGAAACTCCAAATTGTGTTCAGTCAGTAGCTTAACAGTCATAGAATAATCAAGCGACTAGCAAAGGCTCTGATCAGACTGCGCGTATGCGCAGGCTGATCTGAGGCTTTGCTGGTCGCACATACCACATTGTTGGAAATCCAATACCGCGGTTCAATTATGTTTAAATAGCATAAGTACAATATGGTATCGCTAGATCAACCCCTAAAAATGGACTTGAAAGTGCTGGTTCAACGGATGCGATTTCCAAAGCAATGAAAAAAACATCTTTTTATATGTGGGTCGAAACCACAGCATTTACACTTTGCGATTGACCACCCTGGCACCTAACTGTCGTGTTTAAATCTTGATTTTTGTTCAATGTAATTACAGACTAACGACCTTTAACTCGAAGTAGCGATACCTGAGCTTAAGACCGGTGTATTTGCACCTCGTCGCTTGGGCTTTCATCAACAATCCTGTCACGTACTGGGTCAATAAAACACTACAAGTTTCATTCACATGCGGAACAAGATTATCAATAGCTTAAATATTAAATCGACTGCTGTAAATCTAGTATGTTTACGGGCTTTATGATGTATTAATGATATCTCAACATATATGGGCCCGTTCATGAGATTTTGGTACTTATCGCATATGCGCAAAAGCCAACTTTTAACGCGCATGCTGACGAGTATAGCGGGGCTAGGGGTCTCAATTTTTGTCTGAGCCTTCATCTACATCCATATTTTGTGTATGCGAGCAGCGAAAGCTCTGGCGAGTCTGCGCAATTGCGCAGACTCGCCTCAGCCTTCGTTGCGCGACAGTGCGCTAAGTACCAAAATTTCATGTGCGGGCTGTCATCTTAATATATATTCATATGAAGAAAAAATAAGACTCGGTTGTATTGTGGGTGACTCCTTGACAACTGTACACAAAATGTAAAAAGTGAACCGGAGATTTTCAGCCGTTAAGATTCTGATGTTGATCTAAAGAGATTTAAATTAAGAGAAAAGGGGTAATCCTTCAGGATTGAATTGTGTCGGATTCCAGTTAGTCACGCTTAAAAGGTAAATGTTTACGCCACTTTATTCTTCGTTATTATTTTTCTTTCGTGAACATCTTGGAAATATTCCTGTGCAAAAATGACCACAAGTTTAAATTGCTTCATACTGAATATCAAATGTAAATAGACCAAAAAGAGTTGATGCCAATAGCTGGTCTTCTCAGCCAAATTGAAAATCAATATAAAGGATATTCATATCGCGGTCCGCTATTCATATAAAAACGAGGATTTAATCGCTGGTGTATTAGTATGGTGTTGCTTTGCCCTTCAAATTATTGTAAACCATACCTTCTTTAAACAGGGGACGTACATGTAGTGCCTTAGTGGTAGAGTGCTTGGCTCGAGATCGAAGGGTTGCGGGTTCGAGTCTCATCGGCAGCACTGCGTTATGTCCTTGAGCAAGACACATTAATCCACGCTTATTACTGGTTTAACCAAGGAATACCCGTCCCGACATAACTGAAAATCGAACAAAAAACTTTAAATTGGAGTGCATCCATCCACTTATTGTGGATAAAACACGCGTGGTTTTGCTATGCCACGTGCTAAGGTTTCGTTGCATTGCATTCTGGGAATGGTTTGGAAACGTACTTTATCAATACTTTCAAGACTGAGCTCACAGCATGTTTACAAACATAAAACTTTTTAAATGAACGCGATCTTTCTATTTTGTTGTTAGACACGTGTGAAATGTACAATATATGTAACCTGTGCAAACCTTAGGGGGTACTCTGATATTTTCATATATACGAAGGCTCGGACCATTTTTCTTGAATTTCAATATTTTTGGGGTTTACAGAGTAATGTATATTTTTGGGGTATGAAGAGTTTGTGGATACCTTTTGGGGGTCATCACAAAACTGGACTCGTTTTAGGGGACATGTCTATGCATTTTAGGGTGTTTTCTTAAGGTCAAAGTACATAATAATTCTTCTGGGGATGCCTGATATCTCAGATTTTGTTTAAGGTAAACAGTAGATGTTGGGCCCCAGCCTACGTATGAAGAAAAAAATGAGGGTACCCCTCTCACCCCCCTCCACCGGGGATGGAAACCACACAAGTTGTATATTTTGTGCATTTTACGCGGTTACATACCTTTAAATATACTCAAATTGGAGGAAATGGTAAAGCATAACACAATATCTAACTAAATAGGTGGCATGTCTATTGAATGGATAAGATATAATATGTGTTCTGTATAAAAAAATAAGGTTCAAAGTAGCGGGTCTTATATTATTTTGAGGTGTATAGTTACGTGTACATGTATTTTTGAACGTTGTCTTAGTCATGCAAATACTTTAAATGATGTCCAGGGAATACAATTATTGACTTCAATAAGGTAGACATAAGGATTTATCTACCCGAAAAAGTGATAATTCACCGAGGCTGCTAGGCCGAGGTGAATATCACTTTTTCGGGTAGATAAATACTTATGTCTACCGAAATTGAAGTCAATGACTGTTTTGTTATATGACTTTTCATTTAAGAATGAAAAGTTTGCTACTTTCACGTTTGTTGTTAAAGACATGTTCAATCTTCAATCTTAGACATCTAAGGACTTTCTCAAAACTTTTAGCAACAGTTATTAAAATATTTTAATGTAGTATTTTGCATTTTCAAATGTATATTAATTCTCTTAATGGGGAATGTAAAATGTTATCATTAAATTGTTTTACAGTTTGTTTATTCAAATTAAGATAAATAAGCAAACAATACAAAACAAAACAAAACTGTTGTAAAAGTTCATGAAAGTCTTTACTTTACCTGTTGGGAGGTGAAACAGCAAATCATGTCAATTTCATGCAACACATGCTAGTTTCACACTCATCATGCTATCTTTAGCTCATTAGAGGGTAATATTGCAGAAGTGTCAAAAATATTAACTTCTGGAAACTAGTTCGAGCTGGTTTTCATGTAATATTAACTTGTGGACCGGTTTATACCAGTCTCCAGATAGACATAGAGATTTATGAAGCCAGATTGGGCCAATCAGGAGACAGGATTCTCTCCAGTCATATAACAAAAATATTCTTTGTCACTTGGTGGAAAGCGATTATCATAGGCTATCTTGGACACCATATTAGATAGATCGCATGTAACAGTGTTCACATTGCACGCCATCTTAAATTGATTACCAGTGGCCATCTTGGACACCATCTTGAATATCTCAAAACACTCTATAGTATCAGTGGACTATCAATCAGAACTTAAAAAGACTTTGGCTTCAGTACAAGAATCCAGGAAGAAAAACAACTAAATATATATGTTGGTTTAAACTCTATTTTATTTGTATAATATATGGCAAGTATACAAAGCAACACAGGATACGATTACAATACAACCACTATACAAATGGAATCAGAAGAAAGTCAAATGACTTATTTGAATCTGTATCCCAAGAGTTCACATTACATCATGTCGTAATTGTCATTTATGTAGAAGAGTAGTGGTCACACTTTATAGCTGTTTAGCGATAGGGATAGTAGTTGGCTTGAAATATACTAAGCCAAAAATAAAACGCCGCATTTAAAGATTAAAAATATTGCTCGTTAAATGAGAGTTAAAAATTTCATTTCCTATCTATGTTTCGCTACTATTCCTGCCACACATCATTCACATTGTTTCATTGAGCTCAGTCAACCCAAACCAGTGTACTGGTTGTCTTTTTATTTTCAAGTTGTTCACGTGCACAATCATTTTATTTAGATTTACACATGTAATAACTACATGTACTTAAATCGCTAGTCTAATATCCAATTTGCTTGAAAACATTTTAAAACTTTAAAATTAAAAGCTGCACATTGCTAATTTACGATGTCAAAATGGACACATATTGAACGCGAAAAGGCAATAAGAATGTTACAAGCTAACGTGACACCATCGGTGATAGCTCAACAATTTCGATGGCATGCAAGGATGAATGAACGTCTTAGGAATCGTTTCTGACCAATTGAGACAATGTCAGTCTGTGGGCATTAATGACGTCTTCGCCTAACGACGCGACGTCAAGATCGATAAAAACGTAGGTTTAAACCGCTGAATCCATTTTATCCGGTGACACAACCCCTGGAACTCACATTCCAAGAATCAGCGCTCAAACTGTGACAAATCGTTTGCGAGAGATTGGTGAAAGACTACAATACGTTTTAGATGCGGCGTTTCTTTTTTGGCCTAGTATATGTTATTTCCAGGCCCATCGAAAGTCAGCCAATATTCAGTCGATCTACTACGATGCCCAAACACACCTACGTTCTTCTAATTTGGAACCATGGTTTATAGCGTAAACCAACGCTTTTTCACTAAAATTGCTGTCAATTTAAAATGAAAATTCGGGTTCAGTGGTCTTTGAGTTGGTCATTAGCCGAACGGGATATGGTTCAAAAACAGTGACCGTAAGAGCAAACTATCGTCTGATCTGAGTCTTTACATAAAATCTGACCCACATGACTTATTCAAAGGAAGCATATTAATAAAGTACATATTGTGAGTTCTAAAGGCTGGCTCGATTCCATAGTAAAGCCTTGAATACGCTCTATGTATTTCCGCATTAACTGCGATGCTTTTACCTGAATGAAAAAGAAACACACGCTTCATCTGTCTTGAATATCCTGCTTTCACAAATCGTACGTATCAGCTCGTGGAATGTTTGTGCTTCTAGCGTTTGCGACCAGTGACAGCTCTGGCGAGTCTGCGCACATATGCGCAGACTCGCCCGAGCCGTCACTGCTCACTCACATACATTATTGATATGGATGAATGATCACAATATATGAAAACAATATACATGTATCTGGATTCATTAACAGATTTACGATAGGTACCATTTGATCAATGGCGGGCTCATACTATTGATCCTCGAGTATCTATATGTTACTTTGGATAAATGTCGAATCCGATATTGATTGATAGATGAAATCGGTCGCAAAACTTGAAAAAGGTCCTAGGAAAACGACACATAGAGAACGGGCTGAATGCTGTCTTATGAAATGCAAATACTAAATACGGCCTACTTTCTGTTAACCATTACAGAGGAACGGTGCAGTTACCATAAAGGACTTTAAAAAAAATAATCATCATGGCCAAAATGATCACTCAATAACATGATAATAGTGCCAGCCTCAACATTTAACGTGTACACTTTTGAGCTTCATTCTAGGGTAGCATATTAGACTCTGCTATTGCAGGTAACGCCCCGGGTAACGCCCAAAGACTGCATTATTTTGTGGCTTATATAATGCGGTTATAGAAAATCATAGTGTACAGTTTTACACGTACAAATGTAGGTAGCCTAGGGTCTAGTGATTTTAAGACAATCAGCATGTCGGTAAATAAGAATTCTGTATAGCTTTTTATATGCACAATATGATTTGAAGCCGGTATAAAAAATCCAGCTGTTATGCTTTTAGAAGTGTTTTCGGGCGATAACTTTTTACTACATCATTTCTCGAAAAACTTCTCCGATGCGAAGTATTCAGGAATACCTCCGCCAACTTCTCCAGGAATAATAATAATAATAATATTCTTTATTTCCTCCACAAGTGAAGAGCATACATGGGTATTACAAATACATAGGCAATGAAAGCAAAACATAATTCATATATATACATATGTACAGCATTAATAATGCGTCCAATGATGCATTATCAAGCAGAAGTATTCTGCTTGATAACATAACAAATTCCATTTTTCAGATGTAAAGTTCTGATAATCTGAAATGAAATTCCTCAACTTTATTTATACCAAGTAATTTCTCATGCCAGGCCCAACGAGTTTCAATTGCGACTATGGTCCACGTGTCGACAGCTTCAGCTCAATTGCTACAGCTGACGGTTGGTCACGTAAACCACAGTCACTACCAAAACTACACTCCTGGGCAATATAATCGACCAATATTTAACTTGTCAGAGGTATTATTATTGTATATTGTTATTTACACCAAATAATTTCCTATTCAAGGACAAATGAGCCAGTGCATGAGATTTCCAACAATTCGGTATGTGCGACCAGCAAAGCCTCAGATCAGCCTGCGCATAAGCGCAGCCTGATCAGAGCCTTTGCTAGTCGCTTGAGCAATCTATGACTGCCAAGCCACCGACCGAACACCATTTGGAGCCCCTAAGCTTAACAGGAGGCTGCAAAGGCTCGTCTGAGTCCACACCTGTTAAAATGCGACATTGTTGGAAATCACATGTCACGGCTCAAATGAGTTTCATTTGCGACTAAGGTTCACGTCTTGACAGCTTTAGCTCGATTTCTACAACTGACGGTCGGTCACGTAGACCACAGTCGCTACTAAAACTACATGCCTGAGCTATACAAACAGCAAATATAAAATTGCCATTGACATTATTCAGCCAACTTCCCCAAACAATTTCACCATCCAAGATGCTGGCGATTCCTCTGTGCTTGGATGCACTCTTTGGACGTTTAAGCGCGTAAATAAACCAAGTCCAAGATGCCAGTCAAACAGTTACATTGCTCCGCCCAAATTCAATTACTAAAGCGATGGATGGCTTGTTCAAATATAATGGAAATCGCGCCTAATTAGCTCGTGCGTTAAGCTAGTGGGTTATCTCACAGCCGATCATCTTATAGCACGTGCATGAGAGAAAAAATGCGCGTCATGTGAAAACACAACATTTGTTCCTATAAATGAGCCTGCTTAATGCTGATTCTGCATATGCATGGTGAATTCTGAGCAAGTTAACGGCGGTCTTACGTTGTGCACAACCATGGAATAAACGGGATAAGCACCGCTTACGAATATTTTTGAGACTACCCCTTTCTGTCACGCCTATACAAATTTATACCTGGTAATAAAAGACTTAGAAATTTAGGACGAATTCAGTTTATTTCAAAATCTTGATCTATCTATATACACAAAAATACGTTTGAGCCACATCCACCAGGCCATTTGGAGAAGTTGGCGGAAAGTCTCCTCTACAACTTTCATCGCGAAGACATTTTGCTAAAATTGAAGAGTGGGATAGATTAAAAGGCCCGCGGGAAATTTGCATGTGCGGATCAAATGGGGGGGGGGGGGGGAACCGGGGGTCCGGACCCCCACCCTAAAAAATCACAAAAATATAGCGTTTCTTAGCAATTCTGAAATTACGAAGATACCGAGCCAGCATTCAGTGTTGGGCCATCATCAGCAGGCCAGCGAAACGCAATTTAAATGGCGTTTAGCTGGACCCGTTTATAGTGGTATTTGGATCCTCCCTCCCCTCATCAACTTAAAAAACGTTGTTAAAGTTGGACCCCCCCTTTGACAAAGCTTTCTGGATCCGCACACGATTTTTCTCAAATGTACTACATGAACATGTATTTTGTAATACTTTACATGTATTTTTGTACTTATTCTCTGCGTGTATGCATTTTCAGCAATAATGTCAGAGTCAGACACGAGCTCTCAATCTCCGAGGAAGTCAGAACCTGAGATATCTAGCCTGAGAGGGGCTGTGCCTAAAAGAAAGCCATTTAGACGGTCAACAAAGAAAGTAGTGAAGAGACCAGAAACGCCATACGAGTTCTATCAAGCAGATTCTTTATCAGACGTTGCTATTAAGGTAACGGTGTACAGTAAAACCTGTGTAAAACGGCTACTCAAAAATAGATAAAACAAAGATCTTATTGACAAATGGTAACTTAACGAAAGTCGAAAGTGATTGCGTTAACGGTTATTGGTTTTGAAAACCAATTCGTGGTCTTTTTGCGAGTGGCCATTTTACACAGGGTTTACTGTACATCGTTTTAGCAACTACTGAGTCAAAATCGTATGCTTCTAATTAAGCCACTTACCTTGAACTTACACTCAAAACAACAGGGTCATGCTGGCTCTGGGTCGCTCTGGTGAATCCATCGCCCTGCAGGCACTTTCGTTAAGCAGAATGGAGTCTCTGATGAGTGCACAACTTTGGTAGGGGGCAATATAAGTAACAGGAACTATCTAAGCTCTGGGCAAGACCTAAGTTGTATGCTGTACTAGCAGGGGAGGGGACACACCTTTCTCAATTAATGTTTCCTTAGAAATACCGGGTACGGACCACCGCGAGGAACAATTGGACCGCGTGTGGTCATTTGCTTCTAGGCCCTTCTCTCTGTGAAACACGTTAATGGCTAAAAAATCTCAGAACCCCCACTGACAGCTTTTCTGCGCATGCAAGATGAACCTATTACTGATAACTATTAGCCGTTATTTGGTTTAAAGCATAGCCAGGCGTGAAGTTTTTCACACAATATCCATATACAACAATTACTCACTTACTTTCTACTAATTTTCTTCATACTCATCCATATTTTTAATTAAGATTCAGCAAAATAGTGGGATAGGGGTTATCCGTGGGGTGGGAGTTATTATGCAATTCCTAGAACATAGAATATAAGTCATGTGGAATATTGACCAGAACAGTCTGGTCAGTCTTGGTGGCCATGTGGTGCTAGCTATACATATAGTTCATAGATTAGAAACTAATAAGACTGGGCCAATATCCAGACTAAGTTTAGCGTTATCTGAGCATAACTTATTCACCCTGAAAGAAATAGGAACTTGAAATATACCTATATTGCATTGTAACAGCTTGCCCTACTTTGTGTCCCTTCCTCAAGGTGCCATGTCGGGTTGGCCTGCATTTTGTGATTGTGGCATTTCTTGGCCATACTCTATCATTTTTGGAACTATAATAATTGTTGATGACAACACCATTGCATTACATAAGATTGAATTATAAATCTGCTCTAGCTTAAACAAATTAAAAATCATCCGATAACCAGAGACAAAAGTCATTAGTTTTCGTGGGCTTTATAATTTGCAATATTTTAGTGTTGGCATGTCTTATTCTATTTTATATTGAACATTGATCATTATATATTGTTTGCTGCCAAAATTTGCATTTTACTACTAATATTACGTGGTTTAAATTATAAACCTGCAAGGGTACCCCCATTTTAGCGCTATTTTGATATATTGCATACCCCGGGGGTATTCCGTTGCGCATAGCACTTTTGTGTACCAGCCGATTTTTTAAGAGTTTGATTTTTGAATTTAGCACACTTTTTTTACATCAGAACACATCTTCAAACCTTTTGGCCTCAACCACTTGATTAAAACTATTACGGGCGCTCGGACTAAACATTCTTTTATAGCATTTTTTATTATTTTGAAAATGGGAAATAAGGCAGTCCATCGATTCTTTTGAATTTATCAAAGGAATCAACTCAAACTCCTGGCCCTAACATGGCCATGTTGCAGAAACGTGTTCAAACCGATGCAAAATTTCGTCCCTGAGTGTCTGCAATAGAGTTTAGAATATGCTTTACGAAGTTTTAAATATCGACCTAGCCCAATACTCTTACTTAGTTGATTACAGAGCCGACATGGTATGTTGAAGATACTCTACACTTCTTGGCCTATTTTTTTACTGATAGTTCTCACCTTTGTACCAGTCAGTTGTAGGTTGCTCTTGACTACTGACTACTACTGTACGATTCACTGAATCCAGGAATGGGGAGAAAACTATAAGTAGGTCATAGATCATATATTAGAATTAAAAAGGAATTGAGTGGTTCACTCACTGCACTCGTTCCCACTTAATTCGTTTATAATTGTAAAATATGCTCTATAACATATACATACTGGTTCATTGATCTATATTTACATATTCAAAGCAAGCCTTTAATGAATCTTTAATTTTATGCAACCGTTCATAGCCTCATGAACGACATAAATTTGATTGAGAGCTGCAAAGCGCATTTGCCTGTGAAATACACTTCGAACAGCCTAATCATTAGCCAGAAGTGGCACTGGTGTTGTGATTGACAGTCAGCCACACGTGCAAAACAAGCCTATTGTTTGCTCCATTGGCTGTCAGTGTTCACACTGGCTGTTCCGCTTTCCCGTCTTACTTTTACACTCCAACAAAACCATTTATAAGATTACATATTAAATACAAACCTGTTTTGTTTTCTTAATTATAAAGTATTTCACTAAATTAGATATTTATAATAAAACGTAAATATAAGTAATAAATTCAATTTTTGGAATGTTCATGTAATTATGAATGCTTCTGGTTTCTTGCAAAGTTAACATGTTTGTTTACTTTTCAAGAGACCCGAAGTATTCAAGATTCAATGAGCATTCCAAAAATGAATTTATTTCTTAAAATAGGCTGAGGAAAAGACAATCTACATGCCTCGATGTTTGCTGGTCTATAACTCCAAGGTCTTCGCCAAGCTCCTCGAAGATGAAGTAGGAGGGAGAGGCCAAAGGTCAAGTGGAAAAACGGCCATCAAAGAAATAGACATGAGTGACAAGAGACCTGACGACGTAGTAAAATTGTTCAAGTATTTAGATCCAAGAGAAAGTGAGCCCCCAAATGGTACATCTTAGATTTCTCTTAATATTTATACATATTGGGAAGAGCAAGCAGTGCAGACTAAGATAGTCTACTCTATCAGCGATGTCATCCTTGTATATTGACCAAATTCATACTAGATACCAGTAACATGTAGTTTCAAAAGCACGAAAGACCCTAATGATATGCCACATGATGTGTATAAATAGAGTCTGCACTGTTTGCTGAGATAAAAAACAATCTTTGGGGACAGAAGTATAGTTAAGATAATTGGCCTATAACCCCCAGAGTATAAAATGGACACTTAATTCCTTATTTTATCAATATGTATGCAAAACTCTGCCTGTGTTAAAGGCTAAGAAAATAATCCTGTATTTAAAGGTTTTTATTCTTATTCAAATTGTGTAACCACATGAACGGTATTATGGCAGAACCTGGAAGACTCAGGATCAGCCTGGTGATCCGCCATGTCTTATCAGATTACTTGCTATAGGTAGCTTAAGACTCTTAGTATCTTTAATTGACACTAAAGTAAGTAAGGGTGCAAAGATCAGGAATCGATACAATCAAGTACCACATCTGACCCAAGGTACCAATGTGAAAGTGACAAACTCACAATAAGACACCACAAACGAGAGCCAAGAGGTCAGCCCTTTCCCAGCAGGTGACCACAAGGCACAAATAAACAGACGCACACAAAGGCATAGCAAACACAAGACAGAAAACATAAAAGATGTACAAAAGAAGTACCCCATTGGAACGGTCAGTAAAATATTTTACTGGAGGGTTGAAAGACACTGATTGGCCTGTATATCTACCCAGTTGATCTGAAGCATTGTTTGGCGCACATATTACATGTATTTCAATCGTTTTGTCATGTGGCGGCTAATATTTTAAGCAAATTCATTTGATTAACTATTTAGTTGTGTAAAATGAAACTTTGGAAATTAATTCAAACACCTTATTGTGTGGGGGATGTGTTTGTCCTTGTTTTTGTACTTAGTGTCATTTCTAGTTTTGAAATAATCTCGCCAGGGAAGAGCAATCTGGTTATTTACACCATTGCCTGTTGATGTCATATGACGGCTCATTTTGTTTCTCTTCCTCAATGTTACATGGGTTAGTATGCAGTGTATGCTGTCATTTTCTGGTTATACTCACTTACCTTTTGGGATAGCAACATTGTACATTATGAACAGATTGTTCGAGAAGCAGGCTGGTTTATCATATTTTTTACGGCGGCTGTTCTAATATCGCTTTAAACCTACATTTTATGTAAATTATTCACCAATCAGAAGTATTCTTGAATTGTAATATTCATCACACCTACTGGAAAAAGATGCTCTCATTGGTTAATACTCAGAATGTCCATACAATCTTATTAAACATGCTACTAAACTTAAAAACCTACATGTAAATGGAAGAGAACCAGTCTGTATAGCATTTGTAAATTGCTGTATTATCATTGTTTACATGCCTTGCACACAGTAAAGAAGTGCATTATACAATAATTAAACCTACTAAATTCAAAAGGACTTTAAAGTAATGTCACGCGATTTAAATAAAATGTGTGTAACTTTTCAAAGTCCCATTCTGGACATGATTATAGTCTGCTTCATATATTTCGACAATAGTCTATTTGCAGTGCTTATTTTTGGCCGTTTTACGGTTATATTCCCAATGTCAAAACGTTTCTTTTCTTCAATGTTCGGATGAAAAAATCCCTATTTCAAGTCAGAAAAAATTTCGAAGAAAAAATCGTTGTTTTGTCTAGTAAAGCGTTTAAAATTGTGTGTTTATTTGTCTACCGACTATTGGCATCTCTGTCGTGCTACTACGATGTAAATCCTGTCGTTGCATTATCAGGGCCCCAATAGTGTTGTGCCCTCTAACGATCTGCATATCAGCCATGGTTTACTTCTTTGCATTAACAGGTAATTCCCCATGTAAGTACAACAATCAATTTATGTTGGCTGGGAAAAGGACTGGGTGAACGGAAAATCATAATGTATAAGGGAACCCCTGCCAAATGTTTTTCAGTGTGTTGACTTAGTCATTTTAATGCAAATTGTGTAAAGGGAAGCCCCGCTCAAATTTGTTTAGGGTAGGTTTGCAGAATCATTTTTAAGCAGTTAATAGGAAATCTTGGCCTACTCTACGCTTTCAAAATGCTTAGCTGTCGGAATTTTCGTGGGTCCATGTACCCTCTAAAAAAGTGTGCCCTCTTCATTTTGCCCTAGACGATACATGTCATGTACCCTCAAAATATGAGTGGTAGCCCTGGTAATATTCAACATTGCGCAGTCTCATATAATACATCATGCAAGATAACAGTACAGCTTAATTCAGATAAATATGATGTATTTTATGATTTGACAATATAGCTAACAACACTAAAAAATCGCAATTTAGGCGTTTTCGCGCTAAAATTCCCAATTCCAGGGGTATGCGTCATTGTCCCAAAATCGTGAATATAAAACATTTATTTAAAAAAAACAAAACAACTTAACAAGTGTATTTTATTTGTTCCATTACAATGGCGTATAAAAATTAACCGCGAATTTGCACGTAACCTTTGGGTTCAGGCGATTGAGGTTGCCTTAGCAGGCATATACATTTTCTTACAAGAACAGTGTAACTATCGGTAAAGTCTCTTCGATCAATTACGAGTAGTTAAATGATCACATGCACGGATCCAGAGGGGAGGGGGATAGAGGGTTCGCACCCCCTCCTGGAAAATCACAAGTTCTATGGATTTCTAGAATTAGCATTTGGACCCCCCACTCCCCTGGAAAAAGTTTGACCCCCTGGAAAAGGTTGGGCCCTACTGGAAAATGTTAGACCCCCCCCCCCCCCCGAAACCTTGTAAAATTATAGTTTTCTTTGAAATAAACCATTAATAAGCCACCGTAAAACAGTAAAAGTTGACGGCAAAAAAGAAAAAAAAACGTTGTCAGAGCTGTTTTCTGGCAGTCAGCCCTGGACACCTCTGGCAAAAATTCATGGATCTGCGCATGGGTCAGCCAGCATCCAAACTCGGGCCACTATCGGCTTGCCAGCAAAACGTCATTCGGATTGCGTTTCAGAGGCGGGCCGATAATGGTCCGATTGTACGTGCTTACTGGGTGTCGATCAGTTTTGAATCTTACATGTAGGCCTATTTATTCCTCGATCCTGGCTATGTTCTTTTCTGGTGTTCGGTTTGTTTCAGTGAACGTTTAATTTTACATTAATTTATTGTCAACATCCGCCGTTTTCTTAAAAACTTAGGACTTAAAACAGTGTTCCCAAACCCTTGCTGGTGTATGCCTAAATTGAAAAGAAAGGATTCAGATGCATAGAGTTAGCTGTGCACAAAACCAAACAAAAGAGAGACAGAAACAGAAACAGAACCACAACTTCGCTGGTTTTAGATTCCAGCATGCTAAGGGGTAGACGAAAATTTTGTCTAAAACCAGCGAATTTGGCTGCGTTTAAATTGTCAGTATTTGAGAGCCGCCGAATATCCTTTTTAAAGATATTTCTTGTTTTTCCTAATTCCTAATTTCATCATGTCTTTCTGTCCAAATATTTAAGAAAAGTATGGTGTGTCTAACATCCTGCCAACAGCTTTCGTCATATGGAGACGGGGCCACCACTCAACCGACAGACTGGTAAAGCTGGGGTTTGAACCTGTAACCCCTGCTTTACAAGGCGAGTAGTTTATCTACTACACCGCAGGTAATATGATGATAAAGAGCTACGTTACGAGCACCGCAGGTAATATGATGATAAAGAGCTACGTTACGAGCAATAATGTATTCTTGGGCTGAGACCATGCCCTGATATTATCAAACTTTTTATGCTTAAATTAGAATGACATTTAAGCTGCGTATAAAATCTAGAATGCTGAAACATTAAGATTTATCTTGTTTTGAAATTGCATAAGTTGTATTCAAGTTATATTTTAATGAATGGAAATCTGACTCAACACAAACATTGTTAAGCCTCTGTCACACGAGATCGCGCGATCGCTGAATCGCGCGATTAAGCCTCGGTCATATGAGGGCTTACGACCATGCTGCGACCTATGTAAGTCCAGTCACGTGGTAAAATCGCAAGTAGATCTCATACGAGCGCGCGACAGGTCTTAGTGATTGGAAACAGCGGTATTAACAAAAAAGGCTCCAGAGAGGTCTTTGAGCATTTTCATGAGCCTTGTTCTGCAGTAGATGATAGCAGCAGATATATACATATCTTTAAAAGCTGTTTGGTGCTTTCACAATTAGACAGGATAAAAATGCAAAAATAAGGTGGAAGACTGTCGCACGTTGGTTTTTATTGATCGGGAGTGATCGTGCGAGCAAATAGCATGAAAATGGGCGGGGCTGAGAGTTTTGAACATGTCCAAAAACCTGCGACCGCGATCCAAAATCACGTGTCGTCTCCAAACAGTATTTATGAGGTCAGACAAGCTTGCACTTTTGAGACAAAAACGTCGGGTCTGATCTCGATCCAAACTGTTTGGCACTTAATTTTCGTTATTGTTGATTCTTTTAGAAACAGTTCATTTTGAAAACAACTCGAGATGACAAAATGTCCTGAAAATACACCTTTTTTTCTTACCACAAAAGCGAACGCCAAAGGCTAAGATCAGCCGCACCAGGGCTTTCTAGACTCGGTTTGAAGTAGGACGCAGCTGTAGAATCAAGACATAGATCATGCAGTCCCACTGGATAGTTGAGCGCTAGGAGCATAGATAAAATAGTGCGGCTTTCGTGGTGTGGTTTATAGTACAATTATATCATATTCAGAAAAAAGGAACAGCAACCTATCATCTACTTTATGTAGGTAGACTAAAAGGTCAATAGGGGTCGAGGCCATCCTCCATGAACATCTCTAACTATATAAAATGTCTGAACTGAAAGAGAGCCAAAATCACAAAGCCTTTGGAGTGTTCATGATTTGAAAGTGTAAATTATTGCTGCGACCACATGTTAAAGCGCAAGATTACAAAAATCAAGAATCAACTCAAGAAAAATAAATCTTTACATGCTGGGTAAATTTGTATAACTTTTCAAAAGTGTCGCCTTCTGATTTTCTTCAAAGTGACCTTTTTCAGAAAAATAACAAAAAACAATTAGGAATGCCTTCAGTATCAGACAGTTTGGATCCAAATCAGGTCCAATGTGTGTTGGGAGTACGTAAGTGTTTGCGAGAAACGTAAAGCCTGATCTCGATCCAAAACTGTTTTGGTTGACACTAGCAAATGAAGAGTTAACAGGCTTCTTCATTTTTGCGGCATTCTATTTGCTTTAAGCATGTATGCACTTAAAGCTGCATACTCTGTAACTATGAACATTTTTCGAAAACAATTATTTTCTTTTTAAATCATTTAGTTGGCAATCCGAATCGAAAAAAGATGCATATTTTTGGTTTTGTTGGCATTTTTGAGTACAGTTGTTAGACCACTTTTAACATAATATTTAGCATGTGTACAAAGCCATAGGGGTGGATGCCAAGTCTGAATTTGCATATGAAGGCCAGAAATTAGGTCAAAGGTCATTGAGTGCAAAAATGAGAAAATATGTACTACTGTAAAACAACTTCATCTTTTTATATGTAAACATATTTCTTATCAAGCCAAATTTTGTATGCTTATAGCTAGAAGTCTGAAAAACATTGAGAAATTTTTTTTTATAACTAAATGCTCACATGTCGACTTTAAAATGGGATCAAAGGTCATCACGTGCAAAAATCAGAGCATTTTTACAAACTGTGTTTCTTTTTTTCTCTGGTCCAACAACAAGATGTTTTTAAACTTTAAAAAGGGTAGAAGTCTTTCAGAAGGCTTAAGTTAATATGTTTATCATTAAAGAAACCCCTTTGGAATCATCCTTTTATGGATTTTACAAAGACAAACATCGTAAGTTTTGTGCAATTCTGACGGAAATTCTCCCTCAATTGGGCTAAACTGAGATATATGGGCTACTTTGAGAGTTTGCTGCACCTCTCAGAAGGCAAAACTATTTTCAGTTTGGGACATGTCTTTGGGCCTTTGAAATCCATAATTTAATAACCTTTCTGTGGTAATTAATCTATAAATTACCTGTAATCAACGTTACCCTACTGACATTGAAAATAACAGTACACACAATACAAGGCTAATGTTGATTTATTTTAATAGTATAAGTGAAACAGTTTAAGCACTAAATGTTTAAACTAGACATAAAAACAATTGCATACATCTGTGATATGTATTTCTTTACGTCAGCGATACTTATGTTACATTTTATACTAAATTGCAGATAATGACTTCATAAATTACATGTATTAGAATAAAACATGATACTTGACCTGAAATATACATGATGTTGATCTATATTCTAGCTGAAAATGTTCATTTTCATATATTTGAAGTTGTTTATAACTTTTAACTTGCAATGAAATGAAATCAAGTAAATATTTAAATATGCTAATTAGTATATAATTTGTACTGGCTCCAGCATGTAACGCATAGCTGCTTACAGATTTATTTTTCTATTATTTACATTGCATTGGAATTGGCAAAATATCTTTCATAATGAAATCAAATTATAACTATATTAACAATAATGGATCTTAAATTGCTGCACATATATTAATGAGGTAACGTAGGTAACAAAAGGTGCCTTACATAAAAGGAAGTAAATTGTTGTTAGTCTTAAATAAAATTTGGGTCTGCTCCCACAATTCGCTTACATATACTAGACACATTTTATTCTATATAAGACTTAATTTAAAAGAGGGCTATGGGTTGGTCTACAATATGTGAATGTGGCATTTCCTGGTCTTACTCAATTACTTTTTGTAATTTGCTTGGTACTTTAACATTCATATTGTAGTTTTCAGATTTCTTACAATAGTCATGCAATCTACATCATGATTTAAATATTGACTTAATATCAATAATTTACTTAAAAAAGCATAACAATATTTCATACATGTACATCTAGTGGCAAGGCATGAATTAAGGCAGAGGTAGTGCTGAGTGTCTTCTATAGCAGGTATAGGGTTTTGAAGATTGCAAATATAACATCGTAGTACAGAACCAGCATGGATTATGTCCAAATATAAGATGTTACATAGATCTAGTATGAACTATTTTCCTTGTATGCTGAATTCTTTTTATTTTCACTTTTCACTGTTGACAATTACATTATAAAATTAATTTATCATCTGTCCCCATTAAAACCTTCTATGTTTTGCTGAACTAGACATATTGTAACGATGATTATCTTATTATATTCTGCAGCAATTCTGATAGAAACTACTCTGCTTGTTAATTATCTTAGACTAAGGTTGGTTGAGGTAAGGTTACCTGAGCCATGTAGCAGTCTTATAAAACATCTGAACATATTTCATGGTAACATAAACAACAAATCATTCAAACGTTAGTGATGCTTTATTTTAAAGATCAGTTGACTGATTATTCTCAAGCATAGAACAAAAGCATGAGTCCCAAAATTCACTAGTATGGTTTGTATTTCTGAAACTCACTGCGTCTGCAGTTAAAAGTTGTCAGACACTGTATTCAGTGGTATTGCATAGTCTATCCGTTGTCTACGCTTGTTGATACAATTACCTTTGCTTGTCAGTTCATGTGCTTTACAGTCATGAAGCTATGCTTAGTATATGCCATTAGCAGGTAGTGGCCTTGTAAATAGTGTTTTACAATTATTCATAGATGGGAACAAACACAACAATGTGTGAAATGAGAAAATAAATATATTTTAGTCCCATAAGCATGTGATGACGGCCAAGTCTTTCATGTTAACTGTAGCTAGGAACATATACTTTTGAGAAATGACTCAATTTCAGATGGTAAAATGTAACGTAGGTAACAAATTTAACACATCTTACGTATAAAAGGATAGATAATTGCATAAAATGACGTATTCATACAACACATTAAGTAAAAAAATTATTTCTTTAAAATGAAATGGTTATTCTTAGTTGTATAACATTTTAATTGATTTTATACAGTAACGTACTTTACATGCCTATTATGAATATCTGACCGCGGGACACTTGGTAAACCATTGCTTTCCAAACAAGATAGACACACGCCTTGCAGGATATCAATAAAAAATCCATGAGGATAGAAGGGAACTTGAAATTTTAATTTTGCCCCTATGTAAATAAAATATTGCTACAATTTTCACCGATTTTGCACTTAAATGACCTTTGATACAAACACACATCATGCCTTGATGATGCTGTTTGTTTTTATAGCATGGCTGTATTATCCAAAAGAGATTTTGCATTACTTTGAATCATAAGTTTGGATAGCTAATTGATAAAAACGCTAAAATCTGACGTATATACAAGAATTTGCACTCAGTTGACCTTTGACATAATTCTGGGACTTTGGGGTATTTCCAGATTTGGCATCCACCCCTATCCTTCTTAAAACACATAGAGATATACTCTGAGCATGGATGCCAAAATGTACTCAAAAATGCCATCAGATTTTTTTCAGGCTCTGGATGGCCAACTAGTTTAAAACTAGAATTAAGCTATGTTTTCACGATAAAAATGTTCAGTACAGCTGAAAACTGCATGGAAAAGTAAATTATCTTATCAAATAGGTGTATTTTTCTCTTGTTGGTTATTATTTGCGTCCCTCCAATAATTCTAGACTGTTGAATTTTAACATAAATGCAGTTGTTTTGATAGTGATAACTTGTTAAGATTTACGAAAATGGTAAAACGTTTACCTGAATTTGAGTATTTTTACTGTGTTCTTGAAAACTAAACACATTATTTTTAAAATTAGAAGATCAAAAGTTACAGACTATGTAGCTTTAATGGATTCTTCCTTCCGATAAGATGCATTAATTCGGGGATGGTCCATTATATAAAGAGAGGGGTCACAGCTTATAATTTCCAAATTAAATTACATTTCTTTCCCTGTGGATCCCTTTTTCATACTTGTAGCAAATAGTGTAGACCCTGATGATATGCGTCATTTCGTCTAGGTCTTCACTGTTTGCCAGACTGGACACATTTCTGTCCAATCAATATAAATGGTTCATCAATTATATTTTTCGAAAAAAATATTTGTCTGCTCATATGATAATGGTGGTGAACAGTTATTCCCCAAAATCGGTCCTTTTATCTATACATGTTCTTAATGTGTGTATGAGAGAAGTGAAGTCTCACGATATGCGGAGGTTCAAACCTTTGCGATAAAGATTATAAAGGATCATTGACACTTGCTATGGGTAAATGCCTATGGTTTTCAGTGAAAATAAAAGTTTGCCAATCTTCCCTTTCTTCACCTTGAAGCTACCCTGGCCTGAGTACTTTATGGCTGTGAAATTCGTTTTCGATATAAAATGGTTCAAAGATGTAAAATTTGGGGTAGAACAATCTGTTTTACGTTAAGATCTATAGAAATCCGGAATCATTTTTTAAAATATCATTCCCCCCCATGTGCCAGCAAAAGCTTTTGCATGTATATGTGTTACCATATTTTACACATTATATGGAAGTGGCTTGCTGGCACAAGGGGGGAAAGATGTTCAGCAGCCCAAAAACCCAGGGCCTAAGCCCATAAAATTCCTTTTCTACCAAGTAAAAAATCAATGACAGTAATGAAGTTGTCTAGCACCAACCTCCTAAATTGCTTTGTATTCTGTGCTAGTTTATTATTAAGTACTTAAGGATTAAAAGTAGAATTAGCAGGGTTTTATGCATTTTTTCTTAAGAAAAAATCTCACTGTTATAAAATGACGCATTATTTTGCAAACGTCCTGTACTTATCTATTTGCATGCTAGGGAATTGTTCATGTTTTTATTTTCGTCCGCTGACTTTCTTCAAAATTAAGTTTTTAAAAATAACCACCCAGGACCACCATCAGAGTGTCAAACAGTTTGGATCCAGATCAAGACCGACATTCTGTTGGTCTTCATCTGCGTTCAAACTGTTTGCAAAAGGCTATTGGCAGAAGACAAAATTATCCACTGGCATGCAAAGAGTTATAACAGGTAAATACTTTAGTGTTCAATATATTGTCTCATATAGGGATATACATGCATATGTATACCATAAATATTCGAACACTTTAAATACATTCAACATGCTATGCCCTTTAAACATAGCAAAAGTAATATTCAAAGGATCTAGTAAGAATCAGTTTTACTTTTCAATGCTACATGGGACACTTTCATTCCTTCAAAAATATTTCTTTCTTTTGTTGAGCTTTCAGTTTTACATTATTTACGGTACGTGTAGTCAAAATGTACAGGTAACTTATATGTGCTTTGTGGTCACCTGCTGGGAAAGGGCTGACCTCTTGGCTCTCGTTTGTGGTGTCTTCTGTGAGTTTGTCACTTTCCCATTGGTATCCTGGGTCAGGTGTGGTACTTGATTGTATCGATTCCTGATCTTTGCACCATAACTTACTTCTAAATTATCTCCCCAAAAACGTTTTATTACAAAACATATTTTGTTTTTAAAACAATTTAATCAATTATCGTGATTCGTTAATACTCTGCATGTGGTATGTTTAGTAGATATCACCATGCCTACCAAATAAATCAAGAAAACGTGCAGAAATCACTTTTTAAAGCTCTTTTTATTTTCATGAAATTTCAGACCCCCTCCCCTTTCTACCCGCCATAACTCTCGAATGCGTTGGAATTTTGAAAATATTTTGCTAGCCAGCACTTGCCATTAGATGCACCTATTGCACTGATACTACACGCACCACACTAGAAGCTCAAAAGCAGCGTTCTGGGAATCAGAAAAATAGGCGTATAAGGCCTAAACCGTCAATGATCCTTCATGAGCTGGGTCACATGACCGTTCTTATATTATCACAACCAATCATAGAATGCATTTTTCCAAATAACATTAACGGTAGACCGTAGATAAATCCCAAAGACGGGTCCTTAGTAGTCGTGACAAGTCTTACATCTCCGAGATTCGTGACGAATCGCGCGATTCGCTGATCGCGCGATATCGTGTGACCTAGGCTTTAGTCACGAATCTCGGAGATGTAAGACTTGTCGCGACTACTAAGGACCAGTCTTAGGGATTTATCTACGACCTACCGTTAATGCTATTTGGAAAATGCATTCTGTGATTGGTTGCGATATAATCAGAACGGTCATGTGACCCAGCTCATGAATTTATAATCTTTATCGCAAAGGCGAGCAGCGAAGGTTTGAACCTCCGTATATGTGAGACTTCACTCCTGTCATGCACACATTATGAAAATAGATACAATGACTGATTTTGGGGGTTACATATTAAGCACCGTTATCATATCAGCAGACAAATATATTTGTTTCCGAAAATTAATTGATGAACGTACCGTCTGGCAAACAGTGAAGACCTAGACGAAATAACGCATTTCATCAGGGTCTACACTGCTTGCTACATGTATGACAAAAAGGGATCCTCATAGAAAGAAATGTAATTTCATTTTGAAATTATAAGCTGTGGACCATATATATATATATATATATATATATATATATATATATATATATATATATATATATATATATATATATATATATATATATATATATATATATATATATATATATATATATATATTTATATATATATATATATATATATATAATGGACCGTTCCAAAATTAATGCATCTAATCAGAAGGAAGACTCCATTAAAAGAATACAGGGTTAAACCAAATAGAATGCCGCAAAAATGAAGAAACTCTATCTGCTAGTGTCAACCAAAAACAGTTTTGGATCGAGTTTAAGCTTGACGTTTCTCGTAAACAGCTTAGACCAAGATCGGGCCCAACAATCGTAAACAGCTTAGACCAAGATCGGGCCCAACAATCACATCCAGTGAATTTATTTGGGATATTGGGAAGCTATCTTTTCCTTCACACTGGGAAAATATATAATAAAAAAAATGGGAAAATAAGTACTAAAATACATGAAATTGGGGAAAAAGGCCAGTTTTGGATTGGGAATGACTCCCATATAAGGCGTTAAAAATGGCTAACTAAAATCACTGACATCGGACCTGATCTGGATCCAAACTGCTTGATCCTGATTGAGGTATTCCTGATTTTTTGTTATTTTTCTAAAAAATGTAATTTTGAAGTTTATTTTTCTAAAAAATGTAATTTTGAAGAAAATCATAAGGCGACACTTTTGAAAAGTCATACTTTACACAGCGTGTAAAGATTTATTTTTCTTGATTTGATACTTGATTTTTGTAATCTTGCGTTTTAACATGTTGTCTCCGAAGGCTTCATAATTTTGGCTCTCTTTCAGTTCAGACATTTAATAACAAAGTATCGTGAGAGCGTATGAATGACATTGCATGGCTTGATTGTAAGGTAAATGGACCCCTATTGACCTACTCCATACATAAAGTAGATGATAGGTTGCTATTCCTTTTTTCTAAATATGATATAAATGTACTACATGTATGAACCGCGTCACGAAAGCCGCGCTACTGCAGTGCTCAACTATCCAGTGGGACTGCATTATCCATGTTTGGTCTGATTCCACCGCCACGTTCATGGTTCAAACCGAGTCACGAAAGCTCTGGTGCGGCTGATCTTAGCCTCATGGTAAAAATAAATATATTTTATGGACATTTTGCTATCTCGAGGTGTTTTCAGATTAACTGTTTCTTAAACAATCTTTCAACAATAACGATGTTTAAGTGCCAAACAGTTTGGATCAAGACCAAACCCGGCGTTTTGTTTTCAAAAGTGCTGGCTTGTCTGAGCCTTAGCTGTTCACGTATGTGAAATACCAAAATCTCTTTCCTAGCTGCTTTGAGTACGATAGGATCAATGTGATGTTGAACATTGCGTATGTACACGCAGCACATACACCATATGTCATGGAACCATACCATCATATAAGTCTGGTTTCAGACCATGTGTCCAAGACTTCTAACTACTAAACACATAAATATTTGGTACTTTATTACTGCCCCATTGTCTACAATAAAGCATATATCAGACATTTTTGAAGATATTGGTACAGTCGTAGTGGAGGTTTACATAGTTGTGTGATATTGCTTTATTTACTTGTCTTATACCAGTCTACTATCATACCTGTGATCTTGGATCGCGGTCGCAGGTTTTTGGACATGTTCAAAACTCTCCGCCCCGCCCATTTTCATGCTTTTTACTCGCACGATCGCTCCCGATCAATAAAAACCAACGTGCTACAGTCTTGCACCTTATTATTGCAATTTTATCCTGTCTACTTGTGAAAGCACCAAATCGCTTTTAAAGACATGTGTACATCTGCTGCTACCATCTAATGCAGAACGAGGTTCATGAAAATACTCAAAGACCTCTCTGAAACCTATTTTGTTAATATTGCTGTTCCCAATCACTAAGACCTGTCGCGCGCTCGTATGTGATCTACTTGCGATTTTACCACGTGACTGGTCTTACACAGGTCGCAACATGGTCCTAAGCCCTCGTGTGACTGAGGCTTTAGCTGGCATGGAGACTTTCTAACTATTGCAATGTATCACCACATAGAAACAATCTAATCAGATTAACGCGCTATGATGAAACAAATATAAGGGCTTACAAATCACATATAATCTGAGACAAGTTGAGTGTTTGCGTTTACAGCAAATAAAGTTCATGTACTGAGCCATGTTTTTTCTACGTCTGAAACTTCTATTGTTTCCCTTAGCTCATGGCTCATACGAGTCTTTTGTTTGATTTGATTTTTTTATGTCCCATCAACAATCTTTCAGTTAAACAGGGACGGGTCTTCTTGGGTTGAACCAGTACTAAGCTAGGATAAATGTGTCTTTCTCAAGTACCACAATGCAGTGACACCGGTGAGGCTCGAACCCGCGGCCCCTCGGTCTCGAGTCAAGCACTCTACCACTGAGCTACTGCGCTCCCTATTCATACGAGTCTGATTCGAACTACGAAAATTTGAAACAAATTTCGAACAAATGATTCAGAGAAAATGGCCTATTTAAGAACTATTTTTTTTTACCATCTATAAAACACAGTTTTTGTGTGCATAAAATAAACGTAATCCTGAGAATTTTCTTTTTCGCATACAAACCATTTGTTTGATAGAGAAAATACTGATAACAATCATTTTCGGAGGGGGGGGGGGTATATTTATACTTCTGTCTACCTCCCTATTACTTGAGCTTTCAATACTTCGAAATAAAATCTCTTGTCCATAGAACGACGAATTTATGGGATTCGACTGAATATCGATGAATCGTTTACTTAAAGCTGATGTGATAAGTACGTAATCCATATTCTTATAAGGACCAGTCGAAGTGATAATCGCTACTTTTCGCACATGCGCAATAACTGATTTAGACGTGCACGTGCAACTGTCAGGTTGTAATTGAAATTGAGTCTTTATTCCTGAAACTCTGAAGTTATTCTGGTCATTGTTTTACTAGGTCTTACATTAAAACTGCATAGTCTGTAACTTTTGATCTTCTAATTCTAAAATAATGTCTTTATTTTTCAAGATCACAGTAAAAATACTCAAATTCAGGTAAACATTTTACCATTTTCGTAAATCTTAACAAGGTACTATCACTATCAAAACAACTGCACTTATGTTAAAATTCAACGGTCTAGAATTTTTGGAGGGACGCAAATAATTACCAACAAGAGAAAAAACACACCTATTTGATGAGATAATTCACTTTTCCATGCAGTTTTCAGCTGTACTGAACATTTTTATTGTGAAAACACAGCTTAATTCTACTTTTACAAATGATTTAAAAAGAAAATAATTTTTTTCGAAAAATGTTCATAGTTACAGAGTATGCAGCTTTAAAACAGAGCTTCAACATAGGATATACCATCACTAATCTGTTTAATTCTTTGCCTGCTACTGTTGCCTGCTGATGACCTTTTAGCTTCGTCCATTCTCTGAGTATGCGAGCAGAGAAGGCTCTGACGAGACTGCGCGTTGCGCAGTCTCGTCAGAGCCTTCAATGCTCGTCTATGTGAAATGTACCAAAATCTCATATGTTGACTTATATTTGCATTCACAGAGGCAACCGCCATGCGTCTAGCGCCATTAGCAGCTGAGTATGAGATCAGGAACCTCCAGCGGGATTGCGAAAGAACATTGACCGACTCGTACATCCAAATGCGCAAAGGCAAGCGACCTGGTGCGATGCCCACCAGCATGACCCTGGACTACCTGAAGGTCTCGGACAAATACGGATACCAAACTCTGCTAGATGCTTGTATAGAAGATGCCTCGGCGAACCCACATTTTGACAGCATGATTGATAGAATGGACGACCATGACGTATCTTACCCGACGCAAAAGGCAATACTTCGGAAGAAGCACATTAGGATGAGGGCGGCCCTAGCCAAACAGTCTCGGGAAAAGGAGATGACCGAGACAGACAACAAAGAGGATAAAAGAGTTTGGAGGATATAGTAGTTTAGACAATTATCTGTTTAGACAATTATCTGTTTAGTAGACAGTTGCATAAGGCGAGCGATACAAAACGCTTTATAGGACACTGCTATCATATGTAATGTTATGATACAAAAGGCGCTTCGTATAAATCGCTTAGTGACGACGGAAAGTGCGTTTGCAAGGCCAAAGCGGTCTTTGACGCAGACACTCAAATAAAACTGCTGCCAGCGTTGCGCAACGGACTGCTACAGAAAAAATGTAAGTGCTTTTCTGAGGCAAATGTTATGCATCATGTTAAAAAAAGCGCTCGCCTTATGCAACTCGACCGTGTGTCGATATAGAACGACATAGAATTTTGGCCTTGCTGTGGTGAACCAATATTGCTAACTGTGTAATCAGATGAAGAAATCTTCTGATCAAGATACACACTGTTTGCGAAAAGCGAAGAATAACAACGCCCTCTCATTTGCATCTAATAGATTTCTGTGGTCTTAATGTAACAAACTAAAATATGGTAAACATTTTTTCTTGGACTGGTACAAAACACCTCTGATTTTGAATAAGATTATACATGTATAAATATCCCAATAGTTATTAATACTCATTTTGCTATAAAATGCAATTATATTCAGTGCATGTGTCTGTTAGTATTGGAGAATGTGTCGTTGGTACAGTATGTAGATAAAGAAACGCAAACTGTACATACTGTTCGATAGCTAGAGCCATGTCAAGCTAAGCCTTTCAAATTTGCAGGAAATTTAGATTAAAGCTGCATACTCTGTAACTATGAACATTTTTCGAAAAAAAGTATTTTCTTTTTAAATCATTTGCAAAAGTAGAATAAAGTTATGTTGTCACAATAAATCTAATTTCTACAGTTGAAAACTGCATGAAAAAGTGAGTTATCTTATAAAAAACAGGTGTATTTTCTCTTGTTCGTAATTATTTGCGTCCCTCCAATAATTCTAGACAGTTAATTTTTAACATAAATGCTGTTGTTTTGGCACTAATAATTTGTTAATTATTACGCAAAAGGTAAAATGTATACCTGAATTTTAGTATTTTTACTGTGTTCTTGAAAAATAGAAACATTATTTTAAAAATGAAAATATCAAAAGTTACAGATTATGCAGCTTTAAACTGTCATCTATTAGAAGGATGAATCTTTCAGGCACTGTAACATCGTATTTTCTGACGACGTGTAAGGGTACCCATGACAGAAAAAGTCGCAAACACAATGAGCCGCGACATGTGATTTCCAACAATGTGGCATTTTGACAAGTGTAGACTCAGACAAGCCTGTACAGCCTCCCTCTAAGCTTAGAAACGCCCAATGATGTTCAGTCAGTAGCTGAACAGTCATAGAATATTTAAGCGACCAGCAAAGGCTCTGATCAGACTGGGCGTATGCGCAGGCTGGTCTGAGCCTTTGCTGGTCGCACATACCACATTGTTGGAAATCTCATGTCACGGCTCATATGTAATGAAAACGTCTCGTTTCTTTTGAATTACAGACTTTAATGTTTTAACTCATTTGGAACGATATTTTATCTTTTATTGAGTGTTTTTCTGATATCCAAATATATTTTACGAGTCACACTGTTTGATTCTTTAAGTTCGCCAAATGCGCTGAAAAGAAGATAACCAAATAATGGCCAACCTAACAAACTGACAAAATTTGTGTTTTAAGGTAACACTTTTGGCAGTATGCCAGTTTGACATTCATTGGCTATCTTCTCTAGGATGCTTTTGGTGAATAATCAAATAAAGCGACCCGCAAAATGTATTATGATATCAAAGGAACAATTGAAAAATGATAAAATATCGTTTCAAATGTCTAAGGGCATAGGGAGTCTGTAAATCAAAGGAAACAAGAAGTTTTCATAAGATTACATATTGTTTTAGCGACTTTTTCTTTCATAGGTGCCCTTGCAAATCGACAGAAGAAATGATGTCACAGTGCCTGAAAAAATATGGAATTGGCTCAACTTGAGGTTTTCTTTAGCTCTGACTATTTGTGAGTCATGAGCCCTTTTTTTTTGTTTCATCATGGTGTAGTAATTTGATTAGAGTGTTTTTTCCATGATGATACATTGCATTAGTTAGATGGCCTCCATGCGAGCTGAACATTTCTTGTACTTCAACAACAGCAGAATCTAGGGCGAAGATTTGGTACCAGTAAAATGCATTTAAGCCCCCGGTGGCCTTGGCTGCTGTCCGTTCTAAGGCGGTGGTTCTGTTGTTGTTGACTTTTTGTTTATTGTTACTCCCATTGTGGGAGTCTGTAATTGTTCTATGTTTTGTTGTACGTTACTTTATGTCCATTCTAGTATTGCAATCATCTTGATGGGGACGAGAGAGCTGGTTGCTTTGCTTAATTTGTCTTCCTGGTGTCTCGTGATGGTTGAGCGGCTCTTCCTCGTGGTGCCACAGGGTTGTCTGCAGTTTGTGATTGTGGTATTTCCTGATCATACTCACTTACTATTTTGACCCTACTAACTCTAAGTATCCTGCAAGTTTGAAATTCTTATCTTCGAAATAGCTCTAGTTATCAAACATTATGTACAGTTTGCGTTTCTTTTTGTACACACTGTATTTACAATATTTTAAACAAATGTGCCAACATAATGATTTTATACTCATCACATTGTCGAGCAACGAAGGCACAGGCGAGACTCGCCAGAGCCTTCGCTGCTCGCATACACAAAGTATAGATGTAGATGAAGGTGAAGGCCAAAGTATAAACGTCTAGCCTCGCTGGATACGTCAGCATATGCGGTTAAAGGAGACTTTTATGAGTATGTGATACGTACCAAATAGATAATCTGGAACACGGATCCTTCAGAAATAGAGAGAACCCCGTGTATGGTTAAAATGACTTGTAATAAGTATGATAAAAATAGACTGAAAGGGGTATCTCCAGTACCCCAATTGTACAAGCGAATACAAAGTGAATATCATCTAAATGGCTAAAATGACTTGTAATGAATATGATAAAATAGACTGAAGGGTTTTGACTGCGAATGGCATCTGCAGTAGGTGAGGTGCTAAGCAGAAGCAGACGCACAAACAATTGCACAAGCGAATATCACAAAATGACACAAAGTGAATATCACTAAAATGGCTAAAATGACTTGTAATGAATATGATAAGATAGACTGAAGGGTATTGAATGCGAATGGTGTCTGCATTAGGTAAGGTGCTATGCCAAAGTAGACACATAAACAATTGCACAATCAAATATCACAAAATAATACAAAGTGAATATCACTGAATGGCTGAATAGAATAAATATGATAAAATAGACTAAAAGGTATTGACTGCGAATGGTATCTGCAGTAGGTGAGGTGCTAATCAGAAGTAGACATATAAACAATTGCACAAGCGAATATCACAAAATAATACAAAGTGAATATCACCAAAATGGCTAAAATGACTTGTAATGAATGTGATAAAATAGATTGCAAGGTATTGGGTGAGAATGGTATCGCCAGTACATGTTTGCGAGGCGCTAAGCATACACACAAACAATTGCACAAGCGAATATCACAATAATACAAAGTGCATATCACCTAAATGGCCATCTTGTCTTACCAAGGGTTGCGATTATCTGGTAAATACAGACGAATCCTTCGCTGGAGAAGATGCTAAATGGCTAACATGACTAGTAATGAATATGATAATGGTTACTAAACTGCAGCATATATTTGAATATTATATTTCAATAGATGCAATGTCAAATAATATACTATGACTTTGCAATATAGCACACAGGATACATTGTAAATGCCAATTCACCCAAACGCAGATTGCCATGATGCCAGTTTTCTTGCTGCGTCTAACGAAAAAAAAACAACACAATTTTTAAAATACAACAAAAACAACCACCTACATTGTTCTATGTTAATGTGGCATTCACATCAATACCTAACATTTTAAAAATAAAATCTATATCAGTAAACTCGGAGACGCTTTAACCCTTGTAATAAATAGATTAATTATTAAGTTCATCTTCTATTCGATTTCGAGGTAAAGGTGTAAAAAAAAGTTGAGAAATCGTAAAACAAATATTGAGCCAGTAGCACATGAGAATTTGGCACTTATCGTATTTTCGAGCAGCGAAGGCTCAGGCGAATGCGCAGACTCGCCAGAGCATTAGCCACTTGCATACACGACATGTGACTGCAGATGAAGTCTCAGACCAAATACAAATTCAGAACTCTTGGATAACTCGATCCGTCAGCATGAGCGTATATTAGAGCTTTTGGCCAGATCAGACCTTGGACTGTGAAGTAAGCTGCCCCTGAGCGTCTGGAAAAATCCCCATAGACGTATAATGGGAGATATGTTGTGCCAAACATTAATACATGTAGTTCTGATTGAAGGATTTGATACTTCGATATGACAAAGGTCGAGGAAATACGATTTGATGCACCGTAATGGTGTCATACCATTAATTCACTCCGATTTACTGACTAAATTGATCTGAGAAATGAAGCTGCTGAATTGGACCTTCATTTTTTTTTATTGAAAAGGCCTGCGATATTTCGGTACTTATCGCATCGGCGAGTAGCGAAGGCTCAGACGGCGAGCCTGCGCATACGCGCATTCACGTCAGGGCCTCCACTTCTCGGATACAAGAAGTATGGATGTAGATAAATGCTCTGTTAAAATTTTAGACCTCTAGCTTCGCTTGGTTTGTCAGCATGGACGATTATTAGGAACATTTGCGCATATGCGTTAAGAGCGGAAATCTCGTGCACTGGCCCACATATATGAGCCGCGACATGTGATTTCCAATAATGTGGCATTTTGACAAGTGTAGACTCAAACGAGCCTGTGCAGCCTCTTTTTAAGCTTATAAACTCCAAATGATGTTCAGTCAGTAGCTTAACACGATATTCAAGCGACTAGAAAAGGCTCTGATCAGACTGCGCGTATGCGCAGGCTGATCTGAGGCTTTGCCGGTCGCACATACCACATTGTTGGAAATCTCATCCCACGGCTCATATCTGGATTGAGTAGGCTATGATGAGGGCTCCTTCACTTCTTGGCGTAAATTAAAAAGTTCCTAGGGTTTCAGAGCCAAAGCCCGATTACCATTACCCATCGTGATTACATTTCTGACTATAATACCTCCTTAATTAGGAATTCAATCTGCAATTCTATTTTACCCTTCTCCCGTTGAGCCCCATTCTGTTTTTTCAACCAGTTACATTAATTTTATTACACTGAATTCACAGGCTGCAGGAAATTTATGGACCCAATATCAAATTGATTCTTCGTAAGCAATCTGATCAGATCTACTCTGTTTAGAAAAGAAACGATGCATCATAGTCCAGTACAACAGAGGTTAATATGAGCCATAACATGAGATTTCCAACAATGTGGTATGTGCGACCAGCAAAGCCTCATATCAGCCTGCGCATACGCGCAGTCTGATCAAAGCCTTTGCTAGTCGCTTGAACATGCTATGACTGTTAAGCTACTGCGTATTCACCATTTGGAGTGTCTAAGCTTAAAATGAGGCTGCACAGGCTCGTCTGAGTCTACACTTGTCAAAATGCCACATTGTATGAAATCACATGTTGCGGCTCAATTATGAAACCGTAAAGACTTCAGTGATTGAAAGGCTACTACATGTAGTTGGATTGACTGAAGAGTTTAGATCAACAAGGCCGCCTATTTTTCTTAATTCTCACCAAAAACATATGTTGTCGGTGATCAAAAGAACCTTCTTGGTAAGACGGTTCTTATGGTCTCATCAAGAAGGTTCTTTTGAGCACCTAAAACAATTGTTATATGACTCCTATAAAATACCTCCTCTGATTGGCTGAAACTAGCATACACTGGTTGCGCCAGTTAACAATTGATGCATTCTTTTGAGGTTGACATCAGAAAAGTGATGTTCACCGAGGCGAAGCCGAGGAGTACATCACCTTCGAGGTTTGACTAATCCTGATGCCAACCTAAAAGAATGCACCAATTGTTTTGTTATATTACACGGTCTCTCTTTTCCTAGTTTAAATTAAAGTATTTTCATATTATAAATCTACTCAAGTCAGATGTTCCTAGGATGGATATTTCAACATTATACTTCCCAAATTTTTGCAACTCTGATATAAGCAAAATAATTGCATTTTTAACCGATAACTGCCTTGTGTCCTTTTTTGGGACGTAGGCAAATAGTGCAGACCCAGATCAGACGCCACAGAATGCGGCGTCTGATCAGGGTCTCCGCTGTTTCCTTGCATAATTTTCTAATAAAACTTGAATAAAAATGAAAAAACCCACCTAACATCCCTTAAAACAGAAATGGACTGTTCCAATTGATAACGGTGGGAAATTTCATTCGGCATAAACGGGTTAAATGCTGTTCTCATAAAATGAACAAACTCTGAATTCAACACATTTTACCTGTGAAATATACATAATAAATCAGTCAGTGTTGCAATATCTACTTTTAGCTCTCTATCATCAGTGACAAAAGTAATGTAACCTGGGCTAGATTTAGTTCAATCTATTTTAGCTCTCTGTCAGCACTGACATAAACAATCACTGTTTGACATCAAGATCTGTCACAACCAGTGTAAGCTAGTTTCAGCCAATCAGAGGAGGTATTTTATAGAAGTCATATAACAAATCTTGTTGTCAAACAGTGATTGTTTATGTCAGTGCTGACAGAGAGCTAAAAATAGATTGAACTAAATCTAGCCCAGGTGACATTACTTTTGTCACTGTTGATAGAGAGCTATCACTGTTTGACATCAAGATTTGTTATATGACTCCTAAGAGGCCAGCCCTGTACCAGCAGGTGACCACAAGGCTGCAATGAACAGACAAGAAAGCATGACAAACACGAAACGTAAATAACATAATGGGTTCACAAAAGAAGCACCGCCTTGGAACGGTCATTAAAAATATTTTTACTTGAGGGCTTAAACTAGTTTGATAAAATCTCATATGTCGGTACGTGTGGTATCCTGTAACATTGTAAAAGAGAGTAGACTAAGCTGTGGCATACGCGCAGTCTGATCAGAGCCTTTGCTTGTCGCTTGAATATTCTATGACTGTTCAGCTACCGACCGAACAGCATTCGGAGTTTCTTAGCTTAAAAGGAGACTGCACAGCCTCGTTTGAGTCTACTCTTGTCATAATACCGCATTGTTGGAAATCACATGTCACGGCTCAATTATGTCCATTCATAGTCACGAAAGTTGTTGCAAAAATCACAGTTTGAAAATGTGCCTTTTTCACAATGACTTTTAGGGAGATTTCACGCCTTATTAACAGGACATCTCCTTTATGTCATTCTGAACTATTTGCTTGATTATTCTACTGTTCGTTACATTAATGAGAAAAAATAATAATCGGCCTATGATTTTTTGCCGGCAATTCTTACCATTGGCGCGAATATTGTTTATTAATGGTGAAGTGCCAATAATGCAATCGATTTAAGTTCAAATTGTTGACCAAATGCAAGTGGTGCTTTTGACGTGCGCCTGCGTGTTTGCAAAATGTTTCTGACGCTGACTGTATATAGGGAAAGTCGGTAAACCGATTTAGCTTTAGTTCATTTTTAGATTCCGACAAATCCCTCAGTGCATTAGTAATTACTTTTATTGAGCGCTAATTCTTAATCATTTCTTAAAAATGACTGTCTGTAATAGTAGATAATCGATTAATCCTTATTACGCTGGATATTTCAAGTTCTATGCTCCTTCGCTATTGTTTTATCAAACTAGTTTGCAGGATTCCAGGTATTGGCGTGCATTTACAAGCAGAGCGGAAAACAGTGTGGATTCCGATCAGCTGGTTTCTGAGAAGCCAGCTGATCTGGATCTACACTGTTTTGAAAACATTATATATCCGACTTAGCATGTTAAGGGCTATGATTTTTCATATTACTTTTTTAATAAACGAATACAAAAATAACTTTTCTATTAATTTAAAACCTCATCACGCTAGTACAAGTTTGCAGTATGCCATATACTAGCTGGGCGGACGAAGTAAGATCTGCAAGGGTGTACAAAGGACGTACCAAAAACGCACTATAAACATATTGGTCTTCGAGGACGTGATGGAAGTGGCGAAACTTTGGACAGGCTCAAAATTTACTCAGCAAGAACGTGGTTTAATCAGGACCTACATGTAATAAAGACGTAGCAAGATCTTCATAGACGTAGTATATACGTGAAATGATTAACGATAAATACACAGTATTGCCCATCTAGTAATACATCTGAAAAAATCTGTCTTGCGGAGGTAAGAATTTGTGTTTTTCTACATGTACACGTAAATAAAAGGCTGCTGCCATGGTGCCGCCCATAATTAAACTGTGCTATGAGTTAGCTTGTTTTTTTTGTGATACGAAATGACAGATAACTTGTATACCGGATGGGCTGGCTTACACTGAAGATATTGAGATACCATTTCCTCTTTCTTTTCCTGTCGGATGAGCATACGATGTATTCATTTAGATAGTGCCCTGGAGGTAGGTTCCTATACATGTATTACATAAATTCAGATAGACAGAGAGCCTACTGCGACTTGAATAGCAATGAATGCAACCACTTTACTGTCCTCCATAAGTACAGTTTTAAGTAAGTGTTCATTAATCAGGGTACCGACGAAAGGGTCGTGCATCAGATGAACTTCACTTCAAAGAATGACAGGAACACAACCGACTCAGTTCGACGGACACCTGGTCGAGGTCACGTGGAGGCCAGAAGCGAGAGGGCGCATGTTTTAGCCTTCTTTGACCTACTACGATTGGTCTACACTCTGCAAAGCCCAGAGTATCGCCACACAACATCACTATTCGATTCTTGGACAATGGAGCCAGATGCTGCCACGCCTATTGTGGAATGGAGAATAATGCCTGCAGACTCCAATGCCGAGTCAAAACTGTCTTCAGAGTCTTCACAGAGAGACAACGAACCAATGGAAATCATCCGTAGAAGTGATGACAGATACATTTGATTAAATCAATGTCCTGGTTGTTCAACTGTGGTAAAAAGCACTTCTGTAGCAGCCAACACAATCACTGTGTCACAAATTGCAGCTATGTTTTCCAGTCTATCATGGAATGATGGAGCAGATACTAACCTGGTAATACATAGAGGATATTCAAATTTTTGGAATGAATATGCCATTTATTTCATCGAGTGAAGCGAAAAATGCATATTTCATGAGTGGCGAAGCCACAAATGAAATATACATTTTCTGGCTTCATGAGATGAAATAAATGGCATATTCATTCCAAAATTTTGAATTTTCTTTTTATTATGTACAATTTTAAGATTTTTGTGCAGTAGATGAAGTCATACATGTCGCACAGTACAATGACGGCCAAAACTGAAACCGTAAGACAGAAGTAGAAAAAGTGAAAATTTCAGCAAATCCTGACAATTTAATTACCAAAATCTTCCTTGCTATCTAACTAAGAAAATGAATACCCACAATTTGTGTTTTGTCCACTAATAAGAAAGTTACAGGCGTTTGAAATTCTGAAGTGGGCTCAAGGAAGTCAATGGAGAAAGCAGAGGACATCCAATTTCACCCGTGAAATACAACTTATATTTTCACTGCAGTGAAAATACAGCTTTTTATATTTTCACGGCTGTGAAATACAGCTTTTTTAAAATATGCATTATATTTAATCTATATTTTTCTGTATTTCATTACTTTGTATATAATTAATTTGTCTGCATCATGCGCGGATCCAGAAAGTTTTGTCAGAGAGGGTCCAAAGACAAGTTGTTTTAGTTGGTATTGGGAGAGAGAATCCAAATACCACTTTTAGCGAGCCATCATCGGCCCGCCAGCGAAACGCCATTAAAATGGCGTTTCACTGGCGTGCCGATGGTGGCCAAACTTTGAATGCTGGCTTGGTAGCCTTGTCATTTCCCAAGGGATCCGGATCAATTATGCTAAGGAACCCAACATTTTGTGATATTTCAGGGGGGGGGGGGAGAGGACCAGATCCCCCTGTCCCTCCCCCTCTGGATCCGCCCATGTACATCTGCGCCCTCTACACCTGCAACAGTGACTACTAGTACACGGAAATCAATTAAAGAAACCAGGATTAAAAGTGTGCTAGCAACCGCAACCATCCACCTCAAAGTCAATTGAGGCAGCAGCATCAGCAGCATCAGCAGCATCTTGTGCATCTTCAGAAGGTCGGAAGTAAAACAAGAAAATTTAATGCAGAGAAGCCAAAAAAATGCAAGAGGCAAGAGGTAGTAAAACGCTATCAGTTGATTGGTGGTTATGTAAAAAGACTGTGTGGAGAATACTTTGAAAGTGAAATTCAAATTTTAAGATATACCGGAAGGTTTGATAGAAGGAACTTGTTATTAATAAGTGAAATGAAAATTATGAAAAAAGACCAACGAAATTGGTTATATTCTGTTCAGTATGCATAACAACGAAAGATATCTCATACGGAATGCAACAATATACATGTATTACATAAATTCAGCCATCAGCCTCTCAAATTAGCCCCCCCCCCAAAAAAAAAAAAAAAAAAGAAAAAAGCGCAGTGACAGTAAATTGAGTCACCAGCATGTCCATGCGACCTCCTAAAACATGCAAATTTCATTTTCTGCTGGTTTAGGTTTTTGTCTTTTTGCGTGAGTTAACACTTGGCTCGAAAATGTATGCACAAGAAAGTTTTTTTTTAATTTTTACTAATTGTATTGTATGATGATTTGGATAAAATGTAATTGTCTACTTGACATGGATCAAATCAAAACATGGCGATTTAATGTAATTTATGAACAAAAAAAAATGTTGAAAATGAATCGTCCCTGCAGGAAGAATAACAGAATATTGACAGCATATTTCTATATTTTAGTCCGGCAGAATTTGGGCGAATTTTAGGAGGACCTGGAACTTGATTTTAAACTTTTTTTCTTTGTTGATTCTGGTAGTGCATACATTGTCCTTGAAAAATCCGCATCATTTAGCATTTCGATATATCCAAGATGGCGTCCAAGATGGAGGCCAATTATAAGTGAAAATATTGTATGATATGGAAAAATGTCTCAAACTCATTTTCTTTTTTTAATTGTTAGCTATGAAGTTGGAATCTAATTGAAGATACTTAGCTTGTAATCAAATAAAAAATTTAAACAAGAATACAGACAAGTTGGCCGCCAAGATGGCAGTTTATTACAAAAATATGAGAAAATCTTCCCTGAGAATGGCAAACCCCAGGGATTTGCATACAAAATGCTTATTTTATTGATTCTTGAATTACAAACATTATCGTTGTAACATCCAAGTGATGCTATTCATGCATCATTCAGAATTTGATATATTCAAGATGGCGTCAACAAGTTTTACAAACCGGTGGGAGCAGCACCCTACCTGTAGGCATGTCTGATGGAATTGTAACAGACCAGATGCCTTACCTGATAGAGCAGCACTTTACAAACTCGCGTATCTGAATAAATGAACACAGTATGCATGTCTGATAGAGTTGCACTGTACAAACAGGCATATACTAGAGTGGCACCGTATCAGCAGACATGTCTGATATAATTGAACCGCTGTACAGGTAGCACCAAACTCCATCCTTCTTCCATCTGCACTCGACTAGTAAAATGTCGGTTGCAGTGGCCATTGACCAGCAGGCGTAGCTTATAGTGAGTACCATGCCAACAGGCATGGTCTATAGTGAGGAACCACACCAACAGGCAGTGCTGATAATGAGGCACACCAACAGAAGGCATGGCCTATAGTGAGGCACCACACCAGAATGCATGGCTGATAATGAGGCACTACACGAGAAGGCATGGTCTATAGTGAGGCACCACACCAGAATGCATGGCTGATAATGAGGCACCACAGGAGAAGGCATGACCTATAGTGAGGCACCACACCAGAATGCATGACTGATAATGAGGCACCACACGAGAAGGCATGGTCTATAGTGGGCACCACTCCAGAAGACATAGCTGATAATGAGGCACCTCACCAGAAGGCATGGTCTATAGTGAGGCAACACACCAGAATGCATGACTGATAATGAGGCACCACGCGAGAAGGCATGGTCTATAGTGGGCACCACTCCACAAGACATGGCTGATAATGAGGCACCTAACCAGAAGGCGTGGTCTATAGTGAGACACAACACCAGAAGGCATGGTCTGTAGTGAGGTACCACACTAGAAGGCATGGCCTATAGAAAGGTACCACACAAACAGGCATGGCTGATAGTGAGGCACCACACCAGAAGGCATGGCCCATAATGAGGCACCCCACCAGCTGGCAAGGCTGATAGTGAGGCACTGTACCAGAGGGTATGGCCTTCAGTGAGGCATCGCACCAGCAGGCACGGCTGATAGTGAGACACCATACCAACAGATATGGCAGATAGAGAAGCACAACACCTGCAGACATGCAGGATTGAGTTACAAAAGATCGGCACGATGATTAAGTGGCAACGGTGCAGCAAGCATCCATCTTGCAGCAGCACCGGCCAGTGTGCATGTCTGTTCTACTTGCACCAGACCAGCAGCCCACCCATCATTCCCACAGGGTCAGCAGACATATTTACCATTAAGCATGTTTGATTATGGACCACAGGACCAGTAAACATGTCTGAAACCATGCAGTTTTGTTTTGTAACAGCTTCAGGAGACTAGCAGTCATGTTGAAGCACCCATGTCTTTAAAATTTGCTCTTAAACAGCAGGCATATGTGTTACTGTTGCACCCGACCACCTGGCATGTCGATTACAATTGCACTCTAACAGCATGTATGTCTGTTAGAGTCGCATCTCACCAGCATATATGTTTGAATTAGTTACAACTGACTAGCAAGCAAATCTGTAGTTGTTGGGGTGGGGCTGAACCAGCAGGTAAATCTATTACACTTGCCTCAGACCCATAGTTGTGTCCCTATGCTCGTATCCAACAAACGTAAGCACAATTGCACCAGACCATCAGGCATATATGTTACAGTTGCACCTGACCAGCAGCCATGTCTTCCATAATTTGCTTACTATCCGTATGCATGTCTGTTACAGTTTCATCTTAACAGCATCCATGTATATTACATTTACACCAGACCATCAACCATGTCTGTAGAAATTGCATCCGACCATTTACCATGCCTTTCACAGTTGCGCCTAACTAGAAGTCATGTCTGCTAAACTTGCTTCTACATGCATGCATGTCTGATACACTTGCACTGGGCCAGCATTCATATTTATCATGGCACTATCCAACCATCTGTGCTGTCGGAAGCAAATATGTGCTGCCATATTCAAGAGTTTCATAAAAATTCACCCTATCCTTTCGCTTAAACTACCCCCCTGGCAGGTTTAAATTTCTCGAGGTTTTCGGATAATTTAAACCCAAGGTTAGCCAAAACTGGTTTTATGCAATCCATCGATTTAAGGGCTTAACCTGAGACTTGATAAACTTCTTTTATGCAATCGACGGCCGGTAACCTGGAGTTTAAGCTTAATGTTAACCCGAGACTTGTTAAACATGACTTTATGCAATCGACGGCTGTTAACCTGGAGTTTAAACTCAATGTTATCTTTAAACTTTTGTCATGCAATCGGCCCCAAATGTCTCCTGAGCAAGGACTCATGTAGTTGGTCATTTCCATGGGATTAAACTAGGCGCTTTCTGTATTTCGTCTGAAATACGAACCATAGTTTCTCGTTGGTCACGGGTTGTAGGAATCGATACAATCAAGTGCCACACAGAACCCAGGACATCATTTTAACTGGCATTTTTATGGCATTGTCCATTCTTTTTATCTCCAAAATGAAAAAAAATCACTCAGTATTTACCGTTTATTCTGACAGAAATAGCCGCGACATGAGATTCCAACAATGTGGTATGTGCGACCAGCAAAGGCTCAGACTGGCCAGCCTGCGCATACGCGCAGTCTGATCAGAGTCTTTGCTAATCGCTTATATATTCTATGAATATTAAGCTACTGACCGAACATCATTTGGAGTTTCTAAGCTTAAAAGGAGGCTGCACAGGCTCATCTGAGTCTATGCATGTCAAAATGCCACATTGTTGGAAATCACATGTCACGCCTCAAATATGTGAACATACACTTACAATCACTGGTCCATATCTGCATCAATGATCAGGTATTTTTAGCATAATTGATCTCTTATCTTTCAGCTTGTCTAGGCCATCGATTGTATTACAAAGTGAGGAAGAAGGCAAAGAGCAGGAATCGATACAATCAAGTGCCACACAGAACCCAGGACACTATATGGGAAAGTGACAAAAACGCAAGAAAACATCACATACAAGAGAGCCAAAACATACGATAAGAAAAACATTGATTATACAACAAAAAAGCCCCCAAAATTATGATAAAAATCCTCTTAAACGAGGATACAAGTAAATACACAATTCGCAAAAGCAAAAAAAAAAAGAACGTTTGGGATTCGAACTCTGATTCTGAACTCATTCAAAGGTGGCCCCTGCTGGTTTTTACCTCATTTATGTAAATTATTTGTTTGATTAAACTATATACCCCTAGATAATTACATCAAAGAAGACTATTTTGTGCTAGTGTTATAATCGAAATTAAAACACTTTATTGAAGATGAATACTTTTCCTTCCTGCTTTAATGAAAATGAAATTGTCTTCTATTATCCGTATACATTAGATTGAATCGCTCCCATAGAAGTGTCATTACAAGGTTTCTTCATCATTACAAGGTTTCTTCATCATTACAAGGTTTCTTCACTATTGAAGAATGTTTATTAATTTAGCAAAAACGATTTACCTTCAACAGATGTCACCTTCCGTCTCATCTCATCAGTTTTACAAAGCGCGTCAGTAATAATGTACATAGAGGATCTTACATGAGTGCTCATGCTTTATTGAATTTATTAAACGAGTTGGAGAAAAGAGATAAAATGTGAGACTTGCCGAGCATTTTATCTCTTTTTCGCAACGAGGTTGATAAATTCAATAATACAAGAGCACGAATGTTAAATTCTATTTATCAAATGACATTAAGATTACTCTGAAATCCCATTTCTGCCGTAAAAGCGTTATAATTTTGCTATTATGTACGCAACGTTGTTATGGACGTCATCACGTTTCTCGAACATCTGTAAACCACTAGTGGTTTATCGATTTTATTGCATGGCGTTATTTCACTCCCAGACGCGACGTCATATGATAAATACAGATTGAAGCCGCAAAATCCATGTTCAATTCATGAGATTTACGTGCTGTTTGAACATGGCTTTTACTTGAAAAGGCCTAAACTGGGCCCTGATTTGTATGCATGACGTTACACGGGAAAGCGTTGCGGCCGTGACTGATCATTTGGCCGATACTTTCGTTCGCGAAAACGTTGCACGCGTATATATGACGTGTGGCGACGCAATGCCGTTCGAAAGCTTGACGCTGACGCCATTTTGTTTTGAGAAATCAAGTGTAAGAAAAAGGATATTTTAATGTTTAAGAGACGTTTATGCTGAAATCAGGTAAAATGTGCAAGAATAACGATCACACATGTTTGTTTCATTGCGTTAAGACTTGCCGGGTCACTCGGACGATGTTTGAACACTCGGCCTAGCGGCCTCGTGTTCAAACAGCTTCCTCGGGACCCGGCAAATGTTAACGCATGAAAAAAACATGTGTGATCCCTATATTAATTTAGCAAAAACAGATGTCACCTTTCATCTAATCTCATCAGTTTTACAAAGCGTGTCAATTATAATGTACATGTACTTAGTATAAGCACTAAGAGATGTTATCAATGCAACATAATATAATGACCCTGCAATAACGATGTGTCGACATTGTTTCAGTACTTTCGTTTTGATGATCTACGTCCCAGTCAACAATTTCTCAGTCATGTCGGGACAAGTCTAGCTGGGTTGAACCAGTTCTAAACAGCAGATAAAGCGTCTTGCTCAATGACAAAACACAGTGACTCCGCTCGAGGTGAGTCGCGGACTAGCAACACTTTGATCCCCAGTCTAACGTTCTACCAACTGTGCCACTGTGCTCTGCAGTTGTTTTATTGAATTTAGATGTTTTTATTGAGTGCATTAATTTGATACAGATCAAGGAATTCATTCTGGCTTAGGCCTTAGAGGATTTCTTTTCTTACAGTATCGAGTATCGAGTTAAAAAAGGCGAGTTTCGAGTAATAAAAGTCGAGTATCGAGTTATAAAAGTCGAGTATCGAGTAATAAAAGTCGAGTATCGAGTGATGAAAGTCGAGTATCGAGTGATAAAAGTCGAGTATCGAGTTATAAAAAGCGAGTATCGAGTAATAAAAAGCGAGTATCGAGTAATAAAAAGCGAGTATCGAGTAATAAAAAGCGAGTATCGAGTAATAAAACAGAACAAGAAAACGATCGGATGCAGTACTAGATCACACACGTGACGATCTCACGGAAAAAAGAAAACTTATTTTAAAAAATCACACGACAAATAGACATGGTTAAAATAAAACCCCTGCCCGTACAGGCTACGTCGAAGAATAAAATTGTGGTGCCAGGCCTTCATCTTAAGGTACATGTAATTAAGTACCCAAGAATATTGCAGCAATATCATTTTGCAGCAACAAATCAGGGCCGTCGTCGGCTTTTGAAAAGTGGTATGGCCTTGGAACGTCGTTTTCCTAGTGTCGACGGCTCTGGTTAGGGGGGTTTGACCTCCCCCAAGAAAAGTTTCTAATTCAAGATGTCTGTAGAAGCGATACTAAAGCATTTTGAGGCCATTTTTCTTAAGCTTATTTTACAAGCATTAGCTGTATTTCAAGTGCTTACGACAGGTTTTTTGAGCCGTCACCATCAATGTATTAACAATTATTTCTACCCGTCAGTGGATCTCATCAGGCGGTGGCATTTAACTCAAAGCAACAGTTAGTATTTCTGATACAGATATATGTTTTTGGTTGTTTCATTGTTGTTTTGGGATTTTTCCAGTTCAATACATACATGTATGGACCTAGACAAAGCATTCTCATGCCTCTAGATACATTTAAGAGAGCGCAATTAAAAATAAGTTCCCTATTTTCTCAACCAAAACATATGTTGTTGGTACTCAAAGAACTGTCTCAATGATACGGTCCATTGAGCACCCAAACTATGTTACTATCTCTACCAAAACATATGCTGTGAATACTCAAAGTACCGTCTCGATGAGACGGTTCTTTTCAGCACCCCAAAACAAGTGTCAAAAATTTGATTTATTTTTGTTTGCTTAACTACACGGATCTATACCGAGAGAAGGCTTTTCATTACTCGATACTCGCTTTTTATTACTCGATACTCGCTTTTTATTACTTGATACTCGCTTTTTATTACTCGATACTCGCCTTTTATAACTCGATACTCGCTTTTTATTACTCGATACTCGCCTTTTATAACTCGATACTCGCTTTTTATTACTCGATACTCGCCTTTTATAACTCGATACTCGCTTTTTTATTACTCGATACTCGCTTTTAACATTACTAGGATCGATGCAATACTTATGGCCCCCAAAGATATGATAGGGGAGACATTGTAATTTTGGGCCTTGGTTTCTCCAAGAATATAGTATACTCCTCAAAATAATTAAAGGACCAAGGTTTTAGAACGCGAGTAAAATTAGCTCAAACATTTAAATTCTGTAAAACTTGGTCCAAATCTTTCTATTCTTTATTACCATAAATCAAGAAACATTATCAATGATTCCCATGCATAATTCTGCCATAACAGAGTCTCAAATGCACATACCCTAAAAAACACACTTTCAAAAGGCAGTGGGTGGGGTAAATAAATTCTTCTGTGGTCATTCGAGTAGAATGAAAGTGACATCAAATTAAACTATGTTTTAAACAGTTCAGCTTACATGCAAAAATAATCTTCAAACAGATTCAATAAACTCGGAGCAAGCATTTTCATCTCTGACAATGGAGTTTTGACATTGTTTTGTTTTCTGAAAACAATGTGTGTATTTGGCCATCAACAATCAGATTTTCAATCGTCAATTTATGCCGTTGAGTGTTAGAAAGATGTCTCGACGAATCGTTTAAAGATTGTCACAGACAAACGCCAAAACTAATCGTCTGAATCTATAGTCTGGCCTATACGCCACGGCCAAATGGGGCAAATTTCTCTCACAGGAAGAGGTGGTGGTATCGACGAGATTAAAACATCATAAAATCATGCGAAAACAGAGATTTCAGCATGTGAAAGCATTACTCATTCATTTCATGCAGTTACATGTATGTGGTCCATGGATCATACACAAAAAATGACATTCCAATACATTTAGGTCAAGTTTTAAAATGACAAAAAAATCCTTGTTAGTAACATTTCTACCACTTTCTTTTTGCTGTTTCACTTGGCAATAAGGCGTTAAATATATCAGGTCAGGGCATTAGAACATACCGAATTCAAAGTGTTTGGCATTAGGGTTCACTCTTTGCATATCATAAATCAGTTTTTAAAACCTTTCATGAATATCATCCACGTGTAAAATGGTTTTGACCCAGATCATGCCCAACGTTTCTGGCCAAGCCCTTTGCAAGGTTATCAGTAGACAATACAACTCATCACTAGCAGGCAAAGAGTTTTAAGGGACATTCCCCGCATTAATTACTTAATGTCAAGCGGGGATCTTTCCACACTATCTTGATTCCTATGGGCTTACAATGATAGTTAATTTTGCAGGCCAAACTTTATTTATTTGGAAAATTACTGTCACTTCCAAGTTTGATAGTATCTTCAACCACCCTGAGAGCGACTATCAGGTTAGTAACATGCCAGTCAGGGTAATTTGTAAAGTCCATAATGCTGTATCTGGTACATTTGTATTGTGGTATTGGTATGTCCGATATAACGCATTAATTTTAGAACAAAAACCTTACAGGAGTGTCATCCTTGCTCGAATGGATCAGATTGGAGGTCGGAAAGTGACATTGTACCATATGGAAATGTTACCCCTCACTACCCGCCACCACCACTACGACATAATTGCGACACCTTTATAAACTTATTTCGAATATGTGACCCGTCACGCAAAAAGGTACGAGTTGGGTGGACGACGTCATTTCGAGAAAATACGTCTTAAAGTTAACGTCGCGTCGCGCAAACATAGCACACCTAAGCGTGTTTCAAAGAGAAGTTTAATTTATTATAAAACCGGATCAAAAGCGTTTTTCATGTTGAGGTTTTCTGCCACCAGACTGTCATACATTTTGTACGATATTAAATGTTCCCTTTTGAATGTTCGTAAGTTAAAGTTGGGTCGAGAATCGTCCATGCAGTTCAGTTTATGATTAGATCTATTTCTCATCTGGTTTACATGGTTTAGGCCTACTAATTTAAGGGCAGTTGCGGGTAATACTTCCCACATTAAAATCTTTTTAATTCTTTGCATACAGGTTGTTCTATGTATGGACTGTCAATTTATGAAATAAAAAGGATATGTCATCGCGTTAGATTTTTCATAATCTCACATGGAAGTTTTCAGCATTTTGCAAATTTTCTGAAAAAAAAAACACCGATGTCCTGATTATTAAGTTAAAATAATTGTTATCTTTATTTTAAATTCAATTATTACTCGGGGTAGGCCTGCTCTAATTTTTTCTGTATACGTAGGCTCGGGCCCAGCATCTACCGTTCATCCCAAAAAATATCAGGAATTTCGGGCATCCCAAAAAATATTTGAAATTTTAGGAACCCCCAAAAATATCCCCCATTCTGTACCTGGCCCTTAAGAAAGACCCTAAAATGCATAGAAATGACCCCTAAATATAGGCCAATTTTGTGGTGACACTCCAAAAAATACCCACAAAATCTTCATACCCCAAAAAATATTTATTTTTTGAAAACCCCAAAAAATATTGAAATTCAAAATTTTGAACCCAAAAAATAACCCGAGCCTATGTACAAAAATGTCAGAGTACCCCCCTGGGACGACATCAAACTTCTAAGGAAAAGTGAAAAATATTTCTTTTCCCAAGCCGTGGCAAGATACTGAATGATATTTATAAGTTTATATGATGACGTAGTGATGATGTCATCGGGAAAGAAGGAATTTTTGCTACAGTTTTTCTTTAACGAATAATTTAGTGTATTATGAGTACAGCAGAGGCATAAGAAGTGTTTTGTGAAAAATTCAAAATGGCCTTTGGGAACTTAAAGTGAATAAAAAAAACATATGAAAAAATAATTCATCATTATGCAATGTGATTTGAAATAATTATAAGCAAATTCATTAAAAATTCTGCAATGGTGTAAGGCTACGATACCTGACTCAAGTTCCAACGGCCCAAGTTCGATTCCGAGCTTCGGTATCCCAATTTAATTTTTGCTTCTTTTTAGGCTTTTTTATATACCTTTTTTTGCTGTAGACAAAATGATATAGACAGACAAATAGTATCTGCATATTTAATTCCCCCTCCGTCATAAGATACAAAAATACCGGTTATGCATCCTTCATTGGGAGCTACGGTACCTGTGGGACTAAGGGTAGCGGGCTATAATTTTACAGCAGAATCTTCACGGCATTGCCGTTTACATTCCTTCCCAAAACTAGGCGGAGTAAATTAACGCTTACCTGCCGGGGATTGATTGGCGCTTTTAGCATTGATATGAACGTGAAACAGTCCCGAAGAGCTTCGCATATGTATATACATGTACCATGCAGCGACGATCTGACCCGCAATACTTTTCCTGGACAGACATTTGTGACGTCGCCGTTTAAAACAGTGCACTTCCAGATTTTTTGCAAAAATTATTACGACGAAGTTTATGGGTGCATTTTTACAAAACTTACACGGATGAAAAGCAAATAGAAAATAGTAATATACAATTAAATATTAAAATAATTATGCTTTTGGTTCTCAAGAGTACTTTTTCCATGATTGTAACTTCTGTAGTTTTGCGACAATAATTTTTGCAAAAAATCTGGAATTACGCTTATTTAAACGGCGACGTCACAAATAGGCGAATGCTTTCCCGAGTATGCGAATACTTATGTCCCGTGACTGTACATGCATAGTTTCAAATACTATGCAAGCCTCAGACTTGTGTTTAAGTGCAAAACATAAAATAGTGACAAAAAATTGAGAATCATATTAAAACCCATGCACATACCAACAATCAATATCATGAGACATTGGTAGCAGTCGATGGTCACAACTAAAAAAAGTGATTGAAATCAATGTGACTGAGTATTGTATATAAACCACTTGCTGTAAGCAATGACAAGTTTCAACTCTATCGGTACACTTAAACTGAAGAAGGAGCTGCACACACATGGAACCCGAGCTGAACCACGCTCCACAAACAAGACACCACGGAAACTATGCTTATCACTTTCTCTAAAAGGCGGGCGACAATAAGCAATATACTAGGGATAGCTGGTGGAAATAGCATAACAATGTATACATATTCTAATATTTGCTAAAATCATTCAACTGATAATGTAGTAAATGTTCACATGTTTGAGGAAAAAATCTTTTACGTCATGGCGCTGCGATGTTCCCGTTGACGTCAACGAAAACTCAGTTTTTCAGTATTTTGCAGTTTAACTATATCATCTTTCAGGAAGTAAGACACCTTGGCTAATAAATAAATTTTGTTTATTGCGTTTTTCAATTTCCTTTCAAATGGTATCCTTATTATCAAGTTTGATGCATGAACAACGAGGGAAATAAATTTTAAACAACACATAAAATATGTCAGTGTGAAGTTGTTGTTTTTAAGTTGACTAAGTGTTGACACTACTAGTGTAGCTGAAGGCTAGAAAAAATATCTGGTGCGACATTTGAAGAAGAAAAAGAGGAGGAAGAATGAGAAGAATAATAAATAGAAAAAGACAAAAGAAAATTGATTATAACAAATACGTTGTAACGTTCTTTGCAATTTTTTATAACGCGTGTTAATCTGCTGGATTTTATGATGTACATGTAACGTTACAATAACGTCAATAGAAAGTTTGTGACGCTTCAAGACGGTACCCATCTACTTTGGACATTTTGAGACCCAAAATGATCAAGAACCCACCAACATGTTAATATTTCTTAATTCGTCATAAAATTCTCTATTCAAAACGCGGAAAAAGTGAATTTCACTATATGACACCCAACTCGTCCCTTTTCGCATGACGGGTCACATATTTTTTTATGTCGTGTGCGAGGCAAGCAATCATGCCTCCGTCGTAGTTGTCGTCGTCGTCACACTTTTGGTTTCCAATAATTAACTGATGAAGGAATGCATCAATAAAAAAAATACAGAATAGTAATTAAGTAAAAGCATTGTACAATACAGGTCTAGTTCGAATTTGGAAACCATCTTCATAATCATGATAATTTTGACTCAGTTATTGCCGTTTGGGGCTTAGGTTTTGTTTATTACCACCGAAGCTCCGCTGCACGACTGCACAAAAAAGCCTGCTGAACTACAGCAGTTCATACCGTTGCTCATCTATTTTATACACAATTTATCCCGCAAATAGACCAAGAATAAACACGAGTTCCATTTAGAGTTAAGAGCAGTAGACCTTACGTTTTACACCTCAAAGCCTTTTATAACTCGATACTCGCCTTTTATAACTCGATACTCGCCTTTTATTACTCGATACTCGCCTTTTATTACTCGATAATCGACTTTCATTACTCGCTACTCGACTTTTATAACTCGATACTCACCTTTTATTACTCGATACTCCCCTTTTATTACTCGATACTCGACTTTCATAACTCGATACTCGCCTTTTATAACTCGATACTCGCTTTTTATTACTCGAAACTCGACTTTTATTACTCGATACTCGATACATACCAAAAGTGACTCTCTAGGCCTTAAACTACTCCTGTAGAATTTATGTGAGCCATATCTTCGGTAACGACACTGATTTCTGTAAACAATCTCCTGTTTTAGTGGAAATGTTATTGGCTTTTAATTCTTTGCACGCTGGGTAATTGTGCATGTTTTTCTCATCTGTTGATTTGTTTTGAAATTAAAAGTATCATAAAAATTTTATGGGAATACAGTTAGAAGGTCAAAATAGTTGGATCCAGATCAGACCCGACTGGTTGTTGGGTCTTATCTGGGTCTAAATTGTTTGCAATGGTTATCCGCAGACGACTAAATTTAGCACTGGCAGGTAAATAGTTGATCCTTAAAGCGCCACCTACAATTTGCAGCAGACGACAATTTCGAATTTTGCTGCTTTTTCAAAAATAACAAATAAGGCATGATATTTCATGAGAATTGTCTGCTGGCAGACAATTCTCATGAAATATCTCACCTTATTTTTGTCTAAAATTGGGAAAGATGTCCCAAAATTTGTCGTCTGATGCAGTCGTGATTGGCGCTTTAAGGGTTAATTGTCCTCGCATTAGATAAACTAGGTGAGCTTACGTCATTACAGACGCGCAATTAGTTATCAGCGTTTATATGTTATCATTAAATTTACAGCAGAAAAATGAAACGATTCGCGTTAAAATTAAACCTTTCTTCAGGGTTTTCGTCACAGCAAAATTCTTACCAGAATGCTTAAAGTGTATATTCATGCTTTTTAACATTTTACTTTATTCACAAATAAATATTTCGTTATGGACTAATTTTATTTTCACAGATCATTTATCCATCTGGTTAGTTAATTACAGAAGATTTTATAGCCGGTTACCTAATCCTCTGGGAACAGCCATCTTTCTGCTATTGGCACACATTAACCTGAGTTTACCTCAATATGCTGGTCTGGCAAATGATTGAAGCGGCACATTTCAGTCAATTTCTTTATTTCAATATTGGATAATGGGTATTCCGTTTTAATTACAATCAACAGCCAAATCAATGCAAACTAAAATGTAACAACTGTCAAACGAAAAGTATTTAGTTCTTCAATAAGTTTCATATGATTTTATTCTGTCTTTTGTTAGCAAAATGAAGAAAAGTGTTGCAAAATATGTCGTCTGCTATAATAATAATTAGTGCTTTAAGCCTTCAATTTTGGAATCAATTATTGAATATGGACCAAGTATCAAAATATACTCATCAATGCACACACTGCTAAAAGTATTTCTCTGAAACATTGTTATTTTTTGCCTTTTGACTGATTTATAATTCTGCTATGGTAGTGTGTAAGCAGGTGGAAGTGATTCCAGTTTTGGTGTGTAGAGCTCATTGACCTGAGAATGACCAGACTCCCATTAAGAAGCAAAAGTGATTAATTGCAGGCTAATAGAAGGGCATTTACAAATATTTAATGAGGGATTATTTCTGCCATACTGTAAACTCTATACTAATTGCATTTGAAAAAAGTGTGAATTATCCCTTTAACTACTGATATCATGTCGATTCAAATTTAAAGTTTACCACTTTTTAGAAGGCTTAAATTTATTTATGATTCGTTTTCCTGTTTGGCACTTGTAATGCAAAAAACAGACGACAAACACGCTGATACTTTTTCTTAAGCATGGTTCCGAATTTAATTGGTTGACAGGTATAAAAGAAAACACTTCTTTTTATTTCAGTTTTCTGGAAACAGGATACTCACATTTTGAAAACATACTTTCATGTAGGTTCTACAGTGTTGATATTCCTTTAGAGTTTTTTCAGTTTTATTTAATCTTGATTATGGCAACCCAGTCTAATCTTTGTTTCAACACACCACACCTTTGCACTGTCTCCATCTTAACAAAATTATATCTGTTTAAGGATTGTCACAGCTCTAATCATTTGATATATTTATACATACATGTATTCGTTATCCTGTGTAGCGATCCTTGTGACATTGAAACAAATTGAGGTCTTATTCACCGTTAATTGCAAATCACACTTCCCATTCGGTGTGCATGATGCTGATGTTGGATGGTTTGTTTGTTTGTTTGTTTGCTTTACGTCCCAAGTCAACAGCTATGGTCATTGCGGGACGATGTTGGATGGGAAGATGGGGGATTTGTTGTGATACTTGTTATATTACTAGACTTTTCGCTTACTGTAAAGGCGGCGCCTCATGAATGCGTAATTAGGACTAGTCAACCTTAGGCATAGGTAACAGCTGAAAAGGAGGCGTTGTTTTATTCAAAAGTAACTGTATCGTCTTGTGCCACAACCACAGTAATTATTTAGTCCTTAAAACGCCAACAAAATAACTGCATCTGAAAATGTATATTTAACATAAGCAGGGAGGCAAACATTGTGGACCCAGATCAGACTGCTCCTACAGAAGCAGTCTGATCTGGGTCCACACTGTTTATCTATGAGGCTTCAAATAGTTTAGTGGACGACAAAAAACATACATTTTGTGATTATGCGCTTTAAGGGTTAAGAAATGTGAGTTCAGTGTGTATACGGTTAGGATTTTCATGAAATGCACGCACGTTTGCTCGGCTCAAAAGGCTTTTTAACTCTTTACCAAATTATGAATAAAACCTGATTTCCCTTCCATAGCAGATGAAATAGTCGAACCACGCCAATATATGAATATGAAAGTTGCCGCCTTTACAGTAAGCAAAAAGTCAAGTAATATCTGGTATCACATAGACAGTCAAGGTATTTGATTGACTATGTATAGCATACTTGAACCGTGACATGTGATTTACAACAATGTGGCATTTTGACAAGTGTAGACTCAGACGAGCCTGTGCAGCCTCCTTTTAAGCTTAGAAACTCCAGATGATGTTCAGTCAGTAGCTTTACACTCATTGAATATTCAAGCGAATAGCAAAGGTTCTGATCAGACTGCGCGTATGCGCAGACTGATCTGAGGCTTTGCTGGTCGCACATACCAAATTGTTGGAAATCTCATGCACTGGCTCAGTCTTAATAAATCCTCATGTAAGAATATTGAATGGTAATGCATAAAATATGGAATGTCAAACTTTTCTACAGTTTACAGTTTCAATAAAAACCCACAACAGATTTTATTCCCTATCAACATTACTATATGGTGTATCAGACTTTTAGGGTGGGACAGTTTCTCCCATAGTACATAAGGCCAAGACTGCTTTGAATCATCCCCTCAGAATTTTGAATTGCCAGTCAATAAAGAATATGACGGCTGATCTTCATACAATTATCAACTCAGCAAAACCAGATATCATCTAGTAGAATGAATCCTGGTTACTCACCGAATTTTTCTGAACACCTTTGAAGAAGTTCCAAAAGACATAGTAAGTGAAGCCCATGGATTTGTCTCCATTGCTTTGAAACATTACCTGCTCTGTACTGAATTTCCAGAACTGGAAACCATCTGCAAATTAGTTTGATGTAAGTTGAACTTGATTGGATGTTGGACACTATACCTTGGTTTGAGCTTTCAAATCCGGTACTTCTTTTGTGGACCATTTGTGTCTTGTGTTTCTCAAGCTTTAGCGTCTGTTCATTGCTGCCTTGTGGTCACCTGCTGGGAAAGGATTGACCCCTTGGCTCTTGTTGGTGATGTTTATTGTATTTTTGTTACTTTCCAATGTGGTATCCTGGGTCAGGTGTGGTACTTGATTGTATATTTTTCCTGATCTTTACCGTCTTTCTTACTTTTATTATTGGCTCTAGACAATATTGATAATGCTTATCTTGAAGAATTTAATTCATACTTATCTCGTAGTATGTTAAATAGAAATGCCTGTGTTATGATTGGTTGTGATTTCAATTGTGTGGATAAAGAGTGGAGCAGCATTTAAGTATACCAATTGGTGCAAAAAGGCAGTTTGAGAAACAACTTTATCCTATGACGTCGCGTCTGAGAGTGAAATAACACCATGCAAGAAAATCGGTAAACCACTAGTGGTTTATAAATTTACGGGAAATGTTATGACGTCCATAACAACGTTGCATACATAATGACAAAAGTGTAACGATTTTACGACAGAAATGAGATTTCAAAGTAATCTTAATGCAATATGATAAATTGAATCTAACATTCGTGCTCCTGTATCATTGAATATATTAAACTCGTCGCGAAAAAGAGATAAAATGCTCGGCAAGCCTCGCACTTTATCTCTTTTCCCCAACTCGTTTAATACATTCAATAAAACATGAGCACTCATGTAAGAATTTCTATTTTTGATATTATAGGGTAGTACTGTTTGACACAGAGAGTGAATATACAATAGTTCAATGACATTACCATTGACCTGCTCTTTACTCATGCACCATCCCCTTTAAATAGGGTCAAGGAGACGCCCTGATTGGCAAAGCTGAACACGACATTGTATATGAGGAGTATGACATGAAGGCAAAATGATAAAACAGGCATAACGGAAGATCTAAGTCTACAAATCTGCAGATATGGTTGGCCATAAAGAACACATGGCCCAATTTAAGGATGCGTATCTTTCAGAGGATCAAATTCACATGTCAGTGAATGGCACGTGGGTCGGTGAATGACATGTGAGTCAATTTCCAGATAGGCTTTGTAGAACCTGTTGAAAGGTTTAATCCACCAAAATGACCAAATCAAAACACAGTTTGCCATTTATCGATGCAACAATCAAACGGCTGGTAAAAAAAGAAAAAAGCTATGGAATAAAATTTCCGCCGATACTCTATGCATACAAGTTTGTTTTTGTATGTTGGTAATCTAATTTTACTTTGTAAATTGTGTCATTATATCATGCAAATTGTCATTTAGTAGTCGTTTCATTCGTATTTAGATTCAGATTATGTCATTTCTCGGTTTTCAAAAGGCAGAACTAGGTTGTAAATAGGCAGAACTAGGTTGTCATGAGGCAGGACAGGATTGTCATAATACAAAGGTGAAATACTAAGTTTTTTGACGCCAGAGGGCACACCGAATTATCGGAAATTAATAATTTCTCCCAAACAAGTACCACTCGTTGCAAACGGTGTTATGGATGATTTCATTACCTAAAAATTACCCCTATGTATTTTTTTTGATTGATTTGATTCTTTACGTCCCAGTCAACAATCTTTCAGTAACGTTTGGACGGGTCTTCCTGGATTGAAGGAAAAATGTGTCTTTCTCAAGGACACAAAGCTGTGACACCGGTGAGGCTTTAGAAAACATCGTACCGTCCCGCCAAGCTCGGACACAAACAACATATGTAGATCTATTACTGGGTCATTCATTCATTCCCGCCTCACATCCGGACAAGCTTGGACACAACAATATATGAGCCGCAACATGTGATTTCCAACAATGTGGCATTTTGACATGAATAGACTCAGATGAGCCTGTGTAGTCTCATTTTAAGCTTAGGCAGTTCATGTGAATATTCAAGCAGCTGTTAAAGGCTCTGACCAGACTGTGCAGGCTGGTCTGAGCATCTCTACCGGAGTCACTGTGTTGTGTCCTTGAGCAAGACACATTAATCCTAGTTTAGTACAATCTAAAACTCAGATTGACCAAATTGAGAAAGTTCAGAGAAAGAAAGCCTGCTGGACATGCAGGAGATGGCGGAACACAAGTAGTGTGGCGAGATACTTGGCGAGCTTGGGTGCCCATCTTTTGAGGCCCATAAGGATCGGTCCTCTCTGCTTCTTTTCCACAATATTTGGTTTAGTGCTGTGTTTGTTAAAGAAGACAAGTACATAACCCCTACTCATAGTTCGAAAGTTACCAGGTCATTAGATAGTGCCGAATATTGTAGATAACAGACATACAGCTATGTCCTGAAGAATTCGTTTTCCCCCAAACTATTTACATTGGAAAAGTCTCGCTCCTTTTGCAGCCACTACTCACTACACATAGGAGTTTAGCTATCTCATTTAGTCAAAAACACAGTGCTGTAAAAGACCTCGGACAGTTTCCTATTCAATCTGCCCAAATTTTGACAGCCTGTGGCTAGCATAATGCATATCTGACAACTATAGTTTTGTGCTTAAATGATACCCTTACATCTAGTGCATCTAACAAAATAAAAATATTTTGAAAATATTGCATAATTATGCCAAGACTTTAGGGTTTTGGGGGTGGGGGTATTTTTTGTGGCCAAATTTTATTTCACAGAAAGTCAAAGTTTCGTCGAGTATTTACCTAAATACGTGTTAATATAATGTTTGCGGCATAAAACTTGAGACGAAAGTGATGCATTTGCATAAAATTCGGGTTGAGAAGATTTCATTGTTTCGTCTAAAGAAGTGTGCTGTCAATTACTTTTGACTATTACCTGTAATGTTTCGAGTTCAACCAGTTGGACTTGTGCACTGAGGTGTATCGCATCTGTATACTGTATAAATCATAGTCTAGATAAACACAGTTTTTAGCTTTTAATCGTAATATTTTCTTACACATCAGATTTAATCTATAATTTTGGTGCTTAAAAGAACCGTCTCATTGCGACGGTTCTTTTGAGTTCCCACAACATAATGTTTTGGTTGAGAAATGAGACAATTAATTTCTTTTATAAGCACTCATAACTAAAGCCCTGATATATGCCATTGCACATTGATATTTACCTACAGGTTTTTACAAAATAAGTTTCTAATAAGTTTTCATATAAAGTGTTTTTGAGCATTTTGACAGCGTTCCCCCCCGTGACCAAACATGCCGTTTTTATATGATGTGTAAATTATAAAACTACAACTTTATGCAAAAGGAATAGTTTGGTCACGGGGGGGAAAGCACCTCAGTAAAACTTTTTCTATTTTCTATATGTTGAATAGCAAAAACGGAGTTTTCAACCCATATTTTCCAATTGGTACTTCTCCAATGAGAAAACGGCTTTTGTGGATAAGTCGAGGGTTGAACCTACTATTTTTTTCATAGAAAAAATATCATTTTCTTTGAAACTTTTCTCTGGTCATTTTTATGGGCAATCCTTCATTAAGACTGTCCGAGGTCCTTTCAAAAATGAGCCAGTGCGTGAGATTTCCAACAATGTGGTATGTGCGACCAGCAAAGCCTCAGATCAGCCTGCGCATACGCGCAGTCTGATCAGAGCCTTTGCTAGTCGCTTGAGTATTCTATGATTGCTAAGCTACTGGCTGAACACCATTTGGAGTTTCTAAGCTTAAAAGGAGGCTGCAGAGGCTCGTCCGAATCTACACATGTCAAAATGCCACATTGTTGGAAATCTCATGCACTGGCTCATAATAGTCTCCCTGACATAATGTTCCAAATAGAGTGAGCCAGTATCAAAAGATTGATATATCCAGATAGATTAAATAGTGTCACATCAGGTTTACTCGATGGAAAATGAAACTAGAACCCGCAGTCGATGGTGCGTCTTCGCCAGTCCCCGCGCTAAAGTTTTTGACCCCCCCCCCCAGCACGCCCAAGTCCCACCTCTGGGGCATGACCCAGGCAATAGAATGAAAATTCCGTTCAATATGGTTTCTATCTTTTATTTATGAGAACAAACAAAGTTTGGTATAAAAAGCTTTGTAATTGACTTAATGATATTTGACTTTTTGACCTCACCAAGGTCACCAGTTTGACCTAGGTTAAAAATTCTACTTGCTTTCTGTTGTGCTTGATAGCCGCGTCACATGACCATGTTCGAAAAAAATGGTAAATTTTAAGGACTAAGCTAGTGGTTTATAGTATAGGAATCGCGATATATGCTGTTAAAAAGATACAGTGACTTGAAAATCGGTCAGGTTTCGGCTTCGTTTTCACTTTCTGCAAGTCACTCACTTCTCTCTGTCAAATTCTTGCTTAACAGATCAAACTGCGCAAGGAGAATAGGAAACTTATAAAATCCATTTTTTTCTAGCGTGTTGGCGATTATGACTGGCCGCTGGTTGTAAATAAAATTTATCATATGACGTCGCGTCTGGGAGTGAAATAACGCCATGCAATAAAATCTGTAAACCACCAGTGGTTTATCGATTTACGGGAAACGTTATGACGTCCATAACAACGTTGCGTACATAATGACAAAAGTATAACGTTTTTACGCCAGAAATGAGATTTCTAAGTATTTGTCATATGATAAATAGAATCTAACATTCGTGCTCTTGTATTATTGAATTTATTAAACTCGTTGCGAAAAAGAGATAAAATGCTCGGCAAGCCTCGCATTTTATCTCTTTTCCCCAACTCGTTTAATAAATTCAATAAAACATGAGCACTCATGTAAGATCCTCTTTATACTGCAGCCAAAATAAATCTACACGATATCACGTATACGACTGTGGTAAGTTATGCCATCGAATTGCTGTTGAAAGTTCAAATTACACAGTCGTATACGTGAAAGTGTAGACTTTTTTGGCTGCAGTATAGATTTTCAAAGATGGCGGACGTGAACGACAGCAAACCGTGAGTACACTTTCAATAACAAAATGTGGCATGTTTGTTTACACCAAGCGGCAAGTCATAGACGCTAACACGCTAAGAAAAAATGGATTTTATGATTTTCCTATTCTCTTTGAGCAGTTTGATCTGTAAAGCGAGAATTTGACAGAGAGAAATGAGTGATTTACAGAAAATTGAAACGACTGGATCATCATCATGAAACATTTTGTCTGATTTACATGTAAGCAACTCATTGATTTTAGAAAGCCAATACTGTGAGCTTTGGCGGATTCAAATACCCTAACAGACTCAGTTACCCCTCATACTGAGCCTTCGCTGCACGCATATTCCATTTTAGCTTGCACACCTTAACTATAGGCTAAACATGAACGTAAACTAATAGCTGGATTTCGACCAAATTTTAAAGTAACCATTCTACATGTATAGACGTCTCAATTTCGAAAGAGTACCACAACACAGGTTTGTTTGAAGGGATAAAAAAAGCACTGAAATGAATTTTAACACCCAAGGTAGGCGTAGCCAGATCGTGTGTACACTTTTTTTTATATCAATATGTTGTTTGGGATTTACAAAAACAAAGTTGTCGACCATCAAATGTTATTGATCACCACAATGTGTGTTTTTTTTGTGATCATAAACGTTGATTTTGGCAATCAGAAACGGTAATGGACAGACAAAAGACCAAATAATAACTCTATATCTGCTAGTATCTACTCTGTTAATAACCTTTGCAAGAGGTTTGGACTAAATAAGATCCAACAATGTATAAGCCTTATTTGTCCTAACCTAAATTTAAACCAATTATTCTTTGGTGCTTTACTTGAGCTTTTGAGAAAAAGGAATAATAAGAGAATAGCAAATAAAACGCTTAGTCATAGATGATTCTCAACACTAAATGGTAACATACCATTAGGTGTTTCCACATACAGAATATCAAGGTTTTATGTCTTTGTGGTTTTAAACAAACCAATGTTTGTTGTTTCTCCAAATAAACCTGAAAATGTGTTTAGAAGTCTAACCCCTAGGGTGCGTTTATTTTGCTAGATGGTCATAATGCTACAACTACACAATGCAGACTACCCATTGCACCCTGAGGAAGGGAGCATTGTGGCTCAGTGGTAGAGTGCTTGACTCGAGACCGAAGGGCGGCGGGTTCGAGCCTCACCGGCGTCACTGTGTTGTGTCCTTGAGCAAGAACATTAATCCTAGCTTAGTACTGGTTCAACCCAGGAAGACCCGTCCCTTTATAACTGAAAGATTGTTGATGGGACGTAAAGAAACAAATCAAACAAACAAAAGCAAAAAAGCACCCTGAGGAAGCCACATGATATAAATGATAATAATACTTTAAGTAAATTGTCCATACCTAGTAGCGATTCACTAAGAGATTTTGCATACCTAATACCAAGGCTGTAAGGCATGTTGGGTTCAGACAGGAAGATACTTTAATAGTTCTCTAAAAAAAAAAACTATATAAAATATGTGACCCCTGATGTGTACTTGTAGCCCCATGGTCATAACATTAACAAACTTGATAAAGTACCACTACGTGATGCTAAATACATGTACCTAATATAAAGATTCTATGCCTAGCAGTTTGAGTCTATAGATTCTTTTTATGTTTTGCCTACATAAACCTGTGTAAAAAATGTGACCCAAGGGCAGGGCCATTTTTGAATCAGGCGTCATTTAATAAACTTGGTAAAGGTCTATTAGATGATAATACATATCAAATATCAAGGCTCTTTGCATGTAGTGGTCCAGATAAGCGCCAATGTAAAGATTGTTGGCTGTGGCCTCTTTGGTCACAGGGCCATAATTTCAATAATTTGGTAGAAGTCCACTGACAGATGCTTAATACCGAATATCAAATCTCTAGATCTTGAGGTTACAGATAAAATATGTGTCTATTTTTCCCTATATAAGCCTATGTAGAGCACATAACCCCCAGATTGGGCTGCTTTTTGTTCCATATCCACAATTCTAGCAAACATTGCAAAGGTACACTAGGTAATGCTAGATGCCGAATGTAAGAACTATCTATTTTTTTTAAAAAATATTCCTTTTAATCTTATGTAACCTCGACAGGCAGCTGACTGTAGCCATAAAAAACAACTAATAAAGGGACCATATAATGATCATTTAAGTCAAGTTTGGTCAAAGTCCAGTCGTTAGTTTACGTTCATTTTGAGCATATGGCTAAGGTACGTTAGCTAAAGTAGAACATGCGTGCAGCGAAGGCTCAGATCAGAATGGGAGGTAACCGAGTCTATTATGTTTTATCATCACCAAGTCTGACAAAAACAAATAGTAGCTTAAATCAGACGAACTGCTTCATGATGATGGCCAGTTTTATGGATCTACACGGTATCCAAAAACTGTGTCTACACTGACGCATAATTCACAAAAATTGCTTGTGTCTACACGATAAACCACGGAAAAGAGCCATGGTCTACACGATATCCAGGCCGATACTTTGAAACTCGCATATCATGATCCAATACGCTTCTCCCGGCTTTCAGGACTAGAGGGTGAGTTTCAAGGACTGGGCTTATGGTATATAGTAAAATAATCGCAATGTTTGCTGTTAAAAAGACAAACTGACAAGAAAATCGGTTGGATCTCTGGTACGTTTCCACTTTCTGCAAGTCGCTCACTCTTCTTTGTCAAATTTTTGCTTAACAGATCAAACTACTCAAAGAGAATAGGAAAATCAAAAATCCAATTTTTCCTTAGCGTTTTAGCGTTTATGGCTGGTCGCTGGGTGTAAATAAACAGGCCATATTTTGCAAATGAAAGTGTACTCACGATTTGCTGTCTCTCACGTCCGCCATCTTTATAAATCAATACTGCAGCCAAAAAGTCTACAGTATTTCACGTATATGACTGTGAATAAGCCCGGATCTTCCTTTGGGTACCACAAATTTGGATAAGCATGTTTATGTCCAAGCCCATTTTTGCGAACTTCACAGTACTTCTAATGGAAATTCCCATAACAACTGTTTGCAACTTTTTATTTCGAACATCAGATAATCTTGACACATACATACAGACTAGCGAAACACTGATACATGTAGAAAAAATACCGAGATTTAACTTAAAGAAAAGACTAACTTTTATTATTGTTAATATACTTGTCCGCTTCGAGACCAGGAGGTACCGGGTTCGATACCGGGCTGCCACATACTAAAGTAATTAAATGTAACAATGCTAATAGGTACAATGTACATCCCGCTTGCTACTCGAATTTTCGAAGTAGGGCTATAGATGATCGCCCTAATGTCAGTATAATGTGACCGGAATGATATCAAGACGAGCCAGTGCATGAGATTTCCAACAATTTGGTTTGTGCGACAAGCAAAGCCTCAGATCAGCCTGCGCATACGCGCAGTCTGATCAAAGCCTTTGCTAGTCGCTTGAGTATTTTATGATTGTTAAGCTACTGACTGAACACCATTTGGAGTTTCTAAGCTTAAAAGGAGGCTGCAGAGGCTCGTCCGAGTCTACACATGTCAAAATGCCACATTGTTGGAAATCTCATGCCGGGGCTCAAATTAAGTATCGTATCTACAGTATGGCAGCACTATAAAGTGCGGATTGACGCGGCGACATGTCAAAATCAGACACCGTCGAGATAGACTCAAAGATTGTTGAAAACGACGACGTTACTAAACATGTTCATTGCGAGAGGGAATAGAAAGAAAAAAGCAAGGATGTCCATGGGCTTGTCAAGTGAAGTTCATTGCTTTTACTGTGCACTGGAAGGTCATTCGTTCAAATATATTTGAGTATAATTAGCGCGAGAGGGTCACGATTTTTCAATTAGAATGTGAAAACATCCCAAAGCTAAAGCCCATTTCCTGGTAAATTTGATAAATGACGTACATGTATATCACACGAGGCTTACGTGACATAACTCACTTGATTTAAAGAAAACACTGACCTGCTAACATACTTGTGAAAGGATCATTGACACCTGCTATTGGTAACTGACTATTTTTTACAGTAAAAATGAAAGTTTGTCAATCGTCCCTTTCTGAACAGTTAACCCTGACCTGGGAACTTGATGAATTTTCCATAACCATGTACCATGCTTCAAGGATGTAAAATTTTGGATTTAACAATCAATTTTACATTGAATTATATAGAAATCAGTAAAAATTACATGTATATAAAATATCATCCCCCTCCCCCCGTTTGCCAGCAAAAGCTTTTTCATGTAGATATGTTAACATATTTTACGCATTAAATGAGGGGAGCGCAGTGACTCAGTGGTAGATTGCTTGACTTGAGACCGATTGGCTGCGGGTTCGAGCCTCACCGACGTCACTGTGTTGTGGTCCTAGAGCAAGACACATTTATCCTAGCTTAGTACTGGTTAAACCCAGGAAGACCTGTCCCTGTTTGACTGAAAGATTGTTGATGGGACGTAAAGAGTCAAATCAAACAATCAAATCAAACGCATTAAATGAAAGTGGCGTGCTGGTACAGTAGGGGGGGGGCGATATTCTGCAGCCCAAAAACACTGGAACGGAAGCCAATAAAATGCCTTTTTCTACCGAATAATGGATAAATGACAGAAATTAAGTTCTCTAGCACTAGCACCAGCCTCCTAGATTGCTTGGTATTATGTGCGAGTTTAATATAAATTACATAAAGATTAGAAGTAGAATTAGCATGGTTTATGTATTTTACAATCATTTTATATGAAACAGTCTTTTGCAAACATTCTGTACTTACCTCTTTGCATGCTGGGTATTTGTTCATGCTTTTATTGTCATTTTTAAAAATTAACTTTTAAAAACAAATGGCCCAGGAACACTATAAGAGTGTCAAACAGTTTGGGCATGTTGGTCCTGATATGAGCATGCAAAATTTATCTGCAGATGACAAATTCTCTGCTGGCATGCAAAGAGTTGGCTTAGGCTACTGTCCGTTCCTAGGCGGTGGTTCTGTTGCTGTTGTTGTTGATCTATTGATTAATACACTTCCCATTGTTTGTGGGAGTTCTGTGTTTGTCTTTGTTTTATTACGCATTACTTACTTTGAGTCCATTCTAGTTTTGCAATCATCTGGAGGAGGGAGAGAAAACTGGTTGCTTTGCTTTTAATTTATTAAAGATGTTTTGTTACAATAAATGTTCTCTGGCTCTTCCTCACAGTGCCGTGTGTTGTGATGTGTGTATTTGCGGTATTTCCTGATCATAGTCACTTACTTTTTTTCATGTTATATACATTTAAACCCTTTTGTCAGATTCACAGTTAAAAAAATCTAAAGAAAAAGAAACAACACAAGTTTTGAAATGCCACTAGACTCCTTCAGATCTTCCGACATTTCTTTTTATTTACTGTAGATTCGGAAATTTTCGCGATATTTTTTTTTCGCGAATAGCATTAAAAGACATATTAGTGATGTGAAAAATTCGCGACTAAGGCAAGATTTACCTATATCAATAAAAGACAGAGTAATTCTGCCATTTTGCAAGGGTTTTATTTTCACGAAACTTCGCATATGCGAAGTTTTGCGAAAATAAAGTCCTCGCGAAAATTTCCGAATCGACAGTACTTACTGTAAAAAACAATAAGTGAGTACATGTATGACCAGGAAAACCACAATCACAAACTGCAGACAAACCCGTGGCATCGTAAGGAAGAGCCACACAACAATTACGAGACACCAGGAAGACAAACATAGTAAGGCAACCAGCTCTCTCTTCCCCATCAAGGTGATTGCAAAACTAGAATGGACATAAAGTAACGCACAACAAAACACCAAACAATTACAGAATCCCACAATGGGAATAACAATTAACATCGAATCAACAGCAACAAAGCCACCGCCTTAGAACGGACAGCAACCTAAGACACCGGTGTGTGTGTGTGTGGGGGGGGGGGGGGGCTTAAATGCATTTTACTGGTACCGAATCTTCGCCCTAGATTCTGCTGTTGTTGAAGTACAAGAAATGTTCAGCTCGCATGGAAGCATTCTAACTATTGCAAAGTATCATCATGGAGAAACACTCTAATCAAATTAACACACTATGATGAAACAAAGAAAAGGGCTCACGACTCACAGGTAGTCAGAGCTAAAGATAACCTCAAGTTAAGCCACGGTGGGTCCAGCTACAGATAAGCATCAGGCACCAACCCACCGAATAAAGCTTTACGTCAGAGCCGTCATAGAGTCTGAGCCCTGACCCACCGTCGTGCATTTTAAGAGGAAACCATAGCTATAAACCGTGATTGGATTTACAACCAGGCATGCAGACTTTCACATGATCCATTTTCTTTTATAACGTTTGATAATCTTTTTGATTTGGTCACTAAAATTAGGTTTTCCAACAATTCTAAATATAGGTATACTGTATTTTTCTTTAAGTATGGTGCCATTTTAAAGATGACATATTATCCTTTATAGAAACGTATATCATTTTGTCGTAGCATATAAGTGACGAAAGTTATGAAGCTACTTGCATTCATATTTGAACAGCCCTCGTGCTCTTATACCATACCATTCTACTTTTAAGTTTTATAGAATGATAATTACTTTATTTCAATACCAGGAAGGCCAAATGATACAAACAAATATCACTTACTTCATTGTTTAAGAGTAATGTAAGCCATTCAGTTTGACTTTGCTTTGTTTACACTTGCGGTTCTCTCCGAGTTTGGCATTGACCAATGTATGGTGGCATATGAGCACATTACAAAATTAATCAAATATATTTTCAGGGAAAAATACTTTTCTTTAGATGCATCTAACACGCTGAATAATTAATTGAAACGATGTTCAAACATAATGATTAAACATGGTGGTTTAAGATTTACATGTATAACATGTAGTGCACGCTACTTGTAGAGGTTGCATTGCAACCATACAAACGGGTCTGGCAGGTCATTTTGCAAATTAAATATGCAATACTACTTGATTAATAAAAAATGAACTAGCAAATCTTCATTAGATTACACCTGATCCGTTTAGACGCTTTCATGAAAAACTGATAAATGGTACAACCAAAATGCACGGAAAGTCATATTAGGCATATATCTGAAAAATGTTCCTCAGCAGGGTCAGTTTACCCCACCCACATTTGAGGCATTTACAAACTCGAATCAAGTTTCGAAAAGGCATACAAACAAATTTAACTTTGAGTCTAATCCTATAATGAACCTCTGAAGCATTTTATATGCAATCCACCTTTTCTGGCTCACAGTTTAGGTAAAATCATACCTTTGTTGGCATTTTCTTCCACAATTTGACCAATTTTAGTAATTTCTCTGTTCTGTGTCATAAGAATTCGATATTCAGCCAAGCTATAATGGCTTAAAGTGTATTTTTACACCTCTCTTCTTCTATTGTAACATTTTGAGTTTAAAAACAAAACAAGACGTATGTTGTAGCAGCTTATTTTATGTATATACTCATTTTCCATAAAATTGGCCGCCATATTTGCGGCCATCTTGGATTTCTCGGACCGCACCATGGTTCAAGCCAATCTAACCATGTATTCAATAATTTTCTCTGGATCTCTCAAGCACACACACACACACCCCTTCAGGGACTGTAGTAAGAGATACAACTGTTTGATCAATCACAATCTTCTGATGACTTCCTTTAAGCTCTTTGCCGAAAGCTGATAAAAACAATCCTTCAAATATATTTTTCGTCTTGTATGTTAAAATGTTCAATCCCTCTATCAAAGTTGTTTGACCTCCAAATAATATATACACTTGATTCAATTTGGCCTCGTCGCGACAAAACCTGTCTTCGGGGTTTCTGAAAAACCATGACTTAAACCGATCTTCTGAGCTTCAGAGACTAGCTAAAAAATTGAAATTTTGCTTGAAGCAAGTTTAAATATGCTACTTTCCAATTGGCGAATAACAAAGGCGCTGATCAGGACTGCCCGGATGCGCAGGCTGGTCTGCGCCTGTGTTTTTCGCAAACCTCTGAAGACCGCTTTTCTCGCGCGTGAATTAACACCGATATGTCTGAGGATATGTTAACCCTTGGTAAACCAATGGACTACTCCTTCTGGTTTGATACAATAAACTTGGGATAGTCCACTGCACATACATTTTGCATCTAGGGGTGTCAGGTTATAATTAAAAAAACATATTGCATTATTTTGTCTGACGGTTTTTTCTACTTCTACAAATAGTGTAGACTCTGATGAAATGCCACACTCTCAACTGCGTTGTCACTTTTTGCAAAGGTGTCCGTTTAGGGGTATCCAATATACAAAGAGGTCAGAAGGTCAACTGATAGTAGTATGCACGACCCTTGTTGAAGTTTTCATAATCAGAATGAAACTCTAGGTGTTCTGAAATAGGTTCCACAGGTTTAGATAAGCAAAAAATACAGCTTAAAATTGTAAATTGCATATATTTTCCTACCCATAATTTTAGCATATGTTTTGGGTCTCATTGAGACGGTTCTTTTGCGTACCCACAACATAGGCGTCGGTTGAGAAATAAGCGTAGATACATGTAGGCACACGATTTGGGGACTCGGCGCTTCCAGTACGCTTCCACTACGCGTCTACTACGCTTCCGTTACGCTGCTGCTACGATCCCACTACGACAATGAAGATCTGGCTACGCTTAGTCTACGCTGCGCATGATGGCGATGTAGCTGCGACCTTGGCACGACCTTGGCGATGGAGCTACGCTTTCGTTGCGCTTTTATATCCTTTCTATATAGAATCTGAACTTCCGATACGCCTCTACTCACAGTAGGTAAACTGAAATAAAACATCCTGTACCCGTTCCTCCTAGCTCTCGCCTTATAAACATGAATAGCAGCACTCGTGCGTAACCAGTAGTCGGGAAAATTCGTGTATTTAGGTACATATACACGTTTCGATTTATATTGTTAGCGATACAGACAATACACATTCAAACAAGGTACATGTAAGAAAAGCCATTTTATCTATTTTATTCCGTTTTATTCCATGATTTTAACGGTTTCCTCCTTTGCATTTTACTTTGTTAAAAAACGACTTGCTCACAATCAGAGCCTGTCTGTGTCGAAAACGAGCTTAAATGCCAGTTTGCATGGTTTTAGTGGAATTGGCAATCACATACATACATGATTACATGGTTGTAACTGTAACAGTTACTAAGATCTACGGAAAAATGAATTTTAATAGGTGGGCACGCGCAATTACAGCTGTACCAACAACTCTCACATCACGATTTCCGACAACTGGTTACTCACGAGTGCTGTAATTCATAATGTATAAGGTGAGAGCTCGGAGGAACGGGTACAGGATGTTTATTTCAGTTTACATACTGTGCTACTACGACCAAGACGCTTCTACTGCGCTCTTGCCGTTTCTGCTACGATTCGTGTCTTTTTGACCAAAATTTCAAATCGTATTGATATCTCCGTCCAGTGGAATTGGGGGTTAGAATTTAGAAAAAAAGCACTACTTACATTGTTCGCTTGTGTACTATCTGTAACCGTAACAATGGAAGTCGAAACGTGTATAGCGCTATAAATACACGAATTTTCCGACTACTGGTTACGCACGACCGCTGAAATTTATGTTTATATGGCGTGAGCTAAGCGGAACGGGTACAGGATGTTTATTTCAGTTTACAGACTGTGATATATCATCATAGCAATGCAAATATACCACGTGTATCTATTGGGGTACACATGGGTATATTCACTGGGAAAAACAACTAAGTTATTCGTTTGTACAGGGGATTGGGGCTTCATTTCCAAATAAGGGCGTCTCCCAAAAATAAGTTTTAGCTACGCTCAAATCCACATGCTAAGTGCCGTTCTTCTAAGTTCAATTTAAAGTTGTTTAAAAAAAGAAAATCGGGGATCACTTAAAACCTTGAAACACAGTATGCCACACATAACAACGACAATTGCAAATATCCGAAAAAATGCCTACAGAATCGTTTACGGTACGTACCCTCATCTCACTACACAGGTGTTTATTTCAACACAGACGTGAAGTGATTTATTTAAATAAAACTCATTGACACGCTTGTATGCATTGTAACTGACGACATAACTTGTCTTGCCCTTGACATATTTTCTTTATTTACTTTTTACATCCAACATTATACCACCTTTACCAACTTTAGCACAAAATATCTCGTGATGTGCAAGGTATACACTGATGTGGTGGTATAAAATAGTTATACCATGTTTGTCCACCTGTACGCAAGATAATCCACTCGCTAAAGCTCGTGGATTATCTCCACGTACAGGCGGACAACCCATGGTATAACTACGACTTATCTACTCATACCGGGCCCCCTCTGCCAGTGTCTGTTTTCAAGCAACTTTATACATGTACATTACATGAATACCGATGTAAAATTTATGTATATTCAGACGAGGATCCAAAGGGGGGGGACAAGGGGTCTGGACCTCCCTGAAAAATCGCAAAGCTATAGGATTTCTTAGAAATACTGGTCCAGATCCCCTGATAAATCACAAAGCTACCAAGCCAGCATTCAATGCTGTGCCATCACGGGCCCGTCAGCGAAACGCCATTTTAATAAAACAACGACAAATGCAAACCTTCGAGAAAAATGACTACAAAAGCGTTTACGGTAAACACCCTCTTTTCAGGTGTTGATTTCAAAACAGAAGTGAAGTGATTTATTTAAATAAAACCCATGTGCCTTTTTAATGGCGTTTCGCTGGCGGGCCGATGGTGACTAGCCTTTAGTGGTTTTTGAACCCTTTCTCCCTCATCAACAACAAAAAAAAAACATTGCCAGAATTGGACCCCGTCCGACAGTATCTGGATCCGCGCAAGATATTTATTAAATATGTATATAAATTTGTTAAAAAAGCTTTTGTAAAAGGGCATACTGAAACTGTTCAGATAAGGAAAATATTTCTCATTTGATTTGAAACATCCAATCACAAGTTGACAAACGTTTAGCTTACAGTAAAACATGTATAGAAGTTATGCAAAGACCACGTGACTTGAAACATATAGTTTGAACCGCGTCATGAAAAAAGAAGGCTCTTAGACTAGACGAGCCCACTGACAGACAGTAGATGGACTACCTATGCAGCGAGATGCCCCCGTAAATCAGTCGTAAAGCTATTTACCATAGAGGATCTTATAGGAGTGCTCATGTTTTATTGAATTTATTAAACGAGCTGAAGAAGAGAGATAAAATGCGAGGCTTGCTGAGCATTTTACCCCTTTTTCGCAATGAATTTTATAAATTCAATAATACAGGAGAACAAATGTTAGATTTTGTTTATCACAGTGCATACAAATCGCAATTTTTGCCGAGAAAACGTCAAGATTTTGCCATATTTTACGCAACGTTATAATGGACGTCATTACGTAGCATGGGATTCTATAAATCAGTAGTGATTTATAGATTTTATTGCATGGCGTTATATCACACCCAGACGCGACGTCATGTGATAAATGCCGTTATACCAATATTTCTAATAAGTTTTATTGGAAATATGCAAACAGCATATTAAGCGGCATCCCATACAGGGCTGTTCTGTTTACGGACATCAATTTACATTGAAAAATGAAACAGAAATGAAACATAACTCCTGATGCCCGTTGATTCACCTATTTGATAATGATGGGAACGTCCATTTAGCTTATTTGGGTTAACCGAAAGACGGCGTTTCTCGTGGCCCCGTGTCCGTATGACATTTGGTGGAACTTAACATCATGACATCACCACCATCGTAGTACCACCATCAATCACAGTCACGCCTACTTCCCCAGCCTCCAACTATCTTCTAATACTTTATAGACCAACTTGTGCCGGACCATTGCGGAAAACCCGAATACAGTTTTTCTCATGACTTGGCTCAATATATTCAGTATTTTCTACAAAATTTAAAATCTAAGTTCAACAGGCTTGCCTCTTTAAGATCACGTGACAGCTTGTCGCTAAAGAGTTGGCCTCGTCCCCCGCATCAGATCATTAATGATACAAATGTAAGAAACTTTGTTTACTGTACCAGGCCTCCAGGTAAGGCTACGTAATTGAAAATTTTAAATTATCTTCATTATTTCTCAAATAAAACATGTGTTGTGAGTACTCAAAAGAATCGTCTCGGTGAGACGCCCAAGACATATGATTTAATTGATGGACAAGAAAATATCACAATTTTACGCTCAATTGTTTGTTTAAAATGGACTTGTGCGTTGCTGAAATTCTTTGCGGATTTTGGTTATCTTGATTTCTGAATTTCGGCTACCTGAGAGTTCTTTGGCTTTTATTATTTGAGCCGTGAAATGTGATTTCCAACAATGCGGCAATTTGACAAGTGTAGACTCATATGAGCCTCTGTAGCCTCCTTATAAGCTTAGAAACTCCAAATAATGTTCAGTCAGAAGCCTAACAGTCATAAAATATTCATGCGGCGAGCAAAGCCTCTGATCAGACTGCGCATATGCGCAGGCTGATCTGAGGCTTTGCTGGTCGCACATACCTCATTGTTGGAAATCTCATGTCGAGGCTCATTTTTTCGTTACATTTTCCCCATATTTTTTTTGAATACGCCCTACTGCTAAAGTTAAATATTTACTAACAGGTTTTGCATCAGTAATAAGTATGTATGTATTTTTTTATTTTGTGGAACAAAATGTAAAACTAATTTACATGTAGAGCAACTTTTTTATTTGCACACAAAGACCTTGAAGTATGGCGGTAGTGTGTTTGGTATAGTTGTTACTGGAGGAGCTCAAACAGTGTAAACTCGTTAAATATAATAATAAACTTTCATCTTGGATACAAAACCAAAATAAAATATTTGTTAGGTCCACCAGTGCAGGATCATATATAACATATTTACATATACAAACGGAGTAGACCCTGATCAGGCAGCTCTTACAAGAGCTGCCCGATCTGTGTCTGCTCTGTTTGCAAAAGCGTTAAAATGCGCCTCCATTAGGTTAAAGTGTGTCTTATATCATACGTTTTAAGACGCTTAAGCGCCGTTCTGTTTGATATTCCCCCTGAAAAAATAGTTCAAGAGCGTTTAAAAACTGTTCTAGAACAAGTTCTTGAACCACTTCTTGAACTATAAATATGGCCAGCTCTAAAACTTCTAGAACACCTAGAGCCAGTTCAAGAACGACTATATTTAATTTAAGAGCTAGAAATCCTGTTCTCGAACTTCCAAAGTCTTGACCTATATTTCAAGAATATAGTTCAAGATCTTTGAGGTTCTAGAGCAGGTCATTTATAATTCATGAACTGGTTCAAGAACTTGTTCTGCAATGATACTTGAACTTTTCAGAATTGTTCTTGAAATTCAAGAATAGCTGTTTGAATTTCAAAAACTGAATAATAACTTCTAAAATGGTATCTGCTCCGTGCCCCAATTTTTAATGCAAATTCTATCTGATCACTGATTTAACAGGCAAGCCAATGTCTTCTGTTACCCACTTTGGCACCTGTCATGTTAGCTCGGTTAAAATTGTCCACTCCAAAGCTTATTCCTCTGAGCTGTGACATGCCAATCATACGAAAATGTACTTGTTACTTCCCACTCGACACTCAGTTTGGGCGGAGCCCAAATGTCAGTTTGCAACTGGGTTGGTATAAGTGCCTGGCACACACATGTAAAGGACGTAATGCCTCTAAATACTTCTCACTTTGAAATCTGTTAAATATTTTGCATGCATGGACTGTCAACTTATAAAATAAAAAGGATATATCATCATGCTCACTTTTTTGTTATACCATATTGAAGTTTTCAGCAGTTTACCAATTCTCTTAACAAATGAAAGAATAACGGAAGTCCTAAATAACAAGCTAAAAAAAGTTGTAATCTTCAGTCAGCTTCTCTTTTTTATTATTGCTAAAGAGCTCAAGCCTGCTAGAATATATGTACATTTTTTGTTATCCCAAGCCGTGACAAGATACTTTATGATATGTTTTGGTAATTCCTCAAAAACTAGATTTGTTTTTTTCCTCAAAAACTAGATTTGTTTTTAGAGTAAATCATATATTAAAAATCTGACATTGAAAATTTCAAACTTTTTTATTTTCATTTCATTGACTATCATAATACCTTTTGGGAAAAAATGTGGGTCAAAACACTAATTTCAGGAGGGCCAACATCCACTCCCACAGAATCTGTGAAAAATCTCTATAAAGCTTAGGAGTAACATTTTTGTCATTTTTATAATTCCATTTTACTATTTTGAAGTAATTGAGCATTAAACGCAAAAAAGAAAATAAAATACATTGATAAACAGGTGCACACAGGGACATTGTCCCTGGTCCTTAGGGTCCATAGACAGACACGCTAAACGCTATGCCAACAGAACAAGATGTTCATGGCTCACATTAATAATACATAAAGAATAAATAATTCGGCCTTGTGATCAGACACAAAACCTAGAAATTGTGTACGGTGCTTACATTCGCTTGACCTAACTAAATGTGTTGGTACTAAAACGCATATTTCAAGCACACTTGATTTTCCTTCACAAAATGTCAGAATGTCAACCTGACATAAGAGTACATGTATTTGAATACTTAATTGGTCCAAATTCGTAAATGATCGAAAGACAAGAGATAAAAACATTCTCAATTGATTGCTGAGTAAACCAACGCGAGAATGTTGTGCATCGGAATTATCTGCATATGTTTTAAGCATTAGGCATCCGGTATCTAAATATGACTAAAAATTACAGAAAGCCATATTTTGCTGAAATATTAGAATAAGACAAAAATCGATTCAAATAGCGACTGGCCTTATCAATCAATCAAATTAAATACTCTATGAATTTGGGAATAAATCTCACCTAAAAGAGTTTAGTGTCAGTAAGCATTAATGAATCAAACTGCTCAACAATTGTTTATAGTAAGTCATACGATCTTCTCAATGTTGTAATATATCACTCTGTAGCCCCCCCCCCCCCCCATTTCAAGACATTCGGGTTACATTCACCAAAGCTAATTATTTATCCTGCTAATAAATGAAAAAGTGCCAACAATTGCTCAGTTGAATTAAGAGTGAAAATGGTTTTACAAGCTTTCCCACTGCTATCTATACACTGTTTAGTATGACTTGTGATAGGTTGAAGAAAATAAATGGCATCACAGGTTTAGATAAACAGACATTTTGAGCGTAAAATTGTACATATTTTCTTACCCGTTAGTTTTAGCGTATGGTTAGGTGCTCAAATGAACCGTCTCATTGAGACGGTTCTTTTGAGTACCCACAACATAGCTTATGTTTGGGTGCTCAAATGAACCGTCTCATTGAGACGGTTCTTTTGAGTACTCACAACATATGTTTTAATTGAGAAATAAGAAAATTAATTATTTGGTAGGCACTCTTAGCTAAAGACTTGTAATTTATGCTTTACAAAAAATTAAAAAAATGTGCATTTTATTATTCCTTAAGTTGAAGAAAAAATAATGCAAAACAAATAAAATTTCATCCAAACAAAAATATGGTATTTTCTCTTTATTTTCTTTTAGACATGAAACAATTTATTGTATCGATGATCTTGGTTGTGGTGTATCTAGCCGTATGCAGTTGTCATAGACCAACCCCTAGATGGCAGACGAAGATCAGAAAGTTCGTTTGTGAAGAAATTGCCAGCATCAAAGAGGAAAACGGTATGATCTACATGCATTAAGGGGCAATTTTACACTGTTACGTTCTAAAACGATCAAGAAAGGGGGGGGGGGTATTTGTTGACCTCTGTTATATCAGACCTCGTTACCAGGGTAAAATAATGCGTGCCACTAAATATACACTTTTAAAGACATATGCGGCTATTTCCTATGCGCACCTTTCCCGCGTCTGGAAACAAGTAAAGTTGTCTGGGTCCTGTCTTTCGACCATTAACGGATTCGGATCAACACATCTTTCCGATTTTCTTATGTCATATCGGTGTTCGGACATTTTCTTGACAAAATAAAGTAATTAAAGTGTGTCCGAAATATCTATTGACATCTTATCAGAGCTGTTCGTCTCAGCACTAAAGCCAGATAAATGTAACTCAGTCGAAATCAAACGACGTACACAATCACCCTGGTTACGAATACGATAGTGGCCGAGTCTCTCCTATTTGTACCGTTATTTAGAGCGGCGCACGACCTGACCTCGTGGCTAGTGGTTAGTGTGTCTGGCTACGAAGCCAGAGGACCAGGATCGATTCCCGGGTGCGTAATATCTTCAGTGTGTGTTTTCTTTCTTTTTTAACATTTTAATGCATAATTGCTTCATATTCTAGTAAAATGGCATCACCAAAACGTCGAAATGGTCATTCCTGAACTTTTATATTGAATCACGCATGAAACCTATGGGGGTGGGGTTAAATTTGGCCCTCTTGAAAGAAAATTAGTTTGGTGACACAAGATTTTTATTCTTTTTTTCTGAAAGGTATTATAATTGTCCATGAATTAAAAATAAAGTTTTACGATTTTCAACATCAGATTTTTGAATACATGATTTATTCTAAAAACAAATTTCAATTTTCGACGAATTGTCAAAATATATCATGCAGTATCTTGTCATAGCATGGGATAACAAATAAACTAGCACATTTTCTAAAAGGTTCGAGGTCATGGGCAGTAATCTAAGTTAAAAGAAAGAAGCTTGCTGAATATTAAAACCGTTTAATCTCGATATTTAGGACTAGTGTTATTATTGTATATTTTTAGAAAATTGGTCAAATGCTGAAAACCTCAATATGAGATTCTGAAAAAATAAGATTGGTGACATATCTTTTTTATTTCATAAATGGATAGCCCATGCATTAAACAAACTGTATGCAAAGTATTGAAAATATTTCAACATTGGAAGTATTTAGTAGCATTTATCATATGACGTCGCGTCTGGGAGTGAAATAACGCCATGCAATAAAATCGATAAACCACTAGTGGTTTATAGATTTACGGGAAACGTTATGACATGACGCCCATAACAACGTTGCGTACATAATGACAAAATTATAACGTTTTTACGCCAGAAATGAGATTTCAAAGTATTTGTCATATGATAAATAGAATCTAACATTCGTGCTCTTGTATTATTGAATTTATTAAACTCGTTGCGGAAAAGAGATAAAATGCTCGGCAAGCCTCGCATTTTATGTCTTTTCCCCAACTCGTTTAATAAATTCAATAATACATGAGCACTCATGTAAGATCCTCTATATATCCTTAAGTGTGTTTTCAAGTACAAAAGGTAATAGTCACAAAATACAGAACATGGACGTCTTTGCTTTTGCTCAGCTGGTCATATTATTTTAAGATACGTTCCAGTTTATGATAGTCGTTCATAAAGTGTTTTATATAATCTATTTGCCAACTTAGCAAAAGCAAATTAACGAATACACAAAAAGAAAAATAGAGATTTTTATCTAATGAGACCTGAATTTCCTGTGTCTCTCTAGATCACACGTGTCGTAAAACATCATTCTGCGAGCTTGATTCCCTTGAGATTTAGACATCTGTACCGAACTATTGTGTCATTCAAATGAAATATCTCACACGTAGGTACCTTTTTTGCAATAAGGCGTATTGGCTAGATGCACAATTATCAAATATATTCTTTCTTTGATCGGCGGTTTAAAGCCTCAATCCTTCATGTTCGCGACATACTAAACATCACTGCATGCTCGCCACTCTGCCAGTGGCCATGGAGACGGAACTGGTTTCAACCCCTTGGACTGGCAGCAAAAATGGTTGCAAAAATAGGCTGAAAAGTGACCATTTTGGAACACATTTCAGTTTTTGGAAAGAATTTTATACATAGACTATAAGCAAAAGCCACAAATATATCTAATAGATGATAAGAACTATCACAGCATAAAACTACATATCATTTTAAAGTTTGTTTTATATAGCGGTGCTGATAGCCTATCTGTATTTCTCCCAAAGGCTCAACTTTGGTCAAAAATGACAATTTCTCTCTTTTTAACCTACTCTTGCGGTCATTTTCTATTACCGTAGCAACCGTTAAAGCTAAATAAATACCAGAATTTTACCCTTCGGTTATTTTTTTAATAAACCAATCAGTAGAAAATTGTGGTGTGTAACTTTCAGTGTTTTACTTCAGGGGTGGGGGGCATATTACCTCCATATGCACGTAACTCTACAGAAAAGGGCTAAATATCTCTTATAGGGAGCAAAGAACCTGCTCAAACAAGAATCGCTGCAACGTCTCGATGTAAAGCAAAAGATTTGCCATTCATATAAGCCCTATTGATACTAACTTAAAAAAACCTTAGACATTCAGATGGCTGTAGACCCTGCTCCCTTACCTCGAGGGAAGTTTTGGCCACTATAATTTCTTGATAATACAATATATATGCCACAGAATGAGACATGTCATTCCTCTGAGAAGTGTCACGTTATCACGTAGCATGAAAATTACATAGTACGTTAACCAAAAAATGTTAAAAACTATTTTGTTGCTAATACTAAGTAATCGTAGACACAGTTTCATACATGATGATATGCTTATGTGTGATCATTCCATTGCGGGATGAGTTTGGATGTCTTCTACTCAAGCCAGAAAGTGTAACGTACGTTATACCATGTAACATATGTTATATTAGTAAACTACACCTTATAAAATCATAGTTTTTTTTTAAAAATTGTTTCATTTGATAAATGACGTATGCATAATTTATATCTAAATACCACTACCCTAAAAGGCAATTAATTAGCAATTTCAAAACTGCAAACAGCTTGCTTCTATCACAGATATCGTAAGAAGTATAAGCTGTTGAGCATGATGACCCTCATTTAATGTTTGAAAGAAAAGGACCTGTTTACATTGAAATTGAGCATGTAATCTTACCAGTAAGCCTTTAAACACCATAATATGAACATTCTATTGATATAAATAGTGTTTGGCGATACCTAACATTTTCTGGTTTAAAAATCATTCTGTTGTTTGTTTTACCACGTGTAACGTATACTATCCACTTTAATACATTCTATTTCATGGCTAGTTCTTTAAATAAAAATAGTAAGTGAGTATGATCAGGAAATACCACAATCACAAACCGCAGACAACCCTGTGGCACCGCGAGGAAGAGCGGCTCAACCATCACGAGACACGAGGAAGACAAATTAAGCAAAGCAATCAGCTCTCTCTTCCCCACCAAGATGATTGCAATACTAGAATGGACACAAAGTAACGTACAACAAAACATAGAACAATTACAGCCTCCCACAATGGGAGTAACAATAAACAAAAAGTCAACAACAACAGAACCACCGCCTTAGAACAGACAGCAGCCTAAGCCTCCGGGGGGCTTAATACATATTTTTTTCAGTTCATTTTAATCATATTCCTCGCAATAAATAGATATGTATATAGGTACCAGTTTGTACAAAATAGAATTAACTAGTTAGTATTAATATAATTCAAAATTGTTCTTTAGAGAAAAAGAAACAAAACACATGTTTCGTTTGATATTCCGCTTCTGCTTCATATTTTCGACATAACTTTTATTTACTTATGATAAGTACAAAACAAAATTTACACAAACAACATATCTCGATTATTCGTGTTTGTCTTGCCACACAGTCTGTCAACCATACCAACCTGAAAAACTTAGAAAAACTGTTCAAAAACGCTGTTCTTACATATCTTAACACCTATCAGAATTATATCCCAATACGCCCTTGTATCTTTTTTAAATCTTGAGCCCCAGCTTATAACCGCATAATAAATAATTTTTCAGAAACATTGCAGAAAAATATATATGTAAAATAACGTTATTGTTCTGACAGCATAAGCTTTGATAAGTTCATATCTGTGCTGTATGTTCCTAAATCTGCGAGCAGGCTACCCCAAAATAGCAAGTAAGTAAAACTCCCTGTGGGAGGGGGGGTAGGGTTTTTCATTGTACTGACCAGGAGGATGTTCACACAGAGGCATGTTCACAAGCTAAGAATTTAAATCTACAGTAAAATTCCCTGAAAGTTCCCTAACTCTTCCATGCATTCAATAAACGTTTTTATATAGAACCTCAACTCTCTGCTCCCGTCTCAGGAGTGTTTATTCACCCTTTGAATTAAGTTTACTCTGTTTTGCCCCCAAATTGGAATTTATATCACATAGGAAAACTATAGTGCTCTTCACAAAATTGTGTTTAACTGAATTTCGCCTATTGTTAAGCACCTACATCCAATTTTTGCACATTTTGAAACGCTTAAGGCCCTATAATACCGGATAAACAAGTTCAGCAAAGATATCAATTCTCCACTGCTCTTAATATATAAAATTAGTTTTAAAGTTAATAATTGTCTGCAAAATGATTCTTGAAAATAACTCAGCCATAACCGTTTATGAAAATCTCACAGTCTACGAATATCCAAACTATATTATGCTTAAAAGTCTGAAATGGAGTAATGAACTACATAATGAAACTACCAGCTGAAACCATATACTTATAATGCGCTGGTGGACTGAACTATTTGACAAATGAAGGAAATACATATACCTTCCACATCATTTTGCTTTCTTTAGGAGCAGTCTCGTTTTTCCAACAAATGGAACAGCCAGAGCACTAACATCAATATACACACCTGTTAATTACCAGCCTGAAAAACTTGGAAACACTTTCAAGACCACTGTTATGACATATTACACACTTAACTAAATTATAACTTGACATGATGTTTTAAACTTCAATTATAATTAAATTACTCTTGAAATCATTCTTGCTCAAAAATCAAAGCCATGGATCAGAACCTGTCTAACAACCATCTCACTAATCTAAAAATATTCAAGCTTCATCTTAAGCTAAACTGTGTCATGATTCATAAATTTAAACTGACTATAAAAAGCTACAATTAAACAAGGAGGTCATTTTATGTTTTGATACTAAATTTAAGTTACCACCAGATTTCATACCGTTTTTGAAAGTTTTAACGGTTTGGGGATTTACCTTAAGCTACTGTCATAAACTGCTTGTATAATAGTAGCTACTGAATTTAAAAAAGGTAACTATCTGAAGCATTGAAAAATTTGCCGAACAGCACGAATGTATACTACCTGGATATGAAACTGCAACAGATTTGCTAATAGTTGTTTCCCCGATGATTGCCGCGTCGAAATACAGGTAAATCCGATAATTAGACTTATCACTTTACAAATATTGAGATCCATACGTGTTAGGATACGTTTTTCCTAATGTTCCAGCACTTGGGGAAACGGTAGCACAGTGAATTTAATGCCAATAAACTAAGAATTCCTCCAGCTACAATTTGATACCAAACAATCTAGTGTTCTAGAGAAAATATACACAAGAAAAAAATAACACGCATCAGGCTTTCCTACACTACGCAGACATGGAAACCAAAGTAAGGAAGAAGGCAAAAACTCTTTTCATATAAGTCTAGCGTCCTTTTTGTAATACATAGGCAAACCGTGCAGACCCAGAACAGACACAGCAGAACAGGGCGTCTGATCAGGGTATCCACAGTTTGCTTTCAGAATGTTCTATTAAAATTTTAATAAAAATGAAAAAATGCCACCCAACACCTCTTAAAACGAAAATTGACTGGTCCAATTGACTGGAGTGGGAAATTCTATTCGGCGTAAATAGGTTAAATAGTGTGATGAAATTTGATATCTTTTGTTAAATTCTTGTGACCTGTTAATTGGCTATTAATTTATTGTCTCACTTAAAAAAGAAGAGATATTTTAACGCAGTTGCGGAAATAATTACTGCTCATAAACACCCTACCAACTCCCTATACTAGTTAATTGTTAAACAAACGCTTAAGGGAATTAAATGAAGTTTATCTATGGTTGACAAAGCATCGTAAATTATTAAAGATGTTTTCACGCTTTTAAACTCTGCAATGTGTTTAAATTCTAGAGGCAATGTTTAGGTTTCTGACATTTCCGCCATTTTGTTATGTGAAAATACGACAAAAGACGATTTTGCCAGCATCTTCACTGCATGGTTTTATTTTGTTTTTGCTAAAAAAATTCGATATTCCAGTTAGGAAATATGTGTACTTTATGTATCAAGTGTCAAGTATATCCAAATTACTCACATTAATTAGCTTTAGAACTGACAATTTCGGTGGTAAAATCAGAGGTTTTCTGCTTCTGTTTCTGCTTCTGTACAGTGCAGGGCTTTTCAGCGTAGACGGACTGGAAGAGAGAGTATCTAGTCTCTGTGGTTAAGGAGGGTCTTGAAGCCCTCTACTGTCTCAGCATGCACGACCTCTTGTTCAAGATGATTATCATTTTACCTCTTTTCATATCGTCTCTGCAACCTAAGTTCGCAATATAACCATTTTCAAGATGGCGGATTGAACCCGATGGCGGATGTAACCGTTCAATTTTTTTATCCCCATGCTCTTAATATGGAATATATACTATGCACAATAAATTTAGCAATTGTTTTGTATGGGTGTGCCCATCCACATCAGATCTCGAGTTTCATTTGCTGTCATGAGGGTACACGCGCCGATCATCTGACAAGATATTCCATTAATAAAAATACAGAATTACCAAACGCTGCGGCCGTGCCAAAGTGACGTTAAATTTTAAGACTAGCGGGTAACGTGGGTATTTCTGATCATTGGGGGAAGCCCAAACCATTTTCAAACGATTGTTTGGTCACTGAAAACCAAAAAAGCATAGCAAATGCTGCAATTTTCTGGTCTTTCTCAGAGAAATAAAGGACCAAGTTTTCACAATTTGACGTTTTTACTAATGCTTTTACGTTATCACCTTTAAACGGCGTTTCTAGTCGGGTTTTCTTAAACCACATTAACAAGTAAAACTGCTTGATGCCCTCGAACACATTCAGACAAATAATGTTGAATGAAACATCTTCACTACTACAGTGCACGAGCCGAAAGATAAAATCTAACGTCACCATTATCTCGCAAATGCGTCGCACCATTTTTCAGTAACTTAAGGTTTTAATCAACCATAAGATGAGTTACATTGTAAGCCTATGATATCTTTGTAAACTGAGTCTCTGTTGAATTGGCCCGCCAATTAACATTAGAAGTTTAATCAAATGCTGACTACGTTTTGACGTCATTGATGGCAGATGAATTTTTCAGCATGAAATCTCTATCACATCTGTCATATAACCAATAGTTTTTATAAGCGTATGATGCATGAGGAACATGAAGAACCACCAAACGACAAATCACATGCTTGTCATTTTAGCGTTACTTACAAGGGATGTGATTTTTGCTTACTGACCCCTTCTGCAATTATTGCTCTCCCCAAATGCCTATTTATAGGATGGCGTCTGAATTTTCGCGGTTTCATTTGCCTAAGATCCTGTTCTCGTCATTGCAATTAAAATTGATCGGCACTGCACAAAGATGAGCACAAAAAAGATGCGAAACATAAGAAATTGCTAAACTTATTGTGCATAGTATATTATTTAAATGTATCCCTCTAAGGAATGTTTGGTTCCCTTTTACAGGTTGCCAGATTTGAAATAAATCAAACGACGAATAAGAATGTCAGGAGTATAACACGCGTTTGTGTGACATTATTTCACCATTTTAATGTTCTGAGCAATATTTTAGTAGACCTAGTTATATTACACCAGTTTAAGCTTTTGTATTTCATAAATTGACATGTTATAGCTAAAATTTGATTTTATCGATTGATAGTATATGCCATTCTGGAGACCTGCCCTTCAAAATATACATGAGGTAAAAAAACAATACTTTTTTCCAGTACCAACAGCTACAAGTTGCCTATATATGCTACATATATGTAACTTGGTCACACCACATACAGACATATGCAACATCAACTGAAGCACAGTGTTTGATCCTTACTTAACTTCACATGGGTATACATTTCTTCAAATTTAATATCCCATTGATGTCAGGAGTGTAACACATTGTGTTTACCTTCTCAGCGTTTTTCTGTATGCTGCCCAGTACCTAATTTATTCTGCTTATCAGAAACACATCAACACTCTTGAAAATCAGCAAAATTACTTGCTGTATCAGAGGATTGAATTTCATCAAAGAGCCTGATTTGTGAGTGTAACACCTGTAAACTTGTTGTATATTCTTCAGTGCAGGTTATGGATTGCATGATTTTAGCTCAAAGCAAACAAATATTATGATAATGTAGTACTTGTTCTAACATTGGCAACTTGTTTCTTCCCTTCAATAACAAAGATGCCAGTTATCTTTTTTGTAAATAACCCAATTTTTATATGATAGCCATTTTGTAGGTATACATTGTGTATAAATGGAAAGATAGTCTACAATATGTTTTCATTATGAGGCTATTTCTTTGCCTTACAAATGAAACCATCAAATAATGATAAAAAACTTTTCAATAGTGTATTTACTTGTTGATAATGATAATGTGTTGGAAGAGTTACACACCTGACTTTTTTTTATATGTAATGGAAATATGCCTTTACAAACCCTTCTAATCTAACAGGTCTTAGAATGGATGAAATAAACTTCAATTAGAAATGGGAAAGTAAGGTAGAAAACTTCCTGGTTTGGAGAAATTAAAATAGAATACCATTAAACTATTTGCTCCACCATGAGCCTGATACTTTAGCAATGATTAGTATTATAAAATATAGTATGTCTCTATCAACATCGTTGTTCCAGCAAGGGGAATAATAAATCTGATAAATTCATAAATGTGTTACCTCAGACTGTTTGTCCAAAAGTTTGTTTTTCATTTTTGGTCACTCAAAGCAGCTTATAAACAACCTTTTACAGCATTTAGATCATACTGTTTTCTGACCCAACAATTACAAATGGCTTTAATAGTGGTGACCATCATCTGTATATGTCATCTGGGTATCCTATGTAAACGCAAGTCATATGAAATCATTTTCAGCAGTTGCTTGGTAACATAACGAATGTTTATTATCTTTGGAATAAATAAATAACGTTGAATGTCAGGAGTGTAACGTTTTCCTTCAGATTCAGTGTTTTTATAATGTCCATTAGTAGAAAACTAGACATCCAGACTTAAAATGGCTTATACTTGCTTCTTCTATAGATCCTAAATTTAGCAAATCAAAGAATATAATTTTCTTTTAATGTGGGCTTTAATATTAAAGATTTAAAAACCCTAAGCTGTAAGTGTTGGAAAATCATCTTTAAATTTTATCAAATTTATCATTATTTCCACAAACATGTTTTAAACATGGCAGTTTTGATGTCAAACACAGTTTCGCCATACTAGATCGAAATTTGGACCTTGTATGGAATAGACAATTTTTGTAAAAGGGCTTTTAATAATCTTTATTAAGAAGTTGACAAAAGAAAATTATAAGTCATGCTTACAATATACCTAAAATTAGTCAAATTCAGGACATATGGAAACTTATGTTAAAAAATAAGAACGCTCTGACTTTATTTTGATCCTAAATGTCACTCTTTTTTACACTTTTTTTTAAACTTGCCCGTATTTAATCTTGAAGCGATTTTATCTGTTTCAAAATCATGTATATTTCAAATTGCCAAACACCCTATTATAAACAACAAGTCCGTTGTATATTGATGACAAATCATGTGGTTTCGATATATATAGTAAATAAGAACATGTCATGCGCAGATCCGGAGTCCGGACCCCCCTCCTGGAAAATCTCAAAAATATAGGGTTTCGTAGCAATTCTGGTCCGGATCCCGTAGAAAGATCACAAAGCTATCAAGCCAGTATTCAATATAGGACCTTCATCGGCACGCCAGCGAAACGCCATTTAAATGGCGTTTCGCTGGCGGGCCGATGAAGGCCCTCTTAAAGTGGTATTTGGATCCCTCACCCCTCATCAACTAAAAAAAACGTTTTCAAAGTTGGACCACTGTGACAAAATTTTCTGGATCCACGCATTCATGTGGAATCAGAACAGATTTGGTTTAAGTTTTTTTATTCAACATACTTTTGATTGATATCATGTCAATAACTACCAACAAGGATAAAGGCGTTAATCAGCGGAATTCCGATCTGGCGTGCCATAATATAGAAATCCATCATGAGTGAGAGTTTGGGATAGAAAAATCTATCCCGAGTACCACCGATTGGAAAAAAAATTTACAATGACGTCACAGATCGACGTGCGACCAGCGTACGGCCTACGTGCGACTGTTCGTTTTTATCTTTACAACGGGCTGGTATATATGGGTAAGAAAAAACGGAAATCACGATCTGGTGTGCGAGAATATCATTTCTTCTTAAAACTTATCATTTCTGTATCAAACGTATTCGTGTTTTGCAGAAAAAATAACGTCAGCATTGGAGAGAGAAATATCAGCCTTTGAGAGAGAAATATCAGCCTTAGAGAAAGAAATAGATGATCTCAGATTGCAACAGTCTCTATCAGGTAAGTGGCTTCTATAAGAATCCATCATGAGTGTGAGGGTGGGATAGAAAAATCCGTCCTGAGGATTACCATTTGGCATCACGAGGCTTGCCGAGTGATTACAAGTGGTGATCGCGAGGGACATTTTTTTCTATCCCACCCTTTTCCTTGCTCACCACTAAGTACCGCATTTTATATTGGAAAATGTGAAAAAGGCCTCCAATAAATCCTGAATGTGCTGAGATGCAATATGGTGATGTCATTTTATGATTACAATGACGTCGCGGAGCGACGTGCGTGCAGGGTCCGGCCGTCGTGCAGCTGTTCGTTTTTATCTTTCCCACGGGCTGCTACTGGTATGTGAGATATATACTCAAAAGAAAAAGTTATGTCAGTATTTATGTTTTCTCATAAAATCAAAAATACTGGATATATCATTGTCAAATTGTATACATGAGTTGTATTATCGTAACTTTACATGTACCTTTTATTGTGTGATAAATAATGCCTCTATTTTAAATCCGTGAAGTAAGCATGAACATGACGTAGTTCGGAACATGTGTCATATTTACGAATTTATTACATATGTAAAGGGCTAAATGAGCAATGTATGAGTAGCTAAAGTGGTGGCGATATAGGTAAGGACGGATCATACCAACACTAACGACCTTTTTTACACAGAGGGGTGAGAGTTCGAATCCCACAAGTGAAAATAAATAATTTGCATATCCAACCATCACATAAAAGTGCTAAATCTGCAGATTAATTTGATACCAGATTTACTGTTCTAGGATGTGTTGCTGTTGAGATATGAATATTTTTGTAGGTACGCTCCCAGTATTTTAATATTGCATAATGGGTTGCCAAGGAAACAATGTTATTTCACATTAACAGATTGATTTATTATTGAGGAACATAATGTTTTGCCTTTCAGTGACCTCATTGGACCATTTGACATGAAAAAGAAATGCTCTTAGGAGTTCAATGTAGATCTAGTTCTAACTACCCCTCAGGGTTCCAGTTTATGCAATGGTTTTGCCTTCATTTATTAAGTTTTCATTAATATTCGTGAATATGCAAATGAGATATTCCATATAGGAACAGAAGATGAAAGTATTTGTCGAATTGTATCACTGATGATATATAACATGCAACAATGGTGGTTTGATGATGGGTTGGGGCTGAAATCAGTTATTTATGGTGTTTTTTTTTACGATTTTCCCCTTATTTATGAAGGTAATTTGCATCTCACGTCATCGGATGAAAAACATATGCCTAACCTTTAATTTGGTACCAAGATTAGTAGTATATGATAAGTATCAGCTAAGATATGATTTAATTTGTATGTATACCCCTACCCGTAAGAATTGCATTAAGGGTTGCCATGGTAACCATGCAATTTCACAATGCCCAAATGTGTTTACTTTTCAGAAACATTGTTTTCTCATCCATTGGGTCCCACGAAACAATTTGACCGACAGGTTGTGGTGTAAACTGTCGGCTCTATCAAAACATGCCCAACCTTTTGATAAATTATGAATCAGTCTCAGCGAGGCCCCTATTTCGATTGAACCCACAGCCCGACCCCTCTACTTTATACTTATACAACCCAGACGTTGTTATTTTTGTGATAAAATAAAGTTGTCCGATAGTTGTTGATAAAAATGCAAGTATACAAAAGGTGAAAAACATTTAGCATCGTGTGCCACGTGCAAAACTGGTATTAGTACTCTATCGTTATGCATAAATGAACATCCCTATTTAATCAAACTTTGTAATGTTCAATCGACGGATACATGTGCCCAAATATACTGTGTTAAATATCATGTCAAACAGTTTAATAATAAATGAACTATATTGAAAAAATGTGTTGTGTTAACTGGCGGTTTAGAAGTTTCGTTAAGTATATTTCCTTTCCAAATCCATAAATAATAGTGTTGTTTTATGCTTTGGGAATATTCAGCGGCATATTTAAATTTCATTCCCATAAATACCCTTATGGGTCCCCATAGAGTACGAGTCACGTGATCGCTGGAAATTCATAACGAGGTTGTCGTGGATGCTGGAAGCAATTAAAATTTAATTGGAAACTTTTATTCTAAAACTCGTGAAAACAAGGGTTTTCGAGTTTATTCAATATTGCCTTTTGGCTGCATGCCGCATAAGGCGCTGTAAGCCTGTTTGGACAGGCGTAGTCGTCATTTTTTGACGGACTTTGGGCGTTATTTGCTCTACAAACTTTTGGAACTTTGATGTCTTTTGTTTTGGAGTAATTGGGTGTGACCCATCTTTCGAACAGGCGAATTAATCAGTTTCTGTGAAATATTTTCGGACATGAGTTGCCCAGGGTCAGAGGACGCTGTGGGCAGCAATTTAAAGGGCAACCTGTCAGATTTGGACGATCATAGACGGTTGGATTCCCCATCCGATCAGCGGGAGGATAATATAACAGCCGCTGGGACAACAGATCGTTGCGCAGGCGCGAGCGCGCTTCAAGTTCCTGTAATTGCGCCCAATGTTTTGGAAAGTTAACAGGAAGTTATCAAACAAGGACCTATTTTACGTGAGATTCAGCGTGGAATGACTGATTTGTGTTCTCGCGTTGGAGATTTAGAACGTAAAAGGGGTCGGTCCTCCTCATGTGACAGGAATACTAGTGAAAGGAATATAATTAGTAAAAAAACATTGGTAATAGTGTATTAGTTAAGAAATTTATGAGGGGAGTGTTTAACAAACGGCCTGCTTTGCCTAAATATAGGACAACATGGAATCCAGATATTGTTTTAAATTGTTTATCAAGTTTGAGTTTAAATCTAACCTTACTTCAGCTTTCTCAGAAAGTTTGTATGCTGCTTTTACTTCTAACAGGCCAAAGGGGTCAAAGTATTCATTTATTAAAAGTTGAAGATGTCATATTTCATGAGGATAGTTTGAAGTTACAGTTTTCTATTGTGCTTAAACATACTAGACCTGGAGTGCATCAGGATAATATTAGGTTTCAGTCATATATTCAAAACAAGTCATTATGCATTGTTTAGCTATTAGGCCACTGGCTGGATATGGTTTACCTCCCCCCAGGGGGAATTTTGTAGACCTAATTTTTCTTAAAGCCCAATGTCTTGCAAGGATTTTGCAACATGTTAGCCATCTAACAATGGCAGCGTTAAGCTGTAAGAGCCTGTTACATACGTTACCCTACAAAATAGTTGATAATTAACATTCTTTTTAAGACTCCAGAAAAGTGCAAAAGATAAGGCAAGCTTTCCAAATTGGTTATATTTTCTAAGTAAGCTATTACTGGGCCACAGATATTGACATTTGAAAACAAATATAGTCACCCCGATGAAGTGTATGTTACATTTTTTCATTGAATCCCCTTTTAAATGATAAATGAATCTAATATAGTTTGTCTTAAATTTTATAGAAACCAGTTTATGTTCATGGATTTGATATTATATTAAAATTTTTTTATTTACCTTAACCAAACTGCAATATTACGTTTCTATCTTGAATGCTTTTTGAATTATTAGATGTTGAACATGGTTGCCCCATAACACAAAAATGTAAAATGTAATTCTGTAGGCCTTGCGCTGGCTATAACCCCCACCTTCCCCCAGAGGGAATTTGGTACACTATGATTTTCAAATACTACATTATATAAGCCACAAAATGAATTATGTTAGCCCTCTGAGAGTGGCAGCGTTAGCGGGTAACATCATGTTACGTACGTTACCAGCAAAATAACATTAAATTTTCCTGATAATGTCTCCAACATGACATATTGACACTTATTTTGAAGTCTGGCACAAATATAAGAATTTCTTATAGCTCAGTTACATATGTTTAGCATTTATTTTATAAATGCCTTCAGTTTTTGCTGTTGAATATGTTAGATATTGAACATGGTAGCCCCATATCACACAAAAATGTAAAATGTAATTCTCTAGGACTTGCGCTGGCTATAAACCCCACCTACCCCCAGAGGAAATTTTGTACTCTATGATTTCCAAATACTACATTATATAAGCCACAAAATGAAATATGTAAGCCCTCTGAGAGTGGCAGTGTTAGCGGGTAGCATCATGTTACGTACGTTACATGCAAAAAAAACATTGAATTTTCCTGATAATGTCTCCAACATGACATATTGACACTTATTTTGAAGTCTGGCACAGGTATAAGAACTTCTTATAGCACAGTTACATAATTTTAGCATTTATTGAATAAATGTCTTGAGTCTTATCTGTTGCATATGTTACTCAGTGTTTCATATGATATTTTCCAAGTATCAGTATGGCAGTTATTGACTATACATGTATAACATCCGTCAGTGAATATAGTAAAAACTATTAGGCTGCTATTCAAATGGAATTTAGTTCCTTATTATGGTGTCTTACACTATTTGAAGCCCAGGTTACATACGTTACTCTCCTAATACCATTAAACGTTCGAGATAAGGTCTCCAACACAACTTGCTTGTACTTATTTGCATGCTGGCACAGGTCTATGTACTTCTTTTTAGTCAGGCTCATTTGCTTAGGAAGTAACTCAAAACATAAACTACCATAAGCACTTTTTTCTTTTATAGAGACATCAAATATATTTAACATAATACTCCTGGAAAGTTTGTAACATACAGTGCAATGTGTTAGTAACTACTTAAAATACCAAAGAAGACCCATCAGGTAGAAGGTATAGGTTTCTTGCCAAGCTAGCACCTCTTCGTATATTATCCAAGGGTTTAATGAAATTTCCAATACAGCTTATTAATCCTCTATCAGATTCATCTTGCAGGGATTTTGCAATGTGCTAGCACTCTGGTAATGACACCATTACCTTGTAACAGCCAATTAGACATAATACCCATCAACATCTTTGATAATTTTAGTAAATGACATGACTCCTGAAAAGTGCAAACCATAAGATAAGATTTCCAAATTGGCTATATCAGCCAAGTAAGCTATTTTGCATCACATATATGGACCTTTGAAAACAAATATGCACCCAAAAGTGTTATGTATGTTACGTTTTTTTTTCATTATTCCTATATAGATGATTTACGAAATTAATATAGTTTGACATTTATTCATGCGAATGTGCTTACTAATTCATTTTGTATTAAAGAATGTTTATGTACCTTTTGGAAACTGCAAATATTATGTTTCTATCTTTTATAAGGTTTGAGTTGTTGAGTTTTGAACATGGTAGCCCCATACCAAACAAAATGTGAAATATAATTCTGTGGCTCTTTTGTTAGGGTACAATCTAGTTTTCTTTCACCCAGAGGTACTCAATTCCCTTCCTTTTTATTCCCACACATTTTGTCCATATCTGGAAAGCCTCACTTGTTTTCATGGGAAAGACTTGATAGTTCAATCTTTGTATGTACATCTTAAGGACAGAAAAGCAGGGTGGAGGTAAGCTCATGCTCATGCCATTTGAAATAATCAGTATATGTGTATGGCTTTGAAACTTTTTTCAGAAACGCGTAGTACTGCAGTTTATTCACATTTATATAAATAGCACATGTTAGGGCTTCATGTCACTGATGAGTGCCTAGAGCAATTCTTTGTTTGTTTTCCTACCCTGCTTAGAATGTTGATGAACTAGTAGGGGAGGGGTTCTCAATCAGTTTGATAGGAACAACCTTTCATTGGTACTAACCCATTAGCACATTGGTAGTGTCACAATCTGTTAAATAGTGTATTACTGTAGATATTTTCCCCCATATCCTGGCCAATGTTGTTGGCATTCAGAAGGTGCACCTTTTGTTGCATACAACATTGTTGAACAAACCACCCAGGTGTCTGCAAGAATGTTTGTAAGACTTTATAGACTGCTGCTTATACATTGTATCAGTGACAAGACCAACATGCCCTGCCTTTAGTGCCTGGTTGAATACTGGTGCCATCAGATCTTTAAAGGTGACAGGAAACGCTAATTTGTTCTGTAGTTACGGTATTACTATCAAAGTTAAGTGCAGCACTACATGGCCAATCTAATATTGGCTCAATGTGTGATTGCAAGCCATGCGGAAGTTTGAACTTGTCAGTTTTGGTGGAAATTCTATTAGGAGTTGACTGAGACCATGATAAAGTTTCCAAAAGGAACGACAGTGTCAACTCAAGGTCAACATTATGTTCAATAGGAAGAAGGTCATGCTGACCAAAAATGCATATGGCTGTTTACTTCTTGACCTTGCAAGCCTCAAAACTTTATTAGCTTGTAGCTTTTTATGGGGTTGTGAAAGACAGATTTTTAAACTAAAATTTAGTCAATGAAGTCTACAACAGCCTTCCTGCCCATGTCATCAGCCTCAATAAGATCCTTAGCTATGCCAGGCTTAGCAAGAACATCGAAAGATAAAAAGTACAGTTCACTGTCTACAAAACTAGAACTTAAAGCATTGGTGAAGCTTGAAACTGCCTCTAGTACTCATTCTACTTTGCATCTGGGCAGATTGAATATTTCATTTCAGTGCATTGAAGAGTTGTTTCAATATATTGAGCTCTGATGCGTGAGTAATACACCATTCCATCTGTAGTATGAAGCGTAGTTCTAGTTACTGAAGCCTATAATACCTTTTTGTTGTTTGCCTGATAGTTATGTCAAACGCATTTCTCAGGCAAAGAACCAATGGTTATGACACAATAAATCCCTTTTGTTCGAAAAGTTCTTTGCATCTGCGATGTGTATCAGACTTTATGAGTGTAATCAGTTACACAGGTACATATTGTGCGTAGCTGTTGTGATCGTGTGCAATAAACATTGTGAACAAGGCATGCAGATAGAGCTGACATGCAATTCAAAGTTGTAGCCCTAATCAGTGTCAACACCATCTGAATTATATCCATATACCTTGCCGGGCAGAACTGAGCTGCTTCACAGTGACTTTCAGAACTTTCGATTTGAATGCATGGTATCTACTGTTTATGTGAGCAAACAGCAAAGGTTGATGGGTCACATTATAATATTAGTTTAAGTAACCATAAATTAATAAGGAACTTCAATTTATTTCAGCCTTATAAATTTCCGAAATTCTCTGACAGACTTCATACATGTATAGTCAACAACTGCTATACGGATACTCAGAATAACTTATGTATCATTTGGTAACACATATAACAGTTAAAGCTCAAGGCATTTATTAAATGAATACTTAAAATAGGTAAAACTTGTTAACAGAAGTACATAAACTTGTGGAAGCATGCAAATAAGTATAAACAGGGCTTGTTAGAGACAATTACTTGAATGCTTAATATTATTTTGATGGTATCATACATAACATGGGCCTGAAAATAGTGTAAGCGACCATAAAAAGAACTTTAAATCATTTAAGTAGCAGCCTTATAGATTTACTATGTTCTGTGACAGATGTAATACACATATATTCAATAAATACTATATTGATACTCGGAAATAACGCAGGAAACACTAAGTAACGTATACAATGGTAATAAATCAAGACATTTACAAAATTAATTCTAAAAATATGCACTTTGTTATAAGAAGTTCATAAACCTGTGTCAGCATGCAAATATGTACGTACATGTCATGGTTGAGACATCACAGGGACGCTTAATGCTATTTTGGGGGTAACGTATATAACGTGATGTTACACGTTAACGCTGCCACTCTCAGAGAGCTAACATCTTTTATTTTGTTTCTTATATAATGTAGTTTTAGAAAATCATTGTGTACAAAATTCCCCCTGGGGGGGGGGGGGTCTTTAGCCAGCTCAATAGTATATAGAGTATATAGATAGAATGTCCAATTTGAGAGGTCAGGAGACACAGCTGTTCATTTCGACGCAAGCTCCCTTTAAAGGAGTGGCTTGTCCTACTATCTCAAGATGGGTGAAAAGAGTTATGGATAAAGCAGGAATTGATGTCAAATGTTTTAAACCAAATAGCACAAGGGCAGCAGCATCATCACATGCTAAGGCTGAGGGCGCTCCCTTGAGTGTGGACACAAAATAGTACATTTAGGAAGTTTTATGACAAACCTGTACAGGGAAAGTCCTGTTTTCAATCTGCAATCTTAGGAAATTGATTATGATAAGGTGCATTTGAGATGTAAATATATTCAGTTTGAAGGGATATTGGGTATAAGTTTTACTGATTATACAAAGGGATGTAACTGTTACGGATTTGCATTGCTGTACTTGTCCCTGCTGAAGAAATTGATGTCAACAGATGAGTATCTGGAGGACAAATGTAAGTTAATAGATGCATGCGATTTACGTAGCTAGTGAAAAAATATGCTTATGATATGAAGTAATTCATCATATTTGGTAAGCTCCGGTTTGTTTATTCTTGGACACAGCAACTCTAAATTCTCTATGGGGACACATAAGGGTATTTATGGGAATGAAATTGTAAGATTAAACGTGACTTACACAGTAAGTTGAAGTTTGATCAAGATTTCATATACCATAAATACCCTTAGGGTTCACATACCCACCCTTTCACCCTGTCCATATTATTGGGTTTGCTGGGTCCAAGAATTATTTTCAGGGCTTTCAAGTATGAATTTCCAGCGATCACGTGACTCGTACTCTATGTGAACCCTAAGGGTATTTATGGTATATGAAATCTTGATCAAACTTCAATTTACTGTGTAAGTCTCGTTTAATCTTACAATTAAATTCTATAAACTAGAATATGCTAAACGTTTGGCGAGGAGTATATTTATGCTCAAACAGTTTATACAAGTGTTGACTTAGATATATTTCAACCTATTGCAGTCGACAAGGATGGGCCAGCATTCAATGATCAGCCATCACTGGATTGCGATCGAAACGCCATTTACTGACGTTATTATGTTAACTGGCCCCTCTTTCACAATGGACAGGCGACAATCAAAAACGTCAATACTATCGACGAAAGTAAATCAAAACTAGGTACATGTAGAAATAGAGTTTTCGATTGCCATTTGACGCCCGAAAGGTGAAAAATTACAATCGAAAACACTGTTTCTAGCGATTTAGATCCGCTTTCGTCGAGTGTTTAGAGCGTTTTCGATTGCCGCCTACTCAGTGTGCTGTATGTTTTGTAGAAACCAAAACTACTGTACTCGAAGAAGAAGTGAATGAGCTGAAGATACTCGAAGAAGAAGTGAATGAGCTGAAGATACAAAGTGTCAAAGCAGGTCAGTAGGTTAACACTTAAAGCGCCAATCGCAACAAAAGTCGTCTGTTTTTCACGTCTGCTGAAATGTTTAAGAAGCCTCTATGGCAAACAGTGTGGACCCAGATCAGACTGCTCGAATAGGAGCAATCTGTTCTGGGTCCACGCTGTTTGCTTCAATACTTTATTCGTCAGTAATGTAAGGCAATATTTGCAGCAGACGATTTAAGCAGACGACATTTTCAGGTGCTTTTTTTCTTGGCGCTTTAAGGGTTAAAGTCGGGTAACTTCCGGCATCAAGTAAATTCGGACATACGTTTGCAAACAGTGGGACCCAGATGACACGGCTCCTTATCAGGATTTTCACTTTTTGCTTAGTTTATTTACTTTTTTATTCAGTTGGGGTAAAGTACGGTAACTTACTTCAGGTAAATTCGGACAGCGACCTTCTTAGCTACATATTCTAATTAATGGAATAGAGAAATAAACTTAATAAGCAAACAGTGAAAATCCTGATGAGCCGTCTCATTTGGATTTCCACTGTTTGCAAATGTATGTCCGAATTTATCTGATGTCCGAAGTTACCTGACTTTAACCTAATTGAAATATGAAGCAAACAATGTCACTGTGCGATTTAACCTGATGTCCGAGGTTACCTAACTTTACCGTAGCTGTAATACAAACCTCGAGAGATTTCACAATTAAGTGTAATATTTTCTGCTGCAAAAATGAAATTTTTCTGATGAAGATATGTAATATTATACAATTATTGACTTCAATGAGGTAGACATGAGGATTTATCTACCCGAAAAAGTGATAATACCCTGAGGCCGCTAGGCCGAGGTGAATATCACTTTTAAGAGTAGATAAATCCTTATGTCTACCGAAATTGAAGTCAATAACTGTTTTGTTTTATGACTTCATTTAAGAATGAACATTTTGCTACTTTCACTTTTGTTGTTAAAGACATGTTCAACCTTTAATCTAAGACATCTAAGGACTTTCTCACAAGTTTTAGCAACTGTTATTAAAATATTTTAATGTAGTATTTTGCATTTTCAAATGTATATTAATTCTCTTAATGGGGAAAATAAAATGTTATCAAAAAACTGTTTTTACAGTTTGTTTATCCAAACAAAGATAAATAAGCAAACAAAACTATTGTAGAAATTCATGAAAGTCTTTAATTTACCTGTTGGGAGGTGAAGCAGCAAATCATGTCAATTTCATGAAGCGCATGCTAGTTTCACACTCATCATGCTAATTTTAGCTCTCTAGAGGGTAATATTGCAGAACTGTCAAAAATATTAACTTCTGGAATTAGTTCGAGCTGGTTTTCATGCAATATTAACTTGTGGACCTGTTTAGACCAGTTTCCAGGTAGACATAGAGATTTATGAACACAAATTGGGCCAATCAGGAGACAGGAATCTCCAGTCATATAACAAAAGAATTGTCAGGTAGATAAATCCTTTTATTATATAATCTATAAATAAACATCTTCTGATTGGCAAAGATGCATATCCACTCGAGTCAATAAAACTACATATTGCATGGTTTGCCGAACGTGACGTTGCAAAGCACACGGCACGAGGTAATATTGCATGGCTTACGGGAAGTGACGTCAGAACGTCAAGTAATTTCGCATGATCCATCCAAAACGTCAATGGTTTTAATAGTCTAAAATGGCAGGAAATGCATAACATACATTTATTATATAATAAACAATTGTTGACTTATGTTTCGGTAGACATGGAGTGTTATTGAATAGTAAACTTAATCATATTGACCTCCGCTCTGCGTCAGTCAATATGACGTTTACTGTTCAATAACACTCCATGTCCACCTCAACATAAGTCAATAATTGTTTAATGTCTACCTCATTGAAGTCAATAATTGTATAATACCATGAGTGTGAGGGTGAGATAGAAAATTCTAACCCGAGGATCACCAGTTGGCGTCACGAGGCTTGCAGAAACATGAGAAAGATGACAAACGGTGATCATTCGATCCCACCCTCTAACGAATAATGGATTCTTTTTCTTGCTCAACACTAAATACCTCATTTTATATTGAAAAAAAAAATGAAAAAGATTTCCAGAAAATTCTGAATACGCTAAGATGCGACATGGTGAAGTTATTTTAACATTACAATGATGTCACGGTAGAAAAGTGCGGCCTAAGTGCGGCTGTACATTTCATTCTTAGCTCACCGGAGCCATTGGCTAATGGTAGGCTATTGTGACCGTTGGATGTCCGGCGTCCGTCGTGCGTCGTCAACAATTGCTTCAAATGGCATCTCCTCCTAAAGTACTGGCTGGATTTTAACCAAACTTGCTAGGAATGATCCTTATATGGCCCTCTTGGAAATGTGTTCAAATGGTTTTGGTCCATTGCCTATCTAGGTCACACAGGCTAAAAATAGATTTTCAAGATGAGAACTTTAAAAAATCTTCTTGTTTAAAACCACAAGGCCTAGAGCTTTAATATTTGGTATGTAGCATCACCTAGTTGACTTTTACCAAATTTGTTCAAATTATCCCCCTGGGGTGAAAAATGACTCAGCCCAAGGGGTCACATGTTTTTACATAGGCTTATATAGAGAATACATGAAAAAATCGTCTTGTCTGAAACCGTAGGGCATAGAGCGTTGATATTTGGTATATACCATCACCTAGTAGACTTCTACGTTTGTTCAAATTATAACCCTGGGGCCAAAAATGGCCCCACCCCAGGGGTCACAATTGTAACATAGGTTTATATAGGGAAAACAAGGAAAAACAAGGAAAAATCTTCTCTTAAACCTCAAGGCCTAGAGCCTTGATATTTGGCTTGTAGCATCACCTGGTGGACCTCTGCCAAGTTTGTTGAAATTATACCCCTGGGGCCATAAATGGCCCGGTCCTAGATTCACATTTTACAAATAGGCTTATATAGGGATAAACATGAAAAAAACTTGTCTAAAACCATAAGGCCTAAAGCCTTGATATTTGGTTTGAATCATAACCTGGTGGACCTCTACCAAGTTTGTTAAAGTTATGCCCCTTGGGCAAAAAAAGGCCCTGCCTGGGGTCACATGTTTTACCTTATGGACATTTACCAAGTTTAATCAAATTATGGCCCTGGGGCCAAAAATGTCCCTGGCCAAGGATCACATTGTTTACATAGGCTTATATAGGGAAAACATTTTTTAAAAAAACTATATTATTGTCTAAAACCATAAGGCCTAGAGCCTTGATATTTGGTATGTAGCATCACCTAGTAGACCTCTACCAAGTTTGTTTAAAATATATCCCTAGGGCCAAAAATGGCCCTGCCCCAGGGGTCACATGGGATATATTGGACACACATGAAAAAACCTTCTTGTCCGAAACCTTAAGGTCTAGAGCCTTGATATTTAGTATGTAGCATCACCTAGTGGATTTCTACCTAGTTTGTTCAAATTATACCTCTTGGGCCAAAAATGGCCCCGCTCCAGGGTTCACATGTTTTACATAGGCTTTTATAGAGAAGAGATGTAGCATCACCTAGTAGACCTCTACCAAGTCTGTTCAAATTATGCCCCTGGGGCCAAAAACGGCCCCGCCCCAGGGTAACATGTTTTACATATGCTTATATAGGGAAAAACATGGAAAAAACATCTTGTCTGAAACCATATGGCCTAAAGTCTTGATATTTGGTATGAAGCATTACCTGGTGGATCTCTACCAAAGTAAGTTAGGGTGCAAAGATCAGGAATCGATACAATCAAGTACCACATCTGACCCAGGATACCAATGGGAAAGTGACAAACTCACAGTAAGACACCACAAACGAAAGCCAAGAGGTTAGCCCTTTCCCAGCAGGTGACCACAAAGCACATATAAACAGACGTGCACCAAGACATAGCAAACACAAGACAGAACAAAAACATAAAAGATCCACAAAAGAAGTACCGCCTAGGAACGGTCAGTAAAATATTTTACTGGAGGGCTTAAACCTGTTTCACGGCGCACCAACCTCACCATTAATTCAGATGTGGATCAAGACACATAGAAAACTGGATACATTCCATGGTTTGCGTAAAGAGCTACGTGCATTAAGGGGCCTCTTGCCCCCCTATAAAAGTTATTTTTCACCAATTTGTTCTTATGTGTTTATTAGAACAATAACCAAAGTGTAAAAGTCTCAAATTACATAGACTTTTACCTTTCTTTGATACCACTAAAAAAAGCAACCAAAATAGGCTGAAAATAGGTTTGACAGAGAAAATAACATGAAGAACAAGCAAATACAAAAAAGATATTTTAACAGAAGGTAGAATTACCACGGCACGCAACATTTTAATTTTTTTATTTAGCTGTGCTGATATCTAATTCTTAAAAATCGATCTCGAAAGCCTTAAAGGGGTACTTTCATCTGTGCTCACGTATGGATTTTCTTCAAACTTTGCATATTAATAACTCATTATTTTCGAACTATGAAAATGTATTTATCGAATTAGATAGTTAAGAATAAGGCTTAGGAAGCAACCCTGACGTACTCCACCTTTGAGGTGGTACCTGTCCCTAAATTTTCATGTTCTAAATCTATAGATTTGTTTATTTCTATGATTTGTCACCTTGATTGAATCCAAAATACCATAGACATTATTTTAATACCACGAAACCATTTGGATAAATTATGGTTTACGTTTTCAGAAGAAGTGATTGTAAAATTTCAATATTTTTTTTCAAAAATTTACAAAACATTCAACATTCAATTCAAAAGATGGATATGTTCTAGTCTTTGTAAAGATGTCATATTATCACAAAAACAGGCCGTATATATACTGCTGATCTGAGCCAAATATCATGAAAATCCAAAACCCGTAACTTTATCATTTCCTACCTCTTATGGATATAGATAGGTCACTTTTAGGAAAATTAATTATTTAGTTCAAATGAATCAATAACTCTACATAAAGAGGTTGTATTTAAATCTACTTCCACTTTTCTTAAAGAAAGATATGTTAAGACAATTTTAAATGATTCAATGGTCAGAAATGCCAAAGGTCATGGCCCTGTGTCATGGCTCTATGGGGCCAAGAAAATGTGTATCACTTCCTCAAGTCCTGCATGATATTGTTTAAGAAACATGATATCCTAACAACAACATGTGAAAACAAGAAGACTAAATATTTCCATTACATCCCAACTGAACTAGAGGCACCAGATTTTGGTGCTGTGACCAGAATACCGTGTAACAGAGTCTTATCAAAGGTATCATAAAATAGTGTTCAACATGAATAAGTGAGGTCCAGAAACAAAACTGTATGCCTAGAACATACAGCCAGCTAAAGTATAAACGTTGCTATTTGATGGAAATCAGCATCAGTTTCACAAAACAGAATGAACAGAGAAGATTTAAGCATTAAATTAGCAATACATTTGAAGCCAAGAGTTATCTGTGACCAAAATGGTTAATTTTAACCAATAGGTTTCACAGGAGGTTATTTTTGTGAAGCAGGTTTATTAATGAGTCTTACAATTATAAAATCATAGATATAAGGTTCTTCTCCTGTATGAACTGACTTGTCATAAGGTTTCTCTTCTGTATGAATTAAAATTATTAATAATGTTACATATTAAGTGTAACATTGGCTAGATATTGTTTTTATGTCAGAAATTAGATGTGTCATTTTGGCTAATATTATTGTGTAAGCACTTCATTAAATAAGAATTGTGACACTTAATATCAAAGGATATTGTTTTTTTCTTTTTTCCAATCCATAATAGGGAAAAACACTGAACATATCAGCTTCTACAAATAAACGTACTAGCATGATGATTCAAACTAAGCAAGTATTCAAGTATGTTTTACACTGAAACATAATTATTGTATTTTTTACATTTCGATGAATTAGGGCCATGTATTTACAACAAGTTGAAAAATATGTTACCGGTCCTTGAATTTTATGAAATTTGGTCTACATATTCTTTACATATATGGATAGTTTATATGTTGAAATGGTATCTTGACAAAACCCGCAACCTGTAAAAATGTTAATTCCAAATTTGACTGAATACAAAATATACAGTCGAAAATTGGGGTACCATGCTATAAAAATGAATGCCCACTCAATAACCTAATACATACAAAGCAATTTTAAGTAACAACGAACTTATCAATGATATAGCTATTTAATAAAACATTTCTCCGCCCGTTACATGATATGTCAATTACTTTAGAAATGATTATAACTGGGTACCCTAAAAAGTATTAAAGTGATATCATTCATGACGTCATAAATTAGCAATGGGATTGCATAAAAGCTCAAACGCACCGCATAAATATTAAAGTTATACCCCAGACAATTAAATAACACAATATTATCGAAATCCAAGCGTTGGCAGACCCCTATGTTAATTTCCCATACCATGCAAGAGCCCCTTGGGTCCAAAATGACAATTTCTATGTTTTATACCTATTTTGTCACCATATTTGTTACCATAGCAAAGGTAAAATTTAAATAAATGCCGAAATTTTACACTTCAGTTATTCTTCTTATAAACCAATCAAAAGAAATTGCTGAAAAGAGGGGGCCAAAATAGCCCCTTAATGCACGTACCCCTTTCATAGATTATTTAAGAAATGACTTCAATTTTTGGAAGGTTCATGGAATCATGAATACTTTGGGTCTCTTGCAAAGTAAGTAAAGCCCGAAGGGCTTAACATTAACTTCGCAAAAGACCCGAAGTATTCGTGATTCCATGAACTTTCAAAAAATTGAATTTATTGCTCATAATAACATTTTATTATAAATAACTAATCTATAGAAATTATTTATAATTAAGGAGATGAAACAGGTTTGTATTTAATATTTAATCATATTAACGGTTTTGTTGGAGTGCAAAACGGAAAAACGGAACAGCCAGTGTGAGCACAGACAGCCAATGGAGTAAGCAAGACACTTAGACGGATAGCTGAGAATGGGTTTGCTCCCCCCCTAGGGAATTTTGCAGACATCTCCTATCTTGTAACGAATTAAAAGCCGAGTCTTTTAAGAAATGTTTGCACTCTGTTCGTTGGGGCGTTAGTCTGTAAGAGCCTGTAACATACGTTACTTTATCAAATTAAGAAAAAAAAATGAAAGTTTGGGCTACAAATTAAAGCTATTAAAATATTTATTTTAACAATCATTCATATAGTCTGCATACTGAATATCTTAACTACTTATGACAGCCATTTGAACAAAATAACGGCTTCCTTAGGTGTCACATGTGTTACATAAATCAGATAACCCGTTAAAATTTGCAAATGTGGCTAAAATCATCTACATTCACAATCTCTCTGTGTGTTTTGCAAAATGTTTTTAACAATGTTTGACTAGCTCATGCAATTGGCTAACAGAAAAAATAAAGTTTGTTTCGCTATATTAAATATTTTTTCTGGAATAAGCAATTAAACAACCCTACCCCTAACCAGTTTTAAGGTGAAAAGTTTGGTATTGAAACTAAAGTAAAAATAGTTAAAAATATTTTCAGTTGATGAATATGATTCATTGTTTGGCATTTATTTGCTTATATGAAAAGACTCATAAATCGGCAAGTTTGTTCCAAAAGTTTTAATATCAGAGGCTGTAACATATGTTACTTGATGTAATAAATGGGCAAGCTCATTGTCTTTACGTAAGATATGCCTAAAATGTTTTAATCTCCTAAAGGGGATTTTGCAGACATATTCCTTCTTAAAGTACAACTCAAGCTGCATCGAATAAGGGATGTTTGCACTCTCTAAGTTGGGGCATTAGCCTGAAACAGCATGTTAAATGCGTTACTATATCAAATAAAGGAAATGTACTTTGAAAGTTTGAGCTAAAATTGTGAAAAAAATAGCAGCTGCTGGATATCTTACATTGTTTAGGGATTTGAGGCTGGCTCGTATGATAAAGACTTATAGATCTGCTAGTTGTCACCAAGTTTTAAAGATCAGAGAGTGTTACATATCTTAGCGTGATAAGTAAAATCATCAAACAGTACTTTGACATCAAGCTGAGTAAGGGCCTGCTCCATCCTAATCGCCTTTGGAATTCTGCAGACATATTACATCTTATGTAACCATTTAAGGTGCATTTAATAAGAAAAGTTTGCACTCTGTAAGTCGTAGCATTAACCTGTAACATCTGGTTACATATGTTACTATATCAATTTGAGAATAAGAAATTTGAATGTTTTAGCTACAGAAAGAAGACATTAAAATTATCTAATAAATTACATTCTTATGTCTGCATACTGGATGTCTTTACTACATATGGAAGCTGTTAACACTTATACGGCTAACTGTGGTGTTATGTGCGTTACATGAACCTAATTATAATCTAAAAGCCATAATTGTGGCTATCGTCATTTAGTTAAACAACTACTATGACTTGGTTTCAAACTTTTTTATTAGATTTTACAAACATATACTCAATTCATGAACAGGAAAAACCAAGTTTGCTTTTCTATCTAAAATATAGTGTCTTATAGGAACTAACACACAGCCCTACTCCTAGCAAATTTTGTTATTACCGTTTTAGTAAAACACATGAAAGCTATTGCAGCGTGTGGATATTTTACATTTTCTCAGTCTGTCTTGCTAATATATCTGCAAGACGTCATTAAGTTTAAGATCAGGACACTTAATGTGTATTTATAAGTCTTTGGTGCGAAAACACTAGAAATTATAATCATTTCTGATTATCAAGCCCATGGACTGTTGTTAAAGATGTTATAAATGACCTTTTGGATACATTTCCTAATACTGTGCATTTAATGCTAAATATAGAGCCACAAATAGAAACGATAGTTTTACATTTGTACAAGACAATACAATAAATAAAATGGTCAAAACTAATTCCCATCGATTTAACACTCATGTTAAACAGTTGTCATTGTCTACTTCTGTGGTAATCAGTATTATCACACGCCTCGTTGCAACTAGTAGAATTATCACACAATATTTCAATCATTTACTGTTATAAGATTTACCACCAGTCCTCTCAAAATTGATGAGCCATTATCAACTTTCCAATTTTGCCATTCGTGGCTAGGAACATTCGGAAACTGATATGAATTCCTAATAGTTGGCTCTTTGAGTATGTGTTTCAAGTGATACTCTGCAAGTAGGAGTAAGACTTAAGCTTTACAAGGAGGAAAACTATCCCATTAAAAGCAATGAGTACCTGTACTGATGTACCTTGATCTATCTGTGATAAAGAAGCATATCTTAGCTGGTTAACTTTTATAGATGTAACAAACATATTTTCATCTATGATGTCTCTGCACTTATTATCTTTCCCTAAGCATTCAAAAACTTATTTGAAGTCTTAGTACTTCTAAAGTGCTCAAAAACCGAGGTAACTCTTTCCCTTCAGGTAAACGAACTAGATGTTTCACAGCAGGTAAAGCAATGAAATGCAGGATGAACAGAGCGCAAATTAGACCCTTTCATTTCAATGATTCACTAAGTTTCTAAGATAAGAGCGCTTATTAAAGGATGTAACATATATAACTCGTCATAATAAATGAGCAAGGACATTGTAGTGACATCCTTTTTGATTACACAGTCAGAGGCAAGTGTTTTCAATTTCAGTGTTTTCAATGGATCATGAAATGGGGCAACCTTATCAACTTGTTTACGATGTATAAATCTTCCATAGAGCATTATATAAAACTAATGGTTATCCTATTCTACCCATAGTCCACTTTCCTACTTTTGAATGCAACAGCTAATGATATGGCTGCAAAAACTGAGAAATCAAAGGATTTAAATTATTTAAGGCTTGCTTCAATGTACTGACATAAAAAAACAACCAGCTGCAAACATAAATGATGGCAATGTCCAACTTCGTGTAATTTCTCATATACCAGATAACTTAAGGCGTAACAGACATTGTTTCAGACGGTCTGCCAAAACTATCAAGAGTCAACATTGTAACTAAAGAAACTTTATAAAGTTATTTGGGCGCAGCAAAATACTATTGATCTAAGACCTGAGAACTTAAGCACCAAAGGACTGGAAAATTCCATGGCAACTGATGCAAAAAAGCAGCCTTTTAAATTTCTGTTTGACCAATGTCAGAAATCTAAAAGTATTCTTAGAGGTACACGGCAGAGACATAGCTTTTGGAAAATCAGAGCAAAGTTATCATTTGACTAGCACGAATGCAGAGGCATTTGCAGTAAGATTGTTCTTGCCACTTCACAGGAAAAGACATATACCAGAGTCATACTCCATTGTATGCATATATGTGAAATGGCATTAAACCCATATTTAATCAGGTGTTTGATCCCATGACACTGACATGCTGTTTCTGCTTTTGAAGAATGCTTAGGATTTAAGTTATAGCAGAGTCAATTTGTTTTACGCTGGCACTGGCCACACATACAAAGAAAATTAAGTCTTTTAATGACATAAGAGGAGGATCACACAAAATGCTTATAAGTGATGTTTGTCACAATTACCAATTTTAAAAAGTAACCTTAATTAATGTAAGACATATAACACCAAAGGAAGCTGAATATTTGTTAAATAAAAAACACTTTCTAATGTATTAAAGGTATTCAGCATGCAACCTACATGAATAATTCAAATACGAGGGGTGATCAGAAAGTTCGTGGAAAATAGTTGCAATTTCTACATCGTTCGGAATTACACTACATACCACTACAACACATATGGCGTTGATTGGTTGCAACATGCTTGATGTTTGGCGTCCAAGTGCGTTACAGCTGTCGTCATGGCAACGCTATATGACGCGAAGCGGCCCATTTTACGTTCCATTTTGACATTTTACTACACAACCAATTAAACTTCAACGTTTTGTAAAATTGTGTTATGCTGTGATAGCCAATATTGCTTTCCTTGAATATTTAACGACACATTTACTCCTCTTCTATGCAAACTTTCAGAGATTTATATCTAACAGATGGTGTTCTAAATCGAAACCAATAACAGTATTGTCAAAATGCAAAGCATTCATCTTCTGTGAACCCATTGCCAGTTTTGGCATGTCAATTCTTTTAAATAAACTATATACACACTTCGAAAAACCCTTTTTCAGGACAATAGATCTAATATCGATGGTCAAGTCCGATATTATAATTGTTGTGATGAACGGTGCCAAGAAAATAAATCTTTCATTTAAAATTTACCAAAACTCGAAAAATTGACTCATTTTAGGCCTACCCTTCGGACTGAAACCTATTAATTTGAATACATAACGCAGCGGGATAGATAAAAAACTCATTATGATCAAAGATTAGCAGAATATTACTTTCCATTAAAAAATTCAAATCAATTCAAACACAAATACGGATTTTAGTCCGAGAAGCAACCCAGGGGTACAGATGGGCCGCTTCCAGCGAAGTGACGTCACAGCAGCGCCTCGTGCTCATACGTCTGACGTCACATTTTCTAAATTTCGATTTCAGTCGACTTGCTATGAATGGTAGTTTGTATCTATGAAATTTCAATGCAATTGATAAAAGCAATTTGATTTAATAGCACTTTTCCGCGAACTTTCTGATCACCTCTCGTAAATAGATAGTTTTATGCCTTCTTTCTGTTTTTCAGACTTTCAATTCATTTATTCTTAAATTGATATGGTAACATACGTAACATACCATTACAGGCTAACCCCCTGGTTAATAGAGTGCAAACATCTCTTATTTGCTGCAGCTTGAATTGTTCTTTATGGTAGGATATGTCTGCACAATTCTCCAAGGGGTGTAGAGGAACAGGACTGTACGCAATTTGCAGTCCTAATACTATGCCATGATTCTACTGGTTGTGAAGAAATGGGTGATTATTTTGCAATAGAAGCAGACACAATGATAGACAGTGTGAGGGTGACTTGAATAAAGATTGTTTTGAATAATTATATTTAATAGGAATATTTATTAAATTGTGTCATTTAAATGAGAACTATTATTTTCTATCTATACGTCTATATATTTTAATATTATAGGCATTAGAAAATATGTGATAAAAAGATTATTAATAACATCTGTCACACAATTCCATGGGCTTGTTATCAGCAATGACTATAATTACTAAGACTAAGGCACCAGAGGCTAGAGATTAATAGGAAAACATGTGAAAATAGTATTTTTTTCTGAAATATCTTCTCTTACTTCCAAGACAATTTCCGTGCTCATTCATTATGCCATGTAACATACGTTACATACTTAAATGAGTGCTCTGATCCTGATGTCAAACTTGCAAATGTATGATTCTTTATTGCATTAGTAAGACAGTGCCAGAAATGTAAGATATCTACGAGCGTCAATCATTTTCATATATTTTTCTTCAATAATAGATACCAAAATTAGATACTTAAAATTGGTGGTAGGGTTGTTTAATAGCTCATATAAAACAATGTATTTTAGATAGAAAAGCAAATTTTGTTTTTTCTATTAGTCAAATAAGTATTTTAGCGAACTAAGATTAAAAACACTTGTTAAAATGCACAAATCGTCTATAAAATTAAATGATGTTAGTCACGATTTCAACTTTCAAAGGGAAATTTAATCTATGTAACGCATATAACACCATTGAAGGCTGTAATTTTGTTTAAAATGCTGCTTTTATGTAGCTTAGGCATCCAGCTTGCCATCTACATAAGAAATTTGAATAATGTCTTCTTTCTGTAGCTCAACATTTCATTTTGATTTTTCCTTAGTTTGGTACAGTAACATATGTTACAGGCTGTCAGAGACTAACGCCCCAGACCACAGAGTGCAAACATCTCTTAAAAGATGCGGCTTGAAATTTTCTTTAAGATACGATATATCTGCAAAAATCCCTAGGTGGGGGAGCAGGACCTTTTTCTAGCTCGAAATCTGGCTTGTTTTGCTCGTAAAACTCTGGCGAATGAATTCGATGTTCGAAGCGAATTAATTGCACGGGCAAGTGAGCTTGGTAGCTGTCAATCAAATTTTGTGTCGGTCATGAGGCTATAAACGGTTGCAAAATTCTAAAAATTAATTAAACGCTTGCTTTGAAAATGTAAATACAGGGGTGTGGAAATAGTAAAATGTTCTACTTGTCCAGGGACAAGTAAATGGTCATAATGTACTTGCCCAAAGAAAAGTTTATTTGTCCGATAGTACAGATTAGCGTATACCTTTCTGTGCTCAAACAATGTACACTTCCGAAAACAGTATGAAACCATGCAGATATCAACTCTCTTGTAAACTGTAGATCCAGATCATCTGGCTTTTTAAGAAGCCAGCTGATCAGGATCCATACTGTTTCAATGCACAATGTGAACTCATGATAATTAATCAAAATATGAAATACAAAATTTTATTAACTTTATAACAAATTTTGCACTTGTCCAAGGACGAGTAAATTGAAATTTTCAACTTGTCCTGAATGAAAAGAGACCAGGTCAGACAAGTTGGGCATGGTATTTCCACAGCCCTGTGTAAATATAGAGATTTCAATGGCACAAAGGTCCTAACGCCGTTGTCTAAATTGAATGTTGTATATATATTAACATTTTTGAAGCAATCCTTTAATGAATTTTTAGACTTTTGCAACCGTTCATAGCCTCATTAATTACACGAATTTGATTGACAGCTGCCCAGCTGACTAGCTCGTGCAATACGCATAGAACATCAAATTGAGGCCCACTTCAAATCGAACTTAAGTCCCTACTATAGTTATTGCGTAATACATATAGATGCTCACGAACGTTTACACCTGAACGGCTACAGTTGGAACTTTTAGTTGGTTGGCAAGTAAACAAAAAGAATAGCCCTGTATGCTCCACTTCAATTCTTCATCGTAGACAAACTGCATACTTAGCCTTTTCTAATAATCAATTACGAATAAGTGAGACCAACAATTATGCTCAGCTACATGTAACCACCCGCATCAGTCATCCACAGATTGAGCTCACCACCTGCATCTGTAATCCACAGATTGAGTTAACCACCCGCATCTGTAATCCACAGATTGAGTTGACCACTCGCATCAGTAAACGACAGACTGAGTTAACAACCTGCATAAGTAATCGGCACACTGAGTTTACCACCCGCATAAGTAATCAACAGACTGAGTAAACCATCTGCATCAGTAAACGACAGACTGAGTTAACCACCCGCATCAGTAAATTACAGACTGGGTTAACCACCCATATCAATAAACGACAGACTGAGTTGACCATTTCGAGAAAATTTCCTATATGTTATTTATAGTACATGACCGAGTTGTGTTTAAAATTTTACAGGATACAAGTCAGCATTTGCGATATACGGCAAAGAGCCAATTGGAACCGGAATCAACGAAATATTGAGGGTTCACCCAGATGGTGTTACAACAAACGAAGGCGGCCATTACAATAACGCAACGGGAGTGTATACGGCTCCGTACCCTGGTCTGTATGCCTTCGTACTATCCATCTATAAAGATCCTTTAGAGGATGACGGAGTTCAGTGTTGGATCTATAGAAACGACAATGGCCAACCTCTAGCCCATGCCAATGCTATACACAAATCCGGGTTTAGAGGGGCTTCTGGGGCAACCCTTGTACAACTGGATGAGGGTGAAACTGTATTTGTGCAGTGTGGTAACGTGGAGAACCTTGATAGCTGGACGTCATACATGGGATTCCTACTAAAGGCATATTAACACAATGAGCCTGGCATCCAGGGATCATGTGCAAACAATATGTCATTAAACCTGTCATCTTTTCTGGAAGGTATATTGTTGCTTACAGGAATTAAACTATTGACCGGTTCAAGTCTCACATTTGCCCATTTAGATATTTTAAACTTTATTTAATAGTTTTAATTTTTCTCTTACGGGGGTGTTAAATAAGTAATGCAAAGGCATCTGTGTCATACCTCTGGCAAAATTGTGTCTATTATCGTTTCATTCTAAAATTTAGCATGACGGGCAAAGCGCTGCCGCACAAACTAATGGGGTTTGGCTTTCTAAACTCCCCTGAAATCTGTGTCAATTCTGTTTGCTCACACCATACAAATTATTATAACAGTAATGATCTGGTGTACTATATCACGTCTCGTGGTTTAGGTCATACCTCATCAACGAGAAGTGATACTGTACACAAGATGAAGTCAGTATAATGATACTGTAATATGTTTATTATATACCTTTTTCTGATATTTTTCTGATTTTGTAAATTCGTTTGGTCTTTATAATCCAGGAAAAAATGCAGGAACTTTTGCTAAATTACGTTTTGTTTCTTGACGTTACGTGATCATTTTGTGCCTTTGGTCCCATGCTTGATATAATTTCGCGTAACGTCACCGCAAAAACAAGTAAACGACGTAAACCTCGATTCAAAAGATAGTAATACCGAATCAGAAAACCACAGTTCGTTGATCCGACTTTTTTGTATTTGATGGCCACAAAACAGAGTGTTCTAAAGATGTATCATTTATAGTTACATTGTATAAAGTAAAACCAAATCTCACAAATAAAGCGTACATGTAACCAAAGGGTTGACTTATATATAGAACTTATTTTTCAAATTCAATTTGAAAGACTTGGATACATGAAACTTCAACCTATATCAATATTATTACCCTGTAAGCCATGCCATATATGTGTTCAAATATGTTCGGATGTTATAATGCTTGTTTTGTTATCTAGTGTTTCTAGGAAGCATAAAAAGTACATGTACGAGGCGACCTGGCTGCTTTGTTGTCTCATTGACTTTCTTATGCATCTTTCATCCGAACCAAACATCTATTTGTCTTGATCCACGTCAGAAATAAGGGTTAGGTTGTTACCATAAAGCTAGTTTAAGCCCCCAGGTAAAAATAGCTTTCCATGGCGGTGCTTCTTTTGTGAGTCATTTTTGTTATTTATGTTTCGTGTTTGTTATGCTTTTTAGTTTTTTCATTGCAGCCTTGTAGTTACCAGCTGGGTAAGGGCTTACCTCTTTGCTCTTTTGTACGTGAAGTGTTTTTGTGGTTTTGTCACTTTCCCATGTGGTGTCCTGGGTCTGGTGTGGTACTTGATTGCTCTTTTTACTTACTTTTAAGATATTACTAGTATCAACACAACAAAAGCGATGTTTTTAAGAAATGAATTCGGTTTTTGGAATGTTCATGGAATCATGAATACTTCAGGTCCCTTGCAAAGTATGTGAAGCCCTTAACTTTGGAAAACTCAGTTGGGTCTCTTGCAAAGTAAGTGAAGGGCTTCACGTTAACTTTGCAAGAGACCCGAAATATTCATAATTACATGAACATTCCAAATATTGAATTAATTGCTTATATTTTCATTTTATTATAAATATCTAAAAATAAAAATGTTATTTTTAATTAAGGAAGTAAAACAGTTTTGTATTTAAGATGTAATCGTATTATCAGTTTAGTCAGGGTGTAAAATTGAAAAGCGGAACAGCCAGCTTGAACAAGGACAGCCAATGGAACACACAAGAGGCTTGTTTTGCACGTGTGACTCATGTGTGGCACGCTGTCAATCACAACACCAGTGTCAATTCTGGCGAATGAATTCGATGTTCGAAGCGTGTTGTACGGGCAAGTGAGCGTGGCAGCTGTCAATCAAATCCGTGTCATTCATGAGGCTATGAACGGTTGCAAAACGGTTTCATTAAAGGATTGCTTCGAAAATGTAAACATTAGTATTGTTTCAGATGTTGGACATCAATATTTCCCCCATACACTGAACAAAAAATATGTTCGAAAGATGTCGCGTCCATGTCAATACATACTTGTCATGGACGCGAAATTTGTCGAACATATTTTTGAGCAAATCAAATCCTCCTTAAATCTTAATCAATCATTGGAACTGTGTGACCTCGTAGTAACTGGTCGAAATTCAAAGCTGTATCCTAATTCATTGCAAAAATATAAATGTGTTTGCATTACTTCATAATTCCAACTACACTCATTTTCTTCATTCGGATTTGTTCCTGGGGACTGTATACTTCGATAAAAGTGACCCATTCGCAATACTATTCAGTTTCTACATTAAACAGTGTGTTGTTTTTATGTACATGTAAGTATGCGTCACTGTCATGCGAAATGTATCAAAATAGCGTGTTTTAGCGTGTCGAAATGATCTTTTCATGTTGTGGAGGTTATCGACAGGGCTTTTAAGCCCCCCGGTGGCTTAGGATGCTGTCCGTTCTAAGGCGGTGGTTCTGTTGTTGTAGACTTTTTGTTAATTGTTACTCCCATTGTGGGAGTTAGTAATTGTTCTATGTTTTGTTGTATGTTACTTTATGTCCATTCTAGTATTGCAATCATCTTGATGGGGAAGAGAGAGCTGATTGCTTTGCCTAATTTGTCTTCCTGGTGTCTCGTGATGGTTGGGCGGCTCTTCCTCGCGGTGCCACGGGGTTGTCTGCAGTTTGTGATTGTGGTACTTCCTGATCATACTCACTTACTAATTTTGTATGGGAAAGTGCATTTAACATGGCAGAATGTCGACCGAGTACGCCGTTTTAAATTCAAATGTTTGCACCGACTCGAGGATGACATGTCTCTATAAGAGCCCAGCAATTATGAGTTGCCTAAGAAAACAAATGGACACCAGCTGGTGTTGTTTAACCCTTAAAGCGCCAATCACGACTGCAGCTGACAACACATTTTCCTAGTTTTCAGCAAAAATAAGGTATGATATTTCATGAGAATCGTCTGCCAGCAGACGATTCTTATGTAATATCATGCCTTATTTGTTATTTTTGAAAAAAGCAGCAAAATTTGAAATTGTCGTATGCTACAAATTATAGGTGGCGCTTTAAGGGTTAAGATCTTACGGGGGGGGGGGGGGTATTCATAGGCTTCCACTAGCAAACTATTGTCGACCCCTTTTTATCCTAAAGATGTTTCTTGATTGAAGTCACAGAATTTTCCAATCGGACCTGCCTCGACCTATTCCTTAGAATAGGACCTTAGATGTACACTGTACTAACGTTTTCAGAGAAGCTAGGAGACTAAGTTTTGGTCTGAGCCTTCATCTACATCCACCCTTGATTTTTTAGCGCGTAGCGTTACCTCCACCCTTATACGTTTTTGTTATAGTAGCATAGGCTGGGGTGAGTCTGAGCAGACGTACGTCAGCCTACGATAATTACTGATGCGAGAAGTACCGAAACATTGTGTAATGGCCAATATACTCCGAGTTCTTACAAATACCATGAAGTAATCAGGTAATCGTAAAATGTAGTTGAAAATGTTAAATATGCACTTGATTTTGGTACTGCTGGCATGTGCGTTTATGCCTCTTATAAGCGTCCATACTGACGTTTTCGGCGAAGCTAGGGGACTAAGTTTTGGTCTGAGCCTTCATCTACGTCATAATGACACCTCACGACCCCCCCCCCCCCCCCCCCCCCCCCCCGAATAAAAAAATCAATTCGTGGCGATTATGGCGACTCGTGGCCTGTGTGGAATAGGGGTTTAAAACAATAAACACTAGTTAATGCTACAGAGTAATGCCTCTAGGAGTTGAGGTCTTGATTGACCAAGAGACTCTTAAGACGCATAGAACTTTGTAGCCTTGACTATTACACACATCACATATCACACTCTTTACCCTCTAAAATGACTAAGCCATTTTCAAAGCTGCATTTAACCAAGTTATCTTATATATCACCACAGGAGAGCCTTTATCCCCTTTAAAATGACTAAGTTATTTTCAAAGCTGGAATTAATTAAGTTATCTTATATCACCACAGCAGGAACTTTAATACCTCTCAAATAAACTAAGGTATTTCCCAACAACCCAGGAACTAATCACAAGCCAACAAGTGGATATAGCCAGGAGCTTATCATAATCATAAACCGACCAGAATAATCCAAAAAAATAAACTAAGTTATTCTCAATAGCCAAGGATTAAACTATTACAAAGCAGTCAAAAATAAACTAAGCTATTCCCAACAGCCCCGGAAACTATCACAATCATAGACTCAGCCAGAATAACCCCCAAAATAAACTAAGTTATTCACAGCTAGTCACTCAAGCTTACCAGGATAGCCATGGTCATTTTAAGCCTAAAAATTCGAAGTTCTTTTCAGGCTTAAAAATGACCCCCTAGTGACATCCATTACTACTATAAGTGATGCGAGAAGTACCGAAACATCGTGTACTAGACAATATACTCCGACTTTTTACAAATACCATGAAGTAATCAGGTAATCGTTAAATGTAGTTGAAAATGTTAAATATGCACTAGATTTCGGTACTGCTCGCATGTGCGCAAATGCCTCTTATAAGCGCCCATACTAACGTTTTTCAGCGAAGCTATGGGACTAAGTTTTGGTCTGAGCCTTCATCTACGTCCACCCTTAACATTTTTGCGAGCAGCGGAGGGTGAGTTGAGTCTGTGCATGCACAAGCTCACTTCAGTCTACGCTGCTCACTAATGCGATCGTGTACTGGCCAATTACAAATAACATGTCGTATATGGACAAATGCAAACAGGTATTAAAGCAAATTCGGAGAATATATGCACCCCCTCACCACCACTTAATGTTTGTCTTTTAATATATATGAGCTATCAAGTAAGTTGAAATGAATAAATGCACACAACAGAAAAAAAAACTGAGAAAAGATCTGAGACCTTAATCCTAAGCACATTCATATCTTCAGGCCATGACATAGGCACATGCAATGTTCAAAAAGATACTGTCCGAGCAGTTTCGTACATTGGGGATCTTACACGAGTGATAATTTCATATGAAATTTATTAAACGAGCCTTTGGCGAGTTTAATAAATTGAATATGAAATGATCACGAGTGTTAGATTCTGTTTATCATATGACCTTTTAAATGCGTTTTATCGCCTAAAATGTGTGTTTATTTCCATGAAAATTTGCGTTGTTGTAACGGACGTCGTCATGACGTTATTTTTTCCCACCGAAAGTGTAATTTTACGTGTGGTCATAACACTATATATTACATGTTTGGCGGGTAAATACCATGATTTATCAAACAAATAAAATCCGTAATTTTGTTTTTTGCCTAGAAAGATTTATTTCCTCTAGGGAAATAAATCCCTTTAGCCGGAACTCCTTTTTCCTGACCACAGGTGACCCAAGGCATCGGTGAGATGAAACGCATGTCTTATTCATTTACAATTTTTAAACATGCATAACTTTTCTCTGCACTTTCGACGTCACAAACATTAACAAATGACGTCATTTGCACATGCGATGACGTTGCATAACGTTTCTGTCTTCCAACACTGAAACTGGAGGATCTCATAATAAATTTAGTACCAAAATGTTCAACGTTACGATCTAACTAAGAAAATGACTACCCACACTTTATGTTTTCGTTCACTAATAAAAAAGTTACAGACGTTTAAAGTTCTGAGGTGGATTGGATGAAGAAGATTTCAAAAATGGCGGACTTCCAGGGAACAGCTAGCTGATGTATTACTACTCGTGTTAGAATTAGACATGTCATGATCCCGCTAGTTTTACCACATCGCATACCGAAGTATTTTCTTGATTTGAGCAAGCAGTTCAAGCAGAAAACATGTAATATACAGTTTATTAAATCGTTCCATTTAAAATATGGGATTTATAAACCTCGGGAGGTGGTAAATCCAATAAAGAAACTCGTGCGCAAGCGCACTCGTTTCTTTATCGGATTTACCACCTCCCTCGGTTTATAAATCCCATATTTCAAATGGAACGATTAATAAACTCTTTCTATGATATGACGCTATTAACTGAATAACAGTAGCGCCATATGATAAATAAGGTACCGATCTAATCACTTTGTCTGAAAATGACTAAGTTCATTTTGAGAAAAAAATTAACAAAATATGTTCAAACCCTATGCACATCTTCAGACCATGACCCACACATTTGTAAAGTTTCAAAGGAATCAGCATTAAACTGTAGAAGGTGTTGTATACACAAGATACCTAGTATGTATTCACTATGTAGGAAAAGTGACTTAGTTCATCTGGAGAAAAAAATGACAAAAATAATCATTGCTGAGGAAAATATGCAAAAACATATGCACATCTTCAAGCCTCGAGGTTATAAAAAAAAATTCGTGCTCAACTCAGCTGAGCACAAAATTTATCCTGCTCAAAAATGTTAAAATGCCAACAATTGTTGGCATTTTAACAATTATTAGCATGATAAATACAACATCTGAGAGACTTAAAGCAAGAAACATCTTTATTTGTCGGTATTTAAGTTTTTAAAGCAGTTGAAATTTCGTGCTCACTTGAGTTGAAATGTAGGTCTGAGCCTTCACCTACATCCACACTTCGTGTTTGCGGGCAGCTAATGCTGAGGCGAGTCTGCCTTAACCTTGCTGCTCACTGATGCAATTACAAAGCTCTCGCGTTTTTACTCATATACTCTACTTCTTTGAAATACCATGTCGTAATCAGGTAATCGTAAAACGTAGTTAAAGAACACAAAAGATATATATAATAAAGACTTGATATAATTTAGATGTTTTGAATGATGTTCGTTAGAGTTAATGCGACGCTGCGAAACCTGAAGTTTAAATTGCGAACGAAGCAAAAAAATACCCATTATGTTGATGATTAAATTACTTCTGAAACACACATGAGGCAGTTACCTATCGCATAACATTGCGAACAGCGGATGCTCAGACGACTAGTCTGCACAAATGACCAGTTTCGCCAGCGACTGTGATGCTCGCACACACAAAGAGGATGTGGAGATGAAAGCTCTGTTAAACCGCAAATTTCACACTTCGTAAATTTTACACTATGAAAAATCGGTACTAATTCCTCACAGCACGTGAACAATTGGTACCAATAAGTTACATGGTTCGTACCAATATCTCACACTTTGTGAAAAATGCGCACGATGTCAAATTTCATGTAGCATACATGCGTATTCTTCACATTGATAAATTACCCCCAAAATCTGCTGTATTTTGCACCCGATTCCAATTCTTCACATGCATGGCATGATTTTATAAACGTGGACGAAAATTCTTACAGGTACATGTAATAGATAAACATCTCTTTGGAGTTCACGCTCCGGATCCGCCAACTTGCGTTTTTTGTACAATTATTTTATTGATAACAATATCAAATTCCGTCTAGTGGTATTTCCAGTATTGCAATCATCTTGATGGGGAAAAGAAAGCTGATTGCTTTGTTTAATTTGTCTTCCTGGTGTCTCGTGATGGTTGAGCGGCTCTTCCTCGCGGTGCCATGGGGTTGTCTGCAGTTTGTGATTGTGGTATTTCCTGATCATACTCACTTACTATTTTTGTTATATAAATACCAGTCAGGATTTCTCTTCACCATTCTACAGTTTTCCAACTGCTTGATATATACCATTATATCTGCCAAGCCTTTGACAATAACCTGTTTTCCTGTATAGTTTTTTGTGATATGTCTACAGATTTTGATAGAGTCTGGCATCGAGGTCTGCTATTTAAATTAAGGCAAAATGGTATTGATGGTAAGTTGCTCCAGTGGTTAAATAGCTATCAAACTAATAGAAAACAAAAAGTTACCCTGTAGTCATGTGCTTCGACTATAAAGTCCATCCTTGCAGGAGTTCCCCAGGGATCAGTACTTGGACCCCTGTTATTTCTAGTATATATCAATGATATTGCAAAGCAGCTGCTAAGTCGAACACGATTATTGTCTGACGACAGTTCTTTATTCTATGCTGCAGCACGTCTCTCAGACATAGCAGGTATTATAAATCATGATCTCATTATGCTTTCGAATTGGGCCAAACAATGGTTAGTCAAATTCAACCCTCTTAAAATTGGAGCAGTTCTATTTACTCATAAATATTTTGAAGCTTAGACTCAATTGATAGTTGATAACACTCTCATAAGATTGTCGAAGATCACAAACATCTGGGCATAACTTTCAGCCACAACGGCCAGTGGCACACACATATAGAACATATTGCAAATACAGTGTTGAAAATATTAGGCATAATGCGCTAACTCAAATACACTCTGAGCAGAAATGCATTAAATCAAATTTATTTATACCACTTATTACCCATCATAGAGTATGCATCATTAGTATGGGATGACTGCACACAACAAGACTCTAACACTCTACAAAAGATACAAAATGAAGCAGCTCGTATGCAGATCGGTATCGTTAGTAAAATTATATAACGAATGTGGCTGGACTAATATATCAGTAAGGAGACACCAACAAAAACTGCATTTTATGTATAAAGTAAATAATGGACTGGTTTCATCATATATTACTGATTTATTTCCCCCATTAGTAAGTGAAATTTCGGGGTACCCCCTCAGAAACAGCAAACAACTTCTCTACACCATTTACTCTAACTAATATATCACTAAAATCATGTATACCATCAGCCATCAGAGTGTGGAACACTCTTGACGAAGGTCTCAAAAATCAGCCAACAATATCTTCCTTTAAGAACAACCTGCAAATTACTACTTTTCCTAAACTACAAGTACCTAACTATTTCGCATCAGGAAACAGATATCTATCAGTACTATATGCTCGAATAAGAAACAATTGTAGCAATCTGAATAATGATTTATTTATCAATCATCTTCGCGACAATCCTCTCAGTAATTGGTGAAATGAAATAGAGGATAGTGAACACTACTTCTTTTATTGCAACAATTACAGAAACGAGCATCATCTATTTTTCGAAGCTGCAAGAGACGTTCAACCACTAAACACAAAATTACTGTTATACGGAAATTATATGGTTGACAATACACTTAATTCAACATTATTTAGAGCAGTACATGATTTTAAAGAGCACTAAACGTTTTGACAATGCATGAACACATTTCTCTATTTGACTTGGAAATTTAAATATACTCAACAAAAGAAGTTAAGGAAATTGTCTTTAAGGGGCTATGACAAAACATCTAAAACATTTAAAGACATTTGAATTTTGCATTATTATAATGTGTCCATCTTTCTTTAGATGGGTAATTTATTGGGGTTTTTAGCACCTTTAGAAGCTCAAAAAAACCAATGTCAAAGTTAAATGGTCTTCACGCCATTTTTCGCAAAATTCCAATATTTGGATGAAACATGGGTTTTCATGCACTAACGTTGGCCATGTGTCCATCGGGAGATGTTAAAAACTGGGGGCGACAGATCTGGTGATTATAGAGAGAAACTTGATCAGCCAATCGTACATTGATGAGTTGTTGAGGTCTGTTGCCCTGCCTTTCCTGTACCAGAACCTATGCAAGTACCAGGCCTTGCCAGAACACATCTTGCCAGAATCAGCAAAATTGTCTTTCAATGTTGTGCGCATTGACTGGTCAGTGCGCTCATTAGACATGTCTACAAGTGAGCATGTGTAAGACATTTTTGGACAGAAGGTCTGACACATAATTTACTGGCACCAAGAAACCTCTAGGCTCTCAATGCGGCGATACAAGAAGAATCAAGGCTGAACCATAGGTACCAAATCACCAGAATTATCAAAAGTATGTGAAACCAGTGCAAGTCCTAATTTGCGGTGGACGGGGGACACACTCGTAACTTAAGGTATTCCTATCTTCCAAATGTGACATTTAAGGCTATTACGTTAATTTCGTGTGACATTCAAAGGCATTGCACTTCAAGTTTTGAAAACCAACAGTTTATCCATGTGTTTTGCGTCAAAAGAGGGAAAACACTGTAGACACTTTTTTGCGAAAAATGACTTTGACCTTAGGCTACTTGACCCCAGTGCCACAACAAGGGTATTAGAGCTAACAAACTAAAGGAAGCAGCTTTTTCAACCGATGAACTGCATCTTAACAAATAAATAAAAATTGAATGATTGTTTGCTTTGGTGTTCGTTTGTTCCATGGTTTTCTGAGATTTCCTTAACTTTTTTGTTGAGTATAGATTTATTTCACTTTATGCTATACCCAATTTTACCTATGTCGTAGGAGCAGGCCTGCTCCTTAGAACTGGTGGATCCAACGGCTGGGTGAACATTGGCATGGAGTATTCAATCATTGTAATAAATTTTCACGAGTGTGGGAAAACAAAATACAACAGACGCATATCAGATAATTAAAGACAATCAGTATAGATTTCCATCCACTAAGATTGGCAGACGGATTTTTTTGCCTTTAAGAATCTGAATGATGCTAACCTGCACTCAAAAACGTACTCATAGACTTTATCTTTATTTCTTTATTAATTTATTCACTATGATTTTGTATAGTTGAAGATATGTTTTGTAGCCATGTTTACATGCTTTGATTGATCTGTATATGTAGGGGGAGGGTCGTAACTAATGTTGCGAGAACTTTTGACCCAGCCCCATTGCTGTAATTTGTGACAATAAAATATTAATAAACTAAACATGAAAGACCGCCCAGGATATGTACCATCTACATTATGTGCCATATGCAACTAGTTTAAAAGTGTTACGGCCAACAGTTTAGGAGGCGATGCATTTGCAAGAAAAGTGACAGACTCACGGATGGCTGGACGGACGACTGACCGACTTTGGTACGAAATTGATATAATCATTATTTTTAGACAACGGCGGGCATAATCAACTTATGCTCTATGGTAAAGCAATGAAGATGCCTCAGTGTAAGCCATAGCCAAAGGGAACATGGTGGGTCAAGCCAAAGTCATATGATAAATAGAATATTGCATATGTGATAAGATATTACACATTCTGTTACTGATATCTGTTCTTCACACGTGCGAGGATTTGGTACCGATTCTTCACATTTGTGAAAATTTGATACCAATTCTTCACATCAAATAAAAATCGTAGACCCCCAAAATTATCGAAATTGACCATACGTAAATTTCACATTTGCCAAAAGTTACGTTTTGGTACCAATTCTTCACATGGTGTGAAATTTGCGAACTGTGAAATTTGCGGTTAAAAAAAGTAAATACTAAGATTTTGGCCTCTAGGCCCACTAGTTAGCTGTACATATATGAATGAAGAATAACTTTACATATATGCGATACGGGCTTGACTCTTGTATTTATTCGTAAAATGCAATGCGCGGGTTCAGATGGGAGGGGGACAGGGGGTCCGCACCCCCCCCCCCCCCTGAAAAATCACAAAAATATAGGTGTTTTTTAGCAACACTGGTCCCGATCCCCTGAAAAGTGATAAAGCTACCAAGCCAGCACCCAATGTTGGGGCATCATCGGCACGCCAGCGAAACGCCATTCAAATGGCATTTCGCTGGCGGACAAATGATGGCCCGCTTTTAGTGGTATTTAGATCCTCTCTCCCCTCATCTATTAAAAAAAAAACGTTGTCAGAATTGGACACCCTCTGACAAAACTTTCCGGATCCGCAAATGACTCGTGTATTGATACGCATAGTACGTGCTTTATTGCATATTCGAACAGTCAAAAACACATTGTTTTATAATATACATGTAGCTATCGATGCCAATACCTTTACAGTAAAACCTGTCTAAAACGACCGCTCTCAAAAATGCCAAAAATGTTTTTAAGACCAATTATCGCTTAATGCAGTTCAGAAGTATTAACACTTTCGACCTTCCTTCAGCTACCGTTTGTAATTTAGATCTTTATTTTGTCTATTTTTGAGTGGCCGCTTAAGACAGGTTTTACTGTACAACTGCATGAGTGAAAGTTTTCAGAATTATTCCTGAATTCAGGATTTTTCAAAATTCTAAATTAACTAGATTATACTACAACTTCTTTGATATATATTCAGTTTATCGAAAGACCATTGACCATTTAATCTCGAAACTTATTGATATTTTCTAGGCAAACTGCATGCATGCTTAAAAATTTGAATTTCTAAAGTTCAGGATTTTGAAAATTTTGCACGTTGCAACTGCTGTAAACAGTTTTCGGTATATTAGGTGGCATGGCGTATAACGAACGGGGCATCCACCAGCGTCTTTCTTGACTGGTTATCTCAATATGACCTACATTGTAAATATGTCTACATGTACGTCTTTCTCAGAGACGAAATGACTGAAACCTCAAATAGGTACATGTAAATATGCAACATGTTCCAGGCTTCTTATAAAATTGCTTATTCCTCAAATAAAACATGTTGTGGGTACTCAAAAGAACCGTCTCATGGTGATGGATAAGCAGATATTCACAATTTTACGCGAGAGCGCAGTGGCTCAGTGGTAGAGTGCTTGACTCGAGACCGAGGGGCTGTGGGCTCGAGCCTCACCGGCGTCACTGCGTTGTGTCCTTGAGCAAGAACATTAATCCTAGCTTAGTACTGGTTCAACCCAGGAAGACCCGTCCCAAAATAACTGAAAGATTGTTGAAAGGACGTAAAGAATCAAATCAAACAAACAAACAAACAATTTTACGCTCAGAAGTGTTGTTTATATCCATGGGCCTATGATTTGCCCTATGACATCATTAGACGAGCTGGAAGTATGTGTGAAAGCCAAGTATACTCAGACGGGGGGGGGGGTATTATGTCATACCCTCCGTTCAATAATTTGCGTTGTGTGTCCGTCCTCCGTCCGTCACCACTTCGTTTCCGCTCTCTATCTTGAGCATTTTCGACCGATTTTCTTCAAACTTTGTTTGAGAGTTGATATTGGGGAGGAGTGGCGTGGAGTTGTAATAGGGTAAATTTCGTCAAATAAGCTAAGAGTTTTTGCCCTTGAATTATGTTGAAAATTGGTTTTCATGCTCAATCTTGGGCATTTTTTGACCGATTTCTTTCAAACTTGATATTGGGGAGAAGTGGTTTAGGATCGTAGATGGGTAAATTTCGTCAAATAAATACAGAGTTATTGCCCTTGATTTATGTTATAAATTGGTTTCGGTGCTCTATCTTGGGCATTTGACGACCGATTTTCTTCAAACATTGTATACGAGTTGATATTGGGAAGGATTGGTTTGTGATCATAGATGGGTAAATTTCGTCAAATAAGTACAGAGTTATTGCCCTTGATTGATGTTGAAAACTGGTTTCCGTGCTCTATCTTGAGCATTATTTGATCAATTCTCGTCAAACTTTGCATGAGCTTTGATATTAGAAAGGAGTGTTTTGGAATTGCATATCGTTTAATTTTGTCAAAAAGAATAGAGTTATGGCCCTTGATTTGAAAAATATGATGAAAGTCTGTATATAAGATCCAGGTTGGGGCAACTGCATTAAATTTTTCATAAATTTTCAACTGAGTTATGGACCTTGATTTATGGATTATATTTGTATTAAAATATTTTGTAGCGGGGTATGATGCATGCCTGCAGCGCTTTTGTTTTGTCGTCGTCGTCGTTGTTGTTGTTGTTATTGTTGTTGTTTTGTTTTCTTACAGAATTACCAAAGAAACCAGGCCAAGTACGCTGTGCATTTAATGCCATTGATCTTAGCCTTCTTTGCATTGCAAAGCATCAATCAAACACATGCATACAGAACTAACTGTCAAGCAATTGTACGGCGTTTCTTAATGTACCAAGGCCTGAAAGGCTTAGTGTTGGAAAACTGATGATAAATTTTCATTCTATTATGAATCAACCATTGCCGCAGTTATTCATTGACACACCGTGTATTAACACTTTACCTACTAGTGTCGACTTTTGCAAATAGTTTGGACCCAGATCAGGCCCGACGGAACGTCGGGCCTGATCTGGATTTAAACTAGTTGACACCCTGACGGTATTCCTGAAAGATAAATTCCGAAAAAGTTGATTTTGATAAAAAAAAAACTGCAGAAAAAAAAGTATGCAAAATTACCCAGTAGGCATAGAATTAAATCCAAATTATGAAACATGTGGGGAGAAAACCCATGCTATTGACATAGACATAGCAGATATCGTGATAGATGACGTAAATGCGAAGAAAGTGGGTTTAAATAAATATTCAATTAACAACGTCCACGTCATCAAATTGCAAGTCACGAAGTTGAACACAAAATCGCGGTGTGCTTAGAAAAGGGTATGATGTCCGTTAAAGAAATATGAGTCGCGAAATGAGATTTCCAACAATGTGATATGTGCGACCAGCAAAAGCCTCAGATCAGCCTGCACATACGCGCAGTCTGATCAGAGACAATGCTAGTCGCTTGAATATTCTACGAGCGTTAAGCTACTGACTGAACATCATTTGGAGTTTCTAAGCTTAAAGGAAGGCTGTGCAGACTAATCTGAGTCTACACTTGTCAAAATGCCACATTTTTGGAAATCACATGTTATGGCTCAATTATAGTGCTAAAACGCTTCTTGCAGAATACAATGCAAATGAAAGTAAACACAACAGCAGAACAACCATCTCAGCATGGCTCAGCAAGACTGAAGGTGACATCAAAATGTATGTACTCGGAGTAAATTTCAATGGAAGGTGTAATCAACAGCAACTTAATAGCCATATAGGCTTATCTAATTATACACGTAGTCTTTTCCATGAACAACTGTAATCGATGAGCACAAAGTACACCGAGCACAAAGTACATTGTACAGGTACGTCAATGGGCAGGATTAATAATAGCGAGAAACTTGTCTTCGGATGTTTGCGAACAATAAAGGCGCAGACCAGCCTGTGCATCCGCGCAGTCTGATCAGCGCCTTTGTACTCGCGTTTTAGAAAGTACCATATCTTAGTTTGCTACAACCGAAATTTCAGTTTTCTAGCTAGTCTCTGTAGCTGATGAGACTGGTTTAAGTCTCGCTTTGTCGGAAGCTCCAAGACAGGCTTTGTCGCGACGAGGCCACATTTTTTTGTATTAGCCTACTCCGAATACAAGAGTGTCCGTGTAAACAGTTCATATGCATTCTTAGCTCACAGAAGAATGAAGTGCTTAAAGTGAGCTATTGGGATCAGTCAATGGTTGTGTCGCCAACAAATTATTTTTAACGACAACTCCTCATAGGCCGCAGATTCGAGCCTCACCGGCGTCACTGCGCTGTGTCCATGAGCAAGACACATTAATCAAAGCTTAGTACTAGTTCAACCCAGGACGACCCGTCCCTACATAACTGAAATATTGTTGATGGGACGTAAAATATCAAACAAACAAACAAACAAACAAACAAACAAACAAAACAACTCCTCCTATACCACAGGGCCAATCTAACCAAACTTCACAGTAATGTCCCTTAGGTGACCCTCTTCAAAAATTGCTAAAAGAAATTTGTTCCGTCAAGAAATTTGATCCGTCAAAAACATGGCCACCGGGGGCGAGGCTTATCATGGCAACAGAAAATTTGGAGCCTTCTTCTCCTCTGAAACCGGTGGTCCAAATTCAAAATAATTTTAAATTAGTAGAAATAGTCACCGGATGACCTTCTACAAAATAGCTAGAACGAATTTGATCCGTCAAAAAACATGTCCGTCAGGGGCGTTGCCAGTTTTAAATATTTATCTATGAGATTTTAAAAAAAAATCTTCTACTCTGAAACCAGTGATCATAATTTATTTGGCATAAATTGTCACTAGGTATAGCTATAAGAAATTTGATCAGTCAAAAAACATGACCGCGAGGGTGCGTGGCTTATTGAGGTAACAAAATCTTTGAATATCTCTGAAACCGGTTGTCAGGATAAACTGCATTGTAAATATGTTGTTTCATTTTTGGTATCATTTTTTGTGAAAATCATATACTTGTTTTGGTCTATGTAAGGGAAGTAATAAAATCATGTTAAATCCCTGCTTTGCATTTTATCGTTTATGCTATCTAGGTGTTTGTTTTAAATATATTTTTGTCTAATAGTAGATAAATCATTTAGTTGTATATTTTCACCAAAAGGTTATGCAAGATGGTTGGTTTGTTGTTTCAAAAAATTTAATTAATAAATTTGATTTTTATATACTAGTCAAAGTTAATAAGTTAATAAGTTTACTGTCATTGTCTTGCGCAGGCGCGATACTCAATTTGAAAAATGCTTCCCGGCGATGACAAGTGATATAACGCTTTTAAAATACAGCGCACAAAACAAGTAAAAAAGAAGCATTGTGGAGGATAAAAAGACAAGGTCATTGGTAGAAGCCCAAACATCAGGTTGAAACGCTATATCTCCAATCTGGTTCGCAGTCCGTTCGATGCTGTAGGCTGAACACATACGGTTCAGACAGGCAGGCTGAAGCCCATACGAGTTGGCGCTTCATAACGTTATATGCTTGGAGCATAACGTTTATAGATTGAGCCAAGCTGAACGCATGCGTAGGTTTGGAAACATCCAAAGCAGGTTATGAGCTATTGTCTCAGACAGGCAAACTAAGCCCATACAAGTTGGTGCTTTATAATGTTATTGCTTGGAGCATAACGTTTAAACTCATATAAGTTGAGCTACGTTCCTAGCACTGAGGCTGGAACGTGTTTCAAACCAGGAGTGTGAAACGATTAACCAGGGGTTTGAAACGATTAAGTTTAGAGTTAATATAAAATTGCTCAGCGCTATTGTAAAGCTGAGAATACCTCCAGCCATCTTGCTGGCGTGGCGACCATAGTAGATTTGTGTTGTTGGGTCCCATGCCAAGAATTTGTGTTGATCATTTATGATCGTATAGCTCATGTTATGAGCGTTTTGTCTGTACATATTACTGTACACATTACTGACGTTTATAGACTATATTAGTCTTGGGTTTTCATAGTTCATAATTCATATGCTGAACTTTGGCTGTCCAGCTAAAGACATTGTCGCTTCATAGCACGCCCATTATAAACATTGTTCAGGCGTCGTCATAGGGCTCTAATGACAAGGTTATAGCCAGACCTCACCACCAACCTGACAACTTGGGGGCTCATCCGGGATAGTGCTTAGGAAGTTATATACAGCTGAAACTAATTGTCTTGAGCATTATGGATCATGATAGATGGATAGGGGCTGGAGAACGCACGGGCTTGACAGGGTCAGAGCTACAGGAATATGTTGAGAAGAGAGAGAAGGAATTTTTGGACAGGGAAGAGCGTATGCTCGGGCAAGAAGATGAGAAAAATAGGCTGGAGTTTGAACGTTTGAAGCTTGAGGAAGAAAGGCTGGAGAAACAGGCATCGTTAAAGTGTGAGGAGCAGGAAAGAGAGATGGAACTGCTGAAGCTTCGTGCTGCGACTGGGGTTTCAAAGTCTGAGATGGGCAGTAAGTCTCTACGACCAAAATTGCCAAAATTTGAAGAACAGAAAGATGACATGGACGCTTATATTGAACGTTTTGAACGATTTGCCAGATGCCAGGGTTAGAGAGAAGATACGTGGGCAGTTAGTCTGAGCTCACTTCTGACTGAGAAGGGGCTAGAGGTTTATACCAGCATGCCTGCCACCTGAGCAAGCTGACGACTACCAAGCGTTAAAGAAAGCTGTGCTGAAACGTTATCAGTTGACAGAGGAAGGGTTAAGGTTGAAGTTTCGCGTCAGTAAGCCAGAACAAGGCGAAACTGTATTTCAGTTTATGGCTAGGCTTGTACGATACTTTAGTAGATGGGCAGAGATGGCTGAAGTTGATGGGACGTTTGAGAGTTTAGTGGATTTGATCATTAGGGAGCAGTTTATACAAACTTGCTCACCTGAGTTAGCGTTGTTTTTGAAAGAGAGAATGCTGAAGTCTAGAGCTGAGGTTACTAAATATGCTGAACAGTACATAGAAGCACATGGTGGCTCCATCGCATCTAGGAGACCAAATAAGCTGAGCAACGGAGCATACAACAAACAGCCACAGAGGCCAGTTGCCAGCTCAGCTTCCAAACCACCACAAGCTCATAGACCAAGCGGACAGAAACCTGTTTGTTTCATATGCAGAAAGGAGGGACACTTTGCCCGAGACTGCAGGAAGAATGATCAAAAGAAGATAAGTGGAGCAGCTGTTGTATACGAAGACTCAAGCAATAAGTCTTCAAGCTGGGGTTGGAGGCAAAATAAGTCAAGAAGCCGAGACCAGTCTCCAGACAGACACAAGGTCTCAGCTGTGTGTATGTCACTGACAGTTGAACCAAGCCCTGCGGTGCAAGAATGTATTCAAGATGGGGAGTTGCAACTTGCAAATGGCCAGTCAGTGCCAATTATAGCTGGTGGATGCACCATAGACTCTCTAGATGGAGAGAGAAATTTAAACCTACAGGCAGGGTTCGTAGGAGATACTGAGGTTAGAGTGCTGCGTGATACAGGCTGTGAGTTGGCTGCAGTTCGAAAAGACTTGGTGTCTGAAGACCAGATGCTTGACAAAAGGTTTGTCATGATAACGATTGATGGCAAAGCTAAAATAGTTCCAGCAGCACTGATAGAAATAGATACACCCTATAATAGAGGTTCGTTGGAAGCCATGGTGCTGACATCATTGATACGTGACTTAGTACTGGGAAAAATTGATGGAGTTTCTGATACTCCTGATCAGCGATGGTCGAGACATGAGGAGTCTGAACCATTGCCTGAGAGTGATGCTGCAGCAGTAATAACACGAGCTCAAGCTGAGAAGGCGAAAAAACCCTTGAAGGCTTTGAGCGTGCCTACCTTGCAGTTTGAGACTCTAGACATAGACAATCTACAGAAGGCACAGAGGGAGGACACATCATTAAAAAAGTTGTGGTCATATGCCCAAGAAGCGAGGGAGATGAAGACAAAGGGTGGTAGTAAATACAGATATGTAATACAGAAAGGTGTTCTGTACAGAGAGTTTGAGCAAGTCAGAGGACAGACATCAAACATCATGAAACAAGTTGTAGTGCCATCAGAGCACAGGAAACGTGTTATGAGCCTTGCTCATGAATCCATAGTGGGTGGACATTTAGCAGCCAAGAAGACAATAGATCGAATCACAACTAGTTTTCACTGGCCAGGCATCACCAGTGATGTAACTAGGTTTTGTCGATCATGTGAGATATGTCAGAAGACTGTTCCTAAAGGAAAGGTGACAAAAGTTCCCCTTGGGGAGATGTCAATAATGGATGTGCCATTTCACCGTGTTGCAGTTGATCTGATAGGTCCCATCACACCAGTATCAGACAACCGTAACCGATATATTTTGACGATAGTAGACTTTGCTACAAAGTACCCTGAGGCAGTTGCTTTGCCCAGGATTGAAACAGAGAGGGTTGCTGAAGCTTTGCTTGACGTATTCTCTAGGGTTGGTTTTCCAACCGAAATTTTGAGTGACAATGGTAGCCAATTTACTTCAGACCTCATGAAGGAAGTCTGTAGGCTTATTTCACTCAAACAATTGTTCACAACCCCATATAACCCAAAGTGTAATGGACTTTGTGAAAGAATGAACGGACTTCTCAAAAGTATGTTGAAGAAAATGTGCCTGGAGAAACCCAAAGACTGGGACAGATATTTATCTGCAGTTCTGTTTGCATACAGAGAAGTTCCACAAGCATCAACAGGGTTCTCACCATTCGAACTACTTTATGGGAGAACAGTTTGTGGACCTATGCAGGTTCTGAAAGACCTATGGACTGAGAAAGAGACTCCAGAGGTTTCAAACACATACCAGTATGTGTTAGAACTTCGTAACAGGCTTGAAGAAACTTGCAAATTTGCTAGAGACAGTTTGTATGATGCCCAGAGCGTTTACAAACATCATTATGACAAATCTACTAGACAGAGAAGGCTCAAGAATGGAGACAAGGTTCTCTAACTTCTACCTACATCCCATAACAAGCTTATGTTACAGTGGAAAGGTCCATACGAAGTTGTTGAGGTAGTCAACAGGATGGACTACAAAGTGAAAGTTGATGATAGGGTAGGAACATACCATATCAACTTGTTGAAAAAGTTTGAAGAAAGGGATGATACTGTGATCTTGGGTATGGCCATCATAGAGGCTGAGCCAAGCTCAGAAATAGGCGTTGTAGATGATGAGAGTTTGCTGAATTTAGTATGTTTGAAGGGAGAAGAAACATACAAAGATGTGCAGATATCTGAGAGCTTGACAGCAGAGCAGCAAGCAGATGTGACAAGACTGCTTGAAGAATTTCAGTGTATATTCACAGATATGCCTGGAACAACTCACCTGGCTGAACACAAGATAGAGTTGACGACTAAGAGTCCAATTCGTGTTCGTCCATACCCAATACCCTATGCTAAGAGACAAGAGGTTGAGAAAGAAGTTCAGGCTATGCTAGAGGCTGATGTCATAGAGCCAGCCATGTCTGACTACAACTCACCAATAGTACTAGTTAAGAAGAAGGATGGCACAAACAGATTTTGTGTAGATTTTAGGCGGATCAACCTTGCAACCAAGTTTGATACTGAACCTATGGGAAATCCTGAGGACATCATGTCCAAGCTTAAAGATGACAAGTTTTTTAGCAAAATTGATCTGAGCAAAGGATTTTGGCAGATCTTGGTAGAAAAAGTTCACAACATCTGACTGCATTCTCAACAACGAATGTAACATATACGTTTAAGAAAATGCCATTTGGATTAGTGAACTCTGGGAGTACATTTAATAGAATGATGAGGAAACTGTTGCATGGGTGTAGCAATGCAGACAACTATGTTGATGACATCCTTGGACATACAAGACGTTGGGATGATCATCTTGTCACGTTGAGAGACATTTTCACCAGAGTCAGAGATGCAGGATTGACTCTGAAACCATCAAAATGCTTGATAGGTTTTGAAAGCATGCTTTCACAGGACATGTTGTAGGGAAAGGCATCCTGCAGATGGAGGATGACAAGCTCGAAAAGATCAGAAATGCTGAGCGCCCAAAAACAAAGAAGCAGGTTCGTGCTTTCTTGGGACTGGCTGGGTACTACAGGAGATTCATCCCAGCCTTTTCAAATGTTGCAGCGCCATTGACTGATTTGACCAAGAAGGGTCGCCCAACACACGTTGACTGGCAGGAAGAACATGAGCATTCATTTAAGACCCTTAAGGACATGCTCATCAGATCACCCACACTTCAGCTGCCAGACTTTGATAGGTCATTTCTTCTTCAGGCTGACGCATCAGATTCAGGTGTTGGGGCAGCGTTATTACAAAGATATGAAGATGGTTTGTTCCCTATAGCATATGCTAGCAAGAAACTGTTGCCCAGAGAGAAGAATTACTCTGTTATAGAAAGAGAATGCTTAGCCATTGTGTTTGGAATAAGAAAGTTCCAAAAATATTTGTATGGTGCAGAGTTTGTGCTACAGACAGATCATGCACCCTTGTCTTACATACAATTATGTAAGATAGAAAGTGGAAGGATAATAAGATGGGCATTATTCCTGCAGAACTACCAATTCAAAGTGGAGGCCATAAAGGGCTCAGACAATGTCTGTGTCGATTACTTAAGTAGACAGTAGATATATGAGAAGTCAGATGCAGATATATCCTGAGGTTTATAAAACACAGAAGTGTTTTCTTGAGAAGGGGGCTGTTGTCAGGATAAACTGCATTGTAAATATGTTGTTTCATTTTTGGTATCATTTTTTTTGTGAAAGTCATATACTTGTTTTGGTTTATGTAAGGGAAGTAATAAAATCATGTTAAATCCCTGCTTTGCATTTTATCGTTTATGCTATCTAGGTGTTTGTTTTAGATATATTTTTGTCTAATAGTAGATAAATCATTTAGTTGTATATTTTCACCAAAAGGTTATGCAAGATGGTTGGTTTGTTATTTCAAAAATTTTAATTAATAAATTTGACTTTTATATAGTCAATTTTAATAAGTTAATCATTGTCTTGCGCAGGCGCAATACTAAATTTGAAAGATGCTTCCCGGCGATGACAAGTGATATAACGCTCTTAAAATACAGCGCACAAAACCGGTAAAAAAGAAGCATTGTGTCCTGTTGACGCGGAAGATAAAAAGATAAGGTCATTGGTAGAAGCCCAAACATCAGGTTGAAAAGCTATATCTCCGATCTGGTTCGCAGTCTGTTCGATGCTCGCATAGTTCAGCTAGGCTGAACACATACGGTTCAGACTGGCAGGCTGAAGCCCATACGAGTTGGCGCTTCATAACGTTATATGCTTGGAGCATAACGTTTATAGATTGAGCCAAGCTGAACGCATGCGTAGGTTTGGAAACATCCAAACCAGGTTATGAGCTATTGTCTCAGACAGGCAAACTAAAGCCCATACAAGTTGGTGCTTTATAATGTTATTGCTTGGAGCATAACGTTTAAACTCATATAAGTTGAGCTACGTTCCTAGCACTGAGGCTGGAACGTGTTTCAAACCAGGAGTTCGGAACGATTAACCAGGGGTTTGAAACGATTAAGTTTAGAGTTAGTATAAAATTGCTCAGCGCTATTGTAAAGCTGAGAATACCTCCAGCCATCTTGCTGGCGTGGCGACCATAGTAGATTTGTGTTGTTGGGTCCCATGCCAAGAATTTGTGTTGATCATTTATGATCGTATAGCTCATGTTATGAGCGTTTTGTCTGTACATATTACTGTACACATTACTGACGTTTATAGACTATATTAGTCTTGGGTTTTCATAGTTCATAATTCATATGCTGAACTTTGGCTGTCCAGCTAAAGACATTGTCGCTTCATAGCACGCCCATTATAAACATTGTTCAGGCGTCGTCATAGGGCTCTAATGACAAGGTTATAGCCAGACCTCACCACCAACCTGACACCGGTTGTCAGAATTCAAAATAATTTGGTAGAATATCTGCTTATCTATCATATCTTTCTTCGTTACAATATCAGTAAAACGTTAACTTTTATGCATAGCCCAGTCTTTGAACATTCAGATACACTTTCATTTGCTTTACTGGTTTACGTCATTTTGTATATAAATGGCAAACAATTCAGGTGTAGCGTTTTCACCTTTGTTCCGTTATAAAGATTCCAAACAATATTGTCTCTGAAGATCGATATTGTCTAAGCAAACAGTGCATATCCTGATGAAATGCCGCATCATGCGGCATTTCATCAGGATATTCACTGTTTACCAAAGTATCCGATTAAAAGTTTCCCAGTAAATAAATGTACAGATTTTCATCATGAACTACACAATAAGTGGAAAAAATATCGAAATAAGTTGCAAGTCATTGTTCGTGCATCTAAAACAACAAAACTTAAAGATAGGAAACAGCTGTAATTCTCGTTTCTACATGTAGGCCCACATCTACCATGGAATATAAATCAAACAAAAAAGAAACGCATATAGTACAGACGGTTAAACTATAACCAATTAAGTATTGACAATAAATGTTCATTAATCAATCAAATCTATTGCAATTGTTGATTGTTGTAGGCAAATATTTAAGCTCTCAGAACACATGAAAAGTATGCAATTTCAGCTTATATTCAGCTTTTTCCAAGCTCTATCCTAAACACAACATTTGCTGAGTGAATCTGTGACACACGTGTATATCTAACACATATGTGTATCAGCAAAAGGCATTTGAGTGATGTGCCTTTCTTTGTAGGTTTTACATATGAATTGTCAAGATTAGATGTCTAAACTAGTTGGAGCCATTATCTTGATGATTGTTGGCTTAACCATACCAATTCAGTGCGTTTCTTACTGTCAGTAATGCGTGTATTAGCAGTCACCGATAACAGCTTTGAATAACATAAAACTCAAGTCAGTTATCAGTGTATGCTAATTTCAGACATTGCTAGATGTGTATCGGACAACAATTTTGATAAGGTATGACAATTGAAAATGAAAACAACCGTGTTTACTAACGTGCCAACCAAGAGTGACAGGGACGTAATGCTTTGTTTACGATTGCAAAGTGTAACACTGGCGTGTACACATCATTTGAGCTAATGTGAATCGATAGGTCACCTGTGTATTAATCCTATCCTGTGGATAGGATTAATACACAAGTGATTTATCAATTGTAAGTCCCTGATAGTTTTGTAAACAAAGCATGACATCACTGTCACTCTTGGCTGGCAGGACAGTAGTCTATTGGCATTTTATATGGTTTCTCTCCAGTATGTTATCAACTGTCCTAGCACAGTTGATTACATACTGGAGACAAACCGTATGGAATGTCAATTGACAAAAACCGCCACCGTATCCCCTAGAAATAGCAATTATAGTACGCAAGTTAAAACAAAAAGATTTCCAAAATGCATCTTAAGTATACATCATAATTATCGAAAGCATGTATTTTTTTTTAATTTGGGTCTTGCCCCTAGTTACTTTGGATTACACCCTTAAAGTCATATAACTAAATTTTAGTCCTCAAATTATACAGGAACACTGGCTTACAGATTGCTCTGTGGCAAGACTAAATTATTTTTGCGACATACCTGGTGTTTAATTTATATTATTTTGTGTCCCAATATCCCCTACTTTTTGTGGACAGTATATTTTGCCAAGTAATAAAGACCCAGATGACATGAAACACAGTGTGGCGTTTCATTAGGGTCTACAGTGTTTGCTTAGACAGAAACGATCTTCTGAGAAAGACTTGTTTTGGGCAAATTTTAACCTGTTGCCCTTGATATATACAATGGGTCATCCCAAGATTACTGTATCAAGCTAGACGGAATAACCCATTAGTACAAAAAAAGGATTTAAGTAAGTTAGGGTGCAAAGATCAGGAATCGATATAATCAAGTACCACACCTGACCCAAGATACCAATGAGAAAGTGACAAACTCACAGTTAGACACCACAAACGAGAGCCAATAGGTCAACCCTTTCCCAGCAGGTGACTACAAGGCACAAATAAACAGACGCGCACAAAGGCATAGCAAACACATAAAAACATAAACGATACACAAAAGAGGTACTGCATCGGAACGGTCAGTAAAATATTTCAGTGGAGGGCTTAAACCGGTTAAACGGTGCACCAACCTCATCATTAGTTCAGATATGGATCAAGTTCAGATGTGGATAAAACTAAAAATACTTAGAAATATCAAGGGCGCATCTATTATATTAGAGGTTAGACATTCTTATATTGACCATGCCTATGTTAGGCATCGACGAGAGAAAAAACAGTCTTAGGGCTTCTGATCTGGTCAAGTCCAAACCGCCTACTCCGCTACAAAGACTAGCTACAATATTGATATTTTGCATGGAGCTACTTGGACTATTGTACTTTCCAAATAGCTAATAACAAAGGCGCTGATCAGACTGCGCGGATGCGCAGACTGATCTGCGCCTTTGTTATTAGCATGCAACAAAATCAGATTTTCTCGCGCCGAGGCCGAATTATTCCCACGGCCTTGATATTTATCCCTATTATACAGCTTTATTATAACAAATATCAGTTTTGTCTCTAAAGACGTCTAAGCCATTACATCTAACAAAACACACTCTGGTCATCCACATGGCAATGGTACTTATCACGTTTGTACAAATTCTCTCTTTAAGCGCGTATGTACGGTAACCCAGTGAGATCACATATATACACATGCAATAATATGCATTAGCATGCATCGACGCCCATACCTTGTGCTTGCGAATAGCAATGGCTCTTGTGAGAAGTCTCGCCAGAGTCGTGCCTGATCGCCGATTCGATTGATTGATACCAAAAGCTCTTACAAGCGAAAGTATGTGCACGAAGTACTGGGTAACTGCTTGTTCAAGCTTGCCCAGGAAAAAGTGTGGTTAGGTGAACTGACCGTCCCGCCATCACCATAGCTGCTGACTTGGGACGTACATTGTAAAGCAACAAAACAAACAAACAAAAAGATACCAAAAGCTCACCTTGTCTTAAGTCGCAAATCCATTACATTTATTTTGCAATTGTCAAATCTGATCGAGATTGCTCTCCTAGCGTATATTTTTACGCGTTGTGTATTTTTTCGGGCAAATCTGTCCAGATACGCCTGAGGCTTCGCCCTCCACCAGTGCAGTTTCGCGTGAACCATGTTTTTAAGATATCGAAGATGAAAGAATCTTTATAAGGATTTAGCCTGATTGATTGATGAGTTTCTATGGTGACACGCTTGTAAACAAGTGGCAGACTATAGCCATACAATAGAATGAGACCTTGAGTAAATTAAATACTGCAAAGGAAGGAACAGACATCCGGTCACTATGCTACGAGGCACTTTAAGGACATACAGGTATGCTTCTAAATACTTCCCACATTGAAATCTGTTCAATACTTTGCATACATTTTGTCAATTTACGAAATGAAAAAGAATTGTCACCATGTTCAATTTTTCTTAATCTTATATGGAAGTTTTTGGCATTTGACCAATTTTCTGAACAAATGAAAGAATAATCTAAGTCCTCGTAAAGTCCTAAATATTAAGCTAAAATAATTGTAATCTTCACCCAGCTTCTATATTTTAATTTAGATGATTGCTCATGACCTCACGCGTTTTAGAAAATGTGAAAATTTATTTGTTATCTCAAGCTGTGACAAGATACTGCATGGTATATTTCGGCAATTCCCCCAAAATAGGATTTGGATTTTTGGAGTATATCATATATTCTTGCATGGGAATTCGTTACGCAAAGCTGTTTGGAGCCGCAAAATCCATGTTCAAATCATGAGATTCACGTGCTGTTTGAACATGGCTTTTACTTGAAAAAGCCTAAACTGGGCCCTGATTTGCATGCATGACGTGACACTGGAAAGTGTTGCGGCCGTGACTGATCATTTCGCCGATGCTTTCGTTCGCGAAAACGTTGCACGCGTATATATGACGTTGTGGCGACGTAATGACGTTCGAAATTTGACGCTGACGCCATTTTGTTTTGAGAAATCAAGTGTAAGAAAAGGGATATTTAATGTTTAAGCGACGTTTTTAGCGCGGTTTATGCTGAAATCAGGTAAAATATGCAAGAATAACGATCACACATGTTTGTTTCATTGCATTAACACTTGTCGGGTCCCTCGGACGTTGTTTGAACACTCGGCCTGACGGCCTTGTGTTCAAACAGCTTCCTCGGGACCCGGCAAATGTTAATGCATGAAAAAATGTGTGATCCCTATATTAAAAAATCTGACATTGAAAATCTTAAAGTTTTGTTTTTATTTCATGAACTATCATTTTACCTTTTAGGAAGAAGAAAAACAAATTGGGCGTCACCATACTAATTTCTTCCAGGAAGGCCAACCTATTCCCTATCCCCACATATTTCGAGCATAATTCAATATAAAAACGTTAATGAGTGATCTTTTTTGCCATTTTTAAAAACTGCATTTTACTATATTGAAGTAATTCACATTAAAACGCTAAAAAAGAAGAAGAAAAAACACTGTAAAATAGGTACCAACCCGCGAACTGACCCCAGTCCCCTGTTTCCATAGTCGACATGCTACACTGTAACCACTCGGCCAGGAGGCCATGTCGTTCGCGCCTCGCAATAATTGCAGTTGGTGAATAGATCAGTTATCCGACGCAGAAATGGTGCGCATGTGAATTAGCCACATATGTCTTTAAATTTTCTGCACACATTAGTTGTAATTCCAATGTCAAAGCATAATGGGCAGGTCGACCAGGTCCGTGGTAGCTACTATAATACATGTACCTTAATTAGTAAGGTGGCTTGTGTTATAGAGTAAAGTCGGGTAACTTCGGACATCAGATAAATTCGGACATACATATGCAAATACTGGAAATCCACATGAGCGGCTCCTTAAGAGCCGTCTCATCAGGATTTGCATTGTTTGCTTTGATATTTGATTTTTATTCCAATAATTAAAACATGAAACAATTAAAGTCACTGTCCATATTTAGCTGACCGTCCGAATTTAGCCGACTTTAAGCTAATATGAATTAGTCTTCTTGATGTGGTTCTTTTTACATGTACATGTACTATGTAAAATAGTTGTACTTTTGTCAGGAGAATAAATAGAAAAAAGGTCGCCCCGGTCTACTCAGACTCTTTAGCAACATTTCCTGGCCGGTTCTGGTTGAGGTTTAGATAACATCCCTGCGCGGATCCAGAAAAAGGGATATGGGGTCCGGACCTCCCCCCCCCCTCTGAAAAAGCAAAAAAATATATAGTCTATGTCGAATGGGCATCCCGTGTAAATTTTGTGACGATTTTTGGCGACCTATACCAAAATAAACTTTGGGTCATATGAAACAATTTGAACCAGTTCGCCCATCTGAGTTCCGCGTCTGGTCCGAGTAATGACGTCATCAAAATGGCGGCCATAGTGCTACTTATGTACACATATAAGACATCGTATTTAAAGCAATAATTGAGGGAGAATTTATTGCTAGAAATGATTTTTCGTCTTTATTTAACTGATTGGACGTCAAACAATACAAAAAAATGTGCTCCATTTTTTTCAGACGCCTAGAGTCCATTTGGGGCCCCCAAATCGATAAATTTGACCCAGATCCTATTACTTCTGTTGTAATCCTGTAGAAAGTTCGTGCTAAAATTAAGTGATTTGTGTTCTGGTTTAGTTAATTTGGGACCATTCTATACAAAATATGAAGTGAATTAGGTTTTATATCCCTAGAATGGGAAACAATCTATTTTTGGGGTCCTTATTTCAATGAAATAGGCCTAGAGCCGAATTATGGAGCTGTTATCGTACACGACATTTGACCTTATAGTCTATGTCGAATGGGAATATCGTGTAAATTTTGTGACGACTTTTGGTGACCTATACCAAAATAAACTTTGGGGCATATGTAACAATTTAAACTAGTTCACACATCTGAGTTCTGCGTCTGGACCGGATGATGACGTCATCAAAATGGCCTCTTAAGTGCTACTTATGCACATATATACACAAGTCATTAGATTCAAAGCACTAGTGATGTGGGAATTTCTTGCTGGAATCAATTGTTTGTCTATATTTGATCGATTTGGTGTCTTCTGATACGACAATGAGGTGTTTCTTTTTTTCAGATCCCTGGAATCCGTTTTTGGGCTTCCAATTTGATAAAATTGACCCAGAACCCATTAACGTACTTGTTATCCCGTAGGACACCATGCTGAAATTGAGTGTTTTTTTGTTTGTTTCCTTGTCTTTATTTGATTGTTTGTTTGTGCTGAACATCCCTACAACAGCTAAGGTCATATCGAGATGGGGCCACAGCTTAAATTCTCATCTGACAGACTAGTGAAACCGGAGATCAAATACACGACCCCTGGTTACCAAGGGGAGGAGTACAGCGGCTCCTTTGTTTGCTTTTCCGGGGCAGGCTTAGACTAGGCAGTCAGTACTTTGTGCACACGCTTTCGCTTTTAGCTGACAATGTCCCTTCTTGAATCACTGAAAGAAGAACAATGACGATAGAAAATATTTCATGATCAACCTCCACGAAAGTATTGGGCCCGGATCAAACTCACGATCCATGTATCAGTAATCGAACTCACTACCAATTGCTCTACATGGCCAAGTCATTTTGGGGTTCCTATTTTATTTAAATTGACCCTGAATTTATGAATTCAGTTTTTACAGTATTTGATTGTTTTGGAGCCATACTATATGAATTATTGATTGCTGGGCTCATTGACCTGGTCTATCAGTCAGGTGCATATGAGGCATTCGCAGGGGTTTTGGTGAACAAGGAAAATGGCATTTATTTCAGGGGAACAAAGGAAGAAAGGCCAACTTTCGAGAGGAACAGAGACAATATTGGGGAACAGGGAATATAAGAAAACAAAATTTGAGGGAACAGAGAAACAAGCCAATTTATTTCAGAGGAACAAGGAAACATGTGCCCCCTCCCCCCTGAAAAGGCTTCGCATATCACTTAGGCGACAGAATACCACCAAAGTAATGGCATACAATATTACTCGAAATTCGCCATTGTAATACAAGCAATGATGGTGGTGAGAAGTCACGCAAGCAGATTTACTGCAGCCATTTATTATTCCTTATTTGGAGGTAATGTTGTTGTAATAGGGACAAGGCAGATAAGTGTCACCTTATCAACTCCAACATGATTTTCGTGTTTGTGAATGTTTATTGTATTCGTGTTACTTTCCCATGTGGTACCTTGGGTCAGGTGTGGTACTTGATTGTATCGTTTCCTGATCTTTGTCGTCTTTCTAACTTTCAAGCAACTGTATGGTGAGAATTGGCTCCTTTGTGGATTTCCATATGATGCTCTGATACTGAGATATTTTGACACTCTGAAGAATAGAAAGATTAGTTTCCTACGAAACATCCACTATCTTAACCTTGTAAAATTTCCATTGGTTGTTCCTGCCTGACAAGCAGGCATATATATTGTTCGAGAGCATTCTTAGTCCCGTCTTCCAGTGGGGCATGACCAAGTTTCCTGAAAGCTTCATGGCGTTACTAAAGGCTTTCCAACATAATATTTGACCTTGCCGGACATTAATCCAGTAAAATCAGCAACATCTACTGACAAAAGTGAACGTAAGGATCTTTGCATGATGACTTCGGCTGATCTAGACCTTAACCTACAACCATCGCATCAGCAAGTTCGCTTGCTAAGTATATCTCATCCTGACTTTTGACAATAAAGATCAAATAGGCAAACTGAAACCCTTTCTTCAGCTACACAACATAAGCAATTAGTGTGCTAAATGAACACCTTCCATCAAAAACGAAAAGAAGTTCGTGTTACGAGTTGTAAGACATATTTCAAGTATACTTGACCTTGACCTTTGACTCTGAAATTATATCAGTAATCTGAAAACCTTCGTTGTCATCTAGACATCATAAGCAATCAGTGTGCTAAATACGAACACCTTCAGACAAAACTCAAGAAGGCAGTAAGAAGGGCAGCTATATCCCTAACCGCAGAACGACAGAGTGGTTGGACCTGTAGTTGTCGTAGTGACCTGTCACTGAGCGATTAGTACTCCCAAATGTGGATCACAGGGTCCAGGGTTCAATTACTGCTTGACCTATACATCACCTCATAGCACTCAGCTTTTTAGCCATCCATCCATCATCAAAGCATGGCGAAAATACTGTTTTAAAGGACATAACCATGCATGCCTTTGGTTGCTGAGAGCAAAAGCCATAAGCCGCATGACTGGTACCATGAACGGCCATGGACATGTGTTATGCGCATTTTCCTTAACTTAGGTCAATATGTAACCAGAGTTAAATGAATATCCTTCAAGGATTGTCATAAAGTTAGGACACTGACCTTGAGCCCGTATAACGGAGACATGTGTTCTGTACATCTTCTCATTGAAGAAACCATTTTAGTTTAGCAAATTTAAAAGAAACATAATGCAAACATGAAATCAAATGTTCAAATTATTGACCTTCAACTGTGACCTTGAGTTGGCATGGATGAAACATAATGTTTGCATACAGTCTCAATGAGTTGAATATTTGACTAAAGTTAAAATGAAAATCCTTCTGACATAAAAGAAGGAATTCAAAAGTTCAAACTTGTGACCTTAAATTTTTACATAGAGCTTAGCCACAGTGTTGTCATACATTTTGCATATCCTGTATCTATATAACGCGGACATTTCACCTATATTTTATGAAATAATTTCAGGGTAAAGGCGATAGGGTGCGGACATAGAATTAAAGGCCACATGACCTTGTGGTCATGGTTGAATTACACGCTTCGCTCATCATCTAACTTAGACAAATATTCAACCAAAATTAAATATAGGGTGGACATGAAATTCAATGTTAAATCCCATTACCTTCAACTGTGACCTTGGCCTTGAGTTTGCATGATTGAGCTATGTGTTTTGCACACCCTCGCAGTGAGCTGAACATCTTGTCAAAGTGTAATGATAATCCGTCAAGGGTTTGAGGAGATATGGAGCATACGCGCAATAGAAGGCTAAATTCCATTACCTGTAACTGTAACCCTGACGTTGAGTCTGCGTAATTGAGTCATGGGTTCTGCACACCGTCTAACTGAGGTGAACATTTGACCAAAGCTTAGAGAATTTTTATAGGTTAAATGAGATACAAGAGTTATGGATAAACGGATGAATAGACACTTCGGGTTGGTGGATTTATGAATGTGGAGTTTGCTTTAAGAGCTGTTAGGCAAATTTTAAATATATTTGACCTTGACCTTTGACTTCTAAGTCATATCGGTGGTCTTAAATTTTTGTTATAATCTACACACCACAGGCAACCATTGTGCCAAATATGAACACCCTTAGTCAAAACATAAAAGAGGAGCTCGTGTTACGAGCCATAAGTCAGATAGATTCTAAGTATATTTGACTTGATCTTCGATTCCAAGGTCACATCGATGATCAGATCTGAGATTTTTGTTATAGTCTACGATAAATAACCAATTACTGTGCCAAATATGAACGCCATCGGACATTTACAATATTGTGTAAATGTAGTTTCTATTAACAATCTGCAGCACAAGCACTAAACTATAAAAGACTTTGTCTGGCTAACATACTTTATTACATATACTATCTATTCGTATCAATAGCGCGGTGACCGCTATTTTTATGACGTCACTATTTACCCTAGAAGCGCATCTCAGATGTGTGAACTGGATAAAATCGTTGCTAATGCCTCAAAATTTAATTTGATATAGTTCGCCGAAAATCGTCACGAAATTTTCACGGGGCCAAATTTTGTCCGTTTAGACATATGCTACAATGTGACTCATGCCCTATGCTCATGGGCAAGATGGCCTATTGCATTTCAAAGTAGAATTCTGTGTAAATATTGTTTCTGTTTAAAATTTGGGACAGTACTGGCATTAAATATAGTAACAAAAACGTTTATTTTGCCAACATACTTTGATTTTTCTTAAATACATACGCATTATAATTGTGCGATGGCCGCCATTTTGATGACGTCATAACTCGGACCAGACGCCGAACTCAGATGGGCGAACTGGTTGAAATTGTTGCGAATACCCAAAAGTTTAATTTTATATAGGTCGCCAAAAATCGTCACGAAATTTACACGGAACCATTTTTTTGGCCCATTCGACATAGACTAATAGGGGTACTTAGCAATATTGACCTGGACCCCTAAAACTCACAAAGCTACCAAACCAGGCTTCATTGTTGGACCAACATTGACACGCCAGCGAAACGCCATTTAAATGACGTTTCGCTGGCGGGCCGATGATGGCCCGCTTATATTGGTATTTGGACCCTCTCTTACCTTATGAAAAAACGTCAAAGTTGAACCCCTCTGACAACTGACAAAACTTTCTGGATCCGCGCATGATTAATCTTTGGTTGGTTATAAGCCCCCTTTATTTGACTGATTATCTATGGTGACACATTGCACGAGTTATAAAAATGTAGGGAAGCCTACAGTCAGTGGCCATAAGTGAGTTCCCAAAATGGCAAACGTTGTTTCATTTGTAAAAAAATAAGTACATTTAAAATTTGTATAATTTGAAAACGGGGAATGCAAATTATCTGAAATTTTGAACATATCACTATTTGCTATTTTTCAACTTAAGAATGCTAGACTATTATAGAGATGATTTCAGCTAGAGAACGTGGGTGTTATTCATTTCGATCATCCCTGGTTTCTGAAACAGTTTGAAAATTTGATGTAGGTTCTAAACTTCTTCCGTTTTTACATGACCATAGATATTGCTTATTTTCTATATATTTTTGGTGATAATGGTGCTAATATGTTATGATAGTGAGCTGTGAACGAGATAGGTTCACATCTTCCTAATTTATTCACTGTCATATTAGGGATGGTTGGGTATTTGTACCCCTGACCCAAAAACTTAAATTATTGAATGAATCCACATGGTAACTTAGCAACAAGTATCAGTCTTTCTAGTGTCTAATTATGAGTGTTTGAAGCATTTAGTCTTTAAATGTTTCATTCTTTCAAATCGAAAAGAAAGCACCCAGCGATACCTAACCCCTTGGTCAAATTTTGCTTTACGAGGGGTACCCAAACTTTCACACGAAATCATAGGATAGTTCATCTTAAAAATGTTCTGTAAAAATATAACCTCCAATGGTACTTTCAACTGAAAAATATTATTATTACTCAAATATTATACCACTAGTTATGCTGCTTGTGGAACCAATATCAGGACTGACAGTGAAAATTTGCAGATTTTCTTATGATCCAACCATAGCTTGTATCTATCAACATTTATTAAAAAAACATTATTTTTAAACAGAACACTGTTATGATACCTCACAAAAGTTACATGTTCCATATTCCTGCATTTTATTTAGTTTGTTTTTACAGCCAAAGTAAACTGCAGTCGGACCATTTCCATGGCATTATTTTCCGTCCAGTTCTCTGTTCTGCATTATTTTATTTTCAGGGTCTAAACTAATTTGAACTTTAACAGAATGTTTTCAAGTACATATCAAATATTTCTGCAAATTTTCAATAAAAAAATTTATCAATCTGACATTTTTACAGCAATTTTTCAACACTTGTTTTCTTTTTTGAAGAAAAAGAGCCAATGTTTGTGATACACAATATCGCCATAGCAACATATGATGACATCATACAATTGGTAATGACGAAAAAATATGCCCTGTATATCTATCTAGGGCATGAAAAGACCATTGTTTCAGACCATATTTTTGTCAATTTCTTGTATGCTGATTTGGGAACTCACTTATGGTCATTGTGTGTTTATGCTAGGTAATAAATGTGCGTGTTTGAATAACAACAGAAACTAGGGTGAAGATTTGACCAGTATTCAAAAAATTATGCAGAAAGCCACCTGCTGTGGCTTTGTTGGTGTTTGTTCTGTAATAGTTTTCTCTCATTGTGTGACGGGTTTCGTGTTTAACCATATGAGCCAGTGCATGAGATTTCCAACAATTTGGTATGTGCGACCAGCAAAGCCTCAGATCAGCCTGCGCATACGCGCAGTCTGATCAGAGCCTTTGCTAGTCGTTTGAGTATTCTATGATTGTTAAGCTACTGACTGAACACCATTTGGAGTTTCTAAGCTTAACAGGAGGCTGCGGAGGCTCGACCAACTCTACACTTGTCAAAATCTCAAATTGTTGGAAATCTCATGCCGCGGCTCATATGCCTTGTTTTGTGACGAAATTCTTTTTTCTAAAAAAAGCATCATCTCGCTGAGGAAAGGAAGTCTGGCGACTTTGCTTTCATTGTTTTTATTTGAGCCAGTGCATGAGATTTCCAACAATTTGATATTTTGACAAGTGTAGACTCGGACGAGCCTCTGCAGCCTCCTTTTAAGCTAAGAAACTCCAAATGGTGCTCAGTCAGTAGCTTAACAATCATAGAATACTCAAGCGACTAGCAAAGGCTCTGATCAGACTGCGCATATGCGCAGGCTGATCTGAGGCTTTGATGGTCGCACATAACACATTGTTGGAAATCTCATGCACTGGCTCATTTGTTTTACGTAAGTGTATTCTGATGCAGGATTCCAGCTTACTGTGCGTAATGGAAGATTATTTTTCTTATATATAAATTTTGATGGGTAAGACAATTATACCAATTTCACGCTAAAAGAAAACTTTGTCTGGTCATGTGTGATGTATCTTCCTCTTGATGTCATGTATTGGTCTGCGGTTGTGGCAAACCCTGGTCATATTAATTTGCTTTTCTAAGCGCATTAGACACTCACAGAGACAAATGTGGCATGTTTGAAACACTTGAACCGCTAAACCGATAGTAAATCATAAGCAAGCATTTCCAAATACCCATTCACATGTCAGTTTGAGACAAAGTGCATCGATTGGCTTGATATAGTAACTTTTTACCTGCTATTGCCATCTGCTGATAATCTTTACAACAGTTTGGACCCGGATCAGGTCAGACGTTTTTGTCGGATCTGATCTTGATCCGAACTGCTAGACACTCTGATGGCATGTAAACCATCCGACCAAATCATGCCAATGATTTGCGAAACTGCTGTTCATACTCTATGTTTTTGCATGGTTTTGTTCATACCCAGTCAGTAGCTGCTGAGAATTAGCACAGACAAGAACTGCGTGATGGACGGACATTCAAATAGGCAACTACACTCAAACAAACTTATAAACGAACACTTTTCAAACTCATTTTTTTCTAACTAAGGTACCAAAAATATTGAATAAATTTAAACTTAATCATGAACATTTCAATGGAACAAAGTTTATAGGTGTTTCGGGATAGTTTTGATTCAATTTACAATTTTGGGGTTCAAAAAAGTAAAATTCAACGTTTTTGGTGGAAAAAATGCTTTTTGGTACATTTCTATCAAATTGAAGTGCAGGTTTTTACAAACTGGTCCAGGTGACTTAAGAACACAAAACATTTGAAATTTTATATACGGCAGATTTTTTATGCATCTTTAATAAAAATTGAAAAAAAAAATCAAATTTTCGAGGTTTCTGAAAACCGTCAGTAGCACACACACGTTAAGATCGTTGTATGTTTTTTATTTTATCTGAATATGGTAGACAAAACCCAAAAGAACTCGATCAGTCCCTTCTGCAGCGGTTAATTTTCCATGACTATTCCACACTTTCCAGTTTCATTATGAAAATTTACTTTTTGAAAGAAGAACATTGATTTCTTGTTAAAATGAATAATCACTGAATGTGTCAATGCCGTGCAGCAGACAATTATAAAGCGTACAGAGCAATACAAAGTTTGTACCTAAAATGCAAGCTTACAGCCAAATTTCTTAGACTAAGCTGCTGCATGCTGTCTTCATGTAAGTACAGAAAGATACGATAAGTCGAATTGTGTCTCAACTTTTGATTCTAATTCATCTTAAATCATGGCAGTCAGTTACATCTTCAAAGAATCAAACATGTAAATAAGTAATGTTTCTGTGGAATATTTAATATTGTTGTGAAAAGTGTTAATTTTTTAAACGATGGTACCTTTACTCCGATTTCGTCTGTGCAAGTCGAACGAGTCATTTTGAAATGAAATGAATTATAAAGTCGCAACAAAGCCTTGGTTTATTTATAGAATTAAAATGTTGTATTACAGATTTTTACTTTCTGAACTCGCATAAAAATTGTAATGTGTTCGTTTATAAGTTTGCTTCAGTGTATATGCGTCCCCCATTGATAGTCAGTCTTAAAGAAAGCGTCCAAAGATAAACCATTTGATATTCTTTGACTTTTCGCTTACTGTAAAGGCGGCGCCTCATGAATGCGTAATTAGGACTGGTTAACCTTAGGAATAGGTAAAAGCTGAAACTGAGGCTTGCTTTTATTCAAAAGTAACTGTATCATCTTGCGCCATTATCTCAGTATAGACGCAAAACATATTATTTAGCCCTTAAAACGCCCAGCAAAATAACTGCATCTGAAAGTGTCTATTTAACATAAGCATAGAGGCAAACATTGTGGACCCAGAACAGACTGCTCCTACAGGAGCAGTCTGATCTGGGTCCACACTGTTTGTCTATGAGGCTTCAAATATTTTAGTGGACGGCAAAAAACATACATTTGTGATTATGCGCTTTAAGGGTTAATAAATATTAGTTCATTGTGTATACGGTTAGGATTTTCATGAAATGCACCTACATTTGCGGCCCAACCAAATTATATTAAATTATAAATAAAACCTGATTCCCCTTCCTTAGTAGATGAAACAGCCAAACCACGCCCAGATATGAATATTTAAGTCGCCGCCTTTACAGTAAGCGAAAAGTCTATCAATACCAGCCATCTGAAGAAACGTAAGATTTTGGTCGTCTTTGACTCTAAAGAACATTCCTATGGGGTGCGTTTACTCCTATTTGACAAGTCAGGTACACCACTTACAAAAGTTTAAAAAAAGGTATAACTTCTAATCACGAACGGCTGAAGGTAGAAAAGAATTGTAGTAGAGTTGCGATTTTGTATCTTATTGTTTTTTGTATTGATCACTATTTCTAAAGGAGTAGCTCGGCATGTCATCAACACGCGGGGGACCAATGAACCCAGATAAGGAGGGGTTTTGTAGTTTATAATTTTGAAATACAATGTTCATTTGAGTTGTTTTCGTCTGAGTCAATTAGTTTATATACATTGTTAGGGAACACTAGCTAAGTGGAACCGGTACATGTAACTATCCTGGCAGCTTCAATTTGTATTTTTCCCAGTTCGTCTTCCTGATATTTTATTAAATTACACCAGACAACATCTGCATCTTAGAGTTCTAAGATGGACCTGCCTAATACAGGGTGTTTATATTATATCTAATCATAAATATAATAAATAGAAAAACAGCGCCAAGATTAAACTTACAATGATACAATACATAAAGTTTGGTCAGAATCCATGTTTAGGTTCAAGAGATAACATGCGAAAACCCTATTTTGGTCAAAATTTGATATTTCAGAATGCTGGTGTGACCTTGAAAATAAGGCCAAGGTCACTAAAATCTAATTAACTCTTTCCGCCCTCCCAACTACAGTATATAACTTTGCTCAAAATCCATTCACTAGTTCAGAAGGTAACGTAGAAGAACGAAGCTACGCAGGGGATCAGCACTAAAACCAACATATTTCAGCATGACCAGTGTTCATATTGCGTTACAGGGACACAAAAGAGGAAAGACAGACCATGGTATACAAGATAATAAAAGATAACTAAGAGGTTGGCAAACGCATGGAAATGACCGTAAAGTAGTGTTTTCCTGTGAACAATGCTTCTCATTACAGAGAGACATAAGTGACCATTCTTTAACCCTTTTAAGACCAAATGAATTTTCCATAAGACTACATACATTAAAATCAGGATGGTCCATTCTATATATTGAGGGGTCACGTTATCTATTTCATACGAAAGGAGAGTTGTCGCTCTTAAGGACATATGCTACTAAATACTTCCCACATTGAAAATTGTTCAATACTTTGCATACGGTTTGTTTTATGCATGGACCGTCAATTTAGGAAATAAAAGGATAATGTCACCATGCTCAGTTTTTTGTTTCAAAATCTCCAATGAAATTTTTCAGCAGTTGACCAATTTTCTGAACAAATGAAAGAATAACCGAAGTCCTAAAGATCAAGCTAAATAGTTGTAACCTTTAGTCAGCTTCTTTATTTTATTTTTAATTGTTGCTCATGACCTTAAGCCTTCTAGAAAATGTGAAAAAAAATATTTGTTTATCTCAAGCCGTGACAAAATACTACAGGAATTATTTTGGTAATTCCTAAAAATTAAGATATGGTATTTTAGAGTTAGTTCTAAATTAAAAAAAAATCTTACATTGAAAATCTAAAGTGACTGTCACACTTTACCGGATAGCGCTAACGGACGCGTAACGGACAGTAAAATTCTCTGTCCGTTCGTGTCCGTTCATATGCGTTTCCTATCAGTTCCTCATGCGGTGAATGCGTTCCGTGTCAGGTAATGTCCGTTTTGTCCGGTCTTATCCGTTGGCAAGTTTTGGACATGTTCAAAACTTCGAACGGACGCCATCAGATAAAGATTTTCGGTGGATGAACGTTTCTTGTGCGTTAGGATGCGGTTTGCCCGGTTCTCGTGTGTCAGGCATCCTGTAGGTATCCTGTATGTATCCGTCGATGTCCGTTGGATCTGAGTTGTGGAAGGGTCAACCTCAGGACAAGCAACGGTTTAAACGTACGGCTACCGCATGTTAAACGGACAAGAAACGCATATAACGGATCCATGCGAAACGGTGGTTCATGAGATCAAAACAATGACGTTTATCTTTCTATGGAACAAGATGCGACTCCACCCTCCACCACCAACCAATATCACATACTCATTTAGTTTCATAACTTCACATGAGAGGATGTTTAAGAATAAAGAAGATACATAACAGAAACACAAAACCATTGTCTGTCGTGTGAGAGTCGGCCTTGAATGAGAGAAGGAGGAAATGAAGACCTTACAGTCTTCTTACGCCCCAAGGGTGGAGGGAGGGCGATACTCTCAAGTTTTCTTGCACGTAGACTTGCAATTGGACCAAGCATCTACTGTCACCCCCAAAAATATCAGAAGTGTCAGGCATACCCCCAAAATTAAATTGTAAGCTAGCAACCCCCCAAATATATTCCAGTTCTGTATCTTGGCCTTAAGAAAAAAGCCCTAGAATGTTTAGAAATACTCCCAAAAATAGTCCAGCTTTGTGATGATCATCATACCCCACCCCAACCCTAAAAATATTCATCTTTCTGACCCCCCCCCCCCACCCCGCCAAATATTGAAATTATAAAATTGAAAGCCTAAAATAACCCGAGCCTACGTATATATGGAAGAATCAGAGTACCCCCCCCCCCCCCCCAAGCCCCTGGGCTTACGCCCTCTTCCCCTGCCCTTTGAAGCGTTTTTGTTGTCTTTTCTTTTGGGTGGCATCATGAAGTTATGAACCAAAAGTTTGACTCAATTGACGAAAGATATTCTATCCGTCACCTGACTGGTCAAGTGCGTTCTGTGATCGTTCAACGAACGTTTTATACGTTACATATACGGTACATGTTCGTTTTTCCGTTATACATCCGTTATTCATACGACAAAGTACGTAAGTTGATCGTTCTTTGTCCGTTAACTATGCGCTACTCATGCGTTTTATGCGCTCATTACACGTTTCGCGAAGACTTCATCGCCACCGAGACTACTTTCATCACTGGAGCCCACCAGATAAACATTTTTTTTTGCATTTTTCTGTCCGTTCGGCGTCCGTTACCCTTATCCGGTAATATGTGACAGCACCATTAAATTTTAACTCAAGGTTTTGAGTCTTTTGCATCACTAGAAAGATGATGTGATTTTGCCAAATTCTGGTGTGGCAAAAAAAACTGGTGGCTGTTAAACTTTTATTTTATGGACTATCAAGTACCTTTTAGAAAAAAGAAAAAAAATCGAAGGTCACGACGCTATTATCTATCAAGAGGGCCAAATTTAACCCCACCCCACAGATTTTGTGCATAAATCAGTATAAATGTTCAGGAAAGACAATTTTTGATGTTTTTTTTTTAATTTCATTTTACTAATATGAAGTAATTCAGCATTTAATCGATAAAAAGGAAGAAAAAAACATACACTGGAAAATAGGTGCCCACCTAGGAATGGACCCTTGTCCTCTTGTTTTACATTCTATCACGTTACCCTCTAAGCCAGGAGGTCAGGTTGGTCGCGAATCGCGTTAATCGTACAAGAAGAATAGACAATTCCGAGATTCGGCCAATTATATATTTGTCACCAGACATACGAGGGATGATCTTAAAGTTCTGATCCTGGTGTGATATCTCTGTAACCAGCGATGCAACATGCCTGAAAATTTTACCAAATAATAATATTTTCTTTGTCTATACACTGCTCTGACATGTTTGATGTAACTTGAAGGACCGACCGGAAATCTATCCCATAATAGCCATACCCTCAATGCACTGACCTATCAAGCAGACTGCGCATGTTGGAGACATCACAATTTAGACAAGAGCAGTTCCAGCATTTCGATTTTATGGCTGCTCAATGTTCATCCGTAAGTCAATATGTTCTGAAGATATGACGAATTTTCTTTATGATTTGAGTTTTCTAGGCCTTTGAATATATGGCTATGCAACCGTCAGCTATAATCAAATTTTGATCACTTGAAGTTTTGACCAGCCCTTATTGCCGTAACAACAGTTGTATTAAAGGTAAAATTTGTTTTAAGCAAATGGAGATGAACTGATTTTTGTCTGAAACAATTATGAATTATCGGTATCGTCGGAGACTGAGAGTAACCCACATAAGAAAATTAAAATGAATCCACTGATTAGGTCAATATTCGGAGTAACACGAATTTGTATGTGTATATCTAAATATAAAACCCAATTAATTGTCCAAAGGTGCACTTTTTCGTAAGATGATGCAATATGGGATTAAATTTAGCAAAAAGCATCCATCTGAAACCAAAAACAATTTTGAAAATTCCTATTTAAAATTAATCATTTTTTCGATAAAACATAGAACTTTTTACAATATTCCAATTAAGATTGAGATATTTTGTAATCAAAATAGTATTGGTCTTAAATATTTTGCCAATATTTGGTTAGGCATGTATTTAGTACAAATTTGCAGACAAAAATAGAATATTCTCGAAAATAAAAATTCTGCGTTGTATTCAAAATGACGTAGTTGTCAATTCCAATGACGTCATAATGTCTCCGCATTGAGCTTTAAATATTGAATCGACATAACCTGTCGCCATTCTAGCATTTGAATGGACATTACAAGTAACAAACAGTAAAAAGAGAATAAAGTTTTATTTTGCAGTTTTAAAGATGCTGGGCTTGAAAGATTTAAATTCAAATATAATCATAATTCTATAATATGTAAAAAGGTCAGTGGTATCGAGTGGACCATATATAACATGCTGTAATTATTAATCGAAACAGTAGAGCGAGAGAATATTAGCACCATCATAAAGGTAAACACTGCATCTTTTGAATGGTGCATAGTATGTCTCTCAAAAATGTCTCTGGTCAAAGCTACAAGGCAACGATCAGAACTTTTGGATCATCCCTCGTACCACTTGGAAAGTATGTACGTCGCTTACTTTTGTTTGATCTATCTAGTACATGTCTTGGTACTGAGACATATATTTCGAGCATATTTTATTTGCTTAAAAATATTGGAAAGTCGATCAGACATAAGAGCATTTGAACACTGTATTGGTCCGAATTCGTAAATGATCGAAAGACAGGGGGAGTAAAACATTCTCAATCGATTTCGGAGTTTTCCGACGCAGACTTGTGCGCATGGGAATTAGCCGCATATGTCTTTTAAAGAAAGGAACGTTTCCATAATCGATCTTGGATATTTTTTTTAATTTCGCAATATACGGGAAATAATACGGGGATCAATTGGCACCGATTTTTGTCATCCTTAATCCTTGATTTATATTTTCTGATATTGATTTAAGACAATTTCCCCTAATCTTAAACTTTGAAAAGTATTTTCAACCTCCAACCTTAAATATGAAACATTCGAAATCATTTTAACGATAGTATTTCCCAGCTACAGTTTCTGATTCGAGCACAGAACCTGTTGATTTGATAAAATGCACCAATCCGGCCACTAGATACGAGTATCTATTTGAACATTATTTCCTTATTTCTCAACCAAAACATATGTTGTGGGTACTCAAAAGAACCGTCTCAATGAGACGGTTCTTTTGAGCATCCAAAACACATGTTAAAACTGATAGGTTAGAAAATATTAACAACTGTACGCTGAAAATTGATGCCTATCTGGATAAAATGCACTTTCTGCGATCGCATTCTCAGCGATTGCGTTACAACTGTAAATGAATTTTATATTCATTATTGCTTATCCCTGCTCTAAATCCCAGGCTTAAGTGTCCCAAAGTGGTGTTTTGCGATGTAAATGCTGGGTTACAGACGCTAATGACTTTTGATTCACATAACACAATTTCCGCTGTCACTCAAAGCAACAGAAATAGCAACTAACCGTTGACCCAAGTTGAAAAGAGCCTGTATTTCTGAATACGTAAATCGCCTCTCTATATATCGTCGATTGAGTTTTGACATTGAGAACCAGAACCAGGGTCCAAAATTACAATGCCTTCTTAAAGTTAAGGACTACCTTAGCAAAGTACTGGTTTTTGAGGAAACGTAAAATAAAGTTTCAAATTCCTGAAAATCAAAATTGTTTCATGTGTTCTGTAGATCCCAATAAAATATTTTACCATATGTTCTGCTACGAGCCTGGCAATTTACTCAACATTCAAAATGTGGTGTTGAAATATCAATACTTAACTAAGGTAGCACTTAACTTTAAGGAGGCGTTGTAATTTTTGGCCACAGGGCTCAAAATTACAATGCCTCCTTAAAGTTCAGATCGATCTTGGGTAAGTATTGATTTTAGGATACGATAAATAACGTTTCAAAAAAACTTATTAAAATTAAAATTGTTTGGTGTGTTCTGTTGATCACAATGACATCTGTGACCATATGTACTGCATCGATCCTGGCAATTTATTAAACTTTTCAAATATTATTACATGTTGAAATACCGCATACTGTAAATATCAACTTTAATTTATTGAACAGTTATAATCACGCCTACTAAACGATCCAATGCTTAACGTGTGCTCTATGAATCGGGGAATGTCCTACAATTATCAATGTCTTCCTACGTTTGTGATATTAATACGAGCTCAGAAAGTATTCTCATTAGGTCATCTTTTCTTTTAAAAACCTAATTTTTACACAATTAAAGTGGTACCACTCCCTGAGGGCTATTGCAGGCTGATCTTTATGAGGTGACTATGACCTCCTTACAGGGGGTAATAAAGTGGTCCCATCAAGGGTTTAGGTATTTTCTGATTAAATATTGATATTCATCTTGGTGAAAGAAATGTTGTTTTATACAGGTAAATCAGCTCTTGGGGTCCCTTGAGTCCAGTGAGAAATTGAAATTGATTTAATTTATCCCTTATCAGTATCAGTTATCCGCTTATGGCCTCTCATGGACAGAAATATAGGCATTTTAGCACCCCGGACATGTTTTGTAGGGAATAATTCACATAACTCTTCTCTGAAAATTTACTTCGCTTTGGTGGAAACTTCTCGAATAATCAAGGGCTTTTATGCTCCCAACTTTGAAAAAGTTGAAGAGGCATATTGCTTTTAGCTTGTCCATGCGTCTGCCCGTACAAAGATTAACTTAGGTTTTTTTTAAAATTTTATAGATGGATTCATTATCAAAACTACTGACCCATGTTATCCCCCTATGTGGAGTTAAGTCCCTTTTAAAGGGTCACATCGAAATTTTTAATCGAGATATCTCAAAAATATTACGGTTAGGAGTTTCAAACTTAGTCAGCTCATAGAATAATGAGCAGACTACATGAAAAAGCTATTATTTCGAGTTATTGCCCTTTGCAAATTTGGACATTGAAAACTTGTAATAAAGATATCTCAAAAACTATTACAGCTAGTAGCCTCAGATTTGGTCAGCTGATAGAGGATGGTGAGGATATTACCTGGTGATTTTTAATTTTATTTTTTTAAGTTATTGGCAAAAACTTGTAGTCACGCTATTTCGAAACTTGATATAGCTAGGAGCTTTCAAGTTTGATCTTCTGATAGAGGATGATGAGTAGATTACCTGGTGTAATTAAAAAAATATTTTATGTTTTCAAGTTATTTCCCTTTGCAAATTTGGCTATTGAAAAAATTGTAATCATGATATCTCAAAAATTATTATGGCTAGGAGCTTTAAATTTGGTCAGTGGATACAGGTTGGTAAGATCATCCTTAAATACTAACTAATGGTTGGGGCACAGTGTTTCATTACACAATTTCTAGCTAATCATTATAAAATAAAATGTGCAAGCCTCATCTAGAACTTGAAGAATTAAGACATACTCAAGCCTCGCGTCCTTTTTATGGGACATGGAAAATAGTGAAGACCCAGACCCAGTCACAACTGTTTCCTAACAGAACATTCTATTAAATCTTTCATAAAAATGAAAACTACCACCCAACAATCCTTAAAAAGGAAATGGCTGTTTCAATTGATAAAAGTGGGAAATTCCATTCGGCTTAAATAGGTCAAGCTAGTAGCTTATTGAACAGGTAGGTGTAAAACATTCATGACTTACTCACAAATGCCAATGCCAGCTTTTGTCGCGATGAGGTTTGAATCTGACAGCCGAGAGCTAGATGCCACAGCAGCATCATGTCCACGTCAACTGGTTTTATATGATGCAGTACTACTTCAAATCACCCTTAAAATGAACTACAGTAAAACTTGTGTAAAACGGCCTCTCAAAAATAGACAAAACAAAGGTCTTAATGACAAATGGTTTCTTAATCAATGTCGAACGTATTGCAGAATTCTGCAATACTTTTGACCTGCATTAAGCGCCAATCGGTCTTGAAAACAATTTTTGGCTTTTTGAGAGTGGCCGTTTTACACAGGTTTTACTGTATGATGAAAGAAAGAAAGGCAGCAAGGATCAGGAATCGATACAATCAAGTACCACACCTGTCCCAGGATACCAAAAAGGAAAGAAACAAATTCACAATAAACATCACAAACAGGAGCCAAGAGGTCATCACTTTCCCTTCAGGTGACCACAAGGCAGCAATAAACAGAAGCGAAAGCATGACAAAACACAATACATAATTAACACAAATGATCTACAAAGAAGCACCGCCTTGGAACTCTGAGACTTTGAGAATTATCAGACCTACCTAAAGTGTCAACTAGCGAAAACAACTTATTAATACAGTCCGCGAGCGGGTGTCTGTGTGCATGAGAGGTCGAGAGACAATTATTGCATAAATGGTTAGACATATGAGCCGCGACATGAGATTTCCAACAATGTGGTATGTGCGACCAGCAAAGCCTCAGATCAGCCTGCGCATATGCGCAGTCTGATCAGAACCTTTGCTTCTCGCTTGAATATTCTATGACTGTTAAGCTACTGACTGAACACCATTTAGAGTTTCTAAGCTTAAAGGGAGGCTGTACAGGCTCGTCTGAGTCTACACTTGTCAAAATGACACATTGTCGGAAATCACATGTCACGGATCATATCTGATGCGCAAAACAATCGAGGTGATTAGCTTGAATCATGGTATGGTCAGAGACATCTATAATGGCTTCCAACATGGCGGCCAATTTTAGAAAATGAGATGCTGCAACAGGCTTTTTGTTTGGTTTTGGACCCAAAATGTTTATAATAGAAAAAGAGGTGTACACTTTTTCTATTGTACCTTGGCTTAACACCCGATATCTATGACAAAAGCCAGAAAAGATGGACCAATGTTTTTTTTTTATAATACAAACCGTGGGTAATATTATTTCCTGAATTGTCAAGCAGAGGTGCTGGATTGTTCAAATAGTGCTCATGTGGTTTATTAAGATTCTTTGCGTGCATTTTTTTATGTTATTTTTAAGTGCCTTTAAAGTTGGTGGGCCAAATTGACAAAAAATCTCCAGCTGGTATATGACTAATATGATTTTCTAAATATACGGCTCTACCTGCATAACCATACAACAAGTAAAGCTACTAATTAAATATATTTGATATTTCTGGCTACCAAGATGGTAACAAAATGCGCAAAATACCTTATGCCCAACATTTTAGTGCATCTATTGCAATCACTATGCCAGGAATTCAAATGGTCGTTGTATAACATAATAACAAGTCAAACATTAGAATATATTGCTCAAATTTGATAAAGGTCAAAGATGTAGTCTTAACAGTTTCATTGATTTAAGACATATATCACAGAAGTTTTACTTTAGTCGGTAAATACCAGTAAATAAAGTGTTTTCTTTAGCTCTAAGATAGTGAAAATACATTAAAAATGATTGCCACAATCCTAAGCAATACGTAATATAAATGGCATACAGGATAAATATTGACCCTTATCCTATTTTGAGCAGTATATATATTCACTCCACTGCTTTGTTAAGAATGTTGTTAACAGCTTTAGTAACAAATAAGCATTTAATAATGTTGCTGAAGCACGTGTGTATACTTCCACACTGAAGACACTGTTTGGTGATATGTTAAGAGACTGGAAACAAATGGATTCTTTAGAAAACAGCTGTATTGAAAGCGCTGTTGAAACGCCAATTTCACATTTCGCAAATTTCACACCGTGTGAAGAATTGGAACTAAAACGTCACTTTTGGAAAATGTGAAATTCGCGTATGGTCAATTTCCATAATTTTGGGGGTCTAACTTCTTTGCTCAAATTTCACATCTTTCTCATTATTAACTGTGAAGAATTGGTACGTATTCGTGTCATCTACGAAGGACTGATTCGAGTTTTCTCAGATGTGAAGAATTGGTATGTAATTTTCACAAATATTTGTATGAAATTTCTTGTATATACCTTGAGCTTTTGCATGCCGTCTCAAATAAGTTGATATTTGTACAGAGGCCTGAAATAATGAGTTTGAGTGATTCTATAAACAGTAAAGTAAAATATTTGCGTCGAAGCCACGTAATCTGATGATTTAAGGATTCGGAAAAAATGTTCTAAACACACATTTGAAATGAAAACGTTAGAACTTTTTTTTCAAACCAATATTAATATGTTGTTTTTACTTTTTAAGATTAACTGGATGCCAAAACTCAATAGGTCCCTAAGCCCCACAAAACTAGTTCAGGAAATATTCTACAAAACTTTTGACTGTTTCCCTTCATGATTTCGAATGACAGGGCAGACATTATTTTGTTACAGGTGCCACTGGCCAAATCAATATGTCTCTCAGGAACACAAACAACAGGGTCTTCGGGCCAGGGGACTCATTGAGAATGACTTTATATAAGGGTATAGCAAAGTATAGCTCCTTTCAAAGTCCAGCTATGATGTTTTATTAATCAGCAATTTCACTATAAAGCTTTACATGGAAAAGTGTCCATTTATTATGTTGACAAAATGCACAGGATGTTGACACTCTGGGCGGGGCCATTTTTGGTCATGGCCATATTGTGAAAAAAGATGATAGAGGTCAACTAGCTGATGCTACATACGAAATATCAAGGCTCTAGAGCAAGTGATTTCAGACAAGAAGTGTTGTCTTTCTTACTAGGCCTTGCTATTTCGGATTAAAAAAAATCACCTATATTGGAATAGAAAAACTGGTTACGCCACCTGGCGGTTATATTTTTAGATCAGTCAAATAATTTGAACAACACTGGTAGAGGGTATCCCACGGACCATATGTGCCTAATTTTTTTGAAATCTGACCAGAAGTTTTTGACAAGATTGTTGGTTGACAAGGCAACCAGATTTCTACATAAAGTTGAAACTTTTGAACAAGTTTGAAAGTGGACTGATCAACCCAGTGAAGATTGGGAAGATTCCACCCAGTGGTTTAGGAGGACGGCTAACGGAAGGATGGATGGGTAGCTGGCAGGACGGGCTGGCACAACGTGAGTTAAAGAAGGGATCCACCATTCACAGATAAATGATTTTATAGAAAAGCTGAATCTAGCTCTCCTTTAGCTATATACAAGCCTCACTCTGCGAAAATATACTAGTGCCATAAAGTTAAGCATATTCCATTTGATAACACCACTTAGGTCTTAAAAACTTTAAGAACGGAAACTTTTGAGAGATACCAAAAATTGATTGTAGTAGACAACAAATGCAGAATACCAGCGATTTGATCGAGAAAAGTTGTATAATCTCTGACTTGTTTATAGGCGGCAAACATCTTATAAAAAATATCCATAAATTTTACAAAATTCAATGAAAACAGCATGGAGGCCAAGAGTCAGCAAATCTTTAACAATATGGCTGCGATAGTTGTAATTTCTTCAAAACTTTCTCTTTGGAGCACACATTTTCAGGATCTGGTGCAAAAACTCACGAAATTGCTCATAATAATCCACTACTTCCGGTATATGTTGTGTATAGCCTTCACACTGTCGAATAACAACTTGGCACATTTTCATCATAAAATTCACTAGGTACATGCGTTCAAGACATGAAATCTTGTCCCACTCATGCAGTAGAGTCTAGCAGAATTCACAATGGCTTTGATACGGCTAGTTTAAAACACGTCAGCCGAGCCTGTCCCAAACGTGTTAGATGGGCTTCAAGTCCGGCAACAAGCTCGTTCATGGAAGACTAGCAATGTTCTGTTGATTTTTGTATTCCTCGTTGATGCGAGTACAGCGAGGTCTTGCAATTATATCTCAGACCACCATGTTCTGGCCATCCAGCGAGTCAAAGGGTGACTTTACATCAGATTCCAGGATTTCATCCTGGTACTTTTGAGCGTTCAAAGTCCAAGTTACCACCTTTAACTGTATTAGGTGGTCGTCAGATAATGCACCACGTACCATAATGCTTCAGTAACAATTCCTTGCACTCAAGAATCAATGTAGACCGTTTCCTTTTTGTAATACTGCCACTCTCTCTCTATGTTCTTTCAAAGGTCTGCTTACAACACTGTGAGACACGTTTAATACCCCTGCAACGTCATCTTGTTTCATACCAGCGTTCCTAATGGCAATTTTACACATTCTGTCCTCTTTCTTCTTGCTAGATTTATCCAACGTACGCGTTTTAAGGCTATTTCATGACTCAACAGCAAAAGAAATTCATTCTTGCATATCAACTCCTGGAAAGTACTGTGTCGTAAGCTTCCCGTTCATGGACAGTAGTGAATGAAACTAATCGAACTAATGCAAATTTGGTAGCCAAAATACAAATGTACATGTCGAAAAAAAAAACAGAACTCAAATTCGTTTTTATTACTTCGAAAATCGGGATCGTATAAAAATATGCTTAACTTTATGGCAATAGTATATTATGTTTGCATATGCCAAAAGGCGAGGATAGCTCTGTAAATACATACTTTTGTAGCTGGATCAGGGCCTATGTTTCTTTGCTACATTGATTGAAAAACACTCCTGCACTGATTGAAAAATCTCCAAAGATTCTCATTCTAAAATTAAAAGACTAGTGTTTGTTTCTGTATCTTCATGGACACAAGCTGGCGAATCTGGAGCATGAATTCCAAAGAAACGTTTTCTCGCGACGCGGCTCATATAATTGATTTGCAGTCTTACTCCTGTCCCAGATTTTTCAACTGCAAAACATATGAAAATCAGTAACCTGCTTGAACCACGTTATAAAATACTGACGTATATGGGAGGAATTGGAATCGAATGCAAAATGCAGCAGATTTGTAGTGTATTTTATCGATGTGAAGATTGCGCATGTATGCTACATATAATTTCACTACGTGCGCAAATTTCACAAAGTGTGAAATATTGGTATGAAATATGTTACGTATTGGTACCATATTTTACGTGCTATGAGGAATTGGTACCAATTTTTCACAGTGTAAAATTTGCGAAATGTGAAATTTGAAGTTCAACAAAGCGCTCCATGGCGACAATTTTGTTTTGAAAGATCCAGTCAATGCAGATCCAATCCTGATGCTTTTCTGTGCTGATATTAAACAACTCTTTTTTCACAGTAATATGATGGAAGATCAGGCTGCTTGAGAGGCTTAATGTATGATAACAAGACCTGACATTTCAGTCATTGCTGAATCGCTTTGCTTCCATGCAAACTATTTTTTCAGAAATGAGAGCTTGTTGAATGTTCTTTGTGATTCTTTTGAAATTATATATACAGTATCATGACTACCTTTAATACACAATAAGATGGTATCGTTGTGGTTAAAATGGCCACATGCAGATAAAATAAACATTTTTGGATCACTGAATTTTCCCCAAAAAATAAAAGGGAATTTATTCAAAGACAGAAAATCTTTTTTTCACTCTGTCTCAACTGTTTGGCCACTTGAGCTTCGTCAGTAAACAAATATATTACTTTAAGCTCCAAGTTGCATATTTATATGTAGAGCAAACAACAAATACAAATAAAGATATGATTTAAAGTCAAGAGCAACATGACGTCACTTCCAGTACGCCAAAATTGAAACGTATTGCACCCTATGCGCTACAATTAATGACGTCAAATCAATACCAAGACTAAAAAGCACTAAATCTTTTTTAAACATGATTAAGCTGTATGGATATTTTTTATATAAAAAAATTTGCTATGAATAATTATAGATATTGAAAATTAATGATGATAATAATAATAATAATAATAATAATAATAATAATAATAATAATAATAATAATAATAATAATAATAATGAAATATATAATAATTCCAATAATTATTATAATCAAAAGATAATACTAGCAAATAGTAATACTACTACTTATAATAACAATAACGATAATAAATGAATACTAATATGTCTGGATCAAACTGACTTGGTTGTTCAGTGACTTTTTGGTTTCGTAACCTTTGATTGGCTGACTGACTATAAAGATGGCTACGGAATTTTCTACAAGATGTATTAGAGAAAGTTTTTGATTTGTTACAGTTACTGATAATGATTATAAATAGTCTGTTGAAGGTGTACATACATGTATAATGTGAAGCGCTTTCCAGAAAAAAATGGATATTGCACACTTATGACACTGGACGATTTCTTGCGAATTCTTGTTATTGTGTCACTGAATATTTTATTGATAATAGATACTTTATCTTAATAACAGAAAAGCTTATCAATACAAACAAACATCAATTGCCTCATTGTTCAGTTTGACTTTGTTTTTTTACTCTTGTGGTTCATTCAAATAGTAAGTGAGTATGATCAGGAAATACCACACTCACAAACTGCAGACCAACCCACGGGACCGTGAGGAAGAGCTACAGGACATTTAAATTTCAAATTGGCCGCAATATTAAATATAGTATCTTGAGACCTTATATTTAGATTTTTATATCAAAAATGGAGTTGAGGATCTTAAATACAGCTGTTCCGCTTATAAAAGTAAGCATAACAGATGGTAGGAGGCTGATATTACACTATATAGGCTTTTTGTCTTGTTCATGGCGGCAATCTTGAAACCATCCAAATTGGCGGGTGGGACCCAAAATATCGAGTGTTAACATCTTGATTCTTAATCAGGGATGTCCAATAAACAATATTATACCACTCCCAGAGAGACCTTAGGAAGTGCATGGTGACCCCTCCGGGCCCATGGACTATATGCTCATCTTTAGTACACCGCGTATAATTGCGTTAATCAAAGACAAAACACGACGATAAAGATGAACTTTATAATCTCAGTGAGCGCTAACAAAAGCTAATACGGTATGTACTCTCTATGATGATAATTATTTAGCCTCTGTAACCTAAATCGATTGCCATATTAGCTATGTCCCGTCATCTTATCTAGTAGACTCATCAATCACTCTAATAATACTTTTAACACTTTTACAGTCAGCCGAAAATTCCGTCTGTTGCTGTCGTCTGCTGATATTTTTCAAAATCAACTTTTTCGAAAAATTCTTCCAGGAGCACCACCAAAGTGTCCAGCAGCTTGGATCCAGATCAGGCCCGACAGTATGTTGGCCCTGATCTGGGTCCAAACTAATTGCAAAAGTTATCAGCAGACGACACTTACATTTAAACAACGAATTATTAAAAAAAATGTATGCAAACAGTGTAGGACCAAGACCAGATTGTTCCATGGGGTACATTCTAATCTATGTCCACACGGTTTGTTTACACAAACAAAATACAATAGAAGGAACCATTGTAGATAAATAGTCCCGAATGAAATTGAAAGTGTCAAAACACGCGATAGGCTTTCTTCCTCATTGCTGATAGCCTCGACCTAAATATGACAACACACAATTAAGCCTCGTAGATTGATTCCATGGTAATTGACATGTTGCTATCTTCATGTGCCAACAAAACATTGTTGTCATCATAATAAGTTTTTTACAGGAACTTTTTTTCTCATGGCACTTTCGTGAGTACCATCAGTGTGTCAAATAATTCGGATCTGTATCAAATCTTCATGCCTGAACAGGGATCAAACTGTTTGAAAAGGCCAGAGCGGATGAAAACAGTTGCCACCAGCGAGAAAATACTTCCTTTACACTGTACGAATATATAGAGGATCTTACATGAGTACTCATGTTTTATTGAATTTATTAAATGAGTTGGGGAAAAAAGATAAAATGAGAGGCTTGCCGAGCATTTTATCTCTTTTTCGCAACGAGTTTAATAATTCAATAATACAAGAGCACGAATGTTAGATTCTATTCATCATATGACATTTAGATTATTTTGAAGTCTCATTTATGATGAAAAAACATTATAATTTTGTCATTATGTAAGCAACGTTGTTATGGACGTCACAACGTTTCCCGTAAATCTATAAACCACTAGTGGTTTATCGATTTTATTGCATCGTGTTATTTCACTCTCAGACGCGACGTCATATGATAAAATGCTGATCAGACTTAGCGGAAAGGCAAGGTGATCGATGCTTTTGACTGCAGACTTTCACAAATAATATAAGAATGCCCACAAAAGATGAGCTAGATTACTCAGCCCCTGAATAACCTGTGCAATCGTACATATTGACCAAGGTTTTGTTCTTGACCAAGCTTGATGCAGGTTCCATTCACGCAAGTAGTAATGGCAGGCATCATTGGGACAGTCCCGGTCCCCATAATGCCACCCATTACTACTCACGCAATTACGTAATGCCCATGACTATTCTTATGGAACGATTTACATTTTTCCATCTGTTTAAAATGCAAATGCACTTCATACAATAATCATATTCACCCCCTTAAATGTATAATATTTACATGTTCAAAGCAAACTTTTAATGAATCTTTAGATTTTTCGCAACCATACTCAGTACCCAGTTTTGAGGTATTACAATTGTGTTTCTTTGGTGATATATGTATTGGTTTTTGTGTATTTTTGTTGTTTCATGGTATTCAGAGTCAGGTAAAAGTCAAAGCCTAAATGTTGTGCTAACCGCATAAATAGATTGGCGATTTTCATATTTTTACTTATTTTTAAGTTGGTTTTCCAAGACTGCTACTTTGATACCAAAAACAATACTGTGGTTAACATGTATTGACTGCAAGCAGTTGCCCTTTGTACATTTTCCTTGTTTTCACAGTATCAGTACCTAGAAATTTGGAAATATTTATAAAGAGGCAAAGTACGAGGATACATGATTTATCAGGTTATTAGAAAAAAATGGCATGTTTTTTTATATTTGATAAGGTAGTTGATGTTATATATTACTTGACTTTTCGCTTACTGTAAAGGCGGCGCCTCATGAATGCGTAATTAGGGCTAGTCAACCTTAGGCATAGGCATAAGCTGAAAATGAGGCGTGGTTTTATTCAAAAGTAACTGTATCATCTTGTGCCACAGCCTCAGTCATTATTTAGTCCTTAAAACGCCAGCAAAATAACTACATCTGAAAATGTCTATTTAACATAAGCAGGGAGGCAAACATTGTGGACCCAGATCAGACTGCTCCTACAGGAGCAGTCTGATCTGGGTCCACACTGTTTGTCTATGAGGCTTCAAATATTAGTGGACGACAAAACAAACATTTTGTGATTATGCGCTTTAAGGGTTAATAAATATGAGTTCAGTGTGTATACGGTTAGGAGCTTTATGAAATGCACGCACAAAAAGCTTAAGTTAACTCTTTACCAAATTATAAATAAACCCTGTTTTCCCTAAAGCTAGTATCTCACTGGGATGCGAGCAATTTGCGACTGTTTCGAGACTAATTTGAGACATGTTTTGGCGACAGAAATACGACATTGCAACCATAATCACATTGCGGTCACACCGAAAGGGTGATTAAGACATATTTGCGACAGTCGCACGAATGTCGTACGATTGTCGCACGAATCATTGGCGAATGTTTCGCGACATTCGTGCGACATTCGCGAGACACTCGCACGATGTTCGCCCGATTAAATTGCGAACATTTATTACCATCGACCGCCTCACGACGTTCTCACGAACGTTGTGCGTCTGTCGTGCGACTGTCGCGCGAAGGTCGTGCGACTGTTGCACGATGGTTTTGCGAGAAATGATAAACCAAGAAAAATAAACATTCTTGCAAGCATGGAAACCTCAGACTAGGAAGGTACTAAGCTGTCCGAAGGAACTAGAGGGCTGTTTGGAGCTGGATTGTTTTAAGGTGTCACGCTGCTGGGTGGTGTTGGACTGTTGAATGGTAGCAAATACAATGTATTGAGTTAGCTCGTTTATTGAGTTAACTCGTTTAAACTGCACCGTTATGATGGCCATACAAGCAGCTTAAGAAAGTCAGTCGAGAACGCACATGCTCTAATTGCCCATACGTATGGCATTTTTGAGCCCGATCAAATATAAATTGCAATGAGTTCAGCTGAGCCTCGTCCTGTGAAAATCTATTTTATACAGTTATACGCACAACAAAGGCACAGATCAAACTGCATGGATGCGCATTCTAATCAGAATCTTAGTTGTCCGCTGCAGTGATAATTTGTTTATAGGGTACTGTATGCCAAATTCAAACCTTAGAAGAGCTGCTGAGACTAACCAGGCTGTTGTAGTCTTACCAAGACACAATAATTATACCTTTAAACTGTAATAGAAATAGTAATCATTTAAGTAGGCCTTATAAAACATGCTTAACAAAATTATCCTCTCAGAATACAGAACCATTTTATAACTGAAATTACTCCAAACAGTAAACATGTAAGTAAGCCTAATCAATATACATGTACCATACTTATATGAAACTATCCTCTCAGATAGCAAGAATACTTGACAACTGGAATTAGTCAAAACTGTATACATTTGTACTTAAGTATGCCTAACCAAGATCTCGTATTAAGGAGGAACTATCAACTCAGATAAGAGGAACTCTTTTAACGAACCTTTGGCGATATAATTGCGAGTAATTTAAGATACTCGCGCGATAGTCGTGAGACGTTCGTGCGACTGTCTCACGACGTTCGCCAGAACATCGCCTAGTTTAATTTACTCGCAATGTTGTCGCGAAATGTCTCATTTATGTCGCAATTGGTTCGCAATTCAATCTTAATTATCTCGCAAATATGTTGTGTTCCAAAATGATTGCGACTAAATTGCGAGGGGTCAGCGACAAGTTCGCGACGGGTTCGAGACACCCGCGATGACTTAGAGACCATTTTGCGAGGAATTTTGTCGCATAAAATTTTTGAACATGTTCAAAATTTTCGCGACTACTTTGCGCCACTTTGCGCCACTTGGCGACACATGCGAGGAAATTACGAATCACTGGCGACTGTTTCGAGACTGCTTTGCGACCCACTCGCGATGTCTGTCGCCAGCTGTCGCAAAACAGTCGCAGTCCAGTGAGATAGGGGCTTTACTTAGCAGATGAAATAGCCGAATCACGCCCAGATATGAATATTAAAGTTGCCGCCTTTACAGTAAGCGAAACGTCAAGTAATACATGTACTATTGCTGTTTTATTAGATCTTGAATGCTAATTGTATAACCTCACAAGTTCACCTAGGATTCTGTCTGATTGCTTAAACTGACAAACTTTGTTCAGAGAAGGGGGGGGGTATAATTTTTGTAGGGGGATGTAATATATTGAAATTCTTAATTAAGAATTCTGCTATAAATCAGCTTGACATTAGAAATAAACATGTCGGTGCCTCAGTGGTTGTCCAGATAGTTTATCTGACCGCCTTCTTCTTCAAAGACATTAATTAGTTAAGCAGTTTGATGTAATCTGACAAGAGCAGCTGTGGATGGGCTGTGAAAAAAAAGATTAGTTGTATTTTTGGATTCAAACTAGTAACGATCTCTAAATTAATAAAATTATAATAAGTTATTCAAGTAAAATCAATGTATTTGACATCACGCTATAGTTTATTTTCCATCATCTAAAAATAATAATCATCTGGAACTAGAACTGTATTAATTCATTTTACTGAGTTAATTCCCCATTCTGAGAAGTAATGGCATTTAACCGTACCTCCGTGAACCTAGTACTAAATAGATATATATGTAGACCGTTTACTTTCAATTCCAGTTCCACGTCGGAAGCAAGAGTGGGGGATCCAAGCGCACATGCATAGCAACTACAATTTTGTTTTTGAGTATAGGTTTTCATGATACATGTATTGAGGTAACCAGTTTAAGGAAGACGCTGGTGGGTGCCCCATCGTTATACGTCACGACACCTAATATACAGCAGTTGCAACGTGCAAAATTTCAAAATCTTGAACTTAAGAAATTCAAATTTTAAAGCATGCAGTGTGCCTAGAAAATATCAATAACTTTCGAGATTAAATGGACAATTGTATTTCGATAAAATGAATATATATCAAAGAAGCTGTAGTATAATCTGGTTCATTCAAGAATTCTGAAAACTTTTACTCATACAGTTGTACAGCGGCCACCAAAAAAAAAAGACAAAACAAAGATCTTAATGACAAACGGTAGCTGAAAGAAGGTCGAAAGTGTTGCAGAATGCTAGCGATAATTGGTCTAAAAACATTTTTGGCATTTTTGAGAGTGGCCGTTTTAGGCAGGTTTTATTGAAATAGTGTTGGCATCGATAGCTATATCAAAAAACAATGCGTTTTTGACTGTTCGAATATTCAATTAAACCCGTACACGTACTATACGCATAAATACAAGAGTCATGTGCGGATCCAGAAAGTTTTGTCAGAGGGTGTCCAATCCTGCTAACGATTTTTAGCTCACCTGAGCCGAAGGCTCTTAGTGAGCTTATAGGATAAGAGTCGAGCCGGCGTGCGTCCGTCCGTGCGTCCGTCCGTCCGTGGGTCCACACTTTCAAACATGAATATCTCTAAGACCAATCAAATTTCGTCTGGAACATCATTGGGGTGGGGGATTGGCTGCATTAGGTTTTGGGCTGGATCGGATCCGACCTCTGGTTTCCATTGCAACAGATAGATCCCATAGGGTTGTAATGGGCAAAATCTTGTGACCATCCTAGCTCCTTCATTTTTGATTAGTTCTTCTTTATTCTTGCAGGTAACGAGAACAACCATAATATCTAAAATGGGTTCGAATTTGGGCAAGATCCAACCAGGGACTAATAAGTTAGCTGCCATTGAGCGTCTTGGAAAATACCCATAGACTTATAATGGAAGAAATGTTGTAACCACTCTAGTGCTTCCCTTTTGGATGGATTTTCTTTATTCTTGCAGGTAACAATACACACTATAAAAGCTTGGATGAGTTTGAATTTCAGCAAGATAACATCACTGACTTCAGAGTTAGCTGTTATTGATCGTCAGGAAAATCAATGAATTATATTGTGACCACTCTAGCGCCTTCATTTTTGATTGGATCTTTTTCATTCTAGCAGGCAACAAGGACACTCATAAAATCTCGGATGGGTTTGAAAGTCGGCCAGATCGGACTTTGGACTTTTGAGTTAGCTGCTTTTGAGCGTTTGAAAAAATCCCCACAGACTTTTTGTCAGAGGAATGTTTTGACCACTCTAGTGGCTTCATTTTTGGATGAATCATATTCAGTCTTACAAGTAACAAGGACAACCATAAAAGCTTGAATGAGTTTATATTTTGTCAAGATCCCACCACTGACTACTGAGTTAGCTGCCCTTGAGAATTTGAAAAAAATAATGATTAGACTGGTGACCATTCTAGCACCTATATTTATGATTGGATCTTCTTCATTCTTACATGTAACAAGGACAACCATAAAATCTTGGATGGGTTAGAAATTCTGCCGCATTAGACCTCGAGCTGGTGAGTTAGCGCCCCTTGAGTGCCAGGAAAAATCCTCATAGGCTTATAATGGGAGAAATATTGTAAACACTCTAGTGCTTTCATTTTTAATAAATCTTCTTCATACTTAGAGGTTACAAAAGCTTGTATGAGTTTGAATTTCGTCAAGATCCCATTATTGACTACTGAGTTAGCTGCCCTTTGGCGTTCAAAAAAATAATGATACACTTGTGACCTCTCTAGCGCATTCTTTTTTGATTGGATCTTCTTCATTCTTGCAGGTAACAAGGACAGACATAAAGCTTGGATGAGATTGAATTAAAGTAGAACCAACCTCAAGACTATGTAGTTAACTGCCCTTGAGCTTCATAAAAATTTGCATAGACTTACAATAGAAGATCTGATCTGACCACTCTAGCACCTTCATTTTTTAATGGATCTTCCTCATTCTTGCAGATAACAAGGACACCCATAAAAGTTTGAATTAATTTGTTGGCCACTCACATCCACCAGCTATAGAGTTAGCTGCCCCTGAGCGTCTTAAATATAGCTTTATAATGTTTTGACCACCCTAGCATCTTCATTTTTCATTTGATTTTCTTCATCCTTGTGGGTTACCAGGACATACGTAAAAGTATGGATGAGTTTGAATTTCGGTCAGATCCCATCACTGACTACGTAGTAAACTGCCCTTGAGCGTCTGAAAACTATACTTTCACCAGGTTTCCTTTGCAAATTTTATTCAGATCTTTTTAATACTTGCAGATAACTTGAACTGGCATGATATTTCGTGTTTTAGGTTAATTCCTGGTCACTCTTTCAAGTTCAGATTTACCTGCCTTTGAGCATCGTATTTTATGGTGTCTCCAAACATTATGCTGGCTCCCAGGTGAGACATCGTTGCCCATTGGGCTACTTGGTTTTTTAATTGATCTGGAGGGAGAGGATCTAAATACCACTAAAAACGGGCCATCATCTGTCCTCCAGCGAAACGCCATTTGAATGGCGTTTCGCTGGCGTGCCGACGATGCCCCAAGCATTGGATGCTGGCGTCGTAGCTTTAGGAATTTTCAGGGGATCGGGACAAGTGTTGCTAATAAACTATATTTTTGTGATAATTCAAGGGGGGTGCGGACCCGCTGTCCGCTTCTGAACCCGCGTATTGTACTTTACGAATAAATACAAGAGTCAAGCCCGTACGTTATTCTTCATACAAATATGTACAGCTAACTAATGGGCCTAAATCTAAGTATTTGCGAGCTTTCATCTCCACCTCATCTTTGTGTGTGCGAGCATCACAGTCGCTGGCGAAACTGACCATTTGTGCAGACTATTCGTCTGAGCATCCGCTGTTCGCATATGCGATAGGTACCTGCCTTATGTGTGTTTCAGAAGTACTTTAATCATCAACATGATGGGTATTTAACTTCGTTCGTAATTTAACTTCAGGATTCGAAGCGTCGCATATGCTCTAACGAACATCATTCAAAACGTCTAAATTATATCAAGTCTTTATTTTATATATCTTTTGTGTTCATTTAACATGTTTTACTACGTTGATTACGACAAGTAAAAAAACGAGAGCTTTGTAATCGCATCAGTGAGCAGCGAGGCTTAGGCAGACTCGCCTCAGCATAAAGCTGCCCGCAAACACGTAGTATAGATGTAGATGAAGGCTCAGACCTACATTTCAACTCAAGTGAGCACGAAACTTCAATTCCTTGTAAAAACTTAAATACCGACAAATAAAGATGTTTCTTGCTTTAAGTCTCCCAGATGATGTATTTATCATGCTTATAAATGTTAAAAAAACAACAATTGTTGGCATTTTTTAACATTTATGAGCATGATGAATTTTTAGCTCAGCTGAGTTGAGCACGAAAAAAATATTAACCTCGAGGCCTGAAGATGTGCATATGATTTATGTTTTTGCATATAATCCTCAGATTAATTTTTGTCACTTTTTTCACGAGATGAACCAAGTTATTTTCCTACAAAGTGAATACATACTAGATATCTTGTGTATACATCACCTTCTACAGTTTTATGCAGATTCCTTTGAAACTTTACAAATGTGTAGGTCATGGTCTGAAGATCTATATTTTCTTACTTTTTTCTCAAAATGAACTTAATAGTCATTTTTGCGACAAAAGTGAATAGATACTAGGTATTTTGTGTGCGCAACTTCTACCATTTTATGCAAACTCTTTTGAAACTTACTGGTGTGTTTGTCATGGTCTTATTTCTTTTAATCTATTCCTCAGATAAATTTTGTCACCTTTTCCAGGATGTGAACTTAGACAGTCATTGCTATCAATATTTATCACACATTTAAGACGCTTTTTGCCGTGATAACCGAAAGTCTGCATATGCGATAAGCTCTTTCCCGCCAACTGGTTATCAGCCTGCCGTGATGATAACCGGAAGTCATGCATTTTGAACGGAGAGAGGTTATCATGCCCGGCACGTAATGTTGTTCATTTGATGACGTCAGATGTAAACAAGTGGCGTGACGTAACGCAAAATTTTAGCCATTCCTCTTTTTTACTTACATTTTTAACGTCAAACGCGTTGAAATAGTTAAATGGAATATGTGATAAACAGATTATAACATGGGGTTTTGGTTATCGCCCTCAGTATCAACCCTCGACCATTATCAGCCCTCAAGCTAAAGCTCTCTGGCTGATAATGGGGTCTCGAGTTGATACTTTGGGCGATAACCATAACGCCATTAGATAATCTCTAATTATCACATATTTAAGACACATTTTACCGTGATAAACCAAAGTCTGCATATGCCATAAGCTCTTTCCTGTCAACTGATTATAAGCCTGTCGTGATGATAACCGGAAGTCATGTATTTTGAATGGAGAGAGGTTATCATGCCCAGCACGTAACGTTGATCATTTCATGACGTCAGATGTAAACAAGTGGCGTGACGTAACGCAAAAATTACGCCATTCCTCTGTTTTACTTACATTTTTTTAACGCCAAACGCGTTGAAACAGTGAAATGGTAACTGTGATAAACAGAGTATACAAATGTAACATTTGTTTTGGTTATCGCCCTCAGTATAAACCCTCGACCATTATAAGCCCTCGAGCTTAAGCTCTCGGGCTGATAATGGGGCCTCAGATTGATACTTTGGGCGATAACCAAAACGCCATGAGATAATCTCTAATTATCACATATTTAAGACACATTTTACCGTGATAAACCAAAGTCTGCATATGCCATAAGCTCTTTCCCGCCAACTGGTTATCAGCCTGCCGTGATGATAACCGGAAGTCATGCAATTTGAACAGAGTGAGGTTATCGTGCCCGGTACGAGAGGTTGATCATTAGATGACGTCAGATGTAAACAAGTGGCATCACGTAACGCAAAGTTTATGTCAATCCTATGTTTTACTTTCATTTTTTTGTACGTCAAACGCGTTAAAACAGTGAATTTGAATATGTGATAAACAGATTATCTGATGGGGTTTTGGTTATCGCCCGCAGTATCAACCCTCGACCATTATCAATCCTCGAGCTAAAGCTCTCAGGCTGATAATGGGGTATCGGGTTGATACTTCGGGCGATAACCAAAACGCCGTGAGATAATCTCTAATTATGACCAAACGTTACATAACACTTTCAGTGGGAACAAGTAACGTCATGACGACGTCCTTTACAACAATGCAAATTTTGATGGAAATAAACACACAACCGCCGCTTTAAAAGGTCATATGATAAACAGAATCTAACCCTCATGATCATTTCATATTAAATTTATTAAACTCGCCAAAGGCTCGTTTAATAAATTTTATATGAAATGATAACTCGTGTAAGATCCTCTATGTACAAAACTGCTCGGACTATATCTTTTTGAACAATGCATGTGCCTATGTCATGGCCTGAAGATATGAATGTGCTTAGGATTAAATTCTCAGATTTTTTCTCAGTTTTTTTCTGTATGTGTATTTGGTCATTTTAACGTACATGTTTCATGATAGCTCATATATTAAAAGACAAACATTAAGCGGCGGGGGTGGGGTGCATATATTCTCCCAATTTGCTTTTAATACCCGTTTGCATTTGTCCATATGAGTCATTTTACAAAAGTGTAGGAATTTGAGCTAAATGTTTTTGCAAAAAATAACACAACTACTTTGGACTTTTTTAATTTTAATTTCAACTCTGAACAATTGTCAGCAATAAACCATTCATCTAGACAAGATAATTTGCATAATAGTGCATATGTTGTCTTACTTTGATGGCTGCCCTAGTTTAAAATGTCTTCCCTGTTGCCTGGACAAGAAACCTTTTTTTCCTTGATAAAATTATTATCAAAGTTATTTCTTTTTACATACTTAAATCCCCTTTATAGACCCTTTCATCGATATCAATCGTTTATAAACTAAAACATCGCTTTTGTTGTGTTAATAATATCTTAAAAGTAGATTAAAAGGCAAAGACTAGAAATCGATACAATCAAGTACAACACTTGACCCACGACACCACAAGAGAAAGTGACAAAACACAAGCAATCATCACATACAAAAGAGCCCAGATGGTAGCCTTTACCCAGCAGGTAACTACAAGGTTGCAATGAACAGACAAAAAAGCATGACAAACACAGAACATAAATAACAAAAGGACCCACAAAAGAAGCACCGCCATGGGACGAACAGCAAAACTATTTTTACTAGAGGGCTTAAACTAGTTTATGGTACCAACCTAACACTTATTTCTGACGTGGATCAAGACAAGTAGATGTTTGGTTCGCATGAAAGATGCATAAGAAAGTCAATAAGACAACAAAGCAGCCAGATTGCCTCGTACATGTACTTTTTCATGTTTTCTAGAAACAAAAGATTACAAAACAAGCATTTCAACATTCGAACAAACTTTGAACACATATTTGGCAATGCTTACAGGGTAATAATATTGATATAGGTTGAAACTTCATGTATCCAAGTCTTTCAAATTGAATTTGAAAAATAAATTCTATATATAAGTCCACCCTTTGATTACATATAAGTTTTATTTGTGAGATTTGGTTTAGTACCCATAAATGATACATTTTTTAACTCTCTGTTTCGTGGCCATCAAATACAGAAAGCCTGGCCTCGAGGTTATAAAACTTTAGCATAGTCTCAGACTCGAAATAAAGCGCAAAGATTGGCTGCTTGCGGACACGTGTCCGCAAGCAGCCAATCATTGGGCTTTATTTTGAGGCACGAACTGTATTTTTCTGATTCAGTATCACTATCTTTTAAAACGAGATTTACGTCGTTTACCTTTTTTTGCGGCGGCGTTACGCGAATTAAAATCAAGCATGGAACCAAAGGCAAAAAAATGATTACGTCACGTCAAGAAACGAAACGTAATTTAGCAAAAGTTCCTGCATTTTTTTTCCGGATTATAAAGACCAAACGAATTTACAAAATCAGAAAAATATCAGAAAAAGGTATAAAATAAACATTTACAGTATCATTATACATACTTGATCTTGCGTACAGTATCGCTTCTCGTTGATGAGGTATAAAAAAGGTATCTAGCTGTGAGTTTGTTACTTTCCCACGGTATCCTGGGTCAGGTGTGGTACTTGATTGTATCGATTCCTGATCTTTGCACACTTACTTACTATGATCTCATCCACGAGACGTGATGCAGTACACCAGATCATGTTACTGTTATAACAAGAAATACCTTTAAAAAAGATATACGTCGAAGTGAAAGAAAACATGTTTGATATGAGTAACATGACAAAGTAAACGCAAACGACGCACATTTAATATAGTAAGTGTGTATGATCAGGAAATACCACAATCACAAACTGCAGACAAACCCTTGGCACCGCGATAAAGAGCAACACAACAACCACGAGACACATGAAGACACACTAACCAAAGCAACCAGCTCTTTCCTCCCCATCAAGATGATTGCAAAACCAGAATGGACACAAAGTAACCCATAAAAAAAACACAGGACAACTACAGAACCCAACAACGGGAGCAACCTATTTTCCCTGTTCGTTGCGACTAGCGTAAAACCAATGGTTGTGTGCTACCTTAATAGTTTAAACATCTACAAATCTTCCCTACGGAATAATTATCGTGCCGTAAAGTCAAATATATTTGCAGATATTATTGACATTTATCGCGCGCGTTCTAACTATCATACTTTCCGCGTCAATGTAAAAATCATGTTAAAAACTAATGAAAAAGTGCAAAAAACTAACATGTCATACAACTAAAATCGTTTTGATAGCCCCAAAACAATTTTATGACATGTACTTTCTCTCATACAGAGATCGAGTCAGCTTTTCTAGGTCAACAATGAAATTATAAGACTTCGTCTAATAATTTGTATGGTCTGTGCAAACAGAGTTGACACAGATTTTGGGGGAGTTTAGAAAGTCAAATGGTTACCCCATTAGCTTGTGCAGCAGCGCTTAGCTCATCATGCTATATTTTCGAATGAAACGATAATTTGCACAATTTTTGCCAGAGGTATGACACACAAGCCTTTGCATTACTTATTTTACGACCCTCGCAAGAGAAAAAATAAGACTATTAAATAAAGTTTAAATATATCTAAATGGGACAAATGTGAGACTTGAACCGGTCAATAGTTTAATTCCTGTAAGCAACAATATACCTTTCAAAAAAGATGACATGTTCAGTGACATATTGTTTGCACATGATCCCTGGATGACAGGTTCATTGTGTCAATAGGCCTTTAGTAGGAATCCCATGTATGACGTCCAGCTATCAAGGTGGTCCACTCTATCACATAGCACAAATACAGTTTCACCCTCGTTCAGTTGTAGAAGGGTTGCCCCAGAAGCCCCCCTATACCCAGATTTGTTTATGGTATGGGCAACGGCTACAGCATTGTTATCTTCGTTTCTATAGATTCTACAATGAACTCCCTCATCATCTTCATCATTTTTATAGACGGATAGTACGAAGCCATACAGACCAGTGTATGGAGCCGTATACACCCCCGTTGCGTTATTGTAATCGCCACCTTCGTTTGTTATAACACCTGATGGAGGAACCCTCAATATTTCGTTAGATTCATTTCCAATTGGCTCTATGTTGTATATCGCAAATGCTGACTTGTATCCTGTAAAAATTTAAAAACAACTTGGTCATGTATTGTAAATAACATATAGGAAATTTTCGCGAAATGGTTAACTCAGTCTGTCGTTTATTGATATGGGTGGTTGACTCAGTCTGTAGTTTACTGATGCGGGTGGTTAACTCAGTCTGTCGTTTATTGATATGGGTGGTTGACTCAGTCTGTAGTTTACTGATGCGGGTGGTTAACTCAGTCTGTCGTTTATTGATATGGGTGGTTAACTCAGTCTGTCGTTTACTGATACGGGTGGTTAACTCAGTCTGTCGTTTATTGATATGGTCGGTTAACTCAGCCGGTAGTTTACTGATGCGAGTGGTTAACTCAATCTGTGGATAACTGATGTGGGTGGTTAGCTCAATCTGAGGATTACTGATGCAGGTGGTTAGCTCAATCTGTGGATTACTGATGCAGGTGTAGACTTGTGCAGTCGTTTCAGTTAAGTTTTATCCTGATTATACTATTATATTATAGATATATACATTTTCTCTTCTCTAATACCCCAATGAAAGCTAAAACTGTAACGACTTGTTCAGTCCGAATTTGATGGATGGAATGCTGTCTAAGAAATAACTGTCTGACCTCAGTTATTGCTTTGATAAGATCAGAAATGACCTGTAGAGAAATGCCAAATGTTCTGTGACTAATCTGCAATAAAACTGGTCAGTAAAGGCATCTGAAACCATTAACTTTTTGGCTTTCATTCTAAAGTATTCATATGATTTTAAGCAGCAGATATTTTTTTTTGTTGTTGATTTTTTTTCAATTTTAAAAAGTCAGATTATTTACTGGCTCGTTCCGCTCGCAAACGCAGATAGTCTAAATTCAAAGGTGCCACATCGCCAGCGCCCGGCTAAAATCCCGTCATTGTATTGTATTGTATTTCTGCGTTTGACTGCCATATCTTTCGTTTTTTTCGTTTTTTCCGAATTATGACTACTGTCCTCTGCTATGTTAATGCTTACATCAACTGCTAATTTTACCATACAGACAAACATTGTGGAGCAGCCTGAGTGTTTATCGGGTCTCAATCTGATACCGTATGAAACCCTTAATCCCTAGGGCGTCGGACACAACTAAGTCGTCTGCCTTTTGCGTCTGCTGTGTTGTATTTGCCATTTCATTCCTTTAGGAACAGTCTGATCTGGCTCCGCATCGTTTGCAGATTTATGCCAATAATGTTAGCATGTATACGCGACAGACGTATGGGCAGAGGTATTTTCCTGATGCATTTTTCTGACGCTTTGGGGTTTAGGACTGTATGCATATAAGCAACGAAAACAACTTGTTGTAAATACACTTGCCCAAAGTTCTAAGCGGTCACCTTAAAATCACGATGTATATGTCCTATTAACACGGGCATTTGGTTTTTCATTAATTTCACGTGAAACATCATGGAATGATTTTTTGTATGACATCTCTCAAAACAATATGTCAAAACATGAAATTGAAACTAGTTAAAAGTGATTAAAAATTTTGTCAAAACTTTGGAATTGCTAGGTGACCGCTTAGAAGTTTGTGTGAGTGTATACTTGCTTCTTAAAACTTTTTGCCCTCTATTATTGGAAAATCGATTCTCTTTGAATCATTTCGCTGCCACCGAAATCATTGAAATTGACATTGTATTGTATTTGCTCCTCATGTTGTTATATGTATATGTAACCTGAGAATAATAAAGTGAATGAATGAATGAGTCTGGGGTCCGCCATGCCCGCAACAAAGATGTTAAGTGGTCTAGCAGACTATATAGGGATAATGCATCTAAAAATCGGCTTATATGCCTTATGCGTCCAGCAGATGTTAATAGAAACACATGTTTGATCTTTATAATACACGATAAAAACACCCTAATTATGCAACACAGAAATCAAAATATCGTAAAGCATTTTTAAATTATAAATTTTCACTGGCAGATTCAAGGGCGCCCCCCTAAAATTGCTCAAACATAGTTTTTAATATGATTTATAGGAGCAGATTTTTTTTCAATTATAAAAATGTCTGATTTTATTTCTTGCCGGCAAGGCTCGCAAACGTAGATATCTAAATTCAAAGATGCAACATCGGTGGCGCTTCACTAAAATAACGTCTTTCTGCGTTTTCTGTCTACCATTCTATTATTTATGAATACTGGAGCGCCGGGGGGGGGGGGGGGGGGGTTCTACGTTGTGCTGGTTAATGCGAGAGGGGAGGGTAGGCCACATTGAGGAACTGTTGAAATGTAATGCTTTCTGAATAAGAAATAAAGTACAGGATGTCGTGCCAGAAGTCACCAAAAAGTACATATTTTCAAAATTTTCCTGGGGACTGCATGACTCACTTTTTATATGACAAACTACATCGCGAGAAGGCATTTCCTCACTGTTTCTGACCAGGTCAGACTCAAACTTGGGTGTGTATGTAGTTACAGGGGATAGGCAGAGATTTGGAGAGATTATACATCCTATATTTTTGAATTAGAGTGATCATATAGCGGCAAACGAAGGATCAGTCTGTGCAGAAGGGCAAATAATTATGTTCGTCGCATGTTCACAAAACAGTTTTTTTAATCGCGCACCTGATGTAATCATGAACTAGTCTACAAGTTCGTTTAGAAAACGATTTGAGAGTTGAAGAAATGACATCGAAGTTCAATTTACCCATTTGCCTTTGATAAATAATGCTTTCTGAACATGAATTAAACTGCATGAAATGCGCCAGAATGCACCCAATTGCATCGACTTTTCAAAATTTCCCCAGGGGAGCATGTCCCCAGACCCCCCTACCCCCTACCTGCGCTTGCCACATACAGTGCTCGGGTTCATACATTCTGTGCTTCAAAACAGCCACACGACTCTTAAACTCCTTGCTACGGCCCTGAGTATAGATTGGAATTATTTTCGCTGTGTGAAAGTGTGCTAAGTTCATAACGGCAACGCTGAAAATTATGTTAATATAATAAATCAAATTTAGTTACATTGCAGTAGACATGTGTCGGGTAGCGCGTCAGGTCTACTACCCCGAGGCCCAAAGTTCAAGTCCAGCTGGAACTTTTTTCTGTGAAGCCAGAACTTCCTGTTGAAGTCAGTACCGCTTTTAAAACCATTAAATCACATTTAAGGTTCTTCTTTTTCTTTGTTTTCAGACTTGTTTGCAAAGGCAACATTTAAAAAAAAATAGCCTCAAAAACAGCAAAGTAATGGAGGCTAAAATGGGCCCTAGAATGCACCAGATGCGCCGAATTGCATCTTTTTTTTCAAAAAAATTATGTGTTCATAATTCAATTGTCTTAAAACAAATTCTATCGCCTTCTCCATATTAAAATAAAAAAAACCTCTTTAGACTTTATTATATTTTATATTAATTCGTATGAAACTTTTTGTCGTCTGCTGATTAATGTTTTAGCAATTACTTTTTTTATCTCTTTAAGAAAATATCAGAGTCAAACACTTTCGAATCAGTTCAAGACCGATGTTCTGTCGGTCCTGATCTGGGTCCAAATGGTTTGCAAAGGTAATGAGCGGATGCCGCTAGCAGGTAAAGAATTAATACTGTAATACTGCAGGTGGGAGATGGCCATTCATATCCATAGATAAGATGATGTTTCTCTCTAATACAGGTTTCTATATCTTTCTGAAAACATTTGTTTGAGTATTCATTGGAAATATTTCGATGAGACGCTTCCGATGAGCATGCAAGCATGTATGGATCTTAAAGAAATAAGCAATTAAGCAGTCTGGTCATTCACTCTTCTTATCTGGAGATATATAAACCCAGTGGCAGTTATTTTGTGATAAGCCACTGAAACAAATTGGTTACACATGTAATAGGGGTTATAATGAGCCAGGCTCCACTACAGTTACAAAACTGTAATTAATCAACAGGCATTGACAACCGACCCTGCATGCAGGTAGGTTCTAAATCGGATAGGTCCAGTCCAAACAGTTTGAAAGAGTTAAAGTGCTATTAGAGAGGATAATTTCTTGTGTTAGTATGAGGTATTGGCTGAGTATAGGCACATTTCAACTGTTTGGGCGGTTTCCAGTCTAATGCAGGTGGTTAACTCAGTCTATCGATTACTGATGTGGGTGGTTACAGATAGCTCCATCTGTCGATTACTGATGCGGGTGGTTAACTCAATCTGTCGATTACTGAAGCGTGTGGTTAACTCAATCTGTGGATTACGGATTTGGGTAATCAGCTCAATCTGTCGTTTACTGATGCGGGTGGTTAACTCAGTCTGTCATTTATTGATATGGGTGTTTAACTCAGTCTGTAGTTTACTGATGCAGATGGTTAACTCAGTCTGTAGTTTACTGATGCAGATGGTTAACTCAGTCTGTAATTTACTGATGCAGATGGTTAACACAGTCTGTAGTTTATTGGTGCAGGTGGTTAACTCAGTTTGACGTTTACTGATGTGGGTGGTTAACACAGTCTGTCGTTTACTGATGCGGATGGTAAAGTCAGTCTTCGTTTATTGATATGGGTGGTTAACTCGGTCTGTAGTTAACTGATGCAGGTGGTTAACTCAGTCTGTAGTTTACTGATGAGGTGGTTAATTCAGCCTGTCATTTATTGATGCGGGTTGTTAACTCAGTCTGTCGTTTATTGATATGGGTGGTTAACTCAGTCTGTAGTTTACTAATGCAGGTGGTTAACTCAGCCTGTAGTTTACTGATGAGGTGGTAAACTCAGTCTGTAGCTTACTGATGCAGGTGGTTAACTCAGTCTCTCGTTTATTGATATGGGTGGTTAACTCAGTCGGTAGTTGACTAATGCAGCTGGTTAACTCAGTCTGTAGTTTACTGATGAGGTGGTAAACTCAGTCTGTCATTTACTGATGCGGGTTGTTAACCCAGTCTGTTGTTTATTGATATGGGTGGTTAACTCAGTCGGTAGTTTACTGATGCAGGTGGTTAACTCAGTCTGTCGTTTACTGATGCCTGAGGTTAACTTGGTCTGTAGTTTTCTGATGCCGATGGTTAACTAGCCTGTCGTTCACTGATGCAGGTGGTTTACTCAGTCTGTCGATAACTTATGCATTCTGCCGTTTACTGAAGTGGTGGTTAACTCAATCTTTTCAATTAGTGGTGCGAGGAGTTAACTCAAACTGTGGATAACTGATGCGGGTGGTTAGCTCAATCTGAGGATTACAGATGCGGGTGGTTAGCTCAATCTGTGAATTACTGGTGCGGGTGGTTAACTCAGTCTTTCGATAACTTATGTGGCTGGTTACAGGTACCTCCATCTGTCAATTACTGATGCGGGTGGTTAACTCAATCTGTCGATTACTGATGCTTGTTGTTAACTCAATCTGTGGATTACAGATGTGGGTGGTTAACTCAATATGTGGATTACTGGCGCGAGTGGCTAACTCAATCTGTGGATTACTGATGCGTGTGGTTAACTTAATCTGTGGATTACGGATGCGGATGGTTAACTCAATATGTGGATTACTGATGCGAGTCGCTAACTCAATCTGTTGATTACGGATGCGGGTTGCTACCTCAGTTTGTCTTTACTTAAGCCAATGGTTAGCTCCATCTGTTGATTACTGATGGGGGTGGTTAACTCTATCTGTCGATTATCGATGCGTGTGGTTAACTCAATCTGTGGATTACGGATACGGGTGGTAAACTCAATCTGTGGATTGCTGATGCGATTGGCTAACTCAATCTGTGGATTATGGATGCGGATGGTTAACTCAATATGTCAATTACTGATGCGGGTGGTTAACTCAATTTGTCAATTACTGATGTGGATGGTTAACTCAATCTGTCGATTACTGATGCAGGTGGTTAACTCAATCTGTCGATTACTGATGTGGGTGGTTATCTCAGTTTGTCATTTACTGAAGCGGACGGTTTACTCAGTTGGTCGTTTACTGAAGCGGGTGGTTAACTTAATCTGTGGATTACAGATGCGGATGGTTAACTCAATCTGTCGATTACTGATGCCAGTGGTTAACTCAATTTGTCAATTACTGATGCGGGTGGTTAACTCAATCTGTCGATTACTGATGCGGGTGGTTAACTCAATCTGTCGATTACTGATGCGGGTGGTTATCTCAGTTTGAAGTTTACGGAAGCAGGTGGTTTACTCAGTTGGTTGTTAACTGAAGCGGGTGGTTAACTTAATCTGCGGATTATTGATGTGGGTGGTTAACTTAATCTGTTGATTACTGATGTGGGTGGTTAACTCAATCTGTCAATTACTGATGCGGGCAGTTATTTCAGTTTGTTGTTTACTGAAGCGGATGGTTTACTCAGTAGCTCGTTCACTGAAGCAGGTTGTTAACTTAATTTGTGGATTATTGATGCGGGTGGTTATTTTAATCTGGTAATTACTGATGTGGGTGGTTAACTCAATCTGTCGATTACTAATGCGGGTGGTTATCTCAGTTTGTCATTTACTGAAACGAGTGGTTTACTCAGTTGGTCATTTACTGAAGCAGGTGGTTAACTTAATCTGTGGATTATTGATGCGGGGGGTTAACTCCGTCTGTCGTTTACTGATGTGGGTTTAGCATATCCTAGTCGCGAATATTCATCGTGACAAATACTTCTTTTAGCGCTTTTCGCGAAAATAAATTCTCAGGAATATTTCTGAATTTACAGTATCTATAAAATTATTTTAAAAAAGCTGATAACTTTGGACATAAGGTAAATTTGGATAGCGGCCTTGTTCATATTTCAATAAAATATACATTAAATAAGCAAACAGTGAAAATTCTGATGAGACTTAAGGAGCCGTATTATCTGGTTTTCCATTGTTTGCAAATGCATGTCTAAATTAACCTGAGGTCCGAAGTTACCTGACATAACTCTAATTCGTATTGGAAGAAAAAAAATACTCTGACGCTTTAGAAAGGTTTCATCTACCAAATTGCGTTTTTTTTTTCTTACATGTCCGCAATATCGACAAAGGCGGAGGCAAATATCAGGAATCGACAAAATCAAGTACCACACCTAACCTGGGACACCATATAGAAACATGACACGACAGTACATTTATATGCAAAAAAAAAGAAATTTTGCTGTGGAATACATTTACGCGCTTTGCACGAGTTTTACTTTGAATTGCACGTCAATCTAACTTTTACACAAGAGCACATCATCAAAGAATGCATAACATTAGCAAAAGATGTAAAATAAGATAATTTGCTTAAATATAAATTGATAAGTAGCAAAAATTCGATCTTAATCGTAAAGTATTAATTGATTAGTCGGGGAACCAAGGTAAAAAAATGCTAACCCTTGCATCCGAAAGGTGTACAGTTGCATTTTGTATGGTTGCAAAGGTAAATCTATGGTGTATCTGAAACCACTGTATAGCAGACTCGATCGACTTGCATAACGCCAGAGCAGTCAACTTTCTTCGGAAGCCCAGCAAGAACATGTCAAATATTATTTTTCAAAATGTTATATATTTTCATCATTGAGTTTATAGCAACCAACCAACGAGTTGTTACAGTGAAGCGGCAACAACGAGGGTTGGTTGCTCTTACGATTAGAGGCTCTGTTCTGTTCTATTCATTGGCTATATGAAGGCCTGATTTCCGTTCTGTCAACCGAGAGTTCCGGTATCTATACGGAGTCGATTCGATCGAACTAAAAACCTTATTCTACCGTTGAAAATGTGCTGTTATCATCATGAACATTGAAAAAATACAAAAAGTAAAAGAGAATCCCGAAGATGCTAGTTTTATTGATATTTAAGTTGTATTTTAGCCCAGAGACTTAGGGATTTTTTCGATCACCAGGAGCTTGAACGTTAACGATAGCTCTTTCAAGCAAGCGGCGGTGTGATCCCCATGACGTGACGTCACAATACTTCTAACGTTACGTAACGCCAACTGACACGTGCATCGTCGCGCCTTTGAAAGAGGCAGCGACATGAGATTTCCAACAATGTGATATGTGCGACCAGCAAAGACTCAGATCAGCTTGCGCATACACGCAGTCTGATCATGGGCCTTTGCTAGTCGCTTGAATTCTCTATGCGTGTTATGCTATTGACTCAACATCATTTAGGAGGCTGCACAGGCTCGTCTGAGTCTACACTTGTCAAGCGTGTCCCTTTTACTCCTTTTGGCTTATTTTTCTTTGAGCCTACATCTGATGCGACTATACCAAACGTTGCGCTTGTCATAATTAGACCTTGCCAAGGTGTTAAAACAAGCAATCACAGAAATATGGGTTATGGGTCGCGTCGCGAGAAAACCTAAGGTAGTTGCATTTCAACAACAAAGGCGCAGACCAGCCTGCGCGGACGCGCAGTCTGATCAGCGACTTTTTTGTTTAATCTCTGGAAAGTATGATTGATAAACTTGCTATAAACACAAAATTTCAGCATTCTAGCTAATCTCTGTAACTGAGCAGGTTGGTTTGAGGCTTGCATGGTCGAAAACCCCGAAGACAGGTTTTCTCATGTTGAGACTCATTTATCAAAGCCATGGTAATTTCTATGATCCAGTTTTGCTTTGCTTTTTTTTTCTTATTATTCTAAAGTTTAAAACGTTGTGAATTCATATAATATGAACATCGTGAGCCCATGTCTCACCCGTTAAGGATATACAAGTACTGCCTGTTCCAATTTAGCCCAAGAGTTTTCGGTTCCCTCAACGGTCATTTGCCGTAAAGAGGCCTGGACCCTGGGCCTGGACCATGTGTACAGAGAAGTTTTTTGCCGTCTTGGCTCGACATTAGGGCCTGGCTTCATTACGATGAAGCCAAAGATCTCACGTTTTGTCACCAACAAGGGAAGTCGTCAAGGAAAGGTGCGCAGCCAAAATCTAGATGAAGCCTGCTTGAAAAAAACTGTTTCTATCGATTTTTGATCCGCGTTCGTCGATTGTTGATAGCGTTTTCGATTGCCGCCTACCCGGTGTGGCTATAGTGTATACCTTTTCGAAACTACGACCCAAGGATCAGTGCTAAAAGTCCTCTGACAAAAACCTGCGGAGACATATGTCAAAGTAACGTGTTGACGAAAAAGGTGAAAATCGTAACTGTCTAAAAAGGATTTTGTCCTGCATTCGGTTTCTCACTCCACAAGGAAAATCTTTTCTGGCAAAAAAATATGATCCAAAACGACTGCAATATAGTCACAAACGCATTAAAACCCATTAAAACGACCATAGAAGCGCTCAAAATTAAAAAAAAATATATCGGGGGAGACCCCTAACGATAGGGTGGAATGATTACCCATTCGTGCTCTCCACCCTTTCGTTCCTTCGGCACTCGATGGTTTCCTCCGTCGGACCACTTTAAAATACACAGTGACGACCCTGAGTCTGAGCTGACCTCAAGGCGCTTAGAACTGTATGTGACGTTTTCTTGTTCTTTTGTCACTTTCCCATAAGGTGTTCTGTGTCAGGTGCGGTACTAGTTGTATCGACTCCTGACATTTGCCTTCTTCCTTACTTTAAATACTAACACGAGTACCGACTCACAAAAAATACCGTTTACTGTGCTATCCTCTCAGATCAAATAGTTCTTGGTTGCCCATTAGGTGTGCCTATTTCATATTATAATGATACAACATCGGCGTAGACCTCAGAAGCAGTGGTGGTCATATAAGAATACTGCTTATTGATTTTTAAAGCATGTAGATTAGGGCACCCCTAATTAGAAATTAAATTTATATATTTCTTTGCTTCATACCTCATAAAAACTAAATTTATTGCCCATATTTGTATTTGATAATTATTTATTTATCGTTTCGAAGCATATCTCGTAAAAAATTGTGTGCTTAATTATTCACTTTTGTCCTCCCGCTGAAGTGGTTTGAATTGCATATTTTTTTACACAAATAAATAAATGTTAAATTGAATGTGTTTAAACACTGCATACAGTAAGACAGACGTTTGGGACATAATTTAAGACAATTTATTTTATTTTCTATGGCAAACTAGAAAAGGTAGCTGAAAAGTAAAAATATGAAACCACGATAATTTGATACTAAGTAATTTAGTCCATGCCAGCTGTTGCTTAGTTAAATACTATGGACAACTTAAGAGCAGTTTAACACATAAATGAAATTTGTCAAGGTTTAAGGGGTGTTTATCTTCCATATTTACAACAGCTTTGAAACAGAGGGTCATTGTGGGGACCAAGGGGATTTTTATCTACTGTAAACAATAATTCCATTTAACAGTGGTAAAATAAATATGAAAATCTCGTATAACTATTATCATATCTCCATGAAAAACCTGTCTGTCCACGTCTGAGATGCAGAAATGTAACCGCATAGTATTTGTTAAGAATAAAATGTCCCTAAGAAGATTATTTTGGTGCTCAAATGACTGCCCATACTTTTAAATACATTTGATAGTGTATTATTGTATTAACGAACAGTCAAACGGCTTCTCATGCCCATCCTCCAGATAAGAGTGCGTAAGGGAAAATTAGTTTTGTTATTTCTCAACCAAAACATATGTTGTTGGTACTTAAATGGACCTATTAAATGAGACGGTTCGTTTGAAGACCAAGAGCATTGATAAGGGAAACGTCACAATTCCTATGCTATGAAAGATTACTTAACATGACCTATGTGGCATACAAAAAATGCATTTTACCGCCAAATGCAATTCTGGTCGCATTGCTATACAGTGGTTTCATATCAAGCACTATTTAGACTATCAGTATACAAAATTACAGCCGTATACCTTTCGGGTGCAAAAAATGTGTGTTTTTTGCACGATACATGTATGCGACTTTGGTTCCCCGACTATGATAGAAATACGCTTTAATCGCCATGTCACGTTGGCGCCATGTTACGTTCAATTGAAACAGGGTTAGTGATAAAAGAAAGTCTAAAAATATTTATAAAAAGAAGGGGTCAGTGCAACAATGTACTTTAGTCCACTTTGGGGCAAAATTGAATTAGCCACTTTATCATGCATTAAATCCATTTCCGCATCGTATTAACTCCATTTGGGCCTGTCTTCGGGGTTTCTAAAAAAGCTAGACTCAATCCAAACTCCTCAGCTACAGAGACTAGCTAGAAAATTGAAATTTCGCTTGTAGCAAGCCTAGAAATGACTCTTTACAAAAAGCGAATAGCAAAAGCGCTGATCAGTCAGCGCGGATGCGCAGGCTGGTCTGCGCCTTTGTTGTTCGCAAGTTCCCGATGACAGGGTTTCTCGCGTCGAGGCCCATTTGATAACAAAATTATTACAAAAAAAAAATAGAAAAAATAAGATTATACTATTTACTTAAAGGTTCTTACTCCTAAATTGGATGTTTATGCAACAAACTCCAGTAATTTTATTTCAAAGCTTTATTGCCTCGTTATCATAATTTTCACACATTGCGCATCAAATACGAGGGTCATCCAATAAAGAATGAGACTTTTACTATAGCGCAGTGAATTTACATGCTAGACTTATGAAATTTCTTTCAAAACTAGCTTGTAATTTTGGCTGTTTACATGTACCATATTCGACCTTTTACATAGTTCCAATTATTGTTGCTAGGCAACATTAGAAGGCTTGGCAAACATGCATGGACGGCTCACTATAGGTGGTCACCATGGCAACAGATAAGGATGTATAGTTTATTTTTCTACTAGTACTTATATGTGCTCATGCAATCTGCCTATAGCCAACAGGGGAAAGTAATGTTCCAGATTCTTGAGCTGTTAACATGGAAACAAAGCTTAAAAATTCAAGTTTTCAAGAAATAACTGGTATTTTCCCTGACCTCGTGACTCAAAAAGTTAATATCAAATAGTCGAAGGCAATTAAAGTGAACATTGTTCTGTTCATGTATGCTTATTAACAATAAGCTGCAGATAACGATACTTTTGTGGGATATCCTTCACTAACATAGTTACCATAGCAACACAAAGTAGTGTGTTTATAAAAAATCAAGTAAATTGGTTGCTAGGCAACCAAAATAAAGGATATGCATAGTTGGTTCACCTTTTATAGCATTTTATGTAACACTAAGATTGTTTAGTAGAAGAAATGATATCAAGAGATTAAATTCAATCTATGAGCGAAAATAAAAGATTTGAATAACCATGGGTATTCAAAAATAATGTAAACGTGGCCATGCATCATCAAGTCCTTCCACAAAGCATCCCGTTACTATGGCAACCAAACAATCACAAACATATTGTTTTATTCCTGAAATGCTAAGATGTCATAGTTATTATTATGGTGAATTTTGACTAAATGCACACACAGGTTTTAAGACTATGAAGAAAGTCTCATTCTTTATTGGATGACCCTCGTAGCAACATTTTGTTTGAAATAGATTATTTCCAGTCAAGCGGAGTTGCTTAACTATTTTTTTTAAGAAATGAATGTTCATGGAATCATGAACATTTCGTGTCTCTTCAAAGTTAACGTGAAGCCCTCGCCCTTCGGGCTACATGTTAAATTGCAAGGGACATGATTCCATGAACATTCCAAAAATTATTTTATTGCTTATATTTAATTTTATTATAAATATATAAAATATAAAGATTAATTTCAATTAGGAATTAAGACAGTTCTGTATTAAATATAATCGTATTAACGGTTTAGTAAAATGGAAAAGCGGAACAGCCAGCTTGAACACAGACAGCCAATGGAGCAAACAAGAGGCTTGTTTTGCACGTGCGGCTCAGGTGTGGCTCGCTGTCAATCACAACACCAGTGTCACTTCTGGCGAATAAGTTCAAAGTTCGAAGCGTATTGCACGAGCAACTGAGCTTGGCAGCTGTAAATCAAAATTGTGTAATTCATGAGGCTATGAACGGTTGCAAAAGTCTAAAGATTCATTAAAGGATTGCTTCGAAAATGTAAATATACAACATTAAATTAAGACGATGGCGTTATGACCTTTGTGCTATTGAAATCTATATATTAACAGTTTCAAAGCAAGCCTTAAATAAATCTTTAGAATTTTGCAACCGTTCATGAAAGACACAAAATTTGATTGACAGATGCCAAGCTCACTTGCCCGTGGAATTCGCTTCGAGCATCGAATTCATATGCCAGATGTGACACTGGTGTTGTGCTTGACAGCGAGCCACACCTGAGTTGGACGTGCAAATCAAGCTTCTTGTTTGCTCCATTGGCTGTCCGTTTTCACACTGGCTGTTCCGTATTTTCCGTTTTGCACTCCAACAAAACTGTTAATACGATTAAATATTAAATACAATTTTTATCTCCTAAATTATGAATAATTTCTATAAATTAATTCTGTAAAAAAAACAGCAATAAATTCAATTTTGGAAGGTTAATGGAATCAAGAATACTTCGGGTCTCTTGCAAAGTTAACGTGAATTTCTTAAACAAATCTATGAAAGGGGTAAGTTCATTAAGGGCTTTTTTGGCCGCCTCTAGAGCCAAAAACTGAAAATTGATTTTTCAGCAATTTCTTTTGATTGGTTTATTAGAAGAATATCTGACGTGTAATGCCTCGGTCACACGAGATCGCGCGATCACCGAATCGTGCGATTGGTCACGAATCTCGGAGATGTAAGACTTGTCACGACTACTAAGGACCAGTCTTTGGGATTTATCTACGACCTATAGTTAATGTTATTTCGAAACATGCATTCTATGATTGGTTGTGATAAAATCAGAACGGTCATGTGACCAGCTCAGGAATTTATATTCTTTGTCGCAAAGGCGAGCCGCGAAGGTTTGAACCTCCGCATATGTGAGACTTCACTCCTCTCATACACACATTATGATAATAGATGAAAGGACCGATTTTGGGGGGATAACTATTACATGTAAGCACCGTAATCATTTGAGCAGACAAATGTATTTTTTCGAAAAATAATTAATGAACCAGTTATACTGATTGGACATAAATGTGTACCGTCTGCCAAACAGTGAAGACCTAGACGAAATGACGCATTTTCATCTGAGTCTACACTGTTTGCTACCTGTATGTAAAAAGGGATCCTCATAGAAAGAAATGTAATTTCATTTGGAAATTATAAGCTGTAACACTTATATATATTGACCATCCCAAAATTAAAGCATCTAATCAGAAGGAAGATTCCATTAAGTGCATACATGGTTAAAGCAAATAGAATGCCGCAAAAATGAAGAAGTCTGTTAACTGTTTATCTGCTACTGTCAACAAAACAGTCTTGGATCGAGATCAGGCTTGACGATTCTGGCTAACAGTTTGGATCAAGATCGGGCCAAAAAATCATATCGAACCTGATCTGGATCCAAACTATTTGACACTGAAGGTATTCCTGAGGGTTTTTTTGTTTTGGTTATTTTTCTGAAAAAGGTCACTTTGAAGAAAATCAGAAGGCGACACTTTTGGAAAGGCATACAAATTTACCCAGAATATAAAGATTTATTTTTCTTGTAATTGATTCTTGAGTTTTGTAACCTTGCGCTTATATTACTTGACTTTTTGCTTACTGTAAAGGCGGCGCCTCTTGAATGCGTAATTAGGACTAGTCAACCTTAGGCATAGGTAAAAGCTGAAAAGCAGGCGTGGTTTTATTCAAAAGTAACTGTATCATCTTGTGCCACTACCTCAGTCATTATTTAGTCCTTAAAACGCCAGCAAAATAACTGCATTTAACATAAGCAGGGATGCAAACATTGTGGACCCAGATCAGACTGCTCCTACAGGAGCAGTCTGATCTGGATTCACACTGTTTATCTATGAGGCTTCAAATCGTTTAGTGGACGACAAAAACATACATTTTGTGACTATGCGCTTTAAGGGTTAATAAATGCGAGTTCAGTGTGTATACGGTTAGAATTTTCATGAAATGCACGCACGTTTGCGCGACTCAAAAAAGCTTAAGTTATTAACTCTTTACAAAATTAAAAATAAAACCTGATTTCCCTTCCTTAGCAGATGAAATAGCCGAACCACACGCATATGTGAATATTAAAGTTGCCGCCTTTACAGTAAGCGAAAAGTCAAGTAATACATGTGGTCTCAGTAATAATTTGCACTTTTAAATCATGAACACTCCAAAGGCTTTATGATTTTGGCTCTCTTTCAGTTCAGACATTTTCATACTAAGAGATTATGCATTGATTGCAATGTAACATGTAATGGAGGATGGCCTCGGTCCCTATTGACCTATTACTCTCCCTACATAAAGTAGATGAAAGGTTGCTGGTCCTTTTTTCTGAATACTATAAACCACACCACGAAAGTCCCACTATTGTTATCTTTGCCCCCAGCGCTCAACTATCCATTGGGACTGTATGATGTATGTCTTGATCTGATTCTACAGCTGTATTATACTTCAAACCCAGTCACGAAAGCTCTGGTGCGGCTGATCTTAGCCTTTAGCGTTCGTCTTTGTGTTAAGAAAAAGTTTTTTTAGGACAGTTTGTCATCTCGAGGTGTTTTCAATATGAACTGTTTCTAAAATAACCTTTCAAAAATAACGAAATTTAAGCGCCAAACAGTTTGTATCAAGACCTTGTCTCAAAAGTACAGGCTTGTCTGAGCCTTAGCTCTTCACGAATGTGAAATACCAAAATCTCTTTCCTAGCTGCTTTTAGTACGGCAGTATCAATGTGATGTTGAACATTGCGTATGTACACGCAGCACATATACCATATGCCATGGAACACTACCATCATATAAGTCTGGTTTCAGACCACGTGTTAAAGACTTCTAACTACATGTACTACACTACCGCCCATCTATTTGTCCTTGTCGAATTCGCGTTGAAAACTCATTGAAAACGCACGTAATACGCATTAGTTTTCCAACGCGAATTTCGAAAATCCAATCAAAGCCCACTTTTGATACGCCGCGTTGAACTGCAGTGTAACGCATTTACCTGTTAACCAATCAATAACTCAAGTATAGCAACGCAGTTCAACGTACATTTCACGTTGAAACGCATTGTTGAACAGCCAATCAAAAAGGTTCAATTGCGTTGCCAGACCTTTTACATGTAAATCAATGATAATTTTATTATTGAATCAAGAAAACAGCGAAAACATTATCCCACAAAATGCTTTGTTTATCGTTTCTTTTTTTTCTTTTTTGTGTCAATGGCACTCACTCATTTATGGCCATCGTTGCGAGATATTTCATGTCAGCTGACTTCACATCCCATGACATTTGTTTAACATCGGTTACAATTCAAATATGTGAACCAGTTCATCGTGTTTAGTCCGACCATATCAAACAGGTCCGTAATTCTGTGTTATCAGGCCTTGGGATCAGCTTTCAGAACCTGACCCTGCTGCATTTTGATCAAATAATTAGCTTGAAGTCTTTATCGATCAATCTCTTCTTACTGGCTCGATTAAATTTGGGTCTTCAGTTGATGAGGCTCCGGGTCCAAGCCTCACAGAAGGCACTGTGTTCAGAGAGGGAGAGAGAGAGAAAGAATGCTGTTTAAACAGTGTCTGAACCTATCTGCCTGCACTGTGTTGCAAAGGTGCAGCTGTTTAAGCAGTGTCACAACCTAACTGCTGGGCACTGTGCTGCAGGGGTGCAGCTGTTTAAGCGGTGTCGCAACCTATCTGCCGGCACTGTGCTGCAGTGGTGCAGCTGTTTAAGTGGTGTCAAAACCTATCTGCCAGCACTGTGTTGCAGGGGTGCAGCTGTTTAAGAGGTGTTGAAACCTATCTGCCGGCACTGTGTTGCAGGGGTGCAGCTGTTTCAGCGGTGTGGCAACCTATCTGCAGGGCATTGTGCTGCAGGGGTGCAGTTGTTTAAGCGATGTCGCAACCTATCTGCCGGCACTGTGCTGCAGGGGTGCAGCTGTTTAAGTGGTGTCAAAACCTACCTGCTGGCACAGTGCTGCAGGGGTGCAGCTGTTTAAGTGGTGTCGAAACCTATCTGCTGGCACTGTGTTGCAGAGGTGCAGCCGTTTAAGTGGTGTCGAAATCTATATGCAGGCACTGTGTTGCAGAGGTGCAGCTGTTTAAGCAGTGTGGAAACCTATCTGCCGGCACTGTGTTGCAGAGGTGCAGCTATTTAAGCTGTGTTGCAACCTATCTGCCAGGCATTATGCTGCAGGAGTGCAGCTTTTTAAGCGGTGTCGCAACCTATTTGCCAGCACTGTGTTGCAGGGGTGCAGCTGTTTAAGTGGTGTCGAAACCTACCTGCCGGCACTGTGCTGCAGGGGTGCAGCTGTTTAAGTGGTGTCGAAACCTATCTGCCAGGACTGTGTTGCAGAGGTGCAGCTGTTTAAGCATTGTCGCAACCTATCTGCCGGCACTGTGTTGCAGGGGTGCAGCTGTTTAAGTGGTGTCGAAACATATCTGCCGGCACTGTGTTGCAGGGGTGCAGCTGTTAAAGTGGTGTCAAAACCTATCTGCCCGCACTGTGTTGCAGACGTGCAGCTTTTTAAGCGGTGTGGAAACCTATCTGCCCGCACTGTGTTGCAGAGGTGCAGCTGTTTAAGTGGTGTCGAAACCTATCTGCCGGGACTGTGTTGCAGGGGTGCAGCTGTTTAAGTGGTGTCAAAACTTATCTGCCGGGACTGTGCTGCAGGGGTGCAGCTGTTTAAGCATTGTCGCAACCTATCTGCCCGCACTGTGTTGCAGGGGTGCAGCTGTTTAAGTGGTGTCGAAACATATCTGCCGGCACTGTGTTGCAGGGGTGCAGCTGTTTAAGTGGTGTCGAAACCTATCTGCCGGGACTGTGTTGCAGGGGTGCAGCTGTTTAAGCGGTGTCAAAACCTTTCTGCCAGGACTGTGTTGCAGGGGTGCAGCTGTTTAAGCGGTTTCGAAACCTTTCTGCCAGGACTGTGTTCCAGGGGTGCAGCTGTTTAAGCGGTGTCGAAACCTTTCTGCCAGGACTGTGTTGCAGAGGTGCAGCTGTTTAAGCGGTGTCAAAACCTTTCTGCCAGGACTGTGTTCCAGGGGTGCAGCTGTTTAAGCGGTGTCGAAACCTATCTACCGGCACTGTGTTGCAGGGGTGCAGCTGTTTCAGCGGTGTGGTAACCTATCTGCAGGGCACTGTGCTGCAGGGGTGCAGTTGTTTAAGCGATGTCGCAACCTATCTGCCTGCACTGTGCTGCAGGGGTGCAGCTGTTTAAGTGGTGTCGAAACCTATCTGCTGGCACTGTGTTGCAGAGGTGCAGCCGTTTAAGTGGTGTCGAAATCTATCTGCAGGCACTGTGTTGCAGAGGTGCAGCTGTTTAAGCAGTGTGGAAACCTATCTGCCGGCACTGTGTTGCAGAGGTGCAGCTATCTAAGTGGTGTCGCAACCTATCTGCCGGGCATTATGCTGCAGGAGTGCAGCTTTTTAAGCGGTGTCGCAACCTATTTGCCAGCACTGTGTTGCAGGGGTGCAGCTGTTTAAGTGGTGTTGAAACCTACCTGCCGGCACTGTGCTGCAGGGGTGCAGCTGTTTAAGTGGTGTCGAATCCTATCTGCCGGGACTGTGTTGCAGAGGTGCAGCTGTTTAAGTGGTGTCGAAACATATCTGCCCGCACTGTGTTGCAGGGGTGCAGCATTTTAAGCGGTGTGGAAACCTATCTGCCCGCACTGTGTTGCAGAGGTGCAGCTGTTTAAGTGGTGTCAAAACCTATCTGCCGGGACTGTGTTGCAGGGGTGCAGCTGTTTAAGTGGTGTCAAAACTTATCTGCCGGGACTGTGCTGCAGGGGTGCAGCTGTTAAAGTGGAGTCGAAACCTATCTGCTGCCACTGTGTTGCAGGGGTGCAGCTGTTTAAGTGGTGTCGAAACATATCTGCCGGCACTGTGTTGCAGGGGTGCAGCTGTTTAAGTGGTGTCGAAACCTTTCTGCCGGCACTGTGTTGCAGGGGTGCAGCTGTTTAAGCGGTGTCGAAACCTTTCTGACAGGACTGTGTTGCAGGGGTGCAGCTGTTTAAGCGGTGTCGAAACCTTTCTGCCAGGACTGTGTTCCAGGGGTGCAGCTGTTTAAGTGGTGTCGCAACCTATCTGCTGGGACTGTGTTGCAGGGGTGCAGCTGTTTAAGTGGTGTCGAAACCTATCTGGCGCACTGTGTTGCAGGGGTGCAGCTGTTTAAGTTTTGTCGAAACCTATCTGCGGCACTGTGTTGTAGAGGTGCAGCTGTTTAAGCAGTGTGGAAACCTATCTGCCGGGACTGTGTTGCAGGGGTCCAGCTATTTTAGTGGTGTCAAAACCTATCTGGCGGCACTGTGTTGCAGAGATGCAGCTGTTTAAGTGGTGTCGAAACCTATCTGCTGGCACTGTGTTGCAGTGGTGCAGCTGCTTAAGTGGTGTGGAAACCTATCTGCTGGCACTGTGTTGCAGAGGTGCAGCTGTTTAAGCAGTGTCGAAACCTACCTGTCGGCACTGTGCTGCATGGGTTGCAGCTGTTTAAGTGGTGTGGAAACCTATCTGCCGGGACTGTGTTGCAGAGGTGCAGCTATTAAAGTTGTGTCGAAACCTATCTGCTGCCACTGTGTTGCAGGGGTGCAGCTGTTTAAGCGGTGTCCAAACCTATCTGCCGGCACTGTGTTGCAGGGGTGCAGCTGTTTAAGTGGTGTCAAAACCTATCTGCCGGCACTGTGTTGCAGGGGTGCAGCTGTTTAAGCGGTGTCAAAACCTACCTGCCGGCACTGTGATGCAGAGGTGTAGGCTGTTTAAGCAGTGTTGGAACCTACCTGCCGGGCACTGTGTTGCAAGGGTGCATGCCACTGTTTAAATGTGGTCTGAACCTACCTCCTTGGCACTTGCGAGCAGGGGTGCAGGTTGTTTAAGCGTTGTCAGTTTCTACCTCCTGAGCAGGTTAGATGGGCAGAACTGGATATACTGCTTTACTTTTATTTTAGGACTGATCAGGTGAAGCCAATTGCTTTTGCTTAGGAGTGCCTTCTTTTTATCTTTTGAGAGACATTTATTCAGTTAGAATGTCAACAAGTGAGTTTGGCTCGATTATTTTACTTAACAAGGAGAATTTGCATCTAATCTCAGTTGACCCAATCTGAAAGTTCGAAATTGTTTGATGCGAATCTCAAGAAACAAAAGTGAATGCAGTGTGACATATTTTCAATTCATTTGCTTCATGTCGTTGTTTTAAGAAAAATATTTTACATTGGGCACTAAAAGAGACTAATTATAGATCTATATCTGATGAATATCGATGTGATTTTACTGTTATATATTCATTTTTCGGCCTTGAGAAACTCCATTCATTTCTCTGCTGAAAAGTCGTGATAGTTGGCTCAAAATATTGATCAATGAATGGAGTGAGATATTTGATTCAAACTGGGCTTTAAAACCTCAAAGGAAACGGGAATTGAGATTTGCAAGACAAGTCTTATCAGAAATATTCAAAGCAAAGTTAAACCGTGAACAACAATGTAAACATTGAGCAAGGTCAACTCAATTTTGATTGGTTTACGCATTACTGCGTTGCAACAAAACGATTTGATTGGCTAAAAGAAAAAACGCATATTTTATCGTTGAAACGCGTTTGAGGGCTGCTAATGAATATTCACGAGTTTCGAAATACGTTGATTCGCGTTTTATACGCAATTTAAACTCAACGCATGTACAATGCGTTGGAAACGCACATGAAACGCGAATTCGCAGGACAAATACGCGGGCAGAAGTGTAAGCACAAAAAATATTTGGTACTGTTTTACTGCCTCAGTGTCTACAATAAAGTATATCAGACATTTTGAAGATATTGGTACAGTTGTAGTGGAGATTTGCATAGTTGTGTCGGTATATTTTTGATATTGCTTTATTTGCTGGGCTGATAGCAGTCTATTTTGTAAATACTATTATACATTTGTATATACATTTGACACTCTCAAAGATCTGTGACTGGTCGCATACACGTCGCATAAATACTGTTTGGAGACTACCTGTGATCTTGGATCGCGGTCGCAGGTTTTTGGACATGTTCAAAACTCTCCGCCCCGCCCATTTGCATGCTTTTTGCTCGCACGATAACTCCCGATCAATAAAAACCAATCTGCGACAGTCTTGCACCTTATTTCTGCATTTTTATCTTGTCTAATTGTGAAAGCACTAAAAAGCTTGTAAAACATCTATAAATCTGCTGCTACCATCTGCTGCAGAACCAGGTTCATGAAAATGCTCAATGACCCCTCTGGAGTCTATTTTGTTAATACTGCTGTTCCCAATCACTAAGACCTGTCGCGCGTTCGTATGAGATCTACTTGCGATTTTAGCACGTGACTAGTCTTACACAGGTCGCAACATGGTCGTAAGCCCTCGTGTGACAGAGGCTTAAAATTTCGGCATTTATTTAAATTTTACCATTAAATGGCCGACAAAATAGGCTTAAAACAGAGAAATTGCCATTTTGGACCAAAGAGGTATGTGCTTTAAGAGGCTATTTTGGCCACCTAGGAGGCTAAAAAATAAAATACATGTTTTCAGCATTTTCTTTCAATTAGTTATTAGAACAATGGCACAAGTGTAAATACGAGTGTCATCCAATAAAGAATGAGACTTTCTTCATAGTCTGAAAATCACTGAGCTATAGAAAAAGTCTCATTCTTTATTGGATGACCCTCGTATCTGGTATTAATTTGACTCTTATCGCTGCTATGGTACATGTTGTAACAAAAATGGCCGGCAAAATAGGCTGCAAAACAGGAAATTGGCTATTTTGGAGCAAATTTGAGATATTTGACAGACCAATTAATATGAAGGAAAAGCAAATACCAAAACTATAATTTAACAGATGATGAGAATTATTACGGCACACAACATATTCAAAGGTTTATTTGGTATTTTGATGTGCTGATATCAAATTCTTAAAAATTGGTCTCAAAAGGGCTTAAATTTGGTCCAAGATGGCGATTATCTATTTTAAGCCTATTTTGTTGGCCATTTTGGTTACCATAGCAACCATTTAAATTTAAATAAATGCCAGAAGTTTACACTTGATTTTTTCGTCTAATAAACTTATCAGAAGAAATTGGTGAAAAGCAACTTTCAGGTTTTGGCCCAGAGAGGACCAAATTAGCCCCTTGATGCACGTACCCCTTTAAGGCTTTTGGAGACCGATTTTTTAGAGTTTGATATCAGCACAGCAAAATACCAAAACAACCTTTTAAAATGTTGTGTGCAGTGGTAATTCTCATCTTTTTTAAAATTTTGTTGGTATTTGCTTGTGTTCCATGTTAATTTCTCTGTCAAACCTATCCATTTTGCTCCAAAATAGTCAATTTCCTATTTTCAGCCTATTTTAGCGGTCATTTTTGCTACCAATTGAACGATTTGAAATGAATTGACAGTTCGGTATGCTCAAATTTATATCCCTTTAAAGATCCCGACATACCCCACTCACTCTGATAACTATAGTCTAGTAATAAAATTAAACATTTTGGGCCTTTCAAAGTTTTGATTTCTTTACGTCCGGTTTTGTTGGAAGAGGCTAAGGGCATACACAAATGACAGATTATGCATAAATTACGCTAGTATCACGTTTTTTTTGTATTGTGCAAGTGACGTTAACGTAAATTTTTAAGACGTTGTCGATCACATGACAGCATATCTCCTGCCATGATTTACATCAAAATGTCTTTCCCACATAATTGTCAGTGTATGTAGTCAATATCAGTAACGAAAGCGTGCATAAAGATAACTTATAGAGATATTTCTTAAAAGGAGCTGTAAATTGATGTTCAAATTTACCGTTTACTTTCAAAATATTGAAGTTATCAATTACTTTTGAATAGAAAAAGTCTATAAACTCTGTTGCTGACATGGTATCATACACCCCACAGTTTAAACACAAAAGTAATCAAAACGCTTCAACTGACTGTGCAGAAAGGTGCTGGATGCTGTATGTACCCATGTGATGTCATCAGCAGCGTCGCGTGATAGTGCAGTCAAATTAACGCCTGATTCATACCATTTCTGGGTTGCAGATTTAAACCTGCGAGTAACTTTTCAATCGTATATACAGTTTACAAGAAAAGTGCCAAAATATGGTGATGCATTTTCAAAGTCCTCTAGTATATTTTGAGAATTGCCAAAAATACGCTTTTCACGTTTTTCTCGAAACAATGAAAAACGGATATAAGTACCTTGTTGCTCCGACCCCCCCTCGATAATTTTCAAACATTTTGTTTTAAAAATTACCCAGCTAACCACAGAGTGACCGGTCAAAATCATTGATAATGCATTTGGTTGATGCATGGTTTTTAAAGATTTTGACATACAACTTAAACTTAAATAGTACTAAAAGTCTTAGTAATACTTACCAAAAGCAATGTTAATCGCGAAATTTTAGAATGGATCGTTAGGAATTTGCTGCAAACTTGCAAAATTTATTAACTAACAAATGACCAATAAGTTTCTGAGTTGGGTTACTAGTATAAAAAAAAACAAGTTTTTAAAATTAATCCATATATACTCACAGTATGTAAACTGAAATAAACATCCTGTTCCGTTCCTCCGCTAGCTCACGCCTTATAAACATGAATAACAGCACTCGTGCGTAACCAGTAGTCGGAAAATGCGTGTATTTAGGTACATGTGCACGTCTCGATTTATATTGTTAGCGATACAGACAATACACATTCGAACAAGGTAAGAAAAGCCATTTTATCTATTTTATTCCGTTTTATTCCACGATTTAAACGGTTTCCTCCTTTGCATTTTGCTTTGTTAAAAACGACTTGCTCACAATCAGAGCCGTTCTGTGTCGAAAACCAGAATGCTGTACACCAGTGTATTGACAAGGGGTCATTTCTAAAAATGACAAATTTCAGACAATTGGTTTTCCCTTGAGTTCTCGTAGAAACTGTTTATATCGTCTAATAACCGGTGTGTCCATCTCTGACGAGGCCATCGAGTTTGTGCAGAAGCCAAAATAAACCGCGTTAGTTTAGTAAGCCGGGATCTCATTCCGACAGAGCAGCTGTTGGATTAGCTCTGGAGACGCATCCGAGATCGTTCAGTGCAATCGCGGAACCTTCAACAGCTTCAGGTTGCTCTCCATTAAGAATGGGTGAGAATTCCCAAGAACGTTGTGCGACGTTACATGCTTTTCAGTTCGGCCTGGTTATGGTGCAATTATTGCTGCAGGAGATGGTCATGCCCGTTTTTGACGAATTTACCTCAAGTGAACTAATTTAGACGAGAACGAGATATTCATTATTTAGTGAATACTTGTCATTTTTGAAAATGACCCCTTGTCTAAACACTGGCGAACAGCATGAATGGATTTATGTAAACTTTAACATTATTTGATGAATTTATGCAAAACTGATTGTTATAGAATATGGTACAAATATATTTTAATTTCTTAATCCGATTTTCCATAATTGCCCCAAGAAGTGAGTGATGGGTTTCTTTTGTAGTTGAGTATATATGGCACGCCGCTGTACATATACCTTTTTGAAAAGCATTAGGGCATGACTGTCATTGATATGGTGAAGAAATGTATACAGGTAAATACCGAGAGATCCCAATAGTACAGTGTTTGTTTTGAGCGAAATAAAGAACAAATTTTTCTCACACACAAGATCGGGATATCAGTTGTTTTACTCACATACCCGTACTAGCCCATGGGAAAGATAAAAAATGAAACGAACAGCCGCACGTAGGCCGCACGTCTATCCGTGACATCATTGTAATGTTAAAATTACGTCACCATGTCGCATCTTAGCGTATTCAGAATTTTCTGGAAATCTTTTTCATGTTTGCTATCAATATAAAATGATGTATTCAGTGTTGAGCAAGAAAAGAATCCATTATTCGTTAGAGGGTGGGATCGAATGATCACAATTTGTCATCTTTCTGCTAGCCTCGTGACGCCAATTGGTGATCCTCGGGCTGGATTTTTCCATCTCACCCTCACGATCATGATACATTCTTATATTACATATCTTCATCAAAATTTTTTCATTTTTGCAGCCGAAAATATTACACTTAATTGTGAAATTCTCTCGAGTTTTGTATTACAGCTATCTAGGAAAACTCTGACATCAAGTTAAATCTGACAGTGACCTTGTTTGTTTCATATTTCGATTACGTTAAAGTCAGGTAATATCGAACATCAGGTAAATTCGGATATACATTTGCAAACAGTGGGAATCCAAATAAGACGGCTCCTTATGAGCTGTCTCATCAGGATTTTCACTGTTTAATTATTTAATTCATTTCTTTATTCCATTAATTAAAATATGAAACTAACAAGGTTGTTGTCTGAATTTACCTGATGCCCGAAGCTATCTGACTTTACCCCCAAGGGAAGAAAAGTAGATAAACTAAGCAAACAGTGAAAATCCTGATAAGGAACCGTCTCATCTAGATTCCACTGTTTGCAAACGTATGTCAGAATATAATTAATGCCGGAAGTTACCCGACTTTAACCTACTGACCTGCTTTGTCACTTTGTATCTTCAGCTCATTCACTTCTTCTTCGAGTACAGTTATTTTGCTATCTACAAAACATACAGCACACTGGATAGGAGGCAATTGAAAGCACTCTTGACACTCGGCGAAAGCGGATCAAGATCGCTAGAAACAGTGTTTTCAATTGTCATTTTCACCCACAGGTGACAAATGGCAATCGAAAGCCCTGTGTCTACCTATTTTTGATTTACTTTCGTCAATAGTATTAGCGTTTTTTATTGTCGCCTGTCCATGTTTTGTTTGATTGATTTGATTCTTTACGTCCCATCAACAATCTTTCAGTTATATAGGGACGGTTCTTCCTGGGTTGAACCAGTACTAAGTTATGATAAATGTGTCTTGCTCAGTGACGCCGGTGAGGCTCAAACCGAGGCCCTTCAGTCTTGAGTCAAGCACTCTACCACTGAGCCACTGCATTCTCACCTGTCCATTGTGAAACAGGGGCCAGTTGTTATCGTTAACATAACAACATCAGTAAATATCGTTTTGCTCGCAACCCAATCACTGCTGATCATTGAATGCTGGCCCCAGAGTTGGGGTAATCGTAATCTGTAATCATGATAAATTGCAATCGATTACTTTTTAAGTAATCATAAAGCAATCTGTAATTGTGGGTTTTTATGATTACAAGTAATCGTAATGTAATCGATTACATCACAAAATAGCCTGATATCATGATTACTTTACGATTACTTTATGATTACTTTTGCTTTTTCACAAAAATAAATATATAAATTGGTATAAAAACTGATGCTAATTGTACAGAAATGAGTACCAGCAATAGATTTAAGAAAATAATTTTATTTTTCATATACTGTTATTATTATTCTTCTCAGGCTAGTAAGACTGTGCTGCAATTCTCAACATTAACAACTAATTGTGCTTGACATAGATATATGCATTTTTTGCTACTGCACATTACTGGAAAGATATTTAATAGTTTTTGTTTTATCTGCTTCCGCAGAAACAAATCTGAAGCACATTGATGGAGCAGTGTTAAAACAGTGGTCAAATCTTTATGTTAGCCCTGGTTAAAACCTTTAACCTTACCGAATGGCCAAACTGTACCAGGAATATCTTGCAAACATAGTTCGGATAACTGAGATTTACAAAGGTGTATCCATGTTTATATGTAGAATAACATAGGACTGTTGAATACTATTGTTTTATTCAATACTTAAAGTCATTAAAAATGCAACTGGTACAAGTGTTATTTTTCCTATAAATATCAGCTTGATACACTTTGTCTTTGTACTAACAAGCGTCCCTAACGTAGGAGAATGTTTTACCAAAACTTGAGCTCAATTGCACACTTCTGCTAAAACATTTGGTGAAAAATGACAAATTCATCCAATTTTTTGGTAACCATATTAAATCCTGAAATTTTATTCAATTGCAGCGTGCAAGTACTGCGTTTTACTCAAACAAACATAAAAACGGGTTACAACACAAAATTCACTTTGCTGGAAGGACCTAAAATTTATATTTAAAAATTCATTTTTTGTGAAAATTTCCCAAACTTTGAGAAATCACTAAAGCTTCAATTAAACTGAATCATTTAACAATTGGCATACGTATGTTGTAAGGTCATAACCTATGGTAATCATTTATTGCAATATTTACCGTCCAAAGTGTCGCATTTTCATTAACTTCCGGTTTTCTTGCTGAAACTTTGATGGCCATTTTGAAGGTCAAAACTTCAAGACAAAACAAATCTGTTGCGTGTGCATAGAATGTAGAGCAATGTTGAAATTTTCCGATAAGTTGAATCCAAAAGAGCCATTCATAATGAAATTCTGATATCCAGATTAATAAGGTGATTTTGCAGTTTTTGTGTCGAAGTTGGGGTTGTGTCCCTTTATCAAAAAATACAGACGGGCTTATCTGGACTGCTTTATCTGCACTAAAAGAGTATTGACTTGATATCGCGACCATAGGTTTATGCTTTTAATTTATTAGAATGACAAAATAGCATTTAATCTTGAGTAAGGTAATACTGTAAAAGTTGCGTTTTTACTGTCTTTAAGTATAGATTTCATTGAGTTAGGCTTGATGCTAGCTTACTAATATCTGAAGGTAGAAATGAAAACTAGAGCTAAGTTTTCCTTGCTTCAGGATAATATTCGAAATAAATAAAGTTAAAGTCAATTTTCTATTTTCAGCCTATTTTAGTGGTCATTTTTGCTACCAAAGTCAAAGTTATTTGAGACTTTTACACTTTGGTTATTGTTCTATTAGACACATTAGAACAAATTGGTGAAAAACAATTTTTATATTTTAGCCTCATAGGGGGCCAAAATGGTCCCTTAACCCACGTAGCTTTTTACGCAAACCATGTGTTGTATCCAAGTTTTCGCTGTTGTACTCGTAAGAGAAAAGTTTTCCACACAGTATCATGCATTTTTCTAGTATTGGTTACTGTATACTGATTTTAAGCTTTAAGAAATTTGAACTTATGTTCCTTGTTAAAGAAACAAAGCGCTTAAGTCAAGTTTTCTCACTTATGCAGTAAAATCATAGCAAAATTTCTTGAATTCAATATTTCCCAACATATCTTGCCCATTTGTGCAACAAAACGTCACATATACTTAAGGACTTTGAAAACGCATCACCCAGATTAAATCCTTTGTTTCACAAACCCTGATAATGTCAGCGAGGTAATTTTGTTGCATATCATAGACTGACCAGCTTGTAGTGTGATTTATAAAATTCATGGTTATAAATTTACTTTAAGGTATTGACAAACTATCCGTTATAAGACAAGGGTGGTCGATTTTGAAGGACACCAATTCAGCTGCAAGTTAACACGCGTTTGTTTTGATTCCTGACTCAACAGATTTGCGTCCTGGGCTTCTTCCACGATTGTTCATTCATCATTGAACGATTTGAAATGAATTGACAGTTCGGTATGCTCAAATTTACATCCCTTTAAATATACCAACATACCCCTCTCACTCTGATACCTATAGTCTAGTAATAACATTCAACATCTTGGGCCTTTCAAAGTTTTGATTTCTTTACGTCCGGTTTTGTTGGAAGATGCTAAGGGCATACACAATTGACAGATTATGCATAAATTACGCTAGTATCACGTTTTTTTTGTATTGTGCAAGTGACGTTAACGTAAATTTTTAAGACGTTGTCTATCACATGACAGCATATCTCCTGCCATGATTTACATCAAAACGTCTCCCCCACATTATTGTCAGTGTATGTAGTCAATATCAATAAAGTAAGCGTGCATAAAGGTAACTTATAGAGATATTTCTTAAAAGGAGCTGTAAATTGATGGTCAAATTTACCGTTTACTTTCAAAATATTGAAGTTATCAATTAGTTTTGATTAGAAAAAAGTCTATAAACTCTGTTGCTGACATGGTATCATAAACTCCACAGTTTAAACACAAAAGTAATCAAAAGCTTTAACTGACTGTGGAGAAAGGTGCTGGATGCGTCACGTGATAGTACAGTCAAATTAACGCTTGATTCATACCAATTCTGGGTTGCACATTAAAACCTGCGAGTAACTTTTGAATCACATATACAGTTTACAAGAAAAGTGCCAAAATATGGTGATGCGTTTTCAAAGTTTTATAGTATATTTTGAGAATTGCCAAAAATACGCTTTTTACGTTTTTCTCGAAATAATGAAAAACGGATATAAGTACTTTGTTGCTCTGACCCCGCTTGATAATTTTCAAACATTTTGTTTTAAAAATTACCCAGCTAAACACAGAGTGACTGGTCAAAATCGTTGATAATGCATTTGGTTTGATGTATGGCTTTTTAAGATTTTGACATACAACTTAAACTTAAATAATACTAAAAGTCCTCGTAATACTTACCAAATTTTAAAGCAATGTTAATCCCGAAATTTTAGAATTGATCATAAGGAATTTGCTGCAAACTTGCAAAATTTATTAACTTACAATTTGCAAATAAGTTTCCCGAGTTAAATTAGTATAAAAAAACAAGTTTTTAAAATTAATCCATATATACTCAGCTACAAAAGAAACTCATCAGTCACTTTTGGGCGCAATTATTGAAAAAAATTAAGAAATGAAAATATATCTTATACCATTTTCTTTAACAATCAATTATGCATCAAATTATTAAATTATTCAACATTTTTACTTAAACCCGTGAATGCTGTACACCAGTGTATTGACAAGGGGTCATTTCTAAAAATGACAAAATTAAGACAATTGGTATTCCCTTGAGTTCTCGTCGAAAATGTTAATATCGTCTAATAACTGGTGTGTCCCTCTCTGAAAAGGTCATCGCCTGTGCAGAAGCCAAAATAAACCGCGTTAGTTTAGTAAGCCGGGATCTCATTCCAATAGAGCAGCTGTGAGATTAGCTCTGGCAACCCATCCGAGATATTTCAGTGCAATCTTGGAACCTTCGACAGCTTCAGGTTGCTCTCCATTAAGAATGGGTGAGAATTCCCAAGAACGTTATGCAACGTTCGGCCTGGTTATGGTGCAATTATTGCTGCAGGAGATGGTCATGCCCGTTTTTGACGAATTTATCTCAAGTGAACTAATTTAGACGAGAACGAAATATTCATTATTTAGTGAATACTTGTCATTTTTGAAAATGACCCCTTGTCTAAACACTGGCGAACAGCATGAATTGATTTATGTAAAACTTTTACATTATTTAATGAATTTATGCAAAACTGATTGTTATGGAATATGATATAAATATATTTTAATTTCTTAATTCGATTTTCCATAATTGCCCCAGGAAGTGAGTGATGGGTTTCTTTTGTAGTTGAGTATATATGTCACGCCGCCGTACACATACCTTTTTGAAAAGCATTAGGGCATGACTGCCGTTGATACAGTGAAGATTTGTATACAGGTAAATACCGAGAGATCCCAATAGCACAGTGTTTGTTTTGAGCGAAATAAAGAATAAATATTCTCGCACACAAGATCAGGATATCAGTTGTTTTACTCACATACCCGTACTAGCCCATGGGAAAGATAAAAAATGAAACGAACAGCCGCACGTAGGCCACACGTCTATCCGTGACATCATTGTAATGTTAAAATTATGTCACCATGTCGCATCTTAGCGTATTCAGAATTTTCTGGAAATCTTTCTCAAGTTTTTTTATCAGTATAAAATCAGGCATTCAGTGTTGACCAAGAAGAAGAATCCATTATTCGTTAGAGGGTGGGATCGAATGATCACCATTTGTCATCTTTCTGCAAGCCTCGTGACGCCAATTGGTGATCCTTGGGCTGGATTTTTCCATCTCACCCTCACACTCATGATACATTCTTATATTACATCTCTTCATCAAAAAAATTTCATTTTTGCTGCAGAAAATATTACACTTAATTGTGAAATTCTATGGAGCTTTGTATTACAGCTATCTAGGAAAACTCGGACATCAAAGTAAATCTGACAGTGACCTTGTTTGTTTCATATTTCGATTATGTTAAAGTCAGGTAATATCGAACATCAGGTAAATTCGGATATACATTTGCAAACAGTGGAAATCCAAATAAGACGGCTCGTCTCATAGGGATTTTCACTGTTTGCTTATTTATATAATTCATTTCTTTATTCCATTAATTAAAATATGAAACTAACAAGATCGTTGTCCGAATTTACCTGATGTCCGAAGCTATTTGACTTTACCCCCAAGGGAAGAAAAAATATCCAACATCTATCTACATACCAAATATCAAAGCTCTAGGTCTTGTGGTTTCAGAGAAGATGGTTTTTTGAAGTTTGTATCTGGAAAATCTATTTTTAGCCTGAGTGACCTAGATATGCAATTTACCGGAACCATTTGAACAAAACTATGGCTGATGTTGGTCATCAAAGGTATATTAAATCTGTGTTTTATACCACATCCATAACTGTAAAATCATCTTGCTAGGTTAGAGATCGCTAGCATGTTGCTTCACTTTAACAGTCTCTCATACGTTCTGTGTCAGTACTATTATGTGGCTCTTGTTCACAGTGCCAGGGGTACCTGTAGTGTGTGATCGTAGCATTTCAAGATTATTATTACTTGCTTTCGTTGAGTGGAGATTACTAGTAGCTACTTACCTACTCAAGAACTTTGCATCCTCGCACACCAGATCAGGATTATCGTTGGTTTTACCTATCATTTGAGATAATATATATCTCTCATGCCAGAAGCAGCCCATGGGAAAGATAAAAAATGAACAGCTGCACATTGGCCGCATCCTGGACCCACGTCGCTTCGCGAAATATATTGTAATCCTAAAATGACGTCACCATGTCGTATCTCGGTATATTCATGGTTTATTGGAAGCCTTTTTTCATGTTTCCAATATGAAATGCGGTACTTAGTGGTGAGCAAGACAAAGGATCCACTATAAGTGTGAGGACGGGATAGAAAAATCTGTCCCTCACAATCACAGCTTGTCATCACTCAGCAAGCCTCGTGATGCCTATCGGTTATCCCCGGGACGAATTTTTCAATCCAACCCTCAGACTCATGATGGATGCTTATAGAAGCTACCTACCTGCTAGAGAATATTGCAATCTGAGCTCATCTATTTCTTTCTCCAAAGCTGGTGATATTTTTTCTGCAAAACATGAATATGCTTGATACAGAACTGATAAGTATTAAGAAGAAATGATATTCTCGCACACCAAATCGTGATTTCCACTGTTTCTACCCATAAGCCCATACCAGCCCGTGGGAAAGATAAAAACAAACAGCCACACGTAGGCCAAACGCTGGCCACCCGTCGATCTGCGACGTCATTGATACGATACAATATCACATCTCAGCGTATTCAGGATTTTCTGGAAGTCTTTTTCATGTTATTTCCAATATAGCAAGAAAAGGATAGATTTTCGTGCGAGGGTGGGATAGAAAAGTCTCGTGCTTCCGATCAGTGATACTTGGTATTGATTTTTTTTATCCCGCCCTCATACCCATGCTAGATTCTTATAGTATTGCACACGAGATCGGGATTTCCGCTGTTTTAACGCCTTTATCCATGTTGGTAGTTTTGTTGACATGTTATCAACCAGTATGTTGATAAAAAACTGATACTATATATATATATAAACCACATGATTTGTCATCAGGATACAACGGACCTGTTGATTATAATAGAGTTTTTGGCAATTTAAAATATACGTAATTTTGAAACAGATAAAATCGCTTCGGGCAAGTTAAAAATGTGTCAAAAGAGTGAAATTCAGGGTCAAAAATAAACATTATGTCAGCGCTTTCTTATTTTCTTAACATAAGTTTCTGTGAATCCTGAATTTGACGAACTTTATGTACTGTGTAAGCATGATTTATAGTTTTCTTTTGTCAACCTCTTGATAAAGATAATATAAGCACCTTTTCCAAAAATTGTCAACCTCTGAGCCACTGCGCTCCCATAAGCCTATGTAAGATATGTGACAACTGGGGCTGGGTCATTACTGGCCAAAGGGGCATAATTTGAACAAACTTAGTAGAGGTCACTAGGTGATGCTGCAACCCAAGTATCACGTCTCTATGTCTTATGGTTTCAGACAAGAAGATGTTTCCATGTTTTCCCATATTAACCTATGTAAAATATGTGATCCCCAGGACAGGGCCCTCTTTAGTCCCAGGGGGATAATTTGAATAAACTAGGTCGAAGTCTACTAGGTGATGCTACATACCAAATATCAAGGCTCTAGGCCTTTTAAAAGGTTTCAGACAAGAAGATTTTTCATGTTGTTCTTATATAAGCCTATGTGATATATGTGACACTAGGGGCAGAGCCATTTTTGAACAAACTTGGTAGAGATCCAAAAGGTGATGTTTCATACCAAATATCAAGGCTCTAGGCCTTAAGGTTTCAGACAAGAATATTTTTTCGTGTTTTCCCTAGATAAGCATATATAATACATGTTACCCACGGGGCAGGCCATTTTTGGCCCCTGGGGGATAATTTGAACAAACTTGGTAGAGATTTACTAGGTGATGCTACATATCAAATATCAAAGCTCTAGGTCTTGTGCTTTCAGAGAAGATGGTTTTTTAAAGTATTTATCTGGAAAGTCTATTTTTAGCCTGTGTGACCTAGATATGCAATGTACCGAAACCATTTGAATAATTTCTTAAGATGGCTATATATGGATCATTCCTACCAAGTTTGGTTAAAATCCAGCCAGTAGATTAGGAGATATCCTTTGAAGCAATTGTTGACGACACACAACGGGAGACACACAACAGACGACACACATGGCACCACGCACGTCGCAAGACGGACATCCAATGATCAAAATAGCTTATCATGGGCCAATACCTTAGTTGAACTAAAAATAAATCAAAATGTTTACCAAACCTCAGTTACACAAAAAGTGGTAATTAGTTGATTTTATCTACTTACCTTGAAAGGTTATTTAAACTAATGTGCACACAGCTTTTTCCATTATCACCAGGAAGTTAATCATCAAAACGTGACCTATTTTACGTTAAATGGCAACCAGAAGCGCCGGACGATGACAAATACCTAAAGGTCCCAAGTTTGCTTATTGAACTAGCGAAAATGCAGTTCAAAACCTTTCATTTAATAAATTTACTGAAATTACCTCCCTTTGAATTAAAAAAATACAATTTTAGAACTTCGAAATCTCCTTTAATCTAACATAATTAAGCATTAAGAGGCCGATTTTTATTTGTTGTGTTTGTTTACACAATAGAGAAAACAAAAAAAAACTATGGCTGATGTTGGTCATCAAAGGTTTATTAAATCTGTGTTTTATACCACATCTATAACTGTAAAATCATCTTGCTAGGTTAGAGATCGCTAGCATGTTGCTTCACTTTAACAGTCTCTCATATGTTCTGTGACAGTAATATTATGTGGCTCTTGTTCACGGTGCCAGGGGTATCGTAGTGTATGATCGTAGCATTTCAAGATTATTATTACTTGCTTTAGTTGATTGGAGATTACTAGTAGCTACTTACCTACTCAAAAACTTTGCATTCTCGCACACCAGATCAGGATTTCCGTTGTTTTACCTATCATTTGAGATTATATATATCTCTCATACCAGAAGCAGCCCATGGGAAAGATAAAAAACGAACAGCTGCACGTCGGCCGCATCCTGGACCCACGTTGCTTCGCGAAGTTATTGTAATCATAAAACGACGTCACCATGTCGTATCTCGGTATATTCAGGGTTTTTTGGAAGCCTCTTTTCATGTTTTCCAATATGAAATGCGGTACTTAGTCGTGAGCAAGACAAATAATCCATTATAAGTGTGAGGACAGAAAAGAAAATCTGTCCCTCGCGATCACCGCTTGTCATCACTCAGCAAGCCTCGTGATGCCAATCAGTTATCCTCGGGACGGATTTATCAATCCAACCCTCACACTCATGATGGATTCTTATAGAAGCTACCTACCTGCTAGAGAATTTTGCATTCTGAGCTCCTCTATTTCTTTCTCTAATGCTGATGTTATTTTTTCTGAAAAACATCAATATGCTTGATACAGAACTGATAAGTATAAAGAAGAAATGATATTCTCGCACACCAGATCGTGATTTCCATTGTTTTTACCCATATACCCATACCAGCCCGTGGGAAAAATAAAACGAACAGCCGCACGTAGGCCGTACGCTGGTTGCACGTCGATCTCTGACGGCATTGTTACGATAAAATATCGCATCTCAGCGTAATCAGGATTTTCAGGAAGTCTTTTCCATGTTTTTTTTCCAATATAAAATGAGGTTGTGAGCAAGAAAAAAAATAGACTTTTGTGCGAAGGTGGGATAGAAAAGTCTCGTGATTCCGATCGGTGATCCTTGGTATTGATTTTTTTTATCCCGCCCTAATACCCATGATAGATTCTTATAGTATTGCACACGAGATCGGGATTTCCGCTGTTTTAACGCCCTTATCCCTGTTAATAGTTTTGTGGACATGATATCAACCAGTATGTTGAATAAAAAAACTTATATCAAATCTGTTCTGATTCCACATGTTCTTATTTACTATATATATTAAAACCACATGATTTGTCATCAGGATACAACGGACCTGTTGATTATAATAGAGTGTTTGGCAATTTGAAATATACGTAATTTTGAAACAGATAAAATCGCTTCAATGTGTCAAAAGAGTGAAATTTAGGGTCAAAAATAAACATTATGTCAGAGCTTTCTTTTTTTTTATTATAAATTTCCTTGAATCCTGAATTTGACGAACTTTATGTATTTTGTAAGCATGACTTATAGTTTTCTTTTGTCAACCTCTTGATAAATATTAATAAAAGCACTTTTTCCACAATTTGTCTATTCCATACAAGGCCCAAAAACCATAAAGTAAATTTTGATCTAGTATGGCGAAAATGTGTTTGACATCAAAACTGCCATGTTTAAAACATGTTTGTGGAAATAATGATGATTTTGATAAAATTTGAACATGATTTTCCAACACTTACATCTTAGAGTTTTTAAATCTTTAATATTATAGGCCCACATTAAAAGAAAATGACATTATTTGCTTTCTATCTTTAGGATCTATAGAAGAAAGCTTAAACCATTTTAAGTCTAGATGTCTTGTTTTCTAATACTGGACATTATAAGAACACTGAATCTGAAAGAAAAAGTTTCACTCCTGACATTCATAGCTATTCATTTATTTCAAAGATAAAAAAAAATTCTTCTATTACCAAGCAACTGCTCAAAATGATTTTATATGACCTTTGGGTTATCAGATGATGGTCACCACTAGTCTATCCATTTTTAATGGTTGGGTTAGAAAATATTTACCAGATGGAGAATTAATCTGCTATTGTTCATATATTATGAGAAAATAAGGTGACAACATTATAATCTAAATGCTGTAAAAGATTGTTTATAAACATCTTTGAGTGACCAAAAATTAAAGAAACAACTTTGGAAAAATAGTTTGAAGTAGCACAAGCATAAATTAATCAGAATTATAAAACCCCGGTACAAAGATAATGATAGAGACAGACTGTACATTATATATATTACTGAAGTATCAGGCTCATGATGGTACACATAGTTTGATGGTATACTATATTAATTTCTCGATACCAGGAAGTTTATAACTTACTTTCCCATTTCATACTGAAGTTCATTTCATTCATTGAAAACCCTGTTACGTTAGAAGGGTTAGTCAAGGCATATATCCATTACATATAAAACTATCAGGAGTGTAACACTTCCAACACATTATCATTATCAATATGTAAATACATTATTGAAAAGCTTTTAACAGTGTTTGATGGTTTCATTTGTAAGGCAAAGGAATAGCCTCATAATGAAAAAAACCCATTGTTGACTATCTTTCCATTTATACACAGTTTATATTTACAATATAGCTATTATATTAAAATTGGGGGTTTTACACAAAAATGGCATTTTGTTATAGAAGGAAAGAAACAAGTTGCCAGTGGTAGAACAATCGCTACATTTATCATAATATTTGTTTGCTTTGAGCTCAGATCATACAATCCATGACCTGCACTGAAGAATATTGACAACAAGTTTACAGGTGTGACACTCATAAATCAGGCTCTGTGGGGGAATTCAATCCATTAATACAGCAAGTAATTATTGCTGATCATCAAGAGTGTAGAGAAAAATAAGTACTGTGCAGCTTACAGAAAGATGGTGAGAAGGTAAACACAATGTGTTACATTCTTGCATTAGTGGGCTATTAAATTTGAAGAAATACATACCCATGTGAAGTTAAGTAAGGATCAAACACTGAGCATCAGTTGATGTTGCACATGTCTGTTTTGGTGTGAGCAAATACCTTTTATGTAGCATGTATAGGCAACGTGTAGCTGTTGATATTGGAAAAGTACTGTTTTTACTTCATGTAAATTTTGAAGGGCATGTCCCCAGAATGGCATATACTATCAATCGATAAGATATTTTTATCTATACCATGACAATTTATGAAATGCAAAAGCTTTGGCGCCGTGAAACTGGTAATGCCCTCCAGTAAAGTATTTTACTGACCGTTCCAAGGCGGTACTTCTTTTGTGGATCTTTTATGTTTTTGTTCTGTCTTGTGTTTGTCTGTTTATATATGCTTTGTGGTCACCTGCTGGGAAAAGGTTGACCTCTTCGCTCTCGTTTGTGGTGTCTAACTGTGAGTTTGTCACTTTCCCATTGGTATCCTGGGTCAGGTGTGATACTTGATTGTATCGATTCCTGATCTTTGCACCCTTACTTACTTTAAACTGGTGTTATATCACCTTGTTTACTAAAATATTGCTCAGAACATTAACATGGTGAAAAAGTGTCACACAATCGCGTTATACTCCTGACATTTTTGGGTAGTTTCAATGACATTTTTTATTCGTCATTCAATTTATTTCAAATCTGGCAACATGTAAATGGGTATCAAAACACACCTAAGAGGTATACATTTAAATAAGTATATTCCATATTAAGAGCATTTGGATAACAACAATTGAATGGTCACATCTTTAAACTTACCCATAGCTAGATAAATTTCCTTTTAGAATAAATGGTACAGATTACAACGACCTCTGACTAATGATCTTTAGTTCATCCATTTCAAACGATTGTTGTGGAACGCGTAAGTTTAGCCAGTCCCGCTTGTCATTTTCCCATTGGTATTCTGGGTCAGGTGCTGTACTTGATTGTATAGATTCCTGATCTTTGCATTCTTACATATTTTGCACATTTGTCTCTGTCAGAAATATTATTTGTAGAATGTAGATTACACCTAACGCTTATATTAACATCTTTAATTTTTCAAATTCATTCACGCCTCAAAGGTTTTTTGTCTATCTATAACTTGCTTATTTATAGTTGATCTGATTCATTACGTTCTAGTGAACAATTTTGTCGTTACAATGTTTGTCGTGACGGGTCTTCCTTGGTTGAACTGTCTGACTCAAGCACACATCGCAGTGAGTCCGGTGAGACTCCAACCAACAACATTTGGTCTAGAGTCAAGCATTCTACCACTGAGCCACTTTACTTGTATTTCGTAAGGACAACATTATTCTCTCTCTCTCTCTCTCTCTCTCTCTTCATGGTTATTAGCAATGTGAAAATGTGTTAATGTCTAATATATGTGGTGAGATAAAACAATACATTATTCCATTGTATTAAATTAATTTTTTACAGTCAGTCCTTCTAGCGAACATTATTTATCAAAGCCAAAGCACTTTTCATGAGCTTTTTTGTGTTTTAAGCATGGATTTCTCAGAGAATGTTTCTAAATATAGTATGAAGTCATGATTTTCCTCAGTGAGCTATTAGCAGATTGAAATAAGGAATTTCAGGTGTGTGTTTTAATTCAGTCGATGTTTCTGCTTAACAAAAGTAACAATATTTCTTTTTGTCCATAAAATCTTTCAATGTATCAGATTTTTACCTTTTTTTAATTCAGTAGCTACTAATCTACAAGCATTTTATGACAGTGACGTAAGGTAAATCCGAAAACCGTTATTACTTTCAATAACTGTATGAAATCGAGTGGTAACTTAAATTTAGTACCAAAACATATAGTGACCTCACTGTATGCATTTCCTTGTTAATTGTTAAAGTTTCATAGTCAGCTTCAGTTTATGGATTGTGACTTAGTTTCTGGAATTTTTAGCTTGACATGAAGCTTGAATATTTTTTAGATTTTGTGAGATGGTTGTTAGAGAGGTTCTAATTCATGGGTTTAATTTTTTAGTAAAGTTGTTCTCAAGAGTATATTTGTCATAACAGTGTTCTTAAATTTCCAAGTATTTCCAAGTTTTTCAGGCTTATAATTAACAGGCATGTATATTGACAGTGCTCTAGTTGATTCATTGGTTGGAAAGACGAGACTGCTCCTACAGAAATCAATAGGATGTAGAAGGTTTATGTATTTCCTTTGCTTGGCAAATATTTCGGTCCACCAGCGTATTATAAGAATATGGTTTCAGCTTGTAGTTTTAGTATGTAGTTCATGACTCCATTTCAGACTTTTAAGCATAATATATAGTTTGAATACTCGTAGACTGTGAGATTTTTATAAACGGTCCTGGCTAAGTTGCTTCCAAGAATAATTTGCAGACAATTATTAACTTTAAAACTATTTTTGAATATTAATATGCCTTTCTTTCTATCTTACTGGCTTTGCTCATACATGAGCAATACGCCAGAGGGTGCTAATTTTGAAATTTTAATAAAATAATAAAACAAAAACAACAAATAGAAAGCAAAAAGAAACAATTTTTGCCTGAATTTTTGTGTAAATAAGGAGTGACTCGTCTGTGGACTGGATATTGGCCACAGAAGCAGACAGACTATTCCAATGTGAAATAGCTTGGAGGAAAAGGAATTCTTCTGGGCATCACTGTATGACTGGGGTCTGTGGTATTGAGTACTATGTGATGACCTGGTAGTTTTCAAACTGTGAACAGGGGTCATATACTTGTTTTTTTCAATAGACACTGCTCCACAATGAAAATTGTGAAAGAGAAACAAGGAGGACTGGTCCCTTCGGGCCTCAAGATATGGCCGTTCAAGCTCATCAAACATTTAGCCAACACTACTTGTGTTTCGCCATCTCCTGCAGGTCCAGCAGGCTGCTGTCCTCTGAACTTTCTCAATCTGATTAATCTGAAGTTTCGAGTGAGGGCTCCAAATGGGTGCTGCATACTCTAGTTTAGGCTGAACCAAAGTTTTGTATGCAACTCCCTTAGTACTCCTAGATACAAAAGCCAAGTTCCTGCGAAGGAAACGAAGCGTCTTAGTTGCTTTGGAAGAGATTTCTGAGACATGCTGACCCAAATCCATGTTATCAGTAAATGATGATACCAAGGTATTTTTGTCGACTGAACATTTCCAAAGTATGATTGTGTAGTGGATAGTTGAAAATAATTTGTTTGTGAAGCTGACGCCGAGTCACTCTCATTGAGTGATATTTGGCTGCGTTAAATTTTTATTTGCCAATTTTTGGCTTCCCACTGTCCTAAGCTGGTGAGGTCTTCTTGCACGATCAAACAATCATGAAGTGAATGTGTATTCCTATAAAGGACAGAGTCGTTTGTGAACAGGCGAACAGAAGACCTGATCTTATCTGGCAGATCATTTATGAAGATGAGGAACAGGACCAGACCTAGGACCGGTCCCTGGGGTACACCAGATATCACTGGGACTGGATCTGGGGCTTGGCAATCTAAAACAACTTGCTGAGTGCGTACAGAGAGCCACGAGTTGACCCACTTTTAGGTGGATCCTTTAATCACATAATATTCAAATTTGTGTAATAGCCTCCTGTGTGGAACCTTGTCAAAGGCCCTAGCAAAATCCATGCCAAAAACCATGCTGACAGTCAGCAAGTATGCTATCTAAGGTTAAGTGTTTGTTGATGTTGCTGGCTAGAATATGCTCTAGGGTTTTGCAGCAGATGCATGTGAGCGACACTGGCCTGTAGTTAGCAGCATCGTATTAGCACCCTTTTTAAACACCAGAGAGACATTTGCTTGTCGCCATTTATCTGGTACATCGCTCAAGCTTAAGACTCATTAAAGATGAGTGCCAGTATTGGGGAGATCTAATTGCTACACTCTTTAAGCACTCTGGCATTCAGTCCATCCGGGCCAGAGGCTTTATGGACATTTAGTCCGTCCAACAGTTTGGCGACCCCTTTCAGGTCAAATGTTATGTCCCCCATGGAGGAGAACGGACAAGCCCCGTTCGAGGGCGGGTCAGAGTCGTCTTCACATGTGAAGGCCGATTGGACTTGCCTATTACAAATGTTGGCTTTTTCCTTAGAATCAGTCTTATATGTTTTTTTCTGCCTTGTGTTTGCTGTGCCTTTGTGTGCCTCTGTTTATATGTGCCTTGTGGTCACCTGCTGGGGAAGGGCTCGCCTCTTGGCTCTCGTGCGTGGTGTCTAACTGTGAGTTTGTCACTTTCCCATTGGTATCCTGGGTCAGGTGTGGTACTTGATTGCAACGATTCCTGATCTTTGCGGCCTTACTTACTTTAAGAATTCCGTTTTCTTTGAGTGAAATGATCCCAAACGCGTCTTTTTTAAGTGATTTGATAAATGAACAAAACATTTTAATCTTTTCAGGCTTAGGAGTGTCGAGATCGAGCTAACATTCTCCAATGTAAATATATTGGAAATGTGTTTCCAATAGGTATCTCTCAATACCTTCTGAACATGTGCTCTGAACCGCTTGTAATGAATCTTGACAACAGGGTCCTTTGACTTGCGAGCACGAAGGTAAATCGTATGTTTCTTTTTTACAAGCCGTTTGATCGTTGCATCGATCTATGGCACAGAGTATTTTGTTTTGGCCATTTTTGATGGGATAAACCTTTCTACAGCCTCCACAAAGCCTGTTTTGAATTCGACCCGTACCGTATGTGCATCGTTGTCGCGCATGTCGATAAGCGGCTGTGTGTTTTTGAACAGCCAAGCAGGAAACCAGGCCATGGTATAGTGCAAGTCAATAGTATACAGTTATTTCATGCCTGTTTGCAGTGTAGTCAAAACTATTACCCCGCGGTGCCGTGGGCGACCTGATTCACTATTTAATAGTACATCAGGTCGTCCACGGTACCGAGGGAATATAGTTTGACTATACTACAAACAGTTGCTATATTCCACTCGTTCTAACCAAGAAAACGAGCACCCATTTTTTATGTTTCTGTCCATAAACAATGGGGCTATTGGAGTCCAAATTTGCCAAACACCATTGTTGCATAACGTCTCTTTTCATAAACAAACGTACGCACATCGTCGCCGCGCATTTAGGTAAACGCCTGTGTTTTTTTTTAACAGAGAAGCGGGAAACCAGGCAATGGTTTAGTGCCAGTCAATAGTCAAATTTATTGACTGGTCAATAGTTCAGTGACTCATGATATAGCAAAAAATAGGCAATTACTCCGTATATAGACCGTTGAGTAATAATCAAATTTGTTGACTGGCCAATAGTTCAGTAACTCATTACATAGCAAAAAAGTAGATAATTAATCCTTATACAGACGGTTGGGTAATAATCATGAATATTCATTGACCTTTCACCCAATCTTTGGGAATCATCGTAAGAATACGCTTTAGATTGTTGTGCAATATTTTATCTGAAATCACGAATATCCAATTCCTTAGTAGCCTAGTGTATAACAGACTGTCGAAATCAAAAGATATGTGTTCGAATCCAGGGCCTTTTCAATCTATGATTATTTTATGAGACAATTATATCAAACAGAGTTTTTTTAAAGATTCGATCCTGGTATTAACGCTCTGTATTAAGTTAACAAACACTAGGCCATTAGATCATTAGCATTAATGCATGTACATTATCTTAATATTCTCCATAAAAGCATAGGCAATGTCCGAGGATATACAAAAAAAAGCACAAAGATCACGAATATTTCGGCGAAAATAAATCAGTCTCAGGTCAATGTTGTTATCAGTGTTGTCAACATTAAAAGTTGCTATTACACTACCGCCCGCGTATTTGTCCTGCGAATTCGCGTTTCATGTGAGTTTCCAACGCATTGTACGTGCGTTTAGTTTAAATTGCGTATGAAACGCGAATCAACGTATTTCGAAACTCATAAATATTCATTAGCAGCCCTCTAACGCGTTTCAACGATAAAATATGCGTTTCTTCCTTTAGCCAATCTACAACGCAGCAATCAAAATTGAGTTGACCTTGCTCAATGTTTACATTGTTATTCACGGTTTACCTTTGCTTTGAATATTTCTGATAAGACTTGTCTTGCAAATCTCAATTCCCGTTTCCTTTGAGGTTTTAAAGCCCAGTTTGAATCAAATATCTTACTCCATTCATTGATCAATATTTTGAGCCGACTATCAAGACTTTTCAGCGGAGAGATGAATGGAGTAATTCAAGGCCGGAAAATGAATATATAACAGTAAAATCACATCGATATTCATCAGATATAGATCTATAATTAGTCCCTTTTAGTGCCCAATGTAAAATATTTTTCTTAAAACACCGACATGAAGCAAATGAATTGAAAATATGTCGCACTGCATTCAATTTTGTTTCTTTGGATTCACATCAAACATTTTCGAACTTTCAGAGAGGGTCAACTGAGATTAGATGCAAACTCTCCTTGTTAAGTAAAATAATCGAGCCAAACTCACTTGTTGACATTCTAACTGAATAGATCTCTCTCAAAAGAAAAAAGAAGGCACTCCTAAGCAAATGCAATTTCATGTGCCCAGGCTTTACCTGATCAGTCCTAAAATAAAAGTAGACCAGAATATCCAGTTCTGCCCATCTAACCTGCTCAGGAGGTAGAAACTGACACCTCTTTAACAGCCTGCACCCCTGCTAGACAGTGCCAAGGAGGTAGGTTCAGACCCCATTTAAACAGCCTGCACCACAGTGCCGAGGAGGAAGATTCAGACACCGCTTAAACAGCCTGCACCCTTGCAACACAGTGCCCGGCAGGTAGGTTCTGACACCGCTTAAACAGATGCACCCCTGCAGCACAGTGCCGGCAAATAGGTTGCAACACTGCTTAAACAGCTACACCCCTGCAGCACAGTGCCTGGCAGGTAGGTTCCGACACCGCTTAAACAGCTGCACCCCTGCAGCACAGTGCCGGCAGATAGGTTGTGACACTGCTTAAACAGCTGCAGCACAGTGCCAGCAGATAGGTTTCGACACCGCTTAAACAGCTGCACCCCTGCAACACAGTCCCGGCAGATAGATTTCCACACCACTTAAACAGCTGCACCCCTGCAGCACAGTGCCAGCAGATAGGCTGTGAAACAAGTGGCAGACTCAGGAGCATAATCAGGATCAGTCAGTGACTCCTTGCTGGTGATATTGTCAATGGTGAACTTGCAACCTTTTCCAAGTGAAAGAGTCATGGTCTGAAGTTTTCTTCTAGGTACATATAAGTAGCTGTTATTGATTCTCAAGTTACAGGGTGAATATCGCAGGCCGCATCCAGCCCAAATCCACGAATTTTATTAACGCTTTCTTTCCTGTCGCGTTATTGATTCGTAGAAAATCAAAAATACAGTCTATGGGCTAAAAATTTACAGTTTTCCACGAATCATTATATAAATCGATTCTTGATGAATCGCAGGAGTCGTGGTCTGGGTGTATTAGTATGCCTCTATGCATAAGAATGCATAAGGATTTCGTTAGGAATCAATTACTAAGTTTTGGAATCGGGAGTTCGCCGCCAGTTTTGAATAGTTAAATGTTTGGCCACGAATTTCCAATATACTCACAAATTGCAAGAACTATGATTCAGTTAAGATATTTACGAACTGATTACATTATGTAAGTTTATTACTACGAATCCAAAAGATGTCGATTAGTGGGGATCATGGTCTGTGTGGAATAGGTATGACATTGGGTAGATATTAGTCAGGGCCCTTAGGGACAAAAAATAGGTCCTGTGCGAATTGTGTGCCAATTTATGGTGACCTATATCAAAACCTATAATGGAGTCTTACCTTTAATTTAAAGGTGGTCACCCATCTCAAATCCGCGTCTGAGGCTAGTTATGACGTCATAAATATGGCGACATTAATAAGAAACTGCCCGTTAATAAAAGCTATAGTTTGTGTTGATATGGTCATATTTATCCAACACGAACGCTTTTTTAACATATTATCAATTATTTTAATCATATGATGGGTACATCAATGCTTTTCACCTGACTTTGACAATGAATTATTTCTCAATAACTATATTTTGCATGCAGAATACCGTAGATTTCTTATAAATACCCAGCTTATCGGGCCACCTTTAGACTGATGGCTGAGAATGTTATTGTGGGGGGATCCCCCTAAGGAATTTCGCAAACTTATCCTATCTAAAAGAGGATTTCAAGCTGCGTCTTTTAATAGATGTTTGCACTATGTTCGCCGGGGCGTTAGTCTCTGACAGCCTGTTACATATGTTACCATATTAAATGTACGAAAAAAAAGAAAGAAAATTAAAAGTTTGAGCTACAGAACTAAGGCTAATTATTTAAATTACTCATATGGTCTGCATATTGACTACTTTAGCTACATATAAATTATTTTGGAGCAAAATTACAGCTTCCTGTGGTGTTACGTGCGTTATTTTATTTAGATTACCCTTTAAACATGAAAATTGTGACCAATATCATTTACTTTTTAGTTGATATGTGCATTTTCCAAAATGTTTGATTATTTTGTACTAACAAACTCATTTGGGTTAGAGTAAATCCAAAGTTTGCATTTATTCTTTAAATATAGTGTCTTACACGAGCAATTAAACAACTCAAAGGCTATACCCAATTTTAAGGAGCCGAATTTGGTAGGCATCATTTAAGTAAAAAATATATGAAAATATATGCTGCTGTTGGATATCTTGCATATTTGGGATTGCCTTGCTCATATTATAAAGTATTATAGATTTTGCAGGTTAAACAACAGGATTGAAGCCCTTGTTAAATGCTGTAACATATGTTACATGACATAATACATGATCAAGGACATTGACTTGATGTAAGAGATGATATTTCAGGAAAATAAATATATTTCGCATGTTTTCCTAGCTAAAGTCTCTAGTCTTTGGTGCCTAAATCTAGCCTCTGGTGCCTTAATCTTAGTTATTGATGATTATTAAGCCCCTGTACCTTTGTTACAGATGTTATTAATATTTGTTTTCAATATTTCCTAATATGAATAATTCTAAAATAAAGATACATCCTAGAGGAACATCGAAAATAATCGTTTCACATTTAAACAGTACAATTTAGTAGAAGTCCCTATTTCTAATGTAAATATTCTAAACCAATCCTGATCCAAGTCTTATACAATATCGATTATTATTTCTGCTTCTCTGGTAAACTTATTGTCCTCATCATATCATAAAAACCAGAATAATCATCAAACAAGATTTTGACTGCAAGCTGAGTAATGGCCTGCTCCATCCCAAATCCAATTAGACATACTCTATCGTATGTACCAATTCAAGGTGCATCGAATAGGAGATGTTCGACACTGTAAGCATGGGTGTTAGCCTGTAACAGCTTGTTACATATGTTACTTTATCAATTTGAGAATAAGAAAATTGAAAGTTTGAGCTACAGAAAGAAGACACTAAAACTAGCTTGTCAATGAACATTCTAATAGTCTGCAAATTACTGGATGTCTTTAACTACATATGACAGCTGTTTAACATTAATACGGCTACATGTTGTATTATGTGCGTTACATGAACTTAATTATTATTTAAAAGTGGTAATTTTGGCTATCGTCATTTAGTTTAACGACTGCTCTGAGTTGGTTTCAAACCGTTTTAGATTAGGTTAATCAAACATATACTCAATTGACGAATACAAAACCAAAGTTTGCTTTTCTATCTTAAATATTTTGTCTTATATGAGCTAATGCACAACCTTACCCCCAGTTTTGCAGAGCAGCAAATTTTGTTTTAACCGCTATATAAAACACATATAAAAACAATTGCAGAGTGTTGATATTTTACGTTTTTTAAACAGTCTTGCTCATATATCATCAAGTTTCTAAGATCATGACACTTATTAAAGATGTCAATGTGCCATTGGTGATGTCACAACCAGGGCTCTGATCGAATTTCATACACTTTCAGGTGCTGATATTATTAGTTCAATGTCAGGAAAAAGCAAGAAATCATAGTGGCAGGCATTTAGCTATGCTGGAGACTCTATCCACGAAGCATTCTTTCACCCTGGCTCTGCGCCCTTAGAAAGCACTGTGGCGGATGCACTAGAGTAATATATTTGTAAATTGCCCTGACCTCTTGGCTCTCGTTTGTGATTGTTACTTTCCCATTGGTATCCTGGGTCAGGTGTGGTACTTGATTGTATCGATTCCTGATCTTTGCCGTCTTTCTTACTTTGCATTAGCCAGTCACCGATATTGTTCGACTCACAGCGTTGAGATGGTGGATGTTTTGGAGAAAAAAAGCTGAATTGCAAAAACTACCACTTCCAAGAGCTGTGTTTCTCGAAGGTGTCAAACGTGCGCAGCATCAGTGAATCATTTGGAAAACCTCACCTGTCATTTATCCTGACAAATCAATGCCTGGCAATTATGGTTAGAGGCCGGACTGTGATAAATATTGTCCCGTTATGATGACATTGTCCATGTGCGGACCCAGAGAGGGATAGGGGTCCAGACACCCCCCCCCCTGGAAAATAACAAGTACGTATATGGCTTTCTATAGAAATTAGCATTTGGACCCCCTGGAAAAGTTGGACCCCCCCCCTGAAAATAATGGATCAACTCTGGGTCCTTGGTAAAGTATAAGTATAGTTTTCTCAGCAATAAAACTATTGGAACCCCTCTGTAAACTGTAATCTAAGCTGAGGACTAAATAAACTGACAAAAATTCCTGGATCCGCGCATTTTGCCTCCTGCCCCCGAAACCCCTCTGCAGCTGATAAAATGTGGCTGCAGCATGTCTGTATGTGAAACATCTCGGAGTAAGTACAAAGCAAACCATTTATATTGTACTGATTTGTGTTGCTGTGGAGCAGAAGAGGACTCATGTAAAATATTGCCAGTGATCAATATGCTTATGACTTTTTGAACAACTATTTTTATGTGGATTCAGATATTTCTTTAGCCGTATCAACAAGAATGCCTTATTGTCCGATTTTGACCTTTGAAGAAGATTCTACCTAGTAGCATGCGAAAGATAAATCAGATTGTAACAGTTTTCTATTGCCCGTGCTATCGAAGTACAATGGGTGACTTGTAGAGGGTTTATCCTTATTTCCATATCATGAACTACTATGTAGACTCCTCTAACTTTTGATCCTTCAGTGGTCAAAATCGGACTATAACGAGTTTGGTTGATAGTTTATGAAAATGATTATTACCTCTATCTTTTCTTTGGGTGTAGGATAAGCGGCTACAGATAAACCAAAAGCTCTGAAGCGTGACTCTTTACAATATTGATATATTGTTCTAGAAAAAGGGTCTCAGGCATTTATTTATATTTACTATAAAAGCTTTGACATACACATATGTTCTAGCCGGACTGGCTCATTTTACGTATTCTGCATCAATCGTTTGAAATAGAAAGACCCAAAGGTCATTGGTCAGAGGTCGTGGTACATCTATATATATAAGAATAAGAAATTATATTTACTCTGTTTATTATCAAAAACGCTGTTTGTTTTTCATTCCCTCCACTGTCTTTTTATTCGTAAATCGTGACGGCATTTACGTCCCACCCTCGAACTGAGTTCACCCTATCTGAATATATTTTGTATGTTACGATTTAAAAGAGTTTGCATTCAGTCATGATAAGGCTACCAGTTCATTAAAAGAATATTTCCATGCGTTGGAAATGGACAAAATGCATATATATGTGACATTTACATATTAGGCGTCATTTCAATGACGTCATCTATTTGTTCTGATGCGAAAACAATATGTGCGACATTTTAATTTTAATTATTTACCCCCTAAGATTAAATTTGGTGCATTTCGACTGAAATTGGCACACAAAATGCAAGAAAACCCTGATCGCCATAGACTACAATGGACAATCCGTTTAAATTGCACTGATACAATATACGCTATTTTGATGACGTCATAATGACGTCCAGACGTGAAACCCAGATGGGTGACCAGGTGATTTTCATTAGTTATCCCCTAAAGTTTGATTTGGTATAGGTCACCATAAATCGGCATCAAATTCGCACGGGAGTCCCGATCGCCCCTGACTGGGGTACACCAGATATCACTGGGACTGGATCTGGGGCTTGGCAATCTAAAACAACTTGTTGAGTGCGTACAGAGAGCCACGAGTTGACCCACTTTTAGGTGGATCCTTTAATCACATAATATTCAAATTTGTGTAATAGCCTCCTGTGTGGAACCTTGTCAAAGGCCCTAGCAAAATCCATGCCAAAAACCATGCTGACAGTCAGCAAGTATGCTATCTAAGGTTAAGTGTTTGTTGATGTTGCTGGCTAGAATATGCTCTAGGGTTTTGCAGCAGATGCATGTGAGCGACACTGGCCTGTAGTTAGCAGCATCGTATTAGCACCCTTTTTAAACACCAGAGAGACATTTGCTTGTCGCCATTTATCTGGTACATCGCTCAAGCTTAAGACTCATTAAAGATGAGTGCCAGTATTGGGGAGATCTAATTGCTACACTCTTTAAGCACTCTGGCATTCAGTCCATCCGGGCCAGAGGCTTTATGGACATTTAGTCCGTCCAACAGTTTGGCGACCCCTTTCAGGTCAAATGTTATGTCCCCCATGGAGGAGAACGGACAAGCCCCGTTCGAGGGCGGGTCAGAGTCGTCTTCACATGTGAAGGCCGATTGGACTTGCCTATTACAAATGTTGGCTTTTTGCTTAGAATCAGTCTTATATGTTTTTTTCTGCCTTGTGTTTGCTGTGCCTTTGTGTGCCTCTGTTTATATGTGCCTTGTGGTCACCTGCTGGGGAAGGGCTCGCCTCTTGGCTCTCGTGCGTGGTGTCTAACTGTGAGTTTGTCACTTTCCCATTGGTATCCTGGGTCAGGTGTGGTACTTGATTGCAACGATTCCTGATCTTTGCGGCCTTACTTACTTTAAGAATTCCGTTTTCTTTGAGTGAAATGATCCCAAACGCGTCTTTTTTAAGTGATTTGATAAATGAACAAAACATTTTAATCTTTTCAGGCTTAGGAGTGTCGAGATCGAGCTAACATTCTCCAATGTAAATATATTGGAAATGTGTTTCCAATAGGTATCTCTCAATACCTTCTGAACATGTGCTCTGAACCGCTTGTAATGAATCTTGACAACAGGGTCCTTTGACTTGCGAGCACGAAGGTAAATCGTATGTTTCTTTTTTACAAGCCGTTTGATCGTTGCATCGATCTATGGCACAGAGTATTTTGTTTTGGCCATTTTTGATGGGATAAACCTTTCTACAGCCTCCACAAAGCCTGTTTTAAATTCGACCCGTACCGTATGTGCATCGTTGTCGCGCATGTCGATAAGCGGCTGTGTGTTTTTGAACAGCCAAGCAGGAAACCAGGCCATGGTATAGTGCAAGTCAATAGTATACAGTTATTTCATGCCTGTTTGCAGTGTAGTCAAAACTATTACCCCGCGGTGCCGTGGGCGACCTGATTCACTATTTAATAGTACATCAGGTCGTCCACGGTACCGAGGGAATATAGTTTGACTATACTACAAACAGTTGCTATATTCCACTCGTTCTAACCAAGAAAACGAGCACCCATTTTTTATGTTTCTGTCCATAAACAATGGGGCTATTGGAGTCCAAATTTGCCAAACACCATTGTTGCATAACGTCTCTTTTCATAAACAAACGTACGCGCATCGTCGCCGCGCATTTAGATAAACGCCTGTGTTTTTTTTAACAGAGAAGCGGGAAACCAGGCAATGGTTTAGTGCCAGTCAATAGTCAAATTTATTGACTGGTCAATAGTTCAGTGACTCATGATATAGCAAAAAATAGGCAATTACTCCGTATATAGACCGTTGAGTAATAATCAAATTTGTTGACTGGCCAATAGTTCAGTGACTCATTACATAGCAAAAAAGTAGATAATTAATCCTTATACAGACGGTTGGGTAATAATCATGAATATTCATTGACCTTTCACCCAATCTTTGGGAATCATCGTAAGAATACGCTTTAGATTGTTGTGCAATATTTTATCTGAAATCACGAATATCCAATTCCTTAGTAGCCTAGTGTATAACAGACTGTCGAAATCAAAAGATATGTGTTCGAATCCAGGGCCTTTTCAATCTATGATTATTTTATGAGACAATTATATCAAACAGAGTTTTTTTAAAGATTCGATCCTGGTATTAACGCTCTGTATTAAGTTAACAAACACTAGGCCATTAGATCATTAGCATTAATGCATGTACATTATCTTAATATTCTCCATAAAAGCATAGGCAATGTCCGAGGATATACAAAAAAAACCCACAAAGATCACGAATATTTCGGCGAAAATAAATCAGTCTCAGGTCAATGTTGTTATCAGTGTTGTCAACATTAAAAGTTGCTATTACACTACCGCCCGCGTATTTGTCCTGCGAATTCGCGTTTCATGTGAGTTTCCAACGCATTGTACGTGCGTTTAGTTTAAATTGCGTATGAAACGCGAATCAACGTATTTCGAAACTCATAAATATTCATTAGCAGCCCTCTAACGCGTTTCAACGATAAAATATGCGTTTCTTCCTTTAGCCAATCTACAACGCAGCAATCAAAATTGAGTTGACCTTGCTCAATGTTTACATTGTTATTCACGGTTTACCTTTGCTTTGAATATTTCTGATAAGACTTGTCTTGCAAATCTCAATTCCCGTTTCCTTTGAGGTTTTAAAGCCCAGTTTGAATCAAATATCTTACTCCATTCATTGATCAATAGTTTGAGCCGACTATCAAGACTTTTCAGCGGAGAGATGAATGGAGTAATTCAAGGCCGGAAAATGAATATATAACAGTAAAATCACATCGATATTCATCAGATATAGATCTATAATTAGTCCCTTTTAGTGCCCAATGTAAAATATTTTTCTTAAAACACCGACATGAAGCAAATGAATTGAAAATATGTTGCACTGCATTCAATTTTGTTTCTTTGGATTCACATCAAACATTTTCGAACTTTCAGAGAGGGTCAACTGAGATTAGATGCAAACTCTCCTTGTTAAGTAAAATAATCGAGCCAAACTCACTTGTTGGCATTCTTACTGAATAGATCTCTCTCAAAAGAAAAAAGAAGGCACTCCTAAGCAAATGCAATTTCATGTGCCCAGGCTTCACCTGATCAGTCCTAAAATAAAAGTAGACCAGAATATCCAGTTCTGCCCATCTAACCTGCTCAGGAGGTAGAAACTGACACCTCTTTAACAGCCTGCACCCCTGCTAGACAGTGCCAAGGAGGTAGGTTCAGACCCCATTTAAACAGCCTGCACCACAGTGCCGAGGAGGAAGATTCAGACACCGCTTAAACAGCCTGCACCCTTGCAACACAGTGCCCGGCAGGTAGGTTCTGACACCGCTTAAACAGATGCACCCCTGCAGCACAGTGCCGGCAAATAGGTTGCAACACTGCTTAAACAGCTACACCCCTGCAGCACAGTGCCTGGCAGGTAGGTTCCGACACCGCTTAAACAGCTGCACCCCTGCAGCACAGTGCCGGCAGATAGGTTGTGACACTGCTTAAACAGCTGCAGCACAGTGCCAGCAGATAGGTTTCGACACCGCTTAAACAGCTGCACCCCTGCAACACAGTCCCGGCAGATAGATTTCCACACCACTTAAACAGCTGCACCCCTGCAGCACAGTGCCAGCAGATAGGCTGCGAAACAAGTGGCAGACTCAGGAGCATAATCAGGATCAGTCAGTGACTCCTTGCTGGTGATATTGTCAATGGTGAACTTGCAACCTTTTCCAAGTGAAAGAGTCATGGTCTGAAGTTTTCTTCTAGGTACATATAAGTAGCTGTTATTGAGTCTCAAGTTACAGGGTGAATATCGCAGGCCGCATCCAGCCCAAATCCACGAATTTTATTAACGCTTTCTTTCCTGTCGCGTTATTGATTCGTAGAAAATCAAAAATACAGTCTATGGGCTAAAAATTTACAGTTTTCCACGAATCATTATATAAATCGATTCTTGATGAATCGCAGGAGTCGTGGTCTGGGTGTATTAGTATGCCTCTATGCATAAGAATGCATAAGGATTTCGTTAGGAATCAACTACGAAGTTTTGGAATCGGGAGTTCGCCGCCAGTTTTGAATAGTTAAATGTTTGGCCACGAATTTCCAATATACTCACAAATTGCAAGAACTATGATTCAGTTAAGATATTTACGAACTGATTACATTATGTAAGTTTATTACTACGAATCCAAAAGATGTCGATTAGTGGGGATCATGGTCTGTGTGGAATAGGTATGACATTGGGTAGATATGGTTTTGCTCCCACAAGGGGGAATTTCGGAGACTATAATTTCCATATAACTCAATGTCTTAACAAGTTTTGGAAACATGTTAGCTCTCTGACAAGTGTCACGTAAGCCTGTAACATCCTCTTACGTATGTTACCCATCAAAATCATTCAAATGACATGGCATGTTAAAAAGTCAAAAAGGTTATCGGAAGCATTCAAAACGATTTTAATTCTAGCGTTTTTATACAGCCCAATCAAAAAGCGAAAAAAAAAATACCGATTTTTCTATTTTACCTATTTTGTAAGGTATATATGTTACTTTCCTTTAATTCATTATTTTAGTGTAATAAAAAAATATATGAGTTCAAGCTGATTGTAGATATATATTGCCATCATTTGAAAAATGATGACTGTTGTCTTTATTAGTATATAACATATTACTAAAAAACGATTAGAGCATAGGTGATGAAGAGAAAGATACTTGAACTTAGCATTTAAAACACCATGGATTTTTTTTTTCAAATATGTAAACAGCATTCAAAGAACTACATATTGATCGATCGAATCATTTTTCTTTAAAGGTCAAATGACATTGTTTATCTCTCAGGGAAAAAGACTAACAGGGGCCCAGTAGCCCAATGCCCCTAAAATTTGGTCAGGGCCCCTAAAACTAAATGTCCAGGGGCCCAGGTTGCCCCTTAAAAAAAGTAGTTTGTAAAGGTATGAAGTCTTGTCAAATCTGACATTGGCTGTTGGAAGATTTCAAATCTTCATTCAGCTGATTCCAAACATTGTTAATATGGTAAATAATTAGAAGAATACAGATTTTGAGGGTCTCTGACTTCAATTATGAGTAAAGCAAATGCTTGGCAATGGTCTTGAAATGAGTTTAATTTTCTGCCCAATCCTGGGCCCCTTTGTTTTGGGCTGGGCCCCCAATCATTTTGTTTTAGGGGCCCAGCTTGCTCCTGGCAAAAAAGGTTACTCTGTATCCCTGTCTCTACTACGCGTATATTTGTTTACTTAATTGTCAAGAGATATTTGATATGTGAAAGACATTTCTTCACTGTATACAGCTCAATGTAGGTGGAATAGTGGGCATATAGTAGCTTAGTCAGATATTTTATTCCTTTATTAAGCCATAAAACATACAAAGCATATCAGCTATTGATTACAACAACTAAATTGATTACAATCAGAGATAAAAGCTTACTCACAATACTTAAAATTGCAAGTCATTTTAGGGTGGGTCGAAATCAAGTAAAGGAAAAAGAAAACATGCGCTTATTATTTCTTTTAATTTTAATATGACAACTTTCATGCCCATGCATATGGCTATCATATCCTTGTTGTTTAGTTTGGCTTGATTAAATTCAAAGAATAAATCAAATCAGAAAGCACATTTGGTTTTGGAGATACAGTGAAGGCTCAGTCGAGCCTGTGCAAATGCATTGATTTGCCAAAGTCGTCGCTGCTCCCATATACAATAGATATGAGCCGTGTCATGAGATTTCCAACAATGTGGTATGTGCAACCAGCATAGGCTCAGACCACGTTGCGCATTCGCGCAGTCTGATCAGAGCCTTTGCTAGTCGCTTGAATATTATTTGAGTGTTAAGCTACTGATTGGACATCATTTGGCGTTACTAAGCTTAAAAGGAGGCTGCACAGGCTTGTCTGAGTCTACACATGTCAAAATGCCATATTGTAGGAAATCACATGTCGCGGCTCATAAATATTAATTAGATTTAGACTCAGATAAGAATTAAGCCCCATTGTATTAGCATTGTCCCATATGTGATAAGTACCAAACATTCATGTGCCGGTCCAAATCTTCATTTGAGCATTAATATATTATAATAAAAAGGTTCTTTTTTACACCCAATGACAACGAAACTATCACATTGCTATTGTCAAATAATAAATTTGTGATGATATATTCAGCATTTGGTATACTACATCATTAATGACAAATATAACATACTTGACAGGAGACCCGCTGTTGTATTAACATCTGAGATGTATAGCGATATCATATACAATGTGAAAGAAATGGATTCTTTTGGAGGGCATATAACAAAAGAGCACATAGCACATTACAAATACCTGTATACTTATTTAGATTCCTGCAAACTTTGGTAATGACGACAGTGTTGAAACTCTAATGTCATCTGGTCAAATTTTTTCTTCCCTATTTCTGGCTGAAAAAGCCCTATATTGTAAATTTAAACTGGTATTTAAATAACAATTGACCTGTTTCCGTTGAGATGATCTTATCACATGTGAGCATAGCCATGTAAAGTCATACATTAGTAAGATATGGAGACAGCCTCTTTAGACAGTTACTAATTATACAGTTATGCATATTATCGAAAGTAGCAAATCTGTAGCATGAATCTTTTTTTTCTATTCTACCAGCTTTGGATCAATTGTAAGCGAGTATTTTATGTATGCTTTTACGTTTATTAATTAGTAGTTTTGTATCATAAATGAACTTAAATATGCAAGGAAATTAGCCTATATTATGTTTCTGACTATGTTTGTACTATGTGAGCCACAGTTAACTGGGTGTATAAAAAGTAGATAGTTGCTTTTAAAGTTTTAAGTAACTGATTGAATTAAACTTAGATTCCTTCAGATAAATACTGTGGGTAGCAGGGAGGTGTGCTCTGTCATGCAGGTGTCTGAGAGATGATCCTGTCATATTTGGCGTGTTGACAGGATGCAATCCGCTTCACTTGAGGCAAATTTGGTTCCAGTCAGGGCCTTTTCGTCTATCCTTTTCTTCTCTCTGTCTCCTTTCCTCTGGGAGGAGCCCCGACGTGGCTGAAATAGTGTTGGCTTGGACGCTAAACCTTAACTCACCCAATTAATCAATTTTATAAACAGTACAACAATCTAAATTCAACGTATCTTAGCATTTCCGAAAAAATAATTTATTATCTTTGATAACATTTTGGACAAACATAGGTAGCACCATATGGTGTATTTCTATGGCAATACGATGTATGTGTATGTCACTTTAACATTTGTAAGAACATGATAATTGCCTTTATTCAACTGTTACTTTTGTTCAATAATATTCTCTTTGTTTTTTAGATTTAAACCCTATAACTTTGGACAAATCAATAGTTTAAAAAATATTATTTTTCGCAAAACTTAATGTGCATTTACACAGTATCTTAATACGAGGGTCATCCAATAAAGATTGAGACTTTTGCTATAGCGCAGTTAATTAAAATGCTAAACTTATAAAATCTCGTTCCAAACCAGCATGTCTTTTTGGCTGTTCACATGTACCATATTCGACGTGTTACATAGTTTCATTTTTGTTGCTAGGCAACATAAAAAGACTGAGCGAAGACACATGTTTTACTCAGAATAGGTGGTCACCATGGCAACATATTGAGATGTAAAGTTTAATTTTCTACTAATACTTGTATAAGCTCATGCAAACTGTCTATACACAATAGGGAAAAGAAATGTTCCAGAGTCTTCAGCTGTTACAATGGAAACAAAGCTTAAAAATCAAGTTTCCAAGAAATATCTGTTATTTTTCGCCAACCTCTTGACTTTAAAAGTTAATATTAAATAATCAAAGGCAATTAAAGTGACCAGGGTTTTGTTCATGTAGCCTAAATTACAATCAGCTGCACATAACCATACCTTTTGAAGGATATACATCGCTAACAAAGTTACCATAGCAACGCAAAGTTGTGTGTTTATTAAAAATCGAGTAAATTGGTTGCTAGGCAACCAAAATAAAGGATATGCATATCTGGTTCTTCTTTTATATCATTTTATGTAACACTAATATTTTTCAGTTGAAGAATTGATATCAAAAGGTTTAATATTATCGGTGATCGAAAATAAAAGACTTTGAATGACCATGGGTATGCAAAAAATAATACAAACGCGGCCATGCGTCTCCATGTCCTACCACAAAACATCCCCCGTTACTATGGAAACTGATCAATTACAAACGTACTGCTTCTATTCCTGAATTGCTAAGATGTCATGCTATCATTATGGTGAATTTTAACTTAATGCACGCACAGATTTTCAGACTATAAAGAAAGTCTCATTCTTTATTGGACGACCCTCGTACTAACTAGTTATTCTATTTTGTAAAAACTGGTAGCTATATACATCTCTATTTAGTGCGAGGAATATGATTAAAATAAAATTAAAAAAAACATGATTCATAATTTAAAGAACTAGCCCTGAAATAGAATGTATTAAAGTTGATAGTATTGGTTACACATAGTAAAACAAACAACAGAATGATATTTTACACCAGAAAATGTTAGGCATCGCCTAACACTATTTTATATCAATAGAATGCTCATATTATAGTTTTTAAAGGATTACTGACAAGATTACATGCTCAATTTTAATGTAAACATGCCCTTACCTTTCAAACATTTTATTGAGGGTCATCATGCTCAACAGCTTATAACTCTTACAATTTCTGTGATAGAAGCAAGCTGTTTACAGCTTTGAAATGGTAAGTTAACTGCCTTTTAGGGTCGTGGCAAAATCATTTATCAAATGAAACTATTCAAAAGGTCAATGATTTTATAAGGTGTATTTTAGTAATATAACATATGTAACATGGGATAATGTACGTAACACTTTTTGGTTGGAGTAAAACACATTCAAAGTCATCCCCCAATGGAATGATCACACATAAGCATAAAATCATGTATGAAACTGTGACTAAGTATTGGCACCAAAATATACTCTAACATTTTTTGGTCAACGTACTATGTAATTTGATTCTACGTGATAACGCGACACTTCACAGAGGGATGACATTTCTTATTCTGTGGCATATATATTGTATTATCAAAAAATCTTAGTGACGGAAATTTCCCTTTGGTTGGGGAGCAGGGTATCTTTTTATTTTGTTTGATTTGATTCTTTACGCCCCATCAACAATCTTTCAGTTATATAGGGACGGGTCTTCCTGGGTTGAACCAGTACTAAGCTAGTATAAATGTGTCTTGCTCAAGGACCACAACGCAGTGACGCCGGTGGGGCTCGAACCCGCGGCCCTTCGGTCTCGAGTCAAGCACTCTACCACTGAGCCACTGCGCTCCCTTATAATGGAGAGCAGGGTATACAGCCAACCGAATGTCTAAGGGTTTTATTTTTGTTTTAAAAGTTAGTGTCAATAGCGCTAATATGAATGGCAATCTTTTGCTTTACATTGAGGCGTTGCAGCGGGTTTTGTTTGAGCGGTTTCCTTGCTTTCTATAAGAGATATTTAACCCTTTTCTGCAGAGTTACGTGCATTATGGAGCTGATTTGCCCGCCGCCCCCCCCCCCCCCCCCTCTTTGAAGCAAAACATTAAAAGTGACACACCGAAATGTTTTACTGACTGGTTTGTTAAAAAAATAACTGAAGGGTAAAATTCTGGTATTTATTAAGCTTTAACCGTTGCTACGGTAATAGAAAATGGCCGCCAGAGTAGGTTTAAAAGAGAGAAATTGTCATTTAGGACAAAAGTTGAGCCTTTGGGAAAAATAAAGAATAGGCTATCAGCACTTCTAAACACAAAAAACTCTTTTAAAGGATATGTATTTTGATGCTGTGATAGCTCTTATCATCTTTTAAATATCTTTTTGGTTTTTGCTTGTACTCTATGTTTATTTTTCTTTCAAGCGCCTGAAATTTGTTCCAAAATGGTCACTTTTTTGTTTTCAGCCTATATTGGCAACAAATTTCGTTTCCAGTCGAATGCAATTCCTTTGAACGTCACATGAAATTAACTGGATAGCCTGAAAAATCACATTTCGAAGATGAAAATGCCTTCATCAGTGTGTCCCCAGTCAGCAGCAAATTAGGACTAGCGCCGGTTTCGCATAATCTGAATACTGGTGAATTCAGCATTAATATCTCCTGCAACACTGCATCGAGAGGCTAGGGTTTTCTTGATGCCTTTATTATGCGTTGGACCCTCTGTCCAAAAATGTTATAGACATGTTAAAATTGTAGACATGTCTGATGAGCGAACTGATTAGTCAATGCGCACAAGATTGTTTTTGCTGGTTTTAGTGAGGTGTGTTCTGGCATATTATTGTCATCCTAGGCCTGTTTTCGCACAAAAAGGCAGGACCACAGACTTCAACACCTCATCCGTGTACACTTGACTGATCAAGTGTCCCTTATAACCACCAGATCTGTCGTCCTAGGTTTTATACATCTCCATCTCCCGAGGGACCTGGCGAGCGTTAATGTATGAAAACCTATGTTTGCTCCATAAATTGAATTTTTGCGAAAAATGGAGTGAAGACGAGTCAACTTTGACATGGATTTACTAAGCTGCTTTGGGCGCTACAGGCCCAGATAAAACGTCATTATAATGCAAAATGGTCACATTATACTACTGTGACTGAAATTAAAAAAGTCTTTAAATGTTTTAGATCTTTTGTCATGGCCCATCAAACACAATTTTCTTAACCTTTTTTGTTGAGTATATATACTCAGAAGAAAAAGTTTAGTCAGTATTTAGGTTTTCTTATAAAATCAACAATACTGGATATATAATTGTATACACGAGTTGTCTTATCGTAACTTTACATGTATCTGTTTATTGTGTGACAAAAATGCCTCTATTAGACTGTATCAACCAAATTTAAAAACACACGAAGTGCACGTGCTACAGTAAACCGACAGGGCTTATTTCTCATATGCTGTTCGATATTGAAAGAGAGTTGTTCCTATTGCAAAAATCTGGAGTAAATTCAGTGTTCGCAAGCTTAAGTTGCCGTCCAGGCTATCGACAAATTACAGAAATGCCCGGTTTGTACTTCTTGAAGCAGGTACAAATGTTGCTGACGAGCTACGTAGTTTTGGACGTAATTAACGAGCAATTTATCATCTACAAACACATTTTCGACAGTCTGGCAGAAAAAAAAATGACAAAACTTCGGTAAGGAAGACCATGGATAACAATGCCACTTGAAGTTAGGATCATGGTGACGTAACCATGACGTAATCGCTTCATGACCGCCTGTCAACTTCTTAAAGGCCTAAGACATGCAACAGGTACGAGAGTTTCCGTCTATACGCGCTAGACTGATTTTTTTAGTTTTTAAATTTGAATTGGGATATTGACCCCTTTGTGTGTTTTTGATGATGAATATGGGTGTTTTGTTGAAAATTTTCAAATTTATAGGAAATAAAAATAATTTCATGTTGAGTAAGGTTTTTGTCAATATTAAGTCTGACTTGCAAAATTATTGCACACAGTATCTGTACTGACTAAACTTTTGCGAAAAGGTACCTACGTGTGAGATATTTCATTTGACTGACACAATAGTCCGGTAGAGATTCCTAAATCTCAAGGGAAACAAGCTCGTAGAATGATGTTTTTACGACACGTGTGATCCAGAGAGACACAGGAAATTCAGGTCTCAATAGATTTAAATCTTTATTTTTCTTTTGTGTGTTTTCGTTAATTTTCTTTTGCTACGCTGGCATATAGATAATATACATGTAGAACACTTTATGAACGATTCTATTTAGAAATTATCATAAACTGAAACATATCTCAAAATAATATGAACAGCTGAGCAAACGCAGAACAGAACAGAACAGAACAGAAGTTTATTAGACTTAAGCATATACAGCTCATCGTCACACAACAAAACATATATGTGAAAGTATGATATTACTTGACTTTTCGCTTACTGTAAAGGCGGCGCCTCATGAATGCGTAATTAGGACTAGTCAACCTTAGACATAGGTAAAAGCTAAAAAAGGGGCGTGGTTTTAACCAAAAGTAACTGTATCATCTTGTGCCACAACCTCAGTCATTATTTAGTCCTTAAAACGCCAGCAAAATAACTGAATCTGAAAATGTCTATTTAACATAAGCAGGGAGGCAAACATTGTGGACCCAGATCAGACTGCTCCTACAGAAGCAGTCTGATCTGGGTCCACGCTGTTTATCTATGAGGCTTCAAATAGTTTAGTGGACGACAAAAAAAAACATTTATTTTGTGATTGTGCGATTTAAGGCTTAATAATTGTGAGTTCAGTGTGTATACGGTTAGAATTTTCATGAAATGCACGCACGTTTGCGCGGCTCAAAAAGCGTATTAACTTTTTACCAAATTATAAATAAAACCTGCTTTCCCTTCCTTAGCAGATGAAATAGCCGAACCACACCCAGATATGAATATTAAAGTTGCCGCCTTTACAGTAAGCGAAAAGTCAAGTAACACATATGGAATGTACTGAGAGTGAAAAACATTTTCAAGTAGAAGGACAAAAAATATAGTAAAATTTAGCTGACAAATAACAAATATGGGCAGCGAATAAGGCATAGTTCCCTACAGGACCATCGCGCCTTCAAGCCCTACAACAACTAAAATGGCCAAACCTCTAAAGAGGTCCTGCCATTCTGAGTGCACTAGTGCAAAAAGGTGCCGGTAATATTGCCTTGAGGTACGACTGCTGCTGTTTCTGTTCTTGTTGTTTTATCTAAATAGTAATGTCGAGACCTGCTTACAGCGTATGTTTTTACCATATAACAATTGGGATGGCCAATCATCTATAGAGGGTTCACCATCCCGAGTGTGATGTGGCTAAAAGCTATTTGATCAATTTCACCATATAACACTCGGAATGGCTAAACATCCAAAGAGTTTCTGTAACGCAAAGATGTCCATGTTCTGTAATTTGTGACTGTTACCTTTTGTACATGAAAACACACTTGTACATTTACTGTCGTGCCAATCAAGAGTGACAATGCGTAATTTGTTTTTACATTAACTTGCAGACTCCACTTGAGCCTATGTAAATATATAGATAACCTGTGTATTTATCCTATCCTGCGGATAGGATTAACACACAAGTGTTCTATCTCCTGAGGATAGGATTTATTATACACATGTGATTTATCGATTATAAGCTCCTGATAACTCTGTAAATTAAACATGCCATTATCGTCACCCCTGGCTGGCAGAAAAGTAGTTGCGTGCATTATTTTACCCTGGTAACCAGGTCAGATAAAACAGAGGTCAACAAATAAAACCCTCCCTGCATTTCTTAATCGTTTTAGAACGTAACCGGGTAAAATAGCCTCTTAATGCATATAGATCTTACCGTTTTCCTCTTTGATGCTGGCAATTTCTTCACAAATGAACTTTCTGATCTTCGTCTGCAATCTAGGGGCTGGTCTATGGCAACTACATACGGCTAGATACATCACACCCAAGATCATCGATACAATGAATTGTTTCATGTCTAAAAGAAAATAAAGAGAAAATACCATCTTTTTGATTGGATGAAATTGTGTTTGATTTGAAATATTTTTTCTTCAACTTAAGGAATAATAAAATGCAGCCATTTTGTTTATGTTCCGTAAAGCATAAGCAGGTCTTTAGTTAAGAGTGCGTACAAAAAATATTTTTTTTATTGCTCAACCAAAACATATGTTGTGGGTACTCAAAAGAACCAACGGTACCACATAAGCTTAAACTGATGGGTAAGATAATATTAACAATTTTACGCTCAAAACTTCTGTTTATCTAAACCTATGATGACATTTATTTTCTTTAACCTATAAAAAGTCATACTATACAGATGGGAGTGGGAAAGCTTGTAAAACTTTTTTCACTCTTAACTCAACTGAGCAATTGTTGGCATTTTTTACATTTATCGGCAGGATAAATAATTAGCTTTGGTGAATGTAACGCGAATTGTCTTGAAATGGGGGGGGGGGGGGGGGGGCTACAGAGTGATATATTACAACATTGAGAAGATGGTATAATTTACTATAAACATATGTTGAGCAGTTTGATTCATTGATGCTTACTGACACTAACCTATTTTAGATGAGATTTATTCCGGAATTCATAGAGTATTTAATTTCATTGATTGATAAGGCCAGTCGCTATTTGAATCGATTTTGGTCTTATTTTAATATTTCAGCAAAATATGGCTTTCTGTAATTTTTTAGTCATATTTAGTTACCGGATCCCTAATGCTTAAAACATATGCAGATAATTCCGATGCACACCATTCCCGCGTTGGTCTACTCAGAAATCAATTGAGAATGTTTTTATCTCTTGTCTTTCGATCATTTACGAATTTTGACCAATTAAGTATTCACATTCATGTGCATGTACTCTTATGTCAGGTTGACATTCTGACATTTTGTGAAGGAAAATCAAGTGTGCTTGAAATATGCGTTTTAGTACCAACACAGTTAGTTAGGTCAAGCGAATGTAAGCACCGTACACAATTTCTAAGTTTTGTGTCTGATCACAAATATAAAAGAGGCCGAATTATTTATTCTTTATGTATTATTAATGTGAGCCATGAACATCTTGTTCTGTTGGCATAGCGTTTAGCGTCTCTGTCTATGGACCCTAAGGACCAGGGACAATGTCCCTGTGTGCACCTGTTTATCAATGTATTTTATGTCCTTTTTTGCGTTTAATGCTCAATTACTTCAAAATAGTAAAATGGAATTATAAAAATGACAAAAATGGTACTCCTAAGCGTTTCATAGAGATTTTTCACAGATTTTGTGGGAGTGGGGTTAAATTTGGCCCTCCTGAAATTAGTGTTGGGACCCACATTTTTTCCCAAAAGGTATTATGATAGTCAATGAAATGAAAATAAAAAAGTTTGAAATTTTCAATGTCAGATTTTTAATATATGATTTACTCTAAAAAACGAATCTAGTTTTTGAGGAATTACCAAAACATATCATAAAGTATCTTGTCACGGCTTGGGATAACAAAAAATGTACATATATTCTAGCAGGCTTGAGCTCTTTAGCAATAATAAAAAAAGAGAAGCTGACTGAAGACTACAACTTTTTTTAGCTTGTTATTTAGGACTTCCGTTATTCTTTCATTTGTTAAGAAAATTGGTAAACTGCTGAAAACTTCAATATGGTATAACAAAAAAGTGAGCATGATGATATATCCTTTTTATGTTATAAGTTGACAGTCCATGCATGCAAAATATTTAACAGTTTTCAAATTTAGAAGTATTTAGAGGCATTACGTCCTTTACATGTGTGTGCCAGGCACTGATACCAAGTCAGTTGCAAACTGACATTGGGGCTCCGCCCAAACTGAGTGTCGAGTGGGAAGTATCAAGTAAATTTTCGTATGATTGGCATGTCACAGCTCAGAGGAATAAGCTTTGGAGTGGACAATTTTATCCGAGCTAACATGACAGGTGCCAAAGTGGGTAACAGAAGACATTGGCTTGCCTGTTAAATTAGTGATCAGCTAGAATTTGCGTTAAAAATTGGGGCATGGAGCAGATACCATTTTAGAAGTTATTATTCAGTTTTTGAAGTTCAAACAGCTATTCTTGAATTTCAAGAACAATTCTGAGAAGTTCAAGTATCATTGCAGAACATGTTCTTGAACCAGTTCATGAATTATAAATGACCTGCTCCAGAACCTCAAAGATCTTGAACTATATTCTTGAAATATAGGTCAAGACTTTGGAGGTTCGAGAACAGGATTTCTAGCTCTAAATTAAATATAGTCGTTCTTGAACTGGCTCTAGGTGTTCTAGAAGTTTTAGAGCTGGCCGTATTTATAGTTCAAGAAGTGGTTCAAGAACTTGTTCTAGAACAGTTTTTGAACGCTCTTGAACTATTTTTCAGGGGGAATATCAAACAGAACGGCGCTTAGTCGTCTTAAAACGTATAATATATCACACTTTTTAACCTTATGGAGGCGCATTTTAACGCTTTTGCAAACAGAGCAGACACAGATCGTGCAGCTCTTGTAAGAGAGCTGCCTGATCAGGGTCTACTCCGTTTGTATATGTAAATATGTTATATATGATCCTACACCGGTGGACCTTACAAATATTTTTTTTTTGGTTTTATGTACCAAGATGAAAGTTTATTATTATATTTAACGAGTTTACACTGTTTGAGCTCCTCAAGTAACAACTTTACCAAACACACTACCGCCATACTTCAAGGTCTTTGTGTGCAAATAAAAAGTTGCTCTACATGTAAATTAGTTTCACATTTTGTTCCACAAAATAAAAAAATACATACATGTTTATTTCTGATGCAAAACCTGTTTTGAGTAGCAAATATTAAACTTTATCAGTAGAGCGTATTAAACAAACTACGGGGAAAATATAACGAAAAAATAAAAAAAAGCCAAATAACTCTCAGGTAGCCGAAATTCAGAAATAAAAATAACCAAAATCCGCAAAGAATTTCAGCAACGCATAAGTCCATTTAAACAAAATTTTGAGCGTAAAATTGTGATTATTTTCTTGTCCATCAATTAAAACATATGTTTTGGGTGCTCAAAAGAATCGTCTCGGTGAGTCGATTCTTTTGAGTACTCACAACACATGTTTTATTTGAAAAATAGTAAAGATAATTAAAAAAATGTTCAATTACGTAGCCTTACCTGGAGGCCTGGCACAGTAAACAAAGTTTCTTACATTTGTATCATCTTGATCTGATGCAGGGGAACGTGGCTAACTCATTAGCGACAAGCTGTCACGTGATCTTAAGGAGGCAAGCCTGTTGAACTAAGATTTTAAATTTTTGTAGAAAATACTGAATATATTGAGCAAAGTCATGAGAAAACTGTATTCGGGTTTTCCGCAATGGTCCGGCACAAGTTGGTCTATAAAGTATTAGAAGATAGTTGGAGGCTGGGAAAGTAGGCGTGACTGTGATTGATGGTGGTACTACGATGGTGGTGATGTCATGATGTTACGTTCCACCAAATGTCATAAGGACACGGGGCCACCTGAAACGCCGTCTTTCGTTTAACCTAAATAAGCTAAATGGACGTTCCCATCATTTTCAAATAGGTGAATCAACGGGCATACGAAGTTATGTTTCATTTCTGTTACATTTTTTCAATGTAAATTGATGTCCGCAAACAGAACAACCCCGTATGGGATGCCGCTTAATACGCTGCCACGTCCGTGGCTATTCTGTTTGCATATTTCCCATAAAACTTATTAGAAATATTGGTTGAACGGCATTTATCACACGACGTCGCGTCTGGGTGTGATATAACGCCATGCAATAAAATCTATAAATCACTACTGATTTATAGAATTCCACGCTACGTAATGACGTCCATTATAACGTTGCGTAAAATATGGCAAAATCTTGACGTTTTCTCTGCAAAAATTGCGATTTATAAGTAATTTGTATGTCCTGTGATAAACAAAATCTAACATTCGTTCACCTGTATCATTGAATTTAAAAATTCATTGCGAAAAAGGGATAAAATGCTCGGCAAGCCTCGCATTTTATATCTTTTCTTCAACTCGTTTAATAAATTCAATAAAACATGAGCACTCATGTAAGATCTCTATGGTAAGTAGCTTTACGACTGATTTACGGGGGCGTCTCGCTGCATAGGTAGTCCATCTACTGTCTGTCAGTGGGCTCGTCTAGTCGAAGAACCTTCTTTTCTCATGACGCAGTTCAAACTATATGTTTCAAGTCAAGTGGTCTTTGCATAACTTCTATACATGTTTTACTGTAAGCTAAACGTTTGTCAACTTGTGATTGGATGTTTCAAATCAAATGAGAAAATATTTTCCTAATTGCCTAATAGGCCAGAACAGTTTAGGGATGCCCTTGTACAAAAGCTTTTATAACAAAATATACATATTTAAAAAACGTCGCTTATTACATGTCTTTTACAATGCAACTCTATTCGCGAACATTAAATTCTCGCGAAAATACCTAATTTACAGTAAATAAATAAAAAGCAATGTCGGAAGACTTGTATATTGCGTTGTTCTTCTTTTTCTGTATTTTAACTGTGAATCTGAAAAAGAAGGGTTGAAATGTAGATAATATAAAAAAAGTAAGTGAGTATGATCAGGAAACGCCACAATCACACATATCACCAATACAAGGCACTGTGAGGAAGAGCCACATAACATTTACAGTCACAAAACATATGTAAGACAACTAGAAATTGTGTTTATGAAACAATATGCCCCCAACCATTAGTGTGTCCACCATCCTTTTCACGAGGTAATCTATTCATCATCGTCTTTCGGGGCTACTGGCTGTAATAGTACTGGCTGTAATAATTTTCGAGATATCTTTATTGGAAGTTTTTGATGCCCACATTTGGGAAGGGAATTAACTCAAAAATGCAAAGGGCGATAAAAAAATTGTTTTCACTTTCACCAGGTAATCTAACTATTACCCTCTATTAGCTGTCCAAGTTTGAAGCCCCTAGCTGTAACGATTTTTGAGACAACAAGTTTTCTATGACAAAATTTTGCAAAGGGCGATAACTCAGATAAAATAAAATGACTTTTTTAATTTTCATCTGGTAATCTACTTATTATCAGCTATAAGCTGAGCAAGTTTGAAGTTCCTAGCTGTTACAGTTTTTGAAATATCCTGATTACAAAATTCCATTATGACCCTTTAAAATAAGCATAACTAAAAAGGGAGATGATCCAGATTTAAAAAATATGCATCAGTTATTTTTTGACGAAGAATACATCTATGAAATTTCAAAACCCTATCTTAAATTTGTAACGGACAGACGGACGGACGCACAAGCCCAAAGCAATATGCCCCTTCAACTTTTTCAAAGTTGGGGGCATAATAAAAGCAAAGCAATCAGTTTTCTCTCCCTCTTCAAGATGATTGCAAAACTAGAATGGACACAAAGTAAGTAATACGTAACAAAACAAAGACAAACACAGAACTCTAACAAACAATGGGAAGTGTATTAAACAATAAATCAAAAACAATATTACCACCGTCTATGAACGGACAATGTCTTAGCCAACTCTTGCATGCAGGCGGAGAATTTTGTCGTCTGCATGCCCAGATCAGGACCAACAGGTCCAAACTGTTTGACACTCTTATAGTATTCCTGGGCCATTTGTTAATTTTTGCAAAATGACAACAAAATGAACAAATGCCCAACATGCAAAGAGTTAAGTGCAGAATGTTTGCAAAAGAACGTGTCATAAGATGATTGTAAACTTTTGTTTTATGGAAAAATACATAAACATGATAATTCTACTTCTAATCTGTATGTACTTTATAGTAAACTCGTTAAGAATACCAAACAATATAGGAGGTTGGTGCTAGAGTACTTCATTCCTGTCATTTATTCCTTATTCAGCAGGATACATTTTATGGGCTATGGTCCCAGTGGCTTTTGGCTGCAGAATATCGCCCCCTCCCCTGTGCCAGCACGTCACTTTCATTTAATTCGTAAAATATGTACAGGCAAAAGCTTTTGCTGGCAGACGGGGGATGCTATTTCATCAAATGTGTTCTGATTTCTATGTATTTTAATGTAAAACTGGTTGTTCTATTCAACATTTTACATCCTTGAAGCATGTTTCATGTATATGGAGAATGGTTTTCACTTTAGTCTAGTTCTAAAGACAGGGTTTCTTTAACTGTTCAGAAAGGGACGATTGACAAACTTCCATTTATACTCAAAACATATAAGGCTTTTACCTATGGCAGGGGTCAATGATCCTTTCACAGTTTTGTCAGCAGATCAGTTTTTTCTTTAAATCAATTGAGTTATTTCCAAGTAACACGTAAGCCTCGTGTGATATACATATATGTCAAATAATAAATTCACCAGGAAATGGGTTTTAGCTTTGGGATATTTCACATCCTAAATTGAAAAATCGTGACCCCCTCGAGCTAACTGCCTTCAAAGTATATCAAATATATTTTGAAGGAGAGGCCTGCCAATGCACAGAAAAAGCAATGTATTTCACTTGACAAGCCCATAAGTGTTTTGTTTGTTTTGTTTGTTTTGTTGCTTTACGTCCTAAGTCAACAGCTATGGTCATTGCGGGACGGTCAGTTCACCTAACCACACTTTTTCCTGGGCAGGCTTGAACAAGCGGTTAACCAGTAACTTGTGCACATACTTTCGCTTGTAACTGACAACAACCCTTCTTGAATGAAGCAGCGGAAGGAGGAGAATGACCGTAGAAATTATTTCATGATCAATCTCCACGAAAGTATGGGACCGGGCCGGGATCGAACTCGCGACACCTGGATCTGCAGTCAGACACGCATCTGTAGCCAGACACGTTACCGACTGCGCTACGCGGCCCGGCACAAGCCCATAAGTGGAATCCTTGACGTGTCGATGATCTAAAATCACGTTTGATTTGTTTCGTATTTATTGTACCTCTGTCTGCATGCGTAACTTCAGTAAAAAAATATTGTTAAGTTATTGCGAATTTAAGTATTTGAACTTTGATCCTACCTAAGGGGTCACTGTTTATGTTAATCACTGTCATGCTTATCAACATGCACTGGGGATTCATGGCATATAGTGAGAAGTTGTCAGATATAATAGTTTTGGAGAAATGTGAAGTTTATTCCACAAAAAAGCCAATATAACTTGTACATTAGCCTAAACCTAAGTCAAAAAAGGGTCGTAACTCCTGTATTTTGTGATGCTTTACCCTTATGTAAAATTGACTGAAATTGTTGCATCCCTTCAAAAGTTATTGACCGGAAACCAAGATTTAGCCAAATTCTAAGTAAAAAAGGGTCATAGCCCAGTTTACATTTTGCTACCTCCCCCCCCCCCCCTTTATGAACTTGACATGTATTTAACGATGCTATACTCTTCTGTAAAGTTTGGATGAAATTGATAGTCCCTTCAAAAGTTATGGATCAGAAACCAAAAATGTACCAGCATGGACGACAACGATTGTCAAAACACGGATCTCATCAGTTGCACATGTGAAAATTTGATAACAGAAGAGGATTTGATAACATAAGAGGATAATTTTACTTCTTGGCTCTAAATACATTTTGTTACAAATTATGCTTTATACCACCTTTACCAACTTTAGCATGAAATATCACTTGATGAGCAAGGTCTACACTGATGTAGGTGGTATAAAATAGTTATACCATGTTTGTCCACCTGTACGTAAGATAATCCACTCGCTAAAGCTCGTGGATTATCTCCACGTACAGGCGGACAAGCCATGGAATAACTATTACGTAAATTGCTATTTTTGTGTGTCTGGGAATGTTTGAACGTCAATAAAAAGCATTGTTTTGCAATTGGTCGAGGCTCGTTGCACCAGTTCCCAGTTACTTTTTATGGGGTTTATATTTTGTGCGAAACAAACTTTTTCTTCTTACCCGCAAAAAAAAAACCTCAATAGATTTGTACATGTAGCTCTAACGAACATCATTCAAAACGTCTAAATTATATCAAGTCTTTATTGTATATATCTCTTGTGTTCTTTAACTACGTTTTACGATATCCTGATTACGACATGGTATTTCAAGGAAGTAGAGGATATGAGCAAAACACGAGAGTTTTGTAATTGCATCAGTGAGGCTTAGGCAGACTCGCCTCAGCATTCGCTGCCGCCCGCAAACACGAAGTATGGATGTAGATGAAGGCTCAGACCTACATTTAGACCTCTAGCTTCGCTGAATACGTCAGTATGATTAGGTCACAGACCTGTAAATGTAAAAAAGGCAGTGATTTGCTCAAAAGGTGGGTGGAAGCTCAGCACAATATTTTTAAGTTGTAAGGTGTTTCATGATTGGTCAATAATAAAACTAGGAAATATATTGTATTTATTAGACGTGTCTATCTTTGCTGTACTTTTTGGAACAACACCTCATTGCTTTTGTTTATTAAGTTTACTGGTACGGCTTAGAAAAAAGGACCTTGCATTCCGGTATTTTTTTTCAGTAGAATTTTCCTCTCATTTAGGGTGCCCACCTTCAGGGGCCAAAAAGGGGCAAAACATGGCGGCCACCAGGGTATCTCATTCTTGTTTTTTGATTGAACTAGGTCCAATCTGTAACTCTATGGCAGCCTCATTGTAATTGAAGAATTGTGAGGACCACAGCCTACTTAAAAGCTATAATGGAGGTCTATGGAAAAACAATTACAGGTCTGGGCCCTAAAGAAGAATATCAGGCCTGCTTTGTTGGATACCTTGGCTGCTATGCATGTGACCTGTAATATGTTTTTGATGCATTATTTTGATATCAGCAAGCATAATAATGATTTCAGCTTTCAAAATCCACTTTTTTTTAAAACAAAAATCATAAAGACTGCAAAAAAGAGCCTTATTAGTAGGTAGGGGTGATGGTTGGCTCAGTTTTGCACTACATATTGGACTTGAAGCATGTGAGTTGCACTTCTGCACTATGAACTATACTGTAAGCATACTTTCATTTATCAGAAACTCACTGGTTGGCTCCCAAATCAGAGCATTTGTGTTTTTTTATTGTTATGCTAGAGCATTTTTGGAGTATGTCTTCTTGTGATTGCCAAAATATGGTAAAAAAGGCCCTTTCGCAAGTTTGCATAAACCGCAGTAGTGGTCACTTTATTGAGTTAAATGCAATTTAGTTTAAAAGTGTTACAAGTGTTAAACCCATGTTTACATGCTCATTTATTGTCATGCGCCTTAGTTGAACTCAGAGATAGCACAAAAGACTGTCATATTACCCAAGATGGCATTAACCTTTGACAGATTGACCTTTCAATTGAGCAACAGTGAAGAACAACTTGGAAACCTGTATGATATTGCACCTTCACTTTGTTTAGTAGTCCATTTGGGTCAGTTTGGGTTGATTTGCTGTCCAAATTGACCCTTGATCTTATTGATGACCTTGACCTTGATAAGAGGGGCCATTTCAGATGGATAAATGTATGCGTATTAGTCCGTTTTAATCTTTACTATTCAATCCGGCAACTTAAATGTCACTTTGAAAAAAAATGTCATAATGAAACTGCAACAGTAAACTAGTTTACAGGCATGATTTTACCAAACTTACAGCCTGCCATTTGTAAAATAAGTATATTGGGCTAGTTTTTTTTAAAAACTTTGTCAATAATATGATGTTTTCCCTGACAATTTGACCCATTTTACCTCAATTTTAGACAAATAGGTCATTAATTGTAGGAATTGTACCTTTTTGACCAATAAAATTGCAAAGTGACCTTGACCTTTGACCTCTATGACATTTATAATTCCCTTCACTGACCTTGACCTTGCAGGATCCTGGCTGTAGTAGTTTTTTTCTCTAGCTAGGTCTTCGGAAAAAATGTAAGTGGTCAAAATGCCATGTCGGTGAGCATAGCCCCTCTGCATGGAAACTAGTTTTGCTCTTCACCCCTTCTAGCTGTTACATAATATTAGCTTTTGTCACCTTAATTAGCAAAAAATGCTTTATTTTGCACAAATGAATCTTTTTATGTGATAAGAAGTTGATTTAATGTGTAAAGATAGGATTATATGTCCCATAGCTAGCAACAAGTAATTTTGGCCTTGTCAATGGGGGTGGGTGGGGTAACTCCACATTAGACTCGTGCTGGTAAAGCACGTGCAATTTTTTGGTAAAGTATATTGTAAAGTGGTCTTATAAGCTTATATGAGTGAAATTTAAAGCATTTTTGATATATAATAAAAGAGATATAAGAAAATGAATATGTTCACTCTTCCTTTTCATTATTTTGCTGTACAATGAGTTTACCAGTAATATGTGTAGGGGGTAGGGTTGTTTAAAGGGTTTCCTAGAATAACTTGGGGCAAATAATGCAAACAAACAATATAAATGTGCTTTAAAATGTTTATTGCTGATTCCTTTGAAACTTTACAAATGTTTAGGTCATGGTCTGAAGATGTGCATAGTGTTTGATTATTTTTAGTTACTTTTTTCTCAATATGAACTTAGTAATTTTTCCGACCAAAGTGAATAGATACAAAGTATCTTGTGTGCGCAATTTCTACCATTTTATGCTAACTCTTTTGAAACTTTACAGGTGCGTTTGCCATGGTCTTATTTTTTTATCTATTCCTCAGATAGTTTTTTGTCACCTTTTCCAGGATGCGAACTTAGACATTCATTGCTATCAATTTTTATATATAGGCAGAAAATTATGTACGCAATTGCTCGAGCAGTATCTTTTTGAACATTGCATGTGCTTATGTCATGGCCTGAAGATGCATTGTATGAATGTGCTTAGGATTAATTTCTCAGATTAACCCTTAATGCGCCAATCACAACAAAAATCGTCTGCTTTTTTCGTCTGCTGCAATGTTTAAGAAGCCTCTATGGCAAACGGTGTTGACCCAGATCAGACTGCTCCTATAGGAGCAGTCTGTTCTGGGTCCACGCTGTTTGCTTCTATACTTATTCGTCAGTTATGTTTGGCAATTATTTGCAGCAGACGACTTTAGCAGATGACAATTTCATTTTTTTTTCTGTTGTGTGTATTTAGTCATTTTAACTTACTTGCTTCATGATAGCTCATATAAAAAAAGACAAACAATAAGTGGCGGGGAGGGGATTGCATACATACTCCGAATTCGCTTGTTTAACTTTATTTTGCAATTACCTGTTTACATTTGGCAATATACCCTGTACGACATGGTATTTGTAAGAACTCCGAGTATATTGGCCAGGGCCCGAAATTACAATGCCTCCTTAAAGTTAAGGAAGACTTAAGTTAAGTATTGATTTTTCAGGATACGAAAAATAACGTTTAAAACTGATTAAAATCAAAATAGTTTTATTTTTTCTGAAGACAACAATGATATCTTTGACTACAAATACCACATCGATCCAGGCAATTTATTTAGCATTTAATATAGCATGTTGAAATATCAATATTTAACTTAAGTCTTGCTTAACTTTAAGGAGGCATTGTAATTCCGGGCCCAGTACACGATCGCATCAGTGAGTAGCGTAGACTGAGGTGAGCCTGTGCATGCACAGACTCACCTAAGCCTCCGCTGCTCGCTAAATGTTAAGGATGGATGTAGATGAAGGCTCAGACCAAAACTAAGTCCCCTAGCCTCGCTGAAAAACGTTAGTATGGGCGCTTATAAGAGGCATTTACGCACATGCGAGCAGTACCGAAATCTAGTGCATATTTAACGTGTTCAACTACGTTTTACGATTACCTGATTACTTCATGGTATTTGTAAGAACTCGAAGTATATTGGCCAGGGCCCGGAATTACAATGCATCCTTAAAGTTGAGGAAGACTTATATAAAATAAGTTACTATAGTGCCAACCAAAAGTGACAGTGACGTCATGTTTTGTTTACAAAGTTATTAGGGACTTAGAATCTTTAGATCACTTGCTTATTAATCCTATCCGCAGGATAGGATTAATAAACAAGCGATCTTTCGATTCGCGTTAAATCAAGTGGAGTGTACTCGATAGTGTTGTACTTAGCAATTGTAAACAAAATATAGGTCCTTGTCACTTTTGGCTGGCACTACAGTAAGTATTGATATTTCAACATGCTATATTAAATGCTAAATAAATTGCCTGTATCGATGTGGTACTTGTGGTCAAAGATATCGTGATCTTCAGAAAAAATGAAACTATTTTGATTTTAATCAGTTTGAAACGTTAGTTAAAAAAATGTGTTTTTTATGTAATTTTAATGTAATGTGATAAAGAATCTAACATTCGTGCTCCCATATTATTGAATTTTATCAAGCTCATTGCAAAGACGAGATAAATGCTCGACAAGCCTTGCATTTTATCTCTTTACCTCAGCTCGTTTAATAAATTCAATAAAACATGAGCACTCATGTAAGAGCCTCTATTTACGCACAGGTGATCAGTACCAACATATCGTGTACTTGGGGTGGGGGAGGAGGAGGAATAAGCAGGGAATGAACTGGAGAATCAAGCACGCCCCATAAGAAAAATTGTTTTCACGATCTCCGACCAGCTCTGATACTATAAGAATCCATCATGAGTGTGAGGATGGGATAGAAAAAATCCCGTCCCGAGGATCACCGATTGCCACCACGAGGCTTGCCGACTGATGACAAACGGTGATCACGAGGGACAGATTTTTCTATCCTATCCTCACACGAATAATCGATTCTTTTTCTTGCTCATCAGTAAATTTCTCATTTTATATTGGAAAAACATGAAAATAGCTTCCAGAAAAAAAAAAACCCTGAATACGCTGAGATGCGACATGGTGACGTCATTTTAACATTTTAATGACGTCACGGATCGACGTGCGACAAGCGTGCGGCAGACGTGGGGCTGTTCGTCTTTTATCTTTCCCACGGGCTTGTACGGGTATGTGAGATAGAATTTTCTCGCCCACTTATCGCTAAAGACAAGCTGTTCCATAGGCAAAAAAACGTGCGGAATTTCCTTTTCTCGCACACCAGATCGGGATTTCCGTTGTTTTAACCCATGTAAGATATTTCTTTCTCACATACCAACGCATGCAAGATAGAGTGATCCCTATGTAAGCTCGCTGTCGGAAAAATCTGTCCCACATCGCTACTCATGTGAGATAAGCGTAACTAATACGAGATAAGCCACACGCGGCCGGTTGCTAATGTGAGATAATATTTTTGGCGCATGACTGTATTCCTTCGAAAACGAAAGTTGAATTGTTGTCAGTCAGGAAAATATTCAATGTTGATTTTTCAGCGATTTAAGTCGGCCTTCAACTTGGTTTAAAGTAAAACTGCGCATTTTTACTTGAAACCTTCATTCAATGCTTTGAACATGCTGAGTGCATTGCGATTGACATATTTAACCTGTTGGACAATGCGAGACTGAATGCACCGGGAAGGGGAGCCTTGACTAGGCTATGTAAAAAAAACCAAAAACAACAACACACACACATTTTCCTCAACAAAATTACTTACTCGAGTTACTGTGGCTGATAAACTAGTCCTTGTTAATCCATTTTGATGAAATTTGTTAAATGCGCTGTTTATTCGCTGTTTCAAGTTGATTTGTACAGCGCGCATTATTGACTGCTTACATCGACCTCAGTGACGTCACCAATAGATATTACACAGTACTGTACCGTACGGTCGTGGTATATGAGAAAAAGAATCGATCATTGGTGTTCAGTGGTTCCAGAAAAATCCCAAACCTCGGGTCCACCGTTCCAGTGGGAAACTCGGCAAGCCTCGTTTCCCACTGGAACGGTGGGCCCTCGGGTTGGGATTTTTCTGTCCCCACTGAACACCAATGATGGATTCTATTTATCTCACACACCCATACCATGTACCAGCCCTAGGGAAAGATAAAAAACGAACCGCCGCACGCTGGCCGCACGTCGATCCGTGACGTCATGTAATGTTAAAGTGACGTCATCACGTCGCACCTCAGCGTATTCAGGATTTTCTGGAAGTCTTTTCATGTTTTTCCAGTATAAAATGAGGTATTTAGTGGTGAGCAAGAAAAAGAATCCGTTATTCGTGTGAGGGTGGGATAGAAAAATCCGTCCCTCGTGATCACCGTTTGTCATCAGTCGGCAAGCCTCGTGATGCCAATCGGTGATCCTCGGGACGGATTTTTCTATCCCACCCTCACACTCATGATGGATTCTTATAATCCCATCCAAGTGACCTGCTAATCCCATCCACATGACCTGCTTATCCCATCGACGTGACTCCAAATTATAACAATTTAGGCTGTTTTCAGAGCAATTTACGCCTAAATATTATGTAGAAATACATGTACCAAAACGGCAATATTTAGTGCGTCCGCCATTTTCGCATTGTTGAATGACGTCAAAAGCATTTCTGATGTCACTAAAATGCAACAACAATGTGACGCACGTTATTGACACAGTTTGGCGCCACGACGTCTTTGGCAATAGATACTGATACCAACGTTAGTTTCAAACCCCAATAAAAGCAAAACCGATGCTTGAAATGCTATTTCGCTTCCGTTTTTAGGTGCTAAACTAAGTTTACACCCATTTCTGCATCCGAAAAATTCGTTGGTGAACTTATTTTTTAGATTGGAACAAACGCATAAATCTAAAAAAATATGCGGAACTGACAGAATTCATATAAAACCTTAAAAAGTCACAAAGTGGACGAGAAAAAGTATCCATCATGATGTATTGTTGTGGGACAGGGAAATCCCACCCTCGGACCTGAATAATTTCGGTAGAAACTCGGCAGAGCCTCGTTTCTGACGAATTATTCTGGTCCTCGGGTGGGATTTCCTTGTCCCACAACAATACATATGAAGGATACTCTTAATCTCAAATGTGTTAAAACGACGTAAATCCCGATCTGTTGTGCGAGAATAAACCGGGCTGTACGTATGACACACATTTAAAAAGTAAATGAGTATGGCCAGGAAGTGCCTCAATCACACACTACAGACCAACCCACGGCACCGCGAGGGAGAGTCAAAGAACGAAAACAGCGACATGACATTGAGAACACAACAAAAGTAAAGCAACCAGCTCTTTCTTGCCCAGCGAGATGATTGCAAATCCAGAAACGACACAAAGTACTGCAAAAAGAAAACTATGGCAGCACCAACAAACAACGAATAAACAACAGCAGAGCCAACAAATAATTAAGCCTTTATAAGTTCAAATACATTTATACAGTGTATAAAATCATAATTAAAGCTGCATAGTATGTAACTTTTGATCTTCTAATTTTAAAAATAATGTTTTTATTTTTCAAGAACACAGTAAAAATACTCAAATCCAGGTAAACACTTTACCATTTTCGTAAATCTTAACAAGTTATCACTATCAAAACAACTGCATTTATGTTAAAATTCAACGGTCTAGAATTATTGGAGGGACGCAAATAATTACCAACAAGAGAAAAATACACCTATTTGATAAGATAATTCACTTTTCCATGCAGTTTTCAGCTGTACTGAACATTTTTATTGTGAAAACATAGCTTAATTCTACTTTTACAAATGATTTAAAAAGAAAAGAAATTTTTCGAAAAATGTTCATAGTTACAGAGTATGCAGCTTTAACATATATAATAAAGTATCATTGCACATGTAAATTCCTTTCTTTTCAGTTGGTCTTTCTTGTGATATTATTGTTCGGTCTAAAGCATTTATCACGGGATTTGGTTTTAAATGTTTATTCTGAAGTATGTTTCTAATTATAGTCACGCTTTTCAGTATTCTTGTGTTCAAGAAATCATGCTATGTAAGAAAAATCAAGACATATTGATATCAGTCGACGTTTTTGGTACGAGGAAAAATATTTTACTTTGCTCGTCAAATCTTTTATTGAACCAGTATACATTTGTATTACATGCATACCAGACTCTGTTTGCATTCTTCACTCCGTTTTTGAATTTAACGTTTATTATAAAGTTTGGATATTGAATTTATTCATAGACTCTGTGAGATGTTGGTAGATGGTATCTGGTTCATCATTTTTATTTTTATTGTTAAGTTTCATGTATTCTTTGACTTTTCGCTTACATGTACTGTAAAGGCGGCGCCTCATGAATGCGTAATTAGGACTGGTCAACCTTAGATATAGGTAAAAGCTGAAAATGAGGCGTGGTTATATTCAAAAGTAACTGTATCATCTTGCGCCGTTATCGCAGTATAGACGCAAAACACATTATTTAGTCCTTAAAACGCCAGCAAAATTACTGCATCTGAAAAATGTCTCTTTAACATAAGCATAGAGGCAAACATTGTGGACCCAGATCAGACTGCTCCTACAGGAGCAGTCTGATCTGGGTCTGCACTGTTTGTCTATGAGGCTTCACATACTTTAGTGGACAGCAAAAACATACTATTGATTATGCGCTTTAAGGGTTAATAAATGTGAGTTCAGTGTGTATACGGTTAGGATTTTCATGAAATGCACGCACGTTTGCGCGGTCCAAAAAGCTTATTAACTTTTAGTCTTTACCAAATTATTAATAGAACCTGATTTCCCTTTTTTAGCAGATGAAATAGCCGAACCACGCCCAGATATGAATATTAAAGTTGCCGCCTTTACAGTAAGGGAACAGTCTATTAATACAAGTGACAAGTACCGATTTTATGCGTTTCAAGAATAGCATGAAATTTATGTCTTCACTTAACCCTGTATTATCCAGTATTCTAGGATCATAAGTGTTCTTAAGCATGTTAAAAAATTGGGGGGGGGGGGGGGTATAGGCATTTTATAATATGAGAAGTTCGTGGATTTTTGGATAAAGCATTTCAGTTCTCCTAGGTGGTTTTAAGAAGTTATTTTTGGCAAAATAGTTAGAGAAAACACAATTATTTTGTTCATTTTTCATTCATTCAGAACAGTGTACATCTAAATATCTAAAAGGAGATGACAACACATAAGCTCAACGCTTACAGTCAAATCCTAGCAACATTGTATGTATGTATATATCAAAATATGTAAATCTTTATGAATAAAATATTGTTTAAACCAAAGAGTGAGTAAACACTCCTGGGACGGGAGCACAGAGTTGAGGTTAGAACTGTATAAAAGCTTTTTTTAGTACAGAAAAGTCAGGGAACTTTCTATATGTTAAAAATTCTGGCTTATGAACATGCCTTTGTGTAAACGGCTGGCTGGTCTGAGCATGGAAAAATCCGACCTCCCCCTCCCATGTGGAGTTAGGGTTGGGTAGCTCGCTCGCAGCATTAGGAAAATACAACTCAGATACGAGCTTATTAAAAATAAAGAGTATGTCATAAGAACACTAACGATATTTCAAAATATTGCTCTGTGCCGTTTGCAAAAAAGTGTTGTTATACTCTTATGAGATGAGGCTTAAGAAATAATAATAATAATAATAAAATAATAATAACAACGAAGATGAATAAATAAATAATGCAAGGGCATGTCAGGATAATTCGGTTGAAGTGTTAAGATATGTGAAAACAGCGTTTTTGAACAGGTTTTCTAAGTCTTTCAGGATGGTAGCATTTACAGTCTAAGTGGCAAGACGAGCAAGAGGAATCAAGAGGAATTGTATTTTATGTGGACTTTGTTTTTTGTATAAATCATAAGTAAATAAAATCAATGTTGAAAATCTGAAGCAGAAGCGGCATTCACAAGAATTCTCATGAAAAACCCTGCTAAAGCCCTCTCTGTTTTTCCCGGCTTTTTAAGCGAGAAATTAAAACCCTTGCACATCCACGGCACTGCGAGGACACATCGTAGGTCGAATCCGGGCACTTATGCCCCACTATGTCCCTGGTATCCTCGGCCCCAAGGTTGTGGAGCATACAAATGACTGGTGCACTAGTCACAAACCTTTACTGGCCTTAGAATATACAGGAAATATCTTTAAAAAAATAATCAACGAAGATTAAACGGATGGATGTTTGACGATGAATACTTTTCAGAGAAGATCTGGTGATCTGCACGTAGAAATTGTGGCCAATTTAGACCTCTATGACAGCATAGAGTTAGCAACTTTATTTTCCAGTAACACCTTAGGGTAACAAACAATGCATTGGCAGTACATTGGAACCATGCAGACGCCGACATTATCTGCCCAACATTAAAATAACCATTGGCTATGACTGAAGGTCAGGCTGTGGTGGTGGAGGGGGTGGTCTAGTATTTTCTAATAATAACATATTTAGCCCCTTATTCACTCTCGCTTATTCATTAGAATTCCATCAGCCATTATCAAAATTTTACCTTTAATATACAATCATGTGATATCTCCAGTGGTTTTCTCTATCGTTGTTTTCCACTCATAGGCATCTTGGGTCGGTTCCCCTTGCTCTCCAACTTTCATTCCTTATTGGGCTTATAGCCTTTGCAGTTAAATTAAAGGCAGAAAATAGGGTATGCCTATGCAAAGGTGTTAAAAAGTGAAAGATAATGCATTGTGTACTGTTTAATCAAAATACTTGCTTCTCCTGTATCAATATGCGATTGTTAACAGGTGTATAGATTCTGTTCAAATAGTTTGTCTGGCGTCACAGCGATGATATTGTGCTCAATGGGAAAATCCTGGTTGGGAATATGCCACTGTGTATTTGTACGTCTACGCTCTAACGAAAGTCTACGCACAAAGTCATATGTAAATGCTAAGCATGCGCGCTTGGATCCCTGCTCTTGCTTCCAGCTCGAAACTGAAAGTAAACAGTCTATTTATATACAATACTTTCCCCAAAATTTTCATTATTATAGCTACAGATGTTAATTTAATTATTGCTTGCAAAATTAAATAAAGATTAGAAAAGCGTAATTGATTTTTTTTCGTAATTTTATGTGTTTTTAAAAAAGCTGTCAAAGGATGAAAATTATAACATGTTTCAATTAGTTTTGTTTTTTTACTTTTCCCTCTCAGTACCAAAATTGGGTGTGGCTTAGTGACAATTGTAAGGTTCAGTGACTAACACTGATATATACTTAAGGAATAAAGAAACGCAATAGAAAAAATTATAATTTTTGCGTGTTTAAATGACGGGTTAGTGAAATCTCTTTTGAAAATTTCTTATTGAGTATTTAAAGCATGTGATGGAATACCAAAACGTCATTTTAACGCTTCAATTTACGCTACAAGATGAAAACATATGAAAGCGTAAAATGTGACGTTAACGTCAGAATAAAAATCAATAAACCCCGTATTTTCCGTGTTTGGTTATTTGGCGTCGACTTGACACTGTGAATATTTCACAAACGTCCAATCATATTCGTAATTTCTACGGTATCTGAAAAATCTGTTTTTCCCAAGAAAGCATTTTCTGATGTCTCTAGGTTTATCTTATCCCGTATATTCAGCAGCGATCCAAACCCGACGGCTCTAAGTGACGTATATCGTTTATTCACTACCCTTGTGTATTTTGCCATTCAAGTAGCGTGTTTTGACGCAATACTTGACTGCATTACGAATATTTGTTTGTTTGTTTGTTTTTGTTGCTTTACGTCCCATGTCAACAGCTATGGTCATTGCGGGACGGTCAGTTCACTTAACCACACTTTTTCCTGGGCAGGCTTGAGCAAGCGGTTAACCAGTAATTTGTGCACATACTTTCGCTTGTAACTGACAACAACCCTTCTTGAATAAATCAGCGGAAGGGAGGAGAATGACCGTAGAAATTATTTCATGATCAATTTCCACGAAAGTATGTACCGGGCCAGGATCGAAGGTGAATATGTATGTTTCAATGCTTGCTAGAATGTTTATTTTCTTGTTTTATCATTTCTCGCAAAACCATCGGGTGAATTATGCACGACATTCTTGCGACATTCGTGCGACCTTCGCGCGACTGTCGCACGACGTTCAGGAGAACGTCGTGAGGTGGTCGATGGTAATAAATGTTCGCAATATCATCTGGCGGACATCGTGCGAGTGTCTCGCGAATGTCGCAGGAATGTCGCGAGAATGTCGTGCAACATTCGCCAATGATTCGTGCGATAATCGTACGACATTCGTGCGACTGCCGCAAATATGTCTTAATCACCCATTCGCTGTAACCGCAATGTGAAAATGGTTGCAATGTCGCATTTCTGTCGCCAAAACGTGTCTCAAATTAGTCTTGAAATAGTCGCCAAATTTCTCGCATCCCAGTGAGATACTAGCTTTAGAACCAAAAACATAAAATTAGTTACGCTTTTTATATTTATAATTATTATATAGATTCAAAATTTTGACACGAAATAAAGAGTCGATAAGATATGAAGAAAGGAAAATGGGGTTCATCATGAAATCCCCCTCTACAGTAATAGTCCAGAGGAGTATAGACGGAAAGCAGAATACCCCTAAGGCTGGTGGTAAGGGGGCACGAGCATTGGTTCACTTTCCATTAGTTATCATGAACAGACTTAATAAATAGAGAATACTAGGTGAGTGTCTTTAGATATCAAGTTTACCAGGCAACGTTTTGAGAACGCTTGTTGACATCGCGAGGCTTGCGATTCAACATGCATTCTCAAAGTTGAGCCTGGTAAACTTGACATCAAAAGACGCGAACGTGGTATTCTATTTATCAGTTTACCCATTGTTACGCTCTTCAAACTATCGATTATGACGTAACTTTTGTTTTTGTAATGATTTAGCGTCATTAGCGACGTCATTCAAAAAGTACAACGTCATCATGACCTTATAAAGGCACATGCCGTGAGATAGACAACGTTTATCAGGCAACGTGCAACAATGCAGTTTATATGAGTGGTTACTGATAAAACCGAGTCTGCTGTTTTCTACTAAAATATTGTAGGTTTTCTCTTTTCGATACGTTTTTTCAAATAATTTAGAGTATTTAAGACCAACAGTGTATGCATTTTAGACAGTGATAGTGATGAGGATGAGAATAAAAATCTGCTCTAGCCTCCAGCGAATACCCTACTCTTTTTATGCTGCTGGATCTTAAGCCTCAGGCTTAGGCCTAACCAGTTATTGTCTATAGCAAACAGGATTTGTCACAGTAACATGACAAATGTCCCAAGGGAATGCGTCTTAGTTGGCAATCCGAATCGAAAAAAGATGCATATTTTTGGTTTTGTTGGCATTTTTGAGTACATTTGTTAGACCACTTTTAACACAATATTTAGCATGTGTACAAAGCCTTAGGGGTGGATGCCAAGTCTGAATTTGCATATGAAGGCCAAAAATTAGGTCAAAGGTCATTGAGTGCAAAAATGAGAAAATATGTACTACTGTAAAACAGCTTTATCTTTTTATATGTAAACATACTTCATTTCAAGCCAAATTTTGTATGCTAATAGTTACAAGTCTGAAAAACATTGAGAAAATGTTTTTTATAACTAAATAATCATATGTCGACTTTAAAATGGGGTCAAAGGTCATCAAGTGCAATAATCGGAGCATTTTTACAAACTGTGTTTCTTTTTCTCTGGTCCAACAACAAGATGCTTTTTAAACTCTAAAAAGGGTAGAAGTCTTCCAGAAGGCTTAAATTAACATGTTTATCATTAAAAGAACCCCTTTGGAAGCATCCTTTTATGGATTTCACAAATACAAACATCGTAAGTTTTGTGCAATTCTGACGAAAATTCTCCCTCAATTGGGCTAAACTGATATATATGGGCTACTTTGAGAGTTTGTTGCATCTCTCAGAAAGTAAAACTATTTTCAGTTTGGGACATGTCTTGGGGCCTTAGAAACCCATAATTTAATAACTTTTCTGTTGTCATTTTTCTATAAATCATCTGTAATCAACGTTACCCTATGGGCATTGAAAATAACAGTACACACAGTACGAGGCTAATATTGATTTATTTTAATAGTATTAGTGAAACAGTTTATGCGTTAAATGTTTAAACTAGACATAAAAATCAATTTCATACATCTGTAATATGTATTTCTGCTCGTCAGCGATACGTATGTTACATTTTATACTAAGTTGCAGATAATGACTTTACAAATTACATGTATTAGAATAAACCATGATACCTGGCCTGAAATATACATGATATTGATCTATATTCTATATTTGAAAATGTTCATTTTCATATATTTGAAGTTGTTTTTAACTTTTAACATGCAATGAAGTGAAATCAAGTAAATATTTAGTATGTCATTTGTACTGGCTCCAGCATGTAACACATAGCTGCTTACAGATTCATTTTTCTATTATTTACATTGCATTGGAATTGGCAAAATATCTTTCATAATGAAATCAAATCATAACTTTATTAACAATAATGGATCTTAAATTGCTGCACATATATTAATGAGGTAACGTAGGTAACAAAAGGTGCCTTACATAAATGGATAAGGTAGTAAATTGTTGTTAGGCTTACATAAAATTTGGGTCTGCTCTCCACAATTCGCTTACATATACTACACACATTTCATTCTATATAAGACTTAATTTAAAAGAGTGCTATGGGTTGGTCTGCAATATGTGAATGTGGCATTTCCTGGTCTTACTCAATTACTTTTTGTAATTTGCTTGGTTATTTTACATTCATATTGCAGTTTTCAGATTTCTACCAATGGTACATAACGATAACCATGCAATCTACATCATGATTTAAATATTGACTTAATATCAATTATTTACTTAAGATAGCATAGCAATATTTCATAATCTAGTGGCAAGGCAGGAATTAAGGCAGGGGTAGTGCTGAGTGTCTTCTATAACAGGTATAGGTTTTTGAAGATTGCAAATATAACGTCGTAGGAAAGAACCAGCCTGGTTTATGTCCAAATATAGGATGTTACATAGATCTAGTATTAAAGATTTACCTTGTATGCTGAATTCTTTTAATTTTCACTTTTCACTGTTGACATTTACATTATAAAATTAATTTATCATCTGTCCCCATTAAAATCTTCTATGTTTTGCTGAACTAGATTACATATCATATTGTAATGATGATTATCTTATTAAAATCTGCATCAATTCTGATAGAAACTATTCTGCTTGTTTATTATCTTAGACTAAGGTTGGTTGAGGTACATGTAAGGTTACCTGTGCCATGTAGCAGTCTTGTAAAACATCTGAACATATTTCATGGTAACATAAACAACAAATCATTCGAACGTTAGTGATACTTTATTGTAAAGATCTGTTAACTGTTTTATTCTTAAGCATACATTAAAAGCATGACTTGCAAAATTCCCTAGTATGGTTTGCATCTCTGAAACTCACAGATTAAACTGAATGTTGAAAAAGTAATGTCACACGCAGCTGATTTCCTTGTTTTTCTTATTCGCAAGGTAGTTTGTTTTTAGTTTTGTTTATGCACTATTTGATTTTGTTGACCTATTTGTAACCCTAGTACAGGTTTTATATATGTCCTATGAAAAGTGAGTTATGGTCTGTTTGTTGGTTTTAAAAGGTTTACTAAATTAGGCTTATTGTGATAGTCTTAAATATATATGCAAAACCATCGAAAATGTGAACAACATCGCTGACAACTGCTTGCAGAAAGCGTTTTCAGCATTAACTTGCTCACTCCTGTACCTATATCCTTGTAGATATTTGTGAATACTAACACTGTTTGAGGACTGTCTTGTATATAGTGAAAGGAAAGTAGTTCAGTTTTATTTCAAGAGTAATGCCATATTAAAACTGCACATTTCCAGTATGTTAGCAGGTACAAGTGCTATCCAATCTGATATATTGCACTTGTATCTATGAGCAGTAGATGTAAACATTAATGTAAGTCACCTACTCTATATGCAATCAATCCTTGTCTTAGCAAATTGTCATGGTTAACAGATAGATTCTACACTAGAACAGGCGAGTTAACTACCTTAGGATCTTCTATACATCAAGCAAATCAGAGATGTTAAACCAATGGATTATGCTAGTAAATGTACATATTAGATAATCATTTCAGGACACATTTTCTCTAAATACTAAGAAATGACGCCAAGCTGATGAAAAACTATGAACACAATCAAATCATCAGGTGCTCCAATATGGCGAATGCCTGTGTTCCCAAGAAGTCACCAGACATCTGTTTTGGGGAAATTTAATTTGGAATAAAACTTGCATTGGCATTTTACACTTAAAAAGAATAACATAAAGAAACACATGCCAATAACCTCATAGCATTTGATCTCTATCATCATTGCAAAAAAATAATAAGCAAAATGTGTTTAATAATGATACATAGAATAGAATTTATCGACACTGAAACAAATACAATGTATAAAAAGTTGCGCTATGAAAGACATAGATATATTTTATGGTATCTTAAAATTAGAGGTTACCTTTAATATCATATATATACTGCCTCTATAAATGGATGAATATGTTAACACAAGCAGCCTGATTTCAAAGAAATGCTGCTTTTGAATCCACATCATTTCATTAATATGTGCAAATGAAAGGACACCCCTACAATTAAATGTTTAAAGTTATATAGAGGATTACCCTTAATGGCAGGGCTATATCCATGATATACCCCACAAAAACCTAACAATGTTTTCACTGGATGGTCATTATTAGAAATGTACCTGTATATGAGCTTTATGTTATGTATGTTACCATCTGCTAACAGGCCGATGTGAAGACCAATGTGAGGATATATTCCTTCCAGTATATGGTATTTACCATATTCTATCATAGTTTCAACACACCTGATGTTTTATGAAAGGAGGCTTGGTTTATGTGTTTTCAAGAAGCTATGCTTAGTATATGCAATTAGAAGGTAGTGGCCTTGTAAATAGTGTTTTACAATTGCTCATAGATGGGAACAAACACAACAAATGTGTGAAATAAGAAAAGAAATATATTTTAGTCCTATAAGCATGAGATCATGGCCAAGTCCTTCATGAAAGCTGTAGCTAGGAACATATACCTTTGAGAAATGACTCAATTTCAGATGGTAAAATGTAACGTAAGTAACAACTTAACACATCTTATGTATAAAAGGATAGATAATTGCATAAAATGACTTATTCATACAAAGCATTAAGCAAAAACATATTTCTTTAAAATGAAATGGTTATTCTTAGTTGTATTACATTTTAATTGATTTTATACAGTAACGTAATTTACATGCCTATTATGAATATTTGACCGCGGGAAACTTGGTAAATCATTGCTTTCCAAACATGATAGACACACACCTAGCAGGATAGCAAAAAAAATTCTTCCATTGGGATAGAAAGGAACTTAAATTTTGAATTTTGCCCCTATATAAATAAAATATTGCTACAATTTTCACCGATTTTGCACTTAAATGACCTTTGATCCAAACACACACCATGCCTTGATGATGATGTTTGTTTATGTAGCATGGCTGTATTATGCAAAAGAGATTTCGCATTACTTTGAATCATAATTTTGCATATCTAATTGATAAAAACGCTAAAATCTGACGTATATACAAGAATTTGCACTCAGTTGACCTTTGACCTAATTCTGGGACTTTGGGGCATTTCCAGACTTGGCATCCACCCCTATCCTTCTTAAAACACATCAAGATACACTTTGAGCATGGATGCCAAAATGTACTCAAAAATGCCAACAGAATTTTTTTTTCAGGCTCTGGATGGCCAACTATCTAGCATGCAAGACATTTGAGATAGTTATTTGACAACACTGGGCATACCTTTTCTCGATTTTCTAAAACCTTTGCCAGAGGTCAGAGTTAATATGACACAGAAGCAGTATGTGACATTCTGCGACCCTATAAAGTGTAGTTACACACCAAATTTTGGATTCCTACCTGAAACGAAATACAGATATGCTCCAGGCTCTACCTATCTAGAACTGAAGCCAGAGGTCAAGGTCACAGTGACCAGGAAACAGTAGTTAGCACATCGCGACCCAAAGTTAAGATTTCTACTTCAAATAATGTAGGCACGATTATTTTAGAACTAAGGTCAGAAGTCAAGTTCACAGTGACCCAAAATGGTATGCGACACTTTGCAACCCCAAGTTGCATCAACATTCAGAATTTGGGATTCCTATCTTTTATAATAGACACATTGGGAACACTCAGACACTTAGGATGGACATTGTGATTTAATTCTATGTATGCCTCCCTTTAAGCGCTTAAAAGCCTCTGTCATGTCCGTCATAATGCATTAACTCAATTCATGTTAACTCCTTTATGATGTAGATAAAAATCACATATAGGCAAAGAACTTTTACTTTTAAGGTCAAAATAATTCCCTGAGAAAGTATTTTAGCGCCAAAGTACTTGGTTGTGTAATGTAAATAACCATAAAAAGTCCTCAAAAGGTATCGGTGCCAAATTCGAGAAAATTAAGATTTAAGATTTTATCATTAGTGGGTGGGGTACCTGAAAAATGGAAATAATGATTTTTGACAAAATATGCTTATAAATATTCACATTCTTTTTTAGTAAATGCTGAATATATCAGGTGTGGATGGTTTTCTGATTATAAGTGTGCAAACTGAGTGGTCAGAAGAGAGCATATTCGTTTCCATGGCAACTCATATTCTCTAAATAATGGGTGTGGGCCAACAAAAATATGCATAGCTCAGCAGCAGCTCATCCTAGAATACTAAACTTGGTACCAAATTAATTTTTATTTATCTATCAATTTCCTGATTGTTTGATATACAAATGATCTAATTTGCATATTCATGAACATTTATGAGAACACGAGAAATATGAGAAAAATTGCAGAGAAATTAAGGGGGTATACCTACAAAATAACATATATCTCAGCTGCTTATTAAACTATAGGTTAAAAATTGGTACAATTTTACTCAGTGGTTTAATATGCAAATTATCAAATTTTCATATCCATCAATGTTAATTAAAACATTAAAAATAAGAGAAAATTCTAAGAAAAACCAAGGGGGTATACCTGCAAAATTGATTAAATCTCAGCTACTTATTTCCCTAGATTACCAAATATGATACCAAATTGCTATTAAATTGATACCAAGATACAATCTTTTAACCCATAAGTTCAACATGCAAATAATTAGCTTTGATTATACACTACTATTTTTAAAAACATTAGATATTATAGAAAATTGCAGAAAAATTAAAAGTGGTATCCCTACAAAATTACTCATGTTACAGCTGCTAGTTGCCCTGAGTTACCGAACCAGTTCCGAATTGATGCTAAGACACATTCCTTTTATCCATTGGTTCAAAGTGAGAGTAATCTAATTTTGATATACATGATTATTGAAGAAAACATTAGAAATCGTAGAAAAATCGCAGAAAAATTAAGGGGTTATACCTAAAAAATTACTAATATCTCAGCTGCAAATTTACATAGAGAAGCAAACATGGTACCAAAATATTGCTAAGACAAAGAGCCTTTATCAAATGTTCTTTATTAGAAATATCTGAATTGCAAAATCACCAGCACCAACAAAAATATTAGAAATGAGAGAAAAAATGTTGAAAATTTTTACAGCGGTGTACCCACAAAATAACCCATACCTCAGCTGCTGTAATTCTTAGACCTCTAAAAATGCCTAAATTTTTCCACTCTGCCAGCCAAGATGACCACCAGAGCTCTAGATAAGAAATATATTAAACAACACCTCCTCCTGAACTACTGGTCCAAATTGGTAATAATTTCATACTATTTGTAATGACATTCCTGGTAAGGCCTTCTACCAAAACTACTCAACCAATTCTGCTCTGCTGAACAAAATAGTGACCAGAGCTAAAAATAGGACACTTTACACAACATCTGATCGATTGATCTAGATTCAAAATAATTACAAAAATATTTCTGATTGATTTATGTTCCTTATATTGCTCAAAATTATTTAACTATGCATAACAAAAGTGCCTCCAGGGCTACACTTCATGTGAGCATTCCAGAGCCACCCACCCATGGTTGCCCTCTTGTTTAATATTTTATAGGGATTTCCCCTTTCTGGCCATATTTTCCCATTTAAGCCATATAAAAAAATCAACAAATCGAACCTACCTACCTTATTTCAATTTTCCATGCAAAAGTCAACTCACATATTTTTTTGGCCTAAGTAGTTTTGAATGTATACTCTCCTTTTTTTCTGTGATTTTTCTATAATTTCCAATGTTTCATAAATTTATATGAAACATAAAATAAGATTATATGCATATTTAACCACATGGTATAAGGACTATGTCTTAGCATCGATTAAGAGCCAAATTTAGTAATTTAGGGCATCTAGCAGCTGCAATATGAGTGCTTTTGAAGGTATACCCACTATTTTCTTTCTGTATTTTGTCTATTATTTCCAATATTTTCATTAATATCCATGAATATTTGCATTTTGTCGTTTGAATTTTAACAACTGGGTAAAATATGAGTTTACCCCCTTGTTTTTTTTGTTCTTGTTTTACTTTTTGGCAAATTTTCTCTTGCTTCTATAATTTTCATTAATATTGATGGATATGAAAATTAGGTAATTTACATATTTTAATAAACCAGAGTAGAAGAGCTTTGTCTCAGCATCAATTTGGTACAAGTTTTGTATTCTAGAGCAATTAGCAAATGGGTATGTATACCCCTTTTTCTGAATTTTTTCTCTAATTTCTCAGGTTGTCATAAATATTCATGAATATACAAATGAGGTAATTTGCATACCGGACAGTCCAGAAAAAAATATGACTAATAGTAAGTTTGATACCATGTTTAGTATTCTTGGATGAGTTGCTGCTGAGATATGAGTATTTCTGTAGGTACATTCCATTCTTGAGAATTATTTTATAAGTTGTCATGGAAACCATTCAATTTCACACAACCCAAATGGGTTAAATTTTGAGGACAAATTTCTGCGTTTTGGTGTTCCAAGTGAACAATTTGGCAACAATAAGAAAATGTCATAGGGGTGTAAGGTAGGTCTACTATCACAGTGTCCAAGTTTCTAGTCGTTGCTTACTTATTTCTTTCTAATGATTGTCCTGTCATTTAGTTTTCATGAATATGCAAATGAGATAATTTACATTTAGGACCACTGTATGAAGGAACTTGTCAAATTGTATCACTTATGATTTATTAACAACATACAATATACATCAGTGATGTTTTGGGGCAGAAATCAGTTTATCTCTGGGTCTTTTTTTACGATTTCCCCATATTTTAAAATTCTCATTAATATTCATGAATATTCAAACTAGAAAATTTGCATATCTGACCATGTAATAAAAGGCCTATGTCTAAACTTTGATTTTGGTACCAACGTTAGTAGTCTAGACTGAGAAGCAGCTGAGATATGGTTGTTTTTGTAGGTACACCCCCATTCAGGAGAATAGCAGTATTGGTTGCCAAAGAAATCATGCATTTACATATAGCCAGAATAAGTTTTTTCATGAGGACAATTTTTTCGCATGCCTAGGGTCCCAATAAACAATTTGACACCCATGAAAACTTGTCCTGGGGTAGCAAGATAGGTCAAATTAGATCCCAGGGTACCAGTAACATTAGTATTAATTGCCTGTTTTCAGCGATTTTTCTTCATTTTTCGTATTTTTTCACCCCCCAAAAATACCATTTCCCTACAGATTTTTTAAGGACTTTTTTTCTATGAAACAGGACACCTCCCTAATACTAAAACTGTTGATAACATTTCTCAAGGAATAAGTAGTGGGTCAAGGTTCATTTTCTGCTAAATGTACTGGCCTAATTAGGACGTTCACTTATATGAGGCTCGTTTGGACGTTTGACTTGGGGACGTTAATTTAAACTGTCGACGTTATGCTAACAGTATTTCCCGCGGATCAATATTGGTTCCTTTAACGATTTCTCCCACAATTCCGCGGTTAGTTTATATAAATAGACCAATATGGCTAGAGGGTATCACTATTCTATTTCAATGCTTGCCAATGCTTGCGGCCTGGGGCCGCAGGCAAAAAGCTCCATTGTTTTGTTAGCCGAAAATGGCGTAAGGAGCCTATTAAAACCCCTTGTTTTAATAACCTGAGGCGTTTTATCAACAGAATAAATGAAGTTTATGATTTTCAATAAAATATCGCTAAAGGGATATTTTAATGAAAATAAAACAACATAAACTTCATAAACAACCGTTTGTTTTGTTGCAATAACACTTGTTGTATCATGACTTTGCCGTCTTTTCTTTGATCTATGCTGTTTAATAAGTTCAACAAGACCCTGTCGAGGGTAGAGCTTATAATTGACTTGAATATCTGATGAATAAATTAAAAGGTGTTTTTTATACTTGTAGAAGTATTTTATTGTACAGGTACTCGTGAATATACAAATATTCCCTCTTGTAGGGGGAAACTCGTCTTCGACTCGTCCCGCCTGCAAGAGGGAATATTTGTATATACACGAGTACAATTTTACAATAAAGCTAACTTATTGGGTTGGCATGGTCACTTTGAGGTCGGCGTCACGGTATGTAACGTCAGCGTAACACTATCAAAGTAGATCCTCGATGTACATCCGAGGTCTGATTCCACGGAATTGGGCGAGGCAGTTCCGATTGGAAAATTATGTGAGTTCAAGAAACTTCTACATGATAAAAGTCACACTGGTAAATGTATACGTCGATTTGCTGGTATTTACGCCTATTGCCGGTACTTCATAGACCGGAAGGGGTAGATATTGGTGTTAATACTATATAGAAAAGCATGCCATATGCCCAAAGGACTATAGACTTCAATCATGTTTAAGTATTCAGTATGTGCATGGCGATTTATGTAAGCATTTAGGAATAGATTCGAGTACCGATCATCCAGATCGGTACTCGAATCAATTCCTAAATGCTTACATAAATCGCCATGTGCATGCCAAATACTTGAAAATGATCTAATTCTATAGTCCTTTAGGCATATGGCATGTTTATCTATATAGTACTAACACCAATATCTACCCCTTCCGGTCTATGAAGTACCGGCAATAGGCGTAAATACCAGCAAATCGACGTATACATTTACCAGTGTGAAAAGTGGCCGACAATAGTTTGCTAGGTACAAGAGATTTTCAACAACACCAGTTGTTGTCCAATTTTTTTTTTCTTAGGCAACTCCTACTTGCTGGGCTCTTATAGATGCATGTCATCCTCGAGTCGGTGCAAACATTTGAATTTAAAACGGCTTTAAGGTCGACATTCTGCCATGTTAATGCACTTTCCTATACAAAGCACTGTCGATAACCTCCTCAACATCAAAAGATCATTTCGACACGCCAAAACACGCACTTTTGATAGTGACGCATACTTACATGTACATAAAAACAACACATTGTATGTCGCGCATTATTTAAGGTAGAAACTGGATATTATTGCGCATGGGTTTTATCGAAGAACATGTATACAGTCCCCAGGAACAAATTGAGTGTAGTTAGAATTATGAAGTAATGCAAACTCATTTATATTTTTGCGATGAATTAGGATACAGCTTTGAATTTCGACCAGTTACTAGGTCACAAAGTTCCAATGATGATTTAAGATCTAAGGAGGATTTGATTTGCTCAACCATACTTCAAGTGCGGATCCAGAAAGTTTTGTCAGACGGGGGGGGGGGGGGGGGAGTCCAACTTTTTTTTCTTTTTTTTTAGTTTGATGAGGGAAGGAAGGATCCAAATACTACTATAAGCGGGCAATCAACGGCCCGCCAGCGAAACGCCATTTAAATGGCGTTTCGCTGGCGGGCCGATGGTGGCCCAACATTGAATGCTGGATTGGTAGCTTTGTAATTTTAAGGGGATCCGGACCAGTATTGCGAAGGAACCCTATATTTTTGTAATTTTCCAGGTGGGTGGGGGGTCCGGACCCCCTGTCCCCCCCTCTGGATCCGCACATGTACTTGACACCGTCGCGAAATTTGTCGAACATACTTTTTTGTTCAGTGTATAGGGGAAAATATTGATGTCCAACATCTGAAACAATCGTTTATATACTAAAACCCCGCTTTTGTTGTGTTAATAATATCTTAAAAGTAAGTAAAAAGGCAAAGATCAGGAATCGATACAATCAAGTACAATACCTGACCCAGGACACCACATGGGAAAGTGACAAAAACACAAGAACACATCACATACAAAAAAGCCAAGGGGTTAGCCTTTAACCAGCAGGTAACTACAAGGCTGCAATGAACAGACAAGAAAGCATGACAAACACGAAACATAAATAACAAAAAGGATCCACAAAAGAAGCACCGCCACTATTTTTACTAGAGGGCTTAAACTAGTTTTATGGTACCAATATAACCCTTATTTCTGACGTGGATCAAGACAAATAGATGTTTGGTTCGCATGAAAGATGCCTAAGAAGGTCAATGAGACAACAAAGCAGCCTGGTCGCCTCGTACATGTACTTTTTCATGTTTGCTAGAAACACAAAATATCAAAACGATCATAATATCACCTGCGTTAAAAACATCCGAACATATCTTGAACACATATCTGGCACGGTAATAATATTGATATAGGTCGAAACTTCATGTATCTAAGTCTTTCAATCAGTCGAAAAATAAATTCTTTATAGAATTCAACCCTTTGGTTACATGTAAGTTTTATTTATGAGATTTGGTTTTACTTTATACCTATAAATGAGCTGTCTGTTTTGTGGCCATCAAATCAACGAACTGTGGTTGTCTGATTCCGTTTCACTATACTTTGAAACGAGGCTTACGTCGGTTACCTGTTTTTGCAGTGACGTTACGTGAAGTAATAGCAAGCATGGAACCAGAGACAAAAAATGATGACGTAACGTGAAGAAACGAAACGTAAAACCTTCCTGCATTTTTTTAGACGGATGGCTGAGAATGGGTTTGCTCCCCCCCCCCTCCTAGGGAATTTTGCAGACATATCCTATCTTGTAGAGAATTAAAAGCCGAGTCTTTTAAGAGATGTTTGCACTCTGTGCTCCGGGGCGTTAGTCTGTAAGAGCCTGTAACGTACGTTACTTAATCAAACTAAGAAAAAGTAAATTGAAAGTTCGGGCTACAAATTAAAGACATTAAAATATTTATTTTTAAAAATCATTCATATAGTCTGCATACTGGATATCTTAACTACGTATGACAACCATTTGAACAAAATTGCGGCTTCCTAAGGTGTCATATGCGTTACATAAATCAGATAACCCATTAAAATTTGCAAGTGTGGCTAACATCATTTTCATTCACAATCTCTCTGTGTGTTTTGCAAAATGTTTTTAACCATGTCTGACTAGCTTATGCAATTGGCTAACAGAAAAAGTAAAGTTTGTTTCCCTAGCTTAAATATTTTTTCTGAAATAAGCAATTAAACAACCCTACCCCTACCCAGTTTTAAGGTGAAATGTTTGGTATTAAAACTAAAGTAAAAATAGTTAAAAAATATTTGCAGTTGATGAATGTGTTTTATTGTTTGGGATTTATTTGCTTATATGAAAAGACTCATACATCTGCAAGTTTGTTGCAAATTTTTAATATCAGAGGCTGTAACATATGTTACCAGATGTAATAAATGGGCAAGCTCATTGTCTTTACGTAAGATATGCCTAAAAATGTTTTAATCTCCTCAAGGGAATTTTGCAGACATATTCCTTCTTATAGTACAACTCAAGCTGCATCGAATAAGGGATGTTTGCACCCTCTATGTTGGTGCGTTAGTATGAAACAGCGTGTTACATGCGTTACTATATCAAATAAAGGAAATGTAGTTTGAAAGTTTGAGCTAAACTTGTGAAAAAAACTTGCATCTGTTGGATATCTTACATTGTTAAGGGATTTTAAACTGGCTCCTATGATAAAGACTTATAGATCTGCTAGTTGTCATCAAGTTTTAAAGATCAGAGAGCGTTACATATGTTAGCGTGATAAGTAAAATCATCAAACAGTATTTTGACATCAAGCTGAGTAAGGGCCTGCTCCATCCTAATCCCCTTTGGAATTCTGCAGACAAACTACATCTTATGTAACCATTCAATGTGCATTTAATAAGAAATGTTTGCACTCTGTAAGTCGGGGCGTTAGCCTGTAACAGCTTGTTACATATGTTACTATATCAATTTGAGAATAAGAAATTTGAATGTTTGAGCTACCAAAAGAAGACATTAAAATTATCTAATGAATTGACATTCTTATAGTCTTTATACTGGATGTCTTTACTACATATGGAAGCTGTTTAACATTAATACGGCTAACTATGGTGTTATGTACGTTACATGAACCTAACTATAATTTAAAATCTATAATTGTGGTTATCGTCATGTAGTTAAACAACTACTATGACTTGGTTTCAAAATGTTTTATTAGATTTTACAAACATATACTCAATTGATGAATAGGAAAAACCAATTTTGCTTTTCTATCTTAAATATATTGTCTTATAGGAGGTAATACACAGCCCTACTCCCAGTTTTACAGAGAAGCGAATGTTGTTATTACCGTTTAAGTAAAACACATGAAAGCGATTACAGCGTGTGGATATTTTTCATTTTCTTAGTCTGTCTTGCTCAAATATCTACAAGATGTCATTAAGTTAAAGATCAGGACACTTAATATGTACTTATAAGTCTTTGGTGCCAAACCACTAGAAATTATTTTCATTTCTGCTTATCAAGCCCATGGACTGGTGTTACAGATGTTATCAATGACCTTTTGGACACATTTCCTAATACTGTGCATACAATGCTAAATATAGAGCCACAAATAGAAAAGATAGTTTTACATTTTTACAAGAAAATACAATAAATGAAATGGTCCAAACTATTTCTCATCGATTTAACACTCATGTTAAACGTTTGTCGTTGTCTGCTTCTGTGGTAATCATTATTATCACACGCCTCCATGCAACTAGTAGAATCATCACACAATATTTCAATCATTTACTGTTATTCAATTTTACCACCAGTCCACTCAAAATTGATGAGCCATTATCAACTTTCCTATTTTGCCATTTATGGCTTGGAACATTCGGAAACTGATATGAATTCCTAATAGTTGGCTCTTTGAGTATGCGTTTCAAGTGATACTCTGCAAGTAGGAGAAAGACTAAAGCTTTACAAGGAGGAAAACTATGCCATTAAGAGCAATGAGTATCTGGACTGATGTACCTTGATATTTCTGTGATAAAGAATCATATCTTAGCTGGTTAACTTTTATAAATGTAGCCTTTCCATACATGCAACAAACATATTTTCATCTAATAATGTCTCTGTAGTTATTATCTTTCCCCAAGCATTCAAAAACTTATTTGAAGTCTTAGTACTTCTGAAGTGCTGAAACCGAGGTAACTCTTTCCCTTCAGATAAACGAACAAGATGTATCACAGCAGGTAAAGCAATGAAATGCAGGATGAACAGAGCGCAAATTAGACCCTTTCAATTCAATGATTCACTAAGTTTCTAAGATAAGAGCGCTTATTAAAGGATGTAACATATATAACTCCTCATAATTAATGAACAAGGGCATTGTTGTGACATCCTTTTTGATTACACAGTCAGAGGCAAGTGTTTTCAATTTCTGTGTTTTCAATGGATCATGAAATGAGGCACCTTATCAACTTGTTTACTCTGTATAAATCTTCCATAGAGCATAATATAGAACTACTGGTTATCCCATTCTACCTTTAGTCCACTTTCCTTCTTTTGAATGCAACAGCTAATGATATGGCTGCAAAAACTGAGAAATCATAGGTTTTACATTATTTTAAGACATGCTTCAATGTACTGACATAAAAAACAACCAACTGCAAACATAATTGATGGCAATGTCCAACTTCATAATCTTTCTCTTATACCAGATAACTTTTAAGGTGTAACAGAAATTGTTTCAGACGGTCTGCCAAAACCATCAAGAGTCAACATTGTAACTAAAGAAAACTTATAAAGTTCTTTGGGCGCAGCAAAATACTATTGATCTAAAACCTGAGGACTTAAGCACCAAAAGACTGGATAGGTTCCATGGCAAATGATGCAAAAAAGCAGCCTATCAAATTTCTGCTTGACCGATGTCAGAAATCTTAAAGTATTCTTAGAGGTACATGGTAGAGACATAGATTTTGCAAAATCAGAGCAAAGTTATCATTTGACTTGCACGGATGCAGAGGCAGCTGCAGTTAGATTGCTCTTGCCACTTCACAGGAAGAGATATATACCAGAGTCATACTCCATTGTATGCATATATGTGAAATGGCATTAAACCCATATTTAATCAGGTGTTTGATCCCATGACTTTGACATGCTGTTTCTGCTTTTGAAGAATGCTAAGGTTTCAAGTTTGGCTGAGTCAAGTTGTTTGACGCTGGCACTGGCCACACATACAAAGAAAATTAAGTCTTTTGATGGCTAAAGAGGAGGATCACACGAAATGCTTATAAGTGATGTTTGTCACAATTACCAATTTAAAAAGAAATCTTAATTAGTGTAACACATATAACACCATAGGAAGCTGTATATTTGTTAAACAATCTTTTCTTATGTAACAAAGGTATTCAGCATGCAAACTACATGAATAATTCAAATAAATAGATAGTTTTATGTCTTCTTTCTGTTTCTCAGACTTTCAATTCATTTATTCTTAAATCGATATGGTAACATATGTATCATACCATTACAGGCTAACCCCCTAGTTAATAGAGTGCAAACATCTCTTATTTGATGCAGCATTAATTGTTCTTTAAGGTAGGATATGTCTGCACATTTCCCAAAGGGTTGGAGAGGAACAGGATTGTACTCAGTTTGCAGTCCTAATACAATGCCATGATTCTACTGGTTGTGATGAAATGGGTGATTATTTTGCAATAGAAGCAGACACAATGATAGACATTGTGAGGGTGACTTGAATAAAGATTGTTTTTGAATAATTTTATTTAATAGGAATATTTATTAAATTGTGTCATTTAAATGAGAACTATTATTTCCTATCTATATGTCTATATATTTTAAAATAATAGGCATTAGGAAATATGTGATTAAAAAGGTTATATAAAACATAGGTAACACAATTGCATGGGCTTGTTATCAGCAATGACTGTAATTACTAAGACTAAGGTACCAGAGGCTAGAGATCAATAGGAAAACATGTGAAAAACGGTATTTTTCTGAAATATCATCTCTTACTTCCAAGAAAATGTCCTAGCTCATTCATTATGCCATGTAACATACGTTACATACTTTAATAAGTGATCTGATCCTGATGTCAAACTTGCAAATGTATGATTCTTTATTGCATTAGCAAGACAGTGCCAAAAATGTAAGATATCCACGAGCGTCAAATATTTTAATATATTTTTCTTCAATATTAGATACCAAAATTGGATACTTAAAATTGGGGGTAGGGTTGTTTAATAGCTCATTTAAAACAATGTATTTGAGAAAGAAAAGCAATCTTTGTCTTTTCTATTAGTCAAATGAGTATTTTAGTAAACTAAAATTATAAACACTTGTAAAAATGCACAAATCGTCTGTAAAATGAATGATGTTAGTCACGATTTCAACTTTCAAAGGGAAATTTAATCTATGTAACGCATATAACACCATTGAAGGCTGTAATTTTGTTTAAAATGCTGCTTTTATGTAGCTTAGGCATCCAGTTTGCGAACTACATAAGAAATTTGAATAATTAGATGGTTTAATGTCTTCTTTCTGTAGCTCAAACTTTCATTTTGATTTTTTCCTTAGTTTGTTACAGTAACATATGTAACAGGCTGTCAGAGACTAACGCCCCGGAGCACAGAGTGCAAACATCTCTTAAAAGATGCGGCTTGAAATTTTCTTTAAGATAGGATATGTCTGCAAAATTCCCTAGGGGGGGGGGGAGCAGGACCTTTTTTAGCTCGAAGTCTATTTCTGGATTATAATGACCAAACCAATTCACAAAATCAGAAAAATATCCGAAAAAGGTGTATGATAAATATAATATTATTATACTGACTTGATCTTGCGTACATTATTACTTCTCGTTGATGAGGTATGACCTCATCCACGAGACGCGATACAGAACACCAGATCAAGTTATTGTTATAATAATGTTATGGCTTGAGCAAACAGAATTGGCACACATTTCAGGGGAGTTCGGAAAGCCAAACCCCATTTGCTTGTGCGGCGACGCTTAGCTCATCATGCTATATTTTCGAATGAAGCGACAACTGACATAATTGTGACACACGTATGACACAGATGAGTTACTTATTGAACCACCATCCTAAGAGAAAAATTGAAACTGTAAAATAAAGTTTAAAAAATCAAAATAAGGCATGTATGGGACTTGAACTTGTGATGTATTAGTTTTCAATTCCTGGAAGCAAACGATATAGCTCCAGATAAGATGGCAGGTTCTGTGTTATTGTTTTGTTTGCCTATGACCCTTGGATGTCAGGCTCATAGTGTCAATCGGCCTTTAGTAGGAATCCCATGTATGACGTCCAGCCATCAAGGTTCTCCACGCTACTACATTGCACAAATACAGTATCACCCTCATCCAGTTGTAGAAGGGTTGCCCCAGAAGCCCCTCTATACCCAGATCCGTTTATAGTATTGGCAACGGCTAAAGAATCGTCATCGTCGTTTCTATAGATTCGACAAGAAACCGAATCATTCTCTCCATATTCTTTATAGATGGATAGTACGAACCCATACAGACCAGTGTACGGAGCCGTATACACCCCCGTTGCGTAATTGTAATGGCCACCTTCGTTTGTTATAACGCCTTCTTGAGGAACCCTCATTATTACGTCAGCTCCGGTTCCAATTGGCTCTTTGTTGTATATTGCAAATGCTGACTTGTATCCTGTAAAATTTTAAACACAACTTGGTCAATAACGAATAGGAAATTATCGCGAAATGGTCAACTCAGTCTGTCGTTTATTGATATGGGTGGTTAACTCAGTCTGTCGTTTACTGATGCAGGTGGTTTACTCAGTGTGTCGATTACTTATGCGAGTGGTTAACTCAATCTATAGATTACTTACGCAGGTGGTTAACTCAGTGTGTTGATTACTTATGTGGGTGGTTAACTCAGTGTGTCAATTACTTATGCAGGTGGTTAACTCAGTCTGTCGTTTACTGATGCGAGTGGTTAACTCAATCTGTGGATCACTGATGCGGTTGGCGAGCTCAATCTGTGGATTACTGATGCGGGTGTTTAACTCAGTCTGTCAATTACTGATGCAGGTGGTTAACTCAGTCTATCGATTACTGATGCGGGTGGTTAACTCAGTCTATCGATTACCGATGCGGGTGGTTAACTCAGTCTATCGATTAATGATGCTGATGGTTAACTCAGTCTATCGATTACTGATGCGGTGGGTTAACTCAGTCTATTGATTACTGAAGCGGGTGTTTAACTCAGTCTATTGATTACTGAAGCGGGTGTTTAACTCAGTCTATCGATTACATGTACTGAAGCGGGTGTTTAACTCAATCTGTGGATTACTGATACGAGTGGTTAACTAAGTCTGTCGATTTCTGATGCGAGTGGTTAACTCAATCTGTGTATTACAGATGCGGGTGGCGAGCTCAATCTGTCGATTACTGATGCGAGTGGTTAACTCAATCTGTGGATTACTGATGCGGGAGGTTAACTCTGTCTGTCGTTTACTGATGTGGGTAAAGCATATCCTTGTAGCGAATATTTAACGTGTCAAATACTTCTTTCAGCGCTTTTCGCGAAAATAAAATTCTCATGAATATTTCTGAATTTACAGTATCTGTAAAGTTATAAAAGTAGGTAACTTTGGACAATAGGTAAATTTGCGACAGCGACCTTGTTCATTTTATATTTTAATTATTTGAACTAAGCAAACAGTGAAAATTCTGATGAGACATAAGGAGCCGTCTCATCTGGATTTCCACTGTTTGCAAATGCATGTCCGGATTAACCTGAGGTCCGAGGTTACCTGACTTAACTCTTATTCGTATTGGAAGGAAAAAATAATAATCTGACGCTTTAGTAAGGTATCATCTTTTATTCAGCCAGCCAAGAGTAGAAGTGACGTCATGTTTTGTCTACAAAGTTGTGGGACTTACCTTTCATGACAGGATTAATACTCAATTGACCTATCGATTCGAGTTAGCTCAAGTGGTAGCAAGGAGGATTACTTAACCACAAAGAAAATTTTTTAGGTTCGAATCTCACTGGCTGCTCTTTTTTTATTCGCTTTTTTTATTTTTATTTTAGGGGGGGGGGGCGGGGGTCTGAATACCTATTCGCGTATATTTCCGAATTTACAGTAGTTTGTGTTGTTACTGTTGTTTTATATATGTGCCTTATGCATGTTAAAGCGATAAAATATAAAAAAAAATATTAAAAAAAAATAAATAAAATAAAAGTAAGATATGAACAGAATAATAAAATCAGACACCCCTCCGAAAATAATAAAAAAAAATACTGAATAAAAAAATTGCAGTCAGTGAGATTTGAACCTAAAAGATTTTTTTTGTGATTTAGTAATCCTCCTCGCTACCACTTGAGCTAACTCGAATCGATAGATCGATTGTGTATTAATCCTGTCATGTAAGGTAAGTCCAATAACTTTGTAAACAAAACGTGACGTCACTTCTACTCTTGGCTGGCAGAATAATACCGATTGCTGTTTTTTCTTACATGTCCACACTATCGACAAAGACGAAGGCAAATATCAAGACCGACAAAATAAAGTACCACACCTGACCTGGGACACCATATAGAAAAATGACACGACAGTACATTTATATGAAAAAAAAGTAATTTTGCTGTGGAAGACATTTTACGCGCTTTGCACGAGTTTAACTTTAAATTACATGTCAATCTAACTTTTACACAATAGCACATCTTCTAAGAATGCAATACATTTACAGAAGATGTAAATTTAAGATAATTCACTTTATCATGCATTAAATCCATTTCCGCATCGTATTAACTCCATTTGGGCCTCGAAGCGACAAAACCTGTCTTCGGAGATTCTGAAAAAGCGAGACTCAAACCAATCTCCTCAGCTACAGAGACTAGCTAGAAAATTGAAATTTCGCTTGTAGCAAGACTAGATATGACGCTTTACAAAAAGCGAATATCATAGGCGCTTATCAGTCTGCGCGGATGCGCAGGCTGGTCTGCGCCTTTGTTGTTCGCAAATTCCCGATGGCAGGGTTTCTTGCGTCGAGGCCTATTCGACAAAAGAATTACTACAAAAAATTGGAAAAATAAGGTTATACCTTTTACACAAAGGTCCTACCTCCAAAAGAAGCTCTAGCGATAAGTCGTATATTTTCCCTAGTTGACATGATTACAAAAGCTAAATTTTCAAATAGCCCTAATGATTTTAAAATTCGTCTGTTTAGTACAATATGTATAATTAGCATCAAAATACAATTCAAAGCGTTTCATCATTTTAAAAAAAGCCTTGAAAACTTGCGCTTTCTACTCCCACCCTCATTTTACGTCTTTATACTGGGTGTCGTTTAGACCAGAATTTTAGTAGATCCATCATAGGTTTTCAAAAAGTAAAAGTACTAAATGATCAAGGATATAAATGCCCTTCGTTTCCAAAACTTTGCAGTATTCCTTCTGCGCATGCGTACGAAATATACTTAAAATTGTGATTTTTGTCATTGAAAAGATGAAACTAGTGTCTTTCAGTTTGTTTTTAGATGCTTCCCCCCCTCCCCCCTTAGACCCAAGATGCACTTTTGACAATTGGACGTCATTATATGAATATACAACATGTGTAAAGGGCGTCTTGGGTCTGAGGGGGGGGGGCGAAGGGGTTGTATAAGCGAAAGAAGACATCAATCATCCGACAAAAATGAACCACTATGCAAGATGGTCATTTTTATCGTACATCAACTGTATAAATATATATACATGTAATATACTCTATATTATTCATTTGTGACCTCTCAGTATTGACCTTTGGTCGAGTCCATGTTCTTGGGTTGAGCAGATAATTTACCGTAAACTGTTTGTGAAATCAATTCATATTCTTAAAAGCTATATTCAATTTATATCTGTCTCATTGGTTCAGTGGTTAAAACTCTCTCCTGAAACACGCGAAATCGTGAGTTCGAGCCTCAATTCGGACTTGCTTTTTTCTTGCAATTTTATTGCATATATTGATGTTTAATTTTTTAATATAGGAAAGTAAATGATATTTCGTGCGTTCGGTACGATTCCCTCATTGCACCCAGCATGGAGTATGATCATTCTTTCACTTGAAAATATTTTAGTACATAGAATAAATTATTTTTATGTAAAGTGAAATTAACAGACAGTAATATGCACGGCCAACGTTGAATGTTTGCCAATTTGAACGAAACCCTATTCCATAAAAAAGTGGTTTAGTATGCCAGTGGTTTGCGAATGACATATGTATGCAAAATGTGATCAGAATATACTATGCGGTCAAGAGCTATGAACATTTTCACGAACTGCTAACGGACGGACGAGCGAACGAACTCAAATAGTGATTATAGTGCAGACCCAAGGGTCGTGCAATTCCACTATTCTTAAATTACATTTAGTAAAGGGTATCTTTAGTCCAGTAGTACTATCTTGCCAGCATTTTGGGACAGCGTGGCTGGTATGGACGTAAGTTTCATCTGTTTAAACGACTGTGTAATCTGCATCTCTCAACTCCCTGACCATGCGATGGTATCTGATCCTGCTGAGGACTACATCTTGTCTCTCCATCAGCATGATTCACCCCGCAGCGTGTGTAAGTAAACTTCATATGAAGGAGATCTTTGCAAAGACGACCCTTGCTGCCATATTCTGATGTTATCAAGGGTTGACAGAACCTACTTCAAGCATTACATTTTAGCGATGGTCGTCCAAACAACACCCTGGTCAGAGTCATCCAGTGACACTTTCGACGTAGATGACGGTGGTTGCTTTGGTTGTTGCTGCTCGTCATGTGCCTTCTTCTTCTCTTCCACAATTTTCTGAGCGGTAGATCTGCTAGCGCCAGTGAGTGCTGCAGTCCTGTCCCATACCCAGTTCAGTGACAGAGTCATTCCAGACTTCTTTTCCTCCATGCAGAACTTGTACACGTTTTCAATAATAGCTCCTGCATCGTCGCTGTATCTCCATACAAGCCTCGCCATTTTACACGGCATAATACATCAAAACATGTTTTTTTTTCTGCAAACATGTAAATCGCGAAAAAATTTCCTGCTTCTTTGCGAATAAAAAATAAAAAAAGGGTTACACTGGGGCTCGAACCCTCAACCTTGGGCTCAAACCCTCAACTTTGTTTCAGATTCTTTGAGTACAACCGTTATACTTACTGCGCCATCGAATCGCTTTTGAAAGTTCACTTGTAAATACGAATAAATGCATGGCATAACGTTGTTACACCCCTATTTTATGGAGCAGTTCATTATTGTTAGTGCAGTCACGCCCTGATGCTTTTAAGGCTATTATAGTGATAAATGTAGGACGATTGTTTACCTTAGTTTAACGGTCTATTTCCCACACATGTTACTGAATAGCGAGCACAGTTGATGATCAAAATAAATTCTCACTCAAAACGAAGTAGATATATTACATGCATTTAGGAAAACCCGTTTTGAATATACGAACTAGCGGGAAAGGGTACATAGACGGCTCGTCTATATGTATTTGTTGAGTGTGCCTAGTGTCTCCAGTCGTTTTTGCAACAAAATAAAACGAACGTCTTAATTAGGGAAATTGCCCGCCTTATTGCTAGAAATTCTTGGATGTTTATGCTATAAACGACCCGACTCCAGCAATTTTATTTTTGGTTTTATTTCAAAGTTTTTTTGTCTCGTTATCATAATTTTCACACTTTGAGCCTCCAATAGCAACATTTTGCTTGACATAAATTACTTCCAGTCCAATGGAGTCGCTTAACTATTTTTATCTAAGAAATGAATTCAATTTTTGGAATGTTCATGGAATCATGAATACTTCGGGTCTCTTGCTAAGTTAACGTGAAGTCCGTATTGGTTATATCTACATTTATTATAAATGTATAAGATATAAAAAATATTTTTAATTTAGGAATTAAAACAGTTTTGTATATGAAATTTAATCGTATAAACGGTTTAGTCCTATTTTAAAATGGAAAAGCGGTGGAGCCCAACCAATGGAGCAAACAAGAAGCTTGTTTTGCATGTGCGACTCAGGTGTGGCTCGCTGTTAATCACAACACCAGTATCACTTCTGGCGAATAAGTTCAATGTTTGAAGCGTATTGCACGAGCAAGTGAGGTTGGCAGCTGTATATCAAATTTGTGTAATTAATGAGCCTATGAACGTTTTCAAAAGTCTAACTATTAATTAAAGGATTGCGTAGAAAATGTAAATATACAACATTATTCCACGATTCCTCCTGTAACGCCGCTTTGAGAGCCTGGATGTTTCTTGGTGCCAGTATTATGCGTCGGACCCTGTCCTAAAATGTCCTTCACATAATCAATTGTAGACATGTCTGATGAGAGCACTAGTCAGTCAATGCGCACAACATTGTTCTGATGAAAGAAATTTTGTTGATTTTGGTGAGATGTGTTCTAGCGTTGTCATCCTACTTGCACTGGTTCTGGCACATGAAAGTCAGGTCAACAGACGTGAACACCTATCCATGTACGATAGGCTGATCAAGTTTCCCTCTATAACCACCAAATCTGTCGCCCTCAGTTTTTAACACCCCACGAGGGATATGACGAATGTAAGTGCATGAAAACCCATGTTTAATCCGAATATTGAAATTTTGCGTAAAAATAGCGTGAATACCAGTCAACTTTGACATTGATCTTTTAAGCCACAACAGGTGCTACAATCCCAATAAAGTTCCATCTAAAGAAAAATGGAAACATTTAAATACTATGGAATTCAAATGTCTTTTAATGTTTTAGATGTTTTGTCATAACCCCTCAAACACAATTTCCAATTGAACTTTATTTGTTGTTGAGTATATTAAATACAAAATTGTTTTATCTCCTAAATTATAAATAATTTCTATAGATTAGATATTGATAATAAAATGTAAATATAAGCAATAATTTCAATTTTGGGAAGGTTCGTGGAATCACGAATACTTCGGGTCTCTTGCGAAGTTAACGGGCTTTACCTTATTTGAAAGAGACCCGAAGTATTCATGATTCCATGAACCTTCTAAAAATTGGAGTCATTTCTTAAACAAATCTATGAAAGGGGTACGTGCATTAAGGGGCTTTTTTGGCCCCCTCTATAGCCAAAACTGAAAATCGCTTTTCAGCAATTTCTTTTGATTGGTTTATTAGAAGAATAACTGTAGAGTAAAATTTCGGCATTTATTTAAATATTACCGTTGCTATGGTACATGTAACAAAAATGGCCGACAAGATATGCTTAAAACAGAGAAATTGCCATTTTGGACCGAATTTAAGGCTTTGGAGACCGATTTTTTAAGAATTAGATATCAGCACAGCTAAATACTCCCAAAACACCTGTTAAAATGTTGTGTGTTGTGGTAATTCTCATCTTCTGTTTTTTTGTTTGTTTTTTTTTGTATTTGCTTGTGCTCAATGTTAATTTCTCTGTCAAACCTATCAATTTTGCTCCAAAATGGTCAATTTCCTATTTTCAGCCTATTTTGGTTACTTTTTTGTTATCAAACTAACGGTAAAAGTCAAAGTAATTTGAGACTTTTACACTTTGGTTATTGTTGTAATAAACACATAAGAACCAATTGGTGAAAAATAATTTTTATATTTTAGCTTCATAGAGAGGCCAAAAAGCCCCCTTAATGCACGTAGCTAATTACGCAAACCATGTGTTGTATCGAGGTTTCGCTGTTGTACTCGTAAGAAAAAAGTTTTCCACACAATATCATGCATTTTTCTAGAATTGGTGTACTGTCGTAAACCTCTGTATGAAAATTTTAAGCTTTATGTACTTTGGATTTAGGTCCCTTGATGCAGAAACAAAAGCGCTTAAGTCAAGTTTTCTCACTTACGCAGACAAATCATAGCAAAATCTCTTGAATTCAATATTTCCCAACATATCTTGCTAATTTGTGCAACAAAACGTCACATACATGTATACTTAGGACTTTGAAACCGCATCAACCAGATTAAATCCTTTATTTCACAAACCCTGAGAATGTCAGCGAGGTAATTGCTATTGCATATCATAGACTGACCAGCTTGTAGTGTGTCCTAGAAAATTCATGGTTGTAAATTTACTTTAAGGTATTGAAAAACTCCTGTTTTAAGAAAGGGTGGTCGATTTTGAAGGACACCAATTTAGCTTCAAGTTAACACGCATTAGTTTTGATTCCTGACTCAACAGATTTGCGTCCTGGGTTTTTCTCACGATTGCATATTCATCAGTGAACGATTCGAAATGAATTTAGAGTTCGGTATGCTCAATTTTACACCCCTTTAAAGATACCGACATACCCCACCCACTCTGATTACTATAGTCTAGTAATAAAATTCAACATCTTGAGACTGTCAAAGTTTCGATTGTTTACGTCCGGTTTTGTTGGAAGAGGCAAAAAGCAAACATAAATGACAGACTTTGCTCAAATGGCGCTTGTATCACGTTTTTTTACATTGTGCAAGCGACGTTAACGTAATTTTTTTAAGACGTTCTCGATCACATTACAGAATATCTCCTGCCATGATTTACATCAAAACGTCTGCCCCACATGTAGGTCAGTGTGTGTAGTCAATATCAGTTATGAAAGCGTGCATAAAGGTAACTTATGGAGATATTTCTTAAAAGAAGCTGTAAATTGATGTTTAAATTTGACGTTTATTTTCAAAACATTAGAGTAATCAATTACTTTTGATTAGAAAAAGTCCATAAACTCTGTTGTTGACATGGTATTATACTCACCACAGTTTTAACACAAAAATAATAATAATAAAAGAGCTTCAACTGACTGTGCAGAAAGGTGCTGGATGCTTATGTACCCATGTGACGTCATCAGCAGCGTCGCGTGATAGTGCAGTCAAATTAACGACTGATTCATACTAATTCAAGTTTGCACATTAAAACCTGCGAGTAACTTTTTCAATCGCATATACAGTTTGCAAGAAAAGCGCAAAAATATGGTGATGCCTTTTCAAAGTCCTCTAGTATATTTTGAGAATTGCCAGAAATTACGCTTTTCACATTTTTCTCGAAATAATGAAAAACGGACTTAAGTGCATGCACCTTGTTGCTCTGACCCCCTCGATATTTTTCAAACATTGTGTTTTAAGAATTACCCTGCTCAATACAGAGTATTCAGAATTTTCTGGAAATCTTTTTCATGTTTTTTTTTTCAATATAAAATGAGATATTTAGTGTTGAGCAAAAAAATGAATCCATTATTCGTTTGAGGTTGGTATCGAATGATCACCGTTTGTCATCTTTCTGCAAGCCTCGTGACGCCAATTGGTGATCCTCAGACTGAATTTTTCTATCTCACCCTCAGACTCATGATATATTCTTATATTACATCTCTTTATCTGAAAAATTTCATTTTTGCAGCCGAAAATATTACATTAAGTTGTAAAATTCTCTCGAGTTTTGTATTACAGCTATGGTAAATTTAGGTAACCTCGGACATCAGGTAAAATTGGACAGTGACCTTGCTTGTTTCATATTTCAATTAGGTTAAGTCAGGTAATTTCGGACATCAGGTAAATTCGGATATACATTTGCAAACAGTGGAAATCCAAATCTCATCAGGATTTTCACTGTTAGCTTATTTTTACATTAATTAAAATATGAAGCTAACAAGGTCGCTGTCCGAATTTACCTGATGTCCGAAGTTACCTGACTTTACCCCAATGGATTTAAAATTAAATAAACTAAGCAAACAGCAAAAATCCTGATAAGGAACCCTCGCTTCTGGATTCCACTGTTTGCAAACGTATGTCCGAATATAGGGTAAAGTCAGGTAACCTCGGACATCAGGTAGTTTCGGACAGCGGCCTTTTTCGTTTCATATTCCAATTGTTGGAATGAAAAGGTAAATTATCTAATCCAACAGTGACAATCCTGATGAGACGGCTCATGAGGAGCCGTCTCATCTGGTTTTCCACTGTTTGCAAACGTATGCCCGAATTTACCTGTTGTCCGACGTTACCCGACTTTACCCTACTTGATGCCGGATGTTACCCGACTTTAACCTACTGACCTGCTTTGACACTTTGTAGCTTCAGCTCATTCACTTCGTCTTCGAGTACAGTAGTTTTGGTTTCTACAAAACATTCAGCACACTGGATAGGCGGCAATCGATAACGCTCTTAACACTCGACGAAAGCGGATCAAAATCGCTATAAAAAGTGTTTTCAATTGTCATTTTTCACCTGTCGGGCGACAAATGGCAATCGAAAACTCTGTTTCTACTTTTTTTGATTTACTTTCATCGATAGTATTAACGTTTTTGATTGTCGCCTGTCCGTTGTTAAATAGGGGGGCCAGTTGTTATCGTTTACATAACAACGTCAGTAAATGGCATTTCGCTCGCAATCCAATGATGGCTGATCATTGAATGCTGGCCCATCCTTGAATGTTGGCGCATCATTGAATGCTGGCTTGGAAACTTTGTGATTTTTCAGGGAATCCGGACCGGTATTGCTAAAAAAACATATTTTTGTAATTTTTCAGGGGATGGACCCCCTACCCCCATTGGATCCAGGCATGTACAGACCTGTAACCATGTATATTTCGACTGCAATAGGTTGAAATCCGTCTTTAAATCTATCTAAGTCAACATACTTGTATAAAATGTTTGAGCATAAATACATAGTATAACAGACTGCGTAGCACATAACTTTTGAACAGGGGCCGCGAGTTAGATCCTGGTCTGATCAATACTTTCGTGGAGATTAATTTTGAACTAATTTCTGCGGTCATTTTCCTACCTTTCGCTGATTCATTCAAGAAGGGTTGTTGTCAGTTACAAGCGAAAGTATGTGCATGAAGTACTGGCTAACGCTTGGTCAAGATAGCCAAGGTAAAACGTGTTGTTGGGTGAGTTGACCCTCCCAACATGACCATAGCTGATTTGAAACCTTGATGAAGAAATTTGTGGGTCATCAAATAAGATTTAACAATGGTCACATATCTCAGAAACTGTAATTTAAATCATAATTCTATTACCCACAGCATGTGGATATGTAAGAAAAATGGAGCTATTTTTACTCCAACCTGGTCCAACTGTAATAAAACTTTTTTGTGCTCAACTCAACTGAGCACGAAATTTCAATTGCTCATAAAAACTAGAATATCGACAACTGAAGAAATTTCTTGCTTTAGCCTCTCAGATGTTGCATATATCATGCTAATAAATGTTAAAATGCCAACTATTGTTGAATTTTAAAATTTATAAGCAGGATGAAATTCATGCTCAGCTGAGTTGAGCATGAACAAAGTTTTTAAACATCGGACCCTGATCTTATGCTATATAAAATTGTAAGCAATACTGTAGGAGCCCAATGGACACGACCAATTACGGTACAAGGGGGGTTCAATATGTAATGAAAACCTATTCATAACTCAATCCACAAACGCGTTAGGATGTTATGTCATATGCCAAACAAAAGATCAAACCGTCGCCGCTATAATGATGAACGTAACATTATTTTTTCTTTCCAAATTTAATAGGTTACAGACTTTTTTAAAAGCACACTTATATACACTGCCTATATTTTCTTCCGAATTGTAAAGACTCATTGAAAGGCATGCTGTATTTTCTAAAACAAACATTTAACATGCATGAATCACATATCCATAATTTTCTGACTCATTTCCCCTTTATCTGCTATAATGATATAAGCTATTGACCGGAACCGATTTCTCGTGCAAACGGTTTTATAACTATACCCCCTCTTACGTTGACGTCGTTTAAAGCAATGGACGTAACACTAGAATACACAGGGTTCTTGACAATCGAAAATGTGGCTTTGTACCAGGAAAGGACAATTTTGATTATCATATATAATATCGAAGTTTCAATACGCACAGAGCATAGGCAGCAGACCAGTTAAACTGAAACCAATATCTAGGGGTATCTCATCTGAGTGGTATACCATTTTCGTCTCCTATACTTTTATTGTCTGAAATTAGCCAGCCAGATTATGTACATGCAAATACGTGTAATAATGTCCAAATAATGCATCCGAATGCAAACATTAATAAAACGCGGTATTTCGTCTGATCCATTTCAGTGTAAGGCAGAGATGGCGTTCTTTTATGTGATTGTCTTATTTCAAATGACGTACTTGGGGGTACTTTATGAGTGAAATTAAATATGGAAATGTCAAAATCGGCTGTATTACTTGCAAAGGAACATCAAAGCGACCGGAAAAAATGTTACAAACGATTTTCGTATAGATTTTCGCTATGTATTCGTTCACACAAAAACGACTCTGTCAATGGAATGCCAGAAAATGTGGCATTAAGGAGGATTTTAACTAAAATGACAGCCTCAGTATTGCATATAATATAAAGCAAAACCAAAAAGTTTGCAGGAAAAATCACCAATACATGGATATTTATCACTCGAAGAAGCAGACTGAAAACATCCCTCGTTCATGTAGTTATCTGCTTTTGAAAACATTATTTTATTTCATATCGCAGTGTACTTCAGTACCCCACCTTGAAAGTGGCTTGTGTTAATTAGTTAAGGAGCTGGACAACTGTAACTTTACTATTATTTAGCCAAGAAACAGACATTTTTTTATGAAAGTAATTTTGGAGTGTGTAAATATAAAACTATGGGATATACTGGGATGTTTTCATTACATATTGAACGCCCCTCGTATTAACTCATTTTGCTGGGGGTAGTGTTAGTTAAAGATTCAGTATGTTTATGGTCAAAAAAAATCCGCCAATTTTCATGGCACTGTATCTTTTGATCCAGCTGAGATGTTGCAACAACAAGAGGGCCAAGTGGCCATAAACCGCTCATCTGAGTTTTGTTTTAAAGCTTTAAAAAATACAGGTATCTGTTGAAAGCTGGCCATGTCCCTGGTGATACCTGGGATTGGGCCAATTTTAGCTCCACGGACATAATTCGAACAAACTTGGTAGAGGACCACTGGGTCATGCTACATACCAAATATCAAGGCTCAAGGCCTTATGGTTTCAGACAAGAAGATTTATCCATTTTTCCCCAATATAAGCCTATGAAAAACATTTGACCCCAAAGGGGCGGGGCAATTTTTTTGCCCCAGAGGGATAATTTGAACAAACTTGGTAGAGGTCCACAAGGTGATGCTACATACCAAATAATAAGGCTCCAGGCCTTATGGTTTCAGACAAGAAGATTTTTTCATGTTTTCCCTATACAAGCCTATGTAAGTTTTTTGTTTGATTTGATTCTGTACGTCCCATCAACAATCTTTCAGTTAAACAGGGATGTGTCTTCCTGGTAAGGACCAGTACTAAGATAGGATAAATGTGTCTTGCTCAAGGACCACAATGCAGAAACGCCGGTGAGGCTCGAACCCGTGGCCTCTCGGTCACGAGTCAAGCATTCAACCACTGAGCAACTGCGCTCCCAAAAGCCTATGTAAGACATGTGACAACTGGGGCCAGGCCTATATTGACCCGAGAGGCATAATTTGAACAAACTTGGTAGAGGTCCACTCACTGATGCTGCATACCAATTATCAAGGCCCTATGTCTTATGGTTTCAGACAAGTTGATGCTTCCATGTTTTTCCCATATAAACCTATGTAAAATATGTGATCCCCGGGGCAGGGTCATCTTTAGCCCCAGGGGGATAATTTGAATAAACTTGGTAAAAGTCCATTAGGTGATGCTACGTACCAAATATCAAGGCTCTAGGCCTAAAAGTTTCAGACAAGAAGATTTGTTCATGTTTTCTGATAAATTACTATAAATACGAATTCAAAGACAGTATTCACAGACTACGCAATGCTCAAATTAGTATTCGATAGTCCCCATGTATTTTCACTATTCAGTCAATCATAGGTGGACGTGGTTAAATTGTTTCATATAATATGAAATAGAATCGAACTTTTCATTTAAGGAGCACCACAGAAAATAAGTAAACAAATACAAACAAACAAAAAGAAAAAAGAAAAGACAGTACAGGCAGAAATGTGTTGTATTTTTCGGGCAGAGATTAGCCTGATCACTCGCTTGATCATCTGGTTTTGGCGAAACGCGGAAAATAGGTCAATCGATGGTTTGTCCCCTGGCCGGAGATGCAAGTCGAACCAATTAAGGTCCAATGCGAACACATCATCGTCATGCAAATAATTTTTTCCTGTCACCGGCAAGTGCATGACTAGGGTAAGATTTCTGCGTATTAAAAGGAAGGGATAGTATTTCTATATAAATATTAGCCTCCTGCTACTTTCGACTTGAGAAGTTGAGTTATCTTTCCCCTCGGACAAGTATTCGTTTTCATAACAGACTGTAAATAACAAGTATTGATTTTTATAAAAAAAAATAAATACTTTTTAAAGGAATTTTCCCCCATGGAGGCAGTTTAAACTTTCGGAACCTGATTTCTATGGTGACTTGGTGTATAAATTGAAGAAGATTGTTGGCTCTAATAATTTTTCAGTGCAGTTCATTAAAATAATTTCCCATTATAAAAAGATTGGCTATAACATTAATGTATTGCAACAGACTTCATGCTTGGTAGTCAACCCAATCATGGTTGGCAACTTTGCTTTCCTCTTTAATTGCACGCCGGTGGGTCGGACTTCAGACTCTATGATGGTTCCGACTTAAAGACTTATCTATTGATGAGATGGTAGGGGCCTGATGCTTTGGCTGTTTGTCGGGCCAACCGGGGTTTACCTGTTGGATTTCTTTTGCTCCGGTATTCAGTTTAATCTACTGTTGAGTCCTTATCCTTGCTTTATCTCCTTGTTATATCTTGATTTATATGTTTTAGGAGATGATGAATTGATAAGTTAGCGGTCTTTCATGCAAACCAAATATCTATGTGTCTTGATCCACATCTGAATTAAGGGTGAGTTTGGCGCCGTTAAACCGGTTTAAGCCCTCCAGTAAAATATTTTACTGACCGTTCCAAGGCGGTACTTCTTTTGTGGATCTTTTATGTTTTTGTTCTGTCTTGTGTTTGCTATGTCTTTGTGCGCGTCTGTTTATATGTGCTTTGTGGTCACCTGCTGGGAAAGGGCTGACCTATTGGCTCTTGTTTGTGGTGTCTTCTGTGAGTTTGACACTTTCCCATTGGTATCCTGGGTCAGGTGTGGAACTTGATTGTATCGACTCCTGATCTTTGCACCCTTACTTACTTTTACTGCGAATTGAATATGTTCCAAACTCTTGAATTAAATATGCTTAATGTCATTTGTAAATGTTTGATAATTCGATTGCATTGTCAATCATGTTCATTTCATTTTACCAAAATCATTCTGCTTTAATACCTTCTAACAAGCAGAAGCTTCTACGAACTGCCCCTAATAACATGTTTTATAACATGTTATATTTTTTGTTCCTATATAAGCCTATATAAGCATATGTGACCCCCAGGGCAGGGCCATTTTTTAACAAACTTGGTAGAGATCCACTAAGTGATGCTACATACCAAATATCAAGGTTCTATGCCTAAAGAATATTTTTTCATGATTTCCCTATATAAGCCTATATTATACATGAAAGCCCCGGGACAGGGTCATTCTTGGTCCCTGGGTGATGCTACATACCAAATATCAAAGCTCTAATTATTGTGGTTTCAGAGAAGAAGGGTTTTTTAAGGTATTTATCTGTAAAATCTATTTTTAGACTGTGTAACCTAGATATGCAATGGACCAGAACCATTTGAACAATTTTTAAAGACGGCCATACACAGATCATTCCTACCAAGTTTGGTTAAAATCCAGCCATTAGATTAGGAGGAAATATCCTTTGAAGCAATTGTTGACGACACATGACGGACGACACACACTGCACCACGCACGTCGCACGACGGACATCCAATGATTACAATAGCTCACCATGAGCCAATGGCTCAGTTGAACTAAAAATAAAACCAAAATGTTTACCAAACCTCAGACACACAAAAAATGGTATTTAGTTGATTTTATCTACTTACCTTGAAAGGTTATAATGTGCACACAGCTTTTTCCATTATCACCAGGAAGTTTATCATCAAAACGTGATATAATATACGTTAAATGGCAACCAGAAGCGTCCGACGACTACAAACAACTAAAAGTCCCAAGTTTGCTTAATGCAGTTCAAAACCTTTCATTTAAGAAATTTACTGAAATTACCTCCCAATGAATTAAACAAACTTCCAAATCTCCCTTAACCTAACATCATTTTATTTGTTGTGTTTGTTTATGACAACAATTACACAGTAGAGAAAAACAAAAAATATATAGCTGGTGTTGGTCATCAAAGATTTAATTAATCTGTGTTTTATACCACACCCCAAACTGTAATATCATCATAGGTAAGAGAGAGCTTGTTGCTTCACTTTAACAGTCTGTCATATGTTCTGTGACAGTTAATATTATTCGGCTCTTGTTCACGGAGCCAGGGTACCTGTAGTGTGTGATCGTAGCATTTCCAAATTATTATTACTTGCTTTATTTGATTGGAATTTACTATTAGCTACTTACCTTCTCAAGAATTTTGCATTCTCGCACACCAGATCAGAATTTCCGTTGTTTTACCTATCATTTGAGATAATACACATCTCTCATACCAGTAGCAGCCCGTGAGAAAGATAAAAAACGAACAGCTGCACGTCGACCGCACCCTGGCTCCACGTCGCTCAGCGACATTGTAATCTTAAAATGACGTCACCGCGTCGCATCTCAGCATATTCAGGGTTTATTATTGGAAGCCTTTTTTTCATGTATTCCAATATGAAATGCGGTACTTAGTGGTGAGCAAGACAAATAATCCATTATAAATGTGAGGACGGGATAGAAAAAGCTGTTTCTCGCCATCACCGCTTGTCATCACTCAGCAAGCCTCGTGATGCCAATCGGTTATCCTCGGGACGGAATTTTCAATCCAACCCTCATACTTATGATGCATTCTTATACATACTACCTACCTGCTAGAGAAAGTTGCAATCTGAGCTCATCTATTTCTTTCTCCAATGCTGATGTTATTTTTTCTGCAAAACATAAATACATGTATGTTTGATAAAGAAAGTATCAGTTTTAAGAAGAAATGATATTCTCGCACACCAGATCGTGATTTCCATTGTTTTTGCCCATATACTCATACCAGCCCTTGGGAAAGATAAAGACGAACAGCCGTACGTAGGCCGTACGCTGGCTGCACGTTGATCTGTGACGTCATTTTAATGTTAAAATTATGTCACAATATCGCATCTTATCGTACTCAGGATTTTCTAGAAGTAATTTTCATGTTGTTGTTTTTTTTTCAATAAGAAATGAGGTGTTTAGTGGTGAGCAAGAAAAACAATCAATATTCGTGCGAGAGGGGGATAGAATAATCTGATCCTTGCGATCATCGTTTGTCATCACTCGTCAAGTCTCGTGATTCTAATCGGTAATCCTTGGGATGGATTTTTCTAGCCCACCCTCACACTCATGATTTCTTATATTATGGCACACTAGATAGTGATTTCCGGTGTTTTTAACGACTTACCCTGTTGATAGTTTTTGTGGACATGATATCAACCAACAGTATGTTGAATAAAAAAAACTTATACCAAATCTGCTCTGATTCCACATGTTCTTATATGCTATATACAGTATATCGAAACCACATGATTAGTCATCAGGATACAACGGACGTGTTGATTATAATAGGGTGTTTGGCAATTTTAAATATACATGATTTTAAAACAGATAAACTCGCTTCAAGATTAAATACGGACAAGTTTAAAAAAATGTGACTAAAGGATGACATTTGGGGTCAAAAATAAACATTATGTCAGAGCCTTTTAGCTCACCTGAGCCGAAGGCTCATGGGTGAGCTAATAGTATACCAGTCACTCAGGCGTCCCTCGTCCGTCCCTCCCCCTACACTTTAAAACATCTTCTTCTCTGAAACCACTTGGCCAATTAAATTCAAATTTCATATGGAGACTCCTTAGGACGCGGGAACGAAAGATTGTTTAAATAGTTACGGTCACATGACCAAGATGGCCGCCACGTTCATATATGGTAAAAACCCTTTAAAAATCTTCTTCTCCAGAACCAGAAGGCCGATGACCTTGGGACTTGGTATGTAGCATTTGGGTTGTAGGGCCTACCAAGTTTGTTCAAATGATGATCATAGGTTGACCTTGACCTACTTAACGTCAAGGTCAAGTTTGCTCCCTAATGCATTTAAATGGGAACATTTCTGAAAAGTTGATTTTTTAAAAACCGTTGAAGCCTTAGTTATTATTCTCTCTTGATATGTTTAACCTAATGAGACAATGGCTATAAATAAGTTCCAAAGGTCAAGGTTGACCTTTGACCTTTCAGCTTAGGTCGCTTATATTGGAGTCCCATCAATATGTTAAAACATAGTTTTCTCACAAACCATTGGTCCAATTAAACTCAAATTTCATGTGAAGACTCCGTATGATTAGTTAGCCAAAATGTATGCATAATATTTTGGTCACATGGCCAAGATGGCCGCCACGTCCATATATGGTAAAAACCCTTTAAAAAATCTTCTTCTCCAGAACCAGAAGGTCGATGACCTTGGGACTTGGTATGTAGCATTTGGGTTGTAGGGCCTTCCAAGTTTGTTCAAATGATGATCCTAAGTTGACCATAACCTACTTAACGTCAAGGTCAAATTTACTTCCTAATGCATTTAAATGGGAAAATTTCTGAAAAGTTGATTTTTTTTAAACCGTTGAAGCCTTGGTTATTATTCTCTCTTAATATGTTTAACCTCATGAGACAATGGCTATAAATAAGTTCCAAAAGTCTAAGTTGACCTTTGACCTTTTAGCTTAGGTCGCTCATATTGGAGTCCCATCAATATGTTTTAACATAGTTTTCTAACAAACCATTGGTCCAATTGAACTCTAATTCCATGTGAAGACTCCATATGATAAGTTAGCCAAAATGCATGCATAATATTTTGGTCACATGGCCAAGATGGCTGCCACGTCCATATATGGTAAAAACCCTTTAAAAAATCTTCTTCTCCCGGACCAGAAGGCCCATGGCCTTGGTATGTAGCATTGGGGATGTGGGCCTACCAAGTTTGTTCAAATTATGATCCTTAGGTTGACCTACTTAACCTCAAGGTCAAATTTGATTCCTAATGCATTTAAATGGGAAAATTTCTGATAAGTTGATTTTTTTAAACTGTGGAAGCCTTAGTCATTATTCTCACTTGATATGTTTTACCTAATGAGTCAATGGCTATAAATAAGTTCCAAAAAGTCAAGGTTGAGCTTTGACCTTTCAGCTTAGGTCGCTCATATTGGAGTCCCACCAATATATTAAAACAATGTTTTCTCACAAACCACTGGCCCAACTGGACTAAAATTTCATGTAACGACTCCATTTGATAAGTTAGCCAAAATGTATGCAAAAATTTTGTTCACATGACCAAGATGGCCGCCACGCCCATATAAGGTAAACACCCTTTAAAAATCTTCTTCTCCGGAACCAGTCGGCCGATTACCTTGGGACATGATATGTAGCATTGGAGATGTGGAGCCTACTAAGTTTGTTCAAATGATGATCTTAAGTTGACCTTGACCTACTTATGGTCAAGGTCAAATTTGTTTCTTTTTGCATTTAAATGTGTTTTTTTTTGAAAAGTTGATTTTTTGAATACTGTTGAAGATGATGATGGTTACCACTATTAAGGCCATTTAATGGTTGGGTCAGAAAATATATACCAGATGAAGAATAAATCTATTATACTTCTTCTATTATGAGAAAATAAGGTGACAACAGTATGATCTAAATGCTATAAAAGGTTGTTTATGAGCTGCTTTGAGAGACCAAAAATGAAAAACAAACTTTGGAAAAAACAGTCTGAAGTAACACATTTATGAATTTATCAGATTTATTATACCCCTGACTGGTACAAAGATTTTGATAGAGACATTCTATATTTTATAATACTATATATTGCTGAATTATCAGGCTCATAATGGTAACGAATAGTTTGATGGTATACTATATTAATTTTTTAATACCACGCAGCTTTATAACTTACTTTCCCATTTCTAATTGAAGTTTATTTCATTCATTGTAAGACCTGTTACAATGTAGGCTAGAAGGGTTAGTAAGGGCATATCTCCATTACATATAAAAATGTCAGGGGTGTAACACTTCCAACACATTATCATAATCAACATGTAAATGCATTATTGAAAAGTTTTTATCATAATTTGATGGTTTATTTGTAAAGCAAATGAATTGCCTCATAATGAAAACACATTGTTGACTACCTTTCCAATTATACGAATTGTATACATACATAATGGCTATTATATAAAAATGCTTTTTTCAAACATAAAATACTGGGATTTTTGTTATAGAAAGGGAGAAACGAGTAGCCAGTGTTAGAACAATTTATACATTATCATAATATTTGTTTGCTTTGAGCTAAAATCATGCAATCCATAACCTGCACTGAAGAATATACTGCAGTTTACAGGTGTTACTTTCATAAATCAGGTTATGTGAGGGAATTCAATCCTCTGATACAGCAAGTTATTTTTCTGATTATCAAGAGTGTTGATGTATTCCTGAAAAACAGAAAAAAATACTGGGCAGCATACAGAAAGGCAGTGAGATGGTAAACACAATGTGTTACACTTCTGGCATCAGTGTGTTATTAGATTTGAAGAAATGCATACCCATGTGAAGTTAAGTAAGGATCAAACACTGTGCTTCAGTTGATTTCGAACATGTATGTTTGTGGTGTGACCAAGTTACTTATATATAGTATGTATAGGTAATTTGTAGCTGTTGATTTTGGAAAAAAATATTGTTTTTATCTCAGGCATGTCTCCAGAATGACATATAGTATCAATCGATAAGATAAATTTTTATCTAAAACATGTCAATTTATGGCATGCAAAATTTTAAACTGGTGTAATATAGCAAGGTCTACTAAATATTGCTCAGAACATTAACATGGTGAAAAAATATCACACAAACGCGTTATACTCCTGATATTGTTTGGTAGTTTTTATGACATTTTTTAATCGTCATTTGATTTATTTCAAATCTGACGATATGTAAATTGGAATCAAAACACACCTTAGAGGGATACATTTAAATAAGTATATTCCATATTAAGATCAAGGGGGAATTGAACGGTCTAATTTTCAAAACTTGTCCATAACTAGATACATTTCCTTTTAGACTAAATGGTGCAGAATACCACGACCTCTGAGTAATGCCCTTTAGATAATCCGTTTCAAACGATTGTTGTAGAACGCATATGTCCAGCTTTTACATTTGTCTCTGTCACAAATGGTATCTGTAGAATGTAAGTTACATCTGACACCTCCAATAACATCTTTAACATTTGGAATTCATTCACGATTCAAAGTTGTTTTTGTTTATATATAACTTGCTTATTTATTGTTGATCTGATTCATTTCGTCCAAGTCAACAATTTTGTCGTTACAAAGTATGTCGTGACAGGTCTTCCTGTGTTGAACTGTGTGACTCAATCACACATCGCATTGAGGCCAGTGAGAACCCAACCCGCAACATTTGGTCTCGAGTCAAGCACTCTACCACTGAGCCACTTTACTTGTATTTCCTATGGACACCATTATAATTCTCTCTCTCTCATATATGTGGTGACATAAAACAATACATTATTTCATTGTATCAAATTCATTTTTTTCGGTAAGTCTTTATGTAGCGAATGTTATTTATCAACGCTAAAGCACTTTTCATTAGCTTTTATGCTTTAAGCATGAATTTAGTGAGTATGTTTCTAAATATAGTATTAAGTCACAATTTTTCTCAGTGAGCTTTTAGCAGTGTTTTTTGGAACTCAGTCAACTTTTCTGCTTCACAAAAGTAAGTCAGATATTTCTTTTTGTCCGTTAAATCCTTTAATGTATCAGATTTTTACCTTTTTATAAATTCAGTAGCTACTATTATACAAGCAGTTTATGACAGTGGCGTAAGGTAAATCCCCAAACCGTTATAACTTTCAAAAATAGTATGAAATCTAGTGGTAGCTAAAATTTAGCACCAAAACATAAAATGACCTCCTTGTTTAATTGTAGCTTTTTATAGTCAGTATCAATTTATGGATCATGACTCAGTTATTGGATTTTTTTTAGCTTAATATGAAGCTTGAATATTATTTTTGTAAGGTAGTTTTCATGAGTAACTTAGTTACAATTGAAATTTAAAACATCATGTTAAGATATAATTCGGTTAAGTGTGTAATATGTCCTAACATTGGTCTTGAAAGAATTTCCAAGTTTTTCAGTCTGGTAATTAACAGGCGTGTATATCGATGGTAGTGCTCTGGTTTTTTCATTGGTTGGAAAGACGAGACTGCCCCTACAAAAAGCAAAAGGATGTAGAAGGTATATGTATTTCCTTCATTTGTCAAATATATCAGTCCACCAGCGCATTATAAGTATATGGTTTCAGCTTGTAGTTTCAGTATGTAGTTCATGACACCATTTCAGACTTTTAAGCATAATATAATAATAGATTGGATATTCGTAGACTGTGAGATTTTTATAAATGGTTCTGGCTAAGTTGTTTACAAGAATAATTTTGCAGACAATTATTAACTTGAAACTAATTTTATATATTAAGAGCAGTGCAGAATTTATTTCTTAACTGATCTTGTATATCCCATATTATAGGGCCTTTAGCAATTCAAAATGTGCAAAAATTGGATGAAGGTGCTTTACAATAAGAGGAATTCAGTTTACACAATTTTGTGAAGAGCACTATAGTTTTGCTATGTGATATAAATTCTATGTTTGGGGCAAAACATAGTAAACTTAATTTAAAGAGTGAGTAAACACTCCTGTGATGGGAGCATAAAGTTGATGTTAAATATAAAACGGTTTATTGAACGTATGGAAGAGTTAGGGAACTTTCAGGTAATTTTACTGTAGGTTTAAAATTCTAACAGCCTGCTGTTCAGTACATGGAAAAATCCTACCTCCATCTCCCACAGGGAGTTCTACTTACTTGCTATTTTGGGGTAGCCTGCTCGCAGATTTAGGAACATACAGCACAGATATGAACTTATCAAAGCGTATGCTGTCATAACATTAACATTATTTAACATATATATATTTTTAACATATATAATATATTTTTCTGCAATGTTTCTGAAAAAATATTTATTATGAGGGTTTAAGCTGAGGCTCAAGATTAAAAAATATACAAGGGCGTATATGGATATGATTCTGATTGGTGTTGAGATATGTGAAAACAGCGTTTTTGAACAGGTTTTCTAAGTTTTCAGGCTAGTATGATTGACAGACTGTGTGGCAAGACAAACAAGAATAATCGAGAAGATTTGTTGTTTGTGTGGATTTTGTTTTTGTACTTATCATAAGTAAATAAAAGTAATATCGAAAATCTGAAGCAGAACCGGAATTCAAAACGAGACATGTGTTTTGTTTCTTTTTCTCTAAAGAATATTTTTTGAATTATTTTAATACTAACTAGTTAATTCTATTTTGTACAAACTGGTAGCTATATACATATCTATTTAATGTGAGGAATATGATTAAAATGAAACTGAAAAAAAACATGATGTATAATTTAACAAACTAGCAATGAAATAGAATGTATTAAAGTGATAGTATACGTTACACATAGTAAAACAAACAACAGAATAATTTTTACACCAGAAAATGTTAAGCATCGCCAAACACTATTTTATATCAACAGAATGCTCATATTATGGGCTTACTGGTAAGATGACATGCTCAATTTCATTGTAAACAGGTCCTTATCTTACAAACATTTAATGAGGGTCATCATGCTCAACAGCTTATAACTCTTACGATTTTTGTGATAGAAGAAAGCTGTTTGCAGTTTTGAAATTGCAAGTAAATTGCCTTTAAGGGTAGTGGTATTTAGATATACATAATGCATCTATCATTAATCGAACGAAACAATTAAAAAAATCAATAATTTTATAAGGTGTAGTTTACTAATATAACATATGTAACATGGTATAACGTACGTAACACTTTTTGGCTTGAGTAAAACACATTCAAAGTCATCCCGCAATGGAATGATCACATATAAGCATAACATCATGTATTAAACTGTGTTTAAGATAATTTAGCATTTACAACAAAATATTCTTTAACAGTTTTTGGTTAACATACTATGTAATTTTCATGCTACGTGATAACGTGACACTTCTCAGAGGGATGACACGTCTCATTCTGTGGCATATTTATTGTATTATCAAGAAATGGTAGTAGCCAAAACTACCTTGGTTGGGGGAGCAGGGTCCGCAGTCATCCCAACGTCTAAGGGTTTTTAACGTTAGTATCAATAGGGCTTATATAAATGGCAATCTTTTGCTTTACATTGAGGCGTTGCAGCGATTTTTGCTTGAGCAGGTTCCTTGCTCCTATAAGAGATACGGTATTTTCTGCAGAGTTACGTGCATATGGAGTTAATTTGCCATCCCCCCCCCCCCCCTCTGAAGTAAAACGCTGAAAGTTATACACCACAATTTTCTACTGATTGCTTTATTAAAGAATAAACGAATGGTAAAATTCTGGTATTTATCTAGCTTTAACTGTTGCTGTGGTAATAGAAAATGGCCGCCAGAGTAGGTTAAAAAGAGAGAAATTGTCATTTTTGACCAAAGTTGAGCCTTTGGGAGAAATACAGATAGGCTATCAGCGCTGCTAAATAAAAAAAAAAACTATATGTGTTTTGATGCTGTGATAGTTCGTATCATCTATTAGATATCGTTTTGGTTTTTGCTTATACTCTATAGTTATTATTCTTTCAATAGCCTGAAATGTGTTCCATAATGGTCACTTTTTTGTTTTCAGCCTATTTTGGCAACCATTTTTGTTGCCAGTCCAAGAGGTTGAAACCAGTTCCGCCTTCATGGCCATTGGCAGAGTGGTGAGCATGCAGTGATGTTCAGTATGTCGCGAATATGAAGAATTGAGGCTTTAAACCGCCGATCAAAGAACGAATATATTTAATAAATGTGCATCTAGGCAATACGGCTTATTGCGGAAAAAAGATACCTATGTGTGAGATATATTTCATTTGACTGATACAATAATCCAGTAGAGATTCCTAAATCTCAAGGGAAACAAGCTCGCAGAATGATGTTTTCACGACACGTGTGATCTAGTTTAGGGGCCAAACTGAGATATATGGGCTATTTTGCGAGTTTGTTGCACCCCAGGAAGAAAAGGTTGGTTACTATTTTCAGTCAGGGACATGCCTGGGAGCCTGAGAAACCCATGTTTTACTAAGTTTTCTGTGGCCAATTTTCTGTAAATGGCGTGTAATCAACGTTACCACACAAATATTGAAAATAGCAGTACACAAAATACAAGACTAATAATTTATTTTATTATAGTATCAATGCATTTATTTGAGTTTAAATGTTTGATCTGGTCATAAAAATGAATTGCAAACATCTGTGAGATGTTTTACAGCTCATCAGCGTTACGTATGTTACATTTAATACAAAATTGAAGATAATGACTTTATAGATTGCATATAAGAATGAACCACGTTCTCCAGCCACAGGAAGTGAAACTTGGTTACTATTTTCAGTCTGGGACATGTCTTGGGGCTATAGAAACACATGTTTTAGTAAGTTTTCTATGTTAAATTTTCTGTAAGTGAACTGTAATCAATGCTACCCTAATTTTGGAAAATATCAATACACATAACACAAGAGTAATAGGATAGTTTACAATAGTATTAATGATTTTTTTTAGTTTTTCATGTTTTAGCTAGACATAAACATCAATTGCAGACATCTGTAATATGTATTTCTACTCGTTAGAGTTACTTACATTACATTGTTTTACGAAATTGCAGATAATAACTGTCCAGGTTGCATATTACAACAAACCATGTTCCCAACATTAAATGTGCCGTAAATATCCCTTTTCTAATGATGAATTTCCATTTTTCCATATTTGAATATATTTATAATTTGTGTAACTGGAGATAATTTGTAGTAAAATAAATTTTAAATATGCTCATAAGCATATCATTTCTACTGGCTTACAGATTTTCTATATCAACCATATACATAGCATTGGAATTGGCAGTGTCTTCTTTCATCTCTGTTAAAATGAAATGAAATAACAGCTATAAAAATAAGTTTTACCACCATGGACATTTAATTTCTGTTAATATATAAATCAGGTAACGTAGGTAACAACAATGGTGTTTTGCATAAATGGATATACTAAAAATTATGGAGAAGACTCATATTTTTACCTAAGCCTGACGACACGCAGAGTCTACTCTCCACATATTTTAATAACTTCAATAATAGACAAATTCTTTAAAATAAACACTAATCTAAGAGAGTTTTGTATTTTTTTATCCTGTTACTTTGATACATGTATGGTAATTTGCAGATTTTTTATCAATGGTTCATAGCAATAAACATATTTCTTTATGATTCAAATATTGGACTGAATATACCATACCTCAATTAATAAATTTATTTACAAAAGCAATATTTACTGCATCTGGTGGCAAGGCATGAGGATAGTGTGGGTGTCTTCCAGAGCAGGGGCTTTCTGTTGACTTTACACAGAGGACACAACTTAAAACTAGTAAAGTTCCAGCTGAGCCTTCTTTGAATGGGTAACATATTGGACAACTTTGACGATTCACTGTTTTACAAGATATTAACCCTTTACACTATATGCATATATTTGTCAAGCCCATAACATATGTAACAACACACTGTCATTATTTTAGCTTAAATATGTTTTCCTGCGACACCTTGCTCCTTTTTTATCAGTAGAAGTATCTTATCATGCCTGAAAAATCTATGTTTACTAAATAGTGAGAATGACCATGAAATGTCACAATCCAAGACTGTAGATCAAACAAAGGTACCGTGAGGAAGAAACGCTGAACATTTAGGTCTTGGCTGCATTTTGCTATAATCTAAAATTTCTCTATCGGTTTTAAAAATTATATATATGATATCAATCAAAGTACCTATCAGTATAGAAATACCACGGTATATACCAAAATGTACCTGATGCTTTGAAGATCTAGCATTTACTTTTTTTCTTGTATGCTTAATACATTAATTTTCAATGTTGACAATTACATTTTTGAAAAAAAAATCAATGTATCCCTAGGCCTGTCACAATTGCAATCGTCTAATCTCTTGTTGAACACGATTTCTTTATATCATTTTGCAAAATGCCTATTATCTTATCATATATATAGCAATTTCGAAAGAAATTGTTTTGTTTGTTAACCAAGCGCCTTTGAGGTAAAGCAACCTGAGTGATACGCATAGATTTAAAAGCATATTACGTGGTAACATTAATTACAAAGCTGTTTCATGTTAACTTTAATTGCAAATGTTTTGTCTATTAGTGAAGCCTTATTTTTTACATCCATTTGTAGGAGTTATTCTAAAGCTTTAATCATAAACATGACTCACTGTAATTCAACAGCATGGTTTGAATTTCTGAAACTCAAAGATTAAATTGTTTAATGAGTGTCTATTGAAAAAGTAGTGCCACGACTCACGCGCAGCTGTTAGCTTTCTTACATTATTTACAAGGAAGTTCTTTTTCTTTGCACCTTTGTGTCCGTTGAGCTATTTGTAACACTGATACATGTTTACACATGAGGAGTAAGAGACTTATGATCAGTTTGTTGGTTTCAAAGATTTACTGAATTAGCCTTATTGTATGTAAAACAATCAAAAATTGTGAGCAATACTGCAAACAACAGCTCGTACAAACAATTTTAGTCATAAACTGACTCATTATTGCACCCATATCCTTGTATATATTTGTTAATACTTACACTGTTTGAGGGCTGTTTCTGGTTAAATGGAAGTATTTCAGTTTTTTAAGTGTAATGCCATATTAAGATTACAAATTATGAGTATGTTACAAATTACAAGTGCAAGCTTATTTCGTATATTGCACTGGTTTATACATGTAGTAGATAACTTTAATGTAAAGACCAACCTTATATGCAACGAATCACTGTTTCAGCAAACTAATATGGTTAAAACACAGATGCATTTTTAATATGTAAGGACAGGCGAGTTTCCCACCTTAGGGATTTTTTCTTCATCAAGCAAATCAGACATTAAACCAATTGATTATGTTTGTAAATTTGTATAAGATAAACATTTCGTGATGTAATTTCTCCAAACATTAGACATGACCTCAATGATAGACTGGGTGTACACTCAAGCTATTAGCTGCTGCAATATGGTGAATGACAGATTCTTGCATAGCATCTGCATATATCATTGAATAATCTTGTTAAGAGCTTTAGTCAGCAACAGGTCAACCAAGACACACTTACCTAATAGGATATTTTTCAATAGTATCAATGAACTTATCTTAGCTTTACTTGTTTGAGCTTAACATAAACATCAATTGTAGGCATCTGTGTTATATGTTTCTGCTCGTCAGCGTTACTTATGTTACGTTGTATACTAAATTGCAAATAATGCCTTTATAGATTGCATTTTAGAACAAAACATGTTCCCCAACCTTAAATTTATATTGTAGAAATCATTCTATTCTAATGGTAATTTTCAATATTTACATATTCAAAGTTGTTAATAACTGGTAACTGTAGTGAAATAAATTCATAAATATGCTTATTAGCTTACACATTTTCTATTCTCACTTATAAGGTAACGTAGTTTACAGGCCTATTATGAATCTTTGACAATAGGAAACGTAGTAAACCAGATCACAGGAATTGTAGTAAAACATTCAGTCCAATATTTGAAATATGAAGAAGATATTTAAAAATATTGCCATATACTATTGATTAAAACCCTGTAAACTGTCATATCAAAGTAAAATAATCAATGAAAATTACAAAACTCTCTTAAATAAGTGTCTATTTAGACTAATTTGTCCATAATATAAAATATTTAAATAATATGTGGAGAGAAGACTCAAATATATTCTGAGCCCCAGGCTTGTTGCAAGGCACAGGTAAAATTTGAGTCTACTTCCCGCGCTTTTTAAATTAGAATTTTTATCCATTCATGCAAGGGATGATGTTGTTACCTACGTTACCTGATTTATATTTACAGCAACAACTATCCATCGTAGTTGAATTTTTATTTTGTTTCATTGTGAAAGTGGTGAAGAAGACATTGTACATTCCAATGCAATGTAAATTGTCAGATAGAAAATATCTACGCCAATACTAGAAGTAACATGCTCATAAGCATACTTAAAATATTTATTTTTCAACTTCTATTGCCAGTCATAAGTTGTAAATAGCCTAAAATATGTGAAAATGGAAATTCATCATTAGAATAGAGATCTTTAATACACATTTAAGGTTGGGAGAAATGGTTAATTCTAATATGCAATCTATAGGTCATTACCTGCAATTTCATAAAATGTAACATAAGTAACTATGACAAGCAGAAATAATTTCATTGATACTTTTGAAAATATCATATTAGTCTTGTACTTTGTGTAATGCTATTTTCAATGTTAGTAGGGTAACATTAATTACAGGCCATTTACAGAAAAATGACCAAAGAAAACATAGTAAAACATGGGTTTCGAATACCCCAAGACATATCCCAGACTGAAAATATACTCGGAAAAACAATTGAAGGATATTGAAATTCTTTTGACTTTATAGCATTTGAGAAAATAATTTTCAAACAAAGCAATCTTATACCTGATAGAACTACCAATATGCTATTCAGCAAAATGCAAAATGAACTGTATGGGTCATTGGTTACGATACAGTACTATCCCAAATGTACTGCTCCTCTCTACCCAAAGTTCAAAAACAATAAATTTAGCGCTTTTATTTTTGGTGAAACCTTTACCTGCTAATTGCTTATGTTCTAATTCCGACCACAGACGAGTTTTACTCCCATTGATCAGCCATTGGCCCTAATAATGGGACAGATTCTTCAACAAAAATTGTCAGATAGGGCATACCCGAGCCAATATGACAACAAATTGGCAGTAAAACACTGACAACAGCTGCAAAATTAGGTGCCATACTTTTGACAAAGAGCCAACAATGATTTTGGAGCCAGTCATTATAGAATACGAATGATAAAAATGGGTTTCAATCACTTTTGAACGTTTTTGACTTCTCAGTATAGAGGGTTGCACCATTTGGATTTGTACGCTACTAAAATCATTGAAGCATGGCTGAAATTTGGCATCCATTTTGATTGCAGATATCTGGAACTATGAAATGCATGCATAATTAGTATAGTTTTTATTGTATTGAATGTTAGAGATGGAACTGAACCTAAATATCCTTCAATTGTTTTTCTGAGTATAGTAACCAAGTTTCTCTTCCTGTGGCTGGGGAACATGGTTCATTCTTATATGCAATCTATAAAGTCATTATCTGCAATTTCATATAAAAAGTAACATACGTTACGCTGACGAGCTGCAAAACATCTCACAGATGTCTGCAATTGATGTTTATGACTATGTTAAACATTTAAATCTCAAATAAATTCATTGATACTATTATATAATATATTATAAGTCTTGTATTTTGTGTACTGCTATTTTCAATGTTTGTGGGGTAACAATGATTACAGGCCACTTACAGAAAATTGACTACAGAAAACTTACTAAAACATGGGTGTCTGAGGCCCCCAGACATTTCCCTGACTGAAAATAGTTTACCAACTTTTTCTTCCTGGGGGTGCAACAGAACTCAAAATTTGGGATTTGGCCCCTGCACTAATCTAGAGACACAGGAAATTCAGGTCTCATGAGATTTATATCTTTATTTTTCTTTTTTGTGTTTTCGTTAATTTTGTTTTTGCTACGCTGGCATATAGACGATATAAAATACTTTATGAACAATTCTAGTTTTAGAAACTATCATAAACTAGAACGTATCTCAAAATAATATGAACGGCTGTGCAGAAGCAAAGATGTCCATGTTCTGTATTTTTTGACTATTACCTTTCTACATGAAAACACGCTTAAAATTATACATTTACTGTCGTGCCAATCAAGAGTGACAGTGCGTAATATTATGTTTACAATTATTATGTAAAACATTAATTTGTACACTCCACTTGAGCCTAATAAATATGCGAAAAGATAGATCACTTATGTATTAATCCTATCCAGCAGATAGGATTAATACACGCGTGATTTATCGATTATAAGTCCCTGATGACTCTGTAAACAAAACATGACATCGCTGTCACTCTTGGCTGGCAGGACAGTACCTGTGTGCATTATTCTATCCTGGTATAGTGCGACCAGGTAACGGACGTTGGACGTGTCACACAGAGCACTGCCATTCACTGTCAAATTAGACTGGTCAACAGTAAATTGGGTATCACAGCATAGGCACGCTTTAATCGTGCAAAACAACTAAGCCGCAGACGACAAAGGTGGCCAGCTTTATACGGTTAGTATGCCTGGTAAACACTCGCAAGCACATTTAAACAGAAAACTTTAGTCTTACTTGTTTACAGACACATTGGTATTCATGATTGCTCACTGCTCAGGGCCTCCTAGAATGTATGTGGATTTTAGTTAGATCAGCAAAGCAGACTGGTGCGTGTTAGAATGGTTGTTGTTGCTCAGGTTGCACAGCGTAATGAAGATTTGATTGCATGTAGCGTACTTTTACCTGTGATTTCCTTTAGTTATGTATTTACTAAACAGCCATGTCACAAGAAACCACCTGAACCCAATTAAGCTGAATGGAATTTCCCACTGTTATCAAGTGGATCTGTCTATTTCCGTTTTAAGGGTTGTTGGGTGGTATCTATAAACAATCTATAAACAAACAGTAGAGATCCTGATGCGGCGTCTGATCTGGGTGTGCACTGTTTGCCTATTTACAACAAAAAGGACGCTAGCCATAATATGAGTTCAACGCAAAACTCCATAAATAAGTAGGGATAGCGAACTGTTTTCACATGATATACGGATAAACGGCGTACATGTAATATAGTTTTTGTTTGTTTGATTTGATTCTTAACGTCCCATCATTAATCTTTCAGTTATAAAGGGACGGGTCTTCCTGTATTTAACCAGTACTAAGCTAGGTAATATAGGTTAAGTGATTATACATTAATGAATTAGCCCAACACACAGGCTGACATGAATGACGCCTTCAAAAAGCTGTAGTTACCTGTAGAGTCAACCAGTGGTAGAGTGCTCGACTTGAGATAGAGGGGTCGATGTTTTTAGTCTCCCAAGAGGCACAATATTATTTCCTTGTGCAAGACACGTTATACTCTATTTAGTACTGGTACAACCCAGGATATGTACCGAAAAGACTGAATTTTTTTGACTGGGATGTAAAGTATCAACTTCGAATAATCGAGGTCCACAGTTGCTCAGTGTCAGTGTGTTAGACACGTGTTTTGGAGAAGGCTCAATGATGGAACTTAGTAATGTCCTATTCTCTGCTGAGTACTGGTTCAGCCTAGTTGGACAGGGAAACGTCGGGACATGAATGAAAAAATGTTGACAGCAACGCAAAATATCAATACAAACGAAACAATTTATGCAAAATAACAAAAGAGACCCTTATCTCAAAACTTTACTACAGCTGTGTGCGTCTACTGGTACACAGGGTTATCTTTGGTATGCTACTTGGAAAATATTCGAGTTAGATATATTGTCGATGAAAATATTTTTCCAAATTCTGTTTGTTTGGCAAGAATATGATTTGGGTTTTTAGCTCTGACTTCGAAAAATAGTATTATTTAAAAAAAAAACAGCAACACCAAAACAGCCCACCTTCCCTACACACAACCAACACCAATTAAAATTTGGCATGTTAAGGGATCAATATCTGGGCCACAGGTAAAGGGTACATGTACCCATACCTTTTATGAAACAATACAACTTGTGTGATTGTAGATTTCATTGTCGAAAATGGATGTTTTGCTTGAATAGTTTAAGATACATGTACGTGTTTAAGATACATGTACGTGCATTTTTTAAATCAACAGCTTAGCGTAGGTATTTACACTGATTAGATTCATCTGCAATAATTCGAAACGCTTATTTTCCACGATACGGAAACTATTAAACTACGGGTATATAATATTGGTGTGGAGAGTTTCACAGATGGATGAATACGCAAACAATGCGACCTGACTAACCGATTTCCAAATGTATTTGTCCATGGGTTGAACTTAGCTAAGAACCGCCCAACGTCTCTTATCTGGACGGACTATAACCAGGTCGGATATAACAGGTTGACTAATAAACCCCCCCTTCTTTTCTTGATAGTATTAGAACGTAACGGGGTAAAATAGCCACTCAATGCATATATATCTTACCGTTTTCCTCTTTGATGCTAGCTATTTCTTCACAAATGAACTTTCTGAATTTCGTCTGCCTTCTAGGGGTTGGTCTATGGCAACTGCATACGGCTAGATATACCACTACTAAGAGAATCGATACAATAAAGTGTTTCATGTCTGAAAAAATAAAGGGAAAATACCACCTTTTTGTTTGTATGAAATTTCGTTTGTTTTTTGACATTTTTTCTTCAACTTAAAGAATAATAAAATGCATTTTTTTTTCATAAAGCATAAATTCAGATCTTAACTTAAGAGTGCGTACCAAAATAAAAATAATTCAAAGCGGTAATTTGGCTTTGCCAAGAATTTTTGTGGCAAAGCCTTGTCACCGGTAAACACACCTATGAATGCATTAGAACCCGCTTTCGCATAGATCGGTGTCACGGTATTGCCATTTATTTTCTTCAACCAATAACAAGTCATACCATATAGATGGGAGTGGGAAAGCTTGTAAAATCTTTTTCACTCTTAACTCAACTGAGGAATTGTTGGCATTTTTGGAACTCGGGATCTGTTCAACATCAGCTATTCTAGAGAGTTATAATTGTTTTCGAAATTTCTACACTTTGAAGAAATAGTTCGTGTTAAAATGGCTGTTTGCTTTGAAATGATAGTGAATGAAACATAAACCACAGTGCAGTTATTCAAAACTATGTCTTTTGTTGCCGATTTTCATTCGAAAGTTGAACTTTTACTGAGTTAATGGTGTTTTTGCGAACTGGGAAGCTCCCATGTCACCTTTTAACGGTTATTCGGTCATTTCAGGAACAGTAACTCTTATTTAATTGTTTTCTATGAATGGACGTAGTGTTATAGTATACCGGCGTGATGCGCGTATGAATATCGCTGTTTATCAGGTCAACCACGCCTCGTAGTGTATTCCAATGAATGGTAATAAGCCGTTTCATGATAAAACCTGCCTTTCAGAATTTTAAAAGACTACTCTGTTTAATACAGGGGCTATAGTTAAGTCTCAGAAATTTAATGTCGCAAGTTGAGCTTTCATATCTTACATGTATAACCAACAGCAGTGTGCACGTGCTGGTCATTGCATAAGGATATATCTCAGTCACGCATACATGTCATAAACTGAATGACCTGGCGCTTTCACATCGTTCCTTGATTAGATTTCTTGTAAATGTTATAGTATTTGGGCCAGCTCATTTAATTTATCACACCCTTTAAACATGAAAGCGCAGCCATCCACTATATTTCGGTCTCTGTATTCTTCCTGCGTGTACGCTGTTCATATAAACATAAATGCGGCAGATACCGTAATGCATTTAACATGCGTGAAGTAATCATGCATGCACAGCCATCAAGTGGGTCTATGCACCTTATTTTCGGCCCATATATTCGTCCAAATGGTGCCTGCTTAAGTCGTCTGCTGCACATAGTTGAAAACTTTATTTTCTTATGTTAGTAGAGAGGCAAACTCAAAGTGTTTAAGTGTTTAATAGAGTCGGATCTGGAATGCTCTCTTTTCAGTACATATTTTTGTCCACAAACATTATTTGCCCGATTGTTGTTAGTTATTTCCTTGTAAGTGTTCTTGCTAGTATGCACGCATGTGCAGTCTGTTCTTGAGCTTTCGGTACTCGGCCTAGGTAGTGTTTAATGCAGACGGATCTTTGGAAATTTATATAAAAAATAAATAAATAAAAGAAAGTCAGCACCATATTTGTGCACACAATAATTATTTCAGAAAAGAGCCCAGTTTTGTTAGGTTATTTTGTACTAGTGAACGCTCTTGCGAGAATGCGCGCATGTACGGTTTCGTGGAAAAATCAATGCAGTCGGAACTTTGGCAAGTTTATAAAACAATCTGCCGAAACGACCGACCCTAAAACCAGGCCGAAAACGACCCAGCCGAAGCTACCCATGGCTGGAAGCCTATGTTTAATGAATGTGCTACATCCACTTTCCAGCGTCAAGGCAGTGACCGATATATAGGTCACTGGTCATTGCTACCACGTCGTGCAACAGAACACATAGCGGCTTCTTTGATCTTAAATATTGCTATCAGCGAGCCTCTGCTGATAACATAGGCCGAAACTTTTCTCCCAGATCTGGTCCGACTGATCAAACCTGACGGTTTTCCTGACTTCTTTTATCATACATTTGAATCTACATGTAAAAAACAAAGGCGCCGATGGGACTGCGCGGGCGCCCAGGGTGGTCCCTGCTTTTAACAAAGTCGGGGTTCTCGCGGCTTTAAACATTATATAGGCGTCTGGTAAATAAAGCAAATTTCGATAATCTCAAGGTCTATTCTGTTTTCAAATACAGAGCCAAAAACCATGCTCTATAAGTTCCTTACATGCGTATATGAGCAGTTAAAGGCCTCAACTTAAACGGTAAGATTTGCCTTATGCGATTCTGTCTTATAAGACTCCTTCTTTGAATAAATACCTGGAGATAGTTTCATCACGGAGGGAGGTTTCATTGTTGTTTATGTAAAAATGATTGATTGATTGAGTGAATAATTGATTGATTGTGTTTGTGTACATCATTCGGTTTGTTGATACATGTACTCACATGTAGCTTGTGATGTAATGAAAGAACGAACTCTTTATCTGCTAAAGCCGAGTTCATTGATATGGCACTTAATGCCATATCTTTTCTTGTTACATTTATTAGCAGGATAAATGATTAGCTTTGGTAAATGTAACCCGAATTGTCTTGAAATTAGTAGGGTTACAGAGTGTTTTTTTGCGTTTCAATGCCCAATTACTTCAAACTAGAAAAAAACGGAATTATAAAAATGACAAAACATGTTACTCCTAAGCGTTTTATAGAGATTCATCATCGATTCTGTGGGAGTTGGGTTAAATTTGGCCCTCCTGAAATAAGTGTGGGGACCTCCATTTTTTCCCAAAAGGTATTATGATAGTCAATGAAATGAAAATAAAAAAGTTTGAAATTTACAATGTCAGATTTTTAATATATGATTTACTCTAAAACATTGAGAAGATGGTATGACTTACTATAAAACAGATGTTGAGAAAGTTTGATTCATTGGTGCTTACTGACACTAAACTATTTTAGGTGAGATTTATTCCGGAACTCATAGAGTATTTAATTTAATTGATTGATAAGGACAGTCGCTATTGTTTCTTTGTGTTTTAAATCTATTTTGGTCTGATTTTAATGTTACAGCAAAATATGGCTTTCTGTAATTTTTAGTCATATTTAGATGGTATTAAGTTCTGACCGGATGCTAATGCTTGACACACGCGCGATTAATTCCCATGCACACCATTCTCGCGTTGGATAACTAAGAAATCAATAATTAAGAACGCTTTTATCCCTTGTCTTTCGATCATCTACGAATTTGGATCAATGAAGCGTTCAAATACATGTTCATGTACTGTAGATTCGGGAATTTTCGCGATAATTTTATTTTCGCGAATAGTATTAAAAGACATATTACATGTAGTGCTGTGAAAAATTCGCAATTAAGGCAAGATTTACCCATATCAATAAACGACAGAGTGATTTTGCCATTTCGCGAGGCTTTATTTTCACGAAACTTCTCAAATGCGAAGTTTCGCGAAAATAAAGTCCTCGCGAAAATTTCCGAATTTACAGTACTCTTATGTCAGGTTGAGATTCCGACATTTTGTAAAGTAAATAAAGTGTGCCTGAAATATGCGTTTAAGTACAACAGTTAGTTAGGTCAAGCGAATGTAACTACAATACACAATTTCTAGATATTACATGTATGTCTGGTCACAACTATAAAAGAGGCTGAAACCTGGATAATTTATTACTTATGTATGAAACCTGGATAATTTATTCCTTATGTATTATTATTGTGAGCCATGAATATCTTGTTCTGTTGGTGGCCTAGCAGTTAGCGTGTCTGTCTATAGACCCATAGGACCAGGATCAATTTCCCTGTGTGCACCTCTTCTTCAATGCATTGTTTGTGTCTTTTTGCGTTTTAAAGCTCAATTATTTCGTACCAGTAAAATGAAATTATGATAACGACAAAACATGTTACTCCTAAGAGTTTTAAAGAGATTTTCACAGATCCTGAGGGAGTGAGGTTAAATTTGGCCCTCCTGAAAGCAGTGTGGGGACCCCCATTTTTTCCCAAAAGGTATTATGATAGTCAATGAAATGAAAATAAGAAAGTTTGAAATTTTCAATGTGAGATTTTTAATATATGATTTACTCTAAAAACAAATCCAGTTTTTGAGGAATTACCAAAACATATCATAAAGTATCTTGTCACGGCTTGGGATAACAAATAAATTTGCATATAACCTAGCGGGCTTGATCTCTTTGGCAAATAAAAATAAAGAGAATTTGACTGAAGCTTACAACTTCTTTAGCCTGCTATTTAGGGTTTTGTTAATCTTTCATTTGTTAATATGATATAATAAAAAGTGAGCATGGTGACATATCCTTTTTATTTTATAGGTTGACAGTCCATACATAAAACAAATTACAGATTTCAAAGTGAGAAGTATCTAGAAGCATAATGTCCTTTACATGTATGTGCCAGGCACTTATACCAACCCTAGTTGCTAACTGACACTGGGGCTCTGCCCAAACTGAGTGACGAGTGGGAAGCAACAAGTATATTTTTTATATTTACATTTTCGAAGCAATCCTTTAGATTTTTGCAACTGCTCATAGCCTCATAAATTACACATATTTGATTAACAGCTGCCAAGCTCACTTGCCCGTGCAATACGCTTCGAAACAACGTGCAAATCAAACCCCTTGTTTTCTCCATTGGCTGTCCGTGGTCTATTCTTAACTTCTAACAAAGAAAACAAACAAAGTTTGCATGTTGGCGCGCTTTAATGTGAGCAAATGAGCAGCGTGACATGGAAGGACGTTGTAGACCCTAAATGAGATCTATTTAAGAAGTGCTTGTAAAAGCCCTGCCAGTAACACAGCTTACTTAACCCTGAGATCTTCTCATTGCCGAAGTACCTGCCGTCCAGCCCACATGACACCAAACTTTCTGTTTTTTGTTTGGCGAAAACTTGCTGTGATTTTAAACAGTGCAGTATACCACATAGCAATGACGACGTGCAAATCAACACGGCAAGATCTCTTGCTCGAATCTATACAAAATTTTGTGTGTTGCTCACATCTGTGAAGCCGCCTTAGAACTGATTTTTCACGACACATCGTTCACAAATACCTGAATATTCTCAGTCCGTGCATGACGACTGAGTAATAATATACTGCACAACCTTTGTTAATGCTAGTACCGACTAGACAAATATTCTGCTCTATTCGATGAAACGAGCAGAATGTTAATTCAAGCTGGCTGTTTCGCTTTTCCATTTTATACTCCAACTAAACCGTTAATACGATTATATCTTAAATACAAAACTGGTTTAATTCCTAAATTAAAAATGATGTTTATATTTTAGATATTTATTATAAAATTTAAATATAAGCAAATTTTAAATACAAGCAATAAATTCATTTTTTTTTTAATTTTCATGAAATCATGATTACTTCATGTCTCTTACAAAGTTAACGTGGGCTTCACTTACTTTGCAAGAGACCCGAAGTATTCATGATTCCATGAACATGGCAAAAATTGAATTCATTTCTTAAATGATTGGCATGTGTCAACCCAGGGGAATAAGCTTTGGAGTGGACAATTTTTAACGGAGCTCCCATGGCAGGTGCCAAAGTGGGCAACAGAAGACATTGGCTTGCCTTTTAAATTAGTGATGGGCTATAATTTGCATTACAATTTGGTGCATTGAGCAGTTACCATATTCAGAAGTTCAGAAATTGCAGTTCTTGAAGTTCAAACAGCTTTTCTTAAAGTTCAATAACAATTCTTAAAAGTTCAAGTACCATTGCAGAACAAGTTCTTGAACCAGTTCATGAATTATAAATGGCTAGCTCTAGAACCTTAAAGCTCTTGAACTTTATCTTGAAAATAGTCAAGAATTTGGAGGTTTGAGAACAGGATTTCTAGCTCTTTAATTAAAAAAGTGGTTCTTGAGCTGGCTGCAGGGGTTATAGAAGTTTTAGAACCGATCATATTCATAGTTCAAGAACTGGTTCAAGAACTTGTTCAAGAACAGTTTTTGAACGCTCTTGAACAATTTTTCAGGGGGGGGATATCATACAGAACGCGCTTAGTCGTCTTAAAACGTATAACATACATGTATGACACTCTTTAACCTTATGGAGGCGCATTTTAACGTTTTTGCAAACAGAGCAGACACAGTTCGGGCAGCTCTTGTAAGAGCTGCCTGATCAGGGTCTACTTCGTTTGTATATGTAAATATGGTTTATCTGATTCTACACTAGTGGACCTTACAAGTATTTTTTGTTTTGTTTTATGTACCAGGATGAAAGTTTATTAATATATTTAACGAGTTTACACTGTTTGAGCTCCTCCAGCAACCTCTGTATAAAAGAATTTTTTGCTCTCTGTAAAGGCGGCAACTTTAATATTCATATTTGGGCGTGGTTCGGCTATTTCATCTGCTAAGGAAGAGAAATCAGGTTTTATCTATAATTTGGTAAAGAGTTAATAAGCTTTTGGGGCTGCGCAAACGCGCGTGCAATTCTTGAAAATCCTAATCATATACAAACTGAACTCACATTTATCAACCCTTAAAGCGCATAATCACAAAATGTATGTTTTTAGTCGTCCACTTAAATATTTGAAGCCTCCTAGACAAACAGTGTGGACCCAGATCAGACTGCTCCTACAGGGGCAGTCTGATCTGGGTCCACAATAAAGCCTCTCTTCTTATGTTAAATAGACATTTTCAGATGCAGTTATTGAGGTAATGGCACAAGATGATAAGTTTCTTTTGAATAAAACCACGCCTCATTTTCACACCATATGTTATATTTAAAAAATAATAAAGATAATTTTAAAAAATCAATTACGTAGCCCTACCTGGAGGCCTGGCACAGTAAACAAAGTTCATCTATGATCTGATGCGGGCGCGACTATCTTTTTATCGACAAGCAGTCACGTGATCTATAAGAGGCAAGCAAAGGCTGCTTTACCTGTCGAACTTAAATCTTAAATTTTGTATAGAATACTGCTGAATATTGAGCCTAGCCATGAGAAAAACTGTATTCGGGTTTTCCGCAATCGTCCGACACAGATTGGTCTATGAAGCCTCAGAAGATAGTTGGAGGCTTGACCATTTGTATTCGTGAAGTAGGGGTGACTTTGATGATGGTGGTACTACAATGGTGGTGATGTCATGATGTTAAGTTCCACCAAATGTCATACGAACACGGGACCACGATATAAGATTTCGTTCGAAAACTAGAAACGCCGTCTTTGGTTTAACCCAACTAAGTTGAATGACCGTTCCCATCATTATCAGATAGGTGAATCAATTTCCAATTTTAGGGGCATCAGGAGTTGGATGGAACTGGTGGATCGAGGAACAAAAACGGAAAAAAAATCTAGTTCCAAAATGTTCGTTACAATCTTACTAAGAAAATGACTACACACACTTTATGTTTTCGTTCACTAATAAAAAAGTTGCAGGCGTTTGAAATTCTGAGGTGGACTCGAAGAAAATTTCCAAAATGGCGGACTTCCAATTTTCAGCAGGGAACAGCTAGCTGATGTACTACTACTCGTGTTAGAGTTAGGCATGTCATGACCCTGCTAGTTTTACCACATCGTATGCAGTAGTATTTTCTTGATTTGAGAATCATCATTGCGCATTCGTTTCTTTATCGGATTTTTCACCTCCCTCGGTTTATAAATTCCATACTTTAAATAGAACGATTGATAAACTCTATTTACATGTATCACATGACGACGCGTCACGGCAACGCAATAAACTCAATAAATCACTGGTGGTTTACAGATTTTTACGCTACGTAATGACGCCCATGATAACGGCAAAATCTTGATGTTTTCACGACAAAAATTGCGATTTTTAAGTATTTTTTGTCCTGTGATAAAAAGAATCTCACATTCGTTCTCCTGTATTATTGAGTTTATCAAACTCGTTGCGGAAAAGAGATAAATTGCTCGGCAAGCCTCGAATTTTATCTCTTTCCTTCAACTCGTTTAATATTTTCAATAAAACATGAGCACTCATGTAAGATCATCTATGTATAGTAGTTTTACGACTGATTTACGTAGGTAGACCATCTACTGTCTGTCATTTCAATAGTATAAGGGGCACCAGCATCTGCGAATATGTTTAAGAGTCTTCTTTTCTGCTGACGCGGCTCAAACTAAATGTTTCAAGTCACGTGGTCTTTGTATAAACTTCTCTAAATGTTTTACTTGTCAACTTGTGATTGGATGTTTAAAATCAAATTAGGCCTGAACAAGTTAGGGATGCCCTCATCGGTCCGCCAGCGCAACGCCATTTAATTGGCACATGATTTTTATTAAATAAGTCACTTCACTTCTGTGTTGAAATCAACATCTGAGAAGAGGTGGTGTACCGTTAACCCTTTTGAAGTCATTTTTCATCTCGAATGTTTGCAATCGTCGTTATTATGTGTGGCCTAGTGCGTTAAAATGGCGTTTCGCTGGCGGGCCGGTGATGGCCCAACATTGAATGATAGCTTGATAGCTTTGTGATTTTTCAGAGGATCCGGACCAGTATTGCTAAGAAATCCAATAGCCTTGTGATTTTCAGGGGGTCCAGACCCCCTGTCCCCCATTGGATCCGCGCCTGAATATACATAAATTTTACATCGGTAATCATGTAATGTACATGTATGCTTGTAAACAGGCACTGGCAGAGGGGACCCGGTATGAGTAGATAATGTTGGATGAAAAAAGTAAATAACGAAAATATGTCAAAGGCAAGACAAGTTATGGCGAACTTCGAATCGAACTATAGTTCCTACTATAGTAAGCAAAGTTTGATTCGAACACCGATAGTTGCTACTATAGTCCTACTATAGATCAACGGTGGGTCAGAGCACCGTTACTCTAGTAGATTGTCTTGTTCCCTCCTCTAGACCTATCTATCATGATTGTTTCCAGACCTGTCAGTTGTCTCAAATTGAGTTGTTTTTACAGAATAAATCCTAGCCGTTCGTCATTTGCGTTCCCACATATTCGTAATTATTAATTAGAGTAGGCTGTGCAGTTGATACACATCCTTTTTGTCTATGATGAAGAATTGAAGTGGGGCATACAAGGCTTTTCACTTTGTTTACTTGCCAACCGACTAAAGTTGCAACTGTAGCCGTTCGGGTGTAAACGTGCGCGCGCAGCTATTACATAAGAACTATAGTAGGAACTTTAGTTCGATTCGAAGTGGGCCCAAGTCGTCAGCTTCAAAGGAGGGTCTGAGGTGTACAGTACAGGTATTCAAGCCTGTCAATGAGTATTATTTAAAGACATATGCGGCTATTTCCAATGCGCACATTTCCCGCGTCTAGAAACGGGTAAAGTTGTCTAGGTCCTAACTTTAGACCATTAACAGATTCGGATCAACACAGCTTTCTGATATTCTTATGTCATATCGGTGTTCCGACATTTTCTTGACAAAATAAAGCAATTAAAGTGTGTCTGAAATATCTATTGACATCTTATCAGAACTGATCGTCTCAGCACTAAAGACAGATAAATGTAGCTCAGTTGAAATCAAACGACGTACACAATTACCCTGGCTACGAATACGATGGTGTCCGAGACTCTTCTATTTGTACGGTTATTTAGAGCGGCGCACGTAGCGTGTTTGGCTATGAAGCCAGAGAACCAGGATCGATTCCCGTGTGCGCTCATATTTTTAGAGTGTTTTTTTTCTTCTTTCTTTTTTAACATGTAAAAGCTAAATTGCTTCATAAACTAGTAAAATGGCATCATCTAAACGACAGAAATGGTCATTCCTGAACTTTTTATATTGAATTACGCATGAAACCTATGGGGGTGGGGTTAAATTTGGCCCTCTCGAAAGAGAATTAGTTCGGTGACCACAGATTTTTATCATTTTTTCTGAAAGGTATTATAATAGTCTTTGAATTAAAAATATTTTTTTAAGATTTTCAACATCAGATTTTTTTAATACATGATTTATTCTAAAACCAAATTCCAATTTTCAACGAATTGCCAAAATATATCATGCAGTATCTTGTCACAGCATGGGATCATAACAAATAAACTTGCACATTTTCTAAAAGGTTTGAGGTCTTGGGCAATAATTTAAGTTAAAAGAAAGAAGCTGGCAAATTACAACCGTTTTAGCTCGATATTTAGGGCTAGTGTTATCATTTTTATTTCTAGAAAAATGGTCAAATGCTGAAAACTTCAATATGAGATTCTGAAAAAATAAGCACGGTGACATATCCTTTTTATTTCATAAATGAAAATATTTCAACATGGGAAGTACTTAGTAGCATATGTCCTTAAATAAATCACTTCGCTTCTGTGTTGAAATCAACACTTGAGATGAGGGGGTGTACCGTACATGTAAACGCTTTTGTAGTCTTTTTTTCCGAATGTTTGCAATTGTCGTTGTTATGTGTGGCCTTTTGCGCTACATATGTACTATTGTACTGCTTATATCTCGATATGAGTGAATGATGTTTGGAAACTGGACAGTACGGTGTAACACATGGGCTTCGCTGGTATTCACCTTTCCACGGACAGAAAGTATGTGGATTATATTTAATGAGTATTCTTACACACCTCGCCTATATAGCCAACGGAAACAAACTGTGATATATCGGCTAAAGTGTGTGATAGCTGACGTCACTAGAAAATGACGTCACTCATGGCGTTAGACGGTGTAACGTCGTTTTTACGCTTGAAAGACGTTACAATTACATGTAAAGGTATGCGACGTAGTCTAAGATTTGGCGGGAGTTCTTCAGTGCAATGGCGGAAAGTTGGTAGAAGCTGAAGACTTCGAATGTGTTTTCGTCGTTTACTGTGTGTTAGAATCGAAATATATCAGCTCCAGCAGTGAATTGTTGAGTAATAATTCACTGTTTGGAGGTGAGTTGTAAAGAAGATCAAATCCTGAACGAGATTATGTCAGATGTTCAGTGCTCGCCATCTCGTATCAGTGGAATTATTCGGTTCGTACTTTTTGTGACCAATCTTTTTATCTAGATAAGTCGGTTACCAACATTTTGCATACATATGCATGTCAACACATCCCCTAATCACTGGCATGCAAACCCACCTGTTTTTGATACATATAGATATGGGTTTGTTGAGTATTTGTCCAGCCTGTTGTGGTCAGTTAGTGAAAATCCTCATACAATGTAACTCTTGAACCTTATGGGGGATCCTTTTATGCATGCATATTCATAGCCACCTAGTATGCGAAACGATGGAGATGGTTTGCAGAGCATCATTTTGGCCGGTCAAGGTCTTTCAGCGAAAATGCTCATAATTTTTGAACCACCTGGTATATTTTAATCAAATTTCGCATACTAATACATCTTAATATTATCGAGACACGGGTATGCAAAACGGTAATTTGGCTTTGCCAAGATTTTTTGTGACAAAGCCTAGTAACCGTTTTGCATACCTCTGCCTCGATAATGTTAAAATGTATAGAACCCGCTTTCGCATGGAACGGTCCAGTACTTTAGCTAAGAGCGCGTAACAGAAAATATTTTTCTTTTTTCTCAAACAAAACTTATCTTGTGGGTACTCAAAAAACCGTCTCAGTCAGACGGTTCTTTTGAGCACCCAAAACATATGCCAAAATTATGGGTAAGAAAACATTTGCAATTGACAATTTTACGCTGTTATTTTTTGTTTGTCTAAACCTGTGGAACCTATTTCAGAACAGCTATGTTGAAACACTCAGTTTGCCTACCCGAACATTGCTTTCAATTTTAAAAATACGTGATCCTAGAGTTTAATTCTGATTATGAAAGCTTCAACAAGGGTCGTGTATATTACTGTCAGTTGATTGACATTCTCACCTCTTTGTATACTGGATACCCCTAAATGGACACCTTTACAAAAAAAGTGACAACACAGCTGATAATGCGGCATTTCATCACTGTTTGTTGATGCAAAAAATCTAAAGACAAAATAATGCAAGATTATTTTTTTTAAATTATAACCTGATACCTCTAGAAACACAATGTATGTGCAGTGGACAATCATCAAATCAGAAGGAAGAGTTCATTAGTATACAAAGGGTTAACATATCCTCAAACTAATCGGTGTTAATTCACGACGATCCCTTGGCCTAAATCGAATCAAGTGCATATTTAGTTATTTTAATTTTGGAGGTACAGGGATTGAACATTTTAACGTACAAGACGAAAAATATATTTTAAGGATTGTTTTTATTAGCTTAGGGTGTAAAGCTTAACCCTTAAAGCGCCAAGAAAAAAATGCATCTAAAATGTCGTCTGCTGAAGTCGTCTGCTGCAAATAATCCCTTACATTACTGACGAATAAAGTATAGACGCAAACAGCGTGGACCCAGAATAGACTGTCTGGTATGGGTCCACACTGTTTGCCATAAAGGCTTCTTAAACATTTTAGCAGACGAGAAAAGCAGACGACTTTTGTCACGATTGGCGCCTTAAGGGTTAAAGGAAGTCGTCAGAAGAACGTGATTGATCAGACAGATGTACTTCTATCTCTGTAGTGTGCCATTTCGTTATTTGTTTCGTCTTTTTGCCTAGCGTTATGGCGTTATGGCAAAAAGACGAAATAACGCCATGCGATAAAAAAAAAAACACAAAAAACAACAACAAGAAAGGACGAAATAACGCCATGTGAAAAGACGAAATAACAAACAGCGCCACGCGAAAAGACGAATATAAGCGCCAAAAAGACGAAATAAAAAATATAAAGAAGAAACACCGTGTGATTTAACTCCATTTTTTACCTCACGTCTAAACGTTATTTCGTCTTTTCTCGTGGTGTTATTTCGTCTTTTCGCGTGGCGTTATTTTGTCTTTTCGTGAGGCGTTATTTCGTCTTTTTGCGTGGCGTTATTTCGTATTTTCATGTGGCGTTTTCGCGTGGCGTTTATCGTCGTTTTCGCCACGCCATATATAACGCCAAGCGAAAAGGCAAAAAAACGATATGATATGAACTGATGATATGATACAATCAGTGGTGTCTCATCGGAGCCTGTTCAGCTCACCAAGATCCAAAAATGAATAATACGAAGATGTTGAATGTCTAAGTTTGACACATCGATAACTCATCGGCGTAGCTCCCATTACGCAGCCTACGCGTGTGCGTAATATAAATAGAAACATTCAAGGGAGGTTACCTGATGTGGTAAAAGTGATTTTCCATACTCTAAGGAACTGCTCAAAAAGAAAAGAATTAGCTTCCTGTGGGAGCAAATTCTTACCTTTAAGAAACGTTCCTATTTTGAAGAGGGGCGCAATTAAAGAGAATCGCTGCTTAATTCAGTAGTCTCCCATTGGATGTAACAGCGAATTATGTTAAACCTGGCGAAAAGCTGCTGCTGCTGCTGCTGCTGTTGCTTATGTCGAAGTATTACTTCCTGTTCAGCCGTAATTGATTATACGGTTGACAGAGGCCCTATAAGTAAGCAATTCAGATAATCCTATGCGAGTGGTATCAGCGTTATCCTAATGTCGACCTCACAATTTCGTTTCGTTGAAGGTCGTCTTTTGGGGTTTCATGAATAAAAAGTTTATCAAAGGACGCAGCTGAACTTCCCTACAAGGCCATAGCCCTGTCAGCATTCTATTCCTCCTTTGATCTACTGTACATTTGCAGGTTGCTCTAGCACGCAACCCTGCTCCATGCCATGTATCATATAAAATCAATTAAAATAATAAACGACTAAGAATAACAACTAAACTACATGGCTAAACAAAGAGCTAAAAACGTCACATAGCAAATTCAGATACTGACTCTGAAAACTCGTATCCAGCTTCTCAACCAGCTAATTCAAGTTCGTCAAGTTCGTCTACCTCAACCTAAAAACCTTATGTACCCAGATTTTTGATAATCCATTCAGAAAAAGAAGGAGAGACTATTTCCTCTCTTTCTCCGTTTGTAGTACATAAAACTATTATGAGCATTGCAGGAGAACCAAAGAGCATAAAGAACCTAAGGTCCGGTGATCTTTTGATACAATGTGCTCAAGAATCATACGAACAACGTCTACTACAGATGAAGACATTTTGTGGTCTAAAATGCTCCGTAACACCCCATTCATCCTGGAACACATCCAAGGGTATTATTCGCTGTCCAGCCTTGAACAGAGTGAAAAGCGATGATATCAGGGAAGGCATGGTTGAACAGGGAGTTACGGATGTACGTAGAATCACTGTACGTCGTGATGGTGTCGTAAAATTAACCAACACATATGTTCTAACATTTAACTCACCTAACATACCTACAGTTGTTAAAATAGGATTTATGCAAGTGAAAGTCGATGTCTATATACCAAACCCACTTCGGTATTACCATTGTCAAGTGTTTGGTCACCACGAAAATAAATGTAGTAGACACGCTGTATGCTTCAACTGCGATAAGTCTGAACATTGTGGACCATCTGGCGTGTGTGACAAACCAGCCAAATGTGTCAACTGCTCAGGGGATCATCCTGCAAACTCAAAACAATGCCCACAATGGGAGAAAGAGAAGAAATTACTGAAAATCAAACGTGAAAACAACTTATCATTTCCTGAAGCTCGTAAACAATACGAGCAATTTTACACAGGTCAAACTTATGCAAGTGCTGTTAAACCAGGCACTTGCAACAAATCTACACAAACTGACAACAAGAGCACACAGACGGACGACAGCTTCACTGAATACTTAAAACAACAGAAAACAGAGAAAACACAAGCTACACAAGAAAAACGTAACTCATCTCCTCATCCAGGAAAAAGTAACTCCTCTCATCCTGGGCCAGCCCTTAAGGCGGCGACCTTAGAAATGATGAAGAAAGATGAGGAGTAAAAGAAAAAAGAAGAGAAAGACAAACTCAAAAAACAACAAAAAGAAGAAAGACGACAGCAATGGCAAAAAGAACAAGCACAGAAAGAAAAAGAACAAACAGAAAAAGCAAACCAAGCTGAAAAGAATCCATATTCTGTGTTTGCTGAAAAAGAAGAGGAGGAGGTCATGGACGATGATTCTGTGGTTTTCATGGAACCATCTTCCAGTGATCACCTCCCAAAAGGCACACTGTCACGATTACCATTAACTTAAATAGTGGAAGGTTTCAATCTAAACATTATTTTATTACCCCTTCAATATTAATTTCAAGTATGGATTTTAAACATAAAATTATACAATGGAATTGTCGAGGTTTGAAACCTAATTATAATGCTGAATTTGCTAGAATGCTAATTTCACTGCTGAAGCCAAAGCAGTTGATCTAGCTTTAGATTTCATTAGCACTTGTGATACTAACAATAAATTTATTATATTTTCTGGCGCGCTTTCTGTATTGAAAGCAATGAACCATGCCAGTTCAAAGAATCCACAGATTCAGAAACTTTTAGAAAAATGTCATGAGCTTTTAGCTTATAAAGAAATTGTTCTCTGTTGGATTCCTAGTCATATAGGTATCCAAGGAAATGAGATGGTAGATAAGCAAGCAAAAACATCGATTTCATTAGAACCAACTTCTTTTAAGATTTCATTTTCTAATTTTAAGCCATCTATCAATAAATACATCTTGGAAGAATGGCAAACTTCATGGAATAATAGCATTGGAAATAAACTTCTTGACATAAAACCAACTATTGGTGAACATTAATCAGTTGTTCGAAACTTTAGAAAAGAAGAAGTCCTTTTGGCTCAACTCCGTTTAGGTCATACAAGAGTCACACACTCATACTTACTACTAGGTGAAGAGTTGCCACAATGTGTTGGTTGTGACGCACCATTCACTGTACGTCACTTCCTTTTGGATTGTGGCGACGTTGCACAAGTAAGAAATAATTGCTTCCATGTTGATAACATGAAAGAATTATTTCAAGATATACATATTGATAGTATGATGACATTTTTAAGACAAATAAATCTTTTTAACAAAATCTAATTGCTATTTTTAAAATCATGTTTTGTTTTACCTTTGTATCCGACCGTAATACAGATTTTTTTATGTTGTATTCTGTTCAGTTAGAGAACATGTACAGTTGTCTGAATAGCTCTTTGAAACTTTCAGATATTGTACGTGGTCTCTCCTGTAAACAATCGTATTGCAACTAATTATCATTATACAAACTCATCATCATCATTCTTTTTATTTTATCATATAATTTTTTACTTCCTCCATCCTCATCATGTTTAGTTTAATACAGTCTGACGCTAATGACCCACAAGGGTTGATGCGTTGTTAAGCAAAAACAAACAAACAAACAAACCATCTCGTGTTTTAGGAAAAACGTTTCTCTTGCTATAGTCTTTACTTTATCTCCTTTTTATATCTTGATTTATATGTTCTAGGAGATGATTCATGGATAAGTTAGGGATATTTCATGCAAACCAAACATCTTCGTGTTTTGATTCCTTTCAGAATTAAGGCTGAGGTTGATACGGTGCAATTACAGTAATTTTCGTATTGACTGTTCCAAGGCGGTGCTTCTATTCTGGATTTTTTTTTGTTATTAAACATATGACGTCGCGTCTCGGAGTGAAAAAAACGCCTTGCAATAAAATCGATAAACCACTATTGGTGCACAGATTTTTTTCGGGAAACGTTAGGGCGTCCATAACAACGGTGCGTATATAAACACAAAATTATAACGTTTTACGTCAGAAATGAGAATTCAAAGTAATCGTAATGTCATATGATAAATAGAATCTAACATTCGTGCTCTTCTATTATTGAATTTTTAAACTCGTTGCGAAAAAGAGATAAAGTGCTCGGCAGGTCTCGCATTTATTTCTTTTCTCCCAACTCGTTTAATAAATTCAATAAAACATGAGCACTCATCTAAGATTCTTTATTCGTTTTTGTCATTGTCATGCTGCTATGTGTGTTTCGTGCAGCCTTGTGGTCACCTGTCATAAAAGGGCTGACGTCCTGGCTTTCTTATATGTGATGTTTTCTGTGTTTTTGTCACATTCCCATTCGGTGTCATGATTCAGAAGTGGTACTTCATTGTATTGATCCCTGATCTTTACCGGCTTCCTTAATTTTTTTATGCAATTAATATATTTTCTTATACATAAGTTAGGGTTTTAGTTGTTATTTACATAATACTTTATCGTCTAAAATTGAGTCATTTTCTCAAAGGAATAAATATGTTCCTATCAACAGCTTTTATGAAGCATTTGGCCATGTACATGTAATCTAAGCCTTAAAGGACGAATATACATTTCTTTTCTCATTTCACTCATCATGGCTCCATGAAAACAAGAAGCTTCCTTTCATAAACCATCAGTCATGTTGATACTATATTAGTATATGATAAATAATTTACAGCTGATTTCCAAATCTTCTCTAGATAGCGATGTTTGCCATAATTATCTATATACACTATGCATATTAATTCTGGTGTTGCAGTATGTTAAAAGATGAAAATCATTATTTTTTCCAGGTTTCATTAATGCATATTTATCACATGACGTCGCGTCTGAGAGTGATATAACACCATGCAATAAAATCTGTAAACCACTAGTGGTTTATCGATTTACGGGAAACGTAATGACGTCCATAATAACGTTGTGTAAAATAAGGGAAACTCTTGACGTGTTCACACCAAAAAAGCAGTTTTTAAGTATTCTAATGTCATATGATAAATAGAATCTAACATTCGTGCTCTAGTGTTATTGAATTTATTAAACTCGTTGCGAAAAAGAGATAAAATGCTCGGCAAGCCTCGCATTTTATCTCTTTTCCTCAACTCGTTTAATAAATTCAATAAAACATGAGCACTCATGTAAGATCCTCTATGTATAGCACTGTAGCAACAAAGCATTTTTATCTTGAAGCTGATTTCTTTTCAGGTGAAAATCTGACATGTCATCTTACACTTAGCTCTGGACTCCAATGACAGCTTGGATTCTATTTTGAACAGTCGAATATGGAACTTTCGTTCCACCTGTTTTTCAAGGTGTACCCCATATGTTAGTCCTTTCTCTAGATATCTGTCATTTAATGCTCCAGGTAGTTTTTATGGGCCTCAGATTTGGACTGTTAGATGGCCAATCAAATCACTATCCTGATCCCTGATTAAAGCGCGAATGCTTTGCAGAGCTATGGCATGGTGCGTTATCTTGTTTTATGCTTGGGTACATGGTACATACATATTGAAGTTTTATACCGTTAATAATAGTAACCTGATATGCCTTTACTGTTGATTGTTCCATTTACAAGCTCAAGTTAAGATACCCCTTTAGACGTCAGTAGATAACCACTACAACGTGACTCCCAGTGGATTCTTCACACATTAACCAGTGTAAGCTGGATATAACTTTTCCTTTTACAGACGCCAGACTTTACAAAGTGCGATGGGAATATGTCAACCATTTGGAACATTGATTCATCTGAAGAGAATGCATCTTCCCAATCTTTTACAGACCAATTTCGAACCTTCTTGGCAAATTTTAACTGTTTGGTAGTACTTTCCATGTGTGCATTCAAATTATAAAATTCGTGCACCTACTAGTGCACATACACCAAAGTCTATCAAGTGATTAATTGAAGATACACTCAATAGTTTCGGTTCTCAAAGTATACTCACAATGTTCAATATACATGGCTCCATTGATGATCATTACATATTTCTTTGCGGCTCTCCTCATTATCCTTTAATTTGAAATAGTTTTGATAAATAACTTTGTTTTGCTAAAAAATATAACCGACTTCTCAGAAGTTAAAAACTGATATAAAAATCTGCAAGTACAATCAATATTTTGACTCGCTTTAACTAGATATATTGTACGTTTAGAAGCAAAAAAACATATATCAAACAATCACACAGACAAAAGGTATGTAAATCATTATGACAAAAAACGCTGGAAAGCAGTCGTATATAGTTATCTTTTTGAAAGGTTTATCTTAGAAATAGTTCCAGGGTAGTCTTTATAACTGTTAACATTTAAATGTAGTCAGCTAATATTTAATCATAGACCATAGTGCGTGTAGAAAAAATGATTATGTACATTATATACACGTATTCTAATTTTATGTGATTTAATTTTTATGATAATAATTGAATTTGCATTAGAATTAATACAAGTATGTTGTTATCATCTAAAATTGCATCTCATTAATATATAGTATTAACGTTTACATATTTGTTTCAATTATATCAATGCAATTATGCTACAAACCTAATTACTGGCAATTTGTATTTATATGTAAATTACAAAATCCTGGGTACTTGGGTATGTTATAGCCCAATTGGAAATAACCTCCTAACTCGGAATATTTGGTTGTTCCCAGTTCGGACGCCCCATTTTAAAATCGAAAACCCTATTTCCTGTTTACCGATGGAGTGTATTAAACAGCTTTTCAATGTCCAAGAGCTTTTTTATATTTAATTTTGAGAATAGGAAGGGTGGAAAACAACCTAAACTGCCGGTGCAAGATTCGCAGATACCAAAACAATAACTACGTTGCTTACACAAAGTTACACTATTTTGGGTTTTGCTGGTGATCAGTAAGTATCAGTTTTCGTGGGTTGACGGTCATACTATTCTATGGTTATTTTGATGCTTGACAGCTCAGTCAGCATCATGCGCGGATCCAGAGGTGATATAGGGGGTCCGGACCCCCTACCCTCCTGGAAAATCACAAGTTATATGGATATGGGACGTCCCACTTAGAAATTTTCAGTTGGGAGGTTTCCGATTTTAAAATGGGGAATATTGTAAGTTGGGTCGTAACAGGTATACTTTATCATATTAGAATTTCAGCTACATGTGCGATTCTGTACAGAGCACTTCAGTTTTCCTTAGTTGCTGTACAAAACAGAGTCATTATAATTAAAAGAGTGAGTAAAAACTCCTGGAAAGGGAGAACACATTGGGGGATCTATTATTTGAACATACAGAAGATTCATAGAAATTTCTGTATGTTTAAATTTCAGGCTTGTGAATATGCCTAGTGTGAACAGCCTGTTGGTCAGAGCATGGGAAAATCCTAGCTCTCCCTGTCACACGGAGTTAGGGTTGGGTAGCACGCTCACATCATAATGAAAATACAGCACACATACGAGCTTATCAAAGATTATGCCGTCAGAACATTAATGCTATTTGTACATGTATATTGCTCTGCGCTATTTGCGAAAAGCGTTTTTATACTGTTTTGAGTCAGAATTAAAAGTGCTTTATACTGATATGAGCTGAAACTCAAACGTTTTAAGAAAAGTTGGATATAACTTTGATATCATGCGAAAGTCTGCATGCCCGGTTTATAGCTATGGCTTCCTCTTTATTTGAACGACGGTGGGTCAGACCTCAGACTCAATGTCGGCTCTGACGTAAAGCTTTTATCGGTGGGTTGGTGTCTGATGCTTGACTGTAGCTGGACCCACTGTGGCTCAACTTGAGGTTTTCTTCAGCTCTGACTGTCTGTGAGTCGTGACCCCCTTTCTCTGTTTCATCATAGTTCATTATTTTGATTATATTGTTTCTCTATGATGATATATTGCAATAGTTAGGAATCCTTCATGTGAGCTTAACATTTTGTGCTTCAACAACGGCAGAATCTATGGCGAAGATTTGGTATCAGTAAAATGCATTTAAGCCCCCGGTGGCTTTGGTTAGTGTCTTTTCTAAGGCTGTTGTTCTGTTGCTGTTGATTTGATGTTAAATGTTATTCCCATTGTGGGATTCTGTAATCGTTTTATGCTTTGTTTTGGGCGTTACTTTATGTCCATTCTAGTTTTGCAATCATCTTGATGGGGAAGAGATAGCTGGTTGCTTTACTTTGTTTGTTTTCCTGGTGTCTCGTGATTGATGTGTTGCTCTTCCTCACGATGCCACAGGTACATGTATGTCTGCAGTTTGTGATTGTGGTATTTCCTGGTCATACTCACTTATTAATTTTTACAGTGAGTAAATAAAGAGCAAGTCTAAAGATCTGAAACAGAAGTGGCATTTCAAAACTTGTGTTGTTTCCTTTTCTCTGGATTTTTTAACTGTGAACCTGAAAAGGGGGTGAAATGTAGATAATATAACAAGTAAGTGAGTATGATCAGGAAACGCCACAATCACACATATCACCAACACAAGGCACTGTGAGGAAGAGCCACAGAACATTTACAGTCACAAAACATCTGTAACAAATTAAAAGTAAAGCAACCAGTTTTCTCTCCCTCTTCAAGATGATTGCAAAACTTAAATGGACACAAATCAAGTAATGCATAACAAAACAAAGACAAACATAGAACTCCCTAAAACAATGGGAAGTGTATCAAACAATATATCAACAACAACAGAACCACCGCCTAGGACTGGGCAATAGCCTAAGCCAAATCTGTGCATATCAGCGGATGTCGTATGCAGATAAATCAAAGGAGTTATGTCTAGGTTACACGTAAGCCTCGTGTGATATACGTGTACTTCATATATCAAATTTACCAGGAAATAGGTTTAAGCTTTGGGATATTTTCACATTCTAATTGAAAAATCGTGACCCTTTCGCGCTAATTATTCTCAAAATATATCAAATATATTTGGACGAGAGACCTTCCAATGCACAGTAAACCAATGAAATTCACTTGACAAGCCCATAAGAGGACATCCTTGGTTTTTTCATCCTATTCATCCTGCAGCACCCTCTCGCCATGACCATGTTTTTTTTTTAATGTGCGCGTTTACGTCGTCATTTTCTACAATCTTTGAGTCTAAAGTGACTGTCACACCTTACCGGATAGCGCTAACGGACGCGTAACGGACAGTAAAATTCTCTGTCCGTTCGTGTCCGTTTGCATGCGTTTCTCGTCCGTTCCTCATGCGGTGAATGTGTTCCGTGTCAGGTGTTATCCGTTTTATCCGGTCTTATCCGTTGACAAGTTTTGGACATCTTCAAAACTTCGAACGGACGCCACCGGATAAAGATGTCCGGTGGATGAACGTTACTCGTGCGTTGGTATGCGGTTTGTCCGGTTCTCATGCGGTTTGTACGTTTCTAATGCGTTCGGCATCCTGTAGGTATCCTTTATGTATTCGTTGGTGTCCGTTTGACCTGCGTTGTGAACGGTCAACTACAAGACATTTATTGGAGTTCCCGGATAAACATTTTTCGCATTTTTTCTGTCCGTTCGGCGTCCGTAGCCTTTATCCGGTAATATGTGACAGCACCATAATATGGACGGTGTCTGATTGCGACATGTATCAAGTCCCATATACTTTACCTGTGAGTTTGTCACTTTCCCATTCTGGTATTCTGGGTCAGTTGTGGTACTTGATCGTATCGATTCCTGATCTTTGCACCCTTACTTACTTTGATATCATTCCGCAATCGGAACTGCCTCGGCCAATTCCGCGAAATCGCGTGGAATCAGACCCCGGATGTACATTGAGGATTTCCTTTGATAATGCGGGTTATAACGTGACAATGACGTCACAGAAACCCTGTTAACACAATAACAAGTGTGATTTGCTTCAAAACAAACGGTAATAAAATTAATGACGTTTATGTTTTTCAATAAAATATCGCTAAAGCATCGGACCCAGGTCTTCGATCTTAAATCACGTTTGATATGTTTCATATTTATCATACCTCTGTCTGCATGCGAAACTTTCAGTAGAAATATATTGACAACTGACTGAGTTATTGCATTTAAATATTTGACCTTTGACCTCACCTAAGCTGTCAGGAGGGTGGGATAAATTTTTGTCATGTTTATCTACATGCACTGGGGGTTCATGGCCTAAAGTGAGAAGTTGTCAGATATAATAGTTTTGAGAAATGTGATGTTTATTTCAGAAAAAAAAAAAACAATTAAGCTTTTGCATGAGCCTAAACAGGGTGGGTAGTCACGTGGTTTCTGTTATGATACACTGTACGGAAAAATGGCGGACTTCTTTCCACACCGATGTTTTAAGCAAAAGTAAGTAGATATTTCTGCGTGTTTTTTCATCTTTACGCAGAAAATTATACACCATTTTCCAGCCCCCATTTTTCCCGATCTAACGATGCCAGGATAACCTCATAAAGCTTCTTACTTTGAGTACAGACTCTGTCACAGATTTTTTAGCGCCGAAGATCGGGCCTGAATTTGGAAATAAGCTGTACGGACAACATTTGTGACGGAGTTAGTACTCAAAGTAAGAAGCTTAAAGATGCTATCCTGGTAGCGTTTGATAGGGGAAAATGTGGGCTGGAAAATGGTGTATAACTTTCTGGGTATAGATGAGAAAGCATAGAGAAATCTACCTACATTCGATCAGAATGTCCGTACAGTGTATTCAAACATCCGTGCAGTGTATCCAAGCAAAAACCACGTGATTACCCACCCTGTAAACCTAATAAAAAAAGAGTCATAACTCAGTCAAAAGTTGCAAATAAACTCAAAATTCAAACTTCACCTGAATTTTATGATTTACCCTTAAAGTTATGTAAAATTTGACTGAAATTGTTGCATCCCTTCAAAAGTTATTGATCGGAAACCACAATTTAGCCAAAATCTAAGTAAAAAGGGACATAACTCAGTAAACATTTTGCTGACCCCCACCCCCATTTTTAGAAATTGACCCGTATTTAATGATGTTTGACCCTTCTGTAAGGTTTGGCAGAAATTGATGCACCCCTTCAAAAGTTATTAATCGGATACCAAAAGCGTAACAACATGGACGACGCCGACGACGCCAAAACACGGACCTCATCAGCCGCATATGCACCGTATAGCATCGTACACCAGATATAGCGATTGTAGAAGCGAGGAAGTCCTCACACGTTCATGTACGAGGTGAGTTTTATCCCCTTTTCTCATTGATACATTTGAATTATCACTGCAGACACATTTTTCTGACGTTGCTGATACATCTATGTATATTCCTTGCTACAACAAATGAGCTGCAAAAAGCTATAGCAGCTACGAATAACAGAAATGTTCCGCTAATCACTGATGACTTTCTATTGTTTGCCACGAAAATGCGTGTTTAAAAGGCTGTTTAAGTACATTATAAATACGAAATACATAAAGAACCATGGCAAATACCCCAGGAAATCATAGAAACCCACAAAAATACCATAAACGTACTTTTGAAGCTGCATTGGGATATTGAATCTTTTTTTTTTGAGTCGTTAGTGTACGGCCAATAGGAGGGAAGTGTACGTTTTATAGCAAAAATTCCTACTCGAAGTGTACGGTCGATAGCCATACAAAATCAATGTGAAAATCTTGTCTAGTGTTATAATTTTAAGAGTTCTATATACATGGACAAATTACTGTCTGTCAAACATAGCACAAAGTAAGTAAGGATGCTAAGAGCTGTATTGCAGCTGTAAATGTAAATCAAAGTTTGAATCATTCACAACGCATTGCCATTAAGTAAATACAACGAAATATATGTACAAAAAGGGCTGGGCCCAGAGGGCCTGTTCATGATGAGGGAGGGGGGGGGCACTGAAAGCCAAAGACTTGAACCGATGTCGCAAGCAGTGACATGGGAAGAGTATGAGAGGAAGGATTGAACCCCCTTTCATTAAAATCTTTGTCTCTGAGAAAGCATTTCAAATCATTTAGAAACCCATTTTTCCATATTCTATAACCTCAATTTTGAGTAAGGTTGTACACAGAAACACCTTGTTCCTAACTATTTTGCATTTCCTTGTCGTCCTCTTGGTGCTTTGGTAAGATTTCCATGTGTAGGAGGGGGTACAGCAATTGCAACGCAAGTCTGGATCAGCCCAATGTTCAGAAAAACAGCAGATCCCATGTAAGGGGGAGGGGGGGGGGCTAAAAATTTGAAAAAAAATGCTGGGAAAAACACGCCCACACCTTAGAAAAAATAAGCATAGGTTCCCTTTATTTTGTACTATTTCATTCACCCCCAACCCAATAACATAGGCCCAGCATGGCAGCAGCCTAGGGCTCTCTTTTTAATTTCTCTGAGTCTGGTCGTGGGAGGGTAGGGGACACAGCTATTACATATTAGCTTTGCAACTACTAGACTACATGAGATTTTCGATGGAAGCAAAAACGGAATGGAAGATGGGGAGGGGGGGCGGCACACACTCCAGCACCACAACCTTGGGACTTGGGATAAGTGCCCCCCACCCACCCATCCCAAACTCAGAGTTTTGTTTGGGACTGGGAGGGGGAACAAAAGTGTTTTATCCTCCGCAGTCAGACTATAGGAGATTTAAAATCCCATCATTTACAATATGTTCTTAAAAGGACATCCTTTGGAAGCAAAGACTGCACCAAGCCTGGGCCACAGCCATGTCTGTGCACCCAGTGCCACGTTTTCTTTCTGCAGAATTGTGGGTAATCCTTTATCATCTAGGTAATCTAGGTATTATTATGCATTACCGTATATACTCAGAGTATCATAATATTTGCAATATCATGTAATGCGCGAAAAAAGGTTTTTTGGGCACTGGCGGGGGTAGGGGGTGCCCTCCATGTCCCCATCAACAAAGTGTGTCAATTAATTCACAATCGCATCAGAGCTAGTGATATACGTTAGTACGCTTCCGTTGATACCAGCTTGCTTATAAAAATGAAAGGTCGTACAGAGATCTACTCCTCTGAGCCGGAACCCGAATTCCCCACTGGAGCAAATTTTGATATTCTTGGTGTGACGAAATCAAACTCCCCACAAATATGAATTTCGGTTCTGTCTTCAATCCGTGTGTAATTGAAAAACGTCCTCAAGTCAAAGAAATGCATGATTATAGTGGCTATAGAATATGCAAAATTAAAACTATTAAAAGTGTTGTCTAGTTACAATAATGCGCTATGCGATATTTCTAAGCTTTTTTACAAAAAATTAACCCTGGAGACATGGGGCCTTTGGATATTCTCCACAAAGTGTGAGGTAATTTTCAGATTTGGACGGATCAGTTTCAATATGCCCTATGGTTTTATGCGCATGCCCCATTAATTAGATTTAGGAATAGGAATACATACATGTACAGCTAAAATGTCTGTTTGGGGAAGCTGGGTGAACTTTTCAGTGATTGCACTATTACAGTTTTATTAGAACGTGCATATTTCCGTTTTTAATTGCTTCCAATGGATCACCTATTCAGTACTTAGTGCATACAAATTGTTAACTAAAACAAAAAATACTCAGCGTTTGAAATGCATGAAAAATGAAAAAGAGTGGCCTCAGGAAATGCAAAATTAAAACACTAAAGTGTTTTCTAGTCTAGTAACTTTTAATTACGCTATTTTTAAAAGCTAACCTTGTTACCAATGTTCTGACAACCGTCTGACTAATGACATTGGACTTAAGGTAGAAGAGTGGGTTAAAATATACTGCGTGCTATGTCCGAAATTTTAAAACAGCACTCTATATTAAATTAATAATTTTGCGCCACGACATGGGATTTCTAACAAGGAGCTCTAGCGATAAGGCGTATATTTTCCCTAGTTGACATGATTACAAAACCTAAATTTTTAAATTGCCCGAATGTATTTTAAATTGGACTGTTTCGGTAGTAAAATATGCACAGAAAGCATCGAAATAGGTTTCAAAGCGATCCATCGTATACAAAGCCGTGAAAACTTGCGCCTTCTACTCCCACCTCTCATTTTACGTCTTTAGACTGGGTGCCGTTTGGACGATAGTTTTAGTAAATCCTTTGCAGGTTTTCAAAAAGTGCTAAAATATTAAGGATATAAGTGCCCTTCATTTTCAAAACTTTGCGGTAATCCTTCTGCGCATGCGTACTAAATATACTTAAAATTGTGACGTTTGTCATTGAAAAGATGAAACTGGCGTCTTTCAGTTTGTTTTTAGATGCTTTCCCCCCCTAGACCCAAGATGCCCTTTGGACAATTAAATGTCGCTGTACAAATATATAACATATGTAAATGGCGTCTTGGGTCTAGGGCGGGAAAGGGGTTGTATAAACGAAAAAAGACATTAAATATCTGACAAAAATAGACCACTTTGCAATATGGTCGTTTTTATTGTACATCAACTGTATAAATAGTTTTACTGTACATAGCGTGGTTCCCTGTTAAACGGTCTAGTTCCCATATATGTTACTGAATAACAAGCACAGTTGATGATCAAAATAAATTCTCATTCAATAAGAAGTAGAGTTATTACATGCATGAAGGAAACCCCGTTTTAAATATACAATTTGGGGGCAATGGTGCATCGACGGCTCGTCTATATATATATTTGTTGAATGTGCCTAATATCTCCAGTCCTTAATTCAACAAAATAAAACGAACTTCTCGTTTAGGGAGATTGCTCGCCTTATCGCTAGAAATTCTTTGGCATTTTGACAAGTTAAGAAAATGCAAATGATGGTCAGTCAGTAGCTTATGGGTCATAGAATATTCAAGCGACCTGCTAAGGATCCGATCAGACTGCGCCTATGCATAGGCTCGTCTGGGGCTTTGTTGGTCGCACATATCACATTGTTGGAAATCTGAAGTCGCGGCTAAAATTTTAATGCTTATGACAATGTCAAACAACTAAGGAATATGCGAGCTTGCGCATATGCCATCAATGCATCTATCTGTCTGTCTATCTGTCTGTCTGTTTGTCTGTCCATCCATCTGTCTGTCTATCTGTCATTTAGACTAACCCTCTCAAACTTTGTGTACACAATAAGCGAAGACCCAGCTTCACCGTAATATACAGAAAGGTCTTGAATATTTGAACAGATAGACCCAAAACTAGCATAATCTCAGGTCGTAATTTATAGTAATATTGCATATTTGAAAAGGCTAGCCCTAATCCCAGGTGGGGGAGGTATATTTTGCGCTGAGGCCCAAATTTATTATTCTCTGTCCTTGCTTCTATTCTTATTCTCAGCAGATCTTTCTTAGCGACACATTCGATAACATAAACATATTTCAGGGAGACGAGGCAAAAGTCGTGTAAAATACAAGTGATTGGGCAGGTCAGTTTGTCAATTGTAGTGCTGACCGATTATTCATCGCTATTTCTCAGAGCCACCGATAAACATCACTGTCTTAACGATGTCATCACTATATCCTTTAATCCGAATCTTGTAAAATATGAAAAATAATAGAAGAAACACCGACCTTGTACATCATAATGTGAGGATTTCCTCGCTTCGGCAATCGCTATATTCGGTGTCCGATGCTATACGGTGATATGGGGAAAGAAGATAGCTTCATTTCTTGGCTCTGAATATATTTTGTTACAATTTATACTGTCAATTGCTATTTTGACTATCTGGGAATGTATTACATCAATAAAATGCAACTCAAAAAATACTAAATGTGGCTCTCCTGCCAAAATACGAAAGTTTGACTGGGGCACAAAATGACTGAATTCGTCGAGGCTGATTGCACCAGTTCCCAGTTACTTTTTATGTTGTTTATTTTTTGTGTGAAAACAAACTTCGGAACATTCGATATTTCTGCATTAAATCGAATAGTATGAGCAACAGGGCTTGATGTTATGAGTTTGAGTGATTTTAGCCCCAGGATATCGTAATATGTGCGTTGCACCCACGAAAGTCCGATGATTTTAGAATATGAAAAAAGTCAAATTAAAAATGTGAAACATTTCTTATGCTTAATTCAAATATTTTCTTTAATTCATGGATAATTGGACTTGGTCAATTACGCTAGCCTAGGTCCCAAATTGCGCAAAAATCATGCATTTAACGGAGCACTTACTAAAATTCTTGTTCCTTCGTATTCATTTGACCAAAAAAGCTCAAACAGTTCCATTATTTACCTTGCATAAACTATCTAAAGTAACTTGTAAGCTCCATTATCTTATTTTCGATACTGTTTTGGATGTCACGTACCTGATTGTCTAGTGACGTCATTGTAATGCCAAAAAGACACCCACAAATGTCTGATCTGAGCTTAATCGGCCACTAAAAGCTTATTACTTAATCTTAAATACAACGGCGGAAATTGCAAGGTGAGCAAGAAAACTAATCTACATGTACATGGATGAAAGTTATCAGGATTATGCTGGCACCGTGGCTCATCTTTAGGGTTTCTTTTTCCCGGATAGACTGCAAGCCAAACACAGTTTTCTTGGTTTCATCATGGTATGTTAATTTGATTAATCAGTTACCTCTTATATTAACTGCATTGTTGCGCGTTGCCTGATAAACGTTGTCTATCTCACGACACGTCCCTTTATCAGGTCATGATGACGTTGCAGTTTTTTGAATGACGTCACTAATGATGCTGAATCAACACAAACATCGAAAATTATGACATAACCGCAAGTTTGAAGAGTGAAACAATGATACCAGGTTCGCGTCTTTTATTATCAAGTTTATTAGGCTCAGCTTTGAGCACGCATGTTGAATCGCTTGGCAAGCCTCGCGATGTCAACAAGCGTTCTCAAAGCCTTGCCTGCTAAACTTGGTATTAAAAGACACTCACCTAATATTCTCTATTTGATGGTTTCTATGCGATGATGCAGTTAGGAAGCCTCCACGCGTGCTAAACAATGTGTGTGTTTTAACAACAGCAGAAACTAGGGTAGTGTGATTATGCTGTTGTTTATTCATTGTTGTTGCTCCAAATGTGTGTTTTATTTTGTGCCCGTTTTGTGAAGTGGTTTTTATGTCCTCTCTAGTTCAGAAATTATCTTGCTAAGGAAGAGATAGCGTGTTGTTTTGTTGTTTTTTTTAATTTGATGTGGCTGTCTATGTTCTGTATCTCTTGGATTTGTGTTGGACTGCAGTCTATTATTCTAGCGGCATTAATTAGTCATGCTGACTTTTGTATTTCTAAATTCAGGCTTTTTATGTTGACTTTCCTCATTTGACTATTGTTCATTGTGCCCCTTGATCAAGAATCAAGATATCTTGGGTCCCACCCGCAAATGTGGATATTTTTCTAGATGACCACCAAGAAAAAAGACAAAATGCCAGTACAGTGTATTATCATATGACGTCGCGTCTGGGAGTGAAATAACGCCATGCAATAAAATCTGTAAACCACTAGTGGTTTATCGATTATCGGGAAACGTTATGACGTCCATAACAACGCTGCGTACATAATGACAAAATTATAACGTTTTTACACCAGAAATGAGATTTCAAAGTATTTGTCATATGATAAATAGAATCTAACATTCGTGCTCTTGTATTATTGAATTTATTAAACTCGTTTCGAAAAAGAGATAAAATGCTCGGCAAGCCTCGCATTTTATTTCTTTTCCTCAACTCGTTTAATAAATTCAATAAAACATGAGCACTCATGTAAGATCCTCTATATATTAGCCTCCTACTATCTGTTATGCTTACTTTTATCCACTTCTGATATAAAAAGCTCAACATAAGGTCTTAACATACTAACTGAAGATGGCCGCCAATTTGAACTACATTTTTAAACAAAAATAAAGTAAGAAAGACAGCAAAGATCAGGAATCTTTACAATCAAGTACCACACCTTTGAGTAACTATTAATTTTGGAGATATCTTTTCAGTTCTCTCTGTCAGAATCATTAATTTCATTTATCACAAAGTCGTCATCTTCATAATTTTGGATAGGCTGCATACAAGGTTACCACAACCACTTTTAATAATAATAATAATAAAAATAATAATAATAATAATAATAATAATAATAATAATAGTCTTTATTTACAGAGGGGTACATATATTTAGCAAAATACAGGCTAATCTTCAATAATTAGAATAATACCATTCGATAGAAACCTGTACACTTCTGCATACATCTATCTCATAATATTTTTGTCTTCAGAATCATTATTTACTGCAACAGACATTTTAGACCTTGAAGGGTGTAACATATGTAACATGTTACATGAAACTAACAAAATGGGCACCTGAGTCCAAAATAGTCACTTCAGAATCTGTAAAAGTCAGAAAGACAGCAAGGATCAGGAATCGATACAATCAAGAACCACACCTGTCCCAGGATACCAAATGGGAAAGTTACAAAATCACAATAAACATCACAAACAAGAGCCAATAGGTCAGCCCTTTCCCTTCAGGTGACCACAAGGCAGCAATGAACAGACGCGAAAGCATGACAAACAAAATACATAAATAAAACAAATGATCTACAAAAGAAAACTTATTATTTCCAGTCGGCTCCATACTTTGTATTTACCTAAATATACTATGCACAATAAATTTAGCAATTGTTTTGTATGGGTGAGCCCATCCATATCAGATTTTGAGTTTCATTTGCTGTCATGAGGATACAGGCGCCGATCATCTGACAAGATTTTCCATTTAAAAAAAAAAACAGAATTACCAAACGCTGCGGCCGTGCTAAAGTGACGTTAAATTTTAAGACTAGCGAGTAACGTGGGTATTTCTGATTATTGGGGGAAGCCGAAACCATTTTCAAACGATTGTTTGGTCACTGAAAAACAAAAAAAATCATAGCAAATGCTGCAATTTTCTGGTCTTTCTCAGAGAAATAAAAGACCAAGTTTTCACAATTTGACGTTTTTACTAATGCTTTTACGTTATCACCTTTAAACGGTATTTCTAGTCGGGTTTTCTTAAACCACATTAACAAGTAAAACTGCTTGATGCCCTCGAACACATTCAGACAAATAATGTTGAATGAAACAGCTTCACAACTACAGTGCACGAACCGAAAGATAAAATCTAACGTCACCATTATCTCGCAAATGAGTCGCACCATTTTTCAGTAACTTAAGGTTTTAATCAACCATAAGATGAGTTACATTGTAAGCCTATGATATCTTTGTAAACTGAGTCTCTGTTGGATTGGCAAGTCAATTAACATAAGAAGTTTAATCAAATGATGACTACGTTTTGACGTCATTGATGGCAGCTGATTTTTTCAGCATGAAATCTCTATCACATCTGTCACATAACCAATAGTTTTTATATGCGTATGATGCATGAGGAAGATGAAAGACCACAAAACGACAAATCACATGCTTGTCATTTTAGCATTACTTACAACGGATGTGATTTTTGCCTACTGACCCCTTTCTGCAATTATTGCTCTCCCCAAATGCCTATTTAAAGGATGGCGTCTGAAATTTCGTGGTTTCGTTTGCCTAAGATCCTGTTCTCGTCATTGCAATTAAAATCGATCGGCACTGCACAAAGGTGAGCACAAAAAAGATGCGAAACCTAAGAAATTTCTTAACTTATTGTGCATAGTATAGTAATAGAAAATCTATTTAACTTTCATAAACTGCTATGATTATGTTTCATTAACTGCATTAAAAGGCATCTTCATAATCTTTACCAGACTCCTCTGAAGCGGACAGGTCATCATCGTCATTTGGCACCTTTTGGCATGTAGTCTCTGTCAAACCAAAGGGCCATTATCCTGCTGTTCCCATCTGTCAGCCATACATGCTCATTTGTTGGCTCTGAAACTTCTATTTAGGCGGATATCTGTCCTCCTCCAAAAAAACAATATTACGCATGTTACTATTGAGTGTTGCGGTACATGTAATAAAAATATCTAAAAAAGGGAGATTCACTATACTTAATCCAAATTCAAAATTAAATACATCTTAGATATTTGGGCCTCGGCGCAAGAAAACCAGTCTTCGGGGGAGGGGGGGGGGGTTAGAATCTCAAAGGCGCAGACCAGCCTGCGCTTTCGCGAAGTCTGATCAGCGCCTTTTGAAAGAATCATACTCGTATCTAAACATGCTACAAGCTAAATTTAAATTTTCTAAATGGTCTCTATACCTGCGGAGACTGATTTGAGTCTCGCTTGGTCGTTAGCCCCAACAACAGGTTTTCTTGCGACGAGGCCCATTTCTATAAATAAAATAGAATGCTTTCTTCAAATTGATTTTATTATCCAATGGATATAGTTGGAACAGGTAAAATGGCCCAGAAAATACAAATGTAATTTACAGTTTTCCCTGAAATGATCTGAATTGGAAGATAGATTCATTTTGGTGTGCTTTTTTTTATTAGCAATGAGATGTTTTTTTTTTCTTCAAACATTTATCATTCCACGAGAAAAAGCAATTAGATAATAGTATCAAAGACAACGACAAATGTCATTAATAACATGACCCAAAATCATCGATACAAATTTTATAGCATATTGTCTAATTAAAACTTTTTTCACCAATAATTGTGCACATGGTTTTTATTTAGTTCAGAACAATATTTTACAACCATTATATCCTCATGTTGGTGGCAGCAGATAGGCATTTGTCAATTTCACAGATATTTTCATGCCCCCGCGAATGAATGTAACATCCACAACAAGCTTCTTAAATACCCATACCGTATCCTTGCAGCAGGGTATTAGTTTAAGATGGGTATGAGAATCAAAGAATGTGAGTAAATAGCCCAACTCTACCATACTACTGTCGTGCCAACCAAGAGTGGCAGTGACGTAGTATTTTGTTTACAGTTGTAAAGTAAAATTTGACTTGTACACTCCACTTAAGCTAACGCTAATCGATAGATCACTTGTGTATTAATCCTATCCTGCGGATAGGATTAATACACAAGTGATTTATCGGTTGTAAGTCTCTGATAAGATTGTAAACAAAACATGACGTCACTGTCACTCTTGGCTGGTAGGATAGTAATACCCTACTCGTGCCTACCATCATATGGGGTTATAACATTTACATATAAAGCATATGGGCCGTGGCGTGAGATTTCCAATAATTTGCCATTTTGACAAGTGTAGACTCAGATAAGCCTCTGCAGCCTCCTTTTAAGCTTAGAAGTTCCAAATGGTGTTCAGTCAGTAGCTTAACAATCATAGAATACTCAAGCGACTAGCAAAGGCGCTGATCAGACTGCGCGTATGCGCAGGCTGATCTGAGGCTTTGCTGGTAGCATATACCACATTGTTGGAAATCTCATGCACTGGCTCATATGGGAATACGTAGATATGCGTGGAGATAAGGGTAGTATATTATTTAGGGCAGGGTAGGGTTTGCGTTCGGGGAGGGTAGGTTGGGTCAGGAGTATGATACTGGATAGGGTATGAGTATATGCTTAGGTAGGGTTATGCTTATGGATGGGCTATCCTACCCGCAGCCCTACGCTAGCTTCTACTCAATACGTTCTTATCCCTCACTTATTGTACCCTGCCCTACGATTGCCTTGGAAGATCTGAGTAACTGTCAGGCATTTAATAAGTAGGGGTAGATATAGTATGAAATTATGTAGTGGTTGGGACTTTTGTAGGTCAGGACAAAGGGTTGTGTAGCCGATCTTACCTGCATACTCAAACCTTAACATACCTCTACATTCACCCAACCCATACCAAGATCCACGTTCTACACACACATCAACTCATAGTCTAATATACATATGGATATAGCTAAATATGAGTAGGGGTATGTGGAAATGGCGATGACTATGGGTATGACATGGTAGCTGAGGGTGCAAACTGGCCTTTATTTAAGAGTGCGCACAAAAAAAAATAATTTTCTTATTTCTCAACCAAAACATATGTTGTAGGTACTCAATTAGACAATTCTTTCCAGCACCAAAAAACATATGTTCAAACTGATGAATGAGGAAATATTTACAATTTTACGTTAAAAAATGTTGTTAATCTAAAAATATGTACCAAAGTAATGAAGTATGTCCAGATATGCCACAATTACATAATACAGACCAACCCGTGTTACCGCCAGGCGGGGTACCTTCAGATAGAAAGGATAGCACAATGATCTTAAAGAAAGATTGGGATAAAGAGTATGACAGTCATATGGTAGCGATGTTTAGGCTAGGGTAGTTGTAGGATTGGGTTAGCTAGGAGAAGTTAAAGTTGGCAATCAAAGGATGGGGAAGGGCAAATATTTTTCAGAACTTAGACATTTTGAATCAAGAAAACATCTTGCCGCAATTTGTCTCAGCTTTTCAAAGAAAATAAAATGAAGCCACAATTTCTTTGGAATAACTGGTTACATGTACTCCTTGCAACCTAACTTGTCTACTTAAAACCGTTTACTAATTACTTCTCGCTAATGCATATTAAAGGTTCAAACGTTGAAAATGTTGACAGGATTCTTAATAATAATAATTAAACTTTAATTTCTAAAAAAAAAACCTGCATGCAAAAAGTAAGTGACTTTGGTCTGGAAATACCATAATGTAACGTAGCACCAGCTACAGACTTATAACCGAAATCGTTAACTGCCTATCCTCGTTTTGTAATTTTAACAATACTGTAAATTCGGAAATTTTCGCGAGAATTTTATTTTCGCGAATAGCGTTAAAAGGCATATTTGCGACGTTCAAACTTCGCAACTAAGGCATGATTTTACTATATCAGTAAACGACAGAGTGGTTTTGCTATTTCGCGAGGGTTTAACTTTCACGAAACTTCGCTTATGCGAAGTTTCGCGAAAATAAAACCCTCGCGAAAATTTCCGGATTTACAGTATTGACTAAATAGTAGAGGAGCCAGGGTTTAAAAATGTCAAAAATAAGCATTTAGGTATGTCCCCTTTTTAGCAGAATTTTCACTTGTTTTATCCTTTAGTACATAGTATAGGCAGTATGAAACCAGATATTGCACTCAATTTAAGTCTTGCAAACATACCTGTAACAGTGTGTTTAATACGTTACCCCTCATTTTCTTAAAAACAAAAATATGTAATTATGTCTATTTAGGTAGAATTTGAAATGTTTAAATGAACAAAATACTTATGCAATCTGTAAGAACATGCTATCCTCTACACATATTGATGTTTTTAAAAGTTGTTTGGGTCCATTATATTGTCATTTACGTTATATTTTCAACTATACCCTTAAAATTATTGATATTTTGTTAAAAAGTCTTATTTGACAAAATTTTCAAAATGTGTTTAACTTAAAGATAACACGTATCTAAAAGAGCGTTAACTGACCATTTCAAAACTGCAAAAAGATACGTTCTAACATAAATACTTTGTCAGTTATAAGCTGTTTAATTAGATGACCATATATAAAACTTTATATAAGTTTAGAACCTCTTAGGTTTGAAAATAAGCACGCAATTTTTCTGTTAGTCTTTAAACATATTATGATACCTGTTTTGATAGCATCGACTTTAGAGTAATACTTAACAACATTTCTGAGGTAAAATATCATTTTGTTGCTCGATTTTCAATATGTAACGTTTAAAACAAAGTTGAAGACAAACAAATAATGCTTAATAGCTTAAATTTTACATCACTGGAAAGGTTATTTCATTAAAAGGAGGGGGAGGCTATGTTTGATAGGCATAAAAAGAGCATTTGTTCCAAAAGAAGAAGTTATCAGTACTAATTAGGAGACTGTGTATATGGTTTTTTTTTCTTTTAAAAAGAGGTATACTTCTTGACTTAAAAACAAAACACAATGTTTGCTAAATTTTCTATGTAATGTTATGCAATCTATAAACTTATAAAATGAAAAGTCTGATGCAACATCTCAACTAGGATACATTCCCTTAAGCTTGTTCAGTCAAATTTGCTAAGGTAACATATATATCTATAAATAACCAAAATATATATCATGATTATATATTTGTCTCAACTGTTTTCCATATACAAAAAAATGAGCCTGGAAACCTAAAACAAATTCAGATATTTGCATATTTTTTTTCTTTTAATTCAACAAAACAATCTTATATGCTATGCAGAAGCAGCCAGAGCTTTGTGCAGAATCTGTTAACACTCATCACAATATATAAAATAGTAAATAACATATCTGTTCTATCAAATCAGATTCATTTATGATAAAATATCTAAGAATCTCTGAAATGATGTGTGGATGTTGGAAACTTTGTTTGTTGTTGTTCCTATTGGTTGTGGGAGTTTTGTATCGGGCCTTTGTTTTCTAATTTGTTTCTAGTTCAGCAATCATCATGACAAAGAAGAGAGCTGGTTGCTGCACTTTAATTATATTGTAGATATCTGTGTTCCGTGTCCCTTTCTGAAGGTGCAGTGGGTCAGTCAGGAGTCTGTGATTGTGACATTTCCTAGTCATGTTCACTTATAGAAAGAAGACTTTTGCTGGCAATCTAGACAGCATCACTCCTTTATGAATTTATAAAATAATATGTTGTTTACGTTACATTAAATTCAAGGAAACATAAGTGTTTGTTATCATTTATTCTATAAGAGAGTGGCTCTGTTATGCAAATTGTTTAAGTCACACCTATTTATGCATATATCAAAACTCAGAAGGTGACTTTTGAATTTATTCTAGCTATGAACTTTAATTTCAGCTCATTTTTAATATGGCTTTCATTGTTTGATTGATGAAACTGATAGTTCTTTTAACTTAACACTACTACTCATTTGTCAAAGCAATGAAAACTTTAAATATTCAAAATAAATTATTGCCGTTGAAATTGAGGAAATCACCCATAAGGATGGGTTTTACATGGCAAGGCAGTGATCATATCCAAGAAATCTAGATTTCTTCAGTTGTAATTTACGATACCAAATTTACTTTATAAAATTTCACCAGAGAGAAAATGTTTAAGTCAAATTAACTAGGACGCATTAAATTTACAGTTTAAAAGATTATTTACGTTAATCAAAATGTTGATAGGAATAGCAATATCTTAGAGTAAAAATAGCAGTCATAAGAACAAACTTAGTTTTAGCAATTAGTGCTAATATAGCTGATGTTAAGTTCTATCATAATACCATAGCAGTCATTGGTCCCCATTTTAAACAACCTGTTGCAGGAATCCTTTCAGTTGATTCCTTTTATGTGCGTTAAATAATAGATGAGTTGTAAACACATCATGGTATAGAGACAAAAGGCATACATTAAATTATCTACTGTGCTTATAAAATAATAATTATATGGACAATAGAGAAGGCACAATAATTAGTATCATTACTTACAAAAATAATAGATTTACATGTTATGCTAAGAAAGTATCTATACACTTAACAGATAGAATGATTAATTTGTATGTCGCTCTTTTTTATCAATCGTCTGCATAAGAAATTGTATTTCTTTCGATTTGTTAAAGTATCATGATACATCTCAGATAGTGATAACACTGTCTCTATTGCCAATTACACTATATGTAAGTATGAGACAGCATAGAATTTGTTGAGTATAGTTTCTGAAAGTATTCTTTGAAAGTTGCATATGTATGGTTTTGTTTCTATTACATGAACTGAGTCAATATACCATAAATATAGCATATAGTATGAATTAGTTATTTTAAAGAACTGAATTACGGTTGTTATGATTACTTATTGTGAGTGTAAAAAATAAATGGTATCCTGCTGAATAAAACAAACATTAAAGCAGATTCTATCACGTATGCTGTTAAGCTATATAGCTAAAAAGCAAATGTATGCAAACATTCTGGAATATATGATCAATCAAGTCCTATTCTAGAAAGTTGTTTGCTCAAGGTCCTGATTATCGAAGTCTAATTATTTTGAAATGTCTACAATACTAACAATGCAGGGAAGCTTTTCCAACTTATCAACTGACATGTGTCTGTTTCTAAAGTATTAAAATGGTAATTTAGAATAAATGCTGTCTTGTTTCATTGTTTCACAAACATGTAGAACCAGAGACACAATGATTGAAGTAATGATCTATATATTTTTGTTATATACGTTACCAACATAAATAATAATCTTATCCAAAGCGGACGCGCTGTAGATACTGAAATAGTATAACCCCAAGGATAGCTAAGGCTGGTGCTAAATCAGAGACAGAAATAATCACGATTTCCACAAACTTCAGTTTTGTTTCATATGACACTGATGAAGGTATCTTTAATTTTTCACTTCTGCTTGGAATATCTTACATTGTTTAGAGTTTTAAGATATATTTTGTGTCTAATTGTTTTAAATATAGCTGTTGTAACGAATTACTGTTTATAAATGGATATATTTGTTGGCTTTTACAATGTGCGATGTATTTGACTATGTCACTGCATGCTTTTTATTTATTCATTGAGCTGTTGACGGTGAAAAAAAATGTCTTGTATATGTCATTTAACGCCATTTAATGCATAAAAAGAAGCAAATACTTGGTAGTAGAACAGATTTTAAAGAATCATTTAAGCTTTTTGAAACAATTTAATCGTGAATAATAAAGAGGTATCAATTATCCTATTTACATGATTCCTAAAACATATACTTAATGACATTTATGTGCATTATTTTCAAGTTTTTCCCTTTAAACTAAATATGATTTTGTTGATGTTGCATCTCATTCATATTAAATGTTTAAAAATACAATATTACCAATCTAATTTTGAGCACTAACATGGTAGTCAATTTCATTTTCACCTTCAGGCTGTTTGAACGCATATACACATAACATTGCACTTAAATATTGTTTTAAAAGAAAGTAACGTATATAACAGAACTTCCAGGTGCCTAAACTAATATTATTATTCTGTTATTAAGCTGTATCTAATTAAAATATCAATCATAACGATATGAAAGAAAACGATGCAAATGATAATAACACTATACTAGGAGTTTCCTTATTGTCTAATGGTAACGTATTAGTCTTGGCTATTGCATGGTAAATGCACATGTACATCAAAAGCTAACAGACATTTTATAATATATACAGTAGCTAAGAAAATCTTAATGTACAAAATCTCCCTCCACAAGTCTTTTGGCAGCCCATGGCCAAGAAAACAATAGTCATATATTTGAATGTAATTAACGTATATAACAATTACGTAAGCGTAAGTCATTTAAACTTATTGTCAGTTTGGTGCTTTTTATTAAGTTACAATAAAGCAATATGCAGATAGTAGGAAATGTGACTTATCTGGTCTAAATAGCTTTTCTTTTCAATAATGTAGTGAATAGCCTACTACATGAAGCCTGTATGAGGGTAGCTATGGTAACCCCATAAATAAACATCTTTTGCAAGACTTAAAATTTGTGCAATATCTGTTTTCACACTTCTGAAACACCATACTAACTGAGGATATAGTCTAAAATTCTGCTACTTTCTGGCCACTTTTTTCCAATTTTTGAATCTGTGGCTCCCCTACTATAAATCAAGTCAAAGTCATTTCTATAATTTAATAAGACATAATCACGACAACCCAATCAGGGTGAGCGCCAGGGCTCAAGCCTGATAACAGAACTACTGCATTCTGAGTCTATCTCTGACTAGCTTTCTCTGATCTCGCTCTAGTCTGATAGTTTGATAAACTGATAAACTGAAGTGCATGGCCAACCTTCCAGTATTTATATGCTGTTTCTGGATTTTGGAATTTCCCCCTAAGCTTTCGATAGCATCGTGGGTTGAAAGGCACGCCTGTTTTGCTTTCACAAATGACAAAGTTTTGATGGTTAAACTTAAAACATTAATTCGCACATGACTGTCCTGCTATTCAGTTTTGAGTCCGTATCCCAACAATAACCTGTTATGTGGGGACTGAGCCTCAACTTGAAACATCATCCACAGGCTTGTGAAGCTAGTGGATCGAACCTGTACCCCTAACTCCTCAGGCATACAGAGATTCACTTATATCACTTATTGAACTGCACATGCATAATAAAGGTCCAAGAAGGCGTAACTTTTGTACTTCGCATGAGCTGATGTTTCTAATAATCACAAGTTAATTCTCATCATATGATGTCCCCACACCCAAAGCGATGACCTGAATAAATGCCAAATATTAATTTTAAAAACCAGGCATGTGATTAGTATACATTATCGAATCAGAACAGCCTTACAGCCCATAAAGATTACTTTGGTCATTTTGCTACGTCACCTTTCAACATTATTTCAGTCATACTGAGCAAACGTTTACGTCACTACGTTACAATAATCAAACACTGGAGGCCAACCCGCTGCGACGTGAGGAAGAGCTACAGAACATTAACAGTAACAATACCCATATATGGTAAAACCCTTTAAATATCTTCTTCTATGGAACCAAAAATTTAATGGCATTTGGACTTATATGTAGCATTGGAAATGTGGACCCTACCAGGTTTGCACAAATTATGAATCTGGGTTGACCTTGACCTTTTTATGGCAAGTCCAAATTTGAATCCAAATGTATTTAAATTGGAAAAAATCTTGAAATATCTATAAATGTTTAAGCAAAAATCATAATACTTGCAAGAAATGTTAAACCTAATGAATCACTGGTTTTATATAAGCACCAAAAGTCAAACTGACATTTGACCTATCATCCAAGTCCACACATTTTGGACTGCCAAATACGTATCTAAACATCTTTTCTCAGAAATAATTGGGCTGTTTGAACTCAAAATTTTATAGAGAATATATAAAAGATGAAACAGTATAAATATAATATTTGTTTTAGGTCACTTGACAAGAATGGCCACCATGCCCATATATGGTAAAAGAAGATATGTTTAAATAAAAAGCCTAAGCTGACCTTGACCTATTTTAACATTATTAAGGAGATCAGGTGAGCGCGGTCCTCTAGTTGAATTTATCAAACAAGATGGGAAAAAGGATGAAATGTTAGGCTTGCTAAGCATTTTATCTTTTTTTTTTATTTTCACCGAATTAAATAAATGCAATAATACAAGCGCACGAATGTTAGATTCCATTTATCATATGACATTAAAATTATTCTAAAATCTAATTTCAGGCGTTAAAATCATTATATTTACATTTTCAAAGCAAGCCTTTAATGCATTTTGCAACAGTCCATAGCCTTATAAACGACACAAAATTTGTTTGACAGCTGCCAATCTCACTTGCCCGTGCAATACGCTTCAAAAATCGAACTCATTCGCCAGAAGTGTTACTGGTTTTGTGATTGACAGGGAGCCACGCCTGAGTCATACGTGCAAAACAAGCCACCTGTTTGCTCCATTGGCTGTCCGTGTTCAAGCTGGCTGTTCCGCTGTTCCATTTTACACCCTGACTAAACCGTTAATACTATTATATTTTAAATAAAAGTCTTGTTTTAATTCCTAAATTAAAATTGATTTTTATATTTTAGATATTAATAATAAAATGTAAATATAGGCAATAAATTCAATTTTTGGAATGTTCATGGAATCATATATACTTTGGTTATCTCGCAAACTTTGCAAGAGACCCAAAGTATTCATGATTCCATGAACATTACAAAAATCGAATTCATTTCTTAAAAATCCGACAATCAGTAGACCACTCATTGGTTTATCGCTTTCAATGCATTGTGTCATTTCACTCTCAGACAGGACGTCATATAATAAATGGTTTCATCATATGACTTTGTTCCTGGGAGTGAAATAACACAATTCACTAAAATCGATAATCCACTAGTGGTTTACATATGTTAGGGAAACGTTATGACGTCAGTAAGTAATCTTAATGTCATATAATAAATAAAGTCTAACATTCATGCTCCTGTATTTTTGAATTTATTAAACTTGTTGCGAAAAAGAGATGATCAGCAAGCCTCACATTTTATCTCTGTTCCTCAACTCGCTTAATAAATTCAATAAAGCATGAGCACTCATGTAAGATCCTCTATATCTGCAACAAGGGGAGCATTCATGTAACAACATCATATCTGCAACAAGGAGAGCACTCATGTAAGATCCTCTATATCTGCAACGAGGGGAGCACTTATGTAAGAGCCTCTATTTATAAAAGGGGCTCGATATGAAGTGAATCGAAATCTTCAATTTCAAAGTCCAGTAAAATGTTTGCTGAGTATCCAGTAAAATGTCGGTTGAGGGCATTTTCTTCTCAAGTAAGTCTGCACTGTTGTCTTTCTTCTCATTGGCTGAAAAAGATATCTAAAGGTGTAAAATGGTCATGAGTGACAGGTTTCAAAAAAAATTGTTCAGTCGGATCAATTGCATTATTTGCTGAGGTCGATCTAAAGGTGTTTTAATGTCGTCCTGATTTACATCATTGTTTCATGCAGCTAAAGTGTATTTTACAAAATAAAGGAATACTTGTATTACTTCACTTTTCGCTTTCTGTAAAGGCGGCACCTCATGAATGCGTAATTAGGACTGGTCAACCTTAGACATAGGTAAAAGCTTAAAATGAGGCGTGGTTTTATTTAAAAGTAACTGTATCATCTTGCGCCATTATCTCAGTATAGACGCAAAAACACATTATTTAGCCCTTAAAACGCCAGCAAAACTACTGCATTTGAAAATGTCTATTTAACATAAGCAGGGAGGCAAACATTGTGGACCCAGATCAGACTGCTCCTACGGGAGCAGTCTGATCTGGGTCCACACTGTTTATCTATGAGGCTTCAAATAGATCAGTGGACGACATAAAACATACATTTTGTGATTATGCGCTTTAAGGGTTGATAAAAGTGAGTTCAGTGTGTATACAGTTAGAATTACATGAAATGCAAGCACGTTTGCGCGGCTCAAAAAGCTTATTTACTCTTTACCAAAATATAAATAAAACCTGATTTCCCTTCCTTAGCAGATGAAACAGCCAAGTCACACCCAGATATGAATATTAAAGTTGCCGCCTTTACAGTAAGCGAAAAGTCAAGTAATACAACATGATGTGATGTAATCCCGCAATCAGGAAATTAACAGCGTGTGCTTTTAGTCAGTCGTTATTTCGAAGAAGTGCCTCTTTTATTGCCTTAATTCATTAAGTAGTGCAAACATACCAAGTAAATTACTTCCGATGTTTGGCGCTAATATGTATTCCTATCCCTGGAAATATCACATCCTGTTAATAGGCAATTTCATTCATTCGGTTCTCTCATATTAATCCATAATTGAAACAAATATAGAACTGAAAGTTTCTAAATTTAGCAACCTTCAGCACTTGTGCGATGCATGTTGACGTCATTGTAACATTATAAACTAAAGTAATAGATTATTATAGACAATAAAAGGCTAGCGTCTTCCTTATCATCGATTATCCAATTGAGGCCACAGAAAACTCACAAATATTGTACCTGCTGATACACTACTTGCGTTGTACATGTGTTTCGAATTAATGTAGGCACAGATATCACAAATGCATTTTCTCATGTTCTTAGCCATGTTGTGATACCTTAAGATGCATATTTTACTATATACTTGATAGATAAATGGCTGTCATCTCGGAGCCAATATGCACTGTATTTTCTTTCGAGTTGTCATACAGTAAAATATGAGTATTTAGAAGTTGTGTATATTAAAATGTCTTGTGATTGTATGTATGTGCTATATGATTTTGTTTCTGAACAACAAAACAAGTCTGGGTACATGTACTGCATACATGTACTACTTAGTGGTCTATAATATTAACTTCTTGTCTCACTGCGATTACAAACGATGTTTTTGATTTTTGGAATGTTCATGGAATCATGTATATTTCGGCTCTCTTACAAAGTATATGAAGCCCAAAGTTAACTTTGCAGGAGACCCGAAGTATTCATGATTCCACGAACATTCCAAAAATCGAATTTATTGCTTATATTTACATTTTATTATAAATGTCTAAAATAAAGAAACTATTTATAATTTAGGGGAAAAACAGTTTTGTATTTATATGTTATTGTATTTACAGTTTTGTTGGAGTGTAAAACGGAAATGCGCAACACAGACAGCCAATAAAGCGAACAAGAGGCTTGTTTTGCACGTGCAACTCGTGTGTCTCGCCGTCAATCACAACACCAGTGTCACTTCTGGCGAATTAATTCGGTGCTCGAAGCGTATTGCACGGGAAAGTGAGCTTGGCAGCTGTCAATTAAATATATGTCAAAGGTGAGGCTATATCTAAAGATTCATTAATAGCTTGCTATGAAAATGTAAAAATAAGTATAATTATGTATATCAATCATTCAGTCGAGATTCTTTATAAACTAAATTCTACGGACGTTTTCTCTTCATTCTATATTACATTGCCCCATGAAATTAAAGAATAGAATGAACAAACTCTATTTCGCTTGTAATGAGAAACAAGCGTATATCATTCTTAAACAACCAAATAAATATAAGCGATGTGCATGCCAGAAAGTTTGTGGCGTCTTCTATTACCTTTGGAGCATTCATCTATTGGATTCGGCTCTAAATAGTAAATAGATATTGTACGTATTTTATGGGTACTAATTGTGACTGCTGCAGAATCGTTTTTTGGGTTGCAGGTTATGAGAGAGACCCTCTCTCTCTCTATCTATCTCTCTAACAAGCTAATGTTAACGAAGCATTCAACTTTCAAAATGTCTAGATGACTTACTGATTATTGATAGCTCCTTCTTTTTGAACAAATGGTTAGTCAGATATATCATGTAGAACTTCATTTAAATAAAGCAAATTCTTATGATACTGAAACTTCCTTTTAAGGATTCCGATTTGTTTTATAACAAATGGTATACTTTCATCTCGAATTCTTGTTAAAATGAAATGGTTTAATGTTGAATCAGTAAATTTACTATTTCTGGATGGAGATGTTCTTATGTTGTATTTTTCTTCAACATATTTGTTTTGCTAGAATATGTTTTAATGTCAGTGACTTCACCAATAGAAACCTAATTTTGACTATCAAGGCTATCAATACCGTTAACTTCGTAAAGATTTTTTTCTAAAATTAATCACAGGCACACAGAATTGATAGTGTATTTCAATGTTGAACGAAAACTATTTCGTAACAGGGTATATGGCGCCATTATTTTATGGTGATTAAGTTTTTAAATTCAAAATTATATTTTCTGTTCAATTTTAAAATAATCAAACTTTATAGAAAAAATGGGAAATGCCATGGATAGTATGCGACAGTCTGAATGCTTGGTTATAAAGTCAATCACTGTTTATAGCTATAGCCAGGTCGGAGAATCAAGTGACTCTAGAGTGATTAGAAATGGCGGATGCTTTTCAAAACCCCTTGATCCGGCTAGTGACAGCTAGACCATTTGGTTTTCTTGGTGGGGGAGGGGCAGCTGTTTTTTCCAATAGATAAAACTAGATTTTCTAAAATACAGTGAAAGCATTAATTTTGTAACCATAAAGAGTGTTTTTTTTAATAATTGCCATTAGGCCCTATACGAAAGTTTACCTTCAGTTTTAACAAGCAAGAATACATCTGATCAACATTCATCAAAGTTTTAATAAAAAAACAAACATCTAATTACCTAGATAGAGAATTGCATACCAGATGTGTAGGTAGCCCTGGTATGATGTTGATTATCACTTGTGCTAGGGGGGTTCGGGAAAATTTGATAAAAATGGTGTGGTCTGGTGCATTCTGAGTGTTCCAAAGTTAGTTATTATCAACCTAAAAACAACATTTTTTTGATAATAAATCAACAACCCAAATTTTGTGCCATATTTTTCTCTAAGATTAATCCAGATGCGCACTTTGGCACAAAAATAAATAAATTCACATTTTACAAGGGGGATCGTGGGGTGGTTAATAGCCCTCAGAAGCCAAAGAAATGTAAAAAATGGAGGTTTTACGTTTTTACAGCAAATATTACATGCTGGACACAAAGATATATCCTCGAATGATGTGGATTCAGATTCATGCTAGGGAGGTGCAGATTTTTTTTTATTAAAACGGTGCAATACGGCGCATTCTGAGTGTTCTTAAATATGTTATTATCAACCTAAAAATCAACAATTTAAGTTGAATTTTCCACGATAGTAAAAATAATTTGCCATATCAGTCATCAATACAATCCAGATTAGCATGTTAGCAGGAAAGTAAATACATCTAGATATCCAAGGGGGGTCTGGGGGGGTCTGCGGAATTTTTTTTTTAAAAAAAATCACTCAAAATGAAGGCTTTTCCTTTAAGGTGAGATATTTTTTAATTTTTTTAATTTTTTTGCAGGGCCCCCTAAATCCCCAAAACTATGAACTTGCTCCCCAAATTCATGAAAATAATTACCAGTGCTCCCTGAAAATAAATAGCCATTCTCCCCAGATCCCCCAAACCCCCGGGGGCTCAGATCTGATACGGATTTTACTAAATGAATGAACCGTAAATGTATCATCTATTCATTTGGGGTGATTCTATTTTGAGTAGGAGCTTCCCAACTGGCATTTGATAACACGTAACTTGTTTTTTATACATATGTACTTACAGAAATCATTTGACTTGAAAGAAGTCTACAAAATCATGAGTTTTCGTGACGAAATGTACTTAATAACCTTTTGCCATCAATGTATTTGGATTTATTTGCACCTCATATAAAACAGAAAATATCTTAGCAGCCTATTTTGTCATTTAGCGTTCATATTATACAAACTTGAACCATAGCTTTGATCATAAGTTTAAATCGTTTTTTATCAGTTAAGTTATTTAATTTTATTGGTACCCTTCCTTGAGAGGCCGAAAACATTTTTTATCCTACATATGGAAGAGGCATCATGCACATTTTGCTTACCAGATGTCAGTTGTCAACATTTAACTTGTATTCAATATATTTATAACAAAAGAGATAATTTGCCAGAAAATATTCTACAAAATCATGGGTTTTCGCGACTGATGTACTTAATGACCTTTTGCCATCGGTGTATTTGGACCTATATAAACCTTACTAATGAATAATAATATTTTCAGCATCCTCATGTATCATTTAGTGTTTACATTATGCCAACTTCAGCACTGCTTTTGATCATTGGTTTAATTTGATTTTTATCAGTAAATTTGTTACTTGTATGGATACCCTTTTTGGTGGGCCATACAATTTTTCGCTCCAATAAATGGTATTGAAATTATGCTCTGTTTGCTTCCCAGATGTCATTGATAATATTTAAACTTGTTTTCAATACATTTATACATAAGGAGGACCTTTTGTCAAAAAGAATTCTAGAAAATCATGGGTTTTCGTGACTAATGTACCTAATGACCTTTCATCGTCGGTGAATTTGGACTTGTTTGCATCCCATTTATGATGCAAAGTATTTCTGGCATCCTTCTGTATCATTTTGTGTACATATTATACCAACTTTAGCAATGTTTTTGATCTCAGGTTTAAATGAAGTTTTATTAGTAAAGTTATTTATTTGTATGGGTGCCCTTTTTTAATGACTCGTAAAAGTTTACGCCCCTGCATACCGAGGTGGCATCATGCATTTTTTGATTCGGGAGACTCTTAGTTTTAATTTGATATATGTTGCTGCTTGTTACCTTGTGGGGACTGGTATGTGTCACAATATGGTGGGTCTGCTGCAGCACTATTTCATGTAGTCGCTTATGCACGAATTGTTGACTGATATTGTAAAAATGCCTTTCTTACTACGACAGCCATCATTTCTTTAACGCTTTACCCACCTATGTTACTGCTGATATCTCATGCAAACAGATTGGACCCAGATCAGACCAGACGTTTGTCGGTCCTGATCTGGATCCAAACTGTTGGACACAAAGCTGCGTCTTGATCAATAAAATAATCTCACCAATACATGAGCTGTTGGTACTCATTAGGGTAAAATGATCGAGGCGGCTCTTGTGAGTACAAAGTCTTGACTTATACACGCATATACACGCTTAGTTGCATTCTTTGTTGTGAATAGCTTCTTAATAACAGCGGTACTCAATGTGACTGATATAGTAATAATGGTTTTCTATCTATGGCAGTCATCTTACCAACCGGTGTCGCCTGCTGATATCTCTTGCAAACAGTTTGTGTCCGGATTAGGCCAGGCGTTTGTCGGGCCTGATCTGGATCCAAACGCTTGACACTCTAAGACCTCTTCGATGGAGTTGGTTCTGTAAATAATCAGCGGACGACAAAAAAAGCGCATGACGTATTTGTTGTATTAAGCAAGGACAAAACTCAACACATGCTTTGTTGATGCCTCATCGAGTTTGGCTACGGTGAGCGCCTGCAACTGCTGTGTCATGGCTAATGTCTAGCTGGTTGATTTGAAGTATTAAGACAATGCAATGCCTTCTTTTCTTTTCTTTTTTTTTGATCCATTTCGAGCAAATAATTTGTTGTATTTCACCAATGTTCTCATACGAGAATGTTTATTGTATTTCTTTTTGTCATTTTTGTATTTTTGTTACACTCACATTATTTCTACTTTTCTCTTTTCTTAATGTTGACCAGCTCTTTTTACCAGTCCTATCATGTGGATATCCTCTATTCACGGTAAAACAGTCCAAAGATACATCTTGCTAGAAGTAGATAAATACACATGATAGGTTCTCGGTCAACAGCTCTCTCTCTCTCTCTCTCTCTCTCTCTCTCTCTCTCTCTCTCTCTCTCTCTCTCTCTTTGTTTTTTTTTTTCATTATAATGAAACATGCATGTATTACTTTATAACTTTCTTAGCGCGAGTTTCTTTGAAGCTTTATAAGCTATTCACACATATTGTACAAATTATACCTGAAACAGGAAATGACTTTCATATAAGCTTTTAGCTTACTGTCAAATCCTGTATCCATTGACAATGTATTTATTGCATGAATGTAGAATATTTCAATAAAATATTGTTTAAACTAAAGGTCTGATTCTACGGAATTCCACAGAATTGGCCGAGGCAGTTCCGATTGCAGTGGGTTGATGCCTTATGCTGGGTGTAAATAGTACTGTTACTGTATCGTAGGATACTAGCGATTGCCGAAAATAACCTTGTTTTTCCAAAAAGTTCTAAAAAACAAATCTAAATCTGATTCCAGCGTGTCTACACTTAGCTACAGATTCTAAAAAAAGTTACAAGGCCAAAGCATAAAGGGCAAAAATACGTTTCAATGGCGTTACGTAATACGATCCGTTTTTCTCTTCAAATTGGACATATAAAACGGACCAAACTATACGCAGCTGCAAATTAAGAATAGAGCAGTCTAAAATAACCAATTTTTCTGTAAATAGTAGGTTTAGTATTAATAGAACATAATTTGAGCCGCGGCATGAGGTTTCCAACAATGTGGTGTGTGCGACCAGCAAAGGCTCAGACCAGCCTGCGCATACGCGCAGAGCCTTTGCTAGTCGCTTGAATATTCTTTGAGTGTTAATCTACTGACCGTACATTGGGAGTTCCTTAGCTTAAAAGGAGACTGCAAAGGCTGGTCTGAGACTTCACATGTCAAAATGCCACAACGTTGGAAATCACATGGCGCGGCTCATTTGTCTGCGTAGTGAGAAAACCTGATTTTGTTGCATACGAACATTAAAGGGGCAGTCCAGACTGCGCATGCGCGGAGCTTGATCTGTCCGCTCCTTAGTGAGTATAATAGTTTAACATGCTAATGGCCGGATTTCAATATTCTGGCTAGTCTCTGTAGCTTACTAGGCTAGTTTGAGTGTCCCCGAACACAGGTTTTCCCGCGGCCTATACTACGTTTTCACTGAGCGAGTGCCACGGTCAGACAATCAGAACGTGATCACACTTGTGCGAATTGTTTTCAGGACATGTGACGACACCATTAAAGGCACATTGGGAATTGTCAGTCTTTGATCAAATAACTTAAGCATTTACTAGGCTTCATCAGGTCAGAAATAAAATGAGTTTGATCACGCGAAAGCCTGACTCAGACAGTTTAATAGGACAGCGAATTATTTGTTAGAAAACACGATTGGCATTGAGCGGATCCGCAGGCTTATGAGGATTTGCACTGTCGGCATACAGCTGTATAATATGAAAGGGTGTTAAGAAAGTACGTTCCGCAATGAAATTGTTTTATTATTACTTTAGTAATACTCTGTTAAATTACATAAATGGCACTGTTAGTCTCTTAATGGACATACTCGAATAGAAATAAACAATGGCATATTCAATCAGATATTTTATTTTGAAAAAAAAGGTCTGCAAAGACGAGTACCACATTGCATTTTGAGGGCTTGTGGAGCAAAATAATGCTATAAATCACATATCAAATGTCATGCAACGACTTAAAGAGATTAGGTCTGTAACTATGAATATTTTTCGAAAAAAAATATTTTCTTTTTAAATCATTTGTAAAAATAGAAAATTAAGTTATGTTTTCAAAATAAATATGTTCAGTACAGCTGAAAACTGCATGGAAAAGTGAATTATCTTATAAAAACAGGTGATTTTTCTCTTGTTAGGAATTATTTACGTCCCTCCAATAATTCTAGACAGTTGATGTTTAACATAAATGCTGTTGTTTTGATAGTTATAATTTGTTAAGATTTATGAAAATGGTAAAATGTTTACCTGAATTTGAGTATTTTACTGTATTCTTGAAGAAAAGAAACTTTATTTACAAAATTAGAAGATCAAAAGTTACAGACTATGCAGCTTTAAATGATCAGAACATTTCCTAATGGGTTAAGTAACTCTCTGTGGACTAACTTGTATTAATCTTATAGTATGTATAGATTGTTAATCATATATTACAAAGGAAATGAGTGGGAACAAGCGCAGCGAGTGAACCACTTAATTTCTTTATAATTGTAATATATGATCTATGACCTATTTTGAGTTTTCTCCTTGCAAACTGATTGGTTGTGAAGCACAGGAAGGGGATGAAAAACTATAAATAAACCTTTGGGAAACATCCTGGCTTGCAAGACTGAAATCAACCAAACAAAATCATAAAAGTCACAAATTTTGGAAAAATCGCTTCAAAGACGGTATCCATAGAAAATATTATTTTTTGACGTAATTGCACACGTATGAAAAAGACTGATAGCATGCTGCGGATTGCTCAAAAGCTGTATGTTGGGGCGTAAAGTGAACTATGTGAGATGTATAAGTTGTTCATACAACAATGTGGCCAAAAGTATCCGTCTCCTTGACAAAAAAGCAATTCTTGTTTATACAGGAAAATGTTCATGCAAGAAAGAGCTTTTGAAAGATATATCTCCTTAATTTGGGTTATCCATGACTGGGGTATTTTGTTTAAAAGATATTGATAATCTAAAAAAGTATCATTGATATTGTACAATGTTTTTATTGTACAAACGTGTAAAATTCGCCATTTTGACCAATAATATCAAAGACTACTCTAATGTCTTTTTTCTGCTATTGTTTTTTAAAAAAAATCCACGTCCTATGTTTTCGTTATGCCATAAAGGGGAGTCAAGGATTTGGCCAATATTTTCAACAGGTAAAATTCTACAGATTTCCGCGGAAATATGCATTAAATCTTTCCAAAAGGGGTTTTGTAACTCACTGCTAAGTTTCAACGCATACGAACCACCAATGGAGAAAAGAGTATGAAAATTAATTAAAGCTAAGCATGTCCATTTATTTGGTTTTGATGAAGTATTCGTCGATGCCCCGAGACCTTAAGTATTTTTATAAATGACCTAAGTTCTACCATCCTGAGACCTGCACAAGCTTTATTCTTTATTATAATTCTTTTTTATCCTGTCAGGACCGGAATTTCATAAAAAAAACTTACAAAATAGTTTTTCTAAATCGGATATCAGTCCGTTAGGCAGGGCTGGCAACGAAATAAAAAGGTCAACAAACTTTGAGACTGCAAGAGATTTGATAATGATTATTCTTCCTAATAGAGTTAGTTTTCTTTTCGACCAATGATTTAGTAATTTTTTTAAATTTTTAAAGTATTTCTTGGGAATTTAAGTCCCATATGTTGAAGACGAGAGGGGAAAATTTGACTCCAAAAATTTTAATGGGTCCTGGGACCAATCTAGTGCAAATGCCTTACAAAGAGTTTCAAGAGAGCCACACGACGAGCCAAGCCATAGTGCCCTTGTTTTGTCAACATTTATTTTCAATCATGACATTATGTAAAATTGTTTTAGTAAATTCAAAGCTGCTTTTAAAGATTTTTCTGTACCATCCAGAATCAATTGAGTATCATCAGCGTATTGTGATAGCTTATATTCTTTTACATTAATTGATTTGCCCTTAATTTCTTTGTTTTTTCTTACCATTTTTCCTAAAATCTCCGCGCATAAAATAAATAAACATGGGGATATTGGATCCCCTTGTCTGCATCCTCGTCTTAAACTAAAAAAGTTGGACATAAAACCATTTTGTAAAATACAGGTTTCAGAACCTATTTGAAATAAACCCATCCACAATTTTATTGAGTTCCCAAAGTTTAAATAATCTAAGACTTTTATAATGAATTTCCATGAAACGGTATCCATTGCCTTTTCAAAATCTATAGATAATAATAAACCTGGTAAATTTTGTTTCTTAGACTCGAACAGTACATCGTATATTAGCCTTACATTTTCTCCAAAAAAATTTACCTGCAATAATACATTTTTGATTTTCATTTATAATATTATCTAAAACCTTTTTTAATCTTTTTGATATAACTGCTGATGCAAGTTTGTATATTACATTCAATAGTAAAATATGCCTCCAGTTTTTTAAAGTTAATACTGGTTTTAATTTGTTTTGGTATGCAAGTAATTACTCCCTGTTTTTGTGTATTACTCTATGAACCATTTCGATACACGTAATTTAAAGACTTCAAGATAAAATGACCTATGTCAGCCCAGAAAATTTTGAAAGACCCCACAGTAAAGCCATCCAAACCTGGGCTTTCATTATTTTTCATATTTTTTAATGCAAGACCTAATTCAGAATATAAAATTTCGCCCTCCAATTCTTTTGAATCTTTATCTGACAATTTATTTTCATTTTTGCTCAGAATTGAATTGATTGAAACGTCATTTTCTAAATAGATCTTTATAGAAACTAGTTTGGCAGTTTAATATATCAGGTATCGATTCCTGATCTTTGCACCCTTACTTACACAGCATTATCATAAATGTAAGAGGACAATTGTTAATAGCTTGTCCTATTTTTTGTTATTTTTTTTGTTCATATTTGTTGTGGATATCCACTTAATTTCTTTATAATTGTAATATATGATCTACAACCTATACTTGTAGGCAATGACAGGTTCATAGAAAATGCACATTTCAGCATCATTTCCTGTGATTTGAAATTCTATGATGATCCGCGGATAGAGCTTTCCTAACACCCTATACTTAGAAAGACGAATGCTACTTCTGCATGCTTGGTAATGATTTTGGTGGTATCTGTTGATTGTTTTCAAAATAAACTAGTATTACGAATGAGTCAATTTGGATTTTGAATGAAAATATGTCGTCATTTTTTAATATTTTGTCTAATTTTGACTTGCTATTTAAACTCTAATGCTCAGAGAATAAAACTGCCTAAACCTATCACAAAATTTTAAACAAACCCAGCTATTTTTACATTTTTTCCTTTTAAGACCAAGTTTATGATTTCACTATCAAGTTTACATCTTTCTGACTTTTTTAGTTTATTACCTCCTCCTGTGATCACTCGAAATATACACTGGAATGTCCTAACTTAAAGAGCTCAATTCCTACTCTATAAAAGTGGTATGTGGCACCCGTTAGTGTAAACGCTCCCGTTAGTGTAAACGTTAGCAATAACGGGACGCAGATCCTTATGAGGTAATTATGACCACCTTACAGGGTGTAATAAAGTGGTCCAATCAAGGGTTTAGCAATTTTTGTGATCAAATATTGATACTTTTCTTAGTGAAATTTTTTTTATACAGGTCCCCTCTTGGGACCCCTTTACTCTAGTGAGATAATGAAATCGATTTAATTTGTCCTTTGTCAGTTTATCTGCATGGCCATTTATTGACAGATATAGGCATTTTCAAACTTTATGGGAATTTCTGTTGCTTTCAGATGAGTTAGCGTGTTTGAAAATAGCTGATCATCAGAATTATTTACATTTTCAATCGGTGACATATTTAAAACATACATGTGTCTTACTTTTGCAACACGTTTCGTCGCCTTAAGCAGAAATATATTATTTTCAAGTATCCCATCCTACCTTCGCTTTCCTTTAAAATTTGATTTTAAAGTAATTTCACTGTGATACAGCGCAAGATAACACATATTGATATAAAATACTGTCATGTAGGTTTCAAGAAAAAAATCAAGTTTTGCCTGTTTTGGTTGGGTTATTTATTACCAATATATATTTCCTTAGATTATCGCTCATTTAAGTTTGGAATGTTCATGGAATCATAAATACTTCAGGTCTCTTGCAAAGATAAACGTGAAGCATTCGGGCTTCATGTTAAACTAAGGCTACACAATGTACATGTAAAACTTTGCAAGAGACCCCGAGACCAAAAATTAAATTTATTGCTTATATTTATATTTTATTATAAATTTCTAAAATATACAAAATTATTTATAATTTATGCTAGGTTTTAACTATGTTCCCGGCAGCCACGGCAGTCACGGTAGCCAGAAACGTAGCTCGCCGTGGTGTTTTTAGTCATTTTTGTCTTTGTGTTCAAGTTCTGGTAAGTCTCGCTACGTTTTCTCACGGTCTGTCAAGGTCTGCCGTGACAGAGGCTCGCCGGCACGCTACGGTCTGTCACGGATGGTTCTACGTTTCCTCCCGACCTGCCACGTTCTGTTGGGACCTCTCACGTTTTGTTGCGATGCGATCAAGTTCTGCTACGTCTATCAAGTGCTGTCAAAGTTTTCTACGATGAAACGTGGGCGATGAATGGTGTTTGAGCCCCAATATGCCCACGGTATAAAGATGAGGTCCACAAAGCTGCTGCAATCGTAATATTATGCACCCTTGATCAAAAAAATCATTACATGTAATGGCAATGATTAAGCCGATTTCGTATTTATATAATTGCTAGGATCGTACATCTAGCCTTTGCGACAGCAAGGAGGCCACCAGCAGCTGTATAGAAGAATGATCGTCTAGCAGGAAGGTTAAAGACGGATGCAAAGTGCGGGCATGGTTTTCGGAAGAACGAATGCAACACTTGGGATATTTCTCAATTTTTATAGCAAGAGAGCTTCGCATCGAAGATGTTAACGCATTTCAGGCCTCCAAAGCTCTTCGACACTGTTCGATGAGAGTCTTGAAACAATAACACCAGCCATTGGTATCAGCATTAGCCCTTTGTACTCTAGTGACTCATTTATGAGTATTTTTTAAAAAAAAACACAGAAGATTCTAATGAAATGGCATACAATGGAGCATTTTATCAATGTCTACACTGACTGATCTTCAAAGAATTAAATGCAATATCCTGCCACGGGAAATTAAAACCTATGACACCTCTATAACCCAATGAAACTACCTAAGTCCATTAAGTAATGATTATTTCTAGCATTGTCACTACTTTCCTCCTCAGATGCATCTATCTGAGATTCTTAGACTCCAGGTGTGGCTCGCTGTCAATCACACCACTAGTGTCTCGTCGGGCGCGAATGCATTTAATGATCGAAGCGCATTGCACGGGCAAGTGAGATTTACAGCTGTCAATCAAATGTATGTCTTTCATGAGGCTATGAGCGGTTGCAAAATCTGAAGATTCATTATAGGCTTGCTTTAAAAATGTTAATATAATACTCATGGATCTTTATAGTGTTCCTTACCTAGCATAGTTGAAATTAAAATCCCTAAAGCATATATTAAGGAAATAGAGGATCTTACATGAGTGTTCATGTTTTATTGAATTTATTAAACGAGTTGGGGAAAAGAGACAAAATGCGAGGCTTGCCGAGCATTTTAGCCGAGCATTTTATCTCTTTTTCGCAACGAGTTTAATAAATTCAATAATACAAGAGCACGAATTTTAGATTCTATTTATCATATGACAAATACTTTGAAATCTTATTTCTGGCGTAAAAACGTTTTAATTTTGTCATTATGTGCGCAACGTTGTTATGGACGTCATAACGTTTCCCGAAAATCGATAAACCACTAGTGGTTTACAGATTTTATTGCATGGCGTTATTTCACTCCCAAATGCGACGTCAAATGATAAATAATTATTAAAATGCGTGTCAAAGGACATAAGTGTTCTACTGCCCACGGTTGTATGTCTACATGTAATAGAAGAAAGAGTACGCTTGTAACCTAGTAAAATACAACACAGTTTAAGTTTACTTTAAAATAATCATTTCTGGCATTCTTCATATATCATTTTAGCTCGACCTGAACCGTAAGTCAATCCTCAAGCTAACAGTGCTTCACATTAACCTTATCTACAATAGACCTACTCTAACGACATATTCATTGGTTGCCGCCTATACAGTGACCCAATAGCTTAATAGTACAATAGGTGTTTCATGTTTATTGATGAACAAATTTGAAAATGCCGTTACTCATTTATTTCTCGTTATATTAAGGGGATAACTGTATTCAAAATTTTCATTTGGGGAGGTATATCGTCGGATATACGGTCGGAAATTTAGTTTTATGGCGACGCGTAAGCAGAGCCGTAAAACGTGATTTCCGAACGTATATCCGACGATATACCTCCCCAAATGAAAATTTGGAATATGGTTATCCCCATTCTAATGCACTATTAACATTTTCCCTCCAAAAAGACAGTGAAAATGTACTTTGTTGCGCCTATACGCCCAGCGGCTGCTAGCTGCATAAAACCGCTTGCCAGCTGCATATATTCACTTGTCACCCAATGAAAAGCGACGTTTCTAATGGCGTCGGGTTTCCGACAGTATATCGCAGGATATGCTGTCGCAAATTTATGACGTTATCCAATCAGACGTCGCGTTGCATTCGCAAGTGCATTAGAATTGGTAATAAATGATTCCCATGGGTTAGTCTGATCTCCAGGAATACGCAGTCATCAAGAAAACAGTTCTTAATTGTTATTTTCTGGTTTTAAACAGTCTCTGAAGATGAGTAATCAAATTTAAGTGTTTAAAAATGCTGTCAGAAACAAAATGTACTAAATCTTTCTCGAACCATTTCTCTAAAATGTATGAAGTATGTATATAAAAAATTAAAGTGGGTTCTGTTACATAATAAAGCATTTAAGCTGGATATTTACTTTTTGGAAGCAACTTGAACATCAAATTTTAGGGTTTACAGTTTCCATAGCAACACTAAATTGTATGCAAAATACTCAAATGCAATATTTGGTGATCAGTTTTATCGGCGATAGACACTTAAAATATCTAAAAAAATGAGCTGGCTGTGAGTTTTGAGAATTTGATTTTTAAAATTATTCCAAGACACATTTTATACATGAGATACCCATTAGGGCACTTGCATAAAAAACTAATTAAGCCCAGTGTCCAAACAAAAAAGCACACATAGGCTGTTTCTCATTTGAATAATAGACTGAATGTTCCTCTAAACTTAAAAGAAAATCTCACACTTAAATACGTATTTTCTCAGAAGATGCACCCGTTTCATCTCTTAAAATTTGCTAAAGGAGGATGGGGATGTATTTAGGGCCGCCGTGTCATGGCTATGCTTTAAATTACCATCTTGTCTATTTGGCAATACCAGGGACACGTCCGTCATGCACGAAAAAGCAAAATGTGTTTGTTCCATTTACATTGTATATGCATCCGTAAAGAACGAAATTCAAATCTGTTCAAGCAAGCATGAAACAGGTCTCGTATATGCGTGATCCGCCATCCATGCACACTTTCAAACAGGAATATTACTTGAACCAATGAGCTAATTTTCATCAAATTTAAAGTGTAGCATTGTTGGTTTGGGGATTGACTGCCTATAGATTTTGAAAACTTTGATTAATGTAACTCAGGGGTTATTTTGGCAGCAAAGGATAATGGTACCAATGGAACTGTACTTTCAATTGAGCCAGTGCATGAGATTTCCAACAATGTGGTATTTTGACATGTGTAGACTCAGATGACGCTTTGGTGCCTCCTTTTAAGCTTAGACACTCCAAATGGTTTTCAGTCAGTAGCTTAACAATCATAGGATATTCAAGCGATGAGCAAAGGCTCTGATCAGACTGCGCATATGCGCAGGCTGATCTGAGGCTTTGCTGGTCGCACATACCACTTTATTGGAAATCTCATGCACTGACTTTTTTGATCGGATTTTTTTTTATTTAATCTTCAGATTCAAGTTCTTATTTCAGTCAGGTCGAATAATTCAGAGTTACTCTTCCTTTATCCCAATCAGGCATATATAATAAGACAAATATTGTCCCCAATCTACCAACTTTATATTTTTATGAAACTTGATCAAACTCGAAGATGACACGCACATGTATACCATCTCGGTCAAGTTCATAATCAATCGTAACTGCCCCGGCTCATCCCGTAGAACTTCGTAGAATCAGACCTCGGATGTACACCGATGCAAGACGCTGACGTAACATAACGCGACGCTGACGTCACAGAAACCATGCCAACACAATAACAAGTGCGATTGCTGCAAACTAACCGGTTATAAATGAAGTTTATGTTTTTTAGTTTCAATAGCGATATTTTATTAAAAAGAAAACTTCATTTATTCTACTGATTAAACTTTTTTGGGTAATCCGAAAAAAAGGATTTTATATGGCTTAACTCACACGCTATAGAACTAATTTTCCTGACGCCAGTTCCGGCTAGCAAAATTGAGCTTTATCGTAGATACATTTGTAGAACTACGCGCCTTGCGTGCACCGCACAGGCTTGATTGTTTCATTTAAATTTATCATGACTTCACATGTTAGTAACGTCAGTGACCTCACAATTGTTGATGGGCTGGTGTTATGGTCGACCTACTACGCCTGTCATATATCCTTGTAAGTATTAACAAACGCACCTCTTACCAGGTTTTTCTAACGTTTTTATTGCACATTGATATTATTGAACTACTAACTCCAAGTACACGTTTTAGAATTCATTAATTAAAAAGTGTATTTATAAGTGATAAATTTAGTTTCTCAGGGGCTAATGAAATTATGAACGACGCGAGCCAATTGAGTTTCCCTTCTCGGCGGGTCGTGCAATTATTAAGTAAACGCCATGGGTGCTGTTCAAATTTGTGACACCCTTCAGCCGTCACTTACTTAAAGCTAAACTAATAATGCTTATACTTTCATGAAAAGCTAAAAATCAAATTAATTTCTTAATTAAATCGGTATTTAGTTTCAAAATTCAAATATCGAGCCATTTGGAATAAAACTAGATAGAGGTGTTTGAAAAAAGGAAGCATCCGCTAAGTTTACTGCTGAAGATAACAATTGGCGCTTTAAGCACTCTTTGCCTACTGGGTAATTTTACACGTTTTTTTTTTGTCGTCTGGTGATTTTTTTTTTCAAAATTAACTTTTTCGAAAAATTCTTTCAGGAATACCATCAGAGCGTCAAACAGTTTGGATCTAGACCAGGCCCGACGTTTTGTCGGGCCTGCTCTGGTTCCAAGCTGTTTGCAAAGGTTACCAGCAGACGGTACTAGTGGGTAAAGCGTTATCAGATACATCGATCAATGTCAATCTGTTCTGAAATATAACATACCTTTTAGCTTGCAGTGGTTTCCTTGTGTTCAATAATTCATATGGCAATAACGTGTGAAAGCATTTTACAGACAGGGAAATTAATACGTGCGATAGCTGCCAAGAATATCCATGGTTGTCTATTGAAACAGGCCATGTGAAGCCCACACAACAAATCTCTGCGCTACGACAACAGTTACAGCTTAAGATTGTTTGGTGCTCTTTCGCATGGGCTAGCAGTGAAGGCTCTTGGGAGACTGAGCTTCCGCACAGCCTCACCAGAGCCTTCTTGTTTATATTTTATACATGTAATTATTATTTCTTCGTTTATCGGCTAAGCATCTTGGAAACTTAGCTGTACAGATTAAAAAATATATTTGCTCTAATCGTTGTCACTCAAGCTTGTAACTGTTCAGACGAGATCCGTATGTACTCGTAATTGGAACATTTTTGAAGAAATTGAAAGTATAGGCCTAGAGCTTGCTAAGTATTTCTTTATTTCCCTTTCTCCGTGTACCCTTTCCTCATGTACCATGTACCATTCTAGCCTAATTTATACTATAAAAAACATCTTATTTATCTTGATTATCTTATTTGATCGTCTGTCCACAGCTTTGTTTTTCGCACATACCTGTTTTATTCCCCTAAAGGACAACGTCGGGCAGATCATTTCAAGAAATGCTAATATTATTTGGTCATGTTTTAGTAGATGTCTTACACTTCATATTTATTTCAAAATCATAGCATAATTACAATTTAATCTCGGTGTTTAGATTTAAATATACACATGTGAAGCTACAGCCACGTGCTAACTCAGATCTAATTATAGCACCGGAAGTACGTCATGAATAAAGCTCTTTGTAGCCTCTAATTAAAGGCTCAATAGTTATGAAATTTCCATTTCTCTGCATTCATAGTGCGGATCAATCGACAAAGACTTACCGATATTAGGCACCAATATGTGTCATTTGTAAACATTATATCAATTCATTTGCCAAATAGACAAATGAAGGTGTACAATCGGTTGGACTGAACAAAATATGAAAGCTGTGCCATTTGCACAGATTTCATATTTTGTTCATTGCACGAGGGTGTAACAGCATACCACGAGAGTGTAACAGCATAATAGAGCTATAACATGTTGTAAAATTTGTTGTCTGTTGTCAGCACAATGGTAAACTCTAGCTGGTTTTACGCTGCACTATTAAGAAGAAAAAAAACTTAAAACGAATTAGTTCGTACATTGTTTCTTTATTGTAAAAAAAAATGATTTTTTTCCTTTCTTCGCAATATTTGAGTCATGTCAAGTACAATGACCAAAAGATGACTGTAGACCCTGGGTTTTCTTCAAATTCATTAAGTTAAGCTACTGAAAATCCGAAAATTTTTGCGAGAACTTTATTTTCGCGAATAACGTTAGAAGACAAAAAATTGCGACTAGGGCATGATTAACCAAAATCAGTAAACGAAAGAGTGATTTCGCCATTTCGCGAGGATTTTTTTTCACGAAACTTCGCATAGGCGAAGTTTCGCGAAAATAAACCCTCGCGAAATTTTCGGAATATACAGTATATGTAGTGTCAATGAACGTTTAATTCAATCAACATCACTGCAAGAAACAGCTTTGTTTTCATAACTACTCTATTCTGCTTCTCTACAAGATCTGGCAGATATTCTGCCAACCCTCAATATACTGCCATTTTAAAATGCTTTCCATCTCAAACTAATACTTGTTTCATTGCACTTCAGCATCTGATAATCTTTTTCAGACATAACTTTAAGTTGCTGTACCTCTTTCACAAACTAAGTTTTCTACCAGGACATCTTCTATTTCTGACTTTTTATAAAGTAAACAATTGCCCCCTAATATTTTCTGTTATATGAAACTTTCTGCTTATGCCAGAATTTTTTATTAGTTGATTTACGAACACACCTGCTGTAATTTTCCGTAAAGTAGAAAAAAATAATATTAAATTTTCAAAATTATTTTTATATTTCATCCGCCGAATCTAAACATTATTTGTTTCGTTGAAAAAAAAATAATATATTTTTGAGGTTCTGTCTGTGGTTTTTTAGAAAGACACTGTTAAAAGTAATTGTCCTGTCCAGATGTTTAGGAAAATGATAAAATATTTAAAGATTTAATACAGACTGTTGGTTTACCTTACAAGTTTTTTTCTGGAGATATTGAAAAAAAGAAAACAAGCTTGTTTAAAAAAAAACTCTGAAAATGATTAGTTAACTGGTCATTTTCAGAGCTTTTTTATTTATTTTGTTCCTCCCCCCACCCCCTGACCCTAAATCTGAAAAAAAAATCCCGTAAATCAATTTATAAAAAAAATCAGGCCTTACCTGTCTTGTGCATTTTGGCAATATCTCTAGCAAGGCCATAAATTGTCTGGACACAATTCACAACTGTTTTGTTGCCACCAAATCTAAGCATAACTTTCATGAAGTAATGCATCGATTTTTCTTTTTAAATACTCTTGAATTTATTGAAGCGTCGGAAAACATTGACCCATACATAATTAGGCAATTGCTGTCCTATCTGACATTCTATAGAGACTGTCAAAATGTATTCCACAATGGACTATATAAAGATATCATTGTACAGTTGTATTTTAAACGTGGGTTGGTGTCATTCTTAACAAAATACATAACGTTTTTAGATCCATAGATAGAAGATTCCAATTCAGAATCGTGCGCTACTAAGGCGATACCTTTGAAACCTCCTGCATGTTTTGTATCCGTCACAGAAATACTTCTATAAAAAGCAGTGAACAAACCTGGGTTAGTAAGTATGGTCATGCGTCGGCCTGTTTTGAGAAGCACAGATTAATTCAAAGAAAGCTGGCTTTCATTGCCCAGGCCTTTTGTTTAGAGCGTGAACCAAATATATAATTATCTTATTTCTCAAGCAAAACATATGTTGTGGGTATTCAAAAGAACCGTCTCAATGACAAAACATATGCTAAAATTGATGGGCAAGAAAATATTTACAATTTTACGCTCACAAAACGTGTTATTCTAAACCTGTGATTGTCCTTCCTAATATGCTGATTTATACCACCTTTACCAACTTTAGTATGGAATATCACTTGATGTGCAAGGTCTACACTGATGTAGGTGGTATAAAATAGTTATACCATGATTGTCCACCTGTACGCAAGATAATCCACTCGCTAAAGCTCGTGGATTATCTCCACGTACAGGCCGACAACCCATGGTATAACTATTACATAGCGTGTGCGGCGTTGATTGAAAAGTAGATACATCTTAACTCTGGTCATTGACGTTTAAATTGTCTTATACGAGGGTCATCCAATAAAGAATGAGACTTTTGCTATAGCGCAGTGAATTTACATGCTAGACTTACGAAATATCATTCAAAGGTAGCACGTCTTTTTGGCTATTAACATGTACCATATTCGACGAGTAACACAGTTCCAATTTTTGTTGCTATGCGATATTAGAAAACTAGGCAAGCATCCGTGGACGGCTCACTATAGGTGGTCACCATGGCAACAGATTAAGATGTATAGTTTATTTTTCTAGCAATACTTGTGTATGCTCACGCAATCTGTCTATAACCAATAGGGAAAAGTAATGCTCCAGAGTCTTGAGCTGTTACCATGGAAACAAAGCTTAAAAAATCAAGCTTCCAAGAAATATTTGGTATTTTCCGCTGACCTCTTGACTTTAAAAGTTAATATCAAATAGTCAAAGGTAATTAAAGCGAACAGCGCTTCGTTCATGTAACCTAAATAACAACCAGCTGCACATAAAGATACATTTCGTAGGATAGACATTGCTAACTAAGTTACCATAGCAACGCGAAGTAGTGTGTTTATAAAAAATCGAGTAAATCGGTTGCTTAGCAACCAAAACAAAGGATACACATATTTGGTTCTTCTTTTATAGAATGTTATGCAACACTAAGACTGTTCAGTTGAATAAATGATATACAGAGGTTAAATTCTTTCTGTGATCGAAAATAAACGACTTTGAATGACAATAGCTATGCAAAAATAGTATAAACGCGGCCATGCATCTTCAAATCCTTCCACGAAACACCCCGTTACTATGACAACTGATCAATCATAAACGTAGTGTTTCTATTCCTGAGATACTAAGATGTCAAACTATCATTATGGTAAATTTTAACTAAATGCACACACAGATTTTCAGACTATGAAGACAGTCTCATTCTTTATTGGATGAACCTCGTACATTAGGTAAAACATTCTTCATATAAATTAGGAGGTATAAATAATCTATCTGCCTTTCTCTGTTTGTCTACTAGAATTGTGTATTGCTGCACATTTTGATAAGCAAATGTGTTACCAACCCTATTTATAATTGTCGGCAAGGACTTATCCCTAGATTCTTCAAAAATAGAGACCTAATACAACATAGTTTGACAATGCAATATAGTTTTCATTAAACATTTAAATTACGTCTAAGACTAGATCCAAAAATCAGTCTGCTATCTATTTGAAATGGTATGTCTTCCTCAAAGAGCAACCTAGCTAAAAGAAATGTATAAATCCTGTGAAATAAATTCCAACTCATCTTCATATGATACGCCATTATGCTGCATTTCATCTGAGTATTCACTGTTTGACAAAGTATCCGTTTATTCAAGCATACAAAGGGGTAAAACATATATGAAGGAAAGGCGTGGTCACAATGTAATATCTGAAAGAAGCTATATTCTTATGTAGTGTCCATTTTATACAGCAAAGAATACTAATGAATAGCAAAAGGCCTTGAAGTTATTCATCTGGAAGGATAATGACATAGTTTTAAATGTCAACAGTTGAGCTGATGGCATTTTTAAATTTATGAACAGAATAATTGTTCAAGACTAAGAAAAAAAAGTTATCAGGTACCCAGCTCGCTTGCTAGAATTTGCTGGATCCGCGCACGGGCAGTGTACCATTTTGTATACATTTAGTAAACCATGAACAAGCGATTTACTTTTAAAAGGTTTGGTTTTCTTTTGGTTGTGGACCCTTTCGTATGTTTCATTTTCGATAGTTAATTTGATTCCAGTAATCCTCTATGCGAGCTAAATTTATGTGTTGAAATGCCAGTAAATATATCTATGCCGCAATTGCCTGTAGCTGTATGTAGTCGGCGATTCCGCTGTTGTTATATGTATTTCATCATTAGCTGTTTCTCACATTGTGTGCAATTTTGTGTGTTTGACCATGAATTTGTGCTGTAGACCTGTTGGCAATCATCTTGCGCTGTATAATGTAGAAGCGAGGCATTTGCGGATTCAGATAGGGGACAGGGCGTCCTGCCCACCACCCTCCCCCCCCCCCCCCCCCCGGAAAAATCGCACAGATATTGGGTTTCTTAGCAATACTGGTCCGGATCCCCTATAAAATCACAAAGCTACAAAGCCAGCATTCAATGTTGGGCCAATGTCGGCACGCCAGCGACACGCCATTTAAATGGCGTTTCGCTGGCGGGCCGATGATGGCCCGTTTATAGTGGTATTTAGAATTTTGATCGTTCCTCCCCTCATCAACTAAAAACGTTGTTTCGCTGGCGGGCCGATGATGGCCCGTTTATAGTGGTATTTAGAATGTTGATCGTTCCTCCCCTCATCAACTAAAAACGTTGTTTAAGTTAGACCCCCCTCTTGCAAAACTTTCTGGATCCGTGCATGAGAGGGCTGAAAGCTTTGAACCTTATCAATGCGTTTATCCAGAATGGGAGGGGGGTATGTTCCCTGCCCCCTTGAAATTACTTAGTAATACTGGTTGGGATCCCCTCGAAAAGCAATTGGGTCCATTTACTATACGGCCCTCCGTGAAATGCGTTGACTAAAATGGTTGTCAGTACCTCCTTGACGGAGTTTTCTAGATCCGCGCATGGTATTTTTGCATTTAATGTGTGTGTCTTTGCTCGTCTGAGTTCTTGCCTTTCTTCCTCTTTGGTGCGATGAGCTGGTCTGTGATCTGCAATTTTTGGCATGTGCAGTATTACTTAATATTTACATTTTCGAAACAAGCCTTTAATGAATCTTTAAGTTTTTTGCAACCGTTCATAGCCTCATGACAGGCACAAATTTGATTGACAGCTGCCAAGCTTACTTGCCCCGTGCAATATGCTACGAACAGCCAGAAGTGACATTGATGTTGTGATTGACAACGAGCCACACCTGAGTCGCACGTGCAAAACCAGCTTCTTGTTTGCTCTATTGGCTGTCCGTGTTCACACCGACTGTTCTGCCTTTCCGTTTTACACGCAAACACCGTTAATACGATTACATATTAAATGCAAAACTGTTTTGGTTCCTAAATCATATAATTTCTATATTTTAGATATAAATGATAATATGTAAATATAAGCAATAAATTCAAATTTTGGTCTGTTCATGAAATCATGAATACATGGGGTCTGTTACAAAGTTAACGTGAAGCCAAGAGACCCGAACATGAACATCCCAAAAATCGAATTTATTTTTTGATTACTTTTTTCTTAATTACTTTGCATCTTTGCTTTCAAGAATTTTACCCTATTGCACATAGACTGGCCATGGAGTTTTGGCCAGTCTGAGTGCTATGGGATTAAAGCAACATAAGCGTTCTTGGTTGCTGTTTTTGTTTAAATCGAAGCAGGCATTTAACCCTATTGCACTCAGACAGAGTTTTGGCCAGTCTCAGCGCTACATTGTATAAGATATGTATTACTTGACTTTTCGCTTACTGTAAAGGCGGCAACTTTAATATTCATATCTGGGTGTGGATCGGCTATTTCATCTGTTAAGGAAGGGAAATCAGGTTTTATTTATAATTTGGTAAATAGTTAATATTAAGCTTTTCGTGCGTGCATTTCATGAAAATCCTAACCATATACACACTGAACTCACATTTATTAACCCTTAAAGCGCATAATCACAGAATATATGTTTTTGTCGACCACTAAAATATTTGAAGCCTCACAGACAAACAGTGTGGACCCATATCAGACTGCTCCTAGGAGCAGTCTGATCTGGGTCCACAATGTTTGCCTCTTTGCCTATGTTACATAGACATTTTTTGATGCAGTTATTTTGCTGGCGTTTAAGGGACTAAATAATGTATTTTGTGTCGGCGTAAGATGATACAGTTACTTTTGAATAAAACCAAGCCTCATTTTCAGCTTTCACCTATGTCTAAGGTTGACCAGTCCTAATTACGTATTCATGAGGTGCCGCCTTTACAGAAAGCGAAAAGTCAAGTAATAGGAATTATTTATAATTTAGGAAACAAAACAGTTTTGTATTTAATAAGCATTCACATTAACGGTTGTGTTGGAGTGCAAAACGGGAAAGCCTAACAGCCAGTGTGAACACGGAAAGCCAACGGAGCAAACACGAAGGATGTTTCGCACGTGCGACTCAGCTGTGGCTCGCTATCAATCATAACACCAGTGTCACATCTGGCGAGTTAATTCGATGTTCGAAGCGCTTTGCACAGGCAAGTAAGCTTGTCACCTGTCAATCAAAGTTATGTCATTCATGAGAATATGAACGGTTGCAAAACCTTAAGGTTCATTAAAGGCTTGCTTTGAAAATGTAAATATAGCAACATAAGCGTTCTAAAATCGTGCTCACAATTGCTCTAATTAAGTAAACTTAGAAACATGATGCTAGTAATTTGTCGTTATAAAATTAGGTTCACTTAAGATTAAAAAAGATCTCAGATTTACTGAATGTTGTGTGGGAGGTGAAACCTTGATAAACATTTCTTACAATCCAATATATAGGTTAATCGGTTGGCAGTCACTAATATGTTAACAATCATGGGTTTTCTTAGAGCATGAACGCCTGCCTGTTTTGATTGTTCATTTCTTGCATTTGATCTATGCTTGAAATAACGGTCGGTTGTCGCCTGATGCTTGTCTTTGGCTGGGCCCACCATGACTAAACTTTTTTTTACAATATTGCAGAACAAATATTGGTTTGTTCCCTATTGGGTGTGCCTATTTCATATTAGTTATTTTCACGCGCCAATATTTTAAATTCATATACATGTAGTTTCCCACTACTAAAGAATGTTCATTCACGATATCTTGGCTCAAAGAAACCGTAAGGGGGATTCTATCATTACATCACTGTAGGGAAGCTTCTTTTTCGTGGTCAAGATAAATAGGATATTAAGCGATATACATGATGCATTTTCCAATCAATATGAGTGGTGTAGGGGATAGCATGGAGAACTATCAATTATATTTGGCTGCATGTTCTGCGGTTCTGGTGTTCGAGTCCTATGAAATCATTTTTTTCGTTTTGTTATTCGTATCTCTACCTCTCTCATGATTTTCATGCTTAAATATGCTTTCACTCACATTTTTACTGCGCATACTTCTCTTGGCTGTAGAAAATGTTTGATAGGAATGCTATTGGATCGCAAGCCAGACAAATTGCTACAATTGTATCACGGACCCAATATATAGGACACGTGTTGCTGCGCATGTTATTTTAAAAGTACGCGAAGAAGACGCCATGAATGATCACTAGTTATTTGCGCCTTTATCAAATTATAAAGAGAGAGCCAGCAAGCTGACTGGCATATCAAACAAAACGTTTTCGCGCATCAAAGCTGAGTCGGAGAAGGTGGTCCTCGCGCCTCGGAAGCCACGAAGCGACGGATGAAGCCTTGCGACTTTGATAAGTGCAAAATATGTATAAATTGTAAAAACCATACACAAACGAGACAACAAACTGTATATAATAAAAAAAGATAGGTAATTTTGAGTTCCGAACCCATACATGTATCTCTTTACTCTTCAAAAAATATAACCAACGTGTATGTGCACCTTACCGACTGAGCCACTATGCCGTTTAGAATATAGATATAGATATAAACTGTTTTTGTTATAATTATACCGTTAATATGCATCAAACCTCATGTTCCCTTATTTTCAATAGTTCAGTCCATCGTTAACGGTATCATTGAGCCAAGATATCGTGAATGAACAGTAAGCCCCAAGATAAAGTTACTGTCGTGCCAACCAAGAGTGACAGTGACGTAATAGTTTGTTTACAATTGTTAAGTAAAATTTAACTTGTACACTTCACTTGAGCTAACGCTAATCGATAGATCACTTGTGTATTAATCCTATCCTGTGGATAGGATTAATACACAAGTGATCTATCGATGATAAGTACGTGATAACTTTGTTAACAAAACATGACGTCACTGTCACTCTTGGCTGGCACGACAGTACGTGTACTTGACATCAATTTAGAGCTAAACGACAACCATCATGTTAATATAGTAAAACATGTGTAATACGACCACTCCCAAAAAGACCAAAAAAGTTTTTTTAAGACTGATTTCTAACAATATTACAGAACTAATAATGGTTGGTTGCCCATTAGGTGTGCCTATTTCATATTTATTTTTCACGTGCCAATACTTTAAATCCATATTCATGTCGTTTACTAGCTGTTAGTCTCAACTAAGCCCCTTGATGAAGTTACATGTCCTTGACATCAATTAAGAGCTAAAACGACAACTCTCATTTTAATAGAGTAAAACCTGTGTAATACGGCCACTCTCAAAAAGACCAAAAATGGTTTTCAAGACCGATTATCGCTTAATGCAGGTCATAAGTTTTGCAGAATGCTCCCGTGAGCATTCTGCAATACTTTCGACCTTCATTAAGCTTAGCCTACCAGTTATTAAGACAGTCATTAAGACCTTCGTTTTGTCTATTTTTGAGTTGCCGTTTTACACAAGTTTAGCTGTATGTAAAGTTCAGAACAATTTAATTTATCTTCTATAGAGGAGGTTTGGGTTTAAGCTCTTTTTCTTCGTATATAGCATATATAACAGCGGGATCCTAGACGGACAAATTAATTATTACCAATTGTAGAAAAAGGGATTAAAAAGAAAGTCTACCGACATTTGTTATATAAAAGTAAGTGAGTATGACCAGAAAATGCCACAATAAAAGATTGCAGAACACCCTACGTCACCGTGAGGAAGAAACATAGACAGTCACACCACTTTCAGATTAAAGCAACCAGCACTCTCTTAGTCAACAAGATGATTTCTAAACTGAGCCGCCGCATGAGATTTCCAACAATGTGGTATGTGCGGCCAGTAAAGCCTCAGATCAGCCTGCGCATACGCGCAGACTGATCAGAGCCTTTGCTAGTCACTTGAACATTCTATGAGTTTGGAGTTTCTAAGCTTAAAAGGAGACTGCAAAGGCTCGTCTGAGTCTACACATGTCAAAATACCAAATTTGTTGGAAATCACATGTAGTGGCTAAACTAGAAAGGGCACCAAAACCACACCACAAAACAAGGACCCAACTAAAACACACACAATGGGAACAACAACAAACAATGAATAAACGACATAATCACTGAATCCCTCAAGACTCGTTAATGTAATACATGACTGCAAAGACATAAAAATTATATTCAATCAAAATTTTTATGGGAAAAATCACTGCGGGGGGCAGGGATTTGCACAAAAAAGAACTGTTTTATTTTTGCTGCGGGGATATTCCATTAAAAATGTCAAAATCCCCTCGGGGATGTGCAAATCCCAGCGGGGATTTTTACCTTTGTTGTGGAATATTTCCTTGGTGGTTTCTATGTTTGCTAAAAGTACTAGGTGATTTTGCCAAAAACTGGTTTGGAAGAAAACTTCCGGCTGTAGTTGTAACAAATTTCACTAATGCATGCGCATACCATTAAATAAGCAATGATTTGCCATTAAAACACAATTAAAGAAACTTAAACCAGTAATTATTGCCATTAATTTGTGTTGAAATATTTTAACGGGATAGCATGCTATTAAGGTTATGATACTGTTAATAATTTTTCATAGACCTCAATACAGAGAAAAGATCCTTTTTCTAGCCCTAAGATTGATTTAACAGGTCTTACTCACCATTAGATAAAAAAAACACCCTGTAACCTTTCAAATTTTAAAAAGAAATCGAGTACTTGTGTTGCTCTCTATTTGACCACAACAGGTCAAAGGGAGGTAACCATAATTTTCAGTAAGGAAATGGACATAACTGGGCCACATGCATATCATTTGAAATGCAAACATCTCATTGAATATTAGAATTAGGAAATTCTGGTTCTATAAATCCATGTGCCACCACCACAGGCTATATTAATGTATTAAAGAAATAGAACTCCACTTACCAGTTTCATCAATTTATCTAATCACATTAGTGTATTGTTGTAACTGTAAGCTCAGTCAACAGACCACAGGCAACCGATTGGTCAACATTACAAATAAAAGGTTTCAGTTCAGCACTAAGACCTTGTAGACAAATGTCAAGGTCACACACTTTGAAATTGTCCGTCTGCTCGTAACACGATCTCCTCTTTCATATCGTTACCAAGGGCGTTCATATTTGGCACAATGATTGTCTGTGGTGTGTAGATTACAACGAATTTCAATTAAATTCAAGGTAAAATGTACTTACAACCACGCAACTAGCAATTTAGCAATACTCTCCCATGAAACATCTCAAGATAAGCTGTCAGAAGCATAAAATAGACAGTCTATTATTGTCTTCCAGGTCAGGTGCATGACAAACTACATAAAAAGTTGTTCATTTATACATGCTCATTTCTTTGAATAAATGAAAATGGTTGAGAATTGGTTTAAAAAAAGCTAATGGTAGACAACTCATTTATTGAAAAACATATGTTGTAGGTACACATTGGAATTGCCTCATAGAGACAATTCCAATGTGAACGTACAACATATGTTACTGAAACTAAGGAAGAAAACTATTTGGAAATTTACATTTTCAAAGTATCATTTCCATTGTCTTTACCTCTTTTAAACATCCCAAACTGCCAATCAGTATTAAACTTCATGTCACTCTACTGCAAATTGTTTACATTTGCATGACAGCTATATCACTAAATTCGAGTTCATGAACTACCTCTTTGTTAGCCTGCTAGTTGCGTGGTTGTAAAATAAAGTTGTATGGACTATAATGCTACTCCTCTTACATTGTTTGATGGTCACATTTGATACAATGTTTGGCTTTGGTTTGTAGATGACACGAATATGTTTGGGTTCCTGATATGACCTTCGAGTCCATGGTCAAGGTCAAAATACTCGAATTCTGGTTTTGAATAAGTTAGGAAACCTCCACGAGAGCTTCGGCTACTGTCCGTTCTAAGGCGGTGGCTCTGTTCTTGTTGATAAACTGTTTATTGTTGTTACCATTATTTTGTGGAGTTTTGTTTGGTTCTTGTTTTAGTTTGCACTACTTAGTGTCAATTCTATTTTTGCAATCATCTCGCTGGAGGAAATGAGAGCTGCTTGCTTTACTTTAATTGATGTTATGTGACTGTTGGTGTTCTGTGTCTCTTCCTCATGGTGATGTGGGTTGGTCTGCAGTGTGTGATTCTGGCAATTACTGGTCATACTCATTCACTTTTTATGACTTGTGAATCAAAAATCTCTTAAATGTTTTCTGTTGGTGTTTCATATTTTACAGACTGATTGCCTTAGATTTTATAGATGTCAACAAATATTTCGGCCCGCTGATGTAACCTTTGATTTAAATATCAAGGTCAACATATTAAAATGTGTCTATATGACTTGTAATACAAACATGTTAGATGTAAGTTGCTCATATCTGGGACACTGATTGTCCACGATTTGTAGATGATTTGGATTGCTGATTTGACCTTGGACACATTGGTCAAAGTAGTCGGGGAACCAAGGTAGAAAAAATGCTAACCCTTGCACCCGAAAGGTATACAGCTGAATTTTGTATGATTGCAAAGGTAATTCTATGGTGTATCTGAAACCACTGTATAGCAGACTCGATCGACTTGCAAAACGCCAGAGCAGTCAACTTTCTACGGAAGCCCAGCAAGAACATGTCAAAATATTATTTTTCAAAATGTTATATATTTATATCAAAAAAGTTCAGGATTGAAATATATTGAGTTCATATAATAAAACAACATCGGCGTAGACCTCAGAAGCAGTGTTTGTCATCTAAGAATACTGCTTTTTGATTTTTAAAGCATGTAGATTAGGGCACCCCCATTTTGAAATTAAATATATTAATTTATTTGCTTCAAATATCATTAAAACTGCATTTAATGCCAAAAAATGTATTTGATATGTATTTATACATCGCTTGGAAGCATATCTCGTAAAAAAAATGTGTGCTTACTTATTCACTTTTGTTCTCCCGCTGAAGTGGTTTGAATTGCATATTTTTTACATAAATAAATAAATTTTTAATTGAATGTGCTTAAACACTGCATACAGTTAGACAAACGTTTGGGACATAATTCAAGACAATTTATTTTATTTTCTGTGGAAAACTAGTAAAGGTACCTGAAAAATAAAAAAATGAAACCACGATAATTCGATACTTAGTAATTTAGTCCATGCCAGCTGGTGCGTAGTTAAATACTATGGGCAACTTAGGAGCAGTTTAACACATAAATGAAATTTATTAAGCTTTAAAGGATGTTTATCTTCCTTATTTGCAACAGCTTTGAAATAGAGGGCCATTGTAGGGACCAAGGGGATTTTTAACTACCGAAAACAATAATTTCATTTAATAGTGATAAAATAGATATGAAAAATCTCGTTTAACGATTATCATATCACCATGAAAAACCTGTTTGTCCCCGTCTGAGATGCAGAAATGTAACCGCATAGTATTTGTAAAGAAAAAATGTTCATAACAAGATTATTTTGGTGCACAAAAGACTGCCCATACTTTTAAATGCATTTGATAGTGTTTTATTGTAGTGTCGAACAGTCAAACGGCTTCTCATACCCATCCTCCAAATAAGAGTGCGTAATGGAAAATTAGTTTTGTTATTTCTCAACCAAAACATATGTTGTGGGTTCTTAAATGAACCTATTAAACGAGACGGTTCTTTTGAAGACCAAAAGCATGCTCTTTAACTTATTGATAAGGGAAACATCACAATTTCTATGCTACGAAAGATTGCTTAACATGACCTATGTGGCATACAAAAAATGCATTTTCCGCGAAATGCAATTCTAGTCGCATTGCTATACAGTGGTTTCATATCAAGCTCTATTTTGACTATCAGTATACAAAATTCCAGCCGTATACCTTTCGGGTGCAAAAAATGTGTGTTTTTGCACGATACGCGACTTTGGTTCCCCGACTAAAGTCAATGTAAAAATATCATACTTTGCTGTGTTTAATATAAGTGTGTATATTTGAGATGGACCCGCCCATCGATTAACCCCTTATGGAAGTTATATCGTATTTAGTAAACAAATTGGTTGATAGTTTTTTCGAAGGGTCTTTTTTACAAAACGTGGGTACTGTTTTTGTCTTTTTATAGGTAGTAAGAACTTTACTTTTGTAATGAAGGAAAATTGAACGGATCACTTAGTGGTTTGGACAAAGGCTTTGAAAGTTGGTAAAGACGCCAATTGTTCATACCATTTTGGCCTGCAGCTCTTTTAACATTGCAAGTATTTCAAGTCATCTACTTCATGTGGAGTTATGTATTCTTATTTTAAAAATATGTCCGATGAAATTTTCGTCAGTTTAGAAAGAATAAAAATAATATTATATGTTATACAAAAAGATAAAATTGAGAGTATGATCTTGCTTTTTTTTTTTTTTTTTTTTTTTTGTTTCGCTTAAGTCCCATTCAACAATCTTTCAGTTATGTCAGGACGGGTATTCCTGGGTTGAACCAGCATTAAGCAAGGATAAATGTGTCTTGCTCAAGGACACATCAAGAACACAACACAGTGACGCCAGTGAGGCTCTGAAACGAGCACTTCGATTGAGCTTGGTCGCGAGAAACACTGTCTTCACTGTTTCTCGCGACGAAGTTCAATCGAAGTGCTTGTCCTATTCTAGGGGTACACGTGGTAGAGTAGATTGACATTTATGAAGCAATGTATGGCCTTGGAAAAAAAGTCATTAAGCAAAATATCTTTGTCAATCTTTACTTCATAATATGCAGTTCCATCTTTACAAAGCAGCGACCAGTTTGTTGTATGCTTAAATGTTCTGATTGCAACAAAAACACGAATTGATACATTTTTGAAAAATATATATATTGTATATTTCGTCCAGCATACCTCACTGCTCTAGCTCACATCTGAGAAACTTTTGACACTCTGTATATAGTGCGAAGTCATAGCTTCACCTAAATCATTCCATCCATCAGCTCTTTTTGGGGCGACAGAAATCTGTGAAATCATTAATTAATCTACTAAATGGAAATATCAGCCACAGAAAAAGGCTATATTTTAGGCAAATCTATCAAATATGACTGACACCAGGTTGCAGCACTGAATATTTGCATCTCTACTCTAAAATAAAATTGAAAATCCTTCGAGAAGGACCTTGGACAGTCTCTATTCAATCTGCCCAAATTTTGAGAGCCTGTGGTTAGGATTACGTATAACTGACAACTGTAGTTTTGTACTTTTATCATAACCTGACATTCAGTGCACCTAATGAAAAAATATATAAAACTATTGCATCTTAAAGGGAAAATTCATACTTTTTTTAAAGCATTTATTATAGAGCTTACATAATGGTAGGAATAATCATTCATTTAATGTGTGTGAAATCCCTTCAATTAGCCTGTATAAGTTACTTTCAGTGGGCACTGGAGGTCTGGCCATTTGCAGATCAATGAGCTCCTAACAAGTGGACTGGAATCACTATGACCTGCTTACACACTACCAGACCAAAAATAGTAAATGAGTATGATCAGGAAATACCACAATCACAAACTGCAGACAACCCCGTGGCACCGCGAGTAAGAGCCGCTCAACCATCACGAGACACCAGGAAGACAAATTAAGCAAAGCAATCAGCTCTCTCTTCCCCATCAAGATGATTGCAATACTAGAATGGACATAAAGTAACGTACAACAAAACATAGAACAATTACAGACTTCCACAATGGGAGTAACAATAAACAAAAAGTCAACAACAACAGAACCACCGCCTTAGAACGGACAGCAGCCTAAGCCACCGGGGGGCTTAAATGCATTTTACTGGTACCAAATCTTCGCCCTAGATTCTGCTGTTGTTGAAGTACAAGAAATATTCAGCTCGCATGGATGCCATCTAACTAATGTAATGTATCATCATGGAAAAACACTCTAATCAAATTACTACACCATAATGAAACAAACAAAAGGGCTCATGACTCACAGATAGTCAGAGCTAAAGAAAACCTCAAGTTGAGCCACGGTGGGTCCAGCTACAGATAAGCATCGGGCACCAACCCACCGATTAAAGCTTTACGTCAGAGAGTGTGAGGCCTGACCCACCGTCGTGCAATTAAAGAGGAAACCATAGCTATAAACCGTGATTGGATTTAAAACTAGGCATGCAGATTGTCGCATGATATCCAAGTTATATCCAACCCTTATATAACGTTTAACTATCTTTTTGAATGGATCACTAAAATTAGGTTTTCCAACAATTCGTTTGAATTTATAGACTAAATCACCATGAAATATAGGTTCTGATATGCCTTGTTGCAGAAAAGTTTTTAACCCAATATTGTATTTAACAATTAACTCTGAGTGTCTGTGGTAGAATTTAGAAAATGCTTTTCAAATTTTATGATATCTATAACCTTGTTTTAATAATTTAGCATTTAAAAATAAGTTTCTGTTGTTGAAGTCATCAACATTAGAACATACTCTAGCAAAACGAATAAGCTGAGAAATACATACACCATAGGAAGGAGAGCGAGGAACATCTCCATCAAGAAATGGGAAATTTACTATTTCAAAATAACAATCATCCCGTTTATCATAAATTTTAGAAGAAACTATGCCATTTGTTATTGACAGGTTCAAGTCCAAAATCGGAGCTTCAGTATCAGAAGAATTCGCCTTATTTAACTGAAGTTCAGTGGCATATATTTGACCTACCATTTGTTCAAAATAAGGATTATCAATATTAAGTAAGTCATCTAAATATCTGGAGGTAGAGTTAAAAGCTTCAATAATATCAGATTGATTATTGTCTGACAGAGACAACATAAAGTCTCTCTCATAACAAAACAAAAACAAATCTGCAACAAGAGGAGCACAATTAGTACCCATTGGAATACCGACAATTTGTCTGTATAATTTTGAGCCAAATCTTATAAATATATTGTCCAAAAGATAATGGAGCGCATCACACATTTTCTGACATGACCACAATTTATATCGTTTAGGTTGTTCAGAAGTAAAAAAGGCGTTTTTATCATTACAAGCCAAATAAAGTGAGCCCTCTCTGTTAAATTTTTGTTCTATTAATTCTGTTTGTTTTTCTTTTATTAGATTATGAGGCAATGTAGTATAGAGAGTAGAGAAATCATATGTAGACAAACCAGATGCTAGAAAACCTCTAGACTTCAATTTATTAAGAATTTCACCTGAATTTTTGATTGACCAAAATAAATTTTTACCATTTCTTTCATAAACTGTTGTGCAATATTTAATGACATGGTTTTTAATTGCAGTGAGACAAGAAGTCAAAAGAATAGACAACTCAGTAGTTGTACATGCACTAGAATTAGCAATAAAACACGACTTATAGGGCCGTTTATGAAGTTTAGGTAACCAGTATAACGTAGGAAGCTTGCTATGGTCCTCATCAACAAACAACCCAAACTTAGCTGCCATATGGCATCGATGCCTATCAACGATAGACGTCTCATCAAGCCTGTTATGCTCCTATGTTTTTGCAGTGCTAAGTTCTTGCTTTAGGATGTTAATATAGTATCTTAAAGTCTTAAATCCTTGATTATGGCAAAAATTAACAATGTTTCAAAGTAATATTTTAAGCAGTGTGTACATTGATGATTATATCTTGATACATGGGCCAAGGTTTGATGTATTTATTTCTAAAATACAACCCTTAAAGGACTAATTATTATAATTGCAGACGACAAATTTTGTAATAGCTTTCTTCATTTTAGGTACAATAAGACATAGCAAAATCAACTGAAACTTATTGAAAAACAAAATCCTTTTCTTTAAATAGTCGTAACATTATAATTAGCATTAATCTGGCTGATAATTAGTATTAAAACAGAATATCAATTATCCAATATTGAAATGAAGCAATGTATAGAACCACTAGCAAGGTGATTTCATGAGTCATTTAGCTGACCTGAAATAGAGGTTAATGTCCATCTTTTAATGTCCATTACTGTATTATGGAAGCCCCAAGATGTTTAGATTAAGGCAATGAACACTGTCATAATTAACTTAGCAGATGAGGGGATGAGCTATGAAAAATATATAAGCACATTATGAAATATTTATTTTTGGTTTAAGTAAAATGTTCAAACGAACATACACTTTAATTCCAGGAACGTAGGGTTTAGGGGGTGGGGTATTTTTTGAGACCAAAAATTAATTTGGCAGAAAGCCAAAAGTGTTGTCAGGTATTCACATGGACATATAATGTGTGCAGCATAAGTATAGGCTATTCAATGTTTTGTGTTGGTTATGGAATTTATACGAGGGTATATTTATTAACAAAAACAAGCAATTGTATAAGCTATTTAGCCCTGACCCAGCTGTTTTCTGTGTTGATTTTGCACATTATGTAGCGTTTTAGGAGTCTCTCATTCTATTTTAGTCATGGATGTGTTCACATGGGACAAATGGGTATTATTAGCAGCATTTTTGTTAGATTGTTTTTTACAAAATAATCTGGGAAGCATATCATTGATCACACGTTACATATGAATAGGCTAATCAGTCCACACTTTTTGTGCATATTACCCTGATTCTCAAACAGTGGAGACACTCAGATCAGCGTGCATATTCATGTGTCGTTTTGTCAGGCTGTCTTTTTCAAAAAGCATTTTTGGGACAAGCAGTGTAATTTCTGACCAGGCTTCAATGTACATATGCAGCCTGGTATGTGTTTTCTGCAGTCGCCACTTTTCTGTGAAACAGCTAATATTTGAAATTTACATCATTGTATGTCAATATTCTTATCACAGTTTTATTTAGGGTTCAAATGATGAAATTAACATTTTGGACTGCAATTTCCTCTCATCAAGTTATGGGAATAAGTCTCACAAAAGTGTGGGTTATGGATAATATGGTATTTTTCTTCCAACTGATTGGCTGTAAACAAAAGGAAGAGGGCGGGTCATGGGCAAAAACTTGAGATAAAAAGTGCTACCTTTGCATAGAATTCAGGTCTAGAATACTTCACTGTTTTTGATTAAATAGTATCACCTGTAAATGTCTTACACACTGATTATCCCTGTTTTATTAATAGTTCGAAAAGTCTGACCTGTTCTCTGAGGAGTATCATAACTGCATTCTGTATAAATATATAAGTGTATTGATGTTTCAAAGATAGGTGAGAATCGTTGTAAACAAACACTGACGAGTTTACCTTGATTTTGGGCGTGCAGGTAGTCTCAGTTTACTGTTATATTGAACCCACTACAGATTACTGCATATGCGCTAGGTAGTGAACAGTCATGCTTTACCTGTTTATAAGAAAAATTTAATTGTCTCATTACTTTGCATCTTAGAAACTATAATATATTAAACTTCAGGGCCTCGTTTCATGAAAGTGTTTAAAGACAGAAATCCGTCATAAAACATAACTCAGGACAATTTTCTGTGTTAAACCCATTTCACTAACCATGTCATAATTTTATGAGCTCCTTAAATCTTTTCTAACTTTACGACATCTCCATAGGTGTTCTAAGTGGTAACTAAATATGGAGGCTGCGTTGTTTATGTTGTTCAACAGAAGGGATTTTCGTCGGGAAAGAATACGCCTATTCGACTGGTCATTTCGTGCTTCACGACTTTTTATGTACCATTATGTTTATTTTCGTTATGCTTGTAAATACACTATTTACACAATGTGCTTTGAAATGTAAAAAATGTGCAAAACAGGTGATGTCATAAAATGTACAAAATGTGCAACACAGATGATATCATCATATGGTCGTGAAGCACGAAATAACCAGTCGAATAGGCGTAATATTTAGGGAACAGCGTCGGTCAAAACATAGAGAAGTTAAAAGCAAAATCTTTAATATAATGACATTTTTGTTTTGTTTTACCTTGGAGTAAAACAAACTCTATTTTTAGAGTGATATTTCTGTTCAGTTTGTAGGTGGTAATAACAATGACTTACTGATAATTTAAACTAAGTATCAAAACATGTTATAACCTAACAGTCGGAATCTTCTTCTTAAGTATAATTAGACCTTTCGCTTACTGTAAAGGCGGCAACTTTAATATTCATATCTGGGCGTGGTTCGGCTATTCCATCTGCTAAGGAAGGGAAATCAGGTTTTATTTATATTTTGGTAAAGAGTTAATAAGCTTTTGAGCCGCGCAAACGTGCGTGCATTTCATGAAAATACTAACCGTATACACACTGAACTCTCATTATTAACCCTTAAAGCGCATATTCACAAAATGTATGTTTCTTGTCGTCCACTAAACTATTTGAAGCCTCCTAGATAAACAGTGTGGACCCAGATCAGACTGCTCCTATAGGAGCAGCCTGATCTGGGTCCACAATGTTTGCCTCCCTGCTTATGTTAGATAGACATTTTCAGATGCAGTTATTTTGCTGGCGTTTTAAGGACTAAATAATGACTGAGATTGTGGCACAAGATGATACAGTTACTTTTGAACAAAACCACGCCTCATTTTCAACTTTTACCTATGCCTAAGGTTGACCAGTCCTAATTACGCATGCATGAGGCGCCGCATTTACAGTAAGCGAAAAGTTAAGTAATAGTTCTAAAGAAAGTATATATATAATATATACCTGTTGTTTTTATTTATGGAAATGTATTAGCAACCTCTCAAGTGAATGCAGAAACAAAGAATCTTATTTAGTAACTGCGCTCAGATGATGTACGAAACGTAAACTATTTAAACTAAAAAGAAATCAAAACACTGGTCCCCAAATGAATATTCAGTCACACTTTTGTATTATATAAAATCTGTGTACCCTTCCCTCATGGCCCAGGTACTTAACCTCTATCACACTGAATTATCATGTGTGTGCTTTCAATTTCAATACTTGTTCTTTTGTTAAGTGCATGACTTAAAAATCAAATTATTTTGTGCCATGCAAACAGAATTATGAGGAAGTACAAACACCAAAGTTTCTTGATAACACATCTAATGCGGAAATGAAATGTAGAAGGCTTTACAGCAGCACACTTAAGATAAACACGTCTCGACATATGAAAACATAGCAATGTTTGGCAGTGGTTGTCTCTACAAGTAACTAAATCAATATTCACATACATTGTGATAAGGCATACTCACATTTTCCTAACGTCCGTCCGTTTTCTGTTAAGTAAATACAAAAGAGAATGCACGCGTAATTTAAGCATGCTTTGCAACAAGGTCTTCACCACACTGTGTAATAATATTAGGGAGCGACCATTTAATTTTTATTGGGGGCAGGGATATTACTTTGGTCCTGGATATTTTTTTCTTCACGCGCCAGAGCCTGGATTTTTATATTTTGTGTGGTATGGCCCTGGATATTTTTCTGTCAGGATTGCATATAAAAACCAAAACAAAACTATGTTTATTATATCATCATGAATAGTGACTGGGTCTTGTTTTGGTAAATTTGGATACATGAATTGATAAAATTATTGTTTTGAAAATAATTAGTATTCAATTTTTATCCACAGATTTTAAAGTTTGATACAATGAATTTCCATTGTCTTAAAGTCTAATTGGTCATATGTTTGCGGTTAAGGCTGCCAAAATATATTCATAGATTGAGCATGGCAAGGTCACAAAAACAGACATCAATCTAATCAGGCTGAAAACTGAGGTGTAGTACATGAGGTGTTTTTCCAACCTAACGTAACCAATGAGAAACATAGTATCAATAGCCAATATATCCCCACAAATATAATTCAGAAATTGTTTGCACGAATAAAACATAGACATGGTACTATGCTACTTAGTACTAAGCCAATTTCGCCACACGTCATTAATATATAATTGCCTTTATATACGATTCTCATATGAGTCTAATATAATTCTCATATGTAAACCTGAATATATGATTTTCATATGTGCAGTTTCTTATGAATTTTATATAATACGATTTATATGATATTTACATGTTCACAAAATCATATAATTTTTTTATGTAATTAATATAATATGAAACCCATGTAAGTTTTATATGATCATTATATGTGTGCTATTTCATATGATTATGACATAAATTAATTTATATGAATTGTTGATAAAAATAAGATCATATAAGTTTTATATGTAAATTAATATATGTGATTATCATGTGTGGTGAATTAAGTTTTGTAACATTTTTATAATTTTCAAATACAGTGCATTACACATCATCCTCATGTGACTGCCTTTTTATATAAATTTTATATACTGCCTTTTTATATAAATTTTATATAAAGGCACTCATATGATATTTATATAAAAGGACAATCATATGATTTTCATATAATTATTATATGATTATTATGTAAAAATGCTTATCAATATCATATGATTATTATATGTATTTCAGTTTACGTAAAAATCATATCATTTTCATATGAAAATTATATAATCTGTTTTATATGATCCACACACGGCTGCCTTTTTTAACAAGTATTATATAAAAGTTTTTATATAAGAATCATATGATTTTTACGTGTGGCGAAATTTGTAGTGTACCAGTCTAATTTGACAGTGAATAATGACACTCTGTCTGCCACGCCCAACGTCTGTTATCTGCACAAACGACACTGTTCTACAAAATTATTTACCTAATGTTAATGATACATTATGACAATCGTGCGTTTCTTCGATGGCTTTCAGGTTTGCAATAGTCGATAGAATGACAAGGAATGCCCCTCGTACGACAAGTCTAATTTGACAACCTAACGTATGTTAGCTGTCTGCCCACATGATGCCGTTCTACCAAAGTGTTGCCAGGGCCCGGAATTACAATGCCTCCTTAGAGTTAAGGAAGACTTAAGTTAAGTATTGATTTTTCAGAATGCGTAAAATAACGTTTCAAACTGATTAAAATCAAAATAGTTTTTTTTAAGATCACCATGATATCTTTGACCAGAAATACCACATCGATCCAGGCATTTTATTTAGCATTTAATATAGCATGTTGAAATATCATAACTTTACTTAAGTCTTGCTTAATTTTAAGGAGGCATTGTAATTCCGGGCCCTGATGTTTAAGTGCTATCTTATGGCAATTAAATTTTATTGCATACGGCAGTTAAACGGCTCTAGCGTTTCTTCGATAGTCTTCATGTTTTGGGATAGTCGAAATGCCCATCGATGACACTATGCCTGACATGCGGTTTCGAAATAGTCGATAGAACGACCAGGAATCCCCCTCGATGGCGCACTGCCTGACATGCCTAACGTCTGTTGACTTTACCAAATTGTTAACCTACTGTTAGTGTTATCTTATGACAAATAACCTTTAAAGCAACAAGAAAAAATGCATCTGAAAGTGTCGTCTGCTGAAGTCGTCTGCTGCAAAAAAATTGCCTAACATTACTGACGAATTAAGTATAGAAGCAAACAGCGTGGACCAAGAACAGACTGCTCCTATAGGAGCAGTCTGATCTGGGTCCACACTGTTTGCCGTAGAGGCTTCTTAAACATTTCAACAGACGAGAAAAGCAGACGACTTTTGTTGCGATTGGCGCTGTAAGGGTTAAACGACTCTTGCGTTTCTTCGATGGTCGTCATCAGGTATCGATAGAACGACAAGAAATACCCCATAGCGTTCTATCAAATTGTTTACATAACGTTAGTGCTATCTTATGGCAATTACGTCCTATGCCAGTTAAACGACTCTTAAGTTTCTACGATGGTCTTCAGGTTTAGAAATAGTCGATATAGCGACAAGGAATCAAGCTCTCTCAGCGAACCTCATGAACAAGCTACATGTATATACCCCTTACCGTTTTTACCTAATTGTTTACCTGTCTCTCAAGGCAATTAAGTCTTATGCCAATTAAACGACTCTTGCGTTTCTTCGATGGTCTTCAGGTTTAGAAATAGTCGATAGAGCGACAAGGAATCAAGCTGTCTCGGTGAAACTCATGCACATGCTATATGCCCCCTTACCGTTTTACCTAATTGTTTACCTGTATCTCAAAGCAATTAAGTCTTATGCCAATTAAACGACTCTTGCGTTTCTTCGATGGTCTTCAGGTTTAGAAATAGTCGATAGAGCGACAAGGAATCAAGCTGTCTCGGTGATTGCACCGCTGCAGTCCCAGCGTGCTTCAGTCAAGATCAATGGAACTAAACCGCCTGTGATTTATAATACAATACTCATTCGTCATAGGACAGACCTCACACAACAGGGAGCATACCTTGATATCTGAGACACTGTATGGATTATAGAGATAGTTCTGTTGATTGTGCTATAGTCTCTGCTGACACCTTGCATGCTGGGTATTTGTCGTCTGCTGATTTTTTTCAAAAATACTTTTTCCCAAAATTCCTTCACAAACACTATCAGAGTGTCAAACGGTTTGGATCCAGATCAGGCCCGACCAAATGTCGGGCCTGATCTGAGTCCAAACTGTTTGCAAAGCTTATCATCAGATGTTTATTTGTCGTCTGCTGATTTTTTAAAAAAAAGTTTTTTCCAAACTTCCTTCAGAAACACTATCAGAGTGTCAAACGGGTTGGATCCAGCTCAGGTCCGACGTTCTGTCGGGCCTGATCTGAGTCCAAACTGTTTGCAAAGCTTATCATAAGATGTTATTTGTCGTCTGCTGATTTTTTTTTTCAAAAATACTTTTTTTTCCAAAACTTCCTTCAGAAACGCTATCAGAGTGTCAAACGGGTTGGATCCAGATCAGGTCCGACGTTTTGTCGGGCCTGATCCGAGTCCAAACAGTTTACAAAGGTTATCATCAGATGATACTAGTTGGTAAAGAGATAAAGTCTGTCATGCTGGGTAACTTTACATGCTTATTTGTCGTCTGCTGATTTTTTTCAAAGTTAACTTTTTTAACAACAACTAAAATAATAGTTCCTAGAATACCATCAGAGTGTCAAACAGTTTGGATCCAGATCAGGCCCGACATTATGTCGGGCCTGACTGGGTCCAAAACTGTTTGCAAAGGTAATCAGCTGACGACAAAAGTCTCCAATAGCGGATAAAGAGTTAAATGCTTCAAGTATGGTGTTATGTTTTAATACTGACAATATGGCATGGATTAATGATGCTTTACTGTTTGAGTTAAAATAGGTGCGTCCTATTGTTTTGAAACCACCACACGTGGTTAGCTGTTCATCTGTTTCAATCGACAATAGACATGGAGGATGCTTAACTTTTAAAGTTTATACAGGTACGTCCTATTGTTTTGTAACCACGATTACACGCGGTTAGCTGTTCACCTGTTTCAATGAACATGCTCAACTTTTCGAATTTATACAGGCACGTCCTATTGATTTGTAACCACGATTACACGCGGTTAGCTGTTCACCTGTTTCAATCAACATGCTTAACTTTTCGAATTTATACAGATACATCCTATTGTTTTGTAACCACGATTCCACGCGGTTAGCTGTTCACCTGTCTCAATGAACATGCTCAAATTTTCGAATTTATACAGACACGTCCTATTGTTTTGTAACCACGATTACACGCGGTTAGCTGTTCATCTGTTTTAATTAAGATGCTAACTTTTCGAATTTATACAGGCACGTCCTATTGTTTCGTAACCACGAATACACGTCGTTAGCTGCTCATTTGAAGCCCATGTTAGAAGATATTCTGATAGAAAGATGATATGCATATTCTATAAGAATCATTCAAGCCAGCCAATAACAAGATGGACCCAAACAATGCCTTCTTTAAGTTAAGTGTTTCCTTAGTATAGGTTATAGATCGTATATTACAATTACATTTATAATAGAGGAAATGAGTGGGAAAGAGCTAAGCGAGTGAGCCACTTACTTTCTTTATAATTGTAATACATGTATATGATCTATGACCTACTTTTAGTTTTCTCCTCCCCTCCCATTGAAACTACAAATGCAGTTGCATTGACCACTTCCCGGATTTACTTAATGATTTTACTTAATAGATAGTACACATATTGACAAAATATGTGATTAATTTAAATTTCTGTGCAAACCGATTGGTTTTGAAGCACAGGAAGGGGCAGATTAAACTATAAGCCAAGTATTGATTTTAGGACACGAAACATAACATTTCAATTTTCTTAAAAATATAAAATTGTTTCATGTATTCTGTAGATAACAGTAACATTGCTGACCATATTTACTGCACCGAATCCTGGCAATATATTAAATATTTAAAAGAACATGACCCAACATTATAATGCTTCCTTAAAGTTAACAACTATCTTGGTTAAGTTGATATATACCAAACAAAAAAAGAATCGCACCGCTACGATTTTCCCATTAAGATGTCCTTTTAATTCGAAAATGTTAATAAATAAGAAATATTCATTTCTAATAACTTAAGTGTGACGTAGATGAGTATCTGTTATTTCCCTGTGTAGGCACAAAACACATCAAGGCGAATGGTAAACGAGTTTTGGAAGCGTTAATTCAACGCTACTGTCTGCATGGAATTCCAAGTAAATGTTTTTATAAGGCCCTTTAGAGAAATTGCCCAATCAGTTCTGCTCTGCTGAGCAAACGGCTACCAGAGCTGAAAATAGAACTCTTTACACAACATCAGCTTCTGATCCATTGGTTCAGATTTAAAAGAATTATATTATGCAAGTGTCTATGCAGTATTAAAATGTATAAGTATGCAAACTTCTATTAAAATATACCTTGCCGTTCAAGAGTGTTGAGCATTTTCACTAAGACCGCGGCGGGCCAAAAATTGCTTGGCAATGCCTTGTCACCGTCTTGCATTCTAGTGTCTGGACTCTGTTAAAATAAATAAGTATGCAAAATTTGATTAAAATATACCATGTGGTCCAAGAGTTATGAGCATTTTCACTAACTGACTATAATCGGCTTAACTGATGCTCGGCAAAGCCGTGTCCACCAAGAGAAGCTATTATGCATGTCAATACAGTTAAACATGTGTAAAACGGCTCTAAAAGTAGACGAACCAAAGGTCACAATGACAAATTGTTGCTTATTGAAGATCGAAAGTATTTCAGGATGCTGTTGCAATTCTTCTTAGCTACTTAACCCTTAAAGCGCCAAGAAAACAATGCATATGAAAATGTCGTCTGCTGAAGTCGTCTGCTGCAAATAATTGCCTAACATTACTGCCCAATTAGGTATAGAAGGAAACTTTGTGGACCCAGAACAGACTGCTCCTTTTAGGGGCAGTCTGATCTGGGTCCACACTGTTTGCCATAGAGGCTTAATAAACATTTCAGCAGACGAGAAGAGCAGACGACTTTTGTTGCAATTGGCACATTAAGGGTTAATACGGTCCATGGGGTCGAATTACTTCTCGAGGGAGATTCGTATAACCCTCTGTAAATTATGTTGTGACTAAAAAACAAGTCGACAGCCCCCGACCCCACCTCCCTAAAACATTGTCAGCCCCCTCCCCCTGGCGGAATTTTCTGTATCCGCTTTCGTATAAATATCAATAATTATTGTTAAATCATTATGACATCAGCCGTAAGACTGCGCACCAAATGTCTGTAGACAGTGTACACATAATCATTGGACGGCTTCTTTAAGACTGTTTGTCTTCCTGACAGCTTAATCAGTTCCCGAATCAGTTAGTCTGGGACTGCTAACTATCTGCTTTTCCGGTTGCAGTTTTTGGAATTTTGCCATTCTAATTGTGTTAACATCACATCATCTTGAGTAGTAATTACAAGTACTTATAAGCCGTTGCGCTGACATCTTGGACACACTATGAGACCAATGTTTGCATACAGTCGTACACCAATGTTTTTAACCCTTAAAGCGCCACCTGTAATTTCAAATTTTGCCGCTTTTTCAAAAATAACAAATAAGGAATGATAGTTAATTATGAAATATCATATAGACTTCGAGCTAAAAAAGGTCCTGCTCCCCCCCCCCCCTAGGGAATTTTGCAGACATATCCTATCTTAAAGAGAATTTCAAGCCGCATCTTTTAAGAGATGTTTGCACTCTGTGCTCCGGGGCGTTAGTCTCTGACAGCCTGTTACATATGTTACTGTAACAAACTAAGGAAAAAATCAAAATGAAAGTTTGAGCTACAGAAAGAAGACACTAAACCATCTTATTATTCAAATTTCTTATGTAGTTTGCATGCTGGATGCCTAGGCTACATAAAAGCAGCATTTTAAACAAAATTACAGCCGTCTATGGTGTTATATGCGTTACATAGATTAAATTTCCCTTTGAAAGTTGAAATCATGACTAACATCATTCATTTTACAGACGCTTTGTGCATTTTTACAAGTGTTTTTGATCTTAGTTTACTAAAATATTTATTTGACTAATAGAAACAACAAAGTTTGCTTTTATATCTCGAATACATTGTTTTATATGAGCTATTAAACAACCCTACCCCCAATTTTAAGTAACCAATTTTGGTATCTATTATTGAAGAAAAATATATGAAAATATTTGACGCTCATGGATATCTTACATTTTTGGCACTGTCTTGCTAATGCAATAAAGAATCATACATTTGCAAGTTTGACATCAGGATCAGAGCACTTATTTAAGTATGTAACGTATGTTACATGGCATAATGAATGAGCTAGGAAATTTTCTTGGAAGTAAGTGATGATATTTCAGAAAAATACCGTTTTTCACATGTTTTTCTATTAATCTCTAGCCTCTGGTGCCTTAGTCTTAGTAATTACAGTCATTGCTGATAACAAGCCCATGGAATTGTGTTACCTTTGTTATATATAACCTTTTTAATCACATATTTGCTAATGCCTATAATATTAAAATATATAGACATATAGATAGAAAATAATAGTTCTCATTTAAATGACACAATTTAATAAATATTCCTATTAAATAAAATTATTCAAAAACAATCTTTATTCAAGTCACCCTCACAATGTCTATCATTGTGTCTGCTTCTATTGCAAAATAATCACCAATTTCATCATAACCAGTAGAATCATGGCATTGTATTAGGACTGCAAACTGAGTACAATCCTGTTCCTCTCCACCCCTTTGGGAATTGTGCAGACATATCCTACCTTAAAGAACAATTCAAGCTGCATCAAATAAGAGATGTTTGCACTCTATTAACTAAGGGGTTAGCCTGTAATGGTATGATACGTATGTTACCATATCAATTTAAGAATAAATGAATTGAAAGTCTGAGAAACAGATCCTATCTATTTATTTGGATTATTCATGTAGTTTGCATGCTGAATACCTTTGATACATAAGAAAAGACTTTTTAACAAATATACAGCTTCCTATGGTGTTATATGTGTTACATTAATTAAGATTACTTTTTAAAATTGGTAATTGTGACAAACATCACTTGTACGCATTTCGTGTGATCCTCCTCTTTAGCCATCAAAAGACTTAATTTTCTTTGTATGTGTGGCCAGTGCCAGCGTCAAACAACTTGACTCAGCCAAACTTGAATCCTTAGCATTCTTCAAAAGCAGAAACAGCATGTCAGTGTCATGGGATCAAACACCTGATTAAATATGGGTTTAATGCCATTTCACATATATGAATACAATGGAGTATGACTTTGGTATATATCTCTTCCTGTTAAGTGACAAGAGCAATCTAACTGCAGCTGCCTCTGCATCCGTGCTAGTCAAATGATTACTTTGCTCTGAGTTTGCAAAATCTAAGTCTCTACCGTGTACCTCTAAGAATACTTTAAGATTTCTGACATTGGTCAGACAGAAATTTGATAGGCTGCTTTTTTGCATCATTTGCCATGGAAACTATCCAGTCTTTCGGTGCTTAAGTCCTCAGGTCTTGGATCAATAGTATTTTGCTGCACCCAAAGAACTTTTTAAGTTTTCTTTAGTTACAATGTTGACTCTTGATGGTTTTGGCAGACCGTCTGAAACAATTTCTGTTACACCTTGAAAGTTATCTGGTATAAGAGAAAGAATATGAAGTTGGACATTGCCATCAATTATGTTTGCAGTTGGTTGTTTTTTGATGTCAGTACATTGAAGCATGTCTTAAAATAATGTAAAACCTATGATTTCTCAGTTTTTGCAGCCATATCATTAGCTGTTGCATTCAAAAGAAGGAAAGTGGACTATAGGTAGAATGGGATAACCAGTAGTTCTATATTATGCTCTATGGAAGATTTATACAGAGTAAACAAGTTGATAAGGTGCCTCATTTCATGATCCATTGAAAACACTGAAATTGAAAACACCTGCCTCTGACTGTGTAATCAAAAAGGATGTCAATACAATGCCCTTGCTCATTTATTATGATGAGTTATATATGTTACATCCTTTAACAAGCGCTCTTATCTTAGAAACTTAGTGAATCATTGAAAGGGTCTAATTTGCACTCTGTTCATCCTGCATTTCATTGCTTTACCTGCTGTGATACATCTAGTTCGTTTATCTGAAGTGAAAGAGTAACCTCGGTTTCAGCACTTCAGAAGTACTAAGACTTCAAATAAGTTTTTGAATGCTTGGGGAAAGATAATAAGTGTAGAGACATTATTAGATGAAAAATATGTGGGTTGCATGTATGGAAAGGCTACATTTATAAAAGTTAAACAGCTAAGATATGATTCTTTATCACAGAAATATCAAGGTACATCAGTCCAGGTACTCACTGCTCTTAATGGCATAGTTTTCTTCCTTGTAAAGCTTTAGTCTTTCTCCTACTTGCAGAGTATCACTTGAAACACATACTCAAAGAGCCAACTATTAGGAATTCATATCAGTTTTCGAATGTTCCAAGCCATAAATGGCAAAATTGGAAAGTTGATAATGGCTCATCAATTTTGGGTGGACTGGAGGTAAAATTGAATAACAGTAAATGATTGAAATATTGTGTGATAATTCTACTAGTTGCAAGGAGGCGTGTGATAATAATGATTATCACAGAAGCAGACAACGACAAACGTTTAACATGAGTGTTAAATCGATGAGAAATAGTTTGGACCATTTCATTTATTGTATTTTCTTGTAAAAATGTAAAACTATCTTTTCTATTTGTGGCTCTTTATTTAGCATTAAATGCACAGTATTAGGAAATGTGTCCAAAAGGTCATTGATAACATCTGTAACACCAGTCCATGGGCTTGATAATCAGAAATGAATATTATTTCTAGTGTTTTGGCACCGAAGACTTTTAAGTACACATTAAGTGTCCTGATCTTTAACTTAATGACATCTTGTAGATATATGAGCAAGACGGACTAAGAAAATGAAAAATATCCACAGGCTGTAATCGCTTTCGTGTGTTTTACTTAAACGGTAATAACAAAATTCGCTTCTCTGTAAAACTGGGAGTAGGGCTGTGTATTAGCTCCTATAAGACAATATATTTAAGATAGAAAAGCAAACTTGGTTTTTCTTATTCATCAATTGAGTTTATGTTTGTAAAATCTAATAAAACAGTTTGAAACCAAGTCATAGTAGTTGTTTAACTACATGACGATGGCCACAATTATAGCTTTTAAATTATAATTAGGTTCATGTAACGCACATAACACCACAGTTAGCCGTATTAATGTTAAACAGCTTCCATATGTAGTAAAGACATCCAGTATAAAGACTATAAGAATGTCAATTTATTAGATAATTTTAATGCCTTCTTTTGGTAGCTCAAACATTCAAATTTCTAATTCTCAAATTGATATAGTAACATATGTAACAAGCTGTTACAGGCTAACACCCCGACTTACAGAGTGCAAACATTTCTTATCAAATGCACCTTGAATGGTTACATAAGATGTAATTTGTCTGCAGAATTCCAAGGGGGATTAGGATGGAGCAGGCACTTACTCAGCTTGATGTCAAAATACTGTTTGATGATTTTACTCATCGCGCTAACATATGTAACGCTCTCTGATCTTTAAAACTTGATGACAACTAGCAGATCTATAAGTCTTTATCATAGGAGCCAGTTTAAAATCCCTAAACAATGTAAGATATTCAACAGCTGCGAGTTTTTTCACAATTTTAGCTCAAACTTTCAAACTACATTTCCTTTATTTGATATAGTAACGCATGTAACACGCTGTTTCAGACTAATGCCCCAACATAGAGAGTGCAAACATCCCTTATTCAATGCAGCTTGAGTTGTACTATAAGAAGGAATATGTCTGCAAAATTCCCTCGAGGTAATCAAAACATTTTAGGCATACCTTACGTAGAGACAATGAGCTTGCCCATTTATTACATCAGGTAACACATGCTTCAGCCTCTGATATTAAAAATTTTGCAACAAACTTGCAGATTTATGAGTCTTTTCATATAAGCAAATAAATCCCAAACAATGAAACTCATTCATCAACTGCAAATATTTTTTAACAATTTTTACTTTAGTTTTAATACCAAACATTTCACCTTAAAACTGGGTAGGGGTAGGGTTGTCTAATTGCTTATTTCAGAAAAAATATTTAAGCTAGGGAAACAAATTTTAATTTTTCTGTTAGCCAATTGCATAAGATAGTCAGACATGGTTAAAAGCATTTTGCAAAACACACAGAGAGATTGTGAATGTAAATGATGTTAGCTACACTTGCAAATTTTAATGGGTTATCTGCTTTATGTAACGCATATGACACCTTAGGATGCCGCAATTTTGTTCAAATGGCTGTCATACGTAGTTAAGATATCCAGTATGCAGACTATATGAATGATTTTTAAAAATAAATATTTTAATGTCTTTAATTTGTAGCCCAAACTTTCAATTTACTTTTTGTTAGTTTGATAAAGTAACGTATGTTACAGGCTCTTACAGACTAACGCCCCGGAGCACAGAGTGCAAACATCTCTTAAAAGACTCGGTTTTCAATTCTCTACAAGATAAGATATGTCTGCGAAATTCCCTAGGGGGGGAGCAAACCCATTCTCAGCCATCCGTCTAATACCTTATTTTTTCGTAAAAATGGGATAGATGTCGCAAAATGTGTCGTCTGCTGCAGTCGTGATTGGCGCGTTAAGAGTTAAAACATGTAAAATGTGCACATGAGAGCGCACTTTATAAAGTATTATTTTTGTATTATTCAACTGTTAGGTCACTGTATCGTCACGTGGTATGCAATGTCCCAGTCTCTTGTGAAGCTAACGGAGATAGGAACCAGTTGGGGACGTGCCTAGACAGTGACCTAAAAGTTGAATAATACACGAATTGCAAATTTACGTGTAGACACAAACGTGTCCGTCTATCTTTACGAAACATACAAAGACATGCATCTTAAAACCCTTTGTGTACCAACGGAATAAGGTTTGATTAGGTTAAAGGCAGGAGTGGGTATAAAAAGAAGAATAACCATCAATGCTAACACTTTCTTAATTGTAGTCAAGCTGTGAACATCTACAGCAGCCTATCTCTAATTTGATTCGCTTCTGGCAAATACCTGGATTATAGTTGACAGGTCTTATCAGCTCAGTAAACATGCTGTTTATCAGCATAAGCAAGTCATTGGTCCAATTTAATCAGACAGTAGTTAAGCTCCACCTACCTATTGTCTCACATTAAAGTCACTTCCCTACGGGGGGGGGGGGGGTACAGGATTCCCGCCCTTAAGCTAGGATGGTCCATTACCTATATTGAGGGATCACAGGTAAAACAAGGTAAATGATAAATTGTAAAATTAAGGCTTTGTGTTCGACTTTCTCTGAAAATGAGTTTGTCTGAGGAAACACCGTATTAATTTTGCTGATAATAAGAATTATCTTGTTTGTATAGTACCGTACTAACAGACGTTGTAAGAAGGAGTAAATGAACTTAATTAAAATTAATTGTTCGGAATAGAAATAATAATTAATCATTTATGGAGTTTAAAAACACCCAGTTAATTAAGTAGCCTTTCAGCTTCACAACATTTAAATTTTCAAAAAGTTACATTGTGCATTTCTCCATTCAATCACACCGATAGTTGGTATGAGTACCAGAGCTCCTAATATGTTTACATTTGGTACATATTACAATAGATAGATGCACATATCAAGTTACAATGATGCTTAATGCTTAGACTGTGTGACTCAGCATAGGGTGGTAAAGAAAAAATTAGTAATTAAAAAGTGTTATTAAGTATAATTTGACATTAATGATCAATTGCTTTGTGTTCGACTTTTATAATCTACATTAATTGCTGGTTCTCAGTCAGCAGTTGTCAGTAATGTAAATGCAGGTAAACATGCATTGGAACTGGTTACCCGCTTTTCCATTACTGACCACCTGTAAACCAGGAACCAGCAATTATTGAAGGTAAGGTCAAAACACACTGTCCTACAACTGTTTTTAAACAAATGGTAAATATTCTTGTCCCTTTGTATAGAGAGTCCCTTGTCTGAGCAAACAGCATTCTGCGGTGTATGATCGGTGTCTCCAATGTTTGTTAACAGAACATTTTAATAATATACTCAACAAAAAAGTTAAGATAATCTCAGAAAACCATGCAACATAAGAATACCAAAGCAAACAATTATTCAATTTTTATTTGATTTTTTACATACATGTCATCGGTTGAGAAACTGTTTATTTTAGTTTGCTAGCACCAACACCTTTGTTGTGGCACAGTGTCAAGTAACCCAGGGGTCAAAGTCATTTTTCGCAAAAATGACTACAGAATAATCCCTCATAAACACATGAAAAACATGTAAGTATTCAAAACTTGAAGTGCAAATCCTTTGAATGTGATCACATGAAATTAACTTGATAGCCTTAAACATCACATCACGAAGATGAGGATGCCTTCATCAGTAACGAGTGTGTCCCCAGTCAGCCGCAAATTAGGACTAGCACCGGTTTCACATACTCTGAATACTGGTGATTTTGTGCCGAGGGATCAGCATCAATATCTCCTGCAACACTGCATCGAGAGGCTTGGGTTTCTTGATGTCATTAATATGCATTGGTCCCTCTGTAGACATGTCTAATGAGCAAACTGACCGGTCAATGCACACAACATTGTTTTTTTCTGATTCTAGTGAGGTATCGTCATCATAGGCCTGGTACTGTTGCTGGTTTTCGCACAAAAAGGCAGGACAACAGACTTTTCAACACATCATCCATGTACACATGACTGATCAGGTGTCCCTCTATAACCACTAGATCTGTCCTCATAGGTTTTAAAGATCTCCATCTCCCGAGGGACCTGGCGTACGTTAATGTACGAAAATCTATGTTTGCTCCGTAAATTGAATTTTTGCGAAAAATGGAGTGAAGACCAGTCAATTTTGACATTGATTTACTAAGTTGCTATGGGCGCTACAGACCCAGATAAAGCGTCATTATAAAGAAAAATGGCCACATTATACTATTGTGAAATTCAAAAGTCTTTAAATGTTTTAGATCTTTTGTCATAGCCCCTCAACAACAATTTCCTTAGTTTTTTTGTTGAGTAAAGTTGAAAAACACACCCAACAATCCTTAAATTGAAAAAAAGACTCGTCCAATTGATAAGATTTGGATATCCCATTCGGCTTAAATAGGTAAATAGGTTATTATGATGTCCTGGGTCAGATGTGGTACTTCATTGTATCGATTCCTGATATTGTTTTCTTCCTGACTTTGTATGCCAAAACAATTTAGCAACTTTATTGATCTTTTCACGATGAGGCTGAGAACGTTCTGAAGTGCCCTCGTACGTTATTCGGCAGATCGAAGGTAAAATAAGCAGCATATACAGAATGATTGATTTCCTAAACAAAGTTACAGGTATTGTTTCTGGCAGCGTCAGAAGAATAGTTACATTATATCGCGTTTTGTTGCCGCATAATTTATATATATGTAACAAATTAATTTGAAAAGCTAAAACAAGTAGGTTAAAGAGGACACTAAGACGCTCACCTGCGTTTCATTGTCTCCTTCAAAGACAATAGCATGACGTTACATACCAAGACTGGAAGCTCTGGGCGCAATAAATTAAGAAGATGGTTTTGGTTTTCCCATGAGCCCATGCACATGACAGACTACACTATTGATTGAGGACCACTAGATTATGCTACATACCAAATATTGGAGCATTGGGCCTCACTAGTTTAAGAGACTTATTTTATATCCGCACATTTTGGAAAAAAGTCGGATATATTGAAATCGGTCCCGTCCGTCCGTTTTATTCTTAAAACGAATTTCTCCTAGGGTGTTCATATTTGACACAATGATTGCCTATGGCGTGTAAATTAGTAACGCAAACTCCCATTTCATATTTTGACCGAGGGTGTCCATATTTGGTGCAATGATTGCCTTAGTGTGTCGATTTCAATGGAAGTATGACTTTGAGTCCAAAGTCAAGTTCGAATATGTTTTAGATCATGCGGCATGCCATTGGAACGTTGTGCATGTTTGTTTAGAAAATGACTTTACGCAAATGCGATACGTTCCATTTTTCTAACGGGTTGGCACTAAAAGCGATGCAAATGATGCACTTGTCTTGTTAAATCTAATCTGTAAACTTAATTAGCGGGGTCGTCTTTAAAATGCTAAGTTTTCAGTTTTACGATTCATGCTTTAAATGTAAGGATGGATGGACGCCGAATTATTCACTTGAGAAAAGATTAGATCTTTTATACTGTAAATTACGAAATTTTCGAGAGGCTTTTATTTTCGCGAATAGCGTTAAAACGTATTTGCCACGTTAAATAATCGCGACTAGGGCATGATATACCTATAATTTTATCCGAGTAAATGACAAAGTGATTTCGCCATTGTTTTATTTTCACGAAAATTTGCATCCGCAAACTTTCGCAAAAATAAATCCCTCACGAACGTTTCCAAACGGTAAAGCAGTAGTATTTTCCGGAATTAGATAAAAGAAAATACATTGTATTTTATCTAGGCCAAAGAAAGTGGGTGAGTGGATATGATATTACTGAAATAACCCGACCCACAGTGACGACATGCTAATAGGCTGCGTTCCCATTTTAGCAGCTTGGTTTACAAGAGTCACTAGTAGGTTTTGCAGAGTCCCTTATTGACTGATAGTCCATCTCATTTGATGCATGTTCGTTATACAGTAAGACTTGTATAAAACCGGGCCACTTTCATAAAGACCGAAAATTGGTTTTCAAGACCAATTATCGCTTAACGCAGATCAGCATTCTGCAATACTTTCGACCTTCATTAAGCTACCATTTGTCATTAAGATCTTTGTTTTGTCTATTTTTGAATGACCCTATTACACAGGTTTTACTAACTATTCTATTTCTCACAGTACCAATATGCTAATAGGCCTCCTTGAACAATAATACCCCACCCCGTTTTAGTTCGGAAAAGTCACCAGTAGGGTTGCACGTGATGTATACGTTTATAATGATGGGTATATTACTGAACGAAACAACTCCGGCCCACAGTAGGCCTCCTTGAACACTTATATTTCCTATTTTAGCAGCTCGGTTCGGCAGACTCACCAGTAGAGTTGCACGAGATGTGACATGTATACGTTTATAATGATGGGTATATTACTGATCGAAAAAACTCCGGCCTACAGTACCAACATGCTAATAGGCCTCATTGAACAATACTACCCCACCCCATTTTTGCAGCTCGTTAGTAAAGATTACACGTGAATAGCCATGTATACGTGTATATTTTACTGAACGAAACAACCTCGGCACACAGTACTAACATGCTAATAGGCCTCCTTGAACAAGTATATCCCCTATTTCAGCAGCTCGGTTCCGAAGAGTCACCAGTATGCCTCCTTAAACAATTATATTGCTTGGTTCAGAAGTCACCAGTAGGGTTGCACCTGATATGACATGTATACGTTTGTTATAATGGGTATATTACTGAGCAAAACAACCCCGGCCCATAGTACTAATAGGCCCCCTTGAACAATAATACCCCACCCCTATTTTAGCAGCTAAGTTCATTTGACCAACTTTTGCATTTGGATTTATAGCGATAACATCTTGGTTGGGATTGTTACCTGACATGCATGCATTATGGGGATGCATACATTCTTACGTTCGCACATAGATATAAGTTAAAAGTAATAACTTAGAAAAAGAGTGTGACCAGAAAAATGCCAAAACAACACACTGCGATTGCGCACCGGGTTAGAAATATTCAGTTTGGACTAACGGATGTATCTAGAACTTTGACAATAGTTCGCTGCTTCACAGGAAATGAATGACAAATGTATTATTTGTTTGAGCGCTGTGTTTCCAATGATCAAAGACTAATTATTATAATCATTATACAAACATGCTAAGGCAAGGTATTGGTAATTACTTCCATGGTCTCACATGTAATATTTCTGTGTTTCTAATCACATTGAAAGCAAGCCAGAAATTCTAAGCCGTTTTTACTGCTTCCGCTTACAAGTGTTTGATTTGTTTGTTTTGTTTATACACTGTGAATTATGCGATTCTCACTTGCATGAAATCCTCAGCATTCTGGTCTGTACATGAACATTTGAGCCGTGACATGAGAATTCAAACAATGTGAAATGTGCGACCAACAAAGGCTCAGACCAGCTTGCGCGTGTGCGCAGGCTGGTCTGAGCCTTTGTTGGTCGCTTAAATATTCTATGACTGTTAATTTACTGGCTGAAATCATTTCAGGTTTCTACGCTTAAGAGAGGATGCTGACTCGGCTGAGTCTATACTTGTCAAAATACCAAATTGTTGGAAATTACGTGTCACGGCTCATTTGTACCTTTGAAAACCGTCTTAACTCATCGGAGGAGACCAATAAACATGTTTGTAAACTTTAAATGAGTCTTTATCAAGCATAAGGCACGTTATACGCAAACGTTAGCATATGTGTACCAGGCGCGTTCCTGTGGCATTTTATAGAGTACGAACTCTTAAGGGGGTCTGGGGACACTCCCTCTGTAGGGGGCCAGGAGTGAAACCCTATGCAGAAATGGTTTTAGGGCTTTCCAAAGGGCTAAATGAGCCCTCAAGACACGCACCTTAACAGTATTAGCTGCATTTTCTTCCAAAAATCAAATTCAATACAGTAAACCCTGTCTTAAGCGACCTCACAAAACGAAGACCAAAACTTGGTTTTAAAGACATATTATCGCTTAATGCAGGCCAAAGTATTGCAGAACGCTCCAAAGGCTGTGCATGAAAATGAAGATCTCATTATCCCTTCTGTTCTGACAGAGAAGAAGATCGGATTTTTTTTATTTGAAAAAAAACTCTTTTTTATTTCACTTTGGTATCTTTGGATCTTCTTTTCAAACGTCTCCTAATCAAAGAGCAAACTGTCTCTTATGTTATCAACAGGGAAATTATTGTAGCTTTGACAATAAAAACTTCAGAAATGAGGAGCTCGTTGCAAGCAATCGATACAATACTAATTTGTTTTCTTTTAAATGCGATGCTCTCAAATCGTAATGCTACAGTTTTATATGATGGGACTAAACGTGCCACTTAGCTTCTCAACGAAACAATTTAGATTAAAATGCTACGATGCACAAACCAGGGTGATTTGAACACCTAGTTAGTAATAGTTACCATAAACAAGCTTTACGTTCTCGCTCAGTAGCTGATTTGTTTGTTTGATTTGATTATTTACGTCCCAGTCAACATTTTTTTCAGTTATGTCGGGACGGGTCTTCCTGGGTTGCACCAGTACTCTCAGTAGCTGATTGTAAATCTTGTTAAAGTTCATGAAATGGCTCTTGTGAGCTCCTGACTTTGATCTATGCGAACAATAAAGGCGCATCCGCGCAGTCTGATTCCCATTTTTTCGTTCGCTGTCTGAACAGTAAGATAGCTTAACTTGCCACATGTAAATATTCTAGCTTTTAGGTAATCTCTGTAGCTGAGCAAACTATTTTTTATTTTGTCTTACTTGGTCGGAAAGACTAAGAGCATTGTAAGATGTACAACCGCGTGGAATGTACAACCTTTACTGTTGTACCCTAAAACCTGTGTTTAAACGGCCACTCAAATATAGACAAAACACAGATCTTAATGGCAAATGGTAGGTTAATGAAGGTCGAGAGTATTGCAGAATGCTCCCATTGGATCATTCTGCAATACTTTTGACCTGCATTTATAATTTAAGTGATAATTGGTCTTGAAAGCCAATTTTCAGTCTTTTTTAGAGTGACCGTTTTACACAGGTTTTACTGTACATTTCTCATGATTGTGACCACAGACGCATTGTAGAGATTTATTTTTCGTAAAAAATATTGTCGCACACGTATTAGTAGAAGGCAGCTGCGTTTCCTTGGCATAATTGTAGACATGGACATGAGCAAAGTTTCCTCGTGCCTTTATCTGTTTATAAGATTTCGGAAGATAAGGTTAAACATTCCCTTTGAAGACAATTTTTGGCTCTCATACTGATTGCCTAAACTTAATTGTTAATCCTTGTCATGCTGAATATATTACAATGTATGTACTACACTCCTCCCTTAGTATCCTGTTTTCCTGCAGCATTTCAGTTGTGAGCAGAGTGGCCATGGAAAACACTGTGGATCCTGGTTAGATGGCTTCGTCAGAAGCCAGCTGATCTGGATCTACAGTGTTTTCAAAAATAGATATTTACATTTTCGAAGTAAGCCTATTATGAATCTTTAGATTTTTGCAACCGTTCATAGCCTCATGGAATACATAAATTTGATTGACAAATGCCAATCTCACTTTCACGTGCAAAACAATACGCTTCGAACATCAAATTCATTCGCCAGAAGTGTCACTGGTGTTGTGATTGACAGCGAGCCACACCTGAGTCACACGTGCAAAGCAAGCTTCTTGTTCGCTCCATTTGGCTGTACGTGTTCACACTGGCTGTTCCGCTGTTCCGTTTTACACGCCAACAAAACCGTTAATACGATTACAACTGTTTTACTTCATAAATTATAAATAATTTCTATATTTTAGATATTTATAATAAAATGTTAATATAAGCAATAAATTGAATATTTGATCTGTTCATGGAATCATGAATACTTCGGGTCTCTTGTAAAGTTGAACACTCCAAAAATCGAATTCATTTCTTAACACTCCTCAGTCCCTTATTTTATCCCGTTAACCTGCAGCATTTCAATTGTAAGCAGAGTGGCCATGGAAAACACCGTGAATCCTGATCAGATGGCATCGTCAGAAGCCAGCTGGCCTGGATCTACAGTGTTTTTTTTCAAAAATGGATAAATCCGGGTGCATCAGGAGAAGGGTTTAAAGGAAGCCATGTAATCACCGTGTATATAATAAATGTCTGCTTAGTACTGTCCCGACATAACTGAAAATTTGTTGACTTGGTTGTCAACACAAACAAACACACAAACAAACAAATAAAATGATAATTTGTGGGATTTATGTAGCCGTGACTGACATAGGTTAAGTTCATTGTTGCGTTAAGCATGTGCAGTGCACAGGTATCCAAACCCTCGATTTTCAGTTCATTTTCATATAGATCTGTGTCTTACATAGGTTAAGTGTATTGATAAGTTAAGGCTACCCAAACCCCCAAGTTTCTCATTTCATTCTAAGTACACTTGCATAGGAAGCTGTGTCTGACATCTATATAATTTATGTTAAATGTATTGATACACTCACGGCTACCCAACCCCCAAAGTTAGTACACTTGCATAGGAAGCTGTGTCTGACATCTATATATGTTAAATGTATTGATAAACTAAGGCTATGCAATGCACGGCTAACCATCCCCCAAAGTTAGTACATTTGCATGGGAAGCTGTGTCTGACATAAGTTGTGCTGATACGTTTAGGCTATGCAATGCACGGCTACCATACCCTCAAGGTTCTCATTTCATTTTACGTACATATCCCACATGCTTCTCTGTTTTATGTAATAATTAGGTAGTGTCAATCCATACTTATTGCATGTACCATATGGGCCTCGGCGCGAGATAGCCTGTCCTCGGGGTATGCGACCATGTCATGCCAAAACCAGCTTGCTCAGCTACAGAGACAAACTTATAAAATTAAAAATTCTCTCGTAGGTAGATTAGATATATTTCAAAATACACGTATACTGTAACATAGGCGCTGATCAAACTGCGCGGATGCGCAGGCTGGTCTGCTCCTTTGTTGTTCGCAAACCCCCAAACTGGCCAAAGACAGGCTTTTTTCGCGTTCAGGCTCGTATTTAAAACTCTTGAAATCTCCGAAAAACAACAGTACATAAACCTATTAATATTCGATCAAAGGCTAAATTGTCAAAAACTGAAAAGCGAGATTTCAAAAAAAGAAAATATTTTTCTTTTTTTTTCTCCTTGCTCGGTATGCATCTCTGCTGTATAGCTTAACAGAACGATCGTCTACACAAAGTCATGAGGATTTTAACAATAATGGTAATACGAAGTGTTCATTGCGACATTTCCTGATACGGAAGCAAGGTTTCTGTCTGTTTGACGTCATTCAGGCAGAAATTAGAAGGTCTTTTATCCAAATACAGAGCTATGTCAGCTGAATACATTTAACGGATCTGCCAACCACCAATTTGTCTTTAATGGCAATTATTTAACACCTACACATTTCAATTGGAGCAATGTTCTAACTTCTAAGGCAATTTAGCAAGTATGCTTAGGTCTGTATAGGGCTAGGTCATGTGATAAATGAAGTATCCCATATGATTAGAGTTTTATTACCGCTTGAAATGAACAAATATGAAACCTGTGCAAAATGCACAGGTTTCATATTGTGTACATTTCCTGCTATAGATAAACAAAAAGCTTTGATGCGTGACTGACTGTATTAACAATATTTAAATAGTTCTAGAAATAGAGGTTTCAGACGTTTACTCATTTACTACAATATTTAAGACCCGCACATATTATTCAACCCAACTGGCCCATTTTACGCATTCTGCACCAACCTTTTGAAACGGAAAGGTCCAATGGTTATTACTCAGAGGTCGTGGTACATCTATACATGCATCAACAACAAGAGTTTTATTCGCCAATAGCATTCTAATCAGTTTAATGTTTACACATGTTGTCAGCTCATTCTTGAAAGTTCTTGTAATCACATCTTGAATGTATTGAAGGGTGGCTCTATCCATATACGGATGATAGCAATTAGGTTATTTTGAAAAAAAAAATGTATTTTAATATAAAAAAATGAATTTGGTGCTAAATGTTGTTCGCGAGCTGCTTCCTAAACGTGCAATTGGATAAGGTCAGGTAGCCGACCAATCTGCCACCTGTTAAGGTGCATAGTGACAGTATAACATTTATCTTTCGTCTATGCGTTGTATATGCGAGTACCGAAGACTTTTGCCAAAGTGCTCGGAATGTACCCTGTACAGGCACGATCTGCCATTTGCTTTTCGCCTATTTCATACGAGCTAAAATTTCATACAGTTAGGGACCAAAAGTAACTTCACAACTTCATAAATTCCATTGACTTCAGTGTAATTTCACGTTTTATTGAAAAGATTGCCCATATAATATTATGCTCTTGGTGTCAATTGCAAGTTAAATGAATAAGGATAATCATCTTTATAGGTTCATAAAATTTCATCAATGCATTTAAAAACTGATGAGATTTAAACAATTTGCATGCTTTTTTTTTAGTCCGCAACTTATTTTACAGGAGGGGGAGGGGGTGGTCCAATGGTTATTTCAAACTACCATTTTTCAAGATCCGGGGAGGGGGGGGGGGTTCCAGCATTTTCCAGGGCAGGGGTCCAATTATTTATTTCTATAGGAACCTTTAAAGCGTGATTTTTCAGGAGGTTCCGGACCCTCCACTCCCCGCCCCATCTGGATCCTAGCATGAGTATTTAGCTTTACAATGTAATTGCTTGTTAATCCTGATATCACACAATAAAGAGATTCTTGTAAACATGAAAATGCATTAAAGTCTGTGGGAAATTAATTTTGTGGAATCAACTTTGGGCCTTGCTTGTACATAAAGCAGTACTATAACATGTACATGCATTAAAACAACTCAATTTAATCACCAATGCAAGTTCATGCCGTTTTATGGATATAGGGATTACACGTGTCTTAGTGCAGGAAACTGTTGCATGAAATGCATTGTTCTTTGTTTACGCTACCATCAAATCGGCAAGTACAAGAGCATTTGAGACTTATCATATATGGTTAGTCATACTTAAACATGCATGTGCATCTGTCTAGTGGGGTTGAGGCCTTGAACTTGGCCTGAGCTATCATCTATTTTCCTTTGTGTGTTTACGAGCGGTGAAGACTCCGACGAGACTGCGCATTTGCGCAGGCTCGTCTGAGCCTTCGCTGCTTTTATCTGCGATAAGTGTGAAAATCTTATGAACTGTTTTAAATGACTATAATGGCCGTGTTTTCTTACACCGTGAAGGATAGGGCCAGAAGCCTCCGCCATGTTCGTCATGATTACATTCGTCATCGTTTATTGCGGTCGGCCGTGGCCGGCCGCTTATATAAACATCATTCGAAACACACATCAAATTCAGGTTTTGACCGAAGCTTTATGCCGTGCTCAGGCTATATTTTATTCGCTGCCGAACAACGAGCGGGGTACCAAATATCGTGGGTTGACCTACAGCGCGAAGTAAACTGTCCGTGAAATCTGTAGGGCTACCTATAACGAGGCAAGCTCGTTTGCTAATTTCACAAAGAAGGCGTCAATTTGCCCTGTCGCCTATATAACGCAATAAGTATTAGCTTTTCAAAAAAGCTTACGAAAGTTAAACGTCCCAAAGTCAAAACGTCCTTGATTGGCAAAGAGTGCAAGCGAACTTCACATCAGTAAACGTACTTCTGTGGTTGTCATCCACATCTGATTACATAGAATTACTATGAATTCAGGCACTGTCTTATGACGGTCATGACAAACAGGTTTTATGCCCCCAAAGGGAGGCATATAGTAATAAAACTGACTGTCCTTAGTGTCCTTGGTGTTTGAATGTTCATATCATATGCGGAGTATATCTCCTATATTATTTTAGGCAGGAATGCCAAAATTCGTGTCTTAATGCATTTAGGGACATGGAGCGTCACGCACCTTTACCACTACCATCAGATTTAGAAAAATCGTGTCCACGAGCATACATCCTGGGAATCCCAAATTTGATTTGTGAACACATCTTGGTGTCACGGAGTCTGTACATATACAGTTAAGCGACCACTGTGACCTTGATTTTCTGGCATTAGTTTTAAGAAAAATGTGCTGTCTAGTGTTGTCAAATGATTTTCCATAAATGTGTCACATGCTAGATACATTACCATAACATACTATGATTAAGCCGGGTGCTTTCAAAAGATTAGCAACAACTCGCTGGAAGCATGTGTTAAATGGTAACAAATCACAGTTCAGATGTTAATAACCAGGGCTTAGAATAAATCTACATGGACAACCTCTAGAAGTTCAAAATGGAAGCATGCAGTGGGCAAGAATACATACAATGATAGGGCTAAGCGACCGCCAGCTTTTTTGAAAAGCTAATACTTGTGAAATATACAACTTTGATGCAAATTTTTTTTTACCCCCCCCCCCTTCCAGAAAAGGGTTATTTTAGAGAAAGCAGTGAATCACAAAATATAAATCACATTTCTCCAACCCATGGCATCACCCTTTGTTTTGTGTTTAAGAAATAGTTTCGCGCTCGCAGTGATTTGTTGCTTAATATATCACTGGCTGGAGGTCAGTTGTTAAAGTGAATAAATCATGAGCGCGAAGCGCGAATGATTCATCCACTTACGACTGACCGACAAACAGTGATATATTAAGCAACAAATCACTGGCAGTGCGAATTTATTTCCATTCTAACACACAGAAAGATTAAAAACATGAACGAATCCTTCATAGTCTATAACATTTCCGCCATCTTGACCAGACTGTCAGAATTTCCCGTAACTCTTGTTTAGACACTGAAACGCGTATTTTTACGTACATTTTGAACGTCAAGCAGTTGTAAAAACGACGTTACGCCGTCTATTGACAACGTAACCATGCCGTTTGTGATATATGACGTCATGAAAATCAAACTGACGACCGAATGACGTCACGCCGCTCCGTGCCCAGTCCGTGCAGTGATTTATCAACCAATAAATCACTGAGTTTAACCATTGGCTATATAGGCGAGGTGTGTTAGAATAAAGCACAATTTCATAGTTGAACTTTTAACCCCACCAGAGGTCAGAGGTATGTGTCAGGTCGATTTGTTTGGTTGCATTGTTGTATTCTTTATTTCCTTCAATTTGATATGCAACATCACTTGCATTTATCCTAGCTTAGTACTGGTTCAACCTAGGAAGACCGTCCCTTTTTAACTGAAAGATTGTTGATGGGACGTAAAGAATCAAATTAAACAATGAAACCCTCGTGAAATGGCAAGATCACTCTGTCGTTTAATTGTTAAGGTAAATCTTGCCTTAGTCTTCACATCACTAATATGTCTTTTAATGCTTTTCGCGAAATAATGTTGTCGCGAAAATTTCCGAATCTACAGTATGTGGAAACTTGACAACAATTCCACTTACAGACAATATCAAACATTTTCAACGTAGAATTGTTGATCATACGCATACCCTATTTCCAATCAATTGGGTTTAATAAGCGTCATGAGAAATTGACAACAGAAAGAAAAATACAGCAACTTGTGTATACCATCATGGTAAATATCAACTTATAAGTAATACAATTTGTTCTTATATGACCATGAACAACTCTCGGGATTGGCATCTTCAAGAACCTTGGGATAAGCAATACATGCACTTTGATGTACGAGTGAATCTAGGTCTTTTTGACCTATTATTGCTCGTTTCAAGTGATTGATGGCCTTTGTGTTGGTGATCTGATTAGGTCGCAATACGAGTATAAACCTGAGAAATTGATCCATCAATCAAATTAGAATAGACAATGCGTTGGTTTCTATTCACATCGCAATCTCGTCCTTTTGAGACCCCTGTGCTCGTGTGGTAATCGTCAATTTTGCTGAAGGGCAACAAAGGTCCAATGTTGAATCAGACGCGGCATTACGAAGCCATCCACCTCCATTAAAATGTCTTAGGTACCGATTAATATTTTTCATAAAAATGCATTTGGTCCGATTAAGTCATTTAAAGATGTACATCCGAAATGTACACAATTTTGCACTGGTTTCATTAGTACATTAAAGTCCATGAGAAATGTATTTTGTGCATTTACTGTTGGTACATAACGGCATATATGGTCAAATATCTTCTAAAATAACTCTTTTCACACATACCTGCTGCATACGCTCGTATATAAAGTGTTCTCTTTTAATGCGACCTTAATTCGTATTCATGATCTTATCTCTACTCAGATTCATTATGGAATGTTTGCGCTTAGTTCCTACGACCTATTCAAATGTTCATGTCGTTTTTTTTTGTATTTTTTCATCGAGCTTTCATCTGATCGCAGTGTTAATAGGCAAAGGCGTAACAGATTTATTGCGGCATCGGAAAATGGCTTTTTCTGTTCCTGTAGAAACCATTAGTCCAGGAGTAGAAATTTTGCACTTATACAATATTTAAAGCGGCGTATGAAACTAAGATTTACAGACATTCACTGCCAATATATTACATTTTTTGTAGCCCCAGTTTATGGGTAAAATGATATTTTCGGCCTTCGTAAGGATACCTGCACATGTGGCAACTGTGATTTATAGTTAGTTTGAAACTGGAACACATCTTAAGAACAAAACAAAATGGGCCTAGTCGCGATAAAAAAGTAAGTGAGTATGATCAGAAAATACCACAATCACACATTGCTGACCAACGCACGGCACCGTGAGGAAGAGACACAGAAGACTAACAGTCACAAGACACCAGGAAGGCAATTTAAGTAAAAAAAAACAATCAATATGATTTCAAGACTAGGAAGGACACTAGTTACTGCATAACAAAACAAGAACCTACCATAATAACCTCACAAGCAATAGGAGCAACAATAAACAGTGTTTATCATATGACGTCGCGTCTGGGAGTGAAATAACGCCATGCAATAAAATCAGTAAACCACTAGTGGTTTATCGATTTACGGGAAACGTTATGACGTCCATAACAACGTTGCGTACATAATGACGCAATTATAACGTTTTTACGACAGAAATGAGATCTCAAAGTAATCTTAATGTCATATGATAAATAGAATCTAACATTCTGGCTCTTGTATTATTGAATTTATCAAACTCGTTGCGAAAAAGAGATAAAATGCTCGGCAAGCCTAGCATTTTATCTCTTTTCCCCAACTTGTTTAATAAATTCAATAAAACATGAGCACTCATGTAAGATCCTCTATATCAACAACAACAGAACCATTGTCTTAGAACGGACATCAATCTAAGCGCTTTGGGGCTTAAATGCATTTAATTGGTACCAAATATTCTCCGCAGATTCTGTTGTCGTCGAAACACAACAATGTTTAGATCGTACGGAGGTTTACTAACTTATGCAATGTATCATCACAGAGAAATAATTTTATAAAATTAACACACAACGATGAAACAAAGAAAAGCATAAAGTCAGACCTACGTGTAATGAAGTTGAGCCGCGGTGGGCCTAGCCAAAGCCAAACATCGGGCACCAACCTACGGACGAAAGCTTTACGTCAGGGCCGTCATTGAGTCTGACGCCAGGCCCAAAGTCGTGCAATTAAAGAGGAAAACAGTTCTATAAAAAAATAAATGAGCCATAAATACACACTGCAGACCAACTCACGTCACAACGAGGAAGAAGCACAGAACACAAACAGTCACAAGCCATTAGGAAGACAATTACAGTAAAGCAACCAGGGCTCTCTCTCTCTCTCTCTCTCTCTCTCTCTCTCTCTCTCTCTCTCTCTCTCTCTCTCATCAAGATGTGGTGTTTACGCCGTCTCCAGTCAAGCACAACAATGAATTAACAATAGTTAAATAATAATAATAATAATAATAATAATAATAATAATAATAATAATAATAATTGTTATACTTAAGATTAAAATTAAAAAATAAATTGAAGCAACTTGTAATCAAATTATTTTATATTTCGGCGATAAGATATGGTTATTGTTATTTTCTTAATTTTACTAAAATTTAGATTTTTTTTTCATAATCATGTCTCCCAATCAGCTAAGTTTCCCCTTTCTTTTAAAATGCTGTTAAGATTTCTCAACCTTATCTAAGCAAGCATATCGCATATTTGAAGCATTATAGATCCACAATATTCGAACTTAGACATTTTCTCCGCTCTGGTAAGAAGGCGCTTAAACTCAATTTTCAACCTAAAAATGACAGAACTAAACTGTAATTTATTTCTATAAGACTTATATGGTTGATATTGTTGGATGATAGAGATACCATTTATAACTTATAAAACATTGGGGAAATATCAGAACATGATTATTTTGGGGTCATAAAATGCTCACCCTAAGCATTTTCATTCAATTTACATTGAAATGAATGGGACTTTACCAGTTAAAAAGATGAACAATTTGACAAAACTAAATCTTTAGTTATTTCATATTGGTTTATATCATTGTAAAGATAAAACATTAAATTTTCTTTTGATAACTTATAAAATAATGACAACTTAATAATAAGTTAGTTATTAATGATTTATTTAAAGGTTTGTATACTTTTCTGTGTAATTGATGCCACAGATTACAACAGGTAAGTTGCGAGAGTGGTCAATATTCAAGGGAGATAATCGGGCAGATAAAACCGATAACAGCTGATATTGTCCCATATGGATTAGCAAAATAACATTATTACATGTTGCACGAAAGTTAAGGAATCAATTACGAAACAGATACGAATATGCCGAATGCAGCACGAATTGGGCACGAATTAATAGAAATCCGCGACGAATCGCCACGATTCGCGAGATTTTCTCTCACGATAGTTATAAAAAAGACTCATACATGCTTCGGGGCATCAGTTCCAAAATGAATGTTCCTCGTGAAGCAGCAGTAGAATTAATCATGCAACTTGAGTGTTGAAAACGGCTTCTTATATAGCTAGAAGAAAACAAATACGTTAACGTCGAGAGGCCCTGACCCAGACTCTTTGACTTGTAAAAATATGGCAGTTCGCCATAGGCAAAATCACCAGCCAGGAGCTACTGACTGATCCTGATTGTGCTCCAGAATCTGCCAAATCTGTTTCAACTTCTAGGACTGCTCACATGCGCGTGACGGGGTAATTAATCTTAGGGAAAATCCTTCTACTATCTCTTCCTTGGTTTTATTGCTTGGCTTAATCTCCCGATTCCCCACGAACGAGCTAAGAGTTGCTACGAATGCCCAAAAACGCCTCCGAATCGATTAAGATTCAGTTACGTTGTCCAAGAATGCCTTAGGAATTTGGTACGAATCACGCACGATTTTCCGAATCGGGGAATTCGTGGCCAAAGTTTTGAACAGTTCAAAACTTTTGAGCCGAATTCCCGATATACATACGAATTGCAAGAACTCACTACGGACTTAGCGAACCAGGTAAGATCTTCACGAACTGAGTACGATTCAGCCACGACTCCAAATATTTGTCAATTCGTGTCAATTCGTGGGATCCGGGGCCTGTGTGGAATAGGGGTATATGAATGCCCCAAAACGCCTCCAAATCGATTACGATTCAGTTACGATGTCCAAGAATGCCCTAGGAATTTGGAAAGAATCATGCACGATTTTTCGAATTGGGGAATTCGTGGCCAAAGTTTTGAACAGTTCAAAAATTTTGAGCCGAATTCCCGATAGACCTACGAATTGCAAGAACTCACTACGGACTGTGCGAATCAGTTAAGATCTTCTCGAACTGAGTACGATTCAGCCACGAATCCAATTATTTGTCAATTCGTGGGATTCGGGGCCTGTGTGGAATAGGGGTATTAGGTAGAGTTAAATGTTTCAATAACACCAGCTTGATTATTGTCAGAAAAGGACGTGAAGCCTCTCTCACATCAAAACAATAACAGATCTGCAACAAGAGGAGCACAACTAGTACCCATAGGAATAGCCACAATTTGTCTATGAGCCAAATCTTATAAATATTTTGTCCTAAAGATAATGGAGAGCTTTTTGACATTGCCACGAATCATATCGTTTAGGTTGTTCAGAAGTGAAAAAAGCGCGTTTCTCATTTAAAACCAATGAAGTGAGCAATATCTGTAAAACTTTTTTTCAATTAATTCAGTTAGTTTTTCTTTGATTATATTATAAGGCATTCTAATGCACTTGCTTTTGTAACGCTACTTCTGATTGGATAACGTCCTGCGATATAGGAAACAGTTTGACGTCATTAATTACGTCACATTTCATTAGATGACGTGCGACATTATGCGGCTTGCAACGCTCCGATTTGAGACGAAATTGCGAAGTGCATTAGAATGGGGATAACCATATTCAAAATTTTCATTTGGGGAGGTATATCGTCGGATATACGTTCGGAAATTACATTTTACGGCTCCGCTCGCGCGTCGCCGTAAAACTAAATTTCCGACCGTATATCCGACGATATACCTCCCCAAATAAAAATTTTGAATACAGTTATCCCCTAAATGAAGTATATATATTTGGTTTCTGAAGTTCACTAGATAGCTGTACAATCATGTGACTATGCATATGCGATAAGTACCAACATCTCACGATTCCGCTCATTTATTATTTGGTGTGTGTGGATGGGAGAAGAATCCGTCCCGAGGATTACCGTTTGGCATCACGAGGCTTGCCGAGTGATGACAAACGGTGATCCCGAGGATCGGTTTTTTATCCTGCTCTCACAAAAATAACAGGGAGTGCAGTGGCTCAATGGTAGAGATGAAAAAGACACATTCATCCTTGCTTAGTACTGGTTCAACCCAGGACCGACATAACTGAAAACAAAATTGTTTACAGGGACGTAAAGAATCAAATCTAACAACCTCATACAAATAATAGATTATTCTTCTTGCTCACCGTAAAATTCCGTTTTTTCTATTCCGCTCTCACACAAATAATAATATTCTTTTACGGGCTGTCCATAAAAATCCGAATTTTTCATGACTTTTAGAATTTCCTGAATTGGCATTGCAAAAACGTCAATAATAAATGATGTAGTAACTTACAATACAGCAAGTGTACTGAGCCCACGTGGCATTATTCTGGGTAAGATAAGAATTTCTAACCCTAAGATAAAATATCAGATATCCTTATCCGGTGTGCAAGAAATATTGTTTACAGGACCAACCACTTTAACATAAACCTTCTATTAACTCAAAGTTAGAACTCTGATTTTACGCCGACGTGAATATCAGATCTTACCTCACTGGGTAATTACGATGCAATTTCAAAAATCAACTGTTCCTGAATACAGCATTAAAATCAATGCAGTAGTCTGAAAAAGTAGAACACGCTGATTTGATTTGAGTTCGCGAAATTAATTTTATCAATTAGACGTACCAAGGGGAATTTAAACGAAGACACATAACAACTGTTTTGTCAGATGTGCGTGTAAACCTTTGCATAACCAAATTATGCACAAAATTACGATGTAAAGGCTTGTGCGAATTCGGGAAATCTCTATAGTTTAAATAGAGGATCTTACATGAGTGCTCATTTTTTATTGAATTTTATTAAACGAGTTGGGGAAAAGAGATAAAATGCGAGGCTTGCCGAGCATTTTATCTCTTTTTCGCAACGAGTTTAATAAATACAATAATACAAGAGCACGAATGTTAGATTCTATTTATCATATGACAAATACTTTGAAATCTCATTTCTGGCGTAAAAAACGTTATGATTTTGTCATCATGTACGCAACGTTGTTATGGACGTAATAACGTTTCACGTAAATCGATAATCCACTAGTGGTTTACAGATTTTATTGCATAGCGTTATTTCACTCCCAGACGCGACGTCATATGATAAACATCTTTTATTGCCAAAAAATACAGTAATGGGGCTAGGTCGCAAGTTATCGCAACATTTGTTAGTCAGTCGTTATTATACAAATTATAATCTAGACATGCAAACATGGCTATTTTACACAAATTATATATGTATTGTAATAAATATATAAATAAATATTTGAATGCAAATTGGTATGAATTAAGTTGCAGCTTCTCAAAGCCAAACAATACGACTCAAGTCATCAAATGGATGACATATCCATGTTGTTTGTCTTTAAGTATCTGATATTTACCCTCTAAATTTTACACATCGTTAGTTATTATCACACTTTATTGACTTAATTTTAGCCATATAGAGTACAATTAAAGCAAATAATCGTACATCTAAATTATACGCACTCATTTCTATTTGACTAAGAGATGCGTCTGCTCCAAAGAAACTAGAAATAAGATATAAATAAAGGTTGAATGCTCTTTTCTACGTTCACCCACCTGTCTAGCCCACCACTCCATGAGCAGGAGACCGCAAGGACAGACAAAGTACTTCAGGTATGGTATAACCAATGATTACGCCAAAGGGAAAATAACTTTAAATAAAACAACCTTGATGGAGATATACATGCTCTTTCAGTATCAAATCATTTAGTATTATTGATTTACTCATATACCGATCTAAATAGTGTTATGTTACTTGTATTATTCAGTGTGTCATTTCCTAATAATAATAGTTTGATCTAAGTGGTTGGAAGTCTCTAACTGCTTCAAAAAATATAAGACGCTCATTACTGTACTGATTACAAGTAAATAGGTGATGTTTGGCACCCTCTATTACATTGCACCAACTACAGAAGATGGTTTATAAATAAATCATTGTTTAAGGTTGCTACAATTATTTCTTAATCTAGCATGCAATACTGACAAATATCGGTTTCCCCATGCAACGTAATTTGGAACTTATATTTTTGGAAAAGCTGTAGACTGTAACTGATGCTTAAATGATGTTATGGTTGGTAGAGTCTTTAGACCTTCGTCAAGAGAGTTCCACATTCTGATAGCTATTTTACAGTTGATTATTAGTTTAAACAGATTTTATTGCCAAATTTGATACAGCAATGGGGTTGGGTCACATGTTCTAACAACCTTAATTACGACCCTTCCCCTTAAATTTATACATACATTAGAGCGACTAACATGGCTTAACAAGTACAAATACATATGAATACTTAACAAGTTGTGAACAATTTAAGTGCAAGCAATAAAATCAAGATGAAAAAATACATGGAAAATAAATAAATAAATAAATGAATAAATAAATAAATAAAAATAAAAAAAGAAGATTAATAACTAATAAAAAGTTTTTATAGGTAAGTAAGTAAACAGATGAAAAAATATATATAAATAAAACTGCTAATATGAACCCCTTAAATTTGAAAAAGCTAAAATAGTCAGATCATCTAGTACTGGTTTCTGAGTATGTATTGAAACAGAGTCATTGAAGTTTATAAGAAGCCTTTGGAGGCAAGTATTTACCTATGTACAGCCCTGAACAAGACCAAATTTGCTTCAGTATTACAATTTTCATTGCCATAAAGAATCACATGGATATTTAGAGGACGAAAGCCCATTACTGTATCATTGAAAACCTGTCTTTCAACAGAATATTTTCTGCATTGGAAGTAGTGGTAGGCATCCTCTGCCACGTTACACAAGTCACATAAAGGGTTATTACTAATATGATTTCTAAAAAGATCACTGTTTAGACTGCTGCAATTGTTTCTCAGTCGTGCATGTAGGACAGACATATATCCATTCCCTATAGAAAAGAATAGAGGAATGTGTGCTATGTTTATCGTTGATATTATATGCTTTTAAAGGTGGGCACTGTTGATATATTCTTAAAGTTATCTTCAAGAGAATTCCATAGCCTAATGGATGATGGGATATAAGATTTTTGTGAAATGCTAGTTCGATTCAGAGGTACAGATATATTACTATTGTTTCTCAAGGGGTAATCTGATATTTCGCTAGCCAAAGGAGGAATTAAATCTTGTTTGTAGGAAGGCACCATGCCAGTATTAACGTTATACATGAATGATAGTTTATGTTGATGCCTTCTTTGTGACAGCGTTGCCCATCCACATTCTTTGTACAGGTTTTCCAATGATACAGATCTAGTTAATCCAGCAACAAGCTGAGCTGTTCACTTTGGATCTTTTGAAAAGTTTGTGAGTCTTGTTCAGAGCATCAATTCCATACAATTGACGCATATTCTATAACTGGTAACATATAAGACAAAAACATCTGGTTGAGAGCATTTCATCTTATAGTATATTTAAGTTTACGCATTATTCCCAAGATTCTGGTTGCTGAAGAGACAATATTTTAAATATGCGCGTGCCATTGTCCATTACTACTTAATGTTACACCAAAATGTTTATGGCTATCTACAAAGTTAATAACAACATTATCAAAAATAAGATGTGGAAAGAAATCTAGCTTTTTGAGAGTAAATAAGACAGCATCGGTTTTCAATGGATAAAGGTATCTAACCACTGTTTAGCCCAGTTTGACATCATTTGTAAATCATGGTTAATAATCCCAACTATGTCAGCAATACAAGAGGTGTTTCATGTTTATTTGAACAAATTTGGAAATGCTGTTACTCACTTGTTTCTCGTTATATTGGGTAATAATTTATTTCCATGGGTTAGTCTGATCTCCAGAAATGCGCAGCCATCAAGAAAACAGTTCTTAATTTTATTGTCTGGTTTGAAACAGTCTCTGAAGATGAGTAGTCAAATTTTAAGCATTTAAAAATGCTGATTGAAACGAAATGTACTTAAACTTTCTCGAACAATTCCTCAAGAAGATATGAAGTTTTTCTCTTGGAACATTTTATATATTGTACATAGATAATCAAAGTATGTTCTGTTAGAAAATAAAGCATTCCAGTTGGATATTTACTTTTCGGAAGCGACTTGAACAGCAAATTTTAGGGTTTACAGTTTTTATAGCAACACTAAATTGCATGCAAAATACTCAAATGCAATATTTGGTATCAGTTTTATCGGTAATAGATACCTAAAATATCTAAAAAAATTGAGTCGGCTGTGAGTTTTGAGAATTTGCTTTTCAAACTTCTCCAAAGACACATTTTATACATGAGATACCCATTTGGGCACGTGTATGGAATAACTTATTAAGCCCAGTTTCAAAGCAAAACCAGGGACACATAGGTCGTTTCTCATTTTAATAATAGACTTGAGTGTGCTTCTAAACTTAAAAGAAAATTTCACTTTTAAATACGTGTTTTCTTAGAAGATACACCCGTTGTAGGGCCACCTTGTTATGGCTATGCTTTAAATTGCCATCTTGTCCATTTGGCAATACCAGGGACACGTCCATTATGCATGAAAAAGCAAAAATTATTTGTTTTAATCATATGCAACTGCAAAAAGTGAAAATCAAATCTGTTCAAATTAACATGAAACATGTCTTGTATTGGCTGAAGCATAACATAGTGAGCTATCATCTGCAAACAACCTCGTCAAAATAAGAAGTATTTAGCTATGTCATTGATATTTATAAAAAATAAAAGAAGCCCCAGGACAGATCCTTATGGCCCGCCAGTAAAGATAGATTTTAAGCCAGAGTAACATGATTTAAAACAAACTTTCTGCTTTCTTTGGCTTAGGTAACTACTTAACCACTCTAAAAGTTTCCCATCAATGCCATTTTGTCTCAACTTAAACAAAAGACCCTTGTGCCAAACTCTATCAAATGCTTTAGACACATCACAATAGACAATACTAGAGCGTGCAGTCCCCATGCTAAAAATTTTGACTCCTGCAGTCCCACCCGGGGCATGATTTTGGCAACAGAATGAAAATTCTGTTGAATATGTTTTCTATCTTTTATTTGTGAGAACAAACACAAAAATTGGTAAAAAAAGCTTTGAAATTGACATGTTAATAATATTTGACCTTTTGACCTCGCCCCAAGGTCACCCGTTTGACCCTAGGATGAAAATGCTGCTTGCATTTTGTTCTGCTCGTCATCCCCGTCGATTTGATATGCTACAAAACCATGTTTGAAAAAAAATTGTTTGACCCCCTGGGTACCCCCAGAGCCCCAAATCTCCACCCCTGGGGCATGACCCAGGTGACAGAATAATAATTCCGTCTGATATGTTGTGTATCTTTCATTTGTGAGAACACACACAAAATTTGGTATAAAAATCTTTGAAATTGACATGGTATCCAAAATTTAATTATATTTGACCTTTGACCTCACCCCAAAGTCGACAGTTTAACCATATGGTAAAAATTTTACTTGCTTTTTGTTCTGCTCGTCATCCCCGTTAATTTGATATACAACATGACCATGTTTGAAAAAATATTTGACCCCCTGGGCACTCCCAGCGCACCAAAGTCCCACACCTGGGGCATGACCCAGGGGACAGAACAAAAATCCCGTCTGATATGTTTTGTATCTTTCATTTGTGAGAACACACACAAAGTTTGGTATAAAAATCTTTGAAATTGACTTTGTAATTGAAATTAAATGATATTTGACCTTTTGACCCCTCCCCAAGGGGGCGGGGCAAAAACAGTTTGACGTTGCACGCCCAATTTATGTCAGTAACTCACACACCAAATTTGGTTGAATTTCGTCCAATGGTTTAGGAGGAGATAGCATAACGGACAGACGGACGGACAGACGGGCGGAGGCGATTACAATATCCCCTTCGCTTTTTAAAAAAAGCGTGGGGATAACGAGAAAACATGTTATTATCAAAAGCTTGACATATATTAATGTCAATTAACTGGAACACTGTAAAATGATGAGGTAGAATACCAGATTGATATTTGTACAAGAGATTATTGTCAATAAGAAAATTATACATATTCTTAAAACAATCCTTTCTTGTAGTTTACCAATTCAGCTCAGGAGTGCAACTGGTCTATAATTAGATGGTTGAGATTTGTCTCCCTTCTTATAAATGGGAATTACATTCGCAAGTTTACATATATCAGGAAATATCCCCTCATCAAAGGATCTATTCATGAAAATGCAGAGGGGTTTTGAAACGGTTTTTGGCACACCCTTGAGCATTTTATGGCTTATGCCATCATCACCACTTGCTTTGTTAGAGTTAAGTACTTCAATAATATTATCAATTTCGAGTTTGTGCAGTTTATTTGAGAAAGAGAGTTATCAGTAATCTTTATAAATGGAGGTAACTGGGTTTCTGAATCATTGACTGTTGAGATGGAAGCAAAATAGCCGTTTAAACAGTTAGCTTTGTCGTTGTTGTTGAAATGCCTAATATTGTCACCATTAAGAAGTGTTGAACATAAAGGAGGGATAGAAAATGTAGATTTGTTATTTTTGACAAAATGGCGAATTACTTTCCAAAATATACGTTTGTCATTTTTTTGAAAGTCTGAAACAATAATATCTGATATATTATAAAATAATTCCTTCGCATGCTTTTTATTATTATTTATCTTATTTCTGAGGAATTTGTTTTTGTTCCAGTCATTTTGATTACCTGATTTAATAGCTTTCTTCTTTTGTGTATCTCTTTTCCTTGAGTTCCACCTTATATCAGTATCGTACCATGGTTTATCATCTTCTCGAAGTACAATTATTTTACTGGGTATGGACAATTTTGAAAATTCAATGAAAATATTTGTGAATAACAACCAAGCTTCATTGACACTACTCTGATAAAGATATGACCAGTCGAAATCAGAGAGCTTTTTATCAAACAATTCGTAATTTTTAATAATTTTTATACATCCAGACATTTCGAGTGAAAGATCCATGCACTGGATACTCGAATTGTAAGTATACATAAGTAGCACAGTGATCACTTATATAGGTGGAACTCTAATAATTCCTTGAGTTAGGGGTGACATATCTTCATGAAGTATAATAGGATCTAACAAAGCAAGCTGGCGTGTTGGTTCAGATATGGTATTGTAAAGGGAGTTAAAAAGCAAAACATCTTTCAAATTATGCATATTTGGATTAAGTAAATCTTCATTCATATCTCCCCAAATTATAATATTGTTGGTAATATCTAAAGCTTTTTCTATAATTTTGTTAAGGGCATCAAAAAACAACATCTGCTGTTCGTGGACTATAATACAATAAGATAGCTTTCCCTATTTACCTTAATTTCAACCCAAAGTGACTCATTCCAGAATGTCTCCAAATCTATAATTCTAGTATGTGCAAACCGCATGGCAAATACATTAATAGCCCTCCACCAAAAGACAGTCAGGTTTGGAAGCCATATGCATTGGTTCATTTCGTGCTTTCAAAGATTGGAGGGAGCTCTTTTTAAGATGTTTCTTCTGTTACAGTTAGTTATTTTTAAAATTAGTTCACTTTTTAATTATGTTAAATGTGGAAAAGAAGTTTATCCAAAATCTGCGTAAGTGGTTTTAATATAAATTTGTTAAACCATGTTTATGTGGCTGTGCGTGCCTTTTGAAGTATATGTGTCAATTGATTTTGTCTGATCATTTTCGATCAACATTTTCATATATAGAGCAAACAGCATGTCACACTTATTTTATTGTGTTAAAACAATTCTGGTAAATGCGTGTTACACTCTTTGTTGCGGCTGAAAAAAACACATATCAGTATAAGAAACAGTTAAGCAACTAAAGTTTTACTGAACATAATTTTATTTATTCTTTACAAGCCGTTTGCATGATTGCATGATGGTTTGAAATTGTTCAAAATTTAGGCTATGAAATAAAAGGTATGGCATAATTGCAGTTGTCACAGATTTGATGTATATGCTTCTGTGATGTTTACTGACCTCACATTAAGTTCACCTTTGAAATGCTAGTAACTTAATAATGTCTGGTCAAATTGCCTTGATAGTGTCTTAGTAAATGCCTTGGTAGTATTTTGGTTATGGTGCCTTGATACTGTCTAAGTTATGCATTGGTAGTGTTTGGTTATGGTGCTTCGGTAGTGTCTTAGTTAATGCTTTGATAGTATTTTGGTTATGGTGCCTTGATAGTGTCTTAGTTATGCTTTGATAGTATTTTGGTTATGGTGCCTTGATAGTTTCTTAGTTAATGCTTTGATAGTATTTTGGTTATGGTGCCTTGATAGTGTCTTAGTTAATGCTTTGATAGTATTTTGGTTATGGTGCCTTGATACTGTCTTAGTTAATGCCTTGATAGTACTTTGGTTATGGTGCCTTGATAGTGTCTTAGTTAATGCCTCGGCAGTATTTTGGTTATGGTGCCTTGATACTGTCTAAGTTATGCATTTTTAGTGTTTGGTTATGGTACCTCGGTAGTGTCTTAGTTAATGCTTTGATAGTATTTTGGTTATGGTGCCTTGATAGTGTCTTAGTTAATGCTTTGATAGTATTTTGGTTATGGTGCCTTGATACTGTCTTAGTTAATGCTTTGATAGTATTTTGGTTATGGTGCCTTGATACTGTCTTAGTTAATGCTTTGATAGTATTTTGGTTATGGTGCCTTGATACTGTCTTAGTTAATGCTTTGATAGTATTTTGGTTATGGTGCCTTGATACTGTCTTAGTTAATGCTTTGATAGTATTTTGGTTATGGTGCCTTGATACTGTCTTAGTTAATGCCTTGATAGTACTTTGGTTATGGTGCCTTGATCGTGTCTTAGTTAATGCCTTGTTAGTATTTTGGTTATGGTGCCTTGATACTGTCTGTCTAAGTTATGCATTGGTAGTGTTTTGGTTATGGTGCGTCGGTAGTGTCTTAGTACCTTGGTAGTGCTTTAGTCAACGTACATTGCTAGTGTTTTGGTTAGTACTCTGGTAGTTCTTTTGCACTATCAAGGCACAATCAAAACACAATGCGTTCATAGTCTTGGTGTAGTGGCTTGGTCATATGCCATTTGGTAGTTATGGCTCTGAAATTACCTTGCAAGCCGCACAGAACTTATTAGCATCAGACAATATTCTCATGCCTCCAGATAAGAGTGCGGACCAGAAAAGAATTTTTCTTATTTCTCAACCAAAACACATGTTGTGGGTACTCAAAAGAGCCGTCTCGATGAGACGGTTCTTTTAAGCAGCCAAAACATATGTTTAAACTGATGGTTAAGAAAATAATCTCAATTTTACGCTAAAAATAACTTAACTGGCCCTATGACAACTCATCATGGGTACAGTGTATCTGTACCATGAAGTGTGAAGTATGAAATCACCTCTTGGCCTTCGTATATCACCAGAACGGATACGCAGTTCCAATGTACATCTGGTAGATAGCATATGTCAATAACGACATATTTAGCTATGGGATAGGCCAAGAGATATCAATCGTTGATGCTAACTCGTTAGTTTCGCTCTAATATGCTGTGAAATTAGTATGTGTATTATTCAAACATTTAGTTTCACATGTTCGCATACCTATTTTTGTATCTGGTTGACAGTTTCATATGCCTTCCTCTTAAGTTTCTGAAATTCATGAAAGTAAGTTCTTCCGTGTCAGTAAATAGCAATACATTAGACAATAACATTGTAGGGTTTACTGTGGGCTCAAGAGCCGTGTTGACGACCTAAATCTCTCTCAATGATGTTATCAGCGTGAGCTTTGCTTGCACCTTGCAACACATTGATTTAGGCCCCCCTATCAACGTGAATTTATTCATTTTTCCCCTTTGGGTGAAGTTTTAAAATATGTAATGACATAAACCGTCATGTGAAAACCTACCTTCAAAAAGTGCAATGTGATCAGCCATATTGCTTTATTTCACTACTTAGTAGAAACACTTTGCCTAATTAATACTTATTTTAGATATTATAGCTTGACTCTAGAACTGAGCAAGCTGGTTGAATTTTGGCTGGTTGTAAACATTGTGTGCCTAAAATGTCCGCATGAGCATAATAGAGAAAAGATAGACGGATTTTCTCTCACGACGTGGCTCAAATTAACAGAACAGAATAGAAATTTTATTTTAGACTTAAGCATACAAATTAACAATCAGGAGTATTTCCGACGGCATGACAAAATAACTGGGTATACCACACGGGAACATATTAGGCATTTTCTAGTTTAGTGGAAAGGGTATTTGGAGTAATTATTTTGATTAGCTATACATATACGAGCTCTTGTGCGTCCATGCAAGAAACCAATATCCAGACAGGTGGGTGGACTAAGCTTTTATCTTTCAAACTATTCAATATCGTTGTAAATGCCCTTACTTTTGATTCAATAATTTAATGTATGCAGCACTGGAGATGTAGGGCTTAAATAATGATTCGAGGTAAACCTTGACCTACTTTACGGCCTGATTCCTAATACATTTAAATGGGAAAAATCATGAAATAATTTTTTGAAAACAATTTAACCTAATCTAAAAGTATTAAAGACATATGCGGCTATTTCCAATGCGCACCTTTACCGCGTCTGCAAACGGGGAAAGTTGTCTGGGTCCTTTCATTCGACCCTAAACGGATTCGGATCAACACAGCTTCCGATATTCTTATGTCATATCGGTGTTCCGACATTTTCTTCACAAAATAACTAAATAAAGTGTGTTCGAAATATCTATTGACATCTTTTCAGAACTGATCGTCTCAGCATTGAAGACAGATAAATGTAGCTCAGTCGAAACCAAACGACGTACACAATAACCCTGGTTACGAATACGATAGTGGCCGAGTCTATACTATTTGTAAGGTTATTTAGAGCGGCGCACGACCTGACCTCGTGGCCTAGTGGTTAGCGTGTCTGGCTACAAAGCCAGAGGACCAGGATCGATTCCCGGATGCGCACATATTTTCAGTGTGTTTTTTCTTTCCTTTTTAACATTTTAATGCTAAATTACTTCATATACTAGTAAAATGGCATCATCAAAACGAACGAAATGGTCATCGCCGAACTTTTTATATTGAATTACGCATGAAACCTATGGGGGTGGGGTTAAATTTGGCCCTCTAGAAATTATAATAGTCCATGAATTAAAAATAAATTTTCAAGATTTTCAATATCAGATTTTTTAATACATGATTTATTCTAAAAACAAATTCCATTTTTTGACGAATTGTCAAAATATATCATGCAGTATCTTGTCACAGCATGGGATAACAAGTAAACATGCAAAAGTTTGAGGTCATGGGCAGTAATTTAAGTTAAAAGAAAGAAGCTGGCTGAAGATTACAACCGTTTTAGCTCGATAATTAGGACTAGTGTTATTATTTTATATTTCTAGAAAATTGGTCAAATGCTGTAAACTTCAATATGAGATTCTGAAAAAATAAGCACGGTGACATATCCTTTTTATTTCATAAATGGATAGCCCATGCATAAAACAAACTGTATGCAAAGTATTGAAAATATTTCAATATGGGAAGTATTTAGTAGCATATGTCCTTAAAGGTAAGGAGTGTACATATACCTCATATTGGATTGTCAGCAACTTATTAAACATATTGTTCTCAGAAACCACTGAGGCAATACAATTTAAAATTCCTATATGATAGACACCTTAGGATATGGCAACGAAAGTTTGTTAGATGGTTCTGGCCAATGGTTAAAATGGCCGCCACTCCCATATATGGTACTGACCATTTTGAAAAGTTTCTTCTTCAGAACCAGATGGTCAATGACAATTACTTTTGACCTTGCTATGCAGCACTGTGGATGTTGGACATAGCAATTTGTTCGAGTGATGATCCTTGTTGGCATAGACCAACTTAACGACAAGGCCAACTTTGATTCCAAATGAATTTAACCCATTAATGCCAAATGGAATTTCCCAGCTTTATCAATTGGACGAATCCATTTCGAATTTTAGGGTCGTTGGGTAGTAATTTTATATTTTCATTCAAATTTTAAAAGTACTTTCTGTAAGCAAGCAGTGAAGACCCTGATCAGACGCCACGTTTTGTGGTGTCTGATCTGGGTCTGCACTGTTTGCCTATGTCCAACAAAAAGGACGCTTGGCTTATATGGGTTAAGTGAAAATCTTGAAAAACAGATATTTTGTAAACTGTTAAAGCCAAAGTTATTGTACTCATTAGATATGATTAACCTATTGGGACAATGACTACGTTTAAGTTCTAAAGGTCAAGGTAAAGGTTGATCATTGATCCTTCAACCGAAGAAGCTCATATTGGGTTGCAAACAGTTCTCGCCATGCTTCTAAATGTGTAAGAATCTTGCAACTACGTTATGTTTATTGGGTGACAAGAGCGATTTTTCCGACAAATCATTTAAGCAGAACTAATGGACGGTTCTGATAGACGGAAATTATAACGACAAAGAGCATTGTATATGGCGTTTGCTGTGGTAAACCGGAAGTAGGATTTGCGTTTTCTTACAGAGTGACCTGTATAGCTGTATTCACTATAACACAATATCTCAAATTGGCGAGTTAATGAGATTTTGCATTTATCAGATATGCGTAGTCAATCTTAAAACATGTGCACATAGCTGTATAGAGGGAACAGAAGGCTAAATTATGGTCTGAGACTTCATCCACCTCCCTACTTTTGAATGCCAGCAGCGAAGGGTCTAACAAGACTGCATGGAATAGTAGATTCGTCTGAACCTGAGCTGCTAGCCGATGCGATTAGAACAAATGTACCAATCACAAGTATTGTTCTAATTATTAAATTTGAGCCGGTGTCCAGATAAATGTACAGGTTGGTATGTTCGCCCATCGAAGACTCAGATCAGACTGCGCATCCGCGCAGTCTGATCAGAGTCTTCAATGTGCGCTCTATAGGTAGCCAATGGTCAAATGTTTCTTCAGGCGGAAAATTAAGGCTCTGATCAGATTGAGCGGATGCACAGACTGATTTGAATCTTCACTGTACGCACAACTCAACTTGTACCTTATGCTGGATCCCGGCTGATTCGTCATTTTGGTGCTAAATTTACTAGTTGCAGGACTAAGAATGATGAATCGATACAATAAGACTAATTGAGAATGAACCTCCGAGGAATACATGTAGACTGGTTCTCTCCCTTTAATAGCTTGTCAGCATATTAAGACAGGTAACTACTAAACGCCATTGCGTCTGTTTATAGCATATACACTGACGTAGTTAAGGAAAAATACGTAGTATTGGAAAATACCTGGGACGTCTTGAGTCCATCTGCGGTATTGAATAAAATGTGCATTTGCGATTTTTAAACAACTGCTCCCAGCTAGCATCCCATCACGAGCCACTATCGACCCGCCGACGAACCGTCACCTGCGGATGGCGGGCCGAAAGTGGCCCAATTGTACGTGCGGATTGGATTTTTTTTATAAAGTTTATTTTGTTCTATTATCAGGAATATGGCAACTGAAAAATTACAAGTTCTATAGGTTCCTATAGAAATAAGCATCCCCAACCCAACACTGGATGCGTGGATCCAGAGGGGGTTAGGTGGTCCGCACCCTACCCCCCCCCATCCCCCTAAAAAAATCACATGTTCTATGGGTTTCTATAGAAATAAGCATTCCCCGCCACCCGAAAATAAACAAAAATACAGTTACCCCGCATCTAGTCAGACGCAACGCGGCCCGGTACAACTATTTTCTGGAATTTCAAATGTTCACAGGGGAAACACTTATGAGACTTTCAGTTTGCACCTACAAAACTCAATCCGTGACGGGGAAGTGGGCAATTACTTATTTCTAACCGATGTGCGGATCCAGAGGGGGATAGGTGGTCCGGACCCCCCCCCCCCAAAAAAAAATAAATAAATAAATAAATAAAAATAAATAATAATCACAAGTTCTTTAAGTTTCGTTGGAAATAAGCATTTGCCCCCCCCCCCCCATCCCCGAAAAAAAAACACATGTTACCGACTGCGCCGGCCGGTAAACCTTCTGAGACTTTCAGAAAACTCAATCCGTGACAGGGAAGTGGGCAATTACTTATTTCTTACCCATGCGCGAATCCAGAGAGGGATAGGTGGTCCGGACCCCCCCCCCCCCCCCCCCGAAAAATCACAAGTTATATAGGTTTCTATAGAAATAAGGATTTGTACCCCCCCCCCAACCCCCCCCCCCCCAAAAAAAAAATAAATAAATAAATAAATAAAAAGTTGCACCCCCCCCCCCCCCCCGATAAATGTTTCGACCCTTTTGAACCGTAAAAAAATATAATATAGTTGCAAAAAAAACAACAATAAACACCCTTATCAGAGTTTTTTTTTCTCTGTAATTTGAGTCTGGACGCCCCCGGCCCCTGTTTCTATCTGCGAGGAGAGGGTGGAGGGGGGGGGGGGGTACTATAATATTTTTATTCATACGTAGGCTCGCACCATTTTGGGGTTCAAAATTTTGAATTTCAATACCTTTGAGGGTTTTCAGAAAAATGAAAATTTTTTGGGGTATGAAGATTTTGTGGATATCTTTTGGGGTCATCACAAAATACCAAAAAGTTAACCCCAAAAATGGTCCGGGCCTACATATATTTGAAAATATCAGAGTACCCCCCCCCCCCCCCCCCCCCCACTTTCTCACCCAGGTGCGAGTATGCTTGGAATTCGTGAACAATATCAGCGGACGTCATATTTTGTGTTTGGGGTCACTACACAGATAGCAAAGATACGTTGGGCCCTCGTTGGTAGTTGGTGGAAATGTGGGCGTCGCCGCATACCAACCTTGTACCAACATCGAACCGACGCAACAATGTCGACCATTCTCTCATTATTAAACACCACTATATTATTACAAAATCCTCTGTGCCTGTATTCTGAATAATGTGTTTGGTGTTAAAAGAAGTTTATGTTTCCGGAGCACATGACATTGGGCCAGCATTGCGAAGGAGATTTGTTTGATTTGATTCTTACGTCCCATCAACAATCTTTCAGTTATGTAGGGACGGGTCTTCCTGGGTTGAACCGGTACTAAGCTATGATTAATGTGTCTTGCTCAAGGACACAACGCAGTGACGCCTGCGAGGCTCGAACCCGCGGCCCCTCTGTCTCATGTTCATTAAATAAGCCAGGTTACGAGGAAAACTATCCATGCGCGGATCCAGAGGGGGCCGGGACTCCGGGCCCAGCAAAATCACAAAGCTATAGGATTTATTTAGCAATACTCGTCTGGATCCACTTGAAAATCTCAAAGGCAAGCCAGAATTCAATGTTGGGCCATTAATTCGGCCGCTAGCGAAACGCCATTGAAATTGGCCGATGATGATACACCTTGAAAGGTATTTGGATTCTCACCATAAAAAAGTTGTTAAAGATAAATCGGACTCCCTCTTACAACACTTTCTGGGTCCGTGCATGCCTGTGTCGGGGATTTCCGATCGGATGGGGATTACTCTGATATTTCGTAGCCTATGTGGACTGGGACCTTTTTTAAGGAGGGGGTCTAACTTTTAATTTCAATAATTTTAGGGGGTTCAGATTGAATAAATATTTTATGGGATCTATGATAAAATTGTGGATATTTTAGGGGAGGGGGCGGGATGGTCATCATTCACAGTTAGGGAGCGTGGCGAAAAAGGAACGCATGTGCGCGACCCCCGTAATATGACTTTAAAGCATGTATAATATCATGCGCGGATCCAGGAATTTTTGACAGGGGGGGGGTCCAGATTGAGACGTTTTTTAGTCCTCAGCTTATTTTACAGAGGGGGGGGGGCAATGGTTTTATTGCAGAGAAAACTATACTTTCCCAAGGATCCAGAGGGGGTCCAACATTTTCAGGAGAGGTCCATCCAAGGGGGATCCAAATGCTAATTGCTATCACATGATAACTTGTGATTTTTAGGAAGGGGGGGGGGCTCCGGGGATCCATAGGTTTTAGTTACGCGGTGTGCATTCTTCTAAGATCATTTTAAAGCTGTTTAAAAAAGAAAAACGGGGGTCACTTAAAACCTGGAAACTTATCCTACCAGTAACAAAATCCACTTTAAGGCCAATTTCCTCGGGTGTGGTACTTTCAGGGGTGGCACTCTCTTTAAACAATTGTGTTTTGCGTTGTGTTTTGCGTGTCTTTGTTGGTGTTTTGGAGAAGTTAATTCTCTTTTGTGGTCCAGAGAGAGGAGAGGAGCGTATCATTCTTTTAGTATTAGCACGCATCACTATCCTTGCATTTCGTTGGCACCCCTCATAAAAAAGTCTACATCTTTGATCGAGGTTCTGTAATTTCGAGTAACAGTTTCTACACATAAGGCCTAAATGAAATATATGTGTGGTTCCTGTTTCATGCCAAGAAAATTCAGGGTAGGTAGGTAGGGAAATTATTAAATTTTGTTATAACATTTAACAAAGAAAATAGTGACAGAAATTGAAAAAGTGCCCATTTTTTCTCCAAAGACCATTTTATTGTTTAGGGTATATAGGGTTAAAAAAATTAGGGTAGGTAGGCAACAGGAACCACACATATATTTCATTTAAGCCTAACGCCACTCTCTACATTAATGCCCCCATATTTCGCGAGCAATGCTTTGGCGTTGATGTCTGATCTTTTTTGTGGATTCGATCCTTCGGACCTCTTGTGCGCTCTTTCCACAGACCATGCAGACACGCTCTGCAGGGTGCAGATTTTTGTTTTACGGGAGTTCTATACATTTCTATCCCATGCTGTAGCCACGATGATCCACGGATGTATTAGTTTGTCTTCCTGGTGTCTCTTGATGGTTGTGTGTCTCTTCCTTGCAGTGCCATGGGGTTGTCTGCTGTTTGTGATTGTGGTATTTCCTGATCATGCTCACATACTATTTTTAGGTAGTGAATACCCTTTAAACCTTCTTTACATGAACCACAAGACTGGTGACATTGAAACATGGTTTGCATCATTGGATAGTAAGTGAGTATGAGCTGGCCCACCCAGTCCACTTTCTGTGCCTTTTATATGAGCCAGCGCATGAGATTTCCAACAATTTAACATTTTGACATGTGTAGACTCAGATGAACCTCTGCAGCCTCCTTATAAGCTTAGACACTCCAAAAGGTGTTCAGTCAGTAGCTGAACAATCATTGAATACTCAAGCGACTAGCAAAGGCTCTGATCAGACTGCGCCTATGCGCAGGCTGATCTGAGGCTTTGCTGGTCGCATTTAACACATTGTTGGAAATCTCATGCACTGGCTCATATAGTAAAAAATTTAATTGAATTTGGTTCATACTGGATTCATATAATACCTGGCCTATTTATGAACTTTTTCAACACCGACGCTCTTTCTGGAGCATGCGCAGGTTCTCTACTTGAAAAAATACCATATGCGGAAGAAAAAAAAATCAGGTGTGTGGGATTCGATCTCTAGACGCTTACCTCATAAAGCTAAAGCGCTACCACTTGCGCTATTTGGACAGGTATCGTCGCTGATTACATCAAAATCTAAGTACATTGAAAAAATTATTAAAATCGAAATTACCAATAACAGCAATATTTGAAAGGCTTCGTATCGAAAAGAAAGTGCGACAAATCTTCTCAGTTTTCAGTACATGTTCAAATCTCATTTTGATGTGCGAAATTGACCCAGGATGTAAACAGATGCTCTTTCTGGAGCATGCGCAGTCGGATGAGTGGGATTCTCTACTGGTAAAAAATTACTAGTTACCAAACGTAATATGCGTAGCGGAAGTGGAGCTTTATCAACGTGGGGAACCAATCTAGAATACATGTAGCCTGGTTTAATGAATGTTTCATTCGCAGCCGATTGTACCCTATCAGCCGTGACTGTTGAAAACGCTCCTTCTTAAACAGGTACTGATTTATTTGCACAGTCTAAACTTCCTGTTAGGACCTGCAATCATACATTACGTAATACTTTGTAGACCTATATAAAATTCGATAGCATTTGGTTCTTAGGATTAAAACTGATAAGATATTGCCTGCACCCAAATCAAGTATATTATATTACTTGACTTTTCGCTTACTGTAAAGGCGGCATCTCATGAATGCGTAATTAGGACTAGTCAACCTTAGGCATAGGTAAAAGCTGAAAAGGAGGCGTGGTCATATTCAAAAGTAACTGTATCATCTTGTGCCACCACATCAGTCATTATTTAGTCCTTAAAACGCCAGCAAAATAACTGCATCTGAAAATGTCTATTTAACATAAGCAGGGAAGCGAACATTGTGGACACAGATCAGACTGCTCCTATAGAAGCAGTCTGATCTGGGTTCACACTGTTTATCTATGAGGCTCCAAATAGTTTAGTGGACGACAAAAACACACATTTTATGATTCTGCGCTTTAAGGGTTAATAAATGTGAGTTCAGTGTGTATACGGTTAGGATTTTCATGAAATACACGCACGTTTGCGCGGCTCAAATAGCTTATTAACTCTACCAAATTATAAATAAAACCTGATTTCCCTTCCTTAGCAGATGAAATAGCCAAACCACACCCAGATATGAATATTAAAGTTGCCGCCTTTACAGTAAGCGAAAAGTCAAGTAATAGTAGACAATCAGACAGACAGGGGCACCATTCCTAGTAATAACTTATATCAACATGTATCAGGTTCGAACTGTTAGGGTTTATCAATACGGACAGTCCTCTAAAAAGAGCAAAACCCTTCTAGACAGGGGACCCATACTGGATAATTAGTTATCAACACTATACATGTATCGAGTACACAGGTCTTATCAATATGGGTAATCCTCTCGAAAGAATTAAACCCCTCAAGACAGGTTAACCATACTGGGTAATTGGTTATCAACTATATACAAGTATCATGTACACAGGTGTCATCAATATGGATATCCCTCTCAAAAGAATAAAACCATTCAAGACAGAGGCACCATGCTCGGTAATAAGTTATCAACTATATACAAGTATCTAGTACACAGGCGTTATCAATACGGAAAATCCTCTCAAAAGACTAAAACCCCTCAAGACAGGTTAACACTACTGGGTAATTGATAATCAACTATATACAAGTATCATGTACACAGGTGTTATCAATATGGGCAATCATGTCAAAAGAATAAAACCCTTCATGACAGGCGAACCATACTGGGTAATTAGTTATCACCTATATATAGTATTAGGTACATATCTTATCAATATGGGTAATCTTCTCAAAAGAATAAAACCCTTCAAGACAGGCGAACCATACTGGGTAATTAGCTATCACCTATATATAGTATTAGGTACATATCTGTTATCAATATGGGTAATCTTCTCAAAAGAATAAAACCCTTCAAGACAGCCATGAACACCATACTGGATAATGTGTTATCAACTATATACATTCACCAAGTACACATGATTTACCAATTTAGGTAAACATCATAAAAGAATTAAATCCCTCAAATCAGGTGAACTATACTTGGTAAGTAGTTATCAACTATGCATATACATAATTTTATTAAATACACGGGTGCTATCAATAAGCGTTATCATCTCAAACGAATAAAACACTTCAAGACCGGGGCACCATGCTGAATAATTAGTTATCAACTAGAAACATGTATCAAGTACACAGGCGTTACCAATATTTGTAATCATCTCAAAAGAATAAAACCCTTCCAATAATCTGGAAAAACGGATCCTTAGAAAAAGAGAGAACCTACAATATACGAACACAGCAGGCTCGGTTTTATTGAGTCTGTTCATGAGAACTAATGGAAAGTGCAACAGTTCTCACGCCCCCTAGCACCGGCTTAAGCGGTATTCTGCCTTCCGTCAGAACTCTATATTCCTGAAGAACCAGAATATGAAACAATATCAACACTATATCAATGTACGCGGAGAAATTTTATCAACTCAAAAGCTCATACTAGGTAATTAGTTATCAACTATATTCGTATATTAAGTATACATGTGTTATCAATATGGGCACCATGCTGGGTATTTAGTCATCAATTATATACATGTATCAAGTACAAAGGTGCTGTACTGATCAAGTATTGCAGAGTTCTGAAAATGATCAATCAAATCTTTATCATAATCAAATTGGCGGCAGAAAAATTGATCTTCATCCATATAATCTTGTTTGTTATGGGTTCGTGCATTGAAATCCCCCATAAGTAAAACGTATTTATTTGAAACACACATATTTGTAATCTCCACATTAAATTAAATAGGAAACACTGTTCTTCATTGTTAAAGTTTAGGTTAAGTAATCATCGGCTACCGGTTGAAACTGGTCGCTGGGAAAACACACCCTTAGAAGACAGGAAATGCACACTATGTAGCAAACATGATATTGGTGACGAATTTCACTATCTTTTTGTTTGTGATCATTTTATATCTGACAGAAAGAAATTTTTAAGTTCATATTTTTACAAAAGTCCAAACATTATAAAATTCAAAGAACTATATATTTTCTTCAACAAATACCAGGAAGCTTGTAAAGTTATCAAGTTTTGTAGAAATTATAATGAATAAATTTTCAAGTGCAGCCTAACCCTAAAAGAGCAATCATTATGATAATATACATCTTACTATGTCATGGCTTAATATTTCACGGGAATTGCCTGATTATGGACAACTCACTTGATATGCCATATCATGTGATTTGTCCATAATCAATAATGTGAAGCCGTTTGATAAAAAAACATCTTGCAATGTCATGGCTTAATATTTCATGGGAATTGTCTGATTATGGACAAATCACTTGATATGTCATATCATGTGATTTGTCCATAATCAATAATGTGAAGCCGTATTTTGTTTCTTAATGAAGCAACAACAGTCGATTTGATATTATATGCCCACTGTAAGTTATAGAAGGCTCTTTCAGGGTTGATTCTGCTCGCATTTCAATTTTCACCTTTTACATGCTCTTTGTACTCATGTATTTTATGTATATCATGTATATGCTTTGTTTTCGTACCTTGCTCTTACGCTACCTGTGAGTGGCCTGAGTTTTATGTCAATAAAGTTATGTTCTGTTCTGTTCTGTTCTGTTATCGATATGGGTAATAATCTCAAAAGAATAAAACCCCTAAACACAGGTGAAGCATACTGGGTATTTAGTTATCAACTATATACATATATCAGGTACACAGGTGTTATCAATATAGATAATCATCTGAAAAGAATAAAACCCTTCACGACAGGCGAACTATATTGGATATTAGTTATCAAGTATATGCATGTATCAAATACGCAGGTGTTACCAATAAGGGTAATCATCTCAAAAGAATAAAACCCTTTAAGACAGGGGAACCATACTTGATAATGAGTTATCAATTATATAAATATATCGAGTGCACAGGTGTTATCAATTTGGGTAAACCTCTCAAAAGAATAAAACCCTTCAAGACATAGGCACCATACTTGGTACATGTAATAAGTTATCAACTATAACGTGTATCTACAGTAGTACACAGGTGTTCCATTGTATCATATAGAACAAAACACTACAAGGTGCCTCTTAAAGGCACATGCAGAGAGCTCATAATCTCCGCACAAAGTATATGTGTTGGGGAAGGATCAGACCAAATTTGGACTTCCAGCTTCGCGGGATACGTCATGTTCATGGGCGTACCTACGTTTACGTAAATACGCATGTGCGTATCAACTTGACGCAGCAAGTATTTTTTTAGTTACAGTAAAACCTGTCTTAAGATAGACAAAAATAAAACCCGTTTTTGCTGACCAATTTTATCTTATGAAGGTCGAAAGTATTGCAGAATGCTCCCTTTGGAGCATTCTGCAATACGTTCGACCTGCACTAAGCGATACTCGATCTTCTTTTGAGTGACCACATAAGACAGATTTTACTGCATTTAATCTAATTTTTGTAAGAAAAATGCAGATAATAGTGTTAAGTTTCGTGTCTTGAGGGCTCATTTTAGCACTTTGAAATGCCCTCAATCCATTTTCTGCCACAGGGCTTCACACCTGGCCCATACAGGGGGAGTACCCTCAGACCCCATCAAGAGTGCGTACTCTGTTAAATGCCCCAGGAACGCGCCTGATGATTAGCGTTTCTTGAAGCCATTTGCGCATATGCGATAAGTAACAAACCTCGCGCAGTGGCCCATATACCGTCATTTCTCGAAAATGCTCCAATAAGTATTTTACCACACCGTGACCATGGCGACTGAAACAGAGTATATGTTTACATCAGTGGTGCACAATTACCACTGCTCAGAGACATGCTATGATTATCGGTAATTTTCTTTGGGTGAAAAACTTTTGCTGGTGTCTGTAATTGCAGCTTTGAGTTCTAAGAATGCCGTGTAATTGCTCGCTTGGGTGACACAAAAACATTTTAATATCAGCCTACTCGGGAGAAAAACGGACATGTGTGCGCAAACAGCCAATCATTGCGTTTTTTTTTGAGTTTGAGTCTGTACTCAAGTTTTTATAACCTCGGGGCCTGGAGTGATATTCATTTTAATTAAGGATTAAAGATGCACCAGCGTGAAATGAACAAACTATGAAAAGGATTAGTAACCTGTATAATTTTACTCAGGTTTCATATGCTGTATTACTTGACTTTTCGCTTACTGTAAAGGCGGCAACTTTAATATTCATATCTTGGTGTGGTTCGGCTATTTCATCTGCTAAGAGGGGGAAATCACGTTCTATTTATAATTTAGTAAAAAGTAAATAAGCTTTTTGAGCCGCGCAAACGTGCATGCATTTCATGAAAATCCTAACCATATATTACTTGACTTTTCGCTTACTGTAAAGGCGGCAACTTTAATATTCATATCTTGGTGTGGTTCGGCTATTTCATCTGCTAAGAAGGGGAAATCACGTTCTATTTATAATTTGGTAAAAAGTAAATAAGCTTTTTGAGCCGCGCTAACGTGCATGCATTTCATGAAAATCCTAACCATATATTACTTGACTTTTCGCTTACTGTAAAGGCGGCAACTTTAATATTCATATCAGGGTGTGGTTCGGCTATTTCATCTGCTAAGGAAGGGAAATCAGGTTTTATTTATAATTTGGTAAAGAGTTAACACGCTTTTTGAGCCACGCAAACGAGCGTGCATTTCATGAAAATCCTAACCGTATACACACTGAACTCATATTTATTAACCCTTAAAGCGCATAATCACAAAATGTATGTTTTTGTCGTCCACTAAACTATTTGAAGCCTCATAGCTAAACAGTGTGAACCCAGATCAGACGGCTCCTGTAGGAGCAGTCTGATCTAGTTCCACAATGTTTGCCTCCCTGCTTATGTTAAATAGACTTTTTCAGATGCAGTTGTTTTGCTGGCGTTTAAGGGCTCAATAATGACTGAGGTTGTGGCGCAAGATGAAACAGTTACTTTTGAATAAAACCTCGCCTCATCATTTTCAGCTTTTACCTATACCTAAGGTTGACTAGTCCTAATTACGCATTCATGAGGCGCCGCCTTTACAGTAACCAAAAAGTCATATAATGCATTTCTTGCAATTATGACAGCAAAAATAATATTACATGGGTAGGGTAAGAATTTCTAGCCAAGGTAAAAATCTCAAATGTCCATATCGAGATCTAGTATGCAAGAATTGTAATTCTTTCTGGAATTGTTATTTTTGTGGAACTCGTTCTTTCTGTGATTCTTTTTACATGCACCAATACAAGCACACTTGATAAGCACGAAACACCCTACATGATTTCATGCTCAACTCAATTAACTTGAAATTTATCCAGCTCATAAATGTAAAAATGCCAACCATTGTTGGCATTTTTACATTTATCAGCAGGTTAAATACAATTTATGATAGTTTTAATGCAAGTAAAATCCTTATTTTCTGTCATTTATGCAAGAGTATTTAAAATGTCATGCTTAGTTGAGCTGAGCATGAAAACAATATTTATAACCTCGAGATAATGTTTCCTATTTTTGTAAGATTCCTGCGGGTGTTCACCTATTATGTGTTTACGTTTATATTTGGATCTCTATCATGGTAATCCTGCGTTTTATGATAGACATATATTTTAGGATAAATATTCCTCAGAGGCCTTCCTCTTATAGTCTTAAATTTTCTTCACGGAATTAGAATAGTGTCGATATAGATGAAGGCGTCTAGACAATTGAATTGTATACAAAGTAATAAAATTTAAAATGCTTTTATCAATGACAAATACATAGACATACCCATATAAGAGGTTTACTTTCTTTTTTTTGGTGGTCAATAAATCTTAGACTAATATATTCCAAATAAAAACTGTTTACATGTACCAAATGCAAACTTGAAGCTTAACCCTTTTCATTCTAATAGATTATCCCATACATATTGATACAATATAAGTATGGAATAGTCCATTTTGTATTTAAGGGGTTCCTGGTCGAATTTTCTATAAAATGATACAATTTCTACCCCTGAAGATTGTTTTAATCTTAGCAAACAGTGCAGACCCTGATGAAATGCCGTCTAATGCGGCATTTCATCTGGGACTTCACTGTTTGCCAAATTACCTGTTTGCAGATATCCCAAATTAAAGGGTTAATAAGTTAAAACAAAAGATTTTTACAAATGCAACGTGTTCCTCAAATGATTCGTTTACAAGAGTAAAATGGACTAATAGTAATATGCACGACCCGAGTAAAATGGTCTAACAATAATATGCACGACCTGTGTTGAACGTATGCTAACTGGTACCCAGTGCCAGAAGCTAAAGAAATGTGTCACCATCAGTATAATGATTGTGCTATCAGGGTTTTACAGTACTACTATTGAGCTTGAAGTGAGTCACAAATTTGTGATTTTAAAAAATTGCATAAATTTGCTTCACACTGAAATTGTGTAAGGGCATACAAAGAGCAATAGCCTAACTATGTTTGGTTTGCATGAAAGACCCCTAGCTTATCAATGCATCATCCCTCAGACACAAAACACCGAGATTTGTCTAACTGTTATATACAGTACCTTTCAAGCTATACTTTACAATTAGTTCACTAGAGTCGACTAGGAACAGACTAGGTCTAGAAATCAAAACTAATCCCAGGCAAACATATAGTTAACTATTCTCAAATGTTTTAATAAACTTTAGTTAACTTGGCGGTTGGCTAGAAGCTAGCACCTCGTTTACCTGTAGTTGGCTCCTGGTTAACAAGGGTGTAGCGAAAAATTTGAATGGTATTGTCATTTTCTGGAATTGTCATTTTTCTGTGATTCTTTTTACATGCACCAATACAAGCACACTTGATAAGCTTGAAACGCCCTTCATATAGCCGTACAGGCCAGTCCCGTTAGTACTTGTCGCGTTATTAGCGAGTGCGCTTATAGCGCGGATCTGTAGTTGACTCCTGGTTAACGAGATTGTAAAGAATAGTGTGAATGGTATTGTATCCCTATAGCTGATTTCATAGGCCTTCCGTACTTTTTCGGATTTCCATCCGGACTCAAGTCACATGTACTTATATCTCATGACTTTCTCAGCCAATCGAAATTTGTTCCTTTACCACGAGACCAAGCAGCCATGTGCTCGAACCCAGCATCAAAACATCAAAAGAAATTCTGCTTTGTAAGCAAACAGGCTTGTTTATATTGCAGACAAAGTGAGGATTAGTTGTAAGGGGCCACTTAAAGCCGCTTTGTATGTTTATTGTTACCTCGGAAACCAATTTAAGTTTTTCAAACAGCACCTGTGGTTGTTTACAGGATGATGACGTCAGCATTTAGTACGTCACATCACCGGTGTTACTGAGTCGGTGTTTATGTAAACATTTAACCATTTGAAGAATGACTCAAAATATCGACAAAAACATCATTGGTTATGTGGAATTGAGCTATCAAGTCAGTCTAGCAATAGATATTCCTTATATAACCGAAAACTACATAAATTTGCACATTTTCACTTGTCGACATTGGGTATCTGCAATGCTTATTTAAATATAAGCCACGTTGTTGGGAAGCTTGTTTGATTGGCCAGATATTTTTTTCTAATGGGGAGAGCTCAGAGCTAATCAGAACATGTCGAGAAAACTCGGTATGAAATTAGCTATAGTCGTACAGATCAGTCCCGTTAGTGCTCGTCGAGTAATAACGCGATAACGCTTATAGCGCGGATCTGTAGATGATTTCTTGTTAACAAGGGTGTAGAGAAAAGTGTGAATGGTACTGAAGAAGACAAATTCCTTCGACAAGTTGTACCCATCAATGGAGTTTCATGAAACTATCCAATATAGTTTTAGAGCTATACTTAAAATGGGTTGGCTGCCTGTTTTTTTTTTATATTTTGGGCCTCAGCGTAGCCTCAGACATAGGAATTATTTTGCAAGCTCACTATGTAGATCTTATCAGTGTATGAAATATTACAGAAAAATGTCCCAGCAATTTCAAAATTATAGAGTTTTTTTTTCTCTCACAAATGGATAACAGAGGATGGATAGACAGACAGGCGAACATATTGGGTGCCCACCAAAACCTTTCAGTTTTGGGTCGCGCAATGAATATTTGATATATAAACAAGTTGTTTTACTTGAAATCAACCCTATTTTCTTGCAAAAAAGTTATTGCGTTGAATATCAATAGCTTATACATGTAACATGTTGGCGGCATGCTTTTGTTTCATTAAAAAAACGACCACTTAAATGCACGCAGGGGCGGACCCAGAATTTTTGGAAATGTAATTCATATGTATAAATATGTGGGGGTTTCGTTTTGCTGATTTTATCTCATTTTTCTTAAATATACCATGAAAATGAAATAACTTGGTCTCACTAAGATCAAATTATTACACTCTCATAGGATATCTAAACTTTTCATAGGATATTTAAAAACGGGGGTTGGGAGGGGGTTCAAGTGAAACTCCCGAACTCTCTCTTGATCCCCCACTGGCACGGAATGAAGCTCTACCAACTCCATGCAGCACAACACCATTGATTATATTATTTTGGATTGAAGGTATATATATATATATATATATATATATATATATATATATATATATATATATATATATATATATATATATATATATATATATATATATATATATATATATATATATATATATATATATATATATATATATACATGTATGTATTTGGCTGAAAGTAATAGAATGGCGCAGTGGAGCTGCTGTCAGAGAATAAATACGTTCTATAAATCATGCCAAGACATTAAAGTTTTATGTGTATACTTGTCAGTTAACTTGTTTGTTTTGTTACAAGAAAGTTTAGGTCAAAGTTTAATCGTCCAATACCTGTATCCGTTCACAAAGGGTTAATTATACCACTGATTGCAGTCTTAACTGAAATTTTAGCTTAACCCATTTAAGCCAAAATACTTTCCTATCTCTATCAGTAGGACGAGTCAATTTCTAAGTTTAGGGGTGCTGGGTGGTATTTTCATTTTTATTCAAAATCTAATAGAATATTCTCTGAGCAAACATTGGAGAACATGCTCAGACGCCGCTTATTGCGTCGTCTGATCAGGTTTTGCACTGTTTGCCGGTGGCCCACAAAAAGGATGTAACGCTTATATAGGTTTAAACTCAGTTTCGGCTTGTGCACATACACTCGCGTTTTGACCAGTAATTTACATTTAGCGGCATGAGACATGAAATACATAAAACATCCTTGTAAAATCCTATAATATCCACTTAAGCCGCTGGTTAGAGATATTTTCTAAGATATAACCTAAGTAATGACAAGAAGATCGATCGCTACTGAGGCTGATTTGTCTACAGCATTGCACAAACCTACCATGCTTTCATCCATTTCAATTGTCTAACATTGTCAAATGCAGTGATTCTCATATGAGCCGTGACACGTGATTCCCAACAATGTTGCATTTTGTCAAGTATAGACTCAGACGAGCCTGTACAGCCTCCCTTTAAGCTTAGAAACTCCAAATGCTGTTCGGTCAGTAGCTTAACAGTTATAGAATATTCAAGGTACTAGCAAAGGCTTTGATCAGACTGCATGTATGTGCAGGCTGGTCTGAGCCTTTGCTGGTCGCACATACCACATTGTTGAAAATATCATGTCGCGGCTCAATTATATTGCGTCCCTTATGAAACGAGGGACTTCTCTCAAAAGACCTTTTTTACACTCTAAAAGTGGTACCACTCCCTATGGACTATGCCAGCCATATTAAAGGCCAATTATCACGAGTATTTAGTGCAACAGACTTTGTGGTGACACCAGCGGAGGAATGCTGTCCTGTCCGTTTTCTTATAGTTTGGATCTATATCATTTTTTGTTTACAAAGGTTAAGTAATAACCAACGTAATTATCAAACCCACTTCCATTTAATTTCAGCCAAATATCTTTTTAAAGACATTTCTTGTTTCTTATTAATATATAAAATCCCTAGGGCCTACACTTAGTTTATCTGAAAAAAATATTACTGTTTTCAAATTTACCCACTTGAACCTTCATCTGTTTGCATTATCTCTCCAAGCTTATTCGAAAATTTAGTTTCGAATCATATGCCCTTTGACACAATTTCCCTTTATAGACAGCTGTGGATCCAGAGGTGGTTCAGGGGGTTTGCTTGAGCCCCCGCTCCCGTTTTTAAATATCCTATGAAGTAGTAAAGTAAGTAAGGGTGCAAAGATCAGGAATCGATACAATCAAGTACCACACCTGACCCAGGATACCAATGGGAAAGTGACAAACTCACAGTTAGACACCACAAACGAGAGCCAAGAGGTCAGCCCTTTCCCAGCAGGTGACCACAAAGCACATATAAACAGACACACCAAAATACATAGCAAACACAAGACAGAAAAAAGATCCACAAAAGAAGCACCGCCTTGGAATGGTCAGTAAAATACCTCACTTGAGGGCTTAAACCGATTTAACGGCGCCAAACTCACCCTTAATTCAGAGGACCAAATTATTTCATTTTCATGTGTTATTTAAGAATAATGAGATGAAATCACTGAGCATAGCGTATCCCCACAACTTTATACATATGAATCCCCTTTACAGAAATCCTGGGTACGCCCCTGATAAAAACTCTTTTAATATCAAGAAATATGGGCCAGTGCATGAGATTTCGAACACTGTGGTATGTGCGACCAGCAAAGCCTCAGATCAGCCTGCGCATATGCGCAGTCTGATCAGAGCCTTTGCTAGTCGCTTGAGTATTCTATGATTGTTAAGCTACTGACTGAACACCATTTGGAGTTTCTAAGCTTTGAAGGAGGCTGCACAGGCTTGTCCGAGTCTACACATGTCAAAATGTCAATTGTTGGAAATATCATGTCACGGCTCAATTATTATAAACCAGAACTATTGGCACCAGCCATCATAATCCACTCCAATACGGAACTGGTCAGTGTGGACCCTCAGGTTTTGTCAAAAACCCACTTTTCAATCATTGACTTGCTCCAGGTTTATAGTACTCACTGTTTATAGTGCCCCAGGTTCAGGTTTGTAATGAGAGATTTACCATTTGTATTAATAGACTTTTCGCTTGCTAAGGCGGCATTTTTAATATTCATATCTGGGCGTGGTTCGGCTATTCCATTTGCTAAGGAAGGAAAATCAGGTTCTATTTAATAATTTGGTAAAGAGTTAATAAGCGTTTTGGGCCGCGCAAACGTGCGTGCATTTCATGAAAATCCTACACACTGAACTCACATTTAATAACCCTTAAAGCGCATAATCACAAAATGTATGTTTTTGTCGTCCACTAAAATATTTGAAGTCCCATAGACAAAACAGGAGCAGTCTGATCTGGGTCCACAATGTTTGCCCCTATGCTTATGCTAAATAGACATTTTCAGAAGCAGTTATTTTCCTGGCGTTTTAAGGACTAAATAATGTGTTTTGCGTTTATACTGAGGTAATAGCGCAAGATGATATAATACAGTTACTTTTGAATAAAACCACGCCTCATTTTCAGCTTATACCTATGTCTAAGGTTGATTAGTCCTAATTACGCATTTGAGGTGCCGCCTTTACAGTAGCCAAAAAGTCATATAATATACTAGTACATGAATTAACTCATAAATATGTTTTTGGCCAAAAGTGAAATTTTAATGTTTGCTATCACAAAAACGATCTTCAGAGATCAAATATCTGGAAATCACGTGTGACCCCTCGATATTTACAATGAACCATTCCAAGTTTAATGTAATCAAACCAGAAGGAAGAATCCATTAGTGCATACAGGATTAACTAAGCGGCGAAAGAATAGAGAAAACAATTGTCTCCTCGCTGTGTTTGCTATGCATTGATTCCGCAGATAACAATATTATGCATCCGTCTAATGCTTTTAAGTGGAATTTATAGCTGCAAATAATCTTGTCAAAGCTGAAAGAGCAAATGTTCTCGGATAACACCTTTTTCTATACGAGTTCCAGGAATAGAGGTTTCACTATCGTCCACTGACTTTTAGACGTATCACAGACACTTCTTGTATATTATTTGACTTTTCGCTTACTGTAAAGGCGGCGCCTCATGAATGCGTAATTAGGACTGGTCAACCTTAGACATAGGTAAAAGCTGAAAATGAGGTGTGGTTTTATTCAAAACTAACTGTATCATCTTGCGCCACTACCTCAGTAGAGATGTAAAACACATTATTTAGCCCTTAAACCTCCAGCAAAATAACTGCATCTGAAAATGTCTTTTTAACATAAGCATAGAGGCAAACATTGTGGACCCAGACCAGACTGCTCCTACAGGAGCTGTCTGATCTGGGTCCACATTGTTTGTCTACGAGGCTTCAAATATTCTAGTGGACGACAAAAGCATACATTTTGTTATAATGCGCTTTAAGGGTTAATAAATATGAGTTCAGTGTGTATACGGTTAGGATTTTCATGAAATACACGCATATTTGCGCGGCACAAACAACTTATTATTTCTTCACCAAATTATAAATAGAACCTGATTTCCCTTCCTTAGCAGGTCAAATGGCCGAACCACACCCAGACATGAATATTAAAGTTGCCGCCTTTACAGTAAGCGAAAAGTCTAGTAATACCAACTATTGGTGCATATCAAACAGTTGTTCGAAACATTAGAAAAGAAGAAGTGGTTTTAACTCGACTCCGCTAAGGTCATACAAGAGTCACCCATTCATACTTACTGCAAGGTGAAGAGCAGCCACAATGTGTTGGTTGTGACGCACCATTTACTGTACGTCACTTCCTTTTGGAATGTGGCGACTTTGCACAAGTAAGAAATAAATGCTTCCTTGTTGATAACATGAAACAGTTATTTCAAGATATGCATATTGATAGTATTATGACATTTTAAAAAGAAATAAATCTTTTTAACAAACTCTAATCGCTATTTGAAAAATTGTGTTTTGTTTTATACCTATAATGCCCTATAGATAGTATCATTGCTTCCCTTGACTTGCCTTCGACCCACCATGCTCATCTAAGGAGATGAATCTCCTCAATGCATAACAAGCAAATAACCAACTACTGAAAGATAGTATCATTGCATCATTATGATCGTTTATCGCTATATTGTGTTCAAAGAACATGTACACTCGTCTGGAATAGCTCTTTGAAACTGAAGATATTGTATATGATCTTTCCTGTCAACAATTGTACAGCAACTCGATGTCATTTTAAAATGCACTATTATCATCCATTTTATTTATAACAAATTTTTACTTTTTTCATCCAAATCATGTTTAGTTTAATATCGTCTGACGCTAACGGCCCACAAGGGTTGATGCGTCGTTAAGCACCAAACAAACAAAATTCTTGTATACGTGACATGTCATTCTTTAAACAAGCATAAGCTATCAAGTAGTAGCTTTTAGCTTACCTGAGCCATGGGCCAATACTAAGCTTTTGTGATACTTTGATGTATTTCGTCAACAATTTGCTCTTATCTACTGGGTGGGATTTCACATAACTTCATAGGAATGATGCTTGAATGGTCCACTATCAAAGTTGGTCAAAGATTTCAATTTTATGTCGAATTTTGGTTGGGCAACTAGAAGGAAAAACTTTAAAAATCGTTTAAACGGCCTTTCGCTGGCGGGTCGATGATGGCCCAATATTGAATGCTGACTTGGAAGCTTTGTGGGTTTCTTTGAAACCCCATATTTTTGTGATTTTAAGGGTGGGTCTGTATCCACTGTCCCCTTACCCCTCTGGATCCGCCCATGAGCATCATCTAGGACCTCTACCAAGTGTGTTCAAATTATTCTTTGTCCCCTTGGGTGGGGTCAAGTGGTCAAATATTTTTTTCTCTTTTCTGAAGTATGTCATGTGCGTATCAAAGTAACGGGAATGAAGCATAAAACACCATGCAAGCAAATATTCTGCTCTTTTACACACCCTCGACCCATAGGGGGGATCAAAAGGTCATAAAATGCTAAAAGTGGTCATGTTACATATCAAATTAAAGGGAAAGAAGTGTAGAACAACATGCACGCAAAATGTTTGACCTTATGCTCAGCGCTGCCCTATGTAAATTGTCTGACATTGAAATTGTGCAGATAAGTATATTTTGACTGAACTTCGCATATTGACACTTGAACATTGGCTGTAATACATAATTTACAGACTTTAGTCATTATCTAAGTGATACCAAAGATGGACTTAGGTGTAGGAGAAATGTGATTAATATTTTGTAATAAACATCTTCTTATGAGTCATGATTTAGGTAAGTGATCTAGAGCCCTTAGGCTCTCTTGGTATTTTTTCACATTAGTTTCTGCGATATTTTTTTTTCAATATCAAATTTAAAAAATGTGTTTCCCTTTCAGTGTAAGGACTGGTGCGTGCCAAAACATGGTATGAGGCATGCGCACACGTTTGCACGTGCAAACATGCAAACAGTATCGATGAGTATTATTATGGTCTTATATACAGACATTATTTGTTAAAGTGGGTACGTTCTGACAAAAAACTAGTAAATGCGTAAGAAATGCAATTCATCGATTGAATTCTGGATATTTCTGATTAAATAAAAAATCCCTACACATAAACTAAAACAAAGTTCTTATCGGTCACTTTTCAAACTTATAATTTCTAACCAATCACTAATAAAATTTAAATCATTTTTGTCTAAATATGTGAATTTAAATGGGCAAACGTTTAGCGTTGCTTTGGAACAATTTTCTTTTACTCCATAATTTTTGGATTAAAAATGCAAAAATCCACATTTTTTTTCAGAAAAAAAAAGGATTTGAGCTTTATTTTTCAAAAAATTGAAGTGTATATGGTTACAAACTGGTCTACTCGACTTGAAAAACACTAAACAGTTGAAATTTTGCCTTTGGTATATTTTTACGCATTTTAAAAGTATTGCTTTTTTGCAATTTTTCGAGATTTTTTTAATTCGTCAGTAAGTTATGCTAAAATTGTTAAATGCACTTTTTTATCTGAACACTGTAGTCCACACACAGTAGAACTTGATCGGTGATCGGTGCCTTTTTGAGGATTAAAATTTAATGACTACTGCTCATTTCTGGTTTAAAAAGTTTAAAAATCAATCTGATGGCATTATGTAGTTTTTTTCAGTTTTCAAAAAAGAATGGTGACGTCTGCTAATAAGAAATAATCGCTAAAATTTTCCATGCAGAGCCACTGATAATAAAGCGTACAGAGCAGCGCAAATTTTGAATGTTAATTGCAGGCTTAAAGCTGAATTTCTATGGTTAGGCTGCATAAAGGGTTTGTCTTAAAACCAAAGAGTCCTATCGAAAAGAATATTTTATATCGTAGAAAAATGTGTATTTGAAATGAAGGTACTTTTCGCTAACTACGTCCATGCAAGAAGTGCTCGTCATTCTCAAATGAAATAATTTGCAGAGTCTCGGCAAAGTATTGCTTCATTTATTTGTATACCCTATGTTTCACTTTCTGAACTAGCGTAAAATGAAAGGTGTCCGACTAGAGCTTGGTTTCAGTATAAATATTATTTCACTGTTGGTGTTGTTGTTTTTTGTAAAAATGATTTTTTTTATAAAAAAAATAGTTTTTTTATAAAAAAAATAGTTTACATGGATGGTTTTCTCCCTTATATCAAATTTGGAGCTAAGTTAAGTAACATGCCGCTGGAGGTTCGCTTACGGTTTCATAGAAACTAAAGGAAGCTTAAAATGAAGGCAGTAAAACACATAAACAATAACATTAGATAACAAAATATAAAGAATGAATGTATTACTTTTAATTACTTTTTTGTTTAAAATTTGATCGACAGCAGAATGCCACCAACGGGCCAATATAGTAATGTTGGCTGGGTTAGCACTTCTTTCTCTAGATTGTTAGCTGCCAATTCTTTTACGGTTATTACAAGCATTATCTTGAAAATTGGAGTAGGGACTTAAGCTAAATATAAAAATGAAAAAACAACGATGCTTAAGAAAAGAGAGAACCAATACAAAACCAACACAACTATACAACACTTGGTTTTATTGAGTATGTTCATAAGAACTACTGATACGTGCAACAGCATTTCACGGCCTGTAGCACCAGCTTAAGCGTTATTCTGCTTTCTGTCAGAACCCATTAGCATATTTTCTATACAGCGACAATAAATGTGCTGATTACGACACCAGACTGTGCGAATACACAGCATGATTAGTATTTTTGCTAGACGCAAATTGCATTATTGGGTATTAAATGACGGTGCTTAAACAACACTTTCTCTCAATAGCGGGAGATATAGCGCCCCCAAGTGTGATCTTGCGCAATAGCCTTAATAGAGCACAGACAATGTGATATTTGAAATATAATGCAGTTGACCTGAAAAGTTAAATTCCATAGAAACAATTTTAGTTGTGACAGTTTTGATTTTGTCGGGAATCTTTGATATTCCCTGATCAAATAATTGAAAGACAATATATCATTCCGTACATGTGAATGAAGCATTTGTGAAAAGAGCCCTTAGAACATTATTGGGTATCAAATGTCAAGCGCTTTACCTGACAATATCGCCAGCAGGGAACCCTTGCAATCAGTTTTGATCCGGAGCAGGGATTACCAACGTTTGTCCTTGATCTGTATAAAAACTGTTAGACACTCTAATGGTGCTCTTTGATTGAAAAAGTCAGGTGACGACAAAAAAACGTAAAATTTCCCTGCACGTAAAACGTTTTTTGTTTGTTTGTTTGTCTTTTTTTTTTTTTTTTTTTTTTTCTTTTTTTTTTTTTTTTTTTTTTGATGTGAACGCGTGCTTCTTGTTTAAAGGTTAAATCCTTTCTTGCTAATATTGAATTCAAATAAGTTCTTTGCATATCCTCTTAGTCTCTGAGTAACTAACAGGCCAATACAAACCGGAAGTAGCGTGTTCCCATAATACTATCAAGGCACCCTGCCCACTGTTTGATATACAGAAATTCCCGCTGTACTTTTCCATTATTTCTCAAGAATGAGCTGATATACACTGTTAAGATGTGATGACGTCTCAATTCGTGGGACGTTAAAAACAGTACAACTGTAGTCGACAGCCTACCTTAATAGACTCAGAAAAAATGAAGGGTATTTAGATTCAATTGAATCTCTAACATTCAATACAATAAAACTTTAAGTAAATATACATGCAGTTCATAGTTCCGGATATCTGCAATCAAAATTGTTGTTTAATCTAAGCCACGCTTCAATGGTTAAAATTCATTACAGGCTGTTTGTCAGGCCCACTGGGGTTTACCTGTTGGATTTCTTTTCTCTGGTATTCAGTTTTATTTACTACTGAGTCCTTATCTTGTTATATCTTGATTTATATGTTCTGGGAGATGATGCATTGGTAAGTTAGGGGTCTTTCAAGCAAACTAAACAGCTATGTGTCTTGATCCACATCTGAATTAAGGGTGGGGTTGGCGCCGTGAAACCAGTTTAAACCCTCCAGTAAAATATTTTTACTGACCGTTCCAGGGCGGTGCTTCTTTTGTGTTTCCTGTGTTTGCTGTGCCTTTGTGCCTTGTGGTCACCTGTTGGGAAAGGGCTGACCTCATGGCTCTCGTTTGTGGTGTCTAACTGTGAGTTTGTCAATTTCCTATTGGTATCCTGGGTCAGGTGTGGTACTTGATTGTATCGATTCCTGATCTTTGCACCCTTACTTACTTTAACCCTCTATACTGAAAAGTCGCAAAGATTCAAAATTGATCAAAACCCATTTTATTGTTTATATTCCATAATGGTTGGGTCCAAAATCATTGCTGGCTCTCAGTCAAAAGTATGACACCTAATTGTGTAGTAGTTGTTAATGCTTTAATGTCAATGTGCCGTCATGCCGAATCTGTACATTTTGTTGAAGAACTTGAATTGTCGCGTTATTACGTGGAATGGTTGATAAATGGGTGTGAAAACTTTTCTGTGGTCGGAATTAGAAAATAAGCAATGACCAGGTCAAGTTTGCAGCAAAAATATTAAAGCAAATTTTACTGCTTGTGAACTTTCGTTGAGAGAGTTGTTACATTTGGCGTGGTACTGGATCGTAACCAATGACCTGTCAATTTCATTTTGCGTTTTGCTGAATTGCCCATTGGTAGTTCTATCAAATACAAAAATACTCTTTCTAAATTATTTTCTCAAATTAGATAACGTCAAAAGAACTTTAATATCCTTCAGTTGTTTTTCTGAGAATATTTGCAACTCAGACATACACCTACTTCCGGTAAATGTAGGTGCGATTTTGACATAACCTACAAAAGGGCCCATTTACTGCGTTAATCAATGTATGATTAATTTCGTATTCATACGTTGGACAAAGAAAGGATGAAAAAATCTTATTTGATTTAAATTTTCTATTGATGCACCATGGTATTTACGTAATGCGTGCTAAATTTCCCCAGACAGGCTAAGGAATATAATAAAAACATAATTTACGAGTCTGCGATATGAAACTACTTATCTAACCACCATCATAGTGGAACATGTCGCGAGAAAAATCTTAACTCTTTTGCATGCGAAAAACAAAGGCACAGAACAGCCTGCACAGACCAGCCTGCGCATCCACGCAGTCTGATCAGCGCATTTGTTATTCACTTTTTGTAAAGTATTTTAGCTGAGCTCGCTTCATGTAAAATTTTGATATTCTAGCTAGTGTCTGTAGCTGAGCAGACAAGATTTTTAGCTTGGTCCCGGGGTTATAAAACTGTTTATACTCAACTCAGCTGAGCACGAAATTTATCCTGCTCATATATGTTAAAATGCCAACAATAGTTGGCATTTTAACATTTATTTGCATGATAAATACAACATCTAAGAGATTTAAAGCCGAACACTTCTTTATTTGTCAGTGTTTTTGTTTTTATGAGCTGTTAAAATTTCGTGCTCAGTTGAGGTGAGCATGAAAAAAGTTTTTTAACCTCAGGGTCTGGTTTTCTCTCGAGGGGTCCCATATAGGGTGACACAAACAACTAGAGGACATGAAGCGCTCTCCTTATATCGAGTAACAATATCTCCTTAAACTATGTTAAGGTTAACCTAGGCTTAATATTTAAACATAACTGTATTTTGTTTAACATATATTGAAATGGCAGCCATTTTGGTCAAGTGAACTAAAACAAATGTCATATCTATATTGCTACATGCATGAATACTCCATATGAGTGTGCAATCAGCTCATTGTTTTCTGAGAAAAAAAAATGTTTAGAAAAGTATGTGGCGGTCCGAAATGAGTGGCCTTAGGTCAAAGGTCAAAGGTCAATTTGACCTTTGATACTTATTAAAACCATTGTCTGAGTCTCATTAGGTTCAACATTTCTTGCAAGTATTATGATTTCAGCTTTAGCATTTATAAAAGAATGAACATTATCAGATTTTCCCATAAGAATACATTATGATTCAAATTTGACCTTGCCATAAAGTAAGTCAAGGTCATTTGGGCAAACTTTGTAGGGTCCACATCCCCAATGCTACATAATAAGCCCTAATGCCGATAGTCTTTGGGTTCCAGATAAGAAGATTTTAAAGAGATTTTACCTTATATTGGCATGAGGCCATCTTAGTCATGTGACAATAGACATTTTTGAGAAATTACTTTCCAAACTTAAGGCGTCTCAATATGAAAGTTGACTTCAATCAGCGCAGTGGTTTCTGAGAAAACAAATGCTTAGATGTTTCAGCTTGACCATGATACTTATCTATGAAAAAAAGTCTCATCAAGTGAAACGTAGCTAGCAAATTGAAACACTTTCGGCCTTAATAGTTATGGAAAAAATGAATATTTCAATATTTTCACATATAAATGCATTAGTAGTCAAATTTGACCTTGACATAAAGTAGGTCAATGTCAACCCAGAAACATTATTTGTGCTAATTAGGTAAGGCCCACGTCCCCAATGATACATATTAAGCCATGAGGCTATTTAACTTTTGGTTTCAGAGAAGGGTTTTTGCCTTATATGGGCATTACAGCCAAGGTTGTATCGATTCCTGATCTTTGCATCCTTACTTACATTAAACCAGTTTCAAAAATATTTGTTCCATGGCCCTAAGGAGACTTCATGATAAGAGTTCAGCTAGTCAAATGCTTTCTGGGGAAATATGATTAAATACATTGATGGGAATCCAATATAATTGACCTCAGCTGAAAGCTCAAATGTCAACATTGACCTTTGGGACTTATTTATACCCATTGCCTTATTAGGTTAAGCACATCACTTTAACTTCAACAATTTTCAAAAAAAATCTACTTTTCAGATTTTTTCCATTAAAATGCATTAGGAAGCACAAATCCTTGATGTTAAGCAGGTCATGGCTAACCTAGGATCACATCCACTATGCTTCATACCAAGTACCATGATCATCAGCCTTCTGGATCTGGAGAAGATTAGTGAGTTCAATATAATTTACATGTGCAAGCCAAAACATTGTTTCTACTATAAAGTGGTAACTTATATTTTATCTATTCAAACCAAAGTTTATAGATGAAATATTCATTATCTATATAGTTATGAAGGAAAAAATTGTTTTGCTTCATTTCTATTGCGCCTTGCTGCTATTGCTTCAACTCAGCATACATTTTAATTTACAGTGTTGAATTGTATCCTATATCATCAGTCGTCATCCAATAGTCTTAGTAGTTTGCAGTTTAGTGATCATCCAATTGTCTCAGTAGTTTGCAATTAAGTGAAACGAAGGAATCCCTCATCTTTCAACTGTTAACTACGGATTTAGTCTGTTGAACTGTGATTTTTCATCATCATATATTCTAGCATTTTAGGAAGCTTTTTTTATTTTAACTTTATTCAGTAGTTTAAAGTGAGTTACTGTATTGGTTTATATTAGCTGGCAGGACAGGCAGTCCTTAGTTAATGAGGGTTATTTGAATACCTTGTTTTATCTAATTGTTGTAGATAGTCAATGAACTTTTTTTATAATTATTTTACATTTTTTAATAATCCTTTACTGTACGTTTATTGGTAATATTGGTCATATATTTTCACTTGTTGGATATTTTAGACAAGAAGTGCTTTTCGTATTATAGCTTATAATTTTTACTTTGAAAGTGCGTTTGTAAAATGTAGGGTAGGCGTATTGGACCAAGTTGTACATTAAGGTTTAAGGATCAAACCAGGTCAGCGTTAAAATCGGCAAGGAATGTCCTTTTGTCACAGTACAGTTGGTTGTTTGAGTCAATTGAAATCAGATGGGGTAAATATTTCCAACTTAAGAGAGGCAAATAAATGCTATAGATGGTTCAAGAAATATGGGCCAGTGCATGAGATTTCCAACAATGTGGTAGTTGCGACCAGCAAAGCCTCAGACCAGCCTGCGCATACGCGCAGTCTGATCAGAGCCTTTGCTAGTCGTTTGAGTATTCTATGATTGTTAAGTTACTGACTGAACACCATTTGGAGTTTCTAAGCTTAAAAGGAGGCTGCAGAGGCTCATCTGAGTCTACACGTGTCAAAATGCCACATTGTTGGAAATCTCATGTCACGGCTCATTTGAAGGAAGATGGGTAATAATCTGAGTAAACCAACGGTTCAAGTCAGCTGTGGTATCTTACGGAAATGATAGATAGATTCTGATTAGTTAGGGCTATGAATTGAAGCAAAACACTGCACAATTAGGTACTAGCTGGAAAATGTTATGGGATTAAGTACTGGTTAACAGTATGGTAGACGCAAGAAGTAAATGTCGACCATAAAGCCTTCTACAGGGACTGTTGATCTTGTAGTACCACACAAATATGAAACGTACACTTCTCTTGAAATTAGAAGAAAAACCGATAAACATTCTTTTAATTAGACTTATCATGACTATATTCAAAGTGACTATATTTTCAGTTCTTCGGTGCAGTCTTTGCTTCCAAAGGATACCCTTTTAAGGACATATTTGACTTCACTACAGCTGGTGACTGTGACTGTGTGGCGGCGGTAGAACGTCTCCCTGTCCTTCACTATAGTGTAGATTTCATTTTCTTGTCCTTTGGGATCACGGGGTTTCATTGTGGAACTTTGAAACTATAAGAGGGTCACTGATGAAGCCTAAATGGCAGAAACTAGCTAGTTTGGCCCAGGTAATATGAACACTCTAGTTTCAATTCTTCGGTACAGTCTTTGCTTCCAAAGGATACCCTTTTAAGAACATATTCCACTCGTGAGTACAACATGGTGCCATTATCTCGGACAAATATCTTTCATCATAGAAACAAAAACTTTTTATGTGGCGTGGCAATGCAAAACATGGCAGAAATCATAAAATTGGCCTAATATTAAAACAAAAAGATACCAAAACAAGCTTAAATAAATAATGTGGATTTTAAACTTTTTAAAAATTCTGAATGTTAACATAAAATCTTTAAAAAAACAAATGTTACTGGCTTTACTTTTTCATGAGATTTAAATATCATTACCTATACATATGTGGCCTTTTTTTATGTGAATGTAATAGGTTGACAAGAACTGTAACAAACTGAAATCAGCATTTTAATGTATTGAAAATAGTTCATGGATCTGAAATACGCGGATATTTTCAGTTGAAATTTTATATGGATATTTGCATTTGATATATTGTTCTACAATTATGTTACATACATTCTCACAAATTACAAGGCATAGTTTTAAGACAAAATTAGGTAAGAAAATGCAAGACTCATGTGCTTGACAATCTTTATGCATATAATGAATACATTCCGAGCGTGGGCAGAACCCTATGTAAATTTCCTATAGGTTGAGACCGCCCTTTATACAGCTTTGGATTGTAGATAAATTAATGCTACAAAAAAGATTAAAAATATAAACGGATCCTTTAGAGTCTAACACGATTCCTTCAACGTTAGAATTTTTGATAAGAACTCTGGTTTGGACTGGAATGCCTATTTTACGTATGCTTTGGATTTCTATTGGTTATAAGAAAAATGTGCAATACGCCGCCCATTTTCAACGTTTCAAGGCTATACATGATAGATGACATTATGAATCAAACTGCCAGCCATATTACGTCACGTTAGTCATTGCAGTGATTTATCAACCAATAAATCACTGAATTTAACCATTGGTATTATATTGGCAGCCAGTATTAGAATTATTTTTACCCACTTTTAATTCAAAATTGTATTTGCTTTTCACAAAAAGTGGTATATTAAGGTTTCATAGTTTACTCCGCCTCTTGTATAGTTCACTCCAACCCTTCCTGTGCCTCACAAATAATCAGTTTGCGCAGAAATTAAAATTTTTGTCAACTTAAATCATATATTTTGTCAATAATTGTATTATCTATTTAGTAAAATCATTAATAAAATCCTTTAAGTGGCGTTACGCTCGTTCCCACTTTATTCATTATAATTGTATTATATGATTTATAACCTGTACGTAAAATTTAAAACACCATTTCAAGCGCAACACTTATTACTAAACGGTAATAATAAGTATGCTAATATTACGAGATAGTTTTAACAAAAACAGAAAAACTGTATTGGTAAACAGCCAGTTAAAGCTAGAACGCAGCTTACTGCCTGTTGTGTGGCCTATGTGTGGCCTATGTGTGGCCTATGTGCCCCATTTGAAGGATGTATTCGATAAAACATTTTATGTGCTTCATAGGTACAATTGTTGCGTGGCTAGGACCTGGTTTTGGCCACAGGCGGGACCAGCTCTATCGAGCGTTGGTTTGGAACTGTTAATGGTGAGAGCAGAAAGGATTGTATTTTTTCATGGTCCAGAACGGGAAGGATGAATTTATTTGATGAGGCTGATGCCTCTTGATTAAGCTGTAGATGTTATGTATTTTTGTTTGATCATCAAACCCTCAAATGTCTAACAGACTAAATCACACATATGCATGTTTTGTTCATCTTTTTGATGATTTTTCTCGTTGCCTATCGTCAGATTGGCAGGATTTATGCACCCTTGGTTTCGGGTAGAGAAGAATGTATTAAAAACTTTATCCTTACAATATAAAAGTGACTTGCATTAAATATTGTAATATATATCAATGTAACTGAAATGTGTTATTATTTAGCTTTCAGATCAAATGAAGTATATTTAGGAGTCGTTTTACAGAGGGCTAATAAAATGCGTCATTTGATAATTAGTTTTGATGTGTCAATCATTTTCTCTTCTTATTACTTCATTATTCAACACCAGACGGTAATCCAGTTCTGGTCGTCAACAGACTCAATTAACTCTAAGTTGCAGCAGACGACAAATCCTAAAACCAGCTGTTCCAATAACTCAAAATTGCTTCAAATAAAACCTGTGAGTAGGGTTGCTTGGCAGGGGTCTGTCCAAGGGCGAATCTCAGGGGCAGATCAAGGAATTCTGGAAAGGGGGTTCGTATGTATGGGTTCGCTTTGCTAATTTTATCTCATTTTTCTTAAATATCCCATGAAAATGAAATAATTTGGTCTCACTGAGGCCAAATGGTTTCATTTTCATAGGATATTTTAAAAAAACGGAGGGCGAGGAGGGGGTTTGAGCGAACCCCCTGAACACCCTATGGATCCGCCACTGGATCTAGAGAAGGAAAACGGGGTGTTCGGACCCAACTCCCCCTTGGAAAATCACAAGTTGCTTTATGTATCCTTAAACGAACTGGTACGCCCCCCCCCCCCCCCTCGAGAAGGCGAAACTGGATAGACGCATTGTAGGATTCCAGTGGATACTAGTTTTGCTCTTCTTGTTGCGGGTTAGATTTAGTTTGATGTCGCGGGACTTCATGGTGTCTCTTTCTGAAAATATTCAAACGGATGTTAATGGAAGGTTTACTTGGAGTTGATGGTCCTTGTTTTGGGCGGGTGCTGGATGGGATTTGTCCCCGCGGGACTTCAGTTAGATAAGATAAACTCTTTTTATATTGAACTTTGTCTTAAAAATGACATAGTCTCATTCAAAATTTATGATAAATGAGATGGTTTTAAAAATTTTAATTAAAACTTACGATGAATGTGGAGATGTTCTTCCATCACCTTCCTGTGGTGTAAATATTTCGCAGCTTATTCGTTTTGCTAGTGTATTTTCTAATGCTAGTGACGTCAACAATAGAAACCAATATTTGACTGCTTAAGTAGCTTGAATCATAAACGTAAAGCACTAAATTCTACCACAGACACCGAGAGTTAAATACGATTTTGGTTTAGAAACTCTTCTGCAACACGGCATGTCTGGACCCGTATTTTGTCCATGCCTCCCAGCATAATGTAGATCCAGTTCAGCGCTTTACTGTATTGTTAGAGTGTTTGCGTGACTTAATCAAGTAAATTCTTGACGTTAAATGTCATCAAACTTTAAGGTTATTGACTGACAATAACATTAATTGTTAACCCTTGCCACACTTAACTCGGGTATCTATCCTGTTTTGAAGACAGTGTAGAAGCACATCAGCTGGCTCTCAAGAAGCCAGCTGATCAGGATCCTCACTGTATTTTACTAAACCTGTACATGCATGCTTATAACTGGAATTTGGCAAATTTGTTTGATTAAAATTCAGGAGCAGTGTATTACATATAATTTATGTAGTGTTAACCCTTAAAGCGCCAATCACAATAAAAGCCGTCTGTTGAAAAACAGTGTTGATCAATATCAGACTGCTCCTGTAGCAGCAGTCTGATTTTGGTCCACGCTGTATGCCCCCATACTTACACTATAAGTCAAATAATGTTAGCAAAAGTATGCAGCAGACAACTTAAGCAGACAGGATTTTAAATGATTTTTTGCAGGCGCTCTAAGGGTTACGGTTTTAGCACGCATCGTGTTGATCCATATTGCATGTCTTACAACTTGAAAGGAAACATTTAACGTCGATTTGTTAACGGAGTACAACCAGATCTGTATTAAGGACTTCCAGAAAAAATCTGAATTTGATTATAAGTTTGCATTAGTGTCGAACACATTTAATTCGCAATTGTCCTACATATGACAGGGACACGGAATCACAAAATGCCAGTATAAAAGTGTTGCACTTTAAAGGATCGATCTCATTTTGTCCAATCTGGGCCCGTAATTACAATGTCTACTTAAAGTTAAGGAAGACTTAAGCTACGTATTAATATTTCAACATGCTATATTAAATGATAAATAAATTGCCTGGATCAATGCGGTACTGGTGGTCAAAGATATCATTGTGAATCTTCAGTAAAAATGAAATATTTTGATTTTAATCAGTTTGAAACGTTATTTTTCGCATCCTGAAAAATCAATACTTAACTTAAGTCTTCCTTAGCTTTCAGAGGCATTGTAATTCAGGGCCCTGGCTGTTAATGTTCAGAATCTAGAGAATATTACGCAAGAAATGCTATTGTCGCGTCAACCAAGAGTGACAGTGACGAAAATTGTTGTTTACATTTGTTAAGTAAAACATAACTTGTACACTCCACTTGAGCTAACGCGAATCGATATATCACTTGTATATTAATCACTTGTGTATCCTACGGATAGGATTAAAACACATGTGATCTATCGATTATAAGTCCCTGATAACTTTGTAAACAAAACATGACATCATCGTCACTCTTGGCTGGCAGTACAGTACAATCACACACTCCGTACCGACACACGGCACCGTTAGGAAGAGCCACAGAACACTAACAGTCACAAGACATCAGGAAGGCAATTAAAGTAAAGCAACCAGATTTCTCCTCCTCAGTAAAATGATTATAAAACTAGAAAGGATACAAAGTACTCCATAACAAAACAAGGACCAAACAGAACAACCCACTAACAATGACAGTAACAACTAACAACGAATCAACAACAACAGAATCACCGTCTTAGAACGGACTGTACCTGAAAGCAACTTGGGGCTTAAATGCATTTTACTGGCGCCAAATCTTTGCCCTAGATTCTGCTGTTGTTGAAACACAAAACTTGTTTAGCTCGCAAGGAGGAATCCTAACATTGCAATGCATCATCCCAGAAAAACAATCTAATCAAAGTAACGAATAATAATGAAACAAAGAAGAGGGCTCATGAGTCACAGGTAGTCAACCTCAAGCTGAGCCACGGTGGGGCCCAACAAAAGGTAAGCATCAGTGACCAGCCCGCTGATGAAAGCATGCCAGGGTCGTCATTAACCCTTTTCGTATACTGGTGACTCATTAACCCTTTACTTCATATGCCATTTTTAGATAATGACATCATTTTCTATTGTTAGAGATTATTGAAAAAAAATCAATACAAATTAAAGTTAAGTTTTGAATACTTTTTAAAATATTATGGAAATGGAGCATTTGCTCTTTCGGAGCAAATGTTCCATTTTCCATAATATTTTCAAATACATAATATTTCAAAGGCGTCAAAAGGCGTTATAATGGAGTAGAGAGTTGAGGTTTATATTAGCAAACATTGATGACCCTGATAAAATGGCATATAATGCCGCATTCCATCAGACTCTGCACTGTTTGCTGAGATGTTAGTGTAGATAAATAAATAAGTTTTATTAGAAGATTATTGTTTTGCATACATATGCATGTCAAGATTTGTTTAACCACTGGCATGCGTAACGGCCTTTTTGGATGGACGTGGCTTTGCTAAGCATCAGTCCAGCCGGCCGTGGTCAGTTTGTGAAAATGCTCATAACTCTTGAACTACATGGTATATTTGGATCGAATTGCAAACTTGTTAATTTAAACATGGTCCGTCACTGGTATACAAAACCGTGACGAGGCTGCACGGAGAATTTAAAATGTAGAAATCTGCCGAAAATCTCAATATCTATTTTAAATTGAAAAATATGCAAATCGAAATCAATAACAACAATAGTTTAAAGACTTGGTATCGAAATTTTGCACGACCCACATGTGTGCACTATAATTGTAAGATTAAACGAGACTTACACAGTAAGTTGAAGTTTGATCAAGATTTCATATTTTTAAGGAATCTTCCAAAGCATACAGTTAACACTTTACAACAAAAACTTGATTATGTGAAACGTTTACATTATTCTGTTGTTTAACAAAATTTCAATATTATTCACATCATGTGTGAGAATTTCAGAACAATAACTTAGGTATTATGCAAATTACAGCTTATTTAATTTGAAAGGGTCAAATTCTAAAGTCACAAAAATTGGAATTTAGACTCAATTCTGCGTTTCAGTGGTGAGACAATTTTAATTTCATGTGTCATGCTGTACGATGAAAAACGTAATTTTGTAATACGAAATGCATGAATTTCACAGTGGGTCAGGCTTCAGACTCAATGACGACCCTAGCATAAAACTTTCATCGGTGGGACAAAGTCTGATGCGTGTCTTTAGCCGGGCACACAAAGGCTCAACTGGAGTTTTTCTTAAGCTCTGACTCTGAGAAACCTTTTCTTTGTTTCATCACAGTATGTTTATAAATTTGATCATCTCCCTGCGTTGATACATTGGATAACCCTCCACACGGGCTTAACATTTTTTTTTCTGATTCGACACCACAGTATCTAGGGCGAATATTTGGCAATAAAATTAATTTAAACTCCCCTCCCCAAATGCATTCGGCTGAGCGTTCTAAGGCGGTGTTTTTTGTTGTTGCTTCATTGTTTATTGTTGCCCCCATTGTGTTGTGACTTTTTATGTTTGGTCATTGTTTTGTTGTGATTTACTTAGTGTTGTTTCTAGTTTTGTAATCATCTCGCTGGGGAAGAAGGAGCTGGTTGTTTTACTTCAATGCCTTTTAATGTCATAAGACTGTTTAGTGTTCTGTGCCGCTTGCTCACGAGGCCGTGGGTTGGTCTGCAGTGTGTGATTGTTGAATTCTGGTCATACTCTCTTTAATTTTTTGTGTGATTTGGCTCAGTTCATTTTTAAAACTCCACACTGTGAGTAGCATCAGCAGGGCTCTGCTGTAAGCTAGCAGAATAAATGTTTTACCACATGACCATCCTACTACCTTAGAGCACAAACCGCGATGCGATTTTGATTGTCAGGAAGTAATAAATTACTTGTGTGCGCGCATTGTCCGTACAATTTTATAGATGTAAAAGATAGATTATTTTTCCTATTTCATGAATGGTAGAATACAAACTGGCTTATCTTTGAAAATGATTCATATCTCATACAAAAAGTGGTATACATTGACAAATTGCTAGTCTGTTTTCCGTATTGATTTGTTTGAAAAATGGTTAATTTGCGATTTTCGTTTATTGAAGTTTTCAACAAAAACTTAAATATTTTTAATGTTCTGAACCAGATGTCTCTGAAAATAACTATGCAATACTGGAAAACTATGTTCTAATGTATTCCAAAATATTTTTAAGAAAATGCCAAAACAAAAGTGTATGCGTTAGAAGATTCCTTACGTGTAAACCATAAATACCCTTAGGGTTCAAACAGAGTACGAGTAACGCGATCGCTGAAAATTCATACTTGAAAGCCCCGAAAATAATTATTGGACCCAGCAAACCCAGTAATATGGGCAGGGTGGGTAAGTTAACTAGAATTTAAAAGTTTGGCTTTTGAAATGAAAACGTTTTGCACGTTAAAGTGGGTTATTTCGTGACTTAGAAATTGTGCCAAAATGCGAACTTTAAAAATGGGGTACCACTATTTAAATGGGCACCCTGCATGACATGTTGAACATTTTGCCAATAACTTTACTGTCTAGGGTACATGACACGTCTGGCTATTTCGAAATGTAAAACGTGTAGTCATGTCATTTTACACTTTGAAGAAAATTAATGAAATGCAGGTGGCCGGTTAGAACTTTTGGCTAGTATATCAAACCAAAAGGAAAAGTCCATTAGCATACTTAGGGTAAAGCTAGAAGACTACATTAGGCCTTGAGCTGGCTATAGACCCCCCTCCCCCCCCAGGGGGAATTTTGTACACTATGATTTTCTAAAACTACATTATATAAGACACAAAATAAAAGATGTTAGCCCTCTGAGAGTGGCAGCGTTAACGTGTAACAGCACGTTATATACGTTACCCCCCAAAATAGCATTAAACGTCCCTGATAATGTCTCAACCATGACATGTTCGTACATATTTGCATGCTGACACAGGTTTATGAACTTCTTATAACACAGTTACATATTTTTAGTATTAATTTTATAAATGTCTTGATTAATTACCGTTGTATACGTTACTTAATGTTTCCTGCGTTATTTCCAAGTATCAGTATGGTATTTATTGACTATAAGTGTATTACATCTGTCACAGAATATAGTAAATCTATAAGGCTGCTTCTTAAATGATTAAAAGTTCTTTATTATGGTCGCTTACAATATTTTTCAGGTCCATGTTATGTATGTTACCTTCAAAATAGCATTAAACATTTAAGTTAATGCCTCTAACAAGCCCTGTTTATACTTATTTGCATGCTTGCACAGGGGTATGTACTTCTTTTAACAAGGTTTACCTATTTTAAGTATTCATTTAATAAATGCCTTGAGCTTTAACTGTTATGTGTGTTACCAAATGATACATAAATTATTCTGAATATCTGTATAGAAGTTGTTGACTATACATGTATAAAGTCTGTCAGAGAATTTAGAAAATTTATAAGGCTGAAATAAATTGAAGTTCCTTATTAATTTATGGTGACTTAAACTAATAATATAATGTGATCTATCAACCTTCGCTGTTTGCTCATATAAACAGTATAGATACCATGCATTCAAATGGAAAGTTCTGAAATACAGTCACTGTGAAACAGCTCAGTTCTGGGCAAGGTATATGGATATGATTCAGATGGTTTTGACACTGATAAGGGCTACAAGGAAAACAACTTTGAATTGCATGTCATCTCTACCTGTATGCCTTGTTCCCAATGTTCATTACAAACGATCACAACAACTAAGCACAATATGTACCTGTGTAACTGATTACACTCATAAATTTGATACACATCGCAGATGCAAAGAACTTCTCGAACAAAATGGGTTTAGTGTGTCACAACCATTGGCTCTATGCTTGAGAAATGCTTTTGACATAACTATCAGGCAAACAATAAAGAAGTATTATAGACTTCAGCAACTAGAACTACGCTTCGTACTACAGATGGAATGGTGTATTACTCATCACACCAGAGCTCAATAAATTGAAACAACTCTTCAATGCACTGAAATGAAATATTCAATCTGCTCAGATGCAAAGTAGAATGAGTACTAGAGGCAGTTTCAGGCTTCACCAATCCTTTTAGGTCTAGTTTTGAAGACAATGAACTGTAGCTTTTGTCTTTCGGTGTGCCTGCTAAGCCTGGCATAGCTAAGGATCTTATTGAGGCTGATGACATTGGCAGGAAGGCTGTTGCAGACATCATTGACTCACTTTTAGTTAAAAAAAATCTGTCTTTCACATCCCCCATAAAATGCTAGAAGCTAATAAAGTTTTGATGCTTGCGAGGTCAAGCAAGAAGAAATTGCCCAATTTACAAAACGTAAACAGCCAGATGAGAGCTTAAAGGAGCGTCCTTGGTAAGTATGACCTTCTTTCTATTGGATATAATGTTGACCTTGAGTTGACACTGTCGTTCCTTCTGGGACCTGTACCATGGTCACTGTCAACTCCTGATAGAATTTCCGCCAAAACTGACAAGTCCAAACTACAGCATGGCTTGCAATCACACATTGAACCAACATTAGATTGGCCATGTAGTGTTGCACATAACGTTGATGTTAATGCCGTACTACAGAGCATAATAGCTTTTCCTGTCACCTTCATGGATCTGATGGCACCAGTATTCAACCAGGCACTAAAGGCAGGGCATGTTGGTTTTGTCACTGATACATATATACAGTGTATAAGCAGCAGTCTATAAAGTATTACAAACATTCTCGCAGAGGATAACCTGGGTGTTTTGTTCAACAATGGTGTATGCAACAAGAGGTGCACCTTCTGAATGTCAATAGCATTGGCCAGAATATGGGGGAAGAGATCTACATTAATACACTGTTTAACAGATTGTGACACTACCAATGTGCCGATGTGGAAAGGTTATTCCTATCAAACTGATAGAGAACCCCTCCCCCACTAGTTCATCAACATTCTAAGAAGGGTAGGAAAATAAATAAAAATTGCTCTAGATAGACACTCATCAGTGATATGAAGCCCTAACATGTGCTATTTATGTAATTGTGAATAAGCTGCAGTACGACATGTTTCTGAAAAAAGTACCAAAGCCATACACATATTCTGACTTTTTCAAATGACATGAACATGAGCTTATCTCCACCCTGCTTTTCTGTCCTTAAGATGTACATACAAAGATTGAACTATCAAGTCTTTCCCATGAAAATAAGTGAGGCTATCCAGATATGGACAAAATGCGTGGAAAATAAATGGGAAGGAAATCTAGTACCTCTGGGTGAAAGAAAACTTGATTGTACCCTAACAAAAGAGCCACAGAACTATGTTTCACATTTTGTGTGATATGGGGTTGCCATGTTCAAAACTCAACAACTCAAACCTTATAAAAGAAAAAAACATAATATTTGCAGTTTCCATAAGGTACATAAACATTTTTAATACAAAATGAGTTAGTAAGCACATTCACATTAAAAAAAAATATCAAACTATATAAGTTTCATAAATCATTTATATAGGAATAATGAAAAAAAGTAATGAACGTAACACTTTTGGGTGCATATTTGTTTTCAAAGGTCCATATCTGTGATGCAAAAATAGCTTTCTTGGATGATAGAGCCAATTTGGAAATCTTACCTTATGGTTTGCACTTTTCAGAAGTCATGTCATTTACTAAAACTATCAGAGATGTTGATGGGTAATATATATAATTGGCTGTTACAGGGTAATGGTACCATTATCATAGTGCTAGCATATTGCAAAATCCCTGCAAGATAAATCTGATAGAGGAGTAATAAGTTGTATAGGAAAATTCTTTAAAACCCTTGGATAATATATGAAGATTTGCTCTAGGGGTTTTCTTTGATCTTTTAAGCTGTTGCTCACACATTGCACTGAATGTTACAAACTTTCCCTGAGTATTATGTCAACTATATTTGATGTCTCTATAAAAGAAAAGAGGGTTTATGGTAGTTAATGTTTTGAGTTACTTCCTCAGCAAATGAGCCAGAGTAAAAAGAAGTACATAGACCTGTGCCAGCATGCAAATAAGTACAAGCAGGTTGTGTTGGAGACCATATTTTGAATGTTTAATGGTATTCGGAGAGTAACGTATGTAACCTGGGCTGTAAAATAATGTAAGACACCATAATAAGGAACTTTAATTCATTTGAATAGCAGCCTTATAGATTTACTATATTCACTGACAGATGTAATACATGTATAGTCAATAACTGCCATACTGATACTTGGAAATAACATATGAAAAACTAAGTAACATATACAACGGCAAAAACTCAAGACATTTATAAAATAAATGCTAAAATTATGTAACTGTGCTATAAGAAACTCTTAAACCTGTGCCAGACTTCAAAAAAAGTGCCAATATGTCATGTTGGAGACATTATCAGGAAAATTTAATGTTATTTTGCGGGTAACGTACGTAACATGATGTTACCCGCTAATGCTGCCACTCTCAGAGGGCTAACATATTTCATTTTGTGGCTTATATAATGTTCTATCTGGAAATTATAGTGTTCGAAATTCCCCCTGGGGGGAAGAGGGGTCTATAGACAGCGCGAGGCCTGGAGAATTACATTTTACATTTTTCTGTGATATGGGGGTACCATGTTCATCATCTAATAACTCAAAAAGTATATAAGATAGAAACGTAAAGCTTGCAGTTTTGAAAAAGTAATTAAAAAGTCTTTAATGTAATACCAAATTAATGAACATAAACTGGTTTTAATAAAATTTGAGACAAACTATATTAGATGCATTTATCATTTAAAAGGGGGTTCAATGAAAAAAAGTAACATACACTACATTGGGGGTGACTATATATGTTTTCAAATGTCATTATCTGTGGCCCAGTAATAGCTTATTTAGAAAGTATAACCAATTTGAAAATTTAACCTTGTCTTTTGCACTTTTCTGAAGTCTTAAAAAGAATTTTAATTATAAAATATTTTGTAGGGTAACGTATGTAACAGGCTGTTACAGCTTAACGCTGCCATTGTCAGAGGGCTAACATGTTGCAAAATCTTTGCAAGACATTGGGCTTCACGATAAACATGGTCTACAAAATTCCCCCTGGGGGGGGGAGGTAAACCATATCCAGCCAGTGGCCTACATGTTGATATGCGAATACTCTAAGCGATGGTCTGTTCTACTATTTATATCTACTTAAAGATGTGCATGAACAACTTCTGGATATCATAATGAACAAAATGTGAAGCAAAAATGAAATAGAATCCTTCATTGGTGTTCAATGGGGACAGGAAAATCCTAACCCGAGGGCCCACCGTTTCAACTTGGAAACATGGCTTGCCTAGTTTCCCATTGAATGGTGTGCCCGAGGGTTTGGATTTTTTAAGAACCACTGAACAGTAATGATCGATTATTGTTCTTATATACCAATTTTACGTTTAGCGACGACGTACTGTATTATATTTGTTGGTGACGTCACTGAGGTTGATGTTTACACAGTCAATGACGTGCGCTGTACAATTAACTTCAAACAGCGAATAAACAGCACATTAAACAATGAACAAATGGTTATTTCATAAAACTATCAGCAACAGTAAGTAAGTTTCTTAAGGAAAATGTGTTTTGTTTTTACATCGTCAAAATATGTCAATCACAATGCACCCAGCATGTTCAAAGCATTAAATGACTGTGTTAAGTAAAATGCACAGTTTTGCTTCATAAAAGGTTAAAGGCCAATTTTCAATCGCTGAAATTTCAACATTTAAATTTTTACTGACTCTCAACATGATAAACAATTTAGCTTTCTTTTTCCAAAGGAATATAGTCATGCGCCTAAAATGTCTCGTGTAGGTCATCCTACATTAGCAACCAGCCACATGTAGCTTATCTCGTATTGATACGTTTATCACGCATAGGTAGCGATTTAGGTCAGATTTTTCCGACAGCGACTTAACATAGGGATCACTTAATCTTGTATGCATTGGTATGTGAGAAAGTATTACAGGTATAAAAAGACGCAATCCCAATCTGGTTGTGCGAGAAAATCATACTCTCAAAAATTATTTGCCAGATTTGAAAAAAAATTAATCAACTTGACTAAAACATGTGGGTATACTCATTTCATATTATGACTTACTATTTCATTTTATCGCAGCAGAAAATACGGCAAACCATGTGAATTTTGACTCGTACTTATTCACTATTTCTTTTTAGATAGCTTTGTAATGATGGCTGCTATAATAAGACGATAGTGCAAAAATAAAAAAAAAAATGAAACCCCTTCCCTACTCCACCCCTATTCTGTCTGTGCCTTGAATTCCTTCATTGTAGTCAGGCTTTCAAATGAGAAAATTTTATGAATTATTAAATGAATTAAACGAATTGAGGAACGTAGATACAAAACAGTAAGTAAGTATGACCAGAAAATGCCAAACTCACACACTACCGACCAACCCATGGCACTGCGAGGAAGAAGCAAAGAAGGATAACAGCGACATGACACTTATAAGACAATAAAAGTAAAGCAACCAACTCTGTCTTCCCAAGCGGCGTGATTGCAAAGCTAGAAAGGACACAAAGTGCTGCCTAACAAAACAAGGACCTAACACAGAACCCCACAAACAATGGAAGCAAAACTAATAAACTATGAATAAACAACAGCAGAAGCACCACCTCAGAACAGATAGCCACTGGGAGGGAGGAGGGGGCAAGTAAAACCAATTTTACTAGCCAAATCTCTGCCCTAGATTTTGTTGTTGTTTAACACAAAATTAGTTTGGCTTGTGTGAAGGCTTCCTAACTAATGCAATGTGTCATCAAATGGAAGAAACCAAATCAATTAACAAACTGTGATGAAACAAAGAAAATGGTTCTCAACACACAGACTGTCAGAGCTAAAGAAAAGACCAAGTTGAGCCACGGTGGTTTCTTAATGCATGATGACTGGGGTTTTAACGCTTATTGCAACGAATTTCGTAAATTCAATTATGCACATGATGAAAGTGTACAAATGTTAGATTATATTCATCACATGACACTGAAATATTTTAAAATGGACTTATCATATGACACTAAAATACTTTGGAATGACTGAATTTCATGAACCCTTCAAAGTTTGCTATATATACACTGAACCAAAGTTCTAAGTGGCCACTTTTCAATTTCATTTTTCTGACTAAGCGCTAATGATATTGAAATGAATTGTTGTCCAAGTACGTGCATTTCAATGGACTACAGTTAAGTGGTGCTTTAGAAGAGTTTTCTATCATGTCACAATTTTTGGGTTCAAAAATGCAAAAATCAACTTACTCAAGAAATTAAGCGTTTTGATTGCAGTTTTTATTGAATTGAAGTTCAGGTGATAAAAAAACCTATTTAGCTGACGTGAAAAACACCAAACACTTGATTTTATGCTTATGACAGATATTTCATGATTTTTTTTAAAAAATCTCAATTTCTGCTTTTTCCGATATTTTCGAAAATTACCAGCTGCATATACTAAAATCATTGTATGTGTTTTATTTCATGTGAACATGTTTGACCAACACAAAACGTCTTGTTAGCCCATTTTCCAACGATATTTTTTCAAGACTGGTGTCCACATCCGGTTTTTACGTCAAACTTTAAAGGTCATTTAAATGGCATATGCAAAAGATTTTTTAGTTATAATGAGTAGAACATTGAGGCCTATTCATAATAAATAATCGCTGAAAAATTCAAATGCTATGCCGCAGATAATAAAGTGTACAGAGCAATGTAAAGTTTAAATGCAAGTGGCTCTCTTCATGTTAACGTAGAAAGAAATGGAGCGTTCAAGTGTCATAAACGTTTGGTTCTTTTTCATCTTATACATGTGGCACAGCTGTTATTAACAGCTTCAAACTAATTAAAATATAAATGGATAACGTATCTGAGCAATATTTTATATCACAATAAAAAGTGTGACTGTTTGAAATGGGGGTACCTCTTCTCGGACTGTGTCTGTGCAAGATCTACCTGTCATTTTGAAATGAGATCATTTGCAGAGTCTCGACAAAGCCTTGGATTTCTTTCATAGCATTAGACTTTTGTAAGAGCGATTTTTATGTTCTGAACAGGATATACACAGCGTTTTAATGAGCGTTATTATATACGTTACTAAATATGTAATACACTAGAGTATATTATCTATTTCAAGACATGTATATGGCGTTATAACACTCTCAGACGCGACGTCATAGGGTAAGTACACCTAATCAGTCTAAAGCGTATCATTCAATGAAGATATATTGCATTCCTGGTATGTATGTAAGAGTTGGAAATAAATGTGTCTTACCGATACTGGATCTAGACAATGAAATTAACACAGCAATAAACATTGGACAACAAAGTTCTATATAATACAGATAGCAATCTGAAATAGGATAATTCAATTGGAAAGGTCTATCGAATAAGCCCTGCAGAAGTAAACCATAGATATTTCTTTAAGTACTTGTACAAAACCAGCCTGATTCACTTATTCCAATATATTGCCAGTAATACCGTAGTTATTCACTTGTCAGGCTGTGGCTTTCCCTTTCCATGTGCATACCATATAAGCTACATGTAGCCCACTGTTTGCACACACAGAGTAAAAAAAGATGTATCTAAGCACTGTTTGTACTAATGGGAAAGGCTGCAATTAAGTATTCAATGTTTTTTAAAGGGATGTTGTTTCTTTGATGCCTTTTGTACAACCTGCGATTCAGCTAACAAGAATGGTAAACTAAAACCTTAAAACTTTGTTTACAAATGCTGTGACGCGTTTTTATTTTCTTTTGTTAAGTATAGTTGTCAATTATGCATTATCCTAGCCACAGGCTTCAATAATTTTGGCAGATTGAATAGGAAACTGTCCAAGGTCCTTAATCACGAATAATTGTCGATTTTTGTGGTCATCTGAAATAGCTTCTTCATTCATATGAATGTTACAATAATGATGTGCATATCCATGTACAGAACCCACCAACTTGTTGGTTATTGTCGTCCTAAGCAATTTAAGGCCGTCGACTCCACTCTGTGTTTTTCAATATACCTTTATTATTGCGCAAGGTAATGATTTAAATATATTTTAAATTGATTTAGCACATTTGAGCTGCGACATAAGATTGCCAAATTACCAACCGTCTACTTGCTTGACCAAAAAAAACGTGGACGGTTGCCAATTTTGTTAAGTGTATGAGCATAAGATATGGGTGCCAAAATTAATGACACAGACAGTGTCAAATCAGTGTTGGCGCTCCTCCCTAGTTTGACGTACACACCTCTAATTAAGAGCGCGTAATTAAAAAAAATAGTTTTCTTATTTCTCAACCGAAGCATATGTTGTTGGTACTCAAAAGAACCGTCTCATTAGGACGGTTCTTCTGAGCACCCAAAACAAATGCTAAAATTGGTGGATGAGAAAATATTTACAGTTTTACGCGGAAACATTTTTTGTAACTGAACCTATGTTATGTATCAACTCTGTGTATATAATTGCAGGGAAAAAAACCTTAAGGCGGGAGCATTAGGTGTTAAGATAATGTCTGCTTTTGTCCATGTCGCTGGATTATATCTAATTATTGAATCCCAGGAGAGTTATCCAACAGCCAATGAAAGCACAATTGCACCGTGTGATCACGGGTGAAAGAACCTTATGCTAGTCTGCATCTTTTAGATTTAACTATTTGCATGCCGGGTACATTTTTGTACTGTTGTTGTGATCGGGTGATTTTTTTTTTCAAAATTAACTTGTTCAAAAAATTCTTTCAGAAAAACTATAACGAGTGTCATACAGTTTGAATCGAGGCCAGGAACGACGTTCTGTAGTTTGTACGGTTGCTTAGTCTGATCGCAAAGCGAAATGAGCCAATGTATGACAAAGTAAACACAATGTTGTTTGCGCCTAGAGAAGACTCCGATCAGCCTCGTCATCCCATCATGAGAAGTCCACTCAGTCGTATTCAAATGAATACGAGGATGGGACCAACTATATTGCAACCAGTCTTTTTAGTTCCTAAATTGTAAATAAATCAGACTGTTATTTAAGAAATGAATTCGATTTTTGGAATATTCATATAATAATGAACATTCCCGAAATTGAATGTATAGCTTATACTTACATTTTATAATAATTATAAAATATATAGAAATAATTTAGAATTTAAGAAACAAAACAGTTTTGTATTTACCTGTAATAATATATAGTCGTATTAACGGTTTTACTGGAGCGTAAAACGGAAAAGCGAACACGGACAGCCAATAGAGCAAACAAGAGGGCTGGCTTGTTTTGCACTTGGAAATCAGGTGTGTCTATGTCTTTCATGAGGCTATGAACGGTTGCAAAAATCTAAAGATTCATTAAAGGCTTGTATGAGCGTTAACTTCGTAATCTTAGTTTCAGACTGATTCCAATTTCTTACTTGAATGCTTGATACACAGATCATAATACAGTTGTCACACTGGTAAATGTATACGTCGATTTGGTGGTATTTACGCGTATTGCCGGTACTTCATAGACCGGAAGTGGTAGATATTTGTGTTTATACTATATAGAAAAACATGCCATATGCCTAAAGGACTAATGACTTCAATCATTTTTAAGTATTCCGTATGTGCATGGCGATTTATGTAAGCATTTAGGAACAGATTTGAGTACCGATCATCCAGATCGGTACTCGAATCTATTCCTAAATGCTTACATAAATCGCCATGTGCATGACGATTACTTAAAAATGATCTTATTCTATAGTCCGTTAGGCATATGTCATGTTTTTCTATATAGTATTAACACCAATATCTACCACTTCCGGTCTATGAAGTACCGGCAATACGCGTAAATACCACCAAATCGACGTATACATTTACCAGTGTGGTTGTGTATACCCGCTATCTATAGGCATTAGTGTAAAAAGGTTGCAAACTTATTACAAAATTTAATTAATTCGGTAAAAAAACAAAGGATAATTGCAAAAATACATATTACTTGTGATATGTATGCATTATTTGTCTCTATCCATGGAGCAGCCAGTCGAGTACTGCACAAATGCAAAACAGTCAATGCTACGTTCTACAAAACGGAAAGTTCTGAGAAAGTTAAAACCGGTATTATAAAAAAAAACATCGTCCGAAAACTGGTAAATGTAGACGTGGGGACTCCGCAGACAGCTTTTCTGGCGACGAGGCCCAATTTATTAAAGTATTAATGAAGCTGTTGAAGACATCATACCTTGCAGACTCTTTACAAAGCATTTAATTTTCTTGTGGGCATTCAGTTATGAGCTAAATTTAGACAGGATGTGTCAGTAGCCTACTCGTCGCAGTCTTTCTTTTACATACATAAGCGAGTGTCTCTAAATTTTATAGACGATACGATGATTGAATATCCAAATTCCATCTCTCTTGCGCCAAGGACTTTCGGAACCTGAATTCTATGGTGACTTGGTGTATAAAATGAAGAAGATTGTTGGCTCTAGTAATTTTTAAGCGAAGTTCATTAAAATAATTTCCCATTATAAAAAGATTGCCTATAACCATTAATGTATTGAAACAGACTGCATGCTTGGTGGTCAACCCAATCGCGGTTGGCAACTTTGCTTTCCTCTTTAATTGCATGCCGGTGGGTCGAACTTCAGACTCTATGACGGTTACGACTTAAAGACTTATCTATTGATGAGATGGTAGGGGCCTGATGCTCTGGCTGTTGTCAGGCCCACCGGGGTTCACATGTTGAATTTCTTTTACTCCAGTATTCAGTTTTATTTACTGTTGAGTCCTTATTTTTGCTTTAAAACCTTTTTATATCTTGATGTATATGTTCTAGGAGATGATGCATTGATAAGTTAGGGGGTCTTTCATGCATACCAAACATCTATGTGTCTTGATGCAAATCTGAACTGAGGGTGAGGCTGGCGCGACGTGAAACCGGTCTCAGCCCTCAAGTAAAATAGTTTACTGACCGTTCCAAAGCGGTGCTTCTTTTGTGGATAATTTATGTTATTTTTGTCTTGATTTTGTTATGCTTTCGTGTGCGCCTGTTTATAGGTGCCTTGTGGTCACCTGCTGGGTAAGGGCTGACCTCTTGGCTCTTGTTTGTGATGTCTAATTATGAAGGTGTCATTTTACCGTTAGTATCCTAAGTCAGGTGTGTTGCTTGATTGTATCGATTCCTGATATTTGCCCTCTTTCTTACTTTGACCTATATATGTTTAAAGTGTAGAGCTGCGAGAAATGAACAAAATTTGAGCCGCGACATGTGATTTACAACAATGTGGCATTGTGACATGAATAGACTCAGACGAGCCTGTGCAGCCTCCTATTAAGCTTAGAAACTCCAAATGACAAAAAGTCTGAGAAAGTCAAAATGACTCCTCATGCATTGCTTTCAGAGTTCTTATCATTATGTATACTATCCACCTATAGGTTGATTTTATTCCTCAAAGTGATTCTATATGAAATAAAATTGTCTTCATACAGACCAGGTCTAACCCAAAAGGCCTTTGTTTACCTCCGATAGCCAAAAACCTTTGAGATCTGGACATCCGGTTTACCTGGGGGAAGATACTCTATACCCTTTATAGACTGGACCCAAAATTACAATGCCTCCTTAAAGTTAAGGTAGGCTTAAATTAAGTAATATTATTTATATTTCAACATGCTATATTAAAAGCTAAATAAAGAAGCTCTAGCGATAAGGCGTGTATTTTCCCTAGTTGACATGATTACAAATACCAAATTTTTAAACTGCACTCTTGCTTTTAACCTGGTGCGGTTCGGCAGCAAAATATGCAAAGTAAGCATCAAAATAGGTTTCAAAGCAATTTATTATTAGCAAAGCAGTAAAAAATTGCGCTTTCTACTCCAACCCCTCATTTTACGTCTTTCTACTGGGTGCCATTTAGACCAGACTTTGAGTAAATGCTTTGCTAGTTTTCAAAAAGAAAAAGTGCTAAACTGTAAAGGATAGAAGTGCTATTCATTTTCAAAATTTTACAATATACTTCCTGCGCATGCGTATGAAATATACTTAAAATTGTGACGTTTGTCACTGGAAAGGTGAAACTGGTGTCTTTCAGTTGTTTGTAGGTGGATCCCCACCCCCCCCCCACCCCCCCGCTAGACCAAAGATGCCCTTTGGATGCCCTTTGTCGCTATAAACATATACAACATATGTAAAGGGCACCTTGGGTCTAGGGGGAAATGGGTTGTAGAAGCCAAAGAAGACATCAAACATCTGACAAAAATAGGCTGCTTTGCCAAATGGTCGTTTTTATTGTACATCAACTGTATAATAATATTTGTTATATGACTGGAGAGAACCCTGTCTCCTGATTGGCCCAATTTATCTTTATAAATCTCTATGTCTACCTGAAAACTGGTTTAAACTGGCCCAGAAGGTGATATAGGATGTAATCCAGCTCAAATTAGTTTCCAGAAGTTAATGACACTTCTGCAATATCACCCTCTAGAGAGCTAAAAATAGCATGATTCGTTTAAAACTAGCATGTGCTGCATGAAATTGACATGATTTGCTGTTTCACATCCAAACAGGTAAACTAAAGACTTTCATGAATTTTAACAATTGTTTTGTAATGTTTTGTTTGTTCATTTATCTTTGTTTGAGTAAAGAAAATGTAAAAAACGTTTTATGATTAAGTTTTAAATTCCACATTCAGAGAATTGATATACATTTGAAATTGCAAAATACTACATTAAAATATTTTAATAACAGTTGATAAAACTTGCTAGAAAGTCTTTAGGTTGAAGGTTGACTTCAACAACAAAAGTGAAAGTAGAAAATTTTCATTCTCAGTTGAAAAGTCATATAACAAAACAGTTATTGACTTCAATTTCGGTAGACATAAGGATTTATCTACCCTTAAAAGTGATATTCACCTCGGCCTAGCGGCCTCAGTGAATTATCACTTTTTCGGGTAGATAAATCCTTATGTCTACCTCATTGAAGTCAATAATTGTATATTATTATATAACTGAGAAAAAAGACTGAATTTCATTGGCTTAGAGCGCTCACGTGGCCAGTCAATATATTGTCATATTCACTGGCTTGCGCGCGCTTGCCAGTGAATATTAGTTACTAAAATTAGACTCCTTGCTGTTTTTTTCCGTTCTGGGTCTGCTTTTCTAAAGCGTGGCTAATAATCATATCGTAGATGCTAAGAACGCAACAAATCAAGCACTGGAGCTGATCTATTTCGATTTTAATGCACAATAAACGGCGAAAACAAATTTGAAGTCTTCAGCTTCTTCCAACTTTCCGCCTTTGCACTGAAGAACTCCCGCCAATACTTAGACCACGTTGCATACGTTTACATGTACTTGTAACGTCTTTCAAGCGTAAAAACGACGTTACACCGTCTAACGCCATGAATGACGTCATTTACCAGTAACAAATGACGTCAGCTATCGCACATTTTCCCTGCGCTTTCAAAGCTGTGAATTATTGTTTGGCATATCACACTTATTTTATCATTGGCTCTACATTCGAAGTGTGTTAGAATTCTTGTTTGTAAATGTTGAATGATGACACTCATGCACAACATATATGCAATAGTAAAAGGGTGGTCTTATTTAGGGTTGCACTGTTTCTGCTAAATGCTTGTCTGTCCCAAAACTTGTATATAAGTTCAGTATTTTTTTCAGGTGCAATAATACCTGTACATCTTTCTCTAAATGTTATATAATAAAACAGTTATTGACTAATGAGGCATTGGATATGATGTGATATCGACCAGAGAATACCAATATTGACCTCGGCTTCGCCTCGGTCAATATTGGTATTATCTGGTCGATATCACATCATATCCAATTCGCCTCGGTCAATATTGGTATTATCTGGTCGATATCACATCATATCCAATGCCTCATTAGTCAATAATTGTATAATATAGTGCGAATCATGTTTACTGTCGTCGCCATGGGCCCGGTCACCTGTTAAACTAACGGTACCGGGAGCCAACTCACGACAGTAAACAAGAAGCGGATTATACTCTCTCGTGAAAGACCATTTGTTTACCTTGGTGTAACAGTCTATTTCACATACATGTTACTGAAATAACAAGCACAGTTGATGATCATAATAAATTCACATTTAAAACGAAGGAGGATTATTATATGCATTAAGGACAAAAACGATTATAATATACTTACTAGGCTGCAAGGGTGCATATACGGCTAGTCAATGTATATTTGTTGAATGTGCCTAGTGTTTCCAGTCCTTATTTCAACAAAATAAATCGAAAATCTCATTTAGGAAAATAGCACGCCTTATCGCTAGAAATTCTTCCCTGGATCGATGTGGTATTTGTGGTCAAAGATATCATTCTGATCTTCAGAAAAATTAAAAGTATTTTGATTTTAATCGGTTTTAAATGTTATTTTTCGTATCCTGAAAAATCAATACTTAACTTAAGTCTTCCTTAACTCTAAGGAGGCATTGTAATTGCAAGCCCAGAAACGCCTAAACAAGACTTAAGTTACATGTAAGTAAGTTGTAAGTCGTACTATAACGTTTTCCGGATGACGGCCAATACGCCTCACTTGTCATTCAACAAATGGTGTTACGACATTGTTATAAAACCCTTGTAAGATGAAGACAGCCATTTAATCGCAGCATCTACTGTAACAAATTGCTTTTTACAGCTGATTACATGTCTACGATTGGTCTTATTAACGGTTCGAAAAGCAGGTTCGGAATGTCCAGGATTTTCCTCTAATAAAATGTATTGCCAAACCAAATAACGCCGATCCGCATCATTAGATACGCACTGGAACATTTTGTTCACTGCTAACCCGATCTTATAACGTGTATGTTCACCGAATTAGTGACGCTATTAGTCTAGAAGTTAGTCAAAATATCCATCGATGGCATTACTTTGTGTTGGGGAACAGCGAATACTCGTGCGAGCCCGTGCAACCGCACGGGCTCGCTGAGCATTCACTGATCGCAGTGTGTGTAAATTGTAAGTTTCGCATATGCTGGATCATATATGCTTTTATGCGGAAGTTACATGTGATGGTAATCGTATATTCCAGTTGAATAAATACGCAACTGAATAAATACGCCCCTGATTGACTGTATCAAAGAAGGCAATTGTGGTCTCACAAGTCAATTAAGATGTCTTGGATAAGGAGGACACACCAACAAGCCGCAGTAAGAGATGCTGTATTTACCAATATGCAACGATTAACCCTTTTGCGTCCGATGGAATTTTCCATAAAATTACATACAATTAAGTCAGGATGGTCCATTGTATATATTGAGGGGTCCCAGGTTATAATTTCCTCAAAAAGTATTCCTTTCTCTGACGATTGATTTTGTCGTAACAGACAGTGCGGACCCCAGTAAAATGATGGATATTCACTGTTCGTTTGCCAATGTACCTTTTGGGCGTTCTGGCTACGCCACTGTGCATTATCCGTTATCAATATCAGTGCTGCTTTACATCCGTTGTATTACTTGACTTTTCGCTTACTGTAAAGGCGGCGCCTCATGAATGCGTAAAGAGGACTAGTCAACCTTAGGCATAGGTAAAAGCTGAAAAGGAGGCGTGGTTTTATTCAAAAGTAACTCTATCATCTTGTGCCACCACCTCAGTATTATTTAGTCCTTAAAACGCCAGCAAAATAACTGCATCTGAAAATGTCTATTTAACATAAGCAGGGAGGCAAACATTGTGGACCCAGATCAGACTGCTCCTACAGGAGCAGTCTGATCTGGGTCCACACTGTTATCTATGAGGCTTCAAATAGTTTATTGGACGACAAAAACATACATTTTGTGATTATGCGCTTTAAGGGTTAATAAATGTGAGTTCAGTGTACATACGGTTAGGATTTTCATGAAATGCACGCACGTTTTCGCGGCTCAAAAAGCTTATTAACTCTTTACCAAATTATAAATTAAACCTGATTTCCCTTCCTTAGCAGATGAAATAGCCGAAGCACACCAGATATGAATATTAAAGTTGCCGCCTTTACAATAAGCGAAAAGCCAAGTAATAGTAGTTGTCTCGGTGGCGCAATTGGTTCTGTAGCGACGACGGCTGATACAGTGCTGTCAACAACAATTATAAAGTAAAACCTGTATAAAACGGTCACTCAAAAATAGACCAAACGAAGATATTCATAACAATTGGTAGCTTAATGAAGGTCAAAAGTACATGTATTGCAGAATGACCCCCTTCAATCGGAAGCATTCTGCAATATTTTTGACCTGCATTAAGCGATAATTGATCTTGAACTTTTTGAGGGTGTCCGTTTTACACAGGTTTTACTGTATGAGGGGTTTATATCTTTAGGTCAGTAATATTATCAGCAATAACGCCTAGCACTGCATCGTCCGCCATTGTGTACGGTTTTTTCAAGCGCTAACTTCTTGAATCTGGACAAATACGCTGAAAAGTGATGGGTCCATTTAAAAGATAGTCTACATACTAGTCGTTGATTTGATGTGTCTCCAATTCGTTGAATCCTCTGCTTAGTACTGGTCAACCCAGGAAGACCCATCCCGACATGGCGGAAAAAATGTTGACTAGGACGTAAAGAATCAATTCAAACCAAATCATCTCTTTGAAATCTTTTATTGCATATTCACTGACAATTTTGTTCCAATACATTTTGTCTCGTCTTGGAGCCAATGCTCTGAGCAACATGTACACTCTGTGTGAAACTGCTATAAACAGATAAAAGCATACAAATTCGAGGCAAGTTAGCACGTGTGAAAGAGTAGCAAACGTTGTCAAATGGGCCTCGACGACAAAACCTGTCTTCGGGGTTTCCGACAAAGTAATATTTAAATCGGTGTCCTCCGCTATAGAGACTAGCTAGAAAATTGAAATTTCATCTGTAGCAAGTCGAGATATAATACTTTCCAATAAGCGAATAACAAAGGCACTGATCAGACTGCGCGGATGCGCAGGCTGGTCTGCGCCTTTGTTGTTCGGAAACCCCCGAAGACGGGTTTCTCAGACCGAGGCCCAAATAATACATTTATTATTATGATAATAATAATAATAATAATAATAATAATATAATTGAATTAGGTTGATAAGTCACTATGCAAACTGTCAACATTACAAACATGGGTGCCTGGCCCCGAGATTATACAACTTTTTTCATGCTCAACTAAACTGAGAACGAAATTTCAACTGCTCATGAAAACTATAATACCGACAAATAAAGAAGTTTATTGCTTTAAGTCCCTCAGATGTTGTATTTATCATCCTAATGAATGTTAAAATGCCAATAATTGTTTGCATTTTAACATTTATGAGCAGGATAAATTTCGTGCTCAGATGACTTGAGCATGGAAAAAGTTTTATAACTTCGGGGCCTGTTTGTCTTCGTTCTTACAGATTGGGGGTATTCACATCCATTTCTAAATTAGGGATGGCAGGAATAGTATAGTCATTTCTATTTCCGCTTGAATTCGAACTCCTATACGAAAACAATGGAGACCCTGATCAGACATCGCGTTCTGCGATGTCTGATCTGGGTCTGCTTTGTTTGCCTATATGTCAAAATAGGTCGTCTGGCTGATATCAGTAAATGCCCCTTGAAAATTATACCATGGAATGGCATAGTATACTAGGGGTGCTCGGTACATTTGTAGGTTTGTCGTTAAGCGCCAATAGAGAAAATTCGAAGCACAAACCATCCGATCTTATCGCATTGACCAGAGAACAGATATTTAGATAAGAAATTCCATGTAACATAATGGAGACATTAATGTCACATCCATATTCTAGCACCGTTCGATCCATTAAGTCTTGCATTTTTCTATATACATTTGTTTCTCAGAGTCATGAGTGCTGATTCCGCGAAGAAGCATTAGTTATAATACGAGTATAGCTAACACGTTCATCAATAATATTATTTGATTTAATGCTCACGTAGGCTGCTGTTTTGTTACTAGATTTGTTTTTCCATATTTGTCATATGCATATTTATCATTCGGACTAATATTTGAGATAATGGCACGTACAGATGTACTTACAGATACATTTGATTATCTTGAAAGATACACGACTGTGTGAAATGAACAAAACATGAAGACCAGGAAATACTACAATAACACACTTCAGACAAACCCGTGACACCGCGAGGAAGAGATACAGAACACCAATAGTCACAAGATATCAGGAAGACAATTTAAGTAAAGCAAACAGCTCTCTCTTCCTCATCAAGTGATGTTTGCAAAACTAGAAAGGACACTAAGTACTGCAAAACAAAACAAGGACCAAACATGACCCAACACACACGCACAAACAATGAGAGCAACAATAATTGAGCCATGACATGTGATTTCCAACAATGTGACACATTGACACATGTAGACTCAGACGAGCCTGTGCAGCCTTCTATTAATCTTATAAACTCCAAATGATGTCTGGCCAGTAGATTAACAGTCATAGAATACATGTATTTAAACGAATAGCAAAGGCTCTGATCAGACTGTGCGTATGTGCATGCTGGTCTGCGCATTTGCTGGTCGCACATACCACATTGTTAGAAATCTCATGTCACGCTTCAAATAATGAACCAACAACAATAGAACCCTAGCCTTAGAGTTAACAGCAGTCAAAGCCACCTGGTGGCTTGCATGTAAATGCATATTGCTGTCATCAGATCTTTATCCAAAGTTCTGCTGTTGTTTAAACACAAACATTGTTTAGTTCGCGTGAAGGCTTTCTATCTTATGGAATGCATCATCACAGAGAACCAATCAAATCAAGTTAATACACTATGATAAAACAAAGAAAATGGCTAATGACTCATGGATAGTCAGGTTAAAGAATACATCAAGTTGAGCCACGGTGAGCTCAGACACCAACCCACTGTTGAAAAATTATGTCAGGGTCGTCTGAGGTCTCGCCCACCGTCGCAAATTAAAGAAGAACCGTAATTGGGTTTACAACTAGACAAACGGCCTTGAATTATTCACTAAAAATTGGTTTTCTAACACTTATTTTCAATTTATAAGCTAAATCACCATAAAATATCGTCTCTAATATGCCCCGAAGCTGTTAAAACCTACATTGTATTTAACAACCAACTGTGAGTGTGTGTGGTAGAGTTAAGAAAATGCTTTACGAAATTTATTATATTTATAAGCTAATTTTAGTAATGTAGCATTCAAAATTGATTTCAGTTGTTGAAGTTACTAATCTTAAAACATATTCTCACAAAACGAATAAGCTGCTGCATGGGAAGGTGAGCGAGGAACATCTACAGTAAGACAGGGGAAATTAACTATAATTTCAGAATTAAAATCATCCCATTTATCATAAAGTTTAGATGAAACTATGTCATTTCTTATGGCTAAGCCCAAATCCAAAAGGGGGACTTCTATTAGTATCAAACTTAGGAATTTGCCTTATTTAAACTGAAGTCCTGTGAGATATATGTGACTGACCATTTCTTCAAAATAAGGATCATCGACTCTAAGTAAGTCATCTAGATATCTTTGAAGATAGAGTTAAATGCTTCAATAACATCAGCTTGATTATTGTCAGAAAGAGACACCGTGCATTCTCTCATATAACAAAACAAAAACAAACCTGCAACAAAAGCAGCACACTTAGTACCCATTGGAATGCCAACTATTTGTCTATACAATTTCGAACCAAATCTTATAAATGTGTTGTCCAAAAGATAATGGAGAGCGTTGCAAATTTTTTGACATGACCACATATTATATATTTTTGCGTGTTCAGAGGTGATAAAAAGAGTTTTTCTCATCATAAGCCAAATAAAGTGAGCCCTCTCTGTTAAAGTTTGTTCAATTACTTAGGTTATCTTTTCTTTGATTAGATTATGAGGCAATGTAGTATAGAAAGTAGATAAATCTTTATTGAGCCGTGACATGAGATTTCCAACAATGTGGTTTCTGCGACCATCAAAGGCTCAGACCAATATTAATATTTTGGGTGTGTTAAACTAATGGCCGAACATCATTTGGAGTTTCTAAGCTTAAAAGAAGACTGCTCAGGCTCGTCTGAGTCTACACTTGTCAAAATGCCACATTGTTTGAAATGTCATGTTACGGCTCATATGTAGACAAAACAAGATGCTATAAAAACTTTAGATCTTAATTTATTAAGCATATCTCCTGGATTTTTAACAGACAAAAATTGATTTTGACCACTCCGCTCATAATCTGTTTCACAATATTTTATAACATGTTTTTTCTAATAATCGCAGTTAGACAAGAAGTCTTCAGTAGTAGTACATGGACTAGTTTTAGCAATAAAACATCACGTATAAGGTATTTTATGAAGTTAAGGTAACCAATATAACATTTGATATCTAGCCATAATCCTCATTAACAAACACACCAAACTCAGCAGCAATATGGCACCAATGCTCTCTCGTCAAGCAAATTTTACTCGGGTTTTAGCAGTTCTAAGCAACCTGTACTATTTTGCAAAGCTTTCATATTTTTGTACATTTCGCACGAGTTTTACAGAATAATATAACTATCATAATATGTCTTAAGAAATTGATATCCTAAATGATTTGTCAGCTCAAATCTGACAGTATTGGTAGGAAAGAGTGCTTCTTCATTTGCGCCTAGTAATTTTATTAAATACAATGCAGGATATCAGCAATTTGCTGCAAACAATCGCAGTTTTGGCGGGAACACTGTACTACGAAGGACGGGTATTGGTATTGTTATTTAGTTACCCATTCCTATAAGCGCATTTAAGCAGAACGGAATTTCCACTCTTATCAATTGGAAAAAGTCCGTTATCGTTTTATGGCTTATTGGGTGGTATTTTTCATTCTCATTCAAATTTTAATGATTTTGGCGTCTGATCTTGGCCTGCACTGTTTGCCTATGCCCCACAAAAAAGATACTATGCTGATATGCTTTTTTGTGACCTTTAAAGCTGCATACTCTGTAACTATGAACATTTTTCGAATTTTTTTCTTTTCTTTTTAAATCATTTGTAAAAGTAGAATTAAGCTATGTTTTCACAATAAAAATGTTCAGTACAGCTGAAAACTGCATGGAAAAGTGAATTATCTTATCAAATAGGTGTATTTTTCTCTTGTTGAGAATTATTTGCGTCCCTCCAATAATTATAGACCGTTGAGTTTTAACATAAATGCAGTTGTTTTGATAGTGATAACTTGTTAAGATTTACGAAAATAATAAATTGTTTACCTGAATTTGAGTATTTTTACTGTGTTCTTGAAAAATAAAAACATTATTTTTAAAATTAGAAGATCAAAAGTTACAGACTATGCAGCTTTAACCCAAATCAACGTATTAATCATCACGTTTCAACATAAACCCATTCTAAACATAGAGGCTCATGTTTTATTGCATTTATTAATCGAGTTAGGGGAACGAAATAAAATGCGAGGCTTGCCGACTATTTGATCGTATTCGCGCAACGAGATCAATCACTTCAATACTACATGAGCACAAATAATAGATTCTATTTATTACATGACATAAATAAAATACTCAAAAATAGCTTTTTTGGCATGCTATGCTTCTCTCATTATGGACGTACGGTATTACCCGTATGGATGTCTAAGTATAAAATCCATAAGTGGTTTATCTATTTTATCATATGACGTCGCGTCTTGAAGTGAAATAACACCATGCATTAAAATCGATAAACTACAAGTGGTTTACAGATTTTCGGGAAACATTATGAAATGACGCCTTTAACTTCACGCATATGGCAAAACCCTAACGTTTTACGCCAAAAATATGATTTCAAAATAATTTTTAATGTCATATGATAAACAGAATCTAACATTCGTGCTCCTGTAATATTGAATTTATTAAACTCGTTGCGAAAAAGAGATAAAATACTCGGCAAGCCTCGCATTTTATCTCTTTTTCCCAACTTGTTTAATAAATTCAATAAAACATGAGCACTCAATGTTTATAACATGGCGTTATATCACTTCTAACTGCGACGTCATGTGATAAAAGAAAGCCAATTTTGGGACATGCTATGAACACTTGATCGTAAAGCTGTATTTGATTGACATTATAGGGGTTAAAGTGTTGCCAGGATATTTCTGCTTCAGATACCATGTCAAGACAATCTGCAAATCATTCGCAATGCAATATATATCATACAATGCTCCTGCTAACCTTCTCCCACTCAGATCAATTCCAATCTGAAGCTTAGTCTAGAATTTTAGTCAGAGGAGACCACCAACTGAAGATTGATTTGTTACCATCGAATGCTTCAGCATCTGTTACCGCAAAAATAGTATGATCAGAAAACACTACAATCACAAAACTGCACCGCGAGAAAGAGACACAGTAACACTAACAGTCCAAGAAATCAGGACGACAATTAAGATCAAGCAACCAGGCCCCGAGAGTACCATTACTACTCCCGAGGTTATAAAACTTGTTCATGCTCCACTCAACTAAGCGCGAAATTTCAATTACTCATAAAAACTAAAATACTGACAAATAAAGAAGTTTCTTGCTTTAAGTCTCTCAGGTGTTGTATTTATCATGCTAATAAATGTTAAAATGCAAAAGGTATATAAGCTCGGGGCCAGATCTCTCTCTCTCCCTCGTCCAGATGATTGCAAACCTAGGAGGGCCACTACGTAATGCATAACAAAACAAGGACCAACAAAGAACCCCCACAAACCAATGAGAGGAATTTTTAACAATGTATGAACAACAATAGAACCACCGCCTTCAAACGGAGAGCAGCCTAAGCTAAAAGGAGGAGGGGGTAAATGCATTTTACTAGCACCAAATATTTGCACTAGATTCTGTTGTCGTTAAAACGCAAAAAAAAATGTTTAGCTCGCATTGAGCCTTCTTGACCAATGCAATGCATCCTCACAGAGAAATAATCTGATCAAATTAACCCACTAAGATGCAACAAAGAAAAGGGCGCATGATTCACATTAACAGCGCTACAGAAATTCTCAAGTTGAGACATGCCCTTGATTCTGTTGTTGTTAAATAATTGTTAAGCCCTCGTGGACATAACTTATCGTATGTATCATCATGGGGGGAAATCAATCTTATGAGCATACTGTGGTGATACAAAGGAAATGGCTCTCAAATCATAGACAGTCAGAGTTATAGAAAAAAGAACAGTTAAGCCACGGTGGGCCCACCCAAAGTCAAACATCGGGTACTGAACCTACGATTAAAGTTTTATGCAGGGTCGCCATTGAATCTGAAGTTAGATCCTGCGTGTCTTATTACAAAATGACGTGTTTTTTGTCCTTCAGTATGACAATTGTAATTAAAATTGCCTTACTGAAACGCAGACTTGAGCCTAAATTCCAAGTTTTCTGACTTTCAATTTTGACCCTTTCAAATTAAATAATCTGTGTTTTGCATAGTACTCAATGTATTGTTCTGAAATTATCACACATGTGAATGTTTTATGTATGTATAACAAAAGGATATTGAAAACGTTTACCATAATTAAGCTTTGTAAGAAATTATTTACTGTATGCGTTGGAAGATTCCTTAAGTATATTCCTACCTCATACCATCTTATGGGACATGGGATGATAGAACGTTTCAACAAGAGGCCATTGATTATTGCGATCACCCCAGAGAGTACAATGTTTAATACTTTCTCACACAGGCTTAGTATTTTATGGCAACAAGGATGGAAGTACCACAATTCAGGACCTAATTTAAATTGAAGGGAGTGAATGTTTGAGGGTCTGGTTACGTGCTCAGGTTAGTCTAGATCTGAGCACTGACTGCTCACAAATGCCATCAGAACCAGTGCTTGTTTTTATTATCTCTTTATTGAGTAAGCAAATTCGTTTCATGGAGTATGAAAGATAACTGTGTTACAATTGTTCTCCAATGTACAATAAAGTTAACATTCTTTATAAGCATTCAACCACAAACTACGACCAATGTACATAAGTGAAATCATTTAGATCGCGGATAACATATCCATGCAAATGTGATCACAATTCTGCTACTTGACTCTTAGTATACTGATTAAATTTCCAATACATATTGATACAATAAGTGTGGAACTGTCCACTGTGTACTTTAAGGGACTAAAGATAGAATTTTCTTAATTATGATATATTTCTGTCCCTGAAGGCTGGTTTAATCCAAGCATTCAGTGTAGACCTAGATGAAACGCAGCATTATGCTGCGTTTCATCTAGGTCTTCACCGTTTACCAAGTACCCTTTTTCATGTAGGTTTTCTCAGTATTCAAACGGTTCACTGTACTATAATGTGGAAAAACTTGAGGAGGGTATTGATACAATAGAACATTATATATCACTTGGTAAGCTATCAGTTTACGACTTAAAGGACTTGTCCTGTTATCAAAGGCGTAAAATCTCAATAAAAGGCATTTGTAAAAAAAGTCACATTTTCAAACTGTGATTTTTGCACTAATTTTCGTGACTATGAATGGACATAAATCTAAATTATTCATAAACATATTTTATAATGTTCAAACCGAGAACAAATGGGAGAAAAATACGGCTTAACATAACATAACTACTCTAATAATGCATTTAGATATTACACTCAGGGCCACAGCTAACGCAACACCTACTATATGTTAGATAATTTGAAAATGTGTGGACGGATTGCATTCAATATGGACATAAGTATAATTCAACACATGATACGCACCTGGTAGAAAATTCTTTCTAGGTCTAACCTTCCAATAACTTTAAAAAGCCATGTTCTGTTTGATTGTATTGAGAATAACTACCAAAATATAGCAGGTAGAGATGTCTAGCGTTTTAGTCTGGTGTATGAAATTCAAATAGGCCCTAAATAAGGAGAAAAATACACCCATCATTAGAAAGGATGAAAATGGTCTCAAATTAAAGCTTATCATCACTACTTTCAATATCCGCCTGTTGACACTTCGAAAAAGTGTAGCGTCATAGTGTAAAATGTGCAGATAACTCTATACCATGCGTGTCAGAAAGTCACCAGACAGTCGTTTAAAAGATAAAATCGACACGTTTTCATTTTTATTAAACCCCAAATGTTAATATTTTTTGAAATTTAACTCTATTTTAAGGAGACTCACAATTTAAAAAAATCATTGAGGTCGTATTGACGTTAATGACGTCACGATATATAATTCAACCCGGAAAAATCGTTTATATAAACTTTTTCACATAAATTTAGTAGCTGCATATTCAGTATTCTATTAAATATTTTTTCATAATCAAACTTGAAAATGTCTTTGCTTTACAAATATATAAACGGTTGATTCCTTCTATTTATACACAGAAAGTTATGACGCTTTAAAGATACCGACACCTTAGCGGGAAATCTGCTATATTTGACGTGTTTTCATAAAAGACAATACTTGGCGATGTCAACCATCCTGCATAATAACGCCAAGTATTAAATATTAAAAGAAACAGAAATGCTGTGTTAATGCAGAATGTGATTGGAATATAAAGCATATGTGAGGTGAATTCTCGTAGAAAGACAAAAATGCCATAGAGCGAACCGACTGATTCTGACCGAATATCTACGTATAATATGACGTAACGCAACTACATGTAGTAGCCTGCGGATTTCCATTAAATTTGCTGTTCTTTTTTTGATTCAAAATATGAAGGGGGTATTCCATTTGGTTCATTATATACTATTTGTATAATGATCTGTCCGCATATATGTCTGCCGGTAAATACGCATACGCATGCGTCCGTGCATACGCATAACTGATCATGTCTCCGTATGCGGTGTATTTATATCATCAGGAAGAATGTCTACCAAAAGAGCAGTTCCTGTTATAAAAGCCTTTCATATTATATTTCCACAGAACAGAATTAGTCTGGGAGCTTATTTGACCTACCTTGTTTTGTTTTGTTTGTTTGTTTGATTTGATTCTTTACGTCCCATCAACAATCTTTCAGTTATATAGGGACGGGTCTAACTGGGCTGAACCAGTACTAAGCTAGGATAAATGTGTCTGGCTCAAGGACCACAACTCAGTAACGCCGGTGAATGACCTACCTTGCATCCCAGGAAAATTTTTATGGGTGCCGAATTGTAAATCGTGACCCCCTAAATGCAAAAACAAGTTGTTCTAAAAATAAACCTGTTTGGGCTATATGAAAATGCATAGTTTTCATGTCAAACCCTAATGCAATTCTCAAGAATGGGACTGTACCTACAATTCATTCATATCTTAACACTTATCCTAGACTACTAAACTTGAACACAAAGTAGAGCGTATGCATAGGCCTTTCATCGCATGATCAGATATGCAAATGATCTTTTTATGTTTAATTTGTATATTCATGAATATTAATGAAAACGTTAAACCATTGTGGAAAAAGCATTGAGCGATGCATTAAATTACTCAATCGATGATACCATTTGACAAGTCCTTTTGCAACGGAAGAAGGGGGATAGTTAGACCTACCTTGCACACCTAGGACAATTTCTTATGGGTGTCAAACTGTACAATTGGACCAACAAATAGAAGCTCGTTATGTTGAAACACAGGGTTTCCATGGTAATCAATTAGGCAATCCTAAAGAATTGGGTATACCTACAAAAAAAAACGCATAGCTCACCAGCAACTCATTCTATCATGCAAAACTTGGTACCAAATTAATGCTATGTCATAGTATTTTTACCGAAAGGGCCGATTTGCAAAGTATATAAGTTGCATATGAATGAATTTAATGAAAAAAATAGCAATGAGAAAAAACTTGTAGAAAAATTAAAGTTTGTACCTACGAAATTACCTATATATCAGCTGCTAACAATCACAGTTTACATGTACCAAACTTGGTACTAAATCAATGCAAGGGCAATGCGATCCTACCCAAATGGTCCAATATGCAAATTACATAATTTGAATGTTCATGAATTTTAATGAAATAATTTGAAATGAGAAAAAATGCAGAACAATAAAGGGGGTGTACCTACAAAACTACTCATATTTTATTTGCTAATTGATCTAGAGTACTAAGCCTGGCACCAAATTAATGTTTAAGTATAGCACTTTTATCCACTGGTTTAATATGCAAATGACCTAATTCTTATATTCGTTTATATTCATGAAATTATGAGAAATTTAAGAAAATTGGAGAACAGTTAAGGGGGTGTTCCTACAAAATGTCTTCTATTTCAGTTGCCCATTGCCCTAGAGTACCAGACTTGGTACCAAATATATGCTAAGGTACAACCGTTTTACCTAATGATAAAATATGCAAATTATCTAATTCTCATATTCATGAATATTAATGAAAACAGTAGAAATTAAAAACAAATCATAGAAAAAATGGGCATGTATCTACAACACCATTTTTATCTCAGCTGCCAATAATTACAAATTTCCAAACTTGATACCTAATCAAAGCCTAGACAATTTTGTTTTATTCTCTCATTTGGTAAGCAAATCATCTATTTAAATAAGGCATGCATGTTAATGAACCATTAGAAATGAAAGCATAACTTGCAGAAAAATAAAGGGAGTTACCTACACAATTTCTATTAGCTCAGCTGCTAATTGCCCTAGAATAGTAAACTTGAAGCCAAATTTATGCTGAGACATAGACCATTAACTCAAGGGACTTATATGCAAATTATCTAATTCTAATGCCCATGAATATTAATAAAAACATTAGTAATTAGAGAAAAAATTGAGAAAACAGCAGGTGTGTGCCTAGAAATTTTCTCATATTTCAGTTGGTAATTGCCTTAGAGAACCAAACTTGGTACCCAAGCAGATGCTAAGATAGAAACCTTTTATCTGTTGATAAGATATGCAAATTGTCTAATTATAATATTCATGAGTATTAATGAAAACATTAGAAATGAGATAAAATCATGAAAAACATTAATGAGGGTGTACCTACAAAACTACTTATATCTCAATAGCCATATTTTATAAACTTCATAACTTTGTACATATTCAAAGTCTATGTAATGGTCTCTGTTATTTGATGTGCTATTTATCTGATTTAAATATTCATGTATGTTAATGAAAACGTAAGAAAAAAAGAAATATTCGAAGTCAAATTAATGGGAGTGTACTTACAATATCACTGAGATCTCAATTGCTAATTATCTAATACTACTAAAATGGAAATAAATAAATTTTGTTATGTCGTAGCATTAATCTGGTACCTAATTGGTAATATAGAACACCTAGCAGCTGAGATATAGCTAATTTTGTTAACATACCCCTTTAATTTTTCTAGGGTTTTCCCTCTTATTTCTTATGTCTTCATTAATATTCATGAATATGTAAATACGATAACTTGCACATCGGACTTTTAAGTAAAGGTGCCATTTCGTAGCATTAATTTTGTACCAAGTTCAGTTGTAAAGGATAATAAGCAGCTGAGATGTAGGTAAAATTGTAGGTACACCCCCTTAAATTTTCTGCAAGTTTTCTCTCATTTATGTTGTATTTATTAATAGTTATGAACATACAATTAGAACACTTGCGTATTTCACCAATGAGTGAATGAAGTTTAAGCTTTAATTTGGTACCATGTATAGTATTCAAGGATGAGATACTGCTGAGATATGAGTATCTTGAGAATCGCATTATGAGTTGCCATGGAAACCATGCATTTTTACATAGCCAAAACAGGTTTATTTTTATAACATTTTTTCTCATTTGGCATACATGACAACATGCCCTAAGGGTGCAAGTTATGACTAATTACCAACAGCCTCACCCCTTGCTTATAGATTTTATATGATTTTCCCTTTTTTAGATTTTATATATATTCATGAATCTGCAAGTAAGACAATATTCAAACAGGACCACTTGATGAATGGACTAGCCAAATTGTATCACAGATGAAAAAACAACAACATGCAACAATGATACAATGGGGATGAAATCAACCTGTTAACGTTTTAATGATGCTTCCTTAATTTTTACGTTTTTCTAATGTTCACCAGGCCTTTAGTTAAGAGTGCGTACCAAAAAGGAATTTTCTTATTTCTTAACCAAAACATATGTTGTGGGTTCTCAAAAGAACCGTTAAAATGAGACGATTCTTTTCAGCACTCAAAACACGTGTTTAAACTGATAAGTTAGAAATTATATACAATTTTATGATAAAAAAATGTGTTTATGTACACCTATGATTCATGAATACGCAAATTATGAAAATAAGATAATTTGTTTATCTGACCATGAAATAAAAGCAAACCCTTAATCCACATCTGAATTAAGGGTGAGGTTGGCGCCGTTAAACCGGTTTAAGCCCTCCAGTAAAATATTTTACTGACCGTTCCAAGGCGGTACTTCTTTTGTGGATATTTTATGTTTTTGTTCTGTCTTGTGTTTGCTATGTTTTGTGCGCGTCTGTTTATATGTGCTTTGTGGTCACCTGCTGGGAAAGGGCTGACCTCTTGGCTCTCGTTTGTGGTGTCTACTGTGAGTTTGCTTCCCATTGGTATCCTGGGTCAGGTGTAGTACTTGATTGTATCGATTCCTGATCTTTGCACCCTTACTTTCTTTGTGTCTAAGTTTTTATTTGGTACCAATTTTAGTTGTCTATGATACGTAGCAGCTGCAATATCATTGATTTTGTAGGTACACCCCCATTATTGAATCAATATTTTAATGTTTTCATAAATATTTATGAATATGCAAATAAAAGGTCTATGTCTAAGCTTTAACGTGGTATGAAGTAAAGCAGTCTAAGATAAGTAGCAGCTGAGATATGAGTAATTTTGTAGGCACACCCCATTCTTGAATCTGTTATGGGTTGCCATGGAAACCATGCATTTTCTCATAGCCCAAACAGGATTTTTTGGACAACTTTGTTTTGCATTAAGGGGGTCCTAATAAAAAAAAATTCATACCCATGAAAATTTGTCCAAGAGTGCAAGGTAAGCTAAGTTGGCCCCTGGACTTTTTTCTATGGAACTCTTTATATATAGTTTTTAAGAATTTAATAGCCAATAAAATTACAGGTGTTTGACCTTGACCCCTTTTAAATTTTTGAGGATGGGTTAAGGCAAGAAAGATTAGGGAGCACAGAGGCTCAGTGGTAGAGTGCTTGACTCAAGACCGAGGGGCCACGGGTTCGAGCCCCACTGGCGTCACTGCATTGTGGTCCTTGAGCAAGACACATTTTTCCTAGCTTAGTACTGGTTCAACCCAGGAAGACCCGTCCCTGTTTAACTAAAAGATTGATGATGGCACGTAAAGAATCTAATTAAACAAACAAACAATTAAGGCAAGGTAAAGAAAGTACATTTATTATTCTTATTATGGAAAAAACACAACACAACATGAGTTTTTCAATGGATATGCAAGATTGCATTATTTTCCCTCATAGATTTCGAACATCATAGTATCGAGTTATCTCCCCATTTTACACTATGACGTTACACATTTTCGAAGTGACAAACCCTGGATATTGAAAGTAGACATGATAAGCTTTAAACTGAGACCACTTTCATTTTTTCGAATCAGTGGTGTATTTTTCTCATTATTTAGGGCCTATTTGAATTCCATATGCTTACGAAATTATGCCAATAATGGCGAATTGCTCGCAAAGGGGTTGGTATCTTTAAAGCGGTATAACTGTCTCCGTATTAATAGTAGGAAACAACTGTTTATATATTTTCAAAGCAAAGAGATGTTGAGATCTGATAATGAAAAATATTTGAAAGAATATTGAATACCCAGCTCAGGAATCAATGTGAAAAGGTTGTTTTAATGATTTTTTAGGATCAAGTTACGTAACATGACGTCATTAACGTCAAAACAGCTTAAATTATATTTTTAAAAGTATGGATCTCCTAAAAATTAATTTTACTTTTGGAAAATATAAACATTTAGAGTACAATACGAATGAAACATGTCGATTTTATCTTTTAAATGACTATCTGGCATTTTTCAGATATGCATGGTATAGAGTTATCTGCCCATTTCACACTATGACGCTACACTTTTTCGAAGAGTCAACAGGCGGATATTGAAAGCAGACATGATAAGCTAAATTTTGAGACCACTTTCAATCTTTCTAACGATGGGTGTATTTTTGATTTTATAAATCGAGTCCATACACCAGACTATTTATCACAGGAGAAATGCACGCTTCAAATTTGTTTGGTAGGAAAGTAAGTGTTCACACCAAACGGGGTGGCAGCTGAGCTGCCCCCTCTTTTGGTGGTTACTCAGAGGTAATTTTGCAGTGTATGACTTTGCCGATTTGGGTAGGCAATGTTTTTCTATGTTTTTTTTTATCTTTTGCAGGCTCAAAAGACCAGTCCATGTACTATAGTAAACAGAACTGTCCGCCAAGGAAACTAAAGAACCTTTGCCATGTCCAACCAATGTATGATGGTATATAATAAGAAGCCACCAGGTACTTTATTCACAACGTGAGAAACCCTTTGTGTTCCTGCGTTTTTGTCATCTAATGTGGGAGTTGATACATTTCTTTGCAAGGGTAGTGGTTCTTTTTTCACGCGGTGGATTAATAATCGTTCTGGCTACCAGAAAATATGGCGAAGGAATGCCCATCTCGGTTCTTAGCTAGACAATTAGACTGACCAGACAGTTTTCAAAAAAATGTTGAAGAGACGAGCTGTTACGCTGTTCCTCATTAGGTAAAGCTATAAATCTAGAGATATTTTGAACGATCCTCCCACGATGAACGCGCGGAAAATGTCACGTGAACAGTCTGAGACGATGACGCTTGGCTTTAGAAAGCATTCCAGGGACCAGGGTGAACTTTGTCCAAGCACCGCGAGGAAACATTCCCGGGACCAGTATCTGTCACCAAACCGAGGCAGAACATCTCCCATGATTCCAGACTTGTTTGTTATCCAGGATCACTCGAGACCCAATTCTGCTACGTCTAGTAATAGCCCAGCCCTCGGTCTATCAACAGGATCGTTTCTGTCTCCCGATAGTTTTGATTCTTTATACAGAAGATCTAACAGCACCGCATCTTCTATCTATGATCTTTCTACAGAAAGTGATCAATTAGAAAAGGCGTTAAAGGATAACAATACATGTGCTGTCACCAAAATTTTACAAGTACATTATGGAAAATTTCCCCTGAGATTTCATGGCCATTATAATAGTGATAAATTTAGCACGGATTCTAGAAGTAGACGACCAAGTTCTCGCGCAAGCGCACAAGACGCGGATCTACTTTTTCCGCGCAGGAGCTTTGGACATTTAGATAGATACGAGCAGCCTGACAGGCGAGAGAGCGTTACCCCTGAATGTGATATTCCTGAAATTTTCCGGGTTGCCGTTCATGTGGCAATACTAAGTAAGGCTCTAGAAGTGTTGAAGTTATTACTGATGCATGGTCTAGATCCGAATGAACCTAGTAGAGATTTAACTTACGAGAGACGCTCATCAGCGTTTCATCCTAGCGGAGAATGTCTAATTGAGGAAAGAACTGAAAACAGTAGCATTGAAAGTGGTTCTATATACGACGCCATGACATCATCAATACAGGTGCAAGATGTCCCCGATATCCCTGAAACTGTTAAAGACAGCAATAAACTTGACACTTTAGCTATAGAAACAGCTTTTAAAAATTTCCCATCTAGCTCTGATACTAATCCTTTTCCATCAGGTAGTTGCGTTATACCTGTAATCTGTAATGAGGAGATAAATTTTACTCAGGATGAACTGCTCAAATTACCTCCCTTATATATCGCTGTGTGCGAGAAAAACGCTGATGCTACTGAATTATTGTTAAGTGCGGGTGCCGATGTCACTGTTGAAGACAAGCAGGGAAACACACCTCTTCACGTGGCAGCTTCTCAGCAGTATTATAGCGACGCTTGTTGTAAAGCGCTTTTAAGACAAGGAGCAACGATAAGCGCTCAGAACAAGCTTGGCGTAACACCTCAGAATTTTAGGCGTGAACTTGTGGAATTACAGAAAAGTGTGCTGCAAGATCTGCTTAGTGGTAATTATATATTCTATGGACATGGGAAGGACTCGGATACCCTTAAGGTTGCAAACAAGCGAAAATCGTGTTCCAGCAACTCGGAGGGATCTCGGAGTTTCGGTCGGAGCGGGAGCATTAAAAAGAAATTATTCAAACGGAGCGATGCCAAGGAGAAGGAACGAGCTCATAAAGAAAGGAAGAGGAATGAAAGTACATCGACTGGTAAGTCACGCATGCATGACACAATCCAGCAAGCACTCAACCATACAACATAGTTGTATCAATGTCCATGCGACGTCATAGCGACGTCGCATCGACGTTGATACAACTTTATGTTATGGTTGAGTTCGACGTTGTTTCGACGTCACGTGTCTGCTGGGAAAAATCTAGTCATGTAGATTTACTCCTATAAACAGCTAGGGCCCAAAATTTCAATGTTATCTTAAAGTTAAGTACCACATGTACCTTAGTTAAACATTGATTTAAGAATACGACATATTACGTTTCAAACTTATTAATATCAATTATATTGTTTCATGTATTCATTAGACCACAATAACTCTGTACGAGCCTGGTACATGTGATTAATTAATCATTTAAAATATCATGTTGAAATATCAATACCATACTTAGGCAGTGCTTAACTTTAAGAAAACATTGTTATTTTGAGCACACAGACATTGTCATTTGTTCTGGTCATACATTTTAAAATGCCAACAAATGTTGGTATTCTAAAATCTATGACTAGGACAAATGTCGGACTCACATGAGTTGGGCATACTTAAACAAACGGTGTTTTTTTTGTTGTTGTTTTTATTTGTTCAGCACAACATACACTGCTCAAAATATTTAAAGGAACACTGCGTATTTTGCCATTGATCACAATTTAAAGTCACTCATAGTCTGACTCATAACAAGAGTTGGATTAACAAGGCAAAAACATGTTACTCCTGTTATTAGTTTAGTTACCCATCAAGGATGATGCTTGTAAATAAAAATGAAGTACTCCCTTTCCAGAAATCGCCATGGAACGCTTTATGTAAAAATGGAATTATGTTAAAAAATACCCCTTTTTTCAAAACCAAATTTTTAGAGGATGTTTCAATCAAGCACCACAACAGCATCATTTCTGTAAAGTCACAGCCTTTCAATGTTACAGAAATCATTAGGTTACGCTATTAACAAATTTGGAAGGTTCTACAGAGTTCCAATTAAAAATGACAAAATTTGAGCCATGAACTTAAGCAGCAGTTGTTTAGTCAAAAAATTTCTGATCCAAAACTTTGACTATCGTAGCACAAATGGCAAAAGAAACTGGGTTTCTGCCTTATAGTCTAGTGAAACACATTACTTGTCTATTGGACAGGGGTTAACATTATCACCTATGGAAAATCATCAGGTGTTCCTTTAAATATTTTAGGCCGTGTATATTGACCTTAAAATGTGTTCTGAAATATATTATTCGGCCTGTGCAGACTTACCAGAGCCTTCTTTGCTCACAAACACCAGTGTAGGATGTGAATGAAGACTCGGACTAACATTTACACCCCTGGCCCCACTGTATTCGTCAGCATGGGCCTTTATAGTTCTTTGCGTATGTGCGTTTAGTACCAAAATCGCATATGCTCATATAAATTTCCTCAATACCAAATCACACTGATTTGAATATATCACTCTTGGTTTGAAAGGCGCTTAAAGCTGTTCTGCTGATTTCCCTTCCGTAATTCCGAGAAATAAGCTTGCGGGTGATACCAATTGGCTTAATAAATCAAGCGCATAGGTAAAAACAAGCACATTTGATTAACAGATTAGAAAATATTTTTCTTATTTCTCAAACAAATCATATGTTGTGGGTACTCAAGGCAAGAAAATAAGAAGAGTTTCACGCTCTGCATATGCGTTTAGTACCAAAATCGCAAATGCTCATAATATATTTCCTCTATACCAAATCACACTGATTTGGATGTACCACTCTTGGTTTGAAAAGTGCTTAAAGTTATTCTGCTGATTTCCCTTCCGTAATTCCAAGAAATAAGCTTGCCTTTGCTTAATAAATCGAGCGCATAGGTCAAAATATGCACGTTTGATTAACAGATTAGACATGAGATTTCCAACAATGTGATATGTGCGACCAGCAAAGCCTCAGATCAGCCTACGCATACCTTCACTAGTCGGTTGAATATTCTATGAGTGTTAAGCTACTGACCAGACATCATTTGGAATGTCTAAGCTTAAAAGAAGGCTGCACAGGCTTGTCTGAGTTTACACTTGTCAAATTGCCACATTGTTGGAAATCACATGTCGCGGCTCAATTACTGTGGGTACTCAAATGTTGAAATTGATGGGTAAGAAAATTTTAAGAGTCTCACGCTCTGAGAAGATTCTTAATCTGTACTGGATCTATGGAGGAAATGAGCCGTGACATGTGATTTCCAACAATGTGGCATTTTTACAAGTGTAGACTCAGACGAGCCTGTGCAGCCTCCTTTTAAGCTTAGAAACTCCAAATGATGTTCAGTCAGTAGCTTGACATTCAGAGAATGTTCAAGCGATGAGCAAAGGTTCTGATCAGACTGCGCGTATGCGCAGGCTGATCTGAGCCTTTACTGGTCGCACATACCACATTGTTGAAAATCTCATGCACTGGCTCAAATATAAACACTAATCGAGCACATGTCATCGATGGCATGAATAGATGAGGGAAGTTCGTCAAGGGATCAAAAACAACAGAGTTGTGCATTAATCACCCAGGTAAACCGCTTGTCCAAATCTCGGAGGGTGTTGGCTAACGGAGGTAAACAAAGGAGTTTTGGGCTGCACATGGTCTGCTTTGGGATGGTTTTAAATCATAATGAACCACATTAAGGAATAAAATCAACATTTAAGCCGTTAGTATATAAAATGACAAGAATTCTGAAAGCAATGCATGTTTTTGAACTGAATCTGTTTGAGTTTAAATCGCATTTGAATTCGGAAATGCAGTGATTTGAACGAATATTTCGAATTCATCAGTTAATATTTATATGTATTATTTTATTTTTTCTTGATTCATAACTACCGCTGCAATGTTTAACCTCTCTTTGGAATGTATCAGTCCAATATAATTCAAACAGACGTGTACAACACTGATTTATTTGCAATTTTATGACGATGGTGTCATGTTTATGGATAGCGTTCCATTCTGAGGTAAGTCCTCTGAACATTTTGCTAACCATCAAAACGATAGCGACGTAAACGATTTTCAAAATTTGAAGTTTTAATAGCAGTTTTGGACATGACACTTACAAGCCATGCAGGAGAATGATATAGAATGGTAGCGGCACAAGCAATTCGTGTCAGAGGTTGATACAAGTCCAGCAATGATCAAACCACTAGCCTTTTTTCATTGAAAAAAACACATTCGCCGTTTGAAAAGTCGCCCTGAATCCTAAAGACATGGATCAAAAGTATTTAACAGATTCCGAGTCCTTATCACTCAATATAGAAGCAACATGTTTGCTGCTGTCGTCCCCAAGAAACTTTCCATATGAAATAAAAATGGATAAATACAGACCCTATCCATCCATGATCTCAATGTTTACCTCCGATTGCCAACACCCTCCGAGATCTAGACATGCGGTTCACCTGGGTGTTAATCGAAACCGCGGAGTCTTTGCCATTTGCGACAGTAGGTGTTGACTCGCTAAATCCAAAGCTCGTTGATAAAATTTTATGCCTCCGGGTGACTACAGTGACCGATCTGATTCTATGCTGATGAGTGGACCCGTCATTTATTTTCATTTATTTATTTTTTGTTTGGGAGGTGGGGGAGGGGTGAATTAATATAATCATAACGATTGCTTATTTGACTGCTTTCCTTACAGATCTCGGTTTGCACGTGGACTTCCTGGACCTATCCTCGGCAGCGAGTTCCTACAGGAGCTCTATGAGCAGGCATCGAACCCATTCTACCGCCGTAACTGAAGACCTAGACAGTGACGTCTTCCTTGTAAGTTATTTTTAGCTTATTGCTGAGTTTGTATTTGGGCCACGTCGCGACAAAACCTGTCTTCGGGCTTTTTGAAAAAGCGAGGCTCAAACGAGCCATATCAGCTACACCGACTAGCTAGAAATTTGAAATTTCGCTCGTAGCAAGCTTGGATATGGTATTTTCCAAAACGCGAATAACAAAGGCGCTGATCAGACTGTGCATATGCACAGGATGGTCTGCGACTTTGCTGTTCGCAAACCTCCAAAGACAGGTTTTCTCCCGGCGAGACCCATTTACATTTATTTTAAGCCACGACATGTGATTTCAAACAATGTGGCATTTGAAAAGTGTAGACTCAGATGAGCTTGTGCAGCCTACGTTTAAGCTCAGAACCCCTAAATGATGTTCATTTAGTAGCTTAACACTCCTAGAAAAGTCAAGCGACTAGCAAAGGCTCTGATCAGAATGCGCGTATGCGCAGGCTGATCTGAGGCTCTGCTGGTCGCACATATCCTATTGTTGGAAATCTCATGTCGCGGCGCATTTATTTTAGCCACGACATGTGATTTCCAACAATGTGGCATTTTAACAAGTGTAGACTCAGATGAGCTTGTGCAGCCTACCTTAGTCTCCGATATTTGACATATTAATTAGAAAATGAATGCATCTTACTTGGCTGATAAATACCACATTTATTAGAAAATGAATACATCCTACTTCTCTGATATATACCACCATTTTAATACATAAATGCATCTTACGTCTCTGATATATACCACGTCCCATGCGCGGATCCAGGAAATTTCGTCAGGGGGGGTCCAGGTCAGTCTGACAAAAAAAAAAACTCTGACAACGTTTTTTTCTTCTTTTTTTTTTAGTCCTCAGCTTATTTTTACGGAAGTCAAACGGTCAATTTCAAAGAAATCTATCATTTTTCAAGGTTTCAGAGGGGGTCCAACATTTTCCAGGAGGGGGGGTGCAACTTTTTCCAGTTGCTTATTCCCTATAGAAACCCATATAACTTGTGATTTTCCAGGGGGGTCCGGACCCCCTGTCCCCCCCTCTGGATCCGCACTTGGGTCCATTATAAACAAATGCGTCTTACATCTCTGATATAAACCACATTCATGAGAAAATGACTGCACATTACATCTGTGATATATATGTACCACATCTATTAGAATATGAATGCAGCTTATTTCCTCTGATGTATACCACTTTAGTAGAAAATGAATGTATCTTACGTCTCTGATATACAACACATTTATTAAACAATGAATGCATCTTACGTCTCTGATATATACCACATTCTTTAGAAAATGAATGCATCTTAGGTCTCTGATGTAAACGACAATCATAAACAAATGAATGCATCTTACGTCTCTGATATATACCACACTTATCAGAAAAATGAATGCATATTACATCTCTGATATACACAAAATTCATTAGAAAAATGAATGCATCTTACGTCTCTGATATATACCACATTTATTAGAAAATAAATGTATCTTACGTCTCTGATATATACCACATTTATAAGAAAATGAATGCCTCTGATATATACCACATTTATTAGACAATGAATGCATCTTATGTCTCTGATATATACCACATTATTAGAAAATGAATGCATCTTACGTCTCTGATATATACCACATTTATTAGAAAAAGAATGCATCTTATGTCTCTGATATATACCACGTTTATTTGAAATTAATGCAGCTTACGTCACTGATACATGTATATACCACATACATTTGAAAAATGAATGCATATTACGTCTCTGATATATACCACATTTATTAGATCGACATGGGCATCCGCCCAGATTGATCGAAGTCTCCGCAGTGTCAATGGACCCAAGGCGCTCTTTTACTAAGGCAATGAAGACCCCGGTGGAACTTGGCCTAGGCCTAGTCTGACCCGAGTCTTTATATATGGCGCAGTCACATTCCATGGTTTTCATGCGATACGGCTCATTTTTGTTGAAACGATGCAGTAAATAAAAAAGCTAAATATAAACCTACCTTGAATATCTCTAGAATCAAGCCAATCGTTCTACCCTAGGTAGCGAATGAACTGTTCCATGATGCGAAGCTTCCCAAACTGATGATAGACACTGAATTTTAACCCTTTGCTCCATAATGGCGCCTTTTAACGCCTTTGCGATATAGTGTATTCGATAATATTATGGAAAATGGATCGTTTGCTCATTTGGAGCGCATGCTCCATATTCCATAATATTTTGCCACGGTATTAGCTTGGATTTTGGAGTAAAGGGCTGTGTTTCACTACTTTCATGATTAACTTGGCACACTGGAGTGTATTACCTATGTTCTGGCAAGATGCAACTGTTCCAGCGTCGGCTCGACGCCGTAACACATCGCGTCGACGCTGATGCAGTGTCAGCTTCAACACTGTATATATATTCATAAAATAATCGGTTTGGATATATATTTTTTTTCTCTGTGCTACATTGGCTTCTGCTTTGTAAGGATAACTAGATAAGCTCAATTTGAACAATATGAAAACACAATTGATCTCATTATTACGAATCTGATTATCTCTGAAATTAAAGCGAAAATACATTTGTTTGTTACGAAACAGTGCTATTCAGCGTCACTACGGCGTTTTAACGTAATATTGACGTTGGTGCGGTGTAAGTTTAGTAATTTAAAAGCCTTAGAAATGCAGAAATATAAATGGTTAAAGTTTGATATAGGTCATAGGTATTGATAAGGACATTTTATATACGTAAAAGTTAAATTATTTTCTTACCCATATATTTAGACATGTGTTTGTGTGTCCAAAAGAGCCGTCTCATTGAGTCGGTTCTTTTGATTACCCACAACATATGTTTGGATGAACATATGTTTTTGGGTGTTCAAAAGAACCGTCTCATTGAGACGGTTCTTTCGAGTACCCACAACATATGTTTGGATGAGAAATAAGGAAAATATTCTTCCAATACGCACTCCTATCTAGAAGCCTGTGGTTTATTGTAAGTAAACAGGAGAGACCCCGGTGGGAGGCCACCTTTGGTCGCCTCTCACATGGGTCTGCACTGTTCACTAACTTCACATTTGTGGTATATGCACAGGTCACGATAATAAAACATTTACTTACTTACTTACTTACTTAGTTTGATGTAAAAAGGAAATCTTATATAACCTTCAGCTTACAAAATGTGTAAATTGAAGATTGTAGTTTGTTTATCACAAGGCTTATTTTTGTTAGAATGTGGCGCTACAGCAATTGGTACCTAAATTCATTTTTGTGGAGTAAGCGACTGTTGGTGATTCGGATCAGACTGTGCACTTGCGCAATCTGACTTGGATCTTCGGTGATCGCTTGAAATAGGCTACTCAGTTATCGGAAAATGAGACTTCTATGTAGGACAATTGGTGTTTTTCCGCTTGTCTGGTCTGGGTGCTCAATTGCTGCAGTCTAACTATTACATAATTCTAATCCTTGTTCTCGATAAACATCCACATTGAATACAATGGGAGCGCAGTGGCTCAGTGGTAGAGTGCTTGACTCGAGACCGAAGGGTAGCGGGTTCGAGCCTCACCGGCGTCACTGCGTTGTGGTCCTTGAGCAAGACACATTTATCCTAGCTTAGTACTGGTTAAACCCAGGAAGAACCGTCCCGCATAACTGAAAGATTGTTGAGTGGACGTAAAGAATCAAATCAAACAAAAACAAAACATTGAATACAAGGTATACTTCCACAAAATGCTTTGAGGCGTGACATTAGTGGTAAATGCATTGAATGAATCAAGGGTCATTACTTAGAGGTCGTGGTAGAACTGTATAATTATTATATAATGATTGCCGATCCAAGGATAAATATTGATCCTGTATTGCCGACCAGGAGTGACAGTGACTTCATGTTTTGTTTACAAGTTATCAGGGACGTATAATCGATGGACCGCTTGTGTGTCGGTCCGGTCCTCAGGATAGGATTAATGCACGAGTGATCTATCGATTAGCGTTGGCTCAAATGGGGTGTACACGTTGGTGTTTTATTCATCAATTCTAAACAAGGCATTACGTCGCTGTCGCTTTTGTTTGGCACGACAGTAGAACTATACTTTTTCTAAATGGATTACGGTTCGTGGAGTTCTTGCTCAATCGGGGTAGAGTTGCGTTGTTTTACAGGTTTTTATCGAGCATGGACTCTGGATCCATTTTGCTGTTGTTGTTTACAACTATTCATATCTATAGGTATTTTTGATAGTAGTTAGTCAGACTGTGGTGCTTTATTTACCCGATTGGACAACTTTTGGACAAATTTCGTGCTTCTAATTGTGGGTCTGTTACGTCACCCTACTCATATCGAGCAAGGACTCTATCCACAAAAATGCAATTGTATAGGAAAATAATCCGATAAATATATGCATATCATTTGTAAGTTAACTAAGCCTATTTCACGCACCGAACACAAGCCTTTGTACATTAGAGAGAACCGTACATACACAAATCATATGACATTGTTTGATATATGTTATTCTTTGTACATGTACTTTGAATTTCTTTATTATGCTTTTATTATGTTTTCTTTATTTTTGTTTGTACTGACTTACTGCTATATAACCCACCAATACAATTATATCTTTTACTTCAAAAGGTCATCTGTGCAGTATGAGCAAAGCTGCTGTTGGGTGGACACGTTGCTTGCATGCATGCTTGTTTCGATAGTCTTATATCACCATGGGTAATAGTCTAGAGCAATGGCGTGCAAGCATCGGTCTATTCAACAGTAAGTGTGTAATTAAGCAAAGGGTCATGGTTAAGGTGTCTATGGCTTTCATATTGTACTACATGTCTTGTTTACTTAAATGGGCTGCTTGTTCTTGTAAATTATTATCAAATGTTTTTAACGATATCGTGTGTAATTTGTTTTTTAAGATAGTGCTTATCTTGTTACTCTTGGAGGCTGGTGACATAGAAATGAACCCTGGACCTGATACTATTAATAGCTCTCTTTCTTTTTTGCACAGCAATATTAGAAGTATACGCAATAAGTTTGATTATATAACAGAGAACTTTCTAGATTTTGACATATTATGCTTCACGGAATCTCATCTAGATGCTAACATAACAACAGATTCACTGATTATGTCAAGCAAATATGATATTCCCTATCGAAAAGATAGAACGAATCATGGAGGAGGGCTGTTAATGTATTTGTCCTGTGGACTTGCACATACTCGAATGATAGATTTGGAGACATTCTGGAATGAGTCAATTTGGGTTGAAATTAAGCTAAATAGGGAAAGCTATCTTATTGGTTTATTTTATAGTCCGCGAACAGCAGATGCTGTCTTCTTCGACGCCCTTAACAAAAATATAGAAAGGGCTCTAGATATTACTAATAATATTATAATTTTGGGAGATATGAATGAAGATCTACTTAATCCCAATATGCATCATTTGAAAGATGTCTTGCTTCTTAACTCCCTTCACAATATCATATCTGAACCAACACGCCAGCTTGCTTTGTTAGATCCTATTATACTTCATGATGATATGTCACCGTTAAATCAAGGTATTATAAAAGTCCCACCTGATATAAGTGATCACTGTGCAACTTATGTATACTTACCATTTGAGTATCCTGTACATGGAACTTTCACTCGAAATGTCTGGATGTATAAAAATGCCAATTTTGAATTGTTTAACAAAAAACTCTCCGAATTTGACTGGTCATGTCTTCATCAGGGTAGTGTAAATGAAGCAAGCTCCTTATTCACAAATATTTTCATTGAATTCGCTAAATTATGTATACCTATTAAACCAATTGTAGTTCGTGAAGATGACAAACCGTGGTACGATTCTGAAATAAGGAGGAATTCAAGGAAAAGAGATAGACTGAAGAAGAAAGCTATACAATCAGGTAACCCAAATGTCTGGAACAAATACAAACTCTTTAGGAATAAGGTAAATAATCAAAAGAAGCATGCTAAGGAATTGTTTTATAATAATTTAGATATTATTGTTTCAGACTTTCAAAATAATGATAAACGTAAATTTTGGAAAGTAATTCGCCATTTTGTCAAAAATAACAAATCTGCATCTTGTATTCCTCCTTTATGTTCAACGCTTTCAAACGGTGACAATCAATGGCATTTCAGCGATCAAGACAAAGCTAATTGTTTAAATGACTATTTTGCTTCTATCTCAACGGTCAATGATGCAGAAACCCAGCTACCTCCCTTTACTAAGCTAACTGATAACTCTCTCAAATTATCTGCACTGAACTCGAAATTGAAAATATTATTGAAGTACTCAACCCTAACAAAGCAAGTGGTGATGATGACATAAGCCATAAAATGCTCAAGAGTGTGTCAAAAACTGTTTCAAAACCCCTCTGCATTTTATTGAATAGATCCTTTCATGAGGGAATATTTCCTGATATATGGAAACTTGCAAACGTTATTCCTATTTTTAAGAAGGGAGCCAAATCGAAGCCCTCTAATTATAGACCAGTTGCACTATTGAGCTGTATTGGGAAGCTACAAGAAAGGATTGTTTTTAAGAACATGTATAATTTTTTAATAGATAATAATCTTTTATATAAGTATCAATCTGGTTTCCTACCTCACCATTCAACAGTGTTTCAGTTAATCGACATCTTTCATAATATATGTCAAGCTTTTGACAATAGCATGTTTTCTTGTATTGTCTTCTGTGATGTGTCAAAAGCATTTGATAGAGTTTGGCACAAGGGTCTTCTGTTTAAGCTAAGACAAAATGGCATCGATGGTAAACTCTTAGAGTGGTTAAATAGTTATTTAAGCCAAAGAAAACAGAAAGTTTGTTTTAAATCATGTTACTCTGGCTTAAAATCTATCTTTGCTGGTGTGCCTCAAGGGTCTGTTCTAGGGCCTCTTTTATTTTTAGTATATATCAATGATATAGCTAAACAACTTCTTAGTTTGACAAGGCTGTTTGCAGATGATAGCTCACTATTTTATGCTGCAGCAAATATTGCTGACATAGCTGGTATTATTAACCATGATTTACAACTGTTGTCAAACTGGGCTAAACAGTGGTTAGTTACCTTTAATCCGCTAAAAACAGAAGCTGTCTTATTTACTCTTAAAAAACTAGATATATTACCACATCTTATTTTTGATAATATTGCAATTAGCTTTGTAGATAGCCATAAACATCTGGGCGTAACATTAAGTAGTAATGGCCAGTGGCACACTCATATTGAAAATATTGTCAATTCAGCAACTAAAATTTTGGGAATAATGCGTAAATTGAAATATTCTATTAGTAGAAATGCCCTCAACCAGATGTATATGTCTTATATGTTACCAGTTGTTGAATATGCATCAGTTGTATGGGATGGCTGCTCTGAGCAAGACTCACAAACACTTCAAAAAATTCAAAATGAGGCAGCCCGAATTGTTACTGGGTTGACTAGGTCAGTATCATTAGAAAACCTGTACAAAGAGTGTGGCTGGGCAACTCTATCACAAAGAAGGCAGCAACATAAGCTATCATTTATGTATAATGTAAATAGTGGTATGGTGCCTTCTTACATACAAGATTTGATTCCTCCTTTAGTAAATGAAATTTCGGATTACCCATTGAGAAACAATAGAAACATATCTGTACCTCTTAATCGAACTAGTATTTCACAGAAATCGTGTATTCCATCAGCCATTAGGCTATGGAATTCTCTTGATGATAACTTAAAAGATATATCAACATTGCCAACCTTTAAAAAGCATATATTCTCAAAACTTAGCAGAGCACATGTTCCTCCCTACTTTACTGTTGGAAATAGATATATGTCTGTCCTACATGCAAGGCTGCGAAATAATTGCAGTGGTCTTAACGGTGATCTTTTTAGAAACCATATTCGTAATAATCCTTTTTGTGAATTGTGTGACGTGGTAGAGGATGCCTACCACTACTTCTTTCAGTGCAGAAAATATACTGTTGAAAGACAGGTTTTTAATGATACTGTTAGAGACTTTCATCCTCTAAATATTAATGTGATCCTAAATGGCAATGAAAACTGGAATACTGAAGTTAATGTGGTCTTGTTCAGGGCTGTGCATAGGTATATACATACCTCAAAACGCTTTTAATAACCTTCTATGACTCTTTTTCGAAACATATTTAGAAACCTGTACCAGATGACCTGACTATTTAACATTTCAATCTGAAGGGGTTCATAATAGCAGTTATATATATATAATATATATTTTTTTATTATTATTATTTTCATCTTATATTCAATTACCTATTAAAGAACTGCTATTTATTTATTTATTTATTTATTTATTTTTTATTCTTTTATTTATTTATTTATTTATTTATTTATTTATTTATTTATTTATCTTATTTATTTATTTATTTATTCACCATGTATTTTCTTCGTTTATTTTGCTCTAACTTAAATGATTTACAATTTGTTTAGTATTCATATGTAGTTGTATATGTATTCATATGTATTTGTACATGTTTAGCCATGTTTATTAGCTTTTATGTATGTTTAAATTGTAGGGGAAGGGTCGTAACTAAGGTTGCGAGAACTTGTGACCCAACCCCATTGCTGTATAAAATTTGGCAATAAAATATGTTTAAACTATTAGAAAATGAATTCAGCTTACGTCTCTGATATATTATAATTATTAAACCAAATTTATATAGCACCTGTATCATATGTCGTGCGTTCAAAAGTGCTTTACACAAAATACATTAAAGCATACACAAATACAAAAATGGGCAATTCGATCTACATATTGAACATTAAACTAGTATACTGCCGTTTGTTTAATAATATATAGGTCTTGTGTCCTAACTAAACTATTTAAATTTAAAAACAAACATATATAGTAAATAAAAATTTAAGATCTTTGTAAATTGTGCAAGTATAACAGTTTATCAATGTAACTTACTGTAAAACATGATGCCAACCTATTTATAAAAAGTTCAGTTATACTCTAAAATAATCAGTCTTTACTTTCTGTACGTATGTATGAATAGGTGTGTCTTAAGTGACTGTTTGAAAGCACAGAGTATACTACAGTCCTGGTGGGAGAGCATTCCATAGTTTCGGAGCAATTATAGCAAAACTGCGATCACCATGCGACACAGTACGGCTTCTTGGTACCTCAAGAATAAGAGGGTTATTTTGTGACCTCAAGTCTCTACGTGGCCTATACACCTGTAGTAACTCATTAATGTAGTCTGGGGATTGTTCATGCAGTGAATATATGTGTGAGTAAGAATTGTATGCTGATCCCTATATTGTACAGGTAGTCAATGAAGTTCTTTCAGTATATAGGTTATGTGACAGTAACGAGATGTCTTGGTTACAACACGCACGGCTGTGTTTTGAACATTTTGTAATTTATTTAGAATTGTCTTTGGTACACCACTCAACAATGCATTACAATAGTCTAATCTACATATTACAAGAAAATTCACGAGGGATATTGTTGCATCAATTGTTAAATACTTTTCTGATATGACAAATTTGCTGTATTTGTCCAAAACAAGATTTACAGATGGAATTGACATGGCGCTCTATGTCCATCCTGGAATCAAGCCATGCACCAAGATTTCGGACACATGATGAAGGTTTAATGTCTGAGACAGCAAAAGTCACAGAGATGTCGTTCACCAAACCTGCATTACGTTCAGATGTGAACACGATAACTTCTGTTTTTTCTGCATTTTGTTTTAGCATGTTGCCATGCATCAAGGCAAGAATGTCATTAAGACATGCTTCATCACGACCGATTTCCTCAGCTCGTGTAACTTGATCCGTTGGTTTGAAAGATAGATTACAGCTGTGAATCGTCAGCATAAAAATGATATTCAAGTCCATGCTTTTTACAGATAGCACCAACTGATGTTGTGCATATGGTGTAGCATTAGGGTCCTAGCACAGATCCTTGTGGCATGCAGAAGGTCAATTTAACAGGTTCTGACAATTTTCCATTTACTGTGACAGTTTGATAGCGACAAAAAAAATATGATGACATCCATTTGAGTGTTTATCCTGCTATTAGGAACACATGTTCAACACGATGTAACAGGGTCCTGTGGTCAATAGTATCAAATGCTGCCGAGAGATCCAGCATAACCAGTACTTTGACACTATTATGATCCAGAAATTGGAAAATGTCATTTTTAACTTTCAACAGTGCTGTTTCAGTCGAATGAAACTTTCTGTATGCCGATTGGTCTTCTTCGTGCAGGTTATTTGATGTCAAAAGTTCTTCTGTGCAAGTGCTGACCACCTTCTCAGGAACCTTTGATACAAAGGGCAAGTTTGATACAGGTCTATAAGTTTTAAAAGTATTTTCGTCCAGACCTGGCCTTGAGGTTATAAAACTTGAGTTCATTCTCAGACTCAAAATAAAGCGCAATGATTGGCTGCCTGCGGACACGTGTCCGCAAGCAGCCAATCATTGCGCTTTATTTTGAGTCTGAGAATGTACTCAAGCTTTATAACCTTGAGGCCAGGCTTTTTAACAGAGGTCTTGTAAGTGAACTTTTGAATGATGCTGGTACACATCCAGTTTCCAAAGAAAAATCAATGATCTTTGTCACCTAAGGAAGAAGCTCATGTAAACACAATTTCAACAGCCATGTTGGTACCGGATCTAGTTCACAAGATTTATTGGGAGATTTTTTAATAATTTTCTGTATTTCTTCTTCAGAAGCTGGGTTGAACTTCACGAGACAGTTGTCCATAGACAGGTTGTCTGTATCAAAACTAAAAGTATCCACACCAGATCCCACATGTGAAATTATATCATTTCTTATACATTGTATTTTATCTATAAGGAAGTCACCGAAATCTTAGGCCAGTTAATTTGGTGAATTTCAAGAAAGTAAAATAGTTTCCCTAGAACCTTGTAACAGATGTTTTGTTCCTTTGTGTAATCTTGTCTGATCTTTGCTAAACGTTGATACCTTGTCTTAGTAGTAGTCAATTTCAACTTGCTTCAACAATTTATTCACATTTGCGCACTGACTTCTAAAAATTTGATGGTCAACAGAGAGTTTCGATTTGCGCCATTTACGTTCCCATTTATGTTTGGCATCATAAAGATTTTCTGTTTACCATACACACGGAGGTCTTAAAGTGATTATTTTGGTACAGAGTGGAGCATGTTTATCAACTAGGGCTGATAATTCATTTGTATATGCACTGACAAAGTCTTCCAGATTTGTTGAGTTCAGACTGTTACGTATAACCGACTATGTTACAATGTCGTAATTGAATGATTCAATGTTGATAGCAGGAAGTTTCCTATAAGAAACTGTTTTCCTTACAGCATAAGGTTTAGCTGCATGTACATTAAAAATCACTGCAAAATGATAACATGTGACTTTTCCAGATTTGTCAAAAAAGTCCCGGATCGGTAACATCTAGACAGGAAACTATTTTGTCAGTTTCTCTTGTTATCACAAAACACAACATCCAAAGTGTGTCCTGAACATGAGTGGACTTTTTTACATGTTACAGCATGTCAAAGGACTGTAACACACCATTAAACTTAATAGTGTCTCGATTTGATGGAATTCCTAGTTGAAAATTTAAGTTGCCAATAATGATGATATTTAATCTATTGTTGCATATTTTGCTAAAAATTGTGGCCATTCTTGTTCAAGAAATACATATTTGATTTTAAACCATTTTCTTGTGTAGGAGTGATCTATATACTACAGCAATACGCAGGAAATAGTCACTGACTACAACATTGCAGTCCATATATTCAAAACTAGAAAGGCATTATCATGGCTTGATGCAACAATGCGAATATCAACTAGTCATACATTGCTTTTACTAAAACGTGACAAAATGTATCACTTTGCAATGGAAAATAATGCATGTATAGAATCTGTCTCAGAATTATTCAAGATCGCCTTTTCTGGCTGATACAATGCGCACTGAAGTAGCCTATCTATCAGTACATGTTTTTGGGGGAGGAGACATATATATTGAGAATACTTCTTGTCTTGTTTTATTTATAATGTGATGCATAAATATTCATATTTTGCAGTATGACATACGTATACATGTACCTGTGTATTGTAAAATGTATTGTGGTTGTATATGTTGTATGATGTTGTTTCTGAAATAAAACAATAAATTACAAAAAAAACAAGGCGAAAGTTTATGCTCGTCTTAAAAACAAGCGCAAAACTCCCTCCACGATTGCCGATTGAACGAGGCACATGTTTGAACTGATATCCACTTGGTAGGAGTTGGGTTATACGTGCTTTATCTATTGAAGTACCTAGCCACGTGTCAGTCTCAGCTACAAGATCAAAATCGTTTGAAATGATATAATCACAGAAAGGACAGTTTTTTTAAATACCTAAGATTAATACTTTCATATTTTAGATTCGTATGTCCTTTCATGATAGCATGCTGTTCAGACTTTATTTTAATAAAATTCTAAGATTCTGAAAGGTGGGAGTACACACAGGTGCTTTTTTGTCGATTTTGTGTCGGCTGTATAGTTGAAATTATTCTAGGTAGAGTTTGTCAGTTTCTAAAATTAACTCCTTGATTTTTGTTTATGGATATAAAATGTCTCATTTGAACACGCCCTGCTCTGGTTCCTCTGTAATTGTACTTTGAAATATTAACTGTTTCACTGTTTTAAATAAGAAAGGCTCAAGCTTGCCTTTTGTTGAGTTTCCGATATTAACAAGATTATTACTATTGTATTGTATACTGATTGGTATTTGACCGGTAATTATTGCTGGAGGCGATTCCCACAGAGATAAATATCCAATTGGAAATATGGTATTTTTTTCAAAATCCAAAATTTCAAAGAATAGGAATACAGATATGTTTATGACAATTTGCACATTTCTACATAGAGCATTTCTGCAGATATGTGATCTTTTTTGAAGAGCACACAAACATTCAGCCTACACCTGGCGCAACTACAGTTAAACCACACTTATTAGACTATGAATTAAGCTTACTTCTCTGATATAATAACATATTTATTAGTAAATTAATGCATCTTTCGTCTCTGAAAATAAATAAATGCATCTTAAATATTATGTGGCTCTTCCTCACAATGCCGTGGGTTGGTCTGCAATGTGTGAATTTTTGGTTATGAAGGATTTTTTATGAATTTTCTAGAATAAGCTCATTTTAAGCATAATCCGATATATTCGAAAATCATCAGCTTCACGTACTAAAATCATTGTATGTGTTATATGTCATGTGAACATGTTAAGACCAAACACAAAACAGCTTGATCAGCCCATTTGCTAACGATAATTCTTTCAAGACTGGTGTCCACTTCCGGTTTTAACGTGAAACTTTCAATGTCATTAAAATGTAATATAAAAGATATTTTTTTTTTAATTTTATGAGAACATTGATGTCTATTCATGATAAATAATCGCTGAAAATTCCAATGCCTTGTCATTGATAATAAAGGGTACAGATTAATGTTAAGATAGTATGCCAATTGCATGGTTAAAGCTAAAACTATTTGATTAAGCTGCTGGTAGTTGCTGTCATGTTAACGTATAAAAGAAACGGAGAGTTAAACTGTCAAAAAACTTTTGATTCCTTTTCATCCTATATCACAGCTGATAGCAGTCATTTGTAATGTCACAATTTTCAGAGTCTCTAAAAAGCCTTGAAATTTTTATAGAGTTATAATTTTGTGGGAGCGATTTTTACTTTGTGAACAGGGGCAAAAAATATAAGGCGGCCACTTTTTAACTTCAGTTCAATGTATAGTATTTTTCATAACTTGAAGGCACCGACTTGGCCTCTCGCTTGGCTTCATATTGGTCTGACAGTTTGTCATATCAATTTGCACGTGGGAATCAACAGTGAGTTGTGTAAGTTATCGAGACATACAATACTAACCTTTCTGTCACTGCTTATTTTTGCACTAATACTCTGTCATATGATAAGTTCAGCTCAGGTCATATGGGTGCCGGATTCACACAACGAATGGAATCTGTTGTTACAATGTACATCTGTGATATGCATATAAAAGCAGATAAACGTGTGTGATTAGAGATGTTTAGGGAATATTAGAAACCTCATTTATATAGAAAGTTTGACGAATATATCTCATCTTTAGAACGGAACGTGAAACAAGGAAAATGCAGGTTTGACTAAATAATCTATATAGTGTGGGGTCCAAACATGCCAAAATATGGTCTCATAGTACTCAGTGTTTAACAGCAGATTTTTGGTAAAAAATGTTATGTTATAGGTTATATTTTATACACTTGCAGGTTGCCAAGGTTAAATCAGGGGTAGTAGCTTGCTAGGCTGTCCTATAGTTTGACGTCATAAATATCAAAATTGCAGTAATTTGTTTTCAAAGCTTAAATTCAACTTAAATTTCTTAGAAAGGTTTGTATAATTCCAAACGAAGTTAATGCATTTCTTAACTAAAATTATAGAGTTATTTAACAGTATTTAAAGGATCTATCTGTGGTGGATAATTATGGTCATGAATAAGAATGTGTATATAAGTTACTTATAAATTTCATGAAATGATGTGTGCCGAATGTACTATTTTCCTTATTAGTGGAGGGAACAAAAGAGTTATTACACATATTATAGTTTATTATATGGGCACTTAGCATACAGAAAATCTTTTGAAAATAAGTTGTTATTATTACATAATAGGGCAAAGAGTATAACCGATATTTTTCACACAAAAAAACTGCTCAGTTAAGTTACAATAAGACACACAAGTCTGTTAAATATCACAAAGTCAGTATTAATGTTTCATGAAATCAGTACTAATACTATGAAAGCACCAACATGCAATAGTCTCGCGATATTCATATCTACATGTTAAAACTTGTAATTAGAAGATCATAAATAATCAAAATAAAAGGTTTGTATGGTGCTTGCCACTGAATAAGCATTTATCTTGCCATTTGAAAGCTTGCTTAATTTCTGATTCTTTTTCTGATACACATTATAATGGTTGTTTTGATAACAATCTATCAAAGTTGTTCTGATTTTTGAAGTGTTGATAAAACTGCCTGTGCCATTCAGATTTCCTCTTGACCGATGATTGCAATTTCTGCTCTATATCCATAGAACCATAATCATGTGGATCATTTTCTAACCTCAGCTTACAGACTCCTTTCACACGAAATAAACATTGAGCAGTTCCCCTCCCAAGTCTATCTACACTTTGTGACAAAACTGAGACATACAAAGTTCAGAGCTGTACATGTCATATCATCTTTACAGAAGAACAGTCTATCTCTGGTTCTAGATCATCTGATGAATCAATGACTGCTTGCCAATGCTTAATGACTAATCCGACAGTGAATTGGGATGTACCTTTTTATGCTTAAGTAACGTTACCTTACGTTACAATTCAATCTTTATATACCAAAGACGTTTAGGAAATAATGCAGGAATGCAAATATCAAAGCTAAGTCCCGAACAATTCTTATAAACAAGAGGTGCTTTGCTCTTTTATAAAGAGAATTATTCTACAAACGTTTATCTAACGTTTTGCCTTCTAACTAGGCGTAGTAGGACAATAAAATAATTTATCATATGACGTCGCGTCTGGGAGTGAAATAACGCCATGCAATAAAATCTGTAAACCACTAGTGGTTTATCGATTTACGGGAAACGTTATTACGTACATAACAACGTTGCGTACATAATGACAAAATCATAACGTTTTTACTCCAGAAATGAGATTTCAAAGTATTTGTCATATGATAAATAGAATCTAACATTCGTACTTTTGTATTATTGAATTTATTTAACTCGTTGCGAAAAAGAGATAAAATGCTCGGCAAGCCTCGCATTTTATCCCTTTTCCCCAACTCGTTTAATAAATTCAATAAAACATGAGCACTCATGTAAGATCCTCTATTAAAAATATAGAGTTAATTCTAATATAGTCAGGGAAACAAGGCATGAAAAATGCTAACCATTGCACCCGAAAGGTTGTATGGTTGTAAAGGTAATTGTATGGTGTATCTGAAACCACTGTATAGCCGACTTGGTCGACTTGCAAAAGTTACATAGTGCGTAATACAAAATTAATTTGTTTCTTATATCTCAACCAAATATATGTTGTGGGTACTCAAAAGAACCGTATCGATGAGACCGCTCTTTTGAGCACCAAAGACTGGTGGGTAAGAAAATATTTACAATTAAACGCTCAATGTGTTTTATCTCTACCTATGTTTAATGTCCAGGGGAAAATTGCTCTATGTAAAAAATTATATTTGACGGTAAATTTAATTTGGCGCTACTTGCAACAAAAACGAAAATCGCCAAAATTAAAGATTGCGATATATAGTAACATGATGACACTAGTTGATGGTGAGTTGCTACATTTGTATCCGTAGCATATAAAACAACTTCAGAAGGCAGTTGATTGATGGCTGAAAATGCTTTTGCCCCAGCCCCATAGAGAATTTCGCAGACATATCCTATCTTACAGAACAATCCGAGCTGCGTCAAATAAGGAGTGTTTGCATTCTGTAAGCTGAGGCGTATCCTGTAAAAACCTGTTACGTATGTTACTATATCAAATTAAGAACAAAAAAAATAGACGTTTGAGCTACAGAAAGATGAATTTAAACTATCTAATATTTAAATTGTTCACACATGTATAGTCTTCATGCTGGATGCCTCAGCTACACATGAAAACTTTTGGAACAAAATCATGGCTTCGTATGTTATGTGCGTCACTAAAGTTATATAACTCTTTGAAAATGGTAATTGTGACTAACATTATTTGCTTTCATAATTGCTATTTGTATTTTTCCAAATGTTTTAGATCTTTGTTTTCTTGTTTATCTAACATACTTATTTGACTTGTTCAAACAAAAGTTTGCTTTTCTATCTTAAATAGAGTGTCTTTAATAAGCTAATAAACAACCCTACATCCAGTGTTAAGGAGCCAATTTCGGTATGAATCATTTAAGTAAAATAAATTATATGAAAGTATTTGCTGCTGTTGGATTCTTACATTTTGGGGACTGTCTTGCTCATATAATAAAGTAGCATAGATCTTCAAGTTTGTCATAAACATTATAAGGCTTATTAAAATGATTTGATTTATAAAGCATAGCAAAATAAACGAGCAAGGACTTTGTGCTGACAATAGATGGTATTTCAGAAAAAAGAATATTTTTTACAGTCTGCATGTAACAGCTCGTTATATATGTTACTATAGCTAATTTAGAAAAGTAAATTGAAAGTTTGATCTACAGAAAGACGACATTACACTATCTAACTATTTGACATAGTCACATAGGCTGCATACTGGATGCCTTAACTACATGTGAAAGTTTGTTTAACAAAATTACGGCTTTCTGTGGTGTTATGTGTTTTACATAAATTAAATTACCTATATAAAATGGTAATTTTTACTATCATCATTCATTTTTACAATTGTTCTGTATATTTTTAAATTGTTTGTTTTGTTTTTGATTTACTAACATGCTTAATTGACTCATAGAAAACCAAAGTTTGTTTTCCTCCTTAAATATATTGCCTTAAATGAGCTTTTATAATACCTACCCCAGTTTTAAGAGCAAATTTGGTATAATTATTTAAGGAAATATATGCGAAACGATTGCAGTTGGTGTATATCTTACATAGTTGAGACTTTCATGCTCATATATCTGCAAGTGTGTTACTACGTTTCTAAGATCAGAGTGCTTTTCAAAGGATGTAACATATCACAAGACATTAAAATGAGCAGGGCCATTGTCTGATGATAGAGATGGTATTTCAGAAAAAATGAATATGTTTATCATTTGTACCTGTTAATATCTAGTGTTTGGTGCCTAAATCTTGGGAATGATGTTCATTGCTGATTATCAAGCCTATGTACTTTTATTAAATAAAAAAAAACCTTTGTTCACATATTTCCTAATACGTATAATGCTAAAATATAAAGGGAGACACAAATAGAAAAGATAGTTTCACATTTAAATAAGAAAATTTATCAATGTTCCTGTTTAATATAAATATTCAAAATTAAACCTTACCGGAGTAACCCTCATATACAACATCTTCGTTGTGTCTGCTTCTGTGGCAAATTCATCATCATCATCTTCATTATCATTATCATCCGCCTAATCACAACCAGTAGATTCATCACACAGTTTATCAGTCACCCCTATTATTAACTGAATTGTTTCAACATAACCTAATAAACGTTTCCTATCTCACGGCATGTTACCTTTATCAGGTCATGATGAGGTTGCACTTTTGAATGACGTCGCTAATGACGCTGAATCACACAAAAATAGAAAATTACGTCATAATCGCTAGTTTGAAGAGTGAAACAATGGGTAAACTGATAAATAGAATACCAGGTTCGCGTATTTTGATATCAAGTTTACCAGGCTCTGCTTTGAGAACGCATGTTGAATCGCTCGGCAAGCCTCGCGATGTCAACAAGCGTTCTCAAAGCCTTGCCTGGTAAACTTGATATCAAAAGACACTCACCTAGTATTCTCTATATATCAATCAATTCCTGTAGTACAATTTTACCACCAGTCCACTAAAATCAAATGGGCCATCATCATCAATTGTCCAACTATGCCCTTCAGGGCTTGGAACATTCGGAAACTGGTATGAATACCTGATAATTGGCTCTTAAGCCTGCTTTTTCTAGTGATGCTCTGCAAGGAGGAAGAAGATGAAGAAGAATAAAATTTAACAAAGAGGTAGAAGACTAAAAGCAATGCCATCAAACTCACTGAGTCCGTGGTCTGATGTACCTTGATATTTCTGTGAAAATGAATCATATCTGAGCTTGTTTACACTGATATAGCTTTGCTTTCTGTGCAAGCGACAAACACATTGTTCAATGTAATCTAATAATGTCTCCTAACATTTATATATTTCCCGAAGCATTCAAAGATTTCTGTGAAGTTTGAATACTTCTGAAGTGCTTTAAGTGTGGTAATTCTTCCCCTTCAGATGAAAGAACTAGCTGTATCGCAGTGGGTAAAACAAGACAATGCAGGTTGAGCAGAGCACAAGTCGGACCTGTTCACGTCAAGCCTGACATATTAAATGAGCAAGGCCATTGTCTTGACGTTAGTCTTTGTGATAACATCGCCGGAGCAAATGTTTTAATATTAACTAGTCTACGTGGTATAAAATCATCCAATAATCACAATATAGACCTACAGATTATCCTGCCCTATCCCCTTGGTCCAGTTCCCTTTTTGTATGCAACAGCCGACATACCGCCTGCAAAAACTGAGAAAGCATTTTTGCATCATCTTTGGCTTGAGTCAAGCCAGTGACTACACCAAAAATGAACCAGTAGCATACAAACTTGATGTCAACGCCTCACTTTATGTCCTTTCTCCCATACCAGATAATTTTCAAGATGTATTAGAAATGGTTTTAGATTGAAAACGCATCGGATCTCAGGCCCAAAGACTAAAGCATCAAAGAACTGGAAAGGTTCCATGGCAAATGGTGAAAACAAAACACAGCTTATTAAACTTCTTTTTGACCAATAGTCCAAAGAGGTACACGGTAGAGACAAATACTTTGCCATATCAGAGCAATGCTATCACTAGCAACACGGATGCAGATTTTAGGCCAGTGGATGCTCTCGCCACCTTACAGAAATAAAACTGGACAGATGCACATACTGAGCCTCGTCTAAATGATAAAATCGGACAAATGCACAAACTGAGCTCGTCCTATGATAAAACTGGACGGATGCACAAACTGAGCCTCGTCGTAATGATCAAATTAACAGATGCACAAACTGAGCCAGCCTCGTTTTAATGATAAAACTGGACAGATGCACAAACTGAGGCTCGTCCTAATGATAAAACTGGACAAATGCACAAGCTGAGCTCGTCTTAATGATAAAACTAGACAGATGCATAAACTGAGCCTCGTCTTAATGATAAAACTATACAGATGCACAAACTTAGTCTCGTCTTAATGATAAAACTGGACAGATGCACAAGCTGAGCTCGTCTTAATGATAAAACTGGACAGATGCACAAACTGAGCCTCGTCTTAATTATAAAACTATACAGATGCACAAACTTAGTCTCGTCTTAATGATAAAACTGGACAAATGCCCAAACTGAGCCTCTTCTAACTGATAAAGCTGGACAGATACACAGGCAGATCCTCGTCCAAGCTATTCAAATATAACTATTATAATTGTTATTTACAGAAAACAGCCAAGTCAGAATCTAATCAGGGGATACAATAGACCCTCCAGCGAAACGCCATTGAAATGGCGTTTCGCTGGTAGGTCGATAGTATCCCACGTTTATGGGTTGTTTACCGGATGATTTTCAAATAACCAGGTTTATTTTATCGTACCATGTATACATTCTGATTGGCAAGAATTACTTTATGACGTATTTGCAGACATTAAGCATCTCTCAAGAATCGATTTATCATTTCCTGCTACTGATGATCTGTCTTTAGTCATAACGACCCAAGTCTTTAGAACCTTAACTCAAGAATGGAGAGGAAACCATTTGAGATAGCACACCAGATTTTGCTACTTATCGCATTATCGAGCATCTAAGGCTCTAGCTAGTTGCGCATATGCGCAGACTCGCTAGAGCCTTGGCTACTCGCAAACGCAAACTGTGTTAGTCGTGGATGATTTAGACCAAAGATTATTATTCTATCCCTACTACCTGCTGTACATACACGTTAAAAGAGTAACTTTACTATTAAATGTGTTATAAGTACCAAAATCAACTCACTGCAATGTGCACGACCCATGGTGAACGTAGATTAATCAGTATCTGGTGCCGAGATTGTGCAAGGTTCAAGAACTATGGGCCTGCTGAAATGATGCTCAGCAAACCCTCGTCAATCAAAAAAGTTGTTACATATGCCAGTGGTGAGATAATCTTGACATGCATTTGTATGTAAATTTGATCAAAATATACCATGGTGTTCAAAGAGTCAGTATGAGCTTTTTTTACTACTTGACCACAGACGTTGGGACAGACAAAACTTACATAGGGATTACATTGCAGACCCAAGAGTCGTGCAAGGTTATGGTGCAGATTCAAGGGTCGGCAAGACTCACACTGTGATTATAGTGCAGGTCCAAGGGCCGTGCAAGACTAACATAGTGATTAAAGTGCAGACCAAGGGTTGTGTAATTTTAATCTGATGAGCAAATCAATGGTCATGCAAGATAGTGCAGACCCATGGGTCGTGCAATTTTAATATGCCGAGTACAGGTAAAGGGTGTATAGGTAAATTGCTTTTGTGTATATATCATAAGAGGCCAAGTGGTCTAAAAGGTGTTATTGTAATCCAAGAGCCTGGCGCTCTGTTGTTCGAATCCAGGCGCGATCTATACTAAAACCAAGTTCTAATTGGTCACTTTTCAAACTCATTATTTCTGACCAAACGCTGATAAAAATGAAATGATTTTTTGCCTATATATGTGTATTTAAATGGGGAAACGTTTAGCGGTGTTCTGAACAGTTTTCTTTTACTTCAAAGTTTTTTGGGTTAAAAATGCAAAAATCGACTTTTTTAAAGAAAAATGGTTTTGAGAGTAGTTTTATAAAATTGACGTTTAGATGGTTACAAAATGGTCTGTCCGACTTGAAAAACACCAAACAATTGAAATTTTGCTTATGGAAGATTTTTATGCATTTTTAAAATGTTGCATTTTTCAAAATTTTTCGAGATTTTTGAAATTCACCAGCATTTCCTGGTAAAATTGTTCAATGCATTTAATTTTATTTGAACACTGTAGGCCAAACACAGTAGAACTTGATTAGTCCATTTTTGGCGATTATTGTTCACTTCCGGTTTCAATGTGAGAGTTTAAAAATCGATTTGGTAGCATTATATTTTTTTTTCAATTTTCAAAGAAGGAAGGTGACGTCTGGTGATAATGAATAATCGCTGATAAATTCAATGCCGTGTCGCTGATAATAAAGCGTACAGAGCAGTGCAAAATCTCTATGTAAATTGCAAGCTTAAAGCTGAATTTCAATGATTAACCTGCTAAAAGTGTCTTATGTTGTTGAGTAGCAAAAACGACGAGTCCGATGGAATCAAAACTTTTGAGGTTTATTCTTCTTATATCACGCTAGCAAGTAACATCTTCAAACAAACGAAAACGTTAATTTGTGTTATGGTTTATATCGTAGAAAAAGTGTGACTTTTTGAAATGAGGGTACCTTTTCTCTAACTTCGTCCGTGCAAGAAGTACACGTCATTTTTAAATGAAATAACTTGCAGAGTCTCGGCAAAATATTGCTTCACTTAAAAAGCATGAATTTTGTATACCCTACGTTTCACTTTCAGAACTAGAGTGAAAATGTAAGGGGACCAATTAGCAGTTGGTTTTAGTATATATTTTTGTCTTTATATTTTTCTTCTTTTCTTTTGTCCCAGGGTATCTAGTAAGCATATAGAGGTGGGTCACTATCGGCCAGCCAGCGAAAAGCCATTTTAAATAGGCGTTAAAATTTAATAAAATGGCGTTTCGCTTGCGGGCCGATAGTTGCTCGACACTGTATGCTGTCTGGGTACCTAGTAGGCCTATGAAGGTGGGTCACTACCGGCCCGCCAGCGAAACGCCATTTAAAATGGCGTTTAAATTTAAAAATGGCGTTTCGCTGGCGGGCCGATAGTGGCCCGAGACTGTTTGCTGAATGGATGGCAACAGGCAACTTGGTTTTCTCGTGCGTCCATCTATTTACTGTTGCAAATTAGCCCATCGATTACCACAATCCACCGTTCTCTAGTTCCATTAATTGGACTGGCTTCCTTGTAGCGTTAACCAATAATCAGTTGAACTGCTCAGCTCTGAAAAATATGAGCCGCGACATGTGATTTCCAACAATGTGGCATTTTGACAATTGTAGACTCAGACGAGCCTGTGCAGCTTTCTTTTAAGCTTAGAAACTCCAAACGCTATTCGGTTAGTAGCTTAACATTCATGAAATATTCAAGCGACTAGCAAAGGCTCTGATCAGACTGCGCGTTTGCGCAGGCTGATCTGAGGCTTTGCTTGTTGCACATACCACATTGTTGGAAATCTCATGTCGCGGCTCATTTATTATGAGAATTTGTCATGGACGTGATATGCCGATAGGAACATACGTCTCGGGGATCAGAGTTCATGCATTTTGGCGCCAAGGATACTATACATGTATATGGGCCAGATAATAAGACCCAAATTGGGTGTGCACTACTTTCAGTATGCACGTGCGTCCATCCGTCCGTCCGTCTGCCAAATGAATCAGCCAGCGAAAAAAATCAGAAACTACATGCTAGATATTCTACTGATTGACTTGTCTGCTATGATGCATCACCTACTTCTTTTGTGGATCATTTATGTGTTGTTTTTGTGTCTTGTGTTTCTCATGCTTTCGCGTCTGTCACCTGCTGGGAAAGTGCTGACCTCTTGGCTCTTGTTGGTGATGTTTATTGTATTTGTGTTACTTTCTCATGTCGTATCCTGGGTTAGGTGTGGTATTTGATTGCATCGGTTCCTGATCTTTGCCGTCTTTCTTACTTTGACTATGTATTTGTATATTGTTTCCTGCACATGCAAAATTGATTGAATTGCTGGCGATCTAGACCTGCTAAAAATTTATATTTGAGTCATATATGTTATTGTGATGAGAAAATTTATTGCGGTCATATGAAATACCCTGTTTTTGTATATGCAAAACAAATACACGGAACAGCTTGGCAGTTACCCCTCCACTGTCCAGTGTGTTTTTTTCACTAATTAGACAGTGAATTGATAGTGTAATCCACTTCCTTAACCCAAAATTCAATTTCTCCAGCTGCCTTGGTTTTTGTTGGGTACAGACAAGAAATACTAAATATTGTAGTCATAAAAGTTTTACACTAGCTTGCCCATCAGTGTAGAGTGATCAGCATATTTCCTGTTTTCTCTCTGGATTTAAATATCATCTGTTCTAGTTATAGCTGAACATGCCATATTTAGACTTACCACAAGATTGGATTGTAAAATTTATACAGCTGAAGGCAATAACATAGCTACTAAAGGCATCAAACATAGCTATTGCATATAGCTTTTTCTAGTCATAAATCATTCCAATGTTCTAGTCACATTGCACATATTAGAACTGTTTAGTGTAAAGTGCAGGAAAAGTAGAAGTCTAATTGAAATTGTTTGTGATCATCAAGATTTTTTTAAAATGACCCTCAAGATAAAAAAAAGAAATGTTTCGGTAAAAACAATGCTATAAAGCCTTCATCAGCAGTTGTATTGAATTTTATCTGATTTTTATATTATCTTATGCAGAAACACCTGGCATATTTATATTTTTATTTAATCCTTTACCTCATAGAGACACTTTATAACACTTTGACCTAATTCAGACAGCTCTTGTTAGAGGTGTCTGATCAGGATCTACTCTGTTTGCTTATGAAAATATGATATATCTGATCCTACTCTAGTGGACCCACCGAAAAATTTCTTTATTTTCTGTGCCAACATGAACATTTATTTGTATAATCATTCATAGTGGGTGGAGTCTAGCACAAATATTCATAACATAAGGCAAAAAAGAACATTTTGAGTGTTTCCTTTTTTAATTTTTTTTTATCTTTATGTTAACTGATGACCATTTTAGGAAGGACTTTTAGTTTATTTGGATTGATGAATAAGATGTTTTTGTAATTTTCATAAATTTGGGTTGTGCGAAAACTGTTGTAGGCTTAAAGTTGTTAACGCTTTGCCAAGTGTATTTTTTCATGATTTTATTCAAAGTTCACTTGTTTGGAAAATCCTTTCATAAGCACCATCAGAATGTCAAACAGTTCACTTCTAAATCAGGCCTGCATTTCGTTGGTCCTGACCTGGATCTGAACTCTTTGCAACTGTCAGCAGATAAAGAGTTAAAGGCAAAGAGTGAAAGTAACTACATACTGCATTGTGCCAAAACTATCAATACATTTTTGCCTAAATATTGGGACTTTCTTTTTTCTCTCTGCTTCAAGATATTTGCATGCAACAATTCTGCACTTTCTGATAGCATCCAGTGTTCAGATAATCAATGATGGGTCACCAATATTAGACAAGCAAGTAACCATGCAGCAACATTAGTGTAGTAGGTAGGGCAGGCTTATGGGGAGGGTCTGTGATTACCTGCTTATATATTTGTATACAGGAAACCAGCAGTTAATGCAGATGAAGTAAATAAATCAATAAATTGGGTCTACCAGTTGAAAACTGAGTCTTTTGTGGATCATCTATGCTATTTCTGTATTGTTTTGCTATGCTTTCGAGCGCGTCTGTTTATTGATGCCTAATGGTCACCTGCTGTGAAAGGGCTGACCTCTTGGCTCTCGTATGTGATGTCCAATTGTGAAATTGTCACTTTCTCATTGGTATCCTGGATCAGGTGTGGTGCTTGATTGTATCGATTCCTGATCTTTGCCCTCTTTCTTAATTTCTTTATGGGGCAAATGTAATTGGTTCTATCAGTCACCCCTAATATTAACTGAATTGTTTCAACATAACCTAATAAACGTTTCCTATCTCACGGCATGTTACCTTTATCAGGTCATGATGACGTTGCACTTTTTGAATGACGTCGCTAGTCATTACTAGTTTTTGAATGACGTCGCTGAATCAACACAAAAATCAAAAATTACGTCATAATCGCTAGTTTGATGGGTAAACTGATAAATAGAATACCAGGTTCGCGTCTTTTGATATCAAGTTTACCAGGCTCAGCTTTGAGAACGCATGTTGAATTGCTCGGCAAGCCTCGCGATGTCAACAAGCGTTCTCAAAGCCTTGCCTGGTAAACTTGATATCAAAAGACACTCACCAAGTATTCTCTATTCCTCGGCAAGCCTCGCGATGTCAACAAGCGTTCTCAAAGCCTTGCCTGATAAACTTGATATCAAAAGACACTCACCTAGTATTCTCTATTCCTCGGCAAGCCTCGCGATGTCAACAAGCGTTCTCAAAGCCTTGCCTGGTAAACTTGATATCAAAAGACACTCACCTAGTATTCTCTATTCCTCGGCAAGCCTCGCGATGTCAACAAGCGTTCTCAAAGCCTTGCCTGGTAAACTTGATATCAAAAGACACTCACCTAGCATTCTCTATATCTCGGCAAGCCTCACGATGTCAACAAGCGTTCTCAAAGCCTTGCCTGGTAAACTTGATATCAAAAGACACTCACCTAGCATTCTCTATATCTCGGCAAGCCTCACGATGTCAACAAGCGTACTCAAAGCCTTGCCTGGTAACCTTGATATCAAAAGACACTCACCTAGTATTCTCTATCTATCTAATTGTTTCTGAAATGGCTTGGTATCCTCTTGAAAATGTTGCATTGCGGACATTCTACGAGACTCCGGTATCCAACAATGTGGCATTTTGAGAAGTGTAGACTCGGACGAGGCTGTGCGGCCTTCTGTTGAGCTTAGAAACTTCAAATGATATTCGGTCGGTGGCTCGGCAGTCATGGAGCAATCAAGCGACTAGCAAAGGCTCTGATCAGACTGCGCGTATGCGCAGGCTGGTCTGAGCCTTTGCTGGTCGCAGATACCTCAGTGTTGGAAATCTCATGTCCCGGCTAAAATATGTTCGCCATTGTCTATGTAATGCTTTGTATGTATACTGTAGGGGAAGGGCCGTAAATAATGTTGGAAAAACTTGTGGCCCGACCCCTTGCTTTGTATTGGCAATAAATACGTTTAAACTAAACTCCGGTATTTTAGGGATACTTTCCATGGCTTCTTGGGATATGGGGATACAAGGCTTTCTGAATTTTTGGGATATTTGCCATGTTTATTTTAGGGATATGGGATACTTTCCAAAAGATTTAAAGGGATATGTGATACTGCCCCACCCCCCCCCCCCTTCCAGGGTCTCAAACGTTCCTGAAAGAAGTCTTGATTACTCATTTTGTTTATTTTCATGTCTGTGACTGTTCTGAACTAGATTGATCTTACAGAACAATAAAATCCAGAGTTACAGACTAAACAAATACTAAAATGGTTAATTTTATTCCTCCTATGGGACCTATTCGCCAGAAAACCTGATTATGTTGCATGTCAACAACAAACGCGTAGACCAGCCTGTGACTCTGCGCAGTTTGATCAAAATCTTTGTTTTTCATTCTCTTGAAACTATAGTACCTAAACTTTTCAATTACAACATGTCATTACTCTTGCTAGTCTGTGTAGCTTAGCTGGCTAGATTGAGTCTTACAGAAGACAGAATTTCTCGCGGTGAGGCCCATGCACAACCTTATTACGAGCTATGACTCGTAAAAGGCTTGTTTTATGAAGCAGGTAAGCGTATACGCAGACACAGGTACTCCCTTTTTAGGGCTAGAATCTCGAATATTTGGATGCAGTTCGATTGTGAAAAGATGATGCACATGCACGAGTCAGCACATGATGTTTTTGTAGTTTTTGCATTGTCGAGCAACGAAGGTTCTGGCGAGCCTGTGCAAATGCGCAGACTCGCCAGAGCCTTCCCTGCTAGCATTTTCCAAAATATAGATGTAAACCATCAGAAAGTATGGTGCGCAGACTGATCTGCATCCTCGTATTAGCATGTAACAAAAACGGATTTTTCATCACGAAGCCGGCGTAGATAAGGGCTAGAGTTTGTAGGATTTTTTCAGGATATTGATCAATTATTATTGAAGTGAACGCATCGTATTTATCAGAAGGAAATAAATTTTCTATAGTTTATGCTTTACTTATCTTAATATTCCTTTCTGGTAACATGCCAGACAAATGATTTACAGACAAGTCTATATGGAATAGCCCAAGATTGTTTAGCATATCCATAGGCAGAAAATATTCCGGGATAATTTGTTTTCCGCTTTAACATGTTTAAAGATACATATACCCGACAAAAAAAAGAAACGCACCACTCAGATATTCCCGTTAAATTCTCCTTTAAATGCGAAAATGCAAATTGCAAAGTTATAAAATTGAAAAAAATTAGTGTCTGAGTATCATTCGGTCTACTAGGACGATTCCCATTGCTTGAAATAATCAAGCATGAGAGCACTATAAAAACACTTACTTCAAGTGACTTTACAATTTGACCCCCACTTGGTTTAGTGATAATTTCTATTGACACATCTTTGACCACTGCTTGTAAAATGCTAAAATACTTACTTTGAGCACCGTGTTGAAACACAGAAAAAACTCAACTGAAAACTTGCTGTTATTCATAAAGCAGATTTCTGAGCCCACCCTATCATTTTGTCTCCCTAATTTCTCTTGCACCCCCACCCACCCTCTCTCTCTCTCTCTCTCTCTCTCTCTCTCTCTCTCTCTCTCTCTCTCCGTATTTTTTCGTCGCTTGATATATCCTTCCTTCTGCAATAATCTTAAGTACATGTATTATCACTTTTTCAATCCAATGGTTCTAAATCTACTTCAATCCATACGCACGTGCGTATGGAACTAAGTGACTTTGATACCCTTAGTTAGTTTGCAAGGGTGAAGTATAATAAGAGTGTTCGCGAAACAACAAGACATGCTGAGAAAGATGTACATGTATATCACATGTTTGATGTTGCATGGCTATTTCTAGTAGTTTTTTAGGAAAAGTGATAATTATCCTTTGAGAAAATAAACCCGTTCGAACTTCTAAATGCGGATGACAACATCAAATGACACCAGGCAGGCAAACATGGTCTCGTTGGAGGACTACATTGTACTATTGATATAAACTAAATGACATTTTAGGATAAACATATATATATATATATACAATGTCGATGTGACTTCTCTCAGAATAGCAAAAAATGTAAATGAGAAGTGGGTAATTAAATTTAGAGTTGATGCTAATATTTTGGTAGTACAGTAAAACCTGTGTAAAACGGCCACTCTCAGAAAACCAAAAATTGGTTTTCAAGAAAAATTATCGCTAAATGCAGGTCAAATAGATTTCAGAAGGAGCATTCTGCAATACTTTCGACCTTAATTAAGCTACCATTTGTCATTAAGACCATTGCTTTGTTTATTTTTGGTAGCAGTTGATATGTTCAGTGTTTTCCCCTATTATGGATTGGCAAAGAAAGAAAAAACAATAATCTCTGATATTAAGTGCCACGATTCTTATTTAATGAAGTGCTTACACAATAATATTACCGTAGAAAATACAATATGGTGACACCTGTACTTACCACATCTAGTTTCTAACGTTAAAACTACATCTAACCAATGTTACACGTAATTTGTAACATTATTAAGAATTTTAATTCATACAGAAGAGAAACCTTATGACATGTCAGTTCATACAGGAGAATAACCTTATATCTATGATTTTGTAATTGTAAGCCTTATTAAAAAATCTGGTTCACAAGAATAGCCCCCTGTCAAACCTATTGGTTAAAATTAACCAGTTTGGTCACAGAGAACTCTTGGCCCCAAAGTTATTGCTAATTTAATGCTTAAATCTTCTCTGATCATTCCGTTCTGTAAAACTTATGCTGATTTCCAACAAATACATGTAGCAACATTTATACTTTAGCTGGCTGTATATTCTAGGCATACAGTTTCGTTTTTGGACCTCACTTATTCATGTAGAACACTGATCTATGAAACCTCTGATTAGACTCTGTTACCTTTGATAAGACTATGTTACACTTTATCCTGGTCATGGCACCAAAATGTGGTTACTCTAGTTCAGTTGGGATGTAAAGGAAATATTTGGTCTTCTTGTTTCACATGTTTATTGTTATGATATTATGTTTCTTAAGCAATGTCATTCAGGACTTGAGGAAGTAATACACATTGTCTTGGCCCCATGGGCCCATGACCTTCGGCACTTCCGACCATTGAATCATTTGAAATTGTCTAAACATGTCTTTCTTTAAGAAAAGTGGAAGTAGATTTAAAAACAACCTCCTTCTGTCGAGTTATTGTTTCTTTTCAACTAAATAATTAATTTTGCTAAAACTGACCTATACCCAAAAGAGGTAGGAAATGACAAAGTTACCGTTTTGGGATTTTCATGAAATTTGGCTCAGATCAGCAGGATATATATGGCATGTTTTTGTGATAATATGATATCTTGACAAATACTAGAACATATCTATTTTTGGAATTGAATGTTGAATGTTCTGTAATTTTTTGAGAAAAAATATTGAAATTTTATAATCACTTCTTCAGAATACGTAAACCATAATTTATCCAAATGAGTTTGTGGTATTAATATAATCCCTATGGTATTTTGGATTCAATCTAGATGGCAAATCATAGAAATAAACAAAATTAAAGATTTAGGACATAGAAATTTAGAGGTAGGTACCACCTCAAAGGTGGAGTACGTCAGGGTTGCTTCCTAAGCCTTATTCTAAACTAATTCTAATTCGATAAATACATTTTCATAGTTTGTATATAATGAGTTATTAATATGCAAAGTTTAAAGAAAATCCATGCGTGGGTACAGATGTAAGTGCCCCTTTTGGCGAGTTTTTCATTTTCGAATGCCAAGTTTCGCAGAAATTAAACCCTCGCGAAATAGTGAAATTATTCTGTCGTTTACTGCTGTAGGTAAAACATGCACCAGTCGCGAATTTTAACATATCTTGAAACAAACGTTATTGATTTATCGAAAAAGTTGATTTTGAAAATAAAGATCAGCAGACGAAAAAAGTAGGGAGCAAAGAGATAAAATGTTAGCTATTGCTCAGACAAAAATCTGCTGTTTTTGCTTTAAATTGGTTTGAAAAGGCATTTCACTTTCTTCTTATTCGATATTTTTAAACGTTTTTTCTTTCCTCTTCAAATGTTTTAAATCTAAATTATTAAAAAATCATTGTTCTTTTTGGTATGTTCTTTAACATGATCATATTTTTCAGACCTTTCTTTACACTGTACACATGTAAGCTTTTTTCTTCTATCAATATATTTTTCTCGTTTTTCTACATGTATCAGCTAAAATATGGTCACTTTTCTCAAATCAAATATGTTCTTGTAAAGGTTAGTCCTTGGAAGCAAAGACTACACCAACGCACTGAAATTGTAGAGTGTGCAGATTGCCTGGGCCATACTAGCTAGTTTCAGCCATTTGGGCATCATCAGTGACCCTCTAGTGGTTTCAAAGTTCCACATACCAAAGAACAAGAAAATAAATTCTTGCACACCGGATAAGGATATCTGAGATTTTACCCTGGGATAGAAAATTTTATCAAGTAACGTCATCCTGTGAAATTGCATCTTAGCGTATTCGGGGACTTCTGTAAACTTATTCTAAAATAAATAAATCAATAAATACAGTGATGAGCAAGAAAACGATTCCACTATTCGTCTGAGGGTAGGATAGACAAATCCGTCCCTCGGAATTTTCGTTTGTCATCACCTCGTGATGCCAAACAGCGATCATTGGGACAGATTTTTCTATCCTATCCTCACACTCATGATAGATTCTTATAATCTAAACTATGATGAAAGGCAGGAAGCTGTTCTACCGCCTCCACACAGTCCCTGTCATGTCATTTTCGCTTGGATGTTTTGGGCAATGAATGATGTGCTGCCATGATGCAAAATCACACTCATGCCCACTTTTACAAAATCCTCAATCGTATTATTGTCCCCAACAATCTAAAATAAAAATATATAATATCTGTCTTCGATGACATGATCTGCCCTTTTTGGAGTTACTGTATTTGTTTCGTAAATCAGTACTTAGTGTCTTTTTTAGTTTTGCAAGCATCACGCTGAGGAAGAGAGAGCTGGTTGTTTAACTTTAATTGTGCTATTACTGTCGTGTGTTGTGTGTGGCTGTTAATGTTCTCTTCCTCGTGGTGACGTGGGTTGGTCTGCAGTCTGTAATTGTGACATTTCCTGGTCATGACCACTTGCTTTTTAAATGTATTGTCTGTTTGTTGTGTTTTTTTACGTCCAAAGTCAACAGCTATGGTCATGGTGGCACGGCCAGTTCACCCCAGTAACCACACCTTTTTCCTGGGCAAGCTTGAACAAGCGGCTAACCAGTACTTCATGCACATACTTTCGCAACCCTTCTTGAATGATTCCGCGGAATGGTGGAGAATGACCGTAGAAATTATTTCATGATCAATCTCCACGAAAGTATGGGACCGGGCCGGGGTCGAACTCGCGACCCCTGGACCTGTTATATGTATTGGTAAAGCGCATCTGGATTTCTACTGACGGGCAATCTACCCCCTAAAACCACACCGGATAGGCGGCAATCGAAAACGCTCTTAACAATTTACGAACGCGGATAAAAAGTCGGGCGACAAATGGCAATCAAAAACTCTGTTTCTAACGATTTTTGATCTACGTTCGTCGAAATAATAACGTTTTCGATTGCCGCCTATCGGTGTGAAAACGGAAGCTAGCAGCGATTTAGCGATTTCGAATGTTGAAAACTCACAGTTTTGGCGGGAAATGCATGATTTCAACGTTGTTTAGCCTGCTTTTGGGCCCCCAGGGGTTTTGGGGATCTGGGTAGAATGGCTATTTATTTTCAGGGAGCTGGGGAGCACTGGTAATTATTTTAGGGGAGCTAGGGAGCAAGGTCATAATTTTTGGGATCTAGGGAGCCCTGCAAAAAAGCAAAAAAAAAGAAAAGCCTCCAGTTTGTTTGATTTTTTAAACATTTCTTCTGCTTCTGCTTCCCCAGACCCCCCTTGTCAATTCTAAATGTAGATCTATTTATTTATGTACAAGACATGCACATCTAGATTCACCTAAGAGAGAAATATGGCAATTAAGTTTTGTTGTTGATTTCTTGTCCCTAAAATTGTGGAATTTTAGGTTGGTAATAACATACTTTGGGACGCCCAGCCAGCACCAGATCATACCATTTTTGTCAATTTTTTCCGGGGAGGGCATGCCCCCTGACCCCCCTAGCAACAGTGTGACTACACATTGTTGCAGGGCTACCTACGCACCTGCTATGTAATTCTTTCTTTAGGTAATTAGCCCTTTTTATAGGAATTTTTGAAGAATGCTTATGAGATATATACTTACTTGATTTAACTGAAGTTAAACAAGCGTACAGGTGCTAATAGCAATTGTAGAAAAAGACGTTTTATGGTTAAATACTTTCACTAAAGTGTCTAAAAATCTAGTTTAAGCTGTTCAAAGAAACCAGCCCCTGTTCCCAAAAATTAAACCGAGTGGCATGTCTCTAACTTAAGGAAAATCAAATCTAGAGAGCATTCTTCCAAGCCTACTCTACCAGGTTCAAGGATGGTCTCAAAACTTTGAGCCATATATAATGCATTTCATGGAAATGATTATATGTAATGCATTCCATGCTTTTATATGTCATGTATTCAATGGCAAAGACCTGTCTTTACATGTATAAGGCAAAATATCAAGTGATCATTAAGTCGCTCTTATATAGCATCATAGCTTTTTAGTATGTGATTTTAATCCTACGGAAAGATAAATACATTTTAGGGTGAATTGGCTTTTATTTTTGGGGATTTGAGGAGAAGCTGAACTATTTTAGGTATTTGGGGAGCGAAGACAAATACTTTTAGGGAGACGAGGAAATTATTTGCATGGAGTTGGGGAAATCAATGCATTATTTTCAGGGAGCAAGGGAGCACAGACCCCCCCTCCCCCCCCCGGGGCCTCTGCTTTAGTACAAGTTTCCATATTAGCACAAGCTCTTAATTTGTTCACTTTTTTATTTCATGTGACAAATGTATTTGCTATTTCGTGAGTAGTGATATATCTTCAAAGTCAGTTAAAAAATAAAAATGCCATGCACCCATGGTGTGACACGGCTTATATAATGTTAGAATAAGGCATGACCTTTTTAATCTGCTAATCACCCCATGCAGCGTGTTAAATGTCAACTGAACAAATTCACCGGAACATTCCCGTAAAGCTGCTGTCTTAGAGGTTTGTATTGATTCCTGCAGCTTACATAAAGAACAATAGTCTGTTTTCCTAGTGCCACTATAGAGAACGCTGTATTATTGTGTGTACATTTCAATCTTTTCCTGCCATAGGCAAATGCAGCAGACGATAAATTGTTTTGCGTTTAGAACAGTCTTAAACCATGTTAACTGCCAGAAGAAAAAAAAGCTGAAAATATCGTCTGCTGGTGTCGTCTGCTGATGTCGTCTGTCACAGTGTTGCCGTTCTTTATGTTTTTGTTTTGGTTTTTGTTGTTGTTGTTTTCAAGAAAGAACAGGCTTTGACTGTCAGCAGAAAAAGCAGTTGAAATATTATCTGCTGACGTCGATCGTCTGCTGCAAATCTCATTGTTTACTTTTTCTTAGAAAGAACAGAACTGCTAGCAGAAAATGCAGCTGAAAATGGTGTCGGTTGATGTCACCTGTTGCAATTCTTCATGTCTATTTTTCTACGAAAGAACATATTGTAACTGCCAGCAGAAAAAGCAGCTGCAAAAGTCTTCTGCTGATGTCGTCTGCTGCGATTCTCTGAGCTTATTTTTTCTAAGAAAGACCAAGCTTTAACTGCCAGCAGAAAATGCTAGCTGCTGATGTCGTCTGCTGCAACTATCAATGTGTGTTTTTACTGGGAGCATTAAACGCAACTGAAAATGTTATCTGCTGATGTCGCTTCATAGAAACAACAGGCTGCCGTAACTACCAGCAAAAAAATAAAATGTCGTCTGCTGATGTCGTCTGGCTGAAGTTTTCGCCCTAGCAGCAGACTAAGCTAAACTTGCATGCAAACAATATGGACCAAGTTCAGGACCCGATATATTGCGAATCACTCCGCATAAATGGGTACAGTGTACAAGTAAGAACAATACAAACAAAAAAAATACCACATACGAACGGACAACAGCCAGATATTTTTGACGGGTGCATAATCTAAAGTGTCACCTATAATTTTCAGCTGAAGACATTTTCAATGTTAAAAATAATCTTTGGGTGACATCATGGCTGTATATCTCATGTGAATTGTCTGCACAGCACAATTCACCATAAGACCTGAAAATAAAAGCTTTAATTGGAACTTCAACAGTTCAAAAACGATCGACAATTCATAGCTCCAAGCAAATATATTAGACTTCGAGCTAAAAAAGGTCCTGCTCCCCCCCCCTAGGGAATTTTGCAGACATATCCTATCTTAAAGAAAATTTCAAGCCGCATCTTTTAAGAGATGTTTGCACTCTGTGCTCCGGGGCGTTAGTCTCTGACAGCCTGTTACATATGTTACTGTAACAAACTAAGGAAAAAATCAAAATGAAAGTTTGAGCTACAGAAAGAAGACATTAAACCATCTAATTATTCAAATTTCTTATGTAATTTGCAAGCTGGATGCCTAAGCTACATTAAAACAGCATTTTAAACAAAATTACAGCCTTCAATGGTGTTATATGCGTTACATAGATTAAATTTCCCTTTGAAAGTTAAAATTGTGACTAACATCATTCATTTTACAGACGATTTGTGCATTTTTACAAGTGTTTTTAATCTTAGTTTACTAAAATACTCATTTGACTAATAGAAGAAACAAAGTTTGCTTTTCTATCTCAAATACATTGTTTTATATGAGCTATTAAACAACCCTACCCCCAATTTTAAGTATCCAATTTTGGTATCTATTATTGAAGAAAAATATATGAAAATATTTGACACTCGTGGATATCTTACATTTTTGGCACTGTCTTGCTAATGCAATAAAGAATCATACATTTGCAAGTTTGACATCAGGATCAGAGCACTTATTAAAGTATGTAACGTATGTTACATGGCATAATGAATGAGCTAGGAAATTTTCTTGGAAGTAAGAGATGATATTTCAGAAAAATACCGTTTTTCACATGTTTTCCTATTAATCTCAAGCCTCTGGTGCCTTAGTCTTAGTAATTACAGTCATTGCTGATAACAAGCCCATGGAATTGTGTTACCTATGTTATATATAACCTTTTTAATCACATATTTCCTAATGCCTATAATATTAAAATATATAGACATATAGATAGAAAATAATAGTTCTAATTTAAATGACACAATTTAATAAATATTCCTATTAAATAAAATTATTCAAAAACAATCTTTATTCAAGTCACCCTCACAATGTCTATCATTGTGTCTGCTTCGATTGCAAAATAATCACCCATTTCATCACAACCAGCAGAATCATGGCATTGTATTAGGACTGCAAACTGAGTACAATCCTGTTCCTCTCCACCCCTTTGGGAATTGTGCAGACATATCCTACCTTAAAGAACAATTCAAGCTGCATCAAATAAGAGATGTTTGCACTCTATTAACTAGGGGGTTAGCCTGTAATGGTATGATACGTATGTTACCATATCAATTTAAGAATAAATAAATTGAAAGTCTGAGATACAGAAAGATGACATAAAACTGTCTATTTATTTGAATTATTCATGTAGTTTGCATGCTGAATACCTTTGATACATAAGAAAAGATTTTTTAACAAATATACAGCATCCTATGGTGTTATATGTGTTACATTAATTAAGATTACTTTTTAAAATTGGTAATTGTGACAAACATCACTTATAAGCATTTCGTGTGATCCTCCTCTTTAGCCATCAAAAGACTTAATTTTCTTTGTATGTGTGGCCAGTGCTAGTGTCAAACAACTTGACTCAGCCAAACTTGAATCCTTAGCATTCTTCAAAAGCAGAAACAGCATGTCAGTGTCATGGGATCAAACACCTGATTAAATATGGGTTTAATGCCATTTCACATATATGCATACAATAGAGTATGACTCTGGTATCTATCTCTTCCTGTGAAGTAGCAAGAGCAATCTAACTGCAGCTGCCTCTGCATCCGTGCTAGTCAAATGATAACTTTGCTCTGATTTTGCAAAATCTATGTCTCTACCGTGTACCTCTAAGAATTCTTTAAGATTTCTGACATTGGTCAAACAGAAATTTGATAGGCTGCTTTTTTGCATCATTTGCCATGGAACTATCCAGTCTTTTGGTGCTTAAGTCCTCAGGTCTTAGATCAATAGTATTTTGCTGCGCCCAAAGATCTTTACAAGTTTTCGTTAGTTACAATGTTGACTCTTGATGGTTTTGGCAGACGGTCTGAAACAATTTCTGTTACACCTTGAAAGTTATCTGGTATAAGAGAAAAAATATGAAGTTGGACATTGCCATCAATTATGTTTGCAGTTGGTTGTTTTTTGATGTCAGTACATTGAAGCATGTCTTAAAATAATGTAAAACCTATGATTTCTCAGTTTTTGCAGCCATATCATTAGCGAAGGAAAGTGGGCTATAGGTAGAATGGGATAACCAGTAGTTCTATATTATGCTCTATGAAAGATTTATACAGAGTAAACAAGTTGATAAGGTGCCTCATTTCATGATCCATTGAAAACACTGAAATTGAAAACACTTGCCTCTGAGTGTTTAATCAAAAAGAATGTCACAACAATGCCCTTGCTCATTTATTATGAAGAGTTATATATGTTACATCCTTTAATAAGTGGTCTTATCTTAGAAACTTAGTGAATCATTGAATTGAAAGGGTCTAATTTGCGCTCTGTTCATCCTGCATTTCATTGCTTTACCTGCTGTGATGCATCTAGTTTGTTTATCTGAAGGGAAAGAGTTACCTCGGTTTCAGCACTTCAGAAGTACTAAGACTTCAAATAAGTTTTTGAACGTTTGGGGAAAGATAATAAGTGCAGAGACATTATTAGATGAAAATATGTGGGTTGCATGTATGGAAAGGCTACATTTATAAAAGTTAACCAGCTAAGATATGATTCTTTATCACAGAAATATCAAGGTACATCAGTCCAGGTACTCATTGCTCTTAATGGCATAGTTTTCCTCCTTGTAAAGCTTTAGTCTTTCTCCTACTTGCAGAGTATCACTTGAAACACATACTCAAAGAGCCAACTATTAGGAATTCATATCAGTTTCCGAATGTTCCAAGCCATAAATGGCAAAATTGGAAAGTTGATAATGACTCATCAATTTTGAGTGGACTGGTGGTAAAATTGAAAATGTAAATGATTGAAATATTGTGTGATGATTCTACTAGTTGCGAGGAGGCGTGTGATAATGATGATTACTACAGAAGCAGACAACGTCAAACATTTAACATGAGTGTTAAATCGATGAGAAATAGTTTGGACCATTTCATTTTCTGTATTTTCTTGTAAAAATGTAAAGCTGTCTTTTCTATTTGTGGCTCTATATTTAGCATTATATGCACAGTATTAGGAAATGTGTCCAAAAGTTCAGTGATAACATCTGTAACACCAGTCCATGGGCTTGATAATCAGAAATGAATAGAATTTCTAGTGTTTTGGCACCAAAGACTTTTAAGTACACATTAAGTGTCCTGATCTTTAACTTAATGACATCTTGTAGATATATGAGCAAGACAGACTAAGAAAATGAAAATTATCCACACGCTGTAATCGCTTTCATGTGTTTTACTTAAACGGTAATAACAAAATTCGCTTCTCTGTAAAACTGGGAGTAGGGCTGTGTATTAGCTCCTATAAGACAATATATCTAAGATAGAAAAGCAAACTTGTTTTTTCCTATTCATCAATTTAGTATATCTTTGTAAAATCTAATAAAACAGTTTGAAACCAAGTCATAGTAGTTGTTTAACTACATGACGATAGCCACAATTATAGCTTTTAAATTATAATTAGGTTCATGTAACGCACATAATACCACAGTTAGCCATATTAATGTTTAACAGCTTCCATAAGTAGTAAAGACATCCAGTATAAAGACTATAAGAATGTCAATTTATTAGATAATTTTAATGTCTTCTTTTGGTAGCTCAAATATTCAAATTTCTTATTTTCAACTTGATATAGTAACATATGTAACAAGCTGTTACAGGCCAACACCCCGACTTACAGAGTGCAAACATTTCTTATTAAATGCACCTTGAATGGTTATATAAGATGTTATTTGTCTGCAGAATTCCAAAGGGGATTAGGATGGAGCAGGCCCTTACTCAGCTTGATGTCAAAATACTGTTTGATGATATACTTATCACACTAACATATGTAACACTCTCTGATCATTAAAACTTGATGACAACTAGCAGATCTATAAGTCTTTATCATAGGAGCCAGTTTAAAATCCCTAAACAATGTAAGATATCCAACAGCTGCGAGTTTTTCACAATTTTAGCTCAAACTTTCAAACTACATTTCCTTTATTTGATATAGTAACGCATGTAACACGCTGTTTCAGACTAACGCCCCAACATAGAAAGTGCAAACATCCCTTATTCGATGCAACTTGAGTTGTACTATAAGAAGGAATATGTCTGCAAAATTCCCTTGAGGAGATTAAAACAATTTTAGGCATATATTACGTAAAGACAATGAGCTTGCCCATTTATTACATCAGGTAACATATGTAACAGCCTCTGATATCAAAAATTTTGCAACAAACTTGCAGATTTGTAAGTCTTTTCATATAAGGAAATAAATCCCAAACAATGAAACACATTCATCAACTGCAAATATTTTTTAACTATTTTTACTTTCGTTTTAATACCAAACATTTCACCTTAAAACTGGGTAGGGGTAGGGTTGTTTATTTGCTTATTTCAGAAAAAATATTTAAGCTAGGAAAACAAACTTTAATTTTTCTGTTAGCCAATTGCATAAGCTAGTCAGACATGGTTAAAAACATTTTGTAAAACACGCAGAGAGATTGTGAATGTAAATGATGTTAGCCACACTTGCAAATTTTAATGGGTTATCTGATTTATGTAACGCATATGACACCTTAGAAAGCCGCAATTTTGTTCAAATGGCTGTCATATGTAGTTAAGATATCCAGTATGCAGACAATATGAATGATTTTTAAAAATAAATATTTTAATGTCTTTAATTTGAAGCCTAAACTTTCAATTTACTTTTTCTTAGTTTGATTAAGTAACGTATGTTACAGGCTCTTACAGACTAACGCCCCGGAGCACAGAGTGCAAACATCTCTTAAAAGACTCGGCTTTCAATTCTCTACAAGATAGGATATGTCTGCAAAATTCCCTAGGGGGGGGGGAGCAAACCCATTCTCAGCCATCCGTCTATATTGTCCTGAAAATTTCGTCTGCTTTTTACGTCTGTTGCATACATACAAGTGCACGTCAGTCTAGATTTTATCATGAAAGCAAACACTATGAACCCTGATCTGGGTCCATAGTGCTACATTGTATCTCATACATAAGCAGATGAGTAAGCAGACGACAGATCCCGTGACAGGCGGGAAAAGGGTTAAGTCGATGCCGCGCTATGTCCAGTGTTCCCGTAAGAATTCCAATGTGTTTAGCAGTTCCGAGAGGCGGTAATCGATAAACTGTGTCTGTCTCTTCTAGCTAAACATGGGAGGAATGAAATCCGGCTACGCAGTTGATTATTTGCTTAATGTAGGAATTATAAAAGAAATGCGGTAAGCCGTTTTTTCTTTGTGATTATCTATCTGCAAAGCATTTGGATATTTAGTAGATGGTTGTTTGTGTGATGCATTCAGTTTCGCAGATTCGTCTCTGGTAGGTAAAATTATGTTAGATGCGCTAAAATAAACATTGCATTACGTATGTTCGCAGACACTGCCATTAGATGATTAATGTCGTTTAAGGTATAAAGCCGCCTGAGGTGTATAAAATATGAAACCTGTGCAATTTTGCACATGTTTCATATTTTGTACACCTCAAATGTTTCATATTTTATACATTAATTTACCTGCGTTTGTATAATTCAAAGAAGAGCTCGGCTTAAGCCTATGAAACTGTCACGTACAATTGGGCCTCAACGCAAGAAAACCTGTCTTCTAAGTTTGCGACCAGGTAAGGTTCAAACCAACCTGCTCAGCTACAGAGCCTAGCAAGAGTATTGCAATTTTGCATGTAACAAGTTTAATTATTATACATTCATGAGAGCGAACAACGATAGTTCTCATCAAACTGCGCGGATACACAGCATGGTCTTCACCTTTGTCTTTCGCCTGCAACAACAACAAAGTCTACGGGGACCATTAAAATAGGTACACCTTCGTCACATGGGTGAGGTAATAGTATGCCAACGACTCCGTCCGTCAACAGCTTCAACCATCTCCGCTGATACTACTAGACCAAAATAATCCTAAGTTTCATAAATGCACTTCTTAGCCTGTGTGGCGCGAATATTTGGTTCAACTGGTCTTTGTAAAATGCCCAAGATGGTCGTTATGCCCATATATGGTTAAGTCCTTTAAAATCGTCTTTTGTAGAGTCAGATGACCAATGAACCTGGTATGTAGCATTTGGGATGCGGGACCTTCTTAGTGTATGAAAATGATGATCCTAGGCTGACCTTGACCTAATTTACGACAAGTTCAAATCTGACTCATAGAGCATTTTAATGGGAAAAATCTGAGAAAGTAGATTTCGAAAAAAAGTTGAGGCCAAAGTAATTATAATTACTAGAAACGTTGACCCTCATGAGACAATGACTTAAGATAAGTGCCAGAGGCCAATTTTGACCTTTGACCTTTCAACCATGTTCGCTCATATTGGGTTTCTATCAATATTTTTTAATGTAATTTTCTCCGAAAACACATGGCTGATTAGTCAAATTTCATATAGAGACTCACAAAATTTTGCTCAAAAGGTCTTGGTCACGTGACCAAGATGTAGTCACGCCCATATATAGTAAACCATTCTCAGGAACCAAAGACCAAGGCCAATGACTTAAGGTCTTGGCATGTAGCATGCCCTACCATTTGCTTGATTATGTTCCTTTGTTTACCATGATCTACTTTACTTGGTCAAGTCACGGACTAAGTATTTGCATTAGAAAGTAAAACTTTTGCATTATGAGTATATGCATAATATAATCAGAAGAATGGCTACAGTTTTGCTCTGGGTTAGCCCCACCAGGCACATGCATTTGAGGTCAGGTTCAGGAACAGTTTCATTATATAAAAGTAAAACATAGCTGCAGTCAATGCCGCGGCCAGAACGTTGAAAAAATTACGCACATCAAAGGGGGGCTACTGGATCAAGCAGTGATCTCTTCGATTGCGTCCCTTTTCAAAATTAGAACTTCTCTTAAAGGAATGAATTTGGTCCCTGAGCAGTTCCTTGTGGTATACTAAATCACTTTTAGCACATTGTGTGACTTCCCTTGAATGTTACTTTTTATCACGCACGTGCGTAACTGCGTAATGGGAGCTACGCAAATGGTAGTATCGAAAACCAATCAATAGGCTATACTCATGTTTTTATTTGTCGCCTGCTGATGTTTTTTTTTCAAAATAAACTTTTTCGAAAAACCATCAGAGTGTCAAAAAGTTTGGATCAAGACCAGGCCCGACGTTTTGTCAAGCCTGATCTGGGTCCTACCCACCGACGGCATGTATGCTTAGTGGTATATTATTTTCGCTTTCCGTCACGTTTGTGGAATTTACGACAAAGCTTTGGTTAAAGTTTTTCAAGTGGTGTATATCTCAGTGACCGCCCCTGGGAGGCAATGTAGGTTAAAATCTAGGACACCTTTAAAAAATCGACAAAGTTTGAGTCAAAGTTTCTCATACGTTGTATATCTCAATGGGCCCTAGTTACTTTGCAGGGTTGGCATTTACATCATGACTGTCTTTGTGTGTGGATGTAGGTAAAAATCTAGGACATTTCAAACAGTATAATTCTGTTTTTCTCTTATGCAGATATCTAGCCAGAACGCATTATACATTTAAATAACTGGTACCATTCATAGTTGGCTTCCACTCGACGGCTTCAGAACCTTGGGTCGATGCCCCAGGGTGGAGTTAGAGGTCAAAATCTAGAATTTCTGGAAAGGGGATTCGAATGGGATTCGCTTTGCTGATTTTATCTCACTTTTCTAAATATCCCATGAAAATGAAATGATTTGGTCTCAGTGAGTCCAAATTATAGTCATTTTCTTAGGATATTTCAAAACGGGGGGCGGGGAGGGGGTTCGAGCCTTTGATCCGCCACTGGCCTGGGGTCGGACTGTTAAATTAAATGGATAGAATCACACTTTTATATCAATAAATAAATCCTTTTATATTCAAGCTATAAACTCTCAAGAATAATCAATGATAACAACCATCTAATTTCCTTACTTTAAACTTTTTAGAATAATCAAATATTTATAATGATGTCCAATCAGATATTGGGGAAAATCAACGTCACGTGACTCGATGCTGTTTTCTGCATGTAACCATATCACCACCACTCAAACAGGCCACGACCGCTCTGCTGGTACTGTGCCAGCATGCTGGTTGTTATATATAGTAAGCCCTTTTTATAACCAGGCACTTTGCCTGCGGGGCGTGTCGTGAAACTACCCTTCCTGTCTTGTGGCTTGGAGGGGTGCGCCGAAAATTAAACGGCGGAACACTACGACATACAACAACAACAAAATTAATATGGCGACCCTTCATTTTACATAAATGGGCAGCGTATGTAAAACTTCACCGTTAACTAAATAATACACATACAATGATTAAATGATCAGAAAAGAAGAGCAATTACATACTCGTTTTAAACCGCAATTTAGTAAAATTATTGAAACAAGTTCCACAGTTGGCAACCTCGACAGAGCCTTTGCTGATTGCACACACACAAAGTATGCAGGTGAAAATGAAATTTCATAGCGATATATAGCACCTAGCACATTTAAATTGGCTTTGGGGAGAACATGTTATACAAAAATATTGGGATTTGTTCCTGGACACGGCTAAAATATTCATCCTTGGAGAAATGGAAATTGGATGACAAGCGTATAACAATTACACAAATTTAAATAATTAGAGCAACAACAACAACAAATCTAGTAATTCTAATAGTGATAATAAGTATAACTATTGAAAGGACTCTGTATTGGTCCCCTGGGAGTTAATTTGTTGTTGTTTTTTCCTCTTCTGAAAAATAACCAATTTTCGATAACTACATGGTAAAATATAATATTAATGCACAAATTAGGTTCAAGGCCGTTTATCTCTGGTTCAGACTTACCTTAATGTTAACTGTAACACCCAGTAAACAGGAATGTTTAAAATGTAAACGACATCTCCTCCTGAACCACTGGTCTAAATTCAAATTAATTTCACAGAATTGTTCCTCATGATGCCTTCTACCAAAATTGCACAAATGGTCCCAATTCAAAGTACATTTGTAATTTCACAGAATTGTTCCTCATAATGTCCTTTACCAAAGTCGTACAAATGGTTCTACTCTGCTGAGAAAAGAGCCACCAAAGCTCCAGATAAGAAATATCTTTAAGACGCAATCTCCTGCTGAACACTTGTCCAAATTTCAAATAATTTCACAGAATTATTCCTCATGATGCCTGCTACCTCAAATTGAACAAATGGTTCGACTCCACCGAACAAAGGGGCTGCCAGAGCTCTAGATAAGACATGTCTTTAATGAAATTTCCAGGTGAACCACTGTTTCAAAATCATAATTATGTCAAGGAATTGTTCCTCATAATGGCTTCTACAAGAAGTGCACAAACAGTTTTGCTCGGCTTAATACAGGGTCACCAGAGCTCTAGATGAGAAATGTCTTTAAATGACATCTTCTACTGAACCCCTGGTCCAAATTTAAAATAAGTTCACAGAAATGTTCCTCATGATGCCCTCTCCTAAAATTGCACAAATGGTTTTTCTCCGCCCAAAAATGGGTTTGCAGAGCTATAGATAAGACATATCTTCAAATGAAATCTCCTGAACCACTGGTCCAAAATCAAAATAATTTCACAGAAATGGTCCTCATGTTGCCCTATGCCAAAATTGATCAAAAGGTTTAGCTTGGCTGAACAACATGGCTACCAGAGCTAAAGAGAGAAATATCATTAAATCATATACTCATGCTAATAAAAATAAGGCCACCCAAATTCACCGGCTTTAATGAAAATAAATACAGACATGAAAATGTTATAATTACAAAGTTATATATTGTAAGTCATATCGTGTATGACCACCACCTTTATGAATACATTCTATGCGCCTTTTGTGCATGCTTAAAAGAAGCCTTGGGTTGTACCCTACCCCACCCCTTACTGATTGCATTGTCATTTTCAACCAGCTACTGTTCCGATTTGGGAAATATGGCAGCTTGGAAGGGATACGATCATGTACCAACCAGCCTAGACTATCCCAGGAATGGTCGACTGGAGATGGATCTGGACCTGGAAGGCCAGTCAAGGGGTATGGCAATACCAGCTTGCAAACAGTTCCTTGCCATATTGCAGGTATGCTGGCATTGTCTTGCTAGAAGAGAACATTGTTTCAAACAGTCTGATAGATTTGCAGGACCTAAGGGTGAAGGCCTTAATCCACATAGCGTTGGCCTCTAAGCGACCCCCGAATTACCATGCAAATTAAAAAAACCTTATATGAATTTCAGGGTGGCCTTCTTTTTCTTAGCATGAGTATATATATCTCCTTAGCCACAGGCCAATACATCATCTACTCATGTACCTGAACTCAGAGCGATCCGGGGTCCTAGGGCCCTCTTGTTCATATTCCAATATTTTACACCAAGTATCTCACAATGCAAAAAGTGCAAATGGATGCTGGTGCAATAAGAAAGTTATTGTATTGTTTGTGCTAACTCCACGTACAGACACAAAACCATTTGAGCCAGTACATGAGATTTCCAACAATTTGACATTTTGGCAAGTGTAGACTCAGACGAGCCTATGCAGTCTACTTCTTAGCTTAGAAACTCCGAATGGTGTTCAGTCAGTAGCTTAACAATCATAAAATACTCAAGCGACTAGCAAAGGCTCTGATCAGACTGCGCATATGCGCAGGCTGATCTGAGGCTTTGCTGGTTGCACATACCAAATTGTTGGAAATCGTATGCACTGGCTCATTTACTTTGCTTTTTGCATTAGCTTGCATTTGCACGTTGTACATTGCGAGATATCTGACGTTAAACATTGGAATATCAATTAAAGGTGCAATAATATACATTTATTGACTTCAACTCGGACCCAAAATAACATGTATACTGAACAGCAAAAGAAACACATATTTGGTATATAGTACAAATTGGGGTTTAAATACTGACCAAATGATATGCAAGGTATCAATAATGCATGGAACATGTGTTTTATCAATTGCATCACAAATGGATTGCTCATTTGAATAATGATAATAAAGGGGAATAACTCTGGGCGTAACGATATAACTAATAATAAAGGCGATTTCCGAGACGGTGTATGCCTAAAAGCATTAAAAGTATTTGAATGAAAATCACTCTGTGTGATAATCTGGACATACAGACTACTTATGAAGATTAGATTGTCCTGAATTCTTCAAGGTGGACCATTGTGACCCAGTTACATTATTGGACAATTAACTGGACGTATGTTTAAAACAGGCAAGAACGTGTCCAAACAATTGTTTTAAACGGTTCTGTTGGATAGTTCTTTACTTGACATCAATCATACTGTGCCAGATTTTCATACATCCCAAAGATATCAGTGGTTTACAATACCAATGCAAAAATGCAAAAATAAAGATTATTTGGAATTGGCAGTATAAATCCTACAGCAATGAATTTTAAAGTTTTATGCTGTTTTCTTATCTGTAACATTATGTTCTCATGACATGCAATGGAATCGGATTCAATTCATGTTTTTTCAAATGTACGGCACTGTTTTTTGCGTTGTTTGTATTAATTTACAAAAGCTAATAATTAACCGTGTTATGACAAAAATGATGGTCTGGAACGAACGCATGAGTCCGTTCAAACATGTTCATATCATTCAGAGTAAAATTTAATAAGAGTTTCTTGTATTAAATGGATGTTGGATAATATGCGTTTCTTTTGCTGTCAAGTATATAACTGGGTCCGAGACTTCAATGAGGTAGACATGAGGATTTATTTACACGAAAAAGTGATATTCACCGAGGCTGCAAGGCTTTTTGACTATGAGTGAATTGTTTCTACTTTCACTTTTTTGTTACAGTCATGATCAACCAAAGGACTTTCTCACTTTCTCACAAGATTTAACAACTGTTATTAAGCTATTTTAATGTAGTATTTTGTATTTCGAAATGTATATAAAACGGAATGTGGTATGTAAAATTTAATCATAAAACTTTTTTTTACATTTTGTCTATTCAAAAAAGAAAAATGAACAAACAAAACAAAACGAAAATGTTGTTAAAGTTCATTAAAGTCTTTAATTTACCTGTTTGGAAGTGAAACAGCAACTCATGTCAATTTCATGCTGCACATGCTAGTTTCATACTCGTCATGCTAATTTTAGCTCTTTGATGTTAATTTGCAGAAGTGTCAAAAATATAAGCTTCTGGAAACTAGTTTGAGCTTGTTTTCATCCAATATCACCTTCTTTACTAATTTAGACCAGTTTTCAGGAAGACATAGAGATTTTAAAGACAAATCGGTCTAATCAGGAGAAAGGATTCTCTCCAGTCATATAACAACGGTGTTTATCAGTCACCTCTCATATTAACTGCATTGCTGCACGTTGCCTGATAAACATGGTCTATCTCACGGCATGTACCTTTATCAGGTCATGATGACGTTGCACTTTTTGAATGACGTCGCCAATGACACTGAATCGACACAAAACTTAAAAATTACGTCATAATCGCTAGCTTGAAGAGTGAAACAATGGGTAAACTGATAAATAGAATACCAGGTTCACGTCTTTTGATATCAAGTTTACCAGGCTCGGCTTTGAGAACGCATGTTGAATTGCTCGGCAAGTCTCGCGATGTCAACAAGCGTTCGGTAAACTTGATATCAAAAGACACTCACCTAGTATTCTCTATTGATATTGCAGTACTTTTTGACCTTTTATCCGAAAGAAATAATTAGTTTCCTTGCAAATTGTGTTAATCGACCTATAATATAACAGAAAGATACCAGCGATAATGTATTTTTAACATAGTGTATTATTGCAGAAACATTGCAAATTTAGCAGGAAACACGGTTTATATGCTTAAAAGGACAGTTATCCATAGCGACAAAACCTCTTTATTCGTTCAACCCCTTTTGGTGTAAACATACACTTTCCTACTGAAACAACTTGAGGCCAACACTTCTAATGTGATGAATGTCTTCTTTCGTAAATTTACTTTTTGTCTCCTGACTTTTCTCTAAAATCATAGGTCTAGAATAACTCAATATTTGAGAGTAAAATTGTGAATGATTTCTTATCCATCAGTTTTAACATGTTTTAAGTGCTCAAAAGAACCGTCTCAATTTTGAATACCCACAAGATATGTTTTGGTTGAGATATAAGAAATTAATTTTTGATTGCGCATTCTTATCTAGGGGCCTGAAAATATCTTCGTCGGGGAATAAAACATTGACGAATATGCCTTGCTCTTCTTTGCATTCAACAGTCAGCCTAATGCCTTAATTATCAGTACATTTTGATAGGCCGAAACATCTAGAAAATGGTTTGACGATGTTAAAATTTTCCTTTCCTTCATGTATCTCTTCCCCGTGCAAGGCTTTTTGCATTACAGTAATGTTCTTAAGCCTGATTGCGAGGTTAGCTTAAATGGATAACGCTATATTGGATTAGTGTTTAATTATTAAGTTACACTGATATTGTACTGGCAATGGAGAAAAGTGAATTTCGACCACTGTCAATGGTATAACTTTAATAGGGGATCTGTGGGGAATAGAGAGGGCCTACAATGGCTGGGAAGCAACATATAGTAGGACATCGATACAGTAAAGAAGACCTTTCTTTAACAAGAAATATCTTTTTTAAAAAAGTGTAGCTGTTTGTTACACTTGTAAACTTGATAAATGTTAGATAGGACCGTGTCAACGACATCTGTCTTCCATCGTTGGGGTTTGTTACATTTACTGGTCTAACCTAAATTCGACAGAGCTTACTTACTTGTTTCTACATAAAAAGAGCATCAAAATAAAACAAATAGACTGCAGTCGATGCGTGTTTTTTTCTTTGGTCAAAAATAGTGAAACAGACTATATTCAAGACCTCATTCCGTGTACTATTTTTTTACTTTTTACATTTAGTTTTCAAGTGTAGACTTTGCATTTGTAACAAGTTTGTTTGACGGTCTGATTTATTAAGCATTGAGAACACCATTTTTAGCATGTGCGCTAAAAGATACGATATAAGATAATTCTTGATTGGTGAATAATCTAGGTCATAAGCAATATTAGACAGCTACAAAAATGTAGCCACTGAAAAATCTATACTGACGGACTTTAAATAAAAACGCAACACTAACTTCCTTTTATATCTTTCAAAAGAGAGTTGAATGTAAACTTCCTTTGCTTCAGTCATATTATCATGAGTTGGTTTCTTCAGTCAGATCTTTAGTTTTAAGTGTACAACTAAATTTAACGGCGTTAGTGCTTTGAATGAATTTAGTTACTGAAGCATTTCTTATATAACGAAGATTTAAATCATCAAACAGATAACTTTCAAATATGCAAACAGGCTATATCGCAGACCTGTCAATCACTATGAGAGTGATTCCGCCATGTCTAAAAGTCATTGACACAAATTTGATGCGTCTCGTGTTTCTTGATTTTAAGAAGTAGGGGATCTTTCAATGATAACATTTTGTTACATGAAACAGTTGATCCCAATTTTAAAACGTTTACATTTTAATGAGTTAAATAATTTTGATTGGTTTAGTTTTTCATATGTTACTTGCAAATGAACATTTTTAAACATGCAATCAAATTAAACGTTTTTCATTTCGAGACATTATTAAAGCTGCTATCCAAGTACGATTATAAAGTCCATCAGTTTATCGTATACGATATTTGTAAACTAATGATTTTCTACGGTATTGTGCGCACATACCGTAGAGCATCATAAGTTTACAAATAAGCATTATTTCACTCATACCATAGAGTATCACTAGTTTACAAATAGGCATTATTTCACACATACCGTAGAGTATCATTAGTTTACAAATAAGCATTATTTCACACATACAGTAGAGTGTCATTAGTTTACAAATAAGCATTTTCCACACATACCGTAAAGTATCTGTAGTTAACATATTAGCATTATTTCACACAACGCGTAGAGTAGCATTAGTTTACAAATTAGCATTATTTCATACATACCATAGAGTATCATTAGTTTTACAAATTAGCATTTTTCACTCATACCTTAGAGTATCATTAGTTTAGAAATTAGTATTATTTCACACATACAGTCGAGTATCATTTGTTTACAAATTAGAGTTATTTAACACATACCCTAAAGTATCATTAGTTTACTAATTAGCATTATTTCACACATACCGTAGAGTATCATCTGTTTACAAATAAGCATTTTTTCACTCATACCGTAGAATATCATTAGTTTACAAATTAGCATTATTTCACACAAACAGTAGAGTATCATTAGTTTACAAATTAGCATTATTTCACACATACAGTAGAGTATCGTTAGTTTACAATTTAGCATTATTTCAAACATACCATAGAGTATCATTAGTTTACAAATTAGCATTTTTTACTCATAGCGTAGAGTATCATTAGTTTACAAATAAGCATTATTTCATACATACAGTAGAGTATCATTAGTTTACAAATGAGCATTATTTCAGACACCAGCCATAGAGTATCTTTAGTTTACAAATCAGCATTATTTCACACATACCGTAGAGTGTCTTGAGTTTACAAATAAGCATTATTTCACACATACCGTAGAGTATCATTAGTTTACAAATCAGCATTATTTCACACATACCCCAGAGTGTCTTTAGTTTACAAATTAGCATTATTTCACACACACAGTGGAGTACCATTAGTTTAAAAATTAGAATTATTTTACACATACCGTAGAGTATCATTAGTTTACAAATCAGCTTTTTTTCATTCATACCGTAGAGTATCATTAGTTTACAAATCAGAGTTATTTCACACATACCGTAGAGTGTCTTTAGTTTACAAATTAGCATTATTTCACACATACCGTAGATTATCATTAGTTTACATATTAGCATTATTTCACACATACCGTAGAGAATCATTAGTTTACAAATTAAAAGTACCTGGATAATTCTACTCTTTATGGTATTTACAACCGATGCCAATAATGAGATACATGTTAAAGCTAAAAACTAGATCGAAAAGAACTTACAGCACACCATGATTCCCGCCAAAATTGCGATTTTCTACATTTAAAATAAAAAATGTTCAACATTGTCTTATCGCTGGTATCCTCTAAATTTTGACTTTCTATATAATTACAATTGCGTTTTTTCTTTTCATATGGAGACCTCTGATATTCTTGTTTGTCCGTTTTAGAGGTTATCGCTACCCTGTATTGCTAAAATTGTATCACATGCCTATTTAAGCCCGGTTATAAATCAGATTTAAGGAATAAGAGTTCTTAAAATACCTTGTATTATAGAAGTATGCCCAAATATTGGTTCTAGAGGTACGATTAAACTTATAGGCTTCAATTCAAGAGAGGCCCTCCCAGAGTGAACTCTAATCCCTTGTTCCCCTTAAATGAAATTGCATTGTTCCCCTGTTCACCAAACCAAAATGCCTGTCTCCCATTATTGTCTTTGTCCCTCTGTTTCCCTTTAAAAGTTGGTCCTTGTTCCCAAGAAATAAATGCCCTTCTCCCCTGCTCCCCAAAAGCAATGGGAAGGCCTCATTTAAGGAATTTTGTACATTTAATAAGGCTTACTTTAGTACCCCATATATGCCGATCTATAATATTAAAGAGCTCAGGTTTGGCTATTGTCTCTGTGGAATCCTTTATGTTTTAAAAATTCGAACACTAGTCACAGCCTAGACAAACAGTGCAGACCCAGATCAGACTGCTTCTTCATAAGCTGTCGGATAAAGGTCTTCCCTGTTTGCTATTCTGACAAGCATTTTGTGAATTCCGGTCTTGAAAACCAACATTTTATTTTAGAACTGGAAGAGAATTTTACATATTCCAACAACATTTCGAACATTTTTCTTTTTGTTTTTTTTCTACTAAAATGTTGGTTATCATGGCTGGAATTCGTAATGCTCCTCAGAATAACAAACAGGGATGACCCTTATCAGACTGATTTGGTTCTGCACTGTTTGCCTTGCTATTTTTGCCAGGCAACTAGTGTTCGAAATTTTAGCACATTTACAGTAGTACTCCACAGCCTGTCATTGATAGCGTAAAATATGTCAAGATTGATCAATGATGACAACTAGAAACTAGATTTAAGCCAAGCCAGACAATTACCAGAATGGATGAATTTTCGTCTTGTGAATAAATATGTGTCTTGTCGCGGGAGAACCTGATAGTGTTGCATGAGAACAACAAATGCGCAGATCAGCCTGTACATTCTGCCATGCACCCCTAACAACATCAAACAGTTGTTGTGGGATGGTCACATTTGAAGTCTAACTTACTATGTATCTGTTTATCTTGAGCCAAATGTTCTGTTCATATCTGGAGACTGTGCAAGATATTCTGTATCGTTTATTTAATTTGGTTCTTTGAAGGTTTTCACAATATTCACCCTGTGTGAACTGGGGCATTGTTGTCCTGAAGGTGTATTCATTATTGCCAAAATGTCTTGTTATTACAGGCCACAAATTGTTGTTAATACTATCGGCTTTCCTTCAAATTTTTAACACGATTGTTTCTCCCAACTACCACTTGTGATTCATCACTGAAGGTCCTTTTTTAATTAGACATGGGCAATTACTTTATAGTCATACAGTCAACCCTCTTTATAACGACCGTGTTTGTTCCAAGCTATCTTTAACGTTAAAGTGAATTTGCTGTTATAAAGAAATGCTGACCAGTGCAAGGTTTGTCTATTCCAAAGTATGCTCTTTATGAAATTTGACTTCGATTGGCCCTCTGATTTCTATCGAAATGTTTTTGCAATCCAATCAGAGCTACCTTGCCTGAAAGGGCAAAGGTCAATACAGGCATTTTGTGGTTACCAAAGGTCATTGTCTCATTAGGTTAAATATGAGCCGCAACATGAGATGTCCAGCAATGTGGTATGTGCGACCAGCAAGGCTCAGACCAGCCTGCGCATACGCGCAGTCTGATCAGAGCCGTTGCTGTCCGTTTGAATATTCTATGACGCAAAGGCCACTGACCAAACACCATTTGCAGTTTCTAAGCTTAAAAGGGGGATGCACAGACTCGTCTGAGTATAAACTTGTCAAAATACCACATTGTTGGAAATCACGTGTCACGACTCAATTATTATACCAAGTAAATATCATGACTAGCTTCAACAGTTATCGAAAATATTATCTTTTCAAGGTTTTCCCTCGCATTTATTCTTTCAGAAACACATTTGACCTTTAGATTTAGACCAAGGTCAACCAATGATCACTAGCCAACCATACATTGTAGGGCCAACATCCACAATACTATATACAAAAAACCCATGCGCGGATCCAGATGGGGGACAAGGGATCCCGACACCCGCCCCCCCCCCCCCCCCCCCCCGAAAAATCACAAAAAATATAGTGATTCTTAGCAATACTGGTCTGGATCCCCTGAAAATCACAAAGCTACCAAGCCAGCATTCAATGTTGGGCCATCATCGGCACGCCAGCGAAACGCCATTTAATGGCGTTTCGTTGGCGGGCCGATGATGGCCCGTTTATAGTTACATTTGGATCATCCTGTCCCCTCATCAACTAAAAAAACGTTGTTAATGTTGGACACCCTCTGACCCGCGCAAGAAATCCAGGGTCGTTGAACCTTTGGTTTTAACGTTTTTACCTAATATTTGCATGGCAGCTGTTTTGTCATATGACGTGGACCACATAGTTATTTTTACATTGTATCATCTAATTGGTGATCCATATGAAATGTGAGCTCAAATGACATTGAAAACAATGTTAAATAAACTGATGGCAGTCCAGCATGAGCTACCTTGGCTGAAAGTCCACACGTTTAGATAAACGAACATTTTCAGCGTACAATTGTAACTATTTTCTTACCAGCATGTGTTTTGGATACTCAAAAGAACCGTCTCATTGAAACGGTTCTTTTGAGTACACACAACATATGTTTTGGTTGAGAAATAAGAAAACAAAATTGTTACGCACTCTTAACTAAAGGCCTGACGGTCAAGGTCACCTTAAGTATTTATCTATAGTAATTGTCTTATCGGACTCACCATGTTTACTCGTAGTGGGTATAATGATTTTGGCTTCAACGGTAATTGAAAAATCAACTTTTCAAGATTATTCCAAATAGCAACTTTGACAGTGATGTTAAGTATGTCAAGGTCAACCTAGGATCATCATTTGAACAAACTTGGTAGGCCCCATATCCCAAGTTCAAAATTCATTTGTCTTCTGGTTCTTGAAAAGAATAGTTATAAAGGGGTTTTACCATATATGACATGGCGACTATCTTGGTGATGTGACCAAAACCATTTGCATAAATGTTTTATGCAAATTAATGAGATGCTGCATTGGCTAAGCAAGGAAGCCTCCATGCGAGCTAATCAATTTTGTGTTTTAACAACAGCAGAATCTAGGGCGAAGATATGTGCCAGTAAAATGTACTTAAGCCCCCAGTGGCTTCGGCTGCTGCCCGTTCTAAGGCGGTGGTTCCGTTTTTGTCATTGTGTATAGTTTCTCTCATCGTTTGTGGGTTTGTTCGCTGTTTGTTTGGTCCTTGTTTTGTTATGCAGTACAGTGTGTGTGATTGTGGTATTTATCAGTTACTTCTTATATTAAAGCTGCATACTCTGTAACTATGAACATTTTTCGAAAAAATTTATTTTCTTTTTAAATCATTTGTAAAAGCTGAATTAAGTTATGTTTTCACAATAAATCTGTTCACTAGAGCGGAAAACTGCACGGAAAAGTGAATTATCCTATAAAACAGGTGTGTTTTACTCGTGTCGATAATTATTTGCGTCCCTCCAATAATTATAGACAGTTAATTTTAATATAAATGCTGTTGTTTCGATACTGATAATTTGTTAAGATTTGCGAAATTGGTAAAATGTATACCTGAATTTTAGTTTTTTTACTGTGTCCTTGAAAAATAGAAGCATTAGTTCTAAAATTAAAAGATCAAAAGTTACAGACTATGCAGCTTTAACTGCATTGTCGCACGTTGCCTTATAAACATTGTATATCTCACGGCATGTGCCTTTATCAGGCCATGATGACGTTAAAGTCGCTAATGACGTTGAATCAACACAAAAATCGAAAGTTACGTCATAAGCGCTAGATTGAAGATTAAAACAATGGGTAAAATAATAAATAAAATACCAGGCTCGGCTTTGAGAGCGCATGTTGAACCGCTCTGCAAGCCTCGCGATGTCAACATGCGTTCCCAAAGCCTTGCCTGGTAAACTTTATATCAAAAGACATTCACCTAGTATTCTCTATTCCCTGGTTATACTAACTCACTTTTTGTATTGGCCTTACAGATATGAAAATAGTTTTCGAAAAATTGATTAAGACGTACACTCCCATGACAAAAGTGACAAAACGGCATTTTGACGTTGGAACATCAGGTTCTACATTTGATAAATATATTTTCTTCGAAAAACACTTTCGTATGTCTTGTTATTAAAATAAACATGTGCGTTTAGCTCTAGGATTTGCAATTGACGAGTTACAAGGAGACGCTGATAAGTGTCCATCCATCCCTTCTACATTCAATTACTTCTGTTTCTTGGCTCGCCATCATTCTGTGGATTTGAATACAATTTAAACCGATCTTTTTGTAACTTTGTAGGTGCTATTGTCATGCTCTAAAGATATAAAAATTATCCTCAGATGAAATCATGTGACTAATGTTTTTTTAAGACATCTATCCAGCGTGAATGGCATTGCAACTCCTCTTACAATTTTGTACCGATCTTTTTGAGACTTTGCCAAGTCCCTCAGTCATAATCTGAAGATGTGCATTTTGTTTTTGTATAATCGTGAGATTATTATTTGGCACTTTTAGACGTTTGGAACCTAGGCATTTTTTGTCATTTTAACTTATTCATTTTAAGACTAATTACATGATGTTTAATATATATTAAAACACAATTTGCTGGTTTATTATTTCCTGTGTGTGTTAAATGAACAAGTGAATAAGAACGGGCCCCGCCCGATGTTTTTATGCTGAGCTCAACCTAGCATGAAATTTCAACTGCTTATAAATGCTAAAATCTTTAAAAATAAAGACTTTTCTTGCTTTCAAATTCTCAGAGCTTGCTTTCAAATTCTCAGAGCTTGTATTCATCATGCTTATAAATGTTAAACTTAACATTAATGAGCATGCTCAATTTCGTTCTCAGTTCAGTTGAATTAAGCATGATAAAAAAATTATAACCTCGAGACAAGGAAATATAAGAATCTGAATCGCAGACTAACTGTGGCATCAAGGGAGGCGCGCAAGAACACTGGTTTATTATACACACGTACAAGCAAACATACAATAAGTGAAACAAACATCTCTCTTTCATCCTTAGATGATTGCCGAAAATGTAAAGGAGGTGAAAAATTACATCATAAAAAATGTATTAGTGCGCACACTGAATAGGTGGCAATCGAAAACGCCTTTAACAATTGACGAACTCTGATCTAAATCGCTAGAAACAGTGTTTTCTATTGCCATTTGTCGCCAGTCGGATGACAAATGGCAATCGAAAACTCTGTTACTAACAATTTTTATCTACGTTCGTCGATATTATTAATGTTTTCGATTGCCGCCTATCCGGCGTGTTGCAGATGCGTGCGTTATCGATAGCTGTCTAGAAAGATAGTTTTTCAATACATCACAGGTAATTGGTAATATGTAACGACAGATTGGCCAAGCTGCAGCTGAATGTTGTAACTTTCACGGCTGCGAGAACACTTTTATGTAATGCTGAGCTCTTTACGTTAAAAACGACTGACAGTGTGTAAATATTTTTTTACAAATAAAATCGTATACGATTATATTTGTAAAAAATTATTTACACACTGTATATCTTAGAATTCAAAGACATCATAAAACACGTTTTCGTGGCTTGACTACCCAAAGTAAATGAGCTTAAGCTTGGTTTCCTGCACATAAACAATATGAAATGATCTAAGGATTTTAACATTTATAAGTAGATATATACAACCTCAGAGAGTTTGAAAGCAAGAAAGTCTTTATTTTTCATCATTTTAGCGTTTATGAGCAGTTTAAAGCTCATGCTAAGTTGAGTTAAGCATGAAAAAGACATCGGGCGAAGATAATGAAAAAGTTAAAAGCAGTAAATCTCTCTGATTAACTACCAGTAGTTGTTGGAAATTTGTCAACGTTCTCGTTATTATATAGCTTAAGTAACGGAAGAAATAATAAAGGAGCACATTTGTATATGTACAAAGAATATGCCTATATAAAATAACGTCAGTGATGTTGAGCTGTCATGATAAATGGCCAATGTATGGTATACGTTAACAATACCTAAAACTGCCATCTGGAACACAAGTATCAGCCAAGCAATCGTCGCAGGGTAGATAATATAGACTTTTGCAAATGATCCGTACCAATAGTCTTTACCACTCTGCAAAGCCATGACATTCTTTATCTTACTCAAATGTAATGTGAAAAATGGGTGGGATAAGTCCCTTTGTTCAGCAAAAGCTTAAAGGCATGGTCTGAACATTTTAAACGCCTTTTTGGAGTATGGAGACGATTTAACAATGGTAAAAGAAGTCGTTCTTGTCAATGGGTTCTGTCTGGAAACAAAACAAAATAGGCTAAAATCCCGTGTCACATATAATTGATGATCCCTATTTCAAACCGAATTTGCTGTCTCAGCCTCGAATACTCTTACAGCAATACTTATCTTCATGAGAATCGCTTGATGAGGAAGAAAGAGCGTGCTGTTTTGCTTTCATTGTTTGAGACTGTCTATGCTCTGTTTCTCTTCCTCATGGTGCGATGGGCTGGTCTGCTCATATCCTGGTCTCACTTTTTTATCATTCTTTTTTTTTCTGCAGCACGTTCCAATTATACAGCAAGATGGGAGTAGTTCCGAGCAGAGTTCTAGTAGTAACAGAGGCATAAATGAACGCACCACTAATACTGGACGGGGTATTATGAGCAGGATGAGTCTTAGAAGAGGAGAAAAGAGCAAACACAGAAATAGCTGTGCAAATGACCAACAAGGTACGACACAGAAGAACCTGTGTAAAACGGCCACTCTCAAGAGGACAGAAAATTGGGTTTCAAGACCAATTATCGGATTCATGCAGGTCAACAGTATTGCAGAATGCTCCAAGGGGAGCCAAAAAGACCAAAAACTGGTTTTCAAGACCAATTATCGCTTAATGTAGGTCAACAGTATTGCAGAATGCTCCAAGGGGAGCCAAAAAGACCAAAAACTGGTTCTCAAGACCAGTTATCGCTTAATGTAGGTCAACAGTATTGCAGAGGGGAGCATTCTGCAATACTTATGACCTTCATTAAGCTACCATTTGTCATTCATTAAGATCTTTGTTTTGTCTATTTTTTAGTGGCCATTTTACACAGGTTTTACTGTATCTAACATATATCCCTTTCATTCTAATGGATTATCCCATACATATACAGTAAGTATGGAATTATCTATTTTGTATTATAAGGGGTTACGGTAAAAAAAAATTATAAATATACAAATGTATTTTTTTTTTTTTTTTTTTTTTTTTTTTTTGTAAACAGTGAAGCTAGATGAAATGCCGCATAAATTATCGGTAGCCAGAAAGAGAAGAAAAGGGGTTAGTGTATATGACCCCCAAAGACACTATTTTTAAAACGCGGTTTTGGATCATATTGGGTTGGATTAGTTTTATGCTCCCTACTATCGTGGCCGAGGCATATGTGCATGCGTACGATCGTGTATGAAACCGACTTCGATATTATCAAAATTTGAAAGCTATTTGACCTCACTCCGGATAGGCGGCAATTAAAAACGCTCTTATTTACAATCGACTAACATGCTTGGCTCACTTACTTTTCGACATAAGGTCAATACATAATACATCGGATGCTGTAACTGAGCAAATATGAAGTTTCTTGATTAATAATAACACTATATTATCACATGAAACGGCTCATATTATGCTTTCTCAAGCTCATCGATTAGCTGTTGAGCTTTGGTGCCTATTAACAATACAGTCTATTATAACTTCATTGAGGATAAAATGCTGATTTCCCGATGACATAGCGCCATAGTCTCAACGGGCTACAAATCAATCGTTCTGTTTCTTCCGAACATTTAAGCCGCGACATGAAATTTCCAACAATGTGGTATGTGCGACCAGCAAAGGCTCAGACCAGCCTGCGCATACGCGCATTCTGATCAGAGCCTTTGCTAGTCGCTTGAATATTCTATAACTGTTAAGCTACTGACCGAACATCATTTGGAGTTTCTAAGCTCAACAGGAGGCTGCACAGGCTCGACTGAGTCTATTCATGTCAAGATGTCACATTGTTGGAAATCACATGTCGCGGCTCAATATTTTGTAGCGAAAGAGCCAGCTCATGGGATTAGTGTTCTTATCAAATAGTCGAGCAGCGTGCGCATAGATGAGCCTGCGAATAAGAGCAGACTTTCCAGAGTTTTGCTAATGGCACTAAAAAGGTTTTGATACATACTTGCGTCGCTTGTTAACAATAACTGCACATGCGTGTTCAAATAATGACTGAACTCATATGTGATAACTTCCATTGGCTCGTACGGAAGACAAAAAATGACTCAAGGGAGCATGCATTGCGTTGACTCCTGTTAAATTAATTGAATAAATGTTCTGAGCTTTTTTTTGTTCTAACCTTATTTGTCAGCGCATGCATAATTTCTATCACAGATAAATAATTTGATTTGATTACAGTTTGGCTGGGACGCTGCAATACAAAAGGATTTTTTGTAATATAACAACAACGCCATCACATGTAAGGTTAGGGTAGAGTTTGGTAGTTAAATATATTCAAACCCTCCAGGAGTCTAGAAATCTTCGCCCTAGATTCTGTTTTTGTTAAAACACAGAACCTGTTTACTTGCATTGAAGCGTCTTGCTGTCCTGTCAGCCAAGAGTGACAGTGACGCCATGCTTTGTTTACAAAGTTATCAGGGACTTAGAAGCGATAGATCACTGGTGTATTAATCATATCCACAGGATATGATTAATACACAAGTGATCTTTTGATTACCGTTAGCTCAAGTGAAGTGTACACGTTAGTGTTTAACTTAGCAATTGCAAACAAAGTGTTACGTCACTGTCACTCTTGGTTGGCACGACAGTACCTCATGCAATGTATCATCACAGGGAAACAATTAAATCAAATTAACTTAATACAATGATGGAACAAAGAAAAAGCATTCAGCCCACGGCCATATAGCACCGATGCCTACCTACGACACCCCTCTTGTCATGCAAGCTATGTTCATATAGTTAAGCGCTGTCAGGTTCTTGCTTAAGTGTGTTGATGTTGTATATCCTTCACACAACCACATTATTATTAGCAGCCTTATCTGCGGGCGCCAACACAAACTTCCTACAAAATTCCTCATGAGTGCATTTCTCCAAATGTCTAAATGTAAATTCAGGATAAGGCGGAAGATCTAAATTGTTTCAAAAATGAAATTCTTATATCAATATTGTTAAAAAATACACTTACCAAATTTTTACGGTTTTTCAGAAAAAAAGTTGTCTTTTAATCCACGGTTTGTGGTTAAAAATGCAAAAATATGTGGGTTTTTTTGAAAAAAATGGTTTCGAGTGATTTTTTTTTATCAAATCTAAGTGCAATTGGTAATAAACTTGTCTAGTCGACTTAAAAAAAAACACCAAACACTTTAAATTTTGACTAAAGTTGATTTTTAAGCATTTTTTAAAAATATCACAATTTTCGAGATTTTTGTAATTCATTAAGAGCTTGTGTAAAAATTGTTGTATGCATTTTATTTTATCTGAACAAGATAGCCCAAACAGAATCGAACTTGATTCGTCCATTTTGTGATGAGAAATATTTCACTGCTACTGCGTACTTCCAGCTTAAAAAGTCCATTTGATGGTACTTTGCATCATTTTTTAAATTTCCAAACTAGAACAGTGCCGTCTAGTAGTAATACATTATCGCTGAACATTTCAATGCCGTATCACAGATAATAAGGCGTGCAGAACAGTGCGAACTTCCTATGTAAATTGCATTCAAAAAGCTGAATTTCAATGATTTAGCTGCTGATAGCGTTTGTCATCATCCTATTACGTAATAGAAAAAGAGGAGTCTGAAGCGAATCATCTGAAGCGTGTTCGTCTTTAATCACAGCTGTCAGAAACATCTTCACACAAACAAAAATTAAATGGATGGCGTCTCTGTGGAATATTTCATATTGTAGCAAAAATGTGACTTTTTAAAATGATGGTACCTTTACTCTAGCATCGTCTGTGAAAGCTGTACCAGTCATTTTAATTTAAATGGCATGCAGAGTTTCGGCTTGGCCTTGGTTATTTTTTGTATAACCGAATCTTACTTTCAAAACTAACGTGAAAAATGTAAGGTGACCAATTAGATTTTTTTTTCAGTGTATTTAGTCTCCAAGTAATTTAATCATTAGATTCAACGTGCTCTCGCTTACACCAGCGTTTACAAAATTCTTGTAAGGCTCCAGCAATTTCATCACAACATTTGGAGAACTCTATCGGCCATGTAAACCTGCATATTTGAACACTTAAAATTGGATAAATTTCATATATTCGTTGGTGTATTTACGTCAAGATTTTTGTATTATTCTTTAGAAATAGGAACTACAAATCAAAGGACACTTAAACCCAATTGCTTGCTTTAGACAAATCCACTGCTGATAGTTTGCATTGATAAACACTCAGCAATTACCACAAGCTATTTTTCATACAAAAATACGACTGGTCTAAGATTTTTTTTTATTTTTACATGTTTTAATGTCACTACCGACAAATAGGCATTTTTCCCCCAACAAATAGATTTTCTTCATTTTCTGTTATTTGCTATTTCGATTTATATACAATGATATAAAATAATGAAATATGATGTCACCGTTAAATATTAGAGCTATGGCACTTCAAAGACATGCCTGTCTCTGTTTCTAACAATCCCATTTTTCGAGTAAAAAAATTATCAACAGTGACTATACAGTAGACACCATGTGCGATCAGCTCCTCGATCCTACAGCTTTATGCAATTTTTATCATCTTTGCAGATTCTCATGACGTGGCCTGAATATGTGCATAACATTTTATATAATCCTCAGGTTAATTTTATTCACTTTACACAACGAGAAAGTGTTTTTGAGAGTCAAAACATATTCTTAGACTGATCCATAAGGAAAAAACGGACTTTTAGGCTCAAAAAAATGATTTGCTTATCTGGTGCTATGGAGTCACACAATAAAGAAGAGATACGCCCCTTTACAACAATACCAAATATATCTAGGCTTCCCTGCTTCTAAATTAGTTTGTTACATAAACGAGTCATTCTTTTGAACTATGCAATGATGTACTGTCATATGATTTTATGTAAAAATGAACTAATGTACATATGTAATGATATTTGGTAATATGATTTTATGTAAACGAACTTGGGTAATGACATTCCGCTATATGGTGTCATGTAAAAACGAACTATGTAATGACGATCTTATCTTATGGTTTTATGTAAGGACGAACTTATGTAGTAGTATTCTGTCATATGATTTTATGTAAAAATGAACTTATGTAATGAAATTTGGTCATATGATTTTATGTTAACGAACTTGGGTAATGACACTCCACTATATGGTGTCATGTAAAAACGAACTATGTAATGACGTCTGTAAATATGATTTTATGTCAGGACGAACTTATGTAGTATTATCACTTCATATGATTTTATGTAAAACGAACTACGCATTGGCCATATGTCATATGATTTTATAATAAAACGAACTTATGTAATGACGTTCTGTCATATGATTTTATGTAAAATTGAACTAATGTAATGACATTCTGTCAAATGATTAAATGTTAACCAACTTATTTAATGACATTCTGTCATATATTTTTATGTAAAAATGAATTTATGTAATGACGTTATGTCATGTGATTTTATGTTAAAAAATATGTATTGACGTTCTGTCACATGAGTTTTATGTTAAAAAATATGTAATGACGTTCTGTTATATTATTTTTAAGTAAAATTGAATGTAAGTAATGACGTTACGTCATATGATTTTATGTAAAAAAAATGAGAATTTGTGTATTTACGTTCTGTCATATGATTTTATGTTAAAAAAGTATGTAATGAAGTTCTTTCATGTGATTTTATGTAAAAAAAAGTATGTAATGACGTTCTTTCATGTGATTTTATGTAAAAAAAAGTATATAATGACGTTTTTTCATGTGATTTTATGTAAAAAAAATATGTAATGACGTTCTGTTATATTATTTTAAGTAAAATTGAGTTTAAGTAAAATAATGTTATGACGGTTTGTCATATAATTTCATGAAAAAAGGAACTACGTATTGACGTTTTGTCTCTTATTTGCAGATAAATCAGCATTTGACGAGACAGAGAAATCTCTTAGAGCCCTCATAAAGATGGCAGCCAACCCTGAGTGCGTTTCGTCTTTAGTTGAAGGGCTGGGGAGTTATATGAAACTGGTTCTCACCCTCACCGACCAGGCAGATACTCCTGTCATAGAGGCCGCTATAACTCAACTGTTCAGCCAAGTGATACAGGTATGCACAGTGTATACTTTACTCTTTCTGTACCAATGTAATTTCCCATAAAACCACGATAAATGACGTCACGCTAGTCCGTGCAGTGATTTGTCAACCAATAAGTTACTGAATTTAACCATTAACTATATATAGGCGATCATTGTTAGAATTGCTGATACATGTAAATCACGTGATGAGATGCCGCACTTACTGCAGTGCGGCATATCATCTGGGCCTACACTTTTTGCAATTGTCCCATTACTAAGACCCTACTAAGAACGTATTGCAGAATGCTCCCGTTGGAACATTCTGCAATACTTTTGACCTGCATTAAGCGATAATCGGTATTGAAAACCATTTTTGTGTTCTTTTTGAGTGGCCGCTTAAGAAAGATTTTACTGTATTTATATTTTTATGGTATTTTTCTTTCTTTCAGACAATCTACGACCAATTAAATGACAAGCGTGAGTGCGAGGAAAAAGTGGAACATTTTTACGATCTCTCAAGACTGATGATAATTGCTTTTGAAATACTCAAGGGCAAACAGAGCCTACATTTCACGGCGCTGAAAAGCATCAATCAGATTATAGATCTATGCGTTATTCATCGCAACCATGAGATTAGTTGTCTAACGAAAAGTCCGGAGCAGCTATCAAATACTGAACTCTATAAACATTCTACGCCCAAACGTAAAAGTAGTCAGTTAACAAGCGAAGAAAACACGGCTCTGAACAGACATTTTTCATTGGGGCGCAAGGAACGCCGAATGAGCCATGATGGACATGCGCACTCACATTCTAAGGAATCACATGAAAAGAGCGTTGAGGAAAAGGAAGATTCTAAGTCAAGTACACTTTCAAATTGCATGCAAGTACATAGAACTCCATTAGACATATTAAGCTACTGCGATCCTAGTCAAATTCTGAGTATTTTGCATAACAATATAACGATGCATAAACGGATTATAGGCACGCGCCAGAAGTGTACTCCCAGTACTCGTTTACGTGAGTGTACCCACCATTGTCTACAGATAATGAGTGCCCGGATATTAACGGTGATGTGCCATGGTCCTAGTGTGCAACATAAGCTCGTTTGTGATGGGCATGCCAAGACTCTGGTGGAGGCGTTGGACCCGAACCATGATCCGGTAAGAAGCCAAAGAGAGATATTTGGCCAAAGTCGAGAGATTTTGTACTTACGTGTATCGCATATATGCGCAAAATTCTACTTAAAAACGTCAATTCTGACGTACAATGTTACCGGTGGGCCTTGCGGTCTAAATTTTGGTCTGACCTGTATCTACATTTGTATTCTGTGTATACAAGCAGCAAGGGCTCTGGCGAGTCTGCGCACTTGTGCAGACTCGCCTGAGCCTTTGCTGCTTAACAATGCAATAACTTGTATAGACGGAATATTTTAAACGCATACGTACAATACATTCCAAAATCTCAGGTGCTGGCTCTGTTGGGTATCTGATGTCAGGCTCAAGGTCGATATCAGCGCCTTCTTTATTACAATTTTATATTTTTTATTTTGTTTTGTATATTCTTATACTGCGTATAGTTCAAGCAAGGTCGCTGTGATCAATAGGACATGTCAAATCTGTTCACAAGAATCATTTGCTAAAAAAGAGAAAATCAAATTAATTCGAAACCAAATCGCCTCGTCTCATGAACACGTGGAACTTTCGCCGCCGCTGAATGTACAAAAGTTTCTTTGAGTACTTTCTTATAAATGCACGCACGGTTTAATTGTACGACAATGCATAGGCCTACACGCTGATCCGCAAACACAGTCTGGTCTGACTCTTTCTTTCCTAACTCTTGAAATTAACTTCAATATTATAAATATGAAGAAAGCGCATTTTCTATGTTTGAGAACTAATTGAGGCGATAAATAATCCATGGATATTTTTTACAATCACAGATGACGTCCCCGGGGAGTTCTCCGCAAATGGATGAACTTGATATCGCTTTATTGCTTGAAATAAAAGCTTTCTTTGGGGGCCTGTACTAACCATAATATTCTATATACAAAGACTTCTATTCAGTGCATAAATCATAATTATTTGAGTAATCACTTGCGATTGTGTTACTTATCGTATTGGCGACCAGCGAAGGGTCAGGCGAGCCTGCGCAACAGCGCAGTCTCGCCAGAGCCTTCCCTGATCGTAAGCTTAATGTATGAAAGAAGTAAATGACCCGAACTAAAGCTAAGATTTTTGTGCCACTGCATACATGTAGCTACGCATGCACGTTTAAAGAATTGTTTTATGCATGTTAGACAAGAACCATTATTCATGGGCTGTACGAATTATGCTTGTATATCCAAACAAAAGGGTAATTGGAACAACTAAGGAAGTCCGGTGGTTCTTGCCTCACTGCGATTAAAAACCATACTTTAACTTACTGTTCAACAATTAATGAAAGGAATGGTAAAAAAAATTATTTTGGTCTATTAAAATTCAGGTGAAATCGTCAATAAATTAAAACCAATAGGTTTTCTAGCATCTAGTTTGTCTACATATGATTTCTCTACTCTCTATACTACTTTGCCTCAAAATCTGATCAAAGAAAAACTAATGGAATTAATTGAACAAGTATTTAACAGAGAGGGCTCACTTTATTTGGCTTGTAATGAGATAAATGATTTTTTAACTTCTGAACAACCTTGGCGATATAAATTGTGTTCATGGCAGAAAATGCGTGATGCTCTCCATTATCTTTTGGACACTATATTTATAAGATATATAGGCAGAGTGTAGGCATTCCAATAGGCACTCTTGTTGCAGACTGTTTTTGTTTTGTTTTGAGAGAGACATCATGCTGTCTCTGTCAGACAATGATAAAAATGATATTATTGAAGCTTTTAACTCCACCTCCAGATATTTAGATGACTTACTTAATATTGATACTCCTTATTTTGAACAAATGGTAGGTCAGATATATCCCACTGAACTTCAGTTGAATAAGGCGAATTTTTCTGGTACTGAATTTGATTAGATTCCCCATTTTTGGACTTGAACTTGTCCATATCAAAAGCATAGTTTCATCTAAGATTTGTGATAAACGGGATGATTTTTAATTTTGAATTAGTTTATTTACAATATTTTGATGGAGATGCTCCTTGGTCTCTTTCCTATGGTGTATATATTTCTCTGCTTATTCGTTTTGCAAGACTTGAACTTGTCCATATCAAAAGCATAGTTTCATCTAAGATTTGTGATAAACGGGATGATTTTTAATTTTGAATTAGTTTATTTACAATATTTTGATGGAGATGCTCCTTGGTCCCTTTCCTATGGTTTATATATTTCTCTGCTTATTCGTTTTGCAAGAGTGTATTATAATGCTGATGACTTTAACAACATAAATTTGTTTTTGACTGCTAAGTTATCAAAACTAGGTTATAGATATCGTAAAATTCGAAAAGCATGCTGGTACTTCTACCACAGACACTCAGAGTTAACTGTTAAAACATCCATGGGTTAAAAAACTCTTCTGCAACAGGGCATATTAGAACCTATATTTTATGGTTATTTAGAAGTTTGTAAATTCAAAAAATTGTTGGAAAACCTCATTTTAGTGTTCAATTCAAAAAGATTATCAAGCATTATAAAAAGGTTTGATATAACTTTGATTTCATGCGACATTCTGCATACATTTACCTGATTTTAAACCCAATCATGGTTTACAACTCTGGTTTCCTCTTTAATTACCCGACAGTGGGTCAGGCGTCAGAGTCATTGACGGCTCTGACGTAAAACTTTAATCGATGGTTTGGTGACTGGTGCTTATATGTAGCTGGTTCCACCGTGGCTCAACTTGAGGTTTTCTTTAGCTCTGACTATCTGTGAGTCATGAGCCCTTTTCTTTGTTTCATCAAAGTGTGTTAATTTCATTTGATTGTTTCTCCATGATGATAAATTGCAATAGTTAGGCAGCCTCCGTGTGAGCCAAACATTTTTGTGCTTCAACAACAGTAGAATATAGGGCGAAGATTTGGTACCAGTAAAATGCATTTAAGCCCCCTGTGGCATAGGCTGGTGTCCGTTCTAAGGCGGTGGTTCTGTTGTTGTTGATTCGATATTGATTATTAATTCTAATGTGGGATTCTGTAATTGTTGTATGTTTGTTGTGCGTTACTTTATGTCAATTGTACACTATGATTTTCTGAAACAACACTATATAAGACACAAAATAAAAGACGTAAGCCCTCTGAGAGTGGCAGCGTTAACATGTAACATCACGTTATATACGTTACCCCCCAAAACAGCATTAAACGTCCCTAATAATAGCTTAACCATGACATGTTCGTACATATTTGCATGCTGACACAGGTTTATGAACTTCTTATAACACAGTTACATATTTTTAGTATTAATTTTATAAATGTCATGAGTTGTTACCGTTGTATACGTTACTTAGTGTTTCCTGCGTTATTTCCGAGTATCAGTATGGTATTTATTGACTATACGTGTATAACATCTGTCACAGAATATAGTAAATCTATAAGGCTGCTACTTAAATTATTTAAAGTTCTTTATAATGATCGTTTACACTATTTTTCAGGCCCATGTTATGTATGTTACCTTCAAAAAACATTAAACATTCTAGTTAATGTCTCTAACAAGCCCTGTTAATACTTATTTGCATGCTGGCACAGGTTGATGTACTTCTTTTAACAAGGTTGACCTATTTTAAGTATTCATTTAAAAATTGCCTTGAGCTTTAACGGTTGTGTGTGTTACCAAATGATACATGAGTATCTGTATAGCAGTTGTTGACTATACATGTATACATTCTGTCAGAGAATTAAGATCATTCATAAGGCTGAAATCAATTGATTTCCTTATTAATTTATGGTGACTTAAATTAATATTATAATGTAACTATCAACCTTCGCTGTTTGCTCACATAAACAGTTTATACCATGCATTCAAATCGGAAGATCTGAAAGACAGTCACTGTGAAACAGCTCAGTTCTGGGCAAGGTATATGGATATAATACAGATGGTGTTGACACTGATTAGGGCTACAAGGAAAACAACTTTGAATAGCGTGTCAGCCTATCTGAAGTCCTTGTTCCCAATGGTCATTGCAAACGATCACAACAACTACGCACAATATGTACCTGTGTAACTGATTACACTCATGAATTTGTCTGATACACATCGCAGATGCAAAGAACTTCTCGAACAAAATGGGTTTAGTATGTCACAACCATTAGTTATTTGCTTTAGAAATGCTTTTGACATAACTTTAAGGCAAACAATAAAGATGTATTATAGGCTTCAGCAACTAGATCTACGCTTCGTACTACAGATGGAATGGTGTATTACTTATCACAACAGATCTCGATATATTGAAACAACTCTTCAATGCACTGAAATGAAATATTCAATCTGCTCAGATGCAAAGAAGAACGTATACTAGAGGCAGCTTCAGGCTTCTTCAATATTTTTAGTTCTAGTTTTGAAGATAATGAACTGTACTTTTTTGTCTTTTGGTGTTCCTGCTAAGCCTGGCATAGCTAAGGCTCTTATTGAGGCTGATGACATTGGCAGGAAGGCTGTTGCAGACTTCATTGACTCACTTGTAGTTGAAAATCTGTCTTTCACAACCACATAAAATGCTACAAGCTAATAAAGTTTTTAAGGCTTGCGAGGTCAAGCAAGAAAAAATTGTCCAATTTACAAAACGTAAACAACCAGAAGAGAGCTTAAAGGAGTGTCTATGGTTATCATGACCTTCATTCTATGGGACATATTGTTGACCTTGAGTTGACACTGCCGTTCCTTCTGGGACCTGTACCATGGTAATGGTCCTGATAGAATTTCCACCAAAACTGACAAGTCCAAACTTCCACATGGCTTGCAATCACACATTGAACCAACATTAGATTGGCCATGTAGTGCTGCACATAACTTTGATGGTAATGCCGTAACTACAGAGCATAATAGCTTTTCCTATCACCTTCAAGGATCTGATGGCACCAGTATTCAACCAGGCACTAATGGCAGGGCATGTTGGTTTTGTCACTGATACATATATACTATGTATAAGCAGCAGTCTATAAAAGTAAGTAAGGGTGCAAAGATCAGGAATCTTACAAACGTTCTCATAGAGGATAACCTGGGTGTTTTGTTCAACAATGGTGTATGCAACAAAAGGGGCACCTTCTGAATATCAGCAACATTGGCCAGAATATGGGGAAAGAGATCTACAGTCATACACTGTTTAACAGATTGTGACACTACCAATGTGCCGATATGTTAGTACCACAGACAGGTTGTTCCTATCAAACTGATAGAGAACCTCTCAACCACTAGTTCATTAACAATCTAAGCAGGGTAGGAAAACAAACAAAGAATTACTCTAAGCACTCATCAGTGACATGAAGCCCTAACATGTGCTTTTTATGTAAATGTGAATAAGCTGCAGTACGATATGTTTCTGAAAAAAAGTATTAAAGCCATACACATATATGGTATGAACATGAGCTTACCTCCACCCTGTTTTTCTGTCCTTAAGATTTACATACAAAATTGAACTATCAAGTCTTTCCCATGAAACCAAGTGAGGCTTTCCAGATATGGACAAAATGTGTGGAAAATAAATGGGAAGAAAATTGAGTACCTCTGTGTGAAAGATAACTTGTTTGTACTCTAACAAAAGAGCCAAAGAATAATATTTCACATTTTGTGTGATATGGGGTTACCATGTTCAAAACTCAACAACTCAAATCTTATAAAAGATAAAAACATAATATTTGCAGTTTCCAAAAGGTACAGAACCATTCATTAATACAAAATGAATTAGTAAGCACATTTACATTAAAAAATATATCAAACTATATAAGTTTCATAAATCATTTATATAGGAATAATGAAAAAAGTGTAACATACGTAACACTTTGGGTGCATATTTCTTTTCAAAGGTCCATATCTGTGATGCAAGAATAGCTTACTTGGATGATATAGCCACTTTTTAAATCTTACCTTATGGTTTGCACTTTTCAGAAGTCATGTCATCTACTAAAATTATCAAAGATGTTGATGGGTAATATATGCAATTGGCTGTTACAAGGTAATGGTGCCATTACCAGAAAGCTAGCTTATTGCAAAATCCTTGCAAGATGAATCTGATAGAGGATTATTAAACTGTATTGGAAAATTCTTTAAACCCTTGGATAATATACGAAGAGTTTCTCGCTTGGCAAGAAACAGCTCTATAACTTCTACCTGATGGGTTTTCTTTGATCTTTTAAGTTGTTACTCGCACATTGCACTGTATGTTACAAACTTACCATGAGTATTATGTTAACTATATTTGATGTCTCTATAAAAGAAAAGATGGTTTATGGTAGTTTATGTTTGAGTACTTTACTCAGCAAATGTGCTAGAGTAAAAAGAAGTACATGGACCTGTGCCAGCATGCAAATTAGTACAAGGAGGTCGTGTTGGAGACCATGTATTGAACGTTTAATGGTATTCAGAGAGTAACGTATGTAACATTGGCTGTAAAATAGTGTAAGACATCATAATAAGGAACTTAAATTCATTTGAATAGCAGCCTTATAGATTTGCTATATGCACTGATGGATGTAATACATGTATAGTCAATGACTGCCATACTGATACTTGGAAATAACATATGAAACACTAAGTAACATATACAACGGCAAAAACTAAATATATTTATGAAATAAATGTTAAAATTATGTAACTGTTTTATAAGAAGTTAATAAAACTGTGCCAGACTTTAAAAAATATGAATATGTCATGTTGGAGACATTATCGGGAAGATTTAATGTTATTTTGTGGGTAACGTACGTAACTTGATGTTACCCGCTAACTCTGCCACTCTCAGAATGCTAACATATGTCATTCTGTTGCTTATTTAATGTAGTGTCTGGAAATCCTAGTGAACAAAATTCCCCCTGGTAGGAGGTGGGGTCTATAGCCAGCGCAATGCCTAGAGAATTACATTTTACATTTTTGTGTTATATGGGGCTACCATGTTCAACATCTTATAACTCAAAAAGTATATTAGATAGAAACGTAATGTTTGCAGTTTTGAAAAGGGAAATAAAAATTCCTTAATATAATACCAAATTAATGAACATAAACAGGTATCAATAAAATTTAAGACAAACTATATTAGATTCATTTATCATTTAAAAGGGGGTTCAATGAAAAAATGTAACATGCACTACATGGGGGGTGACTATATAGGTCCACATTTTAAATAAGCTAGGTATATGAATGATTATGAAGGGGGTGGGTTGTTGCAACACGTTTTACAATTAGGCTGCTCGTCCATACCACTATTCATATGATATTCAAGTTTTGTATTTTTCTAGACTATTGTTCAGTAACATCTAGATGTACTTTTCCCGGCAATACGTTCAAGGATGAACCGACAACATGTTTGAAAGATAAATACTTTGAAAGGAACGTGGTTGTTCTAATTTGCTGTTATAGACACGTGTGAAATGTATAAAATATAAAACCTATGCAAATGCACAGGTTTCATATTTTGTGCATGCCACGCGATTTTATCAATTTAACCCCTAAAGCGCCACCTATAATTTGCAGCAGACGACATTTAAAATGTTGCTGCTTTTTCAAAAATAACAAATCAGGTATGATATTCCATGAGAATTGTCTGCTAGCAGACGATTTTCATGAAATAGGATACCTTAGTTTTGTTGAAAACTAGAAAAGATGTTGCAAAGTTTGTCGTCTGCTGCAGTCGTGATTGGCGCTTTAATGGTTAAGGTGGATGTTTCCATGATGTTTTTTTTTAATTTTTTTTCAGCATCTGTTGTGTCTTCTACTCCAATGCCTATCATCAGTAGCCCTGAACCCAACATTTCACCAACCCCTCATCGACGCCGACATTGCCGACATGCTGATGCAGTTGCTACTGCCGTCCGACGAATGGTACTACACGAATCACAGCACGAAGTACGCCAAGTACGTGAAGTATCACGCCGCAAGAATACTCGTCTACCTTGGCCAACTACATAGACTCTGTGGTCGGGTAGATCTCTTTGACACAAAAGGTAAGCTTTCCGTAAATTTTTCCAAAGGATGTTTTGAACGCCTGTTAAAATTTGTTCACCGACGTCATTGTCAGTTTTGCTTCCGTACGAAATCAAATAAGCCTAGATGATACAGCGATAAGTTAGGGGTCTTTCAGGCGAACCAAACATCTATTTGAGGTTGGCACCATAAGACCTGTTTAAGCCTTCCAGTAAAAATACTTTTACTGACCGTTCCAAGGCGGAGCTTCTTTTTCGGATCCTTTTTGTAATTTATGGTTCGTGTGTGTCATGATTTATTGTCTGTTCATTGCGGCCTTGTGGTCACCTGCTGGAAAAGGGCTAACATCTTGGCTCTCTTGTATTTGAAGGTTTCTTGTGTTTTGTCACTTTCCCATGTGATATCCTGGGTCAGGTGTGGTACTTGATTGTATCGATTCCTGATCTTTGCCTTCTTACTTACTTTGATATTTCAAGTCTGCATGAAATTTCAAGCAATTTTTCCTTGTAAACGAACAAATACGAGTAATTTGCTGTCTGTTGTATTTGCTTCTCAACCAAAACATAATGTTGTGAGTACTCAAAACTGGATGTTTTTAGCACCCACAAAATATGTTTAGACTGATTGAGAAGAAAATATTTCAATTTAACCCTTGTCCTGCTGAACCCGGATTTCTCTTTTTGAAAATACTGTCGATCCAGATCAGATAGCTTCTGGCGAAGCCATCTGATCAGGATCCACAGTGTTTTCCACTCTGATTGAAAATATAAGCCAACATCCGGAATGATGAAGATTAACAGGATAACAATTGGGAAGGAGTGCAGTACATAAAGTATTCAGCATGGACAGGATCAACGTCCGAACACTTTGCTCCTCATGAGATGGCCGATTTACTTATTGTCTCATCACTGTGTACTTTTGCAGTATTTCAAGAGGCAGTACAAATGAACCCGATTTTCCAGGGGAGTTCCCAGGAAGACACATTTATAGAACAGATGGCGCTAGGAAGAATTGTGATATGGAACAACAAACAGCACATAGAGGCATCATCTCTGGAGGGACTCATTACTCACGTCATTGAGGTATGTGAAGGGAAGATTCTTTTGTATGTGAATCAAAAACCTTACGTCAACGAAGTATGCTAAGGAGGGGCTTGTTTTGAAGGCATTTACTACTTGCGTAATTCAGGTATGCAAAAGGGAAGCATCTTATCTGAAGAGACTTATTTCTCACGTCACTAAATATTATGCAAAAGGGAAGTGTCTTCTCTAAAACGGCTTATTTCTCAAGTCAGTCAGTTTTGCTAAAGGGAAGCTTTTTTTGGAGAAGCTCTGTACTCATGTCAATATATATCCTAAGGTAATTCTTCTCTGAATGAACTCATTATTCACGTTATTGATATTCCAAAAGGGAAGCATTCTCACTTAGGTATGCTAAGGAGAATTTTCTTCTTTAAAAGGAATCATTACTCATGTCTTTGAGATGTGTTGAAGGGAAACGATGTCTGAGGGGATATTGTACTCCTCTATCCGCATATTTGAGGTACACTTATGGCATACTTTTCTGAAGGAACTCATTCTTCCGGTGTGCTATTGGGAATATGCTGTAAAGGGGCTCATTACTCACTTTAAAGTATACAAAAGAGAAGCTTCTAACCTGAATGAATTCATTTCTTACTTCATTGGGGTGTATACGCTAAATGCGCTGCTCCTTTCTGGAGATTCATTACTCATTACAATTAGGGATATTAGTAGAAATCTTCTCCGAAGGGACTCATTACTCACGTCAACTGCATCTCCAAAAGAGAAGCTTCTGTTCTGATTCTTCTCTAAAGGGAGTCATTTCTCACTTCATTGGGGTATGTAAATGGGAAGGTACTTCTCTGGAGAGATTCATTACCCATGACAATAAGGAATGCTTATACTTTACTCACGTCATTGGCGTAAATGGATTCAAAAGATAGGGTTTCTCTCTCAAGGGACTTACGTATTACTCACGTTATTGAGGTGTGCAAAAAAATAAGATAAGTCCCTTTCGATAAGTCTCTTATCGAAAGAGACTCATAAGTCGTCTCACTGAAGTATGTTATTTCTTGTTGTTACTCTTTGCCCGCGTAGGGATGACTTTTGTCGTCTGTTGATAACTAAATACAAACTATTTGACTATACTCTGGTGATATATTTGAAAGTACCTTTTAACCCTTAAAGCGCCAAAAAAAATGCATCTGAAAATGTCGTCTGCTGAAGTCGTCTGCTGCAAATAATTGTCAAACATTACTGACAAATTAAGTATAGAAGCAAACAGCGTGGACCCAGAACAGACTGCTCCTATAGGAGCAATCTTATCTGGGTCCACACTGCTTGCCATAGAGGTTTCTTAAACATTTCAGCAGATGAGAAAGCAGACGACCTTTGTTGTGATTGGCGCATTAAGGGTTAAAAAGTTCACATCCATAAAAAAAATCAGCAGATGACAAAAGCATTCAAAATTACACAGCATGCAATGAGTAAATTAAGTAACTGACAGTAAGTTTTGCACTTTTGTTTATTTTTAGGAAGCCGTACTGGAAGACCTTGACAAGAGTGCGTCCCCAATTATCTCCTTATCATCGTCCATACAGAGTCTATGTGTTCTAAAGAGTCAGTCTGATCTGACAACTCCACCAGTGTCTCCAGCCTGTTCTGTTCAGACACTCGTTCATTTCAGCCAAAGTTCTTTCCGAGAATTCCTCCTCATGACACTACCTATGATAGTCCACCCTGTGATCATTTTACGACTCTTAGCACACAAGATGTTTGGAAATATGATTCGAAGAAAAAATTGGGTGTCTCAAGAGTCGAAACTTAAACCACCGAAGGAAGAGGATTTAAATGTGGAGAAAATGTGCCCACCTAGAAGCTACTCTGAGAGCAGAAAGGGAATGCCAGAGTCATCGAAACGAAAGAAAGAATCATATTCTTTAGAGTTTGAGGCATTGAATCAAACAGCTTCATTCAAATCAACTCCATTAAGCAACAATCAAAACGGAACAAATCTTGCTTTGAAGGCTATAGGTGAAAGTCTTGTTACTCCTCTAGAATTAAACATAACAACTGGTAAATTAAAGGAACATAAACCATTATCTTTGACACAGTCAGACTCTCTAAAGGGATCAAAACCGAGATTATTCAAGTGGCAAAGCAAGAAACATTTATCCAAATCACAAATGAATGTTTCAGTGAGTGAAGATGAGAGTATCCTTGCCAAGCTGGATATTGAACATTCCCCAAAACATGATGTTGATATATTAGCTTTTCAAAGAGAGCTCATCAATCTACCCACGTTTGTTATGGACACGCCAATTGATATATCACCTGTGTTTTCACGCTCTAGCTCTGTACCAGACAATCTAGCCAGTAGGCTAAACCCTATGGCGGGTTCTCTTTGTCAGCTCTCGACACACAGTTCACGTAAACGGCTATCTAAATCTGGTCATGGTTCAGATGTTGCTGTATCTGCTCTAGGTCTGTCTGGATCTATTACAATAACAAAGACAGATGTTGATCACCGTGATTCATCCTTATTCTTCTTTCCTCCTGGAGAATCAACGACTGACACTCCTGATGAAAGTATTGCTAACATCATTGTTCACTTTGACCCACCTCAGTCTCCGCTACTATCAAGTGCCAGCCAGAGCCCACAAGCGTTTGAGTTTCCACCTCAGAACAACAGTATACCTGTAACAAATCATCTACAACCAACAGCATCACAGAGTTCAACACAAGCTACTATTTCACTGCTTCCAAAGTCAATATCTCATGAACTAGGTTTCGGAACAGTTCCGTTAATCAGGGATAACGACACAGTAGACTCCCGAGGTTCTCTTGTTAAATCAGACTTTAGAAGTCCAGTACATAGTCCGATAAATGATATGCCTGCTGCACATAAGAGTGTTATTAAAGTGTTAGAGACGTGGATTCGACTTAGTCGAGCTGATCTTGAGAATTCTGCTATTGTTGTTCATGAAATGAGAGACTTCTTAAAGAAGTTGTCTGCTCTTGGACCAGAATACAAATTGTGGAGTCAAAAGTTTACGGGTGTTTTGCACTTAGAGGTAAGCAATCTCTTGTTAATGTCACTAGATGAGTCCTTTCATTTGGGTCTCGACGCGAGAAAACCTGTCTTCAGGGGGTTTGCGAACAACAAAGGCGCAGACCAGCCTGCGCATCCGCGCAGTCTGATCAGCGCCTTTGTTATTCACATATTGGTAAGTATCATATCTGGACTTGCTACGAGCGAAATTTCAATTTTCTAGGTAGTTTCTGTAGCTGAGCAGGCTGGTTTGAATCTCATTTTGTCAGAAACCCTGAAGACAGGCTTTCTCACGTCGATGCCAATTTTTCTTGCGAGGGTACCGGATTAGTTATGTGACTTTTGAGACCAATGAATTTTTCCAAGAAGTTAAGTGAGAATGATGCATTGTATATACTGAGGGGTTACAAGTTATAATTTCCGTAAAGATTTCATTCCTTAATTAATCAAAAGATCGATTTCATCTTAACAAACAGTACACATCAAGATGAAATACCACCTTATGCGTAATTCCATATGGGTTTTCACTGCTTGCCATAATACCCGTTTATGGGCTCCCATCCCTCAAATAGCCAAATGAGTTTATTATGGCTTAAACATGGAAAGTGATTCAGGAATGTTTGCTGCGGAGAGAACACATTTGAAGAGTTCATATAATATACGAGCATGTAACCGTAACTTTTATGATTATGGCATATTAGTTTTATTTGAACCAAATCATATGGTGTCCAGTTTTATTTTTAGATGATGCATGGAACACATGCAAACATTAAAGAAATTAACAAAATATGAAACATATGCAATTTTGCACGGGTTTCATATGTTGTACATTTCATGTCTTTATAACAGCAACACATTGTTAATCAGTTTATGTTTCAAATATGGGAAATCTGACTTTGCTGCATGCTTACAACAAAGGCGCAGACCAGCATGCGTGTCCACGCAGTCTGATCAGCGCCTTTATTAATCACTGTGATAAAGTATAAAACTTAGCTGGTTGCACGTAAAGTTTCAATAAACTAGCTAGTCTCTGTAGCTGCACAGAATGGTTTGAGTCTTACATGGTATGAAACCCCGGTGTCAGATTTTCTCGCGATGCGACTTATATTTTGTCAGCGCATTCTTATTGTATTGGTAAAGTGAATCTAGATTTCCCAGAGAGAGAGAGAGAGAGAGAGAGAGAGAGAGAGAGAGAGAGAGCGAGAGAGAGAGAAAGACAGAGACAGAGAAAGACAGAGAGAAAGCAATAATAACAACACAAAATCTTGGCCAATGTTTTATGTATACCTACATTTCAGGAAGTTGACGTGACAAATCAAAGATGTGACGGTCCTGATGATGATGTTCATGTGCAATTTAAAATGGTAAGTTACATGTAGTGTCGTAGGATATATTCAAGTTTACAGGATCCCGTTCCGTTGTAAATGTCATGAGTGAAATATTCCATATTTCTTTTAACCAAGAAACACGAGAAGTATCGTATATATGCATTGGTCTTCGTTAGTCATGAAGGCATCACTCTCCTAGCTATTGGCTGTCAGGTTTGCGATACCGCTTTTTGCTTATTTCACGTTTATCTGTTGGTATCTTTGCATTTGATAACTTAAAATATCCGTTCAAAAACTAAATTCATCCGAAGCAGAAATGTCGTAGAGTTTAGTCGTATGGTAGGCTAAAGAAGCCAACTCATGATGACCTCAACGAAGCAAAGGAACTTTTCCAGTCATTCAGCTGTCTTTTGAAAGTTAGTGTTGCGTTTCTGAAGTCTTTCAGTATACATCGACATGTACAACTCGTGTGAGTTTTCACTTGATCCAATTCTGTTTTTCTTTTACGGGAGCGCTTTTATGGGAGCGCAGTGGCTCAGTGGTAGAGTTCTTGACTCGAGACCGAGGGCCGCGGGTTCGAGCCTCACCGGCGTCACTGCGTTGTGGTCTTTGAGAAAGACACATCCTAGCTTAGTACTGGTTCAACCCAGGAAGACCCGCCCCTACATAACTGAAATATTGTTTATGGGACGTAATGATTCGAATAAAACAAACAAAAATTCTGCATTCACGAGATATTATTCGAAATTATTCCATCAAATTCTAGCAGGGGAAACAACTGTTATTGTAGCTGGCTCCTATCTTTACCCATTTTTATCTCTTTGCATGCTTTTTGCATGCTAGCGATCAGCATTGCAAACAGTTTGTCGGTCCTAATCTGGATCCAAGCCGTTTGACACACTGATAAGTGTTTAAGAAATAGATTCGTACTGGCAGTGATTTGTTGCTTAATATATCACTGGCTGGAGGTCAGTCGTTAAAGTGGATAAATCATGAGCGCGAAGCGCGAATGATTTATAAACTTACGACTTACCGACAGACAGTGATATTATAAGCAACAAATCACTGCCAGCACGAATCTATTTCGATTCTAACACACAAAAAATTGAAAATATGAACGATTCCTTCAAATTCTATACAGATTTCGCCATCTTGAACAGAGCATTAGAATTTCCCGCAAACTTTTTTGGACTGAAACACGTATTTTTACGTACGTTTTTGACGCCCATTAGTTGTAAATACGACGTTACGCTGTCTAAGTATGATGTTCGTGATAGATGACGTCATTAAAAATCAAACTGGCGGCTGAATGACGTCACGTCAGTACGTGCAGTGATTTATCAACCAATAAATCACTGAGTTTAACCATTGGCTATATAGGCGAGGTGTGTTAGAATCCTGCATGACATTTTTTTTAAAAAGTTAATTTTGATAAAAGTCAGTAGACGACAACACAAGCGTGATTAATTACCCAGCATGCAATGAGTTAATATCCCAAAAGTCGTTAGACCCCCCCCCCCCCCCGCACACACACAAACACACCACCACCACCAGTGCTTTAAGAGATATTCATTTATCTAAGTTTAGAAAAATAATCAAGAGAAAACACTCAGAATGGCTATCAGGGTTTTTCTTACTATTATATGAGTTAAATGCCCCCAGTTTTTGGGTTATGCTTCGTTTGATTCCCTTCAACGGATTCAGAGGTATAGCTTGATGGACATGATCATTCATGGAAAGACAAGAGATTGGTGGACAAATGGGCAAAGTAGCTACCAAATCTTCTCCCTTGGAAAGTACAAAACTTGTTTTATTCATTGTGGGTGTATATTATCACTGCTTTCTGTACGTACGTATTTCCGTATGTCTGTACATCCCTTACGTGCATACGTTGGAAGATTGTTTTGTTTTTTTATTAGATTATTATTTTACATTGGCGTAGCACCCATTTGGCTAGTTACACACGTGCATAATAAAAATAATTACATTCAGAGGTCACTTAATGTGATAAAATTGATTTTCCATACTATAAGGAACTGCTCTAGGAGCGAATTCTTTCCTTTAAGAGAAGTTCCCATTTGAAAAGGGACGCAATTGAAGAGAATCTTTGCTTGATTCAGTAGTTTCCCATTGATGTGCGTACTAACCTTTTCAGCGTTCTGGCTACGCCGTTGTTTTATGTACAGGTAAATCCCTTAAATACAAAGGTCAAGTTCGATTTCGGGTACTGGGTTCGAGGTAAAATATAAGTTATGGCTCTTTTACAGCTTCATAATCATCAAACGGTAGTTGCCAGTAAATAGTTGCTTTCATGCATATTTCATACACAGGTATATGCAACTGGCGTATTAAAGACCAAAGGTCAAGTTCAATTTTGGTTACAATAGATTAGTCATTTCAGGAGTTATGCCTCCTTTCAACTTCTCTAGATGTGTAACAAAGCGTTCATGGATATTATATATTAAACAGTACTGTATCATGACTTTACGAGATTTACCGACTTCACACGAAAATATTTCCGTAAAGGCTCATTAGTATTAGCTGGTAATTAGGCCGAATCTGTTAAGATAATCAGATAGTACAAAAACAAGTGGTTATATTCGCTCTAAAAACTTGGGCTAAATATTACAATGTAAAACAAAGTTATATACAGCGTTGTAGTGGAGTTATTTATAAGGATAATAGAAAGTGGTGCCTTTGTGTCTAAAACAGTTTCAGCGTTGTATTAGAGTTGATTTCATGGATGCATTTTAATAGAGGGTGGTGCCTACCACAGTTTCGCGGAGACAATTTTGGAACTAATTAAATAACAAAAAGACAGCACATGCTATTTTGGTACTTATCGCTCGTCGAGCGACGAAGGCTCAAGCGAGCCTGCGCAAATGCGCAGACTCGCCAGAGCTTTCGCTGCTCGCATATGCAAAGTATGGATGTAGATGAAGACTCCAACCAAAATTTAGACATTAAGTTCCGCTGGATACGTCAGCATGGGCGTTTAAAGGAGTCAATTGTGCACATGCGATAGGTGTACCAAATCGCACGTGCTGGCTCAAACTTAGTTTGTATTCTGGTGGAATCATCTACGAGTCTAGTTTTATACAACCAATTACATTTAAATATACAAATGGAATTATAAGAATTAATTCGTTTGTAAACAATGTCATGCAAACCTTAAGTTTGTACATGAATCTTAGTAAACAGTACAGACCCTGGCGTGATGTCGCATTGTATGTGTCCATATCGTTTGCCAATGTGCTATGTGGTGGGTTTTCATATAGGCAACTGTTAAAGGTGTACAGCCGCAGGAATGTACAAACTTGAAACCTGTGCAACTTTGCACAGGTTTCATATTTTGATATTCCTGTGATTAAAACAGCTAAACAGATATGTTATGTGCATTTTAAGCAGTTTACTTTTAAGAATGTTGAAAGTATTGGTAATGATCAGCTGAATGTCCTCTGCACAATTATCAGCGATTAGGCAATTATGAACACTGAATTTTTATTGCAGAAAATATTATTTTTGATTTGTTTTAGTATTTTATAATCCATATTTCCAATGAGGCTAGATCTTCGTATTACTCACTGTTTGGATTAAAAAGTATGAAAAGTAGCTTCAATCGCTCACTATTTTAATTAAAAATATGAAAAGTAGCTACAATTACCGACTATTTGGATTAAAAATTTGAAAAGTACTCACAAATGCTCACAGTTTGGATTAAAAATATGAAAAGTAGCTACAATTTCTCACTGTTTTTGGATTAAAAAATAAGATAAGTAGCTTCAAGTGCTAACCGTTTTGAACATTTTGAACAAAATATGAAAAGAAGCTGCAAGTGCTCACTATTTTGATTTAAAATGTGAAAAATAGATACAATTGCCCACTGTTTGGATTTACTGAGATATGAAAAGTAGCTGCAGTTACTCACTGTTTTTATTTTAAATGTGAAAAGTAGCTATAATTGCTCACTGTTTTGGTTTGAAATGTGAAAAATAACTATAATTGTCAACTGTTCTGATTTGGAATGTGAAAAGTAGCTGCAGTTGCTCACTGTTTGAATTTAAAATATGAAAAGTAACTGCAAGTGCTCACTGTTTTGATTAAATTATGAAAAGTAGCTTCAAGTGCTCACTGTTTGGATTAAATTTTGAAAAGTAGCTTCAAGTGCTCACTGTTTGGATTAAATTATGAAAAGTAGCTTCAAGTGCTCACTGTTTGGATTAAATTTTGAAAAGTAGCTTCAAGTGCTCACTGTTTGGATTAAATTATGAAAAGTAGCTTCAAGTGCTCACTGTATGGATTAAATTATGAAAAGTAGCTTCAAGTGCTCACTGTTTTGATTAAATTATGAAAAGTAGCTGCAAGTGCTCACTGTTTTGATTAAATTATGAAAAGTAGCTTCAAGTGCTCACTGTTTTGTTTAAATTATGAAAGTAGCTGCAAGTGCTCACTGTTTTGATTAAATTATGAAAAGTAGCTGCAAGTGCTCACTGTTTTGTTTAAATTATGAAAGTAGCTTCAAGTGCTCACTATTTGGATTTAGAATTATGAAAAGTATGAATAGGGCCTAGTGGTAGCTAATGTTGCATTGATCAGTGTATGAAAATAATACTTTGTACATTTTTTTTATAAAAACCATATGATGCTTACCCTGATGCGTACCTTATTGTCGAGTACAATCCATTCTAAACTGGAAATCCGAGACTGCCTGATGCATTGAAAGAACGATCATGTAAGTCCCACTAGAGAGAGACCAGGTTCTGCAATGTGTGCTGGAATAAAGAAAACAATCAAAATTAGACAAAAAACCAAATGGATCATGCACAGGTTTAGATAAACAAATTATTTCAGCGTAAAAGTGCAAATATTTTCTTACCCATCAGTTTTAACAAATGTTTTGGGTGCTCAAAGGAACCGTCTCATTGCAACGGTTCTTCTGAGTACCCACAACATATGTTTTGGTGTAGAAATAAGAAAATTAAATTTTCGTTACGCACTTTTAACTAAAGTCCGGGGATGTGTTAACCCTTGTATTATATAGTTTACTGTCGTCATTGAGGAATTTATCAAACAACGAAATCCCATCGGAGAGGCGGCGATCGAAAACGCTCTCAACAAAAAAAATAAAAATGACGAAAGTGGATCAAAAATCGTTCAAACAGTGTTTTTGATTGGAATTTGTCGCCAGTCGGGATCGAAAACTCAGTTTCTTACGATTTTTGATCTAAGTTCTTCGATAGGATTAATGTTTTCGATTGCTGCCTCTCCGGTGTAAAAATTCCAACGGAAATCCAAATTAGCCCATATAAGCCAGGCTTCCTTTTTACGGCACGTAGGCAAACAGAGCAATACCAAGATCAGCAAAACGCTACATCTGATCAGGATCTTTACTCTTTGCTTACAAAGTATTCTTGTGCAATTAGAAAGAAAAGGAAAAATACCTCATAGCATCCCTAAAACTGGAAATAGACGAGTCCATTAGATTAGGATGGGACTCGTATTTTAGAGTATTCGTCCAATAAAAAGTGTGCTAGTTGTGATTGAAGCAATTCCAAAAATTGATTCTTCGACTGAAAACTACCTTGGGAAAGATTTTTTTGTTACTAAAAAAGACAACAATGAACGAACAAACAGGCGGACATACAAACTGGCAATTCAATATGGCTCCGTTAGAGACTCCTAAGAACTTCTCCTACAATGCCTATATGCATCTAGGTAACATTCCCAGCTCAAACGCTAATAGCGAGACCTTGCAATTGTCAATGAACGAGGAAGAGGACAAAATCCGAAGAGAAGAACTGGATGCTATTGCCATGTTTAGACTTCACGTTTATTATCCAGTTCGGCTGAAATCATTCTCGAAGAAAGGAAAATGCAATTTATGTCAGAGAGATGTATCAATTTGCTCGTGTCACCTCGGTAACCTGACGCAGGATCGCAGAACTTCCCTCGAGGTAAATGAGCTACACGTATGTCATGAGACAATGCAACTATAGTTTCTCCGTTGAGTGGTTTTGTCTCGATTGATCAATATTGTCGATTAATTAGAAAGAGCTACGTGCATTCAGTGGCTATTTTGGTCCCACCATAAGGCTAAAAAAACTGTTTTCACCGTTTTTTTCTTATTATTTTATTAGAACAATAGCCCAAGTGTAAAAGTCTGGTATTAATTTGATTTTTACCATTGCTATGATAACCAAAATGGCCACCAAAATAGGCTGAAAATTGGAAAGTGACCATCATTTTAGAGCAAATTTGAGACATTTGACAGAGAAATTAACATAGGGCAAAAGGAAATACCAAAAGAATGTTTTAACAGATTTTGAGAATGTCCACGGGGAAACAGCATTATAAAAGTTTTTTGGTATTTAGTTTAATTTCATTTGCACAATACATAAATACTTACAAAGCAACACATTAATAATATAATATAAACATTATACAAACGGGATACAGAAGGAAGTCCGAAGACTTATTCGAATCTGTATCCCTCACATGTTCAATAGTACAGTGTACGCTATGATGTTGTGATTCTCATCGTATTCATGCAATATACGAATTATATTTTGGATCTTTTAATAACCATTGGTTGTAATACACAGTTTGTGTCAGCATATCATCACTCCACGGGGATGAAACTTGGGTTTTTTATCCACTCATGTTCAACGCCATAACAGGATCTTCATTTTGTAGCTCATTCTTCTAACTTATACTACGATGATGTGGAAGGGTGTCTAGCTCAAATGGTTGGCTCATAAGGCAAAATCAATTATTGTGTATGGATATAAAAGTAAGTAAGGGGCAAATATCAGAATTCGTTACAATAATGTATTACACCAGTCCCGAACTGTCAAGAAAGCATGACAAACACGAAGCATAAATACCTTAAGTGATCACAAATTTATTATGTGTTGGAAAATAAGTTGTTGTTGTTGTTGTTGTTGTTGTTGTTGTTGTTGTTGTTGTTGTTGTTGTTGTTGTTGTTGTTGTTGTTGTTGTTGTTGGGTCAGAAGCGTTTAGATAAATTCTTCAACTGCAGAAAAAAAAGTTTTGTTCTCCGATTCTGATAAATTAGCATCTCCATACAAGAGTACATTTAAAGTAGGCTGACAGAAAGTGGTGACTGTATTAAGAGTTCTTCACGCAAGTTTTGGAAGAGATTACAATTTAAGAGGTAGTGTTCGGTGTCTTCAATTTCTCCACTCCTAACGTAGATCATTTGTGATGTTTTTGAGAATAGATTTTGTTGTAGAGAAGAACAATTTAGTCGTATGATGTATTTGGCCTAGTCTCTTGCCGCAAAAATAATATTGAGGTGGCTTTATGTCTCTATTAAAGGGATAATTCACACTTATTTCAAATGCGTTTATTATAGAGTTTACAGTATGGCAGGAATAATTCCTCATTAAATGTTTGTGAATGCCCTTCTATTAGCCTGTAATTAATCACTTTTGCTTCTTAATGGGAGTTTGGTCATTCTCAGGTCAATGCTCTCTACACACCAAAACTGGAATCACTTCCACCTGCTTACACACTACCAAAGCAGAATTATAAGTCAATCAAAAGGCAAAAATAACAATGTTTCAGAGTAATGCTTTTAGCAGTGTGTGCATTGATGAGTATATTTTGATAATTGGCCCATATTTAATAATTGATTCTAAAATTTAAGTCTTAAAGCACTAATTATTACTATAGCAGACGACATATTTTGTAACAATTTTCTTCATTTTGCTAACAAAAAGACAGAATAAAATCAAATGATACCTAATGAAAAACAAAATACTTTTCGTTGACAGGTGTTACATTTTAATTTGCATTGATTTGGCTGTTGATTGTAATTAAAACGGAATACCCATTATCCAATATTGAAATAAAGAAATTGACTAAAAGGTGCCGCTTCAATCATTTGGCAGACCAGCATATTGAGGTTAACTCAGGTTAATGTGTGCCAATAGCTGTAAGATGGCTGCTCCCAGAAGATTAGATAAACGGCTATAAAAGCGTCTGTAATTAACTAACCAGATGGATAAATGATCTGTGAAAATAAAATTAGTCCATAACGAAATATTTATTTGTGAATAAAGTAAAATGTTAAAAAGCATGAACATACACTTTAAGTTTGTGTTTGGATGCGGTGGTAGAAGGCGAGGTTTTTGATTCTTCAGATAATCTGTTCCAGGCTTGTGTTACTGAGGGCAGAAAAAAGTGATAGTATTGTTGTGATTTAACAGGAATAGTTTGAAGGTCTGATTCATTGCGTATTTTTTATCTTGTTGCACTATCGACAGTAGGAGGTGCAAGAGATGAGAGGTATTCAGGAGCCATTTCATTTTGCATTACAAGCTTTGATTTTTGTCGTCTAGAAGCAAGGCTTTCCCAGCCAGTTTCTATGTAGAGAGATAGTAGTGAAGTTAATTTTGTGGCTCCCTGATCAATACGGACAGCTTCATTTTTTTTTCCAGGTCTTTCGCTTCATATTGAGTGCAATTGTCCCAGACTACATTGGAATATTCAAGAAGGGGTCTTATAAATGAAGTATATATTATTTAAAGTGTTTTTGTCAAGCTGAAACAACAGCTTACGCATGATTTTTAGTCAAGACCAAGATTTGGCCTTGACATGTTCAATGTGCTCATGTCAGCTGCCATCGTCAGAAAAAATTAGTCCTAAGTGTTTATGCGACGTGACTTCGTTGATGTTTAGTTGAGCCATATTCAAAGAAGGGTGTAGAGGTTTGTTATGTTTGCTTGAAAGTGTCATAGATTCAGATTCGGAGGGATTAAAAGATACATGGTATTTAGCTGTGCTAATATCTGATTCTTAAAATATCGGCCTCTCAAAGCCTTAAATTTTGTCCAAAATGGCAATTTCTCTATATTAAACCTATTTTGTCGGCAATTTTTGTTACCATAGCAACGGTAAAAGTTAAATAAATGCAAACCTTCTACACTTTGGTTATTCTTCTAATAAACCAATCAGAAGAAATTGGTGGAAAGCTACGTTCAGTTTTTGGCTCCGACGGGGGCCAAATTAGCCCCTAAATGTGCGTAGCTCTTTGAAGCCATCTTAGCAGGATTCTCACTGTTTCCACTCTGATTGAAAAATACATGCTTACAGCTGAAAGCTGCAGGTAAGCAAGGTAAAATTGGGGTTGGTAGGGGTGGGACATGTACATAAAATATTCAGCATAACAAGGTTTAATATGGTCCCATCAACTCTATCGTAGCCCTAAATAAGGGGGGGGGGGGGGAAATCAGATTAAATATTTTCTTGCTTCTTCACAAAACTGACATGTTGTGTTGTGGGTATTCAACGAGGTGCCTTCAATGAATACCACAACCAATGTTTTATTTAAGAAAATATTGTAAATTCGGAAATTTTCGTGAGAATTTTATTTTCGCTAATAGCGTTAAAAGACACGTTTGCGACGTGACAATTCGCGCCTATGTCATGATTTACCTTCATCAGTAAATGAAAGAGTGATTTTGCCATTTCGCGAGGATTTTATTTTCACGAATCTTAGTTTCGCGAAAATAAAACCCTCGCGAATATTTCCAAATTTACAGTACAGTCGAATCTCAAAATTGTGAAGTCCTCATGACATGTGGTTTTATTACGAATTATCAGTAGTTCGAATTAAAGGGAGGTGGACATAAAACTTTGTTATATGACTGGAAATGCTGTCTCCTGATTGGCTCAATTTTTCCTTTATAAATCTCTATGACTACCTGACTGGCTTACAAGTTAATATTAGTTTCCAGAAGTTAATATTTTTGACACTTTTATTATATCACTCTCTGGAGAGCTAAAAATCGCATGATGAGTATAAAACTAGCATATGCTGCATGAAATTGACATGATTTGCTGTTTCACATTCCAACAGGTAAATTAAAGACTTTCATGAATTTTAACACCAGTTTTGTTTTGTTTGTTAATTTATCTTTATTCGAATAACCAAGATATTGTTTGTGGTCGTGTTCCTTGGCTGTACCAGTACTGGCCGGGTGGGTTTATGCTTTTTGTGGTTCTATGTCCAGGAACTATAGCGTCTCAGAAGACGGGGCAACGGCTTAAAGTCTCATATTCGAATAACCAAGATGTAAAAAGGGCTTATGATTAATCTTTACATTCCAAATTCAGAGAATTTATATACAATTCCAAATACAAAACACTACATTAAAATATTTTGATAACAGTTGATAAAACATGTGAGAAAGTCCTTAGGTTGAAGGTTGAACAGGACTTCAACAACAAAAGTGAAAGTTGAAAATTTTCATTCTTAGTTACAAAGTCATATAACAAAACAGTTATTGACTTCAATTTCGCTAGACGTAAGGATTTATCTACATGTACCCTTAAAGACATATGCGGCTATTTCTAATGCGCACCTTTCTCGGGTCTGGAAACGGGTAAAGTTGCCTGGGTCCTGTCTTTCGACCATTACCGGATTCGGATCAACACAGCTTTCCGATATTTTTATGTCATATCGGTGTTCCGACATTTTCTTGACAAAATAAAGTAATTAAAGTGTGTCGGAAATATCTAGAACTGATCATCTCAGCACTAAAGACAGATGAATGTAGCTCAGTCGAAACAAACGACGTTCATAATTACACAGTATGTAAACTGAAATAAACATCCTGTACCTGTTCCTCCTAGCTCTTGCCTTATACATATGAATTACAGCACTCGTGCGTAACCAGTTGTCGGAAATCGTGATGTGGGAGTTGTTGGTACAGCTGTAATTGCGAAGGCCCACCTATTAAAATTCATTTTTCCATAGATCTTAGTTACTGTTACAGTTACAACAATGTAATCATGTACACATGTGATTGCCAATTCCACTAAAACCATGCAAACTGGCATTTAAGCTCGTTTTCGGCCCAGAAGGCTTTGATTTTGAGCAAGTCGTTTTTTAACAAAGCAAAATGCAAAGGAGGAAACCGTTAAAATCATGGAATATAACGAAATAAAATAGATAAAATGGCTTTTTTACCTTGTTCGAATGTGTATTGTCTGTATGAGGGTCTAGATGGGGTATAATGATTAGTGAATAATGGCCCTTTTTTATCATGAATAGTGAATAATGAGCCAAAAAAATAATGAATAGTGAATATTGAGATCCTAAAAAATAATGAATAATCCTATTTTTTTAATGAATTGAAGAAAAGATTAATGAATAGTGAATAATCAGATTTCTTTGCCACCTTTCTTACCTATAGTGAATAATTGGTCTTATTTTAATGAATAGCTCAAAATTTTAATGAGATAAATAATGGGCTAAATTTTTAATGAATAGTGAATACCAGACCCCCCATCCAGACCCTCCTGTATCGCTAACAATATAAATCGAAACGTGTTCATGTACCTAAATACACACATTTTTCCGACTACTGGTCACGCACGAGTATTGTTATTCATGTTTGTAAGGCGAGAGCTAGGAGGAACGGGTACAGGATGTTTATTTCAATTTACATACTGTGAATTACCCTGGTTACGAATACGATAGTGGCCGAGTCTCTACTATATATTATACGGTTATTTAGAGCGGGCACGGCCTGACCTCGTGGCCTAGTGGTTAGCGTGTCTGGCTACGAAGCCAGAGGACTAAGATCGATTCCCGGGTGCGCACATATTTTAATTGTTTTTATTTTCTTTTTTACATTTTAATGCTAAGATGCATCATATAGTCTAGTAAAATGGCATCATCAAAACGACCGAAATGGCCATTCCTGATCTTTTTATATTGAAATACGCATGAAACCTATGGGGGTCGGGTTAAATTTGGCCCTCTTGCAAGAGAATTAGTTCGGTGACCCCAGATTTTTAATCTTTTTTCTAAAAGATATTATTATTGTCCATGAATTTAAAATAAAAATAAATTTTTAAGATTTTCAACATCAGATTTTTTAATACATGATTTATTCGTAAAACAAATTCCAATTTTCGACGAATTGCCAAGATATATCATGCAGTATCTTGTCACAGCATGGGATAACAAATTAGGTTGCACATTTTCTAAAATGTTTGAGGCCATGGGTAACAATTTAAGTTAAAAGAAAAGAGCTGGCTGAAGATTACAACCGTTTAGCTCGATATTTAGGACTAGTGTTATTATTTTATATTTTAGAGAATTGGTCAAATGCTGAAGACTTCAATATGAGATTCTGAAAAAAATAAGCACCTTGGCATATCATTTTTATTTCATAAATGGATAGCCCATGCATAAAACAAACTGTATGCAAAGTTTTGAAAATATTTCAAAATGGGAAGTATTTAGTAGCATATGTCCTTAAAAGTGATAATTATCACGTTTTCGTGTAGATAAATCCTTATGTCAACCTCATTGAAGTCAATAACTCCAAAAATAATTATTATCAGTTTTTTTCTACCAAACATAAGTTTTAGGCGTGTAAACGCACCCAAAACATATGTTATTATAGCCAGCTATATTAAAATAGATCATGAATAAATTCAGTGTTCCCAAATTTATTTCGAAGTAGCGAGTATTTTGAAAAATCGAAGTTCGAATTTTCGAGGTTTTACTGTACGTATTTTTAGACAGTAAGGCAGTGTCTAAATAAGAAATAGTACATGTACGCCTATTGAAATGATTAATAAGAAATAGTACATGTACTTTTTTATATCAGTGGTCTTGCTCTGGGTCTTTAGTTTCCTCACTATAAATTATAGTATTTTTATGCCCCCTACCAAAGTGGAGGGGCATGTTTTTGGTGCGGATCCCGTCAGCGTTGGCGTGACGCTTTCCTATGTGTAAGATATCTCATGAGCTAGTGGGCGATTTGGACCCACATTTTTATGGAACATTAGGGATAATGAAGATTCGATCAGATTTTTGTGATGTTACCCTATTTTTTCAAAGTCACGGTTGAGCTAAATAGGTCAAATTTGAGCGATTGTGATGGTGATTGAGGGGGGGCATCTGTTTTTTTCTGTACACAATACTAGTTTCGGTTGTGCTAGTTAATCGATAAACAACTCGATCAGGCTATTCGATAATCGATAGGTATTTTGGAGATAAGATTCCCTACACTACCGTCAGCCATTCTTTTACCCCAACTCTGCCTTATTGAACCTTCTATTATACTCTGCTCAAAATATTTAAAGGAACACTACGTGTTATTTATCTAAATGCAAGGGCTAAGGCCAGATTTTTTTATTAGTTGATTTACGAACCCTCCTACTGTAATTTTCCGGCTAGTAGGAAAAAATAAAATTTAATTTCTAAAAAAAAAATTATTTTATCCGCCGACTCTAAATATTATTTGTTTTTTAGAAAAAAATAATATATTTTTTAGGTTCTGTCTATGTATTTTTGAGAGTGACACTGTAAAAAGTGATTGTCCTATCTAGATTTTTAGGAAAATGATAAAATATTTAAAGATTCAATACAGACTGTTGGTTTACCAATTACTAGTTTTACTGTTTCTGGAGATATTAAAAAAAAAATTTGAAAATAAAAAAAAAAGCTCTGAAAATGACCAGGTCATTTTCAGAGCTTTTTTATTTATGTTTTTTCGTCCCCCGACCCTAAATCTGATAAAAAAATTCCCGTAAATCAACTAATAAAAAAATTCTGGCCTAATAGCTAGAGTTAGTTTTGTGATTGGTTTGGTGACCAATCAATGATGATACTTGATGATAAAAATGTAGTAGCCTTCCCAGAAATCTCCATGGAACGGTTTATGTAAAAGTGGAATTTTGTTAAAATATATCATTTTTTTCAAACTCAAGCTTTAAGACTAATAGTTTTATTGAACACCACAATAACACCATATCTGTACATTCAATATCCTTTAGGTTACGACATTAACACAATCCTAAGATTCTACAATTTGGACTTGAGCAGCGATTGATTTACCAAAAAAAAATGATCTGATACTTTGTCTATCTTAAAAAAACATACAAACTTGTAGCAAAGGAAACTGGGCTTCTGCCTCATTGTCTAGTGAATTGCTTGACATGTCTATTGGACATTGGTTAACATTATCACCTGTGGACAATAACAGGATTTTACAATACAATACAAACTTTATTTACAGTGCATTTGTGGGCGCCCTGCATTTGCGCACTTTTTGCAATTAGCGATGATATCTTTTGCGCACATTTTGTGATTTCAATTGCGCACTATTTTCACACCCCCAATCAGGATTAATAAGTGGTTAATGGCCGTGAAACGATGCCTTGTACAGGTAACTGTACAGGTGAAATGTGTACTTAGTGACTTTTTTTCTTTTCTTTCTAAATCTACAATGCCCATGCAATGAAAACCTACTACCGTTCACATAGATATTTAAGTAGCTATGCATATAGTGCTTCGAGAAGCTATTCCGCCAGCTACCACCAAATGCTGCAGATTTCATGGTTGTGGAAGATCCAATCTGTCGGCTTGGTGCTGATTACAAAGAAAATCAGAGTGAAATTAGAAAATGGCTTAAATGTGTTTTGGTTTGCAATCCAGACATGTGGGTAGATATTCCCTCAGAAGAAGAGAACTCATAATGGCTCAGAATCGTTTCGCGCTCACTTTAACGGACAGTTCTACGCATCTTATCCAACTATTTTTGAAATGTTTCTAGCTGTTACGACTTTCAAATACCTGAATAACCCCTAATTAATTTGTAATGAGGTGTGAAAAAGGTGCGCAAATGATATGCAGAATCGTGCGCAAATGAAGGAATCAAAGTGCGCAAATGATACACTGAAGTGTGCAAATGAAAAGGGCCGGTATGTGTTATATATCATATTGTTATGACCCATTGTTCATGCTAGAGAAAATGCTGTACGACTTTTCCAACTTATTAAGGTTGGTGAGTATGGCTATTATGATTTTATATCATACAGTGTGCATAGGCTGATACAGTCCAAATACAACCTTTTACTTTCATCGACATTACTTAAACTTTTCCATGTTAAGTCTTATTGACATTGCTGATCCATCAAAATTTATAGCGGAAATGTTTGGAGCGATAATGCTTTCCTATAACCTATTAAATAGTCATCCTCAGGTGAGCGAATCAGTGACACAATGAACCTCTTGTTACATCAAGAGATGTTTTATATGTAGTCTAGAAGCAATTACTCGCTTGTATTGCACTGGAAGTTACATTTCTAAATGAACTTAGTTATTGTTGGTGTTGTATATCACAGTAACCATTCATCAAGCATTCAGAAAGCATCCATATTTGGACCATATAGTTACCCTGGAGGGTTGGCATTGACATCCTGACTCCAAACCCGAGAATCACTTCCCCTGGGGGTTGGAGGTCAAAACCTTGGACACCTTTAAAAAGTGATATTTTGATTTTCTGACTTTTGCCTATATCTATCCATTCATTTATTAGAAAGCATTGATATTTGGACAATATGTACAATTCATAACTAACCTCCATTGGATGCCTTTAGACCCTTGATTTGACTTCCAGGGAAGGGCAAGAGGTCGAAATCAATGCCATCTAAAGATTTTTTTCATTCTGATTTTTTCTCTTTTATAGTAGTTTTAGCTTTTGAACAACAGCTACTGTTTGGGGCTGATTTTCTCTGTGTGACTGTACCTTAGGGCCCATGACCCAAGGTGGGGCTAGAGATAAAAACCAAGGACACCTTTAAAGTGCCATTCTTTTTCTGACTTATGTAGATACTTTATCAACCATTTATTAGAAAGTCAAAATCGAGGACATTTAAAAAAAATATTTTGTTTTACTTGCGTAGAATTATCTGTGTTTGAACATCAGATACTTTCTCTCTGTGACTTCGGACCTTAGGGTTCAAAGCTCAGGGTGGGGCTACAGTTCAAACTCTAGGACAGGCATATACCAGGTGCTATTCTATTTTTCTGACTGCTATTGCTAACTTTTTATACCCCGCCACACTTTAGTGGCGAGGTATTATGTTATACCCTTCGGTGTCTGTCCGTCTGTCCGTCCGTCCGTCCGTCCGTCCGTGCTCACCATTTCCGATCGATAACTTGAGTATTTATTCACGGAATTTTTTCAAATTTTGCATACATATTGTTATCGGCGATGAGTGGTATGGGATTGTTAATGGGCAAAATCCGTCCATTTTTAACGGAGTTACTGCCCTTTTTCGTATTGGAAAAATGGTTTCTGGCCTGTTATTCCTTTACTGTTCATGATATCTGAATGAAACTTCACAGATATGTTGCAAATCAAAGGTTACATATTGTGACTAAGGACCGTCACTCTGACCTTCCCAGTTTGTGAGTTATCCGCCCTTGATAGGTCTGAAAAAAGGTTTTTGACCTTTTGTTCCTTTACTATATGGAATATCTGAATATAACTTCACAGATATGTTTCACATCAAAGGTAACATATTGTGACTAAGAACCGTCACTCTTACCTTTTCCGTTTGTGAGTTATCCGCCCTTGATTGAATTAAAAAATGTTTTTTACCCGTAGTTCCTTTACTATGTGGAATATTTAAATGAAACTTTACAGATATGTTTCACATCAAAGGTTACATACTGTGACAAAGAACCATCACTCTTACCTTTCCAGTTCATGAGTTATCTGCCCTTGATTGATCTGAAAATGGTTTTTGACCTGTAGTTCATTTACTATATGGAATATCTGAATGAAACTTCACAGATATGTTGACCATCAAAGGTTACATATTGTGGGTAAGGATCGTCACTCTTACCTTTCCAGATTGTGAGTTATCCACCCTTGATTGATCTGAGAATTGGTTTTTGACCTGTAGTTCATTTCATCTGTCCGTGCTCATGACCATCAAAGGTTACATATTGTGGGTAAGGATCGTCACTCTTACCTTTCCAGATTGTGAGTTATCCACCCTTGATTGATCTGAGAATTGGTTTTTGACCTGTAGTTCATTTCATCCGTCCGTACTCACTGTTTCCGATCGATAACTTGAGTATTTATGCACAGAATTTTTGCAAATTTTGCATACATATTGTTATTGGGGATGAGTGGTATGGGATTGTTAATGGGCAAAATCCGACCATTTTGGATGGAGTTACTGCCCTTTCTCCCTTTAAAAAATGGTTTCTGGCCTGTTTTTCTTTTACTGTTTATGATATCTGAATGAAACTTCACAGATATGTTGAACAGCAAAGGTTACATATTACAACGAAGGACCGTCACTCTTACCTTTCCAGTTCATGAGTTATCTGCCCTTGATTAATCTTGTCTATCTCAGTTCTGTTGCTATTTAGGCATTATATATCTCACAAAATAACTTTTGGTGCCCCCAGCAGTGGCGGGGTATTATGCAGTACTTGCGGTGCTTTTATTTATTAAAAATATGAAAAAAGTAGCTACAAGTAGGTATCTTACCAGCTATTTATTAGAAGGCAATTGGCACCATACATGGCTGTCTTTCACTCGACGGATTCAGATGCTTTGACCAATGACCGAGGGTAGGGCTGGAGGTCAAAATCTATTATATATTTAGATATTTTTTTATATTTTTTTTATTATATCATTTGTATTTGGACAACAGGTAGTATTTAGGGTTGACATTCGATATGTAACTTCGCATATTAAGGTTCAATACCCAAGGGTGGGGCTAGAGATCAAAAACTAATTTTATATGGGAACAGTAAGAGCATCAGCCTGGGGTATATGTTCCATTCCATTTGGGAAAGTCCGCCACAATTCGAGAATCGAATCATGGCTCGGGTGTATATAAGAAGCATTACGCGTAGTACTATGTACCAAAAAGCTCCATTTTGTTAGCCGGAACTGGCATATGGAAAATTAGTTCTGTAGCATGTGGGTTCAGCTCTATTAAAATCCATTACTCTGATTATCCGAAAGATTTAACCCGCAGAATAAATGAAGTTTATGTATTTTTCAATAAAATATTGCCATAGCGATATTTTATTTTTAAAAAAAATAACCATTTGTTCTGCTGCAATCACACTTGTTATTGTGTAAACATGGTTTCTGTGACGTCAACATCACGTTATATAACACCAGGGTCACGTTCTCACCCGCGTTATCAAAGTAGATCCCCGATGTACATCCGTGGTCTGATTCCACGGAATTTCGCGGAATAGGCCGAGGCAGTTCCGAGTGGTTCCATTCAGGACATTTTTACTAGATTATTTCAATCTGTTATAGCTTGAAGCAGTGACAATGCTTTAACCCATTCAAGTATAAGCTTTTCAAAAAAGCTTGCCATCTTTCAACGCTAAAATAAAGTTGGCTGAAAGTACAGTGACCATTTGAAAGCGATATTTCAGTGGCTGTTTCAAGGGAAAATGAATGCTATTAAATGACACACCCATCTCATCGCCATCTCCGCTCATGGAGATGGCGATGAGCTGGGTGTGTCATTTTAGTGTTGTGATACCTTGATGTAATATTCATGAAAAGGGCTATCTCATGCTACACCACTTAGCCGGTGCTACCATACAGGTTGCAAACTCAGTCAATTATAATTGCCATCCACTTGATGATGGCAATTATACATCATATCGATGGTATCGCTTCTGTTTTTGATATGTAACCCCGCACAATTCGTCTTCCTGACACCAATGTTATAAGTTATGCATGCAATGATAGGCATGTTCCCAACGATAACATATTACAATGAAGTAACGAGTATTTATTCTCGCTGCGGTTTTATTGCGGTAAAACAGACATAGTTAGAGCCATCGCAGCGAAAAAAAGTCTATTAATTATAAGATGGGTAGAAGACTGACGGTCCAGGGAAAAAATATGTATCAAAACGTTTTACAGATTAACTCAAACTATTGACGCTCGAAGTGAAAAATTATTCCTGGACTGCTACTAACGCCTGTTGCCTACACCAGTATGAAAAGTGCTAGCATGAAGGTGCAGAGCAGCCTGCCTATTCGTGCAGTCTGATCAGCGTCTTTGTTACATGTATTCGCTGTCTAGAACGTGCAATAACTAGGCATGGAACTTTCACAATAAATCATCATTCGTCAGTGCTTAGATCGATTTTCTCGGAAAATCTCACTTTGTTGCAGTAGACCAACAAAGGTGCAGACCAGCCTGCGCATCCGCGCAGTCTGGTCAGCGCCTTTGTTGTTTTAAATATATGGAAAGAATAATAGTTAGACTTGATGCATGCAAAATTTCAACAATCTAGAGAGTCTTTGTAGCTGTTGAGGCTAGCTTGAATCTAACTCGGTCGGAAAACCAAGAACAGGTTTTCTCGCATCGAGGCCCAGTCATGTCTATATGTACCGGTAATGGTTTATGACTGATTCTTATATTTTTGAATAATATCAAATCAATGTAATCAAAGATTTTGCACGTTTGGTCGCAAATAAAATAAATTATTCACCGACTTGAAATTACAGGGTCTCAATGCTCCATATTGCGTCTTCGTGCAGCTGAAGCAGAAATAGGGGTTAAGCTGCAGGTGTTTGCACCCAATTAATTTTTAATCCAACTTAATTTTTAATCCGCATAAATTATCAAACAAACATGTAATTATATCATTAATACGGCCCTTGGTTAGAATATTGATAGTATATTTATGTATTTCAATTATACAGTTAGCCGTTTATCGTCGAACAGAAAAGACATTTGGTCGTATTTTGTTAAACATCGGGTGTCTATCGAAATCCAACAACAAAGGTGTGCCCCATGATTGAAGTAACTGTTACAATTGTATTTTGCTCAATGGATGGGCTTTTGACAAATATTTGCATGTGTATTGATATAACAGCGGAAATGAAGGACGCAAGTTTTACTTTTGAGCAAAAATAATACTGAGAAATATTTGAATGGTGTCGATGAAGTGTGTGTTTTAACGAATGTGTGCTACATATTTTTCTAAATAATCTTTTAAATTCTTTACCAGGTTGCATGATGTTTTAGCGTAAGTTTCTAGGCTATTTCTGAAGGGTGTGTCCACCGCCGCTGGGAAGGGACACTTACATGTACATTATTTTTTCATTCATTTTAAAGGGAGATCTGAGCCTTGTTTGATATACTGACGGACTTAAAAAACGCTACACTAAATTCCTTTTTTGTCTTTCAAAAGACAGTTGAATGTAAAATTATTTTGCTTCAATAATGTCATCATGAAGTGGCTTCTTCAGTCAAAACTTAAGCTTTATTTTTACAACTAAACTCGACGACGTCTTTTGCTTCGTAAAATTGTAGTCACTTAAACATTTCTTAAGTAGCAGAGATCTTAAGCCATCAAACGAAAGTGTACAAACAGATTAACGTAAAAAAAACCTTCTGTATAGCAGAACTGCCAATCAAAATGAGAGGGATTCCTCGATGACAAACAAAGCCAATGACACACATTTGATGCTTCTTGTGTTTCTTGATTAAAACAAGTAGTGGATCTTCCACTGATAACATTTTGTCACATGAAATAGTTGACCTCTATCTAAAAAAAATACATTTTATGCTCAAATTATTTTTAAGTGGACAAGTTTTGCATGTGTTACTTACTAATGAACACTTTTTAACATACAATCAAATTGATTGCTTTGCATTATTTTTAATTTTTAGACATAAATTAAAGCTGCTATCCGAGAGTTGCGTTTTTTAAGTTCATCAGTATATATGTATATTTTATGTTTTACCTCAGTATCCTCATAGTGTGCGGTGTAAGTTATGTAATATTTCAATTTGAAAGGAATGGGTAGCTCAAAGCTGGTTATAGACTGCATACGACTATGTTACGGTCATCTAATTAATAATCAAGCTTCACATATCGTTAACACAAAAGTTTTTGCTAAGCATAATCTGTCTCAAAACAACCCCATCATGTTCGAAACTGGTTCAAATATGCGCGCGCTGATCCCAGTTCAATATATCCATGTACGTCCCTGAGTCACAAACTAATAATGCCATTTCACACTCACTGGCGAGAAACGAATGCTCAGACGAACCTGCACATATAAGAAGACTCGTCAGTGCATTCGCTGCTCGCAAGCACAAAGTATGGATGTAGATGAAGACTCAGACCAAAATGTAGACCTCTAGCATCGCTGGATACGTCTGCGTGTGCGTTTATTAAGGGAAGCTTTTGCGCATACGCGATAAGTGCACAAATCTCATGTGTTGGCCCCAATATCTCTAGATTTATGTCATACACAGGTGAACACTATCTGCTCGAATCGCATCGCAAACTTTGTTCTTCGAGATCTATGACGTAACATCTGTTTTATACCACTACCTACAAACCTGAACACAGAATCTAGTCGAGTCTTGGAAAAAAGAAATAAAAGCAGGAAGTTATAAACAGACCATTCAGTAATAATCTCTAAAATATTAATTGCACATTTTATATAAAGCCAGTCGCGATTGTACTGCCTTTGGGTACAAGTGTGCCGTACATGTACACATCTTGGCTTTGACATGGGCCTCGATGCGAGAAAGCTTATTTTGTAACATACGACCAGCAAAGGCGCAGACCAGCCTGCGCGTCCACGCAGGCTGCTCAGCGCCTTTGTTATTGGCTCTCTGGAAAGTATAATGTATATACATGCTACATACTCAATTTCAATATTATAGCTAGTCTGAGGAGCTAAGCTGCCATTTGCAAACCCTTAAGACAGGTTTACATATTGCATTTTTGTTTATAGAACATATTAAACTCATGCGCCGCGCGGAAAACTCGGTAAAGGTGTGTTATTCTACCAGGACAATGCCCAGCTCAAAAGTCTCAGTGTCATGGCTGCTATTAACGATAATGCCTTTGAATTGATGGAGCATCCGCCTTATTCGCCTGATCTCGCTCCATCAGGCTTTCAAAATTTCCAAAATTGAAAAAAAAAGCCATTTCCGGTACCCACTTACGGTCAGATGATGGCGTCATGGATACAGTAGATGAATTAGTAAACGGTTGAGCTCAAGAAGCACATCTACATTTTAGCCAGAAACAGTTATAAGTTTCCTACTCTGTGATTTCCTGTGCTATCACTCACAACTTCATTACTTATCTACTTTATGATTCCCTACTTCATAACACTGTATCCGATTCCATCGTTTCCGAATCATATCCACAAACATTACTTACGTCATTACTTTCTATAATTCACTATCGAGTCAGCGACGGTGATCTTCCCTGGATACCGGCTTGGTTCTGAAAATGAAAGGTCGTAAAGAGATCTACTCCTCTTTGCCAGAACCAAAAATCCCCACTGGAGCGAATGCAGGTATTCTTGGCATGACGAAATAAAACTCCCCAAAGCGGTGTACTTCCGTTTCTGCTTTCAATCACTGTGTACTTCAAAACGTCCCCAAGTCAAAGAATCCCCAAATCTAAATGTCTCCAAACTGGTCAAAATGTCTTTAGTTAATTAATGGTGAAATAAGCAGAAACCGGATCATTTTCTTTAAGATACAAGTTGAAAAGGGTGTGTGAGAAGATATGTTTGTGAACGCTTGCACTTTTCAGTGTGTCATGAATGGTCAATAAACCCAGCCTAGTAGATTCGCTTTTCCTGTTACATTTGCTTGATCATTGATTCAGAACTTAGTATACACATGCCAGTACTAAAACAAATCTACTGAGCTTGAAATGCAATATAAAACTGAAGAAAGAGTGGCTATAGAAAATGCATAATCTAAACTAATATTTAAAGCGTTGCCTTGTAGCAATAATGCGCTATGCGATAGTTCTAAGTTTGTTTATGTTTTTTACACAATCTTACCCTGGAGACATGGGGCCTTTGGATATTCTCCGCTAAGTGTGACGTAATTCTCAGATTTAGATAGACCAGTTTCAATATGCCCCTAGGGTTTATGCGCATTCCTCGTTAATTAGATTTAGATTGAGGAATAGGGGTACATACATGTACTACTAAAATGCCTGCTTGGGGGGTACCGCTATTCAGTGTTTGCACGATTAGAGTTTTATTGGAATGTGCATAATTCCCCTTTTCTGCTCTCAATGGATCACCTATTCAGAACTAAGTACATACAAATAGTTAACAAAAAATACTCTGAGTTTGAATGCATGCAAAAAATGAAAAAGAGTGGTCTCAGCAAATGAAAAATTTAAACATTAAAAAAAATTAAGTAACAATTATAAATATGCTATGCGATGGGTCTAAGCTTTTTTAAAAGCTAACCTTGTGTACAATTATAATGACGTTGTCTTTGTATTTACAAGTTCTGTCCTTTACGTAGCTACTTGCTACCTACCTCATGACGTCATACTTCAAGGTTTCTTAATTCATTACAATACATCTCGATTCATTATTTCCCATCTGAAAATTACTTCACATTCTGCTCTCTGACTATAGTTTTCAAATTAATTTCTACTTCACCAACGAAGGGTGGTGGTGGAGGCTTTTAAAATATATTTTACTTGCATATTCTTAGGCCTGAATTCTGTTATTACATTATTCTTGAAGAAAATATGTGCAATGATGTAAAGGATTACTGGCAAGAATGGCCTTGTATAACTAACCATATGTTAAGGAATACAAAGAACTTGTCTCAATTATTTCGCTGACTTATCTTAGTAAAATCTACTAAAACGATAAGAAACTACAATGCTTACTTAGTATTGGCTTTATTTGGCCATGAAGGACATTGTATACTAATTGCTAACGTTTCACTTCAATTTAAAAGATATTCTTTCAACATCAACACAATATTTAACCATTCACAACGTTTAAATAGTTCTCAATGTTCAATATCAACAATAACAGTCCACACAAACATCATCATTTTTCAAGTTAAAGCAATATCACTCAATATTATTCTAATTTTCTGTCTATTTCACTTTTAATATGGAGGGGTTCCATCCATAATACAATTTTGATTGAGACGGCCGCATGCTTAACCTAGCATACAACATGTTCACAATATTCCAAAATTGAAGATCAATTTATGCATTCGCGCCACACTTACTTTATGTCTACTAAGATTAAATAATGTGTTGGGTTTCCAACCATATCAAACAATTATTTTATTTTGTTTGTTTGTTTGTTTGATTTGATTCTTTACGTCCAATCAACAATCTTTCATTTAAACAGGGACGGGTCTTCCTGGGTTGAACCAGTACTCAGCTAGGATAAATGTGTCTTGCTCAAGGACCACAGTGCAGTGACGCCGGTGAGGCTCGAACCTGCGAACAATTATTTTAATGACTGCAGGCTAAACCTAACAGTAATATGTTTGCAAATTCAAAATTGAATTTCAATTGATGCATTCATGAGCGAACATGATCCACAACACCATAGTGTTTTTCTGAGATTTATGGAGGGCTATTGGCCAAATTGAACACTTGTTGAAGAGGACTTCAAGCCTCAACAGTCTTTCATGATTGCTCATTTTCAGATTATACATTTGTGTGCAAACATGATCCACAACACCCTAATGTTCTAACATGCTATATGGAAGGCTACTAGCCCTAATTCATTTTTTTTAAGTGGGCTTCCAGCCTCAACAGTCTTTCATGTTTGCCCATTATCAAATTATACTTTCATGTGCAAACATGATCCACAAGACCATAACGTTCTACGATGAATTATGAAGGGCTACCAGCCATATTCAACATTTGTTGAAGAGGGCTTCCAGCCTCAACAGTCTTTCATGTTTGCCCATTTACAAATTATACAATCGTGTGCAAACATGGTCCACATCACAATAATGTTCTTGAGTGATATAGGGAGGGCTACCAGCCATATTCAACATTTGTTGAAGAGGGTATCCTACCTCAACACCCATTCATGCTCCCTAATGTGATTTCTGTCACACTGTGGCATTCTTCTAAAGCAGCTGATAGTGTCCGTCATAACAAAGTATTGGTATTCTTGGTTATCGCGTAAAACGCACCTGAAATATACAACAAAACAGCAGAAAACAAACGAAACATTTAAGGGGAGGGTCAAATGGGTGGGTCAACAAAACTTCCCTCTAACACCATGCTGTTCTTTACGTAGCCGAAACGCAGACGGCAGATAAACAATTGTATGTACATATAATATCTTTGCACCCTGGCTATTAATAGAAATCAGAAACAAGTGAACGTTTCTTGAACGTTTGCCTCTCAATTGAATTTAAGTGTGATTTCTCAATAATAAATGCGTTCGAATTAATTTGCATTATTTTTGAAGAAAATATGCGTAAGGATGTAAGGGATTACCGGCAAGACTGGCCTTGTATAGCTAGACATATGTTATGGAATACAAAGACCTAATATCTCAATTATTTCGCTGACTTATCTTTGTAAAATCTTCTACAATGATAAGAAACTACAATGCTTACTTAATATTTGCTTTATTTGGCCTTTGCGGACATTGTATAGCAATAATTATTATTGCTAACGTTCACTTCAATTTAAAAGATATTCTTTCAACATCAACACAACGTTTAACCATTCACAACGTTCACATATTTCTCTATGTTCAATATCAACAATAACAGTTCACACAAACATCATCATTATTCAAGTTATAGCAATATCACTCAATATTATTCTAATTCTCTGTCTACTTCACTTTTGAGTTAGACTTGATAATATGGAGGGGTGGCAACCATATTACAATTTTGATTGAGACGGCCGCATGCTAAACCTAGCATACAACATGTTTCTAAAATTCCAAAATTGAAGATCAATATATGCATTCGCGCCAATGAGCGGACCAACTGTGCAACAGGTGATTCGCTCACCATTACAATATCTATTATATATACCACATTTTGCATAGAGTAATCCTAACCCTACAGAGAATAAATCAAAGCCAAGTTAAAATAACTGATGAAACCTAGGAAAGGCCCCTAATGCTAGCTAGACAAGTAACAGGTACTAACCGACAAGGCGCACACATGCTATGACCCTCCATTGTTTGAAGAGGAGCCCGTAGCTGTAAACCATAACTGGCTTTATATCTTGGCGTGTATAATGTCGTATAACACCCCTCTCCCAGGGCTTTCAGAAAGAACATTATGTTCAAGTTACTTCAAAGATAGGTGAGATGGATAAATGCGTACAGAACAGTTTTTTGGCCAGCTCAGGACATTTTGCTACTTATCGCACACATTTAACAAAAATACATACGCAGCTTTCAAGTGAGGCTAGATACCTACATTTTGGCATGAACTTTCATCTGCGTTTCCAATTTGTGTGTGCGAGCAGTGAAGGCTCTGGCGAGTCTGCGCATAGCGCAGGCTCGCCTGAGACTTCACTGATCGCATATACGATAGGTACCCAAACCTCATGTGCTGGCTTATCTGTAGACGTGTTAAAGCTGCATTCTCTGTAACTATGAATATTTTTCGAAATTTTTAATTTCTTTTTAAATCATTTGTAAAAGTAGAATTAAGCTATGTTTTCACTACAAAAATGTTCAGTACAGCTGAAAACTGCATGGAAAAAAGAATTATCTTATCAAATAGGTGTTGTTTTTTCTCTTGTTGGTAATTATTTGCGTCCCTCCAATAATTCTAGACCGTTGAATTTTAACGTAAATGCAGTTTTTTTGATAGTGATTACTTGTTAAGATTTACGAAAATAGTAAAATGTTTACCTGAATTTGAGTATTTTTACTGTGTTCTTGAAAAATAAAAACATTATTTTTAAAATTAGAAGATCAAAAGTTACAGACTATGCAGCCTTAATCAACAAATTAGGTCAATGTCTCTCAGTTTTTTCAGCATGTTTAGCAACCTGTTCTCGGTTAATGTACTCGCCGAGGACTGTTCTCTTTATTGGATTGGGTTAATTTGTTCTTTATGATACACCGTACAGATAGTGTTCATCGATTTATACTCAGAAGGTGATAACGTGGATAATGAATGCATTCCGGACATATATACCTTGGGAGATGTAGTTAAATTATTTGGATAGAATGTAAAAGAATCGGATTAATCATGATACTAATACACCATACATTGGAATCACTTATAGGAAGCTCGTAAACAGATTATTAATTTTATTACTATATTTTATAATATTATATATATTTTTGGTAGTATTATTGGTTGTTCATAAATTTTAGTGTCATATTTTTATTTTTGCGGAGATCAGTGTGCTCAGTTGGCAGAGCGTTAAACTGCAATCAAAGGGTTGCTAGTTCGAGACTCGCCGGAGTCTGTCATCTTGAAAGTAGATATTTATTTTCCGGAACCGCTTGTCAGATAAAGTTTATATAATAAATTTTAGGAACATCAGGTCGTGGGAGCACAGTGGCTAAGTGGTAGAGTGCTTCGAGCCTCATCGGCGCCACTGTGCTGTGTCCTTGAACAAGACGCATTTATCCTTGCTTAGTACTGGTTCAACTCAGGAATACCCGTCCCTACATAACTGAAAGGGACGTAAAGAATCAAATCAAACAAAAGGAACATCAGGTCATTGGGTAGGTTGGCGACGTCCAAAAAAGTTGCATCGTGACAATCTTGAAAACATGTTCAGTTCCTACTCCCTAACATGTCCCAATAATCATTACCTGTCTGCCACAATGTAAATAGATATTCTTGGTCGTATTAAACATAAATCTGTGTTGGGCATCTAGGTGTTATGGAGGTTCAGATTTTTTTTAAAAAAAATGTTGACACCAATACAACCAAAATGGTCGCCATCTAGAATATTGTTAGTTTTTTTTTATAGTTCGTTTAAAAGCAGGAGTGGACTATAAAATTAAGTTTTCGTGCTTTTTTTCACTTTCTAAATTGTCATCGAGCTGATAACATCTACAGTAGCTTCCGAGGCTTATCTCTAAATTTGATAAGCTTCAGGCAAATACCAGGATTACAGTTGACAGGTCTTATCAGCTCAGTGGCCATGCTGCTTATCAGCCTAATCTGGCAATTGGTCTAATCGAATCTGTAAGTAGCTACGCTCCGCTCACTTACTGCCTCATATTGAAGCCACTCCCCTGACGGGGGTCTAGGATTCCTGCCTCTAACAGTATTTAGTGCGGGGTATCGAGGCATCACTGAGTTTCAGATGGTGACGTCACAACAACCAGTATGGCGGCCATGGTGGCCATTTTAACAATTATTGGGGGATTTTAAATGCATACCCAGAACAGCTATTTAGATCAAGTTGGAACATCAGAGACGGATCCAGGTTTTCTGGAAAGGGGGTTAATATTTTATAAAGGTGTGTGGGGGTCGCTTTGCTGAATTTATCTCATTTTTCTTAAATATCCAATGAAAATGAAATAAATTAGTCTCACCGAGACCAAATATTTCATAGGATATTTAAAAACGGGGGCGGGGAGGGGGGTTCAAGCGAACCACCTTAACCCCCTCAGCATCAGATGAAGATGTCACAATAACCATAATTCCTGCATTATGGCAGCCGTCTTGAAAAAAATACAAGTAGCCCGACTGATTCGTTTGAATATTTGTGTGGAACTGTTCATATGATAGATTCAGATTTGTTCTAATGGTGACATCATTGCATCCAATATGGATATTGAAAAATAGTTTTTCGACTCCTTTAACTGATTAAGATGTACAAAATCGGTTCATCAAGGTGATACAGATTACTTTGGTAGCACCATTTTACATGTATATGTATGTTCTATGTTAAGTTTATGTACTTGTAACTGGGCTCTGCAAGCTTTTGTACCATAACAATTTAAAGCCGTTTCCACTTGATATATGCATTGTGCAGAACTAAATAAGTGTAAGTGAACACCAAAAGAGGTGGCAGCTTAGCTGCCGCCTCTTTTGGTGTAAACTTGCACATACTTTCCTATTAAACCAACTTGATGCCAACGTATCTCCTGTGATAAATGATAAATATTTCTACCTTTTATTGGTGTAGTTATTCTCCGGATCAATACAATTGAACAGAATATAGCTTTTAAAGCGGTTGAGAGGTTACAACAGCATCAGTGGCAGTTCAGCTGCCACCAAATTCGATGTAAAGTTACACTTATTTTCACAGTGGTTTACTGTAAGGCTCGTTTTCTTCCACATTGGATTCTATTATATAATATTATCTTTATGGTGCAGCCATGTGCATTTTACCAACAGGTATGTTTACATTTTCCGACGAGAGATCTTAAGTGGAGTTTTTATGACACTTGGGAACAGAACGTGCCACAAGCGAACCACATGCCCACCTGTTCATCACAGGAATACATTTCAGCATTGATTCGACAGGAAGATAAACTAGCCAACTAATAAGATTTTGATATTTATCGCATGCGAGCAGTGAAGGCTCTGGCGAGTCTGCGCAGAAGCGCAGTCTCGCCAGAGCCTTCTCTGCCCGCAAACTCTGATGAAGACCCAGGTATAATTTTAGGCATGTAGCCTTACTGCAAGCAGTGTATGCATGTTTAAAGCTGCATAGTCTGCAACTATGAACATGTTTCGATTTTTTTTTATTTTCTTTTTAAATCTTTTGTAAAAGTAGAATTAAGTTATGTTTTCACAATAAATCTGTTCACTACAGCTGAAAACCGCGCGGAAAAGTGAATTATCTTATAAAACAGGTGTGTTTTTCTCTTGTTGTTAATTATTTGCGTCCCTCCAATAATTATAGACAGGTAATTTAAGCTTAATTGCTGTTGTTTTGATACTGATAATTTGTTAAGATTTACGATATTGGTAAAATGTATACCTGAAGAATTAGTTTTTACTGTGTTCTTGAAAAATAGAAGCATTAGTTCTAAAATTAAAAGATCAAAAGTTACAGACTATGCAGCTTTAAACAATGATATCAGCATATGCGATAAGTACCAGAATTTCACTAACTGCCTTGAAATGTACATGCATGTACGCATCTGAGCATATAATGATCTATAAGGTAGAAGAAAGGTAAAACTTATGTGGATTGAGGTTTAAAAATGCTGGTAAGCATTCAAATATCTTCATAAACGGTTTCGGTTGCCTGCTCGACAACTAGCTCTAAACACATGCGATTTTTATATTTTATAGGTTTTATAGTTCTTTATAGGTTTATAAATAAGTAAGCCATTTTATGAGATTTGGGGATTTATCGCACATGTATTACAACCATGCAACTACCAAGTTAGCAATATCTTCCAATAAAATGTCTCAAATAAGCTGTCAGAAGCATTAAATAGGCAGTATTTTATTGTCATCCAGGTACAAGATAAACTACATAAAAAAAAACTTTTTCAATTCTTCATGCCCAATTCAGTAGAACAATGAAAGTACATGTAGTTGAAAATTTGTCAAGAAAAGCTCATGGTGAAACACTTAATAATTGGAAAGACATATATTGTAGATACACATTGGAATTGCCTCTATGTTCATTGTCATTGCCTATTTCAAACATCTCAAACTGCCAATCAGTATAAGAATATCTGTCACTACACCACAAATTGTTTAAATTTTCATGACAGCTCTTTCTACAAATTTGATTTCATGAACTACCTTTATGTTAGCTTGGTAGTTGCGTGGATGTAAGTCATTCTTTAAACATGTACGTACATGTACAGCTACCTTGTGGGACTAGATGCCTAATATTTTGTTCTTGTCTACATCAGTTAAAGAGGGACTACTGTAGTGAACAAATGGACCCGTTCATGATACTCGGTACTTACAGTTTGTGACGCATATGCGAGCAGCGAAGGCTCAAATGAAGCTGTTATACTTTCAAGAAAGCGAATAACAAAGGCGCTGATCAGACTGCGCGGATGCGCAGTCTGATCTGCGCATTTGTTGTTTGTTTCCAGTTTAACAGATTCATTGAGATCTCTCACTACATACTTCATATGATGTTGGCTTTCGTAGTCATTATTCACATAGTCAATGATTGTTACATGTACATGAATGATATGGAATTCTAAGACGAATTATTTGTATGTTTTCGTCAACAAATCACGTATGTGAGTGTTTATAGAGAACTTGAGATGTGACCGTGTCTGTTTGATGTATGTTTATTGATTAGAGTACAGAGTGCTTGTCAGAAACCCGAGTCTCAGATTAATCACTCTGCTCGCTCATAACACAATATAACAATGTTTTAAAATTTTATACATGTAGACAGAGAGCCATATGGCCCTGTATCGCCCACATGTACGTAGCCGTATTTGCAAAATGCACGTATGTACACGTTGGAATCGCATGTAATATGATTAGGGTAAATGTGTCCAATTTCTTTGGACAAAATGATAACAACTAAGACGTCAATAGGCCTTTTTCTGAATCATAAAGCATGCATTTTATGAGTACATACATGCAGAGGATCTTACATGAATGCTTATATATGACATATTGACCTTATTTTAGCTCTATGATAAAGCCTTGTCTGCTCTCTATCTGCTGAAACACTGCCAGATTTTTACCAAACTGGCACAGAGACATCATTGGGAAGCCCTTAGGAAATATTTAGACTTTGTGATCCTTGACTTAATTTTCAAGGTCACCAGGATCATACATTTCTATGAAAAGCCTTGTCAAACTAACACATATACACCATTAGCAGTATCTTAATTTTGAAGACCTTGGTTTTATTTTAAGGTCACCAGGATCATATAACTCCTTGAAAAAGCTTTGTCTGCACTCTATCTTCTGAACCAATGACCAGATTTAGACCAAACTGGCAGACTTGAGGAGAACTTGAAGAAATGATTGGGGTTTTTTTGTAACATTTGTCTTATTTTCAAGGTCACGAAGGCTATACTACTCTATAAGATGTATGGGGGCATATGATTTCTTCTGAAAATCCCACCTAGTTTTAATTACCTCATAAATACAAAAGCGAGGGTTAAGATGACCCTTAATCGCTCACATGAGATTTCACTGTCACAGTGTTAAACAGTCCAAAGCGCTGAATACTTTTAGCAATGCTTTTAATTATTGACATACATAATGGTGTGTGGTTTATGAAAACTTGTGAGATAAGCCACGCCCCCTGGCGACTGCGTATTACAACTTTAGCTATTTTTGTAGATGTCATCTATTTGGTGTTCTGCCAAATGACTTTAAATTCTGACAATTGGTTTCAGAGAAGAAGTTTCTTACATAGGTACATGAGGGAAACTGGCCATACCCTCTGGCAGCGATGTTTTTGTTGTTGTTTATTTAATCCCCCACCGCGAAGCGGAAGAGTAGTTATAGGAAAACCCTCCATCTGTCAGTACGTCCGTCCGTTAGTCTTTCATTCCGTCCGTAACACTTTCTTGTCCGCTCCATATCTCCTAACCCTTAAAGCGATTTTCATTAAACGTCACTCAAATATTTCTCTCAGTAAGGCGGTGCGCAGAGCATATGACCCAGCTACCTAGACTGAAGGTCAAGGGCACAGTTCAAAGTCAAAGGATTTACCCATGAATTTTGTGTCCGCTCCCTATCTCCTGAACCCTTCACGTGATTTTCATTAAACGTCACCCAAATGTTTCTCTCAGTGAGACAATGTGCAGAACCTTTGACTCAGCTAGTATGCAGACTCAAGGTCAATGTCACACTTCAAGGTCATGTGATTCTACCCTTTAAATTTTGTCCGCTCCATATCTCCTAAACCCTTTGAACGACTTTCGTTAAACTTTACACAAATGTTCCTCTAAGGGAGATTGTGTGCAGAGCACATGGCCCAGTTACCTAGACTGAGGGTCAAGGTCAGTAAATTTACCCTTGAATTCCGTGTCCATTTCATACCTCCTGGACCCTTTTGTCAATTTTCATTAAGCTTCACCCAAATGTTCCACTCAGTGAGACGCACATACCCCAGCTATCTAGACTAACAGTCAAAGTCACAGGTCAAGGTCAAGGGATTTGCTCGTGAATTCCGTGTCCGCTCCATATCTCCTGCACCCTTTGGGAGCTTTCATTAATCTTCACCCAAACTTTCGTCTTAGTGATACGGTGTGTAGTGCACATGGCCCTGCTACCTAGAATCATGGTCAAGGTCACAGGTCAAGGTCATTTGATCAAATCATGCATTTCATGTCCGCTCCATATCCCACCAACCATTTGTTAGATTTTCATTAAACATCACTCAAATGCTCCTCAGTGAGTTGTTGTGTAGAACTCATGACTCCGCTACACAGACTCAAGGTCACTGTTCAAGGTCATGGGTTATACCCTTTTAACTTGGTGTCTGCTCCATATCTCCAGAATCTTTATACGATTTTCATTAAACTTCACCGTAATAGTAATCACAGTGAGACAATGATCTGAATCAATGTCTCATCAACACAGACTCAAGGTCAAGGTCACAGTTTAAGGTCATGGGATTTACCCTGGAATTTTAATTTCTGCTCACATTTCCCTGAACCTTTAATGATTTTCATTAAACTTTACTTAAATGTTCCTCTCAGTGAGTTGGTGTGCAGAACCCTTTACTCAAAGACAAGGTCACACTTTATGGCCATGGAGTTCTGCGGTAGGGGATATGGCTGTCCTTCAGACAGCTGTCTTGTTGTTTTTTTTTGTTGTTGTTTTTTGTTTTTGTTTTTTGGCGGATCATATTTGTTTTAGCTATTCTTGTTTCTTGTACAGGGTCACCTAGTGACCATTTTCAAATCCGACGACATTTAAATCCTTCTTAAACAGGCACATAAGAAAAACTGGTCACGCCCCCTGGTGGCCATGTTTCTTGACGATCAACCTCATTTTGCTTGCTATTTTTGTAGACGGTCTCAAAGATCATTTCTACCTCAAATTAGTTTGAATTCTGACCGCCGGTTTTAGAGAGGAAGGTTTCATTAAAATAATTTCCCATTATTTAAAGATTTGCTATAACATTAATGTATTGCAACAGACTGCATGCTTGGTGGTCAGCCCTACCACGGTTGGCAACTTTGCTTTCCTCTTTAATTGCACGCCGGTGGGTCGAACTTCAGACTCTATGACGGTTCCGACTTAAAGACTTATCTATCGATGAGATGGTAGGGGTCTGATGCTTGGGCTGTTTGTCGGACCCACTTGGGTTTACCTGTTGGATTTCTTTTGCTCCCGTTTTCAGTTTTATTTACTGTTGCGTCCTTATCTCTTTTTATATCTTGATTTATATGTTCGGAGATGATGCATTGATAAGTTGGGGGTCTTTCATGCAAACCAAAGATCCACATCTGAACTAAGGGTGAGGTTGATGCCGGTTTAAGCCCTCCAGTTAAATATTTTACTGACCGTTCCAAGGCGGTACTTCTTTTGTGGATCTTTTATGTTTTTGTTCTGTTTTGTGTTTGCCATGTCTTTGTGCGCGTCTGTTTATATGTGCCTTGTGGTCACCTCCTGGGAAAGGGCTGACCTCCTGGCTCTCGTTTGTGGTGTCTAACCGTTAGTTTGTCACTTTCCCATTGGTATCCTGGGTCAGGTGTGGTACTTGATTGTATCGATTCCTGATCTTTGCACCCTTACTTACTTTCAAAAGTTTTTTGCTATCTCAATAAGCCACAACCCTGGCAAATTAAAAACCCTCACGAAATGGCGAGATCACTCTGTCGTTCACTGATGTAGAAACGTAGGTTACTCGTGTTCCAGGCATGAATGTTAACGTCGCAAATATGTCTTTTAACGCTTTTCGCGCATATAGAATAGTCGCGAAAATTTCTAAATTTACAGTAAATAAATTCTACAGTAAAACCTGTCTAAAACGGCCTCTCAAAAATAGACAAAACCAAGTTTTTATTGACAAATGGTAGCTAAATGAAGGTCAAAAGTATTGCAGATTGCTCCCCTTGGGAGCATGCTGCAATACTTTTGACCTGCATTAAGAGATAGTTGGAATTGAAAACGAATTTTTGATCTTTTTGAGAGTGGACGTTTTAGTCAGGTGAGCCACAATGCACCTTTAGTTCAGTTGATCAAAAATATCCGTAAACACAATTTCTAATCAGAAAAATAAAATTTACATCGCACTTAAGCACGGCATCCCTTTGTTTATCGATAAATATTATAGAAATTTACAGCCACTTAACAATACAATAAAATGGTTGCACATTTGAGGTCTTGTAACCGGATCTCAAGATAATAAAACTTTTTTCATGCTTAACTCAGCTGAGCACGAAATTTCAACTGCTCATACAAACTAAAATTCCGATAAATAAAGAAGTATCTTGCTTTAAGTCTCTCACATGTTGTATTAATCATGCTGATAAATGTTAAAATGCCAACAATTTTGTCATTTTAACATTTATAAACAGGATAAATTGCGTGCTCAGCTGAGTTGAGCAAGAAAAATTTTTATAACCTCGGGGCTCGACCTTAAGATTGAAAAAATAAATCATGATAAATTCAACTGAGCATAAAGTTTTAACTCATAGAAACTAATAAAACTGAAAAAGTAAAGATTTTTCTTGCTATAAAACTCTCAGAAGCTGTATTTATCCTGCTAATAGATGTCAAAATGCCAACTATCGTTGGCATTTTAACAATTGTGTGCAGGATAAATTTCATGCTCCATTGAGTTTAGCATGGTAAAATGTTTATAACCTCGATGCCGGATCATTGTACACGGACAACGCAGAGTATAGCAAAATGACCGCAATATATGGATGCATATGAACACTGCAATTCGGGGTTTCTGTAGTCAACTTCAGGGGCGTTGTTTAGCTATTGATTTAATACAGAAATAGTAACTGTGTCACGTTTCTATGGACATGTGCCTAGATTGTTTGTACATGGTTTGTTAGTCCTAGGGTACCTCGGTTGTGTCACCAAATGCGTTTGAGAAGGACTGACCCCCAACGCACTAGGGTTGACTCTTGAAAAGTGTACTATCTCCGTCTGCATGAGCCCCCTTTGGCGATTTTACGTGTAGCGTTAACCTTAGATTTTTGCCTCTAGCCAACACCATTGATATAGTACTACGTCTTAGTTGTTTCACATAATTGAGTGAATCAAAATATATTGGTACTTTTCATATATGAAAAAAGAAAAAAACTCAGACATATAAAACTATTGATTGACTTAACAGGTAAGTTGTTGTTAATAATCCGACAGAAAACCAATAGCCATATTATCTCCCTTACTCCACAGCTACTATAATAAGATTTGTGCCCAGGTATTTGTGTACATTGCTGATATTGCTGTTCTGACAAAAAAGAACTAAGTGGTTCTGCTAACAGGGCCCACCTAGAAGTTTTATGCCAACCTAATTTTTACAAGAAATATTGGATAGTTTTTTTTTCTTTTATATTACTTTGAAGATGAAACATAAAATGTGCTGTTAAAAGTCTGTTGTCTGCATAACTAATTGATGATCAATACACTTCATACGCCTCTGCTATCACATAACAAGAAGGAGAGTAGATGAATACGCAGGCCAAAATCTTTGCCTCCAGACCCACTAGATAGCTGAGGAAACATGTCTAAAGAATGACGTACAGCAATCCAGTTAGGCTATTAAACCTATTATTTGGTTTGAGCCTTCATCTTGGCTGTTCGCCAATGTGATAATTACCCAGTAAGCATATAAAAGCGGACCACTCTCGGCCCATCAACGAAACGCCATTTCAATGGCGTTTCGCTGGTGAGCCGATAGTGGTAAGAGATTACCTGTAGATTGGTTACCAACCAAGTCTCGTGTGTTGACTTGAAACTGAGGGTTTAACAATCATAATTATGTTTCAGTTGCAGGAGCTAATACTGTCGGGAGATTTACCTTGTTCCAAGGAAGAGGCCGCCACATTGGCTGGTATCCATCTCCATCTCGATGAGGCGTGGCCAGAAGTAGGCGGGGCCAATTATAGTGGTCCATACCCCATCAGAGAGAAGATGACAGATAGGGGGAAATCAACTAAGACAAATGAGAGAGATCGCCAGGAGAATCTCCGTAAGAAGAAGGAGTTGATAAGAAACAATAAGGTAGGAAATTATTTCAACATATTGTAGATTTTAGGCATCTAGATAAGATATTTTTTTCTAATATCTTATCCAAAACATACATTGTTTGTACTCAAAGAACTGTCTAAATACTGTACATATCGGGACCCTGTAAGACTAGCATTAGCTCTGATCAGACTTAATCAGGTCTGAGCCTTGGCTGGTCGCACATACCACATTGTTAAAGCTGCATACTCTGTAACTATGAACATTTTTCGAAAAAATTTCTTTCCTTTTTAAATCATTTGTAAAAGTAGAATTAAGCTATGTTTTCACAATAAAAATGTTCAGTACAGCTGAAAAACTGCATGGAAAAGTGAATTATCTTATCAAATAGTTGTATTTTTCTCTTGTTGGTAATTTTTTGCGTCCCTCCAATAATTCTAGACCGTTGAATTTAGCATAAATGCAGTTGTTTTGATAGTGGTAACTTGTTAAGATTTACGAAAATGGTAAAATGTTTACCTGAATTTGAGTTTTTTTACTGTGTTCTTGAAAAATAAAAACATTATTTTTAAAATTAGAAGATCAAAAGTTACAGACTATGCAGCTTTAATATCATGTCGCAGCTCAAATACAGTGCCACATTTGTTTGCAATTTTACGCCAATGTTTCGTTGAATTGATGAATTTCTATTGAATCTGAGGCATAATACCTCAAATATTTTATACATGCATCTGCATAGAGCCTTGAAGACAGGTATGTAATTAAAGCCGAGAATAACAATATGAATACATATAATTGATGAAGTATTCTTTATGGACCTTTTCAAGTGAGCTAGGTACTATATGTGTATCACTACCTGCGTCTCCTGTAGTAATACAATGCCTCCCCTAGCTGCTAACTCAGTTCTGCTCGTGAACAAAATGCTGCATTTGAATTATGCATTTCATCTTGGGCTAGGTGCTCCCCCCTCGAAAAGAGTTGTACTCACTAATCTAGTCATATATTTGATGCCATAAAGCGTTGCAACGTGGGTTTAGTATAATAGTATATGCGCAGGGGCCATTGGCCTATTGCATTGAAATACAATAAATGTTCTTATTTTTAGCTTATCTTTATCTTATGCAATAATAATGATGATCAAACATTATTTGAGCCGCGACATGTGATTTTCAACGATGTCGCATTTTGACAAGTGTAGACTCAAACGAGCCTGTGCAGCCTCCTTTTAAGCTTAGAAACTCCAAATGATGTTCGGTCAGTAGCTTAATATTCATAGAATAATCATGCGAATAGCAAAAGCTCTGATCAGACTGCGCGTATGCGCAGGCTGGTCTGAGCCTGTGCTGGTCGCACATACCGCTTTTTTGGAAATCCCACGTCACGGCTCATTTATCAATGCATTAACGTACGCTAGGTCCATCAAGACCTGACAAACCGGTTAATGCATGAAATACCATGTTTGATCGCTATAGCGCAAATCAATGCTAATAACTTTATTGGTTAGGGACCAGAAATTATAAGTAAAAACCATAAAAGGATACAATTCCAGGAAATTAATAAAATCTAAAACATGTGCAATTTTCAGAGGCTTCAAAGAGCTACGTGCATTAAGGAATTAATTTGCCCCCCCCCCTCTGGAGCTAAAACTGAAAGTTGCTTTTTACCAATTCTTTCTGATTGGTCTGTATAACCCAAGTATAAAAATCTTTAATTTATTTAACTTTTACCGTTGCTAAAGTAACAAAAATGGCTGGCTGCCAAAATATGTATAAATAGAGATATTGTCAGTTTGGACCAAATTTAAGGCTTTAGGAAACCGATTTTTAAGAATTAGATATTAGCACAGCTAAATACCAAATAAAAACTTTTAATATGATGTCTGCCGTGATTATTCAACTCATCTGTTAAAATATTATTTTGGTTTTTTCTTGTGCTCTGTGGTAATTTCTCTCTCAGTCGCCTCTTCCAAAATTGCCACTTTCCTATTTTTCAGCCTCTTTTAGTGGTCATTTTTGCTTCAGTAAAAGTCAAGTTATTACCAGACTTTTACACTTGGGCTATTGTTCTATTAAATTAATAAGATTAAACTGGCTAAAAGCAATATTCATTCTGGCCTCATAGGATGGAGGGGGCAAAATATCCCCTTAATGCACGTAGCTCTTTTGTACATTTGCTTGGGTTACATGTACATGTATAATAGCACTATACTACAGTGTATATTGTTTTATACATGTATACATATAATCCAAGCAAATGTACAAAATTTTGCTAAATATGTCTGTTGTAGTTATGATAACTATATGTTTATTATAATTATGATAACTACAACAAACATATGTAGCTAAGTTCTGTTTTTAAAATGCAGTCAGCTCATTCTTAAACGTTTTTGGTTCGTTGCAATTGTTTTTCAACTACAGAATTTAATAATTTTTAAGCGGACTGTAATATAGACAGTAATGATTGAGACCATTTGTAGTATTTACTTTGATTGCAAAAATAAAATTAATAATTATCATTTTTGGCAGCAAAACGCGCGTTTAGCGTATAGTATTCAGCTTTATTGAGGAAGAGAGGTAATATTGCAAACGTCTTTCATGTTCAACTGAACACAATCCTTAAACACGTTTCTTAGGCTCAATCAATGCTTATAAAGTAGAAGTATTTGAGCAAAACCACAAGAAAACTTGACTGAGCCGCAACTTCGACCAGACATGACGGTACATCTATATATGAGCCATGACATGAGATTTCCAAGAATGTGATATGTGCGACCAGCAAAGCCTCAGATCAGCCTGCGCATACGCGCAGTCTGATCAGAGCCTATGCTTGTCGCTTGAGTATTCTATGATTGTTAAGCTGCTGACTGAACACCATTTGGAGTTTCTAAGCTTAAAAGGAGGCTGCACACGCTCGTCTGAGTCTACACTTGTCAAAATGCCACAATGTTGGAAATCACTTGTCGCGGCTCATATATATAATTTCAGACAGCAGGTGGTCGCTTGCACTGTAATAAATGTAATAGTACATAATTTCATTTATAATGAAATTCAACGATTCATTTTACATGATAAAAACGTCGGTCATATGTCTCGATTTAAAGGCCAGCCACGCGAATAAATAAAGTAACGTCATTCTTCTGAAATGCCTACATAATCGTATCAAATATTTATCACATACACGTACATGTATAGTATATGTATGACAATCATGCATTTATCACATATTATAGTATGATACATGTAAATGTATTTATCATGCACACGTTTTGATACTCATCATACATACCTGACAGACAGACAGACAGACACAACAGACAGACAAGTAGACAAAACAAGACATAAAAGGGTAGATATAGGACATTAGCAGTCACCCTATTTAGAAAGTGGATATAAGATACTTTTTAATGCCAACGCTGCGCCAACAGTGCTAACAGCGAGTCTTCAAATGTTATTGCCGGATGTAAACGGCGGCATCCGTTTGACCTCTTTGTGAAATGAAATTTGTGGAGGGTGTCTAGTATGCACGCCTGTGCCTCTCTGCGAGTACAGACAGAGATATTTTGACTTTAAAAATGTTATTTTTCTATCAAACATAAGTTTTGGGTGCGGAAAAGAAACGTCTTAAGACGTTTCTTTTACGCACCCAAAACATACGTTTTTATAGAGAGTTATCAAAATAGATCATGAATAGGCCCTAATCTCTGAATCCAGTGTGTCCCAAATTTATTTCGAATGAGCGAGTAATTCGAAAAATCGAAGTCCGATTTTTTTAGGTTTTACTGCACCTTTATTTGGGGTAATGTGATTTTAAGTTTGACTTAGATTTAGTATATGAATTATTTTGTGGGAAATGCAACCATTTTAAGATATGGGCCTCGACGCGACAAAACCTGTCTCTAGGGCTTCCAATAAATCGGGACTCAAACTTATCTCCTCAGCTACAGAGACTAGCTAGAAAATTTCACTTTCGCTCGTCATGCTTGTAGCAAGTGTAGATATGACACTTTCCAAAAAGCGAATAACAAAGGCGTTGTTCGCAACCCCCGAGGACAGGTTTTCTCGCGTCGAGGCCCAATTATACAATGTGAAACAATGGCTTCTCATAGAAAAAAACAAATAGGGCTGTAAACAAAGAGGAAATGGCACAGATTTCATTTTTTGTACAAACATCTTATCCTGTTGTCCATTGTCTACACTTCAGCCTTTTTTAGACCAATGGAATTTTTCCATTAAGTTTGATACAATTAAATCGGAACGGTCCATTGTATATATTGGGGGTCAGGGGTTATATTTTTTATTATAAAGTTGAGCCGTGAGATGTGATTGCAAACAATGTGGCATTTTGACAGGTGTAGACTCAGACAATCCTGTGCAGCCTCCTTTTAAGCTTAGAAACTCCAAATGATGTTCGGTCAGTGGCCTTAGAGTCATAGAACATTCATGCGACTAGCAAAGGCTCTGATCAGACTGCGCGTATGCGCAGGCTGATCTGAGATTTTGCTGGTCGCACTTACCACATGGTTGGAAATCTCATGAATGTCCAGTATATTACTGAAACAACATGCTCTTTTTATACGACGCTGTTCCCCTTAATCATTGACAACATGTTTTAGATTCTCTATGCATTCTAATTAGAATTTCAGTCAACTAATGTAAATGGATGTGGTAGTCGTTGGAAATTTATACTCGAGATATAAACTGGATTTTCTTTCATGCCAGAAGGTAATAATAATAATAATAATAATAATAATAATAATAATAATTATTATTATTATTATTATTATTATTATTATTATTATTATTATTATTATTATTATTATTATTATTATTATTGTTATTATTATTATTATTATTATTATTATTATTATTATTTAACTAATGTAAATGGATGTGGTAGTAGTTGGAAATTTATACTCAAGATATAAACTGGATTTTCTTTCATGCCAGAAGGTGATTATTGCTCGACCTGCTAAGAGTCTACATTGTTTTCAAATGAGGGTGTAGAAATTTGGAAACGGCACAGTCGATAGTTGACAACGTATATAGGGTCAGCTCATTACCCATTAGGCACATGACGTCGAAATAATGTCGTATCAACGTCGATGTGAAGTCATAACGTCGCACCGACGTTGATACGACGTTGTTTCGACGTCTTGCGTCATAATGTCGCACCGACGTTGTTTCGACGTCGTGTGCCTGCTGGGGAGACGGTGGTACTGATCGCATATACGTGAATCCATTCTTTCAAGGAGCATGCACTACTATCTAGTGGGGCTTATAATCTGGTTTCGGTATGGACCATCATCCAATATCAAAAAGCTACATGCATTACGAGCCTAATTTGGCCCCAACATAAGCTAAAAATGACAGTTCCTTTTCTATAATTTTTGCTTATACTGTACATGTATTAGTTTATTTAGAAAAATAACCCAATGTAAAAATATACTATTAATTACCGATGGTTTAGTCAAGAAATGCCTTTAATGGCCACCAAAAAGGTTACAAATAGAGAGGGTGTCATTTTTAAACACATTTGAGACTTCAGAAGACCGCTTTTATAATAATTATATATCAACACAGCTAATTAAGAAATAGATCAGCTCCAGCAGTGAATTGTTGAGTAATAATTCACTGTTTGGAGGTCAGTTGTAAAGAAGATCAAATCACGAGCGCGCAGCGCGAGTGATTTATAGTCGTACAACTGACCGACAAATAGTGAATTATTACTCAACAATTCACGCAATGGAGCTGATCTATTTCGATTCTAACACAGAATAAACGACGAAAACACATTTGAAGTCTTCAGCTTCTTCCAACTTTCCGCCATTGCACTGAAGAACTCCCGCCAATACTTAGACTACATCGCATACGTTTACATGTAATTGTAACGTCTTTTAAGCGTAAAAACGACGTTACACCGTCTAACGCCATGAATGACGTCATTTTCCAGTGACGTCAGCTATCACACACTTTTGCGGTGAATTATTGTCCGATATATCACAGTGTGTTACCGTTGGCTCTATAGGCGAGGTGTGTTAGAATTGCAAATAAAAACGTTTTTACATGTTTTCTGCCGTAGTAATATTAATCATACTTTAAAATATCGTTTTTGGGCTCTATCATGTCTTTGTTGATTTTCTGTCAAAAGTTTAAAACTAGTGCCAGCTTGGCAAATTTCAGCGTTTTTTCGGAGGCTATTTTTGTTACCATAGCAACAGCAAAACCAAAATGAATTTCGAATCTTTATACAAGGTTATTGTGTAATAAAATAAACCAATAAAAACATTGATGAAAAGCAACTTTAATTTTTAAGGTCAATGCATGTAGCTATTTATTTTGTGTGAGCCGTCAATGCTACATGCATGACAAGATTGCGCGTTCTGGTCATTGAATTCACTTCGAGCCCATGCTACCAGGGCCCGAGGTTATAAAACGTTTTCCATGTTCAACTCAACTGAGCATGAAATTTATCATGCTCTTAAATGTCAAAATGCCAACATTTGTTGGCATTTTAACATTTATTAGCATGATAAATACAACATCTGAGAGTTGTAAACCAAGAAAAATCTTCATTTTTCACAATTTTACCTTTAATGAACGATTGAAATTTCATGCTTAGTTAATTGAGTTAAGCATGAAAAAAGTTTTATAACCTCGGTGCCAGTACTCAGATCTCAAGAGCTGAACAATTTGTAGATGATTATTCATAGGCGCGTAATAAACATAGTAACATTCAAGGGAGGTCACCTAATGTGGTATACCGTAAGGAATTGCTCTTAAAGGAAAGAATTTGTTCCGTCTGGGAGCAAATTCTTTCCTTTAAGAGAAGTCCCCATTTTGGAAAGGGGCGCACTTGAAGAACACCACTGCTTGATCCAGTAGTCAGACTTTGATGTGCATAATTTTTTCAGCGGTCTGACTACACCATTGATATTTGTTGCTTATCGTATTGTTCGACTTTCAGGCCCGTGGTATAACAGTCAGTCGACGGAAGGGTCGCCTAGTGAAACAGCTGTCATGTGTTAGTGACAAGGATGTCGACACTAACGTGGATATCGACATCTCGAAGTACCTACCACCTCTCTATACTCACTCTAAGAAGGTCAAGCAATTAATAGAGGTAAGACCCATGCGCGGATCCATAGGAGGGGAGGGCAGGTACAATGTAGTCCAGACCCCCCCCCCCCCTTTGAATCACAAAATATATAGTTTCTTAGCAATACTGGTCCGGATCCCCTGAACAATCACAAAGCTACCAAGCTAACATTCACTGTTGGGCCAAAATCGGCACGCCAGCGAAATGCCATTTAAATGGCGTTTAGCTGATGGGTGATGGCCCGCTTATAGTGGCATTTGCATCCTCCTCCCCTCATCATCTAGAAAAAAGACAAAAAAGCGTTGTCAAAGTTGGACCCCTCCGACAAACCTTTCTGGATCCGCATTTTTACCCTTGATGAAAATGTGTGACAATCCAATGTGACTATATTTCCAATTGCTTTACGTTAACTATACATCCACTAACAAATCTATGCGTGTGTGTGTGTGTGCGTGCGTGCGTGCGTGCGAGCAATGACAGCACTGACGAGACTGCAGTCTCGTCCGTGCTGCCATTGCTCATATGCACGCACGCGCGCACACACAGACACACACGCACGTGCGTACGCACGCATAGATTTTCGCTAGTCGCCTATATGATAAATACCAACTTAAGTCTCAGTAAGTCCCGACATTACTGAAACAGTGCTGACTTAAATGTAAAGCATCAACTCAAACACACATACACAGCCTCATTTGCTTGCTCGCAGGTTTAACACCGTGATTTATTTTGTTGGGTTGTTGGGGGAGGGATAGACTTATGCAAGTCTCCTTCTTATGTTTTTTTTTTATTTTAAAGATATTTATGAAATATATTTCACTTCATGAATAACTCTATTTTTTTAAGGTTGAAGAAGGGTCCAATGCCGGTGCTATTAGAGAGGATTGAAGGCATTATATGAAGTAAAATGAAATCGGCATTGGAGACTGAATGTCAGTCTAGGGGAGGGATATTACAGGTTTCCGTCTCAAACATGAGGTTCCATGAGCATGCAGCAACAAAACTAAACACGTATGTTTGGCAGCCACCTAAGAACCTCTCCAAAACTCGTCTCTGAGAGCTAATCCGGAAGTTTATCAAATCAGTATTGGTTCATCGCTTGCTGCTTTAGTATACAAACAAAATACATTTCCAATATTTACATTCGATCTCGCACATCTCTTGTTGCAAATCAACTATAATTATGTATCTATTGAGCCAGTGTAACACATCCTAAGCGGGCAGCAAAGACTATGATCAGTCTGGATATCCACCCAACCTGATGAGAGCCTTTGTAGTCCTTATAGCTCAGTTTCGTAGTCCTGTGTAACTGTCATGAGCCTTGTGCTGAGCTAAGACTGTTCCGACTGGATTGATATCCAGTGACTGGCCGCATTGGCCATTCTGTCAGTTTTATCATGCACTACACTGTAAAAAAATTAAGTGTAGCTTTACACCAAACTTCGCCGATTGCGAATTCCAATCTTTTGATCTGGGTGGACCCCCCCCCCCCCCCCCAGTTTATTTAAATATCCGTTGAAAATGAAATAATTTGGCCAAATTTCATTTTCATGGGTTATTTAAGAAAAAATAGATAAAATCAGCAATGCGAACCCCCACACGGCCTTTATACATATGAACCCCTTTCCAGAAATCCTGGATCCGCCCCTGAATTTGTTTTCGATTCCAGTTCTAATAATGGATAAACATGGTAAAGGGAAACTTATAAAATGACCTTATAAATTAGAACACCTTTTGTTCTTTCATCGCAGGTCATTAAACCCTAATCGAAATTTTGATTTATGACATGAATATTATTAAAGATATATGCATTCTCTGAACACCTGTGACAGTATATCATTAACGTTTTGATGAGTAAATGTACATGTTCTGTTGTACATTACAAATTAAGACATGTAGTATATAACAATCTACATCTCATTATCCCTTTGTGCGCTGATGGATTTTTCCATATATATTGATGTACAATACGTATGGGCTTGTTCATTTTGCCCTTTCAGGGGTAACCGTTTGGCCAGAATTATTTTATTAGTTGATTTACAATTATTTTTGCCCGCTCTACAGGGAACTACGACAGAAATATATGAAGTCATATTACTGCCGTTGGCCAACACTTAATAAATTTGACAGTTTGATGTCAGCAGATAACAAAAGAACAATTTTGAGTCTTGCAAAAAATATATTATGCTTCTGAGCTAAGGAGAAATAGCCAAGTGACATGATTATCCCTGATAATTACTAATTCTACATCAAAATAGCATGGCGATATCAGCAGCTAATAAGGGACAATGTCCCTCAGGAGTTTCTGAAATCATTTGTTACACCAGGCTGTTTGTCTGTAAAGCTCCTTGATAACTGTATGTATTGTCCTCACTACTCTATATATGTTATTGTAGGCTATAAGCATAGATATGTTTGCTTTATGCTGAAATAAAAGTATAGTATAGTATAGTATAATTTTCCGGAAAGTAGAAAAAAAACTAAAATTGTTTTTTTATCTAATCCGCCGACTCGTTGAAAAAAATAATAATATTTTTTGAGGTTCTGTCTGTGTATTTTTGAGAGTGACACAGTTTAAAGAGATTGTCCTATCCAGATTTTTAGGAAAATGATGAAATATTAATGATTTAATACAGAATGCTGGTTTACCTTAAGTTAATAGTTTTACTGTTTGAGAAAAAGGCTCTGATGTTAAAAAAAAGCTCTGAATATGACTAGTTAGAAAAAAGCTCTTAAAATGACCAGATAACTGGTCAACTGGTCTTTTCAGAGGGTTTTTTCGCCCCCGACCCTAAATCTGAGAGAAAATCCCGTAAATCAAGTAATAAAAAAAAAGTCTGGCCTTATAGGTTGACTTTTCTAATTATTGTGTATTTCTGTCCTTGAAGGTAGTTTTAATCTTAGCAAACAGTGCATACCCTGATGAAATGCAGCATTATGCTGCATTTCATCTGGGTCGTCACTGTTTGCCAAAATATCGTTTTAAGGGATTCCAGTATACATGTACAAAGGGTTAAGCCTTAAAGCGCCACAAACAATGAAGCCGATGATATTTCCAATTGTTTGGACTGCTTTTAGAAACCAAATATTGCATGATGATTCATGTCAAGCCTTACTTTCCCCGAAAGTTCAATAGGAAAATATTATGTCGTATTGTGTACCTTAAGGGTAGTGTTTAAAGGGACGCAACCGCGTAAAATCCACAAAATAATCACAGTATGTAAACTGAAATGAACATCCTGTACCCTTTCCTCCTAGCTCTCGCCCTATACATTATGAATTACAGCACTCGTACGTAACCAGTTGTCGGAAATCGTGATATGAGAGTTGTTGGTACAGCTGTAATTGCGAGGGCCCACCTATTAAAATTCATTTTTCCATAGATCTTAGTAACTGTTACAGTTACAACCATGTAATCATGTATAAATGTGATTGCCAATTCCACTTAAACCACGCAAACTGGCATGTAAGCTCGTTTTCGACACAGAACGGCTCTGGTTGTGAGCAAGTCGTTTTTTAACAAAGCAAAATGCAAAGGTGGAAACCGTTAAAATCATGGAATAAAACGGAATAAAATAGATAAAATGGCTTTTCTTACCTTGTTCGAATGTGTATTGTCTGTATCGCTAACATTATAAAACGAAAAGTGTACATGTACCTAAATACACGCATTTTTTCCGACTTCTGGTTACGCACGAGTGCGGTTATTCATGTGTATAAGGCGTGAGCTAGGAGGAACGGGTACAGGATGTTTATTTCAGTTTACATACTGTGATACATGTAATATGATGTTTCATATTTTATATGAGGTTTCATAGGTTTTATATTTTAATTGAGGTTTCATATTTTATACGAGGTTTTATATTTTGTATTAGGTTTCATATTTTGTATGAGGTTTCATATTTTATATGAGGTTTCATTTTTTGTATGAGGTTTCATATTTTATATGAGGTTTCATAATTTATATATTTCATGCGTGTCTAACTGCAAATTCTAGAAGAACGCTCACGTTCATTTCAAAACAAGTTTTTAAAGTATGCCGTCTGTTTTAGATGCCCCACATTTTATACTAAAAAGGACAGGCATATATACTTGCAGGCAACAGCCAGAACTGCACATTTTAAGACTTAGTGGGTTTATAAAACGGGATGCAGTGCGGGTGGTGAATATGGTTTAGTACAGTCCTGTGGGACTATGCTTACGACCAATCTGTAATATTTCGCGATGCTCAATGATTCAGCAGGCCCCTAGATAAGAGTGCGTAACTGACAATTATTTTTCTTATTTCTCAAGCAAAACATATGTTGTGAGTACTCAAATGAACCGTCTCGATGAGACGGTTCTTTTGAGCACCCAAAACACATGTTTAAACTGATGGATAAGAAAATAATCGTAATTTAACGCTTTGGCCCGATGGATTGTCGATGTTTATCTCTTACATGTATCTAAAGACATTGGTTGTGTTTGATTCCAGGAGAAGCAGAAGAAATTATGGCACACGTCATTTTATGACAGCGAGATCCGGTTGAAGAGATTATATATCAAAATCTGCAAGAATCTGCCCGGATATGGCTGTAAACTCTACCATGTGAAAGAACTTCTAAAAGGAAACACTCAAAAGAAGGTAAATATTTTAATAAACAATACAGGGCGTATTCAAGGAAGACAAGTCAGACAGCTTCATTTCCCAATTTGTTCACACCATTCTCGTTGCGATAAAGCGATAAAATACTCGACAAGCCTCGCGTTTTATTGCTTTTCCTCAACTCATTTAATAAATTTCAATAATAAATTGCCACTCAATAGATTGTATATCTTTATTATTGGACCTATCACATATGTGGAAAAGTCTCCCCATAATGTGTGTATGCGAGCAGCGAAGACCCTAGCGAGTATGCGCAGACTCGCACGAGCCTTCACTGCTCGAAATTAATTAGCTACCAAAATCTCATGCGTTGGCTCATTTTTTATAATATTTGCATGGGTGAAAGTTTTTAGGATTATTCCTCAGTTCAGGATTTTGAGGCTGACTTTCCATGGAAAGTCAGCCTCAAAATGCTGAATTGGGCCAATTACAATAGCTTCTCTAAAGTATTTTCAGTATGTCTTGAGATAATTGATGCTTTAAACGTGAAATTGTCATCCGTTACTTTTGTTTACATACAGCATATTTTGAGTTTTTAATTTCGAAAGTTCAGGATTTTCGAAATTTTGAACTTGCACCCATGTATTTGTTATACTTCAGGTTTCACGACTTTTGGGAATTTCCAGTGAAAAGGTGATTCTGTTGGATAATAAATCCAAGCTGCTAGCCAAGACACAAAGCATCAGTGATCTGGATGAATGGCGGACCGGAAGTGGCAAATGTCACGATGGTCTGGTTCTAGAATTCCGAGGTGCCAAAACATGGACGCTGTCAATGCTGACACCTGACAGTCTAAAGTCAGTAACTGCCGTTCTTTGGGACGCTTTAGATATGCATGGACGATTCGTAAACAGTAGTACACTGAGGCGAGAGAGTTTTGAATTCGGTATGTATGTTTATTATAGCGTTTCTCTAATCCAAAAAGTTATGTCAGAGGGGGTCCAAATTTGATAACGTTTTCTTTTTAGTTGATTAGGGGATAGAGGATCCAAATACCGTTATAAATGGGCCATCATCGGCCCGCCAGCGAAAAGCCATTTAAATGGCGTTTTGCTGGCGAGCCGATGATGGTCCAACATTGGATGCTGGCTTGGTAGTTTTGTGATTTTTCAGGGGATCCGGACCAGTATTGCAAAGAAACCTTTTTTTGTGATTTTTCAGGGGGTCCAGACCACCTGCCCCCCTCTAGATCCGCCCATGTATAACGTCCATTAAATAACTATCAATTTGTTTTTATAATATTATTTTAAGTATATATATCCGTGAATACTTTTGCTTTTCTTTCTTGATCGTCTAAAAAAGATCAAAATAGTTTATCATGTTTGTTCAGAATGATTTCCTTCATAACTTTTTCTAAACTTGGATAATATTGTATAACACTAAATGTACTAAATCTTTTATATGCAATTGTACAATGACTAAAATTTAATCATAATGAGCGAAATGTAATTGGAAATAAAAGGGTGGTGTGCAAGTAAGGTATACTCGGGGGTATACTAGTCTTTTTTTAAGATCTAGGCATAGTTTTGTTTGTTTGATTGATTTGATTCTTAATGTCACAACAACAATCTTTCAGTAAATGTAGAAACGGGTCTTCCTGCGTTGAACCAGTACTAAGCTAGGATTAATGTGTCTTGTCAAGGACGAAACGCAGTGACGCCTGCTAGGCTCGAACCCGCGGCCTCTCGGTCTCGAGTCAAGCACTCTACCACTGAGCCACTGCGTTCCCTATCTGCGCATAGTGGCCTAGCCATACATTTGTTCTGTTACTTATTAAAGTTGTTGTAAGTTGATGTTTTATAGATAACACTGAAACAAATCAAAACAAATGCATGACTAATGTGTGTTTTTTTCTAATTTCACTTCGAAATTCTTTTCTAACAGATTTCCATAGAAAACAGTTGACTTTAAGTCCAGATTCTGAAGGAGCATCGAGATATACAAAGGAACTCGAAGGTATTACTATAGGCTTAAGTCGGGTATATTCGGACAGACAGCTTAATTCGGACAGCGACCATGTTTGTTTCTGAAATTCATATTTCAAATATAGGAATAAAAAATAAATTAACTTAGCAAACAGTGAAAATCCTGATGAGACGGCTCATAAGGAGCCGTCTCATCTGGATTTACACTGTTTGTGAATGTGTGTCCGAATTTACCTGATGTCCAAATTTACCCGAATCTACACTAACAGCCAGTTATTGTTTTTATAGTTTGAATATAGCAAAACAGAATGTGTGTACCAGCTCGTGGTGTTGTTGTACCTATTATATTGAAGAGCAGTTAAAGACACAGTCATTCCAATAGGTTTCGATAAACACATTTTTTGAGCATAAAATTGTAAATATTTTCTTACTCGTCAGTCTTGATATATGTTTGGAGTGCTAAAATGAACCGTCTCATGAGACGCTTCTTTTGAGTACCCACAGCATATCTTATGGTTTGGAAATAAGAAAATCAAATTTTTGGTATGCACTCTTAACCCATTTAAGCCTAGTGCCCTTTTTGTGGGGCATAGGCAAACAGTAGAGACCCAGACCAGACGCCGCCGCAAGATGCGGCGTCTGATCAAGATCTCCAAAGTTGCTTACAGAATAATCCATTAAAATTTGAATAAGAATGAAAACTACCATCCAACCCAACAACCCTTTAAACGAAAATGGACTGGTTCAAATGATAACAGTGGGAAATTCCTTTCAGCATAAATGGGTTAACTAAAGACCTGTATGATACATTATCTCTATTTTCTTCTTCATGTCTTGTGATTTAGTATTCTATGTCTCTTCCTCATCATGCCTTGGGTGGGTCTGTTGCATGATGGTGGCATGTGCTGGTCATACTCACTCGGCCAATGCTAGACTAATATACCCCACAGAAAAGCTAACCATATACGTTATATGTATCATTTTATTAAGTGCTGGGATATAATTATCTCTGATAATCCTATTTGCAGTCCCACAAGGCAAGTGTTATTTTGGTGAACAATAGATAAATATTACATTTACTGGACGACGTAACGCAGTCGGTAACGTGTCTGGCTACAGATGGGTGTCTGACTGTAGGTAGATCCAGGGGTCACGAGTTCAATCACAGCCTGGTCACATACTTTCCCAAACAAAAATGATTTCTAACCATATACTAACTAGGTACTTATTATACACTAATTCTATATTGTTCAGTATAGAATTAGGGTATAGAATTGATATATCATTTAATTCTATACTTGATCTGTACTTTTGGGCATATATAGAATAAGTATAGCATTGCACTTCGTTTATATAAGCAATACAGAATTAGTATAGATATTACTTTGTTTAGGACAAAAGTATATAGCTGATACAGAGTTAACTCAAGTCAGACATAGGTCAAGTAGTTCCACACTGATAGTAAGCTTTATGAAACAGTGGCTTTATGTTGGGAAACCAGCTAAAATAGACGGCAATTTTGGATTTCAAGTTCTGAAGTGTTTGTGATGTGAAAAAATGAAACTTTGATTATTTATCACAAACCAAGGATATGACATTTCCTTGTGAAAACATGTGTAGATTAACTTGCATTTCAAAACTTTTCTTGTATTAAGCCAGACATAAAAAGTTTAAAAAAGTATGTAGAAGTACACATATGCATGTATTTTAGTCACATTTTTGAGCATGTGGCGGCTCATTTGCATGTGATTTTCTATACTAATTAGGTACTTATTATGTATGAGGGATGATCCTAAAGTTCTGATCCTGGCGTGATATCTCTGTAACCAGAAATGCAACATGCCTGAAAATTGTACCAAATAATAATATATTCTTTGTCTATACACCGCTTTGACAAGTTTTATGTAACTTGAAGGAGCGGCCAGAAAACTACCCCAAAACAGCCATACCCTCAATGCACTAACCTATCAGGCAGACTGTGCATAAAAGAGACCTCACAATTTAGACTGTAGCAGTCTCAGCAGTTCATATTTATGGCTGCACAATGTTCATACAGAAGTCAATATGCCCTGTATAATTTGTAAAGTTTTTTATGATCTCGGTTTCCTAGGCCCTTAAACGTATGGCTATGCAACTGTCAGCTATAATCAAATTTTGGACCACTTGAAATTTTGACCGGCCCATACTTCAGTAAAACAGCTTTAAAGGTAAAAATTATTTTAGGCAATCTTAGATAAGCTGACTTATGTCTGAAGCAATTATGAATAGTCCTTATCGTCGGAGACTGATAGTAGCCCACATTAGAAAATTAAAACGAGTCCACAAATAAGGCTAATATTTTGAGGTACACAAATTTGCAGGTGGATATCTAAAAACAAACCCAATCAATTGTCGAAATGTGCACTTTATAGCAAAATGATGGAATATGGGATTAAACTGGGCACAGAGCATCGGTCTGAAACCAATATCAATTTTAAAAAATCTCATTTAAAATCACTCATTTTTTAAATAAAAATTAAAGGTTTTACAATATTCCAGTTAAGATTAAGATATATCGTTATCAAAACAATACTGGTCTTAAATATTTTGCCGATATAAGGTTTGGTTTGTTTTTAGTCCAAATCAATATACAAAAGAAGAATGTTCTCTGAAATGTAAATTCTGCAATGTACTCAAAATGACGTAGTTGTCAATTTAAATGACGTCATAAGAATTGCGCACTGTGCTTTAAACATTGAATCGACACAACCTGTCGCCATTCCTACGTTTGAATTGACTTTATAAGTAACAAAAACTATAAAAACATTGCAGTTTTACTTTGTAGTTTTAAAGATGCGGGGCTTGAACGATTCAGATTCAAATTCTATTATAATTCTATAACATGAAAACAGGCTAGTGGTATGGAGTGGACCATATATATTGTGCTGTAATTATTTAACAAAACGGTCCAGCGAGAAAATACTAGCATCATTATAAAGGTCAACGCTTGTTCGTTTAAATGGTGCATGGTATGCCCCTCAAAAATGTCTCTGGACAAAGCTGCAAGGAAACGATCAGAACTTTTGGATCACCCCTCGTACTAGACAGAATTTATATAGAGTTATAGTATAGAATTCACCAATTCACCAGCTTTTTTCTGTATGAGTTTGAAGAGATTGATCATGAAATTCAAGAAGGGTTTTTGTCAATTACAAGCGAAAGTATGTGCACGAAGTACTGGTTAACCACTTGTTGAAGCTTGTCCAGGAAAAAGTGTGGTTAGGTGAAATGACCGTCCTTCCATGACCCTAGATGTTGACTGGGATGTAAAGCAACAAAACCAACAAACAAACAAATATAACATTCCCCGAGAGATTGATAGTATAAAATATCAGTTAATTGTCTATTGAAGGTTTGTATGGGAAATTCACTTGAGGTAAAATAAAATTGTTTAGATTATTGCTATTTTAATATCTTTTTAGGACTACAAAAACTTCTACAGTTTCCAGAAGAGGTTGCTATCCTACTGACTGACACAGAGGCTAGACTCTTTAACAATGTATCAGCAGCAGACTATGTACGCCAAGTGACCCTTGATCTGACCAGGGGCTCCACAATCAACACCAAAGTCTCAGGGGTAGAAGACCTCATACACAGATTTAATGAGGTAGGGAAGAAAAAGATAATTCATGTTCTGATATTATCATCAACAACAAGAAATATCTTTAAAAAAGATAATCCACAAAGATTAAACAGATGGGTGTTTGATAACCTGCAACGCACGATGATACTTTTTCAGAAGGTCTATATTTTCTGCACGTAGAAATTATGGCCAATTTAGACCACTATAAAAGCATAAAGTTAGAAGCTTAATTTCCCAGTAACAACTTAGAGTAACAAACAATGCAATCGCAGAACATAGGAGCCATGCAGACGCAGACATGATTTGCCCAACATTAATATAACCATTGGATATGACTGAGGGTCAGGATGTGGTGGTGGAGGGGATAGTCTAGTATTTTCTTACCATTAAATATTTATTCCATTATTCACTCTCATTAAAATCTTCGCTTATTCATTAGAATTTCAACAGCCATTATCACAATTTTACCTTATACAATCATGTGATATCTCCAGCCTTGTTTCCTCTCTTAGGCCATTTGGGTCGGTTCACCTTGCTCTTCAATTTTCATTCCTTATTGGGCTTTGTCTTTGCAGTAAAATTAAAGGCAGGAATAGGGTAGGCATATGCAAAGGTGTTGAAAAATCGAAGAGAATGCATTGTATAAAGTTTAATCAAAATACTTACTTCTCCTGTATCAATGCCATTCAATGTTAACAGGTATATAGATTCTATTCAAATAATGTATCTGACGCCGCAGCAATGATATTGTGTTCAATGGGAAAATTATAGCATTTGGGAGTCAGTTGGGAACACACCACTGTGTTTTTGTATGTCTATCTTCTTAAGAAAGTCAACGTTCAAAGTCATGTGCACTTGCTTCCGGCGCAAAACTGAAAGTAAACGGTCTATTTACATACATTACTTTCCTAAAATCTTCATTATTATTATTATTCCTTCAACATTATGATAAAGGTAATAAAATGTGCTGTGTTTACCATTTATTGATTAATCCTGTTTAAAAACAAACGTGTGTTTGTACTATATGTAGGTCGCTAATGAAAAAAGTTAAGATTGGATAACTTCAAATTTAAATATGCAAATTTCTTATCCAATGAAAGGCCAGTTGTTTTATATCAACCAATAGATTTTTAGATAAATAGTGCTTAAGTTACCTTAGACTTGACTTCGTTGGGAAAAAACTGAAAATGACATACCATAGCCATGACATAAACATTTTGTTGAGCGTGTATGCTTAACTACATTTTAATGGCCCACATGTTTTCGTTGTTATTGTTTGGTGAACTGCTGTTTAAATGCTCTTGGTAACTAAGATCCAGAGGGCATACTTTCCTTGGCAACTGTAAACCCTAAAATCCGATGTTTAATTTGCGTCCAGAAAGTAAATACCCAAATGAAATGCTTTGTTCTCTAATAGCTCACACTAATGTAGTTTATCATTTATGTTCAAGTTTAAAGAGGGTACAGGGAATACAACATTTAAATGCCTAAAATTTTGTATATCATCTTTGGAGATTTTTTTAAACCAGCAAGTGATGTTAAAAACTATTTCCTTTTAATACGCTGTAATACTTGTTATAAGTATTGGCGATAACTTAAATCTAGAGATCAGACTAAACATATTATATTGAGAAATAAATGGGGACAGTAATTTCAAATGTATGCAAATAAAGGTGAAACTCCTCTTGTATCAGTGTAACAACCCTATATTTGTAATCCCTTTTAGGTGAGCACATGGATAACGCAGTTGATCATCACTCAGCCAACTCATGATAACAGAAAAGCAGTACTGTCCTGTATACTTCGCCTCGCTCATTACTGCTGGTGTATTGGTAATTTTAACTCTTCCATGGAAATACTGGCTGGCCTCAAGTAAGTAACACACCATAGGCTCAGTTAAGTAACAACAGTAGCGCAAAAGCCAGGGTTCCAACAAGCTCTTGAAATCATGGAAAACCTGGAAAATCACGAAAAAAAAGTTCCATGCATGGAAAAATCATGGAATTTGAAAAAACCCTGAATAATCATGGAAAAAATCATGGAATTTTGTGAAATAATTTGACGAAAGCAGAAAACTAGCTGTCAGACACACAAAACTTGTGTGTCTGACAGCTAGTTTTCTGGCTACTGGTGGTTTCAAGTTTTAATTATTTCAAAATGCATGCATGGTCTACAAGCATCCTTATTTAAATGCATTACTGTTGCTGATTTCTGCATTTATGCTCAGCGTAGTGAAGAAATGAAGATGCCACTAAAACTGCGGTGTTTGGAGGCCACGCATTAAATAATCATGGAAATTACATTTTTGATCATGGAAAAATCATGGAATTGTGTTTTGAAATTTCTGTGGGAACCCTGAAAAGCGAGATTTTTCCTTATATATCAGTTTAAACATGTATTTTGGGTACCCAAATGAACCACCTGCAAAACATGCTTTCAGATTGAATTTGTTCATTACGTGAGAGGTATGGATACTCATCTACACCAAACAGGAGTTCCAATCAAATTTTATCAGAAATTAGAAGGGTATGACAATTAGTGTTTTTACTTTATAATATGAATGGAACTGGAATATTTTACTTTATGCTTTTGTCTGTTTATGTTTGCTTGATATACTCTATATTATCCTCTATAAACATGCACCATTGCACTTGATTAAGGTTGGATAATTTGAGATGTTCATAGGCCATTTATCACTCTTTATTCAATTTGTAGCAAATTCCCCTTAGTTTATCAATTCATCCTTTAGGAGCCATGTCACGTTTTAATGTGACATTCACGTCGTAATGTAGATCTGACATTATTTTAACGCTCTGTCAAGGCTTTATATGAAGAAACGTGGACACATGACAGATTGAGAGCATGCTTTCCTGACATAGAGGCTTCTTAAGTTAAAGCAATCATCATATCTTTAAGACATGTCAGATCCTGTGTCACAGTATCGTTTCCCTCTGTTTTAATATTAAATTTGTCATGTAACGTTAGAAATTAGGCAAAGACGCATGTCAACTGTAAACCAAATATATTTTACCCACTACATATTTAACCCAGATGAACTGTTTAGTTAATTATTTGTGTCTTCATTTCTAAGAATATACTACTTTAATATGTTTATACCTAAATGCATGGGTGAGTTTTCAGGCATATACTTGAGTTCGGTATTCCATTGAGAGTCTGCTTAAAAATATTGATTTAGACAGATTATGATTTATTATTTGATATATTTCAGATCATCTTAAACAATATTCCTTTTTATTTTATTTCACTTTAAAATTGTTATTATTCAGTTGGTAAACTGCATTTTTAGACTTGAATTTCTAAAGACATGCACATTGTACCAGGTATTTGAATGCTTTCTTCTTTCCAACAGATCAGAAAAGCTAAAACCGTTTTGGCTACTACTGTCAGATGAAGATCTCTCTACCTTGCACAACTTATCAAGTGCCTTGTTTTCTCGAGAACAGACCACGGAATATCGTGATGCAGTCACTGCTGCTCTAGATATCAAGGAATGTAAAGTAGTCCCTTTCTTTGGTGGCTTTCTAAAAGATCTACGTTACAATCTCATGTCTTCCCCTAGTATGGTTGTCCTACCATCTGACACAGATCATTCACTTGAGGTATGTCAAATAATATTATCTTTAAGGGCTTTTAACCCTTTGTTGAAAGGCAACCCCTAAGCTGATACTATGGAAAACAGTGATCACCCAGATAAAGTTCTGCATAACAGAAACCCTATCAGAGTGTCAGACGGTATGGATTCAGATCATAACCGACATTCTGTAAATTTGCTCAGGATCCTGATATCAGCAGACAGAAAATTGTGCATGGGTTTTATTTTCGTAAAACTTTGTGGATGCTATTTTCATAGTAATGGAATATAAAAATGGTCCGCCACATACTGCTTTTGCGTGTAGAGATGTGTTGATGTTGGAAGCTTTAATTTGATATCACATAGTATTCTGATGATGTCATACAGGTCCAACTTACACATGACAAAATTATTAATCAATCACTTATGATTCCAATTTGAATTTATGGTAACATTCATATGAATAAAAAGCTATTTCAGCTGACCACAAAAAGTAAATTCATAATGATTCATTTCCTGGTTTGGGTAAGCTTGAAAATGACTAAATTCTGAATTTGACTTTATGCCAATAGCACCAAAACGATCACACGATTTACGATTTTAGGAGAAAGAGGATGATAGTTAAAGGCCTACTTGCACCTGTGTATTATTTGTTTAGCACTGTGTAATGGAATTGGCCATGCTATTAATCAATTTGAAACTTTCTTGACGTTTGCAACTGTAAGTGTACAGGGAGATAGGGCTGTCACAAGTTTAACGGTGAAGCTACAAAGACCATCTGATTTTGCACCATAGACTGATCCAGAAAACCCACAGCTAAGAATATATAGGCCAGGGTAAAAAAAATAATATCTATACCAAATTCAAGTTGGAATTCTACAAATCATAAAAGACAAATGCTACTTAACATATATGGAAGTGAATAGAATTTCATTGAATTGATTCCTGATAATCGCATATATCTTTGAAAATCTGGGTGAAAGGTAAGTCATAACATGCTTTTACCAAGATACCAGATAATTTAATGTCCTCGGCACTTTCTCGCGCGGCTTTTTACCTGCCTAAAGTGAAAAGAAAATCTTGATGTAAAAGCGTATCACAGCAATTGTTCGGTTTTAATTTACCACTCTTTTTAACTGAATCACAGCTTGTACAGAATGAAGCAAACTAACAACTTCCCTATATGAAGACTTGCGATCATTAATGCAGCTGTCCCAATCAGTACTCTCAGTGCTTTGATTTGTAAGGAGTGATGCATTCACATTGTATATATTTAGGTTTTTAGCCACCATGCAAAAATGACCTTTTTACATGTAGGGCGCATACCGAATTAAGCATCAAAGCAGTCTGGTTAGCTGCTTTGTAAAATATCTGCACTATAGTCAAACTTGTTGCAAGCATGATTTAAATATTTTGACTAGTTATTGAAGCTGGCGTGGTTGCTTTCAGTCTTACTTCATGAGAAACCCCAAAGAATGGGTTTCTTGTGATAAGGCCCATATAAGACATAATCAACAATATTGATATTTTCTGGCAGATGTTACATCACATCGAATGATGCAACTGTCAATAGTTATATAATGTAAATTTCAATGGCCTAGCTAATCCAAACTTTTGGCGTAAAATTGCAATTATTTTCTTACCCACCAATTAAAACATATTTTGTTGGTGCTCAAAAGAACCTCCTCATTGAGGGGGTTCTTTTGAGCACCAACAACATATATTTTGATCGAGAAATAAGAAAAATAATTTTCAACTACTGTCCTGCCAGCCAAGGGTGACAGTAACGCCATGATTTGTTTACTAATTTATAAGGGACTTAAAATTGATAGAACACTTGTGTATTAATCCTATCCTCAGGATAGGATTAATACACAAGTGGTCTATCGATTCTCATTAGCGAAAGAGGAGTGTACAAGCTAGTGTTTTCTTAGCAATGGTAAACAAAATATTACGTCACTGGGACTCTTGGTTGGCACGGCAGTACACATTCTTATCTCAATGCCAGAATACACGTTTTCTCTTTTAAGTTTATCTCTGACTACTGTGGACAGGATCGTTTTTTAACAAGAATAGGGGTAGGAGGACTAATAAACATTGAAAAGTTAAAGAAAGCCAATGCCATACTCACAGACATCCAACTATTCCAGTACCACGCTAGTTTCCTGCTGTCGGAGGAGAACAAAGACTCCACTGAAGGGCCGCATTCTGCAGGAAGGTAAGTTGCTACTGTAAAATACTTATATTTTGTGGGTATTTTTATTTGGCACCATTAGCGGTAAATTATGAGCGGATCCAGTGAGGGATATGGGGTCCAGATCCCCCCCCTGAAAAATCACAAAAATATAGGGTTTTCTAGCAATAATGATTCGGATGCCCTAAAAGCCAAAAAGCTACCAAGCCAGCATTCAATGGTGGGCCATTATCAGCATGTGAGCGAAACGCCATTTCAATTGTGTTTCGCTTGCAGGCCGATGATGGCCCACTTTTAGTGGCATTTCGATCCTCTCTCCATCCTATCAACTAAAAAAAAAACAAAAAAAAAACATTGTCAGTGTTGGACCCACTCTGACAAAACTTTCTGGATCCGCACATGAAAAAACAAAAATTTTCCAAAATAATTATGAGATGGCGAAATACAGTTAACAATTTTGTCACACAATAAGCAATAAATGGATACACATTCTTAGTATGTTGGTATCTTTATCGTCAAAACCCAAATTTTGAACGGTCTTTTGAAACCCCCAAATTTTGATGCTGTGAATCAATCAGGTCTGCCTCAGCCAATTCTGTGGAATCATACAATTCCGTGGAATCATACCTCGGGCGTGCATCTAGAATCTACTTTGATAACATGACTCTGACGTTACATAACGTGACGCTGATGTCATAGAAACTATGCCAATACAATAACAAGTGTGATTGCAGCAAAACAAATGGTTATAAATGAAGTTTATGTTTTTTCAATAAAAATCGCGCTATAGCGCGATATTTTATTGTAAAAACACATTAACTTTTTTAATCTGCTGATTAAACTTTTTGGGTAATCAGAAAAATGTATTTTAATAGTGCTGAATCCACATGCTACAGAACTAATTTTCCTTACGCTAGTTCGGGCTAACAAAATGATGCTTTTTGGTACATAGTACTACGCTTAATGCTCCTTTCATACACCCGAGCCATGATTGGATTCTCGATTTGTGGCGGACTTTCCCAAATGTACAGTACAAAGACTATGATATGAGTCAACATTTGTTTAACTACACTGACCCAAAATGAAAACTTTACATAGTATTCAAAAGTATATATTTTGATGATAAATTAAGTTTCGGGGTTAATTTTTTCGATCATCGAATCTTCAATGCCTTATCGATGTCTCTGAAAAAAAATATTGGATGAAAATCATAAATTGCATAATTTTTATAAACAATTCAGTTCAGAGGGGTCAAAATGAAAATTTCTAAAACAATAAAAACAGTCACACAGATTTGGGAAACAAGAAATTACTGACTGCGTGCTTTTAGTGATGTTAAAAAGATCATCAGTAACCAGTGTGATCTCCATTTTTACGAATGCTTAGCAGAATACGTCGCCTCATTGAACTAACGTAACGTTGTATGAACACATTAGGGATACGTATGCAATGCTAACAGAGGTGCGTATTGGAGTCATTTAACGCATCCATTTGATGATTGGACCTGACCCTCCAACCCAATTCATCCTATACGTGTTCTAAGGGGTTCATGACCCGGGATGAAGCAGGCAAGTCAAGAGGTTGACGTTATTTTAGCATGGAATTATGTGGTTATTTACGTGTTGTGTAAAGCCTTGCATTGTCATGCTGGAAAATGCTAGGTCCGTTAATTTGCACAAAATGGCTAAATATCTTTGGTGCATGAACCCCTCAAAGACGAGCAATAATGGTTGCCGTTTAAAACGATTACGTGGTCGAGTTAACGCGTTAACGCGATAATGACGTTACGTCGTCACACGTGCGCGACCAGGTCTTGCACGAACTCTGACATACCCAGATTTGTTGTACCTGTTCATAAGATAGTGAATAGTCTGTCTAGAGCAGCCAAAGTGATGCGCGAAATCATTTACTGTTGGCCCCGCAATGAGCACGCCAATAACTTGGTTTCTTTGATCTTTGGAAAGACTAAATGGAAGCGTTTTGTAACAATAAATTATTTTTATTACCAGTACTCAGCTGCAAATGTTTTCTTGTCGGTTTTAAAGCTTTTAGTTGACCACCTGTTCCTCAGCACGTGCAACGTAAGGAACACGTTTTTCAGGCGTTGACACTTGAATAGACCTGGGATTGGAATAAAAATTGCATAATCGTTATCTGCGACGAAGTCTCAATAAGCATGCGTAAATCTTACAACGACATGTATACTAACAAAACAGTTTTTCAAAGAAATAAAGTGTAAAGTTTTCATTTTGGGTCAGTGTATTTTGGCATTTAAAAATACTAGATCTGTAAATATGAACATTTTTAGAAAAAAAATATTTTCTTTTTAAATCATTTGTAAAAATAGAATTAAGTTATGTCTTCACAATAAGTATGTTCAGTACAGCTGAAAGCTGCATGGAACAGTGAATTATCTGATGAAAACAGGTGATTTTTCTCTTGTTAGGATTTATTTACGTCCCTCCAATAATTCTAGACAGTTGACTTTTAACATAAATGCTGTTGTTTTGATAGATATAATTTGTTAAAATTTATGAAAATGGTTAAATGTTCACCTGAATTTGAGTATTTTACTGTATTCTTGAAAAATAGAAACTTTATTTCCGAACTTAGAATATCACAAGTTACAGACTATGCAGCTTTAAAGATGGAGTAAGTATGTACACAGAACGCTAAGAACTGGTTAGGTTTGAAAGGTGAATCTATTGTAAGATTTTCAAAAATTTGCACATGCAGATTTATGCTATTGACTAAAGACAGACTATTTAACCCGTCTGCTGAAATCTTTAAGAAGCCTCTATGGCAAACAGTGTAAACCCATATCAGACTTCTCCTATAGGAGCAGTCTGATCTGGGTCCACCCTGTTTCTTTCTATGCTTAAACTCGTCAGTAATGCTGGGCAATTATTTGCAGCAAATGACTTCAGCAGACGACATTTTCAAATGCATTTTTCTTGGTGCTTTAAGGGTTAAAATTATGTGAGTGAATCCAGTCCAGTACCGTTCATTCTGATTGGAGTATTTAGTACATCTTCTTTGATTATTTCTTTGTTCAAGTTTTTATTTTTAGGTGTCTTAACGACAAAAAGCGTGCAAATTCCATCAGTTCTTCAGTAAATTTAAATACGTTTTCTTCTTTCCATGAATATGTCAGCCTGCCAAGTTCAATTATAAATAAAATGCAGATGGTGATATTTCTATATTCCTTTTGCTTAAAATACAGTTCATGGATACACATACTTTTGCATGCATTTTAAGTCGGTGTGGTTATCACAATTTATTTCTTATTACTACTAATTAACTAAAAACATTCAACAATACAAGAGTACGGATGTTAATTCTGTTTATCATATCCCATTAAGATTACTTTTAAATCTCATTTCTGGTGTTAAAAAGTTCAGACTTTTGGCATTATGTAGGCAACGTTCTTAAATACATCATTCTTAACGTTATATTAACATTTCCACTGCGAGTCTTTAAATGAACCTTTACATTTGAGATGTCCTTTATACCTTCATGAACAGTTCGATTTAAGCCACGCCTACATACATGCCATTTCGGCGGACCAACGTCAACGCCATCCAATAACATTGTTTGTTTACTGATGTTTGCGTGACGTTGTAAAGCTATCACCATTAGGTTTATCGCGTAAATTTGGTGGTTGGTTAAGTATTAATTTCAATTTTTGGTCTGTTCATGGAAGCATGAATATATTTGGTCTCTTGTTAATGTGAAGGCCTTCGGGCTTCACTTACTTTGCAAGAGACCAGAACCAAAAATCGATTTTATTTCTCAAAACAAAATCTGTAAACCACCAGTGAGTTATTGATATTAATGTATGCCGTTATTTCACTCACAGATGTGACGTCAAATGATAATTAAAGAAAGAGTTTCAACTTCCATACCATAATAAATATTGACATAATCTTCAATTCTTCAAGGAAATTGGATAACATATATGGATGGGTGCAGTAACATTTGATGAGATCTCCAACATTGTGGTATGTGCAACCAGCAAAGCCTCAGATCAGGCTGCGCATACGCACAGTCTGATCAGAGCCTTTACTAGTCGCTTGAATTTTCTATGAGTGTTAAGCTATTGATTGAACATCATTTGGAGTTTCTAAGCTTAAAAGGAGGCTACACAGGCTGGTCTGAGTCTATACTTGTCAAAATGCCACATTGTTGGAAATCACATGTCACTGCTTATTTAATTTTGATTTTGATTTTTTCTTAGTGGTGAGAAGCCTCCTTTTGAGAATTTCACCCAACATATAGACAGTGACAGTGAGCTAGACTTCGATTCTTACCAACCAGTGAAACAGCTCTCTAGTGGCCAAGAAGTCATGATAATCACACCTAGTTTCGCTCAGCTAGATCATCAGAACTTACAGATCATGAATCATGGTTCAACGCTTATACATATCGAAGACGAGAGTGGTCGCTCTTGTATGAGTTTTCTAAAGTTAGAATCTGATAATTCAACATTAACTTGGAAGAAACCAAACTGGAGTGCACTGCGTAGCAACAGTTTAACACTTCCAGATTATGTGTTACGTGGTGATTTTGACTACAGTTCCATACAAGCTATGTACACTCGGTATTGTAGTGGTGAGGCGATTTATGACACGTTAGAAGATGGATATTTGGACGTGACCTTAGTGAAAGACGTTTGTTATGCAGATGAAGACTCGGTTGATCTCGCTCCTGTCTCAAAGAGATATGGCCTTGAACACTTGTCAGCTCGGACAAATTGTATATGTCTTATTTATGGCACTACGATTGCTGAAAATAGGAAAGTGTACTTTGTTGGACCGAAAAACATGATAAACATTTGGTATCGCGGGTTGTGTAAATTATGCCAAGCTGCTTACAGACTCCGTCGACAAATAGATAGGCGAATACAGTGGTTGAAATATCAGTACCTTCAGTTGTTTTATGAGAGTGAAAAGTGCAGAGGACCAACACCAGCAGAAGCCATTACAGTAGGTCACAGGTTTAGATGAACAAAAAATTTCAGCGTGAAAATATCAATATTTTCTTAACCATCAGTTTTAACATATGTTTTGGGTGCTCAAAAGAACCGTCTCATTGAGACGGTTCTTTTGAGTACCCACAACATATGTTTTGTTTGAAAAATAGGAAAATTAACACAAACTCTTAACTTAAGTCCTTCAGTAGGTGTAATCTTCGATGAGCAACGAAGGCTATGGCGAGTCTATGCAATTTCACAATCTCACCAGAGCCTTTGCTGCTCGAAAACAATAAGTATAGATATATAAAAAAACTCAGAATAATATTTACATCTCTATCCACTGGATATGTTAACATGGGTTTTGGAGACTTTTGCCAATATGCGATTACTAAAAAATCTTATGTGGTGGCCCAGTAGGCTTGTGCAGCCATACATCACTCACACTCGCCTGCTCAGTTGCATCATGTTGTGCTTAGTCATAATTCAGTTTTTAAGTCATTTTGCGATATAATCTTTCATAATCGCATCAATTGAAATGGCCAATATCCAGACTTATTTGTTTTATTGCGACTTTAGTTAGAAGGCACACAGTAAAGATCCTTATCAGACGACCCTTTTTGTGGCGTCTGATCTGGGTATGCACTGTCATTTTATGTCCCATAAAAACTCTTATTCTTTATGGAGGTTAGACCAATATGCAACGTCTACCAAATTCAAAATCACATTAAAAAGTGTATTTTAGCTCCACCGAAAAAAAAACATTAACAAAGCAAATGCTTGTTTTAACCCTAAATACTAATGTACTGCCAGTTCCTGGTCTTGTTGAGGTTTTGAACCAACACAATAATAATTGATCCGCAACATGTGATTTTCAACAATGTGGTATTTTTACAAGTGTAGACTCAGATGAGCCTGTGCAGCTCCTTTTAAGCTTAGAAACTCCAAATGATGTTCGGTCAGTAGCTGAACAGTCATAAAATATTCAAGCGCTAGCAAAGGCTCTGATCAGACTGCGTCTATGCGCAGGCTGGTTGGAGCATTTGCTGGTCGCCCATACCACATTGCTGGCAATGTCATGTCATGGCGCATGTATTTGCCAATGAATAAATTGTATTTAACCAGTCAGTGAAGCAAATTAAAAGAGTAATATACTAGTAGTAGTTTTCGATACAACTTAATTTTAGGCAGTTCATGGGATTTTGGTACTTGCAAGCAATGATTGAACAGACAAAACTTCACAAATGCGCAGAGCATTTATTGTTAGAATTATTAAAATAGGCATCTAGTGTCACTACATAGCTGGGCAGTCATATTTGAATAATGACTGTACATTTAAGTCATAAGTAAAACAAATCTCGTGAGCTGGCCTAATTGGTTTGGTTTGGTTTTGGTAACTAATATGATATCTTTTACCTACCTCTTAATATGTATTTATTTATAGAACACTGTTAATAACAATATTACAAACTAAAAGAAAGCCTTGATTATTAACCCATAAAGCGCCACCTACAATTTGCAGCAGACGACAATTTCAAATTTTGCAACTTTTTCAAAAATATCATTACCTTATTTTTGTCCAACACTAGAATAAATATCGCAAAATTTGTCATCTGCTGCAGTCGTGATTGGCGTTTTAAGGGTAAATTACATGATGTACTAGAGTTAATGTGTACATTTTCTTGCATTCAGGTATTTGGCGGTCGGCGATGGACACCAGCGGGTCCCCAACTAAGCAGTAGTTTAACAGATTCTACCTCATCATTTAAAAGGACATCAAGCTTTGTCATGGGTTCAACTATATTTAAAAAGAAGTCATCGGGACCACTTCAGTCATCAAAGGTATACTAATACATAAAATATTTTCGTGTACACTATATTGGGATTTCCACTGTTTTTATCCATTTTATAAAATTCCATCTCACTAACTCCATTCCAACCGGTGGGAAGGGTTTAAAATGAACCTCCACATATTGCATGACAAGTGACGTCATTGTTAAACTTAAGTGATGTAATCATGTTATGTAGGATCTCAGCGTGTTCAGGAACTTCTGTGAGCCTTTTAAAACATAAAAATACGATTCTTCATGCTAAACAAGAAAAAGAATCCAATATTTGTGTGAGGTTGGGATACTCACAATCACCATTTGTCATCACGCAGCAAGCTGATGATCCTATGGATTTTTTCTTTCCCACCCTCATACTTAAAATGGATTCTTATATTATTTCACACCAGATAAAGATATCTGAGATTTTACCTGGGTTTGGAAATTTCTATCTCTTTCTTGTTAATTTACCCAGGCAGGCAGATTGTTTGCAAAAGTAAGATATATCAATGCTATCATATTTTTTAATCATCACTAAAAACTTGGCTATTCTTGCAGTGTGATGGAAATACCCCATGCTCCATGAATAAAACAGGTATCAAGGTTTTAAAAAGCCAAAAAAGCAACCTATAGTGTAGGCCCCTGTGTCGAAATTTGGGCTCCCGTGTGCATTTTTTGGTAAAAGTGATTCTTATCGATTTTTAACTAGAGAAATATATGCAGTGTAAGAAAAAAGATGTTTACAATTTTTTCTTGCAGTATTAACGTCACAGTGACGTCACAAAACGGGGTACCCTCTTTTCACTTGCATCAAAGAGCTTATATGTGGTGGGGTTATTTACACACCTAAAATAATCTTATTTTTATGTTTGTTGCATTGAAATGGTTGAAAACGTCTATAGAAACACTAAAATAAAATTTTGATTCAATATGGACTTCAATTTTACGTAAAGTTGACGTCGATTTGACGCCAATGTGCTGGAAAAACACATTGTGTACAAAAAATGATTCTGGAAATTTGTGTGTGCCTTGCGACTTAAATCAGATCTTAGCATAACTGTATGTTCCTGGCTACGCTTTTTGAAACAAGTTAGATTACTGATGGTTGGCTCGTTTAGCTGCTACAGCGTGTTAACTACGTTACCCTACATGTTTTAAACAAATTAAATGTAATCAAGTTTGTTAAGGTAATATTTGAATTATTTAAATTGGACAAACATTCATGATATATACAAGAACATTTCATTCCTTACACATATTTATATTTATAAAAGTTATATGGGCCCATTGTAATGTCCCTTATGTTACATTTTAAGCTACTCCCTTTAAAATCACTGAAATTCTGTTAAATAATGTTCTTTGCTAAGCTTCCAGTTAACTTTCAGATTTTATATATACATCTTCCAAAAGACAAGTTATGGACCATTATATAGCTGCAAGCAGTTTGTTTGTATCACAAATACTTTAAGAGTTATGAATTGTTAAATATGATGACCCTGAACAAAAAGTTCATTCTTTAATTCAGCATGAAATTCAATTGGAAAACCTTCAAACACCATATATGAGCAATCTGTTGATAAGCGAGAGTGAAAAAAAAATGCTTAACTTCGTTTCTGGTGTAAAATATTAGTTTTGTTTTTTTCTGTACAGCATCATGTAACGTATATTACAAGTTTCAAGACTGCATATACATTGCTTTATTCCGTATATTATACGTCAAATGATAATATTTATTTCATCTCAAAACTGACTGTGCATGTTAAATAGATATCAAGATACCAGTCTGTCTGTAAAAAGGATTTATCAGGATTTATTAAGTTCCTACTAATTATCCATGCACTTTTACATTTGCAAAATAGTATATACTTGAACTTTTTATATCTACAAAGAAATGATTTGTCCATAATTATAGATTTTAAAATGCATAAACCAAGGAAATAATAGCACACAAGTAACAGCACATAGAAGGATACATTACAAATTTCTGTCAAATTTGTTAACAGAGACGATATATAATGGAGCCAGAAAAGCTAATATATTATGTTTAGTTTAGAGTGTTGTAATCCTTTTCTGAAGAATTCTAAGTTTCATTGAGCTGCTTCTATTCATTTATTTAAAGTGTCTGTAATTAGTTATTGTTTCAAGTGACTGTCTCGAAATCAATTTGTATCCTGACTTTGAGCTGTGTATGCATATGGTGACGCATTACAGAAGCTTTGAAATTAATTTTAGTTTGTATACAGCATAGTGTTCGACTGTCCATCACATTAAGTAAGTACATGTCCTTTGGATCACTTGCTCAGCCAAAACATCTTATGAACTGCTTTATTGATAAAAAGCATTTCCCTGGAAATAGAGAAAGTTATTCATAGTGGTGTGGTTAGGCCACATTAGATATGGGCATTTTACAAGGAAACAGGTCAGCTGTTATTACGGTACCAATTTAAATAAAGACTTTTCAGCTTAAATTGTATCCGGCCAAAGTTTAACAGGTAACATTCAAGTTATTGTAAAGTAGATTTTACAATGTTTTTTTAGAATCCTGGATAGAAATGTGAAATATTAAAAAAATGCAGTCAAGATATTAGATCTAATTTAGCTTTAGCAATAAATGTTTATATACCTGATGTTAATTTCCACTAAACAGAACGTTGACCAAATATCACAGGAACCTCGCAAACATGATAAATGTAATAATTATTACTAACAATGTTTAACATGTATATGTGTACTTTAGATTAGAACGAGTTTTTAGCTTGCCAGGACATAGATTCAAAAGGAGCATGCACAATGCTAACTGTTCAGCATTAAGGTGGCACTCTTCTCAGTGTCAACATTGTCAACAATGATAGTCGCACATGCAAAGTTTAAAAAATGTGCATGAACTTATGCAAATCTAATTTGGCATGCATACTTGTATTCAATTCTACAAGAAATCATTTCATTTAAATGTACAGGATATCATTATAAATCTAAGAGGTAGGTTTCGCAGTGCATCATTGTCAATTGTGTAATATGTGTGTATGGTATAGTTTACAAAATGTTGAGTGCTATATTTCAGATATGTTCTTTGACAGTAGCGCTAGTATAAATCAGGTTGCCTTTAGATGAAAAATAATTTTCGACTCTTTTACTGTAATTCATAAAAATAATATTTAAACAAGCAAATGCATTGTTTAATCACTCATGATGGATTGCAGAGGGGCTAGCGTTCTAAAATTTGGTCTTCAATCTACATACTACTTTGTGTTTACAAGCAGCGAAGGCTCTGGTAAGTCTACCTACACATATGCACAGGCTCACCTGAGCCTTCATTGCTCAACACTGTGACAAGTACCAAAATCAAATGGGCTTATTCATTTAATCTGATCTTTGGATACAGGTAAATCTATTTTGTTTGATTTGAACTATGCAAAGAATTAGTAGGCTGCAATTTTATATCAACGATAAAGTTCACATCTGATATGCTAAATATCAAATTGCTATTATCTGCAAATAAATTCCACTGTAAGACCAATGTGTCTAATTGATAGAATAATGCAACACAAATAATTTATTAAAAGCAATAATTTATTGTGAGTAAGCTAATTTAGCAATGGCTTCAATATTCATGTAATACAAACAATGCCTGGTGCCTTTTCTAAGCGATAAACATATCTCTTTAAAATGTATGACTTAAATTGACCATTAGAACAAATTTGTTCTGTTTGAATACTTCACAATAGTTTAAAACCAGACAGAACAGATGATAAGACATGTCCTTAATATTCTCTTGTTTTGCATTTTACCATCTTAAATGGTATTTTTATCACCAAACTGGTCATCATTCTGATATAAAGCAGTTATAACCATAGGGATAGGCTTGGCGTGTATCATACATTTGGGCAAAAATCGCTAAGTTTTCAAATCATTTCAGTTTATTTTTTCAAAAGACAAGGATAAAGAACTGTTTTAAATTCTCAACGCTCAATTTTGACATATGCTTGAATTGACCTACAATTATAAATTCTGAACAAGTTTTATATCTGAATGTTATCAGCATAGTAGTTGTAATTAATAGCTGGCTTAAACAATATGTGAAAAATCTTACTAAGATAGTCCATGTTTGATATTATTGTGTTATCCAAATGCGATACAATATAATACAATATGTTTTATTCAGCATTAAACATATACCGATGTTAATAACCAACACAATAAGTTAACATGTTCATGTAGCAAAACAACAACAATAATTTTCCATAGGAGCATAAAACATTTCTTCTGATATGTTTGATGACTCAATATGCGTCTTTTATATATTATCATACGTATAAAAGAGGCAAATATTTCAGATTCAGTGAGATAAATATACCATTTAATAAGCATTTAAGAAAATAAAATGCTGTTTACATATTTAATAAAACGCACAGACTTAAAAAAATCGTTGTATGTGAATAAGGTGCAAATTTTATTCTTTTTTCATTCATGCGTTGTTGGTAGTTTCCTTTAATGACAATTAATGGCAGTTAAATGACAATAAATAGCCCACTAGCAGTGTAAACTTAAATAGTGTTCCTTTGTAATTTAAAAATGTAGTTTAAAGAAAGTAACCTATATCGCAGGAATAACAGATCCTTGTACTATGATAACATCACATTGCTAGCCATTTGCTTACAATTAAAAGGTTATATTGGCATGTAAGAATAGGAGTAATTAGATAAGATTTCCAATTATTTTACAGTAACGTAGAAAATTTTGCTTTTGCCTGGTATCGCCCCAACCGCTAAAGAGTTAACATACATTATTGTGTGGCTTGTAAAATGTGGTTTTAGAAAATTATAGTTTACAAAACTCCCCTATGAGGTATTTTGATAGTCTAATGTCTAGTGACAGTAATGCATTAAATAGTTATACGTTTAAAGTAACATATATAACTGTAACATCATAGTGGTGTGTTGTGTAAATGCATACCGCTTGTTCCCTTCCTTCAAAAATGTTTAAGGCAAACAACATGTGGATAAATAATAATTAGGTATAACTTGGTATTTGCAAAATAGGATTTAAAACTAAAATAGGGTAACGTAGTTAACATGCCTGTGTAAATATAGGCCAGAGAGCTAACGTATGTAATTTCGCATCTTATATAATTTAGTTTCAGAAAATTATAGTGAACAATATTTTCCCTGCTGTGTGGAGAGTAGGGTCTAGCTATTTAAGCTTTCACTATCACAGAATTTCATTTTGGTACTGACGCCACTTTTCCATGTACATACATCATTTTGAAGTTAATGTAGCCTTTTTAAAATCCAGAGTCAGGGCCTATGCTCCAAAATAATCATGTCGTCAGTAAAATTACCACAACTGACCAAACAGTTTATGTTTATGCCTGCTGGAATTCATAACTCTCCACTTTCAAACCTTAAGTAAGCTGAAAGTGGGTATGTCACTTTGTGACGTCACTGTGACGTTAAAACACCAAGGAAAAATTGTAAACATCTTTTTTCTTAATCAGGATACATTTATCTACAAGAAAATATATGTTTGACACTTTTACCAAAAAATGCACACGGAATTACACAGCGGCCTACACTACTATTTGACATGAAAATGTATTTGCTGACAATATATTTTGATTCAATAGGACAGTATATTCAATGATCAGTATATTCATTGATCGAGTTATAATGCATCATTATTTGTTCCATCTTTACCTGAAATGGCTAAATAATTTAACATATGTCACCTTGGAATGAGTTTATATATTTGTCATTCGGAAATGAAAGAATGTTCAAGTCATAGCTAAGACATCTAGCTGGCTAAAAACTACACAGTCATGTACGTTTAATAGGTAACTCTACACATATGAAATGAGTACCAATATCTTCTTTTTATGTTTTCAGGAACCAAGTCCAAAATCTTCGCAGGGTATTAGAAGTTCTGGCATTGGTAAAAAGACCAAACGCTCACCAAGTCCACAGACACGCAATAAACAAGCAGTATCTCAGTCTGTAAATATTGATACAATCAGTGATACACAAATAAACCTTCAGACTCCAAAGTTAGGTTCCATACGATCTCAAAGTCAGCCATGTACAAACAGCTTTGTCACAAGGTATAGAAATAAACGACGGACTAGTTGCCTAGGTAAAAATCTCACGGAGGAGGGCAACAAAAATAACTCTATTACACATTCCTCACGTCTTACATTCTTTGATTTCTTGGACCTTTTCCGTGCATTCATGTTGCGGAGTCGAAAGGATTTGCGGGATCTCTTTGAGCAGTTTGCAATAACCAAGCCATGCCAGGTGCGACTGAGCAGGAAATCTTTGCATCAAACAAGTTCAGAAGCAAGTAAGTTATTATTGTTTTCTCTTTTTAGTGTGTAAAACAAATTTGTACCATCCACTTGTGACCAAACACTTCAACAATATTAGCATGTATAAATCTTTAGTGGCACTGTAGCCATCTATCAGCTAACAATGCTAATATTGGATGCCACAACTGTAGCAAATATTTATGCTACTGCATATAAAATAACCCATTTAAGCCAAATGGAATTTCCCACTAGTATTATTTTATTCAGTCCTTTTTATGTTTTAAAGTTGTTGGGTGGTGTTTTTCAGTGTTATTCAAATTTTAATCGGACATTCTGTTAGCAAATAGTGGAGACCTTGATCAGACGCCAAATTCTGTGGCGTGTGATCTGGCTCTGCACTGTTTGCCTATGTCCCCACAAAAAGACGCTAGGCTTATATGGGTTATATGAGATGGATAACGTACACTTTACATTGATTGCAAATTTAAATCAGAGATAAAAATCACCTTGGACTTATTTGTATTTTTAATTTTACCATAAAAAGATTTTGACTGAAATGTCTTTATTTGCTGCTCATTCACAAAAATGATGCATTTTTATCATTAATAAAAAGGCAGTACTCACTTGTTTTTTTGCTTATTGAATTCTTGCTTCAACTTATGTGTCTTTGTATGTTTGTGTTCTAGTGTATCTTGCTATTGGTGTCATTGGTTGGTATGTGATGTTAATTCTGGCATTTCCTAGCTTGCAGAATTCACTCACTTTGTTTTAAATTCCATAGGTATACTGACTCGCAATGGTTCCTATGACTTACATCATTCCACTGATTCTGGATACGTTCAGAGAAGAAAGATATGTGATGCCATTGCTGTGTCAAGTATATTTGAGAACTGCGCAGGGGTGGATACAGCTCAAAATCGGTACCTTGGGCTAAAGGAGTTTAGAGAATTTCTTGAAGACTACCAGGAGGAACATTTAGATGATCCAGATATAATTTCTGTGATACAGGTAACTGCATTAACTTAGATTAGATAACATACTCATTACTCAAGATTCTTAGGTTTCAATATAGTAATATCTATATGTACTTTTGGTCATGTTTAATTACCAAATCATAATCAATGCTGCCTTCAAGTTTTTTAATAGTTATACTGCCTCTATTTTGTGTGGGCTTGAGTACCTTCCCTGGAATTATGTAATACGGACAAGCAGGCACCATTTTATGCATTTTTGGAACTATGTGACCCATTTATTTATTCTGATTGTTACAGGGAAATGTAATGTATTCTTCTCTTATAAACGCATTGTGTTTTCATGGAACTTAAATTTGCAATGCTTTGGTTCAGTAAGCTACTATTCTTTATTTAAGGCAAAACCAGTTAAAAGCTTCATGCCAGAACATAAGTTTTTATATTAACTTGGTAATTTTAAGTCAGACTAAATGAGCATTAGGCTACTTATTAAATAATAATATCAGATCTTTAAATAACGCAAGAAGTGAATACTATTATATATTTCCAAATAAAACAGATGATTGAATAGTTATTGAATGAAAAAATCTTATACCCCCAATCTATTGGACAGCGATTCTGCTACGCTCATGGCGCACACTGAGTTTCCCTAAAATTAATCCAAATCACGTTGGAACATAGACAGCCACATTATTTCGTGACTTCACACTTCCACTACGCTTTCTACTATGCTTCCGTTATGCTGCTGCTGGTTAGGATTCTGTTGCGCTGTCATTGCCCTTGAGATTTTCCAAATTACTTCTGCTATGATCTTACTATGACAACTAAGATCCGGCTATACTTAGTATACGCTGATGGCGAGGCATCTGTGACTTTGCTATGATCTAAGTGATGGAACTACACTTTTTTGTGCTTTTGTATCTTTTCTATATAAAATCTGAAGTTCAACTTGAATGTCAACATTCAAATAAAATAGATAGATGCGCTCAAATCGCTTTGGTTCAGGCCATTATGAACAACATATTTATTATGTTGGATAATGAGGGCCAGGCAAGACGTATGGGGGGAGCCAAATGTTCTGGGTCCATCTATGGTTATCCGCAGACAGATAGCTACAATTTGGGCATTATGACCAACTAATTAGAGAACTAAGGATGGAAGATAGCTCTTCATTCTTCAATTACATGAGAATGGAACCGCTCATCTTTTACAAGATACTCTAGAATCCAAAAGGGTGACACCAACTTCAGAAGAGCACTTGAACCAGGCCTGAAGTTGGCCAGAATGCCAATAGTGTATCCGAAGCATGGTGGAAGCGCCAAGGATGACTATATCTAAATAGCACAATCACCGCAGAAGCACATTGATCATAGTGAGGTCGTAGTGAAAGCATACACAACGTAACAAGATTGCCCAGAGTGTAGTTGTATCCAGGATGAGTAACTTAGCAATTTTGCCATGATGTGACTGTGATTGTGTTATGATGCTCAAGCGGCTACGCTCATGAATATCTTGCTACGATGGGACCATGCTTCCATTGCACTTCAAGTCCACCGCAATGTCACTATGTAAATTTTGAGCAGGGCCTAAACAATCGCCAGGAGATGGCGATCATGAAGATTCACATACGCTTCTACTATGACATAGGCAGTTCTAATGCGCTCTTACCGTTTCTGCTACAATTCGTGTCGTTTTCAGCAAAATTTCGAATTGTAGCTGAATCGCCATCCAGTGGAATTGGGGTTTTAGGAATCATTGTGAATTGCATTCTATTGTTGGTTATGCACCATACATACCCTCAAACAGTATTTTATTATTTTCAGCGACATGAGCCAGATTCAATTCTACGTGAAAACTGTTTCCTGTCTTTTGAAGGCTTTGCTAAGTATCTTATGGATAAAGATAACTATGCCTATATCTATGAGAAAACAAAGCACAATGACGAGGTAAAATTACAATCGCATACACACTGACCTTTGACATCACAGTAGTAAAACTCATTAATTTGAGCTATTTGAAACACCTACTAATTTCATTTAATTTTGGGTTATATTCTATTTAACCTTTGTAAACTGGAAACCCCTGAAGTGTTACTTTGGCAACCAGTGAAGACCCATATGAAATGCAGCATAATGCTGTATTTCATCAGGTTCTGCACTGTTTGCTAAGATTAAACAACCTTCAAGGACAGAATTACGTCATAGTTTAGAAAAGTCTACACATGAGCCCTAAAAGTACATAATGGACAGCCCATACTTTTTGTAATAATACGTATCAGAAAAGCCACCAGAATAAAAAGGGTTAAAATAAAAGGACAGTCATATTAATGAACTACTTTAATAATTTTCTATTGAAACATGTGTTTTTGGCTGGTGAAAAAGAAACACCCATTGGCGTCAGCCATGAACTTTTTTATCAACGTTTCTATGACATTGTTTCTGTATCGCCACATCATTATGTTTCAGAGCGTCTATTGACACCATTTCAGCGTGTAAGCTGTTCTGAAACCTCTTTTAGGAGTACAAATCGTTTACTAAGGATAATTAGGGGGTTTGAGTGTTAGAATTAATTTGAACATGTATATGAATTCATTCATTTGAAAATTTCTTTTAAAAAAACTATGTACATCGCTATTTATGCACTGATATAGCATTACTTTCATATGTTGCACTTGGAATAGTGGATATTTTTCTCACTACAATTTAATAAATGTATATTTTATAATAATTGCAGGATATGGACCATCCACTGGCTCATTATTATGTTGCATCCAGTCACAATACATATCTCACATCACATCAACTGAAGGGTGATTCTTCTGTGGAACTATACAGTCAGGTAAATATGATTAATATTTCAACATTTCTAGGAAAGCTGTGTTTTCAAGGTAGCCTCTGTTACTGAGCAGGTATGGTTGAGTCTTACATTGTAAAACAATGTAAGACTCAACCATACCTGCTCAGCTACAGAGACTAACTAGAATTTTCAAAATAAAAGTGAAGCGAGTATAGCAATAGTTCTTTCTTGGTGCAAATAACACAGGTGCTAGCTGTTTTTAATGCAGCAAATACTTGTTGGTAATTATCTGGCACATCATCATTCCATGGCAAAATTCTACTAATTTAAAGCTAGTAAAATACTCCAAAGTTATTGATAAAATCAGAAGTTTTCTTTTTGTATTCAAGTTTCTAAAATAAAAACAGAAAAAAAACATTCATTGATATAAGGTGGATTGACAGTAACTATAAAAAAGGAATAGAATACAAGTAGAGAAATAAAGTTTCTTCTCAGCTGATTTCTTACAAAGTGTAAACAATGTGTTGCTTGTTTGCTTATTTTCGTAGTTTCTATTCATCAGCTTCAACATAGACGTATTTAATTGAATTTCTGTTGACCCAAAAATAATAATTGAAGAAGAAGATCCTAACTCAGTATTTGATTTTCAGTCTTATTAGATATACTTAAACCAATTTCTAATCAGTCACTTTTCAAACTCATTATTTCTGACAAACGCAAATAAAACGGAAATGAATTTTTGCCTATATATGTGTACGTTTAGCAGTGTTTTTGAACAGTTTTCTTTTACTTCAAAATTTTTTTGGGTTAAAAATGCAAAAATCAACTTTTTTAAGAAAAAATGGTTTTTAGAGTAGTTTTTTATGAAATTGACGTTTAGGTGGTTACAAACTGGACTGTCCAACTTGAAAAACACCAAACATTTGAAATTTTGCTTATGGTAGATTTTTTAGATCTTCTACCACCTAAACCTAAATTCACTTTTAGACACTTGAAGAAAGGGATCCAGGAATTCCATAGGAAGTTTGTTTCGGCCCCCGCAGATAAGGCTGCTAACAATGTTGTGGTCGTTTGAAAAAGATACTATATTAACACCCTAAAGCAAGAACTTAGCACTGCAAAAACATATGAGCATAACAGGCTTGATGAGACATCTATCGTTGAGAGGCATCGATGCCATATGGCAGCTAAGTTTGGGTTGTTTGTTGATGAGGACCATAGCAAGCTTCCTACGTTATACTGGTTACCTAAACTACATAAACGGCCCTATAAGTCACGTTTTATTGCTAATTCTAGTGCATGTACAACTACTGAGTTGTCTATTCTTTTGACTTCTTGTCTCACTGCAATTAAAAACCATGTCATTAAATATTGCACAACAGTTTATGAAAGAAATGGTAAAAATTTATTTTGGTCTATTAAAAATTCAGGTGAAATTCTTAATAAATTGAAGTCTAGAGGTTTTCTAGCATCTTGTTTGTCTACATATGATTTCTCTACTCTCTATACTACATTGCCTCATAATCTAATAAAAGAAAAACTAACAGAATTAATTGAACAAATATTTAACAGAGAGGGCTCACTTTATTTGGCCTGTAATGATAAAAATGCCTTTTTTACTTCTGAACAACCCAAACGATATAAATTGTGGTCATGTCAGAAAATGTGTGATGCGCTCCATTATCTTTTGGACAATATATTTATAAGATTTGGTTCAAAATTATATAGACAAATTGTCGGTATTCCAATGGGTACTAATTGTGCTCCTCTTGTTGCAGATTTGTTTTTGTTTTGTTATGAGAGAGACTTTATGTTATCTCTGTCAGACAATAATCAATCTGATGTTGTTGAAGCTTTTAACTCTACCTCCAGATATTTAGATGACTTACTTAATATTGATAATCCTTATTTTAAACAAATGGTAGGTCAGATATATCCCACTGAACTTCAGTTAAATAAGGCGAATTCTTCTGATACTGAAGCTCCGTTTTTGGACTTGAACTTGTCAATAACAAATGGCATAGTTTCTTCTAAAATTTATGATAAACGGGATGATTTTAATTTTGAAATAGTAAATTTCCCATTTCTTGATGGAGATGTTCCTCGCTCTCCTTCCTATGGTGTATATATTTCTCAGCTTATTCGTTTTGCTATAGTATGTTCTAATGTTGATGACTTCAACAACAGAAACTTATTTTTAACTGCTAAATTATTAAAACAAGGTTATAGATATCATAAAATTCGAATAACATTTTCTAAATTCTACCACAGACACTCAGAGTTAATTGTTAAATACAACATTGGGTTAAAAACTCTTCTGCAACAAGGCATATCAGAACCTATATTTTATGGTGATTTAGTCTATAAATTCAAACGAATTGTTGGAAAACCTAATTTTAGTGATCAATTCAAAAAGATAGTTAAACGTTATATAAGGGTTGGATATAACTTGGATATCATGCGACAATCTGCATGCCTAGTTGTAAACCCAATCACGGTTTATAGCTATGGTTTCCTCTTTAATTGCACGACGGTGGGTCGGGCCTCAGACTCTATGACGGCTCTGACGTAAAGCTTTAATCGGTGGGTTGGGGCCTGATGCTTATCTGTAGCTGGACCCACCTTGGCTCAACTTGAGGTTTTCTTTAGCTCTGACTATCTGTGAGTCATGAGCCCTTTTCTTTGTTTCATCATGGTGTAGTAATTTGATTAGAGTGTTTTTCCATGATGATACATTGCATTAGTTAGATGGCCTCCATGCGAGCTGAACATTTTTTGTACTTCAACAACAGCAGAATCTAGGGCGAAGATTTGGTACCAGTTAAATGCATTTAAGCCCCCCGGTGGCTTAGGCTGCTGTCCGTTCTGCGGTGGTTCTGTTGTTGTTGACTTTCTGTTTATTGTTGCTCCCATTGTGGGAGTCTGTAATTGTTCTATGTTTTGTTGTACGTTACTTTATGTCCATTTTAGTATTGCAATCATCTTGATGGGGAAGAGAGAGCTGATTGCTTTGCTTAATTTGTCTTCCTGGTGTCTCGTGATGGTTGAGCGGCTCTTCCTCACGGTGCCACTGGGTTGTCTGCAGTTTGTGATTGTGGTATTTCCTGATCATACTCATTTACTATTTTAAAAATGTCCCATTTTTGAGATAATTTTCGAGATTTTTTAAATTCACCAGTAGCTCCTGGTAAAATTGTAAAATGCGCTTGATTTTATTTGAACACTAGTCCAGTTTTTGCGATTAAAGTTTTAGGACTACTGTACACTTCTGGTTTAAATGTGCCACAATCACAGACCAAAACCCAACCAGTGGTAATGTGAGGAAGAGACAGAACACAGACATACACAACAGCAAGAACACAACCAAAGCATAGATCTTCCTTTCACAATTAGATCATTCTCATTTACGAAAGAGTTGTTACATATACATTTTTATAATACTAACTAGATCTAGCATACTATATCACGTCAATTGGATGATGTCATACAATCGGATCATCCGAGACCAAAGTATCGAGGCTGATCAAATGGTATAGCCTCATCCACGAGACATGATACTGTATGCCAGATCAAGTTACGATTATAATAATATGTTTATTATATACCTTTTTGTGACATTAGTCCGATACCATAACTTGTTTAGTCTTTTAATCCCGAAAATTGCAAAGTTTGCCATTACGTTACGCTTTTTGACAATACATCATCATGTTTACTGCCTCTGGTTCCATGCTTAAAATGAACTTTACATAACGTCGCCACAAAAACAGGAGACCGAGATTAACCTTGTTTCAAATGATAGTGATACAGAATCAGAAAACCTCAGTTCCTTGTTCTGGCTTTCTGTATCAGATAGCAGGAAACAGACAATTCAAAAGATGTATCATTTATAGGAATACAATAAATAAAAATCTAATCCAGAAGAATTAGAACTATGAGATTATACTGTACTAGCCTAAATTATGATGTGACAAATACCATATTCTTGTGTGTCTGGTCCATATGTTGTTTTTTTCAGATACTCTTAACAGGTTGCCGATGTGTTGAATTGGACTGTTGGGATGGCGACGATGGATTACCTATCATTTACCATGGGCATACACTCACAACTAAAATATCATTTAAGGTACCCATACTTTCCAAATGCTTTCATTAGCCAAATGAAATTCCACAGACGAGACCATTTCAAAATGTAGAATTGTTTGGTGGTATGTCTTGTTTTTATTCAAATTGTTATAGATCACTCTATAAGACAAATTCACCCTGATGAGAAATTCTCCTAAGCTATGTCTGATCTAGGTCAGCACTATCTGCCTATACCTCATATAAAGCATCATGTGAATGTGATAAATTATGCGTAAAATGTAGGATTATTTTCATTATATGACAAAAACATAGTTTACTGATTTTAAAGAAGGTTTTATTAAGATAAAACATGTAACTATATCACACATGTAACTATCATGGTGTGATTGTAAACATTCTTGCTACATGTTTCATGTCTCATTTGATTATACGAGACCTGTTTCATGTTTATTTGAACAGATTTGAATTTCACTTTTAGCGGATGCATATAATTAAAACAAACAAGTTTTGCTTTTTCATGCATAACGGACGTGTCCCTGATATTGCCAAATAGACAAGATGACAATTTAAAGCAAATCCATAACAAGGTGGCCCTAAATACATGCCTATCCTCTTTTAACTGATTTTAAGAGCTAAAACGGGTGTATCTTCTAAGAAAATGCGTATTAAAGTGTAAAATTTTCTTGTAAGTTTAGAGGCACACTCAGTCTTTTATTTAAATGAGAAACAGCCTATGTGTGCCTGTTTTTGCTTGGAAACTGGGCTTAATAAGTTCTTCCATGCAAGTGCCCAAATGGGTATCTCATGTATAAAATGTGTCTTGGAAGAAGTTTGAAAAGCAAATTTTCAAAACTCACAGCCGACACAATTTCTTAGATATTTCAAGTATCTATTACCGATAAAACTGATCACTAAACATTGCATTTGAGTATTTTGCATACAATTTAGTCTTGCTATGAAAACTGTAAACCCTAAAATTTGATGTTCAAGTCGCTTCTAAAAAGTAAATATCCAACTGGAGTGCCTTATTTTACAACAGAACATACTTTGATTATCTATGTACAATGCATAAAAGGTTCCAAGAGATAAACTTCATATCTTTTAGAGAAATTGTTCGAGAAAGATTTAGTTCATTTCGTTTTAGACAGCATTTTCAAACGCTTAAAATTTGACTACTCATCTTCAGAGACTGTTTCAAACCAGAAATAAATATTAAGAACTATTTTCTTGATTACTGTGTATTTCTTGAGATCAGACTAACCCATGGAAATCAACAATTACTCACTATAACGAGAAATAAATGAGTTCCGGCATTTTCAAATTTGTTCAAATAAACATGAAACACCTCTTGTATGGTGTTATCCACTGAATTACAATTACTGGTTCAACCAAGGAAGACCCATCCATATAAAACTGAAAGATTTTTGATGGGATGTAAAGAATCAAATCAAACAAAAAACCTGAATTACAATTACATCAAATGATAAAAAATGTTTAATATGGTTTTTTACCAACCTATATACACTGCTAGTGGCAAAAATATTGATAAATGCAACAAAATTAGCCTGTGGACAAGAAAACCAACACGTTGACCTTATGTCCAGTAAATTTATAGATACATCTTTACAACAACCTAGTCGGCTCTAAGCCTTTACTGTCCACTCAATGGGTAATCAAGTAAAGTACCTTTCTTCATGAAACATACAGTGAAGACTCTGTAAAAGTAAGTAAGGGTGCAAAGATCAGGAATCGATACAATCAAGTACCACACCTGATCCAGGATACCAAAGGGAAAGTGACAAATTCACAATTAGACACCACAAACGAGAGACAAGAGGTCCGCCCTTTCCCAGCAGGTGACCACAAAGCACATATAAACAGACGGGCACAAAGACATAGCAAACACAAGACAGAACAAAAACATAAATGATCTACAAAAGAAGTAACACCTTGGAACGGTCAGGAAATGGAAAAGTCCACATTGCTCCGGGTCATTGCAGGACACAAACTATTTGGTTTGTCATATATGATATTTTTTCGTATTCAGGCAGTTGTTGAGGCTATTAACAGAAGTGCATTTGTGACATCACCATACCCTGTAATCCTGTCGTTGGAGAACCACTGTTCAATACACCAACAACAAAAGATGGCACAGATATTTCAGGTTTGTCTTTAAATAGTTTCATGGGTGGAATGTATTGTGTTTTAAGTCAACCATTTAACCCTCTATCTCATAGAGACGCCTTTAACGCTTTCGCAAACAGAGCAGACCCAGATCAGGCAGCTCTTAAGAGCTGCTGCCTGATCAGGGTTTACTCTGTTTGCTTATGGAAATAGGATATATCTGATCCTACACTAGTGGACTGACAAATAATGTCTTTGTTCTATGTATGTGGCACATTCACCTCTTTTTTCAATTCAGTTGTGTGACATCAGTTAGAATAATGAATTCTAGGACTACATGGAAAATAGTTTTATTCATTAGTGTCTTCTAACAACCATATTTCATAACATTTACAATAAATTTTAAATAATGTAATTAAGTAAGTAAGGGTGCAAAGATCAGGAATCGATACAATCAAGTGCCACACCCGACCCAGGATACCAATGGGAAAGTGACAAACTCACAGCAGACACCACAAACGAGAGCCAAGAGGTCAGTCCTTTCCCAGCAGGTGACCACAAAGCACATATAAACAGACCTGCACAAAGACATAGCAAACACAAGACAGAACAAAAACATAAAAGATCCACACAAGAAGTACCGCCTTGGAATGGTCAGTAAAATATTTTACTGGAGGGCTTAAAGCGGTTTAACGGCGCCAACCTCACCCTTAATTCAGATGTAGATCAAGACACATAGATATTTGGTTTGCATGAAAGACCCCTAACTTATCAATGCATCATCTACTAAAACATATAAATCAAGATATAACAAGGAGATTAAGCAAAGATTAGGACTCAACAGTAAATAAAACTGAATACAGGAGCAAAAGAAATCCAACAGGTAAACCCTGGTGGGCCCTACAAACAGCCAAAGAATCAGGCCCCTACCATCTCATCAATAGATAAGTCTTTAAGTCGGAACCATCATAGAGTCTGAAGTCCGACCCACCGGCGTGCAATTAAAGAGGAAAGCATAGTTGCCAACCGTGATTGGGTTGACTACCAAGCATGCAGTTTGTTGCAATACATTAATGTAATAGCCAATCTTTTTATAATGGGAAATTATTTTAATGAACTGCGCTGAAAAATTATTAGAACCAACAATCTTCTTCAATTTATACACCAAGTCACCATAGAAATCAGGTTCCGAAAGTCCTTGGCGCAAGAGAGATTTAAGTCCAACTTGGAATTTAGAAATCAAATCATAGTATCGTCTATAAAATTTTGAAAAAGTTTTGCGAAGTTTATGATACCAATAGCCTTGTTTAAGAAGTTTCTGAGTTAACAATTTATTGCGAGTGTTGAAGTCACCAACATAGCTAGATGCTCTAGCAAAACGAATGAGTTGAGAGATATAGACTCATTAGGATGTAGAACGAGGAACATCACCATCTAAAAATGGGAAATTGACAATTTCAAAATCAAAGTCGTCATGTTTATCATAAATTTTGGTAGAAACAATATCATTAGAAATTGACAAATGCAAGTCTACAAATGCGGCTTCGGTATCAGAGGCATTGGCTGTATTCAGTTTGAGCTCTGAAGGGTATATTTGACTTACCATATTGTCAAAATAAACATTATTAATATTTAAAATATCGTCCAAATATCTGGAAGTAGTGTTAAACGCATCAATGACATCAGCCTGCTTATCATCAGAAAGAGACATCATAAAGTCCCTCTCATAACAAAACAGGAATAAATCTGCAAACAAGGGAGCACAATTAGTGCCCATAGGAATCCCAACTACTTGTCTAAAGAGCTTGGTGCCAAATCGAATAAAAATGTTGTCCAACAAAAAGGTCAGCGCATCACATACATTTTGACACGACCATGCATGATATTTTTTCGGTTTTTCTGAAGTAAAAAGTGCATTTCTGTCATTACATGCAAGGTAAGGAGAGCCTTCTCTCTGGAAGGTTCTTTCAATAAGATCAATAAGTTTATCTTTAATTAAATTATGAGGTAAAGTAGTGTAAAGAGTAGAAAAATCATAAGTTTACGAACTGGTCGCGTTGAAATCTCTAGCTTTAAGTTTATCTAAAATTTCACCTGAATTTTAAATAGACCAAAATAGGTTTTTACCGGATCTCTCATATACCTTTTCACAATATTTGATTACATGTTTTTTAACAGCTGTAAGACACGAGGTTAACAATTAAGAAAGTTCTGTTGTCGTACAAGAACTAGAATTAGCAATAAATCTTGCTTTATAGGGTTTTTTATGGAGTTTAGGTAACCAGTACAACGTAGGAACTTTGTCTTGATTTTCTTTAGCTTTGACGCCAAAATGTAGGGCTGTATGACAAAACCATTTTAGCTATGTAAGGCCATTTTTGCTTATTATATATCATTCTAATTTATTACAACGTTACCAAATGTGTGCAATTTAACATTTCAGTCTGTATTTGGTGACAAGCTTGTGAGAGAGTTCCTGTTTGATTCTGACTTTACGGATGATCCAACTCTGCCTTCACCTAACCAGTTCAAATACAAGGTTTTGATAAAGAACAAGAAAATACTAGAAGACGGAGAATCACACCTGATGGCAAAAAAGGTATGTATTTGTTGTTTTTTGTTGTTGTTTTTTTTTGCTACAATTGTATGTCAATGTTTAGTTCTTAATTCTGATTTTCTTGTCCTTCATTGTGACCCTTTTGGTCCAAGGGGGTACTCTAATATTTTCATATAAACGTAGGCTTGGTAAAATATTTTACTGACCATTCCAAGGCAGGACTTCTTTTGTGACTCTTTTATGTTCTTTCTGTGTTGTGTTTGCTATGCCTTTGTGTGCATCTATTTTTATGTGCCTTATGGTCACCTGCTGGGAAAGGACTGACCTCTTGGCTCTCGTTTGTGGTGTCTAACTGTGATTTTGTCACTTTTCCATTGGTATCCTGGGTCAGGTGTGGTACTTGATTGTCTCGATTTCTGATCTTTGCACCCTTACTTTTGTCAATATTTAAAGGTTCAAAATTTTGATTTTCATTTTTTTTAAGGGGGGGGGGGGTCAGAAAAATGAATTTTTTTGGGGTATGACGATTTTGTGGATATTTTTGGGGGTAATTATAAATTGGACTAGTTTTTTTTATACATATAAGGTCTTTTCTTAAGTTTAAGGTACAGAATGAGAATCTTTTGGTGGTTGGTAAAATTGCAAATAATTTTGGGTATGCCTGGTATTCCTGATATTTTGGGGTAAACAGGTGATGCTGGGTCCAAGCCTACATAACAAGAAAAGTTGAGAATACCCCCTCACCCCCACCCCCCCCCCCCCCCTTGGCTTCTTGTCTCACTGAGAATGATAGTGTGGATTGCTTTGTTTTTGTTTTCTTAATTATCTTTCTTCCTCTTGGTGCCATTGATTGGTCTGTAGTCTGTGATTGTGACATTTCCTGGTCAGAATGATTTGTTTTCTTTTAGCATATGGTTGACTTTGCGCCAAGCGATGCATCAGAGCAGCTGGGGTGCCTGCCTAGCCCAGTGTGTGTATGTGCCTAGTACTTAAAGAAATCCTGAATCCTTTCATGGAAAGTGATTGCTTTGTTGGCTTCTAAATTGTAAGCCAATAGACTTTTCGTTCCCAAAGTGCAGAATAAAAGATTGTATCAGGCTAAGATGGCCTAGCGACCTTCTAGTTTGTAAACTTACTCAGATCATTTGTCTTTATTATAGGCGTCCCCATTTACAAGAAACTTCAGCATTGGCTTATCTGAAGGAAGCACCTCCCATGATTATGACTTTGAGGATGACGATGATGATGAAGAAGATGATATCGGCGATGGTAATATAAGAATATATCATGAGTGTGAGGGTAGGATATAAAAATGTGTCCCAAGGGTCACCGTTTGGCATCACAAGGCTTGCAGAGTGATGACAAATGGTGATCACAAGGGACGGATTTTACTATCCTACCCTCACACGAAAAAAGGATTCTTTGTCTTGCTCACCACTGTTTTTATTTTTTTTTTTTAAAAAGCTTGCAGAAGTCCCTAAATAGGCCTACGCTAAGATACAATTTCACATAATGACGTTACTTGACGACCTGGGTAAGATAGCATGGATAAGATAAGATTTTCTATCATTGGGTAAAATATCATATACTGTTATCCGGTGTACAAGAAAATATTCTATACTTGTTTAATTTACACTTATAGACAGTCTCTGTAAGGTTTGTTTACCACATATTCAGAAAAAAAATCATTCAGAGAAACTCTATAAAATATGAAATCAGCAGTCCTGGTTTCATTTTGATTGTTTATAAGAGTCAATGGCAAATCCAACAATCAACAATTGTTTTGCTATCTAGCATGGTCTTTACCCTTAAAGCGCCTATCACGACTGCAGCAGACTACAGACCTTGCAACATCTTTTCTAATTTTCAAAAAATTAAACCATTATATTACATGAGAATCGTCTGCTAGCAGACGATTCTCATGTCATATCATGCCTTATTTGTTATTCTTGAAAAATATAGCAAAATTTGAAATTGTTTTCTGCTGCAAATTATAGGTGACGCTTTAAGGGTTAAGCAGTATTCTACTCACTGTTAAATTTCAGCACTCCTAAACGAAAAGAATATCAAAATAATAGCAGCACTATATTGGTGTAGCAGATGAAATCCATGTGGTGCAATGAAATCTGTCTAAATATCTAAATAATCCAAAAATATCCTTAACATAAAGGGGAAACATACATAATATATAAAAGCATAACCAACATGCCTCGTTTTATTGATTCTGTCCGCAATAAGTAAGCTACACACCCTAGCACAGGGAGCGCAGTGGCTCAGTGGTAGAGTGCTTGACTCGAGACCGAAGGGCCGCGGGTTCGAGCCTCACCGGCGTCACTGCGTTGTGGTCCTTGAGCAAGACACATTTATCCTAGCTTAGTACTGGTTCAACCCAGGAAGACCCGTCCCGCATAACTGAAAGACTGTTGAGTGGACGTAAAGAATCAAATCAAACAAACAAAACACCCTAGCACTGGCTTAACCCATAAAACGCCAAGAACAAAATGAATCCGAAAATGTTGTCTGCTGAAGTCGTCTGCTGCAAACATTACTGACGAATTAAGTATAGAAAAAAACAGCGTGGATCCATAACAGACTGCTCCTATAGAGGGTCCACACTGTTTGCCATAGAGGCTTCTTAAACATTTCAGCAGACGAGAAAAGCTGACGACTTTTGTTGCCATCGGGGCATTAAGGGTTAAGTTAAATTCTGCTTCCTACCAGAACACAATGTTCACAAAATAGCTGATAAAAATCAACAAGTTATGAATGTAGGCAGAGAGTTATCTACCAACTCATCACACATCTCGGCTTTTGTAATGAATATGCAATTAGGACCCCTCTTGCAAGGAAAACTGATTTTTTATGCAAGAAAACACCAAATGTGCAGACCAGCACACACATTTGTCGGGCCTGATTGGTGCATTTGTCATTCCCATGATAGAATGATATCTAACCCTTAAAGCGCCAAGAAAAAAATGCATCTGGAAATGTTGTCTGATGAAGTCTTCTGCTGCAAATAATTGCCTAACATTACTGACGAATTAAGTATGGAAGCAAACAGCGTGGACCCAGAACAGACTGCTCCTATCCAGAACAGACTGCTCCTATAGGGAGCAGTCTGATCTGAGTCCACATTGTTTGATATAGATGTTTCTTTAACATTTCAGCAGACGAGAAAAGCAGACGACTTTTGTTGCGTTTGGCACATTAAGAGCTAAAATTGCTACATACAATATTTCAATATTCTAGCTAATCTCTGTTTTACCTGGGTCGGGTGTGGTATTTAATTGTATCGATTCCTGATCTTTGCCTACTTCCTTACACAGTCACAGTTAAAGACTCAAGAAGGTCAATGGACAGCCAAGAGAGCAGAACAAGCCCTGACCAAGACAATACTCTTCATACATCTGGTTCCTGTGGTGACCTCACCAGGTTTGTCTATTTTGATGTACATGTTTTTGCTTGTTTGTTTGATTTGGTTCTTTACGTCCCATCAACAATCTTTCAGTTATATAGGGATGGGTCTTCCTGGGTTGAACCAGTACTAAGCTAGGATAAATGTTCTTGCTCAAGGACAGTGACGCCGGTGAGTCTCCAACCCATGGCCCTTTGGTCTCAAGTTAAGCACTCTACCACTGAGCCACTACGCTCCCTAATGAACATGTTATAGAAAAAAAATACATACTTCATACTTATATAAAGGTTATGAGATATTCCATTAGTATGCTTTTTAGTCAGCTGTAATAGATTTTTGAGGAATCAAAGCCAAAATAATATTGACTGATTCATTTTAGAAATGAATTCAATTTTGGGAATGTTCATGGAATCATGAATACTTCGGGTCTCTTGCAAAGAAAGTCAAGCCCAAAGGGCTTCATGTTAATTTTGCAAGAGACCCGAAGTATTCATGATTCCATGAACAGACCAAAAATTGAATTCATTGCTTATATTTTCATTTTATTAAAAATATCTAAAATATAAAAATTATTTTTAATTTAGGAGTTAGACCAACTCTCGATTTAGATTATAATCATATTAACGGTTTTGTCAGAGTGTAAAACGGAAAAGCGGAACAGAAAGCTTGAACATGGACAGCTAATTGAGCAAACAAGAGGCATGTTTTGCACATGCGACTCTGGTGCCGCTCGCTGTCAATCACAACACCTGTGTTAACTTTTGGCCAATGAGTTCGATGTTGTTTGAAGCATATTGCATGGCAAGTGAGCGTGGCTGCTGTCAATCAAATTTGTGTAATTCATGAAGCTATGACCGGTTGCAAAAATCTGAAGATTCATTAAAGGATTGCTTCGATAATGTAAAGATTGACCTATTCATAAGCAATATAAACTTTTTACACACTGTTTAACCCTTTTCCTTCTGGATACTGGTGAACAGGAGGAATGCAATGGTTCAGTAGTAGGGTGTTAGACTTGATGACCAAGGGTCGCCGGTTCGAGACTCACTTGAGGCAATTTGTGGTGTAAATGAGCCAAACACTATCCTCTGCTCAGTACTGGTTCAATCCAGGAAGACTGAAAATCGCCAAACATGACTGAAAAAAGTGTTGACTGGGACGTAAACCATCAACAAACATACTGCTAACAAGTATTATTAGCAAACAGTGAAGACCCAAATGAAACGCCACATACTGTGATACTTGATCAGTGTTTGCACTGTATGTTATAATGAAAACAATCTTCATGACCTAAAATGGACTATTCCATACTTATTGCATGAATAATTGAATATGTATGAATTAATCCATCAGAATGAAAAGGGTTGAAACGATGTTGTGTAAAAAATGCCATATGTATCCTGTATTCGAATTGTTCTGTTGTACTCTACCATGCATCTGTTAATGATCAGAGATATGATCGTCAGAGTAAAAGTAGAAAGATATGCTTTAAATACCTATAGATCTAAGAGGCTAAGTGTTATTTTGTGTGATCTTAAGTATATTGATCTTCTATGACTGGACATAAATGTTTCACCAATAACATGTCATCTATTATTTCACAATGTTTTACTTCTTTCATCCTTAAAGCGCCAATCAGGACTGCAGCAGACAACACAATTTGCGACATTTCTCTTAATTTTCAGAAAAAATAAGGTATGATACTTCATGAGAAATGTCTGCCAGCAGACAATTTTCATGAAATGTCATGCCTTAATTGTTATTTTTGAAAAAGCGGCAAAATTTAAAATTGTCGTCTGCTGCAAATTATAGGTGACGCTTTATGGGTTAAATAATATATCCTTTAAGAATCATTTTATTTTACAGGAGTGCTTCCTGTACATTCAATGATAAGCTGCGACCAAAGAGTCATCCAGAACTAGATTGGCAGTTTGATGATGATGTATCAGAAACCCGACAGCCTAAGCAAAAACAAAAGAAAACCAGTCAAATAGCACAGGAGCTTTCCGATCTTGTTGTTTATTTACAGGCTGTTAAATTTCGAGGTATTAAAATATATATTACTGTGTAAATGTTAAGCTACCATGGAGGCATCTTAACGTACTAATGTATCATAACACAGCAACGATAAAATCAAATTGACTAACTGCAACGAAATAAAGAAAAGAGCTAGCTACCAACAGACATCCGTTGCCTTCAAAGTGACTGAATTGCAATTTACCAAAAATAAAAACATAAAAAAAAACAATAATATGTGTATTACCAAAATATGTGAATTGGTAATATCATATTTTCCAGTTGAATGTTGCAAATAGAGATAAATTAGGGGATAACTGTATTCAAAGTTTTCATTTGGGGAGGTATATTGACTGATATATGGTTGGAAATTTAGTTTTAAGGTGATGCAGGAGGGGAGCCCTAAAACGTGATTTCAGAATGTATATCTGGCGATACTCCTCCCCAAATCAAAATTTTGAATATGGTTATTCCCATTCTAATGCACTTCTGCCGTTTTGTCTCGAATTGGAGTGATGCAAGCCGCATAAAGGCGTTCGTCATCCAATGATGTGTGACGTAGTTAATGCCATGAAACATTTTTTCGACAATATATCGCAGGATATTCTGTCACAAATTTTTGACGTTACCCAATCAGACATTTCGTAACAAAAGCAAGTGCATTAGAATGTAGATTAGTGTTTGCAAATATGCATTTAGATGTTTTTATCCTACTTTTAATCCAAGTTTACATAACTGTGGTAACATTGCCCCAACTTCTTGTTGGCTTTTGACATTGAAGGTAAAGGTATCGGATTCAATCTATTTCTGATAATATATAATTTGTGGCAATGGATATTTCAATAATATTGTTATCTTAATTGTAACATTTATCGTTATCTTTAAAAGTATATTGCATATAGTGTTACATTAACACTGTCAACAATTCTTTTGCATTTCAGGTTTAAATGTGAGTCCAAATTCTTCTATCAAGCAAAAGTACACAAAACCCATTGGTTCAAAGAAGACACCTTCAGGAACTCCACCATCTCTATCAGGTGCGATTGTATCATTTCATTTATTCGCATCGCCTCTGTTTGTACAGCAGATCAGCTTTTTGTCACCCCATCTCGACTTTGGAACAGCCCAGCCAGCATACAATCTTGGGCCAGAAAAAAGCCATTCCAATTCTCTGGTGGGCTGATAGTGGCCGGCTTTTATGTGCTTACAAATAAATTAGATGACAGTGTATTCAGTTTTCTTGAATTATGTTGTCCAATTGTGCTACCACCTCTAACAGTATATAACTTGTGAGTGCAACTCCTTTAGTTAACCCCATGCGTTTTGAATCTGGGCATGTGATATACTGTAAACCCAAAAATAATCAAATTTTGGAAGCACTGTATACTTTTTATAGTGCACAGTTCTAAAATGTTTATCATATTTCCTATCAAATGATAGGTTGTTGATCTTCAGAAGAATCATGTCAGTGACATTTCAGAATGTTATGAGGAAATAGATCCCTTTTCGGTCAACTATTATTGACAAATAAACTCCTTTTAGTCAGAACTACTAAACAAGCCAGCAAACAGTGTTAAACCACTATCATCTAAGTGGTGCGTTGATAGTGGCCCTCTTTTATATATTGACTTGCTTAAGAACTTAAAGTGCAAAAGCAGGTACAATGGACATAGAAAGTACTAGGTGAGTGTCTTTTGCTATCAAGTTTATCAGAACATATGTTGACATCACGAGGCTTGCCGAGCAATTCAACATGCATTCTCAAAGCCAAGCCTGGTAAACTTGATATCAAAAGACGCAAACCTGGTATTCTATTTATCAACTTACCAAGTTGATTCACTCTTCAAACTAGCCAATATGGCGCAATGATCAGATCAATTTTGTGTCAATTCAGCGTCATTGAAGACGGCGATTTAAATAATCATCATGACCTGATCAAGGCACATGCCATGAGATAGACACCGTTTATCAGGTAACGTGCAACGCTGCAGTTAATATGAATGGTAACTGATAATTTAAAATAACAGGTGTCTACTATTCTCCTATCATTGAATTACTTGAATACTGTCCATGGGCACTTATGTATGATATTTCTTCTACAATTGAATGTCAGTTTGTTTGAAAAAAAACTTCTATGCATTTGTATTTGATTACGATAACTGGTTTCTGTTATTGAACTTATATTTAAAAGATTCATTATTACCACAATTTATGACATGTATTAGATTCAATATTACCACAATTTATTACATGTATTACTCAAATAGTAACAATACACCAGCTGATAAAGCTCATGATTCCAAGCACATCATGCACCAATAATGGTTTGTTTTTACATCTTTATTGATGTCATTCACAACATTATGACATAACGACCTGCACATGCCGCTATAAAATGTAATAAAAATTTCAGATCATGGCTACAGTCACTTAACCCGGCATATTTACCAGGCTTTTGACATTTAAAGACCCTTATGCAAATGTAGAGATACCGAGCTGATATGCCTGGTAATGCAACGGGGTCATGTACTAATCTCTTAATAATTAACATGGTGCCATATGTATCATATTGATCTTATGTACATAACTTGTCCTTAAGGTCTATACTTATCTCCTTGAAACTGTGAATATGTTTGTCTGAGTCACTTAATGCGTTTATGATTTAAGAAATAGATCAGCTCTAGCAATGAATTGTTGAGTTTGGACGTCAGTTGTAAAGAAGATCAAATCACCAGCTTGCAGGGCAAGTGATTTATCTTCGTACAACTGACCAACAAACAGTGAATTATCATTCAACAATTCATGCACTAAAGCTTATCCATTTTGATTCGAAAACACAATGAATGACGAAAACACATTTGAAGTCTTCAGCTTCTTCCAACTTTCTGCCATAGCACTGAAGAAGTTAGACTGTTTCGCATATGTTTACATGTATTTGTAACGTCTTTTAAGCGTCAAAACGATGTTACACCATCTAACGCCATGTCTGATATCATTTTGTTGTACCAATTGACGTCAGCTTGCGCACGCTTTGCTCATGCTTTCAAAACTTGACTTTGTTCTTTCATATAACATGATTTTATAGCATTTGCTTTATAGGCGAGGTATGTTCAAATTGTATATAATGCTCAGATACTTTTTATCTGTTGTGCAGTGTTTACAAATTAATCACTTCTTGCGATATATAAGAAATAAAATGTAAAGACAGTGTGTAAGTAGTGTGTGCATCTCCTTGCACAAGTAACAATATTATATCAATCAAAAGATTAACGTCAATGTATTTGAAACCTTACATAGTTTTGACATACACATAGCATTGGGAGTGATATTGATTTAATTGTCATATCTTTTTCTCACCCGTTTTTCATGGGAGCTTAGTGGCTCAGTGGTAGAGTGCTTGACCCGAGACCGAAGGGTCGTGGGTTCAAGTCTCACCGGCGTCACTGCGTTGTGTCCTTGAGCAAGACGCATTAGTTCTTGCTTAGTACTGGTTTTACCCAGGAAGACCCATCCTGACATAACTGAAAGATTGTTGAATAGGACGTAAAGAATCATATTAAACAAAACATGTAACTCATTTTTTGTCTGTATGCTTTCTTAAAATGATATTTTATAATAGTTCATGTATATCTTTTGATGGCACAACTTATTAAAATTTCCTGTTGAGATAATATCAAAATGGAAATTTATGTACAGTGGCATTTCTGCTTGTTAACTCTTTCCTTGCTAGTGGCGAGTTTTTTAGTCGTCTGCTGATTACCTTTGCAAACAGTTTAGACATAGATCAGGACCAACAGAATGTTGATCCAGATCCTGATCCAAACATAGAGTTCCTGAAAAAAATAAAAAAAAGTTATTTTTTATATCAGCCAACTACAACAGAAGCATGCAAAATTACCCAGCTTGCATTGAGTTAATATATGAAAGTAAGCCATCATATTTTCCTTCCATTTTAGACCGAGGAGACAGTTCCAGTATGAGTACTAATATTTCTCTCCGTCAGAAGAGGCCAGACAGTACACCATCTTGCTATATTGTCTCCTCTATAAATGAAAACAAGGCAAAACAGATGTGTCGAAGAAACCCAAATTTAGTCATCAAATATCCTTTTTAATGACAAATTGTATATATTTGTCCTCGTATCAAATAAATTTGGGTTAAAATTCAACATGAAAAGCAGTGGAATCTTAACTGTACTTCATTATTTCTCCTTTTTTATTTGGGATGGATCATCTCATGCATGTTGATGGCAATAGTATAGAATAGTCCTTTTGTATTTTAAGGGATTACCAGGCAATATTTCTAAAATTTATGATGTACTTCAGTCCATGAAGACTGTTTTTCTCACAGCTTACAGTGTAGATCCTGATGATATGCCTTAAGCAGCATTTCATCTGGGTCTTTACTGTTAGTAAAAGTACCTGTATACCAGTATATAGAATGAAATGGGTTAAATCATGCAATAGTTTAAATTTGCCGATATAATGTCAAAGATATTTGGTATGCATGGATGACATTTTAACTGAAACATGCTTCAGCTGCATTTATATTTCTAAAACAAAAACTATATTGTAAGTCATATTTTTAGAAACTACACTAAAAGCTGTCATAAGTGGCCACTTAAAAATAGACAAAACAAAGGTCTTAATGGAAAAAGTAGCTTAATGAAGGTCAAATGTGGAGCATTCTGAAATATTTTGACCTGCATTAAGCAATTATCAAAATTGAAAATCAATTTTGGTCTTCTTTTTGAGTGGCCACTTAGGACAGGTTTTACAATAGTTAGAATACTTTGGTGATAAGCAAGAAATAAATGCCTCTGGAAGTATAAATGCATCTGCAGAAGTTTGTTTGGCATATAAGGATGTAAGCAGATAATGAAGTTATCTATGCTGAAGAGAATTGTATTTTCAACTGATACATGTACATTTTATTGATTTCCTTATCACTTTGTATAGACTAGGTCAGTCAATAGATTCAGTATGCATTCATGTAAACACATTCTTTTCATTTCAAAACTTGAATATTATACCGCTTTGTCCTTTGATGTGACTTTTATAAAATATTACATCTCTTTCAACCGTTCTTAGAAGCCATACTTTTTTCTGTAGTATTTTTAAATATTACTGTCTGTATTTTCCCATAGAACCATTTTTAAGATGAAAAGGTTTTGACATTTGAGGGACTGTTTACATAAACACAATTCAAGTACACATAAATTGACAAGCATACACATAGAAGGGAACGGAACAAAAACTCTTGTTAGTTAATTCCTTAACAAAACTACTCATACAGAGAAGCAGATTTTACGGACCTATCCAGCTGGAATGAGAATTGATTCATCAAACTTTAATCCTGTCATCTTCTGGGCTCATGGCATTCAAATGGTTGCACTGAATTATCAAACTGAAGGTATGTATTCACACCGGGTACGCGGAACTCGAAAATGGTAACACTATTGATGAAAGTATATCAAAATCGTTAGAAACAGAGTTTTTGATTGCCATTTGTTGCCCGGCTGGCAACAAGTGACAATTGAAAACACTGTTTCTAATGATTTTTGATCCACGTTCGTTGATTCTTAAGAACGTTTTCGATTGCCGCCTGCCCAGTGTGGTATTGAGTACATTTTTTTGCATAGCATTGTTTGAATGTAAAAGAAAAATTACTTTTGACACCATGTTTTTGTTTTACCTGTGATTGGAGGTTCTAGTTTAATTTCAGATTCGCCATGTTGACCCTCAACAGAGGTCAGATTGAATTTTTTTATGAAATGAGTAATTTGTCCTGGTCACAAATACATTTTAAGGAAGCCAGGGATATTTTCAAACAAAAACTGTCATTATAGTAGTTTTAACTAGTACATGCTCAGAATAAATGGTATAGAAAGGTATTCATCAGTGGCATTGATTTTAATTTGACGTTATCGTTTCAATTTTAATAGCATAGGTCAAGTTAAACAAAATGTTTGAGCATATAAATATTAATATTTCTTACTCGTCAGTTTTAACATATGTTTTTTGGTGGTCGAAAGAATAACTTTGAGTACACACAACATATATTTTGGTTGAGAAATAAGAAAAAAATACTTTTAATTACTCTTGTCTAGGGGCCTGCAAAAAGGAACTTGGATGACAAACTAGGCATCAGAAACAATACTTAGATAACTTTTTTTAATCTGAGAAATGTGATTATAATACTTTAGTCAGATAATCTCACTAGGCAATACATTTTTGATTTTAGCATATTATTTCCTTTGATAGTAAATTCTATAACACACTGTAATCTTTTGATAGATACTGCTATGGCACTTAATACTGCAATGTTTGAACAGAATGGACAAAGTGGTTATGTTCTAAAACCGGCAGTAAAATGGGACAAAAGCCATGTGATGTACAATCACTTTAATCCGTGGGACAAAGAATTTGATGGTCTACATACAACAGTTCTCACTCTACATGTGAGTAGCATATTTTCATTTCTGTATGATATTTAAGCTATTCTTAACAAAGATAACTTACATGTATCATTTGAAGTCGTGTATTTGCGTGATCACATAAAGACGCCACAAGTTTGATCTGCACCATTGTAAACCACTGGCTGTGAGTTGTATCCTTGCTTTATCGACAGTTTCAATATGCTAACAAGTGTCTTTTGCCTAAAACACAGGTTTGAAAGTATAAACGTTTAACAAACCCAATAGACACATTTCTTGTAATGAAGTGGGTATGTGCGAAGTGGGATTTCCTGACCATAAATAATTTACAGTGGCAATAAAATGTGCTGCGTCTAAAGTGGATAGCGGTATGTTCAGAAGAACATATCTCTATCTAGGAGAAGCGCATTTATAAGTTTATTATTAATTGCAGGTAATATCTGGGCAGTATGTGTGTGGTAATTTCTCTGCAAGCACACAGGTAGAGGTAGAAATTATTGGAATCCCAGCAGACTGTGCCAAACACAAGACTAAAGTGATACCAAGGAACTCACTCAATCCAATTTGGAACGATGTGTTTACATTCCAGGTGAGATATACATGTAAATGGAACAGCCAATGAAATTTTGGTGCTAATTGCATATGCGTTTAACTACTATTAAAACATAGAGTTGCAGCTATCTCGTCGGGCTAGGGATTTTTAACTTGGCCTGGGCCTACATATACAACCCTACATTGCGTGTGAGAGCAAGATGGTTCAGATGTGCCACAGGCTCATCTAAGCCTTGCCTGCTCCCTGATGCGATAAGTAATAAAATCACATTTGCTGGCTCATATTTGTTTGGATAGCAGTGTGGGATATCACATTTAAGAATTGATAGTTGTTTTTGTGTTTCACTGAGGTATAAAATGTTGGGAAAATTACATCTAATTTTATATTAGCAAACTGTCAGAGAACAACTCCAAAATGGAATATTATTTATTAACACAACATTTCAGCCTACATTGCCCTTTATCAAGTGTAATAATTTTATAGAAATACTTCAGTAAAATGCGAAAAAAATCACTTCTAATTTTTAACTTCTTTCTTTATTCTGGTACTTTAGTATTATTATTTTTTATTTTCTCTTTGTTATAACGTTTTTGCTAATTAAGTTTCACACATTTAGCCCATGATGTGCAAACAAATATGTCACCTTTGTCAGAAAAAACAAGATAGCGGTGAGATTGCATCAGACATCTGATCAACAGGGATTCCGTTTATTTAAGCGTTTTAAGTAAAGTAAGTAATGGTGCAAAGATCAGGAATCGATACAATCAAGTACCACACCTGACCCAGGATACCAATGGGAAAGTGACAAACTCACAGAAGACACCACAAACGAGAGCCAAGAGGTCAGCCCTTTCCCAGCAGGTGACCAAAAAGCACATATAAACAGACGCGCACAAAACATAGCAAACACAAGACAGAACAAAAACATAAAAGATCCACAAAAGAAGTACCGCCTTGGAACGGTCAGTAAAATATTTTACTGGAGGGCTTAAACCGGTTTAACGGCGCCAACCTCACCCTTAATTCAGATGTGGATCAAGACACATAGATATTTGGTTTGCATGAAAGACCCCTAACTTATCAATGCATCATCTCCTAAAACATATAAATCAAGATATAACAAGGAGATAAAGCAAGGATAAGGACTCAACAGTAAATTAAACTGAATACCGGAGCAAAAGAAATCCAACAGGTAAACATATTAGTGCTATTTACCCTGAAAGTATTTTAAGTGTAAATAGTAGCCACCTGCCCATTTCTGTTCATAGAATCATTTCTCATCATCAAAAAAAAAAGAAACTCTGCTGTGAATGTCCTAGCCCTGAGGTACAGTCTCAAACTCAAAATAAAACGCAATGATGGGCTGCTTACGGACATGTGTCCGCAAGCAGCCAATCAGAGTGCTTTATTTTGAGTTTGAATATGAACTCCAGTTTTATAACCTTGAGGCCAGCTCCTCATGAATACAAATGCGTGTTCATTGAAAAATATGTTCATTGAAAAATAATTAAATGCAGCTCAATACGATCAGATAACCATTCTTGACCAGTCACAATAGCTGAACTTGATATATGTTATATATTATGACAGTTGTAATTAGTGTCCAATACTCAGACATGCAATCTAGGCGCCTTATTTTTCGTGGTGTTCGAAAGGTCTCATTGAAACAATACTTTTGAGTTCCACAATATTTGTTTGGTTGAGAAATAAAAAAAATGAAAATAATTACACACGCTTATCGAAAGGCCTTCAATTGTTAAACTTCAATAGCCTACTCAACTGATGAGACAATTTTGATGTGATTTACATACAATGTACTGTTTCACAATGTACAATGAAAATGAGACTGATTGCACAATTTCTCTCAGAAACGCGTTTTACCACAAACTGCACTAACTTTCATTCAATCAATCAACCATATATTATGACCTAGACTGTCTGTTACGCTAGTCTTTGTCACTCTACTCTTATCATTCGTGAACTCTATTTTTTGGTTTGCATGCGTTGATATCATTTGTTTTGTCTTTAATGGTTAAGAATGTATTAAATTGATGGTGATTGACACCATTAATAACCGTATAGAAGATAATACTTTCTGTTTTTAGATAATGTACTGTGAATTAATATTCATCAGATTTATGGTTATTGACAACATTACCAGTCATATAGATAGATAATACTCGGTGAGTGTCTTTTGATATTAAGTTTACCAGGCAAGGCTTTGAGAATGCTTGTTGACATCATAAGGCTTGCCAAGCGATCACCATGCATTCTGTGAGCCGAGCCTGGTCAGCTTGATATCAAAACATGTGATGCTGGAATTCCATTTATCAGCTTACCAAGTTGATTCACTCTTCAAACTAGCAAATATGACGTAATGATCGATTTTTATGCAGATTCAGTGTCATTGGCGAATTCATTCAAAAAGTGCATCATGACCTGATAAAGGCACATGATGTGTGATAGACAACGTTTATCACGCAATGTGCAAAGCTGAAGTTATATGAGATGTGACTAATAGAAGATAGTACTTTCTGCTTTTAGATAATGTACTGTGAATTAGCATTCATCAGATTTATGGTAATTGTCACCATTACCAATCATATAGATAGAGAAAACTAGGTGAGTGTCTTTTGATATTTAGATTACCATGCAAGGCTTTGAGAATGCTTGTTGACATCGCCAGGCTTGCTGAGCGATTCAACATGCGTTCTCAAAGCCAAGCCTTGTAAACTTGATATCAAAAGGCGCGAACCTGGTATTCTTTTTATCAGTCACTCTGCAAAGGATCATTGACACTTGCTATGGGTAAATGCCTATGGTTTTCAGTAAAAATAAAAGTTTGTCAATCGTCCCTTTCTTCACATTGAAGCTACCCTGGCCTGAGTACTTTATGGCTGTGAAATCCGTTTTCGATATTAAATGCTTCAAGGATGTAAAATTTTCGGTAGAACAATCAGCTTTACATTAAGATATATAGAAATCCGAAAACATTTTTTAAAATATCATTTCCCCCCCCCCCCCCCCCCGTGTGCCAGCAAAAGCTTTTGCATGGATATGTGTTACTATATTTTACACATTGTATGGAAGTAGCTTGCTGGCACATGGGGGGGAAAGATGTTCAGCAGCCCAAAAACCCAGGGCCTAAGCCCATAAAATGCCTTTTCTACCAAATAAGAAATTAATGACAGTAATGAATTTCACTAGAACCAACCTCCTAAATTGCTTTGTATTCTGTGCTAGTTTAATATAAAGTACTTAAAGATTAAAAGTAGAATTAGCAAGGTTTTATGCATTTTGTCATAAATAAAAATCTCACTGTTATTAAATGACACATTATTTTGCAAACGTCCTGTACTTATATATTTGCATGCTAGGGAATTGTTCATGTTTTTATTTTCGTCTGCTGACTTTCTTCAAAATTAAGATTTTGAAAATAAACCACCCAGGACCACCATCAGAGTGTCAAACAGTTTTGATCCAGATCAAGACAGACATCCTGTTGGTCTTCATCTGGGTTCAAACTGTTTGCAAAAGGCTATTGGCAGACGACAAAATTATCCACTGGCATGCAAAGAGTCATAACAGGTAAATACTTTAGTGTTCAATATATTGTCTCTTATAGGGATATACATGCATATGTATACCATAAATATTCAGACACTTTAAATACATTCAACATGCTATGCCCTTTAAACAAAGCAAAAGTAATATTCAAAGGATCTAGTTAGAATCAGTTTTACTTTCCAATGCTAAATGGGACACTTTCATTCCTTCAAAAATATTTATTTCTTTTGTTGAACTTTCAGTTTTGTATTATTTACGGTACATGTAGTCAAAAATGTACAGGTAACTTCTAAATTATCTCCCCAAAATCATTTTATTACAAAACCTAATTGTTTTTAAAACAATTTCATCAATTATCGTGATTCGTTAATATTCTGCGTACGGTATGTTCAATAGATATCACCATGCCTACCAAATTAATCAAGAAAACGTGCAGAAATCACTTTTTAAAGCACTTTTTATTTTCATGAAATTTCAGACCCCCTCTTCTTTCTACCCGCCATAACTCTCAAATGCGTAGGAATTTTGCAAATATTTTGCTAGCTGGCTCTTGCCATTAGATTCACCCATTGCACTGATACTAAATGCACCACACTAGAAGCCCAAAAGCAGCGTTCTGGGAATCAGAAAAATAGGCGTATAAGGCCCAAACCGTCAATGATCCTTAGCAATTTGACGTAAGTATCGATGTGTGTGGCGATACAGCATCATTGGCGACGTCATTCAAAAAGTGAAACGTCATCATGACCTGATAAAGGCACATGCTGTGAGATAGGCAACGTTTACGAAGTTATCTAGCAACATTGCAGCAACTGTGAAAAGTGATTGATAAAAGATAATACTTTCTGTTTTTAGATAATGTACTGTGAATTAGCATTCATCAGATTTATGGTAATCGACACCATTACCAGCCATATAGTATCACAGAGGGTTATACCACTCAAGTGTGTCAGGCCAGGTGAGCAAATGTTTGTTTATAAAAGTTACATATACAGCACTATTGCACAATTAAAAGATTTTCAAATGGTAAATAAGATAATTCACAAAATATAAAAGTAAGTGAGCCTGCCTGAGAATGACTCGTATTTGCTTGCTAGAATAGTAACTGATTGTACCATCTAATTGCTGTTTGGAAAAAAGACTACTATCATTTAGCTTATTATCCCTGTGATTGTTAATTTCTTTAATGTATTAAAATAGTAAGACATTTTTGTTTGTTAACCCGTTGTTGGCTATTTGCTTTTAGAAAAAAGCTGACATAAAAACAACAGAGTATGATATCCTTCAATTTTTCATGGGCTACTTGAACTTTGTGTATGATTATAAAACGAGCTTTATAATGTGAAAGCATTGATTTAGGCACCACAACATAATTGGGGCTCAAAACAAAGAATTGTAATAACTGTTACATATATATTAAAAGAATCTTTCAAATAACAAAGCCTCTTGCGAAACAGGTATTTTTAATATTTTTGTGTGTGGTTAAACATCCCAGTCAACAAGACAGTCAGTTTTTCCAAAGCAAGCTATGACTAAGGTATATATACTTTCGCTTGTTACTGACAGACAGAAGCTCTTCTAAAATCAGCAGAAAAAGGATAATGATTGTTGAAATTATTTCATGAACAATCTCAACTAAAGTACATTTATAGGTGTGGGCTGGCATTGAACTCACATCCCCTGGAACAGCAATTAGATGCACTACCAATTGAGCTACAGGGCTCGCCAAAGGCATCAAATATTTTGCAAGCATAATTTAAATAATGAGATGTTATATGTAGAACAGTTCAGTGCATGTCATCTTGGACATGTTGCTAAACATTATACCTACCAGCATTGCAATTATTAAATTAAACCATTTTATACTGGAGATACATTTATAGTTGACTATGCATTTTGTATCACACTATAAATCAAACAACTAACAAAGTTTCCTTCTACCATTTGCAGGTTATCGCCACGTAAGACTACGTAACATAAACAACCAGCCACTGGAATTAGCTAGTATCTTCATATATTCTAAACATGAAGAAGAATTACTTGAACCCTGTGGGCGACAGGAATACAGTCATGATTCTACCTCTGCTATCCTGAAGTCTGTATTCACCCGAGTCAAAGACCTTTCTGATAAAGATGGTAAAGATGTGCATGTAAGTTTTGCATTTTACTATCATTGACTATCATTTACATGACATGCAAATCTGCTGTTGCCATTTTTATAAACAACTGAAATGAACAGATTATTCACAAAAAGAGCAGTTAAGTTTGTTTGTGAAACTTTATGGAAGGGGCAACAACTCACATATGTCTTTGCACCGCCTTTAGCAGTACAGTTAAACCTGTGTTAAATGGCCATTCTCAAAAAGACCAAAACTTGGTTTTCAAGACCAATTATCGATTAATGCAGGTGAAATGTATTGCAGAATGACCTTCATTAAGCTACTATTTATTATTAAGATATTTTTCTATCTATTTTGAGCTGCTGTTTTACACAGGTTTTACTGTAATCAGCCTTTTACCACAACCCAATATTACCAAAGGACCAAAATTCTAGAATACAGCATTATAAGTGTATGAAAAATGTGACGTTCTGTTTAACATTACTTTGACTCATCAACAGTAGATTAATTTAGCATTGTCTTTGGGAAGATGCAAACAAGTTTGTTTTGCTTCAGACACTACACCATGTTATATTTATATATTTAAATTTTAATAGACAGTACGTAAAAAGGATGAAAACATAGATATTTTCTACATTCTTAACAAATCTCTGTTTCTCAAAATTCTAAAGAAAACAATAGAATAACGATAACAACAAAAGTGCCAATATTAATACAAATAATTTAAAAGAATATCATCTTTTACTTAAAACAAATGGCTACTACAATATATTATCTGATGATCCTAGTTTAAGAGAAATATACTGTCAGTAAGAACTACCCCAACACCACCTTTATGAGCCTCAGACTTTAAACTGACAGACCCAAGTACAGACAGTTGTACTACACTACGCTTTGGACACTTTCAGAATGATAATCTTATTTTTAGTAAAATTTGAGCGTGGTTGAGAGTTAAAGCAAATGTCTAGCCAGATACTTTTGTAGAACTTGATATTTTGCATTCTCTGATATAAGTTCTTATCATTCATATTGTAGCTTGTGAGCCCAGTAGGGACGAAATTGAAACGTCGGATGTTCTTTATCAGTGTGTTTGGTGTTACTGCTCCAGATGAGTATGTTATCCTCAAAGTCACCCAGGATACATCTGTATACGATGGTATAGCCCAGGTTAGTAAAACAATCAATTGTTTTATTTGATCAACAAACACAACATATTCATAGACACTGATGGCATTGTGCGTTTATTTTTGTTTACTATTTTCATAATTGGGGTTCACTTAACTTTAAAGATGTATATACGTAGTTTGTGGTAATTCCAAAGGAAAAAGATCACAATTAAACAATCTGAAATTACAGATTATATAGAATTAATGATAACACACCAAGTGCACAGACAGGTGTGGCTTTAAGCCAGGCATGAGTGGCTGTATTCTATAAGATGCCTGATCATATAAGTCCTAAAAATCAAGCTAATAAAATGTGTCAATATTTTCTATGTACATATAAATGTTAACCATTTTTACATGATATATGATAGCTGCTTCAAGTTTTAGGTAATTTACAATAAGGCTGTTTTAGAACAATTTCACAATGAAGTTTGTTGAAACAAAATAATTATTTTATTTTTGTGTGCTATTCACCTTTTGGTTGATGTCCAGTAAGTGGGATTTGACCATATGCTTCTCCTATCATTTATAATGGTAGATAAATTAATAATATGGAAGAACCAGATCAGCCACAGGCATTTTTGTCTTTTTTGTCAAGGATTAACTGTGCATTACTTATTAAGCAAATATTTAAATTGTTCTTCAGGCACTTTTAAAAGCTGGTAAAGTGGATGAAAAGGTTGCAGATTATGTGCTGGTAGAAGATGTGCAAAATAGTTGGGAAAAGAGGGAACAGGAACACACTAGCAGTCAAAGAATTCTCACTATGTCAGAAAAAGTTTTACAGTCTCAAAATAAATGGAAAGGTGCTGGAAAATTTGTCCTGAGGAAAGTCAGCACAGTAAGCATGCAATCTTTTTTCAATGTTAAAATTTTTTGGGGTACTCCAGAGAGCCATTTCATTGAGAATGTTTTTTTAGGAACCCACAACATTTGTTTTGATTGAGAAATAAGAAATTAAATTTCAATAACACACTCTAAATGTGTAGGCCTGTAATATGGGCCTCAGAGCGAGAAAACCTGTCTTCAGGATTTGCAAACAACAAAGGTGCAGACTAGCCTGCGCATACGCACAGTCTGATCAGCACCTTTGTTATTCGCTTTTTGGAAAGTTTCATATGTAAACTTGCTATAGGGGAAAATTTTCATTTTCTAGCTAGTCTCTTTTGCTGAGGAGACTTGTTTGAAACTCACTTTGTCGGAAACCCGTAGACAGGTTTTCTCACGACGAGGCCCATATTATGTATAGTTGTCAAAATAAGTGGAGCTTACATAGAGAATCAGTGAGTTGATCACCTTGTACGTTCAGCTGAGTCATTACATTGCTTTGTAGCTTTAAGTCTGCACTATGTTTGTATACTGATATACTGGTATTGGTTGTGTTGTTCCTTCAAATCATCAGAGTCCATATAAGCTTTGTCGTCTTAATACATGTTCCATAATACCATAACATTTAACCATAACATTTTATCGGTCAGTTGAAAAGTTTATACCGTGTAAACAAAATTTTAAGTTTTCAAAATGAACATTACAAAATGGTTTAATCATCAATATTACTTATTTTGATATTTAAATATGTGTCAGTTATCCAGTTGAATATATCCAGAGTGAAAAGTAACTGAACTGAAGACCAATTCTTTCATATTTGTGCATTGTTTTCCATGTCCATAGTTTTTCTATGAAATAACTCACACTCTTCACACTGCATTGAGAATGTTTGGCCACACAGATGATTATTACATTTAATAAAATACTAAAGTACTTGAACTAATATTAAGCCTGTTTCTTTTTTAGGACCCAAGTAGCAGAGCCTGGGTGACAACAATGTTGTCGAAAGAACAAAAGGTATTGTTAACGTTTTATTAAAGTAGATGAAGCCCAACATACAAATATATTGCCACCAAATCTTAAACATTTCATGGTTACAATACTAAAAATCTTTACAAATGTCCAAATTAAACCAAACTTAACATTGTGATCTTACATGTATCCCTGTTTATTTAAAAATGTGAAATAAGTATTTGAACGAACATATTTAATAACGTATTACAAAACAGATTTACTACAATTTTCATTCATTGGACAATAACCCTAAAAAGTGAGATCCAACTCGACCAGACTCCTGATCTTTGCACCCTTACTTACTTTTTTACAAATGTCATTAAACATTTTAACTTTTTGCTTACTAATATAGTCTGCTGATAGTCTTTGTAAACAGTTTTACACAGTTTAGGTTCTACAAAATGTCCGGTCTGATCTGGCTACAAACTTTTTGACACTCTGGTAGTTTTTCTAAGAGAATAGTTTATAAAGTTGATTAAAAAATAGACAGACGACATAAAGCATGCAAATTACAGAGTAGGCAAAGAGTTTTTTATAGCTAATGATTAAATATTATCTTATGCGCTGACCCGATATGATGGAATGTTATACTTTTGTTCTTTTTTTATTTAATAGCGACTACCTGATGGCACTGCTTCCAGTGGAGACTGGGATAGAGATGAGCATATGTTTCTGGTCTGTGTCTATAATGTGTCACCTGATCAACCCTACACTATCTTTAAAGCTCCAACAACCAGCACAGCACAGGATATCATTACACAGGTAGATATAAACTTTAAACCAGCGGCTAGTCAATTTATTGCATCTGGTATAAGGCAGTAGGTGTTTTTGTTATTCTAAATATTATTCCATTTTTACAGAAAAGGAATCAGCCAAATATTGATATCAATTCTTAGCCCTTTAAAGTGCCAAGAAAAAAATGCATCTGAAAATGTTGTCTGCTGAAGCCGTCTGCTGCAAATAATTGCCTAGCATTACTGGCGAATTAAGCATAGAAGCAAACAACGTGAACCCAGAACAGACTGCTCCCATAGGTCTGATCTGGTTCCACACTGTTTGCCATAGAGGCTTCTTAAACATTTCAGCAGACGAGAAAAGCAGACAACTTATGTTGGGATTGGCGCATTAAGGATAAAAAAAGATTGCAAATGAAGTAAATGAGTTTGGCCAGGCTTTGGGGTTATAAACCTTTTTTATGCTCAACTCAAATAAGCGTGGAATTTCAACTGCTTATAAAAACTAAAATTCTGAAGATAAAAAGAAAAAAAAATCTTGTTTCACACTCTTAGCTGTAGCATTTATCATGCTAGAAATGTTAAAATGCCAACAACTGTTGGCATTTTAATATTTATGAGCTGGATAAACATCATGCTCAGTTGCATTGAGCGTGGAAAAAGTTGTATAGTCTCATGGCCTTGTTTATTTTTCAGGCTATGATGAAAGCGCACAGATCTGAAGAAGTTGATCCCAGGAACTTCTTACTTTTGGAAGAATTAGATCTGTCTGGTGAGACTTACACAAGCACCAGTAAGAAGAGAGATAGTGAAAAGATGTTCCGCAGGTAGGACGACTTCACTTAACAAATGGTTGAATTTAGGGGCATCTTAAAGGGGAATGCAAACTTGAAATCGAATGAAATTAAAATAAAAGAACTTGACAAGCCTTGCAATCTGCCACAAACTAGATCAAAATCTAATAAAAATAAGACACAGATCGTTGTATATAGAGAATACTAGGTGAGTTTCTTTTGATATCAAGTTTACCAGGCGAGGCTTTGAGAACGCTTGTTGACATCGCGAGGCTTGTCGAGATATAGAGAATACTAGGTGAGTGTCTTTTGATATCAAGTTTACCAGGCAAGGCTTTGAGAACGCTTGTTGAGATTTTGAGGCTTGTCCAGCGATTTAACATGGGTTCTCAAAGCCAAGCCTGGTAACTTGATGTCAAAAGACGTGAACCTTGTATTCTATTTATCAGCTTACCAAGTTGATTCACTCTTCAAACTAGCGAATATAACGTAATGAACGATTTTTTGTGTCGATTCAACGCCATTTAAAAAGTGCAACGTCATCATGACCTGATAAAGGCACATGCCATGAGATAGAAAACGTTTATCAGGCAACGTGCAACGCTGCAGTTAATATGAATGGTAACTGATAAAGTAAAGTAAGAGAAGAATTCTAGTTTAGTCATAAATATACCTAAGGGAAATTTGGATGCGCATGATTTTATCTTCATTTCATTTTACATCTATGTGAATTTGCCAAAACAACCTTTAATTTCATAAATTCAACTATCGAAATACTAGGAAGCAGTAATAATCCATTTTGTGTTAATATTCAAGAATAAAATATGTATTTGTAAAAAGTTGTGACAAGCATCATAGACATGTGCTTCCTAACTGTGGGAAGCTTGAAGACACCAGACTGGAATGGAAATACGATTTGTCAATTATAGTGTGACGTGTTTCACATTTTCACTGTTGGGAAGTGGGTATGACGATACTTTGTTTGTCCAGTGAACCTAAAATAAGACTATATCAATTGGTCAGGGGTCTAGAGCAGGAGGTTATGTCAGGGGAGGTAGAATAGTGTCCGATTTTACATGTTCATCCAAGATTTAATGTTTTTACCCTAATTGCTTGGTTTTCATTTTAATTTTGTTTTCATTTTTATAGACACTTTTGTTGAATATATATGATTTTGAAAATTAATCTGTACAATTTGCGATAAATTGGGCATCTTATTGGAATTTGTAAATTAATGGAAAAGTTAATTTTATATTCAAAGTTCCACACCCCATTGCCTTACACCTCAATCTTTTGAATTGAACTTATTTATTTAGCATCCGATTTTAAGTAAATTTGCATTAAAACCTATTATTGTACATGTATGTACATTGTATATATTGCTTTCCCCAATACATACAAATATTAATGATACTAGGATAATGGAAAAATAATTTGAGTCCCCTATTCTACATATATGCATATCAGTATCTGCCTTTTAGCTCCTTGCTGACACTCCTCTGATTTTTTTTCATTTTAAGACCAATAGCATTGTTAATAAACTTAAAAATGTTGTTTTGCAGTCTCTGAAGATCAATATTGTCTTAGCAAACAGTGTAGACCCTGATGAAATGCCACATTTCATCTGGGTCGTTACTGTTTGTCAAAGTATCTGGGTTTGTCGTCGCTAATGGGTTAATGTGGCAGTGCTAGACTGCTTTTTATAGAGTTTTAAGTAAACCATTTCACTGACACTTGTTGTCTTGCAGGATACTTGCCTCTGATGAAAACGTGTATCACTCACAGAGTGAATGGAAAACAAATGGTCGCTTTGTGCTGGTTGACAGAGATATGGTACAGTTAGATCAAGATATCCCGGTATGTATACACATAGAGATGCGCACACAGATACACATCTATAAATACAAAGAAGATAGAAAGATTAAAAGGACAAGATGTGTTTAATGCACATTTTATACACATGTTGGTTGACAAAGCTTGATAATTGTCTGCATTATATGAGATCTAGACAAGTCTAACAATATTGATAGAATTAATTTGTAACCTATTTTGAAAACAACATTAAGCTTCTTCTCTCAAAATCATACATATTGATACAATAAGTAAGGAATATTAAGTTTTCTGTCAAAATTTCTATCTGTCCCTGAATATTGAGTTTTTTATCTTTGCAAACAGTGAAGACCATAATGATGTGCCACCTTAAGTGGTGTTTCTGTCTCGTAATTGTTTGCAAACGTACCTGTCAACTGGTATCTAGCATGAAAAGGGTTATTAAATGCATGGAGCAAATATTAACTAGGCATCGTAGTATGTAAAATTTTGCTGGATTGTAGTATGGCGTCCTCTTATTATATGAAAGGTCTTAACATGAATACACTATGATGATGATTTGCATTTCCTGGTCATACCATACTCACTAGCGTTTGGCTGGGGATATGTCTAAAACAAGACTGTTCAGTTATACAAAGAAGACTGTATTAAAGTTGATCTGATACTCTTGTGGTCATGTAAATTGGAAATTATTTTCCAATGCAGCGTAGGAGATAATGATGTGAACTGCTTATGCAGGCACTGTTCATTTGTAAATACAGACTGTTATTTCATACTTTTGTGCACCATGTGCAAATTAAATTTAAGCAATATACATACATGTAACTAGATATAAGGTTTCTGCAAATCACCAAAATAATGAGAGTTACTTAAAATTTACACTGTGGTGCATGAAACGCTGCTGTACATTAACAAATAATGGATGAAAGTGTAGATACAAACATGGCACATTATATATTACTATCAGTACCTGACAAATTCCAATAAATATCTTGAGACAATTTTAAAACAGGTAATTAAATGCTACTATGTTGTCACAAACCAGTTGCGTTACCCTAAAGATCATAATTTGCAAAAATCTTAATCTCAACAATCCAGCAAAATTTTACAGAAAACTTATAAATTTTTCTTGTTCAATATATATTTACATTATTTTATCAACAAAAACACTCATGACCTGAAACTAAATCAGACATTTTCACAAACTTTTAACGTCAGTTTAAAGTTATAAGCAAAATTTAGTTACTTTCCAAATCACCCATTGCAAACTCGCAAGACATCAAACATATTTTTAACATCTTTATGAATGTGATATAATTTTTCATTTCAACGCTGCCAAAAGTTCCATCGTCTTGACGTGTACCAGTTTTGAAGAATTGCACAATATGCATACTACATTATGCATTTGTCATTTATGATAAAGGAGGGACGACTGAATTTCATGTTGTCCAAGGAGATACCAACATCTAAAAAGCTGTGTCATTTCCAAAGACAACTGGCTCACCTTTAAGCTTTACACGTTTCATTTTGACATTATAAAAATCTTTACTATGCACTAATGTTTAAATATTAAATGAGATACATGTTCTGTTTCTAAAAAATGCTTTCTCTGACAATAGAGTCTTGTGTTACGACCATTTCTGTTTCAAGGCATTGCTCAAACATGTTTATCATATGATGTCCCGCCTGGGAGTGAAATAACGCCATGCAATAGAATCGATAAACAAATAGAGCTTTACAGATTTTTGGGAAATGTAATGACGTCCATAACAACATTGCATACATAATGACAAAATTATATCTTTTTACGCCAGAAATGAGATTACAAAATTATCTTAATGTCATATGATAAATAGAATTGAAAATTCGTGCTCTTGTATTATTGAATCTATTAAGCTTGTTGCGAAGAGATAAAATGCTCAGCAAGCATCGCATTTTATCTCTTTTCCTCAACTCGTTTAATAAATTCAATAAAACATGAGTACTCATGAAAGATCCTCTATATAATCGATCATTGCCATTAAACGCACTGACGTTAACCTGTATATGAGATTTGGATTTTTCTTGCATTTAACTCTCGAAAGCTCAGTCATGTCTGCACAGATGTGCACAGATGTGCAGACTTGCCAGATCTTTCACTGTTTACATACACACAGATTGTGTGTCGGTGAAGACTCAGACCAAAATATTTAGACCTCTAGCCACAGTAAATATGTCAGCATGGACGTTTAAAGATGGTTTTATAGTGCATTTGCGATACATACCCAAATTGTATGAGCTTGTCCATATATGAGCCGTGACATGTGATTTTCAACAATGTGGCATTTTGACAAGTGTAGACTGACAAACCTATGCAGCCTCATTTTAAGCTTAGAAGCTCCAAATGATGTTCAGTCAGTAGCTTAACAGTCAAAAAATATTCAAGCGACTAGCAAAGACTCTGATCAGGCTGCGTGTATGCGCAAGCTGGTCTTAGCCTTTGCTGGTCGCACATACCACATTGTTGGAAATCTCATGTCATGGCTCATAAGTATCATATTTGATGGCAGTCTGATAAGAAGAAGAAGAGCAGCAGTGTACAGATAAAAGGTGACTTACTTCAACCAAGTTCTAGTGGGCCATCATTAGCACGTAAATTCTGCTCTAAACTAGCCAAGTCAACTACAAGAGAACGAACACCATCTACGGATGAACCACCATGTGATATACAATCAGGTAGTTCTTATACGTTCATGTTCATGGGTCAAGATAAACATTTTAGCATAAATTTGTGAAAATTTTTATCATGAGTGTTGGATACTCAAAAGAACTATCTTGGCTTCAATATGTTAATATTTCAGCGTTATGTACACAACGGTGTAATTGAGGTCACTGCATAATGTTACTAAATATGTAAACCAAGTGGATTATCTATGTTTATACATGTCATTTGATTGTTTCTAGAACCCACGTAATGTGATAAACTCTATTTTCTTAAAGATAAAAGCTATTGAAGCTTTATTTAAAATCATTTATTTGAAACATTAGCTCAAAGTTAGAGTTATTATTGTGACATATCAATATCTTTAACAGACATGTACCTGCCTTACTCTATTACCATAGCACAATCCCTTTTCTGGGAGCGTCAGCAAGGGGCTCCTAGTGCCATATTTTACACCTTTGATATTGTGCGGTCTGGATTCTAGCCCACAACCTCCCACTCTGAAAACAATTTCATAGAGGGTATGTACAGTGAAACCTGTCTTTAGCGGCCACTTAAAAATAGACAAAACAAAGGTATTCTTGGTAAATGGTAACTTAATGAAGGTTGAAAGTATTGCCGAATGCTCCCTTTGGAGCATTCTGCTATACTTTTGACCTGCATTAAGCAATATCAGTCTTGAAAAACAATTTTTTGGTCGTTTTTGAGTGGCCGCTTAAGACACGTTTTACTGTAATTCAAATACTCCTATTTTCAGATTTTACCGCAGGTCCTCCTGCTCTAAATGTTCCTCAGATGACTGAGAAGGGTGTTCAAGAGCCACCATCTACACCATCCCCTACCACCACTGATGTACAATCTTCAAAAAAGTGGAAAAGAATACTGAAATTAGGCAAAACCTGAAAGATGCGAGTGGAAAGTCTTGGATATGATTTTGCATTAAACATTCCAGCACATGGCTGTAGGCCCCTCGTTGAAGGGGCGGTTTTGGTGTGCCATTCAAGCGGAATAAAACACTGTGGTTAAGAAGATAGAGCCAGTTTCAGCTCAGTTCATGACAAAATAATTGAAGTACACTGTGAACAATAAGTGTTATTTTACTTCAAATTTGGTGGCAGCTGAACTGCCTCTGATCTTGATGTTGCCTTTCCATTGCTTTAAAAGCTATATTCTGTTGGATTACTTTGACCCAGAAAATAGCTACAACAATGGCAGGTAGAAATGTTTTGTGTTTATGATTGGTAAAATTGGCATCAAGTTGCTTATGGAGGGAAGTAAATGTAAATTCACACTCAAAGTGGTGGCAGCTCAGCTGTTACCTCTTTTGGTGTTAACCTACACTAAAGTTTACAATAATTGAGCCACGACATGTGATTTCCAACAATGTGGCAGTTTAAGAAGTGAAGACTCAGACGAGCCTGTGCAGCCTCCTGTTAAGCTTAGAAGCTCCAAATTGTGTTCAGTCAGTAGCTTAACAGTCATAGAAGGTTCAAGTGACTAGCAAAGGCTCTGATCAGACTGCGCCTATGCGCAGGCTGGTCTGAGCCTTTGCTTGGTGCACATACCACATTGTTGGAAATCTCATGTCACGGCTCAATTAAAATACATGAAACGTATTGAATAATTGGATTAGATCACAGTCTAATTCAGTGTACAGCAAATATTCTGGTTTATCACATGACGTCGCGTCTGGGAGTGAAATAACGCCATGTAATAAAATCTGTAAACCACTAGTGGTTTATCGATTTTCGGGAAACGTTATGACGTCCATAACAACGTTGCGTACATAATGACAAAGTTATAACGTTTTTCCAGCAAAAATAAGATTTCAAAGTAATCTTAATGTCATATGATAAATAGAATCTAACATTCGTGCTCTTGTATTATTGAATTTATTAAACTTGTTGTGAAAAAGAGATAAAATGCTCAGCTGCGAAATAGAGATAAAATGCTCGGCAAGCCTCGCATTTTATCTCTTTTTCCCAACTCGTTTAATAAATTCAATAAAACCTGAGCTCTCATGTAAGATCCTCTATTTAGTCACTTTGTTGTTAATATAATACACTGGCTCATTAATAATTTTTAGAGGATGTATTTGTTTGAGAGAGTAGAAACCTTTTTGTCCTCACAGGAAAAAAGTCATGTAAAAATATACGATGTGAATACATCACTTCTCACAGAATAGCAAATAAATTTGTTTTTACAAAGACGATGAACACATAGGGAGTTGGTGACAATATGGAACCCTCACACAATAAAGCTAAGAAAAAAGGTGAAATATCCTATGTTTCTGTACCATGTGATATTTCTTCAATAAACAACTACACTATCGCAGGGAAATATTACATAGTAAATACCTGTGCAAAATTGCAATGTTCACCTTTGTACGCCTTTAACTGGTATGTGCTGACTGACTAAATTGATATACGAATTGCCTGCCAGAAAAGTTGGGGAATTCCTTCTGTTTCATTGGTATAGCATGCTTCATGGGCAACAGTGTAGATCCTAACCAGATGGCTTCGTTAGAAACTAGCTTAATGTTTACAAAAGTGTGTATGTCGGGTTCAGCAAGGACAAAGTACAGTGCAGTTTATAACACCATGTTTGGGATTATACTAATGAACCGTTGTTATATGTGAATTGCATGCCCAGATCCAGAGGGGGAGGGCAGGAGGTCCAGACCCAACCCCTGGAAAAATTGCAATTCATAGGGCTCCTTAACAATACTAGTCAGAATTCCCTGGAAAATCACAGAGCTACCAAGCCAGCATGTTGGGCCATTATCAGCTGGCCAGGAAAACGCCATTTAAAGGGGTTTTGCTGGAGGGCCCATGATGGCCCGCTTTTAGTTGTATTTAGATCTTCCTTCCGCTTATCAACAAAAAAAAAACGAGAAAAAACGTTGTCAATATGAGAGTTTAAGATCTTTAACCAATATTAGCCTAGTTTCTTTTAATTGGGCATAGGCAAGCAGTCGATAAGTACTTCCGTAAATGGTGAAGATGCAGATAAAATGCAGCATAGTGTTGCATTTCATCAGGGTCTGTACTGCTTGCTAAGATTAAAACAACTTTCATGGACAGAAATATATCGTAATTTATAAAGTTCTACCTGTTAAAGTACAATGCACGGGTGGTAAACCTAGGAACTACCACGAAATTGTGTTAACGTAATTTTGTTCCAAAGCCACATCCGGGACACGTAATGGTAGTTTCCAGCCAGAAAATTGGATAAAGAAAGGTTGGTGTCACTTTCATTTTTGATTTATTTTACAACTAAGAACGAACAATGGTGAAATCCAACAATGTGGTTCCGTGTAAATATGTCTCAGCGTCCCTTCTAGCCCAAAATTTTGATTGAAAAGTTATTTTCTATCTTTAGATTCGTGTTTCCCCACTGAGCATCGGACCAACTTTTCCCAAAGTTCGAAGGATTTTAGCCCACATCTGTCAAATTAAATGGAATTTGATATCATTTGACGATGGAAATGTCAAAAAGACCCTAAATAAACTTTCCTACACAGAAAAAAAAATCTGAGCATTAACTCGTAAACGATTCATGCCCCGTTCGTCCTGTGTGGTAGTTTCCAGCTCATCGTGGTAGTTAAAATGCTATCGTGGTAGTTTCCAAGACTTTGTAGGAATTTAGTAGTAGTTCACATCAGCAGATGTTCACTATTCAGGGCTACTTCATTTTTATAAAGACGGGGTGTACAGGCCGAACCTTGAATACCCCTCTTATTCACACAAAGACCTTTTCAAACAACCTTTTGTCAGATAACAAATGTCGACTGCCTGAATTTTAATTTTAGTGGGCTATTTAAATGATGAGAAGAATGAAAAGAAGGGATATTCACATATTTTGTTTTTGAATAAACATGCTTTTTAATTATCAAATAACATGCCCGTTCATCGTCGCACTCATATGTATTTAAAAAGTGTCCCAAACCGAGGATATTTCCCTTTTTTCTAAAGAGCAAGTACTAACGATACTTTAGGCCAGTAGTATTAGCCTGCCATTTTATCGTAAAGTTGACTGAACATGGAACAACGAAGCGAGTGACGCAATTTTATATCATTTTTTTGTCTGTTGCTTGGTCAACCACAGCTCAACTGATGACCTTCTTTTGCTTTAGATTTCCAGACGGGTGTTGTTTGGCAGTCCAGGGCATGATCTCCACCTGTCAAGCATCACATTGAATCTCTTGAGTTCTCAGCTTAGCTTCTTCATGGTGTTGAAATGCGATTTATTTGTTTACCATGGTAATTAATTGACGAGTTCTAGGGTTATCATGCGAAACAAACAACCACTATAATGTTTTGTAACATTTCAGAAACGTATCCTACAAAGTCTTGGAAACTACCACAATAGCATTTTAACTACCACGATGAGCTGGAAACTACCACACAGGAGGAACGGGGCATGAATCCTTTACGAGTAAATGCTCAGATTTTTTTTCTGTTTGGGAATGTTTATCCTGGGTCTTTTATTCATTTCCATCGTCAAATGATATCAAATTCCATTTAATTTGACAGATATGGGCTAAAATCCCTCGAACTTTTGGAAAAGTTGGTCCGATGCTCAGTGGGAAAACACGAATCTAAAGAAAGAAAATAACTTTTCAAACAAAATTTTGGGCTAGAGGGGACGGTGAAACATATTTACACGGAACCACATTGTCAGATTTCACCATTGTTCGTTCTTAGTTGTAAAATAAAACAAAAATGAAAGTGACACCAACCTTTCTTTATCCAATTTTCGGCCTGGAAACTACCATTACGTGTCCCGGATGTGGCTTGGGAACAAAATTACGTTAACACAATTTCGTGGTAGTTCCTAGGTTTACCACCTGTGCAATGGGCAGTCCTATACTTTTGTATCAATATGTATGGGAAAATCCATAAAAGAAGAACTTATTGGCAGGAGCATAATGATACAGACAATAATCATGTGTACGAATGTTTATGTCTAAAAATTATTTTATTTTACATGATCAATGGGGAAATCCCTATTTGCTTATTCCATGTACATGTGATTCTATGAAATCGATGTCACCAAGTGGCAACTTGAATAAGATAGGTAACATGTAAAGACTTTGACATAAACCTCCCCGATAAAAAGATTGATCAAATGGGCCAGAGCATGGGTTACCTATCCCATTGTCGAGCAACAAAGGTTCAGGCGAGTATATAGCCTCCATTGCTTGCATACACAAAGTTTGAAAGTAGATGCATAGTCGGACAAGCATTTAGACCTCTACACTGTGGTTAATCTACACCGCCATTTTTTGGTCTCATCACTTCTAACGGTGTTAGGGTAAGTTGTTCAAATGAAAAGACAGCCAGCGAAGCCAAAAGAACATGTATTCTGATTGATTTTTCTGGATAAATAACTATTATTTTTTATCATTCTTCCAAACTATATACATGTAGCAGAAAAATATATTTTAAAACAATTTAATAGTGAAACAAGAAATTGAATATTCTGGTTTTGTCATCTATAGATGTTGTTTTGTGACGAGACTAGAATGAAAATTTCTCTGTTTTCAGCTGGCTCTAGTGTAATATTCTGATATTTTACCAAAGTGATACTTTTATTTAAAAAAAATGAACGGCATTGGATTAAAGCAAACGCTCAGTACTACGAATTTTCCCCAAAATTTGGAGACACTTTATGTTTACCCTAACACTGTTTGAGGTGACGGGACCAAACATGGTCGAGTGTTGATAACTGCTTAACCGCAGTGCTCTAACCCTGCTGAATATGTCAGCGTTGGCCCTTATTGGAGGCTTTTGCTGATATGTGATAAGTTAAAACAATTCTGGCGCAAATGTTGTTATTTTGAATATGATAATAAAATGTACATTATCTGAAGCTGTAGTTGTAGTTGTCTTTGATTTGTTTTACCTATATGGTCTTGCGGTTTACATTCCACAGCTACATATGCGTTTATATCTTAAGTTAATGTACTAATTGTACTGGTGCCCTACAAAGGTTACAATCAGCTTTTAAAATTATCTACTCGCAATCACAATTTATTGAAGTAGGTAAAGGTAGCATCCAAGGAAATATAGCTATGCAGACCTATTTTAAGAATGACCACACATTATGCAATAAGTAAATTAGTACCTACATTTCTTGAGCTTGTCAAATATATATACAATGGAATAAGATTCTGAAAACGCAGGGCTACCCACCCAACCATGGTGTAGATTACCATGGTATATGCATGTCCCACCTGAATGGTATTTGTAAAAATCACAAGTTGTTACTAGCATACAAAAGCTGTATCACAAACGTGGGAGATACAGACTGAATTCTTTATTAAACTGAGGCTGACGTACATTCATGCCAAAAAGTGACATTGATTTATAAAAGGGGTTTAAATGACCAGGTATTGTGCATGACAGCTTCATGCTATTGATACATGTCATAACTATTTGATGTTTGTGGTGGGACAAATGATACAGATACAAGACATGATACAGATACAGATACAAGACAATAACTGAGTTAATAACTTGACCTTGACAGTTGGTATATAATAGAAATAACATTAGCTATGTATAACTAACTATTTATTGACTCATGGTGGCTAAGTTTGTACACACCTCCACGCTATGGATAACAATCATGTCACAGTGTTTTATCTATTTGACAAAAAATTGTAAGAGATATTACCGATAATTGAATTTTGAGTAATTGAATTTTGAGTTTGACAGCTCCTGGCAAAGTTTTTTAAAGTTGTGACCTTAACCTTTGGGTTGGTGGCTAAATTTTGTGTGCGACATACTTTCATGCTTTGGGTAATGATCTGGTAAAGTTATGATGAATTTGCTAAATTCTTGAAGAAAATACTCAGCATGCACATGACATCAAAACAACGTTGACGCGACGTCATGACGTCGCATCAACGTTGGTGCAACGTTGTTGTTGTTGTTTAAAGGTTATGATCCTGTAATTAATTTTCCAAATACCTCAATACAGAGAAAAGATTCTTTTTCTAGCCCTTAGAACGATTCAACAGGTCTTACTCACCATTAGATATAAAAAAAACACCCAATGCTCTTTCAATTTTTTCAAACAAATACCAAGACCCTGTGTTGCTGTCGAATTAACCACAATTGGTCAAAAATAAAATTTAATTTCTAAAACTATTTTTTATTTAACCACTGACTCTAAATATCATTTGTTTCGTTGAAAAAAATAATTAATTTTTGAGGTTCTGTCTGTGTATTTTTGAGAGTGACACTGTTAAAAGTGATTGTCCTGCCCAGATTTTTAGTTCTAGAAAAATGATGAAATATTTAAAGATTGAAAACAGACTATTGGTTTACCTTACTAGTTTTTTTTCTGGAGATATTAAAAAAAGCTCTGAAAAAAGCTCTGTAAATGACCAGTCAACTGGTCATTTTCAGAGCTTTATTTTTTTGCGTCCCCCCACCCCCGACTCTAAATCTGAAAAAAAAATCCCGTAAATCAACTATTATTTGCAGTAAAGAAATGGTCGGCATACCAGTTGAAAAATGCACACATCGCATTGAATGCTGGAAATTCTGATTCTATAATTCAAAGTGCCACCTCGTCAGCCTACATTAACTAATTAAAGAACTAGAACTCAGCCTACAAGTTTCATTAATTCATTCAATCACATTGGGGTATAGTTTTTTTTTGTTTTTTTTTTTTTTACTGTAATCATGGTAATCTCAGTCTATTAACAGCCACATGAAAGCAATATCACAATTAAAATAAAGAAACCAAATCTCTCTTCGACGAATTCTCGTCTTCCTGGGTTGAACCTCGGACCCGATATCACTGACGGAACTAAGGAGAGGAATCACAATGCAATGCCTCTGTTGAGTCTCGATCCAGCAACCTTTCTATCTCAATTCTAACTCTCAAACACTCGGCCAATGCTCTCCTCTCTCAACGTTTTGTCCGAATCTTCATCAGTCTTAGTCTTTATCTGTTACATATGAGCCGCAACATGAGATTTCGAACAATGTGGTATGTGCGACCAACAAAGGCTCAGATCAGCCTGCGCATACGCGCAGTCTGATCAGAGCCTTTGCAAGTCACTTGAATAGTCTATGATTGTTAAGCTACTGACCGAACAACATTTGGGGTTTCTACGCTTAAAAAGAGGCTGCACAGGCTGGGTTGAGTCTACACTTGTCAAATGCACATTGTTTGAAATCACATGTCGCGGCTCATATGGGATAAGTACCAGCATCTCATGGGCTGGACAATTTTATATTTAGGCAACACTACACGATAGTATAATTCAATTTAATTTATTTTTATTATTTACGCTGACAGGTATAGAAAATTACGAAAGCCTAGAAGGTCCACTTTTAAAAAAAGAAAATATTTTTATCTCGTTATTACGAGAAAACTAACTCGTAATAACGAGATAATTAACTCGTTATAACGAGAAAGTTAATTCGTAATAACGAGAAAGATATACTACGGAAGCGTATATACGCCACCACTTGCTACTTAAATCCGTCAGAAAAAGACTGTTTTTCGCACTAAATATTTTATTTTTTCTCGCGTTAATATCAACCTTTTCGATATGTTTTACTTGAAAAAGCGAATAAAAAACACGACACGATGCATTAAGTTATTGCAATGTGCTATTATTATGTCGCATTGTCTTGATATTTTCGTTTATTGTTACATAATTAATACTCTTTCAAGAAAAGGTTTACGCAATTCGAAGAGATATCGCTACTAAACAATTCATTAAAGTTCTTGGCGAGAAGAGTTTTAGCTTTCTACGCCATACCTTTAGTACTCTGAGGCTGTTGAAGATAGAAGGTTTGACGATGGTCGAAAAAGGATTTTTTTCTGGGGCAAAAGGTAAGTATTTAATCTTTTCAAAGTGTTTTTATAGTAGTGTATATCTCATAATATAGAGAAGGAGACTACTGTACAGTATAATATATATATTAACTGTGTAAATCACAGATTTTGGATAACTGTTTTGCTTCCACGTGCCACGTGGCGTGGTTGTTTGAATTGGGTTGGTTGTGGAAAGTTTCTACGTGGTGTGCCAGTGAGTGTCTTTATAATTATAAATAGAATCCACCATGACTAGCACAAGAAGCGTTGTTGTAGGGCTTTTTTCAACCGTAACTTTTTACACTTCGTAAATTTCAGGCCGATGAATTGGTACCAATTCTCACATCGCGTAAATAATTGGTACCAATATGTCACCGATTTCATACCAATATTTTCCATGTGTGAGAGAAATATGCATGTAGTCAAAATTCATGTGGCAATCATGCAAATTCCTCACAACGATAAAGTACCCCACAAAGCTGCTGCATTCTACATTGGCACGCATTCCATAGTTAGAATTCGCGGGGAACTATATATCTAAATGAGATTCTTCACATGTGTGAATTATTGGTACCAATTCTTCTCTCAGTGAGGAATTGGTGCCAATTCTTCTCATGCGTGAGGAACTGGTACCAATTTTTTGGTTATGATGTAAGAGGATTTAGTACCAATTCTACACATGTAAGATGAATTGGTACCAATTTTTTACACGTGAAAGAGGAAAAATTAGTACCAATTATTCACAATAGAATTCCGTATTAGGATGTGTTGCCTAGCCAAACAGAAGTCAAACAAGGCAAATTTATATCCCAGGCAAAGGGTAACCTTAGAAAACTTATAAATCACAAAACATAAATTCCATTTCTCCAACCCCTAAGTTCACTTGAGTGGGGGCGTGTGTGCGAGCAAAATATGTGTTACAATGTTGCTGCATTATGCAAATTTAATGTTGCATATTTAATTTGATATGCAACATGACAATGTTCTGAAAAAGTTGACTTTTGACCTATTGGCCGGGTCAGGGGCATGGGGCCAGGCAAAATATTTGCTACCATGTTGCTGCATTTCGTGATTCCATTTAATTTGATATGCAACATGACCATGTTCTGAAAAAGTTGAATTTCGACCTATTGTCCCATCCCTAGGGTTCTGGGTGAGGGGGTATGCGGGCAAAATATTTGCTACCATGTTGCTGCATTCGTGATTCTCTTTAATTTGATATGCACCATGACCATATTCTGAAAAGTTTAATCTTAAACTATTGACCCCATCTCCAGGGTCAGGGATGACTGCGGGCAAAATATTTGCTACCACATTGCTGTATTTGTGATTCTATCTTTAATTTGATATGTAACATGACCATGTTCTGAAAAAGTTGAACTTTGACCAAGTGCCTCAATCCCCAGGGTCGTGGGGTGGGGTAGTTGGGTAGGGATCTGCGGATAAAATATTTGCTACCATGCATCTGCTGTAAGTGATTCCCTTTAAGTTGATATGCAACATGACCATGTTCTAAAAAGTTGAATTTTGACCTATTTACCCCACCATAGGGTCCAGGGTGTCTGCTGGCAAAATATTGCAGCATTTGTGATTCTCTTTAATTTGATAAGTAATATGACCATGTACTGAAAAAAAAATGATTTTTTTACCTACTGATCCCATCCACAGGGTCGGGGATTGTAGGTGGGGGTGTAGGTGTGTGTGTATGGGGGGGGGCTGGGGGGGCAAAATATTTGCTACCACGTTGCTGCATTCGTGATTCTCTTTAATTTTGATATGCAACATGACCATGTTCTGAAAAAGTTAAATTTTGACCTACTGACCCCATACCCAGGGTCGGTGCGAGGGGGTAGGCATCTCCTGGCAAATATTTGCTGCCTTGCTGCTGCATTTTCTGATTCCCTGTAAATTGATATTCAATGTGACCATGTTCTGAGAAAGGTAAATTTTGACCTATTGGCCCCATCCCCAGGGTCAGGCTGTCTGCGAGCAAAATATTTGGTACCATGTTGCTGCATTCGTAATTCTCCTTCATTTGATATACAACATGACCATGTTCTGATAAAGGTGAATTTTGACCTACTGACCCCATTCTCAGGGTCAGGGGTATGGGGGTCTGCGCGCAAAATATTTGCTACCATGTAGCTGCATTTGTGATTTTCTTTAATTTGATATGCAACATGTCAATGTTCTTAAAAGATGTTTTGACCTACTGACCCCATCCCTAGGGTGGGGGGGGGGGTAGTTGGTCTGCGAGCAAAATATTTACTACCATGTTGGTGCATTCTTGATTTTCTTTAATTTGATATGCAACATGAGTATGTTCTGAAAAATTTGAATTGTGACCTACTGACCCCATCCACAGGACAGGGAGGGGGGTTAGGGGGGTCTGTGCGAAAACTATTTGCTACCATGTTGGTGCATTCTTGATTCTCTTTAATTTGATATGTAACATGACCATTTTCTTAACAAGTGAATTTTGACCTACTGACCCCATCCACAGGGTCGGGGGTGTAGGGGGGGTCTGCGGGCAAAATATTTGCTACCACGTTGCTGCATTCGTGATTCTTATTAATTTGATATGCAACATGACCTGTTCTGAAAAAGTTGAATTTGACCTTTTGACCCACCCCCTAAGTCTTGGGGGTACAGACACAGGCCTTCGATCGAAAATCACGTTTGATATGTTTCGTATTTTTTGTACCTCTGTATGAATGCGAAATTTCCGTTAAAATATTGACAACTTACTGAGTTATAGCGAAATTTAAATATTCGACCTTTGACCCCACCCAAGGGTCAGGGGGTGGGGTCATTTTCTTATCACTGTCATGCTTATCTACAGGCACTTGGTAATCATGGCCCATAGCGGGAAGTTGTCATATATTATAGGTTTGGAGAAATGTGAAGTTTATACCACAAAAAAGGCCAATATAGCTTTTGCATTAGCTTTAACCTAAGTCAAAAAAGGGCCATAACTCAGTCAAAACTTTGCAAATGACCTCTAATTTCAAGCTTGACCTGTATTTTTTATGCTTTACCCTTCCTTAAAATTCGAAAAAAAATGATGCATCCCTTCAAAAGTTATTGACCGGAAACTTAGCCAAAATCTAAGTAAAAAAGGACCATAATTCAGTAAACATTTTGCGGATTACCCCCTTATCAAACTTGACATGTATTTTATGATGCCTGACTCTTTTGTGAAGTTTAAATGAAATTGATGCATCCCTTCAAGAGTTTTCGATCGGAAATAAAAAGTGTGGCCCCGTGGACGACGACGACGCCGCCACGGGAGTCATGATCCCTTTGCAGATGTGACGAATACTTAGCAATTCTTTCCATGCCAGAAAATATCAATAAATTCTTCAATTGTATGAGGATTTTGTACCATTTTTCACAGGATTTGCTGCTGATTATTCGTATCTGAGAAAAAAGTAACACAAGTTCTTCACAGAAGTTATTCACACGTCAGAAAGCACCCAAAATCTTTTATCGTTGACCATACGAAATGATAAATTTACAGTTCAACAAGGCTATCTTTGAATAGAGCTACTCCATAGCTGTATTCGAAGGAAGCCTACGAATACAGCTACTGCGTAGCCTAAGAATACACCTACTGAAGCGTGCGAATATACCATAGCTGTATACATATCTAGAAGCATAACATGTTTTCACCGAATACAGCTATCCTTGCTTAAAATTATTGACTTACTCTCACTTTAATCAAAACCCATAGCAGCTATTCTGTGGGACAATGTTGCTTTGGTTATAGCATTCCCCAAACCAATAAACTTTTTGTTCTTTCCCTTTACCTATATACTGCCTGAAGCCCTCACAAGCATAATCGTCAGGTATACTTTGTACACACTGGGTAGCGAGATGAAAGAACGTAAGAAGGCAAAGATCATAAATCAATATACTCCTGACCAAGGGCACCACATGAGAAATTGACAAAACGCAAAAAGCTTCACATACAAGCAAACCAAGAGGTTAGCCATTTCCAAGCAGGTGCCCACGAGGCTGCAATGAACAGACAAGAAAGCATGACAAGCACGAAGCATAAACAACAAAAATGATCCACAAGAGAAGCACCGCCTTGGAACGGTCAGGAAAACTATTTTACTGCAGGGCTTAAACAAGTTTCACAGTACCATCGCCCTTAGTTCTAATGTGGAATAAGACACATAGATGTTTGGTTTGCATGAAATACCTCTAACTTATCCATGAATTATCTCCTAAAACATATAAATTAAGACTTAAAAAAGGAGTTAAAGCAAACATAAGGACTCAACAGTACATAAAACTGAATACCGGAGCAAAAGAAATCCAATAGTTAAACCCCCGTAGGTCTGACAACAGCCAAATCGTCAGGCCCCAACCATCGCACCCATATATAAGTCATTACGTCCGAACTGTCATAGAGGCGTACAACGCAGGGTTCTTTAACCTGCACAAGGGGTGTCTTTCCCTGCACAGGGGTATCCACTTAACGATTCGAAGGAAGGTACGCTTTTCTAATATAAAGTATAGTTACATACGTTATATAAATATATTAAGCAATAGGTTTAATAGTTGCAATTCTTCTTCGAATTTAGCTACTCAAACGCATCGGCTTATCAAGTATCTCAATTCGAAGGTTATCATTTTCGATACGACGGTGCCTAATTTAAAGTATATCTTATTTTCCCCATATGCTATTGGTACTTAAAAGAACCGCATTAATGACAAAAAAGTTTTAAATCTAATTCTAGTATAGTGGCCATATTGGATATTGTCATTTGGCTGAATAAAAACTACCAGATGACCTGATGTCCAAAAATATCAGCTTGATGTGTCAATATGAAACATTATAGAGATGACCACCATGGTGATAGCATTTTGATGTTACATCTTTGAGCCCCTATAATATCTAGATGCAACTAACAAAATGCCAGCATTATACAACTGGAAGTTGGGGAATAAAATATGAAAATCGATTGTTTTTCAAAATGACCACCATGGCAATTATTTTGTGAAACCCTGTTATCATTAAATTATATTTTTATATATAAGTCCTTCCAATATTATATCTGTGCCAGTTCAGTCAAAATATTTTTATTGGTTCAGAAGACAGGACAGACAATGTGCCTGTTCAGTCTTAATATTTGTTTTAGTTCAGAAGACAGAACAGACAAGGCTATTCTATAGATATAAATGAGTCTGGCGACCTTGTAAACTAGGTCAAAGTCACCAGAATGTAATCAGCCATTATGCCCCCAATGGTATATCTTTACCAGTATGGTCTGAATCTATTCATTGGTTCAGAAGAGAGAGCACCTTAAAGGCTTATTCATATAGCTACGTTTGTATATGACCCTGGTGACCTCGAGTATTAGGTCAATGTCATGAAAATATAATAATTCCTTTCGATTGGCCAAATAAATATGGATGCACGTTTGGTTGAAATACATCAAACGGTTCAGCTACACTCACGCTAACAGGATCTTTACCATTTTCAAAGTTGGACAGGATTCCCACTAAACGATTATCCACTGTGTATTTAAGTGGCTGTCAGTGCAAAGGTCTCGGACTGATGGGAGGCATCGATACTATGAATACATTTTCTCATGTTTTACCCATGTTGTGATACCTTAATATTCACATTATGCTAATACTTGTGCATGCTAATACGACTTGTGCTTGCACAAGTTATATGATGTTTCTGAAATAAAATAATAAATAAATAAAATAGCTCTTAAATTGGTAAAACAAAGACTTATTTGATACTACTAAATTGTTGTTATATTTTGTAGGCGATTGACTTTGTGCTTACTATTGGTAGTGTGGATGCAGTGTTCCCAGAGCCTGGTAAAATACAAGTTTAACAGATTTTGTTTGGTACTATTTTGAACAAGACTACATCAATACAGACATCCTGTATATCAATCGGTGTCAGGATATTATAACAACGAATATCAACAAGACACAATTCGTGTTGCTGACAATGTCAAAGTTCCATCAGAGCTGCTGTATCAAAAATAATGAAATTATTGTTTACGTTTGTCAAGGTTGTAGATCTTTATGGATACAAAATATGGTGTGAGAGTACAACAGCAAAACAGCAATGCTTATTTTGAAGACAATGGATCCTGATGGTGAACGACTTTGTAGTATTCACATTAAAGTATGCATGGTTCTGATTTGTTGGTACATATGGATAGTTATTACAATCTCCTACCATAAGAGTTTCCCATTCCTGGTGCTAAAGATTGGTTCTCCAAGGATATACTGTGGGGCTAAGACTTTTAACACCAAAAAATCCCAAGTATGTGGCAGGACTGTATTACGATTACAAGCACACAAAGCAAATCAGGAGAATCCCAAGGATGATAAGAAGAGAGGCTGACACAGAAAACTCGCTTGTGAAAGACATTCGAATTCTACTTAGATATCAACATGATGATAAAGTTGCAGGATCAAGAAGCTTTTCTTTATGTCGTTCTTCTGTAAATCAGCTAAAATAAGCATTGTGGAGCTGTGTAATGCGCGTTTTAGAAGACAGATCTGGTAGGTGAGATAACATTTTACAGTGCTAGCTACGACCATCATGGCTTGGTCTCTCAAATGTTATAAAATCACTTAGACATATTCTGTAGTTACTGGAACTACCACATAATCAGGGTCAATAACAGCAGTGACGTGCAGTCTGGAACACAAGATGTTACATATCATTAATTCATTGTACTTTGCTCTAGTGACTACTTCTCAGTACAACCGTGTACAATGGGTGAATGGTATGAGTCAATTATATGCGTGATGATCAGTATTGATGTGCTGTCCCATACAATAACTGTGATGATCAATATAAGGGCGAAAAGCAGAAGTATCAGAGATGGTTCTACTTCCTCAGTCGTCAGAGGATAATGAATTGCTTTTTAAGGCATTGCTTGCACAGTTTTAGGAAACAAGCCAGTACCTTATAAATCAAGCAAGATTGTATGTCATCTATGTGGTTTATTTAACTATTTTGCGTTTCTATGATAAAGGTATAGGTTATATTTTGTATATGTTATATAATATACATTCTCAGCTCCATTGTAAATATTTTATAACCAGTACATAACATAGTATAACCTGTATAGCCCTGACCCAGCTGTTTCCTATGGTTGTGGCACACTAGGTTTAGATTTTGAAACATATATTGAGTTGCTATTTATTGAACTTTCGGAATAGAAGAGTTTCGGTAAACAATTATTGGTGTGAGAAAAAATAGTTTGACCATTTTTTAAGCTCAAATAAAATAAATAATCTAAAATGTATAGTGTTACTCAGTTTCCTTAAAATCGAACATGTGTAAACATGGTTTCTATGATGTTATCTGATGAAAATGACCCTCCATGTACATGCTAGATCTGATTCAATTGAATGGGCCCAAGAGTTCAGAATGTTCATTGAATAGACTTTCATTTCTCTTCTAGCCATGCATGCGTTCATATTTTAATGCATTACACTAAGCATTCCGTTAGGACTCAGACAACCAGTACATACACTATCTGACAGGAGTCTTTTGTGATACGCGTTTCTCATAGCTGAAATTCTTAGCTTTCTTTCTACAGGAATTAGACTGTGTAAATGCCTATACTAAGTATATCGGACAATTCTCTTTGTGCAAAAACATAGTGTTTCTTCAATTTATGGTTTTGCTCACACGTCAAAAATGCTTCTGATACTTTATTCATATATGAGATCAGAACCCAGTTAACAAACATCACATAGCATTGGCTTAAGAAAAGCTGTCTTTGGGGTTCCTGTCAATGCCATGAGCCATTAAAAATAAGTCCTATGACAGAAAGTCCTGAAAAAAAGATTCTGCGACCGTTTCTGAACTGCGCTTAAGTTATGAACTCTAATTTGTAGCGGCAACATTTAGTAAGACTTGGAAATGCCACAATCACACACTGTATACCAAACTAGGGTAACGTGACGTCAAGATGACAATTTAAGTTAAGCAGCCAACTCTCTCTTCCCCAAAATAGAAAGGCACTGAATACTGCACAACATGGTTCAAGGAAGGGTATTTATCTTTTCCCAGCCATTCAGGAAATTGTCATCTCTTAGCTTATCTTCTAGCGTATATGTTCTTTTAAAGCATATGCCTAGTATTTTGCGAACAATTTATCAACACAAACTGTTTGGACCCATGAGAAAATCCATAGGACCAGTTGGTAAAGTGTGCCTTTCCATCTGCACTTTTGGGAGTCTGGGATTTAAGAATAACGTTATACACCATAAGATAATTTTTATTATGTGACCATCTAAGGTCATACATGTGATAAATAGCCTATTGTCATCTTCACCCCATACGTAATTATTGTGAGAGATATGAACATCAATGAGTTTAAAAGGAAAATGAGATCACCTTACGAGTTTTAGACAGATTTTAAGCATATCTGACATTGGCCATTGACCGCAATGTCATATTGGTAATCTGAATAGCGTTCATTGTGCCAAATATTTTAATATTTAAAATACACTGAATCTAAAAATGAAGATTTAACTTTATGTGACCTTGTCATTTGGCCCCGAGGTCATATAAGTGACCTAAAGAACATAAGTAAGAATGGGGGCAAAGATCAGCAATCGATACAATTAAGTACTACACCTAAATAACATAATGCCATCTACATCCCTAGGCAATAGTTGTTCCAAATATCAACATCACCTCATAAAAATGAATAAGGAGTCCACAGTACGAGCATCAGTGACTGACAATGAGCAACTGCACCACTGGTGCCCAACTCCTTCACAAATATTTGAAAAAAAATCACCAACAGGTCATCATGAAACAATTTGGACGGATAACAGAAAGAGACAGTTAAATTTAATTCAACATTTTATCTGCTCTAAATGTCAAATATATGCTTTAATTGTTTAAATAGTGCAAAATGTATTTCCCATGTCAAATTTCTTAGTTGTACGAGGGTCAGTCAAAAATAACTGAGAGTTGATTCATATCTCTTACGTAGGCTAACGTACACTAGTGAAATTTGGCACATGCATGCAATGAACTGTCCTGCGTCAGAATATGCAATATACAAGACCATGCCAAGTATAGATTGTTGTTGCTTAGCAACCGAAGGATGTTAAATAACGCTATGCATTCACGCATGAATATAGCGTTGCCATGGAAACACTATGCATTATTTAAGTTACATTACCTTGTGCATTTGTTGCAAATACAGTATATTAATGTATTTTGTGAAATGCAACGATTGAGATTGAGGCGTTAGACTTTTATTTCATAAATATGAGGAAAATGTACTAAATTTCATGAAAATTTCACCCCAAAATATACCCCACCCGCCAGTTACGGTTCATATTAGAGCAATATTATCAACTAAGTATCATATCATTTGACCATTTCATTGTATTTAGTAACTGGTTTTGACATCTGAATGCATATTTTGAATAGTTCCATGAATAAACAGTTGCCATAGCAACAAAATATGGTCTTTTAGTGACAATTGAAAATTCCATCAATTTTGGTTGCTAGGCAACGTACATTGCATGTATTGTTTTTACTATCTATTGCACTTCTTCAAAACATTGCTAACACATTGTGTGATACAATTGGAGAGATAAATGGTCCGTTATTATACTGTTTTATACTTGAAATAATTTTAAATTCATGGCTTTTGTCAGCGCGAACGCACATCGCTGATAGACGGTCTTCGGTTGCCTAGCAACGGCGCATTGATGATGATAAGACGTCAACTTCTATATTTAATGAAGCCCGAAGGTTCATTCTATATGTGTATAAAGTTTCAGCCAAAACTGCCGACCCAGTAAAAAGATATTAACCAACTCTCAGTTATTTTTGACTGACCCTCGTATATCGTTTCTGATGAAAAAACAACAACAACGCCAACTGCATTTTTCACAGCATTGTGATGGTTTGGACAGCGATCAGAGTTTTGATATCACTGTCTCTTTAAGTCAATGTCAAAGATTGGACTTTGATATAGTCATGGTCTGGCTAAGATAGTCACAGTATGGCTAAGACAGTTTAACTGCAGAGTTAATCCAGTTTTTCACTACATATGTTTTATATTGTTCCTTTTCTCATAATTTTGAGTTGAATTACTCAATACGTAATGGCTTTATTGTATAACCCGCTGAACTGGGTCCCAAACTGGGGACATAAGTCATTTGTTAAGACCAAGATTGGATGAGGTAGAACGCAACCTCTCGGCAGTCTTTGTTGCTGGCTTCAGAATACCATAAAATTTTCAAGCATTTTTACATATCTTAGTACAATAATCAGATAACAGTGATGAAAAATAGTAAGGGAGTATATACATGCTTTACTGCTACATAAACATCTTATAGGCCCCTGGGGGTTCTGAAAACCCTTGCTTTCCACTCTCAGGTTTCAGCGCCACTTTTTTGGCCCACCAGATGTTAATGCATAGAAAATCATGTTTGACCCCTATATAATTATACCTCACGTGAAATCCAATACAAACTTCCATAGATGAGCCACTGATATGGCTTCGAGGAATATTGCCATCCCCACCCCCTGACAAAATATTAGTCTGTACTTTCATTTACTTCTCTGCAACAAGTTTGCTACTACTGTAGCAGTGGCAGTTCAGCTGCCACCACATTGGATGTAAAGTTACACACTTTTTTACATTGTCCCCTGCCGAAAAAATAAGATGATGTATTTGCTGTGGCTAGCCTACACTTTTTGGGCTGATTCAGCCAACCCTTCGCTTCTCACATATATACGTTAAGTACATATTCTCATGAGTAGAGTTATCCTGATTTCAAATAATTCTAGGTGATGAATTGCCAAGATTTAAGATTCAAAGGTTTGTGTGTTTTGTGTCAAAAAATAAATTAACCTGTTAACGCGGATTACAACAAATGTCATCTGCTCTTTTTTATTGCTGAAATGATCAGGCTGCGTCTACAACTTGCATAAGTCAGTATTGTTAGTACATGTACATGTAATCTACATGTAATGATGCAGTTAAAATGGTGTCTGCTGCATATCTCTGATATATGCAGCAGACATCAATTTCAGATGCATTATTGCAAGCACTATAAGGATTAACTTATGAAGGAGAAATGACACATACATACTGGTCTGTTGTTTATCTTGATAATTATCCATTGACGGAACAATGAAATTGGTGGAAATGAATAAGTTTCCCATGATACAATATTTCAAAAAGTTGTACAAGCAATATTCTAAACATAATTCAATTATAAAGCAAAGCATGGGCGGATTCGTGCTAAACATTACTGCCTGTCATTGTTGTAGTTACCTATGGACCAGAACAATCAAACTGAACATAGATTACAAACAATGAAAAGTCTACACCAGTAGCAGAGAAAGTTCAGATGCCACACCATTGGATGAAAAGTTCACTAATTTTACAGCGTATACAGTTATTACCTATTTAAACTATGATATTTATGCCGAGGGGTATATAGTTTTCATCTTTCCTTTAATCCATTGTCCGTTGGAAAGTTTGTTCATTCGTTAACGCTTTTGATTATTTTTTTCCAGTGATGTGTATCTCAGTAACCATTGATCAGAAAGCACTGATATTTGAAACATAGTTACCCTGGAGGGTCGGCATTTACTTCATGACTTCAGACCCCAGGGTCCTTCCTTGCCCCTATGTGGGACTTGAGGTCAAAATATGGGACATCTTTAAAAAAAAGTATGACAAGTTTTTAGTAAGAGTTTCTCGAGTGGTACATATCTCTGTAAACCCATATCAGAAATCATTCATATTTGGACAATAGTAACCCTGTATGATTGGCATTTACTTCATGCTTCCAGATATAAGGGTCCCTGTCCCTGGGCGAGGCTGGAGGTAAAAATCTAGGACACCGTTCTAACGTGATTTGTTTCTTTTCTGACTTACACAGATATCTAACCTACCATTTGTTAACAAGCATTTGTGCCGTGGACAATTGGTACCATTTATAGTTCACTTTCATTTGATGGATTCAGAGCCTTGGGTTGATGCCCCAGAGTAGGGTTAGAGGACACAATCTAGATCATCTTATTTTTTTCTTTATAGAATCATTTGTTTTGAACAATAGATACTAATGAAGACTGACTTTGTGTGACCTCACACGTTAGGGTTCATGACACAGAGTGGGGCTGGAGGTCAACATTAATGTCACCTTTAAAGTGCTATTTTATTTTTTTCTGACTTATGCATATATTTTACCAACCATTAATTAGAAAACATTCATGCCCACCCCCTGGGGCTAAACCAGGGTAGGGGGGGTCACAATCTAGGACACCTTTGAGAAAGCTTATTTTATTTTTTATCTTACCCCAAATAAACATTTATGGGCATTTGATATATTTTATGACAGGCTTCGACTGGGCAGCTTCAAACTCTTTGGTGGGTTTGAGGTCAAATTTAATGTCAATGACATCTTAAAGATTTTTTTTGTATCTAGTCATTTGAATTTAATATTCTACCTTTTTCAGGCTGACCTTCTCTCCCCTATATCAGTCCTCGTAATTTATGAGCCAGGGTAGGGCTAGAGGTCAAATCTTGGACATCTTTAAAAAGTGCTAGTTTATATTACTGACTTGTGTAGATATTTTACCAACATTGACAATATTCATATTTGGTATCATGCATGACTTGCTTCCACTTGACTACTTTAGATAAATGGTTACTTGCAAGAGTTCAAAATCTAGGACATATTTAAATTTTGGGGGCATGGGACAGAAAGGACATCAGCTATGGATATACATGCCTCTCAAGACACTTTTTCAAGTATTTGATCCTCTGACGAAAAGTTGCTTGATATTTTGGTTTTTAGTGCTCCGTCCTTCTACCCCATTAGCCCGTCCATGGCTGCATCACTTTAAATTATTGTTTAGACTTTCGTGCAACTTTATGAGATTCTTTGTGAAGACAATGGAAAATTGGTGGTCCAAACATTTATTTCTCAAATCACTTTTGCTGTCTTTGAATTTATGTGAGTCGCTCATTCCTGTCCGTTTTTATATTGAGCCACAAAATCCCATCCCACCACATGGAGTACAATACTGTTCATCAATTGTAATGTACAATACCACTGCTTTACAAAAATGCAAAAACATTTTGCATAGAATTGCATGCTTTTGATATTTTGTTTTTTGGGGGTAGGGCGTTTCTATACCAGACTAAAAACTCCCCATTTATACCAAAGTAAGAGAGAAAGCAAAGATCAGGAATTTATACAATCAAGTACCACACTTAACACAGGACACCATATGGGAAAAAGACAAAAGCACAAGAACCATCCTATATAAGAGAGCGAATATGTTAACACTTTCCCAACAGGTGACCAAAAGGCTGCAATTAAAATATATCACAGAAGGCAATGACAAACACAAGAATCACCACCTTGGAACGGTCAGTAAGAAAATAACTGGAGAGCTTAAACTAATTTCACGGTGTCAGCCTTTCCATTTGTTTTGGTGATTCGAGACACATAGCTGTTTGGTTTGCATGAATTATCCCTAACTTATCCATGAACTATCTCCTAGAACATATAACTCAAGGTATTAAAAAGGAAATAATACAAAAAGAGTTTAAACGTACTTAAAACTGAATACAAGAGCAAAATAAACCAATAGTTCAATCCTGTTGGGTGGACAACAGGCGTAGCATCAGGTCCCAACCATCCCATCTATAGATAAATCTTTAAAGTCTTTGAAATATTATTTAAACTTTAAGCTAGGGATTCCAATGTGACCAGTTTGTTTACATATACACTACTGTACCTCATAATTTAATGTAAGTCGATATGAAAAGTCAAATATACCCTGCAGAACTTCAGTTACATAAAGCCAATACCACTAATATTGAATCCTCGTTTTTTACACACATTTGACCAAAATTTAGGATAAGCGTGACGATTATGATTTTGAAATTGTCAGTTTCCCATTTAAGATGGTGATGTTCCTAGCTCTACATCCTATGGAAGTTATATTTCTCAACTCATCCGATTTGCTAGAGCTAGCTATGTTACTGCTTTCAACACTCGCAATTTACTGTTAACTCAGAAACTTCTTAATCAAGGCAATATGTCTAATAAACTTCGCATATTTTTTTCAAAAGGGGTACTTTCATCTGTGCCCACGCATGGATTTTCTTTAAACTTTGCATATTAATAACTCATTATATAGGAACTATGAAAATGTATTTATTGAATTAGATAGTTAAGAATAAGGCTTAGGAAGCAACCCTGACGTACTCCACCTTTGAAGTGGTACCTGTCTCTAAATTTCCATGTCCTAAATCTATAGTTTGGTTTATTTCTATGATTTGTCATCTAGATTGAATCCAAAATACCATAGACATTATTTTGATACCACGAAACCATTTGGATAAGTTATGGTTTACGTTTTCAGAAGAAGTGATTGTAAAATTTCAATATTTTTTTTCAAAAATTTACAAAACATTCAACATTCAATTCAAAAAATGGATATGTTCTAGTCTTTGTCAAGATATCATATTATCACAAAAACATGCCATATATATACTGCTGACCTGAGCCAAATATCATGAAAATACAAAACCGGTAACTTTGTCATTTCCTACCTCTTATGGGTATAGGTCAGTTTTAGCAAAATTAATTATTTAGTTCAAATGAATCAATAACTCGACATAAGGAGGTTGTTTTTTTAATCTACTTCCACTTTTCTTAAAGAAAGACGTGTTTAGACAATTTTAAATGATTTAATGGTCAGAAATGCAAAAGGTCTTAGCCCTGTGTCATGGCACTATGGGGCCAAGGCAATGTGTATCACTTCCTGAAGTCCTGCATGATATTGTTTAAGAAACATAATATCCTAACAATAAACATGTGAAAACAAGAAGACTAAATATTTCCTTTACATCCCAACTGAGCTAGAGGAACCACATTTTGGTGCCGTGACCAGGATAACGTGTAACAGAGTCTTATCAAAGGTATCATAAAACAGTGCTCTACATGAATAAGTGAAGTCCAGAAAAAAACTGTATGCCTAGAATATACAGCCAGCTAAAGTATAAATATTGCTATTTGATGGAAATCAGTATCAGTTTCACAAAACAGAATGAACAAAGAAGATTTAAGCATTTAATTAGCAATACCTTTGAAGCCAAGAGTTATCTGTGTCCAAAATGGATAATTTTAACCAAAAGGTTTTACAGGGGGTTATTTTTGCGAAGCAGGTTTATTAATGAGTCTTTCAATTATAAAATCATAGATATAAGGTTCTTCTCCTGTATGAACTGACTTGTCATAAGGTTTCTCTTCTGTATGAACTAAAATTCTTAATAATCTTCCATATTAAGTGTAACATTCGCTAGATGTAGTTTTAATGTTAAAAAACTAGATGTGTTAAGTACAGGTGTCAACATATTGTATCATTTTGGTTAATATTATTTTGCAAGCACTTCATTAAATAAGAATCGTGGCATTTAATATCAAAGAATTTTTTTTTCTTTTCCAACCCATAATAGGGGAAAACACTGAACATATCAGCTTCTACCAATAAACGTACTTGCATGATAATTCAAACTAAGCAAGTATTCAAGTATGTTTTACACTGAAACGTAATTATTGTATTTTTCAAATTTCGATGAATTAGGGTCATGTGTTTACATCGAGTTGAAAAAATATGTTACCGGTCATTGAATTCCATGAAATTTGGTCTACATATTCCTAACATATATGGATAGTTTATATGTTGAAATGGTATCTTGACAAAGACCGCAACGTGTAAAATTTTTAATTCCAAATTTGACTGAATACAAAATATACAGTCGAAAAATGGGGTACAATGCTATAAAAATGAATGCCCACCCAATATCCTAATACATACAAAGCCATTTTAAGTAACAACGAACTTATCAATAATATAGCTATTGAATAAAATATTTTCCCGCCCGTTACTTGGTATGTCAATTACTTTAGAAATGATAATAACTGGGTACCCTAAGGTATTATAGTGATATCATTCATGACGTCATAAATTAGCAATGGAATTGCATATAAACTCAAACGCCCCATAAATATTAAAGTTATACCCCAGCCAATTAAATAACAAAATATTATCAAAATCCAAGCGTAGGCAGACTCCCATGTTAATTTCCCATACCATGCAAGAGCCCCTTTTACCGCTGATGCTATGATTTGGTATACAAATTCAATATTGGACTTAAATCTCTCTTCAGAAACAGAGTTTTACGGCGACTAAGTGTATAAATGAATGGAAATTGTTGGCACCAATAATTTTTTGATGCAGTTTATTAAAATAATTTCTCATTATAAGATTTGTTATAAAATAAATGCATTGCGTCTGACTGCATGCTTGGTCATGTTGGTGGTAAACCAAATCACCGTTAGCAACTTTGCTTTCCTCTTTTTTTTTAACGCTGGCGGGTTGACCTAAGATTCTATGATGGTTTTGATTTAAGGACTTATTTAAAGATGTGAGAGTAAGGGTCTGATGCGTTGTCTGTGGTTGAGCACACCTGCATTTAACGATTGGAATATTTTACTTCATTATTCAGATGAATATACTGTTGAGTTCTTATCTTTGTTTCATCTTTTTTTTTTAATCTTGACTTATATTTACTAGGAGACGATACATCGATCAGTTAGGGATCTTTAACGCAAACCAAACACCATTTATCCTACTCCACATCAAAAATAAGGGTGCAGTTGGCGCCGTCAAACATATTTGGGCACTCCAGTAACTTTTTACTGACCATTTAAGAAGGTGCTTCTTTTGTTGAACCTTTTTTCGCTATTTGTGTTTCATGCCTGAGGAGGGGCTGACCCCTTTTGTGTGTGATTTTTTTCTTTAGTTTTTGTCACTTCTCATATGGAAATATCTTTTAATTGGACCAATAAGTTTATCTTTTATCAAATTTTGAGTCAACCCATTTATACAGAATGTATTTTCCCATCCTTATCAATTGGACCAGTCCATTTCCGTTGCAATGGTTGTTGGATGGTATTTTCATCTTTATTCAATTTCAAATATAATATTCTGTAAGCAAATAGTTTAAAAGTAAGAAAGACGGCAAAGATCAGGAAACGATACAATCAAGTACCACACCCGACCCAGGATACCACATTGGAAAGTAACAAAAATACAATAAACATCAACAACAAGAGCCAAGAGGTCAGCCCTTTCCCAGCAGGTGAACACAATGCATCAATGAATAGACGCGAAAGCATGAGAAACATAAGACACAAAAACACAAATGATCCACGAAAGAAGTACCGCCTTGGAATGGTCATAAACCCCTGAGCTGATGCTCCTTTATGCGTCGTTTAATCTGGGTATAGACTGTTTGCCTATGTCCAACCAAAAGGTCGCATTGTATATATGGTGTAAGTAAATGTAAATAGTTGAAAAAATCATATGCAGACAAATTGGTCGCAGTGCTTTAAATTTATCTTTTACTTAACGTGAATTTTTAATAGAGCAAAGTAGATTGTTACCAGATCTTTCATATTCTTTTCGTGGTACCTTATTACATTCTTTTTGATAGTATTGGAATCATATTCACATAGGTATTGGTAATGATTTTATTAAAATTATACATAGTATATCTAATAGATTTATTTTATTTATGGCTAATATTTAGGAATTTCTGTATAATTAAAGTAATTTGGAACAAAAGTAATCACGGATCTATTTATTTTAAAGATACTATGTAAATCGAAAAACTTCATAATTTTGTTAATGGGTAGAATTTTAATAAAATGGCATTTATTGATGACCTCAGAATCGATATAAGGACAAAAAAAATGCTGAACATAACATAACTCCTTGTAAAAAGGGCTTCGTTTTATGATTTGTTAGCTATATTGTAAATTTATTAGCCTCTTACTCTAAATTGCGTAAAACTGAGCAAGGTAAATAACTAAGAAATGAATGTAAACTATGGTTACCATCCTTATCCAAAACAACTGAAAGATAATTTAGAGAAGTATTAATGCTTTCTTCTGCACATAATTCACACTAAACGTTTTTTTTCTACGTTAACCATGAGATCTAACTTAACGCTTCTTACATTCAAAAGAGAAAGAACATCAAAATCGGACATTTTAGAAATATTATATATTTTGCATAGATGTATCTCATGATTAAAACCCATAAAAAATGTGATTGCCATAATTTTATCCATTTTAATTCAGTTTCGAGTTTTTATATCTTAATTTAGATGAAGAATTTGGATCATAAATGATGTTTTCAGTTTTCAACTTTGCTAGGTGAATGGTCTGTTTGGTATAAATGGCAATACAGAAAAGTGTCAATTTTTAGGCCTTTTCATATTAATAAAGCACTCATGAAATCTAGTCTCTAAGGATCGACCAGACTGCCAAACATATTGCATGCCACAGTTTGTATAAAATAGCCCAGATCAGATGATGTTAAGTTCAAATCATAATTATTGATTGTGGAGAACTTTCTACTATATACGGATGAGGTAATGGTAGGTTTTGTACATAAATGTGTGCAACAGACACACCATTTGGCATTGCAATTAGAAAACATTGAGAAACATTCCTCGTCTCTTGAACACATTGAATGGTTTAGCATACTTCCTAAGAATAGGTGACCCAAGAGGGGATGCCCTAATGGAAATGCCTTAATTCCCAAGCATGGGAAAGGAGAAACAGAATCGTAGCATATCACTTAACAAATGCTACAAATGATTGAAACATTCTTGTTTTGACTGCACTCTGATTTAGTTAGATGTACAAAAATCAAAAGATAACAAATAAAGGTTAATGCTTATGTATAAATCAGTAACACAAGCGACAAATATATGCATAATAACAGTTTATTACTATTCCATTTGTGTGGCCTGGTCTCCTCTCACTCCCCCAAAGACCCTTGCAAATTCGATTGAAACTAAAGCTTGAGGAGATCCCAGAAGAAACAACTAAAGATTGTCTATGGAATAGGACATGGTAATTACCTGATTAATACAAGGTATAAGGTGAATGGGCTCACCCAATTGGCAGGTGAGCCCACAGGATACAGCCAATAGAAAGGTAATCTCACCATGGAACATGGAAGTGATCATATCTGTTGCTTAGGGTAGGATGACCCCGACCCTTTATGGAATATTAATGCAGAAGGCGAATTATCGCGCCCCTAAGTTAATTCTTAATGATGAAAGGCGACTGATCTCACCAAGTTTGGCAGATGATTCCACTAGATACAGACAATAGGAAAGTGATCTCTGCTTTGAACAGGTAAGTGATCTTACCTTTAGCTATATGTCATGAAACGAATTTGACTCATGATTTGCATAAATGACAAAGGACTTAGAACTATATTCTATTGGTGTAGCCTCATGATTTGAATAAATGACAAGCTATATTCCAATGGTGTAGCTTTTAATTTGTCATAATATAATAGTCTCCTCTATACTAACTAAAGATTGTTTTAACCATTACAGAGACATAGAGGGTACACAATGAAATAATTGATCTGATCAAATGTAAACAAATGAGAACCTGACATAAATTAATACCATTATATGATCACCCCGAGCAATGTACTTGCCCTCCAGCAAAACCCAGTCATGTGCAAGAGGTATAAAAGCTGTGAATTACCTACATTGGGCGGTGGGTGGCAATCCAACACCCAGTGATCAATTTTGATATGCTGCCGTCCACAGAATATAAACCTTTTTCAAGGCTATACCATTTTTTGTAAGCACAATTAAATGATTTGAAAAATCTCATGAATTAAAATTGCCCCATTCATTAATTATTTTCATATGCGCATTCATCTAGCACTTGTGACAAAGGTGTAGTTTGACTGAAAATCCAAGATAACTCAATACTGGATGAACCTTACCGTCATACATTCCAATCTTTTTGATGAAATGTTTGGAAAGGTCAGTCCATTATAGTAATGAATAATCAATAAACGACTGAAAAGTGGTGGCGTTGGGGCGTTGGCTGGGTTAAGCATTCTGCCTTGCCTTGTACGGTTTAATGGGCAAAAGTTAAATGGTCTTTCAGAAAAGTTGTCTCTCAATCCACGTTTGTTTGGTTAAAAATGCAAAAATATGCTTTTTTGAAGCAAAAATGGTTTTGAGTGAAGTTTTATATCAAATTTGATTTCAGTTGGTAACAAATGGGTTTAGCCAACTTCAAAATAACAACAAAGACTTGAAATTGTGTCAAAAGTAGATGTCTTACGTATTTTTTGAAATATCATTTTTTTTATAGTATTTTGAATTTCATTTGTAGCTCGTGCTAAAATTGTTGTACGCATTTTATTTTATCTTTACAAGACAGTCCAAACAGTATAGAACTTTGCCATCTTTCTAGCTTTGATTCGTGCATTTTATGGTGACAAACATTCCACTGCTGCTGCGCACTTCTGGTTTGAATGTAAAACTTAAAAGTCAATTTGACTGTACTTTGCATTATTTTTTTCAAATTCTAAAGTAGAACAGTGACATCTAGTAGTAATGAATACTCGCTGAAAAATTCAATGCCGTGTTGCAGATAATAAGGCGTGCAGAACAGTGCCAACTTCCTATCAAAATGGTATGCATAGAACTTGTTTCATATGATCTAGCTGCTGGTAGTGTTTGTCTTCATGAAACGAGGATTAGAGCAAATCATTTGAAGCATGTTTGTTTCTGATCACGGCAGTCAGGCGCATCTTCAAACAAACAAAAATACAAATGGATGGCGTCTCAGTGGAATATTTCATATTGTAGAAAAATGTGACATTTTGAAATGAGGGTACCTTTACTCTAGCATCATCTGTGCAAGAAGTACCAGTCATTTTTAAATGAAATGACCAGCAGAGTCCTGGTTGGTCTATAGAAGCATGCATTTTGTATAACCCAATCTTACTTTCAAAACTAGTGTACAAATGCAAGGTGACCAATTAGAAATTTTGCAAAGTGTATATTTTGTATTTGGTCAAAATTGGAATTACAATTTTAATATGTTGCGATCTTTGTCAAGATAACATTTCAACATAAAAACTGCCCATATATGTTTAGAATATGTTGGCCAAATTGCATAAAAATAAAGGAACGGTAACATATTTTCCTACTTGTAAACATATTGTCCTAATTCGTAAAAATAAAAATAAACAACAATTATGTTTCATTATAAACATACTTGAATACTGACTTAGATTGATAATCATGCTTATTTTAGTGGCAGAGGTTGATGTGTGCAGTATTGTTCACTGTTATGGATTGGCAAATAAATAACACCATTCTTTGATTGTAAAATTCAACGAGTTTTGTTTAATGAAGTGCTTACACAATAGTATTGCCAAAATCGATACAATATGATGAGAACTCTACTTAACTCCTCTAGTTTCTACCGTTAAAGCTACATCTAGCACCAATTATACACTGTATATGTAAAATTATTAAGAATATAAATTCATACAGAAGACAAAACTTGTGAAAGGTCAATTCAAACAGAAGAAGAATCTTACATCTATGATTTCATTATTGGTCAAAGGCTTCATTAAAAATCCAGTTCAAAAAGTTACTCCCTATCATACCTATTGGTTAAGATTAACATTTTGTTCAAAGAAGCATTTGTCCACAAAGCAATTGTTCTGTAAGATGGATGAAGATATTCATCAAAGAGTAACATTTATACTTTAGCTAGCTGCGTAGTCCAGACATACAACTTCGTTTCTTGGTCTCACTTGTTCATGTAGAACACTGTTCTGTGATATCACTCACCAGACTCTGTAACACTTTATCCTGGTCACGGCACCACTGTGTGGTTATAATGTACCCGAATTCCATATATGCTTGTAGTCTCAACGTTACTTTTTATACATCCTCTAAGAGGGTAGGAATTGGTTAGGTCTTGTAATTCTAGAAAGCCAGGTGGAAGTGATAGGTATCAAAGTGACAAGACGAAAGACATGACAAGATTTATTTTGAGGGGACCATAAACTAAACTATAATTAACAGACTATTTTTGGTAGACAGATTGGATGATTGTATTGGATAGCTGTTGATAGAGTGCGATAAGTAGGGGTATGATAGATTATCTTAAACCTAAAACCATGCCTTCCCACCAACTTTTACCTACCATTTCTAACTACAATCCATACTGCATGGTTGCGTAGTGCAGTTGGTAACGTGTCGATGTGAGTCTGACTGCAGATCAAGGGGTCACAAATTTGATACTGCCCGTACCAATACTTTCGTGGAAATTGATCATGAAATAGTTTCTAGTGTCATTCTTCTCCCTTTGGCCCAAATCATTCAAGAAGGGTTGTTGCCAGTTACAAGCGAAAGTATATGAATAAAGTACTGGCTTGGAAAAAGTGTGGCAAGGTTTACTGAACGTCCTGCCATGACCATAGCTGTCGGATTGGGGCGTAAAGAAAAAAAAAACTATAATCCTTAACGATAAAAACCACTTTCTTACCCTAACTTAGGAGACTCATAAAACTATCATGAATCTACCTTCAACTTTAATGTATAATCGTTTCTGCACTAAGCTGTTGGACATGTTTAACGGACATGAGAGAGCTGATTGTATTTCAGGACCTCTGTGTTATAAGCTGCATAAGGACTGTGGGTGACAGGATAATACAGAGATGTTGTCGACTGGATAATTTTATTTTTCAATAATTCACAGAATAGGACGTAAGAGAGTTAATAGATACAAAGACTTGTAATATTAGAAGGATTCTAGGACCTTATATGGGAAAGTAACAGAACAAGAACACATTACATACAAGTAAACCAAGTAGTCAACCCTTAGCCAACAGATGACCACAGGGGCTGCGGAAAAGAGGCATGGCAGTATGACAAAGACAAAAACACACAAATAAGATCCACAAAAGAAGCACTGCCTTGGAATGGTAAATAAGAAAACTACTTGAAGGCTTAAGCTAGTTTCACGGTACCAGCCTCGCCTTTAATTCAGACATAGATCAAGACATGGATGTTTGGTTTTACACTAGTATCCTGGGTCAGGTGTGGTACTTGATTGTATCGATTCCTGATCTTTGCAACCTTACTTACTTTGATTATCAGAGTTGTTTTGTCTGTGCTGCGTGACGGCCCTAAAAAGTCTCCCCGCACTTTCATTTAATGCTCTTATTTTTCCAATCCTCAGGATTGTGTGTACAATCTCCTGCCATTATTCCTGTCCCTGGATGTCCTCTATGTCTTGTGCCGCATTTAAGATCACTAGTATCCTGGGTCAGGTGTGGTGCTTGATTGTATCGATTCCTGATCTTTGCAACCTTACTTACTTTGATTATCAGAGTTGTTTTGTCTGTGCTGCGTGGCGGCCCTAAAAAGTCTCCCCGCACTTACATTTAATGCTCTTATTTTTCCAATCCTCAGGATTGTGTGTACAATCTCCTGCCATTATTCCTGTCCCTGGATGTCCTCTATGTATTGTGCCGCATTTAAGATCACTAGTATCCTGGGTCAGGTGTGGTACTTGATTGTATCGATTCCTGATCTTTGCAACCTTACTTACTTTGATTATCAGAGTTGTTTTGTCTCTGCTGCGTGGCGGCCCTAAAAAGTCTCCCCGCACTTTCATTTAATGCTCTTATTTTTCCAATCCTCAGGATTGTGTGTACAATCTCCTGCCATTATTCCTGTCCCTGGATGTCCTCTATGTCTTGTGCCGCATTTAAGATCACTAGTATTCTGGGTCAGGTGTGGTACTTGATTGTATCGATTCCTGATCTTTGCAACCTTACTTACTTTGATTATCAGAGTTGTTTTGTCTGTGCTGCGTGGCGGCCCTAAAAAGTCTCCCCGCACTTTCATTTAATGCTCTTATTTTTCCAATCCTCAGGATTGTGTGTACAATCTCCTGCCATTATTCCTGTCCCTGGATGTCCTCTATGTCTAGTGCCGCATTTAAGATCACTAGTATCTTGGGTCAGGTGTGGTACTTGATTGTATCGATTCCTGATCTTTGCAACCTTACTTACTTTGAATGAAAGATCCATAATTTAACCTTAATCATCTCCTAGTACATAGAAATCAAGATATAGAATGGAAATAAATCTAAGATCAGGACTTACAACTGAATACCTGAGCAAAAGTAATCCAACACTTGAAAGCGGATGGGCCGGAAAACAGAAGAAGCATCAGGCACCAACCATTTGATATATGGATACGGCTTTAAGACAGAACCATAATAGAATCTGAGGTCTGACCAGCCGACGTCCAATCAAAGAGGGAATAAAGTTGCAAATCATTATTGGTTTAATTACCAAGCATACGCACTTTGTTGAAATACATAAATGGTATAGCCAATCTTTTTGCAATGAGAAATTATTTTGATAAACTGTGATAAAAATTTCTTAATGCCAATAGTTTTCTTTAATTTATCACTAAGTCGCCACAAAACTCTGGTTCGGAAAGACCCTGGCGCAAGAGAGATTTATGATACAGATAGGCTTGTTTAAGAAGTTTATAAAGTTAAATATTTTTACGAGTGTTGAAGTCTGCGACATGACTAGATGCTCTAGCAGATCGGATAAGTTGACAAATATAAACTCCATATGATGTAGATTGAGTAACATCACCATCTAAAAATGGGAAACAAACGATTTCATAATCAAAACCGCCATATTTATCGTAAATTTAATTCATAGTTTGCTATTCCTTTGTGCGCGTCTGTTTGTATGTGCTTTGTAGTCACCTGCTGGGAAAGGGCTGACCTCTTGGCTTGCGAATGTGGTGTCTTACTGTGAGTTTATCACTTTCATATTGGTATCCTGGGTCAAGTATGGTACTGATCTATCGTAAATTTTGGTAGAAACAATATCATTAGAAACGGAAAAATGCATGTCTAAAAATACAGCTTTGGTATCAGAGGTATTAGTTGTTAAGTTGGAGCTCTGAAGAGTACATCTGAAATAATATATCGTCAAAAAGTGTATTATGTATGCTTAAAATATCATCCAAATATCTGGATGTAGTGTTAAACCCCCTGAATAATGTAAGCCTATTGATCATCAGAAAGATACATCATAAAGTCTCTTTCATAACAAAATAAGAATGAATCTGCAATCTGGGGAGCACAATGGAATCCCAACAACTTGTCTATCCAATTTAGTGACCCCAATCGTATAAAAATGCATACCAACCAAACATTCATTTTAACAAGACCGTGCATGATATCTTTTCGGCTGTTCTGAAGTGAAACACGTGTTACTGTCATTTCATGCAAGGTAAGGAGAGCCTTCTCTTTGGAAATGTCCTTCAATCAGAACAGTTAGTTTATCATTCATTAAAATATGGGGTTAAGTAGTTTAAAGAGTGGAAAAAGCATATGTGGACAAACTAGCCGCATTGAAATCCCTAGTTTTAAGTTTATCTAATACTTCACCTGAATGTTTACTAGACCAAAATAGATTCTTATCAGACTAGTCAATAACTTTTTCGCAGTGCTTTGTTACATGGTTTTTGATATCGGTAAGACAAGAAGTTAACAAGGATCTCTGACAGTCTTTAAGAAGAATTGCCCATAAAAAATGGCCATAGACAGTTTCTCAGAAAAGGATATTTTTTCCATCGAAAGATTAGTGGGTACACCCTGAATTATCGACAAAAATACTTTTCTCATTGGACAAGTACCGATTTAGAAGTATGGGCTGAAAACTCTGCTTTTGTTATTATATAGGAAATAGAAAAAACTATTTGAAGTGCTTTCCCCCGTAAGCAAACTTATCCTTTCGCATAGAGCTGTAGTTTCACATTACACACAACTTACAAACTGGGATGATTGGTCAGGGTATGGGGTGCGGTGGGGTGAAGGCTGTCAAAATGCTTAAAAACAAATTATTACAAAAGTTTATTAAGCGTTATTTTGTAAAAACATGTAGCTTATCATCAATTTACAATTGCATGTATACAGTATGTAGTTCTAATACACCTTAGTGAACAGGACAGACTGATTGAGCTGAAATCATAACATGTTTAATCTATGTGTTAGCCATTTACAGGTAATAGTCAAAAGTCTTTGACAGCGGGGTTCGTAGTGTGTTAATTAGATTAGAGTGTTTCTCCAAGATGATACATTGCAATAGTTAGAAGGCCCAGCCGCTGATGCCCTCAAAGTTTGAGAAAACGCGACCTTCGCGAAAAGCCCCAGAACCTATTGCAAAGTGATGAGCAGTGCCCAGGAGCACCTCTCAGTCATTTGCGCAAAATTCCTTCAGCTACAAGTGGCTCAAATAAGGGCGTGAAAATTGTGCGGAAAGCCCTTTCAGGGGCTATTGCTCGGTACTCGGGTGACGGAAAATTTTACGCAATGCCTCACAATGAAGCTCTGGTCGGGGGCTAACTTCTGGCACCAGTTTCGAGCCCGTCCCTGAAAGTGACCAGCGCAAGTTTTAGGCCGGGTCGGCTACTGTGGCCTAATGGGGCCTAATGGGAAGATCTTCTAATGCTCATAACTTTTTAATTTTCCGACGGAACGCTTTGAAATTTTCACAATTTGTAGAATGCCTCCCGTACTACAAACTGATGCCAGTGTGGGCATGATGAAAAGAGTAGTTCGCAAGACGGAAGCGCGTAACGTTTCGGCGCCGCGGTCTTCCGCACCCCGATAACTCGGTATCGAAACATTGTTGCGGGCGGGTGCGCATGGCAATACCTGGGCCTCTGTTGGCCCTATCCGCGTGCAAAATCTAAAAGCGATCAGAGCCTTAGAAAGCGCGTACAACCGCGATGCCCATTTGCCTTGGGCCCTATGGGAAAACAGGAAATATCATAATTGCGGTCCGGGGCGCGCGCGCACAATGATAATTTTCACACCCGAGTAAGCTCTTTTATAGGTCAACATTTTGGAAAAAAATTGGCTTGCTGCCCACAGCAGGAGCTGAGAACCATGCATTCGGAGGTTTTCACAGCCCACCCGCTGATGCCCTCAAAGTTTGAGAAAACGCGACCTTCGCGAAAAGCCCCGGAACCTATTGCAAAGTGATGAGCAGTGCCCAGGAGCACCTCTCAGTCATTTGCGCAAAATTCCTTCAGCTACAAGTGGCTCAAATAAGGGCGTGAAAATTGTGCGGAAAGCCCTTTCAGGGGCTATTGCTCGGTACTCGGGGGACGGAAAATTTTACGCAATGACTCACAATGAAGCTCTGGTCGGGGGCTAACTTCTGGCACCAGTTTCGAGCCTGTCCGTGAAAGTGACCCGCGCAAGTTTTAGGCCGGGTCGGCTACTGTGGCCTAATGGGGCCTAATGGGAAGATCTTCTAATGCTCATAACTTTTTTAATTTTCCGATGGAACGCTTTGAAATTTTCACCATTTGTAGACGGCCTCCTGTACTACAAACTGATGCCAGTGTGGGCATGATGAAAAGAGTAGATTCGCGAGACGGAAGCGCGTAACGTTTCGGCGCCGCGGTCTTCCACACCCCGATAACTCGGTATCGAAACATTGTTGCGGGCGGGTGTGCATGGCAATACCTGGGCCTCTGTTGGCCCTATCCGCGTGCAAAATCTAAAAGCGATCAGAGCCTTAGAAAGCGCGTACAACAGCGATGCCCATTTGCCTTGGGCCCTACGGGAAAACAGGAAATATCATAATTGCAGTCCGGGGCGCGCGGGCACAATGATAATTTTCACAGCGGAGTAAGCTCTTTTATAGGTCAACATTTTGGAAAAAAAATTGGCTTGCTGCCCACAGCAGGAGCTGAGAACCATGCATTTGGAGGTTTTCACAGCCCACGCGCTGATGCCCTCAAAGTTTGAGAAAACGCGACCTTCGCGAAAAGCCCCGGAACCTATTGCAAAGTGATGAGCAGTGCCCAGGAGCACCTCTCAGTCATTTGCGCAAAATTCCTTCAGCTACAAGTGGCTCAAATAAGGGCGTGAAAATTGTGCGGAAAGCCCTTTCAGGGGCTATTGCTCGGCACTCGGGGGACGAAAAATTTTACACAATGCCTCACAATGAAGCTCTGGTCGGGGGCTTACTTCTGGCACCAGTTTCGAGCCCGTCCGTGAAAGTGACCAGCGCAAGTTTTAGGCCGGGTCGGCTACTGTGGCCTAATGGGGCCTAATGGGAAGATCTTCTAATGCTCATAACTTTTTAATTTTCCGACGGAACGCTTTGAAATTTTCACCATTTGTAGACGGCCTCCTGTACTACAAACTGATGCCAGTGTAGGCATGATGAAAAGAGTAGTTCGCGAGACAGAAGCGCATAACGTTTCAGCGCCGCAGTCTTCCGCACCCCAATAACTCGGTATCAAAACATTGTTGCGGGCGGGTGCGCATGGCAATACCTGTGCCTCTGTTGGCCCTATGTGCGTGCAAAATCTAAAAGCGATCAGAGCCTTAGAAAGCGCGTACAACCGCGATGCCCATTTGCCTTGGGCCCTATGGGAAAACAGGAAATATCATAATTGCGGTCCCGGGCGCGCACAACGATGATAATTTTCACATCCGAGTAAGCTCTTTTATAGGTCAACATTTTGGAAAAAAAATTGGCTTGCTGCCCACAGCAGGAGCTGAGAACCATGCATTCGGAGGTTTTCACAGCCCACCCGCTGATGCCCTCAAAGTTTGAGAAAACGCGACCTTTGCAAAAAGCCCCGGAACCTATTGCAAAGTGATGAGCAGTGCCCAGGAGCACCTCTCAGTCATTTGCGCAAAATTCCTTCAGCTACAAGTTACTGAAATAAAGGCGTGAAAATTGTGCCGAAAGCCCTTTCAGGGGCTATTGCTCGGCACTCGGGGGACAGAAAATTTTATGCAATGCCTCACAATGAAGCTCTGGTTGGGGGCTAACTTCTGGCACCAGTTTCGAGCCCGTCCGTGAAAAGTGACCCGCGCAAGTTTAAGGCAGGGTCGGCTACTGTGGCCTAATGGGGCCTAATGGGAAGATCTTCTAATGCTCATAACTTTTTAATTTTCCGACGGAACGCTTTGAAATTTTCACCATTTGTAGACGGCCTCCCGTACTACAAACTGATGCCAGTGTGGGCATGATGAAAAGAGTAGTTCGCGAGACGGAAGCGCGTAACGTTTCGGCGCCGCGGTCAACCGCACCCCGATAACTCGGTATCGAATCATTGTTGCGGGCGGGTGCGCATGGCAATACCTGGGCCTCTGTTGGCCCTATCCGCGTGCAAAATCTAAAAGCGATCAGAGCCTTAGAAAGCGCGTACAACCGCGATGCCCATTTGCCTTGGGCCCTATGGGAAAACAGGAAATATCATAATTGCGGTCCGGGGCGCGCGCGCACAATGATAATTTTCACACCTGAGTAATCTCTTTTATAGGTCAACATTTTGGAAAAAAAAAATGGCTTGCTGCCCACAGCAGGAGCTGAGAACCATGCATTCGGAGGTTTTCACAGCCCACCCAGTGATGCCCTCAAAGTTTTAGAAAACGCGACCTTCGCGAAAAACCCGGAACCTATTGCAAAGTGATGAGCAGTGCCCAGGAGCACCTCTCAGTCATTTGCGCAAAATTCCTTCAGCTACAAGTGGCTCAAATAAGGGCGTGAAAATTGTGCGGAAAGCCCTTTCAGGGGCTATTGCTCGGCACTCGGGGGACGGAAAAGTTTACGCAGTGCCCCACAATGAAGCTCTGGTCTGGGGCTAACTTCTGGCACCAGTTTCATTCGGGCGGGTGCGCATGGCAATACCTGGGCCTCTGTTGGCCCTATCCGCGTGCAAAATCTAAAAGCGATCAGAGCCTTAGAAAGCGCGTACAACCGCCATGCCCATTTGCCTTGGGCCCTATTGGAAAACAGGAAATATCATAATTGCGGTCCAGGGAGCGCACGCACAATGATAATTTTCACACCCGAGTAAGCTCTTTTATAGGTCAACATTTTGGAAAAAAATTGGCTTGCTGCCCACAGCAGGAGATGAGAACCATGCATTCGGAGGTTTTCACAGCCCACCCGCTAATGCCCTCAAAGTTTGAGAAAACGCAAACTTCGCTAAAAGCCCCGGAACCTATTGCAAAGTGATGAGCAGTGCCCAGGAGCACCTCTCAGTCATTTGCGCAATATTCCTTCAGCTACAAGTGGCTCAAATAAGGATGTGAAAATTGTGCGGAAAGCCCTTTCAGGGGCTATTGCTCGGCACTCGGGGGACGGAAAATTTTACGCAATGCCTCACAATGAAGCTCTGGTCGGGGGCTAACTTCTGGCACCAGTTTCAAGCCCGTCCGTGAAAAGTGACCCACGCAAGTTTTAGGCCGGGTCGGCTACTGTGGCCTAATGGGGCCTAATGGGAAGATCTTCTAATGCTCATAACTTTTTAATTTTCCGACGGAACGCTTTGAAATTTTCACCATTTGTAAACGGCCTCCCGTACTACAAACTGATGCCAGTGTGGGCATGATGAAAAGAGTAGTTCGCGAGACAGAAGCGCGTAACGTTTCGGCGCTGCGGTCTTCCGCACCCCGATAACTCGGTATCGAAACATTGTTGCGGGCAGGTGCGCATGGCAATACCTGGGCCTCTGTTGGCCCTATCCACGTGCAAAATCTAAAAGCGATCAGAGCCTTAGAAAGCGCGTACAACCGCGATGCCCATTTGCCTAGGGCCCTATGGGAAAACAGGAAATATCATAATTGCGGTCCGGGGCGCGTGTGCACAATGATAATTTTCACACCCGAGTTAGCTCTTTTATAGGTCAACATTTTGAAAAAAAAATGGCTTGCTGCCCACAGCAGGAGCTGAGAACCATGCATTCGGAGGTTTTCACAGCCCACCCGCTGATGCCCTCAAAGTTTGAGAAAACGCGACCTTCGCGAAAAGCCCCGGAACCTATTGCAAAGTGATGAGCAGTGCCCAGGAGCACCTCTCAGTCATTTGCGCAAAATTCCTAGATCTACAAGTGGCTCAAATAAGGGCGTGAAAATTGTGCAGAAAGCCCTTTCAGGGGCTATTGCTCGGCACTCGGTGGACGGAAAATTTTACGCAATGCCTCACAATGAAGCTCTGGTCGGGGGCTAACTTCTGGCACCAGTTTCGAGCCCATCCGTGAAAGTGACCCGCGCAAGTTTTAGGCCGGGTCGGCTACTGTGGCCTAATGGGGCCTAATGGGAAGATCTTCTTATGCTCATAACTTTTTAATTTTCCGACGGAACGCTTTGAAATTTTCACCATTTGTAGACGGCCTCCCGTACTACAAACTGATGCCAGTGTGGGCATGATGAAAAGTGTAGTTCGCGAGACGGAAGCGCGTAACGTTTCGGCGCCGCGGTCTTCCGCACCCCGATAACTCGGTATAGAAACATTGTTGTGGGCGGGTGCGCATGGAAATACCTGGGCCTCTGTTGGCCCTATCCACGTGCAAAATCTAAAAGCGATCAGAGCCTTAGAAAGCGCGTACAACCGCGATGCCCATTTGCCTTGGGCCCTATGGGAAAACAGGAAATATCATAATTGCGGTCCGGGGCGCGCGCGCACAATGATAATTTTCACACCCGAGTAAGCTCTTTTATAGGTCAACATTTTGGAAAAAAAAAATTGGCTTGCTGCCCACAGCAGGAGCTGAGAACCATGCATTCGGAGGTTTTCACAGCCCAACCGCTGATGCCCTCAAAGTTTTAGAAAATGCGACCTTCGCGAAAAGCCCCGGAACCTATTGCAAAGTGATGAGCAGTGCCCAGGAGCACCTCTCAGTCATTTGCGCAAAATTCCTTCAGCTACAAGTGGCTCAAATAAGGGCGTGAAAATTGTGCGGAAAGCCCTTTCAGGGGCTATTGCTCGGCACTCGGGGGACGGAAAATTTTACGCAATGCCTCACAATGAAGCTCTGGTCTGGGGCTAACTTCTGGCACCAGTTTCGAGCCTGTCCGTGAAAGCGACCTGCGCAAGTTTTAGGCCGGGTCGGCTACTGTGGCCTAATGGGGCCTAATGGGAAGATCTTCTAATGCTCATAACTTTTTAATTTTCCGACGGAACGCTTTGAAATTTTCACCATTTGTAGACGGCCTCCCGTACTACAAACTGATGCCAGTGTGGGCATGATGAAAAGAGTAGTTCGCGAGACGGAAGCGCGTAACGTTTCGGCGCCGCGGTCTTCCGCACCCCGATAACTCGGTATCGAAACATTGTTGCGGGCAGGTGCGCATGGCAATACCTGGGCCTCTGTTGGCCCTATCCGCGTGCAAAATCTAAAAGCGATCAGAGCCTTAGAAAGCGCGTACAACCGCGATGCCCATTTGCCTTGGGCCCTATGTGAAAACAGGAAATATCATAATTGCGGTCCGGGAGCGCACGCACAATGATAATTTTCACACCCGAGTAAGCTCTTTTATAGGTCAACATTTTGGAAAAAAAATTGGCTTGCTGCCCACAGCAGGAGCTGAGAACCATGCATTCGGAGGTTTTCACAGCCCTACCGCTAATGCCCTCAAAGTTTGAGAAAACGCAAACTTCGCGAAAAGCCCCGGAACCTATTGCAAAGTGATGAGCAGTGCCCAGGAGCACCTCTCAGTCATTTGCGCAAAATTCCTTCAGCTACAAGTGGCTCAAATAAGGGCGTGAAAATTGTGCGGAAAGCCCTTTCAGGGGCTATTGCTCGGCACTCGGGGGACGGAAAATTTTACGCAATGCCTCACAATGAACTCTAGTCGGGGGCTAACTACTGGCACCAGTTTTGAGCCCGTCCGTGAAAGTGACCAGCGCAAGTTTTAGGCCGGGTCGGCTACTGTGGCCTAAGGGGGCCTAATGGGAAGATCTTCTAATGCTCATAACTTTTTAATTTTCCGACGGAACGCTTTGAAATTTTCACCATTTGTAGACGGCCTCCCGTACTACAAACTGATTCCAGTGTGGGCATGATGAAAAGAGTAGTTTGCAAGACGGAAGCGCGTAAAGTTTCGGCGCCGCGGTCTTCCGCACCCCGATAACTCGGTATCGAAACATTGTTGCGGGCGGTTGCGCATGGCAATACCTGGGCCTCTGTTGGCCCTATCCGCGTGCAAAATCTAAAAGCGATCAGAGCCTTAGAAAGCGCGTACAACTGCGATGCCCATTTGCCTTGGGCCCTATGGGAAAACAGGAAATATCATAATTGCGGTCCTGGGCGCGCGCGCACAATGATAATTTTCACACCCGAGTAAACTCTTTTATAGGTCAACATTTTGAAAAAAAAAATGGCTTGCTGCCCACAGCAGGAGCTGAGAACCATGCATTCGGAGGTTTTCACAGCCCACCCGCTGATGCCCTCAAAGTTTGAGAAAACACGACCTTCGCGTAAAAGCCACGGAACCTATTGCAAAGTGATGAGCAGTGCCCAGGAGCACCTCTCAGTCATTTGTGCAAAATTCCTTCAGCTACAAGTGGCTCAAATAAGGGCGTGAAAATTGTGCGGAAAGCCCTTTCAGGGGCTATTGCTCGGCACTCGGGGGACGGAAAATTTTACGCAATGCCTCACAATGAAGCTCTGGTCGGGGGCTAACTTCTGGCACCAGTTTCAAGCCCGTCCGTGAAAAGTGACCCACGCAAGTTTTAGGCCGGGTCGGCTACTGTGGCCTAATGGGGCCTAATGGGAAGATCTTCTAATGCTCATAACTTTTTAATTTTCCGACGGAACGCTTTGAAATTTTCACCATTTGTAAACGACCTCCCGTACTACAAACTGATGCCAGTGTGGGCATGATGAAAAGAGTAGTTCGCGAGACGGAAGCGCGTAACGTTTCAGCGCTGCGGTCTTCCGCACCCCGATAACTCGGTATCGAAACATTGTTGCGGGCAGGTGCGCATGGCAATACCTGGGCCTCTGTTGGCCCTATCCACGTGCAAAATCTAAAAGCGATCAGAGCCTTAGAAAGCGCGTACAACCGCGATGCCCATTTGCCTAGGGCCCTATGGGAAAACAGGAAATATCATAATTGCGGTCCGGGGCGCGCGTGCACAATGATAATTTTCACACCCGAGTTAGCTCTTTTATAGGTCAACATTTTGAAAAAAAAATGGCTTGCTGCCCACAGCAGGAGCTGAGAACCATGCATTCGGAGGTTTTCACAGCCCACCCGCTGATGCCCTCAAAGTTTGAGAAAACGCGACCTTCGCGAAAAGCCCCGGAACCTATTGCAAAGTGATGAGCAGTGCCCAGGAGTACCTCTCAGTCATTTGCGCAAAATTCCTAGAGCTACAAGTGGCTCAAATAAGGGCGTGAAAATTGTGCAGAAAGCCCTTTCAGGGGCTATTGCTCGGCACTCGGTCGACGGAAAATTTTACGCAATGCCTCACAATGAAGCTCTGGTCGGGGGCTAACTTCTGGCACCAGTTTCGAGCCCATCCGTGAAAGTGACCCGCGCAAGTTTTAGGCCGGGTCGGCTACTGTGGCCTAATGGGGCCTAATGGGAAGATCTTCTTATGCTCATAACTTTTTAATTTTCCGACGGAACGCTTTGAAATTTTCACCATTTGTAGACGGCCTCCCGTACTACAAACTGATGCCAGTGTGGGCAAGATGAAAAGAGTAGTTCGCGAGACGGAAGCGCGTAACGTTTCGGCGCCGCGGTCTTCCGCACCCCGATAACTCGGTATAGAAACATTGTTGTGGGCGGGTGCGCATGGAAATACCTGGGCCTCTGTTGGCCCTATCCACGTGCAAAATCTAAAAGCGATCAGAGCCTTAGAAAGCGCGTACAACCGCGATGCCCATTTGCCTTGGGCCCTATCGGAAAACAGGAAATATCATAATTGCGGTCCGGGGCGCGCACGCACAATGATAATTTTCACACCCGAGTAAGCTCTTTTATAGGTCAACATTTTGGAAAAAAAAATTGGCTTGCTGCACACAGCAGGAGCTGAGAACCATGCATTCGGAGGTTTTCACAGCCCAACCGCTGATGCCCTCAAAGTTTTAGAAAATGCGACCTTCGCGAAAAGCCCCGGAACCTATTGCAAAGTGATGAGCAGTGCCCAGGAGCACCTCTCAGTCATTTGCGCAAAATTCCTTCAGCTACAAGTGGCTCAAATAAGGGCGTGAAAATTGTGCGGAAAGCCCTTTCAGGGGCTATTGCTCGGCACTCGGGGGACGGAAAATTTTACGCAATGCCTCACAATGAAGCTCTGGTCTGGGGCTAACTTCTGGCACCAGTTTCGAGCCCGTCCCTGAAAGCGACCCGCGCAAGTTTTAGGCCGGGTCGGCTACTGTGGCCTAATGGGGCCTAATGGGAAGATCTTCTAATGCTCATAACTTTTTAATTTTCCGACGGAACGCTTTGAAATTTTCACCATTTGTAGACGGCCTCCCGTACTACAAACTGATGCCAGTGTGGGCATGATGAAAAGAGTAGTTCGCGAGACGGAAGCGCGTAACGTTTCGGCGCCGCGGTCTTCCGCACCCCGATAACTCGGTATCGAAACATTGTTGCGGGCAGGTGCGCATGGCAATACCTGGGCCTCTGTTGGCCCTATCCGCGTGCAAAATCTAAAAGCGATCAGAGCCTTAGAAAGCGCGTACAACCGCGATGCCCATTTGCCTTGGGCCCTATGGGAAAACAGGAAATATCATAATTGCGGTACGGGAGCGCACGCACAATGATAATTTTCACACCCGAGTAAGCTCTTTTATAGGTCAACATTTTGGAAAAAAAATGGCTTGCTGCCCACAGCAGGAGCTGAGAACCATGCATTCGGAGGTTTTCACAGCCCTACCGCTAATGCCCTCAAAGTTTGAGAAAACGCAAACTTCGCGAAAAGTCCCGGAACCTATCGCAAAGTGATGAGCAGTGCCCAGGAGCACCTCTCAGTCATTTGCGCAAAATTCCTTCAGCTACAAGTGGCTCAAATAAGGGCGTGAAAATTGTGCGGAAAGCCCTTTCAGGGGCTATTGCTCGGCACTCGGGGGACGGAAAATTTTATGCAATGCCTCACAATGAACTCTAGTCGGGGGCTAACTACTGGCACCAGTTTCGAGCCCGTCCGTGAAAGTGACCCGCAAGTTTTAGGCCGGGTCGGCTACTGTGGCCTAAGGGGGCCTAATGGGAAGATCTTCTAATGCTCATAACTTTTTAATGGTCCGACGGAACGCTTTGAAATTTTCACCATTTGTAGACGGCCTCCCGTACTACAAACTGATTCCAGTGTGGGCATGATGAAAAGAGTAGTTTGCAAGACGGAAGCGCGTAAAGTTTCGGCGCCGCGGTCTTCCGCACCCCGATAACTCGGTATCGAAACATTGTTGCGGGCGGTTGCGCATGGCAATACCTGGGCCTCTGTTGGCCCTATCCACGTGCAAAATCTAAAAGCGATCAGAGCCTTAGAAAGCGCGTACAACTGCGATGCCCATTTGCCTAGGGCCCTATGGGAAAACAGGAAATATCATAATTGCGGTCCGGGGCGCGCGTGCACAATGATAATTTTCACACCCGAGTTAGCTCTTTTATAGGTCAACATTTTGAAAAAAAAATGGCTTGCTGCCCACAGCAGGAGCTGAGAACCATGCATTCGGAGGTTTTCACAGCCCACCCGCTGATGCCCTCAAAGTTTGAGAAAACGCGACCTTCGCGAAAAGCCCCGGAACCTATTGCAAAGTGATGAGCAGTGCCCAGGAGTACCTCTCAGTCATTTGCGCAAAATTCCTAGAGCTACAAGTGGCTCAAATAAGGGCGTGAAAATTGTGCAGAAAGCCCTTTCAGGGGCTATTGCTCGGCACTCGGTGGACGGAAAATTTTACGCAATGCCTCACAATGAAGCTCTGGTCGGGGGCTAACTTCTGGCACCAGTTTCGAGCCCATCCGTGAAAGTGACCCGCGCAAGTTTTAGGCCGGGTCGGCTACTGTGGCCTAATGGGGCCTAATGGGAAGATCTTCTTATGCTCATAACTTTTTAATTTTCCGACGGAACGCTTTGAAATTTTCACCATTTGTAGACGGCCTCCCGTACTACAAACTGATGCCAGTGTGGGCATGATGAAAAGAGTAGTTCGCGAGACGGAAGCGCGTAACGTTTCGGCGCCGCGGTCTTCCGCACCCCGATAACTCGGTATAGAAACATTGTTGTGGGCGGGTGCGCATGGAAATACCTGGGCCTCTGTTGGCCCTATCCACGTGCAAAATCTAAAAGCGATCAGAGCCTTAGAAAGCGCGTACAACCGCGATGCCCATTTGCCTTGGGCCCTATTGGAAAACAGGAAATATCATAATTGCGGTCCGGGGCGCGCACGCACAATAATAATTTTCACACCCGAGTAAGCTCTTTTATAGGTCAACATTTTGGAAAAAAAAATTGGCTTGCTGCACACAGCAGGAGCTGAGAACCATGCATTCGGAGGTTTTCACAGCCCAACCGCTGATGCCCTCAAAGTTTTAGAAAATGCGACCTTCGCGAAAAGCCCCGGAACCTATTGCAAAGTGATGAGCAGTGCCCAGGAGCACCTCTCAGTCATTTGCGCAAAATTCCTTCAGCTACAAGTGGCTCAAATAAGGGCGTGAAAATTGTGCGGAAAGCCCTTTCAGGGGCTATTGCTCGGCACTCGGGGGACGGAAAATTTTACGCAATGCCTCACAATGAAGCTCTGGTCTGGGGCTAACTTCTGGCACCAGTTTCGAGCCCGTCCGTGAAAGCGACCCGCGCAAGTTTTAGGCCGGGTCGGCTACTGTGGCCTAATGGGGCCTAATGGGAAGATCTTCTAATGCTCATAACTTTTTAATTTTCCGACGGAACGCTTTGAAATTTTCACCATTTGTAGACGGCCTCCCGTACTACAAACTGATGCCAGTGTGGGCATGATGAAAAGAGTAGTTCGCGAGATGGAAGCGCGTAACGTTTCGGCGCCGCGGTCTTCCGCACCCCGATAACTCAGTATCGAAACATTGTTGCGGGCAGGTGCGCATGGCAATACCTGGGCCTCTGTTGGCCCTATCCGCGTGCAAAATCTAAAAGCGATCAGAGCCTTAGAAAGCGCGTACAACCGCGATGCCCATTTGCCTTGGGCCCTATGGGAAAACAGGAAATATCATAATTGCGGTCCGGGAGCGCACGCACAATGATAATTTTCACACCCGAGTAAGCTCTTTTATAGGTCAACATTTTGGAAAAAAAATGGCTTGCTGCCCACAGCAGGAGCTGAGAACCATGCATTCGGAGGTTTTCACAGCCCTACCGCTAATGCCCTCAAAGTTTGAGAAAACGCGACCTTCGCGAAAAGCCCCGGAACCTATTGCAAAGTGATGAGCAGTGCCCAGGAGCACCTCTCAGTCATTTGCGCAAAATTCCTTCAGCTACAAGTGGCTCAAATAAGGGCGTGAAAATTGTGCGGAAAGCCCTTTCAGGGGCTATTGCTCGGCACTCGGTGGACGGAAAATTTTACGCAATGCCTCACAATGAACTCTAGTCGGGAGCTAACTACTGGCACCAGTTTCGAGCCCGTCCGTGAAAGTGACCCGCAAGTTTTAGGCCGGGTCGGCTACTGTGGCCTAAGGGGGCCTAATGGGAAGATCTTCTAATGCTCATAACTTTTTAATTTTCTGACGGAACGCTTTGAAATTTTCACCATTTGTAGACGGCCTCCCGTACTACAAACTGATTCCAGTGTGGGCATGATGAAAAGAGTAGTTTGCAAGACGGAAGCGCGTAAAGTTTCGGCGCCGCGGTCTTCCACACCCCGATAACTCGGTATCGAAACATTGTTGCGGGCGGTTGCGCATGGCAATACCTGGGCCTCTGTTGGCCCTATCCGCGTGCAAAATCTAAAAGCGATCAGAGCCTTAGAAAGCGCGTACAACTGCGATGCCCATTTGCCTTGGGCCCTATGGGAAAACAGGAAATATCATAATTGCGGTCCTGGGCGCGCGCGCACAATGATAATTTTCACACCCGAGTAAACTCTTTTATAGGTCAACATTTTGAAAAAAAAATGGCTTGCTGCCCACAGCAGGAGCTGAGAACCATGCATTTGGAGGTTTTCACAGCCCACCCGCTGATGCCCTCAAAGTTTGAGAAAACGCGACCTTCGCGTAAAAACCACGGAACCTATTGCAAAGTGATGAGCAGTGCCCAGGAGCACCTCTCAGTCATTTGTGCAAAATTCCTTCAGCTACAAGTGGCTCAAATAAGGGCGTGAAAATTGTGCGGAAAGCCCTTTCAGGGGCTATTGCTCGGCACTCGGGGGACGGAAAATTTTACGCAATGCCTCACAATGAAGCTCTGGTCGGGGGCTAACTTCTGGCACCAGTTTCAAGCCCGTCCGTGAAAAGTGACCCACGCAAGTTTTAGGCCGGGTCGGCTACTGTGGCCTAATGGGGCCTAATGGGAAGATCTTCTAATGCTCATAACTTTTTAATTTTCCGATGGAACGCTTTGAAATTTTCACCATTTGTAAACGACCTCCCGTACTACAAACTGATGCCAGTGTGGGCATGATGAAAAGAGTAGTTCGCGAGACGGAAGCGCGTAACGTTTCGGCGCTGCGGTCTTCCGCACCCCGATAACTCGGTATCGAAACATTGTTGCGGGCAGGTGCGCATGGCAATACCTGGGCCTCTGTTGGCCCTATCCACGTGCAAAATCTAAAAGCGATCAGAGCCTTAGAAAGCGCGTACAACCGCGATACCCATTTGCCTTGGGCCCTATGGGAAAACAGGAAATATCATAATTGCGGTCCGGGGCGCGCGTGCACAATGATAATTTTCACACCCGAGTTAGCTCTTTTATAGGTCAACATTTTGAAAAAAAAATGGCTTGCTGCCCACAGCAGGAGCTGAGAACCATGCATTCGGAGGTTTTCACAGCCCACCCGCTGATGCCCTCAAAGTTTGAGAAAACGCGACCTTCGCGAAAAGCCCCGGAACCTATTGCAAAGTGATGAGCAGTGCCCAGGAGCACCTCTCAGTCATTTGCGCAAAATTCCTAGAGCTACAAGTGGCTCAAATAAGGGCGTGAAAATTGTGCAGAAAGCCCTTTCAGGGGCTATTGCTCGGCACTCGGTGGACGGAAAATTTTACGCAATGCCTCACAATGAAGCTCTGGTCGGGGGCTAACTTCTGGCACCAGTTTCGAGCCCATCCGTGAAAGTGACCCGCGCAAGTTTTAGGCCGGGTCGGCTACTGTGGCCTAATGGGGCCTAATGGGAAGATCTTCTTATGCTCATAACTTTTTAATTTTCCGACGGAACGCTTTGAAATTTTCACCATTTGTAGACGGCCTCCCGTACTACAAACTGATGCCAGTGTGGGCATGATGAAAAGAGTAGTTCGCGAGACGGAAGCGCGTAACGTTTCGGCGCCGCGGTCTTCCGCACCCCTATAACTCGGTATAGAAACATTGTTGTGGGCGGGTGCTCATGGAAATACCTGGGCCTCTGTTGGCCCTATCCACGTGCAAAATCTAAAAGCGATCAGAGCCTTAGAAAGCGCGTACAACCGCGATGCCCATTTGCCTTGGGCCCTATGGGAAAACAGGAAATATCATAATTGCGGTCCGAGGCGCGCGCGCACAATGATAATTTTCACACCCGAGTAAGCTCTTTTATAGGTCAACATTTTGGAAAAAAAAATTGGCTTGCTGCCCACAGCAGGAGCTGAGAACCATGCATTCGGAGGTTTTCACAGCCCAACCGCTGATGCCCTCAAAGTTTTAGAAAATGCGACCTTCGCGAAAAGCCCCGGAACCTATTGCAAAGTGATGAGCAGTGCCCAGGAGCACCTCTCAGTCATTTGCGCAAAATTCCTTCAGCTACAAGTGGCTCAAATAAGGGCGTGAAAATTGTGCGGAAAGCCCTTTCAGGGGCTATTGCTCGGCACTCGGGGGACGGAAAATTTTACGCAATGCCTCACAATGAACTCTAGTCGGGGGCTAACTTCTGGCACCAGTTTCGAGCCCGTCCGTGAAAGTGACCCGCGCAAGTTTTAGGCCGGGTCGGCTACTGTGGCCTAAGGGGGCCTAATGGGAAGATCTTCTAATGCTCATAACTTTTTAATTTTCCGACGGAACGCTTTGAAATTTTCACCATTTGTAGACGGCCTCCCGTACTACAAACTGATTCCAGTGTGGGCATAATGAAAAGAGTAGTTTGCAAGACGGAAGCGCGTAAAGTTTCGGCGCCGCGGTCTTCCGCACCCCGATAACTCGGTATCGAAACATTGTTGCGGGCGGTTGCGCATGGCAATACCTGGGCCTCTGTTGGCCCTATCCGCGTGCAAAATCTAAAAGCAATCAGAGCCTTAGAAAGCGCGTACAACTGCGATGCCCATTTGCCTTGGGCCCTATGGGAAAACAGGAAATATCATAATTGCGGTCCTGGGCGCGCGCGCACAATGATAATTTTCACACCCGAGTAAACTCTTTTATAGGTCAACATTTTGAAAAAAAAAATGGCTTGCTGCCCACAGCAGGAGCTGAGAACCATGCATTCGGAGGTTTTCACAGCCCACCCGCTGATGCCCTCAAAGTTTGAGAAAATGCGACCTTCGCGTAAAAGCCCCGGAACCTATTGCAAAGTGATGAGCAGTGCCCAGGAGCACCTCTCAGTCATTTGCGCAAAATTCCTTCAGCTACAAGTGGCTCAAATAAGGGCGTGAAAATTGTGCGGAAAGCCCTTTCAGGGGCTATTGCTCGGCACTCGGGGGATGGAAAATTTTACGCAATGCCTCACAATGAAGCTCTGGTCGGGGGCTAACTTCTGGCACCAGTTTCGAGCCCGTCCGTGAAAGTGACCCGCGCAAGTTTTAGGCCGGGTCGGCTACTGTGGCCTAATGGGGCCTAATGGGAAGATCTTCTAATGCTCATAACTTTTTAATTTTCCGACGGAACGCTTTGAAATTTTCACCATTTGTAGACGGCCTCCCGTACTACAAACTGATGCCAGTGTGGGCATGATGAAAAGAGTAGTTCGCGAGACGGAAGCGCGTAACGTTTCGGCGCCGCGGTCTTCCGCACCCCGATAACTTGGTATCGAAACATTGTTGCGGGCGGGTGCGCATGGCAATACCTGGGCCTCTGTTGGCCCTATCCGCATGCAAAATCTAAAAGCGATCAGAGCCTTAGAAAGCGCGTACAACCGCGATGCCCATTTGCCTTGGGCCCTATGGGAAAACAGGAAATATCATAATTGCGGTCCGGTACGCGCGCGCACAATGATAATTTTCACACCTGAGTAAGCTCTTTTATAGGTCAACATTTTGGAAAAAAAATTGGCTTGCTGCCCACAGCAGGAGCTGAGAACCATGCATTCGGAGGTTTTCACAGCCCACCCGCTAATGCCCTCAAAGTTTGAGAAAATGCGACCTTCGCGAAAAGCCCCGGAACCTATTGTTCCTTTGTTGCCAGACCTGGTCCGCTGTTTATGCTAACACTGATATATGCAGAAAGGAATTTATGAGAATTGAAGAAACAACTCTGCAAGGTCTTTGAACTAATTGCAACAGACTGCATGCTTGGTGGTCAACCCAATCACGGTTGACAACTTTGCTTTCATCTTTAATTGCACGCCGGTGGGGTGGGACTTCAGACTCTATGACGGTTCCGACTTAAAGACTTATCTATTGATGAGATGGTAGGGGCCTGATGCTTTGGCTGTTTTTGTGGGACCCACCGGGGATTACCTGTTTGATTTCTTTTGCTCCAGTATACAGTTTTATTTACTGTTGAGTCCTTATCTTTGCTTTATCTCCTTGTTATATCTTGATTTATATTGTCTGGGAGATGATGCATTGATAAGTTAGGGGCCTTTCATGCAAACCAAATATCTATGTGTCTTGATCCACATCTAAATTAAGGGGGGGGGGGTGGCGCCGTGGGGCCGGTTTGAGCCCTTCAGTAAAATATTTTACTGACCGTTCCAAGGCCGTACTTCATTTGTGTATCTTTTATGTTTTGTCTGTCTTGTGTTTGCTATGCCTTTGTGCGCGTCTGTTTGTATGTGCTATGTAGTCACCTGCTGGGAAAGGGCTGACCTCTTGGCTTGCGTTTGTGGTGTCTTACTGTGAGTTTGTCACTTTCATATTGGTATCCTGGGTCAAGTATGGTACTTGATTGTATTGATTCCTGATCTTTGCACCCTTACCTACTTTCATGTACTTTTATTATTTAAAAGAAATAATTTCAACATTTGTTTGATCAGATCTAAATCAGAGAAATAATTTCTACAACTGCTTGCTCGCATCAACATTGCGTTTAAAACAATCGTCTTATTTCACAATATTTAAGAGAGAAAATGTGAAAACAACTATCACATGCGTTTTCTTCGCTATAATGTCAATATATTTATTGGCAAAAATGATATAACTAGAAGCAAGACTTTAAAATTATTAGCAGTGCTAATTATTTATTTGGCACGAAACTTATTTAAAAACAACACGCGATAATTATGGTATCAAAAGTAAAATATTTTGTGATCGCGTCATAATTATGTATAGTTCTTTGATAAATAGCATTAATTTCGTTAAAAGCTATAAAAAATCTTGAAGTGCCAAATATAATTTTATCAAAACAACATACTCAACAGGCTCAGCTAAACATTTATACAGCTTGCTTCTTATTTCTTCTTATTGCAGGAAGTAATACTGCCAAGATGCAAAAAGTTCTAACGAAAAGCAATAGTTTTAAGCTAGATGCAAAAATATTGCTACAACTCCTTTATAGCAATATCTTTTTTGCGAGGAGCTACATACTTTTTTTGTCAATTGAGATAATAATTTGCCAGACAAGAAAATAAGACGTGCATGCTGTTTCTTTAATCCGTTTGTTGACAAAAGATTGACCATTGAAATAAAAATTACTGTCTAAACGCAATATATTTGAATATTCTAAATATTATCGCATCAAATCCACTTATTTCTGACATTTTCGCCAGAAAACAGTCTTTTTCTGACGGATTTAAGTAGCAAGTGGTGGCGCATATACGCTTCCGTAATATACATCTCGTAATAACGAGATAACTTACTCATAATAACGAGATAATTAATTCGTAATAACGAGATGATTATCTCGTAATAACGAGATAACTAACTCGTAATAACGAGATAATTATCTCGTAATAACGAGATAACTAACTCGTATTAACGAGATATTTAACTCGTTATAACGAGATAACTAACTCGTTATAACGAGATAACTAACTCGTTATAACGAGATAATTATCTCGTTATTACGAGATAACTAGCTCGTAATTACGAGATTACTTCTTTCGCCAGGTGTCCTGGAAGTCTGCGACAGTGTCAGAGATAGTAGCAGACCAGTGCACTGATCTCTAGAAGGTCCGTAGTTCTAAGTCTTAACTGGTTTTAACCTGATTGACACAGGGAAATCCTAGAAGTTTGTGACAGTCCAAGAGTCGGCATTGCTCTTGGGAGGGTCCATACGGGTCAAAACTCGTTTAAGCTTTTTTTTGACACGAGGGATTGCTATAAGTATGTGACTGTGTCAGGGATATTCTTATTGATTTCAATGGGTCTATAGAGGTCAAAACCAGTCTTAAGTTCTTTGGCACCAGGGATCCTGGAAGTCTGAGACCGTTTCAGAGACAGTCGCAGACAAGTGCAATAAATTCGAGATGGTCCCTAGAAGTCTAAACTGGTCTTAACGTCTGATACAAGCTCAAACTTACAGGAGTCCCCGTGTCAAACAAGCTTAAATGAGTTTTGACCAGTATGGACCCGCCGAAGAGAAATGCACCGGGTTGGCATTCGCTCTGGGACTGTCATAAACTTCCTGGATTAAAAGTATCCTTCATATGTAGTGTTGTAAGACAAGGAAATCCCACCCGAGGACCAGATTAATTCTCCAGAAACGAGGCTCTACCGAGTTTCTGACCAAATTATTCGAGTCCGAGGGCGAGATTTCATTGCCTTGCTATTCCCCGGCCCCCGAGTGGATGGGGGATACAAATGACTGTTGCATTATTGTCAACCCCGGGGGTGGTGGCATTTAGCAAGAATGTTGCCACAAATTTGGCCCCGCAGTGCAGGGCTTTAAAAATTGAAAAGTTAAAAGCCCTGTTGTTCCCCGGCCCCAAGGGGGCGGGGGGTACGAATGGCTGGTGTATGATTATTGGGATCTCTATTGAGAAAGACGTCGTGGCGCAAAAAAACTGTGTAAATAACCTGCGTCACATTGTTGTTGCATTCTAGTGACGTCAGAATTGTTATGACGTCATTCAACAATGTGAGAATGACGTATTTCCACATAATATTAAGGCGTAAATTGCTCAGCTTAAAGGTGTTATAATTTGAAGTCGGCACTTGGATGGGATGAGCAGGTCATGTAAATGGGACAAGAAGGTCTACACGTGGATGTGATGAGGAAATTCCGCACTGCGTTCTGCCTATAGAACGTCTTGTCTTGAACGATAAGTGGGTTAGAATCCCCTCTGCCAATCGGGTTAAGACCAGTTTAGACTTCCAGGGACCTTCAACAGTTCATTGCACTGGTCTGCGACTGTCTCGAACATTGTCGCAGACTTCCAGGATCCCTGGTGCCAAACAAGTTATCTCGTAATAACGAGTTAGTTATCTCGTTATTACGAGTTAGTTATCTCGTTAATACGAGATAATTATCTCGTTATAACGAGTTAGTTATCTCGTTATTACGAGATAATTATCTCGTTATTACGAGATAACTATCGCGTTATTACGAGTTAGTTATCGCGTTATTACGAGATAATTATCACTTTATTAGTAAAGACTAGTTTTGACCTCTATGGACATCCCCCTGGAGTTAAATGGACTGGTCTGGGACTGTTCAGGATGACACGGTTGCAGACGCCAGGAATCTCCAATGCCAAACAAGCCCCAACCAGTTTCGACCTCTATGGATGCTCCCGTGTTAAATGCACAGACGTCCGACTTTCCTGGTCGTCTTTCAGACTTCTAGGACTTCCTAGTGCCAATCGGGAAAGACCAGTTTAGACTTCTAGGGACCCCTATATACCCGCAGATTTCCAGGATTCCCTGGTGCCAATCGGGTTAAGACCAGTTTAAGATCTCAATATAAAGCCTCTAGGGAATTTCTTCAGTTAATGCACTGGTTTGCGACTGTCTCTGACACCGTCACATACTTCCAGGATCTCCAAAGTCAAACAGTTTAGACCAGTTTCGACCTCCCTGGATTCCCCCGAGTCACAAGCACTTGTATTTGACTGCCCCTGGTGCCATTGCAGACTTCAAGGAATCCCTGGTGCCGAACAAGCTTAGACCAGTGTCGACCTCTATGGACCCCCTAAGCTCAATGCACCAGTCTGGGAATGTCTCTGGCGCCCTTGCAAGACTGCCAGGAATCTCTGGTGCCAAACAAGTTATCTCGTAAAAACGAGTGAGTTTTTTTTCTCGTAATTACGAGATAGTTATCTCGTAATAACGAGTTAGTCATCTCGTTATAACGAATTAATTATCTCGTTATAACGAGTTAATTATCTCGTTATTACGAGTTAGTTTTCTCGTTATTACGAGATAATTATCTCGTTATTACGAGATACATATTTTTCTCGTTATTACGACTTAACTTTCTCGTTATAACGAGTTAATCATCTCGTTATTACGAGTTAATCATCTCGTTATTACGAGTTAATCAACTCGTTATTACGAGTTAGCTATCTCGTTATAACGAGATAGTTTTTTTTTCTTTTTTAAAAGTGGACCTTCTAGGCTTTCGTAGAAAATATCTAATTGTGAAAGAAATGAAACTGATCATTTGGCCCTTGCAGTAAGTATAAAGTGTCATACCTTTCATTGACATGTGACAGCTTTATGAGCACAGCTTAATCGGCCATCTAACAGAGGAAGTTGCTGATGAGCTTTTCGGGCAATTTGCCTCTATTGTTTGGCCCTACAGTATTGCCATAACATGATTAACTCATAAATTTTAACACTTTTATGGGTACCCACTTTGAATATTGCAAAGGATGTGACAGTATGCGTAGAAAAATTAACACATAAATTTTGGTTTTCCGGCAATTCATATGGGCATCCATTTTGAATACATATATCTTTCGACATATTTATGACGACAAGTACACTAGATACATATACGGTATGATGCATTTGGTAATATAGGCCAGCACGTGAGAGTTTCGTACTTATATGACAGGCATCCATTGAATTCTCAGACAAGACGAGTCTGTACTTCAGACCAGTCTTGTCAGAGCCTTCACTAAAAGCCTTAATTTAGCTGCATATATAATGAGGACAGTTCCACATGCGCTCACATAATGGTCACAGTTGCCCCATTTGATCGATTTAAGCAGTACAATACTACATGTGCTCATATGACAGCATCTAATACATATAAAACGCCAGTAAGAAAATATCATTGCAACGTCATAATGTCATGCTTCCAAAGCACACTACTGTACATATTTAGTATACTAGAAAATGCCGGTTTCTTTTAATTAGCAAATATTGTATAAAGTTATCAGCTTGGTCCAGCATTGCGTATGTCCTCATAAATATTAAAATGGGAACAATAGTTAGCATTTTAATACCTAAGAACAGGATAAAGATTTACGAAATTCTGACATAAGTCAAGTGTCATAACTCTCTTGTAAATTATATACCAAACTATTTCTATCAATCTACCTCAAACATAAGCACAAATGACCCTGTGCTAAATTGATCCAAGGCATAAGTGGCACAGTGCTGAAACAACAGGTGTACCATAATCAAAGTCACAATACCATGTGATAACCCATGTACTGTAATGCGCTACTATAGTTCTATAATAGAAGACATTATAAACCAGATTATTTTGTGGATGTCCAAATGTACCATATGTAACATACCACTATAGTTATAATCAAAGTCATTGCCTGTGTGACCTGTTGTTCACACACACACAAAAAAACTATCGCTGCTACGAAGTTGGAAACCCCCTCTATCAGATGAGAAAAATGAATATTTCTACAATATTTAAGCAAATAAATTTGTATTTTCTGAAAAAATATTGCTACTGGCATGTAACTTATTTAAAAGAAGAAAACGTAAGAAGAAAAATTAGAGTGTGTGGATCAATCTCTGACCCCTCTGCATGTTATGCCAGGGCGTACCCATTATTTCTGTATTGATGTGTACAATTATCAGTATATTGATATGTCTCTGTGTGTACGCAGAAAAATGCTAAAATTCCCAAAATTTAATTTCATTTAAAAAATATTAAATTCAGAATTATCAATAACAACAATATCAAAATGACTTGGTATCTAACTTCTCCGTTTTCCAGGTTAACGCGAGAATCTATTAATTTAGTATAATAGATATGTTTCTGCATTCTATGTCATAACTAATATCATATGAATCGTTAAAGAAGTCGTTCATTACAAATTAGCGAAAGATGAAATAACATGTAGTTATAGATATCAGTTATTCTAAATGATGTCTTCCAAATCCGATTATAATACATGTACCTAAAAAATATACACATTATTATTGTTTTGCTAAAATAATGCGCTGTCTTGCAATGAATTTATTCGGAGTCCGTTTTCGTAATTGCATATAACTTTTAATTGATTTATGTCAAAAACTAACAGCAAAACGGGAAGGAAAATTCGGCGATGAAAGACAAAGAAACAATTTGAAAACCATCAAAGTAAGCACTGCGTGATACTCCGTGCTAATTAAACTAATAAGCAATTATCAAAATTTGGTATCTTTCACTGATTCATGCTTAAAGATGGCAAAATCTTGACGTTTTCACGCAAAAAAAGAGATTAATTTTAAGTAATTTTAATGTCATGGGATAAATGCATTCTGACATTCGACCTCCTGTATTATTGAATTTATTATGGCCGATTTATTAAACTCGTTGCTTAAAAAAGATAAAACGCTCGGGAAGCCTCGCATTTTATCTCTTTTCCTCAACTCGTTTAATACATTAAAAAAACATGAGAACCTCTATTTACCAAACTGGCAGGAAGATTTCTTCAGCTTCACTGGATTGCAAATAGTGGCCATGACTTTTTAAAGGTATAAGTGTCCCTGCACGATTATAAGTACTCTGATCCAAATGCGATTTTAATTTTATGAATATTATACAGTATATAATATTTTCAACATTTTTGCTTCGCCGGTTTTTGAAAAAGAAAAAAAACGAGAATGTTTTTCAAATAGGCGCTCCAGTTTAGTATTGACTTAACTACAGACGAAATGATGTAAACACGTTTATATATTTCTTTTGACAAAATATAACTTATTCAAAATCAGTGTCGCATATTATTAAAAAGCATTTAGGTGCGTAAGTTATCGCAACGCCCGGCAAACTAGACTTTCCAGTTTAAGTCGATGTACGTATAGTTTCGGATAGGAAGCAGCTTCTCTTCAAGACTTAAAAAAGCTCCCCAAACATGGGGACTTTTCTCGTGGGGATTGGTATAGCCTTTCTCTTGCTACTTGTAGTAACTTCGGGTATGTTTAATACTGTAAATTCGGAAATTTTCGCGAGGGTTTTATTTTCGCGAAACTTCGCGAAATGGCGAAATCACTGTCTTTTACTGATATAGGTAAATCATGCTCTAGTCGCGATTTTTTAACGTCGCAAATATGTCTTTTAACGCTATTCGCGAAAATAAAATTCTCGCGAAAATTTCTGAATTTACAGTACGTTTTATATACGTTTTCTCACTATGCAAAGGATAATCTGAACAAGCTCATGAAAACATATGCGTAAAGCTACTCTACAAATATGCATATTTAGTGGTGTTATATGCCTACAATTTTGCCTGAGGCTTGATCGACGTCCAGACTCTGTGTGGTAAAAGCGAAGGCTCTGGCGAGACTGTGCATTTGCACAGTCTCGACAGAGCCTTCGTTGCTCGCATATGCGATAAATACATGTACCAAAATCTTATATATAGTATCACTATAATGTTGTCGAATTAATCAAAAAGAAGGGTACTTTATTTGCTGTCTATTTTTCACATTTTGAGGGCCCGGGTAGTTTTATTTGCTGGCCTTTAGCATGATGAATGTGACCCAAATGGCAAGCTTTGAGCAGCGCTTCGCAAGGTCCACACATATTCCCGGAGTTTAATGGGACCGAGGTGTGCATATTTTCTTTCCCTACCGCTGCTGTAAATCAGCAGTCTAAGTAGCCTTCGTCGCCTGCTTTTCGTGCGTGCAAACAAGAAAGGCACCGGCCAGCCTGCGTATCCCCGCAGTCTGACCGGCGCTTTTGTTAAAGAAAAACAGCTTGGCTTGATACACACACACAATTTCATATCATCCAGCTTGTCTCTGTAGCTGAGTGGGCCGAACTGAGTAGTAGGGTGAATTAAACCTTATCTGGCCGCAAACCTCGAAAACTTTTCTCGCGTCGGTGCCCATTGTTGGACTATATTTTTAAAACAAATTCTTAAAAAAATCTAGATGATATAAGCAGAAAAAGATGTTATAAGCAGAATGTATTGAATGGTTTGTGCGTCTGTACGGGAAGATAATTCAGGAGCTTTAGCGAGTGAATTATCGCCCGTACAGACGCACAAACCATATAATAACTTGCTTATTGCAAATATTTGACGTTGAAAATTTGAATCTCAAAAGTCACACATACAGACCCATTTTTTCATGTTAGCGGAAAAATAGCACCTCTTACGCACCAGCAGTGACAATGATGCAGTCGTGAAGTGAAGCGTTAAATGATTGTCGAGATTTCTAACTAAAAGTAGGTAAAGGCATGCACTTTTAATGCGTTTTAACACCTATCTTATGGAAATCTAAAGATGTTAAACAAGTTGGGTACATTACAACCTGATTGTTATTTCTAGGTCTGCTTTGGATCTGCATCATAAATATCGGGGAGATATTCTATAATAAAAGTAAGAAAGAAGGCAAAGATAAGGAATCGATACAATCAAGCACCACACCTGATCCAGGACACCACATGCGAAAGTAACAATACACAATACAACATCACACACAAGAGAGCCAAGAGGTCATCCCTTTCCCAGGAGGTGACCACAAGGCTACAATGAACAGACAAGAAAACACGACAAACACGAAAGTTTTAACACAACTAACAAAAATGATCCACAAAAGAGCACCGCCTTGGAACGGTCAGTAAAAAGCCTTTACTGGAGGGTTTAACAGCGCTAACCATAACCTTAGTTCAGATGTGGATCAAGACACATATATATGTTCTTAAAAGGGTATCCCTTGGAAGCAAAGACTGCACCAAAGAACTGAAACTAGAGTGTGCATATTTTCTGAGCCATACTAGCTAGTTTCTGCCATTTAGGCTTCATCAGTGACCCTCTAATAGTTTCAAAGTTCCACAATGAAACCCATGATCCCAAAGGACAAGAAAATAAAATCTACATTATAGTGGAGGGCAGGGAGACGTTCTACCTTCGCCACACAGTCCCAGTCACCAGCTGTAGTGAAGTCAAATATGTTCTTAAAGGGTATCCCTTGGGAGCAAAGACTGCACCAAAGAACTGAAACTAGAGTGTGCATATTTTCTGGTTTGGTTATGTTTGGTTTGCGTGAAAGACCCCTTATTACACTACAAAATGGGCCTGGGCGCTAGAAATCAAGCTTCCGCCACGTAATGCTAAGCTACATAGATTAGCTAGAATATTGAACATTTTGCATGAAGCACGAATGACTACTATAGTTTCCAGACATAGAATAAGAAAGCGCTGATCAGACTGCGCGGATGCATACAACAAGGTCAGATTTTCTTGGGTCGATGTCAAGTTTAATATGCAGTTGGAATAATCAGGAATCTGTAAATAGATTATATATTTTATCGATGTGTAAACTCAGCATATCACGTGCACTCACAATTCGCTCTAACCGGTTTGCGAATGATCTGCCAATATTTTTCACATCGATAAAATCCTAACTATCTAAAATTATCCCGGCTAAATACATGTAGATCTATCGCAAAATTACTAATTTATATTAAAAAAATGGATATAATTATTGCATACACGCAACCAGATTGAATGAGCTCAATTTCGGTTAACTACCAATACATTTCAGTTTCACCCTTTACTATACTTTTGTCGTCTGCTGATACCCTTTGCGAACAATTTGAACCCAGATCAGGACCGACGAAACGCCGGTCCTGATCTGGATCCAAACTGCTGGGCACTCTGATATGTAGCGTTCATGAAAGATTTTTTTAGAAAAAAAAGTTAGACGACCACAAAAGCATGAAAAATTACCCAGCATGCAATGAGTTAATATAGTAAATATGAGTATGATTAACCCATTTTTGTCAAATGGCATAGTCAGTTTAATAAGAATCCATTCTTTTTCTTTTAATCTATTATCTATCTGAATTAAGGCATTGCCCAGGCCGCTTTTATGATTTATTATTATTATTGTTATTATTATCATTATTATTATTATTATTATTATTAGTAGTAGTAGTAGTAGTAGTAGTAGTAGTAGTAGTAGTAGTAGTAGTAGTAGTAGTAGTATTTAAGAATGGGCAAGCACGTGCAATTTTGGTACTTAGGGAAAAGTCGAGCAAGAAAGGTTCAGATGAGCTTGCGCAAATATGCAGACTCGCCATAGCCTTCGCCGATAGTGCACATGTAGGCATATGGATGTGGATAAGTGCCACTGCCGACTCTGATCAAACTTCAGTCTAGCAGCCACGCTAAATTCGTCAGCACCAGCGTTTAAAGGAAGCCGCGAAGTTTTGTGCAAATGCGATACCTACCAAAATCCTATTTGCTGGCCCAAAGGTTATCACGAGTTGCGCCGTCTCATCAGGGTCTGACCTGTCCCATTTTAGCTTATACACGTCATTTCAATAATATGTGGTGATAATAATGGTCACAATATAAATTAAACCTGTACCCCTTTCTCGTTTTTTTAGTCCTCAGCTTATTTTACAGAATTCAAATGGTTCATTTCAAAGAGATCTATCATTTTTTCAAAGTTCCAGAGGGGGTCCAACATTTTCCAGGGGGGGGGGGGTGTCCAACTTTTTCCAGGGGAGTCCAATTGTTGCTTATTCCCTATAGAAACCCATATAACTTGTGATTTTACAGGGGGGTCCAGACCCTTGTCCCCCCTCTGGATCCGCACTTGAGCTTATCCTTGTAATAGAGACACGTGTGTTGCTGCTGTTGTTGCAGTTATACTTATAAATCATGAGTTGTTCTTTTGTGGGTCTTTTATGTGTTTTTTCTGTCTTGTGTTTGCTATGTCTTTGTGTGCGTCTGTTTGTATGTGCTTTGTGGTCACCTGCTGGGATAGACCTCTTGGCTCTCGTTTGTGGTGTCTAATTGTGAGTTTGTCACTCCTGGGTCAGGTGTGGTACTTGATTGTATGGTCTCCTGATCTTTGCACCCTTACTTACTTTGTCCCTCTTGAATGTTACACGACTGGTTAAGCTTGCATTGTCGAGCCAATGACAATGCACGAGCTTAATAATTTGGACCCAGCACAAGAGATTTTGGTACTTATCGCATATGCGCAAAGCGGGAGCAAATGCCTCCTTAAAACACCTAAGCTGACGTACCTGTGTAATGTCATTAATGGTCTGAATCTTCATATGTATCCAACGTTGTGTATATGAGCATCAAAGGCTCTGGCGAGTCTGCGCATTGGCGCAGGCTCGCCTGAGCCTTCGTTGCTGGACAACACAATAAGTACTAAAATCGCTTGTGTTGGCACATAATAGTCTGCTTCCATACAAAGAGAGATAACTCCCGATTAATAAGTAAACCTGCAACAGCAGTAAAACTATCAGTCTTGCATAGTAAACCCATTCTTCAACGTTCCTTGGAGTTTCATTTTTTTCTTGAATAAGATGAGCAATAGGTCTGAGTTTTTCAACGTGTGGTTTACTTTGTTACCCAATGGTAAAAATAGATCATTACAATTGGAATACAAATTAAATGGATTTTCGGTCAACATATTTCTGAAATTATATGACTAAAGCAACTTAAAGTTTGTTCTTAATTCCAAAACTATATTGAAAAAACCCGTGTTGACCATTGAAATTTTTCACCCCATTCCATACAATGGAGTCTATTGATATATAAATCATATAAACACTCGCTGTGTCTCATCTTTTCTTGTTCACCTTATTTTTTCCTAGCGTGAGTAAATGGCTATAGGAGTAATATCTTAGGGTCATTGACTGTCCGCGATATAGTACAATCCATTCAGTCCACTCCATCAGATCTTACTGAAATGAAATCGTGTGTTAGCAAACAACGTGTACTTTTCATTTTTAAAGAAAGCAAAGGAAGCTTAATTATATACTGAAATTTAAAACGGGAACTCAGTTCACAAAACATCTGAATGGGTACAGTGAACTCAATAGACCAGAAAATATATGGTTACAGAATGATAAATATCATGTTTTTGCTGACGCCATCGATCACTTCTTATCACGATCTTCGATACTAGAGGGTATGAAAAGTGCATGAAAAGCTTCAGGAAGATGGTGTACAAATGAACAATTCATGGCATCCGCTGTAATTCTGCAAAATTAGGTCGAACTGATTCAGACCTCGGACCACGCTTACGGCAAAATTAGGTCTGACATAAAAACGAGCAAATTATTTATATCTGTTTATGCGTGTCATTTTGCGTTTCAATACCAAAGCACAGTTGAAAGCAAAGTGCACATCTTAACAATACTTTCACTGAAACGACATTAAAAATGCATACAAATATACACACTCGTGCATTACTATTTTGTTCTTAGAAATGCAGGAAATGTGCAAATTATCGCACATGTGCAAAATGCACATGTTTCATATTTTGCAAATTTTCCTGCACGCCTTAATTGTCAGTTTACGGAAACCTATACACGCTCCTTTGTTCATATTTTCACACTTTAAATATTTTACGGAAACCTATACACGCTCCTTTGTTCATATTATGCAAATTTTCCTGCATGCCTTAAACATCACTCCTTTGTTCATATTTTGCGAATTTTCCTGCACGCCTTAAATGTTTATGGAAACCTATCCACGCTCCTTTGTTCTTTTTTTGCAAATTTTCATTCACGCCTTAAATGTTTTACGGAAACTTATACACGCTCCTTTTTTCATTTTTTGCAAATTTTCCTGCGCACTTTAAATGTTTTATGGAAACTTATACGCGCTCCTTTGTTCATATTTTGCAAATTTTCCTGCACACTTTAGATGTTTTACGGATTTTCATGCACGCCTTAAACGTTCACGCTCCTTTGTTTATATTTTGCAAATTTTCCTGCACACTTTAACTGTTTTACAGAAACCTATACACGGTCCTTTGTTCATATTTTTTAAATTTTCCTGCATGCCTTAAATGTTTTAAGGAAACCAATACATGCTCCTTTGTTCATATTTTGCAAATTTTCATGCACACTTTAAATAATTTACGGAAACCTATACACGCTTTTTTGTTCATATATGCAAATTTTCCTGCACACTTAAAGATGTTTTACGGAAACCCATAAACGCTCCTTTGTTTAAGAAATAGATTCGCGCTCGCAGTGATTTGTTGCTTAATATATCACTGGCTGGAGGTCAGTCGTTAATGTGAATAAATCATGAGCGCGAAGCGCGAATGATTTATCCACTTACGACTGACCGACAGACAGTGATATATTTAGCTACAAATCACTGTAAGTGCGAATTTATTTCGATTCTAACAGACAAAAAGATTAAAAATATGAACGAATCCTTCATAGTCTATAACGATTCCGCCATCTTAAACAGACTGTCAGAATTTCCCGCAACTCTAGTTCAGACTGAATCGCGTATTTTTACGTACATTTTGAACGTTATGTAGTTATGAAAACGACGTTACGCCGTCTATTATGATAGATGACGTCATAAAAATCAAACTGGCGACTGAATGACGCCACGTTGGTCCGTGCCCAGTCCGTGCAGTGATTTATCAGCCAATAAATCACTGAGTTTAACCATTGGCTATATAGGCTAGGTGTGTTAGAATGTTTTATGGAAACCTATACGCGCTCCTTTGTTCATATTTTGTATTTTTTCCTACACATTTTAAATGTTTTCCGGAAACCTATACATACTCCTTTGTTCATATTTTGCAAATGTTCCTGCATGCCTGAATTGTATTGCGGACACCTATGCACACTACTTTGTTCTTCCTGCATACCTTAAATGTTTACGAAACCCTTAACACGTTCCTTTGTTCATATTTTGCAAATTATCCTGCACGCCTTAAACGTTTTACGGAAGTCTATACACGCTCCTTTGTTCATATTTTGTCTTCTCTGCGGTTGTATACCTGAGGCGAGTTCAACAATGCGAGAGCTCACCGAGCGCTCGATGATTGGTACCTATCCTTATTCGTAATGTGTAAAGCCTGGCATCAATACAATGAGCGCTTGAAAGCGCTCGCATTGTTGAACTCGCCTCTGAGGCGAGTTCAACGATGCGAGCGCTCTCGGGCGCTCGTTCTATTGATTTCAGGCTTTACACAATACGAATATAGATAGGTACCAATCAACGAGCGCTCGGCGAGCTCTCGTATTGTTGAACTCGTCACTGACAACAAATGCGCTTCTTTTTGTGAGCAAGCTTCCAAATCTGTATATTTTATTCATCTGTGAATGGAATGGACCATCAACTACTGGGTCTCGAAAAATTTGAAAAAGTGTCATACCATCAAGCTATATGAGCCGCGACAATGTGGTACGTGCGACCAGCGAATGCTCAGATCATCCTACGCATGCGCGCAGTCTGATCAGAGCATTTGCGGGTCGCTTGAATGTTCTATGACTGTTAAGCTATCGACCTAACATCATTGGAGTGTCTAATCTTTTAATGAAGCTGCACAGACTTCTCTGAGTCTATACTTGTCAAAATGGCATATTGTTGGAAATCTCGCGTCGCGGCTCCAAATACCTATGTGTCTTGATCCACATCTGAATTAAGGTCGGGGTTGGCGCCGTGAAACCGGTTTAAGCCCACCAGTAAAATATTTTACTGACCATTCCAAGGCGGTACTTCTTTTGTGAATATTTATGTTTTTTTCTGTCTTGTGTTTGCTCTGCATTTGTGCGCGTCTGTTTATATGTACCTTGTGGTCACCTGCTAGGAAAGGGCTGCCCTCTTGGCTCTCATTTGTGGTGTCTAACTGTGAGTTTGTCACTTTCCCATTTGTATCTTGGGTCAGGTGTGGTACTTGATTGTATCGATTCCTGATCTTTGCACCCTTACTTACTTTCATTTGTTTTTGCACAATATGATTACAGCACAAGACTGCACTCATCAAGAAACCGGCGCTGTTCCAGATGGTACAACAATAACCTTACAAGACGAATGTACGGAGTGTAGCTGTAGCAGCGGAGTGATGACCTGTACAGATACATGCAGTTAGTATACAGTTTTGTGGTATATGAGAGTATGGATGGGGTATGATGATAAGCCATAAATTATCTTATTTTTAATTATTAGTTATTACTGTCCTGCCAGCCAAAAGTGACAGTGACTTCCTGTTTTGTTTACAAAGTTATCAGGGACTTACAATCGATAGATCACTTTTGTATTAATCCTATCCTGTGGATAGGATTAATACACAAGTGGTCTATCGATTACATGTAGCATTAGCTCAAGTGGAGTGTACAAGTAAATGTTTTACTAAAAAATTGTAAACAAAATGGTACGTCACTTTCACTCTTGGTTGGCAAGACAGTAATTGCCTTCATGTTTTATGTTGTTGTTTGTGGCGTGTTCCTTGGCTATAACCAGCACTGGCCGGGTGGGTTTATGGTTTTTGTGGTTTTTATGTTTAGGAGCACCCGAATGCTCAACCGGCAGTGGTTCTTATTTTAAAGCATCTCAGAAGACGGGGCCACGGCTTTAAGTCTCATCCGACAGACTGGGAGAATCCGGGAATCGAACCTGAGACCCCTTGTATGTTAACAAATAGTGATTCAGGGGCTTAAATTTAAACTATTTTCATGTAGATAATGGATTCTGAATTTTTTTTATAAAATGGTTTTATCAAATACAGATTTAAAGGCTAAAAATTTACCGCTACGGTGCTACTCCTACGCAGACCCTCGTTTGTAGGAATATACAGCTAATTGCAAGGTTTGTTCATCCTCATGTCCACCTTGCACCCATGATTGTATGTGCCTCATCAGAGAGGGGTGGGATGTTGAATTGGTACGGATCACATTGGCATCTGTTGGTGTTGGCTCGGCATGACTGAAAGCGATATTTAAAGAATCAGTGCTTCTTGTAAATATTAAGTGTAACTTTACAACACAATTAGTGGCAGCTGAACTGCCATTGAGCTTGGTGTAACCTTTCGTCTCCTTTAAAAACTTTGTTCTTCAATGTCGATTGTACTGATCCGGAGAATACCTACAACAATAACAGATGGAAATGTTTAACATTTATCGCTGGAGAAATTTCTGACCTCAAGTTGTTTTAGTAGGAAAAATAAGTGCAAGTTAACACCAAAAGGGGTGGCAGCTGAGCTGCCGCCTCTTTTGGTGTTAACTTACATGTAATTTATAGCGTGGTCGAAACTTCTACTTTGGGCTGATCCATTGTCGCAAACAGGAAGCACTCTAGCACGTACTGACATGTCGCCTTTCGCTCGGTGCACACTGGGATTGAACCGCCATTTTTATTAAAAAAGTATTATGAGATCTCTGCGTGCATGACTCAAGGCTTTAAATCCTGCAAATATTGACTAAAAGAGAAATGGTAAACTGTCAAAAATTTGATTTTTTGCTATTTTTAACAATAAATTCTGTCACTACAGGAGCGCGAGAATTGAACGGGACTAGCCGAATATCATAGTTACCCATAATGCAAAGGGCGAAATGCGAGAGATCTAGATGAGGTATCGTCAGGTCTCGCGAGAATGATCTACTTTGGGCTGATCACGTGACTGAGTTGGCGTACAGTGTACCGATGCGCACTTACGAGCGATGCGCCTAGTCAGCTGAAGAAATTTGTTCACCGTGACATTCTTTAGATCCACACAAAAGCCCCATCAGATAGAGCTCAAACTAATCGGTTAAAGTTCAACCATAATATAGAGGAAGAAAGATGTAGAAAAAAGCCCTTCCAAAAGAACATGGGGACATCCAAGAACTAGACCAACATTAGTACAGACGGACCACCGTAAAAGGCAACTAAGGCCGCTCCAAATCACCATTTGTTCCACCATGAGTTATCAATTAAATATTAAATATCGTCAAACTAATGATTAATTAGAACATAAAAAAACAGAAATCCATGTTTAACACACATAAGTAAAAGAAATCCATTCGTTTTATTGGGTAAAAATGCAAAAAAAATACCAGCAAGCCATTTAAAACGCCAAAAAGAAAAAAAAACTAATGATTCGATTTGCGATATCAAATGTTTAAGGATTAATTATCGATATCAAATTTTACGATAAAAATGTTTAGTAGTAAATGTCAATGATATGGAATGCTTTTGAGAATTAGATTGACGATATCAAATGTTTATGATAAGATTTATTTACGATATCACGTGTTTAAATGATTATAGAGTTTAAGGTTTTATTTACGATATCAAATAAGCCACACCATCGCATATGCGCGTAGTCTAAGGTCTGGCGAGCCGACTGCGCGGATAAAATAGGGGCGAAGTCAAACTCCTCTAGCCCCACTAGATAGCTACGCAAGAGTGTTTTATTTTTACATATACAATATTTTTTAATTTGTACAATATTTAAAGAGGTGTATACTGTTAGCTGAAATAGCCATTCTACCAAGTGGTACTCTATAACAAAACCATTTCCAGGCTGACTGAAGTGCCAAAATTTCGTGATGCCGACTGGCTCATTAAAATATATATTGATAATTATGACTATTTTCGAAAAAAAACTGTTCATATTTGGAACAGCGTGTGGTATTTCGGGACTAATCGCATCGGCGAGCAGCTATGCTCAGACGAGCTTGCGCATTCGCGCAATCTCGCCAGAGCCTTCGCTGCATGCATACACACAGTATGCATGTATATAAAGAATATGGCCAAAATATAGTATCATACGTCAGCATGGTCGTTTAAAGGAGACGTTTGCGCATGATAAGTGCCCAAATCCCCAATCCAGTATGTAAGCAGAATTATCCTTTTCTTAGATGATGGTTCACGAGTTGACATATTAAAAAAATATACCATTCAAACAGGGCGTATGCTTTAACTATAAGTAATAAGCTTATGATATCCTTTGACTACAGCTGATATATTCTGAAAGGGTAGCATTTCCAATACATTTTCAATTCAATATATCGTTGCGCAATTTCAAGATTTGGCACATAAAAAGCGATCAGCATAAAATGTTAATTCTGCGTTTTGTGTTAGTAACCATTCACGTGGAGAGAATGTCACTGGCGGACCGCCAGTGTGGAGGGTTCAGATCAATCGGCAAACCTCAGATGTTACCGTCACTTCCGTGACTCATGCAGCTTAGCATATCTGAACCCAAAATCCCAATCGGTTGGGTTCAGATAGGCTAAGCTTGATTGGTCTACTTGCACAAAATCAACTGACATTAATATGCACGACCCGTGTTGAACGTATGCTAATTAATAGGAGGGTTCATGTTTTTTTATGTTTCAAAGATACGATGTAGATGAGAATATGCACGTGGTAGTGAAGACGTCATCTTACCTGTTTATAAGAAATATAGAATCACCCCATCACTATGCACCTTTGAAACATCAGCAGTATGGATGTTGTTGCTATTACAAGTACTCTCCTTTAAGTCTTCCTTAATGAGCGCAGTGGCTCAATTGGTAGAGTTTTAGACTTGAGATCGAAGGGTCGCGAGTTTGAGACTTACAGGCTGTGTCCTTTTTTAAAAAGTAAGACACTTTATCTTTATCCTCTGCTTAGTACTGGGCAGGGAAAACATGTTTAATGGAGTGAAAAGCATCATCTCAAACAAAACATATCTTTCTTCAATACTACAAATGAAACAAATAAAACATCGGTTGATAAGTAATAGTTATACCATGGGTTGTCCGCCTGTACGTGGAGATAATCCACGAGCTTTAGCGAGTGGATTATCTTACGTACAGGTGGACAAACATGGCATAACTATTTTATACCACCTACATCAGTGTAGACGTTGCACATCACGAGATATTTAATGCTAAAGTTGGTAAGGGTGGTATAAATAAGCTTAACGAATAATTGAACAAACTTTCAATAGAGAGTGCTCGCTTTATTTGGCTTGTAATGAGAAACACGCCTCTTTCACTTCTGAACAACAGAAAAAAATGTGGTCATGTCAGAGTTTGTGACGCACTCCATCATCTTTTGGACAATTTTATTAGATTTGGCTCAAAATTGTATATAGACAGATTGTATGTATTCTAATGGGTACTAATTTAACTGGCATTTTGGCAAATAGTGAAGAGACCGAGTTTCATCAGGGTGTGCACTGTTTGCATCTTCAAGGACTAATTCGGAAATTCTAACCCGTGACCCCTTGATGTATACAGTAAAACCTGTCTTAAGCGGCCACTCAAAAAGAACACCAAAAATTGGGTTCCAATACCAGCATGTCAAAAGATTGCAGAATGCTACAAGTGGAGCATTCTGCAATACTTTCATCCATCATTAAGCTATCATTTTCCATTAAGACCTTTGTTTTGTCTATTTTTAAGTGGCCGCTTAAGACAGGGTTTCTGTACAATAAATCATCCCATGATCATTGCATGAAATAAAGATTATTATTCTGATTCAAGCTTGTACCGAAGAGTTCCAAATGATGTCCAAAAAGTGGATATTAGATCTAAATGTTCCAAATGTTCCGCTCATGTTTCCATCGCTTTTCTCTAAATTGCGATGATGAACAAAATAAAATGAATACACTGATGAATATACACAGTTTGATTTTCGCATTATGGGGAATCATAGCAAAATGGGAAATGTAAACCTTTATTAGTGCCCTCCTAGGGGTACCTGTTCTATTAGACTTATAAAGTCTGATGAGATGGGGTTGTTTTTGCGTATACATTTTCGCTCATATTGATCTATTTCACTAAATATCCATATTCCTCTCAAATACTTTTTTCTCTCCTGCTATCTCATCAGATAGATGTTTGAGCCAGCATAAATTAAAATTCTGGACTGGAATACGGTAAAAGATAATATACTGAACAGCAAAAGAAACGCATATTTTTCATATTTGGTACAGTGTATAAATTGGGGTTTAAATACAGATCTACTGATATGTAAGGTATCACTGACGTATTGAACATGTGAGATTATCAAATGCATCACAAATGGATGGCCAATTGGAATAGTGATAATAAAGGGGCGTAACTCTGGGCGTTATAAAATAACTCATAATAATGGCGACTTTCGAAATGGTGTATGCCTAAAGCCACTGAACGGATTTGAATGAAAATCACTCTGCGTGAAAATCATGACATATAGACTGCTTATGAAGTTTAAGTTTTCCGATATTCTTTTCGGTGGACTATTGTGACCTAGTTACATTATCGGACAATTAACCGGAAGTGTGTTTAACACAGACATGAACGGGTCCAAACATTTGTTTTAAACAGTTCTATTGGACACTACCTTACTTGACATCAATCATACTGTTCCAGATATTCTTACACTCAAAGGTTCCGGTGGTTTTCAATACCAATGCAAAAAATGCAAAAAGTGAAGGTTTTTTGGATTAGCAGTATAATTTCTACAGCAGTGAATTTTTAAAGTTTTATGCTGTTTTCTTATCTGTTACAGTGTGTTATCGTGACATGCAATGAAATTGGATTCAAATAATGTGTTTTCCAATGTACGGAACTGTTTTTGCGTTTTTTGCATTAATAAACAAAAAAAAAATTAACTGTGTAATGACGAATAATATGCTCTGGAACGAATGCATGAGTCCATTCGAACATGTTCATATCATTTAGTGTAATATTTGATAAGGGTTGCTGGTATTAAATGGATATTGAAAATATGCGTTTCTTTTGCTGTCAAGTATATGTGGAATGGTATTGGTTGGTATGGATTCATGGGTCCTTCAACTTCTACGACTGATATAAATCTACTGTTCTCTTGTTTCCCTAAAAATAATTGGTTTGTTCCCCTGTGTCCCAAAATATTGACCTTACTGTACTCTGTATCTATGTTAAAATTCAGAACATAGCGTGGGATGAAAATCTAAGTTTTCAATAGTTAGAACCAATACAAAGAACATCGTATCGTGTTACAATGCACTATCTTGCATGATTTATTATTTGAAGTTATACGCACTTTAAAATTCTTTGAATTATCAATGTATTCGTATCATATTATATTGGTTTGGGATCATTTGTAAAGAAGAAAGCACGTCATGAAGTGGTCATAAGTATGGTAACTCTTAAGGCGCCAATCACAACAAAAGTCGTCTGCTTTTCTCGTCTGCTGAAATGTTTAAGAAGTCTCTATAGCAAACAGTGTGGACCCAGATCAGACTGCTCCTATAGGAGTAGTCTGTTCTGGGTCCACGCTGTTTGCTCCTTTACTTAATTCGTCAGTAATGTCAGGAAATTATTTGCAGCAGACGACTTCAGCAGACGACATTTTAGGATGCATTTTTTTCTTGGCGTTTTTAAGGCTTAATTCTTTGCATACTGGGTAATTGTCGTCTGCTGATTTTTTTCAAAACCAACTTATTCGAAAAAAATCTTCCAGGAATACCATCGTAGCGTCAAACAGTTTGGAACCAGATCAAGCCTGACCTTCTGTCGGGCCTGATCTGGTTCCAAACTGTTTGGAAATGTTGCAGAATACGACACTACGGTTCGCTAAGCGTTAAAGCAATCCTTTCATTAACAGTTTCTACTTTTATGAAAAAGACTTTGTTACGAGATATGATTATAATATTAACATGATTAAAGGCCAAACAAAACCTAATACCTCTATGTATGATTTTGATAGCACGGGAAGCAGGGGACAAGTAGTTCTCAAGTAGTTCTCAATCATAATTTGGAGACGTAGAAATCGTTCAAAGTATCTTATTTTCAGATTTTTCATACTACAGTCAAAAACACACAAAACCCGTCATGTAGTACGATCCAGCATTTGTTTTTATACCACCCTGGCCAACTTTAGCACGAAATATCTCGTGATGTGCAAGGTCTACACTGATGTAGGTGATATAAAATAGTTTTGTTATATGACTGGAGAGAATCCTGTCTCCTGATTGGCCCAATTTGTCTTCATAAATCTCTATGTCTACCTGAAAACTGGTCTAAACTGGCTCAGAAGGTGATATAGGATGAAATCCAGCTCAAACTGGTATCCAGAAGTTAATATTTTTGACACTTCTGCAATATCACCCTCTAGAGAGCTAAAAATAGCATGATGAGTATTAAACTAGCATGTGCTGCATGAAATTGACATGATTTGCTGTTTCACATCCCAACAGGTAAACTAAAGACTTTCATGAATTTTAACAACTGTTTTGTTATGTTTTGTTTGTTCAGTTATCTTTGTTTGAATAAAGTTTAAAAAAAATGTAAAAAAAAAAATTATGATTAAATTTTACACTCCACATTTAGAGAATTAATATACATTTCAAATTGCAAAATACTACATTAGAATATTTTAATAAAAGTTGATAAAACTTGTTAGAAAGTCCTTAGGTTGAAGGTTGACTTCAGCATTAAAAGTAAAAGTAGAACATTTTCATTCTTAGTTATATAACAAAACAGTTATTGACTTCAATTTCGGTTGACATGAGGATTTATCTACCCTTAAAAGTGATATTCACCTCGGCCTAGCGGCCTCGGTCAATTATCACTTTTTCGGGTAGATAAATCCTTATGTCTACCTCATTGAAGTCAATAATTGTATAATACCATGTTTGTCCACCTGTACGTAAGATAATCCACTCGCTAAAGCTCGTGAATTATCTCCACGTACAGGCAGACAACCCATGGTATAACTATTACGTACTGTTGGCTATACAAGAATCTGAACAGCTTAAAAATTATGCCCCCCTCTCTCTCTCTCTCTGTCTCTGTCTCTGTCTCTGTCTCTCTCTCTCAATGCATGTTCTGATCTATATGGACTATCAAAGCATATATATAATTATAGTCAGTACATGAGATGCCTCTAATACAATAAACACCCATGCTGACGTATCCTGCGGGATAATGGCATACGTTTTGATCTTAGAACCCATACCTTGTGTATGCAAGCAGCGAACATTGGCGTAGCTCCCATTACGCAGCATACGCACGCACGTAATACTCAAGGGAGCTCACCTAATGTGGTAAAATTGATTTTCCATACATTAAGGAACTGCTCTTAAAGAGAGGGAGCGAATTATTTCCTTTAAGAGAAGTTCCCATTTTAAAAAGGGACATAATTGTAGAGAATCATTGCTTGCTATAGTAGCCTCCCTTTGATATGCGTAACTTTTTCAGCGTTCTTGCTACGCCATTGGCGAAGGCTCTGGCGAGTATTAGCATATGCGCATACTAGCCTGAGACTTCGTTGCTCGAGTGACACAATTATTTTATATGCTGCCTCATTTACCTCAAAAGTTATCTTTGCGTTTCAAATCATTTAATGTTCTGTTGGATGCACATGGACACCTACTAATTTTAGGGTGGATAATTTTTCGATATCTATATTTTTATGAGAAAAACACATAAGATCGTTGATTTCCTAAAAAATACCTGCAATTTTTCATATTACGTCAACACCTGGAATGTTGACCCTCTTTATACCTTATAAGGAATCCGCCCCCAGTTTAGTTTTTTTAAAAATAGGGCCTACTGGGTGCCTCTGCGGTTGTGCGGTTGCTAATACATGTATTTTGTTTGCCCTGTTGCTCCCTCTGTGTGTATGATGGTATCATTGTTTTTATTATTTAATTTATTGTTTTTGTTTGTTTGTCTGTCTGTTTGTTTGTTGTTGTTGTTGTTTTGTTTTGTTTTTGTTTACAGGTGTTTTTTTTTTTTTTTTTTTTTTTTTTGGGGGGGGGGGGGTTGGCGGGTGGGGGTTTGGGGGGTCTTTGGTCATGATTATCGTATAGAGCATGGTGCCTTTTTAGACTTATGCAAACCTCGCCTTCTTATATATATTTTTTTCTTTATTTTTAAAGATATTTATTTAAGAAATTCACTTCATGAATTTAATACGTTAGTTCTCTAAGGCTGAAGAAGGATGCCAGTGTTATTAGAAAGGATTGAAGAGGATAATGAAGTAAAATGAAATTGGCATTGGAGACTGGATATCAGTCTAGGTGCCTTTTCTAAAGGGCTATTTTCTCGTTGGGGAAGAGAGAGAGAGAGAGAGAGAGAGAGAGAGAGAGAGAGAGAGAGAGAGAGAGAGAAAGAGAGAGAGAGAGAGAGAGCCCTGAGGTTATAAAACTGTGTTCATGCCAACAACTCAACCGAGCATGAAACTTATCCTGCTTATAAAATGGTAGACTGGCTCCAGTCCTTAGAACAATTTTCATCAATGTATCATATCATATACTTGTAGCTAGTCTAACTCTGACGGCTCTGTTTTAAACAGAGCCACAAGAGTTAGACTAGCTACAAGTATATGATATGACACATTGATAAAAATTGTTTTAAGGACTGGAGCCAGTCTAGTTGTTATTGGATGTTGAAATTTCATATTCAGTTGGGTTAAGCAAGAAAATCGTTTAATAACCTCGGAGTCTGGTTGCTTGTATGTTTGTCAAGTTCTTAGACTTGTATCCTTATATCACTTCCTCGGATGCTATTGCGTGGTCTGTGATTGTGTCATTTATTTGCTGGTCATGTTCACTTATTTGTATACGACTGTTGCTGTGCTTTCATTGCGGCTGTGTGCTCATATATTCACGTAGCGCCCGTTTCTCACACTCCGACTCAATCTTTCAATAGCACAGAACGAATATAATTGCTCTTTTCTTACAATTTTTTAGCGATGTCAGTCGTATTCACGCATTATTAAAGGATTTAAATGCAAGTTTTAGCTGATGCACTCTATGAATTCATAAAAATACTAAAACATGTTGACTTGCGTTTTTTTCTAATGTCACATCGACCCAATGCATGAGGGTGGAGAACAGCGCAACATTTGGCCATAGGAACGGAGTTTTTCGATCAGATTTATCATGTTTATTGTTATAATACTTGCATTTCAACAATCAGAAATAGTGTACATTGTATATTAAACGTTTACTCTTTATGAAATCAGTTGTAATAAGTTATGACAAAGTTCTTATGTTTTATCAAGCTTATATGGTAGTTTCAAAGATGCATAGTAATGAGGCAATTCTGTTTTTCTTATAAACAGGTACAGTAGGTAAAGCATAACTATTCACTACATATGCAGTAATCCGTGGCTCAGAGAAACCGTTAGATAGATTTTATCATTACCTTGATGCTTCAGGTGCGACACTTGGTCTAAAATATACTAGCCAAAAGTTCTAACCGGCCACCTACATGTCATTAATTTTCTTCAAAATGTAAAATGACATGACTACACTTTTTGCACCTCGAAATAGCCAGAAGTGTCATGTACCCTAGACAGTAAAGATATTTGCAAAATGTTCAAAAGTACATGCAGGATACTCATTTGAATTATGATACCCCCATTTTTAAAATTCGCATTTTGGCACAATTTGTAAGTCATGACTTTTTGAAATAATCCTTTTTCACACGCAAAACGTTTTCAGTTCAAACGCCAAACTCAATTTGAACACTATAGTGCTAAAATGAATACTCCATCTGCATGAGACTCGTTGCTATTGGCCAAAGCGTTGAAAATTACCCCACCATCCAATGCAAAATTATTGTGAATTTTAAAATTGAGGGTATGTGTATTCGGCAAAGCCTCCCGGATTCAATTTTAAGAATTTTGCTAAGCCGTTTTCTGGTATCATTTACTAATTGGCTGGCCTATTCGGAAATGAAAATGAAATCTATATTGTGCTTAAAGCTTTTAAGAAAACCGTTAAAACATATGTGGTCGGTTAGAACTTTTGACAGTATAAAAACATCCAACTTCTTCATTTGTTTCGACCCGTCACACCTACTGTCGTACCAGCCAAGAGTGACATATTATTCTGTTTACAATTGCTATGTAAAAATTAACTTGTACACCCCACTTGATCTAATGTGAATCGATAGTTCACTTCTGTATTAATCCTATCCTGTGGATAGGATTAATACAAGAGTGATCTATCGAGTGTAAGTTCCTGATAACTTTGCAATCAAAACACGACGTCACTGTCACTCTTGGCTGGCAGGACAGTACGAAGTGTCAGTTTCAATCAGCAGGAATCCCCAAGTCGGCTAATCAATAAAGAACTTCAAACAAGTTTCCCTGATTACATGAGGACACTGCTACCTTGTTAGTGCTGTCAACTTATAGTACCAAATTTTGGGTTCTCCTGGAAAGACCATGTTCTGTACTTGTGGTCGGAATTGTGGCATTTTCTTGTCATACTCCGTTTTTTGGCGCTGTGAACCTTCTATGTGTATGCGAATGGCTCTGTAATGGCGCTTGAAATCGCTGAATTCATATTCGTGATGACTGTGTTGGCTCATCATTTTATGGACTCACGAGTACTCGATGAACTGCAGTTACAGATCATCGGTCGAACTTTATAACTGCAGCTACAGATATAAAGTTCGACCGATGATCTGCAGTTACAGATATATAGTTCTACGGACAATTCGGAGTTCACTTTCTCAAAAAGACGTTGTCAGTGTGGCATAAACAGTGGGAAAAGTGAACATTCTAGGTTAAAACACCGTAAATGGTCAGACTGAAACCAGAAAAAGTTCGTTTACAAGAAAAACCGTGAAGATACCTGACCTGGACAGAAAGTTAGTAGAAAAGATGTCCTATCTGGAGTTCCCCAGGGAACAGTACTTGGGCCCCTCTTATTCTTGGCCTACATTAACGACATGCCGTAGTCCCTACGATCATCAGACTGTAGACTATTCGCAGATGACAGCCTACTCTATTGCGTTGTGAATAAAGCCAGTGACTGCAAGCTCCTCCAACAAGATCTCACTGCACTTGAACAATGGGAAGCAACATGGCAGATGAGCTTCAACCCCAGCAAGTGTACCGTCATCAGGGAGGCACAAGTTCCAGTCTACATACACGCTACATGGGCAAACTTTGGATGTTGTTGATGGCAGCAAATACCTTGGAGTTACAGTCACAGACAACCTTTCATGGTCCAAGCACGTCTCCGATACAACCGGCAAAGCCCACCGCTCCCTGGGATTCCTGCGAAGGAACTTAAAGCACTGCTCCAGACAAGTCAAAGCAGCTACCGATACTTCTGTTGTTAGACCAGTCCTGGAGTATGCAGCTCCTGTGTGGGACCCTTATCGACAAGCTGATATAAAGGCACTTGAACAAGTCCAGCGCAGGGCAGCTCGCTATGTGTACTATACATCCCGTAAACCTGGATGCGTCACAGAGATGGTCAACGAGCTTGGTTGGGAAAGCCTACAGGACAGATGCCAGATCTCCAGACTCGGTCTTCTCTACAAAGCACATCATGGTTTAGTGGACATAGACAAGGCAACCTACTTAAAACCAGGTGACAGCCCCACAAGAAGCCACGCAGGATTCTACCAGGAACACACTGCACATGAAGTCTATCACAACTCCTTCTTCCCAAGAACAATCCGGGATTGGAACAGACTACCAAACAGTGTCACCTCAGTGCCCACCGTGGATGGATTCCGTGCCTGCCTGTTCACCAGGCTAGGCCCAGCCTAAACCATGACCAGCTACCATTTTCATCATACCTGTAAATAGTTTTATGGTTTTTTCAACTGTTCTGGGACATTGTTTTTACCCGCCATGCTCATGTCCCGCTGGACCAATAACGTTCTTAGATGATCCCGGTCCAGTATATGGAAGAAGAAGAATGGAAGAAGAAGAAAAGCGTCAAAAACCTGAGTAGAAAGGAAGTAGAAAAACATTAGATCTATTTTCAGCTGATTTTGTTAAAATGGGGATCGCTGGCTTAGACCAGAGCAAAACATAAGACATAGATTAATCCATTTTTATGCCTTGGAAATATGCAATGATGTCTGGATTCAAGGTCTGGATGGGATATATTCACAACGAAAAAAGGAACACAACTCCAACAATTTAGTTTGTTAATCGAAAACTGTCACTTTGATAATATATTCATTTTCAGTTCACACAATTTTTTTTGCAAAGTTTTTCAGTTATAGCTCGGACCCAGTAAACACTGGTAACTATCATACAGGTAAATGTATATATTGGAAATACATTGTCGAGGCTGAGCGGCGAGTTTTGACAAAAACTGACGTATGTTGAAGATTAAATAATCATATCTCCATTATTTCACTGCATACCTGTGATTTTTCTTCAAAAAGCATTGTTTCAACATAGTATCTTTAAGACTGTACTGTTATATTAGTTGAAAGTTAATCTGGCTTTATGAACATCAACAAGAAACCAAGGTACCCTTATTAGCTATTTTCAGCACTTTTAACCGAAAATCGGCAGAAATCAACCTAAAATGACGATACAACTTCAATTTTATTTACTGTAACTTGTAATATTTCAACTTTGCATACCAAGAATAACTTCATATAATCTCGGATATGTTCAGAATCAATTTTAAAGGCTGTAGTACTTCGAAAAAGCGCTAAAACAAAGCCTCGACAACATAACTTTGTATTTCCGTCAGTGACCAGTCCGTTTATACAGAGTCCGAGGTTATAGACAATAAATTATCAAAGCTTAAACATCTCTGCACGCAGAAACAGTTCCTTATTTATAGCACTCACATTTTATGAGCCTTACCTCCCCCTTATTGCATCATAGAACTGCAGTAAATGTTCTAAAATTTGACTTTCTATTCTCAAGTAAAATGTTGGTTATCAAGGCTGGAATTCATAAAATGCTTCTCAGAATAGCAAGCAAGGAAGATCCTGATCAGTGGGTCTGCACTGTTTGTCTATGCCTTTTTGGGGCTTTTTGGTAGGTAATTGGTTAAGATTTAAGAACATTTACTGTAAGCAAAGGTTATGCAGGACATCTGATGAAGAAGTATTTGCTGTTTGTCATCTCTGTCATTTCTTGAAGGTTTGATATGTGAATTGTAAAGAGCAGTGGCTTGTAAAATGTATTAATGCCATATTTTTGCAGCTGTAATTAACATGCTTAATCAGGTCATTGCTAGAATGGCTTCAAAACATTTGTTTACAATTGATGCTCAATAATTGTTGCCTTCAACCAACAACCAAAATATGATTTTGTTTTCATAATTTGAAAATTGAAACGCCTTTGAAGATGCAGTTAGCATCTTGAAATGAAAACAAAATCAATGAAATCTTTTTGTCGTCCAATATCAATTGTGTACCATGATAAATAAACAAAATGTCAAAGTTATTTCGGGAGTATCATAAGGTTTCTCTCCAGTATGGTGAGTAATTTAGTTTTAAGTCATTTAAATTATATGCAAAATAAACATGGACAGCAGAATTAGTTATATAAACAAGACACTTTTTCAAACTAAATTTTTTGTATCTCAAAGCAAACTATTGCTCGGGTGTTATCATTTCATATGAAATTTATTAAACAAGCCTTTGGCAGGTTTAATAAATTCAATATGAAATGGTCATGAGTGTTAGATTCTGTTTATCATATGACCTTTTCAGTACGATTTTATCACCTTTAAAGTCTGTTTATTTCCATGCAAATTTGCACTGTTGTGACGTTACTTGTTCCCGCAGAAAGTGTTATGTACCATGTGGTCATAACATCATTTATGACATGACCTTATCCACTGAATAACAGTACAGTAGAACCTGTCTATAACGGCCTCTCTAAAAACACCAAAAATTGGTTTTCAAACCCAATTATCGCTTAATGCAGGTCAGAAGTATTGCAGAATGCTCCAATGGGAGCATTCTGCATACTTTCGACTTTCATTAAGCAACCATTCATCACAAAGATCTTTGTTGTGTCTATTTTTAAGTGGCCGCTAAAGACAGGTTTTACTGTAATGTCATAATGATTTTGTCATTTTCAGAATGTGATATGGAGGAATTTAGAAAATGCTATGAAGAAAAAGTGGACATTTTAATCATAGCTCTGCTTCAACCTGACAAGCAGTTTGCCTGCGAGTAAGTATTTGTGTCCATGGCATAAACCAAAGTTTTCTACTAATTATTTCAATAAATAACTAATTACACAGGGAATTTATTCAAACAAAAAACACTATCTTTACTCGGTTTTAAATTTTCTACCACTTGTCCTTTGTCAAGAAACAAATATCTGGATTTATAAATCCAGATATTTGTTTTTTGACAAAGGACAAGTGACTGAAAATTCAAATTTTTCTAGTTTTTTTTATACGAGGGTCAGTCAAAAATAACTGAGAGTAGATTCATATCTCTTCCGTAGGCTAACGTACACTAGTGCAATTTGGCACATGCATGCATTGAACTGTCCTTCGTCAGAATATGCAATATACAAGACCATGCAAAGTATAGATTGTTGTTGCTTAGCAACCAAAGAATGTGAAAAAACGTCATGCGTTCACGCTGGAATATAGCGTTGCCATGGAAACACTATACAAAATTTAAGTTACATCAACTTGTGCATTTGTTGCAAATACAGTATGTGAATGTATTTTGTTAAATGTAGCAACTGAGATAGAGGCGTTGGAATTTTATTACATAAATAAGAGGAACAATAACTAATTTTTCTGAAAATTTCACCCCAAAATATACCCCACCCACCAGTTACGGTTCATTTTAGAGCAATATTATCATCTAAGTATCATAATCATATGACCATTTCATTGTATTCAGTGATTGGTATTGACATCTGAATGCATATTTTGAATATTCCCAGGAATAAACGGTTGCCATAGCAACAAAATCTGGTCTTTTAGTTAAAATTGGAATTTCCATCGATTTTGGTTGCAACGAACATTGCATGTATTGTATTTACTATCTATTACACTTCTTCAAAACATTGCTAACACATTGGTTGATACAATTGGAGAGATAAAACGTCCGTTATTGTACTGTTTTAGATTTAAAATGATTTTAAATTCATGGCTGCTTAGTCAGAAATGTCGTCAGCACGACCCACATCACTGAGAGACGGTCTTCGGTTGCCTAGCAACAGCGCATTGAAGATGATAAGACGTCAAATTCTATATGTAATGAAGCCCGAAGGTTCATTGTTTATGTGTATAAAGTTTCAGCCAATACTGCCGACCCAGTAAAAAGATATTAACCAACTCTCAGTTATTTTTGACTGACCCTCGTATTTTCTAGTGCTCTATAGGGCCTATTCTGTCAATTTAACACATCCCTAGTTTTGATTCAAGCCAGAAAGTCCAGTCCTGACATGACAGAAACACTGCTGAATGGGACATAAGGAATCAAAACAAACAAATTCTCCAGAAAGATTAACAATTGATGTTCGCTTTCGAAAGAAATTTCATTGAAACCTTGCAGGGATTTCTTGTGTTCTCAGGGGCCAAAATTCGGCCCCTGTCCCAATGGAAATAAGGTAACTTTTTCCCATTTTGAAAAAAAAACCCAATCTTTTTTTCTTTTCTTTTTTAAAGATTTCATATTCAGTCACTGCACATATCACACAAGCTACATGGTGACAATCAACTACCATTGCATCTTATTTCTTCTTCAATTTTATGGCAATATAGTATGTGTAATAGCTAATTTGTTTTTAAATTGACCGAAAATGCCGTAATTGTGCACTATAGCAAATTTCCCAATTTCTGGGTATACCACGCTAATTTTCCCAATCTGAAAGGCCCTCTGGCCCCTTCCCAAAATTGCACAAAAAATCCCCTGCATTGTCCATGCATTTCTTTTCATGTCTAAATTTGTCACAGATGGTTAACATGCTTCAAGGATCAGATGTCTCATTACTGTCCTGCCCGTAAAGTGCTTCAAGGATCAGAGTTCTCATTACTGTCCTGCCAGTAAAGAGTGACAGTGACATAATGTTTTTAGGATTAATACACAAGTGATCTATCAATTCGCATTAGCTCAAGTGGGGTGTACAAGGTAATGTTTTACTTATCATTGTAAACAAAACACGATGTCACTGTCACTCTTGGTTGGCACGACAGTAACTCCAATATTTTGAAAATTGACTTCTTTTTTTAATTTTGACTCTAATTATCAAAAGTCCCAATAGAGAAGTATGGTAAAAATCCATAGTTTTCCAGTAGACTGCAATTTTACTCCATTTTTTCAAAATCCTTAGTGAGAACTCTAAGGATGTTAAAATTTTGGGTAGAACAATCAGTTTATGTTAAAATTTATAGAAATCAGAACACATTTTATAAAATATCCCCCCAAACAAATGTAATATTCAAGGGATCTAGTTAGAATCAGTTCTACTTTCCAATGCTAAATGGTGTGCACTAATTAGTTCATTAAAAAGTAATTATTTCTTTTTGTTGAGCTTTCAGTTTTCTGTTATTTACAGTACATATAGTCAAAAGAATATAGAGGTAACTTGTAAAGAATCTCCCCAGTTTTTTTTTTATTTCAAAACATATTTTGTGTTTAAAACAACTTTTATCAATTATCATGATTTTTAAATACTCTGCATATGATATATATAATAAATAGTGCCATGCCTACCAAAAAATCAAGAAAAAGAGCTGAAAAAGATCACTTTTCATTCTAATGAAATTTCTAACCAAACCCCGTTCAACCAGCCATATCTTTCGAGAGCGTAGAAATTTTAAAGATGTTTTTATTGCAGGCTCTTGACATTAGATTCACCTATTGCAATGAAACCACATGCACCACACAAATAGCTCCGAAACGGCATTCAGGGATCAGGAAAATAGGCATATATATGGCTCAAACCGTCAATGATTCTTTATCATCAAAATTCAACTGCTCCAATATAGAAGAAACCACATCTTAAACGGGCTACTTTTAAAAGAAAGAATATGCTCCATATGGGGTACTATTGAAAGAAAGAATATGCTTTCAATAGGGAGCATTTCCTTTCCTTTAAAATAAACCCCTATGCCTGGCCGCATAGGGCTGTCGGTAAGGTGTCTGACTGCAGATTCAGGAGTGGCAAGTTCGATCCAGGTCCCGTGCTTTCGTGGAGATTGATCCTGTAATAACTTCTATGACCATTCTCCTCCCTTCTGCTGATTCAAGAAGGGTTGTACAGACATTAAAACTACCCAGGCCTTTAGTTAAGAGTGCGTACCAAAAATTTAATTTTCTTATTTCTCATCCATAACATATGTTGTGGGTACTCAAAAGAATCGTCTCAATGAGACGGTACTTTTGCGCACCCACAACATAATGTTACAACTGATGGGTAAGAAAATATTTACAATTTTACGCTCAAAAAATGGTGATCTAAACCTATGACTAAACAAACAGTTTCATCCTGTCAAGATATCATACAGATAGTACTGAATATCTCCAGATAAACAAATCAAGTTGTTTAATTTGCCATTTCGTGTCCCCTAATTGGCTGAATAAATTTTCACAACTTTACCCGTGTCACTCTACAGGGAGTAAGCTGGATAGCTTTGCTATTTCTGCTGATTTTTTTCAAAATTTACCCTTAAAGCACCTGTTATAATTTGAAGCAGACGACAGTTTCAAATTTTGCTGCTTTTTCAAAAATAACAAATAAGGCATGATATTTCATGAGAATCGTCTTCTGGCAGGCGATTCTAAGGAAATATCACACCTTATTTTTGTCGAAAACTAGGAAAGATGTCACAAAATTTGCCTTCTGCTGCAGTCGTGATTCAATCATTGGCGCTTTAAGGGTTAACTCTTACAAAAAAACACTTTAATGGATATATCAGAGTGTGATACAGTATAGATCAAGAAAAAATATAGTGAATCTTACATGAGTGCTCATGTTTTATTGAATTTACTTTAATTTAATCTTGTTTGCCAATATTTGGGGTTGAATATGGGCCCCATTCCCAATTGCAAAAGGTATCTTTTTTTACCCAATCTACTGTCAAAAATTCCCAAATCCTAATCACTTGGAAAAGCTAGGTTTTTTCATTTGTTCAACTCATGCTGAAATTAAAAATCATATACCTTATGATATAAATACCATGATGATTTGTAAAAATCCATAGGCATAATCAACCATGACATTATGATGATGGCAGTGCAGTTACACAGTGATAGAGTACTTGACTCGAGACCGAGGGGTTGCGGATATGAGTTTCCCCTGTGTCATTGCTTTGTGTCCTAGAGCAAGACACATTAATCCTTGCTTAGTACTGGTTCAACCCAGGAAGACCTGTCCCGACATTACTGAAGAATTATTGACTGGGATGTAAATACTCAAATCAAACAAACATTATGTTGATCTGAATCTACATTGTTTCCAGACAGTATATATTGGTGTTTAGCATGAGAAGGGCTAAACTGATCTGCAATTCAAGTTCTTGTAAATATAGATCACAAAATCATTAATGTGGTTTGAAATGATGTCACAATTAATTTTTCCCAATTTCAGCTAAAATATCTGTATTTTCTTGTATTCATTAGCCCCAGGCCCCAGTCTAATATATATATAGCAAGACCCCTGTTATTAAACAAGTTGGGGAAAAGTGATACAATGTGAGGCTTGTCAAGCATTTATAGCTGTTTCACAACAAGTTAAATCAATTCAATAATACAGTAGCAGGAACATTAGATTCTATTTATCATATTATGTTAAATTATTTTGGAATCACATTTTGATGTAAAAATGATTATGATTTGCCTCTTACATGTAGGTGACGTTGTTATGGGCATCATTTCATAACGTTTTCAAAATCTGTTAACCGCTAGTGATTGATCGATTTTAATGCATGGTGTTTTTCAGTCCCTGGTCCTAGATGTGGCTTCATATGATTAAAAAAATCCTTATCTGGATCCCAGCCTTTAGTTAAAAGTGCATAACAGAAAAAGAATTTTCTTATTTCACAACTGAAACATATTTTGTGGGTACTCAAAAGAACCTTCTCAAGATGGTTCTTTTGAGCACCTAAAAAGTATGCTAAATATTTTGGATACAAAAATATTATACAATTTTACGCTGAAAATTTTTGTTTATCTAAACCTATGTCGGAAACTATGATATCATTTTCAGGAAGCTGCCAAAGGTAGATGAGTGTATCGCCAGGCAGATGGAGAATTGCAAAGACCGAATGGATCCTATGGATCTCTTGCTCTCGCCGTTTAGCTCTGTCCTAACAACACAGACAGAGCAGTTCTGTACAAGTCGTAAGTTTCTCATTCCTCTTGCATAATTTTTGTCGTCTGCAGATTTTTTCTTAAAAATTAGCATTTTCGAAAAATTCTTTCAGGAAATACACCATCAGAGTGTCAAGCAGTTTGGATCCAGATCAGGCTAACATTTTGCTGGACCTGATCTGGGTCCAAACTGTTTGCAAAGTTGATCAGCAGACGACACTAGTAGGCAAAGAGCTAGTTATCAGTAGGCAAGTGAAAGTTAACAATCTCAGATCACAGACCAACCCATGGCCCCATGAAGAAGAGATTCTAGAATTTAGCCCTTAAAGAGCCAAAAAAATGCATCTGAAAAATGACGTCTGCTGAAGTCGTCCGCTGCAAATAATTGCTTACTGACGAATTAAGTATAGAAACAAACAGCATGGCCCCAGAACAGACTGCTCCTATAGGAGCAGTCTGATGTGGGTCCACACTGTTTTGTCATAGAGGCTTCTTAAACATTTCAGCAGACGAGAAAAGCAGACTACTTTTGTTGCGATTGGCGTATTAAGGGTTAACCCTTAAAGCGCATAATCACAAAAAGTCGTATCTTGTTTTGTCCACTGAAATATTTGAAGCCTCTTAAACAAACAGTGTGGACCCAGATCAGACTGCTCCTGTAGGAGCAGTCTGATCTGGATTCACACTGTTTGCCTCTATGTTAAATAGATATTTTGGGATGCAGCTATTTTGCTGGTGTTTTAAGGATTAAATAATAGGTTTTGCATCTTACTGAGGTAATGGCACTAGAAGATACAGCAACTTTTGAATAAAATCTCGCCTCAATTTCAGCTTTTACATATGCCTAAGGTAGACCAGTCCTAATTACCCATTCATTAGGGGCGGCCTTTACAGTAACCAAAAAGTTCTGTAATACATAAGCAGCACTTGAGATGCATGAAGAGTGTTTCAATTTCCCATTATCTCTTATAGAATACTTTATTAAACAGAAATTTTAACCAATATAGATAGGGTTTCTCTTTTTCCAACATTTGTTACCTTTTGTGTTAAAATATTCAGCTCAAAATTTTATTCCAGTAAAACCTGTCTTAAAGCTGCATACTCTGTAATTATGAACATTTTTCGAAAAAAAATATTTTCTTTTTAAATCATTTGCAAAAGTAGAATAAAGTTATGTTGTCACAATAAATCTAATTTCTACAGTTGAAAACTGCATGAAAAAGTGAATTATCTTATAAAAACAGGTGTATTTTCTCTTGTTTGTAATTATTTGCGTCCCTCCAATAATTCTAGACAGTCAATTTTAACATAAATGCTGTTGTTTTGGCACTAATAATTTGTTAATTATTACGAAAAAGGTAAAATGTATACCTGAATTTTAGTGTTTTTACTGTGTTCTTGAAAAATAGAAACATTATTTTTAAAATTAAAATATCAAAAGTTACCAATTATGCAGCTTTAAGTGGCCACTCATAAAGAACATCAAAATTGGTTTTCAATACCAGTTATCATTTAATGTAGGTCAAAAGTATTGCAGAATGCTCCAAGGGGAGCATTCTGCAATACTTTTGACCTTCGTTAAGCTACCATTTTCCATTAAGACCTTTGTTTTGTCTATTTTTAAGTGACCGCTTAAGACAGGTTTTGCTGAACTTCTCTTTTTTTCTCATTTCAGCCTTCGTTGGGTGTAAGTATAATTTTTTCAAATAATTTGAAGGTGGTCCCTTAGTTACAGACACTAGGTAGAAAATTGAAATTTCACCTGTAGCAAGTTTAGAATGCTACATTTTGAAAAGTGAACAAAAGTGCTGATCAGACTGCCTGGATGCACAGGCTGGTCTGCACCTCTGTCATTTGCTAAACCCCAAAGAAAGGTTTTCTCGTTTTGAGGCCCAACTGATATCCGCCTAAGATATCAATATTTGCTGTTCCTAAAATATATTCAGGCATTCTAAAGAGTTCAGTTGTAAATTATTTATTTCTTATTTGTCCTTTCAGTATAGGACAAAAGATGTCATTTAATGAATCCTATATTTTATCACATGACATTGGGTCTGAGAGTGATAAAAAGCCATGCAATAACATCGATTAACCACTAGTGGTTTACAGATTTAGTAATTTAGCATAATGACATCCATAATAATGTTATGATAGCAATTTCTTTCATTTTCACAATGCCATTTGTGTCATGGGATAAGTAGAATCTGATAATTGTGCTCCTGTATTATTGAATTTATTTAGCTTGTGAAAAAGGGGTAAAATGCTCCGCTTGCCTCACATTTTTTCTCCTTTCCTCAACTTGTTTAATAAATTTAATAAATTATGAGCAGTCGTGTACAGGACTTAATTTAAGAGTGCGTAACGAAAATTTAATTTTCTTATTTCTCAACCAAAACATATGTTGTGGGTACTCAAAAGAACCATCTCAATGAGACGGTTCTTTTGAGCACCCAAAACATATGTTAAAATTGATGGGTAAGAATATATTTACAATTTTACGCTGAAGATTTTTGTTTATCTAAACCTGTGTGTGTAAGATCCTCTATATATTTATTTTATTTACATTTGCCAGATGAAGTTGACGAGATAATCTACAGAAGGGCTGCCGATTGTGTACGTGGATTTCCCAAGATAGCTTCCCTTGGATCGCTCCCACTTACCTGCCAGTAGGTTAATCATATATGAATCCATCATTAGTGCGAGGAATGGATAGAAAAATCTGTCCCTAGGATCACCGTTCGTCATCACGAGGCTTGCTGAGCGATGAAAAACAAAGATCACAAGGGACAGATTATAAGAATCTATCATAAGTGTACGGAAGGGATAGAAAAAATCTGTGCCAAGGATTACCATTTTGTCGAGTGATGACAAATGGTGATCATGTGGAATGGATTTTTCTATTCCACCCTCACAAAAATAATGGATTCTTTTTCTTGCTAACCATTGAAGACCACAATTTTTTTAGATTTCAAAATAAGTGAACAGAAGTCCTATGCACTGTTAAACGATGATGTCACTTTGACATAAAACTGCAGTCACTTGACAACCAATGTGAGCGAGCTCCAATACAACCAATGTACAGCCCTCACATGACAGCCTGGGTAAGATAGCATGAGATTTTCTTGCACACTGGATAAGGATATCTGATATTTTACGTTGGGATATAAAATCTTATCTTACCCATGCTATCTTACCCAGGCTGTCACGTGAGGGTTACATACATTGGTTGCATTGGAACTCACGCACATGGTCGTCAAGTGACGTCATTCTTATGTTAAAGTAACATCATTATGTGAAATTACATCTTAGTGTATTCAGGGACTTCTGGAAGCTTATTTCAAAATTTAAAAAAATTAGTGGTGAGCAAGAAAAAGAATCCATTATTCCTGTGAGGGTAGGATAGAACAATCTATCCCTCGGGATCACCGTTTGTCATCACTCGGCAAGCCTAGTGATGCCAATCAGTGATCCTTGGGACAGATTTTTCTATCCTACCCTCACACTCATGATAGAATCTTATATAAAATCCAAGGATAAAATAACAGATATCCTTATCCGGTGTGCAAGAGAATAAAGACTGCACCCTCCATGGGTTTGCTTTTCCAATTTGAGCCATTTTCCTGCCATTCAAGGCAATGGTCATCTGCTCAACTTACCGCCTATTTGCTCTGGAAACTGATATTGCAGACAATATGGACCCAGATAAGACTGATCCCCATGGTCCTATGGAGCAGTCTGATCAGGGTTCATAATGCTCTGATCAAGGTTCGTAGATGAAAAGTAGTCTGAAGTGAATTTGAATATATATAGCAGATGAAAAAAGCAAACAACATTTTCAAGGATTAAATTTTTTCCTTCATGAATATTGATGCTAGGCTCCCCCACTGTAAATAATTATATTGATAAACTTTCATGTTGGTACATAGAAAAAAGAAATTACTTGACAGGTTCACTAGTGTAGGATCAGGTATATCATATTTCCATAAGCAAACAGAGTAGACCCTGATCAGGCAGCCCTGGGTCTGTTCTGTTTGCAAAAGTGTTAAAAGGTGTCATTATGAAATAAAAGTTTAACATATTTACAAATGTATGAGCCACCATTTGAGAATTGCTTTTTTTGTTGACTGGAATGATAAAGGCTCTGACCAGTCAAAATTTACACAGTTGATTCCTTGTTGTGACCAGGTGTCATGTTAATTGCAGACAACATGTAAACAATATATCCCAACCAACCCCCACCACCAAACCAAACAAAGTTTTCAGGGTACTGGGGAAGGGCTGTGGGGACTAAACTGTTTTTATGCTGTCTTAGCATTTGCCAAGCCCTAGTGTGATGTGTTGCAGCCTGAACGGCTAAACGATGAGGTCACATAAAGACTTTGCAAACCTTAATACGGAAAAGAATGTTATATTATTATTTTTATATACTTTCCTTTCTAGCACACCGGGCTTAAATGGCAATGAAGCCCACTGCTGCAGTCTATTAATGGGAATAAAGCCCACAAACCAGTGATTGTTCAACAATCAGCCGCTTTGCGACACATTACATTTAGATGAAAAGTAAAACCTGTAGCAATTGGAACACGTCAAGTTTCGATAGTAAACACTTATAAGGTATATAACAATACCCTGATAGTTGCCTCTAGGTACAATATCCTGATAGTTGCCTCTAGGCTATCAAGTTTAATTGTTTCAGGGGCTTACAGAATAATAGATCAATCAACTCACCAAAAATTAATCGTACACAGGGTTAGCATAGGCTTGAAAAGTACTTGAATTTAGAGGGCTTTCTTGAAAAGTCCTTGAAAATTAAATCTGCCTTGAAAAGTACTGGAATATCACTCAAAGGCCTTGAAAAGTCCTTGAATTCTTCTGCTTTCTGTAGAACATAACACTGTTGATAGAGATCTAAATAGGTATGAAATTGTTGTGCCTTTATTTGGTGCAGCAAATGCTGCACCAAATAAAGGCACAACAATTTCAAACTCATTTTCTAGAACTCATTTCTCCATTATCTCAGTCTTGCATTTTAACACTTCGATCAGTATTTTTCCTAACATTTTAGTCCTTGAAAACTGTAAAAAGTCTTGAGAAGTCCTTGAAAAGTCCTTGAATTTTACTCAAACTTCCCTGTATGAACCCTGATACAAAACTGCTTTTCTTTCTCTTTGTAGACAAGCACGAAGATCGGCTGTCTGCCTCAGAGAAATCTCAGAGGGTGTGCCAGAGCCCTATAAGAGTCTTCTAACCCTGCTCAGCTCAACATTGAGCTCTTCAGCAGAAAACGTCTGCCCTTACGATTCATGTCAACTGGGGACGGCAGAAAGGTGTATCTACGAGGCTAAGAAATATTTCTCCATGTCCGTTTACAGAGAAGAAATGGGTTTAGAATGCGGGTAAGAAACAATGCACCGAAGAAGTATCTTTAACCCTTTGTATACTGGAAACCCCTAATCATGTGCTTTGGCAAATAGTGAAGACCAAGGTGAAATGCAGCATAATGCTGCATTTCATCTGGGTCTGCACTGTTTGCTAAGATTTAAAGCAATCTTCAGGGACAGAAATACATCGTAATTAAGAAATTTTTACCTGTGACCCCTTATAATAAAAAATGGGCAATTCCATACTTATTCTATTAATATTTATGGGAAAATCTATCAGAATACAAAGGGGTAAAAGTATCAAGAAAATTGGTAAGTAATATAAATTTAGGCGATAAAAAGGTTGAAGAAAAAGTGTTTTTGCAGGTTGTGTCAAAGTAAGGGTTGATCCAGCAGGATTTTTTTGGCCCATTTTGACAACCGTTATTGGGTCTTGTTCCCAATGGCAAAAAATATGGGTTTTTTTCCACTTTCAAGGAGAAAATTCCCAATTCAAGAAAAGAAGAAAAAAAATCACTATTTTTTGACATCTTAACTGCACTGTGCCATAGTAAATTGTATTTTTGCATTCCAAATTTCAAAATGTGCTTATAAGTGAACCAAATATTTGATTTTTTGTTTTATTTCATTATATTATATACGGTGTGAGTTTTTACCAATTTTGTATATAACAATGCAAAAAATTCCCAATTCTGGGGGTCGGGCATGTTCCCAAAATGAGGACAAAAAATCCGATGGAACAGTATGTTGAGCTACAGAGACTAGCTAGAATATAGACTTTTCCAAACACTACTTCACAGATCAGTATCATCTAGGAATATAAGAATTTGTTATGAGTGTGAGGGTTGGATAGAAATAACAGTCCCAAGGATCACCGATTGGCATCACAAGGCTTGATCTGGGTCTGCCCTATTTGTCTAGGCCTTTTGGCAGGTAACTAGCGTTCAAAATTTTGGAACATTTACAGTAATTTGTGATTAAATAATGCTTATTTTTATGCCCCCAAAGTTGGTTACTTTGCTTTCCTCTTTAATTGCACCCCGGTGGGTCGGAATTCAGACTCTATGGCGGTTCCGACTTAAAGACTTATCTATTGATGAGATGGTAGGGGCCTGATGCTTTGGCTGTTGTCAGGCCCACCGGGGTTAACCTGTTGGATTTCTTTTGCTTCGGTATTCAGTTTTATTTACTGTTGTGTCCTTATCTTTGCTTTATCTCCTTTTTATATCTTGATTTATATGTTCTAGAAGATGATGCATTGATAAGTTAGGTAACATTCATGCAAACCAAATATCTATGTGTCTTGATCTACATCTGAACTAAGGGTGAGGTTGGTGCCGTGAAACCGGTTTAAGCCCTCCAGTAAAATATTTTTAGTGACCGTTCCAAGGCGGTACATCTTTTGTGGATCATTCATGTTATTTCTGTCTTGTGTTTGTTTTGCTTTCATGCGCGTCTGTTTATTGATGCCTTGTGGGCACCTGCTAGGAAAGGGCTGACCTCTTGGCTCTCATTTGTGATGTCTAATTGTGAGTTTGTTACTTTCCCATTGGTATCCTGGGTCAGGTGTGGTACTTGATAGTATCGACTCCTGATCTTTGCCCTCTTTCTTACTTTGGGAGGCATATAATAATCACACAGCCCCTCCAAAGTGTCCATCCATTCGCATTGTGTTCGGTGCACATCTCTAAAATATATATTATTAAAGGTAGAAATCCCAAATTTGGTGTGTGAATGCATCTTGGGATGTCAGAGTGATGCATATCATTTTTGGGTCACTGTAACCTTGACATTGACCTCTGACCTCATTTCTAGAATAATTGTGTCTGGAGCATATCTCCTTTAGTATTTGAGGTTGGAATCCCAAATTTGGTGTGTGGATGCATCTTGTGATGGCGGAGTGTCATGTACAATTTTTGGCCTTGTTTGTACAAATATGTCACATAGTAGACCCATTCCTTTGAAGGCATTTGTCACATTACTGTGAATATCTTGTTAAAAGATATATTGAATATGGGCCTTGATGCGAGAAAACCTGTCTTCGGGGGTTTGTGAACAGCACAGGCACAGACCAGCCTGCGCATCAGCGCAGTCTGATCAGTGCCTTTGTTATTCGCTTTTCGGAAAGTATCATATCTAGACTTGCTACGAGCGAAATTTCAATTTTCTAGCAAGTCTCTGTAGCTGAACAGGCTGGTTTGAATCTCACTTTGTCAGAAACCCCGAAGACAGGTTTTGTCCTGTCCAGGCCCATATAAATATGGCATGCTCTAGCCCATGCAGTGGCGGATTCAGGATTTCCTGATAGGGGGTTCAGATTTACAAAGGGGGATTGTATTTGTTAACTTTACCTGATTATTTATAAATTTTCCTCATATTTTTGAAAAATCTCGAATGAAAATGAATTAATTTTGTTTCATTTTTTGAGGGGGTTAGGAGGGTTTGCTTGAACCCCCTATTAGGGGGCAAAAGCAAACCCCCCTAACCCATCTGGATCCGCCTCTGCCCTGTTGATTTCTTTCTTTCATGCAGGGGTGTGGAAATTGTAAATTTTTCTACTTGTCCAGGGGAAAGCAAATGGAAATAATGTACTTGTCCATAGAAAAGTTTACTTGTCCAAAAGAACAAATAAGCTTATACCTCTCTGTGCTTAAACAATTTACTCCTTCAAAAACAGTATGAAATCAGATATCAACTCTTGTAAACAGTATGGATCCTGATCAGCTGGCTTCTCTTGTAAACAGAGTAGATCCAGATCAGCTGGCTTCTGAAGAAGCCAGCTGATCTGGATCCACACTGTTTTCAATGCAAGATCTGAGCTCGTAATAATTAATCAAAATATGAAATACAGAATTGAATGAGCTTAATACATTTGTACTTGTCCAAGGACAAGTAAATATAAATTTTCAACTTGTCCTGAATGAAATGGGACCAGGTCGGACAAGTCGGGCATGGTATTTCCACAGCCCTGCTTTCATGTATACAATATCTATATCTTTGATGACGTAATGTCCATTTCATCGTCTCTGTTGCAGCTTTTTCAGGTCAGCTCTGAAGTGTGCCGCCAGTCATTCTAAAACCTGCGGTGTTGATGATGAGGACTGGGAAAAAACACTTATGCTACACTCACTGATGACTGACGAGCGCAAGGATGATGGGGATGATAAAGACGATAGGTATATTCATAGGTCCAGTTGAGGAAATTTTACTTGCGTAAAGTTTTAAATTATTTTCTTACCCATTCATCTTAACATGTGTTTGGGGTGCTCAAAAGAACCGTCTCATTGAGACGGTTCTTTTGAGCACCCACAACATATGTTTTAGATGAGAAATAAAGAAAATAATTTTCCAATACACATTCTTATCTGGAGGCCTGTATATTACAATGTACAGGATATGCCAAGTTGAACAAACGTTGTGAATACTTTCTTATCCACCAGTTTAAACATTTGTTTTGGGTGCTCAAAAGAACTGTCTTACTGAGACGGTTCTTTTGAGTACCCACAACATAAGTTTTGGTTGAGGAATAAGATCAAGCCATCAAGTCATTGGTATCTGATGGTAGGGATGATAAAGACTATAGGTATGCTAAAATGTATAGATTAGGGCAGGTTGGACAAACATTTTGAGTGTTAAATTGTGAATATTTTCTTATCTATCAGTTTAAACATTTGTTTTGGGTGCTCAAAAGAACCGTCTCACTGAGACGGTTCTTTGAGTACCCACAACCTAAGCTTTTGTTGAGGAATAAGATAAAGTCATTGGTATCTGATGGTAGGGATGATAAAGACAATAGGCATGTTACAATGTATATTACAATGTATAGCATAGGCCAAGTTGAACGAAAATTGTGAATATTTTCTTATCTGTTAGTTTAAACATTTGTTTTGGTGCTCAAAAGAACCACCTCACTGATACGGTTCTTTTGAGTACCCACAACATAAGTTTTTATTGAGGAATAAGATCAAGCCATCAAGTCATTAGTATCTGATGGTAGAGATGATAAAGAAGATAGGTATGTTACAATGTATAGCATAGGCCAAGTTGAATAAAAATTGTGAATATTTTCTAATCCATCAGTTTAAACATTTGTTTTAGGTGCTCAAAAGAACCATCTCACTGAGACCGTTCTTTTGAGTACCCACAACATAAGTTTTGGTTGAGGAATAAGATCAAGCCATCAAGTCATTGGTATCTGATGGTAGGGATGATAAAGACTATAGGTATGTTATAGATTAGGCCAAATTGAACAAATATTTTGAGTGTAAAATTGTGAATATTTTCTTATCCATCAGTTTAAACATTTGTTTTGGTGCTGAAAAGAACTGTCTCACTGAGACAGTTCTTTTGAGTACCCACAACATAAGTTTTGGTTGAGGAATAAGATCAAGCGAGTAAGCCATTGGTATCTGATGGTAGGTAGGATAATCACGATAGGTATGTTACATTGTATAGCATAGACCAAGTTGAACAAAAATTGTAAATATTTTCTTATCCATCGGTTTTAACTTTTATTTTGGGTGCTCACAAGAGATGGTTCTTTTGAGTACCCACAACATATGTTTTGGTTGAGGAATAAGAATAATATTTTTATTAGTTTTTTTTATTACACACTCTTATTTAAAGGCCTGCTTTATTCTTTGACAAAATTCTATGCCAAATTGAATGTATGCTTCCGAACCCAGTTACCGATGCACTTAAGGTTTTCACTGTTTTACAAAGGAATGCCAGCATGATTTAATAAATTGATAACACAAGTGAAAAAAACAATCCTTTGTCTATATTCAGTTAGAAAATTATGCATTTTTGTTGAGGATATCATCTCGAATTAAGCCCTATAAATGAAGTACAGTCAAATCTCAGTTATCCGAACGCCTATTATCCGAAACTACTGAGTTATTCGAAGACGATGGACGGTCCCGACTTTTTTCTCTATTGTCTATTGCAATTAAACTACCAATTATTCGAATTTCGATTATCCGAAAAAATCAATTTTTCGAAGTGATTCGTCGGTCCCGATTGAAGAAGTTGCTATTAAATTACCCTTCAAGATTCGAAGCCCAAAAGTCAGGCATGGTGATCATGATTTCTTTGTTTGGTCGAGTTCGATTTACACACCTGAGTGATTTAGCAAACAAAGTTGCAACAGGTAATTGACACCGGATTAACGTTCACACTAGTACGTAATGAACCGTTAAGTGAGTGAATGGCGTCTTTTATTAAAGTCGTCTGCAATGACTGTTCTGTTTGATGTTTTTTAAATGTCTAATTAGGGGCATAAATGAGCTAAAATTGATTTTAATTTGATCATCTCGCATCCTTTGATTTATTCTTGGCCAGTGTACATTAAGCGAACGCACCAAGCGCACCGACTTTGTACAACAAAAATAACAATTTCGATAATAGACGAATATCACGGACATGTGTTTTGGGTGCTCAAAAGAACCGTCTCATCGAAACATTTCTTTTAAATGCCTAAAACACAACTTTATGATTGAGGGAAGCAGCCAAAACCTAGGTTTGGATGCTTAACGAGACGGTTCTTTTAAACACCAAAATCGTATGTTTTCACTGAAATAAAAGAGAATTTCGCAACCCAAAAAGCACAACGTCGGGCCACCCGAACGGCCTGCCAGCAATATGCCATCTCAATGGTCTATCGCTGGTGGGCCGTTGATGGCTCAACGCTGTGTGCTAGCTGGAATGGAGACCTTCTGACATTAGGGCGATTAAAAAGGAGACAGTATTTCGTCAGTAAATGGTTCGTCAATTTACATTTAACCTTTGTTTTCATTGTTGTTATCGATGTTGTTACATGTGTATACATTTAGTACATGTCAATAAAGATCGGATTATCTTTCTTTTCGGCGTTCTTAGACCTTCAAAGCATAAGAGACCATGAGACCACAGCCTCCAAGTTAATGCTTTGACAGATGTTCCGATTATATAATTACTTAGTTGAAGTTGCGAACTCTGGCAAAACAATGACGTTCTATGAAAGGTCTGAGCTTTTCCGAAAATATCCGAAAACTCCGTTTTCGATCATTCGAACTACCGATTATTCGAAAGGATTCCTGCGGTCCCTGGCACTTCAATAATCGAGGTTTGACTGTACCCCAAAAAGTGACAATTTAAATTTAGTACCAGTTACCAAGGCATCACTTACAAATTGATGTATCTTTATACCCCCCGCAAACTTTGTTTGTGGTGGGGTATACTGTTTTCACGTTGTCCATGCGTCCGTGCATCCGTCCGTCCGTAACGCTTTGTTTTTTTAATAACTTGAAGAGTCATTGCTGGATTTTCATCAAACCTTGCAAACATGTTCATATATGCAAGACAAATACTTTAGACAAAAAAGTAAGGGCTAGGGGCCAATTCTATTAGAGTTATTTCCCTTTGTAGTTCTAAATGGCTGTTAATATAGGGTTTTATGCTTATGCTATTATAGGCCATACACGGGCTGATCAACTTCTACCACAGCTTTTGATGGAACAATTTGATACTTTGCCTATACAATGTAGACACATTGAACATATGCATGAAGGAGTTTGGTTCAGAAAAAATATTTTTTGACAAAATGACAGCTATGAGAACTTAGACAATTTTTCCCTAATAGGGATTTTGTATATGCATAGATGGTGCCTTCATGGGCCGATCAACTCCTACCACAGCTTTTGATGGAGCAATTTGATACTTTTCCTATACAACGTAGACACATTGAACATATGCATGAAGGAGTTTGGTTCAGAAAAAAATAATTTTTGACAAAATTACAGCTGTGAGAACTATAACAATTTTTCCCTACTAGGGCTTTTGTATATGCATAGATGGTGCCTTCATGGGCCGATCAACTCCTACTACAGCTTTTGATGGAGCAATTTGATACTTTGCCTATACAATGTAGACACATTGAACATATGCATGAAGTAGTTGGGTTCAGAAAAATACTTTTTGACAAAATTACAGCTATGAGAACTTAGACAATTTTTCCCTAATAAGACTTATGAATATGCATAGATGGTGCCTTCTGAATCTTACTGTGCAGGGTTTTTCACTGAATCTTACTGTGCGGGGGGTATCTAATAAGCATTGCTTATTGACTTTTTTCATTTTGAAGAATTAAAATATTTTCACCGCTTTATGCTTATAGAAGACTTCAACATTTATCTCAAACTAATATACATCAGTTTTTGTTTGCTTATGTTTCCATTTCTTTAAAAGCTGCTTTTAAATATACCTCTATCAAAAAAGTTCATTTTGGTGAAAATTTCACATTAAAATGCAAAATATGGGATAAAATACAAATTTTTTAAGCAACATAGCTAATTTTTGTGTTGTATTATTTTTTTGAAGCAAATTTCTAGTTCTGCAAGCAAAATTGATAAAGAATGTTCTAACTGCTTGTTTGCTGACTACCCCCGATAAGTGGTATACACCGGTAACTGGGTTATTGAGCATAATATTTGAGCTGCCTCATGGCAAAGCAAGCAAACTGGCATACACATTCAGTGGAGGCCCAGATCAGCCTGGTCTTCCACCTGGTCTGATCAGCCTTCACTTTTCAATCTACAGTAAAACCTGTCTTAAGCGGTAACTCAAAAATAGACAAAACAAAGATCTTAATCACAAATGGTAGCTTAATGAAGTTCGAAAGCATCGCAGAATGCTTCCCTTGAAACATATGTTGTTGGTACTCAAAAGAACCGTCTCAATGAGCCAAGTATGAGTTAGTGTCAATACGCTGTGCAGTCCTTTTTTGTAAAGCTGAAAAATTATATTGAGTAGATTTAAAAGGTAAGCTACTTTTCTGGCCAAAATTGTGATTTCTACAATAAAATTTCAATGTACAAAATTGCCTAACTGCTGGTCTCCATTACTGTAAATTCAGAAATTTTCGTGAGGGTTTTATTTTCGCGAAACTTCGCGTATGCGAAGTTTTGTGAAAATAAAACTCACAATATGGCAAGATCACTCTGTCCTTTACTGATATATGTAAATCATGCCCTGGTCGCGAATTTGAATGTCGCAAATATGTCTTTTAAATTAAAGCTATTAGCGAAAATAAAATTCTCGCGAAAAATTCCGAATTTACAGTATATGATTACTTTGCTTTTCTACACTATTGTGCAGTTGAAATCCAGATGCACTCTACCAATACTTTCAAGAATGAATTGACAAAATAGACATGTAGATGAATGGCCAGACCAATTTTAGGTATCTAGTCCTTCTAGATATCAGTGCATGCTCTTCTATGGAGGCACTGCGTTTGTAAGATGCATACTGTAAATTAAAAGAAAATTGCAGAATTTTATTTTCTGGACATATTTTGCAGTGTTAAAAATTTGTGGCAGGAGCATGAATTACCTGCATCAGTAGATGACTTCCCCATTCAACGAGGGTTTTATTTTCACGAAACTTCACATCTGCGAAGTTTCTCGAAAATGAACCCTCACGAAAATTTCTAAATTTAAAGAATCACATTCTCAAACTGGCTCAAATATTGTATTTTACCATTACTTTTCAGAATTCAGGATGATACAAAAAATCAGGCCTTATTGGATTACTTGAAATTCATCAGTAAACACAAAGACACATGTCCCAGTCTACAAGAGGAACAACCTGATGAAATGATGGAGGAACATCTAGCAGAAGCAATGGACCGAGTGAAGGAACTTATTCAAGAATTGGATGGAATAGTCGGTGCCGCATCCATAAAAGCTGTACTAGAGGGCCTACGCGAGTTCTTTTTAGAGGAATTGACTATCACTCTTGAAATAACAGGAACAAAACTGATGCTTGCAAAGGAAACCATGAAGGTAAGACCATAGGTCCAGATAAGGAAATTTTATTTGCGTAAAATTTTAATTATTTTCTTACCCATGAATTGAAACATGTGTTTTTGGTGCTCAAAAGAACTGTCTCATTGAGACGGTTCTTTTGAGTACCCACAACATATGTTTTGGATGAGAAATAAAGAAAATAATTTTCCAATACACACTCTTATCTGGAGGCCTGTAAGACTATTCATAATTTTGTGTTTATTGCAACAATGGTGCTTATTCTGATTGGCAGTTTAAAATGTTTTGTAATGGAGAAAATTGGCAATTTTTCAGCTTCAACACAGATTCTAAAATAAGTTCATGTCCAAGGACACACTATTTAAGATATGTCGAAGGCTTTTTCAGTGTACTAAGGTTGCTCACAAATGTCATATTTAAGTAGGTGTGAAAAAAAATTGTGATGTGTGTCATATATAAATGTGCTAATGCTTAATGCTATATAAATATTACATTCCCTGATTGGGTGATAGTCGAAAATATCATCCCGAAGAATGTGATTATCAACCGAGGCGCAGCCGAGGTTGATAATCATATTTCGAGGGATGATATTTTCGACTTTTACCCAATCAGGGAATGTAATATTATTTTATCATACCGAACATTAGATCCTTTATTTTCTACCACCTTAGGGATACTTTGGTGAGGGGAGTTCCAAAGGGAAAATAATGCACAGCCTCTTCTAGATATGCATGAATGAAAATACATCTTTCACAAAATTGTTTCTTTTGAACAGTTTGAATGTTCAAACTGATTATGACGTTCGGTAAACAAATTATGTCATAAAAAGTCGATGGCGTCAAACTTTATACCAAGCAGCGTCATTTAAATGGAGATACTGTACAAGATGCGGTTTTGTTGCAAAATAGAAAATTTCGCCAAATCTGCTCAAATTTGGTCTCAACGTGTTCCTCTCATCCTAAATAAGAAAACGAGTTCTAATGTGATATATGTTCTATGTATATCTTGTCTCTAATCTACATGTATTAGTCGGTAAATAACTATACATAGCTAATGTTATTTCTGTTTATACTCTCTGACTTTAAATAAAATTACAGTAAAACCTGTCTAAAATGGCCACTCTCAAAAGACCTAAAATTAGTTTTCAAGACCTATTATCACTAATGCAGGTCAAAAGTATTGCAGAATGCTCCATGGGGAGCATTCTGCAAAACTTTTGACTTTCATTAAGCTACTATTTGTCATTAAGACTTTTGTTTTGTCTATTTTTGAGTTACCGCTTAAGACAGGTTTTACTGTAGTCTTATGTCTTAAGGTAAACATAAAGACCATCCAAAAGCATTTAAGGATTTTTGTATTGGAACTTAAAAAAAGTAACTCTTTTGGCGAATTTAAGGTCCATCTCATTCATAGGAAACCGGATCCTCTTCTTCATAACACAGTATTGATTTTATGCGATGAAGGAGCTGGATTGATGGGCATGAATGGGCCTGTAAATGCAGTCTGTAACGCATCTGACTGCAGATCCAGGGGTTGTGAGTTTGATCCCAGTACTGTCCCATACTTTCATGGAGATTGATCATGAAATAATTTCTATGGTCATACTCTTCCTTCTACTGATTCAAGAAGAGTTGTTGTCAGAGAAAGTATGTGCACCAAATACTGGTTAACCGCTTAGCCAAGCTTGCCCAGGAGAAGGTGGTTAAGTGAAATGACCGTCTCAACATGACCATAGCTGTTGACAAAGATGCAAAGAATCAAAACAAACAAATTGGTGGCATGATGAATCTGAACATTTCAACAATTGTTTGCATTTTAAAATTCATCTCTGAAACAAGACAGGGTTCGCACAGGCTTCAAAAGTACTTGAATTTAGAGGGTTTTCTTGAAAAGTCCTTGAAAACTAAATCTGCCTTGAAAAGTACTGGAAAATCACTCAAAAGCCTTAAAAAGTCCTTGAATTCTACTTTTTTTCTGTAAGACTTAGTACTGTTGATAGAGACCTAAATCAGTATAAAATTGTTGTGCCTTTTTTTGGTGCAGCATATGCTGCACCAAATAAAGGCACAACAATTTTATACTAATTTTCCAGTACTAATGTCTCCATCATCTCAGTCTAGCATTTAGGAAGTAGAATTTTAACACTTAGATCAGTATTTTTCATTAACTTTAAGTCCTTGAAAACTGTTGGAGAGGTCTTTAGAAGTCCTTGAAAGTCCTTGAATTTTATTCATACATGTCTGTAGTATGAACCTGCAAGATTCAAGTAAGTTTCAGTTGAGCATGAAATTGTTTTTGCTCACCATTCATTGGGTTGAAAAGGGTTTGTAGTTTCTTGTAGTGTTTTTTTCATATGGACAGTGAAAAATGATTAGCCTGCCCTCAAGGTTATAAATTTTGTTCATGCTCAACTCGACTGAGCATGAAATTTATCCTGCTTATTAACGTTAATATTTATTAGCAGGACAAATACAGCATTTGAGAATTTTGAAGCAAGAAAAATCTTTGATTTTCTGAATTTTAGTTTTTATGAGCAGTTCAAATTTCATGCTCAGTTGAGTTGAGCACAAAAAGTTTTATTACAGTAAAATCTGTGTAAAACGGACACTCAAAAATAAACAACACCAATGTCTTAATGACTACTGGTAGCTTAATAAAGGTCCAAAGTATTGCAGAATGCTCTAAAGGGAAAAATCTGCAATACTTTGGACCTGTATTATGCGATAATCTGTCTTGAAAACCATTTTAGTCTTTTTGAGAGTGCCCATTTTTTTCCAGGCTGACAAGACTCTTCTCTGGCCACACAAGTCTAACCCTTAATGCGCCAATTGCAACAAAAGTCATCTGCTTTTCTCCACTGTTGAAATGTTCAAGAAGCCTCTATGGCAAACAGTGTGAACCCAGATCAGACTGCTCCTACAGGAGCAGTCTGTTCTGGGTCCACACTGTTTGCTTCTATACTTAATTCGTCGGTAATGTTAGGCAATTATTTGCAGCAGACGACTTCAGCAGACGACATTTTCAGATGCATTTTTTCTTGGCGCTTAAAGGGCTAATAGTTGTAACATACATTGACTCGATTGATTTGTATTCTAGGGTCTTTTAGAAAGATATGAGGCTGTTATGGAGAAGATAGACAGAAACGATATAGAATTAGACGTTGCTGCTGAAGCAGTTCTTGCGGAAGTTAAGGATCTTAAAGCTCAACTGGAACTTCTCTTCCAATCTATCGTCACAAGCTTTGAGTCAAGAATACATCATGTTAGACAGGAAGTGTTGAATCTTCACTTAAGAATATCTGACATGTGCAAGGAGGAGACCATGGAAAGACATGAGATGGAACCGTGGAACCAGATTTTCTTCATGTTTTCAGCTATAATGAATGATCCGCTTTCAAAACCGGAACAGGTTTGTGGGTAAGTTGTTGAGCCACGTCATGGCAAAACTATGAAATTGATGGCTGTGTACAGAAGAGATGAAGATCAATCTGGATTTGAAATATTTTTATCCTTTAAAGTGCCACCTTTAATTTGCAGCAGACGACTATTTCAAATTTTGCCGCTTTTTCAAAAATAACAAATAAGGCATGATATTTCATGGGAATCGTCTGTTGGCAGACGATTCTCATGAAAGATCATGTCTTATTTTTTTGGAAAATTTGCAAAGTTGTCGCAAAATTTTGACGTCTTCTGCAGTCGTGATTGGCACTTTAAGGGTTAATGCTCATCTCACATGGGCATGAAATTTGTTGTCCTTTAACCCATTTATGCCGAATGTATTTTGCAATGCTTATCAAAAGCACGGGTCCTTTACCAATTTTAGGGTTGTTGGGTGGTATTTTTCATTGGTATTCAAATTTTAAAAGAAATTTCAGTAAGCCAACAGTGGAGAATCTGATCAGACGCTGTGTGTTGCTGTGTCTGATCTGGTTTTGCACTGGTTGTCGATGTCCCACAAAAAAGACGCTAGGCTTATATGGATTAAAGATGAAATTACAAACAAGTGACAGGGAGCCCAGTGGTTCAGTGGTAGAGTGCTTGACTTGAGACCGAGGGGCCGTGGGTTTCACCGGTGTCCCTGTGTTGTAGTCCTTGAGCAAGACACATTTATCCTAGCTTAGTACTGGTTCAACCCAGGAAGACCCGTCCCTGTTTAACTGAAAGATTGTTGCTGGGAAGATAAGAATGGAAACAAACAAACAAAAAAGTAGGGCTTTTTCCACTGAGAACAGCACACTGGGGCAAAAAAGGGTTGTGTTTAGGGTTTTAGATTATAAGTTTGTAGGTAAGGTAGGTAGGCATAATAATGTAGGAATTTTTTTAAGATATAAGGACCATATAACTCAGAATTAACCCTTAAGGCGCCAATCGCAACAAAAGTCATCTGCTTTTCTCGTCTGCTGAAATGTTTAAGAAGCTTCTATGGCAAACAGTGTGGACCCAGATCAGACTGCTCCTAAAGGAGGAGTCTAATCGGGATCCATGCTGTTTGCTTCTATACTTAATTCGTCAGTAATACTAGGCAATCAATTGCAGCAGACGACTTCAGCAGACGACATTTTCAAATGCTTTTTTTTCTTGGCGCTTTAAGGGTTAAGGACTGAAGTTCAAGGTACTTTAACATGTTTGTTAAAGCTCAGTCTTGTGTTATAATGTATTCTTGATAATTTCTTAGATTAAACCTTCTAGAATGCATTGAAATTCCGGGCCCTGTAGCGCAGTCTGTAACATGTCTGGCTAGAGATGCCTGTCTGACTGCAGATCCAGGGGTCGCAAGTTCAATTCTGGGCTGGTCCCATACTTTCGTGGAGATTGATCATGAAATAATTTCTATGATCATTCTCCTCCCATCCACTGATTCATTCAAGAAGGGTTGTTGTCAGTTACAAGCAAAAGTATGTGCACATATACAAAGTACTGGTTAACCACTAGTTCAAGCTTGCCCAGGAAAAAGTGTGGTTAGGTGAACTGACCACCCTGTCATGACCATAGCTGTTGACTTGGAGACAAACACAAACACAAAGAAACCCTTAAACAGATACCTTTGTAAATAGTGAAGACCCACTGCAAGCATGAGAAAGTTCAGGATTGATCAGGGTTTCCTGATTGAGCACTGGCATATGATTTATATAATGACAGTTGTTTTTGCTGAAACTAATTTCTGAATGAAGTTATACTCAATTTTAGATATAAATTAAGCATAATCTGACTGGTTTCTATTGGTATTTTGTGATTTTAAACCTTAAGTAAGTGATTTAAAAATTGCTTTTCTCCATTTTGGAGTCAACCGACATATTTTCCTGATTGAGAATGGCTGACTGTTCTCATCCCTGCCCAGATGAAATGCAGCAAAATGCTGCATTTCATCAGGGTCCATACTGTAAAGGTAAAAGATCTTCATACAAAAGAATGCAATATTTTTTGAAAATTATAACCTGACACCCCTAGATATGTACAATGGATGATCCCAAGTTTATTGCATGGAAACCAGAAGTAATAATCCATTAGTATACCATGATTTAGGTAAGAATGTTTTGTCTTTTACAGGTTCCTTCCTGATATAAAAACTGCAGTTCACAGCATGATGGAATGGAATGAAGAGCTAGGTGATGAAGTGATGAAGTCTGTGAATGATTCACTGAAACTACTGCATCTCATATTTGAGGGTATTTGCGATGAAACAGAAGAGGAAGAGGAGTGTGTTCTCCCACCCGCCGAGGAAACGAATGTTTGCAATATTGCAAATACTGGGGACTGTTCAAATACTGAACAAACAAGAGCTATCATAGTGAAAATACAAGAAATTGAATCAAGTGGTTCAGAAGAGTTTGGAGAAGTTTGTAGGTAAGACCTGTTGCCCCCACCACCCTCCCCCATAGACTTAGGCAAGAATTTTTTCATTAGTTGATTTACAAACCCTCATACTGTAATTTTCCGGAAAGTAGAAAAGAAATAAATTTCTAAAATAATTATCATTTTTTTATTTTATCCGCCAACTCTAAATATTAGTTGTTTCATTGAAAAAATAATGTATTTATGAGGTTCTGTCTGTGTTTTTTTGAACGTGGCACTGTTAAAAGTGATTGTCCTGTCCAGATTTTTAGGAAAATGATGAAATATTTAAAGATTAAATACAGACAGTTGTTTGCCTAACTAGATTTACTGTTTATATGATTTAACTCAAGTAAAAACGCTGGTCAGATTCTACATTTATTGAACTAACATCATTCTATTTACAACATAACTTTGGCCATGAAGAACCAACCCAGATATGAATGACAGCCAGCGTTGGCTCAGCTAGTATGATTGCAGACCTTTAAGCCCAGTACGTGCTGTTCAGAGGATAATAAGGTGCAGCATGGCATAGTACATGCAGTCTGGCATAGCACAAGCCACTACATAGGATTCCAGCTGACTTTGACCCTGCACATGGTGGACCTGCATAGCCACGAATATCTGAAGAGATAGCTGACTGATACAGTTAGAGTCACCAAGGTCGCCAGGCTGGGTCTGCCCTAGCATTTAGTGGAGCACTATGTCAGAGTATGAGCCTGCAAGTCAGGGTGGTGGACACGGTCGCGGCCACAGAGTCTGTGGTGGACTTGATCCAGCCAATTGGTGTCTGCGGACCCCTAACTGAAACAGGTTAATCAGACAGACAGCTTGAAGGCTTAAAGGGTGTAAGTACAAGCAGGCAGTCAGTGCATGATTGGATCCTGCAATGTGGAGGAAATGAGTTGATTTCAGATAGAAATTAATTCCCCCCTTCCCCCTAGATTTACCTTTAAATCAAAATGCAAATTCAAACTACTGGAAGTGCCAGTAGTGTAAAATTTACACTTTCCTAACTTATATCTGGGTTGTTTCTTTCCAAATGTTGAACAAAGGTGGAGAAAGGGGTTGGTGGTGGGTATCCAAATGCAGCCCTGCAAACAGCTAAGCAAGCAGAATGATAACTGAGCCCAGATTTTGTCTGGGACAGCTGATGTATGCATAAATTCTATAAATAACAATTTGTCATAGAGACCTAATGTCAAATGCACACCCTAGTGCAGGGCTGCAGACTAGTTACAAATATCATATAAACTATATTTATTCCACAATAAATAACAATTTATATGATTTAACTCAAGTAAAAACGCTGGTCAGATTCTACATTTATTGAACTAACATCATTCTATTTACAACATAACTTTGGCCATGAAGAACCAACCCAGATATGAATGACAGCCAGCGTTGGCTCAGCTAGTATGATTGCAGACCTTTAAGCCCAGTACGTGCTGTTCAGAGGATAATAAGGTGCAGCATGGCATAGTACATGCAGTCTGGCATAGCACAAGCCACTACATAGGATTCCAGCTGACTTTGACCCTGCACATGGTGGACCTGCATAGCCACGAATATCTGAAGAGATAGCTGACTGATACAGTTAGAGTCACCAAGGTCGCCAGGCTGGGTCTGCCCTAGCATTTAGTGGAGCACTATGTCAGAGTATGAGCCTGCAAGTCAGGGTGGTGGACACGGTCGTGGCCACAGAGTCTGTGGTGGACTTGATCCAGCCAATTGGTGTCTGCGGACCCCTAACTGAAACAGGTTAATCAGACAGACAGCTTGAAGGCTTAAAGGGTGTAAGTACAAGCAGGCAAGTCAGTGCATGATTGGATCCTGCAATGTGGAGGAAATGAGTTGATTTCAGATAGAAATTAATTCCCCCAAAATGAAGACAATGTGGATAGAAAGATGTTCACATTGGGTTGGTTTCCCCACAAGTTAATAAGTTAGAATGAAAGGACACTCTGTTCAACACTTGGTAATTAAGATGCAGCATTTGCTGGTAGTACATGACGTAACATCTTATAAGTAACTATACATCCCTATAAGTGCAGGCAAAATGTCAATGGAGTGTGAGTGTGTAATTCAAGTCTGGGAATTAAAATTCCATATTACATATCACTGACAGGTTGTCAACATAAAGGTTGATTAATCCTTTGCCTGCTAGCTTGCTGATAAACTTGCAAACAGTTTTAAGATTCTAAGATTCAGAACAGGCCACACAGAGCATCTGGCTGGTCTGGATCCAACTGTTTGACACTTATGATTTCCTTGTTAGAGTTTTTAAATTTTAAGAAACTGCAGCAGATGACCTTTTAAAACTGTTATTCCTGTCATTCACTTAAATGTTACCACACAGCAAGCAAGCATGTAACAAAAACAGAACTGAAAATGAAAACAACAAAAACTCAAGAATAATCAAATTCACAAACAAATTAAAAGCTAATATGGAGCACAGCCAAACCTGTTACAAAAAGCACCAAAGATTGGCTTAGGCAGGTGCTTATCCAACACAGTTGCATAAATGATTTGCTACTAGCCCAGTGCAGCTTCTAAGGTGCACAGTGCAGCTTCTAAGGTATTTGAAAAACAGATTTTTACTGAAAACAGGTGCCTCCTATGACAGGACAGACTGTAACTCAGTCAGAAGAGCCATCCGAGCTGACCGGATAACTGTTTAGCAACATTGTCTGATACACATGTTCAGATAAGTTTAAAATGACTAGAGATATTTAGTTCATATTTGACCTAGCATTAGAAAACTCAATGTTCTTTAAGAACAAATTCACACTACGACGTCACTACGGGAAAAAACCAGAGATAAAAACCCTTTTTGGAAAAACTCTGGAAACCGTGTCCATAGGATAGCATTATACATGTGGTACTAATACCATGCTAACGTCGTAAGAATGATGGACCTCATTCTACATTGAAGATAAAAACAAGATGGAATCACATCAACGTCAGAGGCCACAGATCAGACGTCAATGTGCTATCCTCTTGAAGCTCATACACAACACAGTGTAAGAACATGTTACAGCCGCTTTTTGGAGCCACATTCAGCGGCTATATAAAGCATGAATGATCGCTGTTCTAGCATCATTGGATTCTCAACCACAGAGTCCTAAACAAATTGAAGGTAACCACTGAGAAGTCTTATTTTTGACAAAACTAAGGTCCAGGTAAGTCGTGTCCACGCTGTGGACAACCAAAGAGTCAATAGTGGTGGCAGCCCTATCTTGATTTCTCAGTTATTTTTAATTAGAACATATGAATGCCATAATGTTATGCAGAATATCAGCAAGGCAGCCTTCGAACAATCTTGCAACAACAACATAATGATAATAACAACAATAAAAGTGTAATGCAAGCAGATTGAGCACATACCATGGGTTGCAAGTCAACCCCGAGTTAAGGAAGGCTAGGTCACAGCTGGTATCCTATACAGGTTCTACATATTCAAGAAAAAGTTAAGATAGCATGATCTATTAAGAAAGTTTGTCAGATCTCAAAATACTCTTAAGCCTTTAATATGCAACTACAAGAGCGTACATGCACTCATCATGAAAATATCTCCATACATTTCTTTAGTGTTAGCTCGGGTAGTCTGATAACAGAGCTGTGCAGAACATAACACATACTGACACTGTAGAACTTGCAACTAAATGACCTTGATTCTGTACTAGCTGGACCTGTTGGAAGAGACTGTTGACTGATACAGTAATGTCACCAAGGGTTTGCCCTAGTATTTAGTAGAGCACTAATGTCAGAAATTGTGCCTGCAAGTCAGAGCGGTAGACATGGACTCCAGCCACAGGAGTAGGTGGTGGACATGGTCCCGCCAAGAGTCTGAAGAGATCCCTACCTGATACAGGTTGATCCAGCAGACAGCATGAAAAGCTTAAAGGCCATGCAGTAGGCACAGATAAATACATGTATGTCCATCTGTACCTATCACACAGGTATAAACACCCATCGAGGGGCTCACTGGAAGCATCTGGAGACGCCTCCAATGAGCACCAAAACAAATGTATTACCAAAACTAAATATGAGCTGTATCAAGATTACATGAATAACCTTTACATATCAAAAGCCTCTCAATTAAATGATTGACTGCACAGAAATTTCCATCCAGGTTGATATAAATCCACCATACATGCATGAAACAGTGCAGAGTCCAACAAGAAGCCATAGACTGTGGCATCTCAGAGGGTCTACACAGTTTAAGAAAACACACATAAATCTCCAAAGTAAAGAGGCCAAATAAGCTGCAAAGGAAACGCATGCCTGGTATCGCTAAACTATGAATTAAAGTGTCCAACCATAAGTGAATACTCCAACAATAGCATCAGCAGCAAGCAAGAACAAACTGTTAATTTGTAAACAGGCTGATTAAGATTACATTTGTAGCATCATGAGATCTGAGCAAGGATAAATACATGTAAGTGCTGTCTCCTTTGAGTGATTATCAAAAGCCTGAACTGGACACCCCCAGTGCCAAAACACTGTGGACAGCCACATGGCAAGTTAAGTGTAGTTGACACATTGCTATATGGTGAAAATATGTTTGTCTGATCTTTAGGCTTCCAAGAACGAGCATGCACTCATTGATGCACAGGTGTATTAATAGATCCATTAATGGTGAATAAGTCTGCACAACATGTATATCCTAGAAAGCAGTTACGAACAGCTTCAGGTAAGAGTAAATCCCACATTGTTACACATCATAACTCACAGTGGATAAGCACAGTCAATTTCATCAAATATGTTATTAAAGACTGTCTACATGTCTGGTAAAACTAGGCTTATACAAGGTACTATGTTAATACACAGTAAACAATCCTTAGCCTTAAGAAAATGAAATTCGTCAAGGGTGTATAGAATGTCATAGTACAATATATCCATCAGAGACTTCTAAGATAATAGTTGTTCATCAAGTCTGTATTCATCGGAGATTTAAGATAATAATTGTTTATCCAGGCTACATGTATATATGTAGATCTGTGGCAGTACTCAAAGAACAAGACAATTAACTGAATGTTCATCAATGCTGTGTATAATGTCTATAAGTACTTAGACTCCAATTGTTAAACCAAGAGTGTTTTGGCTACCCAGAGCTATTAAAGTGAATAACTGTTCATAAAGCTGTAAATCAGAACTCAAGATGTGAGGCTTCTCAGACAAACTGTTCAAAGCTGTATAGAATGTTGTAGTTCACATCTTTCACAGCAATATCAAATTGATCATCAAGGCTGTATGAAATGTCTTAGTGACTTTAAAGATAATACAGTTCATCAAGAACAAATCCATGGAGGCGTTAAAGATCTTGAGTGCATCTTGCTGTCTTAAACCGCAGCCTGTAAAGAAACCCCTCGAACCCGCATGGAAAAATCTCAGCTACAGGAAATAAGTTCAGATTAAGATCTTATTTAGTAGCCTTAAAACTGAGACTGGCATCAAACTTCCTAACCTGGTATCACAATCAGGAAGAATCAGATCAGAGCAACCCATCACAAGGGCCAGTGTTGCTAAGCTAGTCTAATTAGAAAGAACCCTTAAGCCACGTGCTGTGCAGTTGCAGAGCCCAATATAGCACCTACCACTAAACAGGACCCCAGGCAGCCGACCTTGAACCCGCAAGAGGACCTGCAAGCCGTGTGAGTCTGAGGAGACTGCTGACTGATACAGGCGGCCAGACTGGGTCTGTCCTAGCATTTAGTGCATCACTATGTCAGAAAATATGCCTACCAGGCAGGGTGGTAGACTGTGGGTCCAGCCATAAGAGTCTGTAGAGACCTCAACTGATACAGGTTGATGAGACAGACAGCCCGTCTGCCTAAAGGAGGTGAAAGCAACCAAGTCTGCCAGACCGTGAATCCGCAAGGGCCAAGTGTGAAAAACCTACTGCCCAAGTGAGATTGCTAGCCTGACAAGAAGAAAAGTGAAGGGAGCAGCAAGCTATAAAGACCCCTGATTTGCAGGTTGATCAGACCTACGTATAAGTTTAAGGCTTAAAGAGAATAAATTACCGATCATGAAAGTAGAATGGCAACGTCAAGGCTTACTGATAAAAAGCTCTTGACGCTTAATCTATAAGCTGAGATCATCCCATGCATGGTTCCTTTGCCCCCTAAATAATTAGTGCCTCAGAGCCCCACTCAATGCATTCAGAGTGGAAGGTTCCAAGACGTAAGAATGAATATATAATCCATGTTCACATAACCCCAAGGGTATAATTGAACTAAATGCAGTTTGTGAACTGAATTCAGTTTGTGAGATGAATTATCCTTTAAGTTAGTTGTCCAATTCTTAAAACAAAACTAGTAATTGTTATATAAAATATCCACAAGCAGTTTTTATCCAAATGCAGCCTTGCAAACAGCTAAGCAAGCAGAATGATAACTGAGCCCAGATTTTGTCTGGGACAGCTGATGTATGCATAAATTCTATAAATAACAATTTGTCATAGAGACCTAATGTCAAATGCACACCCTAGTGCAGGGCTGCAGACTAGTTACAAATATCATATAAACTATATTTATTCCACAATAAATAACAATTTTTTTCTGGAGATATTTAAAAATAAAAAAGCTCTGAAAATGACCAGTTAACTGGTAATTTTCAGAGCTTTTTTATTCATTTTTTTTTCGTCCCTCCGACCCTAAATCTGAAAAAAAATTCCTGTTAATCAACTAATAAAAAAATTCTGGCCTTAGAAATAGAAGGCCATATTTCTGTAGAAAGTTGTGGACATATAGCAAAAGTGTTCTTCAGCAGGAAACAGGCATAATATATATGAGGGGTGATCAGAAAGTTTGTGGAAAAAAGTTACCATTTCTACATCGTTTGATCAATAGAGCTGGAATTACAGTACATAATACTGCAACACATATACAGTTGATCAGTTACAACATGCTTGATGTTAGTCGTATATGCGCGTTACAGCTGTCGCCTCGTGCTCATACATCTGATGTCAGATTTTCATAATTTCAATTTCAGTCAACTTGCTATGAATGGTTGTTTATATATATCTATGAATTTTCATTGCAATCGATAAAAGCAATGCAATTTAATAGCACTTTTCTGGTCACCCCTCATAGGCCATCTCAAGAATTTGGTCCTTATTGCATTCTATTTTCCCTTTTTTTTCCTAGTGTCATCTGCTGATATTTTTTGCAAACAGTTTGGACCCAGGTCAGGCCCGACAAAATGTCGGGCCTGATCTGGATCCTATCAGTTTGACACTCAGATGGTATTCTTGAATTTTTTTTCGATTAAGTTGATTTTGAATTTTTTTGAAAAAATCGAAAGACAACAAAAAAACATGAAAAATTTCTCAGGGAAAAAGAGGTAAAACATGCATGTGCAGCTATCTAGTGGGAACAGAGGTGTAATATTTGGTCTGAGCCTTAATCTGCTCTTCCACAGTGGCTCAGTGGTAGAGTCCTTGACTGCGGTTTCGAACCTCACAGGCGTCACTGCGTTGTGGTCCTTGAGCAAGAATTATTTATTCTAGCTTAGTACTGGTTCGACCCAGGAAAACCCGTCCCTGTTTGACTGAAAGATTGTTGATGGGACATAAAGAATCAAATCAAACAAACAAATAACCTGCTTTTATTACTAGATCTTACATGCGCGGTTCCAGAAAGTTTTATCAGAGGGGGTCGAACTTTGACAAGGTTTTTTTTTTTTTCGTTTTTTTTAGAGGAGAGATTCGATCCAAGCAAATACCACTATAAATGGGCCATCATCGGCCCGCCAGCGAAACACCATTTAAATGGTGTTTCACTGGTGGGCCGATAATGGCCCAAAATTGAATGCTGGCTTGGTAGCTTTGTGGTTTTTCAGGGGATCCGGACCAGTATTGCTAAGAAGCCCTATATTTTTGTAATTTTCCAGGGGGGGGGACCCGACCCCCCTGTCCCCCCCCTCTGGATCCGCCCATGTATTACCTGCATATGTGAGCAGTGAAGGTACACAGGTTTGTCTGAGTCTTAGTTGCGCCCCAATCTAATAAATACAATGTATCAAAATTTAACATACTGGCTCATATCTCTTTACCTACTGGGTAATTTTTCAGGCTGTTTTGTCGTCTGCTGATCTTTTTTTTTAAATCAGCTTTTAAGAAAAATTCTTTCAGGAATACCATCAGAGTATTAAACAATTTTGATCGAGATCTGGCCCGATGTTTTGTCTGGCTCTATCTGGGTCCAAACTGTTGCCAAGGTTATCAGCAGACGGTACTAGTAGGTAAAGAGATAAGTTCATAATTTTTGACAGAAATATAATCGTTTTATTACCGTACTATAATTTCAAAAGAAGAGAACACCTTTTTTCCAGATTAACACAATTTATTAGTGTAAAGGTGTGAATATTTCAGGGTTCCCACAAGCTCTGGAAATCATGGAAAACCTGGAAAATTGCGAAAAACAGTTACATGCATGGAAAAATCATGGAATTTGAAAACAACTGAATAATCATGGAAAAATCATGGAATTTTGTGAATTAATTTGACGAAACCACCAGTAGCCAGAAAACTAGCTGTCAGACACACAAAATTGTGTGTCTGACAGCTAGTTTTCTTGCTTCTGGTGGTTTCAAGTTTTAATTCTTTCAAAATGCATGCATGGTCTACAAACATGCTTATTTAAATACATTTCTGTTGCTGCATTCCGTATTTATTCTCAGCTGGTGAAGATGCCCTTTAAAGGGGAGGTTGAAGGCCATCTAAAAAATAGCCATGAAAATTACATTGTTGATCATGGAAAATCATAGAAAAATCATGGAATTTTGTTTCTGAATTTCAGTAGGAACCCTGATATTTTCTTATCCTCAATTATAGCATATCAGTGTTTATTTTGGTCCATTTTGATAATTAGGTTCATAGATTCAGATACGGAAATTTTATGAGCTTAAAGTTGTAATTATTTTCTAACCCATCAATTTGAACATGTGTTTTGGGTGCTCAAAAGAACCGTCTCATTGAGACGTTTCTTTTGAATACCCACAACATATGTTACAGATGAGAAATAAAGAAAGTAGTTTTCCAATATGCACTCTTATGTGGAGGCCTGAAACCTGTGTTCCTGGTGGGGAAAAGTATGTTCATGCGCGGATCCAGGAATTTTTGTCAGGGGGGGTCCAGATCAGTGTGACAAAAAAAGCTCTGAAGTTTTTTGTTGTTTTTTTTTAGTCCTCAGCTTATTTTAAATAAATCAAATGGTCAATATCAAAGAAATCTCTCATGTTTCAAGGTTCCAGAGGGGATCCAATATTTTACAGGGGGGTTCAACTTTTTCCAGCGGGGGTCCGATTGCTTATTCCCTATAGAAACCCACATAACTTGTGATTTTCCAGAGGGGGGGGGGGGTCTGGACCCCCTATCCCCCCTCTGGATCTGCACTTGATGTTTTTCCCAATTTCAAAGAGAACATTCCCAATTCAAGGATTGCCTGTTTTTGTGACATCTTAACTGCACTGAGCCAAAGCATACTGTAATTTTGCATTCCTAATTTTAAAATGTGCTTATGAGTGAAAATATGTAAAAGGAGTTGAATGAACCAAATAAAATGTATTTGATAATTCGTAGGAATGAATTTTATTTTTGTGGAATTTATTTATGTGTAAATTCTGGCGAATCACTCACAAACTGAGTAAAGCCCAAAGGGCTTTATGTAAAGTTTGTGAGTGATTCCCAGGAGTTTACACATCAATAAAATTCATAAAAATAACAATTCAGTCTTTATAATTCCAATTTTGGAACATAACAGCACACGGGGCCGCGTAGCGCAGTCAGTAACATGTCTGGCAACAGATGCGAGTCTGACTGCAGATCCAGGAGTCGCAAGTTCGATCCCAACCGAGTAACATACTTTCGTGGAAATTGATCGTGAAATAATCTCTACTGTCATTCTCCTCCCTTCTGTTGAATCATTCAAGAAGGGTTGTTGTCAGTTACAAGCGAAAGTATGTGCACAAAGTACTGGTTAACCACTTGTTCAAGCTTGCCCAGGAAAAAGTGTGGTTAGGTAATCTGACCATCCCGCCATGACCATAGCTGTTGACTTGGGACGTAAACCAACAAAACAAACACACAAAACAGCACATTTGTAAAGGGTGGTTGACAATATTTTAAATTTTAATGCCTGCTGAAGAAAAATAGTTCTTAACTGCTGTAGATGAAAGATGGGGCAGCCATTTTGAAAATTCTGTTAGTTTAAAGCTTTGTTTTGCTAAAAAAAAATGATTAAAATGGCATTCTATTTGGAGCAAATATGTGAGTAAGGGCTCAAAAACAACTCTATTTAGTTTGGAATTGTTTTCTTTTGTCAAATATACATCTTGCAGGGCTCATTGAAGAACATTTAGATTTAGGCCCTGCCACGGATCCGGATTGACAGGTTTCAAAAAGCACTTACCTTCACAAGTCCTGCTTAAAATCTCCAAATTAGTAGGACCTAAGTGTCAATTTAAAAAGTTCCCTTTTACACATTCAAACTGCGTTGAAGCATTTCCTTGTTGATGTAGCCTAGACATTAGTTTGATGACGATTCTCTTCAATGACATGACTGTTGTTAAGTGACATCACATTGCCTCGTCATCCAGTACATTTTTTAGAGTTCCCCCCATTGCTTTTAACCCTTAAAGCGCCAAGAAAAAATGCATCTGAAAATGTTGTCTGCTGAAGTCGCCTGCTGCAAATAATTGCCTAGCATTACTGACGAATTAAGTATAGAAGCAAACAGCGTGGACCCAGAACAGACTTCTCCTATAGGAGGCTCCTTAAACATTTCAGCAGACGAGAAAAGCAGACGACTTTTGTTGCGATTGGCGCATTAAGGGTTAAGATACACCACCATACGGTGTAAGGGTTTTCAAATTAGCTTTCAACATGCCCAGATATATTCAAACTGGTGAATGTTTTGTAGTTTTTATGTATAGTTCATTATAATCAACACTATCTGAGCACTGTGAAATCAAGGCAGATATCAAATATTCATGCGCATGGTTTTTTATCGATGTGTAAAAACAATTTAATTTTGCAAACAGACCAATCAAAATAGAAAAAAAAATTGTGTTGGAATTATTTGATTATATTGTATGGTGCTAATCCTCAATTTTGGGGGTCAGGTCATGTTCCTAAAATGCTGAAGAAATGAAGAAAAACCCTACATTTGATATGTTTTGGGTGCTCAAAAGAAGAGTCTCAGCGAGAAGATTCTTTTGAGTACCCACATCATATGTTTGCATTGAGAAATGAGCCGCGTCATGAGATTTCCAACAATGTGGCATTTTGACAGGTGTAGACTCAGACAAGCCTGTGCAGCCTCCTTTTAAGCTTAGAAACTCCAAATTCTGTTCAGTCAGTAGCTTAACACTCATAGAATATTCAAGCAACTAGCAAAGGCTCTGATCAGACTGCGCATATGCGCAGGCTGGTCTGAGCCTTTGCTGGTCGCACATACCACATTGTTGGAAATCTCGCGTTGCGGCTCAAATAAAGAAAATGTTTTTTTTTGATTGCACACTGTTATCAAGATTTCTGAAATCACTTACCCTTGTTATTGTATTTTTGTTAACAGCCACGTTAGAACCATACTTCAATGCATTCACAACGAAACCAAAGGTTGCGCTCCTGAAGAACTTGGGCAAGTAAATTCGACAATGAGGGCATACAAGATGATGGTTCCAGGCTATTTTGACTGTGACTTTGACAATTTGGATGATGGTGATGAGCCACCAGTGTGTGAAGAGGAACCTAAGTGTAACGCCCAGATGGCTGCTACTTGTTTTAAAGGGCTTGATGAATACCTAGATGTGTGCGGGTAATGCTTTTTTGTCATCTGCTTTTTTCATTCACCTGAGTCATAGGCTCAAGGCGAGCTTTTGTGATCTTAAGATGTCCATCTTTCATCTGTCAACAATTTCTTTAAAAAACTCCTCCTAAACCACTTGTTAGAATTTCACCAAACTTTGCAGGGATGATTTTGGGTGATCTCCTTTCATAGTTGCTAAAAGATTTCCATACCATGCAGAATTCTCTTGGGGTGGTAACTACCTATATATGACATAGTACAGATGTGCGGCGCGAACAGCCCCCTTTTTTCAGCGCTGCCAGGTATACGATAAGCCCCCTTTTTCTAAAAAAAGTATAAGACTGACCCATTTTTTCATCATTGTTATATGAATGGTCCCATTTCTGACATCCCTGTTTGAAAAAACTCATATTTTTGCTCAGATATTCAGCTCAGAAACCAAAACTGTAATATTTATAGCAATGAGGGTACCGTATATAAAAATCGAAGAACAGTATATGAATATGTAAACATTTTGTTAATCAAGTATATGAATAGGTCATTTTTTTCGAAGACCAGGTATATGATTGGGGTAGGTTTCAAAAAACAGGCCCGCACACCCGTACCAAAGTTACCCTCAAGTTATCACCCCGAGAGAATTCTGGTTGCCAGTGCAACCAAAAGGAAAAGCTTCAAAATTCTTCTTGTAAAATTTAAAGATAATCTAGTACATATAGTCCTTGGGAGACCTTCTATCAAAATATTATGGGCTTAATGAAACTGGCAACTAGCACAGTCTCATCAGTATCTTCCCTGTTGACCTATCCAATTAAAACATGGAATTTCAATCAAATTTGCCAGGCTCCTTAGGGCTGTCAGTAGAGAGTCCCACTGCAGATTCAGGGGTTGTGAGTTAGACCCCCCCGGTCTCAAACTTTTGTGGAGATTGATCATGAAATAATTTCTATGGTCATTCTTCTCCTTCCACTGATTCACTAAGGAGGGTTGTTGTCATTGACAAGTGAAAGTATGTGCACGAAGTACTGGTTGCCTGCTAAGCCACTCTTGCCCAGGAAAAAAGTGGTTAGGTGAACTGACCATCTCAACATGACCATAGCTGTTGACTGGGATGTTATACCTGAAACCAAACCAAACAAAAACAATCAAAGCTTGTTAATTTGAATTCCTTGGCGCCCCCCACCAAAGTTTTTACTCGAATAATCAGGGGTTTTTTTATTTAAAGAGAGTTACATCATTAAATGGGCCTCAAGGTGAGAAAACCTGTCTTTGGGTTTTGTGAACAACAAAGGTGCAGACTAACCTGCACATCTGGGCAGTCTAATCAGTGCCTTTGATATTAGTGTATTGGAAAGGTTCATATATAGACTTGCTACAAGTGAAATTTTAATTTTCTTGCTAGTCTCTGTAGCTGAGTAGACTGGTTTGAGTCTCACTTTGTGGGAAACCCTGAAGACCGGTTTTGTCGTGTTCAGGCCCATTTGCAAACATTAATTGATTATTTTCAGTTTTTCAATCAAAACATATGTTCCAGGTGCTTTAAGCTCCAAAAACATGATATGTTTGGATAGGAAATTGTTAAAAAAATACACCTAATTGGCTCAATCCAATGTATGTGAATTCAGATTTTATGCCAGTACATCGAACTTTTTAGATATGCCTTATTGAAACCGATGTGTCCGAATTTATTTCCATTTATTTGATACTTAACCTTTAAAGCGCCAAGAAAAAAATGCATCTGAAAATGTAATCTGCTGAAATCGTCTGCTGCAAATAATTGCCTAACATTACTGACAAATTAAGTATAGAAGCAAACAGCGTGGACCCAGAACAGACGGCTCCTATAGGAGCAGTCTGTTCTGGGTTCACACTGTTTGCCATAGAGGCTTCATAAACATTTCAGCAGAAGAGAAAAGCAGACGACTTTAAAACTTCCATAAATACACCTTATTCTCTGAATCTAATATATCCAAATTTAATTCTTTTATATATGGGTAATTGGAACTCAGGGATCAAATTTTAGATTTTTAATCACTTTCTAGAAATAGCAAGTGATTATTTTAACCACTTGCTAAAGGTGTTGGTCATCTCACCTTTTCAATGAAAATGGACTGCTTTTTGTGCTTAGTTATTATTGTAAATTATTGAAAATTGAACAAAATAAACTACAATTATACCTGTATTTAATAGATTGTGTGCCATAATTGGTATTTTCTTCTCAGCCCACATTTAGATAATCTTGCAAACAGAGTGGATCCTGATCAGCCAGTTTCTTCAGAAGCTGCCTGATCAGGATCCACTCTTTTAACTAGGTAACATTTTCTATGTTGCATGATTTGGTTAATGGAAGATGACTTGCATTCACTTTCTAAAAATAGCAAATGATGGTGTTTTGGCTGCTCAAAAGAACCGTCTCTTTAAAATGTATTTTTGAGTACCATTAACATATGTTTTGGAAGAGAGAGGTGTAAAATAATATTCAGTTACACACTCTTATCATGGGGCCTGACTGATAGTTGCCAGTTCACATTTTAAGTAAGACTTTTCCCTTGCATAACAGTAAAACCTGTCTTAAGCAGCCACTCAAAAAGAAGACCAAAAATTGGTTTTCAAGACCGATTATTGCTTAATGGCTAATGCAGGTCAAAAGTATTGCAGAATGCTCCAACAGAGCATTCTGCAATATTTTTGACCCTCATTAAGGTACCATTTGTCTTTAAGACCTTTGTTTTTTCTATTTTTGAGTGGCTGCTAAAGACAGGTTTTACTGTATTACTATTTTCTCATCATGGAATGTTACACTTTATGACGTGGCATCTGGGAGTGAAATAAAGCCATGTAATAAAATCGATAAACCACTAGTGGTTTATAGATTTACGGGAAACGTTATGACGCCCATAACAACATTGCGTACAAACTGACAAAAGTATAACGTTTTTGCGCCAGAAATGAGATTTCAAAGTATTTGTCATATGATAAATAGAATCTAACATTCATGCTCTGGTATTATTGAATTTATTACACTCGTTGGGAAAAAGAGATAAAATGCTCGGCAAGCCTCGCATTTTATCTCTTTTCCCCGACTCATTTAATAAATTCAATAAAACATGAGCACTCATGTAAGATCCTCTATATCTGCAACAAGGGGAGCACTCATGTAAAATCCTCTATATCTGCAACAAGGGGAGCACTCATGTAAGATCCTCTATATCTGCAACAAGGGGAGCACTCATGTAAGACCCTCTATATCTGCAACAAGGGGAGCACTCATGTAAGATCCTCTATTTATTGCAGGTACACGCAGGAAGGAGCTCATAAATGTTTAGAACCGTACATCGGAGCCTGTTCACTCTCTGTTTCCCTCGTTCCCATGGAGTTCATGCGGTTACAGTACCTCAAACGCTACCAGGATAAGATTGATGAAGAGGAGTGTGAGCATAGCTTGACTAGCCTCTTTCTGGATGACCCGACCTTGCCGTTAGCGGAATGTAACCTCTTATTTTATCAAGAGTTTCTGAAGGGTATGAAAGAGTATGGAAGTTCTCAAGATGCACTATGTTCCAGTTTTGTTGCCCGTGATATGTGTATAAAGGAAGCCCATATTCCATTCCTTATGGAGATCTTTGAGTGGCGTCGTAAGGAATTGTTCCGTGAATCCTGGACAGAGGTCTGTGGGAGCTGGACCCCTCCTGAGCCTATGGATGAGGTATGCCTGAACCCTTTGCCCCTCGGGAAATTTTTCATGTTTTTTTTCCGTCTGCTAATTTTTTCAAAATCAACTTTTGTCGAAAAATTATTTCAGGAATGCCATCTGATTGGATCCAGATCAGGCCCGATGTTATGCCTGGCCTGATCTGTTTTCAAAGGCTATCAGCAGACGTCACCTTTATGCACTTATGGATTCTTCCTCCTGGTTTGTTGCAATTAACTAAGGATGGTCCATTGTATATACATGTATTTAAGAAATGAATTCAATTTTTGTAATGTTCATGGAATCATGAATACTTCGGGTCTCTTGCAAAGTAAGTCAGGGACAGCCAATGGAGCAAGCAAGATGCTTGTTTTGCACGTGCAACTGGCTGTCACTCATAACACAAGTATCACTTCTGGCGAATGAGTTTGATGTTCGAAGGGTATTGCACAGCAAAGTGAGTCTGGCATCTGTCAATCAAATTTGTGTAGTTCATGAGGCTATGAAAGGTTGAAAAAGTCTAAAGCTTCATTAAAGGCTTGCTTTGAAAATGTAAATATTGTGGGGTAACAGGTTTTAATATCCAAATAAAATTGTATATCATTCTCTGAAAATTGTTATTGCCTTAGCACAAAGTGTAGACCCAGATGAAATGCTGCATTAAGCGGCATTTCATCTGGGTCTTCACTGTTTGCCAAAATACACTTTTAGGATACTGGATGATTAACCATGCTTTTTTGTAGTCAGTTGATTTTTGTAATTTTTGTTTTTAAATTATTTTTTTTTCAGGAGTAAGCAAACAAGAACTTGCATTCTGAGTAATTTTACACCCTTTTTTTGCTGCCTGCTGTTTTTTGTTGTTGTTTTTTTCAAAATAAATCTTTTCAAAAATTACTTTCAGGAATACCATCAGAATGTCAAACAGACGCCGTTTTACGTTTGCGCGGATTGATATATCATATGCACGTGTTTTTTTTTCTAAGAAAGCGCGGAAAAAGTACTATCATATGCGCGTTTAAATTGCGCGTTTTTTAATTACTTTTATATGTCACTTGGACAGGTTAGACATACTATAGTCGTATCTCATTATCAAAACCATAGAAAAGATAATGAGATTCAACTATAGTGCTTCCGTTCGCCAGGCGTTGAATTCAATGTCTGTTGCCCCCTGCTCACCAACGGGGAGGTGGAAGTTAGAGCAGGATATTTTTTATTCAGCATATTAAAATATCCATAGCACATTACCTTAAAACAGTTGACTTGATTTGATTTGATACAACACACATTAAAGTATTGTTATAGCACAGGTCTATAAAACTGTTAATTTCGTTTGATATGATAAGACAAAAACACTTGTTCATTCTGAGCACATAGTCCATCAAACAGAATACATTAATTTTACATATCCATTCTTGGCATGAACCTGTATCCCAGAGACTTTATGTACTCCAATCTGGTGATTTCCCCGGATGAATATTTCCTGTACTGACTAATGGAGAATTCAGTTTGTGTTTTGTCTTCCTTTCTAGCAGTTACCACCTGATCTGTACTCCTCATCTTCAAGCAAATTGTGGCTCGTACTTTTTGCAGAACATCCATGAACACAAATATAGATGGGTGTGCTGAATAGAATTGTGCGTTGAAGTGCAAATGGAACGCTTCAGCTGAGTTATTCCTATATTCTATATATAAAGCCATCATAAATCAAACTTTTCTTTCCTTCATTCGTATCAGAGATTTTAAAATCCATGGTTGAGTTTAAAATTCCTGGTTAAAATACAAGTTTAAAAACAAAATACGAAAACGTCTAAAACCTTTAAAAACCTTCTAAAATATGACTAAGATAACGGTTATACCTGAGCAAGACGGTTGTGAACACAGGTAAGCTGGGCTATTATATTGATAATTAGCATAAAGGCGAGCCGCGCAAATGATACCTTATTTTCAAGCGCTTTTCATACAATATGGTATGATTTCCGCGCTTATGATGTACGGCCCAAACAGTTTGGATCCAGATCATGCCGACCAAGAATTTTGGGACCGCTGTCTGAATTTTTTTGTCATTTACAGTTTATGAATGATGCATGAACAAGTATCAAGGTTAAGTCTTAATCTTCTTTCATTCTCAACTCAATTGAGCATTATATTTATCCTGCGCATAAATGTTAAAATGCCAACATTTGTAGTCATTTTAACTTTTATTAGTAAGACAAACAGAACATCTGAGACTTTTAAAGTAAGAAAAATCTTCATTTTTTAGCAAAAAAAGTTTTTATGAGCTGTTAAAATTTCATGCACAGTTGAGTTGAGCATGAAAAGTGTTCTTTAACCTCAGGGCCAGGTTCCTGTTAGAGCCAAGCTGTGTAAGTGTAGCATTGTACCTCTGCTGAGCTCACTGATATCACATGATGACTTTTGTTTATGGTATAGGCCTTGGGCTTAGATGTATAGAAATAAATATTTTGAGTGTAATCTTGTGAAAAGTTTCTTACCCATCAGTTTTAACAGCTGAATTGGATCTGCAGTAAAACAGTGGGGTTGTAAACTTAAGCGGCCACTCAAAAAGAAGACCAAAAATTGTTTTTTCAAGACCAATTATCGCTTAATGCAGGTCAAAAGTATTGCAGAATGCTCCAAGGAGCATTCTGCAATACTTTCGACCTTCATTAAGCTACCATTTGTCATTAAGATCTTTGTGTTTCTATCTATGTGTGGAGGGAATTCAGTGGCTCAATGGTAGAGTGCTTGACTCAAGACCGAACCCTACGGGTTTGAGCCTCACTGGCGTCACTGCGCTATGGTCCTTGAGCAAGACACATTTATCCTAGCTAAGTACTGGTTCAACCCAGGAAGACCCGTCCCTATATAACTGAAAGATTGTTGATGGGAAGTAAAGACCCAAAGCAAACAAACAAACTATCTGTGAGTGGCCGCTTAAGACAGGTTTTACTGCACTGCTTCAAAAACAGGATATACCCAACTTTTCTTCCTATCCTGATGGATTCCTCGTTTTGGTTTAATGCAATAAACTTGAAATGATACATTGTATATTCTGAGAGGTCACAGGTTATTATTTCCACATAAATAATGTATTTTTTTCGTTGAAGATTGTTTTTGTCCTAGCAAACAGTGTAGACCCTGATGAAATGCCGCATCATACAGCATTTCATCTGGGTCTTCGCTGTTTGCCAAAGAAGACATTTTAGGAGTTACTAGTATACAAAGTGTTTTTCCTTCATTTGTTAGGTTACAGACTGGTTTTAATGAAATATTTTTTCTTTTTCTTCAGGAGGCTGATGTGCCGGGCCCAGGTAAGGAGGAGGGAGGGAGGTTAGGGAGCAGGGCTTTGGAAATACCATGCCCGACTTGTCCGACCTGGTCCCATTTCATTCAGGACAAGTTAAAAATTTCTATTTACTATAGTCCTTGGACAAGTACAAATGTATTAAGTTAATACAATTCTGTATTTCATATTTTGATTAATTATTACGAGCCCACATCTTGCATTGAAAACAGTGTGGATCCTGATCAGCTGTTTTTTTTAGAAGCCAGCTGATCTGGATCTACACTGTTTACAAGAGAAGACAGCTGATCAGGATCCATACTGTTTACAAGAGTTGATATATATATATCTGGTTTCATACTGTTTTTGAAAGAATAAATTGTTTAAGCACTGTAAGGTATAAGCTAATTTGTTCTTTCAGACAAGTAAAATTTTCAATGGACAAGTACATTTTGGCTTTTTACTTGTCCCTGGACAAGTAGAGAATGTTTCTATTTCCACACCCCTGTTAGGGAGAGAGAAAGAGGGAGGGAAATAGAGAGAGAAGGACAGACAGACATGATAGAAAAAATCATGACTCCAAGATTCTCAACTCCAAAAGTTCCTTGTATGGTTTGAGCCTCACCAGCATCACTGCGTTGTGTCCTTGAGCAAGACACATTAATCCCTGCTTAGTACTGGTTCAACCCAGGAAGACCCATCCCAACATAAATGAAAGATTGTTGACTGGAACATAAAGAATCAATTCAAACAAACAAAAGTTCCTTGTCAACACTGGATTAGATTAGGAATAAACGCATTGAAGAACAGGCATGGTGACACATGTAATTGGTTAGAAATTCAATTGCCCAAGTGAATATACGTAGGGATTCTGATAGGAAAAAACAGGCAATTAAGTGTGAAAGGACTAACTAGAATATGATAAAATACAAACCAAAAACTCTGAAACATATTCTAAGTAGGCCTAGGCATATAAGATATATAAGATATATGGGTGAAAGTTTTCAGGATTTTGCTTGAATTTATGATACTGATCGATTAGGGAGATTATTGTCAATTATTAATCGTCAGATTATTCAAAGATGATTAGCCATTCAAACTTGAAATTGTTAAAAATCATGTTACCCCTGTTACTTGAAAGCTCTTCAAGAGTTTATAAAACTTCTTATTAATATCAATCAATATTAGATGACATGCAGAGCACAAGAACCACAACTCTTGCAATTATACTTTTCTGTCCATCACAAAATAGTGTTGGCTCTGCTACTTGAAAACCGTTAACGATATCTTCTTGAAACTCGATATAAATATCAATCAGCATGCTTGCTGAATGTAGAGTACATTATCACAACAAAAAGGGGGAGGTATATGTGCTTTTGCAGAAAGAAAAAAAAAAATCTTTTTATCTCTTAATGCGCCAATCGCAACAAAAGTCGTCTGCTTTTCTCGTCTGCTGAAATGTTTAAGAAGTCTCTATGGCTAACAGTGTGGACTAAGATGAGACTGCTTCTATTGGAGCAGTCTGTTCTGGGTCCACACTGTTTGCTTCTATACTAAATTCATCAGTAATGCTAGGCAATTATTTGCAGCAGACAACTTCAGCAGACAACATTTTCAGATGCATTTTTTTTCTTGGCGCTTTAAGGGTCAACAATATCTTCACAAAACTTGATATAAATATCAATCAGCATGCTTTGTAGCACCCGTTAGTGTAAACGCTCCTGTTAGTGTTAAAGTTTTCAAATAATGGGAGATATCACTCCCGTTACTGTAAACAGGACCATGTTTACACTAAGCGGCGATAATGCAGACCCAAAAAAAGAGTATCAACCGTTAGTGTCAGCATTGTGAGAAAAAACAGAAAGAAATCAAAAGAGATGACCATTTTTCGCAGACATTATGAGCAGCCGTGACAAAACCATTTTTTTGACATTGACTACTGGATTAAGACCAGTTTAATCTACTTTATTAAGTTCCAGTGATTTTGCTTTATATCTCGATAACTATTTGAACCATAAATATTAAGTAAGTGAGCAAGTGTTTTATTATCTTGACCTATCATGTGTCGACCCATCCAAGCAGCATGTCTGGGTCCTAGGAGACTTCAACTATCCTAAACTGGACTGGGAGGAAAATCAGCCAATAATCAAACAAAATTGTCCAAATCAGGAAGCATACCTGGATTTTGTGTCTATCATAAATGATAGCTGCCTAACCCAAATGGTAAGTGAACCAACAAGGGAAAATAATATTTTAGACCTCTTCCTGACAAATAGCCCTACACTTATGGACTCTGTCAGCGTTGTTCCCGGTATTGCTGATCATTTGGCTGTGATTGGAGTTGTCAGACTTAGGCCTACTATACAAAAGGTAAAACCTAGAACTGTACACCTGTACTCGAAAGCAAAGTGGGAAGGTATGAGGCAGGGCATGCAGGAGTTTCAGGCTACATTTCTTGCAACCTGCGAAGGAAAGTCCACCGAACAGCTCTGGCAAGAGTTTATGGGAGAGACTGAAACCCTCATTGGTAGGTATGTACCAACCATAACACTAAGAGGCAGAAAGAACTTGCCTTGGATTACACAGGAAATAAGGAGAAAAATGAACAGGCGAGACAACCTCTATCATATACAGAAAACTACAGGTAAGGACAGCCACCGCCAACTTTTCAAAAAGGTGAAGTATGAAGTAGATTGCATGACCAAAACATCATACAATGCATATCTCCACAGCCTTGTTGGCATCACTAACAAAACACCTGACACAGATAGCTCCCGCCCAAATACCAAAAAACTCTTCTCCTTCCTCAAAAACTGCAGGCAAGATTCCCAAGGCAGTTCACCCCTCAAAAAGGATGAACAACTGTGCACCGATAATGTCCAGAAGGCAAATCTCCTTAACTGCCAATTTCAATCGGTGTTCACCCCTAAGTCCCCCCTTACACTTAAACAGCTATGCCAGCAGAAAGTTCAGGACCTCCAAGAATCAGGTCACTATAACCCAGATAATGTCCCTCCTGAAGCTAGGAATAAGTACACATGCATGACAGACATTACCATATCAGTAAATGGCATCACAAAATTGTTGCAAGGTCTCAAACCAGACAAAGCACCGGGTCCCGACCGCATCAGACCCCTATTTCTACAAAAGCTCCACTCTGAGGTCGCTCCAATCCTACATGTGATCTTCTCTAAGTCTCTCCAGGAGGGTACCTTGCCCTCTGACTGGTTAAAGGCCAATGTTTCACCCATTTACAAGAAAGGAGACAAAACATGCCCAGCCAACTACAGGCCTATCTCCCTCACATGCATCCTATGTAAGCTACTAGAACACATAGTGACCTCAAATGTAGTGAAACACTTGGACAAACACAAGATCCTCTATGACCTCCAACATGGCTTCTGTGCCAAGAGGTCATGTGAAACACAGCTAACTATGCTCATTGAGGAAATACAACAAAACCTGTCAGACGGCAAACAGACAGATGTGATCTTGCTGGACTTCAGCAAAGCATTTGACAAGGTGAGTCATGAGAAGCTAATCCACAAACTTCATGGTTACGGTATCCGAGGCGAAACCTTGTCTTGGATTAAGGCTTTCCTTAATGGTAGGTCACAGACTGTGGTCCTTGAGGGGGATTGTTCTGAGGAGGTACCAGTTACATCAGGTGTTCCGCAAGGATCTGTCCTTGGACCAATCCTCTTCTTGGTTTATATTAATGACCTGCCTGAAAAAGTTAAGTCCCAGGTAAGGCTTTTCGCGGACGATACAGCTGCGTACCTAGCCATCACAAAGCCTGCTGAGTCAAAGCAACTCCAAGATGACCTTGATACCCTCCAGGAATGGGAATTAGACTGGAATATGGAGTTTAATCCAGGTAAGTGCCAGGTCATTCGTATTACAAGATCGAGATCACCAATCCCGACCCAGTATTCCTTATACGGCCAGACCCTTGAGGTTGTGGCCTCTGCCAGGTACCTGGGTGTGGACATTGCGAATGACCTGTCCTGGTTTGTTTGTTTTGTTTGTTTGTTTGTTTTTGTTGCTTTACGTCCCATGTCAACAGCTATGGTCATTGCGGGACGGTCAGTTCACTTAACCACACTTTTTCCTGGGCAGGCTTGAGCAAGCGGTTAACCAGTAATTTGTGCACATACTTTCGCTTGTAACTGACAACAACCCTTCTTGAATAAATCAGCGGAAGAGAGGAGAATGACCGTAGAAATTATTTCATGATCAATCTCCACGAAAGTATGGTACCGGGCCGGGATCGAACTCGCGACCCCTGGATCTGCAGTCAGACACGCATCTGTAGCCAGACACGTTACCGACTGCGCTACGCGGCCCGTCCTGGAAGCCCCGTATCAGCAGAATAACAAATAATGCCAACAAGTCCCTTGGTTTTCTGAGAAGAAACCTGAAGGCTAAAAACCCTGAACTTAGAGAGTTAACCTACAAAGCTATAGTCCGTCCCCAGCTGGAATACGCTGCTCCAGTCTGGGACCCATACATACAAGAAGACATCCAAAGGATTGAGATGGTCCAGAGACGGGCGGCTCGATGGGTCCTGAGTGATAACTCACCTTACTCCAGTGTCTCAGACATGCTGGGAAGACTAGGCTGGCGCACCCTGGAACAGCGGCGTGCTGACTCACGACTGGTCCTGTTCTATAAGATAGTGCATGGCCTAGTTGCCATTCCACTCCCAACATATGTCATACCCCTCAATCGGTATTCTCGGACAACTCATCCACTGGCTTTTAGACAACTCTATGCTAGGACTGACTATTATAAATACTCGTTTTTCCCCTTGGCAGTGGTACAGTGGAACAATCTTTCGGCCCGTACCGCAACCCTGACAAACCTTGATAGCTTCAAACTTGCTATCTGTCAGGAGTGCCACTTCAGACCATAAATGTATACAAAACTGTTTTTATCCTCACTTTTTCCTTGTTTCTACTGTTTAATACACTAACACTATGCACTTTTATCCTGTTCTCCCTATCAGCTTTATTTTTAACTCTTACTTTTATCGCATGTTGCGGGGAACCCGGCACGTAATACTCATATGAGGGTGTATGCCGTATGAAGAGATAGAGATAGATAGATATGCATATCCAATATTGTAAAACAACATATGATAACAGAGTTGCAACCAACAAGACAACACATACAAATATGTAATCGAATAACAGGGAAAGTGACTGGGATAATTTGCATTTTCCATAATACATAGTAAATCTACAAATGCATATTTGGATCATGCCAATTCCAAGCAATACTCATAGGGGAATCATGCAGTTGTACTGCAAATGTGAAGTCAGCGAATATAACAGTGCAGACCCATGTAAGAGGCAATTAAAGGTAGCGTGCATCAGAGTCTGTCCTGCTTACTTACATTAAATCTACAGAAGTACTACCAGAGTGTCAATGCAATAGAAACTGTAGTGATGACAATATGTGCATCTCACATAGACAGCTTAATAGTTTATGAGCATTTTGGTGGAAGTGGAGGGGGAAGATCCAAATATTGGAGGTTATAGCTTAAAACCACGTTGATCATGATCAGACTCCTCCAAAGAGCAGTCAAACCTGGGTACACACCATTATCGAACGGTAACACTCAAGGGAGCTCTAAGATACGTGTCTATTGGTAAATTCAGCTGCGCCCACTACATCTTGTCCATATTTAGATTATCTATAACTGCAGTATCATGCCATGCAAATATGACATTAGCAAATAGTACAGACCCAAATGAGGTGTAACAAGTGTGAAGTCTCATTAAGGACCCAAAATTCTATCATTAAACGAAAGAAAATAAATTCAAACATTGTTAACAAAAAACGTTGATAACATACGTATTATCATCACACACTCCCGTTAGTGTAAACGTTGACAATAACGTGAGATGTCGCCCCCGTTACTGTCAACGTTTACACTAGCAGTACCATTATTGTAAACGTGTTTACAGTAATGGGAGCAATATCTCCCGTTATTGTCAACATTTACACTAACGGGTGCTACAATGCTTGCTGAATGTAGAGTACATTATAAGACCAAAAAGAGGGAGACATTATGTGCTTTTGCATAAAAATTTTTTTAATCATTGTGTTTTGTTACAGACCTTACAGGATGTGATATAGATGCAGCTGTCGGACACATGCTGATGTTTGATAGTCACTCTACAAACTTATTTGGTTTCCATACAAGTACCCCTGTTTATCAAGAAGCATGCAGGTAGGTCATGGACTGCTTCTATTTTCTCATGAAATAAAACTAACCATTAAAGCGCCAAGAAAAAAAATGCATGTGAAAATGTCGTCTGCCGAAGTTGTCTGAAGTTGTCTGCCTAACATTACTGACGAATTAGGTATAAAAGCAAACAGTGTGGACCCAGAACAGACTGCTCATATAGGAGCAGTCTGATCTGGGTCCACACTGTTTGCCACAGAGGCTTCTTAAACATTTCAGCAGACGAGAAAAGCAGACGACTTTTGTGTCGATTGGCACATTAAGGGCTAAAATGCCAGCAGTTACAGGTGAAAGATTTGCACGAAGTACTGGTTGACCGCTAATTTAAGCTTGCCCAGTAAAAAGTTAGGATAGGTTCACTGACCATCTCAACATGACCATAGCTGTTGACTGGGACATAAAACAACAAACCAAACTAAATGCCAGCATATATGAGATTTTGGTCCTTGTCTCATTGGCAAGCAGCCAAGGCTCAGATGAGTCTGTGCTGTCGTGCAGTTTCACCAGTCTTTGCTGCTCACATACACAAAACATGGAAAATGCTAGAGGCTCAGACATGGGGGATCCAGAAATTTCAACAGGGGGTCCAGGGAGCACAGTGGCTCAGTGGTTGAGTGCTAGACTCGAGACCTAAGGGCCGTGGTTCGAGCCTCACTGGCGTCACTGTGTTGTGTCCTTGAGCAAGAGCATTAATCCTAGCTTAGTACTGGTTCAACCAACTGAAAGATTATTGATGGGTCGTAAAGAATCAAATCAAACAAACAAACAAATTAACAGGGGGTCCTGACAGTTTTTTTTATCAACATATTTCAGAGAGAGCTGTACAAACCTTCCTTGAGAAGCAATTGGACCCCAAGGGGGGGGGGGTCCAATTGCTTCTCAAGGAGGGTCTGTACCAGTATTTCTAAGGAAGCCTTTAGCCACTTGTGATATTCTTGAGGGGGGGGGGGGGGGGGGGGGGGGGGGTCCGACCCCCTGTTCCCCCTCTGGATCCGCCCATGCTCAGACAAAAATTCCACTTGTGATAATCTTGAGGGTGGGGGGTCCGGACCCCCTGTTTCCCCCTCTGGATCCGCCCATGCCCAGACAAAAATTCAGTCATGTAGTCTCACTTTGAAGCTGTGCACGGTTGTTAGAACAGTGAATTTACAAATATGAGACAGGAATAATTTTCAAATGAGCGCGGATCTGACATAAGGGTCCTTCCGGCATTTTAGCAGCTTTTGTGTAATCAAAATCTAAAAACGTCCATATTTTCAAGATTTTGCATGTTCTTACAATAGAGTCAAATTGTTTCTAACATGTTATACAATCAAAGGCGCAAACAGTTCTGATAAAAGTAAGTGATACATATAATGTATGTTGCCATGGCAACAGCTGTGCATATGGACTACATACTCCCTCTTAAACAGGGTACCTCATTTCAAATGCTTTTGTAAACACGAGATGTTTGTATGTGGACTATTTGTGCAGTCTTTGCAATTGCATACACATCAAATTTACAGAAACATAGAGCATTCTCGAAATATTGCTCCTAGCGTCTTTGTATTAGCCTCATATGTTAACACAATGGTGTTGACATCAGAACATCATTAACAACGTTAAGTGACTTCATATGTATACCAGTTTAAATGCTCATATCTTTGTTATTTGTAAAGATAATCCCTTCAAATTTACTGTAATTATTCACAACAGCTAGGCCTTTCTTTCTCTGTAAATATCTCACTTTTGACTTTTATTGCCAGAAGGTCCCTTCCGTCAGATCTTGGCTAAAATATTTATGCTAACACTTTCAATGTGTTTAATGTGTTCTCAAGAAGAGACAATCCAGGGATGTTACATTACACTTTTTAACCTTTTAGAACCAATGTATTAATAGACTTTTCGCTTACTGTAAAGGCGGCAACTTTAATATTCATATCTGGGCGTGGTCGGCTATTTCATCTGCTAAGGAAGGGAAATCAGGTTTTATTTATAATTTGGTAAAGAGTTAATAAGCTTTTTAGGCAGCACATGTGCATGCATTTCATGAAAATTCTAACTGTATACACACTTAAGTCATATTTATTAACCCTTAAAGCGCGTAATCATAAAATGTTTTTTTTGTCGTCCACTAAAATATTTCAAGCCTCATAGACAAACAGTGTGGACCCAGATCAGACTGCTCCTGTAGGAGCAGTCTGGTCTGGGTCCACAATGTTTGCCTCTATGCTTATGCTAATTAGACATTTTTAGATGCAGTTATTTTGCTGGCAATTTAAGGACTAAATAATGTGTTTTGCGTCTATACTGAGATAATGGCGCAAGATGATACAGTTACTTTTGAATAAAACCACGCCTCATTTTCAGCTTTTACCTATGTCTAAGGTTGACCAGTCCTAATTACGCATTCATGAGGCGCCGCCTTAACAGTAAGCGAAAAGTCAAAGAATAATTTTCCATACAGCTACACATTATTAAGTCAATATCATCCATTGTGTATATTGAGGGGTCACAGGTAATAGTTTCCAAAAAAATATTGTTTTTTTCTCTCTGAAGATTGATTTTGTCTTAGCAAACAGTGCAGGCCCTGATGAAATGCGGCATTATGGGGCATTTCGTCTGGGTCTTCACTGTTTGTCAAAGTAACCATTAAGGGGTTTCTGGTCCACAAAGGGCTAAGTCCAGATTTAGTGACATAGATAGAAATACAACTTCTGATTGGCTTAGGTAATGCTTAATTTATCAGAGCTCACACTGTCTTGAAAAGTACTAGAATATGAAGAACTTTCTTGAAATTTCCTAGACAAGCTAAATGTACTTGAAAATTGGTCATAGGCCTTGAAAAGATCTTGAATATCAATGAGAGTTCTCTGAAAATGTCCTTGAAAATTAAATTTGTCTTGAAAAGCTCTGGGAAATTGCTCCTAGACCTCGAAAAGTACTCGAATATAGAGCTTTCTTTAAATATCCTTAAATAATATATATTTCATTATTAAATTGTTTTGCCTTTATTTGGTGCAGCATATGCTGCACCAAATAATAGCAGAACATTTTTATACTGTTTTATTAGCATTGTCTCTGTCTAGCCTTTTTTAATGCTGAATTGTAAAGTTCTTTTTAAAATCAGTAATTTTATAAGTCCTTGTGTACCTTAGGAGAGTCCCTTACATGTCCTTGAAATGTCCTTGAATTTTACATAGCATTACCTGTATGAACCATGTTTATATCATGTCATAAATTTGGCTGTTAAGTCGTATTATTAGTAAGCGTATCAATTAACGCTTTGTGTAACAGACACCCCAAAATGGGTACTTTGGCAAACAGTGAAGACCCAGATGAAATGCCGCAGAGAAAGAAATACAATATTTTTGAAAATTATTTAAGAAATGAATTCAAATTTTGGAATGTTCATGGAATCATGAATACTTCGGGTCTCGTGCAAAGTAAGTGAAGCCCGAAGGAAGGGCTTCACGTTAACTTTGCAAGAGACTCGAAGTATTCATGATTCCATGAACATTCCAAAATTTGAATTTATTACTTATATTTACATTTTATATTATCAGTCAAGTATCCATTTTCAATTTTCACCTAACTTGGCTGGTTTTCCAGATATTTTGAATTAAATCAGACATAACATAGGGTTTGGAATAGCCAAAACGCCAAATTTCCGCGCTTAACGTCATGGCGATATGTGTTCAACGTCACGCAAACGTCAGTAAACAAGTAACGCTATTGGATGAACTTGACGTTAGCCCGCTCAAATTACGCGTATGTGGGTGTGGCTGAAATCGATTTGTTCATGAAGGTATGAACCACATCACAAATGTAAAGGTTCATTTAAAGACTCGCAGTGGAAATGTAAATATAACCTATATGACCCCTCACTATATATAATGGACCATCCAAAGTGTATTGTATAAGACCAGAAGGAAGAATCCATTGTTACACGGGTTAATCAGATTTCTCTATTGCTTATATAAGATGATTTTTTGAAAAAATTAAATAAATGGTTTACAAAAGTTGTGTCTATTGCATAGTTAATGATACAACAATTCCTATAAAATGCATAAACACAAAAAAGTAATAATAGGAACAAACAATAGTTGCCGAACTATTACAAAATATTGTACAATAATTTGAAATTCATGCCTTTAGGGTGCAGGGTATCAAGTTTATGTATCCAATAAGTTTTCTTACACAAACAAGTCATCTCATCCTTAACAACATCAATCCAAAGAAAACTGAAATCTGCAAAAGAATGTGGATATGAATTGAAATGTTGATGTCAAATCTATGTCTGTTCATACGTTTTGAAACTTGTTGATTAGTTGGAACAACATATTGCATATTACAGCGAATAATAATTTAGTTTATAATAAATGGGATTTTAATTTCTTTTTTTTCTTTTTTTTAGTTTTTTGAAACTTGGAAATTTATGATTGCTTATCTCAACACTTTGAGGACTGAAATCCCTAAACAGGTACAGTGATGAACAGTGAAGACCAAGATAAAATGCCGCATAAAGCAGCATTTCATCAGGGTCTGCACTGTTTGCTAGGACAAACCCATTCTTCAGATTAAGAAATTTATTTTTTTGAAATTATAACCTGTAACTCCTTAAAAATACAATGGACCATCCTGACTTAACTGTATCAAAAAACTTTAGGATCACAGTGCTTCAGTGGTAGTGTGCTTGACTCAGGATCGAGGGGTTGAGGGTTCGAGACTCACTAAAGTCACTGAGCAAGACACTTTATCCTCTGCTTAGTACTGGTTCAACCCAGGAAGACCTTTCTTTCTCTATATACTGCCAGACCCTCGCTTTGTGAGTATTATCGGCAGGTGTACTTTGTACTGTCCCGACATGACTGAAAAAAATGTTAACTGTTATGTAAAGAATCAAAACAAACTGGATCAAATCTTTATGGAATTTTTCATTGGTCTTAAAAAGGTTAACTAATGAACTGGTCCCGAGGTTATAAAACTTTTTTCGTGCTCAACTTAACTGAGGATGAAATTTATCATGCTCATAAATGTTATAATGCCAACAATTGTTGGCATTTTAACATTTATTAGCATGATAAATACAACATCTGAGAATTTGAAAGCAAGAATAATCTTACTTTTTCATTATTATGTTTTTTATGAGCAGTTGAAATTTTGTGCCCAGTTGAGTTGAGGATGAAAAAAAGTTTTATAACCTCTGGCCTGGATGTATATTTCAGTGAAGCTCATCTGGAAGATGTGAAAACTCAACTCAGAGAAGCATTTAGCGACACTTGTATCATACCAGCTCAGGAGCCAATAGACTTTCTGACAAAGCTTCACGCTGAATTCTGTCGTTTTCCTATCCATCCAGAGCCTGAACAGTGCTGTGTTGAATGTGCGAGACGTTGTTTAAGGGACCTCGGTGCCGTTGGCGGGATTAAATCACCACATGGCAGTATCTGCGGGTGAGTAGTCATATAACATCATTTTAGGTATAGATAACAGAAAAATAAATAAGCATAAAAATGTAAATTTCTTCCTATTTATAAGTTTTAACATGTGGGTTGCAATGGGAGAAAACCTGTCTTCAGAGGTTTGCGAACAACACAGGTGCAGACCAGCCTGCACATCAACGCAGTCTGATCAGCGCCTTTTGTTAATTGCTTTTCGGAAAGTAACATATGTAAACTTGCTTCAGGTGAAATTTCAATTTTCTAGCTAGTCTCTGTAGCTTAGGGGCCTGTTTGAAACTCGCTTTGTGGGCAACCCTGAAGACAGGTTTTTGCAATGAGGCCCATATGTTTAGGGATTCAAAAGAAGCGTCTTAACATGACGGTTCTTTTGAGTACCCACAACATATGTTTTGGTGGAGAAATTAAAAAAAATAATTAATGACACACTTTTATCTCTAGAGGCCTTGCCCCGAGGTTATAAAATTTTGTTCATGCTCAACTCAACTGAGCATGAAATTTCAAATGCTCATAAAGCTAAAATACTGACAATTAAATTAAGAAGTGTCTTGCTTTAAGTCTCTCAGATGTTGCATTTAACATGCTAATAAAAGTTAAAATGCCAACAATTGTATTCACTTGTATTGTAAATATTTTCTTACCCATCAATTTTAACATATGTTTTGGGTACGTCTCATTGAGAAAGTTCTTTTGAGTACCCACAACATATGTTTAGTTTGAGAAATAAGAAAAATAACTTTTTGATACGCTTTCTTAACTAAAGGACTGACCGCATTTATAAGTGAATCATGTTATATCCAGACAATTTACTATGGAATTACAGGAAAATTACCATAGCATGTAAAGCTCATTATTTGAACATAGATTTATGTTCATTTGATGATGGCTTCAAACTGCTATAGGCATAGGTATTTATGCAAGAGTGGTAATGTAACTAATATAAGCCTGCTGTTGTTTCCTATTTATTGGACGCAGGCAAACAGTGCAGACCCATATCAGACACTGGATAATGAGGTGTCTGATCAGGATCGTAACTGTTTGCTTACAAAATGTTCTATCAAAATTTGGGAAAAAAATGAAAAATACCACCCAGCGCCCCTAAAATTAGAAATAGGTTCTTCCTACTGATAAGGGTAGGCAAGTTCATTAAGCTTAACCCCTTGCCTACTTATGTCATCTGCTGATAACCTTTGCAAACAATTTGGACCCAGATCAGGCACAACAAAATGTCGGGCCTGATCTGGATCCAAACTCTTTGACACTATGATGGTATTCCTGAAAGAAATTTTCGAAAAAGTTGATTTTTGAAAAAAATCAGCAGACGACAAAAAAGCCTGAAAAATTTCCAAGGGGGCCAAGAGTTAGATGGGGTAAAAACTTCACAATGAATTTCACTTGGTGCAATTATTTGTTGACATTCGATTTTTTTTTTTTAAGAAAAAAATTAAATGTTTGGTCTGTTCATACAATCAAGAACACTTCCGGTCTCTTGCAATCTGGCTTCACATTCACTTTGCAAGAGACCCAAAGTGTTCACAGGGTTCGCACAGGTTTGAAAAGTACTTGAATATACAGGACTGTCTTGAAAAGTCCTCGAAAATTAAATTTGCCTTAAAAAGTACTTGAAAAACACTCAAAGGCCTTGAAAAGTCCTTGATTTTTGCCATTTACAGGAGGATTCAATAGAATTTTTGGAGACCTAATCAGTATAAAATTGTGATGCCTTTATTTGGTGCAGCATATGCTGCACCAAATAAAGGCACCACAATTTTATACTAATAATCTTAAACTTATATCTTTAGTAATGGACTCCAGCATTTCAGAAGTAGAGTTTTAAGGTGTATATAAGTATTTTTCTTAAGTTTTCAGTCCTTGAAACTGTAGGAAAGTCTTTTAGAAGTCCTTGACAAGTCCTTGAATTTTGCACAATCTTGCCTATATGAACCCTGGTTCATGATTCCATGAACAGCCCAAACATTTAATTTATTGCTTAATTAACATTTTATATTATCAGTCAAATATTCATTTTCACCTAACTTGGCTGGTTTTCCTAATACTTTGAATTAAATCAGAAAAAAGGAGGTTTTTGAATAGACTTATTGCCAAATTCCTGCACTTAAAGTCATGGCCGTACTTGTTCAATGTCACACATATGCCAGTAAACAAACAATGTTATGCGATGGCGTTGGCATTGGTCTGCCCAAATAGGGAGTATTAGGCCTGGCTTAAATCAATCTGTTCGTGAAGGTATGAAGGACATCTCAAATGTAAAGGATCATATGGGCCTCGTCGCGGGAAAACCTGTCTTCGGGGGTTGTGAACAACAAAGGAGCAGACCAGCCTGTGCATTCACATAGTCTGATCAGCGCCTTTGTTATTCGCTGATTGGAAAGTGTCATATATAGTCTTGCTCAAGCAAAATTTCAATTTTCTAGCTAGTCTCTGTAGCTGAGCAGGCTGGTTTGAATCTGACTTTGTCTGGGAAACCCGGAAGAGAGATTTTCTCACATTGCGGCCCATTTAAAGATTTGGTGAGCGCAGTGGCTCGGTGGTAGAGTGCCTGACTTGAGACAGAAGGGCCGTGGGTTCGAGCTCACCGGCGTCACTGCATTGTGTTCTTGAGCAAGACACATTTATCCTAGCTTACTACTATTTCGGCCCCATAAAGATCCGTCCCTACATAACTGAAAGATTGTTGATGGGACGTAAAGAATCAATTCGAACAAACTAAAACAAAGATTTGAAGTGGAAATGGAAATGTAAAGTTATGCACATTATTTGCAGTGGTCTCAAGGACAGCCTCGGCTGTGTGACAAAATATAACAAGAACTGCGATGTAAGTCAGTTAGCCACAATCAAAGACGAGCTCTCGATGGCAGAAGCTTTCATTGGCAGCCATACATGTGACCTTGAGGAATGGTGTAACACTGACCTGGACGAGGAACAGGATGGTGAGATCATTTTTAACCCTTAATGCGCCAATCCCAACAAAAGTCATCTGCTTTTCAACGTCTGCTGAAATGTTTAAGAAGCCTCTATGGCAAACAGTGTGTACCCAGATCAGACTGCTCCTATAGGAGCAGTCTGTTCTGGGTCCACGCTGTTTGCTTCTATACTTAATTAGTCAGTAATTAAAGGCAATTATTTTCAGCAGACGACATCAGCAGACGATATTTTCAGATACATTTTTTTTCTTGGCGCTTTAACACCTTAGAACAAAATATACTGGACGTGGCTCCAATTGAGACCTCAATTACAAACTATAAAATTAGAATAAATTAGGCTTATTTGACAGCTTTTAGCAGTGCGAGAAGCAGTCTCTGGAAGAAAATTATAAATATCTCGTTTTAATGACTTCCAGCTGGGGTTCTGCTTACTGATTTTCTGGAGAAACTTTTCATACATTGGCAAACGGTGCAGAACCAGGTCAGCTGCTTTCTAATCGCTAGCCCAAAATTTCTGCTGGTAATCTTTGTACACAGTTTTGGACCTAGATCACGCTTCGACTTAACTCCACCTGATCTGGCTCTAAACTGTTTGGTACTCTGGTAGTATTTCTCTAGGAATATATTAAAAGTTGGAAGAACATGTAATTTAGAAAATGAAATTCAGCAGACAACAAAATTGTATGCAGAATTACCCTTCAGGCAGAGCTACCCTTATCACATCCAAGTCGTTTGCTTTTAACAATTGCGGAAATAGAACTTTAATGACTAACAGTGTAGACCCAGATCAGACTGCCCATGTAGGAGAACTCTGATCTGGGTGCAGGTTCACTTACCCATGCAATTGGCTTCAAACATCGAACTCATTTGCCTGAGAACGCACATGCAAAACAAGCCTCTTGTTTACTCCATTGGCTGTTCGTGTTCAAGCTGGCTGTTCAGCTTTTCCATTTTACACTCCGACTAAATGGTTAATATGATTATATTTAAATATGAAACTGTTTTAGTTCTTAAATTTAAAATAATTTTAATATTTTAGATATTTATGATAAAATGTTAATATATAAGCAATAAATTCAAGTTTTGGAATTAGACCGTGAGCTGATAGACCCCCCTCCCCCCAGGGGGAATTTTGTACACTATGATTTTCTAAAACTACGTTATATAAGAAGCAAAATGACACATGTTGGCCATCTGGCAGTTGAGGCGTTTCCGTGTAACATCTATCTTAACTACGTTACCCTAATACATCTCTAAATCCTATTGTTCAAATACAAAGCTATACATAATTTTATTTATCCACATGCTGATTGTCTTAAAATCACTTAATAAAATGCAACAAATAGTCAGTATGCGTTAAAACAACATATGCATACAATATTGCAGTTATATATGTTACTTTATTTCAAATAAACTATTATTTAGCCCTGTGCAATCACTAGACGATGTGCTGCCAAAATACCTCCTAGGAGGAATTTTGTACACTAAGATTTTCTCAAACCACATAATATAAGCCACAAAATAATGCATGTTAGCTCTTCATGGATTGGGATGATACCCTGCAATTGCAGAGTTTACTATGTCACCCTAAAATAATAGGAACTCTTTTAGTGTAAATATCAAAATAATTCCTTATTCTTACAAAATATTATCTTGTAATTGAAAATAAATGACCAGCAGTATAATTTTACCTCATTTAGATACCTTTTATTACTGTTACATACGTTACTTTCTTTTGAATACACTAATTTAAAGCAAAAATAGCATTATATGAGTTTGAACTCCTAATGGGCGTAAATGACTGCCATTTTAGGGTTCAATAATGAAAGAAATAATGAAAAGTGTCTTTTTTAACATAAAATATAAGTGAAATTAAACTCTGACTAAAGCACAGGTGATGAAAAGAAAGAAACTTTAACTCAAAGCACATAAAATGCTATTTCAATTAAGAGTTGTTTTTTTTATTGAATATGTAAAAATCACTAAAAGAAACTACTTATTATAATAATCAAATCATGTTTCTGAAATGCTTGAATAATATCATTTATCTCTGACACTTGCATTTGTTAACTTAATTTATATACATGAAATGATCTATGTAAGACATCTTCCATACTGTCTACAGTTCAGTTTAGACGTAACAGGATTTTAAACATGTAGTAGCTTAGTAAGATCTATTAGCATATGTGTGAGCCAACCTTATACATATACAGCTTATCAGCTATTGATTACAACAATTCTAATGAAAACAACTAAGGACGAAAGATAGCTCACAATTTGTAAAATTTTTAGTCATTTCAGGCATGGTTAACATTGAGAAATGAAAAAAATTATATAGGTGTTGTCCCTGGTCCTTTCAATGAAAACTAAAGTTCTTTTTAATCATAACAATTTCTACCTAAAATATGGTACCCAACATGCCTGTTCCTATGGTTATAATACCTATGGTAGTAATCAGCATGTCTAGTTTGAAAGAAGAAAATAAATAATTTTGGTAACATGCATAACAAGAATATTGAAGTAGATTATTACACTTCAAAATGTTCAATTTAGTTATGAATTTAAAGGAGATAAGTTAATGGTTAGAAAAGATCCCTTGCGTTGTTAGTATTGTGACATAGACATGACCAAATGAAAGTACTTCAACAGTTCATTGGGATTTTTTATTTGAATTATTTCTGTCAGTAAGACTTTGCAGTGTAATTTTGTTCTATATTAAATTTGGTACTAAGCATGCCACATGGGAACATGATCATTTTTATGAAGTTGCATCCTATTAATCCTTTGGATATTTCAAATCAAGCTAAACAGATTATAACTAGTAACACAGAATAAATCAGCCAGCACATTTTGATTTGGTACTAGTACTCATTGCAGTGTCAAGAAATGAGGGCTCAGGCAAGCCTTGTAAATATGCAGACTCACCAGAGCCTTTGCTGTCTGCATCCACAAAGTATGGATACATAGATTTAGACTCAGACCATAATTAATATGGTAAGCTCAACTGCATCAGCATGAGCAATCAATGGATCTGTAGGTAAGTACCAAAGTTTCACGTGCTGGTCAAATCCTCATATGAGCGATTTATAAATTACAATAAATGAGATCAACAGTTATGTTTTCATCTAAAGGCAATACTTTAAAAAACAAATCTGATATAAGGTTTCAATATTTGGTATACTATATCATACACACATGTAACATAAATGACAATAGAGTCTTTAAAATCACACTGCTGTCAATTTCTGAACTTTATGGTATCCTTTTCAATGTGAAAGAAATATGATTTGTTTTGGAGATGATTAAATTAAAAGACCCATTGTTATTAGAAATGCATAGATATTTACCACCAAAATCATGTACATGTATACTTGGTTAACACTGCATGTAAGTCTATCATCGATAACAATGTTTATATGGAGTAGAGTGTTCTCCAAATACTTTTTGTCAGAACTGTTGACTTTTGCATATGTCTTGGAATCTATAAGAAATACCCTGGTGTGTTTGCAACTCATTCGTATTGTTAATATCCATATAAAGCTTTGCTATAATTTGGTCATGTCACATTCTTTATAGTGGAAATTGGCATCAGTTATTTTAGCATTAATTGCTAAAACTACCAATACATGTAAGTAAGATTTCATGACTGCACTTTTTACTTTAAATGTTTTACTTTTCCATCCAGCATTCTAAAAGAACATTGTGAAATCTTTTTTAAATCAACTTGAATGTCAAATTCAGTAAGGCCTTATTCTGGCAAATAAAGTCCTATATATCTTAATTGGCATCGTAAGTAACACTTGACTTGTTTTCTTGGATATTATGATATCATTTGTGATTATTGTCATGTCAACTCCACCATTATCACTTATTTTTCCCATTTCCCAGAAATATTTGTTCTAAATAAACCATTTACTTATAAAATTTACATTGCTTAAGCAAATGATCAGAAGAACTATGTTGATTTAATTATCAGTTTCATCCATTAAACTATGAAAGCTATGCTGAAGATAAACTAAAGCCTATTGAAAAACCAAAAGTAAAGTAATTTATCAACATATGTATATGCAAATACCATAATGTCAGTATAAGTCATTTGATTTGGAGACGGTCTCTTCAAACAGTATATGATTACAGACACTTACAATGCATAGTATCCATGTAACATATATCAATTTTTGTTCTACCAACTTACAAATACTCGATTCTATCTGGGTTGTAATAGCACAAATGTTTTGTATGCTACAACCTACCATACAACATTTTTGTTATTGTAGATGAACCAAAATATACAAGGAATACCAGTGTGTATTCAGTGCCGTCGCCGCGTATTTAAAAGTGGTCCGGCGAGGGAAATCATCGAGTGCCGACGGCAGGAGAGGGGGGAGAGCATGACAGGGGGACTTCACCTCTCGTTAGGGAGGTTAGAGGGTCTCCCCAGAGAAAATTTGGAGTTTTTAGTGCTAATATGTGCGTTGTGGTGGGTTTTTATGCATTTGGGACCAGATTTCAGTCACAATTTTTTTGCTAGAAAAGATAGTTCTTGGCGCGTGAGAAAACCGAATGCTAAATAAAATCGTTTTCAGATAGTCACGATTTTTTTTCTTTTTTCTTCAACATATTTCTTATACATTATGTCATCTATGTTCCCGCAGGTTTTGGCAAAGTACTTTTAGCATTGATCCTTGGTTGTCATGGGCGGATCCAGAGGGGGGCAGGGGGTCCGGACCCCCCTGAAAAATCACAAAAATAGGATTTCTAAGCAATACTGGTCCAGATCTCCTGAAAAATAACAAAGCTACCAAGCCAGCATTCAATGTTGGGCCATTATCGGCCTGCCTGCCTCTGACATAACTTTCTGGATCCGCGCATGGTTGTACTTCAAAGAGTTGTATTTTCGAAAAGATACATAAGTGCCTTTTCAATTAGTTCACCTGTTACTTTAAGGATGTAGAAGGCTTCATCTAGATTTTTGCTGCACAACTTTCCTTGATGAGTTCCTTTGTCGATAGGCATAGAGTGAGATCTTTGGCTTCATCATAATGAAGCCAGGGCCTACTGTCGAACTACGATGGCTAAACCCCAGGGGGGGAGAGGGTACTCTGATATTTTCACACATACCTAGGCTCGCGCTATTTTTGGGGTTCAAAATTCTGAATTTAAATATTTTTTGGGGTTTTCAGAAAAATGAATCATTTTTTAGGGTATGAAGATTTTGTGGATATTTTTGGGGGGTCATCACAAAATTGGGCTAGTTTGAGGGTAATTTCTGTGAAATTTAGGGTCTTTTTTAAGGTCAAGGTACAGAATTGGGATATTTTTTGGGATTGCTAAAATTTCAAATATTTTTTTGGGGTGCTTGAAATTTCTGATATTTTTGGGGGGTGAACGGTAGATGCTGTGTCCGAGCCTATGTATGCGGAAAAAAATAGAGTACAGTTAAACATCACACCCCGGGTGCTTCAGATAGTAAGTTGAAATTGTCGAAAACGTAAACATCTAGAATGCAACTTGTTATATGGTTCAAAATTATGAGTTTCATTTTTTTCATGCACCAGCTGAATGTGTATAAAAATGTGCAGTTGAGGTGGAATTAACGACTGAGGACATGCCATTTTCGGACCCCCTTGCCTATTATTTGTGTCATATATTTTGTTGAAACATTGCTGAGCGTTCTGGAAACATCAATTTTATATCAAAAATAGCCAGTCTATCGAATAGCATCATAAATTACTTGTAAACATATGTAATTGACAAGTTATTGATCGTGAAAGGCTGGCGACATCAATTGGCAATTCTATGTGAGAATGGGTCATGTAACTCTTTGCCCACTTTTGTCGTCTGCTGATAACCTTTGCAAACAGTTTGAACCCAGATCCAGCCGGACATTTTGTTGTCTGCTGATAGCCCTTGCAAACAGTTTGGACCCAGATCAGGCCCAACATTTTGTCGGGCCTGATCTAGATCCAAACTGTATGACACCCGGATGGTATTGAAAAAAGCCAGCATCCAAAGAGTAAAATATGTCACAATGATAATGTGTGAAGGAATAATAAAAGCAATATTTGAAAATCCAAAAGCTGATCAAAATATACTTTTTCGCAGATATGTAATTTTAGAACCACCTAGACTGTACTTTTAGCCAATGAAATATATTTGTAGCCACTCTATATTTTAAGTAGCAAATGGCTACAATGGCTAATTGCAGGGTGAGCCCTGCTACAATTTGTCATTAAGATCTTTGTTTTGCCTATTTTTGAGTGGCTGTTTCACACAGGTTTTACTGTATTTTAGTTGTGAGTGATCCAACGGCTAATGCATTCTGTGGAGATCCCCCGCAATGCCTGGAATTCTATGCCTGTGTCAAAGAGACAAAGGAAGAGACATGCACGTATGTATTAGTACAGTTAAGTCAAGATAAGAAAAAAATTTAGCGTAAAATTATAATTATTTTCATGCCTTTTAGTTTTAAGGGCTGTTTGGTGGCAGGTTATCGCGGGCATGTTTCATAAGAGGATGAATGTACCATTTTCTTTGTCATGGCTCATCAATATTAATTTTCATTTCACATTACTTCATGCCTACATGTTTCGAGTTTCTGTTCTATTTGATTAATGTATATAAATTGTGTGTTTACTTGTTAAAGAGGGCCCCTAGGAAGATTGGTTCTGCCAATTGGGTCACCCTTGTTAAATAAAGAATACTTACTTACTAACTTTACTTACATAAAAAGAGCAAGTGACTATGAGCAGGAGATACCACAATCACACACTGCAGACCAATCCACGGCACCATGAGGAAGAGCCATAGAACAATAACAATAACAATCACAAGACACTAGGAAGACAAACAAAGTAAAGCAACCAGCTCTCTCTTAGCCATCAAGATGATTGCTAAACTAGAAAGGACACAAAGCAGCGCACAACAAAATATGGAACAAACACAGAACCCCACAATGGGAGCTACAATCAACAATAAGTCAACAACAACAAAACCGCCATCTTAGAACAGTCGGCAGCCTAAGCCTCTGGGAGGCTTAAATGCATTTTACAGAAATCTTCATCCTAGATTCTATTGTTGTTATAACACAAAAATTGTTAAGCTGGCATGGAGGCTTCCTAACTCTTGCAATGTATAAACACAGAAAAACAATACATGTATAATCAAATTAATACACTATGATGAAACAAAGAAAAAAGTTCATGACTCACAGATAGTCACAGCTAAAGAAAATCTCAAAAGTTGAGCCATAGTGGCATGGTGATGATGATGTTGCTGATGATAATCAATTTTATTGATCAATTTAATTACTTTCTCCCAAATAGCAATGTCCAGGAAGTCAGAGATTGTATTGAAGCAACAAGCCAAGATTGTCCTTTTGCTATGAAAGCTCTATTGAAGAAGCTGATCGAAGGGTATCAGACAGTTTCACTGGAAGACAACTGCGTAATTATCCCACAAATCATTGGGGACCAAGATTTCACTGGTTACACTTGTCAAATCAACATTTTCAAAGATGAAAGCGGTATGTTGAAAGTTATTCCTTGGTATGATATTTGATTACAGTAAAACCTGTCTTAAGCAGCCACTCAAAAAGAATACCAAACATTGGTTTTTAATACCGATTAATACTTAATGCAGGTCAAAAGTATTGCAGAATGCTCCAAGGGGAGCATTCTGCAATTCTTTCGACCTTCATTAAGCTACCACTCTCCATTTAGACCTTTGTTTTGTATATTTTTAAGTGGCTGCTTAAGACAGGTTTTACTGTATTATGCCACCATTCAGTAAGAACTTGTTTGCTTGAACTTGGAAGAATGGGTTAAATTAATTCATTTTAAAATTGGGATGCATTGGTTTCAGAAAATATGCTTCTTTAATGAAAATTTAATAATTATCTACATAATATATCAAAGCATATGGTTTGGGTGCATAAAAGAAACATCTAAAGGAGACGTTTCTTTTTACACCTAAAATATATATTTTGAAGAGAAATATTGAAAATGATCACTTTTGAATTATAGATTACTTGGGAGTGCTCCTTTTAATTCAAACTACATATAGTTTGAATTCTAATACACTTGATTTTGTAACACTACATATGATTGGATAATATCAAAAATTATAAGTGACAGTATATCCTGTGATATACTGTTGGAAATAGTTTGATGTCATTAATTACGTCACATTTTGCTAGGTGACGTGCAGCTTTATGTGGCTTGCAACACTCCAATTTGGGACAAAACAGCAGACGTGTATTAGAATGGGGATAACCATAATGGGAGGTATATGGTCCGATATAGTGTTGGAAATCACCTTATGCTCTGCTTGTGCTTTGTCGTAAAACTAAATTTCTGACCGTATATCCGACAATGTACCTTCCCAAATGAAAATTTTGAATACAGTTATCCCTTAAGTAAAACCCAAGTCCCCAGGATTTTGAATTAACATGATTTGTCTATGTTCTACTGTTTGTTATACCCCCCGCAAACTTTGTTTGTGGTGGGTATACTGTTTTCATGTTGTCTGTGTGTTCGTGCATCCGTCCGTAACCTTTTGTTTCCTTAATATCTTAAAGAGTCATTGCTGGATTTTTATCAAACTTTGCAAACATGTTAATATATGCAAGACAAATACTTTGAACAAAAAAGTAGGGCTAGCGGCCAATTCTACTAGTCTAAGAGTTATTTCCCTTTATAGTTCTAAATAGCTTTTTGTATAGGGTTTTATGCTTATGCAATTATAGTCCATACACGGGCCGATTAACTTCTACCACAGCTTTTGAGGGAACAATTTGATACGTTTCCTATACAATGTAGACACATTGAACATATGCATGAAGGAGTTTGGTTCAGAAAAAAATAATTTTTGACAAAACGACAGCTGAGAGAACTTGGAGAATTTTTCCCCAATAAGGCTTTTGTATATGCATTGATGGTGCCTTCATGGGCCGATCAACTTCTACCACAGATTTTGATGGAGCAAATTGATACTTTGCCTATACAATGTACACACATTGAACATATGCATGAAGGAGTTTGGTTCAGAAAAAAATAATTTTTGACAAAACGACAGCTGTGAGAACTTAGACATTTTTTCCCTAATAAGGCTTTTGTATATGCATAGATAGTGCGTTCATGAGCCGATCAACTCCTATCACAGCTTTTGATGGAACAATTTGATACTTTGCTTATACAATGTAGACACATTGAACATATGCATGAAGGAGTTTGATTCAAAATAAAAAATTTTTTTGACAAAATGACATCTGTGAGAACTTAGAGAATTTCCCTAATGAGGCTTTTGTATATGCATAGATGGTGCCTTCATGGGCCGATCAACTCCTATCACAGCTTTTAATGGAGCAACTTGATACTTTGCTTATACAGTATAGACACATTGAACATATGCATGAAGGAGTCTGGTTGAAAAAATATAATTTTTGACAAAATGACAGCTATGAGAACTTAGACAATTTTTCACGTATATGGCTTTTGTATATGCATGGATAGTGCCTTTATGGGCCAATCAACTCCTACCACAGTTTTGATTGAGCAATTTGATATGTTGCCTATACAATACCCTTACAGAAATATTTGGTCTCTGGCTCATACCTGCGGCACTAGAGCTGCAATATTGCGGCTCTAGAGCAGCTACTACTTGCGGCTCTAGAGCCGCATTAAAGTATTTCGTATGTAAATTAGTTTTCCCGCTCTAAGTTGTGGCATTGTTGTGGCTAGTAGGCGTGGCTTATTTGGTTGCAGGTAGAATTTGTGGCTTTCTAGCGGCAATAAAGCCGGAAGCTGTGTTGTGGCTATAAAGCGGCAATAAAGCCAGAAGTTGTGTTTACACTTATGCATACATATTATTTGTATTGATAGAGGAATCAAGCTAATCTTTAAAATACATCTTTTTTAACAGCTTTTTTTTCCTATTTTTATTGGTAATCCTATTTTTTAAAGGAATAAGCATGCAGAGCCCAACTGCTTCAACAAATCTGAACGTATATAGCATATATCTAAATGGTATAAAATTAAGTAAAGTACTCGTACTATATACACAATTATTGCTAAATATCTTAAATTATAAACAGCTTCCAGTCTTACTTCTTGAGGTGGCTCTATATAAATATGTAATTGAATAAAAATTATTGCATGCTGAATACCCTTGTGAAAAATAGTGGGTGGGGTGCCTGATGAAGTTAACAAAAAGTATATTATTCAGCTCTCCCAGATTATATCAGTGACACATTATCAAAATACAGACCTACTTTTAATCCAAAAATGTGCAGTAGTCATTTGTGATCAATTAAAGCACACATAAATCCTTTTTATTTAGCATTCCAGAATTCCAAACTGCTTCCATTATATGTTATCATCTATTTCCCTCCAAAACTTTATGTTACACACAGTGGTCACATGATTTCAAGTTCTGGCTTGCTTCTGGCAAGAAGAGCTGCAAGTGACTATGTTTTTGTCTCAATTTTTAACTTTTCAGTTGTGGCTAGTGTCTGGCAATAAGTCTCTCCTATAATAATAATGTTTGATTTGTGGCAAGCTTCCGGCTCATAGAGCTGCTAACTGCTTTATTAGCCAGTAGCGGCTAGTACTTGCGGCTCTAGAGCTGCAATATAGCTGCTAGCCGCTACAATTGGCTTTCTTCTGGCTAATACTTGTGACTCTAAAATTTTATTGCGGCTCTAGAGCCGCAATATTGCAGCTCTAGAGCCGCTACATTTTCATTTCTGTAAGGGTATAGACATACTGAACATATGCATAAAGGAGTTTGGTTCTGAAAAAATAATTTTTGATAAAATGACATCTATGAGAACTCAGACTATTTTTCCGATATAAGTTTTGATATATAGAGCTTTCAGGTGTGAATAATTTTGTGTTAAGATTCTACTGAAATCTTGTCTTCACAGATTGTACTGAAATCTTTTATTTCAAAACTAGGGTCTGCTGGTTTGAACTATCACTTTCCAAAACTAAGTTTTTTCACTGACCCTTACTGTGCGGGCTACTGTGGATCTAATAAGCATTGCTTATTGACTTTTTTCATTTCTCTTGGTGCCAGTAATTGGACTGGGATTTCTCATTCTAATACACTCGCTAAGGTCATATGTATAGATAACCAACATTTGGAGCGTGATTGTAAATATTTTCTAACCCAGCAGTTTGAACATATGTTTTGGGTGCTTAAAAGAACCGTCTCATTGAGACGGTTCTTTTGGGTACCCACAACATATGTTTTGGTTGAGAAATAAAAAATAATAATTTTTAATGACACACTCTTAACTATAAAGGCCTAAATTAACACGACATCTGATTGAACAGCATTAGAAATTTGTTACAAGCAAAGATTCTGCTGAGTTAGCACATATAGGCAGACACCAGACAGAACCTTTGCTTCTCAATGATGTGATAAGCACCAAAATTGTGTCAGCACGTCTGTTTTTTACCTGCGTCGCTTTAGCGAAAGCAGGTCTAGTAATGGGTCCACTCCGTCCGTCCGTCCGTCCGTCTGCCCGTCCGTCTGTCCGTCCGCAACACTTTAGGGGTACCAAGTTTGTGTAATCTGTAACACCAACAGTATTCATGCTTTTATATTCATACTTTACATGATGATTGTTCACACATTGAAGATGTGCACCTTCCATTTTGTGCACATTTCATATTTTCTTTCTTATTTTTGAAGGGTGTTGAACTTAGACATTTTTCCATCAGAAATTCTTAGGGGGTGCCTAGTTTGTGTAATCTGTAACTCCAACAGTATTCATTACTTTATATTCAAACTTTGCATAATGGTTGTTCACACATTGAAGATGTGCACCTTCTATTTTGTGCAAATTTCATTTTTTTCCCACTTTTTTGACAGATGTAGAACTTAGACATTTTCAAGCATTTTTCATTCCTTTATATTCAAACTTTGTATTATGATTGTTCACACATTGAATATCCGATGTACACCCTATATTTATGCACATTTGATATTATAGTTTTGAGTGTTTAACTTACAAATTGTTAAGACACCTACTGTAGATTACATTGTGTAATTTTGATGTAATCTGATTTCATTCCTGTATATTTGAACTTTGCATATCGACTGTTCACACACCGACGTGCACTGGCGACGCAGGTCCAGAGCAGAGTTTGGTCTTGTTACATATATTTGCTTATATGAGGATTAAGAAAAAATCATTAAGCTGTTCTTTTACAATAAGACCAGAATTTTTTTATTAGTTGATTTACAACCCTCCTACTGTAATTTTCCAGAAAGTAGAGAAAAATTAAATTTAATTTCTAATTTTTATTTTTTATTTTATATTATCCACCTACTCTAAATATTATTTGTTTTGTTGAAAAAAAATAATATATTTTTGAGGTTCTGTCTGTGTGTTTTTGAGAGTGACACTGTTAAAAGTGATTGTCTTGTCCAGATATATAGAAAAGTGATGAAATATTTAAAGATTTAATACAGACTGTTGGTTTACCTTATTAGTATTCCTTTTTTTCTGGAGATATTAAAAAAAAAAAAAAAGCTCTGAAAAAAAAGCTCTGAAAATGACCAGTCAACTGGTCATTTTCAGAGCTTTTTTTTTTTTGCCCCCCCCCCCCCCCGACCCTAAATCTAAAAAACATTTACTGTAAATCAACTAATAAAAAAATCTGGTCTAATCTACAATGTTTGAGACTGTTTCTGATACTGCAGTACTTATTGCTAATCTATGAAGTAACTAGTCATTTAAGAATTTATATGGTGTTTTCATTTTGCAGCAACTTATTGTAGCAGCTTAGGGGAATATATACAATGTTTGGATCCACCTGTAGATAGCATTAATTTTTTATATGCTTATGAGGAGGGAGCTAGACGTGTTTTGATTGAACTGTATTCCAATTTATACCATGATATGTGTTCAACAGGTGAGGTCCATGAAATCCATTCATCTATTTTTCTGTCTCTCTGTCTGTCCCTCCGTCCATCTGTCCGTCCTTCTGTTCATCCGTAAGTCCATCCATCAGTATGTCTGTCTGTCTGCATGCTTGCGTTAAACAAGTATCAAGATGAGGATAAGTGTTTCCCCCTAGCTGATTGAAGAAGTTAATTCACTAATAAATGATTAACCACAGTAACTCTTACTACAAAATTGACATATCTTAATTATCAGCTAATGACATGATTATCATATAATGACATTTCATGTTTACTATCTAATGACATTTTATAATTATCAGCTTATGACATAGCATTACTATCAGCTACTAGTGACGTCCATGATTGTCAGCTAATGGCATTCCATGATTATCAGCTAATGACATTCTATGATTATCAGCTAATGACATATAATGAGTGTCATCCCTTTTCTGATTATCAGCTAAATGACATTTCATGATTATCAGCTAAATGCATTCCATGATTAATAGCCTCCATGTAGTGACATACCATGATTATTGGCTAATGAATTATCATCTAATGACATTATATGATTATCAGTTAAATGCCATTCCATGATAATCAGCTAAATGAGATACCATGATTATCATATAATGAAATTTTATGATTATCCCCTAATGACATCCCATGAAATTGGCTGATGAATTATCATGATTATCAGCTAATGATTTTTCCTGATTATCAGCTGATGACTTATCTTGTTTGCATTATAATAGTAAATGTGCCATCAAATGAGATTTTGGTACTTATCATGTTTTTGAGCAGTGCAGTCTTAGGTGAGGGGAGATTTACATTTGAGCGGATCCATAGTACGAAAGAGCAGCTTTTTTTACGAAAGAGAGGAGAAATATAAGGCAAAAGAGCGGATGATTTAAATGTTCAAAAGAGCGCTTTTCCCAGGTAATGACCAGGAAGGTAATGAGCAGGTGATGAATGACCCCCACGTCAATACGATGGTGGTCAGGCCTAGTAGCCCTCAATCACCTAACAGTTGTTGCCCGATTATCCTATAATGCGCCCCAAATCTGAGTTTAATTTATGAAAGCTATGTCTTTCGTTTTGACAATGTGTGAATGTCAAGTGATATTTCTTGGCGGTGTACCAACAGATCTTGCAAAGCAAGACTTAGAACAGACAGTGCAATGAGTAAAATTATTCCATCTGGGACGGGTTGGTGGAGAAAAATACTTTTGGCTTCAGTCAAGACTACAAGGACAACAGTAATGAAATACGCAAAGGGCTGAAACATTCATTTGGGTTCCAATTCTTGTATCCATCTGATGTAGAAATGTGGGCTGAAATCCCATCAAACAACAAAAGAACAAATAATGCAATAGAATCGTTCCATGCGCAATTCTACAACGCCTATCCAACATTTTTGTATTTCTTGAAGTTTTGGTAATATTACTATATGGCGAATGGAAAGGGTCATAAACTGGCCATTACCTGGTAAATTCTCTCATTTGTATGAATTTTCATTACCTGGTCATAACCTGGTCAATACCTGGAAAATTCACTCATTTGTATGATTTTTCAATCTGCTTTTTTTACTGTATGGTTTGCCGCTCATTTCATACTCTGTCCAGTATTATTCCTGCTCAATTATAATTCACCCCAGGTGGGCCTGAGCAAATGCAAGGCTCATCAAAGCCTTTGCTACTTGCATACACAAAGTAAGGGTGTAGATGAAGACTTAGACCAAAATTTTGACCTCTATTCCTTTGGATATGTCAATATGGGTGTTTATCAGTTACCTCTCATATTAACTGTATTGCTGCCTGTTGTCTGATAAACATGGTCTATCTCAGGGCATGTGCCTTTATCAGGTCATGATGAAGTTGGACTTTTTGGATGACGTCGCTAATGACGCTGAATCAACACAAAAATCCAAAATTACGTCAAAATTGCTAGTTTGAAGAGTGAGTAATGGGTAAAATGATAAATAGAATACCAGGTTCACGTCTTTTGATATCAAGTTTACCAGGCTCGGCTTTGAGAATGCATGTTGAATAGGTCGGCAAGCCTCGCGATGTCAACAAGCTTTCTCAAAGCTTTGCTTGGTATACTTGATATCAAAAGACACTCACCTAGTATTCTCTATTTATATATATGCTATAAGAACCAAAATCTCCTGTACTGACCAATATTAATTATGCCCCCGCCAAGACAATGGCCGGGGCATTAAGTGTTACCCCTGTCCGTCTGGCTGCACGTACGTACTTTACTTACGTACATACGTCTGTCCCATCGACGTCCACTCTCTAAGTCGAATACTTTTGATCAGAATTTTATGAAACTTGGTCACATTGTTGAGTATCATGATGTCTTCTTCAAGTTCCATAATGGTCCATATCACACCATGCTTTCAGTAGTTATGGCCCTTTGTTTATGAAATTTCACCATTTGAAACGATGTCCGCTCTCTAAGTCGAATATTTGTTATCAGAATTTTATGAAACTTGGTCACATTGTTTAGTTTCATGATGTCTTCTTCAAGTTCAATAATGGTCCATATCGCATCATGCTTTCAGTATTTATGGCCCTTAGTTTATGAAAATACACCATTTGAAACAATGTCCGTTCTCTAAGTCGAATATTTGTTATCAGAATTTTATGAAACTTGGTCCATTGTTTAGTACCATGATGTCTTCTTCAAGTTTGATAATGGTCCATATCGCACCGTGCTTTCAGCAGTTACGGCCCTTTGTTTATGAAAATTCACCGTTTTAAACGATGTCCGCTCTCTAAGTCGAATAGTTATGATCAGAATTTTATGAAACCTGGTCACATTATTATGTACCATGATGTCTTCTTCAAGTTTGATAATGGTTCATATCGCACCATGCTTTCAGCAGTTATGGCTCTTTGTTTATGAATTTTACCGTTTTAAACGATGTCCGCTCTTTAAGTCGAATAGATTTGATCAGAATTTTATGAAACTTGGTCACATTTGTTTAGTACCATGTTATGTTGTCTTCTTCAAGTTTGATAATGGGCTATATTTCACCATGATTTAAGGAGTTATTGCCCTTAGTTTATGAAAAATCATCGGTTGAAACGATGTCTGCTCTCTAAGATGAATAGTTTTGATTATAACTCAATGAAACTTGGTCTCATTATTAAGTACCGTAATTTCTTCTTCAAGTTGGAGAATGGCCCATATTGCATCTTGCCTTCAAGAGTTATTGCCCTTTGTTAATGACAGTTCCCTATTTATGTGAATTTGGCAATAGCGGGGCATCCGTGTCCCATGGACACATTTCTAGTTTTATATATTCTTTATTGATTCTTGTCGTATGATGTCACATCTTGGAGTGATATAACACTGTGTATTAAAATAGATAAACCACTAGTAGTTTTCAGATTTTGGTAATGTTATGAAATGACGTCCATAACAACGTCATTTATTAGTTTGCAGAACTGTGACATTTCGCACAAAAAATGTGCTGACAAAATAATGTAATTGTTATATGATAAATAGAATCTAACATTAATGCTCCTGTATTATTGAATTTAATATGTAATAGGCACACTTAGTGGGCAACCAACCAATTCATTCTGAGAAGATAGCACAGTATACGTTATTCTTGCGAGTCGGTACTTGTGCTTTAAACCTCACTCTGAGTATAAGGAAATCACATTTAGCTGCAAAATAATCCTGCAAACTTTTTTGAAGGCACCAGGGCCGGTGAAGTCCCTGTTGGATATCATTAGGCCTGTTCCTATACAATAAATTATATAACTTCAGGCCTCCAGATAAGAGTGCGTATTGGAAAATTATTTTCTTTATTACTCATCCAAAACATATGTTGTGGGTACTCAAAAGAACTGTCTCAATGAGAAGGTTCTTTTGAGCACCAAAAAAACATGTTTTAATTGATGGGTAAGAAAATAATCACAATTTTACACTAATAAAATTTCCTTATCTGGATCTATGTAACTTGTGATTACCTCTTTTAAAGGTGCGATGATACACATGGCAGTTGACATTGGTACAAGACGTTATCAATATGTGACGTTATGTTATAAGATTTGTGAAGTCACATCATGGGGATCACACAGCCGCTTGCTTGAAAGAGCTACTATTAATGTTATAGAAAGCTTTTGGTGATCGAACTAATCCCTCAGTCTTATGTCTAAAATAAAACTTAAAAGTCAAGAAAACCGTTTGCTTGGCGATTCAATTTTTTCATTGTCAAAAACAATCGTCACACACTTTTAACGGTAGAATAAGGTTTTACTACTATCCAATCTGACTTTAAAGATGACAGAACTCTGCGACAGAAAGGAAAACTTGCTTTCATACTGCAAATGAATAGAACAGAACCTCTAATAGTAACAGCAACCATCTCTCATTGTAGGCTGCATTTGGCGGCCATCAACTCATTGGTTGGTTGCTATTAAACTCCCTGCCAAAGTGATAAAATGCTTGGCAAGCCTTGCATTTTATCACTTTTCCCCAACTCTTTAAATAAATTCAATGAAACATGAGTACTTTAATCGGAACTGCCTCGGCCAATTCCGCGAAATTCCATTGAATCAGACCACAGATGTACATCGAGGATCTACTTTGATTACGCCGGTGATAACGTGACGCTGATGTCACAGAAACCATGTTAACACAATAACAAATGTGATTGCAGCAAAACACAAGGCTTAAATGAAGTTTCTGTTTTTTTCAATAAAATATGGCTATAGCGATATTTTATTGAAAAAAACATAAACTTCATTTAATCTACTGGTTAAACCTTTCGGATAATCAAAATAATCGATTTTAATAGAGCTGAACCCACATCCTACAGTACTAATTTTCCAAATGCCAGTTCCGGCTAACAAAATTGAGCTTTTTGGTACATAGTACTACGCGTTATGCTCCTAACATACACGCGAGCCATGATTTGATTCTCAAATTGTTGCAGACTTTCCCGAATGATGAGTACTCATGTAAGATCCTCTATTTGTATATTTCTAGATGACAAAATAGATGAAGAAGATGAAGATGGTATGTATATGCAAACACAAGTAGTGATATAAAAATCTATCATTAGTGTGAGGGTTGAATAGAAAAATCTGTCACGAGGATCACTGTTTTGCATCACGAGGCTTGCCGAGTTATTACAAATGGTGATCCTGAGCAACAGATTTTTCTATCCCACCCTCACATGAATAATGAACTCTTTTTCTTGCTCACCATTAAATACCGCATTTTCATGTTTAAAAAAGGCTCCCAGAAGTTCCTGAATACGCTGGAATGCGACATGATATGATGACGTCAGTTTAACATATCAATGACGTCACTTGATGACTATGTCGCATGACTTCCAATACAACCAATGTATAGCCCTCACATGGCAGCCTTGGTAAGATAACATGGGTAAGATAAATTTATTATCCCAGGATAAAATATCAGATATCCTTATCCGGTGTGGAAGGAAAAATGGGCATTGACGGGAGAAAACCTGTTTTCAAGGTACCCCACCAAGTTTTACCTAAACCAGCCAGCTTTGCTACACAGAATAGCTAGAAAATTAAAATTTTGCTGGTAGCAAGTTGAGATATGATACTTTCCAATAAATGAATAATAAAGGTGCTGATCAGACTGTGCCATGTGCAGGCTGGTCTGCGCCTTTGTTGTTTGCAAATCCTAAGACAAGTTTTCTCGTGTTAAGGCCCAAATATAAAGAGTGATTTTAGTGTCCATGCCTTATAGGCATGAGTGTGCTTTAAAAGGAAAAACTAGCTACCTATCCTCATTAGGCCAGAATTTTTATATTAGTTGATTTACGAACCCTCCTACTGTAATTTTCCGGAAAGTAGGAAAAAAATAAAATTTAATATCTAATTTTTTTTTTTTTATTTTCTCCTCCGACTCTAAATATTAATTGTTTCGTAGAAAAAAAAATTTTTTTTGAGGTTCTGTCTGTGTATTTTTGAGAGTGACACTGTAAAAAAGTGATTGTCCTGTCCAGATTATTAGGAAAAATTAAAAATTTAATAAAGACTGTTGGTTTGCCTTACTAGTTTCACTGTTTTTTCTGGAGATATTTAAAAAAAAAAAAAAAAAAGCTCTGAAAATGACCAGTTAACTGGTCATTTTCAGAGCTTTTTTATTTTTTTTTTCGTCCCCCCGACCCTAAATCTGAAAAAACGATTCCCGTAAATCAACTAATAAAAAAATTCTGGCCTTAATCCAATAACCACCAGAGAGTTAATATCTACCCGAGCTCCTGTAACTATTATCTTTAATTTTATTTGCTGCTGACTTAAAGTGTGAATTGACTTGACAGCTCAGCTCTTATCCTCATAAATCCAAAAACCACCACAGAGTTAATTTCTACCTGAGCTCCTGTAACTATTATCTTTAATTTTATTTGCTGCTGACTTAATGTGTGAATTGACTTGACAGCTCAGCTCTTATCCTCATAAATCCAATAACCCCCACAGAGTTAATTTTTACCTGAGCTCCTGTAACTATTATCTTTAATTTTATTTGCTGCTGACTTAATGTGTGAATTGACTTGACAGCTCAGCTCTTATCCTCATAAATCCAAAAACCACCACAGAGTTAATTTTTACCTGAGCTCCTGTAACTATTATCTTTAATTTCATTGGCTGTTGACTTAAACTATGAAATGACTGACATCTCAGCTCTTATCCTCATAAATCAAATACCCACCACATAGTCTGTAACTATTATCTTTAATTTTATTTGCTGCTGACTTAAAGTGTGAATTGACTTGACAGCTCAGCTCTTATCCTCATAAATCCAAAAACCACCACAGAGTTAATATCTACCTGAGCTCCTGTAACTATTATCTTTAATTTTATTTGCTGCTGACTTAATTTGTGAATTGACTTGACAGCTCAGCTCTTATCCTCATTAATCAAATAACCACCACAGAGTTAATATCTACCCGAGCTCCTGTAACTATTATCTTTAATTATACCCCCCGCAAACTTTGTTTGTGGTGGGGTATACTGTTTTCACGTTGTCCGTCCGTCCTTCCGTCCGTCCGTCCGTCCGTGCGTCCGTCCGTCCGTAACGTTTTGTTTTCTTAATAACTTGAAGAGTAATTGCTGGATTTTCATCAAACTTTGCAAAAATATTCATATATGCAAGACAAATACTTTAAACAAAAAAGTAAGGGCTAGGGGCCAATTCTATTAGAGTTATTTCCCTTTGTAGTTCTAAATGGCTTTTATATAGGGCTTTATGCTAATTTAGTCCATACATGGGCCCATCAACTCCTACCACAGCTTTTATAAAACAATTTAATACTTTGCCTTTACAATGTAGACACATTGAACATATGCATGAAGGAGTTTGGTTCAGAAAAAAAATATTTTTGACAAAATGACAGCTTTGAAAACTTAGACAATTTTCCCTAATAGGGCTTTTGTATATGCATAGATAGTGCCTTCATGGGCCGAACAACTCCTACCACAGCTTTTGATGGAGCAATTTGATACTTTGCCTATACAATGTAGACACATTGAACATATGCATGAAGGAGTTTGGTTCAGAAAAAAAATATTTTTGACAAAATGACAGCTTTGAAAACTTAGACAATTTTCCCTAATAGGGCTTTTGTATATGCATAGATAGTGCCTTCATGGGCCGAACAACTCCTACCACAGCTTTTGATGGAGCAATTCGATACTTTGCCTATACAATGTAGACACATTGAACATATGCATGAAGGAGTTTGGTTCAGAAAAAAATATTTTTGACAAAATGACAGCTGTGAGAACTTAGACAATTTTCCCTAATAGGGCTTTTGTATATGCATAGATGGTGCCTTCATGGGCCGATCAAATCCTACCACAGCTTTCGATGGAGCAATTTGATACTTTACCTATACAATGTAGACACATTTGACATATGCATGAAGGAGTTTGGTTCAGAAAAAATATTTTTTGACAAAATGACAGCTGTGAGAACTTAGACAATTTTTCCCTAATAAGGCTTTTGTATATGCATTGATGGTGCCTTCATGGGCAGATCAACTCCTACCACAGCTTTTGATGGAGCAATTTGATACTTTCCCTATACAATGAAGACACATTGAACATATGCATGAAGGAGTTTATAATTTTTGTTTGCACAGATTCTACTGAAATCTTTTCAAAACTAAGGTCTGCTGGTTTGAACTATAACTTGCCATGTTTTTTTCACTGACTCTTACTGTGCGGGGGGTATCTAATAAGCATTGCTTATTGACTTTTTTCATTTTATTTGCTGCTGACTTAAAGTGTGAATTGACTTGACAGCTCAGCTCTTATCCTCATAAATCCAAAAACCACCACAGAGTTAATATCTACCTGAGCTCCTGTAACTATTATCTTGAATTTTATTTGCTGCTGACTTAATGTGTGAATTGACTTGACAGCTCAGCTCTTATCCTCATAAATCCAAAAACCACCACAGAGTTAATTTTTACCTGAGCTCCTGTAACTATTAACTTTAATTTTATTTGCTGCTGACTTAAAGTGTGAATTGACTTGACAGCTCAGCTCTTATCCTCATAAATCCAAAAACCACCACAGAGTTAATTTCTACCTGAGCTCCTGTAACTATTATCTTTAATTTTATTTGCTGCTGACTTAAAGTGTGAATTGACTTGACAGCTCAGCTCTTATCCTCATAAATCCAATAACCCCCACAGAGTTAATTACTACCTGAGCTCCTGTAACTATTAACTTTAATTTTATTTGCTGCTGACTTAATGTGTGAATTGACTTGACAGCTCAGCTCTTATCCTCATAAATCCAAAAACCACCACAGAGTTAATTTCTACCTGAGCTCCTGTAACTATTATCTTTAATTTTATTTGCTGCTGACTTAATGTGTGAATTGACTTGACAGCTCAGCTCTTATCCTCATAAATCCAAAAACCACCACAGAGTTAATATCTACCCAAGCTCCTGTAACTATTATCTTTAATTTTATTTGCTGCTGACTTAAAGTGTAAATTGACTTGACAGCTCAGCTCTTATCCTCATAAATCCAAAATCACCACAGAGTTAATATCTACCTGAGCTCCTATAACTATTATCTTTAATTTTATTTGCTGCTGACTTAAAGTGTGAATTGACTTGACAGCTCAGCTCTTATCCTCATAAATCCAAAAAACCACCACAGAGTTAATATCTACCCAAGCTCCTGTAACTATTATCTTTAATTTTATTTGCTGCTGACTTAAAGTGTGAATTGACTTGACAGCTCAGCTCTTATCCTCATAAATCCAAAAACCACCACAGAGTTAATTTCTACCTGAGCTCCTGTAACTATTATCTTTAATTTTATTTGCTGCTGACTTAAAGTGTGAATTGACTTGACAGCTCAGCTCTTATCCTCATAAATCCAAAAACCACCACAGAGTTAATTTCTACCTGAGCTCCTGTAACTATTATCTTTAATTTTATTTGCTGCTGACTTAATGTGTGAATTGACTTGACAGCTCAGCTCTTATCCTCATAAATCCAATAACCCCCACAGAGTTAATTTTTACCTGAGCTCCTGTAACTATTATCTTGAATTTTATTTGCTGCTGACTTAATGTGTGAATTGACTTGACAGCTCAGCTCTTATCCTCATAAATCCAAAAACCACCACAGAGTTAATATCTACCCAAGCTCCTGTAACTATTATCTTTAATTTTATTTGCTGCTGACTTAAAGTGTGAATTGACTTGACAGCTCAGCTCTTATCCTCATAAATCCAAAAACCACCACAGAGGGTGGGTGAAAGTTTTCAGGATTATTCCTGAATTCAGAATTTAGAAATGCAGAATTAGGGAGATCATAATAGCTTCTCTAAATTTTTTTTCTTAATTCAGCCTGACTAAGGACATTTGACCTTTTAAAGTTGAAATTGTGAGTATTTAGTGGGCATACTGCAAATTTTAAGATTGAAGTTTCGAAAGTTTAGGAATTTGGAAATTTTAAACTTTTACCCATGACAGAGTTAATATCTACCTAAGCTCCTGTAGCTATCATCTTTAATTTTATTGGTTGTTGACTTTACCTGTAAAATGATTCAGCAGGGACTTTCTTGTCTTTCTGAAGTTGGGGCTAGGGATCTGTTGAATTTGGGTAAATAGCGATCAAACCATCAAAATTGGCAAACTCAATTCAGCTGGGAAAAAAGAACTGGACCTCCATTTTAATTTGGTTTAATACCATAACAAGCTATCAGTATAAAGCTGTAACCTGAACATGCATTGGCTTTAATAATTCTTCATGAAGATTTGCATCATGATGTGAAATTGAACATCTCTAACTTTGCTATTTTTGGTCTGATTTTCTTAAAATTTTCACCAAAATGTAAAGCCAAGAAATAGGGTATTTAATAAACCATTTTTGGAAGTTTTTGCTCATTTTTTGATTGGGAAGGGGCCAACATTCAGCCCCAGATTTGACCTAGGCATATTTACTATCAACTTAGTGACCATGCTACTAATCGGCACTTATCGGCAAAACAGGTTATCAGCCTAAATTAACCTGCACAGTAGCTAAGCTCCGCCCTCTTTCTGCCTCATACAGACACCTATTTGTATGCTAGGGGTTCCATAAATCCTGCATTTGAGCCATGACATGTGATTTCCAACAATGTGGTATTTTGACAAGTGTAGACTCAGACGAGCCTGTGCAGCCTCCTTGTAAAGGTAGAAACTCCAAATGCTGTTCAGTCAGTAGCTTAACACTCATAGATTATTCAAGCAACTAGCAAAGGCTCTGATCAGACTGCGTGTATGCGCAGGCTGATCTGAGGCTTTGCTGGTCGCACATACCACATTGTTGGAAATCCCATGCCACTGCTCATTTAAAGTGTACCACTGCTGGTATCATGTTTGACCTAATAGGTGTACTATCAGAGCATAACTTATTTGAAATTGTATATCCTCTTTTGACAGGAAGTATACTAAATATGAAACCTTGCAACTTTGCATTATCTCCTTGTTACATCTTGATTTATATGTTTTAGGAGATGATGCATTGATAAGTTAAGGGTCTTTCATGCAAACCAAATATCTATGTGTCTTGATCCACATCTGAATTAAGGGTGAGGTTGGCACCGTTAAACCGGTTTAAGCCCTCCAGTAGAATATTTTACTGACAGTCCCAAGGCAGTACTTCTTTTGTGGATCTTTTATGTTTTTTCTGTCTTGTGTTTGTTATGTCTTTGTGCGCATCTGTTTATATGTGCTTTGTGGTCACCTGCTGGGAAAGGGCTGACCTCTTGGCTCTCATTTGTGGTTACTGGCTGTGAGTTTGTCATTTTCCCATTGGTATCCTGGGTCGGGTGTGGTACTTGATTGTATGGATTCCTGATCTTTGCACCCTTACTTACTTTGCACTGGTTCAACTTTTTTGCATATTTTCTATTGGTGACACCTTGATGTACAGTAAATAAAAAAAAGGAAATGGGTAAATCAAAATTCTTGCATAAATACCTATGCGCATAGCTGTTTGAAGCCGTTGTCAAATCAGACAAAAGCCATGTTCAAATCATGGAATTCACGCGCTGTTTGAACATGGGTCTGAACTTGAAAATACTTAAAATGAGCCCTGCATTATTTACATGAAGTTATATATGGAAAGCGTTGAGGACCAGACTGATCATTTCGCTGACGTTTTTTGTTCTCGAAAACGTTGCGTGCGGTTATGACGTCATGACGTTCGAAAGTACACAGCCGACGCCATTTTGTTTAGAGAAATCTAGTGTAAGAAAATGGACAATTTGATGTTTTAGCAGCGTTTTTCGTGCGAATTGGGTTGACATAAGGTAAAATATGCAAGAATAACGATCACACATGTTTGTTTCATTGCATTAACACTTGCCGGGTCCCTCGGAAGATGTTTGAACACTCGGCCTATGGGCCTCGTGTTCAAACAGCATCCTCGGGACCCGGCAAATGTTAATGCATGAAAAAATATGTGTGATCCCTATATTTACAGCTCTAAATTATTCACTCTTTACCTCTGCTCGAGACAGTGTGCACTAGTGTCAATGATTCTGCTAAAAAGGTAATTTTAAGCACAATTGAAATGGCAAACACTATCCAGTGTCAAACAGTTTGGATGCAGATCAGGACCAATGTTCTGTCAGTCCTGATCTGTGTCCAAACTGTTTTATTTGTAAAGGTTATCAGCAGATGACTAAAGTCACCGCTAGCAAGGAAAGAGTTAAATTGAATTGTTGACATTTTAAAATTTTTGACTGGCAGATTACATGCTCAGGTCAATTTTGGGAAATTTTGCATGTTTTTTTGTCGTCTGCTGATTTTTTTTCAAAATGAAATTTTTCGAAAAATTCTTTCAGGAAGACCTTCAGAGTGTCAAACAGTTTGGAACCAGATCAGACCCGACATTTTGTCAGGCCTGATCTGGGTCACACTGCTTGCAAAGGTTATCAGCAGACGTCATTAGTAGCTAAACCATGTTCTAGAGTAGAGGTGATTCATCAATTAAGCACAAATGCTCATCAATTCAGCACAGAAAATGCCATCAATTCAGTGCAGGATTTCTATAGAGTTCAGAGACCCTGCTCATCAATTGAGCACAAATATTTTGGGCAGTTACCTGTGGAGGAACCTTTACCTACCTCGGTTAGCCGTCTAATACATGAACATCTGTGTTTGTGTAATATCCGTTGCCCCCTGCTCACCACGGGGAGATTGAAGGATGAACAGGATAAGTAATTTTGTTAAAAGTTCCATTAAAGCCACATATCTTTGGTTCAAAGTTTGTTAAAAGTTCCATTAAAAGTTTCATTAAAAGCACATTTTAAAGTTTGAGATGGGTCTTAAGTTAATCTTGTTAGGGGCAGGCATCTGAAGCTTATCGCCTTCACAAAATTTTTTCCGGTCTATTTCTCCACTTATATATTCACCAATCTTCGTTAAGATGAATTAAAAATGACAACCAACTGACTTTTTTTTTTTTTAAATGACAACTAGCTGACTAAAGGGAGCGCAGTGGCTCATTGGTAGAGTGCTTGACTCGAGACCGAGGGGCCGCAGGTTCGAGCCTCATCGACGTCACTGCGTTGTGGTCCTTGAGCAAGACACATTTATCCTAGCTTAGTACTGGTTCAACCCAGGAAGACCCGTCCCTATATAACTGAAAGACTGTTTGTGAGACGTAAAGAATCAAATCAAATCAAACCAACTGACTAAGTAAGAACCGTTACTTGTTGAGTGTTTTATGGTGCCCACAAGCTGATATTGCCCGCCCGGGCTTGTATTTACTTCAGGAAAGCCCATAACAAAAGAATCATATAGGTGAGTGAACACTGAATCTGCGCTCAATCAATGAGTAGGTTTTGCCTTCAATGGATGACATGGAAAAAATCACTTGCGCTCAATTGATGATAAGCCAGAGTAGACATATTTGTTCCAGTTTAACCCTTAATGCCTCAGTCGCAATAAAAGTCGTCTGCTTTTCTCGTCTGCTGAAATGTTAAAGAAACCTCTATGGCAAACAGTGTGGACTCAGATCAGACTGCTCCTATAGGAGCAGTCTGTTCTGGGTCCATGCTGTTTGCTTCTATACTTAATTCCTAAGTAATGTTAAGCAATTATTTGCAGCAGACAACTTCAGCAGACGACATTTTTAGATGCATTTTTTTCTTGGCGCTTTAAGAGTTAATAATATCCTCTTTTTCACTAGATACAGTGGTGTGTCCAAACTTGGAAGCTGCCAAACTGTCTATTGGTGCTGCTTTTGTCGAGATTTCTGAATTTCCATGGAACCCTGACTCCTACAGGAGAGTATTGTGTGAATCGTAAGTAAAACTTTCATACGTTTAAGCAATATTTTATTTATACAGTAAAATATCGAAAGTTGTGCGAAATTTTAGTTTAAATGCTTTATTAATTTTTCAAGGATTCCAAACAGCTCTGGGGCTACTAGTTGGTCTCCTTACATATAACAATTTACTGACATTTATGACAATAAAGACAACATACATATATACATCATGCATAAAGACATACAGACAGACACTCGCACAGACAGACATACAAACACAGAGACACATAGACAGACAGACACATAGATAGACAGACAAATACAAACAAAACAAAGTAAAAGTGTAGGGACAGGAAAAAGAGCAGTCACCCCATGTTGAAGCAGTAAAAAAAGAACCAGTGTGCCTAATCGTATGTTGCCACAACAGTGCCAATAACATGCTTTAAGTATTTAACACAGTTAGCAATGCTGACACAACCATAAATGCACACAAATAAGAAGATAATGACCAGGACGGAGATTCCTCAGCGGAATTTAGAACTCATATATTTGTTTGAACGAGGAGCTAATTGTCTGATGAGGTGTCAATCATGTCTTCAAAATTGTTTGAAATACTTGCTTATTTGAAATAAATTTGGAACACACTGAATTCACAGAATAGGGCCTAATTATGAACTATTCTAATAACTGTCTATAATAACATATGTTTTGGGTCATAAAAGAAACATCTCCCAGAGACGTTTCTTTTACACACACAAAACATGTTTTATAGGAAAAAAACTGAAAAAAACCACACTTTTTTCGGGGGTTAAATATTTGATGTCTACCTCCCTGTAATTGGAACTACTGATAATTCCAAATGAGAAGACTTTGAATTTACGAGATTTCACTGTATATTTTTCTATCATTGGTGCTTAAAAGAGTTTAAACAGAATACAAGTATGCTTGTATTTTTAGGCTTTGATAAGGTCTCTTGAGCCTTTAGGCTTATAACCATGATTATGGAGCGGCCGATTCATAGTTGCTTGGGACAGATTTTTAGCTCATCCATGCAAATTCTGAAAAATAACCAGCAGATCTGATGAAATAAAATCATGAAAAATTTCCCATCATGCAAAGAGTTGATTCCTCACTGTCATTGTAGACTTGCCAATAATTTGCTGTTTTGTAGTCTGTTACATTCTTCTTCATGTGTTATGACTTCTCCAAAAAGTGGAAAAAGATAACAGCTACTGTCGTGCCAACCAAGAGTGACAGTTACGTCGTGTTTTGTTTACAACTGTTAAGTAAAATATTAACTTGTACACTCCACTTGAGCTATTGCGAATTGATAGATCACTTGTGTATTAATCCTATCCTGTGGATAGGATTAATACACAAATGATCTATTGATTCTAAGTCCTTGATAACTTTGTAAACAAAACATGACATCACTGTCACTCTTGGTTGGCACGATAGTAGCACATGTGTAATGACTGCACAACAAATAAGAAATGGCCTATGTATTGTGTTCGCTTGGTGTATTGTTCCCCTGTTTTTCATGATTTGCAATAGCAACTGGGTCTGACCCAACATTTCTGTACTGCTTGCAGGGTAGTTGGGAGTTGGTCATTAGCTCACATGAGCATGAAATGCTCAAAGTGAGCTATTGGGATCAGCCAATGTTTGTTGTGCATCATCAACAATTTGCTTTAAATGACAACTCCTATACCATTGGGCCAATTTTAACCAAACGTCACAGGAATGATCCTTAGATGACCCTCTACAAAATAGTTAAAAGAAATTTGATTTGTCAAAAATTTGGCCACCAGGGGGCGTGGCATATCATGGTAAGGCAAATTTAAAAACCTTCTCCTCTCAAACTGGTAGTCAGAATTCAAAATAATTCAGTAGAAAATGATCACTGGATGACCTTCAACACAAATAGCTAAAACGAGTTTGATCAGTGAAAAAACATGGTCGCCAGGGGGCATGGCTAGTTTCCCTTATGTACCTATGTAACAAACTTTAAACATCTTCCCTGAAACCTGTGGTCAGAAATGAAAATGATTTGGTAGAAATGGTTATTAGGTGATCCTCTACAAAAAAGACTAAAAGAAATTTGATCTAATAAAAACCATGGCCACCAGGGGGTGTGGCTTATCACTGTAAAGCTAACTTTAAAATTCTTCTCCTGAAACCGGTGGTCAGAATTCAAAATAATTTGGCAGAAATGATCACTGCACAACCTACCAAAAATAGCTAAAACGAATTTGATCCGTCTGGGGTATGGCCGGTTTCCCTTATGTACCTATGTAAGAAACTTTAAACATCTTTTCTTCTGAAACCAATGGTCATAATTGAAAATGGTATGGCAAATATGGTTATTAGGTTACCCTCTACAAAAATAGCTAAAAGAAATTTGATCCATCCAAAAAAAATCATCTTGACCCTCATGTTTTAATGTATTTTCTTTTAAAACCATTCACGCAAAGTAAGATTTTTAAAAAAATCATTTCAGTCTGTTTAACAATTCACCTACTAGTGTTGTCTGCTGATAACTTTTTGCAAACAGTTTGAAGAGTTATATGACATTGTGTTGGTTGTCACGGTAATAGAAACTGGATTTCTATTGTCGGAAAAAATATTGATTTACCTTGGCAGCCAGTGATTACACAGGCTTGCAAGCTTGCATTGACCCTAGCGTAAATAAACTTTAACTCTTTGCACACTGGGTAATTTTGCATATTTTTTTGTCATCTGTTTAGAGCACTCTACCTGACAAATGATGCATACCCAGAGCAGGATGCTTCTGAAGAAGCAGTCTGATCAGGGTTTTCCCTGTTTGCTATTCTGACTAGGATTTTGTGAATTTTAGCTTGATAACCAAAACTTTATTTGGGCCAAGACGTGACAAAACCTGCCTTTGGGTTTCCCACAAAGCAAGACTCAAACCAGTCTCCCCAGCCACAGAGACTAGCTAGAAAATTGAAATTTCGCTTGTAGTAAGTTTAGATATGGTATTTTCCAAAAAGCGAATAACAAAGGCACTGATCTGTCTGTGGGGATGCGCAGGCTGGTCTGCGCATTTGTTGTTCGCAAACATCCAAAGACAGGTTTTCTCAAGTTGAGGCCCATTTGATAACTGGTTAACAGAACAAGAAGAACGTTCAAAATTTTAGAACATTTACCGTAGTACAAGGTGAACCGAACTAAAATATACATGATAGCATACCAGCGCCTTGTCGTGAGAAAGCCTGTCTTCAGGGTTTCTGACAAAACGGGTTTCAAACCAGTCTCCTCAGCTACAGAGACTAGCTATACAATTGAAATTTCGCTTGTAGCAAGTTTAGATATGACATTTTCCAAAAAGCGAATAACAAAGGTGCTTATCTGTCTGTGTGGATGCGCAGGCTGGTCTGCGCCTGTGTTGTTCGCAAATCCCCGAAGACAGGTTTTCTCCAACGAGGCCCAGCTCATGTGTTGTTTCTTGATATACTCTTTATGATTTCAGGTTATATTCAATCTCTCAAATGGTTAAGACCCTGTTGGAAGACTGCAGTGGACGTGACGTTGATAAACTAAACGCGCTGATGGAGAAGATGCTTGCATTGAAAAAGTTTATTGGCATGTGTGCTGAAGAGCTAGTTGATAGAGAATGCAAACCTTGGAAAGCCCAGGAGTGCCTTGAGAAATTGACACACTCAGCCATTCAAAACTGGCAGCATAATTATTATGTTTGCTCGTGAGTACTTTGTTTTACAGTAAAATCTCTGTAAAACGGCCACTCAAAAATATACAAAGCAAAGATCTCAGTGACAAATGGTAGCTAAATGAAGGTCGAAAGTATTGCAAAATGCTCCCTTGGAGCATTCTGCAATACTTTTGACCTGCATTAAGCAATAAGTGGTCTTGAAAACCAATTTTCTGTCTTTTTGAGAGTGGCCATTTTACACAGGTTTTTCTGTACATGTTTTTAGATCTTTGCTGGTGTTGTCTGCTGAGCAGAGTTGGGGTAATTAAATTGTAATTGTAATTAATTGTAATTTAATTACATTTTCTAAAGTAATTGCATGTAATTGTAATTAAGCCATTTCATAAATTACAGCAATTGAATGTAATTGATTGCAAGGTCAAAAATGGGAGTAGTTAAAACTGGCAACATGATTATTATGTTTGTATGTGAGTACTTTGTATTACATGTTTTTAGCTCCTTGCTGTTGTTGTCTGCAGAGAACTCTTGCATACAGTAAAAAAGAACACAGATCAGGCCCGACAAAGTGTTGCATATGAGCCTTTGTTGGTTTGCAATGTGATAAGGTCTGAAATCTGATGTGCTGAGACGGTGGCTCATGTGATGAATATTTATTACACTTTAGGATAGTTATCAAGTGGGTCTTGACACGAGAAAACCTGTCTTCAGGGTTTGTGAACAACAAAGGTGCAGACCAGCCTGCTCATCCACGCAGTCTGATCAGCACCTTTGTTATTCACCTATAGAAAAGGATTATATCAAAAACATGCTACAAGTGAAATTTCAATTTTCTCGCCAGTCTCTGTAGCTGAGCAGACTGGTTTGGATATGGCATACTGGGAAACCCCGAAGACAGGTTTTCTCACGACGAGGCCCAAATGATAATCTATTTAGGCCGCGACGTGACAAAACTGGTCTGGGCCTTTGTTGTTCGTAGACCTCGAAGACAGGTTTTCTAACGTTGAGGCCCATCCATAAATGTATCAGCGGAGCACCTATGCTTTGGGGTAGAGTGCTCAACTCCTTAAAGCGCCAATCGCAACAAAATTCATCTGCTTTTCTCGTCTGCTGAAATGTTTAAGAAGCCTCTGTGGCAAACAGTGTGGACTCAGATCAGACTGCTCCTATAGGAGCAGTCCAGTCTGTTCTGGGTCCACACTGTTTGCTTCTATACTTAACTTGTCAGTATGTTAGGCAATTACTTGCAGCAGACATATAAGCTTAACGCTTACAATCAAATCCTAGAAATATTGTATGTATATATCCTAATATGTCCAGATATTGTCAATAAAATATTGTTTAAACCAAATAACTTTAATAACTAAACTTTGGAAATCCATTATGGCTTTATGCGGAGAGCAGTGGCTCAGTTGGTAGACTGTTAGACTGGGGATGGAAGGGTTGCTAGTTCGAGGCTCACCGCTGGCGGAGTCCCTGTACTGTGTCCTTCAGCAAGACATTTTATCCACTGCTTAGTACTGGTTCAACCCAAAAGACAGGAAATCGACCACACATGACTGATAAATTGTTGACTGGGACATAAAGCATCAAAACAAACATATAAATAGCCCTTTACTCCATAATAATGCCTTTTCACACCTTTGAAATATCATGTATTTGAAAATATTATGGAAAATGGAGCATGCAGTCTGATCAGCACCTTTGCTCCTTTGGAGCAAATGCTCCATTTTCCATAATATTTTCAAAAGTGTTTAAAACTTTACTTATTTTTTTCTTGAATTTTTCCAATGTTGTCTAAAAATAGAAAATGATGTCATGATCTAAAAAATAGCCCATGTAGTAAAGGGATAGTCAACACCCAAGTAGATGAGAGTATTGCTAATACAGTGCAGTTCCTTTATAATGCTATGTTCGGGGTCCATAGGAATAGACCATGTTAAAAGCGAATGATGTTATAAAGGGACAATTTTACAAAGGAAATATAGGAAAATTACCATGTAAGGAAAATGACCATTACTTGGTTATTTTCCTGTAATTCCTTTGTAAATTTCCATGGTGGAAAGAAATTGGAGGGCCACACTATTATCGTGCTACATGCAAATCTGTGTTATAACAATGTGTGTGATAAAGGGTCTGCACTGTACTTAAAGTAAGGGTCTTTCATGCAAACCAAATATCTATGTGTCTTGATCCACATCTGAATTAAGGGTGAGGTTGGCGCTGTGAAACCGGTTTAAGCCCTCCACTAAAATATCTTACTGACAGTTCCAAGGCAGTACTTCTTTTGTGGATCTTTTATGTTTTTTTCTGTCTTGTGTTTGCTATGTCTTTGTGTGCGTCTGTTTATATGTGCCTTGTGGTCACCTGCTGGGAAAGGGCTGACCTCTTGGCTCTCGTTTGTGGTGTCTAACTGTGAGTTTGTCACTTTCCCATTGGTATCCTGGGTCAGGTGTGGTATTTGATTGTATTGATTCCTGATCTTTGCACCCTTACTTACTTTTACTAAAATAAAATAATTTCTGATACTGACATCACGGTTTTTCTGTTACACCATATATAATTTATCATTCTAGACAAGCAAATAGCTTTTCGAGCTGTGTTGCTATGGCGACTCTTGGTTGTGAAGGACATGTGAAAAAGCCGATATATCAAGCCCTGTCTGAAGTGATGTATGTTGTTGATGACTATTGCAAACCTATGGCTCCTCCTGACACTTCTGTCATGTGTGAATTACGGGAAGGAGAAAGCCACTGTTCACTCGCCAAGGCCGCTTCCTGCATGCTACAGCTTACTACGCGTCCAGAACATTCGAAACCCAACTGGGAAACATTTTGCCCGTGAGTATTTCCTCAATGACAGGTATTGTTCCAGTGTAGCACAGAGCAGACCATGTTTACCTCATTGCCAGAAAATCTGACTTTGTTCCAAGGGAACAACAAAAGAGCAGACCAGCTTGCGCATAGGCATAGTCTGATCAGTGCCTTTTTTAATTGCTCTTTGAGAAAGTATAATGGCTACACATGCAACATGCAAAATTTAAGTATTCTACAGTAAAACCTGTGTATAACAGCCACTCACAAAACAACCAAAAATTGGTTTTAAGACCAATTATTGCTTAATGCAGGTCAAAAGTATTGCAGAATGCTCCAAGGGGAGCATTCTGCAATACTTTCGACCGTCATTAATCTACCATTTGTCATTGAGATCTTTGTTTTGTCTATTTTTGAGTGGCTGTTTTACACAGGTTTTACTATATCCAGTCCCTGTAGCTGAGCAGGCTAAATTGAGCCTTACCTGGTTGCAAACCCCAAAGATTGGTTTTCTCGCAATAAGGTCTGTGTGATAATGATTCTTACATTTGACCAGATAGCCTCATTTTTTTATGCGTAAAATTGTGATTATTTTTTTTCTCAAAAGTTGAAACATATGTTTTGGGTGCTGAAAAGAACCGCCTCATTGAGACGGCTCTTTTGAGTACCCACAACATATGTTTTCATGCCGGGGATTTTTGTGGACATATATTTTCTGTAATGAGTATCCTAAGCTACCCTGGTAAATGTAACTTGTTAGCACTATGGCTGTGGGGACTTTATCATTTGGGCCTTGACACGAGAAAACCTGTCTCCGGAGGTTTGCGAACAACAAAGGTGCAGACCAGACTGCGCATACAGGCAGTCTGATCAGCGTGCACCTTTGTTATTCACTTTTTGGAAACTATTATATCTAGACTTGCTAGGAGTGAAATTTTGATTTTCTAGCTTGTTGAGCAAATGGATTTGAATATTACTTCATCGGAAACCCCGGAGACAGGTTTTCTCCCGATGAGGCCCGTTTCAGAGCATATTTAAAATGTTACTTATATGTCTTGTATGTTCAGATTGTAAGAGAAATCACCAGACTCTATGGTAAACGCAATTATATCTTAGTGCAATTTACCTGTAGATATGAAGCAGAGATGTAACTTGTTCTAAAGTGACCAAATTAAATAATCTCTGAATAACCCTGATCACTGGTATAATAGGAGTAACATAGATTACCTATGTAAATTAACATTTCTACCTCTTATTGATTTTTATAGAGCTCAGTTCTGACCAGATGTTGCTTTGGAATTGACTGTTTTGTAAACTACTATCTATGGCCTTGAAATTGATGCTAAGCTGAGCCCCCTGAGACCTTCCATCACCTCATAAATGCAAATTTTCTACGGCCACTAACAACCATGTCCCATAGAAACAGACCTTCACCATATACTGCCTCATAGTCTAATACTTTTCCAAATGAGCTGTGACATGAGATTTCCAACAATGTGGTATGTGCGACCAGCAAAGCCTCAGATCAGCCTGCGCATACGCGCAGTCTGATCTGAGAGCCTTTGCTAGTCGCTTTAATATTTTATGACTGTTAAGCTACTGACCGAACATCATTTGGAGTTTATAATCTAAAAAGGAGGCTGCACAGGCTTGTCTGAGTTTTCTATTGTCAAAATGCCACATTGTTTGAAATCACATGTCAAGGCTCTTATGTTTTCACCAGAAATGTTTCGGCATTGAAAGCTTTTGTGTATAGGAATACAAGAGACTGCGATGACTGTGATAAGGATGTTGTGGCAACATTATCATTTAGCATCTGTCTGTGATGTATTACATGGTTGCACTCCACTATTAGGTTTTCCATAGAGGACAATCGTAACACCTTGTTCGAAAACTGTACATTCAAAATTTGCCAAATCAGCCTTATTTTAACTGTTAAACTGCCAAGAAAAAAAAGGTATCTGAAAATGATGTCTGCTGAAGTCGTCTGCTGCAAATAATTGCCTTACATTACCAACAAATTAATTATAGAAACAAACAGTGTGGACCCAGAACAGGCTGCTCCTATAGTTTCAGTGAAAAATAACTATGTTTCCCTGCTCAATCCCGCACTATATCCCTTTAAACTGACATTCTACGAAACAACATGTTTCCTAATATAGATAGATCTTCAAGGGGGTCCAAGAAGCAAAAAACATCCAGTATAAACCTGGTACCGGAATTTATCACCTTGGCCATCTCCATTAAAACGGACTACAACTCGTATCCTTTAACCCTTAAAGCGCCAAGAAAAAAATGCATCTGAAAATGTTGTCTGCAGAAGTCGTCTGCTGCAAATAATTGCCTTACATTACCGACAAATTAAGTATATAAGCAAAAAGTTTAGACCCAGAACAGACTATAGGAGCAGTCTGATCTGGGTCCACACTGTTTGCCATAGAGGCTTCTTAAACATCTCAGTAGATGAGAATCACAGACGACTTTTGTTGCGATTAACACATTAAGGGTTTATCAAACACGCCATAACACCTGTCAATCAACAAATATTGAAGAATGACGTCATCTTAGCTCTTATGTAAAGTAAATGCTCTCCCCACAAAAAGCGGGGCCAGATTTCATGAATATTTAGTGTAGTGTACCAATAAACTTTCATCTATATTTTCACCAGAATGTTCCAGCATTGAAAGCATGTATATATAGTAACACGAAAGACTGGGACAACTGTGATAAGTATGTTGTTGCCATATCATCATTTAGCAACTGTCTGCGATGTATTATATACTTTCATCTATATTTTCACCAGAATGTTCCAGCATTGAAAGCATGTATATATAGGAACACGAGAGACTGCGAAGACTGTGATAAGTATGTTGTTGCCATATCATCATTTAGCAACTGTCTGCGATGTATTATATACTTTCTTCTATATTTTCACCAGAAATGTTCCAGCATTGAAAGCATGTATATATAGGAACACGAGAGACTGCGAAGACTGTGATAAGGATATCGCAATGAGATGGATGCATAAGATGACGGATCAACTGGAGGAGCACTGTCCTGAGGTCCACTGCGAGATATGCCAAGCGTATGAGTGTCTGGAAGAACTAAACATGGATGAAAACAAGGATGAAAAGCCGGATGACTTCTGCAGGTTTATTTACAGACCTCCAGATAAGAGTGGGTATAGTCTGTGCTCGATAAGAGTAGGGTGATGAAACAGATTTACAGTTAGAAGTATGAAGGAAAACCCTATATTTGTCCAATCACGTGAATTAAGTACCACAACGTGACCGACTATGTAACTCTACTCTTATCGAGCACAGACTCTAATTGAAAATTATTTTTCTTATTTCTCAATCAAAACATGTTGTGGGTACTCAAAAGAACCGTCTCAATGAGGCGGTTCTTTTACACACCCAAAACAAATGTTTAAACTGATCGGTAAGAAAATAATGACAATTTTACACTAAAGATTTTGCTTATTTGGAGGTATGGTTTATATTGGATCTGTATCATATGAAAATGTGTAACAAGGGTTTTGTGACCATTTAATCCATTTTACTTGAATATGCATTCCCACGCCTACCTATTCCCCTCCTTCATAGCATAAAATGATGAAGAAGAGGGACCTGTTTGCTGCATATATTCAAATGAGCGAATTTTCCAGGTAATGACCAAGTAACAAACCCTTCCGATACATAGGATGTTGGTCACCCCTAATGAGCCTCCATCACCTAACAGCTACTGCCCGATTATCCTAAAGTTCTACACTAGTTAAGCAAAAGAGTGCAGATGATATGTTAATGCAGGTCAAAAGTATTTGCAGAATGCTCCAAGAGAGCATTCTGCAATACTTTCAACCTGCATTAAGCTACCATTTGCCCTAAGACCTTTTTTTTGTCTATTTTTGAGTGGCCGATTAAGACAGGTTTTACTGTATACATGTAGCTATGCATAATGTTTTAAAGGCAGCCTTTCCGGAAGCAACCAATAAAAGCTGCAGATTCCATCTGGGACAAGCTTGAAAGATACAGACTTTGAGCTTAAGTCAAGAATACGAGGACAGCAGTAATGATATGGGCAAATGGCTGAATTATTGGTTCAGGCTCCACTATTTGTGTCCTTCTGAGGCCTAAATTAAAATTTTATTTGTTTCCTCTTACCCCAAAAAAGGCCCTACTCAAAAAAAATTATTTCAATTGTCAGTCAAGATTTATTTTTTTCGAATAAAACGGCTCCAAAGCCAGGAAACCATTTTTGGAGCCGTTTTCCTCGACTACATAAAGCGTGTTAGTGCTCTCCCAGCGTCACTTGACATTTAGAGTCAACCCACAACAGGTAAATCCCCTGAAGAGTCTTCATATAAACAAAACCATGGTCGGGTTATCGTTAGCTTTATTGCCAAGAGCAAGACCAAAGAGCAAGTCCTCAGCCTTGTTTAAAATGTCTGGGTCTATGCAGCCATTTACTTTATCTTATTACTTTACTCAGGCGTAGGCAGTTTAAACAGGGCTGCATGGCCTAGTTGTCCACACTAAGGAACCAAAAAAACGGCATGAACGTCTCCAGTATAAAAGCATAAGCATCATGTCTCTTACCATGGTGGATCAGCACCATATCACCATGGTTTCCACTGCCAACATGTGCAGAAGGAGACACGACTAACCCCAACGCCACAGGCATTTTATGCACCATACGGAATTTGCTTATCGAGCTGAAATAGGGTCAGAGATGCGTTTGGATTAGATGTCCGCCAACCTCAGTCATTTTCCCTTGGTTAAAAATGTGAATTTTTTATCTTCTCCATTGAAACCATCACTGGAAGTTATATAAATAGTTAATTGTGTTCCTTGGTATGAAAATTATCTCACTCAGGAATGGTAGTATTTGGTAGACAACTCGTCCTGAATCACCAACATTCCTTAAATTTCCTTTGTGACATAATTTTCATATCAAGGAAACGCGGTTTGTTATTCTCTATTTATTGCATAGATCTTTTTTCTTTTATTTGGTACTTTTTCATAGTTAGAGCTTCTTCAGTTTTGCAGAAATAATTTTTTGCAAAATTTCGGGAACTACATTTAATTAAACAACTACATAAGTGGTGAATTATTATGTCCCATAACTGGAACTTTAACCCTTAAAGCGACAAGAAAAAAAATGCATCGAAAATGGAAGGCGCAAACAGTTCTGATAAAATGAAGTGACACGTATAATGTATGTTGCCATGGCAACAGCTGTGCATATGGACCATACATTACCTTTAAAACAGTGTACTTCCTTTCAAATGCTTTTATAAACACGGGATGAGCATATGTGGGCTAATTGTGTAGTCTATGCAATTGCATACACATCAAATTTACAGAAACATGGAGCATTTTTGAAATATTGCTCCTTGCGTCTTTGGTTAAGTGTAATATGTTAACACAATGTTGTCGACATCAGAACGTAATTAACAATGTTAAGTGACGTCATGTTTAAAATGCATCATCTATACGAGCTCAAACGCTCATATCTTTGTTATTTGTAAAGATAATCTCATCAAATTTTCTGTAAATGTTCACAACAGCTAGGTCTTACTTTCTCTGAAGATATCTCACTTTTGACTTTTATTGCCAGAAGGTCCCTTCTCTCAGATATTGGCTCATTTGTTTTAGGTCATTTGACAAAGCGAGCCAGTGTGTCTTGAACAAAACACAAAATTGCAGTAAAGAGATAGCAGGTGATGTACTGAAGAAGTTAGAAGACATTAAACCAAAGGCGATGAAAGCATGTATGATGGAGATGAAGGCGTGTGTCGTTCATTTTGAGGAATCAGGTAAAAATCATATCAGACTAGGAACACATATTCAGGGCTTACCCTGGCTTAGAATTTGCTGTAGCCAACACTTTAGCCAGGGATATAGTGCGGGACTGAGCAGGGAAAAAGTTGGAGCCAAGTGAGATTGACTTTAGCCAAGGTTTTAGCCAGAAAGTAGTATCAACAAGTTGGTTTGTATCTTTGCCTGCTAGGGACGACATTTGTTGACTGCTGATAACCTTTGCAAACAGTTTGGACCCAGATTAGGCCCGACAAAATGTCTGGCCTGATCTGGATCCAAACTGTTTGACACTCTGATGGTATTTGAAAAATCTAACATCCAAAGAGTAAAATATGGCACAATAATTAAGTGTGAAGGAATAACAAAAGCAATATTGGAAAATCCAAAAGCTGATCAAAATACACTTTTTCGCAAATATGTAATTTTTGAACCACGGGTCCACCTACATGTAGACTACACTTTTAGCCAATGACATATATTTGTAGCCACTCTACATTTTTAGAAGCAAATGACTGCAATGGCTAATGGCAGAGTGAGCCCTGATATTAACCTACAGTAAAACCTGTCTTAAGCGGCCACTCAAAAATAGACAAAACAAATGTCTTAAAGACTGATTATCACTTTATGCAGGTCAAAAGTATTGCAGAATACTCCCCCTTGGAGCATTCTACAATACTTTTGACAAGGGGGAGCACTCTGCAAAACTTTTGACCTGCATTAAGCGATAATTAGTCTTGAAAACCAATATTTGATCTTGTAAATGTTTTGAGTGGCTGCTTAACACAGGTTTTACTGTATTTGGACCCTTACACGAGAAAACCTCTCTTCCGGGGTTCACGCCCAAATCAGCCTGATCATCTACAGATACTAGCTAGAAAATTTAAATTTCCTCGCAGCAAGTTTAGTATGATACTTTCTAATAAGCAAATAACAAAGGCACTGATCAGACTGCACGGATGTGCAGGCTGGTCTGCCCCATTTTTGCTTGCAAATCCCAAAGACAGCTTTTCTCGCCTTGAGGCCCAGTTATTCGCCTCTGTATGGGCCTTGATGTAAGAAACCCTGTCTTCTGGCTTTTGCGACCACAACTTGCTAATTTTATATGTTGAGGTATTACTCTTTCCAGGGGGTGAACAACACAGGTACTGATCAGACTGTGCAGATGTTGCAAGCAGGTCTGCACCTTTGTTGTTAACAGGTAACAAAATCAGGTTTTCTTGCTTCAGGGCCCTTATTTAGCACTTTAACTTTTTGGTTGCTTGAGTTGTCTGCAGATAACCTTTGCAAACAATTTGGAACCTGATCAAGCCAACAAAATGTAGGAACTGATCTGGATCCAATCTGTTTGACATTCTGACGATATGCCTAAAATAATTTTTCAAAACCTTTCATGGGAGTGCAGTGGCTCAGCGGTAGAGTGCTTGACTCGAGACCGAGAGGCCGCAGATTCCACCCTCACCTGCGTCACTGGGTTGTGGTCCTTACGCAAGACACATTTATCCTAGCTTAGAACTGATTCAATCAAGGAAGACCCGTCACTGTTTAACTGAAAGATTGTTGATGGGACATAAAGAATCAAATCAAACAAAAAAACTTTCATTTTAAAAAAAATCAGCAGACAACAAAAGCATGAAAATTCCCCCCGCCTGCAGAGTTATGGCCCTTGTCATGTGAAAACCTGATTTGTTGCATATATGGCCTTTATCATATGCAAAGCTGATTTTGTTGCATATGAACAACAACGCCCATACCAGCATGCACACAATCTGATCAGAGCCTTTGAAATTCACTCTCTTGAAAGTCTGATAGTTTAACCCTTAAAGTGCCAAGAAAAAAAATGTATCTGAAAATGTCGTCTGTTGAAGTTGTCTTTGCTGCAAATAATTGCCTAACATTACTGACGAATTAAGTATAGAAGGAAACAGTGTGGACCCAGAACAGACTGCTCCTATAGGAGCAGTCTGATCTGGGTCCACACTGTTTGTCATAGAGGCTTCTTAAACATTTCAGCAGACAAGAAAAGCAGACGACTTTTGTTTCTGTTGGCGCATTAAGGGTTAACTTGTCAAATGCACTATTTCAATATTCTAGCAGGCCAGATTTTTTTATTGTTATACAAACCCTCCTACTGTAATTTTCCAGAAAGTAGAGAAGAAGAAAAAATATTTCTAAAATTATTTTTTTATTCTTTCCCCCGACTTGTTGAAAAATCATATTTTTTTGAGGTTCTGTCTGTTTATTTTGGAGAGTGACACTGTTAAAAGTGATTGTCCTATCTAGATTTATAGGAAAATGATGAAATATTTAAAGATTTGATACAGACTGTTGGTTTACCTTACTAGTTTTACTGTTTGTTCTGGAGATATTAAAAAAAAGGTTTGGCTGTTTGTCGGGCCCACCGGGGTTTACCTGTTGGATTTCTTTTGCTCCGGTATTCAGTTTAATTTACTGTTGAGTCCTTATCCTTGCTTTATCTCCTTGTTATATCTTGATTTATATGTTTTAGGAGATGATGCATTGATAAGTTAGGGGTCTTTCATGCAAACCAAATATCTATGTGTCTTGATCCACATCTGAATTAAGGGTGAGGTTGGCGCCGTTAAACCGGTTTAAGCCCTCCAGTAAAATATTTCACTGACCGTTTCAAGGCAGTACTTCTTTTGTGGATCTTTTATGTTTTTGTTCTGTCTTGTGTTTGCTATGTTTTGTGCGCGTTTGTTTATATGTGCTTTGTGGTCACCTGCTGGGAAAGGGCTGACCTCTTGGCTCTCGTTTGTGGTGTCTTCTGTGAGTTTGTCACTTTCCCATTGGTATCCTGGGTCAGGTGTGGTACTTGATTGTATCGATTCCTGATCTTTGCACCATTACTTACTTTTGAAAATGACCAGTGTACACATTAGGCATGCAAACACAGATAAAATCTTGCTAAAGTTATGTGAATTTCAAAAGGTACATGTACATAACTCTTCCCATGCTAGCGGCAATTGTTGTCGTCTGTTGATAACCTTTTCAAACAGTTTGAATCTAGATCAGAAACGACAAAATGTCGTTCCTGATCTAGATCCAAACTGTTTGACACTTTGTGTCCCTGATAAAGTTCTTTTTAAAAGTAAATTTTGATAAAAAAAAAAGTTGGCAGATGACAGCAAAAGTTTGGAAAATTACTTAGTATGTAAAGAGTTTAGTATGAACACATAATACATGCAAACACTGAAATGTTTGGCAGCTTCAGATTGTTCGTTTTGCTTGATTTAATTCTTTATGTCCCAGTCAACAATCTTTCAGTTACATTGGGACAGGTCTTACTGGGTTGAACCAGTACTAAGCTAGGATTAATGTGTCTTGCTCAAGGACACAATACAGTGATGCCGGTGAAGCTCGAACCTGCTGCCTTTTGGTCTCGAGTCAAGCACTCTACCCCTGAGCCACTGCGCTCCCTATCATTTTGTTCCTCTTTTTTTCCTGCAGTTTTGTCTGTTGTTGCATACAAGGGTGACAAGATTGACTGGAGCAGTGAAGATGATGATGATGACGATGAACCTGAAAGACCAGTTGAACCAGGATCAGATGGTGACGATGAGAAAGGATCGGGGAGTTCTGGAAGGGGATCGGGTAGTGACAACACTGGAGGAGAAGGAAGTGACACTAGTTCAGGACAGGATGATTCAGAATCAGATGGCGATGGAAGTAATGGTGGTTCCGGATCAGATAGTGACGGAAGTAATGGTGGTTCCGGATCAGATGGTGATGGAAGTAATGGTGGTTCCGGATCAGATAACAAAGAAAATAAAGGATCCAAAGGTAGCGAAGGTAGCACAAGCTCAGAATCAAGTAGTAGCAACAAAGGATCAAAAGCAGACGAGGAGGAATCTATTGGATCAGACATTGATGAAGGCATTGATGAAGACTGTGATTTCTATGTCTATAAGCCCATGCTTTTGATAGATGAGATATTACACGAAAAGCTACAGCGATATTATGGTTGGGATAATTATCGGTAGGTTGTAAATTGCAGTAATTTAAATGTTCTAAAATTTTGAACACATGTTTTTCTTTCTGTTCTCAGGTATATTTGTTACTCAATATATGTATATCACTGGACTTTACCATTGGCTATATAGGCAGGGTGTGTTAGAATTAATTATATACTCCTACAGGCTACTGCATGACAAAACCATCAGAACTACTGTAAGTTCAGAAATTTTTGCAAGTCTTTTATTTTCGCGAAACTTCGCATTTGGGAAACTTCGCATATGAGAAGTTTGCAAAAATAAACCCCATGTGAAATGGCAAAATCACTCTGTCGTTTACTGATATAGGTAAATCATGCATTAGTCGTAAATTTCGAGCGTCCCAAATATGTCTTTTAATGCTATTTATTGGCGAAAATTTCCGAATTTACAGTACCTGTGAAGACTCTGATCAGCCTAGAGTCCTAGACACACATCTAGCAACAGCATAGCTGAGGTATTTTATAGAGTACGCACTAAAGAGGGGGATCTGTAGGTACTACTCAAATGGGGGTAAAGAGGGGCAAATGGTTTTGGAGCATTCATATGACTAAAACGAGCTCACAATCAATGCTATCAGTGAGTTGCATGTTTGTCCTAAAATTAAATTAAGTTGTTAATTTAAATATAATAGCAATGCTGAGTTGTTATCGTGTGGGTATATGTGTAAACGTACTCCTAGGTACGCCCCTTTCTAGAAAGATCAATGTATACTCTGTCCACGTAAAGAAAAATACCAGGGTCTTTCTTTCTTTCTATACAAAGGGTTAGAATCTTTACCATATGTTCAAAAACTGTTGTAGGCCAGTGTGTATTGACCATGCCTTCAATAATTGCTGGTTCCTGGTTTACAAGTGGTCAGTAATGGAAAAGCAGGTATCCAGTTCCATTAAGTGGTTACTTGTATTTACATTACTGACCACCTGAAGACTGGGAACCAGCAATTAATCTAGATATGCCACTTTACTCGCACAAAAGTCGAACACAAAGTGATAATTTACAATTTATCATTAATGTCAAATTTTACTTAATAATACTTTTGAATTACTATCTCTTCTTTACAACCTTATGTTGAATCACACAGTCTAAACCTTCAGCATCACTGTAACTTGATATGTGTATCTATTATATTGTAGTATGTACCTAATGTGTACATTTTAGGAGCTCTGCAAGGTGCTCATACCAACTATCAATGTGATTAACTGGAGAAATGCACAAGGTATCGTTTTGAAAATTAAATGGTTTTGAAGCTGAAAGGCTACTTTATGTACTGGGTGTTTTTAAACTTCATAAATAATTAACTATTAATTCTATTCCAAAAAAAATCACTTTTAAATAAGTTCATTATCTCCTTCTTACAATGTCTGCAAGTATGATACTGTACCTACAAGATAGTTCTTATTATCAGCAAAATTAATACAGTGTTTCCTGTCCCTTTGTATAGAGAGTCCCTGAAAATATGCACCCCTACCAATATTTATGCCATGAAAATGTTGCTGATTGTTGCATCGGCTGCATATATTCAAAAGCACTCCAGAATGCTTTCATTTTGGAAGCAAACACTATGAACCATGATCATCTGCTTTTTTGCATCTTCTGCATATTCAAATGAACTCCAAAATGTTTTTACTAAGGAACCATGCTCGTCTGCTTATTGCATCTGCTGCATATTCGAATGAACTCCAAAATATTTTTACTAAGGAAGCAAACACTATGAACCCTGATTGACTGATTATTGCATCTGCTGCTTATTCAAATAAATAACTCTATAATGTTTTTACTAAGGAAGCAAACACTATGAACCCTGATCAGACTGCTCCTAAGGAAGCAGTCTGATCATGGTCTATAGTGTTTGCAATATAGGCTACCAAAGTGTATAAATAAATAAATGAAAAAGCAGACAACATTTGTGCATGTAGTAAATGGGGGGTGGGGGGTTGGTATCGATAGTTGATTCAGAATAGCATTTGTCATGCATCACTTCAAGCTACAATTCCAGCCCTAAGTAGTTCCAAGTAGTTCCAGAAAAGATGTCAAACAGCTTGCTCGTTTTCAAATACTGCTAAATAGGAGAAGATTATTTCAATAAGTGTTAATTCTGCTGAGTTCCTTCTTTCAAAGGTTGGTTAGTTTGATAGCCGCAATAGCTTCTTGATATTTAAAACTAATACAGTAAAACCTGCCTAAGGCGGCCACCCAAAAGAAGTCCCTAGAATATGTTTTCAAGAGCAATAATTGCTAAATGCATGTCAAAAGTATTGCAGAATGCTCCCATGGAGCATTCTGCAATCCTTTTGACCTGCATTAAGCTACCACCTGTCTTAACAACTTTTTTTTTGAGTGGCTGTTTTATGCATGTTTTACTGTACTTTTGACCTGCACTAAGCTACAAGCTGTCTTTAAGACCTTTGTTTTGTCTATTTTTGAGTGGCCGCTTAAGACAGGGTTTACTGTAAATAAATGTTCACAGGGGGGCACTTTTCCCGATTTTAAAGAGAATTTTGAGCGTGTGGAAAAAACTGATGTTGGTGTTTATTGTTGCAGAGACTGGAAATCAGATGATAGAAATGAAGAACCTCCAAAAAGTGATACTGATGGTGAAGTTCCTGATGACGATGAAATGGATGATAATATGACGGATGAAAATCAACCAAAACCAAAACGTACATGTGTGATAAAACCACCTGTACGACCAGCAAAAGAATTAAGAGAACTGTGCGGACAGCTGAGCAAGTCCTGGGAGTGTATACATGAACACATATTCTTGCTGGAAGAAGGGGATGTCCGAGATACGTTTAACGACGTTTTATTTTCGCTACTGCAGATGGCCAGGGAAAAATGTACAGGTATGGAATCATCACATTAACCCTTTCCCCGCCATTCCTGAAAATCATTATCTGCTCGCTTTAGCTCTTTCCTTACTAGCGACAACTTTTTCCATAACATAAAAATACTTGCTAAAGTTATGAGGTTTTTGGACTTATTTAAATCTTTCTATGATAGCAGCCGCTTTTGTATTCTGCTGATAGCCTTTGCAAACAGTTTGGACCCATATTAGGACAGAACGTTGGTCGTGATCTGGATCCAAACTGTTTGACACTCTAAAAGTGTTGCTGAAAGTGATTGCATATGTCTCTTAGCCAGTTTTTAGCCCTTTATAGACTAATGGGTTCTTCCTTCTTGTTTGATACGATAAACTTGAGATGGTTCATTGCATATATTGAGGGGTAACAGTTAATAATTTCCAAATAAAATTGTATTTCTTTTGTTTGTTTGTTTGATTTGATTCTTTAAGTCCCATCAACAATCTTTCAGTTATATAGGGACGCATTTCCTGGGTTGAACCAGTATTAAGCTAGGATAAACGTGTCTTGATCAAGGACCACAACGCAGTGACGCTGGTAAGGCTCGAACCGGCGGCCCCTCGGTCTCGAGTCAATCACTCTACCACTGAGCCACTGTGCTCCCATTGTATTTTTTTTCTCTTATGATAGTTTTTGTCTGAATGAACAGTATATACCATGATGAAATGACTAATGGTATACAAAGGGTTTAACTAAACCTCGCAGGAATTGTTCAGGGTACAGTTAGAGAGTGGCGTCTGATTTGTCTGATTTGATCCTTTATGTCCCATCAAAAATCTTTCAGTTATGTAGGGAGGGGTCTTCCTGGGTTGAACCAGTACTAAGCTAGGATTAATGTGTCTTGCTCAAGGACACAACGCAGTGAGGCAGGTGAGCCTCAAACCCACGGCCTCTCGGTCTTGAGTCAAGCACTCTACCAAAGAGCCACTATGCTCCCATTGTATTTCTTTTCTCTTATGATAGTTTTTGTCTGAATGAACAGTGTATACCATAATGAAATGCAGCATGGTATACAAAGGGTTTAACTAAACCTCTCAGGAATGTTTCAGGGCGACTCTACAAATAGAGAGGGGCATGCAATGACTCAGTTGGTAGAGGGTTAGACTCCCGGTTAGACCGGGAGTCGAAGGGTTGCTAGTCCGAGACTCACCACCGGCGGGGTCACTGTTTTGTGTCCTTAAACAAGACACTTCATTTGCTGCTGATTAATGGTTCAACCCATCCTGCCATGACTGAAAAATTATTGACTTGGATTTAAAGAAGCAAAACAAAATACCATCATAGTGTCAAACAGTTTTAAGCTAAATTTCCCATGAATGCTTTAGGAGGACTCTACAAACAGGCCCCCAGATAAGAGTGTGTAACTGAAAATAATTTTCTTATTTCTCAACCAAAACATATGTTGTGGATACTCAAAAGAACCGTCTCCATGAGACGAATCTTTTGAGCACCCAAAACACATGTTTAAACTGATGGATAAGAAAATAGTCGCAATTTTACGCTAAAAATTTTTGCTTAACTGGCCCTATGCTACAAATAGAACTAAAATTAATTGGACCTGCCAAAATTATAAATTTTCTGGCTTAGTTGCTTAGTGACCCCCCCCCCCCTCCACCCCACCCTCAAATCACAAAATTATAATGTAATTATTCACTAATTACAAAAAGTTAGGATTATTATTTAAGGCCAAGTAAAAAATTTAGTTTGTTTCAGGTAACGGGTCTGAAAATTTTAGGTAGGGTAGGCACAAATTCGTAATGCATAAAATTATCTTTTTTCCAGAAAACCTGAAAATAAGTCTAGGTTTCACCAGTAAATTTAGGTAGGGTCGGGTTACCCTTAACACAGGTATTTTTTATTTTTTTTATTTGGTCTTATCAATATGTACATGCGGACCCCAGTGGCCCAGTGGTAGAGACCGAGGGGCAGCGGGTTCAAGCCGCACCGGCATCACTGCATTGTGTCCTTGAGCAAGACATTAATCCTAGCTTAGTACACATACTGGTTCAACCCAGGAAGACCTGTCCCTTTATATTTGAACGATTGTTGATGGGACGTAAAGAATCAAATCAAACAAATGGAACATAATCAATATACACATCTGTTTTAATTTTCAGTGCAACCTTTACAGTGTCATAGCTGTGAGGGAGCTAAAACTCATGAGGAATGCGATGCTCAGGGTCTTCAAACCTGTCAAGGTAACCAAAAGGTAACAATTTTTTAACCCATTTAAGCCAAATGAAATTTCTCAGTCTTAATAATTGGACCAGTCCATTTCCATTTAAATGGTGTGTTGATGGGGGCTGATGATGGCCGGATTTTAAGTGGTATTTGGATCCACTCATCAACTAAAAAAAACAACGAAAAATCTGTCAAAGTTGGACCCCTCTGAAAAAAACTTTCTGGATCTGCACATGGTGTCCATCATCAGTATCCACAACCAAACTATTCTGGACAGATGTTTATTCGCAGGATAAGAACTTAAGTATACTGTTTTGAGCATATCCTTGGTCGGGAGTCAAAAACTTGTATCTTTGATTTTTAGCTCACCTGAGCCGAAGGCTCATTGGTGAGCTATTAGTATACCAGTGACTCCGGCGTCCGTCGTCCGTCCGTCCGTCCGTCGTCCGTCGTCCGTCAACATTTTCAAACATCTTCTCCTCTGAAATTACTGGGCCAATTGAACTCATATTTCATATGGAGACTCCTTAGGATGGGGGAACGAAAGTTTGTTCCAATGGTCTTGGTCACATGACCAAGATGGCCACCATGCCCATATATGGTAAAAACTCTTTAAAAATCTTCTTCTCCAGAACCAGAAGGCCGATGACCTTGGGACTTGGTATGTAGCATTGGGGTTGTGGGGCCTACCAAGTTTGTTCAAATGATGATCCTAGGTTGACCTTGACCTACTTAACGTCAAGGTCAAATTTGCTTCCTAATGCATTTAAAGGGGAAAATTTCTGAAAAGTTGATTTTTTTGGAAACTGTGGAAGCTTTAGTCATTATTCTCACTTGATATGTTTAACCTAATGAGACAATGGCTATAAATAAGTTCAAAAGGTCAAGGTTGAACTTTGACCTTTCAGCTTAGGTCGCTCATATTGGAGTCCCATCAATATATTAAAACATAGTTTTCTCACAAACCAATTGTCCAACTGAACTCAAATTTCATGTGAGGACTCCTTATGATAAGTAAGCCAAAATTTATGCAAAATTTTTTGGTCACATGATCAAGATGGCCGCCACATCCATATATGGTAAAAACCATTTAAAAATCTTCTTCTCCAGAACTAGAAGGCCGATGACCTTGGAACTTGGTATGTAGCATTTGGGATGTGGGGCCTACCAATTTTGTTCAAATGATGAACCTAAGTTGACCTTGACCTACTTAACGTCAAGGTCATATTTGCTCCTAATGCATTTAAATGGGATTTTTTTTTTGAAAATTTAATTTTTTGAAAACTGTTGAGGCCGAAGTCATTATTCTCACTTGATATGTTGAACCAAATGAGACAATGGCTATAAATAAGTTTCAAAGGTCAAGGTTGACCTTTAACTTTTCAGCCAAGGTCGCTCATATTGGAGTCCCATCAACACATCAAAGCATAGTTTCCTCAGAAACCACTAGGCCATTTGAACTAAAATTTCATATGGAGACTCCTTATGATAGGTTAGCCAAAATTTATACCAAGTGTACTGGTCACATGACCAAGATGGCCACCACGCCCATATATGGTAAAACCTCTTTAAATGTCTTCTTCTCTTGAACCAAAAGGCCAATGGCCTTGGGACTTGGTATGTAGCATTGGGGATTTGGGCCCTACCAGATTTGCACAAATGATTAATCTTGGTTGACCTTGATCTACTTTATGGCAAGGTCAAATTTGATTCCTAATGCATTTATTTGGGAAAAATCTTGTATTAAGTACCAAAAGCCAAGCTGACCTGTGACCTTTTATCCAAGGCCACTCATTTGGACTGCCACACACCTATCTAAACATCTGTTTCTCAGAAATCACTGGGCTGTTTGATGGATTATTCATTAGATTGTTTAAGTCACTTCACCAAAATGTCTGCAACCCCCATATATGGTAAAACATAATTTGTTCCATTATAAGCTGTAGTTGACCTTGACCTATTTTATCATTATTAAGGAGATCAGGTGAGCGCCTCAGGACCTTCAGGTCCTCTAGTTACATTTTTCAGGAGAGACAAAAATCTGAATTACTTGCTAGGACTGTCCTACATTGCTGAAAGTCAGACACGATTATATTAAGTAACATCCAAATTCACTGTTATTGGTGTTTTGAACTTCTAGTGAGGATTTCATGGACATTATGAAGAGTTTCACTTGAGTTACGTCATTTTGACCATTTTTTCGTGAAAAATCCTCCAGTTACGACATTTTGAGCATCTTTTTCATGGCAAAGCCTCGTATCTCAGTAAAATGAGAGCCAAAATAATGGAATTTTTCATATAAATAATCAGATAAAATATTTTGAAGCATGATTGATGCTTTTTAAGAGGGTTCTAATTGGCCTAGAGCTACAAGAATTTGACAGAATGTGCGCCATGCGGTTGGTATTCCCGCGTTGACAAAAAGTCCTTTTGGTAAAAATCAGAGTTACAAGGTTTGACTCCCGACCAACAATAAGCAATCAGTACCACTAGGGTGAATGTTTTAAAATTTTGAACACTAGTTGCCTGCCAAAATGTCCTAGACAAACAGTGCAGACCCAGATCAGACTGCTTCTGAAGAAGCAGTCTGATCAGGGTCTTCCCTGCTTGCTTTTCCGACAAGCATTTGAATTACAGCCCTGATCAGATGCATTTTATTTAAGAACAGAAAGAGAAAAGTGTTCAAAATTTTTGAACATTCATGCGCGGATCCAGAAAGTTTTGCCAGAGGGGTTCCACTTTTGACAGTGTTTTTTTTTTTTTTTTTTTTTTAGTTGATGAGAAGGTCCAAATACCACTATGAGAGGGCCATCATCGGCCCACCAGCGAAACGCCATTTAAATGGCTTTTGGCTGGCGGGCTGGTGATGGCCCAACATTGAATGCTGGCTTGGTAGCTTTGTGATTTTAAGGGATCTGGACCAGTTTTGCTAAGAAACTCTATATTTTTGTGATTTTTTAGGGGGGGTCTGGACCTCCTTCCCCCCCCCTTTCTGGGTCTGCCCATGACATTTACCATACCTCATGACTACTGGTCTATATTTGAAACTTGATTATTTTTTTAGATGGTATGCATGTCACAAGAAGTGTATGGTAAAGATGCACATGTTATTAAACGTTGTGTAAAGCAAGATGAGTGTAAGGCTGATAGTTGGTGTACAGAGCAGTGGTGCAAGAAGTGCTGCGATGGTCATGCCTGCAACTGGGGAGTTGGAAAACCGGGTAAAATAAACAGCTGTCCTATTAACCCTTAATGCGCCAGTCACAACAAAAGTCGTCTGCTTTTCTTGTCTGCTGAAATGTTTAAGAAGTCTCTATGGCAAACAGTGTGGACCCAGATCAGACTGCTCCTATAGGAGCAGTCTGTTCTGGGTCCACACTGTTCGCTTCTATACTTAAATCCTCAGTAATGCTAGGCCATTATTTGTAGCAGACGACATAAGCAGACGACATTTTCAGATACATTTTTTTTTTCTTGGCTCTTTAAGGGTTAAATGGGCCTCGTGGAGGCAAAACCTGTCTTCGGGGTTTCTGAAAAACCGAGACTCAAACCGGTCTTCTGAGCTTCAGTTACTAGCTAGAATATTGAAATATTGCTCGAAGCAAGTTTAAATATGCTAGTTTCCAATAGGCGAATGACAAAGGCCCTGACCAGACTGCGCAGATGCGCAGGCTGGTCTGAGCCTGTGTTGTTCCCAAACCTCCAAAGACAGGTTTTCTTGCGTCGAGACCCAAATGTACATTGCACTTGCTAATGAAATGTGACCTCTGATTGGATAACATTAGAAATTTACGACAGTTAATCCTGCATTGATATACTGTCCTAAAGAATATGATGTCATAAGTTATGTCACATCAGGTTGGATGACATGAGGCTTTATGCAGCATGCAAAGATTGATAACATTAACAAGCATAGAAGTACATTTTTAAAAGATTCAAGCTTCACTTACTATATGCAAGAGATCGGCCTTGTTCATGATTTCATGAACAGATCAAAATTCAATTTATTAGTACTTTTACATTTTATTGTAAATATCCAATACATAGAAATTAGTTATAATTCAGGAAACAAAACTGTTTTGTATTTAATATTATACAATTATTGACTTAGACATGGAGTGTTATTGAACAGTAAACGTCATATTGACCGACGCGGAGCGGAGGTGAATATGGTTAAATTTACTGTTCAGTAACACTCCATGTCTACCGAAACATAAGTCAACAATTGTTTTATTATAAAATAGATTTATCTTATGCATTTCCTGCCATTTTAGACCATTAAAACGTTGACGGTACGGATGGATCATGCGAAATTACTTGACGTTCTGACGTCACTTCTCGTAAGCCAGTCAATATTACCTTGTGCCGTGTGCTTTGCAACGTCACGTCCGGCAAACCATGCAATATGTAGTTTTATTGACTCGTGTGGATATGCATCTGGGCCAATCAGAAGATGTTTATTTATAGATTATATAATAAGCAATCAGATTATTGGTGTAAAGCCGATAAGCCAATGTGAATGCGGACAGCCAATGAAGTAAACAATAGGCTTGGCTTGCATGTGCGATTCAGGTGGTGATCACTGTCAATCACAACAATAGTATAACTTCTGGCGAATGAATTTGATATATCGAAGTGTATTGCATGGGCAAGTGAGCTTGGCAGCTGTCAATCATATTTATGTATTTCATGAGGTTATGAATGGTTGCAAAAATCAAAAGATTCATTAAGGACATATGCTACTAAATACTTTTCATATTGAAATATTTTCAATACTTTGCATACAGTTTGTTTTATGCATGGGCTATCCATTTATGAAATAAAAAGGATATGTCACCGTGCTTATTTTTTCAGAATCTCATATTGAAGTTTACAGCATTTGACCAATTTTCTAGAAATATAAAATAATAACACTAGGCCTAATTATCGAGCTAAAACGGTTGTAATCTTCAGCCAGCTTCTTTCTTTTAACTTAAATTACTGCCCATGACCTCAAACTTTTAAGAAAATGTGCATGTTTACTTGTTATCCCATGCTGTGACAAGATACTGCATGATATATTTTGGCAATTCGTCAAAAAATGGAATTTGTTTTTAGAATAAATCATGTATTAAAAAATCTGACATTGAAAATCTTGAAAATTTATTTTTAATTCATGGACTATTATAATACCTTTCAGAAAAAAGAATAAAAATCTGGGGTCACCGAACTAATTCTCTTTCTAGAGGGCCAAATTTAACCCCACCCCCATAGGTTTCATGCGTAATTCAATATAAAAAGTTCGGGGATGACCATTTCGTTCGTTTTGATGATGCTATTTTACTAGTGTATGGAGTAATTTAGCATTAAAATGTTAAAAAAGAAAGAAAAAACACACTGAAAATATGTGCGCATCAGGGAATCGATCCTGGTCCTCTGGCTTTGTAGCCAGACACGCTAACCACTAGGCCACGAGGTCAGGTCGTGCGCCGCTCTAAATAACCATACAAGTAGTATAGACTCGGCCACTATCGTATTCGTAACCAGGGTTATTGTCTACGTCGTTTGATTTTGACTGAGCTACATTGATCTGTCTTTAGTGCTGAGACGATCAGTTCTGAAAAGATGTCAATAAATATTTCGAACACACTTTAATTAGTTATTTTGTGAAGAAAATATCGGAACACCTATATGACATAAGAATATTGGAAGCTGTGTTGATCCGAATCCGTTAAGGGTCGAAAGACAGGACCCAGACAACTTTCCCCGTTTGCAGACGCGGGAAAGGTGCGCATTGGAAATAGCCGCATATGTCTTTAAAGGCTTATGCCCTTCTAGTTTTGCAATCATCTTAATGGGGAAGAGAGAGCTGGTTGCTTTGCTTAGTTTGTCTTCCTGGTGTCTGGTGATTGTTGTGTGGCTCTTCCTCGCGGTGCCATGGGTTTGTCTGCAGTTTGCGATTGTGGTATTTCCTGATCATCCTCACTAACTATTTTTGCTTTGAAAATGTAAATTTGAATGTTGTTCATGCGTCTGTAACTTTGCTATCTTTATTCCCATTTTCATGAAATTTTCACCAAAATGTAGAACTATAAATTGGAAATGATATTCACCATTTTGGGAAGCTTTTGGTCATTTTTTAATTGAATATGGGCCCCAAATTAGGCCTAGGAAAATCCCTGTAAAATGCTCTTTGAATATATGCAGTCTTGGCATACTAAGGGCTAAAACACCATTATATGCCTCTTCTCACAGAATAGCTATTAGTGGAAGCGAAGAAAAAATTTGCAAAACATCAGGGTGATCTGGATCCAAACTGTTGGACACCTTGATTGTAATCCTGAAAGAATTTTTCGAAAAAAAAGCTGATTTAGAAATAAAATCAGCCGACAACAAAAAAGCATGTACGGTAAATTTTCTAAAACTTCGAACACTAAAAAATAATTATTTTTTCTGCTGTTCGTAATTTTAGAAATTACGTTCCAGAAAAAGTGTCAGTGTTCGTAATTTTAGAATGTGGTCTTTACCTTGAGCAAAAACGGTATATGTATGCATGTAAAAATGTGATAGAAACGTGTTGAAAACACGGCGATATGAATCTGCGCTACTCATTTTTCTTTTCAACCGCCGCTAATAGATTCTTGCGGACTTAGTCAGTAAAATGTCCAGCGCGTGCGGTAATTGCCAAGTCGAGAGCCAGGCTCGTGCATGTTATGTCACTCAATTTACTTACAAGTCAAACGTCACGTATTAAACCTTGGACTACCGATGAATCACTCCTTCTATTCATAATACCAACGCTTTCGCTTGATCTCCATCTGCGCAAATGCCGTTTATAATGTAATACATGTAGTCACTCAAGGACATCTCGTCGATCAGAATTTTTTTGCAAAGATATACATGAAATACGTAGACGAGTTATCAGAGTTTTAAAAAATGAAGAAATTAAAAAGAACACATCTCTCTCTATATATATCTCTACTTGTCGATCTGTCAATGCACTTTGATTTTACCAGTCTCTCTCTCTCTCTTTCTCTCTCCATTTACATTTGCAAAAACGGTTTGGATCCAGATCAGACCCGAATGGAATTCAGGAAAGAATGTTTCGTCAATTAAAAAAAATGTTCATGTGCGATAGAAAGAACGCAAAGTGTCGTACTAAAGCCGATGCGCACAATAAAATGGGTTTTAAGTGTATACATTGTCCGGTCCCATGCGCGGATCCAGAGGGGGGGGACAGGGGGTCCGGACCCCCCCCCCCTGAAAAATCACAAAAATATAGAATTTCTTAGCAATACTGGACCGGATCCCCGAAATTCTCAAAACTACCAAGGTTGGGCCATCATCGGCACGCCAGCGAAACGCCATTTAAAGGCATTTCGCTGGCGGGCTGATGATGGCCCGCTTTTAGTGATATTTGGATCCTCTCTCCCTTAAAAAGAATTAAGATAAAACGTTGTCAGAGTTCTCCGAATGGAATTCAGGAAAGAATGTTTCGTCAATTTAAACTTTTAAAGGCATTTTGGCATGCGATAGAAAGCATGCAAAGCATCAATACTGTCGAATATCCGACTTTGTCGTGCAAAAGCAGATGCGCACGAGAAGCATCTCAAAGTATCATTTTCAGCACCTTATGAGATTACAAGAGATTCGTATGCACACGCTTCTCTCTCTCTCTCTCTCTCTCTCTCTCTCTCTCTCTCTCTCTCTCCCCCCCCCCCCCACCTGCTTTCAAAGTTTGCAAATAGTTTGGATCCAAAAGATCTCCGACGTCTTGCGGGCACACAGGCATACCAAGAAACAATCATGTCAGCGAACGTCCGACTTTGCGTCCGATGCCTCGAAAGAATATAATAAATTTGAGCCGTGACATGAGATTTCCAACAATGTGGTATGTGGGACCAGCAAAGCCTCAGATCAGCCTGCGCATATGCACAGTCTGATCAGAGCCATTGCTAGTGGCTTGAATATCCTATGAGTTAGAGTGTTAACCTACTGACTGAACATCGTTTGGAGTTAGTAAGCTTAAAAGGAGGCTGCACAAGCTCGTCTGAGTCTACACTCATCAAAATGCCACATTGTTGGAAATCATATGTCGCGGCTCAATTTATGATATATTGGCTTCAAGCCGATGTACGTACGATACGCTGGGTACATTAATATCTTAAAGAAAAGGACAAATTCAGACAAGTACCACAAATCTAGTTTTTCATGCATGCAGTGCGCCGTTTCATGCTAGAGTTCATTGAAATTGTTCTTTTTTTCATGCAAACCCATGAAAAGGAGAGACACAGCTAGGCAATTATGTTTTGTGTGCTAAGTCCGCTTTTGTGCGTCAAAGCCATGCACCGCGTGCTACCCGAGTCTTAAAACAACAACAACACGTGGTCTGATAGTCGGCTTCTTTGATCTCAAACATGTCCTTGAACCATTACCCTGTCCCTTTGTCTGCGGCTGAAACTATTAGCAGTGCCAGACCCAGGGTGGGGCCTGGGAGGCACCCCCCCCCCCAAAGAGGCTGTGACAAACTAATTTAGCAGACAGTTTGGGCCCAGATCTGGCCCGACAAAATGTTTAATGTTTTGTTCTAGAAACAAAGTAGCTGATAAGACTGTGGGGTGCGCAGGCTGATCTTCGCATGTAACAAAGTCGGGGTACATACATCTACAGACGTGTGGTAAATAAAGCGAATTCCGAGATGTCGCGATCATCTCAAGGGCTTTTTAATTCACAGCCACTTAGTGGGGCTTTATTTCCCAAAATTAAGGCGTGCACCTTCATCTACATTCCTTCTATGTGCATGTGGGCAGTTAAGGCGCTGGCGATTTTCCACGGATGCGCAGGCTCGTCTGAGCCTTCGCTGCTCGCATATGCGATTTGGCGGTTTTTTCTAAGTACATGTAATAATGGCTATTCCTATCAATCAAAACATCAAATTCCTCAAAATGGAACATTTTAACAAACTGTTGAGCCGATGAACCTGCACATGGAATGTCCTACATGTGCATTACCGGTATTATGTACGCACAAACGTACATACATGTACCAAGAAAAAAATTGATTGTAGCACGATTCTGCATCTTGATGAATTCAATATTTACATATTTAATTTCATGAAATAAGTCAGTTCATGAGAGAATGAAATAAGTTGATGTATTGTGATTTCCGTGGACGTTTGCAACATAAGGGGTCATTCGGTTTCGTGCAAAATGCAGAGAAAATCGTGCAAGTCGCATGTGTTTTTTTACTCATGCTGAAAATAAAGCCACCGTATATTTAATATTTACTGACATGCCTGCAAGAACTCACACGTGGTCATCATCTCTTTTTTATTCAGGTACATTACCGTTAACTTAAGGCTGAAATATGTGTGATTCTCAGGTGATCCGACTGACACCCCCTCCCCTCCCCTCCCTTTTAAGCATTTTAAAGGGTTTCCCAGTTCGGCAATATGTCCAAGCCCCGTGCGACACGGATCGCACTTCTATCATTCTATGCATGTGCTCTTTTCTTGAACATAGCTCGGACCCCGCCATGAAATCAACTTGCGCGGAGCCCCATATGAGCTGGTAAAGACCCTGCTGGTACTTATGACGGATGTGATCAGCGAAGGCTCAGGAGAGCATGTGGGTTTGCACAATCTCGTCAGGGTCTCGCTCACTAACAAAGTTTAAAGTGGATGAATAAAAATTCTAGTTGTCTGTCTCATTTTCCGCAACTCTCTCTCTCTTCGGGGCTGATATTTAAGAAAAAAAGCGTACGTGTCACAGCACACTATTGAGAATTGCTCTGCGTGTGTCAACGTTCATAATTCACGTACAATTAGCTTGGTCAATGTTTGGTCAGTAATAAATAATGATCTCAGCCATTTGGGTGGATAAATATACTCAATAGGGATAGTCAATAGGGAACTTGTCCGTGCATCAAGTTCGTCAATGCTGGTGACCTTGAATTATGTATAACGTCGCGCGCTGGCATGCGAAGTAGAACGTCACGTGCCAGATTACCCATCTAAGTAGAATGGAACCTTCCAACTACCGCTACCGCTCACGTGCTGTACGATAGAAGTATACCGAACACAGATGGGACAAACAGATAAACGGACATCGATTTTCCGCCGAAAAAACGTGTGTTCGTAATTTTAGAAATTCACTTTTCCGAAAAAGGGCAGTGTTCGATTTTTTAGGATGTTATAAAAAAAATTTTCGGCGATAATTTTAGGTGTTCGTAATTTTAGAGTGTTCGAAATTTTAGAACATTTACCGTAGTAGGAAAAGGAGACCCTTTTACACAATGAATTGTTCACCATATTGGGGTTTCGGCTGTTTTTATTCATGGATACCAGTGGGAAAGATAAAAATCAAACAGCCGCATGTGGATGACAAGTGACATAACTACAATTATAAAGTGATGTCATGACCAATTTATGTCGCATCTCAGCATGCTCATTACTTTCTTTGAGCCTTTTTATCCCCCGACGAAGTCTGAGGGATATAGTTTTGGGTTCGTGCGTGCGTACGTCCGTCCATTCCATCCATCCGCACTTTTTGTCTGTCCGGAACCATATCTCAGTACCTACTTGTCAGATTTGATTCATTCATGGTACAAATGATAAGTACCATGGACTCTTGATATCCCATAAGTTTCGTCAAAATCGACCCCTTAACACCTGAGTTATTGCCCTTGTTTTAGTAAAGGCAATTATAAAGCAATTATATTAGCTTTTTGTGTGTGATAATCTTCACATTTCATCAAAGCTATTATATTTAACAACTTCTCACTATACACCATGATTACCCAGTGCCTGTAGATAAGCATGGTAGTGTCAAAGTTTAACCACCCCCTTTGACCCCACCTTAGGGGTCAATGGTCAAATATTTAAATTTCGCAATAACTAAGGCAATTGTCAATATTTTTGGCTGAAATTTTGCATGTAGGCAAAGCAGCAATAGATATGAAACATAGCAAACGGGATTTTAGTTTGAAGGCATGGGTCCAAGCCCCTAGGGTGGACTTTGGGGGATAGGGCGGAGGCCAAAATTAAACTTGTTCAGAATATGGTTATGTTGCATATCAAATTAAAGCTGACGACTTTTGCAACAACATGGTAGCAAATATTTTGCCAACAGACACACCCTTGACCCAGGGGGTGTGGTCAAAAGGTCAAACTATATATTTTTGTGAAAGTAGTCATGTTGCATATCAAATTAAAGGGAATTGAGCACAGAGCACCATGAAAGCAAATATGCCATATTTACTCACACCAATGACCCCTGGGGTGTGGTCAAAAGGTCATATTATTTTTTCTTTTCTTAAAGTGGTCATGTTGCATATCACATTAAAGTGGAAGAAGTGTAGACCTACATGCAAGGTAACACTTTGAATTTACACACACCCTTGACCTCTGGGGTTGGGTTGAAAGGTAAGACATTGAAATTGTGTAGATGTAAGTATATTTTTTTCTATTAAACTATAAGCACTAAAACATACTTGACAGGTGTTTGTTATGATCTGAATATGGGATTTATGTTTTGTGATTTACATGTTTCTCTGAAATAACCCTTCGTCGGGGGATATAAATTTGTCGAATTTGTCTTGTTAAATATATAAATATGATATTTAATGGTGAGCAAGAAAAATATCTATCCTGAGTGTGAGGATGGGATAGAAAAATCCGCTCCTCGACTTTACCTTTTGTCATTTCTTGGCAAGCCTTGTGATTCCAAACGGTGATCCTCAGGACAGGTTTTTCTATCCCACCATCACACTCATGATAGATTCTAATAATTTGTCCCTCAAGATCACCACTTTTCATCACTCAGCAAGCCTTGTGATGCCAAAGGGTGATCCTTGTGATACCAGGCCACATAGCGCAGTTGATAACGTGTCTGGCTACAGATGAGAGTCTGACTGCAGATCCAGGGGTCGCGAGTTCAATCTTTGCCAGGTCCCATACTTTCGTGGAGATTGATCATGAAATATTTTCTACTGTCATTCTCCTCCCTCCGGCTGATTCATTCAAGAAGGGTTGTTGTCAGTTACAAGCAAAACTATGTGCACGAAGTACTGGTTAACTGCTTGTTCAAGCTTGCCCAGGATTAAGTGTGGTTAGGTGAACTGACTGTCCTGCCATGAGCAACAAAACAGACAAACAGAGATCCTCTGGGCCTTTTTTTTTCCCACCCTCACACTCATGACAGCTTCTTATAATCTCCTACAGAGGTGAAACCACCAGAGGAAGGAGGAATTACTTGTCATTCCTGCAAGGATGAATCGGACAATGATGCTTGTAATCAGGAGGATGCTGAAATATGCTCACACAATAAACAGGTAGGTTGTGTTACATTTTACAATAACAAGGAGGAATTACTTGTTATATCTGTAAGGATGAATCGGACAATGATGCTTGTAATCAGGAGGACGCTGAAATATGCTCACACAATAAACAGGTAGGCTGTGTTACATTTTACAATAACAAGGAGGAATAACTCGTTATTCCTGTAAGGATGAATCGGACAATGATGCTTGTAATCAGGAGGATACAGAAATATGCTCACACAATAAACAGGTAGGCTGTGTTACATTTTACAATAACAAGGAGGAATAACTTGTCATTCCTGTAAGGATGGATCAGACAATGTCGCTTGTAATCAGGAGGATACAGAAATATGCTCACACAATAAACAGGTAGGCTGTGTTACATTTTACTTTAACAAGGAGGAATTACTTGACATTCCTTCAAGGATGAATCGGACAATGATGCTTGTAATCAGGAGGAAACTGAAATATGCTCACATAATAAACAGGTAGGCTGTGTTACATTTTACAATAACAAGGAGGAATAACTTGTTATTCCTGTAAGGATGAATCGAACAATGATGCTTGTAATCAGGAGGAGGCTGAAATATGCTCACACAATAAACAGGTAGGCTGTGTTATATTTTACAATAACAAGGAGGAATTACTTGTTATATCTGTAAGGATGAATCTGACAATGATGCTTGTAATTAGGAGGATGCTGAAATATGCTCACACAATAAACAGGTAGGCTGTTTTACATTTTACAGTAACAAGGAGGAATTACTTGTCATTCCTGCAAGGATGAATCGGACAATGATGCTTGTAATCAGGAGGATACTGCAGTATGCTCACACAATAAACAGGTAGGCTGTGTTACATTTTACAATAACAAGGAGGAATTATTTGTTACTCCTGCAAGGATGATCAGAAAATGATGCTTGTAATCAGGAGGATGCTGAAATATGCTCACACAATAAACAGGTAGGCTGTTTTACATTTTACAGTAACAAGGAGGAATTACTTGTCATTCCTGCAAGGATGAATTGGACAATGATGCTTGTAATCAAGAGGGTACTGAAGTATGCTCACACAATAAACAGGTAGGCTGTTTTACATTTTACAATAACAAGGAGAAATTATTTGTTACTCCTGCAAGGATGATCAGACAATGATGCTTGTAATCAGGAGGACGCTGAAATATGCTCACACAATAAACAGGTAGGCTGTTTTACATTTAACAATAACAAGGAGGAATAACTTGTTATTCCTGCAGGGATGAATCGGACAATGATGCTTGTAATCAGGAGGAGGCTGAAATATGCTCACATAATAAACAGATTGGTTTGACATTTTACAATAACAAGGAGGAATTATTTGTTACTCCTGCAAGGATGATCAGACAATGATGCTTGTAATCAGGAGGATACTGAAATATGCTCACACAATAAACAGGTAGGCTGTGTTACATTTTACAATAACAAGGAGGAATAACTTGTCATTCCTGTAAGGATGATCGGACAATGATGCTTGTAATCAGGAGGATACTGAAATATGCTCACACAATAAACAGGTAGGCTGTGTTACATTTTACAATAACAAGGAGGAATTACTTGTTATTCCTGTAAGGATGAATACGACAATGATGCTTGTAATCAGGAGGATGCTGAAATATGCTCACACAATAAACAGGTAGGCTGTGTTACATTTTACTTAAACAAGGAGGAATTACTTGTCATTCCTGGAAGGATGGATCAGACAATGATGCTTGTAATCAGGAGGATACTGAAATATGCCCACACAATAAACAGGTAGGCTGTGTTACATTTTACAATAACAAGGAGGAATTACCTTAATCCCTGTAAGGATGAATCAGACAATGATGCTTGTAATCAGGAGGATACTGAAATATGCTCACACAATAAACAGGTAGGCTGTGTTACATTTTACAATAACAAGGAGGAATTACTTGTCATTCCTGCAAGGATGGATCAGACAATGATGCTTGTAATCAGGAGGATGCTGAAATATGCTCACACAATAAACAGGTAGGCTGTGTTACATTTTACAATAACAAGGAGGAATTACTTGTCATTCCTGCAAGGATGGATCAGACAATGATGCTTGTAATCAGGAGGATGCTGAAATATGCTCTAACAATAAACAGGTAGGCTGTGTTCCATTTTACAATAACAAGGAGGAATTACTTGTTATATCTGTAAGGATGAATCGGACAATGATGCTTGTAATCAGGAGGATGCTGAAATATGCTCACACAATAAACAGGTAGGCTGTGTTACATTTTACAATAACAAGGAGGAATAACTCGTTATTCCTGTAAGGATGAATCGGACAATGATGCTTGTAATCAGGAGGATACAGAAATATGCTCACACAATAAACAGGTAGGCTGTGTTACATTTTACAATAACAAGGAGGAATAACTTGTCATTCCTGTAAGGATGGATCAGACAATGTCGCTTGTAATCAGGAGGATACAGAAATATGCTCACACAATAAACAGGTAGGCTGTGTTACATTTTACTTTAACAAGGAGGAATTACTTGACATTCCTTCAAGGATGAATCGGACAATGATGCTTGTAATCAGGAGGATACTGAAATATGCTCACATAATAAACAGGTAGGCTGTGTTACATTTTACAATAACAAGGAGGAATAACTTGTTATTCCTGTAAGGATGAATCGAACAATGATGCTTGTAATCAGGAGGAGGCTGAAATATGCTCACACAATAAACAGGTAGGCTGTGTTATATTTTACAATAACAAGGAGGAATTACTTGTTATATCTGTAAGGATGAATCTGACAATGATGCTTGTAATTAGGAGGATGCTGAAATATGCTCACACAATAAACAGGTAGGCTGTTTTACATTTGACAGTAACAAGGAGGAATTACTTGTCATTCCTGCAAGGATGAATCGGACAATGATGCTTGTAATCAGGAGGATACTGCAGTATGCTCACACAATAAACAGGTAGGCTGTGTTACATTTTACAATAACAAGGAGGAATTATTTGTTACTCCTGCAAGGATGATCAGAAAATGATGCTTGTAATCAGGAGGATGCTGAAATATGCTCACACAATAAACAGGTAGGCTGTTTTACATTTTACAGTAACAAGGAGGAATTACTTGTCATTCCTGCAAGGATGAATTGGACAATGATGCTTGTAATCAAGAGGGTACTGAAGTATGCTCACACAATAAACAGGTAGGCTGTTTTACATTTTACAATAACAAGGAGAAATTATTTGTTACTCCTGCAAGGATGATCAGACAATGATGCTTGTAATCAGGAGGACGCTGAAATATGCTCACACAATAAACAGGTAGGCTGTTTTACATTTAACAATAACAAGGAGGAATAACTTGTTATTCCTGCAGGGATGAATCGGACAATGATGCTTGTAATCAGGAGGAGGCTGAAATATGCTCACATAATAAACAGATTGGTTTGACATTTTACAATAACAAGGAGGAATTATTTGTTACTCCTGCAAGGATGATCAGACAATGATGCTTGTAATCAGGAGGATACTGAAATATGCTCACACAATAAACAGGTAGGCTGTGTTACATTTTACAATAACAAGGAGGAATAACTTGTCATTCCTGTAAGGATGATCGGACAATGATGCTTGTAATTAGGAGGATACTGAAATATGCTCACACAATAAACAGGTAGGCTGTGTTACATTTTACAATAACAAGGAGGAATTACTTGTTATTACTGTAAGGATGAATACGACAATGATGCTTGTAATCAGGAGGATGCTGAAATATGCTCACACAATAAACAGGTAGGCTGTGTTACATTTTACTTAAACAAGGAGGAATTACTTGACATTCCTGGAAGGATGGATCAGACAATGATGCTTGTAATCAGGAGGATACTGAAATATGCTCACACAATAAACAGGTAGGCTGTGTTACATTTTACAATAACAAGGAGGAATTACCTTAATCCCTGTAAGGATGAATCAGACAATGATGCTTGTAATCAGGAGGATACTGAAATATGCTCACACAATAAACAGGTAGGCTGTGTTACATTTTACAATAACAACGAGGAATTACTTGTCATTCCTGCAAGGATGGATCAGACAATGATGCTTGTAATCAGGAGGATGCTGAAATATGCTCACACAATAAACAGGTAGGCTGTGTTACATTTTACAATAACAAGGAGGAATTACTTGTCATTCCTGCAAGGATGGATCAGACAATGATGCTTGTAATCAGGAGGATGCTGAAATATGCTCTAACAATAAACAGGTAGGCTGTGTTACATTTTACAATATCAAGGAGGAATTACTTGTTATATCTGTAAGGATGAATCGGACAATGATGCTTGTAATCAGGAGGATGCTGAAATATGCTCACACAATAAACAGGTAGGCTGTGTCACATTTTACTAAAACAAGGAGGAATAACTTGTCATTCCTGCAAGGATGAATCAGACAATGATGCTTGTAATCAGGAGGATGTTGAAATATGCTCTCACAATAAACAGGTAGGCTGTGTTACATTTTACAATAACAAGGAAGAATTACTTGTCATTCCTGCAAGGATGAATCAGACAATGATGCTTGTAATCAGGAGGATACTGAAATATGCTCTCACAATAAACAGGTAGGCTGTGTCACATTTTACACTAACAAGGAGGAATAACTTGTCATTCCTGCAAGGATGAATCAGACAATGATGCTTGTAATCAGGAGGATACTGAAATATGCTCACACAATAAACAGGTAGGCTGTGTTACATTTTACAATAACAAGGAGGAATTACTTGTCATTCCTGCAAGGATGGATCAGACAATGATGCTTGTAATCAGGAGGATGCTGAAATATGCTCACACAATAAACAGGTAGGCTGTGTTACATTTTACAATAACAAGGAGGAATTACTTGTTATTCCTGTAAGGATGAATCAGACAATGATGCTTGTAATCAGGAGGATGCTGAAATATGCTCTCACAATAAACAGGTAGGCTGTGTTACATTTTACAATAACAAGGAGGAATAACTTGTCATTCCTGCAAGGATGAATCAGACAATGATGCTTGTAATCAGGAGGAGGCTGAAATATGCTCTCACAATAAACAGGTAGGCTGTGTTACATTTTACAATAACAAGGAGGAATTACTTGTCATTCCTGCAAGGATGGATCAGACAATGATGCTTGTAATCAGGAGGATGCTGAAATATGCTCACACAATAAACAGGTAGGCTGTGTTACATTTTACAATAACAAGGAGGAATTACTTGTCATTCCTGCAAGGATGGATCAGACAATGATGCTTGTAATCAGGAGGATGCTGAAATATGCTCTAACAATAAACAGGTAGGCTGTGTTACATTTTACAATAACAAGGAGGAATTACTTGTTATATCTGTAAGGATGAATCGGACAATGATGCTTGTAATCAGGAGGATGCTGAAATATGCTCACACAATAAACAGGTAGGCTGTGTTACATTTTACAATAACAAGGAGGAATTACTTGTTATATCTGTAAGGATGAATCGGACAATGATGCTTGTAATCAGGAGGACGCTGAAATATGCTCACACAATAAACAGGTAGGCTGTGTTACATTTTACAATAACAAGGAGGAATAACTCGTTATTCCTGTAAGGATGAATCGGACAATGATGCTTGTAATCAAGAGGATACAGAAATATGCTCACACAATAAACAGGTAGGCTGTGTTACATTTTACAATAACAAGGAGGAATAACTTGTCATTCCTGCAAGGATGGATCAGACAATGTCGCTTGTAATCAGGAGGATACAGAAATATGCTCACACAATAAACAGGTAGGCTGTGTTACATTTTACTTTAACAAGGAGGAATTACTTGACATTCCTTCAAGGATGAATCGGACAATGATGCTTGTAATCAGGAGGATACTGAAATATGCTCACATAATAAACAGGTAGGCTGTGTTACATTTTACAATAACAAGGAGGAATAACTTGTTATTCCTGTAAGGATTAATCGAACAATGATGCTTGTAGTCAGGAGGAGGCTGAAATATGCTCACACAATAAACAGGTAGGCTGTGTTATATTTTACAATAACAAGGAGGAATTACTTGTTATATCTGTAAGGATGAATCGGACAATGATGCTTGTAATTAGGAGGATGCTGAAATATGCTCACACAATAAACAGGTAGGCTGTTTTACATTTTACAGTAACAAGGAGGAATTACTTGTCATTCCTGCAAGGATGAATCGGACAATGATGCTTGTAATCAGGAGGATACTGCAGTATGCTCACACAATAAACAGGTAGGCTGTGTTACATTTTACAATAACAAGGAGGAATTATTTGTTACTCCTGCAAGGATGATCAGAAAATGATGCTTGTAATCAGGAGGATGCTGAAATATGCTCACACAATAAACAGGTAGGCTGTTTTACATTTTACAGTAACAAGGAGGAATTACTTGTCATTCCTGCAAGGATGAATTGGACAATGATGCTTGTAATCAAGAGGGTACTGAAGTATGCTCACACAATAAACAGGTAGGCTGTGTTACATTTTACAATAACAAGGAGGAATTACTTGTCATTCCTGCAAGGATGGATCAGACAATGATGCTTGTAATCAGGAGGATGCTGAAATATGCTCACACAATAAACAGGTAGGCTGTGTTACATTTTACAATAACAAGGAGGAATTACTTGTTATTCCTGTAAGGATGAATCAGACAATGATGCTTGTAATCAGGAGGATGCTGAAATATGCTCTCACAATAAACAGGTAGGCTGTGTTACATTTTACAATAACAAGGAGGAATAACTTGTCATTCCTGCAAGGATGAATCAGACAATGATGCTTGTAATCAGGAGGAGGCTGAAATATGCTCTCACAATAAACAGGTAGGCTGTGTTACATTTTACAATAACAAGGAGGAATTACTTGTCATTCCTGCAAGGATGGATCAGACAATGATGCTTGTAATCAGGAGGATGCTGAAATATGCTCACACAATAAACAGGTAGGCTGTGTTACATTTTACAATAACAAGGAGGAATTACTTGTCATTCCTGCAAGGATGGATCAGACAATGATGCTTGTAATCAGGAGGATGCTGAAATATGCTCTAACAATAAACAGGTAGGCTGTGTTACATTTTACAATAACAAGGAGGAATTACTTGTTATATCTGTAAGGATGAATCGGACAATGATGCTTGTAATCAGGAGGATGCTGAAATATGCTCACACAATAAACAGGTAGGCTGTGTTACATTTTACAATAACAAGGAGGAATTACTTGTTATATCTGTAAGGATGAATCGGACAATGATGCTTGTAATCAGGAGGACGCTGAAATATGCTCACACAATAAACAGGTAGGCTGTGTTACATTTTACAATAACAAGGAGGAATAACTCGTTATTCCTGTAAGGATGAATCGGACAATGATGCTTGTAATCAAGAGGATACAGAAATATGCTCACACAATAAACAGGTAGGCTGTGTTACATTTTACAATAACAAGGAGGAATTACTTGTTATTCCTGTAAGGATGAATCAGACAATGATGCTTGTAATCAGGAGGATGCTGAAATATGCTCTCACAATAAACAGGTAGGCTGTAATACATTTTACAGTAACATGGAGTAATTACTTGTTATTCCTGTTAGGATGAATCAGACAATGATGCTTGTAATCAGGAGGAGGCTGAAATATGCTCACACAATAAACAGGTAGGCTGTGTTATATTTTACAATAACAAGGAGGAATTACTTGTTATATCTGTAAGGATGAATCGGACAATGATGCTTGTAATTAGGAGGATGCTGAAATATGCTCACACAATAAACAGGTACGCTGTCTTACATTTCACAATAACAAGGAGGAATTACTGGTTATTCCTGTAAGGGTGAATCGGACAATGATGCTTGTAATCAGGAGGATACTGCAGTATGCTCACACAATAAACAGGTAGGCTGTGTTACATTTTACAATAACAAGGAGGAATTATTTGTTACTCCTGCAAGGATGATCAGAAAATGATGCTTGTAATCAGGAGGATGCTGAAATATGCTCACACAATAAACAGGTAGGCTGTTTTACATTTTACAGTAACAAGGAGGAATTACTTGTCATTCCTGCAAGGATGAATTGGACAATGATGCTTGTAATCAAGAGGGTACTGAAGTATGCTCACACAATAAACAGGTAGGCTGTGTTACATTTTACAATAACAAGGAGGAATAACTTGTTATTCCTGTAAGGATTAATCGAACAATGATGCTTGTAGTCAGGAGGAGGCTGAAATATGCTCACACAATAAACAGGTAGGCTGTGTTATATTTTACAATAACAAGGAGGAATTACTTGTTATATCTGTAAGGATGAATCGGACAATGATGCTTGTAATTAGGAGGATGCTGAAATATGCTCACACAATAAACAGGTAGGCTGTTTTACATTTTACAGTAACAAGGAGGAATTACTTGTCATTCCTGCAAGGATGAATCGGACAATGATGCTTGTAATCAGGAGGATACTGCAGTATGCTCACACAATAAACAGGTAGGCTGTGTTACATTTTACAATAACAAGGAGGAATTATTTGTTACTCCTGCAAGGATGATCAGAAAATGATGCTTGTAATCAGGAGGATGCTGAAATATGCTCACACAATAAACAGGTAGGCTGTTTTACATTTTACAGTAACAAGGAGGAATTACTTGTCATTCCTGCAAGGATGAATTGGACAATGATGCTTGTAATCAAGAGGGTACTGAAGTATGCTCACACAATAAACAGGTAGGCTGTGTTACATTTTACAATAACAAGGAGGAATTACTTGTCATTCCTGCAAGGATGGATCAGACAATGATGCTTGTAATCAGGAGGATGCTGAAATATGCTCACACAATAAACAGGTAGGCTGTGTTACATTTTACAATAACAAGGAGGAATTACTTGTTATTCCTGTAAGGATGAATCAGACAATGATGCTTGTAATCAGGAGGATGCTGAAATATGCTCTCACAATAAACAGGTAGGCTGTGTTACATTTTACAATAACAAGGAGGAATAACTTGTCATTCCTGCAAGGATGAATCAGACAATGATGCTTGTAATCAGGAGGAGGCTGAAATATGCTCTCACAATAAACAGGTAGGCTGTGTTACATTTTACAATAACAAGGAGGAATTACTTGTCATTCCTGCAAGGATGGATCAGACAATGATGCTTGTAATCAGGAGGATGCTGAAATATGCTCACACAATAAACAGGTAGGCTGTGTTACATTTTACAATAACAAGGAGGAATTACTTGTCATTCCTGCAAGGATGGATCAGACAATGATGCTTGTAATCAGGAGGATGCTGAAATATGCTCTAACAATAAACAGGTAGGCTGTGTTACATTTTACAATAACAAGGAGGAATTACTTGTTATATCTGTAAGGATGAATCGGACAATGATGCTTGTAATCAGGAGGATGCTGAAATATGCTCACACAATAAACAGGTAGGCTGTGTTACATTTTACAATAACAAGGAGGAATTACTTGTTATATCTGTAAGGATGAATCGGACAATGATGCTTGTAATCAGGAGGACGCTGAAATATGCTCACACAATAAACAGGTAGGCTGTGTTACATTTTACAATAACAAGGAGGAATAACTCGTTATTCCTGTAAGGATGAATCGGACAATGATGCTTGTAATCAAGAGGATACAGAAATATGCTCACACAATAAACAGGTAGGCTGTGTTACATTTTACAATAACAAGGAGGAATTACTTGTTATTCCTGTAAGGATGAATCAGACAATGATGCTTGTAATCAGGAGGATGCTGAAATATGCTCTCACAATAAACAGGTAGGCTGTAATACATTTTACAGTAACATGGAGTAATTACTTGTTATTCCTGTTAGGATGAATCAGACAATGATGCTTGTAATCAGGAGGAGGCTGAAATATGCTCACACAATAAACAGGTAGGCTGTGTTATATTTTACAATAACAAGGAGGAATTACTTGTTATATCTGTAAGGATGAATCGGACAATGATGCTTGTAATTAGGAGGATGCTGAAATATGCTCACACAATAAACAGGTACGCTGTCTTACATTTCACAATAACAAGGAGGAATTACTGGTTATTCCTGTAAGGGTGAATCGGACAATGATGCTTGTAATCAGGAGGATACTGAAATATGCTCACACAATAAACAGGTAGGCTGTGTTACATTTTACAATAACAAGGAGGAATTACTTGTTATTCCTGTAAGGGTGAATCAGACAATAATGCTTGTAATCAGGAGGACGCTGAAATATGCTCACACAATAAACAGGTAGGCTGTGTTACATTTTACTTATTTTTGGGGCTTTTTGCATCAGTCAAAATTAATGAGGAGGATGGTGGCCCAGTGGTAGAGTATTAGACTTGAGATGGAAGGGTTACTGGTTCAAGACTCACTGGAGGCACTGTGTTTTGTCCTTGAGCAAGACACTTTATCCTCTGCTTAGTACTGGCCTTTGAGGTTATAAAACTTTTTTTACGCTCAACTCAACCGAGCACGTAATTTCAACTGCTCATAAAAACTAAAATACCGACAAATAATTTAAAAGAAGTTCTTGCTTTAAGTCTCTCAGATGTCGTATTTATTTAAATGTTAAAATGCCAAAAATTGTTGGCATTTTAACATTTATTGTTGGCATTTTAACATTTATGAGCAGAATAAATTTCGTGCTCAGCTGAGTTGAGCATGAAAAAAGTTTTATAACCTCGGGGCCTGTTCAACCCAGGGAGACAGTAAAACATCCTCACAGCACTGAAAAATGTTGACTAGGATGTAAAGCATCAGCACAACTGAAACAAATGACCCTTACCATAATCACCTCTGGTGAATAAAATCTTTAAGATACCTACAGTAAAACCTATCTTAAGCTGCCACTAAAAAAAAGACCAAAAATTGGTTTTAAAGACCGATTATCGCTTAATACAGGTCAACAGTATTGCAGAATGCTTCTAAAAAGCATTATGCAATACTTTCGACCCTAATTAAGCTACCATTTGTCTTTAAGATATTTGCTTTGTCTATTTTTGAGTGGCCGCTTAAGACAGGTTTCACTGTACATTCAAAAGCTCAAGATTCCCGCAAGTTTCTTCTGCTTAACCTTTGAAGTCTACTCTCTTGTCTGCTTATGTTAATAGGTAGCCTATATTGCAAAAAATATGGACCCACGATCAGACTGCTCCCAAGGAGCAGTCTGATCTGGGTTCATTTTGATTGCTTCTATGAAGAAATCCAGTCTGAAGTGCACTTAAATATATGCAGCAGACCTAAAACGCATACAACATTGTCAGGACCAAAAAATAATGACGGAATAATTGTAAGTTATTCCACTGATGCACATTTTTTTTTATTTAATTATATCAGTTCAAAGTTTTATTTTTCATACTGATTAGGTGGTTCATTGTTTAAGAAATCCCCGATCTCACGCCTTTATATATAATTGAACTTCTTATTCCTATGTCACAAACGCATAACAGAGCACTAAGGTCAACTTCAAACGGCTTTCTAGTGGTACATAGATCGAAAACAGCAATATTTGATGGCTTGTTCTCATGTACTGCACCACGATTGTGGAATCAGCTACCTGAGGTAACCAAAAAAGGCACCCTCCTTAAGTTGTTTTAAGACGCAAGTCAAACAGTTTATGTTAAATGAATGATTTTAACTTTTACATTTTAAGACGCAAGTCAAACAGTTTATGTTTAATGAATGATTTTAACTTTTACCATGGAGTTTTAAATCATTTTCATAAACTTTAATGCTCATTTACCAGTTTTTACGCCTAGGTGTATTAACATTACCAAATGCTGCCAAATGTTTTATACGCTCGTTTATACTTAACATTTTCTATGTTTTATCATATGTTTAACTTGTGTATATATGTTTTAGAGGGACGCATGGTAGACTAGCGTTGATCGCTAAATGTGCTGTCCTCTTTAAATAAAGATAAATAAATAAATAGATCAGCTCTAGCAGTGAATTGTTGAGTAATAATTCACTGTTTAGAGGTCAGTTGTAAAGACGATTAAATCAGGAGCGCACAGCACGAGTGATTTATCTTCGTACAACTGACCGACAAGCAGTGAATTATTACTCAACAATTCACGCATTAGAGCTGATCTATTTTGATTCTAACACTCAATAAATGACGAGAACACATTTGAAGTATTCAGCTCCTTTCAACTTTACGCTATTGTACTGAAGAATTCCCACCAATAGTTGGACTGTGTCACATACATTAACTTGTATTTGTAACGTCTTTCAAGCGTAAAAATGACTTTACACCGCCTAAGGACATGACTGACATCATTTTGCAGTAACAAATGACGTCAGCTAGCAGGCTCTTTCCTCGCGCTTTCAAAGCTGTGAACTATTGTTTGATATATCATGTTTTTTTTACCATTGACTCAATAGGCGAGGTGTGTTAGAATAAATGTTCAAACAAATTGTGTGCAGTTTTATTTGAATACAAATATGTGAAAAATGTTTTTGATAATTATGGTATGTAAAAGAGTTTATCAGTTATAGTTTTGTAATCCATAGTATACATGGTTTCAGGGATGTCTTACAACCATCCGAATCGATGTAAACAAGGGCAACAAAAAGCATATTACAAAAAAATGTAAGAATCCAACGGCCGGAAGAAACTTGGTGAAATATAAGGAGACACCTGGGAAGATCTTCTGCAACCATTTCTGTGAGAAGGATCTCTGTAATACTGGGGGTGATTGTGACTCCACAGCAGACGGTAAGTGCCAAAAATATGGGCCATGATGCAAGAAAACCTGTCTTTTGGGTTTTTGACCAAGTAAGGCTCAGAGTAGCCTACTCAGCTACAGAGACTAGCTAGAAATGTGAAATTTCACTTGTAGCAAGTTTAGATATTATACTTTCCAAAGAGTGAACAACAAAGGCGCTGATTAGACTGCACATATGTGCAGGCTGGTCTGCACCTTTGTTTTTCACACCCAGAAGACAGGTTTTCTCTCGTAAAGGCCCATACTGTAAATTCGGAATTTTTTGCAAGAATTTTATTTTTGCAAAGAAGAGTTAAAAGACATATACTAATCAAAAGATCTTACCGGCCTCGTGTGTTTTTACCGATTTTCGGAAAAGCTATAAAGACTTTATATCAATTTCATTTGCATTCCCAAATAGGCCAGCCTATCATTCATCAATAACAGAAAACAGCTAAGCAAAACTCCTTAAGTTGTATCCGGGGGGCTTTGCTAAATACACTTACCCTCAATTTCAAAATTCACAAGAATTTGCATTGGACGGTGGGGTAATTTTTGACATTTTAGCTAATAGCAACGAGTTTCATGCAGATGGAGTGTTCATTTCAGCACTTTAGTGTTCAATATGTGTTTGGCTTTTAAAATGAAACGTTTTGCGTGTGAAAAGGGGTTATTTCAAAAAGTCATGACTCACAAATTGTGCCAAAATGCGCATTATGAAAATGGGGGTACCACTATTCAAGTAAGCATCCTGCATGTACTGTTGAACATTTTTGTCAATATCTTCACTGCCAAGGGTACATGACGCGTCTGTCATTTTCGAGATGCAAAAAGAGTAGTAATGTCATTTTACGTTTTGAAGAAAATTAATAAAATGCAGGTGGTCGGTTAGAACTTTTGGCTAGTATATATATTTGCCATGTTAAAGCACATGGTTTACCTACATCAGTAAACAACATAGTGATTTAGCCATTTGAAGGGGATTTTAGTTTCACAAGACTCGAAGTTTTCAGAAAATAAAATCCTCGCAAAAATTTCCTTGTTTACAGTATGATTTAGGCTAACATTTTCCCAGCTTGTGTTGCTCTATTTCATATCCTGGATCAGATCACCGTTAGCCCTTAAAGCGCCACCTATAATTTGCAGCAGACGGGAATTTGAAATTTTACTGTTGTTTTTTTTTTTTTCAAAAATAACAAATAAGGCATGATATTTCATGAGAATCGTCTGTGGGCAGACGATTCTCATGAAATATCATTCCTTATTTCTTTCGAAAATTAGGAAAGATGTCAAAAAATTTGTTGTCTGCTGAAATTGTGATTGGCGCTTTAAGTTATTTTTCAGTCTTTACTCATTGCATGCTGGATAATTTCATGTTTTTTTGTCGTCTGCTGATTTTTTCAAAATCAACTTTTTCGAAAAATTCTTTTAGAAATACCATCAATGTGTCAAACAGTTTGGATCCAGATCAGGCCAGACATTTTGTCGAGCCTGATCTGGGTACAAACTGTTTGCAAAAATCATTAGCAGACGTCTAGTGGGGTCGTCAAAGAGTTGACTTAAACTGCAGTGTTGTATGTATCTTTTCTTTGCAGTGCCTTTAGTTGCCTTCTTGATCTGTCATTGTGGCATTTCCTAGTCATACTTACTTGTATTTTGTCGTCTACTGCAGTCATTTGTGGGGTATTGAGGGTTAAGACAAATATTTTCTTAAAAACAGCTAGGGCAAAGTTTCCACCAAGTGACATATTTGACAAGGTTGTGTTCGATGAAGGGATGTTTCATCAAAGTGACCATTTGGCAAAAACTTTCGACATAGTGTCATACTAGAAGAAGTGTCCTTTGACAAACTGGATAGAAATGTGTTCATAAACAACTCAGTTGTATAAGGATTTCCAAATTCATATGAAGAATTACCCAAAATGACTTAAGTTTCTTTTACTGTCATGGCAAGCATTTTTGTTTCCTTTTATTTTTCAGATACTGCAGAGGCCCCTACAGAGACAACAACAACCGAAGCACCCGACACCTCTGTATCAATACCTATGTGTTCTCCCTACAAACAGCTTGTATGTGGCATGCACTATGTACACAATCTTCTGGATGCTGACTTCCTGGACTGCAGGTCAGAAATTGTTTAACCCTTTGTATATATGAATGAGCCTGGGACATGTTATGCATAGGGTAAAGTCCGGTAAATTCAGACATCAGGTAAATTACGACACACATTTGCAAACTGTGTAAATCCAGATGAGACGGCTCCTTATGAGCCATCTCATCAGGATTGTCACTGTTTGCTTAGTTAATTTATTTTTATTCCAATATTTGAAATGTGAAACAAACAAGGTCTGTTCGAATATACCCGACTTTACCCTATAAGGCCCCCAAAAAAATTTATCAGTTAATTTACAAACCCTCCTACTGTAATTTTCCAGAAGGTAGAGAAAAAATAAAATTTTATTTCTAAAATTATTTTTTTATTTTATCCACCGACTCTAAATATTATTTGTTTTGTTGAAAAAAAAAATATTTTTTAGGTTCTGTCTGTATTTTTAGAGTAACACTGTTAAAAGTGATTGTCCTGTCCAGATTTTTAGAAAAAGGATGAAATATTAAAAGATTTAATACAAACTGTTGGTGTTTACCTTACTAGTTTTACTGTTTTTGTCTGGAGATATTTAAAAAAGAAAAAAGCTCTGAAAAAAAAGCTCTGAAAATGACCAGTCAACTGATCATTTTCAGAGCTTTTTTTTCCATTCCCCCCTGACCCTAAATCTGAAAAAAAATTCCCGTAAGTCAACTAATAAAAAAATTCTTGCCAAGTTCTTGTGCATAACATGTCTTCTCATAAATACTTTACAAATGTATGAAGTTTCATCAACAGTTTTAGATAGAAATATTTAAGATAGAAAAATTTGTCCCTCGAGATCTCCATTTGTCATCATTCAGCAGCCTCATGATGCCAAATGGTGATCCTTGAGACGGATTTTTCTATTCCACACTCACACTCCTGATGAATTCTTATATTATTGTATTTTATCAACCATAATCATATATATGCCTTTTCATGAGAAGATCTGTTCTAGGGATTTATGACCAGCTGATGCTCAAACTACAGACTTCCAGATAACAGTCATCATCATCATAATCAGATTTTTTATTAATGTGCAGATGCAGGGGCATCAACCATATCAGTTGGCCCCCCTTCCAGGTAACTGGCTAGCTGCGTGCATAGCAGATCTAACAGTGCATAATTAAAAATTAATTTTGTTATTTCACAACCAAAACATATGTTGTGGGTACTAAAAAAAAACGCCTCAATGAGACTGTTCTTTTGAGCACCCAAAACATACGTTTTAAATAACGAGTAAGAAAATGATCACAATTTTATACAAAAAATATATGTTTTCTTGACCTATGCAAACTAGGGCTGTCACGTTTACACATGTAAACGGTACCGTTTCGTGTTTTTGCAATAAATGTTTTCAAAATTGGCCTACCGTTTACACGAACTTTACCATATGACCAGCATCGCGGTTTGTTAATAGCATTTCTAATGAACATCCTGCTCTGGATCGTCAATCAGTTTGTTTGTTTTCTCAGATTCGGTTGTATTTGATAAAGTATCTATTGTATTTAGAATTACGGCGGAATGCTCAACTGACAGTATCTTACGATAGGGAGCATTTTTTCAAATTCTTTGCGTATCGGGGCCCCTTGCAGACAGTGGCTCAACAGGCCATAAAAATGTCCCGAATATTGTCTCACTTAGTCACTGCTTGGAGCAATTATAATTATATTCCTGCATTTTTATCAGTTATGTAAAGGCATGTCTTAATATTTGGTGGAGACGCATGTATGGCTTAAAACTTTTTTGTTAACTTCCTGTCGGTGTGTGTATCAATGCGTACATGATGATTGGCAGTTATGTCTTGTGCGTGTCAACTCATTAAATTCACACTTGCAACTGAAGAAAATGTTGGTAATGTACCAGTCTGCACATGTTGCAATCACTTTCCAATTACTTGTAATGAGTTCTATCACAACACCCCACCAAACAATTTCGAATATTCGCACAAGGTACAAGTTTTTCAAGAAAAAATACCAGAGATTTTACCGATCTGCATAATGAAAAAAATCAAATCTGGAAGTTCCGTGTAAATGGAATTGTTTCGGTTATTTGAACTGGTGTAAACGTTTACCAAATTTCGTAAACGTGGCAGCCCTAATGCAAACAAGCTTTCTCAGCTACATAGACCAGCAAGTCTTTGAAATTGTTCATGTAGAAACTACAGCTATTTTACTTTGAAGAAAGCAAACAGCAAAGGAGATGATCAGACTGTGCTCATGATGTGCAGGTCGGTCTGCCCTTCTGTTGTCTGCATGCAACAAAGTCAGTTTGTTTTTATGCAAGAAGGTTGATATATTGATAAACACCAATTCATTCAGATAAGCGGGGAAAAAAAGTGACATTCACTCATAAAATGTTATAGAGTAGCATACAATAAATCTTCAAAAATTTCGAACACTTGTTGTTCAGACAAACAGAGCAGACCAAGATCAGACTGCTTCTGAAGAAGCAGTCTGATCAGGGTCTTCCCTTTTTGCTATTTTGACAAGG